>OU611863.1:27500-5027500 GCA_914767755.1 Agrochola circellaris
TCGAGTTAAGGTATACCCGTCCAAACCTGGTGGCTGGTATCACCCAGGAGCTGCTCTGCACACACCGCAACCCAATGGACGTGGCGTTAGCACTGAGTGAGATATACTCCGGTATATACTCATCCAAGTCGTCGCTGTCGCAGGTCCACTCCCTGGAGGTGAAAGGTTATACAGGAGCGCAAATACCGAGTACCGCCCCTAACACCCTGTTCCTGGTTCATACGCAGGAGGAGAAAGCTTCTCTTGGGAGCCAGGGATATGGGTCCGGCGAAGGGTCGCGCCTGTTGACCATACACGAAGCCCAGGGTTTGACCTACGACAGCGTAATCATCATCAACACGAGGTCCAGGAGGATCCAAGTTCACGACAGCATCTCCCACGCGGTAGTGGCGGTGTCCAGACATACTGTCAGTTGCGTCTATTACACCGACGACGCCGACGACGCCACTGGCCGCTTTGCAAAGAGGGCGATGGATGCGCCGACTAAAATGGTCGTCGACTACAACCTAAAGACGGCCATGCAGCATCGAGACACAGCTGTCGTGGAAGCCCTGCTAGGGCTAGCGAAATCCCTGGTCATCAGACCCCACTAAACCAGTCCCCATCCAAACTCCAAGTCCAAACTAAAGAAATTAACCCACCAAAAACCCCTAAACTCCTAAAACCCTGTCTTGTCTCAAATTAAATGTGTTAAAATAAGTATTATTTTAGTAAATTTTTGTTTTTAAAAAAAAAAAAAAAAAAAAAAAAAAAAACTGATATTTAAAATTGTTACTTTTCCATTCCTTAAAATTTTTTGTATTGTTCCAAAAATGTGTTAAAGTAAGTATTAATTTAGTAAATTTTGTTTTTTTTTTTTTTTTTTTTTTTAAAATTGTTCTTTCCATTCCTTCAAAATTTTTGTATTTTTCCAAAAATGTGTTTAGTATTTTGTTTTAATTTTTTCCATTCCTTTAAAAATGTTTTTGTAAGCCTGTGTATTTAATTTAAAAAAAAAAATATATATATATATATAAATGTAAGTGCATGCGCATGAGTATGTTTATTAAAAAAAAAAAAAAAAAAAAAAAAAAAAAAAAAAAAAAAAAAAAAAAAAAAAAAAAAAAAAAAAAATTGATGGACTCACGTAGACTTAAGTTAGTTAAGTATTTAGCATGAAGTACTGTTGTCTTGTAAGAAGCAAGTCAATTGTGCAAGGAAAACTAATGTAAACAAATAGAAATCTGTAAACAAAGGCACGGACCACCACGTCTGTGGAACAATTGTAAGGCAGGAGTTTGGGTTTTAGCCGGTAAGAGTCCGGCACTGCCCAGACTGGCTCACCAGTGAGCCAGTCTGGGCGTCCATGAGGATTTCCCGCTCTCCTGCCAAAAAAAAAAAAAAAAAAAAAAAAAAAAAAAAAACCTAACCTAACCTAACCTAACCTAACCTAACCTAACCTAACCTAACCTAACCTAACCTAACCTAACCTAACCTAACCTAACCTAACCTAACCTAACCTAACCTAACCTAACCTAACCTAACCTAACCTAACCTAACCTAACCTAACCTAACCTAACCTAACCTAACCTAACCTAACCTAACCTAACCTAACCTAACCTAACCTAACCTAACCTAACCTAACCTAACCTAACCTAACCTAACCTAACCTAACCTAACCTAACCTAACCTAACCTAACCTAACCTAACCTAACCTAACCTAACCTAACCTAACCTAACCTAACCTAACCTAACCTAACCTAACCTAACCTAACCTAACCTAACCTAACCTAACCTAACCTAACCTAACCTAACCTAACCTAACCTAACCTAACCTAACCTAACCTAACCTAACCTAACCTAACCTAACCTAACCTAACCTAACCTAACCTAACCTAACCTAACCTAACCTAACCTAACCTAACCTAACCTAACCTAACCTAACCTAACCTAACCTAACCTAACCTAACCTAACCTAACCTAACCTAACCTAACCTAACCTAACCTAACCTAACCTAACCTAACCTAACCTAACCTAACCTAACCTAACCTAACCTAACCTAACCTAACCTAACCTAACCTAACCTAACCTAACCTAACCTAACCTAACCTAACCTAACCTAACCTAACCTAACCTAACCTAACCAGTACATAATTAAATATAGCCCACTTATATATCCCCTCCCCCCCCCCTCCCCCCACACGAATAATACCCCTCGTTTCCCGTCCGCGACCCTATTTTCACACCCCGGGACTTTTACCCCCCCCCCCCCCCCCCCCCCCCCCCCGACTATTAAGTGCTACCTCACCCCCCCTGGGTCTAACTTTGGAACCAGAGGTCGTGGACCCACCAAGTTTGGGGTCTCTGAGGTCGGGAGGAAAAGACCTTTCTTTTGGCTCCAGTAACATCACGGAAATAGGCCCCACTTTTGGGATAGCTTATGTTTTTAGAAAATTAATCCAAAAATTTTGATTTTGTGTTGTGTTGCGGTGTATGCTGTGCTGGTGGAGTGTCTACTTACATTTTATACGGGCCCTACCAGGACTCGGACTGTGAAGTGACTTGACCTTTATGACATTGACTATTTAAAAGTATAAATTGACTCTTTTGGGTGTTTAACCCACTGGACAAGACGACAGATCTCTTTTACGGAGAATTTGTTAAAAACATTGACTAGGACTGATATTATTAATAATTAATTAATAATTCTCAATATTAAATTTTATAGATAATAAATAATTGAATTCATCTAAATTTTTATACTTTTATACTTTAATATATAATTCTTCTACTTCTTTACAATTTTACAAACTCTATACTTATACATTTTTAAATAATTTAATTTTTACTCGAGTTTAAAATTTTACAACTTATACAAACTTAAACTCGAGATTTTAAGGCGTACCTCGGACATTAATAATAAAAGTAATAATTTATAACATTTTAAAACAAAAATTTAGAATAATAATTTTAAAATACAAACATGTTCAGAACACCAGCGAAAGAAACAACGGGCGATAAAGACCCCGCAAAATCGCCAACGGTAGGAAACATGACTTTTATAAAAAGTACAACACCGAACGGAGGACCAAAAATCCCTTCGACAGTTAGGAGGAGCATTGGAGAGTGGGAGGCTGGGAAAACAGAGACTCAAGCTCAGAAGAAGCCTCAAACCACCTCCAAGGAGGCCTCATCTTCCTCTTCCTCTTCTTCTACTTCTTCTTCCACGGCGGTTGAGGCTAAAAAACCAAAAGCCACGTCCACAATCTCCCAAGAGGGAAAAAGGGCTACACAGAGCCCACCCACGGAGTCAAAGGGAACTGCCCCTGGAGAGGCAGAGTTAACACCGAAGTTTGCAAACAGGATCGCAGAAGCACGAGCCTGTCTCACAAAAGCAAAACTGCATCTGGGGAATTCCCGAAACACAAAGACGGAAATAAAAACGGAGGTTACCCGGGCACTGGAAAGGCTTTTTCAGTTGGTTAAGGAAGCAGAAACTGAAAAAGGAAGGGGAAAAGAACCGCAAAGAGGCACACAGAACGAACACCAGGTGGTGCAGAGCGGTGAAACGGGAGGAAAGGAAAAGGAAGAGGAAGGAAACAAAGAGATTGTGAATCTCATCGGGAAACTGAAGGAGCATGCTGACCTCATCAAGGTTAACACCGAAAGCATGGAACAACTGAAGGAGAAAATTGAGGTTTATGAAAAGCGGACTTACGCCGGTGTAGCAGCAACTTCTATTGGTAAGCGGCTCCCGGCGCCGACCGCTCTACACTCCTTCGTAGTAACCGCAAATGATGACCAAGAAACGGGAGAAGAGGTCATGAACAGGATCAGGAAGGCCGTTAACGCCAAAGAAGGAGGATTTGCGGTAGAGAAAGTAAGAAGAGGAAAAGATAGGAAAATAATAGTCGGCTGTAAAACCAATGAGGAAAGAGAACGAGTTAAGAAGAGAATCAAGGAATCCGGTGAAAGCCTAACAACAGAAAACATCCAAAACAGAGATCCGCTCGTTATCCTGAAGGACGTGCTCAGTTGCAATAGTGACGGGGACATACTAAGTGCTCTGAGAAACCAAAACAAAAGAATGTTTATGGACCTGAACGAGCAAGAAGACAGGATGGAAATTGCATACAAAAAACGCACTAGAAACCCCCACACGAGTCACATCGTGATGAGGGTGTCCCCCAAAATGTGGCAGAGATTGACGGACACCGAGTCGGTCCTCATCGACTTACAGAGAATAAGAGTGGCGGACCAATCTCCGATTATACAGTGCTCGCTTTGCCTGGGATTTGGGCATGGTAGGCGTTTTTGCCAGGAGACCCAGGCAAAGTGCAGTCATTGCGGCGGACCGCACATGAAAACAGAGTGCCCCAACTGGCTTGCGGGTACTGCCCCGTCTTGCTGCAACTGTGTGCGCTCAAGGCTGGACAAAACGGACCACAATGCCTTCAGCCAAGAATGCCCCATTAGAGCCAAATGGGATGCCATAGCAAGATCGAAGGTGGCATATTGCTAAGGTGGTCCCTGCAAAAAACTCTGTCTCCCATAAAAAGCCATACCTCGTTGCTCAAGCAAATCTGCAGAGGAAGGCCTTGGCTACGAACGAGATCATGCTTGAGGCAACAAGAAAGGGGATGGCCTTTGCACTGCTCCAGGAGCCGTACGTCGGGAGTTTGGGTAGAATGAAAGACTACCGCGGTGCCAGAATATACCAACATACAGGTGATGGAGACGGCGTCATCAAGACTGCAATCGCAGTCTTCGATGGCGATATAGACGTCATCCAGTGCCCAAACTTCACCACGCCCAACATCACAGTGGTGAAAATGAGGACAAGCGCCTGGGACATCGCGGTGGTCTCATTCTACCTAGAACCGAAACCAGCACCGATAGGGCCATACCTGGAGCAGCTTATAAATATAGAGAGATGTTTCGGCCGGAGCATCATCCTGGGTGGAGACGCAAACGCAAAAAATTCCTGGTGGGGTAGCCAAAAAATCGATCCCAGAGGGATGGAAATGGCCGGCGCCCTGGAAGAAATGGGATTGCAGGTGCTCAACATAGGCGACACTCCGACGTTCCACACAGTGAGGGGAACCTCACTGTATACCAGCTTTGTGGACATCACGGCATGTACGGCGGATCTTCTCGACCTGGTTGAGGACTGGAGAGTGGACGAGGGCATGACGAGCTCAGACCACAATGCCATTATATTTAAAATTAAACTGGAAAGAGCAAAGGGCTTCGACATTAGTAGAACAACCAGAGTATTTAATAGTAAAAAAGCAAACTGGGAACAATTTCGTGAGAAATTGGGACAGTTGCTAGAAGTAAATAACATTACTAAAATACAATTTGATAGCATCATTAATAAATCCGAATTAGAAGTTAAAGTAGAATCATATATTAAAACAATAGTAGAAGCATGTAATAGTAGTATACCAAAGAAAAAGCCCATTAGCAAAGTAGAATTACCTTGGTGGTCCAACGAGCTCGCCATCCTGAAGAAGGCGGTCGCCACTAGGAAACGCAGAGTCCGCTGTGCAGCGCCGATCCGGAGGGCGAAAGTCGTCGAGGAGTACCTTAAAATAAAAGAAGAATATGAGCAAGCAGCAAAAACGGCTTTAACAGAAAGCTGGAAAAGCTTCTGTGGGAAACAGGATAAGGAGGGACTCTGGGAAGGAATTTATAGGGTCATAGGCAGGACTATGAAGAGACAAGAGGATGTACCCCTGACAAAGGAAGGGAAAGTGCTGAACCACCACGAATCTGCCACATTGCTGGCAGAAACATTTTACCCCGAGGATAGGAAGGAAGATGATAATGAGGAGCACAGGCGTGTCAGGACAATAGCTGAAAAAGTAAACGAGATGGACCATGGTGAAGAACATGACCCACCGTTTACTCAGGAAGAGCTGAACTCCAGCATACGCAGCTTCAACCCTAAGAAAGCACCCGGGGCAGATGGACTTACAGCAGATATCTGCCAGCAAACAGTAAGCCAAGATCCGGAGCTCTTCCTATCACTGGCAAACAAATGCCTAGAGCTGGGTTACTTCCCGAGGATGTGGAAGGAAGCCACAGTGGTAATTCTGAGAAAACCCGGAAAGGAGAGCTACACAGCTCCTAAATCATATAGGCCAATAGGACTGTTGCCAGTGATGGGAAAAGTCCTGGAGAAAATGCTTATTGCAAGAGTAAAATGGCACATCATACCCGGACTCAGCACACGCCAGTATGGGTTTATGCCACAAAAAAGCACCGAAGACTCCCTCTATGACTTGTTAGAACTCATACGTAGAAAGTTAAGAGAGAAAAAACTGATTGTCATGATATCACTGGACATAGAGGGAGCCTTCGATAGTGCATGGTGGCCGGCCATAAGAGCCAGGTTGGCGGAAGCAAAATGTCCGGTAAATATAAGAAGAGTGGTGGACAGCTACCTGGAACACAGGAGAGTGAAGATAAGGTACGCAGGAGAGGAGGTCACCAGGGAAACCACTAAAGGCTGTGTGCAAGGATCGATAGGGGGCCCGATTCTCTGGAATCTTTTACTCGACCCCCTACTGAAAGGCCTGGTCCATAGGGGAGACTACTGCCAAGCTTTCGCCGATGACGTGGTACTGGTGTTTGACGGAGACTCCGCAACGGAGGTCCAGCGGCGTGCCAATGGCGCTCTCGGGTATGTTCACCAGTGGGGAGTCAGCAATAAGTTGAGATTCGCACCGCAAAAGACGAACGCAATGGTGGTCACGCGGAAACTAAAACATGACACCCCACTGCTGAGCATGGGCGGGGTCGACATTGGCATGTCGCGGGAAATCAAAATCCTGGGACTGACCATAGACGACAAGCTTACGTTCAACACCCATGCATCTAACGTATGCAAAAAAGCACTTAACTTTTACAAGCAGCTGTCGCGGGCAGCCAGGATCAGTTGGGGACTCAACCCTGAAGTCATACGTACCATCTACACGGCAGTAGTCGAACCAACTATCATGTACGCGGCAAGTGCGTGGGCACCAGCGACCGGAAAGTGCAAGATACGGAAGCAGCTAAACGCGGTCCAAAGGGGATTTGCACAGAAACTGTGCAAATCATATCGCACAGTCTCCTTAAACTCGGCACTGGTGTTGGCTGGGATACTACCTCTAGACCTCCGAATACAAGAGGCAGCAGCCCTATATGAGGCACGGAGGGGGGTACCCCAGCCGGCGCTAGGAGACAAGGAGATCGAGCAACGTACCGCGTTCGACAGAACCCCCCACCCGGCAAAACATATAAGTCCGCAGTTCATATGCCTGGCAGACCAGGAGCAAGTAAACAACCACTGCACCCAAGCTGTACGAATATACACGGACGGCAGCAAAATCGAGGGCAAGGTCGGAGCAGCATTGTCTCACTGGAGCGATGATGTCGAGACCAAACGCCAAAAATTGAAACTGTCGCCCCACTGTACCGTCTACCAGGCCGAACTGTTGGCTATATGCAAGGCCACAAGGGAAATTTTGTGTAGCCCAAAAAACAGTTTCGGTATCTACAGCGACTCCAGGTCGTCGCTAGAAACGGTCGCAAACCACCGGTCTCTCCATCCCCTCGCAGTCGAAATACGCGAAAACCTGCGACAGTGCAAGGATCAAGATAAAAGCGTTGAACTCTTTTGGATAAAAGCGCACGCAGGACTAGAGGGTAACGAGAGAGCCGACCAACTGGCTAAGGAAGCCGCTCTAAAAATGAAAACAAGGCCAGATTACAATCAATGTCCGATCTCATTCGTCAAGCGGCAGATCCGTGCGGACACGCTTGACGAATGGAATCGGAGATACAGATCCGAGGATACAGCCGGTGTAACAAAATTATTCTTCCCGGACGCGATCGAAGCGTATAGACAGGTAATAGACCTAAGACCGACAGGAGCGTTGACACAGATACTGACAGGGCACGGTGGTTTTTCCGAATACCTGAACAGGTTTAAGTGCAAGGAAAGCCCATCGTGCATATGTGACCCTGACATAAACGAAACAGTTGTACATATACTGACAGACTGCCCCGCCTATTGCCTAGATAGATTCGAGATCGAACAGGAAATAGGAATAGAAATAACAAGGAAAAATTTCAATTCACTAATAACATCTAAAAGAACAAGAGCAAGGTTTGTCGGATACTGCACAAAACTTGCTAATAAGGCTATTCTGAGGAACAAGTAAACGGCATTAAGCTTAGGACTCATATTTGTACATAATATAAAACAGTAGCATAACTAAATTGTAAGCCGTTGAAAATGTCCGAAACAGCATAATAGATAAGCCATCAAGTAAACTTTGTGTATATCGTGTGTGTGCAAACTGTATGTGAACGTATAAAACTGTAAAACTGTGATAATAGGATAACTGTGATAATAGGATTAATTGATATAAGGATAGATAGTTATAAGGATAAATAGATATAAGGATAAAAAGTTAAAAAAGATAAATAAGAAATGTTAATAAAAACTTCGGTTTTCCCGAAAATGTTAAAATATAAACATAATAAATAAATATAAGATTGTACTTTTTTTTGAAAAACTAAAATGTAATGTCAAGTAATATATATTGTAAGCAAGGTCTCAGACAATGTCCGAGGTAATTGTAAGGCAGGAGTTTGGGTTTTAGCCGGTAAGAGTCCGGCACTGCCCAGACTGGCTCACCAGTGAGCCAGTCTGGGCGTCCATGAGGATTTCCCACTCCTGCCAAACCAAAAAAAAAAAAAAAAAAAAAAAAAAAAAACCTAACCTAACCTAACCTAACCTAACCTAACCTAACCTAACCTAACCTAACCTAACCTAACCTAACCTAACCTAACCTAACCTAACCTAACCTAACCTAACCTAACCTAACCTAACCTAACCTAACCTAACCTAACCTAACCTAACCTAACCTAACCTAACCTAACCTAACCTAACCTAACCTAACCTAACCTAACCTAACCTAACCTAACCTAACCTAACCTAACCTAACCTAACCTAACCTAACCTAACCGTTATAACTTTGCATCCAGGTGACGCATTTTGAAGCTGTTTTCAGCGAATTTGATCTTAAAAAGGTTCCGTCCTACGTCCTGACTATTTAAAATTGACAAAAACGCGAAAATATTTTTTCGTTATAGGACTTAGAAAATTTTCAATATTTTCTTTTATTAAAAACTTAAACTAATTTTTATCTCAAAATTTTTCTTCAAAAACACATTTGATTTTAGTTTAAATAGATACTTACCTGCCTTACCTGTACTCTGGTGCGCGTTCCGCGAGCTCGAGTCCCGTTTGGTAGTCGTAATTCCCGGTTTTTTCATACTTTTCGGTCGAAAAACACGTTTTTTGACGAAAAGTCAAAAATTTTCTTCTACGTAAATTCCAAAAACCTCACAGAACGCTAGCCCGCGCCGAGACGCGTCTTTTGACACCTCGCACGTGCGCCTAGCTAACATAGAAAATCAAAATTTTTAAAATCAATTAAATTCATAAACAGACGAAATCCACCTTAGCTATCCAGTAAATACATCAAACCGTTATAACTTTGCATCCAGGTGACGCATTTTGAAGCTGTTTTCAGCGAATTTGATCTTAAAAAGGTTCCGTCCTACGTCCTGACTATTTAAAATTGACAAAAACGCGAAAATATTTTTTCGTTATAGGACTTAGAAAATTTTCAATATTTTCTTTTATTAAAAACTTAAACTAATTTTTATCTCAAAATTTTTCTTCAAAAACACATTTGATTTTAGTTTAAATAGATACTTACACTTACCTGCCTTACCTGTACTCTGGTCCGCGTTCCGCGAGCCCGAGTCCCGTTTGGTAGTTGTAATTCCCGGTTTTTCCATACTTTTTGGTCGAAAAACACGTTTTTTGACGAAAAGTCAAAAATTTTCTTCAGCGTAAATTCCAATAACCTCACAGAACGCTAGCCCGCGCCGAGACGCGTCTTTTGACACCTCGCACGTGCGCCTAGCTAACATAGAAAATCAAAATTTTTAAAATCAATTAAATTCATAAACAGACGAAATCCACCTTAGCTATCCAGTAAATACATCAAACCGTTATAACTTTGCATCCAGGTGACGCATTTTGAAGCTGTTTTCAGCGTATTTGATCTTAAATAGGTTCCGTCCTACGTCCTGACTAATAAAAATTGACAAAAACGCGAAAATATTTTTTCGTTCAAGGACTTAGAAAATTCTTCAATATTTTCTTTTATAAAACTTAAACTAATTTTTATCTCAAAATTTTCTCTCAAAAACATCATTTGATTTTAGTTTAAATAGATACTTACCTGCCTTACCTGTACTCTGGTCCGCGTTCCGCGAGCCCGAGTCCCGTTTGGTAGTTGTAATTCCCGGTTTTTCCATACTTTTTGGTCGAAAAACACGTTTTTTGACGAAAAGTCAAAAATTTTCTTCAGCGTAAATTCCAATAACCTCACAGAACGCTAGCCCGCGCCGAGACGCGTCTTTTGACACCTCGCACGTGCGCCTAGCTAACATAGAAAATCAAAATTTTTAAAATTAATTAAATTCATAAACAGACGAAATCCACCTTAGCTATCCAGTAAATACATCAAACCGTTATAACTTTGCATCCAGGTGACGCATTTTGAAGCTGTTTTCAGCGTATTTGATCTTAAATAGGTTCCGTCCTACGTCCTGACTAATAAAAATTGACAAAAACGCGAAAATATTTTTTCGTTCTGGGACTTAGAAAATTCTTCAATATTTTCTTTTAAAAAACTTTAACTAATTTTTATCTCAAAATTTTCTCTCAAAAACATCATTTGATTTTAGTTTAAATAGATACTTACCTGCCTTACCTGTACTCTGGTCCGCGTTCCGCGAGCCCGAGTCCCGTTTGGTAGTTGTAATTCCCGGTTTTTCCATACTTTTTGGTCGAAAAACACGTTTTTTGACGAAAAGTCAAAAATTTTCTTCAGCGTAAATTCCAATAACCTCACAGAACGCTAGCCCGCGCCGAGACGCGTCTTTTGACACCTCGCACGTGCGCCTAGCTAACATAGAAAATCAAAATTTTTAAAATCAATTAAATTCATAAACAGACGAAATCCACCTTAGCTATCCAGTAAATACATCAAACCGTTATAACTTTGCATCCAGGTGACGCATTTTGAAGATGTTTTCAGCGTATTTGATCTTAAATAGGTTCCGTCCTACGTCCTGACTAATAAAAATTGACAAAAACGCGAAAATATTTTTTCGTTCTGGGACTTAGAAAATTCTTCAATATTTTCTTTTAAAAAACTTTAACTAATTTTTATCTCAAAATTTTCTCTCAAAAACATCATTTGATTTTAGTTTAAATAGATACTTACCTGCCTTACCTGTACTCTGGTCCGCGTTCCGCGAGCCCGAGTCCCGTTTGGTAGTTGTAATTCCCGGTTTTTCCATACTTTTTGGTCGAAAAACACGTTTTTTGACGAAAAGTCAAAAATTTTCTTCAGCGTAAATTCCAATAACCTCACAGAACGCTAGCCCGCGCCGAGACGCGTCTTTTGACACCTCGCACGTGCGCCTAGCTAACATAGAAAATCAAAATTTTTAAAATCAATTAAATTCATAAACAGACGAAATCCACCTTAGCTATCCAGTAAATACATCAAACCGTTATAACTTTGCATCCAGGTGACGCATTTTGAAGCTGTTTTCAGCGTATTTGATCTTAAATAGGTTCCGTCCTACGTCCTGACTAATAAAAATTGACAAAAACGCGAAAATATTTTTTCGTTCTGGGACTTAGAAAATTCTTCAATATTTTCTTTTAAAAAACTTTAACTAATTTTTATCTCAAAATTTTCTCTCAAAAACATCATTTGATTTTAGTTTAAATAGATACTTACCTGCCTTACCTGTACTCTGGTCCGCGTTCCGCGAGCCCGAGTCCCGTTTGGTAGTTGTAATTCCCGGTTTTTCCATACTTTTTGGTCGAAAAACACGTTTTTTGACGAAAAGTCAAAAATTTTCTTCAGCGTAAATTCCAATAACCTCACAGAACGCTAGCCCGCGCCGAGACGCGTCTTTTGACACCTCGCACGTGCGCCTAGCTAACATAGAAAATCAAAATTTTGCCCTCCCACCCACCCTGTTCTCACTGGCCAGGTAAACTTTGAATTTTAGCAAATTATTCAAAATTAATTTAATTCTGTTTTAGTTACGTATTAGTCCAATTAGTTTAGACCAGACCTAAACCAACGTGTTCAAACGTTTGTAGGCATCATTTTGACGGAGTTCTCTATTTTTTAGTACCCAATATTGACCTTACGGTCATTCGGCCGTAGGACAAACTATTGTTTTTGTTATTTTATTTCAACGATACGTTCTGTGTTTTCCCCCCTTTACAGGGACCCAGAGGTATCGCTAGTGTCTTCTGACTGTTCAATTTATGAACCTTACCTTCACACAAACCACGAAGATGTTCCGCACACCATCCAAAGATGCGAGCTCATCGGGCTCCAAGGGCTCGCCGCGTTCGATAGAGAAGGCTGGACCTTCGCTTCCCTGTGTGAGGCGTAGCATAGGGGAATGGGAGGCTGGGAAAACTGAGCCCCAGGTGAAGTCCCCGGCCAACCCAAAGCGCGCCGTCACACCAAATACCTCTAGGGATATTACCAGCACTCTGGAGACGCGTCGGGTGCCGGCTGATACCGCAAAACTGCCAAAGAAGTCCGTGTACCCCAACATCACAGCGGAGGCGAGAGCTTGCCTTAATAAAGCAAAACTTCATTTGGGCAACTCTCGCAATCTAAAGACCGAAATCAAGACGGAGGTGGTCAACGCCATTAACAGGCTTTATGAGTTGGTTAAGGAGTCAGAGAAAAACAAAGTCCCTGTCACACCCGCACCCGCACCTGTGGTCATACCGGCAGCCGCACCGATAGCCGCGCCATTGGAGCTCACCACAGATGAACCGACACAATTGATGAAGAGCCTGGTGGCAGACCTCAAAGAGCACAAGCAGGCGTTGGAGGAGTGCCAACAACATACCCGGGCTCTGTCGGAGCAACTTAAGCTGGCCCCTTGCTACGTGGCCGGGCAAGGTCCAACCTTCGCGGAAATGACCGCCGGACCGAAGCAGCACATCCGAGAGCCTCTTCACTCGGTGGTCATTTCATCAGTCAATGATCAGGATACCGGTGAAGAGGTAATTGAGAAGCTAAGGCGGGTCGATGCCCGAAATGAGGGCACGAGGGTTGAGCGGCTGCGCAAGGCGAGGGACCAAAAGGTAGTGGTCGGTTTCAGATCCAGGGAGGAAATGACGAAGGTTACGGAGCGAATAAGAAGGACGGGTAATCTGGTGGTAGAAGAGGTGAAAAATAAAGATCCACTTGTCATCATCAAAGACGTCCTCTCCTGCCACACAGATGAGGAGATTACCCAATCCCTGCAGCGACAAAACTCCCACCTGGTTGGGGACATACTTGCAGAGGATCGGCGGATGGGGGTTAAGTACCGTCGCAGGACGAGGAACCCCCACATGTGTCACGTCATCCTGCAGGTGTCCCCAGCTGTGTGGCAGAGGCTTACGATGGCGGGTCGCGTGCACATTGACTTGCAGCGGGTGCGAGTGCAGGACCAGTCACCTCTGGTGCAGTGCACTCGCTGCCTGCGCTTCGGACACAGCCGAAAACTGTGCACGCAGCCCGCCGACCTCTGCATCCACTGCGGTGACCCGCACATGCGAGCAGACTGCCCATCACGGCTGGCAGCGGAGGCGCCGAAGTGCCACAATTGCGTTTTGGCCAAAGTGGAAAAAGCCGACCACAATGCTTTCGACAGCCAGTGCCCGATACGTGTGAAATGGGACGCGTTGGCGCGGCTGTCGGTAGCATACTGCTAAAGTTGTCCCTGTGACCACCACCGAGTACAAAATGATCCAGGCCAACCTGCAACGAAGTCAACTAGCAACAAACGAGCTCTTGCTAGAAGCTGTCAAGCGTAAGGTCGCTGTTGCAATGCTCCAGGAGCCTTATGTGGGTGGAGTGAGAAGGATGAAGAGTTACCGGGGCGTAAGGGTCTTCCAGAGCTCTGAGGGAGGAGAAGGGACTGTAAAGGCGGCAATAGCCGTCTTCGATAAAGATCTAGACATCTTACAGTACCCTCAACTCACCACAAACAACATCGTTGTGGTGGGAGTCCGAACTAGAGCCTGGACGATCACGCTGGTGTCCTTCTACTTCGAACCGGACAAGCCCATGGAGCCATACCTGGAGCATCTCAAAGGGATAGAGCGAGAGATGGGCGTCAACAGGTTGGTTATTGGAGGAGACACAAACGCGAAAAGTACTTGGTGGGGAAGCAGCAACGAAGACCTCCGGGGGGAGCAGATGTGCGGAACACTGGGAGAATTGGGGCTGCAGATCCTCAACACCGGGGACATCCCGACTTTCGATACCGTGAGAGGTGGGGTGAGGTACAGCAGCCACGTAGACGTGACGGCCTGTTCGGCGGACTTGCTCAACCTGGTGGACGGCTGGCGGATCGAGGAGAGTCTCACGGGTTCCGACCACAACGGCATAGCCTTCAGCATTCAGTTAGAAAAATCAAAAGGTATAGCAATCGAACGGACCACTAGGGTATACAACACCAAAAAAGCTAACTGGAGGCAGTTTCATGAGAAACTGTCTCAAATTATGCGGGACAAAAAGTTAACTCTAGTGGAATTGTCAAACATTCACAATAAAGATCAAATAGAATTAACATTAAACACATACACACAAGCCATTACTGACACATGCAGAGACACTATACCACACAAAAACAACACAGAAACACTCACCATGCCGTGGTGGTCCGAGGAACTCGCAGAAATGAAGAGGCTGGTCGCCACCAGGAAAGTTAGAATCAGGAGTGCAGCGCCGGTCCGAAGGGCGGTGGTGGTCTCCCGGTACCTGGAGGCGAAGGAAGAGTATGAGGCAGCGGTGGTGAAAGCTCAAGCAGAGAGCTGGAAAAAATTCTGCGGTAAACAGGACAGAGAGGGGGTCTGGGAAGGGATCTACAGGGTAATGGGAAGGGTAGCAAAGAGAGAGGAGGATCTGCCCCTGCAGGCGGAAGGGGTGACACTGGACGCAAAAGGCTCAGTGAGGCTGTTGGCCGAGACGTTCTATCCCGAGGACCGAGAGGAAGACGACAACATAGATCATCGCCAAACCCGTCAACTAGCAGAGATGGTAAACGCATGGAGTCATGATGAACGACATGACCCACCGTTTACCCAAAGCGAGCTCGGCAGATCTGTGATGTCGTTCAACCCTAAAAAGGCCCCGGGAGCCGACGGCTTCACAGCCGATATCTGCTCTCAGGCCATAAACTGTGACCTTGACTACTTCCTGGCACTGTTGAACAAATGCCTGGCGCACCACCACTTCCCGAAGATCTGGAAGGAAGCTACGGTGGTTGTGCTCAGAAAGCCGGGTAAAGACTCGTACACCGTACCAAAGTCGTACAGGCCGATTGGGCTCTTGCCTGTCCTTGGGAAAGTGTACGAAAAGATGCTGGTTGCTCGTCTCAAATTCTACTTGCTGCCCAAGATCAGTACTCGCCAATACGGCTTTATGCCCCAAAAAAGCACTGAAGACTCCCTCTTTACCCTCGTGCAGTACATCCGCGCAAAGTTGGCACAGAAGAAGATCGTCACGCTTGTGTCGCTGGATATCGAGGGAGCATTCGATAGTGCGTGGTGGCCCGCTATTAAAGTACGATTGGCTGAGGAAAAGTGTCCTGTAAATTTGAGACGGGTAATCGGTAGCTACCTCAGCGACAGGGTGGTCACCGTGAGGTACGCCGGGGAGGAGAGCAGGAGACAGACCGGCAAAGGGTGCGTCCAGGGATCGATAGGGGGGCCCTTACTCTGGAATTTGCTGCTGGACCCACTCCTGAAACAGCTAGAGAGTAGGGGCGACTACTGCCAGGCATTTGCCGACGATGTGGTGTTGGTGTTTTGCGGCGATACAGCACACGGAATCGAGGGACAAGCCAATGCCGCTCTCGAACATGTTCGGGCGTGGGGTGTCAAAAATCGGCTGAAATTCGCGCCGCACAAAACCTGTGCGATGGTACTAACGCGGAGGCTCAAGTATGACACGCCGCGCCTGAGCATGGGGGGGATCGACATTGGAATGTCCCAAGATGTTAAAATATTAGGGCTCGTTATAGATGCCAAACTCACCTTCAACAAACACATAGCTATCGCCTGTAAGAAGGCGATAGCAATGTACAAGCAGCTGGCCAGGGCAGCCCGGGTCAGTTGGGGTTTGCACCCAGAGGTGATAAGGGCTATATACACCGCAGCAGTGGAGCCGACTGTGCTGTACGCCGCATGTGCATGGGCACCTGCGGCCAACAAGTTGGGGGTCAAAAAGCAGCTTAACGTCGTCCAGAGAGGGTTTGCCCAGAAGCTGTGCAGAGCCTACCGCACGGTCTCCTTGAACTCGGCACTGGTTCTGGCTGGGATACTCCCACTCGACCTCCGTATCCGGGAAGCGGCTGCGCTCTACGGAGCCAAGAGGGGAGTGCCCCAGCACATAGTCGGGGACAGGGAGATTGAGCAAATGGCCCCAGCGATAGAAGCCCCGCATCCTGCGGATCAAATAAATCTGGAGTTTGGAAGCCTGGTAGACGAGGAACACTATAGCAACCACAGCGACTTCGATGTGCGCATCTTCACCGACGGCAGCAAGATTGAGGGCAAAGTCGGAGCGGCGCTATCGTTGTGGAATAGAACCACCGAAACAAAGGCCCTCAAGCTTGCTTTGCCGTCCTACTGCACCGTCTACCAGGCTGAACTCTTGGCTCTACAAAGAGCGGTAAGGGAAGTGCTCAAGCACAGGGAAACCACGTTCGGCATCTTCAGCGACTCTATGGCGGCCCTTCAGTCGGTGATCAACGTTAGTTCCCCCCACCCCTTGGCTGTGGAAACCAGAGACACCATACGACACTGCAAGCTCCAGAACAAGAGTGTCTCCTTGTTCTGGATAAAGGCCCACGCAGGGTTGGAGGGAAACGAAAGAGCCGACCAGCTCGCGAAGGAAGCTGCCCTGGGGTCGAAGAAGAAGCCGGACTACGATCTGTGTCCCGTATCATTCGTCAAGCGAAGAATCCGGTCGGAAACGCTTGACGAATGGAACGAAAGATATGGATCGGGTGACACGGCTTCGGGCACCAAACTTTTCTTCCCTGACGCGGTGGTAGCGTACGGTGTGGTACGGAAGATGGCCCCCACGAGCATTACCACGCAAATCCTAACGGGACACGGTGGGTTCTCTTCATACCTGAAACGCTTCAGGTGTAAAGAGAATCCATCGTGCGCCTGCGAGCCTGGCGTGGAAGAAACCGTGCTGCACATACTGCTCGAGTGCCCGATCACCGCAAAAATGAGGTTCGAGATTGAGCACAAACTCGACGTAGAATTGATCGCCCAAAATTTACCCGGTTTGATGAAAGGAAAGAAGCGTAGAATGTTTTTAGATTATTGCAGTGAAGTGGCATCATTGGTAATTGAAAGGAATAAGACAGTTTAAGAAAATTGATACAAAATATATAATAAGTATATAGTTTATGTATCATAAAACAAGAAAAAAAAAAAAAAAAAAAAAAAAAAAAAAAAAAAAAAAAAAAAAAAAAAAATGTATATATATAAAAGAAGTGTCATAAAACTGAAATACTCGTAGACTCATAGACTTAATTTTGGTACGGTCCGATAAAAGATCCACATAGAAATAATATATTATTAAATAGCATAGTTATTGGCAGTATAATATAATTGAGATAGGAAAAATTTAGGTAGATTGTTGAATTGGTGTATATTTATTTAGTTTAATTTAAAGTAGCTTGACAAATTTTTGTAATAGCAATCTTGAAATTTCGCAGTACTAAGGGCTCTGATAACGTCAGAGGACACATGCAAGGCAGGAGTGGGTTTTAGCCGGTAAGAGTCCGGCACTGCCCAGACTGGCTCACCAGTGAGTCAGTCTGGGCGTCCATGAGGATTTCCCACTCCTGCTAAAAAAAAAAAAAAAAAAAAAAAAAAAAAAACCTAACCTGAGCGAACCTAACCTGAGCGAACCTAACCTGAGCGAACCTAACCTGAGCGAACCTAACCTGAGCGAACCTAACCTGAGCGAACCTAACCTGAGCGAACCTAACCTGAGCGAACCTAACCTGAGCGAACCTAACCTGAGCGAACCTAACCTGAGCGAACCTAACCTGAGCGAACCTAACCTGAGCGAACCTAACCTGAGCGAACCTAACCTGAGCGAACCTAACCTTTTTTTTTTTTTTTTTTTTTCCCGGGGTGGAAAATCCTCATGGATGTCCTCCGCCCTGGGGCGGGCGGAGGGGTCTGTCAGACTCTTACTGACTAAAAACCACCCCGGTGTTCCGACTCACACCTACGCCGGGGGTCGCGGGAACGAAAGAATCTTCCGCAACCACCGGCCGGTGCCGGCCCGCCACTGCGGGCCTCCTCTCGGGTCAGGGGGGGGAGTGAGGTGTTTGACTCCCCCCGCGACGTCTCAGAGGGGCGCGCGTGGAACACTACGCGCCGCCACCTCGGGTCCTGATGTGTGGGGGGCGACGGACGTCCCCGAGTCCGTCGCCCCTGGACCCATTTAGGGGGGCCGGAAGAGGGCGTTGTCCGCCCTCCGCCGACGCCCGGTGCGCCTGCTGCGGGCAGGGTGAGTGGACGAGATCTCCCTCTCCCTTTCCGCAGCCTCCTTCTGCGAGACGACCGTCTCGCAGAAGGCGACCACCGCGTCCCAGGACTCGGCGCCGCCGACCATAGCGTTCACTACGGCCGGCAGCGACAAGTCACTGCCTACTTCTGAGATGAGGGCACGGCGCGGCTCCTCCCAAGCGGCACACTCTGCCAGCGTGTGCCGCGCCGTGTCCTCCCGGCAGTCGACGCAGTGGTGACACCGGGCGTCCGGCTCCCTGTTTATGCGACACAGGTACTTCCCGAAGCAACCATGCCCCGAGAGCACCTGCGTCACCCGAAACGACAGGGAGCCGTGCCTCCTCCCGAGCCAGCGGTCGAGCACCGGCCGGACCGCCTCGACGACGTCGAGGCCGGCGGTAGGGCGCGAAAGCCTGTCCCGCCATTCCGCCACCAGGACCTCGCGAAGCTGAGACCGATGCAGCTCCACGTGTCGCTGCATCGGTCGCTCGCCTCGAGCCCGCGCTTCCTCGCGCCACCGATACGATGACGCGAGTACTTTCGCCTCCAGGTCCCAGGGCGGGGATCCGGCCAGTGCACAAGCCGCCTCGTAGGAGATCGTGCGATATCCCCGGATGACTCTGACGGCCATCGCCCTCTGCGGTCTCCGCATGACGGCGATGCTCCCGGCCGTCAGGTCAGCCGCCCAGATCGGGGCCCCGTAAAGGGCCATCGATCGCACGATCCCCACGTAGAGCCGCCTACAAGCGGCGCTCGGGCCCCCCAGATTGGGAAGCAGCGTTGAGAGCGCTCCAGCAGCGCCCAGCAACTTGGGCGCCAGCCGTCGGAAGTGGGGCCCGAAGTCCCACCGGCTGTCGAGGACCAATCCTAGGTACTTCATGGTACCCTCGACAGCGATCCGAGCCCCCCCGACCACGATGTGTGAGCCGGGTGACGGCGCCCGCCGGGGGCCATGGAACACCATGGCCTCCGACTTGCTGAGGGCCACCTCCAGGCCTAGGCGACGTATGCGGCTCACCACCTGTGAGACCGCAGCCGTCGCCAGCAACGCTGCTTCCCTGTGCGAGCTCCCCCGGGCAGTGACCAGCGTGTCGTCCGCATAACACGTCAGGTCTACCCCCGGCCTGAGCTCGCCCCTCAGCACCCAGTCGTACCCGATGTTCCACAGGAGCGGCCCTAAGACCGAGCCCTGTGGAACACCGCACGACATGCGGCGCTGGTTTCCGCCATCACGTCCCACGTAGGTGACACACCTCCCAGACAGATAAGCCCCAACGATGCGGCGGAGGTAGGGAGGCACACCATGATAGCGCAGTGCCTCCCGAATACAACTCCAGGGCAGGGTGTTGAAGGCGTTGGATATGTCCAAGGACACCGCCAACATCACCCCGCCCCGAGACACCGCTTCCTCCGCCAGGACTCTAACCCGCGACACAGCGTGTATCGTGGAGCGCCCATGCCGAAACCCAAACTGACTGTCGTCCAGGTCCGGCCCCTCTCTGCACAAGTGGCCGACGAGGCGGGCTGCGATTACTCGCTCGAACAGCTTGCCCACCTCGTCTAGCAGCACTATGGGCCGGTACGCGGACGACGAGTCCGCCGGGCGCCCCGCCTTCCTGAGCAGGACCAGACGACCAGATTTCCACAAAGTGGGAAACTGGCCCTGCTCAAGACACGCTGTGTAGAGTCCTCTCAGTTGGGGCTCGAGCTCCTTCAGAGCGAGGGCCAACACGCAGCCGTGGATCCCGTCGGGCCCCGGAGCCACGTTCTTGGCCCGGAGCCGCATCACGGCTGCCCTCATCTCTGCCTGTGTCACCCCTGGGACGCTGATGGCGTTCACCTCCTCTTCTTCTGCAGACTCTGCGGCCGTGGGCAAAGCCATCGGCGGCGGAGTGTGCTCCGCTCTGGCCGGGAAGAGGGCTGCAACCACCTCCTCCAGCAGCTCGGGTTGGAGACTCTCCGTAAGCGGAGGCGCCGCGGCTCGAAGTTTCCCTCGAACCGCGCGATAAGGGCGCCCCCACGGATCCCCGTCTAGAGTCTCCAACATCTCTTCCCTGGCTCGCGTCCTCGACTCGCCCATGGCCAGCCCCAGAGTCTGCTTGGCCGCGCGGTACACCTCATACAGCGCGGCCTCTTCGTCAGGGACCCGACGACGTCTCCTTCGGTATCGGGTGTACCGGCGTCTGACCGCCACGCACGCGACGCGCAGCTGCGCGATCTCGGCGGTCCACCAGTACACCTGGCGCCTTGCGGACTGTGCGTGGACCCGGGGCATGGACGCGTCGCTGATATGCGTCATAGCCCCGCGGAACCACAGCGCCTCCTGCTCGACGTCGACGGGTCCGTTCGTCGCCGACTCCCGGCTCCAGGCCTGGACAATAGCGGCCTCCTCGAGAAGTTCCCTGTCTATGCGCTTACGCGCCCAGCGCGGACCGTCCGTTCGCGGGGTCGGTGGACCGCGGCCGCCGGTGGTCTGGGCGGAGACGTCGAATCGGATGTATCGGTGATCCGACAACGTCTCCACCTCCACGGCGACACGCCAGTCGCGGACACGGCTCGCGACAGCGGGGCTAGCGAACGACACGTCCACTATAGACCCGCCCCGCTGCCGCACACACGTGTGTACCGAGCCCCGATTCAGGACGGTCAGGCCAGTCGTGACCGCCCACTCCTCCAGCACCTCGCCCCTAGCATCGGTCACAGGGGATCCCCACGCCGCAGACTTGGCGTTGAGATCCCCCAGCAACAGCACAGGGCGAGGGTGGAATCGGCCCACGACGGCACCCAACTCGACAAGGAACCTCTCGAAGTCGGCGAGACTCTTGTTGGGCGAAAAATACGCCCCAACAGTGCCAATGCCGTCCGCGAGGGCGGCTACCCAGCCGCGGCCTCGGGACGGGTTGACAAGAGCCCCGCCAATGATGGCCACCAAACCGTCCAAGTCTCCCACCCAGTTATCCCTGGGGGGAACGAAATACGGTTCGGCGACCACGGCCACGTCAATCGACCACTGTGCCATGCTCTGGAGCAAAAGATCCTGAGCTCTAGCACAGTGGTTGATATTGCCCTGGAGGAAATGGTACAGCGCCATTAAGCGCAATCCATTCCCTCCAACGCACCATTCCTAGGCCGGGAGTCGGCCGAAGGGCAGCCAGGCTGCGGGGGGGGTAAAGAGCCCCCGGCAGCCATGGCAGCCCCTGTCTTCTTCTTTTGCGTCTTCTTGGCGGGCGCGCCACAGGCCTTTCCGCCCGCTCTGTGCCCCGCGGGCCTCCCTGCAGCTGTACAGAGGCTGCAGTTTGGCGCCGCGAGACACTGGGCCGCCTTGTGGCCGGCCTGACCGCAGCGATAGCACTGCTCGCTGCGGTCAATAGCGGCGGTGCACCGTGCCCTGACATGCCCAATGTCGAGGCAACGGTAGCACCGCAAGGCCCTGGGCTGCAGCTGCTTCACCCTCGCTGCCACCCACCCCACCAAGAGACGTCCAGCGTCGGCGACTTTCTTCGCCGCCGCCACCGGACACCGCACCCAGATCGCGCCGAGCCCGGAGGCATCGACGCGAACCTCGCCCGTCCGGACGTCTTCAGGCGGACATCCACCGATTTTGGCGATGGCCGCCACGACCTCAGCCGGGGTCGTCGAGTCGTCCAGGCCATCGACGCGCAGTTCCGCGGTCTTCATGGGCCTGGACACCCGAACGTCCTCCGGATTGAGGACCTCCCGCAGCTTGGCGGCCAGGATGTCCGCCTTTTCGCCGCTAGAGGCACCCGACACCTCAAGCAGTCGCGCCCCCGTGATCGCCTGCCTCACTTTGAGGCCGGCCGGTACACCTAAGTCGGGGAACGCGACTTTCGACTTTGCCTCCATGAGGACCGCCTTGTAAGAGACGCCCCTTTCGACGGCTCCGGGCTGCAGCGTAATAACTACAGCCGCAGAGCGTGGGGCTCTCATCTTTGGCGGCCCTTGAGCCTTCTTGGGTGCCGGTGGTGCAGCGGGTACCGGTGGCGGCGCCGTCTTCTTCTTTTTTTTCTTTCTCTTGACGACCGTCGTCCACAAGTCCGCGGTGGACCCGGGTGCGGTCGCCGAGGGAGCGGGCGCTGGTGGCGCGGCCGTCCGTGACGTGGACGCTGACGAGCCCTCCGCGGGCTTCCTCCCCGGACCCGGCTTAGCGGGCTCCGCCTTCCTCCGCCTGTCTGCAGCGAGCGGCGGCCGGAGAGTCTCAGCCGGGAGGAGCCTCGACTCGAGGCCCTGCAGCCGGGCATTCATCATGCCCCCACACTGCAGCATGCAGATGCGGACGATCTTTTCGATCTCCGCTTCCGCAGGTGCAGGTGCGGGGGCAGGTACGGACGACGGGGGGGCCGGCGGTGTCTTGGCAACGACGCCGGGGGCGGAACTGGTGGCCGCAGGACGCCTCTGCTGCCATTCCGCCCTCTGCGCGGCAAGCTCCCGCTTGAGGTCCTCCAGCTCGGATCTGAGACGGCTGTTCTCCTCCCACAGCTTCGCCGTCTCATCCGAGCTTGTGCGACTTAGGAGGACCCCAACTGCCTCCTTGATGTCGCCAGCCGCCTCCTTCAGAGCGCGCGTGAACGTGCCCTTCAGGCTGCCAGGAGCGAACCTAACCTGAGCGAACCTAACCTGAGCGAACCTAACCTCGAATTCTCCCCACATTTTACCCTGCTTTCGACTTTTAATTAATTATAAAAACCAACTTAAAATTGTATATACCTTGTGTCAAACTGTTCTAGATTTAGATTTATATTTTATAAAAACAAAACTTTGTTTTGTGTTAAAAAATTGATGCTCACCAAACGGGACTCGAACCTGGGACTTTTAAAAAACTAAAAACGCTCATAAGTCGAGAACGGAGCGAGTTAGCCAAATTCTGACACCAGACTGTATATACTGTACTAGTACAGTATATGCAGCAACGCTCCACTGGCCATCCCCCTTAGATACACCCCCCCTCTTATTTTTAAATTATTAAATTATTTTAAGTTTACCCCCCCCACACAAGTTCCCCATTTGCCATACCCTGACTAGATGCACTCATAATATAACAAGTTAAATTCCCCACCAAAAACTTTTTCCAAATCCCCCCCAACCTACCAGACCAATTCAATTATATTTCTAACCACTAATATCCAAAAAAGTACATTTAATTTTATTTTTCCCGTTAAAATCCAAATATCTTCTGAACGGCTGGGAATATCAAAATTTTGACGAAATTTCCCCCCCCCCCCTAGTACCCCCCCTCTCAGCTAGAACCCATATTCCGATAGACCCCCAAGACCCCCTTTTGACCCCAAATTTTTTAAAATCTTGATATCTTAATATTATTCACTAGTACGTGTTTAAATATAGCCCATTTATATAGCCCACTTATATATCCCCTAGAATACAGTCAGACCCCCTAGACCCCCCTTTGACCCCAATTCTTTTCTTTTCCTTTTCTCCTAAATTTCGTAATCTACCATTAACCAGTACATAATTAAATATAGCCCACTCATATTTCCCTCCCCCCCCCCCCCCTCCTCCCCCCATACGAATAATACCCCTCGTTTCCCGTCCGCGACCCTATTTTCACACCCCGGGACTTCCCCCCCCCCCCCCCCTCCCCCCGCCATTTAAGTGCTACCTCACCCCCCCTGGGTCTAACTTTGGAACCAGAGGTCGTGGACCCACCAAGTTTGGGGTCTCTGAGGTCGGGAGGAAAAGACCTTTCTTTTGGCTCGACTAACATCACGAAAATAGGCCCCACTTTTGGGATAGCTTATGTTTTAGAAAATTTATCCTAAAATCTGCGTTAACGTTATAACTTTGCATCCAGGTGACGCATTTTGAAGCTGTTTTCAGCCAATTTGATTTTAAATAGGTTCCGTCCTACGTCCTGACTAGTAAAATTGACAAAAACGCGAAAATATTTTCGTTATAGGACATAGAAATTTTTCAATATTTTCTTTAAAAAATTGACTTGAACTAGTCCTATTTAAAGGGCTCGTTTACACATTTATATTTATTTTGTTAATCTTTTATATTTTTGCTGATCCCCCCTTTACAGGGAGTCAGTATAAGTGTCCTCCGGTAACAGGGTTGCACCGCTCTCCTAATTCGTTGATTCCATAATGTTCGGAATAAGGTCACCTGTAAATAAAACAAAAGCGACGGAGGGGAGTACAGACACGGACAGGCCCCAACTGCCACAGGCTGGTCCGTCGGTTAGGCGTAGTGTGGGGGAGTGGGAGGCTGACAGATCAAAGTCTGTACCGCGTCTCACAACTCCGCCAAAAAAGGCTCCATTGACTACTCCCCCCAAACCTAAATCGAAGGGAACCCTCTCGACCAAGTTAGATGGACCGAAGCAGCAGAAGGGAACGGAGGAGAGCTCGCCGCGTGAAGCGCAACCCGTGAGGTACGTTAACAGGACCACGGAGGCTAAGGCGTGTCTCTCAAAGGCCAAGATCCAGCTCTTAAGTTCCCGCAACCTGAAGAAAGAGATTAAAGATGAATTGACCAAAGCTGTCGAAAGATTGTACCAGCTGGTGAAGGAGGCAGAGGTCGAGAGGGGAAAAGGAGTTGAGGGAAGAACTGAACCCGAAAAGCTCCGAGAGGACCTGAGGCCGGCCAAGGATGAGCCGACGGAGCTCATGAAGCAGCTTATGGCGGACCTTCAACAGCATAACAAGGCGTTGGAGGAATGCAAACTGCATACGCGGGCTCTGTCGGAGCGTCTGCAAGAGGCCCCTCGCTATGTTGCTGGTCAGGGCCCGACCTTCGCGGAAATGGCCGCCGGCACGACACAGCGTTTCCAAGGGCCTCTTCACTCGGTAGTCGTATCATCTGTAAATGATCAGGACACCGGTGAAGAGGTCATTGAGAAGCTCAGGACGGCGGTCGATGCGCGGAACGAGGGCACTAGAGTCGAGCGGCTGCGCAAGGCAAGGGACCAGAAAGTGGTGGTCGGCTTCAGGACCAAGGAGGAGCTGAATAAGGTAGCCGAACGTATACGGAAAACGGGCGGTCTGGTGGTAGAAGAGGTCAGAAACAAAGATCCGCTTGTTATTATCAAAGATGTCCTCTCCTGCCACTCCGATGTGGAGGTAACACAAGCCTTGCAGCGGCAAAATACCCATCTGATAGGGGACATTCCTGCGGATGAAATGAGGTTGGGGGTGAAGTACCGTCGAAGGACGAGGAACCCCCACATGTGTCATGTCGTCCTGCAGGTGTCCCCTACCTTATGGCAGAGGCTGACTATGGCGGGTCGCGTGCACATCGACCTGCAGCGAGTGCGAGTGCAGGATCAATCCCCGCTGATGCAGTGCACTCGCTGCCTGCGCTTCGGCCACAGTCGAAGACTGTGCACGCAGCCCGCGGACCTCTGCATCCACTGCGGCGACCCCCACATGCGGGCAGACTGCCCGTCACGGCTGGTGGCGGAGGCACCGAAATGCCACAATTGCCTTTTGGCAAAAATGGATAAGACCGACCACAACGCCTTCGACAGTGGGTGCCCGATACGCGTAAAGTGGGACGCATTGGCACGCCTGTCGGTGGCGTATTGCTAAGGTGGTCACGGGGCTTACACAGACAGTAGCTACACAGATTTACATCACAGCGCAAGCTAACCTCCAAAGAAAGCAACTGGCGACTAACGAACTCATGCTTGAGGCTCAAAAACGGAAAATAGCCATCGCATTGGTCCAGGAGCCGTATGTGGGAGGAATAAAGGCAATGAAGTCGTACGGGGGGGCTAGAGTCTACCAAAACTCGGATTGTAGCGGGGGCACTGTAAAGGCGGCAATAGTCGTGTTCAACCAGGACATCGACGTCATACAGTGCCCCAAATTCACCACCAACAACATCGTGGTGGTGAAGCTGCGAACGATCGCGTGGGAGATGCTCGCCGTCTCGTACTACTTTGAGCCTGACCAACCCATCGGGCCATACCTGGACCACATAACAACCGTGATGAAGGAGCTAAAGCCCAGGAAGGCAATCATTGGAGGGGACGCTAATGCCAAAAGCGCGTGGTGGGGAAGTAGTGCCATTGATGACAGAGGGGATGAACTGGCAGGAATGATCGGAGAGCTTGATCTGCAGGTACTGAATCGCGGGAACAGACCCACCTTCGATACCATCAGAGGAGGGCGACGAATCACAAGCCACGTTGACGTGACTCTGTGTACAGGGGACTTACTCGACCTGGTAGAGGACTGGACGGTAGCTGAAGACCTAACGAGCTCGGACCACAACGGAATGATAATAAAAATTAAATTACTAAAAGGGAAAGGTATAAACATTAAAAGAAGTACTAGAAAATACAACACAAAAAAAGCTAATTGGGAAATTTTTAATGAAAAAATGGATCAATTAAAAATAGAAAATAGAATAAATAAATTACAAGTAGAATACATTAATGATAAAAAACAACTAGATGGCATGGTCGAAAAGTACACTGCTGTTATGGCTGAAGCGTGTAACGAGGCGATGCCAAAGAAAAAAGAAAGCCAAAAACTTACCATTCCGTGGTGGTCCGAAGAACTCGAAGCGATGAAGCATGACGTCGCTACCAGGAAGAGAAGAATCCGTTGCGCTGCGCCGTCGCGTAGAGAGGGTGTGGTTGCGTCGTACCTGGAGATTAAGGACAAATATGAGTCCGAAGTCAGAAAACGCTCGACAGAGAGCTGGAAGGGGTTCTGTCAAAAACAAAACAGGGAAGGGGTTTGGGAGGGGATTTACAGGGTTATAAAAAGTACGGAAAAAAGGCAAGAAGATCTGCCGTTGGTGTCTAACGGAATAGAAGCAGGGCAAGAAGGTTCCGCGAAAGTACTGGCAGATACTTTCTACCCGGAGGATGTAGAGGAGGAGGATAGCCCAGACCATCGTCGAATCAGAGCTCTTGCTGACCGAGTAAACGACCGGAGCCATCATGAGACCCATGACCCGGAGTTTACGACGGAGGAGCTCAGGTTCGCGACGGGGAGCTTCAATCCGAAGAAAGCACCCGGAGTGGACGGCTTCACAGCCGACATCTGCCAGCGGGTAATAACACGGGACCCGGAACTGCACCTGGCGATACTGAACAAGTGCTGGCAATTGACGCACTTCCCCACAGCGTGGAAAGAGGCCACCGTTGTGGTGCTGAGGAAACCGGGGAAGGATAATTACACCAGTCCAAAATCTTATAGGCCGATTGGACTGCTACCGGTGATGGGTAAGATTCTGGAGAAGATGATGGTAAGAAGGCTTGCATGGCACTTGGTACCTCGGATGAGTCCCCGCCAGTATGGTTTCATGCCACAGCGGAGCACGGAAGACTCCCTCTATGACCTAATTGCCCACGTGAGGGGCAAACTCCAAGAGAGAAAGCTCATCACGATGGTCTCTTTGGATATAGAGGGAGCCTTCGACAGTGCGTGGTGGCCAGCCATCAAGGTCAGACTGGCGGAGGAGGAGTGCCCAGCGAACCTCAGGAGGTTGATAGCCAGCTACCTAAGCGACCGCAAGGTCCGAGTAAGGTATGCTGGCCATGAGTTCGTGAAAGGCACCAACAAGGGATGTATCCAAGGATCAATAGGCGGTCCCATCTTGTGGAATCTCCTGCTTAACCCATTGCTGGAGAGTCTAACACAGCGAGGCGACTATTGCCAGGCCTTTGCGGATGATGTGGTGCTCGTGTTTTCGGGGGAGACTGCCCTGGAAATCGAGGTACAGGCCAATGCCGCTCTCGAACATGTTCGGAGGTGGGGTGTCATAAATAAGCTCAGATTCGCGCCGCACAAAACTTGCGCGATGGTAGTCACCAGAAAGCTCAAATATGACACGCCACACCTGACCATGGGAGGGATCGACATTGGAATGTCCTCGGAGATGAAGATCTTGGGACTCATTGTGGACGCCAAGTTGACCTTCAATAGCCATACGGCTTACGTCTGCAAGAAGGCACTTGGTGTCTACAACCAGCTGTCAAGAGCTGCTAAGGTCAGCTGGGGTCTCCACCCGGAAATAGTCCGTATTATATACACCGCTACGGTAGAGCCCATCATCACGTACGCGGCTGGCGCCTGGTCCTCAGCATCAAAGAAGCTAGGCATTCAGCGACACCTAAATGCCGTCCAGAGGGGTTTTGCTCAGAAACTGTGCGGGGCGTACCGCACGGCCTCTCTTCACTCAGCACTGGTTTTGGCTGGAATATTGCCACTTGACCTCCGCATACAAGAGGCAGCCGCCCTGTATGAAGCAAGGAGAGGGGCATCCCGGCCGGAGCTGGCAGACAGAGAGGTCGAGCGAAGAGCCGAGTTCTCCGGCATACCTCACCCGGGGCGGCATACTGCGATAGAGTTCATGAGCCTGGTAGACCAGGAGCAACTTGACACACACAACAACCAGGCTATCCGCATATTCACGGACGGTAGCCGGATTGAGGGTAAAGTTGGAGCAGCGCTTACGCTGTGGGATAGTGCAGCAGAAGTGAAGACCCTCAAACTCAAGCTTGCTCCATACTGCACGGTATACCAGGCGGAACTCTTCGCAGTATGCAGAGCCACAGAGGAAATCAGAAAACGCAGTGAGGAGAGCTACGGAATATATAGTGACTCCAGGTCAGCCCTGGAGACCATAGTCAACCCCAGCACAACGCACCCTCTGGCGGTAGACACCCGCAAGAACCTGCGAACCATTAAAGACCAGAATAAAACTGTATCCTTGTTCTGGATCAAGGCACATGCGGGCCTCGCGGGAAACGAGCGAGCGGATGAGCTGGCGAAGGACGCAGCCTTAAAAATGAAGACCAAGCCGGATTATGACCTGTGCCCGGTTTCATTCATCAAACGACAGATCCGCAAGGGGTCGATTGATGAATGGAACCGACGTTACAAAAATAGCGCCAGAGCAGGAGTCACCAAACTTTTCCTCCCCGACATCGCAAACTCCTACAAAATTGTCCGACAAATAATCCCTACTAACATAACCACCCAAGTACTAACGGGGCACGGTGGGTTCTCGGAGTACTTGAATCGTTTCAGGTGCAAAGAGAACTCATCGTGCATCTGCCAACCCGGGACACCCGAAACGGTGGAACATATTATGACCGACTGCCCGGTTTACGCCCTAAAGAGAGTCGAGGTTGAGCATAAGCTAGAAAGCAAAATGATAGCTAAAAATTTCCCAGAGTTCATGTCCAATAGGAAGCATAGAAATATATTTTTGGAATACATGATAGACATCGCAAAACGCGTTATAAATAGAAATAAATAGAATAATAAATCTATGCTATATATATATATTAGTATATAATATATTGACTAGCATATATGTAATAAAAGGTAAAAAGTCGACAATAAGATGTTTAAAAGGTTATTGAAATCGAGATGTTAAAAATAAGATATTAAAATAAGATGTCTATAATAAGATGTTTAAGGTAAGATATTAAAATAAGATGCTTAAAATAAGATGGTATAATAAGATGTCTAAAATAAGATGTTTAAAATAAGGTGTTTAAAATAAGGTGTTAAAATAAGATATTTCAAATAAGATGTTTAAAATAAGACTTCTAGAATTACGGTAAATAACTTAGTACTCACCTGGTACTATAATGTGTAGTGAACTAGAATAAGCAAATGTAAGAATTAAAGACTGTGCTGTTACTGTTGTAAGCCACTTAGATATTTTGAGAAAACTGACTAAAATTCTAAATAGTAAAATCTTTATATATTTGGCGAAATAATATTAAAAAAGTAAATTAAATAAAACTATAGGAATCAAAAGGTCTCTGATCATGTCAGGGGGACACTTTGAAAGGCAGGAGTGTGGGTTTTAGCCGGTAAGAGTCCGGCACTGCCCAGACTGGCTCACCAGTGAGGCAGTCTGGGCGTCCATGAGGATTTCCCTCTCCTGCCAAACCAAACAAAAAAAAAAAAAAAAAAAAAAAAAACCTGAGCGAACCTAACCTGAGCGAACCTAACCTGAGCGAACCTAACCTGAGCGAACCTAACCTGAGCGAACCTAACCTGAGCGAACCTAACCTGAGCGAACCTAACCTGAGCGAACCTAACCTGAGCGAACCTAACCTGAGCGAACCTAACCTGAGCGAACCTAACCTGAGCGAACCTAACCTTTTTTTTTTTTTTTTTGTTCCGGGGTGGAAAATCCTCATGGATGTCCTCCGCCCTGGGGCGGGCGGAGGGGTCTGTCAGACTCTTACTGACTAAAAACCACCCCGGTGTTCCGACTCACACCTACGCCGGGGGTCGCGGGAACGAAAGAATCTTCCGCAACCCCCGGCCGGTGCCGGTCCGCCACCGCGGGACTCCTCTCGGGTCAGGGGTCAACTCTGCCAGCGTGTGCCGCGCCGTGTCCGGCAGTCGACGCAGTGGTGACACCGGGCGTCCGGCTCCCTGTTTATGCGACACAGGTACTTCCCGAAGCAACCATGCCCCGAGAGCACCTGCGTCACCCGAAACGACAGGGAGCCGTGCCTTCTCCCGAGCCAGCGGTCGAGCACCGGCCGGACCGCCTCGACGACGTCGAGGCCGGCGGTAGGGCCCGAAAGCCTGTCCCGCCATTCCGTCACCAGGACCTCGCGAAGCTGAGACCGATGCAGCTCCACGTGTCGCTGCATCGGTCGCTCGCCTCGCGCCCGCGCTTCCTCGCGCCACCGATACGATGACGCGAGTACTTTCACCTCCAGGTCCCAGGGCGGGGATCCGGCCAGTGCACAAGCCGCCTCGTAGGAGATCGTGCGATACCCCCCGGATGACTCTGACGGCCATCGCCCTCTGCGGTCTCCGCATGACGGCGATGCTCCCGGCCGTCAGGTCAGCCGCCCAGATCGGGGCCCCGTAAAGGGCCATCGATCGCACGATCCCCACGTAGAGCCGCCTACAAGCGGCGCTCGGGCCCCCCAGATTGGGAAGCAGCGTTGAGAGCGCTCCAGCAGCGCCCAGCAACTTGGGCGCTAGCCGTCGGAAGTGGGGCCCGAAGTCCCACCGGCTGTCGAGGACCAATCCTAGGTACTTCATGGTACCCTCGACAGCGATCCGAGCCCCCCCGACCACGATGTGTGAGCCGGGTGACGGCGCCCGCCGGGGGCCATGGAATACCATGGCCTCCGACTTGCTGAGGGCCACCTCCAGGCCTAGGCGACGTATGCGGCTCACCACCTGTGAGACCGCAGCCGTCGCCAGCAACGCTGCTTCCCTGTGCGAGCTCCCCCGGGCAGTGACCAGCGTGTCGTCCGCATAACACGTCAGGTCTACCCCCGGCCTGAGCTCGCCCCTCAGCACCCAGTCGTACCCGATGTTCCACAGGAGCGGCCCTAAGACCGAGCCCTGTGGAACACCGCACGACATGCGGCGCTGGTTTCCGCCATCACGTCCCACGTAGGTGACACACCTCTCCGACAGATAAGCCCCAACGATGCGGCGGAGGTAGGGAGGCACACCATGATAGCGCAGTGCCTCCCGAATACAACTCCAGGGCAGGGTGTTGAAGGCGTTGGCTATGTCCAAGGACACCGCCAACATCACCCCGCCCCGAGACACCGCTTCCTCCGCCAGGACTCTGACCCGCGACACAGCGTGTATCGTGGAGCGCCCATGCCGAAACCCAAACTGACTGTCGTCCAGGTCCGGCCCCTCTCTGCACAAGTGGCCGACGAGGCGGGCTGCGATTACTCGCTCGAACAGCTTGCCCACCTCGTCTAGCAGCACTATGGGCCGGTACGCGGACGACGAGTCCGCCGGGCGCCCCGCCTTCCTGAGCAGGACCAGACGACCAGATTTCCACAAAGTGGGAAACTGGCCCTGCTCAAGACACGCTGTGTAGAGTCCTCTCAGTTGGGGCTCGAGCTCCTTCAGAGCGAGGGCCAACACGCAGCCGTGGATCCCGTCGGGCCCCGGAGCCACGTTCTTGGCCCGGAGCCGCATCACGGCTGCCCTCATCTCTGCCTGTGTCACCTCTGGGACGCTGATGGCGTTCTCCTCCTCTTCTTCTGCAGACTCTGCGGCCGTGGGCAAAACCATCGGCGGCGGAGTGTGCTCCGCTCTGGCCGGGAAGAGGGCTGCAACCACCTCCTCCAGCAGCTCGGGTTGGAGACTCCCCGTAAGCGGAGGCGCCGCGGCTCGAAGTTTCCCTCGAACCGCGCGATAAGGGCGCCCCCACGGATCCCCGTCTAGAGTCTCCAACATCTCTTCCCTGGCTCGCGTCCTCGACTCGCCGATGGCCAGCCACAGAGTCTGCTTGGCCGCGCGGTACACCTCATACAGCGCGGACCGTACCAGTAGAGACTGGCGGAGGTCGGGGTCTAGAGAGACCATAGTTTGAATCATGCGCTGGATGTGTGAGAGCAATGCGATTGCTGGTCGGCTGGAGAGCCGTGGCGTTAGAGTGGTTTACTCGTGTCTGGGTTTCCAAGTGTCTAAGGATCTTAATGAAAAAAAGATGATTGTGTGGAAAACGATGGTACATGGCTCTGGCTGATGATTTTTGTTATGATTAATCAAAGTTTGTTTAGTTCATTGAGAAGTAGAAGTATTCTTTTGTTAAAACAATAAAGTGTTGAGAATTAAAGTTTCCTAATCTCAAAATTTAGATCCCGTAAATGGTCAGAATAGGCAGAGTCGAACAGGCACTGTTGTTGAGTTTTGGTTAAAGGTTAACACAAGAGTTTAGGGAATTTTGTGACAGTAAAAACATTAAGCTTCATTTAATAGCTACGGGATCATCGCGAGCTAACGGTCAAGTTGAGCGCACAATGAGCACGTTAAAATCTATGCTTACCGCGGTTGAAGTGAACGAAGATAGGTCGTGGCAGGATGCCTTAGGAGATTTGCAGCTGGCACTAAACTGTACAGTCAATAGGGTAACAAAAGCAAGTCCACTCGAATTACTAGTCGGTGAAGTCGCGTGCCCCCTTAGTCTAATAGCTTACGACGATGACACTGACGCAGATCTCGAACAAGTTAGGGAAAACTCAGCCCGGTTAATCTAAAAGTCGGCTCTATATGACAAAAAAACGGTTTGATAGCACTAAAGCGCGACTGGATAGGTTTTCGGTGGGTGACTTTGTGTTGCTTCAAAACGAAGAACACAACCAGACTAAATTAGACCCCAAATATAAGGGACCATTCAGAGTTGTAGAATTGTTACCGATCGCTACACATTGAGAGCATTAAGTTCTAAGCGAACTTACAAGTACGCGCACATGATAAATTAAGATTTAAGTGTCCGTGGAGTTTCTTTCCCGTTCTTCTCCATAGGTACCTACTACGCTTTGGAATGGGCATCTAGCTTCATCTTTCTGACTGACCGACCCTAACAAAGCGTGGCGTGACGAATTAAGTAACATCCAACTTGCTCTCAATAGTTCTAAATCTTCCGTTACTAAATACTCACCGTCAGAACGAATGTTTGGAATTCGTTCTAATTCTTTAGGAATGTCTAAGTTGAACGCCGATAATATAGATCATGAGGTTCGCTTCGATTTAGATTCGATAAGAACTGATGCATCAGCTTACATTTGCAAAGCTGCTGAATCTGATACCCTTCGGTTTAATCGTGGTCGGGCCACAGTAAGACCTTTCTCTAAAGGAGACTTCGTATTTATAAAAAATTGCGAACGGAATAAAACAAAATTGGATAGGAAGTTTCGAGGTCCATATGTTATAGTAGAAGTACTTGAAAACGATCGCTACGAACTTAAAAGATTAGGTGGTTCTCAGAGAACTTATAAATACTCTCACGAGAATTTGCGCGCAGTACCCCAGGGACATATCGGTTTGATCGAAATAGCTACTAGTCTTTAAAATTGTGAAGAGGCCGAGACGGCGGGCGTCGGAGGATGAAGAAAGTATAATTAATTCAAATCATGACAATGATAACTCTGACACCTTGACCGTATGCTCAAACACATTTTCCGCCGATTCAAGGACGCTCACAGCAGGCTCGGACACTCTCAGTACATGCTCAGATCATGAGACTTGGGAAATGTTGCACGAAACTGAAATTCATACAGAACAAGACGATTCATAGTCGTAGGTAAGTGGAGCGACCTCTAAGAATCTCTTCCCTAACAAAAAAAATACGTGTGGCACTCGAGGACTGCCGCGGTAAAGCTATTGCATAGCATATATTCAAAAATAAGAAGATAATATTGTTGATTTAAAATATATTTTTTAAAAAATACCCCTATAACCCCCCCCTAAATCGCAGAATTTACACAACCGTCAATGACGTCTGCCCTCACGCGTCTGCCCGTGTTCGGGTCGCGCACTCGGCGATCGCGCGTCATTGCCTATCCCCCGCCCCTCCACCCTCGTTCTGCGCGCCCGCCGTCGACTCATCGCAGGTCATTCTTATCGTTCTAACTTTTAAAATATTAGTCCAAATTACTTAGTGTAAAAGACAAATTTTATCTACATTAAATACCGAAAGCGATGAAGGTATTTATTTTGATACGAATTAACTAAATACTCTAAAATATGCAACTTAAAAAAAGTATTCAATTTAAATGTATTTATAGCTCACTATTTTGGCTATAATGGCTTCCACATAAAAGGTAGATATATTATGCTGTCGCGGACTTTTATTTAGAACTCTTTAAGACAAACAACCCCACAATACATTCTTTTCATGTAACTCCAGCGGTTTAGGCAGCGCACGCAAAGATAGATCTCAGAGGGCAGGATTTTTTCCGACTTACTGGATACTTATCGTTATATTATGGCTAAATCACATAAAATCTTTATAAATTGTAGCCTATGTGTTATTCTGATATATAAGCCACATTACTGTAAAGTTTCATTAAAATCCGTTCGGTAGTTTTTGCGTGAAAGAGTAACAAACATCCATCCATCCATCCTCACAAACTTTCGCGTCAGGTTTTTTTCGTTACGGAATTTCTACATTCGGTCGCCGCGCTCAGAGTCTCCGATAAAAGCTATGCAATAGCTTAAAAAGTCAGACGAAATTTATGTCATCCGAGTCAGTATCAGATTGACTTGTCTCTGTGCTTTTGTTCTATGAGACGAAATATGTCGTCCGAGTCAGAGCCCTTTAAGTTGACTGACTCGTTCTGGATGTTTTGCAGATTATGGTAAGACGAATAGTGTCCGGGTCACATCCACCAAAGGATTGACTTGTCTAATAGTACCAATTGTGAACAGTTAACCTACATGCTGTTTAGTGACGAGGCTGTGTCATCCGGCTTAATTGTTGCGAGACACTCGCCTTAAGTCTTAAGTATCATAGCGCATTGTGATAATTGTAATTAGTCGTCGGTCAGGATGCCGAACGGACTATGTACGATTGCAACTCATTGTTTCAGAAAATCGCCCGAGGACGGTCGAGTGACAGTCCGGCCGTGACGGCGCATCCGTCAACGTCAGACGTCAGGTTGACTTTTAGCTGTCAAAGTCAGCCTAGCGAAGCGTCATTGTCGATGGTTGTGAGGGCGGCCATCTAGACACTGTTGTTCGAGACGGCGCCCGCGCACCACGCTTGTGACGAATCGCTTTGCATCCGAGTGATAGTTTAAATCTAAAATTCTAATTAAGTTGGTGTCGTGTTCCTTAGACTGTACATTGCTCATTTGACTGTGTATTTTGGTTATTAAACGCTGTGCTGATTAAACAACTGTGATTTGTAACAAGGACTTGTGATTTTTCTGCTCACGCCCACATGCCTACCTACCTACCCACATACAACACAAGATGAGTTCTGATGAAGGCCCTCCTGCCCCTTCAGGTATATAATAGAGATTCCAACATGTTTTGTTTGATTCCAACAAAACATGTTGAAATCTCTGGTTGCTGTCAAAACTTGCATGGAACATTGACAGAAAATAGAGATTTCAACATTTACATAGAAACATGTTGAAATCTCTGTTTTCTGTAAATGTATCGATTCGCGTTCGCATTGTCACGCAACATGTTTGACATTTCCTATCACTTGACATGTTTCGCCACAGCTTTTACAAACCAGTCTCTTAAACCGCTTTTTCAGCTCTTCCAAGAAGGTTTTCGTTTCCTTGTCGCTTGTCGAAGCAAAATGTCCATCGTCCACATAAAGAGATAAAACAATCTTACTTTTTCCTCTTCTTCTAATCAACAGTCAAGAGTCTGCTTTGCTCTGTTTTTAGTTTATCTAGGGCAGTTAGTCTATGGTTCAAAAGAAGACGACAGGATTTTTGAATTCTGATTAATAAACGTTGCAATATTTTTTACTTACTCTGTTTAGTTTAGAAGTAATTTTGACTTCGCTACGATTTGGCCACAAATAAATCACTGTCACCATCAGTATGATTCACAGAACGTATAAGTCGGCAAAATGCAATGAAATGTCAAAACGCATCTTATAACATGTTGCTAGATTCATACAGATACATTTTGTTACGAGATTGGTTTGTAAAAATATGTGGTGAAACATGTCAAGTAGTAGGAAACATCTTCATTCTTCGCCCAAACTCACATCGAGAACAGACGTGTGACTCTTTGCTCCGCATTAATAAGTTGCTTACTTTACCCGATACTAGTGCATAACTTTGACTACCTAATTGTCATTCTCGCGTACACCTGCCATCCACGAAGCGGAGGTGCGCCCGCGCACCCGCGACCCGCGAGGGAAAAGGAACCACCTCATAATTGCTGTCCTGCTCCTGCGCCGCCCGCGCCGCTGCTATCTTTCGTGCGCTGGACGTGTGACGTCGAAATTCACACCGCACGCCATCGCGCATCGTCACTGCTTCAAGGCCACGGATTTTACGTACGGTCGTGAGTCGGCCAGCGGGTGTGGTATACGCAAGGAATCCAGATAAAATGCCACGATCACCGATTAAGTCCTCGTCGCATCCAGATCTTACCCTTGAAAAAGTATCACAAGACCAAGAAAGTATACGAAATATAAACACAAGCAAACGGAAAAATCCTGACGAACAACAACTTGAGGACCTAAAAAGTGACCTCCTAAAGTCCTTCAGGGAAATGATGACTACTGAGATGGCTGTAATTAAACAGCAAAATATTGAGATACTCCAGTCCAACCTCGAAATAAAAAAACAACTCGAAGAAAATGCTGCCAATTACAAGGATATCTGCGACAGGGTGTTAACCATTGAAACAAAGCATGAAGCAGCTACAGAGCGTATTAACCTATTGGAAACTCAGGTAAACGTTTTACAAAAACAACTACTGAAAAACACAATAGAAATAAGGAATATTCCACAACACGATAACGAAGATGTGCAGAATATTGTTAATAACGTATGTAACACCCTTAAAATACCACCAATTGATGAACATACGGCTATTTACAGAAGAGGTAAGAAAAAGGGACCTATTGTTATTGAGTACCAGAACACTAAAAATAAAGAAGTACTGCTAAAAGCTGTGAAAAAATACAACTCTGACAACAAAGATAAACCATTAAGTACGGATATCTTAGGATTTACCGGAGCTTTCTCACGGGTTTATATATCGGAGTCTCTAACTTTTATGTCTAAAAAAATTTTGGCTGCCGCTCGAGAACTGACGAAAAATGGTTCGTATAAGTACTGCTGGTCCTCTAGAGGAAACATACTCCTACGTAAGGAAGACGGACAGCCTGCCATAGTCATCAATTCTCTAAATCAGCTTAAGGATTTCACCTCTGAATGACTAGCAGTTGTTGAAGATCATATGAAAATACGGTACTTTTTCTCTTTGATTACTATTTTTTATACTTTTTTAAACTCTCACAGTAATATTATATGCATTTTAATTATTTTATATTATCTGATAATATTTTTATACTACTATTATAGTTCATTTTTTATATCATATTTAGAAATCTATATGACATTATTAATAACAGTCCACTATGCAAACTTCATGTCCGACAATAATAAAATTAACTTACTGATCTCAGAAACTACAATCGTCGACCAAAAATATAATTTTACTACTATTAGTGTTAAATATGGTTGTTATGGGTAACAACATAGATGAGGTGGTCACCGAGGTTGATAATATTATCAACGTTGGTGATTCATTTTTGGTCGAGGATCCAGAAGCGTTTCCGCAATACAAACTTGGAACGGAATCATCCCTTAGAATTATTGTTCAAAATATACGAAGCATACATAAAAATCTTGAAGATTTTAAAGTTTTTATTGCTAGGAGTAAAATAGACTATGATATTATTATTCTCACCGAATGTTGGTTACAAAATTCAGACTTGATACCTAAACTAGAGCAGTTTGATTCATTTCATACTAGAAACCATATTAACCAGAACAGTGGTGTAGTTGTCTATATAAGGAGCTATTTACCACATGTAACAGTATATGAGCCAAATTTTGCCGATGCGGACTGCTTGGTGATAGGAATGGGTAAAAGCCATGCTTTTATTTGTATATACAGATCACCATCGTTTGCCTCTCTCGCCAATTTTGTTGGGTGCTTGGAAGAACTTCTAATAGACATTAAACACGTACCTAATGTTTATCTAACCGGGGACTTAAATGTTGACGTGAGTTCCAATACTACTGACCTGAAATCCGATGAGTATTTGAATCTTCTTGCCACGTACGGTCTTCTACCTAGCCATCAATTTCCTACGCGTCTCAATAAATGCATTGATCACTGTTTCGCAAAGCCTAATTCTAAAATGCTGACAATAGTCTGTGAATCATCAGTTACTGACCACAGTAGTTTATACTGTATTATTCCTTTAACACAAAAAAGTAAGTATAAAAGACCAGAAAAGACACTGCTACAACTAAATTATGAAAAAGCTTTTAAACTTATGAAGGACTTTGATTGGACTGATATAACAACTTTGCAAGATCCAAATAAAGCGACTGAATTGCTCATGGAAACTTTATCTGAAATCAGACAAAAAAGCAGTTACCAGGTTACCGTGCCCAACAGGCGACAGACTTTTCAACCATGGGTAACCTCTGGTCTGTTGCGTTGCATTAGGTTCAGAGATACGTTGCACAGAAGGCATAATAAGGCACCAAATGATATAGATTTAGAGCTTACCTACAAGCGTTACAGAAATCATTGTAATAGTATTCTCCACAATCTGAAAAATGAGCACGATAAAGCAGATTTAAATGCTGTCAAGAGTGATATAAAAAAAACCTGGAATGTCATTAAGCGTGTATGTAATCTAAATCACTCTGAAAAATCTCAAGGGCCTTGTGAATTATTAAAAATAAAATCAACTCCTCAAGAATTGGTCGATTTTGTAAATGAGTTTTTTACTAATATGGCATCCAAACTATCAAATGACATCTTACAAAAGTTAAAGCTTACGGAAAATGATCTTGTGCAAAATTTTAAATGTAAACGCAGCCCGATGAACTCTTTTGTGTTATTGGAAACTGATGAAACAGAAGTTTATAAAATTGTTATGTCCTTAAAAAGTACCAATTCTACTGGCTGGGATGGAATATCTTCTGTGTTCTTGAAAAGAAGTGTAAACCATCTCATTAAACCTTTAACACACATATTCAACTTATGTTTTACGTGTGGAAAGTTTCCTAATGTGTTAAAAAACTCAATTGTTATACCAGTTTTCAAGTCGGGGGAAAGAGACAGTATCGCTAATTATCGTCCGATATCGCTTCTACCTACTATGGCTAAAATCCTGGAGAAGCTAATAAACATTAGGCTTGTAAATTATATGGAGAAAAATAATGTGCTTTCTAATAATCAATTTGGCTTTAGAAGGAACAAATCAACAATAGATGCGGTTGAACATCTGTTACCAATGTAGCTAGTAATCTCGACCACAAGAATAAATGTGTGGGTGTTTTTCTAGATTTAGCCAAAGCCTTTGATACTGTCTCAATCCCTCTGCTAATTTGCAAGTTGGAGGCTATAGGTATTCGAGGTGTACCACTTGATCTTTGTAAAAACTATCTTAGTAATAGAACACAGGCTGTAAAAATTGGTAATAACCTTAGCGCTAAGCTTAATGTTGGTTTCGGTGTGCCGCAAGGATCAGTACTTGGACCAACATTATTCTTGATTTATGTTAATAATCTTTGTAACATTGAATTACCCGGTTCAAAAGTGATCACTTTTGCTGACGATACTGTAATCTTATTTCAACAAAAAACATGGAGTGATGTCAAATCGTCAGCCGAGATTGGTCTTAAAAATATAATTGAATGGCTTGATTGCAATCTGCTTACATTAAATCTTAAAAAAACAAAATTTATAACATTTAGTATAAAAAATAGTTTGCAACCTACCGACTTTAATTTAAAAGCTCATTCCTCTAATTGTTCTGCTGCAAATATTTGCGGGTGCCCTGTCTTATCTCCTAGTAAAAGTATAAAATACCTTGGAGTTGAGATCGATGAAAACTTAAATTGGAAACAACATATTCATAATCTAAAATCTCGCATTCGTAAACTTATACCGATCTTTAAAAAAATAAGAAACTTAAAAGACAAAGCTACGAACAAAACTGTCTATTTTGCACTGTGCCAATCGATAGTAACTTATGGTATCTCTGCCTGGGGTGGTGCTAGAAAAAGTACTCTTATAAAAATAGAAAGGGCCCATAAATGTATTCTAAAAGTAATTAATTTAAAAAAAATTTAGATATCCTACAACTGCGTTGTACAAAGAGTTTGAAGTCCTAAATATTCGCCAACTTTTTGTAAAAAAAATAGTCCTGAGACAACATTGCTACGAAAAACCTGTTTCCAAATCTCTCAGAAGAGTGCATGAGGTATATGACGTCCCAGCATGCAAAACCGCTTTTGCACAGTGTTTCTCTTATTTCTTGGCTCCTCTGCTGTACAATCGCATAAGTAAAATTAAACCTCTTAAAGATACGACGAGATTTGTGTGTAGAAGGGCTCTGGATGAGTTTCTGAGTAACCTGGATTATGAACAGACTGAAAAACTTATACAAATATGTCAGTAATTATTTATTTATAAATATATATTTTGAAGTCCGATAAGTACTAAATAAATTTATATAAACAATAAAAACATTATATGGATATAATATATATTAATAAGTAATATATAGAAGTAAGTAATATATATAAATATATACACTGTAAAGTAATCATTATAAATTGAAGTAGTACAGAAGTACACAAACATTATATGTATTATAAATATATACATATACATAAAAAAAAAAAAAAAAAAAAAAAAAAAAAACATGAATACTAAATGCATTATTTTTCAAACTGCATTGCCTTTAATTTTATTATTTTAGTTTTAGAAACACCTTTTTTTAAATATCTTATTTTATTTTAGCACGCTTGTCTTATTACAAATTCTAATCAAATATTGTTTTTGTGAAAACACTTTGTTTACATTGACATAACGTTAGTAGTTGCATTGTCTGTTTTCTTTGCATATACTACTTGTTTACGCTAAGCTTGTAACTCGTTATCGTCATCTATGATCCACAGCAAAACAAATGTATTTGGTAAAAAGTGTCTTAAAGTGATTACATTATGACTACCATTCCATGAGCGAAAATCTTACCTTGCCGTAACACAGTCCTTGACTAGCACGGGAGGTAAAGAACTTTTCTCTGTATACCGTCATTGGGCATTTATTATTATATCAAGTATGTGAACCATTGCTTTACTTGTGATAGCATTATTATAATTTAACTGTTCTTCTACTCCCTTTGATACTTGTTATAGATAAGTTCTAACTTAGTGTAGTTGAACGTAAGTGAGTGTGCCCTATACTATGTACTATGTAAATGTGCATTACCGGTGTACTGTAACCTAAACTTATGGTCAATAAACTTTTTATTATTATTTATTATTTAAACATCAAAAATGATTCGCGTCAACAAGTTGCGTGACAATGCGAACGCGAGTCGATACATTGACAAAAAACAGAGATTTCAACATGTTTTTATGTGAAAGTTTCGCCAGTGAAACATGTTGAAATCTCTAGGTCCTGTCAAAAATTGTATGGAAAATTGACAGTAAATAGAGATTCCAACATGTTTTGTTGTGAATGTTTGGCCAGTGCAAACGCTTAGTCACAGTTACACGTCTTAAAAGACAAGATGCTAATTGACATTAAAAAATCCTGACTTTGACAAATGAAATGACAGTTGACTTGTTGCCCTTGTTGCTGGAAAACAGTGGAAAATAAAGAAATGTCAAAAAAACAAACTTGTTGTTTGCTGTGTTTGTGTTGATGAGTTCTGTTCCTACCTATCTGTTATTATAGTGTAACAGGAAAATAAGAAAGGCTGATTTTAGTGAGGTGGATAATAGAGAAGAATACTCTTTATGTCACGAGTGTTAAGATCGAACGCGCCAGTGTTCAGTGGGTGTGGTTTGCCGGTAGAGCATCGCAGTAGTGAGCAGTGACCTGTGAGGCTGTGTTTCCTGTGAGCCCCGAGCGCTCCGCAGTGCTAGTGCAGCAGCATGCAGTGCGAGATAGTGGTGCGCGAAGCGACTCCGCGGGACATGGAGGCGCGCGCTGAGCTAGTACGCCGGAGCATTACAGAATATGATCTCGACGCATTCTTATTGTTTTTCTTCCAAGAGGTATTTAGTGAACAGAGAAGAACCCATAATAAAATTAATGTTTCTGTATTTGTTTCAACAGCAAAGCCAGGGTCACAGCTAGTTTTATTTTAATATGTACAGACTTTGCACTGCAATCTGACCAAGATTGATGGTATGGAGTATTATATTCTTTTGCAAGATATAGCAGGATTTTTTATTTTCCGCTTCTTGTAAAATGGGGGCAGGAGTCCCTGGGGTTTGGATTTTTATTATTATTAGTGTCTAATATCCTGATATCTTTCTCCTAGTACCAGTCTATACATCATACAGTCTTCCTACGAAGATGACTAGACAGGGCAATCGTGCGGGGTGCGACGGGGGAGCACTCTCCCGAACTGTTTATAACTTTGCAGATAACTTTCAGGGCAGTTCTGTTGAATTTATGTATAAGTAAGGAACAAGGTTCAAACATAACAAAACCAATATTGTTTATTTAATAGGGAAGGTGCGTATTTACCCAACTAGGTTTTTCCATTTTTATACCAGATTTTTACTTGGTCTAAATTGTTTGAGCATTTGAGTCAAATAGCATTCACCACCAAACCATGTTCATGCTTCCCAAATTTTAAATTTTATGTTAAAATTATTTAGTACAATGAGGATTTTTTATATAATTAAGTTCAACAACAGAAATTTCAAATCCAGTAAATCTAAAAACCGAAAATATTTGTCAGTCGCCCATTCATAAAGATGTACCTACAGTTACAGTTTCATAGATGAGCGGCTGGTACACAAAAAGTCGATCTTTTTGATAATTGTAAATTATTGCTTATAATAATAATGTTGATGACGATGTTGATCTAAAATAAATGAATAAATATTGCTTACTTGGGACAACCCTAGCTGTCGCGACAATGCCTACACGTTGTCGGAATTTACCACGAGATCTGTGCTAGTACTATGGTACTGAGCCTGAAACATTGTGGCACATAATAATGAGTAATCATCCTTCTTTTGTACCAAAACTCCCCTCTTTTGTATTTATTGGCTAAGTTTGCTTATCCATAATCACGCAGGCTGGTGTGTCTGCTCACCATATTATTTGTGTATCTCATCAGCTAAGTATTGACCATAGTGTTGCCCCGGTGTGTCAGCTGACGCTGCAGGTGTGCGTGCTGTGCGGCGCGGTGCTGTTCATCTTCGCGGGCGCGGGGCTGGCGGCGTGCGCCTGCGTCGTGCCGGCCGTCGCCGCCCTGCTCGCGCTCGCCGTGCTGGCCGCGAACCGCGCGCGCGCCGACACGCACGTGCAGGTACGGCCCGCCCGCGCGCCCTCCGCACTGGGGTGACTGCGTGCGAGTGTCACTAATGTGTCGTGTGTCGGCAGCGCATTCGGAAGGAGGAGCGCGGCTTCGTGGCGGAGTACCGCGGGCCGCTGGCGGCCGACACGCGCGCGCTGCGGCCGCGCGTGCTGCAGGGCGCGGGCGGGCCGGGCGCGGGCCGCGTGGTGGGCACGGCGAGCGTGGCCGAGTGCTGGGGCCCGCGGCGCGGCGCCTGGCTGCACGCGCTGGCGGTGGCGCCGGCGTGGCGGCGCCGCGGCGCGGGCTCGGCGCTGCTGGCGGCGTGCCGGGCGCACGCGGCGCGCGAGGGCGTGGAGGCGCTGGAGGCCGTCGCTAGCGAACTGCAGGGTGCCGCGCGCTGTCTGCTGCACACCGCCGGGTCAGTGATCATTAAACTGTTACTTTCATTGATGACTGAGAGTTTAACCTTTTCATTTGTAGTAATATCAACATCATAGAATTGTCCACCCTCCCTGCTGTCTGCTGGTCTGAATAAAACTGTGGCGCAAGATACTTGCAGCAAATAATGTTTCCGTGGTTAATGTTCAAGTTCAATTTGACAAGCTGCTTAGTCAATGATTGTCAGAATCAGAAAAATTAATAACAGAGTTTTTTGCAACATATTGTTTATTAAATGTAATATTGGTAGGTTAAAAATATAACGCGTGTGTGTCAGGTGGGAGGTGCGCGGGTCGTATGCGCGGCCGGTGCTGGGCGCGGCGCTGACGCTGCACATGACGCAGCTGGCCCTCGAGCTGCCGCACGCGTGACGTCACGCGTGCGCCGTACGCAACGTAGCGCCACACGACCACCGCTTTATGAATCTCGAACGGCAACTTCGCGGCCACCGTTTGTAAAAAAAATAATTTAATACAATTTTTATAAAAAGTTGTCATTTGTTTTAGTTTATTTGAATCGTTTACGTGGTGTCCCGCTGCGCCCGCGGTTGTTTGCTGCCGCCGTTTTTTGCCCAGAACAGTAGTTTCAACTTGGACGCTCCTACTAATGCCTAGTTAAACAAAAAGTTTTTTTATAAGAAAATTTAGCCTTACGTAGTTATTAAAGGGTGATAGGAACACGATGAGGTACCTTGAGTCGGTCGGGGCGCTGCGCGTCGCTGGCGCCGGCGGGCGGCGGCGCCAGGTGTGCCAGCAGGCGCGAGCGCGCCTCCTGCGTAGCACGAGTAACATCCGTAGCGCCACGAGTAGCGTCCGTGGCGCCGCTCATAGCGTCCGTGGCGCCACTCGTAGCGTCTGTGGCGCCGCACGTAGCATCTGTGGCGCGTCTCGTAGCGTCTGTGACGCCGCTCGTAGCGGCCAGCAGGCGGCCCGTCAGCTGCACGCATAAGTAGCGCGTATCCGCGTCACACGCACGCCACGCAGAAGCCGCGCGCGCCACTCGCTCTACGCTTACCGCCTCCCCCTCTTCGCCGTCCTGTCGAGAACTTCCCAGTTTGAGCATTCGAATTCGCCTGAATAATTTGACTGTCAACGCAAATCTTCGCTTTATGGCGACAATGTAGTGGTAGCATCAGTACACTCGCCGCCCTCGAGTGTACCGCGCGCTAGCACAGACACGCACCTGAGAGGGCGCGCGCAACAGCTCCAACATGGCGGCGGCGGTGAGCGCGAAGGCCGCGCGGTCAGCGCCGCCGTCGCCGCCGCTGCGCAGCGCGTCGCTCAGCTGCAGGCGCACGCTCGCCGCCGGCAGCGCCGCCAGCAGCGCGCCCGTCAGCAGCGACACCTGCGCGGGCGTGGCGCGGTCGTCGAGCAGCGCGTGCAGCGCGCGAGCGGCGATGCGGCGGCTGCGCGACTCGTGCGCCAGCGCCGCCACGCTGAGCAGCGCGCCCGCACACAGCAGCTCGTCGTCGGGCCAGGCCGCGCGCTCGGCCGCCAGCGCCGCGCCCACGGCGTGCACGGCGCGCTGCAGCTGCGCGGCGGGCGCGCCCCACTGCAGCTCGGCGGCGTGCGGCGGCAGGCGCGGGCGCAGCGCGGCCCACAGCGCGGCGGCGGGCGGCGCGGCGCCGGCGCCGGGCCGCGCGCGCACGCGGAGCGCGGTGACGGCGGCGGCCAGCGCCTGCTCGGCCTCGGAGCCGCTGGAGTCGCTGCGGCGCAGGGCGGCGAGCTGCTCGTCGTCGCGAGCGCGCTCCCGCAGTTGCTCTAGCTGGCGCTCGCACTCGCGCTCGCGCGCGCGCTGCTCCGCGAGTTCCTCCGCGGTCGGCATCGCGAACGTGCTCTACTCACACACGAGGCATTCAGTACCCATGTCGTGCAATAGAAGCGCCTGCGTGTGGACGTGTGTGCCACACGCAGGCGCATCTATCGTTGAGGCTCAGCGAGCTAGTGTGCTCGGCTTGCTGTTACGACCCGTGCAGCTGTGCCGCAACTGTGTTGGTATGATATTAAAGGATTACGGAGGTATTCATATTGATAATAGGTGGTTGAAACTGTTGGGCAGGGTTTTTGATTTTTTGACGCAAAAGGTTCTAGTTTTTGCATGCTCAACCAATTGAAGAAATGAATGTGGGAATTGGGGGGTTTTTGAAGAAATAAAGTATTTCTGATTAAAAAGAGGGAAGAGTATTATTTGTTTTTATTTTTAAAACAGCACTTTTTGTTCTTGTTTGCGGAAAATCATCCTTACATATTATAAAGCAAAGTTCCCTGCCGCGTCTGTCTAGACATGATAAACTCAAAAAGTATTAAACGGATTTTCAAACGGTGTTTACCAATGGACTGAATGATTTATGCGGAAGGTTTAAGTATATAATTCATTAAGGTTTTATGTAAATTGGCAAAAATATGACAATTATTGTTGAAGATGTCGGAAAAAAATTGCCGACTGGGAGCTTTACTGGCGTGCGCCGCGTAAACCGTAGAATACAGAATGGTTCATCTTAAAAAGTTTGCGATGGCATATTATGTCTATCTTCTAAGGATGACCCACAGTAACCATTTTTATCTTTCAGAATTTGATAAAAATTTAGTTGTTATTACTGAAGCTATTTTGACCAGTATTATATTAATCCATATCCAGTAAAATAATGTTATTTAAATTGGGCATTTAATTTGGATTAAAATATGCCTGACATCATATCATTTAAATGAATAGTTTAAAAGCCACAGTTGTTGGCAGTACGGCGCCCGCGAACAGTCTTGTGACCTGGATTAACACATAGGATACTTTTTATCCCATTCCCATGGGATAATTTACAACCTCCAGTCTTCTGTCACTGGCACCAATTTCAAACTGGGGAAATTGCTATATACTCACTTTGTTACTTTAAATATCCATTTTCACAAAAAACTAAATAAACCAAATAAACAAACTACTACAAGAATATCTTAAGATTAGGCAGATTTAATACATGCAGTGTAATCTTTAATATTTCAGATAAGACTCTGATAGAGTGAGTACACTGTTAAAACTGTGATAGGGCGAGCCATGTGTGTGTAAAACAGAGAGATATTTTGGCTTCGTAAGATGATCATTGCTGAAACACACATGGCTTGGTGTTTATTGTTTAGTATTTCAAACAGTAGGTATTAATATGCAGATAAGTATGTGTATGGCCCTCGTATTGATCAATATCTCATTCTAGCACTGGAATCCAGTCACTGGATGTATATTTGACTATCCCCTAAAATTACCCTCTGACCTATTAATGTTAACATTAATTTAAATTCATTCCACCATTCAGTAGTATCCAGCGCTGCATTTGAATATAGCAGCCGCTAATGATAGTAAAATTCTGATGCAGTTACTGGATTCCAGTGAGGGATTGCTTTTTTTTTTTGTAAAACTTTCCCGCTCCTTCCTAGGTAAGACTTCCCTTCACTCAGGATCAAAATACTGCATCAAAATAAATCAGCTTAAGTAGAATATAGGTGTACTACCGAGTTATTAGCAGAAGAGTTGACGGTTATCGGCGGCAAATCATCACAGTCTTCTTCTTCACTCATGTTCATGCTCACTTGTACAACAGGGTTACAATCAAACAAAGAAATTCACCGCCAAACTTGACGTGGTCTGTTTTTCAGGAATAAACAGACCAAAAAAATTGTGAAAACAAAATCAAAAATTCAAAACAAACACTGTAAGCAGCAGTACCGGCAGGCAGCAGTGGCAGTTGGCACTGACATGACAGCAGGGAAAATTACAGTGACTAGTGACACTGACAGTACTGCTAACACTGCCATACTGATTTATGGGTGTGCACACCTTACTAATTTTCTTATTAGTCGATTAAACATAAATGAAACTTGTTAGTGTACATATACGAAACGAGGTTTGGAAGGAATTGACATTGTATACTATACTTACAATATTCTATATTTTTTATTAAATTTGGTTTTTACAGTTGTAGTGTCAACCATTGTCATTTGGTTTAAATAGGTTTTTATTTTTATTATTTTATTCGCTTTTTATATAGATTATTTTCTTTTAAATTTTGTGAATGTGAGAACGTTGTAGACATAACAGACTGTAGATCTGTGGACGATTTTATATTTTGCTAAGTACCTGGTTCATGTTGATGGGCCTACACTGTCCTCTCATACCTTTTAACCTTCGATCAACAATACCAACGTTGGTCGAAGCTTTTAACACTGTAATTTGGAAACATTGTAAAAACCATTTACTTTTAACCGTGGAGTTTCTTGCCGGCTCTTCTCCATAGGAAACGACTAATTGGAACCGTGCACCTAGCTTCTGACGTTTCATAAGTGCCCTTGTAGGTTTATGTGAAATAAAATATTTTGAATTTTTTTAAAGGGGTATATATGACGCCATTAGCAAAAGCAATAAATACATAAAATGTGAAATGGAAAACTACAATATATTTGATGTTTTCAAATCAGTTCAGGTGAATGGTCCATACTGACACATCATATTTATCGTCATCATTATTGGCAACCTTGTTTCACCCATGGCTGATATACAGAATGAGTTGTAATTTGACGTATTCCTTTTAGGACGTGATAGTATGACCCATTTGCAACAATTAAAAAACTTAAAAGCGACTTATCATGACGACCGGGGCACCTAACGTGTGATGGATTGGTGGGAGGTTAGAAAGGATGGCATAAACCAGTTAATTTATTCGATTAACACACAATTTTTTAATATTTCAAACATTTCCAGATTGTTTTTTTGCCAGCACTCTCGACATTTTCATCGGCACCTCTATATATTTTTTTAAACTTTTGTACCTCTTTAGCTGATTAAATGAAGATGTCTTCTCCGTAATTTGTTGCAGTAGTGTCAAAGTTCAAGTATGTAAACGATTTTTTAAAATGGTTAATTGACTTCTTCCTTTACTTTATTTTTTAACTGTTTGAGGTTTTAGAAAATTTAGTTACATCGAAAGGTTTATTAAAGCATACTTAATGCTTTAATAAACCTTTCGATGGAATCAATGAAGGCCATTCTATTTGAGAGTTTGCAGAAAAGTGATATTTAGTGATGAATTGCTGGAAATTTTCAAAACAAACTTATAAATTAGGTTTTCTCGAATCCCATGAATGTTCGTCTAGGCTTTATGGGTCCTTAATTGTTGCAAATGGGTTACACTATCACGTCCTAGAAGGAATACGTCAAATTACAAGTCACCCTCAAGTATAGGCCTCTTACCTTTTGTGCCATGCGTCGCTGGTCTGTGCGAAGCTCATCCAGGTCTTCTTCGTGATCTTCTGTAGGACGTCCGCCCACAATGCTATTGGTTCGACCATTGCCAACATTTGTAAAGTGGGTGATAGATGTGCGAACTTAAAGTACGCGGTTTTTAAGTTCGCCAACTTACTCGGCTCGCCGCACTATGGAACGAAAAAAGGTTTTCGAAGACATTTAAGCTAACATTTTAAAGTGTGGGTTTTTTGCTTGAAATGGCTTCTAATAGCCAATATTATGCATACATATATCACAGAATGCAATCTGGTAGGCAAATTGGCAAAAAAATGTATGTAGCTAATGCTTATATCTCTGGAGTGGAGAGAATAACCGTTATATCCCTCTCACAATTAAAATCATTCATAGATAGGAAATTTTGCTAATTACAAGCTTCCAAATGTATACATCTAGTAACAACTTTGCGTTGACTAAATGTTCGTTAACAGCGAATTGCAAACCAAGGAAAAGAAATAAAATATTTTTAGTTTGTTAATAAAAACGTAGACGAAAACATACATAAAAAAGAAAAAAATTGAGAGGTGTCAAGGTACACCCGGATGGAACGAAGTTCTACGAGAGAGAGAGAGAGAGCGACAGACAGAGAAACATGCGCACGCCGCACAGCTTACAATAGCTTACTATAGCAAAAAGTGTCGTTACAACTTTTCGTGAGAATTTTTTCCGTCTAGCCCCCTTTCACAACGCGCGATAAGGAACTTCGTTCCAAAAGTTTGTCAAGTCATGCAACATCAAAACAGTTAAGTCATATATTAGCGACTACATATCATTACATCAGATATCACAAACCAAACCATTTTGTAGTTATTCATGACTATCCCCAAAATATTCCTTGTTAAGGATCCTTCTAATAATGTGCGCTGGTGCAAAATAGATCGATCTCCAGGTGCGATGGTAAAACATGGATGGCTTTAACAATACGAATGGAGAAGGCGTTGCGCCTGTTATTAGCAAAACATGTATGAGCTCATTTTGTATTGTAACAACTTTTTATACCGTGTTTTAAGCAAATAAATATTATTATTATTATTATTTTTGGTTCTTTACGTTTCTTCTCATTTAAGAGAGTGTAAGAAACCTTACACACGGGTCGGGACCAAGTATGTAAAGCGAAATTTAGATAGAAAAGGTGGATGACAATGTTGAAGAAGTCAGGAACTTTCGGGTGATGCGGCAGGTGTTAAGAATGGTAGCTTTTTGGAGCATGTAAAGTGTGTGAGAAGGCATCTGTAGGGTGTTAAGGCTTAGTGTGAGAGATGTTGGTATTATTCCAGTAGATGAAAGGACAATCGGGACAATATGAACGGTTTGCGCTTTCCATTGGGTTTTAATTTCTATGGCGAGATCTTGATACTTACTGAGTTTTTCGGATATGGTGGTTTGAATATTGTGTGAGTTAGGTATTGCTATATCTATCAGATAAACAGTTTTATTGGTTTTGTCGTGAACGGTAATGTCAGGTCTATTGTAATGAATAGTTTTATCTGTTATTATTGTTCGGTCCCAGTAAATTTTCTGATCCTTACTTTCTAATATTATTTCTGGTTTATATTTATAATATGGTATCATTTCGCTAACGAGTTTATATTTATATGCTAACTGTTGGTGTATAATTGCAGCGACTTGATCATGGCGGTGTTTATAATCGGTTTGTGCAAGTGATTTACAAGCTCCTGTTATATGTTGTATGGTTTCAGAGGCAGTGTTGCAATGTCTGCACAAGTCAGTCGGCTGATGTTGGTCCTTTATGATGTACTTTCTGTAATTACGAGTGGCTACTATTTGATCCTGTATGGCCAGCATAAAACCCTCGGTCTCGGGAAACAATTCGCCTCGTTTGAGCCATTCGTTCGACTTAACTTTGTCGACGTGTGGCTGGCTCAGGTAGGCTCGGTGTCTTCCGTGTAGGGCCTTTGCAGACCATTCTGCAATTTTTTGTTGTGTACTTACAATCTGTTCATTTATTTGCGTATTCCTGTTTTGTAGGTTTAGTGGTGTAAGTTTCTTATCTGTTTCCGTTACCTGTTTGTGTAGTGATGAATGTTCTGATTGGTTATGGAAGTACGCTCTGAGTGAAAGTATCTGTTTGTTGTGTAAATTGTGTATGTCTATTAATCCTCTTCCTCCTTCTTTGCGTGGCAGTGTAAGCCGTTGTATGCATGATTTTGGATGGTGTTTTCTATGTTTGGTTAGGAGTATATTGACGGTGCGCTGTAGTTTTTTGATATCAGTCTTTGACCATCGTATAATTCCAAAAGAGTATGTGAGAATAGGTATTGCAAATGTGTTGATGGCTTTAATTGTGTTTCTAGAGTTAAGGTTGCTTTTTAAGATAAGGTTTAGGCGGTGTGAGAATTTTTTTTGAAGTTCTTGTTTTGCCATCTTTTGTTGTATCTGCCTGGACTGTTTAAAACCTAGATATTTATATGTACTCTGTTCATCCATTGGCTCGATCGATTCACCTGATGTGTGTAACTGTTATTTTGGATTTTTCCTTTTAAAATTGATAAAATTTTGCACTTATCTACTCCGAACGACATGCAAATATCATCAGAAAATTGTTGTGTTGTGTCAGCTAGTTGGAAAAGCGCTTTTTTGTCAGCTGCGTATAATTTTATGTCATCCATGTACATAAGGTGTGTAAGGGTGTATTGTGTGTCATTGTTTGCCAGAATGAATCCTGCGTCTGTTTTATCAAGCAAGTGTGAGAGTGGGTTGAGTGCCATACAAAACCACAGAGGACTTAGAGCGTCTCCTTGAAAAATTCCACGTTTTATATAAATTGGTTCAGTAGCTACAGTCGAGGAGGATGAATTAATTTTAAGAACAGTTTGCCAATTTTGCATGGAAGTTTCTAAGAATAGTTTCAGTGTTGGGTGAATTTTATACAGATTTAGGACGTGTAATAACCAGCTGTGCGGAACTGAATCGAAAGCCTTTTGATAATCAATAAACATTGTGTGAATATCCTTCCTGTTTTTAACAGCGCTGTTCATAGTAATCGCGTCAATGGTAAGTTGCTCTTTACATCCTTGGCTATTCTTACGACACCTGCGCTGGCCGGTTTGTGTATGAGATTGTGTAGAGTGTTGCTGTATTTGAGTGTGTACCATTTGTAATTCGGCTCTGACTTCCTCATAAATCTGATCTATTGTGTCCTGTGGTAGTAATTTCTTTTGAACTATGGCTCGACGCTGGTCGCCTATTCTTTGTCGGCTTACTTGCATAGCCGGGTATTTTTCAAGAAACTTAGTGTGGAGAGATGGAAGGTATGCATTTTTGTCTGTTTCTATACTAGTAAGATGAAGATAAGTGCGTAGGATGAATTTATTCATTTCAATGCTCCATTTCCTACGAGTTGTTGCAGTTCTAGCGGTGGGTACAGTATCGTCGACAATATTTGTCTCCAGTACAACATCCGCTGACTGTATACTGATAGATGATGTTGATGGCGTCGGAGTGACGCGGAAAGATTGTGATGACGATGGAATTGATTGAAAAAGAGATGAGGGAGATGACGAAGAGAATTGTGAAGTTTCGTCATTTATCTGAGGCAGATTCGCCTGAAGTTGTTTTTTTGTTTTAGATCGAGTATTCATGTTGTTTCCACGAGTAGCTAGGGACTTAAAAAGTCGACTACAGCAGAGCCCTGCGTTCACTGTAGTAAGGGTGAATAAAACTGGAGGTCCCCTTTTATCCAGAGTTGGCACACTAACGACTAGTGCTCTCCCCTAGCCATGAAGCCCTCGGCATGTGCGACCTTGGCTTGGATTGTATCTCTCTTGGTCTGGCTCCTCACTCTGGATCTGTCTCGGCAAAGTAAACTCTACCGGCACAGACCTAGAGTCTGGAGCACGCAAGCCCCACCACGACGTCAACGTAGAGATACGGCGGTGGGGTTATTATTATTATTTTTACGTCTCTTGACATTTCTCGGGACCCTGGGGTCCCGGACCTTTAGAAGGCGTACGAGGGGCCAAAGCCAACTCGCAGAGGCCCGTCAGACGTTTTTAATGAAATGAGGCACCAACCGACGATTATCCCTGTATGTACTATGCAAGTGCACCCAAGGACAACCCCCGGTTGGTGTAGGACTATTGCAGGATATGGAAACAAAAATATTGGACTATGGGTTTGGGTGGCTTAAGTTGGCTGGTGACCTGGAACTATGGGAGGACTATAGCCCCTGCCTGATCAATGTTTTATATGTACACGGATAAAATGGCAGGGGGTGACTTGCACACTCAATAATGGGCCCCCGGAAACTGTCGCTAGCACATAGTGACGTAGCAACAAGGGGGCAACACGTCCTGAGGTGCTTGAGGAGTGGAGAGGTATTCCACGGCTTTCAGAACAATCCCAGAGCCCGGAAGATGGTCAAGATCCCTACGAGCACTTACTGAAATACTTCCTTCCTCGGAGCACGTTTGCTCTTGCGAATCTCCACTCAAGCCGGCCAATTAAGGCAAGAATGAGGTGGGAGCTCTGTTCCTCGTCAGTGTTCACTCCAGCCGGCCAATAAAGGCAAGCCAGAGATGAGGAACAAGATTTCTCCCGGGAGATAGGGTCCGTGGGGTCGCTACTGCCCAACAGCTCGCCACATGCTGCCCTGCGGGTTTCTGTATCTCTCTTGGTCTGGCTCCTCATCCCAGACCCGTTCCGGCAAAGTAAACTCTACCGGCACAGACCTGGAGTTTGGAGCGCGCAAGCCCCACCACGACGTCAACGTAGAGATACGGCGGTGGGGTTATTATTATTATTATTAGTCGATGCGCATGGTGCCTGCAGCAGAGGTCGTCTACGCAGGTTATTTTGATTAGCGCGAAGAAGTATGTTGCTGAGTAGTTCCGGACAATCAATCGAGCCATTTGCTATGCCTGCCAAAAAACATGTCACCAATATTACGTCTCATGTTCAACGGTAAGAAATGGTATCGCTTGCAACGGTGTTCGTAGTCCACTGAGAATTGCTTTGCCTTAAAGTCTAAATAACGCAAAAATTTCTTCTGAACAGATTCAGAGGATTGAGGGTTCCAGACTTGGGAAACGTACTCGAGGTGGCTGTACACGAGGGAACAGTGGACTTTTACTGGTTTTAGAGACCGAAAGCTAGACCAAGCTCTATTAATAAAGCCCAGTTGTCAACATTCACGTGTTATCGCTGTGATGATCGCCGCAATACTGGTCTGCCACGGCAGCAGGGCAACATTGCCGCGCGGCAATGCCGTCGCAGCAAGGACGCGCAGTATTGATGCAATGCTCGGAAAGTAATCTCATATAAATCTATAGAAAATGTATGGGGACGAGTAGTGACGCGGCAGAGCGGCGGCTTAACGGTCTGGATAATACAGGGTGGCAGGGATACGTTGAATTTAGTACATGATTCTGAACCGCACTGCATTGAATTTTTTCGTCGGTTATTAAAAAAAAACAGCGGATCCATACATTTTGATCAAACTCAAACTCAAACTCAAACTCAAAGCATTTATTTCAATTAAACCATTTACAGGCACTTTTGAATTGTCAAATAATCGGTCAGTTAGTCAGAAAGTTGAAGCTAGTTGCCCAGTTCCAAAACGTAGATCTTCATGGAGAAGAACGGGCAAGAAACTCCAAGGACACTCTTTTAAATATAGAAAATTACACAATCCTGGGTACATTATTCTTGTTGCTTCTATATGTGAGAACAATGTACAATAAAAAAATTAAAACAATTCAAAATATAACATTAAAAATAAGATCGCGTAGGTATTGCACTTTTCTATGGAACAGCAGATTTTTTTTTTTAATAACCGACGAAAAATTTCGTCATCGTGGTGTTCAGAATCATGTACTGAATCCATGGAATCAGTTTTCGCGTCAATGTCCCTGCCAGCTTATATACAGTCAAAGTCAAATCATTTATTTCAAATAGGCCCCTGTAAGGCACTTTTGAACGTCAAAGTTTACAAAAAAATTGAATTGATTCTTGTCGCCCCTTCCAAAAGGTAGTTTTCGTATGGAGAAGAATGGGCAAGAAACTCCACCACAGACTTAGAAAAACGTATGGAACACCTTTCACTGGTCAGGTAGAATCTCCAGTTAGAAAAAAGTCTAAACGGATAAGGCCACGAAGATATTTAGACAAACCCAACTCTGGGAATACTTAGTTAGGCTCTATGGGGAGGACGTAAAGCGAGAAAATGAAAACAAACAAAATAAATTAAATAAAGTTATTCCGAGAGTCTTACCACGGCTTAGAAGAGTATGAGCTCTCTATCGCGCTCACTCCCATTGTTAGACCTACTCGCAGAGATCGCTGGCCTGCCGAGTAGAGCATGCAATACCGCAATACCGCTACCGCAAATTTTGCGAAATTCGCGCATTTTTTCAATACCGCAAAAGCGAAATTATAGATGCGAATTTCGCGGTAGTGAAAACGAGCCCCGAGACGGGATATCCCCGACTAGAGACGTTGATTTGGGCACACGGGATGTATTTATTTAGCATGGCAACTCACGCACGGTGCGTCTTTGCTTTGGGGGAATTCCCCAGCGAACAAATGCATGTTTGTTTACAGTAATTACAGTCGTATGTCTCTCGCCTTTTCGATTCCGCTGCAGTAGTGAACGGACAAATAGTTTTAAACGTGTAAATTACTAATAAATCAAGTAAATAAAGTATTTATATAGTGTTCTTTCCTGTGTGCTTTGTAAAAAATGGGTACAATAATTAATGGTGTCGAGTTCAAAGACAGTGTGGAAACATTTTTTACGATCTATAGATCGTCAATCAGCCAAATGCAAACTATGTCCAATGATTATTAAAACTTGTGGACGATCAACAAGCGGACTACATACGCACTTACGAACTAAGCATGCAACCAACGAGCGTAGAAGCTGAAAGGACATTTTCAGCTGCAGGGTACATTTGTAATAAAGTAAGAAGTTCTCTAAACGATGATACAATTGACATATTATGCTTTTTACGTAAATATTTTCAATTAAAAAGTAAAGATTGACATTGTTATTTGTAATCTAACTTACATTGTTTCACTTTTAACTACCATTAATGATTTATCTTAAATATAAGGCTTGTAGTCAATGTAAGTTGTGAATTTCGCAATTTTGCAAATTTCGCGGTATTACAAGTTCCCATACCGCGATACCGCGGTTTTATAAATATATTGCGGTATTGCATGCTCTACTGCCGAGTGATCGCTTAGTGGTCGGTCGGGTACATAGAAATAGTGAAATAGAGAATGGAAAGAGCCTCACAAAACTGACCATTCTCTAGAAGGAGACAAAGCGAGTATGCGGTCAATACCTGTCCCTTTTCTGCACCTGTCTGCTAGCCTGTAATAACAAAGGCGCAGTGTTACAATTTTAATTAATAGCAAAACATTGAAGATTACAGTGACTAATAAAACAAAAAGTTGTTATTTCTAGTTACTTCTGGTTAGAGATGGGCTGAGTGATGATTTTTCTGTATCGGTGACTGCATGACAATGACAAAAAAATATCGGTGACGGGAACAATGACAAAATCATCAATGATTTTTATTTGAGTATTAGATCTCGTCACTTCATTTGTGAGTAGATACTTAATGATCGCGGAACGGCTTAGTGAAATTATCAATAGTTATTTACGTAGGCATGAGTCGAGTTTGTCAGTTGGCCGCGTAATTTAAATTTTCTTAGTTTGTGACATTCATTGCATGTTATTTAGGTATTGATTTATCGTTATGGAAATCATCAATATGTTTCCATTAGTGATATTTGCTGCAAGATATGACTATTTAGTATATCATGGCAATTTGTCGTAAAAACTTGGTCGCGTAAATATGCACCTCCCCAACAAGTAATATTCCAATCTTCCGCGCAGTCTCGCAACGTCGCAATTCACAGTCACACCGCCCGCTGCGCCCGAGACGGCCCGATACCGTCCGATCCGAATCATCGAAGTTCGCGTTCATTGTCATTCTTGTAATGATTTTTAAGCATTGATGATTTTGTCTTTGTCATTGCATGATGAAATGATTTTAAAATATCGGTGATTTTTTCATGTGACATGATATCGGACTCATCTCTACTTCTGGTTCGGCAATAATTTTTTCTTCACAAGAGAAATTACGACAATTAAAATTAAGTACATATACATAACTAAACCAATTTTTTATATTTTCAAAAATAGAAAATGTATTTTTTCTCATTTATACAAATAAAAAAGGAATTGTTACGTAGTCTTTAGTCGATTGTACTCGAATCATATCGATCTGTCAATTTTGTCTGTGTTTGAGAAAACCAAAACAAACGTCAGTTCAGAAAATTGTTGAATTGGGAAAGTTTCTTTGTTGGGTACCTTTGTTCGGCTCGTCGGAGCCGGAAGCAAGCGTATCAGGCTGGCGGGAACGCGGCAAAAGACACGCGCGATGCGTGAGGAGGGCGGTAGCAGCAGCAGCGGCGGTGCGTCCAGCGCCAAGCACTCGGACGTCGCCAAGCAACAGGAGGCCACCTTCAACGAGCTCATGCAGGAGTGCCGTCACAGCGCGCCCGGCGCTCGCCTCTCCGCTAAGATGCGCACCGCGCTCGAGCGGTAGGTTCCACTTATCACCGACACTCACCAGCTAGCCCGCACCCTCGTCATGTAGTCTAAAAATCCGGAATTAGAAATATACCTACCGATCCTGATCTGTTATTTGACGATGACTATGATTTAAGTAAGATAATAATATCTAATCTAAACCATAGGTTCTCAACCTTATTTTTCCCACCGCCCACTTTGTTTTTTATTTCTGGGGCCCCTTAATTTCCTTTACTTACCATCTGGACCGAATCTAAAACAGCTATTGCTACGATTAACATCCCCGATGCACTACAAAAGCGTGGCAGCCCCAACATCATCCTGAAGGTATTATTATACTGGATACGCAGGGCATCCAGCAATCTTTTGTTATGGCGGAACCACAGACATCCAGTGTAAAAGCTCTGACAATATGCCTTAAAAAGCGTGGTCTTTACTGGTTCAGAGCTACGGGAAAATCTGCGGGCCAGCATGTTACCTCTGACTACTAGAGCCCTACGCTCCCTCTCAATGTCTACATCGTTCTCAAGGCCAAGGAAAAGGGGGGGGGGGGGAAAGGAAATGTCCCAGATACTTGAACTTCATGACACGATTTATGCTCAAGCCAGTTAGGGTAATTTCGTGAAAATGATCAGGACATCTACTGGCGGCCCTAAAGACTATCTATTTACTCTTCTGTGCATTGTACAAAAAGCCATCTTCAGCGGCATAGGCCTCACACACGAGCCCAAACTCGGCACACCTAGTTCTACTCGTCGAGGAGTTCCAGTGGCACTCACCGAATTACACCCTCAGGTGACTCCATCAAGTCCGGAGGTAAGGTCTCATCATAACTAACAAAATGAGCCCAAACTCTGCACACCTAGTTCTACTAGTCGAGGAGTTCCAGTAGCAGTCACCGAAGTACACCTGCAGGTCACTCCATCCAGTCCCAGACGAATAGGCATTTATAAACCGTACTTACTTTTACCGAAATAAAATTATAATTATAATAAAAATCTGTGAATACAAAATTATCATACTGTAACAAGTATTAAATTTGGTTTATCGAATATATTGTATTTGTACAGTGATCTTTTTCCACACGAGCCGCTGCAAAGAGGCAACACAGGGTCCACTTACGACAGCGACCCAGCGCGGACTGATGTTTCTTTCGAAATGTTTGTGCAATAAATCAAAACAGACCAAAAATAAAATAACCCTTAATGCAATCGATTAAGATTCAACCGTAATAGCAAAATATGTGAAAAAGTTAGTTTCGGTTTTTATTTTTCTTTGCGACTATTTGTGACATTTTGAAAAATTTTTTTTTCTAAGGTTTAGAATTGAATATGTCTGCCTAGTAGTATTTTTAGAAATCTTAAAATATTTTGATAATAGTACAAAAAATGTAACTAAACGCAACCCGGTATCGATAATTTTGTGGAACATGGCAACGGAAGATCCTTTTTACAATATAAAAACTATAATTTAAAAAAAAACATTCCTATCATTTGAAGATGAAGAACCAACCTATAATTAGTGTTAGTTATTAGTTATATTTGATTCGGTTTAGTTTTGTCACAAAATGTACCGAGAAACAGCATAATTTTGTCCGATTTGCAAACGCGCCCTTAATTACAGTGTGCCAGGCCTCCTTGATACCGCAAACTGGGTAAGGTTCACAGAAAATTTCAATTTTCTGTGAACCTTACCCATGATGGTTCACAAACTTGGGAGTCAATGTCAATTATTCTGATATGTTATATTCCGAAATCTTATAGAAAAAGGAAAAACAAACAGAAAAATCACAACACAAACAATAATACTCGCGCGAAGGCAGACATGTTTGTGAGCACTTCGTAATGTAATGTTGGTCATCATGTCAGCCGCAGGCCACGCTAGAGCTACTGCGGTGAGCGGGGGCGACCTGCGGGGGCGGGCGGAGTAAAGACGCTGCGTCTTGCCGCTGTAGTGTGCCACGTTGAAGCGGCCGCGTGACACGTGGTTTTTATCTGCTATTATTGCGCGGGGTTTAAAATGAGTTTGTCTAAATTGGAATTTTCATGTTTAGAAGGAAGTATTTTTTATAAATTTAAGGATTACTTTAATAATGAATTAATATAAATACCTTGAGTTCCTGGGAATTTTTGTCTTATTTCATCCCATTTTTTATTTATTACATATTTATTAATATATTGATCATCCTTACTGCACCAGATTGCTGGCCGAGACATTGAATCGGTCACTGTCGTTGCTGGGGGAGTGCTGAGACGCGCGCATCAGAAAGAGACGCAATGTTTATGTTTGCCCTTTTCTAGCACGAAATTTTCACTTTTTGATTCACTAGACGATGGACCATGTTATTAGGAGTAGTTTCAAGTATCTAACTCAATTCGCCGAAATTTTGAGTTCGGTCTCTTTCATTCTCACTGTGCGATATGTTGTGAGAAAAATCCGTCAATTAACTGATGTAGATACCGCGAGCCTAGTCTATTTTAGTTACTTTCGTAATATTATGTCGTACGATATTCTACTATGGGGACGGGCTGTGGACATCGAGTCTATTTTTATTCTGCAGAAAAGAGCCATCAGAGCCCTATATGGCCTCCGCAGGCGCGACTATCTATCTAAGGGAACTGTTTAATGATATTAACATCATGACGGTACCTTGTCAATATATCTATGAAAACATTATGTACGTAAGGAAAAATCTACATCTTTTTAGTAAAAGAGGTGTAAGACACAATTATATCACGAGGGATAGGGACTAATTAGTTGAACCAGGTGTAAGGCTGGCTAAAGTGGACTCGTCTTTCATGGGGTACAGTTTAAAATGTTACAATAAAATACCTCCCCACATACTTCCTACTGAATGAAACGAAATTTAAATGTTATATTAAATGCACACTGTGCAGCCATGCATATAATAAGTTGAGGGATTACATCGCTGATAAAAATGCTTGGGTCAACGCTGGTCCTGCTCCACAAGAGAATAAACTCATTGATTAGCATTTGAAAATACTTTTGGAACTGCTAAAGATTTAAAAAACTATCTTTGCATTGTAAATAAAGTTTGATTTGATTTGTTTTTTTTTTTTTTTTTTGTATAAATTCAATCTCTTTGCATTGTATAATTGCATAGCACATGTGTGAGTACTATGTACCGACTATAAGGTTACCATTTAGGTACTGGGTATGTCTTTTATTGACTTGAACGTGCCCTGGCGGCTGAGAGTATGTCATGCTCACTCAATGTCTGGCTGACAGTGGCGCGTGTGTTGGATCATTAAGCTCCCTTCAAAATGGTTGAGCTAAACGGTGCTAATCCATGCGTCATGTTCGTGAACGGGCGCCGTCATTAGGGACTGGTCATCTCTTAGTTGCCACGGCATAATTTAATTTAATTTATGAATTGCTGTTTTTTCTATTACGAACGATTTTAACGTTTTGCATCGTTGTCAAATGTATAAATTCAACATGAAAAATGTAACCAATATTTTGTAACCATATTTTGATTCTTAAAAAAAAGAGTGTCCATGAAATTTCCTGCCTGTTCTTCTCCATAGGTACGTACCTTTGGAATGGGCAACTAGCTTCATCTTTCTGACTGACCGACCCCTTGATAATTCAAAAGAGCCTGTAATTGGTTTATTTTAAATAAATGCTTTGAGTTTAGTTTTGATTTTAATAGTGTTCACGAGGCGGTGTGGTGTTTTTCTCAGAAACTTCCAAACATCTATTGTGCTACAGTCCTATACATATACATATTGCAATGCTACCATGTTTGGCAGTCACTGCTACAGGTGCTTTATTGAAAAACAAGTATAAACCCCTCAGGGTTTTTTTTGTGCCTTGAATTCCTGGTCTCCCACGCAGAAACCAAAAATACAATAATATATTGTGTCGTATTTGACATTGGGCAGTAGAATCAGAAAGATTTCTACTGCCATTATGGCACTATCTCTTGGTAGAATAGAGACAAGTAGTAACGCTGCGCGTGAAGGTGCTGCAACTCTTGAAGGTGACCTGCACACTGCACTCATGGTTCACTTGGGATACTGTACTTGTTTTTCTTTCGATGTCGCGGTTAGTTAGATACAATCATAAGTCACTTGCCATCTTATTTCTGTTATGATGAAGCTTGGTGAAGTATTCCTTATTTGTGCGGGATCTGGGATAACCTAGGACAGTCTGAACACAGTTTGATTATAATCTTCCTTTGTTGCAATCATAGATATGAGAATTTGTATTTCTATGGTTGCAATCAACCATCACCAAAGTGTAAAAGTCGTGATCCGATGGTAGAAATGGCCATATCATGATCTGCCTGACCATTTTACGATACGCCACTTTCATGATTTGACCATCTAACATCCGCCACATCGGTCAACGCTCAGCGTTCGACGATTTGCCCAGCGATTTTTGGGCATTACTGCTACACTACTTGTCGTCCAGTATAAAGCGTAAATTGAATTCATTCGGTCGGTGTTTGCAGGATGAGCCCGGGCGAGCGCCGCGCGCTGTGCTCGCGCAAGCTGGACGGCTGCGCGCCGCTGTTCGTGGCGTGCAAGCGCGGCAACGTGGAGATCGTGGAGTACCTCGTGCACGTGTGCGCGGCCGACCTGGAGCAGCGCGGCGTGTACCAGGTGCCCGACGACCGCTCCGTGCACTCCGTCACGCCGCTGTGGTGCGCGGCCGTGGCCGGGCGCCTCGAGGTGCTGCGCGCGCTGGCCGACGCGGGCGCCGACGTCAACGCGGGCTCGGACTCGGGCTCCACGCCCGTGCGCTCGGCCTGCTTCATGACGCACCTGGACGTGGTGCGCTTCCTGGTCGCGCGCGGCGCCGACATCCACCGGCCCAACCACAACGGCGGCACGTGCCTCATCAACAGCGTGCAGTCCGTGCGCCTGTGCGCCTACCTGCTGGAGCACGGCGCGGCCGTCAACGCGCGCGACACGCAGCTCAAGACCGTTCTGCACTACGCCATCCAAGAGCATCGCGTGGAGACGGCGCGCCTGCTGCTGGAGCACGGCGCCGACGCGCAGCTGGCCTCGCGCGCCGGCGACGACGCGCTGCGCACGGCCTGCCTCAAGGGCGCCGCGCAGATCGTGAGCCTGCTGGCCGGCCGCGTGCGCTACTCGGCCGCGCGCATGGCCGACGCCTACGAGCTGCTGGGCAGCACGCAGCTGGACGAGTTCAACGACGTCAGCGCCGCGCTGGGCGCCTGGCGCCGCGCCACGGCCATCCGGCACGGCTCGGGCGCCTACATCCCCAAGCGGCCCGTGCGGGCCCCGGCGCCGGCGCTGGGCGGGGCCCGCGAGTGGCGCACGCTGGCCGAGCTGGAGGCCGCGGCCACGGATATGGACGCGCTGCGCACGCAGTCGCTGCTGGTCGTGGCGCGCGTGCTGGGCCCGGACCACAAGGACACGGTGTTCCGCCTCATGTACCGCGGCGCGTCCTACGCCGACGCCTTCCGCTACCAGCGCTGCGTGGAGCTGTGGAGCTGGGCGCTGCAGCTGCGCATCGAGAAGGACTCGCTGCTGGCGGCCGACACGTGCCACACGGCGTGCGCGCTGACGCGCCTCATGCTGGACGCGCACGGCGGGCGCCTGGAGCGCGCGCGCGGCCTGCCGGCGCTGGGCGACGTGCTGCGCGTGTTCCGGCTGCTGGCCGACGAGCTGCCGGGCTGCCGGCGCCTGCTGCGCGCGCGGCCCGTGTTCAAGGCGCAGGCCGACACGCTGGACCGCGCGCTGCGCTGCGTCACGCACCTGGTGTTCCTGCTGCACGAGCGCGCCAGCGGCCCGGCCGAGCGGCGCGCCGTGCAGGCGGCCGTGCGCGCGCTCGTGGCCGCGGACGTGCGCAGCGCGCACACGCACGATACGCTGCTGCACCTGTGCGTGTCGCGCCTCAACGTGATCCGCTCCACGTACTTCGCGGACGAGCTGGACGCGGCGCCCGTGTTCCCGCACGCGGGCGTGGTGGCGCTGCTGCTGGCGTGCGGCGCGGACGTGCGCGTGCGCAACGAGGCGCGCTCCACGCCGCTGCACGTGGCCGCCATCCCGTACAACTTCAGTACGGAGCTGGTGCGCGTGCTGCTGGCGGGCGGCGCGCACCTGGACCAGCCCAACAAGTTCGGCGACTCGCCCGCCGAGCTGGTGACGCTGAACCGCGGCTCGCGCGTGGCCGTGCTGCAGCACGTGACGCTGGCGTGCCTGGCCGCGCGCGCGCTGCTGCGCGCCCGGCGCCGCGTGCCCGAGCACGCGCTACCGCGCACGCTGCGCGACTTCGTAGATCTGCACCGCGCGTGAGGGGAGCGACTGACTCCAAATGATATAGGATTTTACTATTATGATTAAAACAAATATGTAATTAAATTAAATTATAGTGAAAAAAAACCAGGTATTTAGTACTTGAGCGTTTTATTTTCGTCTAAGGTACAGTCCACTATTTACAAAATATAATTACAAAAGTCTAATTCCCATGAATAAATATAAAAATATAGGTGTGGCCGATTTTTCAAACGTCTGATGAAAACAAATTTTATTCCACAGGTATATCTGGCATTGGAAAAATCGGCCCTAATATTTTGAAAAATTGTGATAGTAGAGCAATTCGTGTAGTATGTAGTTATACTCGTTGAGAATGCTCCTGTACAATGTTAGGTCAGTTACCAGCTCAAGAATAGGAATAAAAAAGCTGCTATAGAGCACAGTAATAACACTAGTTTAAGCGCGTGCGTGGAAGCGCTGCTTGTAGCGGTGTAGTTACCGCGACTTGAGATCATCAAAAGAGTAAAGGTGTCTACAGATTTGCTCGATTTTTGAACGGTCATTATTGTGTTATGATGACTACCAAGATCTGTCAGTTCTTATAGATTTCCTTGATTTTACAAGGTTATCGAGCATCACTTGTTCATGGCAAAAACGACCCACAGTGGCGATCGATCAAAAGAACGTCGATCTTCTGTCGCACGTCAAAAAACTAGCATTATATGTAGGCACCTTATCATGTTTAAGTCTGTTAACAGGTTGCCACAGAGTGGTCTCATTCAGTTAGAGAAGCAGGACGCGACGAGTAGCACGCAGAGCGCCGCCAGCAGGCCGGCCGGGCGGCGCGCGGCCGGCGCGTGCGCAGCGCTGGGCTCGCGCCCGATGTTGCGGCGGTGCTTGTCCACGACGTAGATGCGGCCGCCCATGCCGGCGTGCGAGAACGAGTGGTAGTACACGCGGTCGGGCCACGAGCTGTTGGGCGCCACCGGCAGCTCGGCCGGCGCCTCGGCCGGGCAGCGCCACTCCAGCGAGCGGTTGTACGCGCGGAACGTGGCGTAGTCGGCGTCGCGGCGCCGGTCCGCGCCCGCCGCGTGGCGCGCCACGCACAGCGGGCCCGCTGCAACACAAACGCATTAGTCTCCGCTCCCACACGCACGCAGGCACGCGCGCACGCGCCGCACACGTACCGGCAGTGGGCGCCAGGCGGCCGCGGCGCGTGTAGTGCACGCCGGCCAGCACCTTGGCCTCGCGCTGCGCCGCCTCGCTGAGGCGCTCCAGGCCGCCCACGGGCTCCGCCGTCACGATCAGCGGGTGGTACTCCGTGGCCGAGTGCGGGTCGTTGCCTCCGTACACCTGACAAGGCACATTACGACGTTAGATCGTCATCGACACGCTAAGAAAAATAAAGCTAGTACAGACGAGGGTACCTTGAAGGAGTAGTGCAGCCCGCGGCGCAGTTGCAGGTCGGGCGCGAGCTGTCCGTTGACGTACCAAGCGAGGGGCGGCGAGTGCTTGAGGGGCCTCCCCGCCAGGCCGCGCGCCCCGCCCGCGGGCCCCAGGCGGAACGTGAACACGCGCAGCGCTGGGTCAAACAGCTCTGCCACTTCCCAAACTGGCGGCGCTGAACGGGCTCCGCTGCACAGAGCACACGGTACGATATAACTCAAAGCATTTATTTCAAATAAACCAAATGCAGGCACTTTTCAATTGCCAAGCGGTCGGTCAGTCAGAAAGATGAAGCTAGATGCCCATTCCAAAGCGTAGTAGGTATGGAGAAGAACGGGGAAGAAAATCCACTGACACTCTTTTAAATCAAAATATGGTTACATCATTCATGTTGAAGTTATACATGTAAGAACGATACAAAACGTTAAAAGCGTCCGTCCAACTAAGAGATGACCAGTCCCTACTGACGGCGCTCGTTCACGAACATGAAGCATGGATTAGCATCATTCAGCTTAACCATTTTGAAGGAAGCTAAATAATCCATCACACGCGCCACCGTCAGCGAGACATTAGTGAAGCTATGGTTTCCTAGAACAGCGGAGGCCGCAATTGATGGCCGCAGTGACAGCTGTCATGAAAATGATGACAGCGGCGAAGATTTAGTAGTTAGATTCGCCTTAACGCGTCGAAAGATAGTCTCGTTTCTGACCCCCCTTGATACACAATGACGCAGTGACAACACTTGTTTTTCATGGAAACGCTATTTGATAATGTGTGAGGTCATTCTTCTCAGTATGGACACTTTTTCTTGAGACTGAGTACGGTGAGGGCAAATCTAGCGATTTAAATCTTTGGGGGGCGGGGTTTGCTTTACAGCGTCAACGACGCTCTCTAGGAAACCACACCAACTTACTTTAATACTCAACATTTCAGTGACGTCGTAAATTGCGGACGCTACGTAAGCGGTCACCGCTCTTCTAGGAAACCGTAGCTTTAGCATGACATACTCTCAGCCGCCAGGGCACATTCAAGTCATATGAAACACATACCCAGTACCTAAATGGTAGCCTTATAGTCGGTACATAGTACTCACACATGTGCTATGCAATTATACAATGCTAAGAGATTGAATTTATACAATGCAAAGATAGTTTTTAAAATGTTTAGCAGCTCCAACAGTATTTTCAAATGCTAATCAATTAGTTTATGCGCCCTTGTGGAGCAGGACCAGCGTTGGGCCAAGCAGCATTTTTATCAGCAATGTAATCTCCCAACTTATAATATGCTTGGCTGCATAGTGTGCGTTTAATATAAGATTTAAATTTCGTTTCATTCAGTTGAAGTATGTGGGGAGGTATTTTATTGTAACACTTTAAACAGTACCCCATGAAAGATGAGTCCATTTTAGCCAGCCTGAAACCCGGTTGAACTAATTGGTCCCTATTCCTAGTGATATAATTGTGTCTTGCACCTCTTTTACTAAAAAGATGTAGATTTTTCCTTACGTACATAATGTTTTCATAGATATATTGACAAGGTACCGTCATGATGTTAATATCTTTAAACAGTTCCCTTAAAGAGTCGCGCCTGCGGAGGCCATATATGGCTCTGATGGCTCTTTTCTGTATAGTAGAATACCGTACGACATAATACTATGAAAGTAGCTAAAATAGACTAGCCTCGCGGTACCTACATCTGTAAATTGACGGATTTTTCTCACAGCATATGCCGCTGATCTTAATCGTCCTGAAAGGGATGTTAAATGAGGACCCCATTGAAGCCTTGAGTCGAGTGTGATCCCTAGGAAAACAGTTTTATCGACGAATTCTGGTTTCTCTTGATTCAATACTATTTCACAATTACTACTTTTGACATTTGGCAACGAAAAAAATAAGTGCATAAGATTTTTTATGCACTTATTTTTTTCCCATTTAATACTAAATTATTAGCAGTGAACCAATTTTGGACCTGCTGTAGGGCGTTATTTACGTCGTCAAGATTTGATGCACGTCTATTAATTTTAAAAATTAAGGAATAATCGTCAGCAAATAACACCATTTGTGGTTGAGTTTTTAACAAATGGGGTAGATCATTAATTTAAACTAAAAAGAGGAAAGGACCCAATATTGATCCTTGTGGTACACCCATTTTTACTTTTAAACCGATTGAATTGACACCATTTATTTGAACTTGCTGTTGTCTATCATTTAAATAAGATTTTACTAAACTGAGCGCAAGTTTTCCAAGTCCGTAATACTCAAGTTTTAAGATTAAGGTTTCGTGGTCGACGCAGTCAAATGCTTTGGAGAGGTCACAAAACATTCCTATGGCATCTTGGGCCTCTTCCCACGCCGTAAATATGTATTTTAATAAGGTGACACCGGCGTCAGTCGTACAACGTCTCTTGGTGAAACCATACTGTTGATCATGTAAGATTTTATTGGTGTTAAAATGATTGAGCATTTGATTAAGCATTAACTTTTCAAACACCTTGCTTAAAACTGGCAACACGGATACGGGTCTATAATTATTGGTGTCTTTACTGTCCCCGGATTTGAAAAGTGGTATTACTTTACTATATTTCATTGGATCAGGGAAGACTCCTTGATCCACACACAAATTAAAAATTAAGGCTAAGTAAGATTAAGGCTATAGTCTCAATAATGGAGGTACAAACTTTGATTGACATTCCCTATATATCTTCGGTTAATTTGTTCTTGATTTGCTGGAAAGCTTTTATTACTGTTATGGGGTTTTTAAGCTTGAATTTAAATTCAATCGGGCAGGATGAAACGTTTGCTCTTAATAAATCAATAGAACGCGAGGGCGACGAATGTAAGGTTTCAGTAGTTTTAATTGGCATACTGGTAAAGAAATTAACAAATTCCTGAGCAACTTCTTTGTTAGTGCTTATGAGACCCCGTGAAGTTTATAGTGTGAAATCATTATTATGTCTTTTATTCCTGTTTGTTTCGTCATTGATAATTTTCCAAACCGTCTTTATTTTATTATCGGCTGATTTGATCTTGTTGCTAATGTAAAAGGCTTTAGCTACCTTGCAGGTAATTTTAAAAGTTTTAGTGTAAGTAGCAACGTATTTATTAAAAGTTTCAGAGTTAATATAAGGCTTAAGGCCATACAGCTCAAACAATTTTTCCCTACTTTTCCTAATACCCTTAGTTGCCCAGTCACTGAACAAAAAATTTGGGCAAATCGTTTTAGTTTTCTTCTTTAAAGTATTATTGAACTCGGTGCGCACTACCGAAAAGAATTCCTCATATAATTCATTTACATTTATTATAATATGACCCGGTATACTTAACTTACCAATTAAGTTATTATTAAATCTACTTAGATTGCTGGCTGTTATTTGTCTAGATTGTATCTGAATTCTTTGTAATGGTGTGTTGGACTTGAAAGCAACGGTTTGACCGATTTTGAAACCAAATTAATTACTAACAATTTTAGGAAATATTGTTGTCTAAATACTTAGTTAAGATTTTTTTTAGATTAATAGAGTATTTGTGAATTCTATCAAGATAACTGAACAGAGGTTTCGATAATTTCACTTCGAGCATCAATTTAGAAGCTACAAATATTTTAAATCACTGATCAACCGAACTAAAAATATTTTTTATCTGACTACAAATATCCTTAGGAAAAAACTTAGTTTAAAAAATATTCATATATTATTAAGAAAATGCTCTAATTTAACATAAGTATATATTTTCCAAATCATTAACACTACTCGTTTAGACTGAACTTCAGTATAAAATCATTAAAAGTCGATTTCCGTCGCCTTAAGATATCTCTGTAAGTTAGATTTGGTCTGAAATGTCATGATTTCATGAAAAAGTTATTCAATGGAACAAATGTAACTAAGAGAGATGTATTAATGATTGTAATAATTACAATTCTGTAAATACATATTTTTTATGATCAACAATCATATTTTGATCAAGATACAACATAACACGGACAGTCTTATGTTGTCTAAAGACTGACAAAGCAAAGCCCATTTAACCTCTCTTTGACCATTATCTATCTCAGCTATCTTTTTACGCGTCTGAGTGTACTGATTGACCATTCAATTGTAGCTGTAGAAGAAGGCATTGCTAATAAAACTAACAAGGGCCGCGCAGTGCGGTTTGTTCTAAAATTTATGCATAATATATTGTAATTGCAAAATAAGTCTTAACGTGACTCTAACATAACTTTTATCGAAAACAGTAGGTACTCAGGCATACAAAATCCAGGGGGAGGGGCAGCTGCCCTCCCCTGCGTACGCCCATGCATACACTCATATATAATAGAAAGAGACAGAGAAAGTCGTATGGCTGGGGTATAAGGCTTTTACCTGACGAATTCTACCGGTCTACTCCTACCGCAAGCCGCGTTAAGGAACTTCGTTCCAAAAGACACCTCACTACAGCTATCCAGACGCATACAGACAAAACGAAGTTTACTTACACGGTGAAGCGGATGCAGTCCTGGTTGGGCGGGTCGCTGGCCAGGTGCAGCTTGACGTCGGCGCGCGGGTACAGGCGGTGGAAGGCGGGCTCGCGCTCGTGGTCCAGCCGGCCCAGCGCCCACACCACCCACATGGCGCGGTCCGTCACCCACTCGCGGTCCATCGGCTCGGCTGCGGAGTGTTATATAAACGTTACACAGCTGCGCAACGTCGCGACAGAGCGTCACACACGGTATACTCACAGGCGGCCAGCGTGCGGCGGTAGGAGACTACGGTGAGTCCGTTCTCTCGGCGCGCGCTGAACACTTGGTTGGAGTCGAGTCCTCCCAGCCGGTCGTCGCGACACACGCCGCGCCATGCGCCCAGCACTTGCACGCACTGTATACACACAGATAGATTAATGTTCCTCTGTGGTGCGGTGCCGACAGGGTGCTGCGGTGAGCGGGAGTGAGACTGACGGGCGCGCTGGCGGTGATGTTGTAGTCCGTGGCGAGGCCGCGCTGCATGGCCGAGTCGAACTGCGCCACGGCCACGTCGGCGCCCAGCATGCGCGAGCCGCTGTCGCTGCCCGACACGCCGAACGCCATGTACTCGTCCTCGTCCATCTGCGCACACATCACACGAGTCATTTCCGTCGAGTTCACTCGAGACAAGGAACGATACGTTCGGTCCGTGGCCTACCTGCGCCGCCATCTCGATGGTGATCTGGTTGCCGAAGACCTCCCAGGAGACCTGGAAGTCGCGGTGCAGCTGCTTGCAGTGCGGCAGCGGCGACTCGTAGGCGTGCGGCTCCACGGGCGCGGGCGGCACGTTGAGCGCCTCGGGCACCAGCACGCTGGCCAGCGCGGCGGCGCGCGCGCGGTCCCACAGCGCCACCCACTTGACGCCGAACACCGTGGTGCCGCCCGGCAGCTGCAGGCGCACGTCCTCGCCCGCGTACGCGCGGATCGGCTCCAGGCTGCGAGTGCGACGAGTATCGTCTCATGCTTGGCTTATTTGTCTAAATAACAGCGTTACTTGGGTTATAAAAAATATTCCCTGAACTGATTGGAATAAAGTTCATTTTATACCAGCCAAACAACGCGATTATTTGCACAAATACGCCAAGTGTTAGTGCCAGCATTGTAGACGCGAACTAACACATGCTAGAGAACAACGATTGATATCATGTACTTACTAGCCGTACTCGTCGGGTATCTTCATGCCTCTGGAGGAGGGCTGCGGGCCCACGCCCGTCCAGAAGTACACCTCCTCTCCGCTGCCGTCGTACCGCAACTCCGGGATACTGCACATGAGGGATGATTAGTCTCAGTATGCCACAACACGTAGTATGTGAACGTTCTTTAGGTTCTTACAGGATGGTAGTGGCGTCCAGGAAGCGGACCGGCTTGCTGGAGACCGCGGGCGAGCCGGCCAGCGGGCCCACGGCCTGCTCGGCCGGCGCCTCGAACTCGTCCGGCACGAACACGTCGCCGAACGTGTTCTGGCTGCCGATGTCGTACACGGCCAGCCACTTGATGCGCGAGATGCGCTTGCCCTCCGGCACGGCCAGCCGCACCTCGGCGTTATAGTACCGCTCCAAGATATTCGTCCTGTATAAATAATAGGTAAGTACTTACATTACAATTATATGCAACTAGCTTTTTCCCGCGGGTTTGTTCGCGTGGAAATTATCCCATGGAAACATACTACCGGGATAAAAAGTATCCTATGTTGTTAATCCAGGTTCTAAACTATCTGTCTGCCTCATCCAAATCCTGTTATAAGTATAACGCAATGATTGAATACTATCGTGAATTCATGCAAGCCTAGTACTTTTTGTTAGGTCACTGCTCAGAAATGGTGCACAACGTCTAATGATTTAAATACTATGTATGGTGCCGTACGCAAAATACGCGCTTAGTCGTGGAGTTGCGGATATCAGCCCGTATTACCTATTACCTATGTATGGTGAATTCATGTAAGCCTAGTACTTTTTTTTGGGTTCGGAGGACATCCGTGAGCATAAGTAAAAAAAAAAGAAGGATATGTACTACTCAGAAATTGAGCACGTGTCGTGAACAGAATACCGATTTGCTCGAAAAGACGCAATGAAAAGACCGCAGTGCTATTAATATTGCAGCTGTCAAAGGATAATTTAAAAAAACAAAACTAAAATACAGCACATAACCCCATCTACTGGCATTATCGGAACTATGAACGAACGGTGTTTCGTTTCTGATATGTATCAGAGATGACGTTGTTTATGTGATTTTCTTACTACACATAAACAACGCCATCTCTGGCCGAGGCCGAAACGAATGAAAATAAAATACTTCGTAATCAGTCAATTCTCGAGATGTCATCAAAAAAGCCATTCCATAAAAAATGTATTTTGTGTTAAGTTACTGCTCTTGCATACAAAACAGATTGCAAAACATCTCAAAACTAAACACGTAACGTGAATATCGCCAGACGCCGTAGAACGCGTAGAACACCAGCAAATTTTTCCGACTGAGTGAGAAAGAAACTGGAACGAAGGCACTGGAAGGGGCAAGAACGAAGAAGACGCGACGCCAGCAACCTAGGCATCGGTTGAGAAGGCGGCGCCCTGCATGCGCAGCGCCCCAGGCCGCGAGCGCGACTGCGCCGCTGCCGTCAACAAAATATGACAGTGGATACGTGACATTCTGTTAAAAGTGAAAAAAATATTTTTAGTTCACATTTTATCTTTCGTGTTTTCGTTTCTAGTGAGTGTGTCTGTAAATAGTTTATTTATATTTTTTTAGGTATGTTTAAGTGCTTTTTTTATATTATATGATCAATGCCGGCCGTAGCGACGCCGGAAACTGTGCCAGTCAACCTGCCACACCGCTTGATGTCCAGCTGGGTGAGATGTCCCCATTGCTCACAGGCACGTTTTTTTAAAGGCGAACGGGGGCTGAGGATACACTATGGCAAGAGCCACAAATCTCATAGTGTAACCTTGCGCCCCCCAGCCACATCCCGAACATCAACACCTCCAGATCAAAGTTTGTGGAAAACGTTAGCAAAATTCAAAAATTCTACACCCCCGTTTTAAAGAGAGTTCCCCGGGGCGCGAGAAGGTCCGTTGCACTGAGTTTGGCGCGATGTCTCCGTCTTGCGACCCAGAAGAACTCTCCAAGTGCCTGGGAGCAATTACTCACATTCCCTTATAGGATTCTGCATGTGCAAAGAAATTCGACGAACAAAAAATCCTTAACATATATATAATATATCCTTCCTTGGGCCCTATCAGAATACCAGCACTGCGGTATTTATTTTTTAAATATCGCCGCATTATGCTGAGATAGGAGCCTTTTTGGCCTCGCACAGGTCGTTATAATTCTTTTTTTTTTGTTTTTTATTTTATAATTTTTACTTTTTTTATTTTTGTTATTACCTACTTACTGTTTGTATTTCCTGTGCGTGTCCCAAATAAAATATTTTTCTTTCTTTCTTTCTTTTAACAAACCAAATTAAAGATAATTGCAACAATTCGACTCTTATTTTAGATCCAAAATTAGCTGTTTCCAATAACCCCTCACGAGGCTTAAGTTCACATGTAGAATCCAAACTAAGTGAAGGTGACATCAGGGGAGCGGCCAGGCTACTGTTCAGTAGCGATGTGGTGGCTCCCTACTCTCCAGACACTATTTCAGCCCTGGAGAGTAAACATCCGGCGCCTGCCGATGGTCTCACCTTCCCTGAACCCCCTCTCCCTCCTGATCCGGATTCAACACTTCTTACCGTTACTGCCCCCCTGTTGATTGGTGCCGTGAGCTCCTTCCGAAGTGGCTCCGCCGGCGGCCTCGACGGCCTGACTCCTCAGCATTTAAAAGACTTATTGAGTTCAGGCGCCGGGGAAGCTGGTGAGTCACGTTTGAAGTAGCTTGCGGCCCTAATTAACCTGATGCTCAACGGCATGTGAATGATGCCGTCGTCGATGTTTTGTACAGGGAAAATTTATGTGCATTGGGTGTACCTACAGGCGTACGGCAGCCAAAATTCGCTGTAGATTATACGGCTAAACTTTAAAACACAAGTTCCAGCCCCTACAGCTTGGCTTTGGATCCAAAGGGGGCTGCGAGGCTGCCGTACATGCCCTTTCCAGTTTTTTAAACTCCGGTAAAGGTGAGGTCATCCTCAAGGTTGACGTCAAGAACGCCTTCAACTCCGTTAACAGGGACACTCTGTTGGCCGAAGTAAAAGAAGGAGTTACCGGAAATTTATGGTTTTTTGTGGCAGTGCTATAGGCACCCTTCAAAATTACTTTATAGAGACAACGTTTTGGAATCTGCAGTCGGATGCCAACAAGGTGATCCCCTCGGACCAGTCATTTTGAGTTTAGCTATTCACCCCATAATACAACAACTAAATTCAAAATTTAATGTATGGTATTTAGATGATGGGACTCTAGGAGGCGACGTAGAAACTGTTCTAAAAGATCTCCGATTCCTAAAGCAGCAATTTCAATTCATCGGCCTTGACCTCAACTACTCAAAATGTGAAATTTACCCTTGTGACAATACCGACAGACAATCGACCATACAGAAATTCAATGCAATAGCCCCAAATATCAAAGTTTTGGAATAAAGTTCACTGCACCTCCTAGGTTCCCCAATTTTAGAAGACAGTTTTTCACCTTTTGTTGATGAAAAAATTAAACATTTCGGATAGACTTTCTAAAATCAACTTACATTCGGCATTCACCCTTATCAGATACTGCTGTTTCGTTCCAAATTTTATGTATTCTCTTCGCTCTTCCCCTTTATGGAAGAAGCCCCTTAAAATTTGTATTTAAAATATAAAAAAATACGCCGCTTATGTTGCAGTTACTTGGCTATTTTTACTACACTATGGACATTAATGATATGGCCAAACGTCGACTGACATATCATTAAAGTTGATGTTTAAACAATATGGCCAAATAGCTGCCCGCCCCGGCTTCGCACGGGTAGCACTAAGTACTTATCTACGGCGTACCTACCTACCTACCTACCCTACCTACACCTACCTACCCTACCTACGCCTACCTACTCTACTTACACCTACCTACCCTACCTACATAACTACCTACCTACCTATATACACCTACCTAACTGACCCGATGTCTTTTCTTTGATTTGGTTTTAGAACAGTTTGTATTGGAAAAAGAAAAGTGGGGTTTTTACGTTTTTCCGGGCAATTATTCCAAATTTTCACTTCATAAGAACCTCCCTCGAACATAATGGAATATTTAAGAAAAAAAAAGCTAAATTGGTCCAGCCGTTCTCGAGTTTTGCGCTTAGCAACACGTTTATTGATAATTTTTTAATTATATAGATTGTAGCTGGTCATTTCATGAAATGGTCAATTCTGTGATCTGGCCATGACATGTATACATATAGATTGCTTGCTTCACACGGGTATACAGATAGTGCCATCCACGAACACACACCTTACTCCGCTATTACTGTACACGCGCGGTTGCTGTTAGCTGTACTTTAGTATGGAGCGGAGCGGAGTAGGGCGTGTCTTCGTGGATGGCAGTATCTTATATCACTTGTGTGAAGTAGGGGTAACATTTATCTAGGTGGGTACTGATGTGACGACATATTAAACCATATGGAATTGTATGCAATAATAATACCAATTTCTGACACATAAACCTTCCAGATTAAATTCTTAACTAAATGATAATGAAAACCACGTCAAGTTTTATTCCTTGAAACAAAACACGTGTATTGTTAAGCCTGATATTTAACAAGGCACACGGAGCTACTGACCTGCCATATTCATTCGGCACAATGAAACCCTGGGGACCAGGCCGGCCAGCGTCTCCGGCCCAGAAGAATGTGTCATCCCCGGTGCCATCATAGTTGAAGTTCTCCAGCAGTATTGTAAAGTCATCTATTGCATAAACATCTCCAGATACCTAAAAATAAGCAAACAAATTATTTTATGCATGCCTAACTAATTTAGAAATTAAAACTGCTATCTTGGTCTAGTAGGGTCCTAGGTTTGATTCCCAGTTTGTGCAGTGTTATTAGGTATACAATAGACTGCAGCTGCTGAGAGATTGCAGTCATGACAAATCTCAGTTGGTCATGATTGGTTACTGACAATTTTAATAGTCAGTATCTATCTTATAATATGAATTTTAATAAAATCTTGTATCAGTATGGTAGTAGATATAAACATGTGTTCGTCTTCTCGTTGTAGATTAGTTACCATGAGGTTTTAGATGTGCCAACAGTATATTTTATGTTAAATTACTGTTGGATTAGTAGCAGCAAGGAGTCCGAATTAGTGCGTGGCAATAGACTGTAACCTAGGAGTCACTTATATCATAGGTAACTGGCAGAGTGTGGGCGTACTTTACATCTCTGCATAGCCTTTGGATAATAAAGGTGTATTATCAATACAGATAATATTTTATGTCTATTATGATTCTTAAAAATGACAACATGGATTTTATTTTATACCTAGTGCTTAATTCCTAATATAAGCTTAAGAAGCTGAATAGCCATTTCCACTGTCAAACCTACCAAATAAAACTAAAAAATCTTTAAGTTAAGTGAGTAAATTAACCTTGTAGGTAAGCAAGGTGTGAACTAAGGGAGTTTGTACAAATAACTGATTAGTATTGCTAACGAACCTGATGGTGGTAGGAGTTGAGTTTTCCGATGAACCTGCCGCGATATGGTCCGTCCTCATCCTGCGACCGACAATCTGCAACGATACACAGCGCACAGTAACAATACAATAGAAAGTTTAACCACATTCAAAGTTGCTTAAGTACGCGCAGCGAATTTACTTCAAACTGCTAATCTTTACCTTTTGCGACTGCTATAAGCAGCAGAAAACATATTTTTAACATCTCACTCTTACTTTGTTCACTTTAAACAATTTTTTAAAACTTTCTAACTACTAAAGGTCACAACATTTGAAGTATTTCGCATACCACCAGCTTCCGGTTACTTGACAAATCAGTGAACTGGACACTGGTTTTGTTGTCATTTAGTTAAAAGTGATCCAAGGACGCAGTTCTATTGGTTGAGCACCGCTCCACGTTTCCGCGACCAATCTCAATAACTAATGTGGGTAACTTTCACTTTTTGTTCTCTTCGGAATTTTGTATCACGTTCAGAAATGACCAAAGTTGCTTACTATACTAAATTGTATTTGGACTGATTGTTATAGGTAATTCGTTAGAGAAATCACTAAATATATCATTACTGTAGTTGTTGGTACTAGTTGGTAGTAGCTAGGTAGTGTAGTTGTTAATGACTAAATTAGGAGGAGAACACTGAGGGGCAGGTGACTCAATACAAAAGTACTATTTGGAGGGTGAAGAGACTAGCTGTTCATAATGATTACGTTGGTAAGTTACTGTATATTAGCTAATGATGCTGACGGCAAAAAGGTAAACGTGTCTTTTAGATCATCCAGAAGAATCTTTACATGGTGCACAGCACAGAGCTCTATACAGGGTGGCAGGGACATCGACGCGAAAACAGGGTACCGTGGATTCAGTACATGATTCTGATTACCCCCTGCGTTGAAAATCGTCGGTTATTTAAAAAATAATTTATGTTTCATAGAAAAGTGCAATAGGTACCTACGCGGTTAAAATGTATGGAACAGCAGATTTTTTTTTAAATTTCATTCCAGGGGGATTCAGAATCATACACTGAATCCATGGTATCAGGTTTCTCGTCGATGTCATGCCACCTTGTATACGTCTACAAGAATATGTTACAAGTATGAATGCTCTTAAAACTTGAATAGACTTATAAAATAGCACTATTAGAGTTTCGGGTTTAATCAGAACACATTATAAACCTTATATGAAACCATAGCTCTTAAAATCTTTTGTTTGTAACGGTTCTGAATCATCTACCTATTGAATCCATGGTAACAGTTTTCGCGTCGATGTCCTTGCCACCCTATTTAATACTGGTGCGCAGTGTGCACTCATTCAAAATAGAGATGCGCTCCTGTGTTTTGCTATAAGATGAATGCTAGGCGCAACGTGAAATAACACTTCATCGCAATGATAACCTTGTTATATTATAGTAGTCAGCTTATAATATAATTGTGCAAGCCTGCACTAGGTTTTATAGAATATTTTACATTTTGTCTATGTTTACACACAATAATGTACAGTCGAACAAGCTATTTAGTAACACGCAAAAATATTCAACTTTACACTACGATGCCAATATTCACTTAATATTCACTTTCATTGTATATGTAATAAGTAACTTTTATAGTTAATGGAATCCATAAGAATTGACTTCGGCACACTCACAACATTGTTTAATTAAAAAGTGTTTACAAGTTAGCTCGCTAGTATGTGAATAAGTCAGATCTCGACGATATTGTAATCAGAGCATGTTCTACTACTATCAATCCATTGTCAATTATAGCAATGCGGTGCGGCGATTATCTACGCGAAATTACTAAAGTTACAGAGTACACGCTAAGGGACACGTATGTCTAGGTAGAACCTTAATGTTAAATGAAAAGCAAGGTCTGTAAGTCAAAGACAGGTGAATGGTGGTGGGCGTGACCTGCGACGTGTCGCACTTCTGTCAGGCACCATGGTGTACCCCGCAAAGCCTCAGGCCCCGAGACTCGTTAGAGCAGCCAGGACACTAACACGTGAAGATTATGTATTCTATCGAATGACAGTTGCTCGCGGCAGTGGCGGACTAAGCCTGTCGGGGGCCCGGGACGGAAAAAGTAAAGGCAGTGTGCCGCTAGCGGCACTCTATCCCTTTCGAATAAAGTGCCGCTAGCGGCATAATAGTGGCACTGCATCGGCCCGGCTAAAGTGCCGTAAGCATTGCATTGTCATTGTCACTGTCACTTGTTATTTTGTTTGATTGTTGAGGTAAGTACTCTGTAAAACACTGCCATCTAGCGCCATCTATCAACTCATAGAGAAACTGAATGTTGTGGTCATTATAAATATTAATAACTTGTCCATTCATTTTATTATCTTGAAAATAGTACTGTAAATCATACTCAATTATAAAAATGTAGTTTATGAACCTATAGCTTTCATTCTTATGAATTTTGTTATAAGAATGTCAATTTATGTAAGTGCTTCGAATATTTTACAATAATAAAAAGGGGACGGTAGTTTGACTTCCTGCTGCGGCGGTACCTTTTGGCGGTGAGACGTTTTGGGCGAGGGTTTGTACGTGTTGAAAAGTTTGGATATAAGACATATAGGTAATTGAATATATTTTAATTCATTTCCATTTCTGAACACCCATTACTCTATTTATATCAAGGACTTGCCAAAGGCAACGATTCAACCTGTGACATTATTTGCTGATGACTGTACTGTTTCAGTTGCATGTAAGGACATTAATAATTATATTTCTTACATAAATAATTCACTGACTTTTTTCTTGGCTTGATCATAATAATTTAAAAATAAATTTATCAAAAACAAATATACCTAATGCACTTTGGACAAAGATTGCATTTTGATTCATGATAATTACACTATAATTGAAGTAACTAATGCCCGTTTTCTCGGTTTAATTATAGACAGTTAACTAAATTGGAAAGAACACATTGACAAACTATGTAAAAAAATCAGTAGTCAATCATAATGCTTTGTAAGTTTGTAGCAACTTGCTCCATCCATCAACACTGATGTGTTACTCTCGGCGTATTATGGACTTGTTGAATCTGTCCTCAGTTACCTATGGCATTATCTTTTAGGGCAACTCATCAAATAAAGATATGGCATTTATTATGCAAAAGCGATGCCTACGTGCCATGTTCGGTATCCAAAGCACGGAGAGCTGCAAGCCACTTTTTACAAAGCACAAAATACTCACACTTCCTTCACTTTATATTTTGGAAATAGCCCTATTTGTCAGAAATATTTGTTTCCTCGAATATCGGACATTATAACACGTAAATTTTAGCACTCCACCCCGGATTGGTAAGGTTTTCTTTTGACTATTCGTACTTACCTAAATGGGAGTTACCCAGGGGCGCAGCTAACCAATAACCCGATTCCTTTCGGCTTCCCTTAGGAAATTATGACAGTCAGTAGTTCTCAGCAGTGTTTAATAATCACACTGAATGTATTATTTAATACTTCACCATAAAATTAAAGTATTACAATACCCTAACCTACATTTAAAAAATTGTCTTTATATTCCAACGAAAACAAAACATTTAAAATTATTGCGTGCGTGGAGCGTAGAGCGAAGTTTGTCCCTCCCCCCGTCCCGAACCAAACCGAACGCTTACGAAATTCAGCGAATGGATTCCTACAGTGTACCTATCATAACTCGACTTATTACGGCTTACTATTGCCTCAAAAAACAGCGTGTCACGTGACCTAAAGTGACGTCATGACGAGATTATTTTGTATAGAAATTTAAGTTTTCATAACCCGGGCGGACAACGAGTTATACTGGAGGCACTAGAGCAAAATTGGCGCGCACTTTAAATGTTTGTTGACGATTGACGTAAATAGTTAATAGAATTTATAACCTTTAATTTTATTGATACTTGTAGTTAATTAGCATTTTGTTCGTTGTATTCATATAAGTTATTAGTGTAACAATTAGAATTGGATAATCGTGAGTTTGTTGTGAAATTGTGCGTTCGCGTTGTAATTAGGAATTTGTGGTAAGTCGATAGACAAGTTGAAATTACTTTTTTAGAGTAGATTTGAAAAGTTATTAGTAGGATGGCGGCATTAATAGTTTTAGATTGTTGTGTGATATGACAGATTATTTGCTTCGTGAGGAAACATGCTTTTCAAGGTTAAGTTTTAAAAATAAGAAACACATAATTAGGCTAGGTCGTGCTCGACCAGATATGACTATAAACTACAAACGACACGATGGGTTTTTCAAACATTTTAATATTTCCCTTTACGATAAATATCAATGGCTGACTGGTAGTTGTAAATTAAATAAGATGTTTTGTTTTAAATGTTTACTTTTCTAAGATTCTAGAAGTATATGGTTTTTTTTTTTTTTTTTGCTCCGGCTTACCTTTCTCATAAACTCACCCTTCGCCACTGAGTTACCTACTAAGCAGCGGCGTGCACACAGTTTTAAGACAGGGTAGGCAGAAAATTTTACTCACCAAAAATACTGCACGTTAGTTTTAGTTCGTCGTCTTGTCGATTGATGATGTAGGTAATTGCCAAATGCCAGCTCAAATATCCATAGATTGACTGATTTTATAGACATATCAATTTACGGATATTCGAAGTGGCCTTTCGGCGCGTTTGTTTGATGTTTTGTAATGTTTATGTGATTCGCAAAATTTAAATAAAAGCAGTGAAAAGATGGTGGTGTGAGTATACTATATAAGATTGTTTTATTTGTATATTAAATCTACACGCCTATCTTTCTGTAAGAATGTCTGCAATATGGAATCGTAAAAGTTGGGAAGGCGTTTTATTTCCGTAAGAAGGTTTTTTTCTATTGAAATCATGGAAAGATCTGTAAGTCGTTGCTGGCCTTGTGTATTTCTTAAGTAGGTGTGTATACGTTTTAGCGACGAGAATGACCTTTCGGTTGACGCACGGCTCGCGGGAACTGTAACAATTAATTTTGCCAAACGCAGCACTTCGGGAAAAACTGTATTTATGTTATTTTCGTAAAAATGTTCTATAATTTTGTAAATACTAAGGTTTTTGAATTCGGCAGATTTATAAACACATTTGAGCTCATTGATAAGGCGGTCTAAGTTAAAGTCGTATAATTTATAAACATTTACGAATTGCGATACTAGTTCAACCGGAAAATTGACATTATATTTATTGAAATTTTCACATGAAAGTAGTCCAAAAATTTTTAACTCTTTCAGATTTTTATAACGGTCGCGACATTCGTTGGATATAATGGTGCCGATTCTCTTGTCACAAATGCCTCTAAACTAAACTAAAAATCACTAAAATTTAGTTTATTCCTGTCAAACGACGATTTCCTATTCTGAAATAGACTAAAGTGACACAACTTAACTATATTTTAGTTTGACAGCGCTAAGATAGTACTGAGTTTTTAGTTTAGTGAAAATGGCAATTTTGCTATTCTGAATATGACGTTTTTCACCTAAAATTTTGGTTGTAAAAGACCAAATCAGACTAAACCTGACAAATTTTAATCGCGATTAAAATGGTGTGGTATAAAATAAATTGTTATGAACTAAAATTCACACCAACATCTCGACTTCACGTGCAAAAACAGTACTTTATTTATTTTTTCTTTTGCTTATATCTCGAAAATGGTGCGTCCTATCGCAAAAATAATGAAAATTTCGACCCCCTTTATAAAACCCTTAAACACCTAACACTCAACACGTAGGTAATATTTTTTTCATATTTTCCATACAAAAAAATAAAAATTCCATATAAAGCACGTCGAAGCTACAGCACATACGCACCTCCGGCTCTAAAAAAAATCACCGGTTAGGGTAAACCACGGGTACCACGTGGATTCACGATTGTCAAATTCTATTTTAGTTGTGTCAAAATTATTTTTTAGTTTAGAGAATTTTATTTGCAGAATAGCTCTAAGATTCTCATAGCCAAAAGTAAGTAATTTTAGTCTTAGTTTAAGTTAGTTTAGTTCGGTGTACAAGAGAATCGGCACCATTGTCTATAATTTCAATAAAAATCCGCTTAAAATTGATTTTTGCGTCCACAACATTACGTTTTCGTTGTGGCGGCCCTGTGATTATTTTTACTTTTTCAAAAATTAATTCAAACCTAGATCTGAATGATTCTAAAAACGATTCAAACTCGTTAATTTTTTTAATGCAATAAGTTACATCTGACGTCTTTTTTTGCATAATTTCGTAAAGCACATCAGTTTCTGCGAATATTTCGTTAAACACATGGAGTAAAAACTGGAATTGAGTCTTTTAAATTGTGTAACAAATACGAAACTTGACTTGTCAGCCAATGATATGAATCATATTGTTTTTTATGGAATCTGCGGTTCACTTTACCTTTAGTTTGTATTAATTGCAAATCCGGTGTACCACGACCTATCTCGATAACTTGTTTTTTTTCACCGAAAGATAGTTTTGAAAACGCATCATGTTTTATTTTCTCAATACACACACCATCTGAACAAGTTTCACAGACAATATTATCCATTTTACACTTATTATCAACATTAAAATTCTAAATACCTGATAGCGTAGTCACAAACATAACACACATCAAACAATATGGCGATTATTGACTTTTGAAAATAAGTAGTAAAAAGATAAACATAATACGACAAAAAAATATGGTCATCTACTATATAAAATTCAATGAAACAATGTTACTTTCTAAAATATTTGCATTGCATAGCAAACTTTCGTTCGGAAATGTTCGGTACGAGTCGTAATTTTTCGTGTTAGCTGTTTATAATACTACAAAAAGACACTGGCTTTTCATGCAGTTGTGTGCGTGATTTTTGTCATTGTGTGTCAGCAAAGCCCACGTAGCTATAGGAACGCACACACATTAAATCCGCATGACGACGACTTACCAAGAGAGCACACACACTTATCACTAAGAGACTAATAGTTTGTGTCTTTTGCCGTGGCAATGGCGAGGCGCTGCTAGTGCAGCGCGAATCGATGATGCAAAATTACGTCTTAGTCTTAATGATACCACCGGCACTCGATAGGTGGAGCTGATTTATGAATTAAGTTTTTTTATCTTGTTTTGTTTATTTATAAAATAATATTAGATCTATTATCAGAACTAGGGTAGGCAGTGTCTTTCTGTCTTTATGGGCCGCACGCCACTGCTACTAAGTATATCGACTTGCGCAGAGAAGTTTGATTGTGACCCGCCTCTCCTACGGGAGTGATATGAAGGTTCGAATGCCGTTGTTTCGGCGCACGCTATTTCGAAAAATTTGCGCTTGGTAGGTACTCCAGTTCGAAAACACATTGAATCGAAAACCGCTATATCGAATGACGTTGTCGCGAACACGCTGACATCACTATAATTCATCACCAATAACCCTGTATTCAGAGCTCTACTAGCGAGTTTGTGCTCGTTGTTCTGTGAGCAATTACCTATAATTAGTCCTTTCTGCAGTTCGTTCAGACGCATCTAAATAGATGCGCTCGGGTTGCAGTGGGCATTAAAATAAATATAAATAGTTTTATCATAATGCCCACTGCAACCCGTTTTATGCAAAACTGCAAATGCTAAGCAGACATAATTCATTACCTACTTGTGACGACGTCCGTGGTCGTAAGGTGAGGTGCCATCCTTATGTGGCCCATAATAATTATGAACAAATACATATTCGGTCATTCGTCTCGTGTGAAAAAAACATAAATAGTGATTTCATGGAGGGTGAAAACAGCCTAGGTAATGCTTGGCTGCTCGTCTCCTATTTGGCCAGTTATTGCAAGAATCTTTTGTTGTTTGAGTGCTTTTGACTACTGACTTTTATTTAGTGAGTAAATAATAATTATTCATGAATCAAAATGTTGTATGTCACAACTTGCAAGCACCAGCTTATTGACGTTCAAAAGTGCCTCTTATGTGCCTAATTGAAATAAATTGTTTGACTTTGACTTTGCAGCCGGAGCTTAGGTACTTACCCAAGTGAATTTCTGCGATGTTTATATTCCCCTAATGACTTTATGGTGGCATTTCGACGGCTAATCCAGTACACTACTAAACTATATTTGATAGTTGATATTGATAGGTAGGTACCTATCTACAGGCACAGGGGCAGTTCCTATGCAAGCATGCTCCTTCAGTCGAACTGGAGTCGACTTTTGTCAGTTGTTGTTGTATGCGGGACGCAGATGGAACATGAATACGAATAAAGCACATCAAAACTTTCACTTAGTTAGAATTTTTATCCTTGTTTCCTAAAATGTGGAATCCTTCGTAGGCACCTCGTACTATTTTACTTACACCACGAATAAGTAGATAAGTAGTAAGTACCTAAGTAAGTACGCACGCAGGTATTTGAAGTAGGTAAGCTGTGGCACTGCCGGTCGACCTTCGGTGTACCTACACTAAGCAAGTTATTAGTAAGAGCTGCTGGCCTGCGTAGACTGGCGGACGGGACGGCAGACGAGTTTTGAATTTAATACTTATCCCAATCGAAATAAGGTGTATATTTCAATGCTCGGTGATAGACCTTGCAGCATCGCAGCTCAGTTTTCTCTGGAGCATCGAAGAGCACGCTAGAGGATACCGCGGCGGTATGTGCCGTTATGCGGCGGTATGTGCTGGAGTCTTCCAGGCCGCAAACGCGGGCGTAGCGCCGGAGGGTCTTTTGAGGGACTGAGGGTAGTCGCTTAGTGGAATAACCAAATCCCGGCGAGCGGCGGCTACTCGGCGGATGCCTCAGCATATTCTGGTAAACTGGCGGACGCTCGCGGTATCATTGTCAGTTTGCGCTGGCGAATAGAGGTGTCCTCCTCGATGCTCTCCCCTGCCGTCCGCCAGTGTGCGCAGGCAAAAAATTATAATCTAACAAATAGGTAGGTACCTACTTTGAATATACCTACCCCTACGTAACTGTTCTTACCATGCTTCTGAATTTATAATAGAAAGGTACGAGACGCAGAATAACTGCTGTCGAGCGAAACACACAACTTTTCACCTCACTCCAGCGAGGAAAATGTTAGGTGCAAGAAAAACAGGTTATATAATATGTATATTAAATTAGAAAACTCAATTCGGCATTATGTACCGCTTGCACTAAGTCTGATATTTTCGTTGCTGCTGGTCGCGATTTTATGAAAAACAAACCAACATGACGGAAAATTAATTGAAAAGAAATTAAAAGAAAATGTTGAAAAGATGGGTTGACGCACTGACATGAAATAAGTATTAATGCATTTTCAGTAGATTGACGGTATAGAAAATGACTGGATAAAAGATTCGAATTTTAGAAACTCTTTCCATGCTAGCGCATAAAATGCACTAGTTCAGTCAAATTAGCGTTTCACCTTGGAATGAGAGATAATAAGCTCGACACTCGAATACCTTCATTTTGGCGTTCTAAACGTTTTCTCAAAAGTCTCATAAAATCTCATGTCTGCGTCGTGAATTATTCAAGGTCAAGGGTCCCAAAAATCGTTTTTTTGCGATTATCTAGGTTTCTATAGCAGAGGTGTACCTGAGGTGTTCCCATATTTCGCCAGTTATGTTTAAGTCCCATGTAACAGCGTGCGAGCCTATTGCCATCAACCGGGCACAGATCCAGACTCCGGGCTGCTACTGAACAATTCCAGATGGAAAACCCAATAACACCTTTCCCGACCCAGGAATCTAACCCAGGGCCTCATGCCACAGGCAAAAGTGCATTGCAACCCTGATTTTCTGCACCCGCAGCGTGGCCCACATCCATTCTTACAATTACAAAATATAGTATTTAGTCATTCATGGAGCTGGCGGTAATATTGTCGTCATTGGCTCCAGGAATCTTAATACTGAAATAAAAAAAATCAAGTTTTACATATGAAAATGTAAATATGTTGAACGACACACAGGGTCCATTAAATATTCAAAGTTTGAGCGATTTAATTATACTACATTTGAAACAAAATAATAAGTCTATCATTGAAGAACTACAGAACACAATACAAACCGAGATTTAATAGAGCCATTACGGAATTGAAATTAGATTTTGACTCCAAAATGAATACCTTAACTATACAAAATAAACAAAGAAAGCAAGAAATTGAAAATATTAGCATTAAAGTAGCAACACTGCAATTAGAAAAGGAACATTTAAATAAATAAGTAAGAAATCTATCAAGTCGGACATTCCAAGCACCACCACAAACTAGCTCCTTCTCTATGGCCTTACAGAATATTATCAAGAACCTGAACGTGAACTATAGCAGACTGATAGAACTATTCCGCGATATAGTCAACGTAGACCTATAAGGGTACATAGAAGACATCTATCGAGTAGGAAAAAAACGCACAAAAAATAGACCGCTTATAAAATTGCTAATAGAATTGCTCAGTAAAAGAATGACCAGGTATATCGTGAGCAGCAGCCAGTTCTCCCAGGGAACTGGACTGGATGTTTCAGAGTTTTTAGACGCGAAGTCACAAAAATAAAGGGCTCAAATGAGAGACGAAGTATTTAAAGCTAGACAAAACGGACACCACGCAATAATAAGAAACAACCAAATGGAAAAACTGTTAATAAAAAAAATCACAACATCAAACCACAACATGTAGATTCAACTTACCTGGAAAACGATATGAGAACAATGAGCATCACTAACCAATCTCACCATATGGATATGACGAATGAATCTGAAAACCATACCTACAATTCGCAAACAAAGACCTACCTTTTAAAATACAATTCCAGAATTTCCAAAGTCTTAATAACAAAATTCTACATTCAAAGCAATATGTATCTCGGAAACCTGGCTCTCAGAAGGAAAACTAGAACTAATTAAGATTAGCGGCTAAAAATCTGCATCATCGTACTATCGCAGTACCCGAACAGGCGGCGGTGTTTGTATTCTGCTTCAAGAACATATAGAGTGCATACATAGAAGTGATGTAACAGATAAATTTATAGAATATGTACTAGAGTTATGTGCTACTGAATTGCCTAAAGAAAACTTATTAATTATAACTATGAATTGGAATAGAAGAGAGTAAGAAGTATTTTACCAGCAACTAAAACAAATTCTAAAATATATAAATAATAAATATTCTAAATTAAATGTAATTATAGGAGGCAACTTCAACATTAACATAATATCAGATAACCTTAAATCAAATAAATTCATAAATTTAATGCAGGAATATAAATTTACCCAATACATAACAAGTCCGACACGCGTAACGCTAACAGCGTAACACAACTACATGCTTAGATTTAATATTTACAAATTTTAAATTCAAAGATATGTACACAACTGTAGAAGAGTTAGGATTTTCAGACCATAATAGTAAAACTTGCCTAAACAAACAAAAATAATAGCCTGGTACGTGAAGAAAAGATTTTTGAATCATAAAAATTTAAGTCTAAATTACAAGCAATAACTTGGAATGATATCATAACAACTGGAAAATATATGAACAGGAATTACGAAGCTTTTGATGACACACTCAGTAACATATTAAATCAGTGTATGCTATTAAAAAAATTAAAGTTAAAACCAAATTATAAAAAATACTGGGTCACCGTAGGCATAAAAAACTCTTGCATAAATAAATCATTATTAAACATACTAAAAACTAAAACAAAGAATTCGATATTAACTTAATATTACAAAAAGTATGAAAAAAAATCTAAAGAAGACAGTAATGACAGCAAAAAAACTACACTACAAAAACAAAATGATTAAATCTAATAATAAAGGACAATGCAACTTTTCCTTTGACCGCTGGCCCAAAAAAATGAAACCTGTTGTGCATAGCTGAAACCTATGCCAAACGTTAGTACTAATCATCCATGACAACTTTTACTATGGGGACAAATAAATCTATCCCAGTAAAAAAAATATACAGGGTTACAAACTTTTTGAAAAAGTTTCGATGCTTATATTTCTTACCCTGCATATTTTTTTTACTAGGATAGATTTATTTGGCCCCATAGTAAAAGTTGTCGTGGATGATTAGTACTAACGTTTGGCATAGGTTTCAATTATGCACATTGGGTTTCATATTTTTGGGCCAATCGGTTGCATTGTCCTAAGACAATGTAAATTAAAGTACAAACAAAAAAATTGCAAGTGACAAATGTAACATAACCCTACATACGAATAATAGCGTAACTTCTGAACCCGAAGAGGTAGCAAACATAATTAATGATTTTTTTGCTTCTATCGGGGACGCTACGAACAATTCAACCGGCAAACCGAAAGGATCTCTAGTTGTATGCCCAGAGAATTCAATCTTCCTCAGTCCAATTGATACTTGCTTTTTTTATTTTGCATTTTTTTTATTAATGTGTTCTCCACACATTATTAAAAAAAATGCAAAATAAAAAAAGCCACGGCGTTGATAAACTCCCACCTACCATATTAAGACAATGTGCAGATGAATTATTGAACCAATCATTTGAAAAAGGAGCTTTCCCCAATCTCTTAAAATAAGCTCTTATAAAACCAATTCACAAAAAGAATTTTAAAACTGATCCGAATAATTACCGCCCCATAGCCCTCTTACCAACAGCTTCAAAAATATTCGAAAAAGCCATTTGTAATCGAGTATATGAGATTTGTGAAAAATTTCATATATTTAATGACTGCCAAAACGGTTTCCGAAAAAACCGTTCCACTATCTTGGCCGTTTACAAATATATTCAAAAAGCCCTTGATATCATTAATGATAAAAAGTACGCGGTAGGACTTCTGCTTGATATGACTAAAGCATATGATAAAGTACAATTTGAAATATTATTAAATAAACTATATAGTATAGTACTCCGCGATAAATGCTATGTCTGCTTTGTATCTTATTTGAAACATAGGGAAGAAATAGTTGAAATCGAACATTACAACAAAAGCAAAAATGAAAGAGAATTAATCGGATCCTACAGCAAACAAATGTCCGCCTCAATCCCGCAAGGAAGCGTAATAGGGCGTTTCTTATTTCTTGTTTACGTTAACGACCTTCCTAATAATATAAATGAGCCATGTGTCCTGTTTGCGGATGACATATCCATACTTACCTCATGCGATAATAACACCAATTTAAATAATAAATTAAATTCCATACTAGATTCTACAATAAATTGGATGACTGAACACAACCTAGAAATTAACTTCAATAAAACTAAATTAATTTCATTCCACCCTCGCCAAAAAATACCAACAAATATAAACTTTAGCTTTAAAAATAATAAATTAGACGTAGTTGATACATTTACCCTACTACTCGTAGGCCTAAAAATTGATACACATATAAATTGGAAGTCACACATTCAGAAAGTACCTAAGAGCAAAAATATCTAAATTTTCATATGCCCTCCGCGAGATCAAGAAAACTACATACCTTAAAACTGCACTAGTAACGTACTATGCGTACGCCTACGCATGGCTTACGGTGTCATCTTATGGGGCAACAGCACTGACGCGCCCACGCTATTTACCCTACAAAAAAAACGAATTAGAATCTTAGTAAATAGTGGAGTCACCGATAGCTGTAAACCCCACTTTCAGGAATTTAAGATTTTATCCCTACCTTGTCTCTATATATTTTAAGTTTGTAAGTTCGTGCGTAAGTACCCAGAATTCTTTACAAAAAGAGAGGACATACAAACGAAAATTATTTTAAGATATAAAAATAGACTAAACTTACCAACATCGTGTCTAAAAATGCACTCCAATAGTACTTTTGTCATATCCATAAAAAAATATAATAAGTTACCCGAAATAATAAAGAATTTAAATAAATAAAACATCTTTACCAATAAATTGAAGATTTTGCTTGTAACCAAATGCTACTATAGTTTATGCGAATACTGAAATGATAAATTATAATTAACTTTATAACCATCTATTTGTATCTACAAATAATCACAGGAAAAATACAGTTTAAATAAATATGAAGCGTCTAATAAATAATTTACTTAGGGATAATAAATATTAATTACGTAATAATTCAAAATAATAATAAGTAAATAAATAATAATGAATAATATTAAAGATTTCTACAAAGTTACTAAATAAATAACCGTAAGTAATTTATAAAACAATAATTATAATTCTTAAATTAAATTCTGTTTTACTAAAAGAGTATAACTTACTAACTATTTAACTAATAGTAAAATGTATCACATTAAACACCCAGTGCTCTTCCTCCTCTCTCCTAGTTGATCTGTGCTGTGCCCGACAGGGTCCATAATTGTGACTAATATAATTATTTACCTACCAACTTTATATATTATGGTACGCAATAAAGAATTGAGAATTAATTTTGCAGCATCCAACCCCATTCCTGTGGTTCTAAATCATGCCCTAACCATTTTTGAACATGGTAATAGACACGGTTTAAATGATGATGGGTTGCTGCACTTGTCGGTGGAAGATTCGACAACTTGATAGAAGCTTTGTAGAAGTAACTTACTGAGCAAGTATATCGATATAGATAAGATATGGTTAAGATGATCGATATACTTACTCAGTACACCTTGCTATTACCTTGTATCACCTTGCTAAAGATATACAATGCTCCTAATAGCTTCTACACACTATGCCGCCGGCCCTGCGGCCGAGCAAGACGCGGCCCGCCCGGCCCTGCCGCACAAAGGATCGCAAAGGAAATGAAGGCGCAAAAGCCGGGAGTACGTGCCGCGCGGCAAAAGTCATAGTGTGTAGGAGCCATAAGACCATTGTATATCGCTAGCAAGGTGCGTACTCCATTTTCGTATAAATGATGTACAGGGCAGTTTTCTTGTAGAATAACTTGAGTCGTCAGTAATTTGATGAAAGTTTTTTTCTTTTTTTTAAATAGCGCAGAAGTTGTATCACAGCCATTTAAATAAAATGTATTAACTAATAACTCGTTGGTCTAGTGGTCCCAAGAGCTACTGCTGAGCATGAGGAACAGGGTTCGATTCCCCAGTGTTATTGGGTTTTTCCATCTGGAATTTCTCAGTAGCAGCCCGGAGTCTGGATCTGTGCCCGGTTGATGGCAATAGGCTCGCACCCTGTTACATGGTACTTAAACATAACTGGCGAAATATGAGTGTACTTTAGGTACACCTCTGCCTAAACCTTCAGGAAATACAGGCGTGATGTTATGTATGTATGTAATAGAAATGATTCATTGGTATTTTAATGATTTAATAACTTTACACGAGGTATTATTCGCCGAGATTCACAGTTCACCTTGAATTACAGTATGTATAGCTGATCACTGCGCGCTCTCCGCCCTCTATCTCAAAAACGTTTGAGCGCATGAAAAAATATTTATGTTCTAGAATTTTATAATTGATGTTGGTTGATGTCATTGGAGCTATAGAAACCTATATAATCGAGAAAAACTAATTTTGGAGACCTCTGACCTAGAATAACTCACGACGCAGACACGAGATTTTATGAGACTTTTGCGACAACGTTTAGAAGGCCAAAATGAAGGTGTATACGAGTTTCCAGCTTATTATCTCTCATTCCGAGGGTTACCCACTTTTTACGCTAATTTGACTGGCCTATTTTGCAATCAGATTTCAAATGATAAACAGAATCTTTCCGAAGTTGTGAGGTGAAATAGTTATTTGTCATGCAAGGCTGCAAAGTTGTTTTTTGTCGCGAGTACTTGTATTGAATGATATGAGCAAGTGAAGGAGTCTCGGATATAGAACCCTGAATGTAGCGAGGGTTTCAAACTGTGGTTTCAAAGGAACGAGACGCAGAATAACTTTGCTGCCGAGCGCAACATACAACTTTTCACCTCATTACAGTGAGGAAAATGTTAGGTGCAAGAAAAACAGGTTATACAATATATTAAATTAGAAAACTCAATTCGGCATTATGTACAGCTAGCACTAACTCTGCAGGGGTTAATTTTATATGTTCGTCGCTGCTGGATTTAAACTTATCAATAAAACAAACCAAAATGATGGAAAGTGAATTGAATATTTTAAAAAGTTTTTTTTTCATGCAATTGTGCTGGTCCGTGCGATTATTCTAAAAATGAGGTTGGCGCACCTGATAAGAAATAAAAGTGGCGGTATAGAAAATTACTGAATAGAAAGATTCGAATTTTAAAACTCTTTCCACGCTAACGGGTAAAATGCACTTTTGCACTCAGATTTCGAATGATAAACATAATCTTTGTGACGTTGTGAGGTGAAAAATAGTTAGTCCCAGGAAGTACTTCTGACTCTTGAGTTAACCAAGTAAGTATTTTATAGTTTAAGATAAACTGAAGGAGAAAAACCATGGTTTTTAATTTGCTGTGATGTATGGATGGAGGCATGTTGTGTTGAGCTGTGACTTCGATAGTGCTAACTAACCTCGTACCGTGTACAGCGCCGGCCCTAGCCATTGATCAGGGTCGCGCGAGATTATCTTTCGGCGCCTTTTGATCGACAGTTTCATTTCACGTAAATTCTACTTCGATTTCATGTTAAATAAATAGTAAATCCCAAATTTCATAAATCATTACAATTGCTTCCTAATATCAACACTTATTGAATTTAAATTAAAGTAGCCATAATTAGTATATCCCTGCTTCTTTATTAAGAAAGCTCACGGATTTACCCTACAGATTTGTTCAATCTGATCTGGCAACACTGCCACCGCGCCTCTCAAAAGGCGCCATTTTGAGCTGGAAATAATTTTTCGCATTTAGCTTTTTGGCGCCCCTTGCCGTCTGGCGCCTAAAGCGACCGCTCCACTCGCTCTACCCCAGGGTCGCTGACCGTATACCTCCTCGGTAGCTCTAAATACACTCCCCCACCCGGGTACCTAAAGTCTAGGTGCACGGTTCCAATTGTTCGTTTTCTATGGAGAAGAACCGGTAAGTTTCCAATTGTTTTTTGAGGCGGATTAGAGGATCTATGATGACCGGAGAGAGGTGAGCAAAGAGGGCGCGGGGGCGCGGGAGAGGGTTGCACAACGCGCGCGCACCAAAACTCTTGCGCCGGCGCCCGCGCGACCAGTACCCGCGAAGCAGCCGCTCTGCACGCACGCGTGACCTGCATCCCGCGCACCGCTCGCGCGACCTCTCAGTTCTCGTGTGTCCCGTCGTTCGTGATGACCCCGGCGGCAGCCATCGCGCTGCTGCTGCTAGTCGGTGAGTACTACCCTCACTCACCTCACAGTAAAAACATCACTGATGGCTAAATAGAAAGCCTCTGGTGAACTATGCAGCACTTTCATCTTACTGTAGCCAACGTAAGAAAAAACAATAATTTTGGGATTTCATTAAGAAGATCGCTAAATCCTACAAGACAAGTAGGTATCATATGTGTGTCAACTAGCTCAGATAGGCGACACATAAAATTTTGGTCTATCTATATTGTTTATATGATAATTAAGCTCATGAAGCATTATAATCTATGCATTAAACAGTCTTCCAAAAGATCAAAGTAACTGACGTTGATAAGTCATAGTCAAGTATGTCACACGAATCTAGTGTTGTGTTCTAATTTCTTTGTAAGAATATCCATAGTGTTAACGGCACCGGCTCAGAGGACGAAGAGCGCACAGCCGCACAGTCACAGAGCGGCGCAGGCTGGCAGACAGGCAGGCCAGTGGGTCACTCCACGCGGCACGTTAGCCACAACACATTCAACTAAAACCGGCGGTCGAGGCATGTTGGCGCCGGCGCCGAAATAAAATCCTGTGGTACAAGTTACAACTATTTTGGTTATGTTACGAATTATCAATATCAGCTGAATTGATTTGGACGAACAACAGCCGACTGTAGTGACTCAAAATCTACAACAGGCAAAAAATGCATCGATATATTGAAATAGCGGAAAAAAATCTAACAGATGATTTTAACTATTTTTGGAGCTCAGTAAATCAATTACAATATACTGAGAGTACCTACTTAATTATCTATGGCGCAAGTATTCATTGAGCTCAAGTGAGAGTAACGACATTTCTCCCAGGAATCAACGCTGGTTCCACTTTTATCAATGCTTTGAGGGTAGATGTTGAATGTTGAAGAAATCACTAGCTAGGTCAGAGACGTTAGTTTGTGTTGCTCCATCAATTCACTTTCTTAGAGAAACATCATTTAGGGAAATAAGCGCGCGCGCGGCGACCTGCGGCGACCTGGAGCGACCGGCGGCCGTGGGAAAGTGAGAGCCGCGCCCAAAAACAGATGCTACCGTGACGCGTCATCTCACACCTTCACAAGACTGCACTTGCTATCACTAAACATGTCCTCAGCTGACGAACATGCACCCATACCACTCTACATTAGTCCAGCTTACAGAAATCACTGACCCTGCAGGGGCTAATTCTCTGGATAATCTGCTCCAGACAGGATCTCGTATTATGAAGTGATTCATGTAGCGTAGTCAATAAGATGGTATCTGCCTTAAATAGTTAACCAGTGTGAAAAAGAGGCAGTGGTGATGAGTGCCTAAATGCTAACCTTTCACATGCCGTGAGGTAAAAGTTGTTTTTCTTAGTACGAGTATGTAATCGTAGCGTAAAATAACTTTCTTCGCATGGTGTATTATTGCAGCTTCCGTAATTACTTCCTGACCAAACCGGACACTCTACAGACGCCACATTGGCTCATACGTCACAAATCGCAACTATCCTCGACAATTACTTGAGACATCCGTAATATCGGATGCTTCACTATTCTCGCGAATATTATTTATTTATCTTGCCGAGTCTAAAAGTTGAAAAGTCATCATAATATGAAGCATGAATTCAGGCATTATGACATGAAGTCACAACCAGCCAATCTTCATGGCTATTAAAGTAGGCACACAAGTAGTCACATCCATGTTTGTGGAAAACCCACAAAAAACGACAACTGCAAATGGATGTCAAATGGGATACATTCTCTGAATTTGACCAAGATTCAGAACGAGTCGTACAAAAAGTGCCGGCTTATTCCTTTGAGAATGATAGTGTTAGTAAATTTTTTCTTACAATTGCTCGTTGCCATATCCTGGCAAATTGGTAACGTGGTCATTTAAAATCAAAATCAAAATATTTTTTTTCACATTAACCTACATGTGCACTTATGAAACGTCCGAAGCTAGTTGCACGGTTCCAATTGGTCGTTTCTTATGGAGAAGAGCCTATGGCAAGAAACTTCACGGTTACTCTTTTAAAAATAATTGACTTTTACATTTGCAATTAACAGTGTTAATAGGTATGGGAGGACAGTATAGGCCATTCAACAAGTACCAGGTACTTAACAAAATAGAAAATGGAAAGGTATGGTAGTGTTGGTAGCGTCACAGCGTGATGGTTGCGGGGTAGTGGTGCCAGCGGCCGCGCGGGGCTCGCGCCGGTCTCATTAGCATCAGGTGACATTAGCCGGCGGGTCACGGGTGGCGGGCGGTGGCGGCGCCACCCGACCTGCTGATCGTAACACGCTATTATTATGCATTTCGTCGGCGCCGGCGTACCAATCCGACACCTTGTTGTTTTGTTTTGTTCGTGTTTACATATTGGTTCGTATCCACTTTATAACGCAGCTCTTTTCATTATCATACCACATAAGGATATGTAGTGTATATCTTGAGGACTCTGCTAGTGCTAGGTACAATGTAGTATTGAGACGATCCCATTCAACTGGTCTCTTTACATTATATTACTTCACTTCCAAGTCAGTATTATTATGAAGTTTCCCGTATATGTTTAACGTATAGTTAGTGGCTCATCTACAAGGAGGCGGGAAGCGCGTGGAGGAAAGTGGTTCTTCGAGACTTCCGCAAGTCCGCCACCTTCCTGCTTGCTCACTGTAGACACGAACCTACTTCATCGTGTACTCAAAATATTTTGATGTATGTGACCTGCAACCAATACCGTCATTAAATGAACCGTATCGGAGTCGAGTGGTAACTGTTGATTGGGCCGACTAGTATTCAGGGGAGGATCAGCCGGTTGATTCTGTAAAAACATCACCGTGGACCTTAGGTGAAGTGAACGTGAAGTGAGCTGTCAATAGTGCTAATCCCTAGCATCCTGCCGGTCGATTTGTGACAATGACAGCTCACTTCACGCTCACGTGATGTTCTATGTTATGGGGTTTGGTTTCCGCACTTAGTCCTACAGTGGACCACTGTGTGTGGGCCATAGCGGCCGTTGGTGGTTACTCCAACCACGGTGATGTTTTTACAGAATCGACCGGCTGCTCCTCCCCTGAATACTAGTCGGCAGACAGACTGCTCTACCTACGCCACTTGCTCCACTGACTTTCTGGTAAAACTAGTAGCACTAGTAGAAAATTAAGATAGAAGAAAAATTTAGATTTACATACCGCACACGGGTCGATGCAAATCCTGAAAAAAAAAATGCTGTAGTGAATGCCTCTGAGAGTTTAATGGCGGCACTGTGCCTGCAAGTATTATTAACATTTGAACCTTGACATTTGTGTGCATATTATTAAGGAATGCGAACCATACCAACAAATAATTGGCGCCGGCGCCCGCGGTTTGTCGCCGCGATAGCAGTCACTACATGCTACAGGTTATTTACAAACAGGTATCACTTATCCGAAACCGACGAGCATTGTGATCAGAACATACTAAAACAGAACTCGTATGTGTGTCACGACTTACGAAGTTACGACCCGTCTGTCAGGAGCCCAGGACTCACGAGTCTCCATTAGGTCAACAAATCCAACAAGTTCCTAGGGTAAACATTACACATAAAACAAATAAATAGGTGCTCAGGCGGCCACGGGTTCATATACTCAGAATATGTTTTCATATCATGTCATTTCAATGAGGTTCCGATTTTTTTTTAATTATTTCTAAAACAATGCTTTAATTATTTATTTTCAAAGAACATATTTTATATTCTCTTTTTAAGCAGATAATCAAGAAAAAAGTTAGTAGCTTGATGCATTTTTACCGACTTCATAAAAAGGAAGGTTATGGATTCGACATGTATGTATGTAATGTTATTGGAACTGCAATATATTCACATATGATAATCTGTTAGGGTTTCCAAATATTTTTTTTTTTTTTTATAGGTGTATGTATGTGTGTCCACGCATATCTCCGAAACTATTAATTGAATTGTGACAATTTTTCTAATTGGTTTACATTTCATTCAACTTAGGGAATAGTGCCAGTTCAGTAGTTTTCAAGATATGAACTAATACGTGTAAGTGAGACGGCCTTCTTTTTTTTTTTAGTTTGTGAAATTATTAAATAACTTCTCCCGTTCTGGGCGGAGCGGGAGGGCGTGTCAGACTCTTACTGACTAAAACCCACCCGTGTTCCTTCAGTTGCCTGTACGTTGCCAGGGGCCACGGTATCCCTTTCGGACTTTCCCACGACCCCGGCAGGCATCGGTCCTAGCAGACCCCTTCTGTTGTACTGACATCTCTTTGAGGCTCGCGTGGAACACAACGCGCCGTCGACCCGGACCTGTTCCTTATCGGACGGCGAGCTACACATTGGTTACCGTCTGCAAGCCCGCGCCTATGGTGGCCGGGACTCGGCCTGCGATTCCCGACGCCCAGGGCGTCGCCTGCGGCGGTTAGGTGCGTGAGGGCGCGAAATTTGCCTCTCGCTCACACGTTCCGCCTCCTCCTTCGCGAGCATTACTGCTAGCGCAGAAGGAGGCGACGGCTTCCCACGCTCTCTCGCTCTACTTTACTCAACTCTACACAACAACACGGCGGTGCCCCGCCCAAGCCGGGCAGACCTCCACCGTATGCTCCACCGTGTCCTCCGGGCGATCCACACAGTGGTGACACCCGCCTTATGCGGAACAGGAACCTCCCGAAACAAAGTGAGACGTCCTGGCTTATTGATACGAGCTACGGGTGTGTCATAGGGAAACATCTCAAAAGTTTGGTCAAATTCTAGTGCATCTTAGAAAAAGAAACCGGCCAAGTGCGTGTCGGACCACACATAGTGAAGGGTTCCGTAGTTGGGATGAATTTATTCCGATAAGAAACCTAACTTAGTGGTTGAGAAACATGTTCTCCCATACATTGATATACGTCACGGTCTAATGTAACTTTCTAATTGCAATAAAATATGGTTGTTTCAAAAGTTTGTTGGGATATATCTATCATCTATAGCAAGGCCATCAAGCGTTTTAACCCTACTCAAAGCAACACAAGCTTTTGCAAATAACTTTTTGCCTAAATTTACGGTTGCAGTTTTAAGTGTTGTGCCCTGTAACTTATGCACAGTTACAGCCCAACTAAGTATCAGCAGTACCATGCGTCGTTCCACGTCACCGTAACTATGTTTGCATCATTACTATGTTAACATCTGCGTCTATTGATTGCTCACCGATTGAAGCGTCATCGAATAGAATTAGCACTGCATTAAGCAACTCGCCTTCTTCTAGTTGATCGCGCCTTAGTGCAGGCCATCGGAATCCTTTGACAACACCGGTGCTGCCATTGACCAAGCTGTCAGACACCAAATCATTTATTCTCAGCATAACTTGTGATCCCACTGCCACTTGAAGTTGAGTAAAAAATTCACCACATTTGTTAGGGACCGGTTAAAATGACGTTTTCTGGTGGCATTTTGCCATGTTTAAGGCTATACCTTAAACATATAGACCCGTTCTTTAACGTAGGGCAACTATATTTAAAAAAAAACTGTACTAGTTTTTTTAACGTAAAAAATCTATAAATGCTTACAATGAAATCTTTAAATATTTACAAAAAAACTATAACTACTTATTACAAACAAATATAAATTAAAAAGTAATTCAAAACAACATTACACATTACATTACATTCGTAACAACAACAATTTCGTACCTACTTTTGATTTCGTTTTGGTGGTTAATTTCGTGTATATAAAAATATTATTTCAGAATTTTGAGTTAATTTCTTTCAAAGTAGGTTAAATTTTTTTAAATAACTTTTTTATATAATATTAATACTAAATATTTGACCTTTTAGTCAGTGTTGGTATTTTGGCCCAAAAACTAAGGTCTCGAATTGGTATAGTGACATTAAATTGATTTCTCTCAAACTTGTAAAATAATCTATGATGAAAATAAGCAGACAACTGTGTGTTAGTGTATAATTAGTACAGAGCATACCTACTCGTATGTAAGTTCTTTTCATATAAGTTGTTTGAGGCTCAGCTGACCAGCATGGCCCAGTTTGTTCCCCTGTGTGTGTGTGAGTGCAAGAAGTGGAGCGCGGTGGTTATGTTACGTGTTATGTTAGAGGCAGTGGCGATCTCATTACAGTGCGCCCGACCTTAACCCAGTGTGTGCAGTGTGTGGCGCCACAGGCTACGTGCATCCAGAAGGCGCACTCCTCGTGAACAACGAACTTACTCGCACACGCCACTGGCCCTCGGTCTTCTTTTTTTCGTTTCGACTGTACATCTATCCTGTTTGGGCCCAGTATGTATTGCGGCGTCAGAGCGTTGTTCAGATTGTCCAGGGTGCAGGCCAACGGACAATTGGGACACTCAAGCAGATGGCACATAGTTTGTCCAGGAGCACCGCACTCGCATTGACTATTTGGTGGATCGGTTATGCCCGTCTCCGCCAGGTTAAGTTTGCAGCGGCCTACTTGAGATACAACAATACTTATCGGCGGAGGACTTTATTTCGTACCCCTCCAAAGGTAGCCGTTGTCCTTAATTTTCGTTCTTATACAAACACAAAGCCACCTCCGTTAGACAAGCTTAAGCGTGACTAACGGAGGTCTGAATTTGGATTGATTTGGGTTGAATTTGGAAAAACCCCAAATTACGTTGTTCCAGTTCCTCGTCTATGAGATGAGTGTCAGCGTGGATGCTGTTGACTATTCTAACGTCGTAGTGAGTGGTCCTTCTACGTGCGCTGTGTGGCACAGCACCGTTACCGATGTGTATCTATCTGTGCGTATGTAGTCGGAGCGCATTCCTCGCGGGCAGTGGGTCAGGTGCCAACGGTACCCGCACCGGTCCCCTGCAGCCCCCTCCAACCCCCCTCAGCACGAACACCACGCTACGGTACACAAGTGGCGCACACTCGCACGGGAACGATCTAGAAGTACAGACACATAGCACCACCACTCACATACGAAGATGCACGTCTCAATTATGACTCCAGAAATATGTGGGTACCAGCATTTTGACAATATATTTTTCAACACACTTGGTCGTAAAGTGGCTCTTATTGAATCGCTTTTAGGTTCATAATGCAGTGTATTAAACACGGTTGCTTTTTACTTTATATTACTGCACTAGTGCGGTAATGTGCGCCAAAGATAACTATTTACTAGTCGGAGATGTGCGCTTTTTTAAAAATTTAAAAAAGCGCACATCTCCGACTAGTAAATATAGTAGTATTGTCTAGTAAAATGTTTAAGGAGATCCTTAAAGAGACTATGCCTTTTTATATATATACTGTGTAGTTAAACACAATATGGTAAATAAACATAATATTTCATCAATATTATATATTTTTCACGGAATTCAAAACATTATTTTGTGTTTATTATATTTTTTGCATGGCATGCAAGCCAAGGCATAGTATCACAGCACAGCTTTTGCTGCTCAGGTTTCTGCTTACATACGCAGCAGGATGATAAATGTTTCATTTGAAGTCGGTTCTGTAGATCTTTTTTAGAATCTATGCGAAACAGATTGTGGTTTGTTCGTATGTAGGCATTTTCATAAATAGGTAAATAGTGATAATTGTAAAACGCAATATATCAGTCACAAGCTTGATGGAGAAACTCGTGGACTGCTACTTGCAACGACCTTGTGGTAGCTACTACAGCAGAGGTACTTCTGTGAGTCCTGCTCATTGCAGCTATAACTGCTATAACACAGCTATAACTGTCGACGTCAATCTGCGACCACATGCGGATTATTTTACAAAACTATGGCAAGAGACTCTTACAAAACAGGTCATTACACCCTACCCTTGGACAGGTTCCAGTCCTTTGGAATTTTGACTGTTTATAACAAATGAAACATCTTTAAATCCAGTATTTATGTACTACGAGTACTAATCCAGCGGGCGTTTCATGTTAAGTGTGAGATTTCATCAAGTCTCGCTGCGCTAGTGAACAGCGTGAAGTCGTTGAAGTGTGCAGTAGCTCACTGAACACTCACCACACTATCTCGTGCTGTGCTCGAGTGTGTTGTATTACTGAACGTCACAGTTTCTTTCTCTAGCATAAAGGTCGTTGTGACATAAGGCGCGGTTCACACGGAACAGTTTCCACGAGCTGTCGATGTCGATGTGATTGCGCCGTACACGCACACTGCATGCCACTCTATAAGCAATGTTAGTTTCGTTGATGTTACATAGTTTAATATGGAGATAACTGCCTGCATCACTATCACCTTCCACTGTGCTGCCGGAGTACATAGAAGGACCATCCATTTGAAGGCTGGTAAAGTTTATGATATACGAAACATTTCGTTACCGTTTGTTGTTATGTACAATGACTGGTATCCAACTCGTGGGATGGTCGTCGGCTCCGCTCGGTGAAAGTGTCGGCTGGCAGACGTGTTGCACATCTTGCAGTGACCAGCTGACCTGTTACCTGTTACATCTAATAGGTACAGATATATGCACTGTTTATGGCGCCGTTGTGTTTTTGTCATTCGATATTATCGATAAGATTCCTGCAAGTGTAATATTGGGATTGGCATAGGTATAGTCTGTTCTAAAAGTATCTGATGAAAGTGTAAACAAACCCTGTTCAGTTCAGGCAAAATACTTGCGCTATGCGAGTTGGTAACCAATTCATCTGTATTTAGGTTTCAACTTCATATTTCACCACATTCCACCAATGATTGTTTGAATAGCATTATTAAATTGTATGTACGTCATTCTACGAAAATAAAATTAACCTCAATTGCCACATGAAAAACATCTATAAGATGACATAAAATTAGAACTACATGTTTAAATAATCAAGTAATCAAATTAAAGCACTCAATTTGTAAGTGGCACTACAAATTGGCTTGCACTAGAACGTTATGCTGATCAATTTGTTTACATTTTAAATAGATACTTTCGGAACAGAGAAAAGTAGTTGATGGAGTTCGATACTTAGACAGTAGCTCCTCTTGAATCACTCCTCAAATATGAGTCACGTCCACAAATAAGAGAGCACCTGTGTCGGTGTCAGCTTACTCTTAGTAATTAAATATTAATTAGTTATAAATAGCGTGTGAGCTGATGTCATCAGCTGTAGCACGTAGCGTGTCCCCCCGGGGGGTAACAGGTGTGTTCTGCTCATTTCGCCGATGACACTATCATTTCAAGTAAATAGGGGGACGCCTTTTTTCTAGTCAGATTATATCGTACCTACTTATCACGGTATCTGCAAAAGGAGGAGAAGTACTTGGGCTAGGTACCGATGAAACCTTCGCGGTGATCGCTGTCGGCACTTCTCAGTGGCTGCCGGGCCTCTGTTGGAACAGGGTACATGATGAAAGGGGTCTAGTACGTACAGTCAGCAAACAAATTTGGTTTATACTAACAACAATATTTATCTGCTTATAAATTACATTGGCAGTATTCTGCTCTACCATGTACCAAGTAATTAATTTAAACTTATGACATACTTAAAAGACTTGACTATTCAGCACACTGCAAATCGTTCGTGTGCTGCCCTTATCTCTGCACTGCTTCACTCGGGAGTCGACCCTGGTCGCGCTCCGCACTGGCGGGTGACGCATAGCGAATGTTGTTGTTGTCTATTGTCGCTGATCGATTGTTATCAAACAACTGACACGGTGCGGGTCATAGGCAGGGCTGTGTCAGCGAGTTGAAGCGCACGAGACATACCGGAGCATCGACATCATTGTCGAAACTCAAAAGACATACCCACTGCTAAAGGCATGCATAGAATAAAATTATAAGTTAGCAAAGAATATCTAGTCTCGAAGCCTTTAAGGTTAAAGGTTAAAATGTGAACAGAGCACGTTATTACATAAAAATACACGAAAGTCTGTTTCATACAATTTAACGTTACTTGTATTACTGCGAGATAAGCTGTTAACTGTATAATTGTGCAACCTCAATAAACGCAGCTTCCATTGTCTGTCACAGAATCAGTGACCCGCGGCTAGGCGTATCCAATCAGAGATGATTTACTTTACAATGTTAATGTATCTCCAGAACCGCTATCAATTATTGATAGATCGAATGTTGATCGATGCGGAAGTGAAAGTATCAAATAGTTTAATGTAACGTAGCAGATGTTCGTTACGACTGGGCTTAAGCGTTAATAAAGGAAAGTGGTAATTATGGACAAATTAGTGAGAGATCTAGTGACCTGGTCGTAGTCACGCGCTGTGCCCGCGGGCACGGGGTGTACGTTCTGTGGTTGTATGGCGTGGACACTGACACTCCATGCTTTGTAAACCTCTCGTGTGAGCAAGATGTACGTATGTATGTAGCACTTCCCACCCACTCTATAACGCGCTGCGCTTGCACAACCAGTGATCTCGCGATGGCGCGTTACGCTCGCGGCCGTCTCATGCGCATGTGGTACATGTTGTTCAACTCCATTGTGGTGTGTTGTATGTTAACCTACAGCAGCGCTCTGATCATCGGATAGATGTCCAAGAGTCGTCAAATTAATGGGCATAATCTATGTTGCTATCCGCGCGCCCAACGCGTTCAAATATAGTGAATGTATTATAGTTACCTACCATGGTTTTGTAACAATTGTATGGTAGCGTTAAGTTCAAGTATCCATTCTATTGATATACATTTACCATCATCAACGAGTTGGTTTCGCTTCAATTTGTAACAGCCCAACAATTACAGATTAGCTCAGATCGATGTACATTCCAGCCCAGTAATGTAATCTTTCACGGTGGTCATGAATAATATTCTCGTTTGTTTGTCTGATCGGTCACGACCGGCTTCTCTGTAGTGCTGTGTAGTTAATCTCGCTAGATACGTTCGGCAATGGTAGCTGTGAGCTTCCTTTGTGTTTGACGGTCTTGTTTTGTTCGGTCCACTAAATAATACTCCGATAGTGGGTAAATACGTTCAAATAACAATAATCAGCACGACTTGATAACCATCCATAATGATAGTATCTATATACAGTAATCAGTACATTATCACGTTTGCTTTGGACGTCTCCCATCTGAACACAATTATCCATTGTTCAGTAGCCTTTGTATAGCCTCTCAGTAGTTAAAATAACAAAAGGAAGAGAAAAAAAAATGGCCAAGAAGGCACTTTTGAATGTCAAAATTTACTAGAAAATAGAATTGATTCTAGTTACCCCTTCCAGAAGGTAAGGAAAAGAATGGGCAACAAGCGCCATAGTTACTCTTTTAAGTTTAACAATAATAATAATAGGAATTCCGTAGCACATTTAATTTCAATTAAATAAAGATCACCAGTGTGTCTCTGTATGATTATGTCAGTAAAATGGCAGGCGAGCAGTTTCTTGTTTAATACACTTAGAATATAAGTACCATGACTACATTTCATTTTAGTATTATTGATGACCATTGCTTTGCTTGAACGAAAGCACGATGTTGATAGCGCGTTGATGTCTTTTGTATGAGCGGTTACAACGTACAGTAGTGTTGGGCGGTACGGTAGCATTTGATTGTGTTTAGTTTAACTAGCTATATTAACTTAGATCATTACTAATCATAGAGTAATAACGTTCTTTACAAAGTTCTTATACTTACTGTCTTATTGGAATTAGATAAATGTTTACAACTAGGTGACGGGCACCTAAATGTGTTGTGAAGTTTCTGAGTTGATAATGAAATGAATTCACATGTAAAAGCTACGGAAAACTAGTTGTAGTTGTATTCTCAAGCTAACAATCTGAGATCAATCAGGTTTTATATCTGCATCTGCATATTAATCCAGAAAGGTAGTTTTATGTGCCTTGTATGTAATGTAATCTAAACCGATGTAATCTGTAGAGATTGCGTGTCTACAAAAATGTACACAATCTGTTCACAAGTAAGTATGGGACAATGGAAAATACTCCACATTTTATACATGCATAAATATTCACAATCATCGCAACATGCTTGCATACGCGTAGCATACATTCACACGCATGCACGCACATACATACAAAAATATGTATGTGTGATCATGTGTGTACGCGTGTGTCAGACCTCGCATATCGTAAATCTATTTGGTTTAAAAACTCGCGGCAAAAATGCGTAGAAAGTAAGAGGAATCCCCGCTCCCCCCGCAACCAGCACGTGCACCCCCCCCGCGGGGAAAGTGATAGCCGCAGTACTGCAGCGACATACGAACATGTGCGAACAAGTACTATTACCGACTTAATTATACGTAACATCTATGTACTATACTCGTGTGTGTGAGAATATTTATTTAATTTGTGTAGAATGTTCTGCGATTTCGCATATGTCCATAAGATCGACGGGTGCAAATAAAGTATTGAGTATTGGGTCTCGAAACAAAATTATAACGAAGTTTGTTATAGCTGGAGAGTACAGTTAAATTAATGTGTGAGTTAAAAATGAACCATCCAAAGAAAAATCACAAACGCCCTCAATTTGCCGGTAGGTTTAAGCCCACTATATGACAGGTATACATGGCTACCTACCAAGCTATACATTTCCAGTATAAGCTGATCTCTCATTGTATAGGATTTCCGTACAATTCTCAAACTCAAAGCATTTATTTCAATTAAACTATTTACATGCACTTTTGAATTGTCAAATAGTCGGTCAGTTAGTCAGAAAGTTGAAGCTAGTTGCCCAGTTCTAAAACGTAGATCTTCATGGAGAAGAACGGGCAAGAAACTCCAAGGACAAGTTTTTAAATATAGAAAATTACAAAATCCTGGGTACATTATTCATGTTGCTTCTATATGTGAGAACAACGTACAAAAAATAATCAAAACAGTTGAAAATATAACATTAAAAATAAGCCCTGGCAGATAAGAGATGACCAGTCACAACTGACGGCGCCCGTTCACGAACATGACGCGAGGATCAGCACCATCCAGCTCAACCATTTTGTAGGGAACGGAATGATCCTACACACTCGCCATCATCAGCGAGATATTTAAGTGAGCATGACATACTCTCAACTGCCATTCTCTTTCAAGTCAACATAAGTCTTAATAACATAATCGGCTCCATGGTACTCACATTTACAAAAAAAAAAAAAAATGCTTCTAAATTATACAAAACGATAGTTTGCAATGTATTTGAGAGATTAATAGAATGTTACTACCAAAAAGAAAGAAAATCATTATCCATTGGAGTATTCAACAAGTAAAACTTGTTTAAATATTCTCACTTCTTCCGTAAATGACAAACTCGGTCGCTAACAATGTCTGTAGCCGTGTCAGAGTAATAATCATACGCCTCGTTCAGTGCTCACCACAACCAGTGACACCGCTGTTATACAACCGTTATCTAACACCTTGAGCACGCTCACTGTAGGAAACACACCAATAATGGCAAACATCTCCTCAACAAACAACGTATTTGGTTGGATACTTCGTAATTACACTAAAACGCTGTTTTCTTCATTCTGTCTCAGCCGTTGATAACCCGATGTGTTTCGGCCTCTGAACCTCTTGAACCTTTACCTGAACCTCTTGGAGATCACTTGTCAGATCCCATCTTAGTTATTTAAAAACAATGAATTGTCTTCCTCGCTGCATTTCTTGCATATTAATTTCCAATGTTTACTGTGTTCAGACTTTTGGAGTTCGATGGCTCACTAACGAACTTTCCTGCTCTTCTGCAGTCTTGTGATATGAGTCGCCAGCTATGAAGCCACGGGGTTGAGCCGCTACACCTCGCACATCGCACTTACACGGTCGGCACGTATCCCATTGATGACGTCAACGCGACGTCTCCACCGGCGCGCAACAGGTGTCGCCTCAACACGCGGTGCACTGTGACGTCACTGACAGTCGCCAGACGAAGCACATCTATCTGCATTAAATCGCGGACTGGATCGGGACTTCAACTTTTATTATATGCTTTTGCAAGTTGTTGCACAATAAACCAAATGGTTAAGTGAAATCTGGTCGACCCCATTTAGCTGAACGTAACATTGTCGCCTGTCGAGCAACCGTTCAGTTATATTGACACAGACTGCCTCTATGTTTAACCATCAGATTGAGAGATAACTGCTGCAGTGGAGATGCGACTGCTGCGAGGCGGAAACATGAAAGAGTTGTAAGACCGGCGCTCCGAGTGTTTACGTAACGGTAGCTGTGCATGCGACCCGCGACCGCGACTCTGTGACGCGGAGAAAGGCACCTCCGCCACTACATAACTACGATACAGCAGGCCCCATCAGTACTGCATTGTCTTCTTCATTCCGTTAGCGGAGAACTTTGAATATTTAAAACTCCAAAAGAAACACTAAAAAGTGAAAAATGATGTTGTGTGATTTAATTTAAATTTTTGCTTTTTGCCACCTACTTCTGAAAATACAGTAATTCTTCACTTTTTAGTTTTTCTTTTGGAAGTTGGTTGTTTTTTTTTGTAAAAAAAAAATATTTTCACATTTTAGTCGTGGTAACTTCCCCACACAAGTTCGAATACCAATAACTGCTATGTAAATAACAGTAACAGGAACTTATTAAAACATCATACACATAGACTTAGTGGGCAAAATACATATTATTGAAGCTAAATCAAAAACTAATTATCGAAAAAAGAATTCTCAAAATCGGTCCGCAATTGACGAAAATATCGATGAATATACAAAAAATTTACATAAAGTCAAACATAGAACCCAAAGTCTGTTAAAAATAACTTTACAGGAAACCCAATAGCATTTAAAAAAAAGGTAAAAAGCATAAAGTCACAAAACGTCGAAAAAAATTGCACTGACTGTTGTAAATCAATATTTCATGTGAAGACTGTCTTATACCAGTGGACTTTCTGCGGCGATCTTTGTACATAGTATTTGGTCGCGATGCCCTTCATGCCACACCGTATGCTCGTTCGCCAGGACAAGGTCACACTGCACGCGGATCGGCAACAGTTAAACTGAATGATAAGTTCATTTTGCAACGCCTACAACTAAATGTACGTACTGAGTCATAATGTTGGTGTGCGCACATGAGGCCACTTTCTACCGTAATAACATTCATGTACGACTGTGCTCGGAACGTGTTCTCTAACCGCTGGAGTTTCACTTAAACGCGCCGTTTAGTTAAACTACATCATTTGAAAGAAACCGACGGCGGCCCGCTATACATACGATATCACTGACGCGCCTGTCCCGAGGAATAGGTAAATACTTGGAAGAAATTGTGATGACGCGATGGTTGTCTGCCAACGACTGTGGCACTCGAAGATTGTAACGTTGCCAAAGAAAGCAGGTTGAAAGCGCTGCGTTACGAGTTGCGACGGTCGTATGAACCAGGTGCAAAACTTTCGTTGTGACTGTACCTGGTCTCGGATCAATTAATTTGATATCACAATATATACCTATTAACGATGTTACGATCTTAATTGTCATCCTTCTCATGAAAGTCTTCAATGATATAGCAGCAGAAAAGCGAAATATTTAATTAAACCTGTAAAAACTTTTTGATCTTCTAATGGCTTCTTCGGGCCCGCAGGTTTGCACGATGTACGGCAGTTTAGCGCGTTTCTAAGCTTACTGTCAGGCCTTTTACACGTGCAGGCTGTGGGCCAACTTCACTCAGCGGGCATACAGCGACCTACGCGTTCAATATAATAATGCATTGACAGTACTGCTGCGGCTGTCGAGGCGTTGTAGTGCATCAGGGATGTTTGCGAATAATAATTTTGATGGTTTTGCCGCCATTATTAGAAAAAGATTTGCATCCCTGATGACGCGTACTCGCGGCAGCACCAACAGTATTCTCAATGTGTTCGTTTGGCATTCCCCGATGTTGCGGAGGTGGATGCAGCTCCACGCTGAATTTTTATTTAAATCTGTGTCTGTACCTACACTAGATGTTAAGTAAAATTGCTACTAACTCTATAGACTCTCTCTGAAAATAAAAGTATTCTATTCTATTCTAATGATGTTCGCTTTTTTAATAAATGTGCCAAAACATTTTGATGTGCTTCATATGATATACCTACGTGTCTCCTCTTTTAACTTTCTGGCCTTTTCTCAAAGTTGGTTTCAGTAACTAAGCTAAGGCATACGCGACCAAATGGGCTAGGTTAGTTTAAAAATATGTCAGCAGAAAATAATGAGATCAGCGGAGGTGTTTAGTAGTAGGTAGTTGGCACAGTGCTCGCTGTCAGTGGGACCCTGCCCGCCTTCAGCCAGGCTGGCGGTACAGTCGACCTGATAATCCGATCCGTATGTAGATCTAGGTGAAATGTGTTCAAGCCGCAGACAATTACTGTTGCAAACGTCTTCTTGCTAGACTAATATTGCATAATGTGTAGGTTGCAATGACGATCGACATGAATGTGCCCCTGCCACGTCAACACATCGATTATCCATATCGTAATAAGAAAGTAAGTAGTTGCTCTGTGGGACACAGACACGTCCTCGCCGATTGATCGATTGATTTACCACTTTCACTATATCACACCATACTTTTACTGCTTGCTCTTTTTTTAGGGTTCCGTAGTAAACAAGGAACCCTTATAGTTTCGCCATGTCCGTCTGTCTGTCCGCGGCTTAGCTGGGAGACGGTTAGTACTAGAAAGCTGTAATTTGGCATATGTATACATATTATTCACGCCGACAACGTGGTAAAATAAAATCAAGTTTTTTTTTTTATTGTACCTCTCCTACACGTAAAGTGGGGATATTTTTTTTATTCTCAGCTACCCCATAGTATGGGGTATTGTTGGAAAGGTCGTTCAAAAATATTGTGAGTTTGTCAAACCATTTTTGGATTAAGGGATTCGTTTGCGAAATACTAAGCTTTTAACTGAAAAATTTTGTTAGACTCAAGTCCCCCCCCCCCTGCCAGCTAAATGATTGTACTTGGATTTGTGAAAAAAATCACAGCAGTACATAGTATATATAACGAAATTAAAAGGAAAACTATCACAGCTAAGTAGGCTTTATAGGTTAATGAGTAATAATCGACCAACTTAAATTTGCAGTTTGATGAACATGATCTCCCCATACATTCCGTATGGCAGAAAATGTTTTTCAACTACAATGTTAAGTTTGTTCTTGGGATAAATTCATCCCAACTACGGAACCCTTCAATGTGCGTGGTCCGACATGCACTTGGCTGGTTTTCGTAATAAGACTAAGAGGCCGTGCACGAAATCGACTGATTTTGATTAATTTTGTTAATTAGTTGTGAGAAAGAAAAAAATAATTTAAACAAAATTATTTGTGATTTGAAAAGTCGAGTTCTTTGTTTTGCATGTGGCTGAAAATTATTTTTCAAAAGAGTTAAGTATTCGTGGAAAATCACAAATATTCGCAACGAGTTTTCCGAAAAATGACGCGAGACTGGCGTTTGATCACTTTCACACATAGTCTTCAGCTATCCTTAAGATAAAATCAAAATTGTATTTAATGATTATATACAATATCTTCATTAAGTAAATCAAAGGCGAAATAAACCATATTTTCGAGAGCGCAAAAGTGATGCAACTATTAACAAGTGCTGTGATGTGACTGACACGAATGGTTTAGCACCACGAAAACTGTACTTTTATAGTTACACAGACTTATTGGTTCAATAAAATAAATAAAATAAAATAAATAAAATTATTTCAAGCTTTCTTATAATCAGATAAGTTATTGACGAAAAAGGATTTATTTCGTGCACGGAGCCTTAAGGCATTGTTTGCGAAGTCAGTAGCTTACCCAAACTGCCGGAGACACTTTGTACTAAGACGACGGTGTTCACTCAGTTCAACTGCACTCACACGTGCAGTAAGTGCACGGAGCAGGAATGTGTTGTATGACGTCACGGCCGCCACGCTGGCTGCCACCGACAATACACCGCCTGTGCTCAGTCAGGGATATAAATTGTTTATCTTTACTGACAACTTAAATTGTTCGTAAAATCAAATTAAAACGGTAATTCTTTGTTTTATGAAATGGGTTTACGGAGTGTGGTAATCTGTCACAAAATGCCTGACTATAGCGCCTGAGCCAGTGTCACAGATTGATGCAGGTCGAATTGAGATTTTGTGTTTAGCGAAACACGTAACACTTGGTTTACATAATTAGCTACAGCTAAAGTTATATTGCTTAGATCTAGAACTATTATTTCGGCCACCAGGTAACCTGTATTTTTCTGTATTGTTTTCTAGAAAGCCCTGATGTTTAGTACATAGCGCTAAGATCAACAAGTGACGGTGAGACGAGAGGTGATCAGTATTGTTTGTGTGCGTACCGGATTATTTACCGGAGGCGGTGGGAGTGAAACCGGAGGGGTCAGCGAACTTGTCGCTGTCAACAGATCGGTCACGGCCTCGCCTCGATTATGTCCACCGCGGATTACATAGAGATGTCCTCTCAGTTCTCATTTTCCCAACCGCCACGACGACGCGATGGTCTAGTGGTAGTCAGTGCGACTGCAGAGCGTGGGGTCCATCCCCTGGTCAGGCCAACTGTCATAGGGCCTTTCTAATACGAATTTCTCAGCAGCGGCCTAGAGTCGAATTTGTGCCGGTTGATAGCAATAGGCTCGCCCCCACATAGGATTCAAACATAACTGGCGTTAGCGTGTCTACCTTCCCGGCCTTTCCCGGGGATTTCAGACGTAATGTTATTAAGATGATTCTCTTTTTATTCTAAACATACTGATTTATGATGATTGTTGAACACTGCAATGATCGGGCATGGTTCGTTGAGCGTGTTATAATTATAATGCTCGGGCTGCAGTTTCGACATCGATAGTGATCGCTATACGACCGAATTCGGTCGGCAAGTCCTAATGACGTCAAATTTGCTTGACAAGCACGAAAAAATCACGTGCCCCATCAAGCACGTCGCGCTAGTCTAGGGACGCCATTAGGACGATCGCTATCTTCGTCGAGACTGCAACCCCAGGTATATAACGCTTTCTGCAGTTTTTAGTACCGAACTTAGTTTTTTAATGCCAGCCACCAGCCCATTATTTATAGGAAAAAGGTTCAACTCTTTAGTCTGTGACGGCACCTGGAGGTCAGAGGAGGAGAGGAATTGTATTTAGCGCATGTCTGCGCTTGTCGAGTGCAGTCGGTGCTCAGTGAAAGATGCGTGCTCTGTTTACTCGAGTATTTATATGCCTCTTGAGAAAGTATCGGGGCGTCATGTCGTTTACTGTGACTCATCAAGAAGGTTCAAATACCCATCTCGATGGATGGTACAGCACTTACCTTGCTGTTATTCTATTAATATGTTTTAACTGTTATATAATTCATATCCAGGGCAGAACAATACGTATCTTGTGTGCAGTATAGATTGATATAGAACCGGCTTTGTTCATTATTGCGATTCTAAGTGTCGTAATTTTTTTAATAATTGTATAGTCTAAGGTCGTAATATAATGGATGGCGTAGAATAGGGCTGGTTTAGAAGATTAGATTATGAAGATTATGATTATTAATTGCCATCTTCTTGACAGAAGAGGTTTCGATAAAATAGTTTCTAAAGAGCGTTCCTTTCGACACTCCTTTGATCTAGTTTTGGCATAATATATCTTCAGTTCCTAAAGTTCTTTGTAAAATATCCAAAACCATCAATTTAGAAAATTTGCACGTTAAAACTTAATATTTCGCAAACGGATCCCTGAATCCAAAATGGTTTTCAAAAACTCACAATATTTTTCCGGGTTCCTTGTTTACTACGGAACTCTAAAAAGTAACCACTGTAACGGGCGATAGTTACGATGGGGTGGGTGGGGTTACGATTACATTAGCATGTTCTATCGCTAGTTAACACTGAAGTGGATTTCGAGGTCGTCCTTATTTCGTCGCTACATGTACACAGACTCGTACGTTCACCTCAGAATAGATCTGTCCTATGTTATCGGAGAGCCCACCGCTGCAGTACACGAGCATATCGCCCTTATATCTTTACGTTAGAGTGTTGGAGTGCACGTGTAAGTTGGCACATACAAATCGTTTAGTTTTTGTGTGGCCTTATGTGCTGCGAGCACTTTCTTGAGAGCACTTTCTCCCGCTCCGATGTGGATCACTCATGACACACACATGTATACAGATGCGCTCGTGTGTGTGTGATCACGTATGTACCTAGAGTCATTGCGCGAAGTGAGCCGCTCCCTGGCTGGGTTGGATGCAGGTGGTACGAGTCCGGTTCGCAAGGTTGTGTACTGTCTATCAGGACCACTAGCTGTTGCTTGCGGCTTCCCCCGCGTTCAAGTTCTGTGAGCCATTATGTTAGTATACAGTGCTCAGGTATATAGATGACACACCGAGCTTCAGAAAGAGATAATCACACAAGTATGAGTCGCAAAGGAGACGCTCTACGTCTAAAGAGACGAAAGAAAGGGCGTCCCCTTTGTAGAGCATCCTTTTTGCGACTTATACTTGTGTGATCGCCTCTTTATAGAGCGTCCCCTTTGCTACTCATACTTGTGTGATAGTCTCTTTCTGAAGCTCGGTGTGTCATCTGTACACCTGAGTACTGTATACAAAGGTTTATATACAAACATAATCTACAAAGCCTGAACACGAGGTGTCATATTTTGTTATAATTTTATGTAAATCGTAATTTAACCACAATAATAATTCTTACAGTATCGAATCATAAAAGGTCAAAAATGCGGATGAACACTGTTTTAATAAAAATAATGGATGTCTTTTATCTAATCTGTTCAGTAGTTTAGTTTCTGAGTGTTTCTGCTCGAACAGACAAACGGACGCCGCAGAGTAGATTATGACGCTTTATAATGTAAAGATAAAGTTGAGCAGTTCGATATTAAAATAATATGTGTGTACATAGCTCACACAGTCGACAGTCACGACGTCGCTGGTAGGGGCGCCGCAACTGGCACAAGGCAAGCTGTAGACATTTGACAGCCGCGAGATATGAGTTCAGTGCCAATACAGTAGTAGGTATATACAGTGCGTGACGTGCACTAATATGAATGTATGTTATATATCTTCTACCAGTGGCAGACATATAGTCAGTATAGGTCAAGTGTGCTTCCTCTCTCCTACTATTTTGCTGTGCCAGATACGACAAGGTGCATAATTATCTCATTATATTTCAAGTTACCACCTCAGTCCACATTGTGGAATGCAACAAATGATTAAGTAAGTATTGAGTATGGTAACATGTAGGTACGTGGGGAAATGCATTGCAAGTAAGTGCATTGTCAAAAATATTGGTCGTAAGGGAAAATAATTTATTTACACAGTTACGTACAATGGTAAAAAGGCAGATTTAATGCTATTCATACATACTTATATTTTTGAAAACCGCAATTGATTATCATTTGATCAATTACATTTCGTAACCAGACCATATCGAATCTAGAGGAATTGTTTCACTTCAAATGTGTATCAGTCATCTGCGCGACATATTTGTGCGCGTCATGCTCGCGTCTCGTGCTGATGTCGTGCAGAGATGATCACTATTAGAAAGTGATCGCTAATCTAATGCACATAACATTTATACATACAATGACTTTTTTGTGGACTTCACTCTCGATGGACTCATGGAAGAGCTGCATCTTGTTCATTTGTTAATGAAAGCGATCACATAGGTCGCTACATATGATTTTTAAAAGCTAATTATAAAAGGGTCAGTACTGAATGAGAAAACTGGCTACACAACCCACAACAACTCACAACAACACACAACACACAACTTTGCGAGATCAAAAACATCTAAATCAAATATTTTATTTCACATAAACCTACATGGGCACTTATGAAACGTCAAAAGCTAGGTGCACGGTTCCAATTGGTCGTTTCCTATGGAGAAGAGCCGGCAAGAAACTCCACTCTTACTTGGTTACTCTAGAAAAAAAGAGTTAATAGGAATGGGAGGACAGTGTAGGCCTATCCACAAGTAACAGATACTTTACAAAATACTAAAAGGTCTACAAATCTAGCCAACAACGTTCTCAAATTAAAAAATATATTGAAAAGAATGGATATAAAAGATAAATAAAATAAAACATGCGGGGCAGTCTTTGGGGACTGCCGATAGAAGTGAAACTAAGTAACTTGTGAATTTATATCTATGTACATATATACACAGTATACATATAGCTCATGGAAAGCGTTCGGTGACGATGACGCGAGTTCCATGATTTTTGTTCACCCAAAAAGTGCTCAACGCGCCTAAAGAAGTTTTCACTTCAAAAATCTATGACATGATTGCCATTACAACTATAACAAAGAATTAATATCCTGCCCTCAAAAACCACAAATAAATTGTTGAAATTAGAATTGTAGGTATATAATGTTAAATAATGAAAACAATATGTGTAAAAAAAAAACTGGCCTAGTGCGTGTCCGACCACGCACAATGAAGGGTTCCGTAGTTGGGATGAATTTATCCCAAAAACAAACATGACATTGTAGTCTTCTCCTGGTGTCAAAGTTTTAAAGCCGCCCATGGGTCTCTAACTTGGCTTAACATGCCGTCGAGAAATATCTCTCAGGCATGCCGGTTTCCTCACGATGTTTTCCTTCACCGTTTTTGAAGCAAGTGATAATTATACAATACGCACATGAATCCGAAAAGTCAGAGTTGCGTGCTTTGAGTTCGAACTCGAGATCTATGACTTGGCAGTCCGACGGTCACACCACTAGGATATCACTGCTGCAAAAAAAAAACAGCTGTTACATAGAAAACTGCAGTACCTACGCGGTCAAAATGTAATGTCAGTTTTTTTTTTATAACCGACGATAAATTTCAACGCGGGGGTTCAGAATCATGTACTGAATCCATGGTAACAGTTTTCGCGTCGATGTCCCTACTACCCTGTATATTGTTATAATGTATTTTTATGAGTAAGTTTTTAACGGCATTCTTGAGTATGTATGGCTGCAGTAAGATGTAATCCAGTGCATGTTCGCATTATGAACTGGTCGCTAATCACAGTCATCTTGTGTCATCAGTTCGTCGCAAATTGCGTCCTCTTTCAGTTTTTATCTGAGGGTCTGTTGTTTAAGTAGTATCCTGCTTTCTGTAATTTTCAGTTCAGTATCACTAACGTGTGCACATTGATCGCAGGCGGCGCCAATGCCCAGGTGCGGTATTTCGGCAAGGAGCTGGGCCCCCTAGCCCCGCTGCAACACGGCGTGCGCGGCCGCGTGTTCGCGGTGGACTCGCGCACACTCTACCTGCAGGACTTCCACTACGACGGAGAGGGACCTGGTCAGTACCACACACACTCAGTCACCTACACTCCTTCGCACTCACACCCCATTCATTTAGTCACACCATACTGTGCACAATGTATGACAGCTACGCTATTAACTTTATCATACAGTCATGTAACCTATATAGTACATACTGTAGTCGCCATTTCAAAATATCACGTCCACACAACGATATTGAAATCGCTAGCGACAAATCTGCTGTCAAAATATGTGTGTGAATGTAAGATGTGTGTACCTACAACAATAGCGAGTGTGTCATGGAATTAGTATGTACTATTTTGCAGATCTGTGTAACTAACTTTAAATGCAGTCAAAGTCGTAATAAAATACTCAGACAATATCAAGTTTATTTGGTCGAGAAGTAAATAATAATAAGCTAAGTGCTGCACTCCAATCTTGTGCTGCATCGGAATCTAACTCCAAAGTACCGGAAGGTCATAAACTTTTGATAGATAACGAATGAACTCGCAACACAGACTGGTGTATACTTAGATACACCAGTCTGTTGCGAGTTCATTCGTTCACATGTGAGTAGAACTGAAGAAAATAAAACAATCATTTTATGTGGTACAAACATCACAAATCTACAAATGAATGCTGCATACTGATGATATAGTCGCCACAAACAAACCACCGATAATCCGTGACTGCGTAACTGAGCCATTCCGAGAAAAATTGCACCTAAGGAAAAAGTACTGTCACAAACATTTACAAACAATTTACAAGAGTTTATCATTCTCTATTGAATGCAGTTTTTTTATAAGGTATTCGTCAGTTCATAAGCTTTAAAAAAAATGTATAACACAGTCAATTGTTGCTTATTTAACTGATTAAAAATTAAAAATAAGAAGCAAAACAGGCAAGTTTAGCGTGTCACACCTCCTGTCGCTTACTTTAACTAACCGATTTTCATGGTTTTTTAAGACACACCTCAGCGTTTTTTGTGAGGTTTAATAGAGTACTGTTTTTTCTTTAATTATACCATTACTATTATAAACAAATCTTATTGTATTACAATAAAATTCTTGAAATAATGATAATGAAATAAGCACCAAGGTGGACGTTCCAGTTTAGTCACTACTGTTTTATTTGCTTTCAGTAGTACAAAAATATCAAAACAAGTTATTTTATTGTCATCGTAACATTATTATGGTAGATCAGCCATTTCTTTTTACCCATCGGGCAACCGTGATGCGGTAATCGGTGACGAAAGACGTACGAACTACAGTAGTCAAATAAGAAGTCCACTATAGTCACAGTTATAATCGTAATACTCGGAACTTCTTAACATTCTTTAATTTGCGAATTATATTTTATATATGTGCGTATGTAATGAAATAATTGATTTCTTCTAAAAGAACAAAGAATATTGGTTTTGTCGCCATTATTATTGGTAAAGCGGGAGTTCGTCACGTCCGTTTAGTGTCGTGAAATATTAGTGGGATTTTAAAATTGTCCATTTTGTCCACTTAGTAACGGGTCAATTTTTCAAGGAATGGCTCAACTACTATGTTGACTGGTCATAAACAAATATAAACTTTGTCTACACTCACAAGTGAATGAATATTAATGAACAAATGTCAAAAACTTACAGTTAGCTTCGGTCCTAAGTATAAAAGTAGAAGTACTAACCATGAAATTAGTAGGAACGTATTTAAATATGCTTCTATGACTAGCAATCGGTTACGAACTGATTTGAGCCACACTCTGATTTAGAGCCAGCAACTTGTTTTGTACCAGTGACTCTAAACTCAATGACCAAACAGGAGAATTCGGTGGTACAGTCAGGGAAATAGGTTGTTTAACAAATCGACTATGAACTTAATTTATTCATTGGTATATTCAAATTACAATTTGCCGTTGTTTATCGGCAAGAAACATTAAAAAAATAACGCAGTGTGTCAAACTGCTAAGCAAACAATTACTTGAACGTACCTACAGTTTATGTTGAAATACTTACAAACAGGAAACTCCTGAGGCTGGATCAAAAGCTTGCATTTCATGCTTCCTTGGCTAGACCTTATGTTCGCAGATCATTGTTGTTGTACCGTAGGTTCCCTTCTGTTCCGTGATCCAAGACTCCGGCGCACTTTATCTGCGTCGTATTGGAAGAGGTCGCATATATGTATGTACTCACTGGCCTGTTGCACATGTCTGTCACCGATTCAAATTAATATATTTACGGCTTAGGTTTTTGTACCTTGTCACTTGTGCTATTGCCTCCTGTTTTCCATTAGGTTATGTGCCCAGGAGTGTGCTGGGGTTTTTTATGATAGTGCTAGAGTATAATTAATAAGTTGAGTGGTTTGAATATTATTGTGTGCCTGTGAAACTTACGAAATTTCAATCATGTCTGCTGAAGTTGACATAAGTGGTATCAAGAAGCTGAGAGGATCGTCCGACTACCCAAACTGGAAGTTCTTGGTGCGAAATTACTTGGCTAATAAAAACTAGTGGGGAGTAATTTCTAAAGATGTAGCAAACGCTGACGTAGACCGACAGGCACGAACGACAATATGTTTGTTGTTAGAACCAGAGTGCTTTACCCACGTCTACAATGCAAAGACTGCAAAAGAAACCTGGAACAGCTTACAGAAAGCGTATGAAGACAAGGGTTGGGGAAGACGTATACATATTCAGCGAGAGCTTTTTTACTGTAAGTTAGAGAATTTTGATTCTATGGAAAGCTACATATCGAAAACTACATTCCTGACACAACAATTGTCGGATATTGATGCTGATATCCCTGAGGATTGGATCATATCGACTTTGCTGCGTGGAACAGCCATGATGAGAGGCCTGTACTCAGCGGTTAGCTGAGTACAGGCCTCTCATCATGGCTGTAGATAATAGTGGACACAAGATCACGTTAGAGCAAATTAAAACGAAAATGTTACAAGAAGGAAGTAGACAGAGTAAGTTGAACACAGGGTACGAACAAGCCTTAGTTACACGTAAAGTACAGACCGATGCAAGATCTAACACTAAAACTAACGATCGTAAGCAGAAGTTCGTCTACAAGTGTTTTAAGTGCCACAAGCAAGGGCACAAGGCATCCGAATGCCAGGAGCGGAACAAAACCGCGAATATCTGCCTGAATACGAAGGAGGCGATAAACAAAGATAAGTGATATTTAGACAGTAGGTGCTCAAATCATATGACCCACGATAAAAACAAATTGTTGTCTTATCAACATGAAGGTCGCAGTAGCAAACGGCGAGAAATTATTGGTGAAAGGACGAGCAAATGCTGAGCCACGAGTAGGCGAAAACGAAAAATTTATTTTAGAAAACGTTTTACATGTTCCTGATTTATCCATGAACCTTATTTCGGTGAGCGATTTGACCAAGAAGAATTATTGCATGCATTTTGACAATGGAGGTTGCATGATTCAAAATAAGAATCGAATTATTGCAAAATATCAAGAGTTCGACGGAATCTATGAGTTGACAGAAATTAAAAATAACGTCGTGAATGAAAAAACAAAACAAAATGAAAATATTTCGAACATTTGGCATAAAATATTAGCTTATTTATCCCGTAATTATATGAACAAATGTTTGTAAAGTTAGTATTTGGAAATTGGATAGACGTTCTAACTTCGATGATGGGTGAGGAACGAGGTTACTTATAATTTTTGTTTTTTTTTATGTTTTATGTTGCTTCTTTGTGTACTTACTGTGCAAATATTTCGACACAAACGTATTTTTGTTATGAAATAAATAACTTGAACTTGAACTTGAACAAAATGAAAGTTTTAGTAACCGGTATGGAATTTAAGAGTACCGATTTATGCGAGCCTTGTATTCCATGTATCGAAGGAAAGACCTGCAAAAGTCCCTTTAAAAACCAAGGTACGAGAGCGAACGAGGTCTTACACTTGGTTTTTAGCGACGTTTGGGATTGGACCCGTCGTTTGGTTCTTCTATTTATCGACGATCATACTCGGAAGACTCATGTTTATTTTTTGAAGAACAAAAGTGAAACTTGTGATAATTTCCGTGAATACTCGTACAAGGCGGAAGTTGAGAATGAGACAAGTAAATCCATTAAATGTCTGAGATCTGACAACGGCGCAGAGTACTGTAATGGTAAATTTAAATCATTTTTGAGGTCTGCAGGTATAAAACACCAGACGAATGTACCGTACAAGCCGGAACAAAATTTTGTCTCAGAAAGAGCGAATCGGACTATAATAGAAAAAGCAAGAAGATTGCTGTCAGAATCGAACCTGAGCAAGAAGTATTGGGCCGAGGCTGTAAATATTGTTGTATACCTAAAGAACAGAAGCCCGCATTCAACAATGCGGTACCAGAAGCTTTGGACTGGAAAAGAAGTGAATGTCAGTCATCTTAAAATCTTTGGTTGTTTGACGTATAGATTAATACCAAAACAAAAGAGACAGAAACTAGACATGAAGACGGAACCGATGATTTTCATTGGATATCTAGATAATCAGAAGGGTTATCGTCTGATGAATCCTAAGGCAGGTGAAGTGACAATTGCGAGAGATGTAAAAATTCTGGAAAACGTCATTCTCCAAAAAGAAAACGTGGAAAAGTCGGAAGTATAAACCTGAATACAGATTCTGTTCATGCCAGTTTACCCAACAGATCTACATGCAGATTGGAACCCTTGCGAGTCTCACGATGATGTGTACCGTGATGCTATAGACGAGAACGAAGAAGTACCGGTGGAGATACAATCTGAACTTGTAGTACCAGAGCAAGAACTTGATGACGTATTAACTGAAGAAGAAGTCACAATACCTGAATTGGAAAGAAGATATCCTATGCGAGAACGCAGTCAAGTCGATCGGTATGGATGCAATGTTATGTATGCCAAGGAGAGTAATCTTGATGATGATCCATTGACTATTAATGAAGCGTTGGCGAGACCCGCTGGTGACCATCCTGATGGCGTTACTGAATGTTTCAGTTACATTCAGTAGCTCCATCAGTTGCAATTTGTTGGGGGCAAAGAGTTTCAAGTCATCCATGTAGAGGAGGTGAGATATGACCTGACCACATCTCCTCAACCGATAACCTAGACCTGAACCCTCCAGCAGTATGCTTAGAGGGTTCAGGGCTAAGCAGAACCAAAGTGGACTCCAAACAGTCGCCCTGAAATATTCCCCGTTTAATCCGTACAGGCTCATCATTTCCTCATGTGTACCGCAAATAAACTATAACTATCCTACTATCCTAGTACATATATATTTAATATAATATAATATAATATAATTCTACTTAATTAATTATATGTATACCCGTGACATTTTAGTCGTTTTATAAAAGCAGCCCACTTCATTTATCCAATGACTACCAAACATTAAAAAAAAAAAAATTATAAACACCGTGATATTTTTGTCGTCTTACAAAGGGACTCTCAATATACCAAACATAAAATACCTCTAGGCGCAATAAAATAATTGTTACAATATAAATATTGTAACAATTTTTAATATTCTTTTTTATGAATGTTTAGTAGTCATTGGATACATGAAGTGGGCTGCTTTTGTAAGACGACTAAAAGGTCACGGTTTATATTATATATATATGTATATATATATATATATATATATATATATATCCTACTAATATTATAAATGTGACAGTTTGTATGTTTGGATGTTTGTTACAAAAACGGCTAAACGCATTTGGATGAAATTTAGCACACAGATAGTTTACAACCAGGATTAACATATAGAATACTTTTCATCCCGATATTCCCACGGGATCAAGATTTATGTGGGTGAAACCGCGGGGCGCAGCTAGTATATTATAAATGTGAGTTTGTATGTTTGGATGTTTGTTAATCAATGATGAAATTGGCACACAGGTAGTTTATAACCTGGATTAACACAAAGGATACTTTTTATCCCGGTAATTCGTTCCCGTGGGATAATTTCCGACCTCGACGCGGGCGAAGCCGCGGGGAAGCTAGTTTATGAATATTATATTGTACCGACAGCCCTATTTAATTTTATTCTTATTTCAATTTTAATTTGGGACCACTGTACTTCGATTCAATTTTGTACTGTCAAAACCTTTGCCAGATGCAAAAGAATATTATTTACGATATAAATATAATATCTCCAAAGTTCAGTATTGAAGGTAATTGCGTAAATATAATGCAGTATACAGCTTGCAGGAATCCGGCGCTATGAGCCTTCCGTGATACTCGTAACATCAGCTGAGATCAGGCGCACTAAGAATAGGAATAACAACCATATCACACAAACAATACGAACCATATTGCATTGTGTATGCGTAAAAGAAGGAACAATACCAGCCGTTTTCGGTCTGTTTCTTCTGGTATTGCTAGGCTAGATGTAGTGTGGTACATAATACAAGGAAACATTCCTACTGCCTGGATACGATATACGCCACTCATAGCGACGCTACGTTTCTGTGTTGATAAGACCAGCTAAAAAGCACCATCGTTTCACCCATTCATTGTTGAATAGAGGCCTCCTCACAAACCGCAAAAATAAATGATTTTGAGGAAGCTCTGTCGGTATCACCATGTGGACGGAGCGTTGTTTCCTTGCGGGGGGCTATATAGAATAGAGGCCTCCTCACAATCCGCAACAATAAATGATTTTGAGGAAGCTCTGACGGTATCAGCACGTGGACGGAGCGTTGTTTCCTTGCGGGAGGCTATGTAGTATAGAGGCCTCCTCATAAACCGCAACAATAAATGATTTTGAGGAAGCTCTGACGGTATCAGCATGTGGACGGAGCGTTGCTTTCTTGAGGATGAGCGCTCTAAATCCTATTCATAAGCCAGGTTGACACGAAGTACAGTAATGTTTTTTTTGGTTTAGCAGATTGGCACAGTACGTAGATCAATTTAAACTGCTGCTTCCTTGACTGCACATAGGTCCTAGCGGATGCTTGCCGCTAATCAGCTTACGATCACGACTGACTGTTTAAACTCTCTCTTGACAGCTGTAACACTGTACCTAAATTGACAGCCATTTTAATTCTGGCTAATTATAAACAAGGAACGTTTACCGATTGTGAACAGTCAGTGTAATGTGCGGCTTGCAACAACAATAAGCAATGGGCAAACAATTGGAACTATTAATTGGTACAAGTACTTGCTAAGAGATTGTGATCACGTGTCTAGAAGGGCCCAGTACCTCAAGTACCTATACAAGGTTATATTATAAGTGTAGTAATAGCAATAGGAATAGCAATCTAGCAATCAAGCAGAACTTTACTACATCCTATTCATCCTTGCTTTGCTAGCTTCGTTGGTTGAGTGGTCGCAAGAGTAAATGCTTAAGGTGTGGTCCTGGATTCAATTCGCAGGTTAGGCAAAATGGTATTTGGTTATTACAAAAGGAATTTATAGGTTTATGGCAATAGGCTTGTCCCCTATTACATGGGACTTAAATAAAATGTATATGTATTAAGTATATATATTTGCCAAACCCTACGGGAATACAGACGTGATGTTATGTAATGTTCACTAAACAGTATCACAGACCTGGAGTATGGAGCCGAATGTTACTCCAAGAAATCTCGTCACTATGCGCTGTCCATTCGTTTCTTACGCGCAACAGAAACCTCAACATATTATTAACATACTAATGTAACTTAGTTCAGTTGAACACTTGATGGTGATTTTAAACTACTGCCTGTCAAGTTGTCTGAAGCTCAGCCAGTAAAAGTTAAGGCCTATCGTGAAAGTGTGTCGCTCACTCCTCGCACGACACATCAATACACAACACCGGTGAGTTTATTGATGAGTTGCGTCTGGTAAGCGTATCAACCACACGAACAAGAAAGAAAGAATCAGCTGACTACTTACCACACAGTTGACTGATGTACGATACCTACAGTGTAACGTGTGATAAAATCAGTAATTAATTTTGATATTATGGGTGGTCAAGTCAAGTCAAGGGGTAATGTTACAAACCGAACACAGGAGTACATTGTGCACATACAAAAGACGTTAATAAAAAAACATACTACCATTATTTTCGTCTGAAAAGTTATAAAGTAGGACCAATTTAATTCTAAAACAAAGGTGATAATTAAGGCATAAATAGTGTCATAGACGTGGCGCGGGTGTGCCTTGCAGTGTCGTGTGCAGGACTCGTAGCGCGATATTTAGAGTGGGCGTACACAACTCGCAGACAGAAAGTCCACCTCACTCACTACCAATAAAATAAAATGAGCTTCATAGACGTGGCGCGCGAGGAGCGCGGGCGTGCCTTGCAGTGTCGTGTGCAGGACTCCTAGCGCGATATATAGAGTGGGCGTAGATAACTCGCAGACAGAAAGTCCACCTCACTCACTACCAATAAAATAAAATGAGCTTCATAGACGTGGCGAGCGAGGAGCGCGGGCTTGGCTTGCAGTGTCGTGTGCAGGACTGCTAGCGCGATATATAGAATGGGCGTAGATAACTCGCAGACAGAAAGTCCACCTCACTCACTAACAATAAAATAATAATCTCCCGCAAGCAGATACAGGAATAAAAGGAAACTATGTTGTTGCCCGTAAACCGTTTGCAATCTGAGAGAAAAAGATAAATTGATTGAATTTCAAGGAAGGTGATAGTCGTCGGAAATGGGAATCTGTTGAAACCGGGAAGAACAGGACTGTTGTGGCGATGCTTTGGGAAGCCTTATGTCCAGCAGGCGACGTTTTGTGGCCGAATGATGATGGTCACAATGAGTGGGTCACACACACACAAAAGTGCAAGAGTTACCCTTCTGCATCTCTCTGTGTCGCACACCTAGTTGCAGCTCAAAGCGTGGAACGTGACGTAATTAATACCAAAGTAACGCGTCCCCTCGCCGGGTCCGTCATACCTTTACATACGAACGCTGCGCGCCAGCCGGGGCGGGGATTCCTCCCGCAGGAGAAATGCTTTGGCCCTTTGTTGGGTGGTCCTGCTTTGCATAGCGTGACGACACAGAGGCATCTGTAGCACGCCGCTATGTTGCAAGTATTGCATTAAGTATGTCTTGGAAGTGACTTGGTCCTTTATAGCTTAATTCTTCCCATCCGGGCAGCATTCCGAGCATTATTTTAATAGGATACACAAATCCATTGTGATATAGTCCATTATCCGGTTCAATTGACTGAGAGTCTGAGAGTACTCTTAAATTGAGTCCAGCTGCACATGCGTGTCCAATTTGCTTAACAATCAGTTTCCCTCACTGGACGCATATATTGCAATGTTGTGCAACGTAACAAAGATTTATTTTTCTGCGATTTATTATATTGTTGTAAGTTACAATAATCTGATTTGTATTTAAAGCAGGGTTCTATATACCCGTAACTACGGACGATAAATCTTAAAATTTTTGTGTATAAAAAAACATGTAGATACAAGTCGTGCCATTAAAAATGATACCTGACGCACCACGTGGTTAGACTTGCGCAGTAGACGATTTATGGGTCTCTTTAGCGGTATCCCTGCCAGAACGTCACACGGTGGGCTGAAAATCGGCTTTCATAGACTTAGGAATTTCAATTTGCAAGTGCCGGATTTTTTACCGGATATCGCTTCTATTAGTTATTACTATATTCAAAAATGACATCCGAGTTAATTCTGTACAAAAACGAAGGAATTATATTTTTTTTACGAAAAATTTGTATGAAGCTAGTATGAAAAAGTTAATTATCTCGTAAACAGCTAGGAAAACCGTAATATCCTTACAGGTGGTTATAGTACTAATTACTTATGATTTTTTTACATATGTCATATAACGGTTATCGCTGCAATTTTTTTTTATTCGGCATAATATTTTTATATGAAACGGTTCCTTTTAGTGTTTAAATTGAGGAACACAGACTTTTAACAGCACGTAACATAAAATAGCATCACCCCTATATTCCCGAAGGAGTTTTCAGAGGTATATAGTAGGTACATCCACACTTAGACAGACATATAGGATATTTATATATGTATAGCACGCCAAGGCCTGTACAAACAGACTTGCATGTTGTATTTTGTCGATCAACTATTGGAAATCGACAAGCTCGCTTTCTTGGTAAGCCGACCTGACGCCACTAAAGTCTGTCAAAGTCACGTTTTACAAAAGAAAATATTAGGCATTGCCAAAAGCTTGTACCTGAAGAGAACTGTGAGCGCAGTAAGTAATGTAGCGCGATGCTAATAGCCGGCTGATGAATAAACATGAAGTGCCCGCGCGCACAGGGCTCGTGGGCTGGACGGATCTGTATGCATCGTAGTAGTAGTATACTACATACAGATACAAACTCACGCTTGTTTTTCTCAGCGGCAGCAGTGTATAATATCCGCATTTTGCTATAGTTATGTATACCTCTCATGTACCTAATAGAGGACAGAACGAATTACAGAAGCCGCATTAATCCAACTACACTCGCGGCTGCATCAACATTTTCGCAACATTTTCTTCAGTAAAGTAAATAAAGTTCTAGAATACGTGCATTGCTTTCCATAATAAACTTAAGTTAATTTGCATCAATTTCAAATGCAAATTCAGTCAATTATGAATTCAATTTATGATATTATTCGTGATTCGTGATATATCTTTATTATAAAACCATGATTGGTTCCCACTGACACACTTACTTCAAACGTTGTTCTCTATGTGTAGCGAGCTGACAAGTGTTAGAATAACGTCATATAACGTACGGCAGGCTGTAGTGTAATTAGTAGTCGGAGTTTTAGCCTACGTCCGACAATACCGTCCGATGCCGTCCGATACCGTCTCATTCGGACAACGATTAGCGCTTGCCTGCCCAATTACTGACCGGACGCACTGGCTCACTTACATCACACTCACAACCGTACAAAATTTAATTTAATTTCAACACTACATGGTTCAAATTGCTTTGCAGCCAAGTTTATTTGGCAGGACAAGCTTATTCGCAAATACTATCAATTTTGAACACCGTCTTTGCGTGGGAAGTTTCCTTTTCTTTTGTCGGTCTCGGCATGTCTGGAGATTTTCGGAGTTAACGGATGTCTACGAGCCCACACATATTGTGATGATTGCTGTTACAAGAGCTGCTTTCTTATCACCTGATGAGTGGCTCGCGAGTTTGAGTGACGTGCTCCACAGGCGGAGGCCACAGGCCTTATCAAACGTGGTATAATCGTGATGAAAGTGAAAATATATGGTAAGGAGAGACAGCAAAGTTATGACTGTTCTACGGTTACATACTCCTAAAAGAATTAATACCTTTTTTACACGCTTTATATTAGCTTCACCTGTATGTTTGTTTGTATGTTTGTTTTTACACGCTTTATATTAGCTTCACCTGTATGTTTGTTTGTATGTTTGTTTGTAACCGACTTCTTTGTGCGCGATTTTGACCCACTTTAAACTGCCAGATTTCGTTCAAACTTTGTAGATTTATTGAGGACCGATGACAATACACTAATTTGATAAAATTATTCCATTTTTCAATTTGCAAAATATGATTTTTGTTAATTTATATAATTTTCATCTATAGTCGATAAGGTAAGAAAATAAAATTTTCTATAATTTTTCTCTACAGTCGATAAGGCAGGACTCTGTGTTAATTTTTATTTCCAATAATTATCATTAGCCGTTTTCTCTAATATTGACAAATTTTTGTATACTAAAGAGAATTTTAATTCTACAAAACAAATAATAGTTTTAAAAAATTAAAAAATCACGCTTTTTTAAAGCAACCAAAGTAAAAAAAAAGTAAAAAATAAATAATAGTTTAAAAAAAACTAAAACTACTTTTTTTTTTTATAAAATACCAAACTAAATAAGGCGAAAAAAAATTTTCGATCGTAAAGCACTCTCTGATGCTTCGCATCATGAGTCGTGCAATAGTTTAAAATTAAAAAAACAAGCTATTATAAATAATCCAAACTAAAAAGTAGAAAATAAATAATAGTTTAAAAAAACTAAAAAACACGCTTTTTATAGAAAACCGAACTAAAAAATAGAAAATAAATTTTAATGAATTTAAATAAAGAAAATAGTGTTAAAAATTTCAATGAATATAAATTAATAATAGTGTGAATAAAAAAATATATATTTTATTTTAAAAAAAGCGTGGGGTGCTTTTTAAGATATTATCGAAATGATAATCACTCTACTCATATCTGTCAATAAAATATTTATAACTATTGACACCATGCACCCCACGCTTTTTTTTAAATAAAATATATATTTTTTTATTCACACTATTATTAATTTATATTCATTGAAATTTTTAACACTATTTTCTTTATTTAAATTCATTAAAATTTATTTTCTATTTTTTAGTTCGGTTTTCTATAAAAAGCGTGTTATTTAGTTTTTTTAAACTATTATTTTTTTTAAACGACTAGGGGCTAATTTGAAAAAAGTGTTTAGTTTTGGGGAAAAGGTATGAATTTCTTCTTAAAATCCGTGACAGTACCTATACGTACCTAATCAGACAAAACTTATTTTTGGGGAAGGGCCATCATTTTAACGCACGTAGAGGCTACCTTACTACAAATTAGGTCTTATGTAATATACACATAAGACCGTATGTGACGATAAATAAGAAATTCATGTAAGATGAATGAATTGATAGTACCTATGTTAAATAAAATAGTCAGCGAAATTAATTCTTTAGCAACTTGACCCACTACGTCTATTTACCGTGTTATAGCAATTTCATACGATTGTCAAATAAACAGTGGTTAATATGAAAACTCGGACATTTTACAGTTCATTTTCAATTGCTGCGTGTTGCATAATTTTATATGCTGCTATATTTTGTGGACGGAGAGAACTCCCGAACAAGTTAATTAAGAGGTAATTCGCTGGGGGTGTTCAACGTTTATGAGTTCAGTATGTTCAACACGGCATTTTTTTACTATCGCGTGTTTTATTAAGAGTGCGGTCACCGTGTATACGATAGTCAATATTATTCTTGCGAGTTAATTAACGTGCTTCCGGAAATGACACAAAATATAATCATGATGACTTTATTTAAATAATGAATCATAGTTTGGGATAAACTCAAACTTTTTATATAATTGTTAAGTTGCGTTAACGCGCAACTATCGGTTGACAGTCTCATTAACATCGTGTGATAATGATATGATAATGATAATTTCTTTATTTGTATAGAATGCAGGTGTTACAATAATGGTGTTACTTAAGGATATATTCCCAGTACATTCTGCCTGTTGGCATACAAAAATATAGTGGTTAACTTACAGATAATTTAGAAACTAGGTGCTTAAATTCAAAATGAGATCATGGATCAGCTTAGTCTAAAATTATTTACATAATAAATGAGATAAAGTGAAGCAAAATATTACAATTCATCATTTATAAAATCGGTAACAGAGTAATAACATTTCTCTGCCAGCAACGACGACAGGAGTTTCTTGAATTTTATTAAGGGCTGATCCTTAATACAATTTGGCAATTTGTTAAATATAATAGGTGCCATACCAATTATGTTTTTTTTAAACAAAGCAGTGTTATATCTACCAGTACAAAATAGACTCTGATATTTTGATCTCATGGCAGTAGTTCGCATCCTGGTATCACTTAATGCCGGAAATAGATGCTTGTTAGTTTTAACGCGAAGAAAAATCGCGCGCGCGCCAAGTCGTGAGTTCGATCCCTGCGAAGTTCCGTATAATAAAATATTAAAAATAGTTCTAATACTTTTTTTTGACATATTCCAAGTACTAAAGAGTAAAATTAAGTGTAACCTATAACTGAGACCATAACCAAGAAAAAAAAGTGAAGACATATAACTTTATAACAGTGACAACAAAGGAGTAGTAAACAAGTACAACAAAAGTGAATAAAGTGCTTATCTACAAGGAATACATTACGAGTAACAATAACCTTTTAACCCACATTAAAAAGTGAAAGAATAATCCTAAATAAGTGTTACTTTCGATACTCAAGTGAACAAAGAAACAGTGCAAAATTTTTCTATACATGAGTCATATTAACCGCCACTAGTTAATTCAAAAATCTAGAATCTACATTGAGTTGCATTATTTCGTCTGATAATGTAACTGTGAGAATAGCTCTGTCAGTATTACATCTACACCTCAGCGAACGGTGTGGCCTAAGTTCGATCCCCACGGCGCGTGATTCTTTTTGTAAGTTGTCTGGTATAGTTTCATAAATATGTCTATGGAAATAAACCACAACGTTACATTACGACGACGTAAGCAACTGTTTAGATCTAAGTCAATAGATTCGTTGAGCAATGATTCATCCCTGGACAAAACAAATTCGGACATACACAGAAGTCTTGATCTATCAACGGGGGGTATAAGCAAAAATGAATTTGACGAAATGAAGGTTGAAATACAACAACTAAAAGAACAGTTTGAACTAACACAAAATGAATTGGATAAGGTGATATGCGATAACAACGAACTCAAAGAAACAATATTACGACAGCAAATTTATATTAATACACTGAAAGATCTTTGTACCAGTCCTACACAGTCGCAAAGACAGAAATTATTATCTGCGAGAAAAAGAAATAGACGTTCTATTACGGATAGTCAACGTGTTGTGTCATTAGTCCAAGAACAGTCATCCAGCAACAATGAAAGAGACTGCATTGAGAGCTCAAATATATTATTAGAGACAGCTATTTCTGATAAATCGCCTAGATCAGTGTCTGTACCCATATACGCCGATAAGCAAACGCAGACCGAAACATCTGTATCTGCGGAATATAGCAATTACGCCGAAAACGAGATTAATAAATACAAGAAGACACTACAAGATCGTCGAGTGACAACAAAAGGCAGTAGGAATAAAAGAAAGCTGTGCGTTCTCAGTAACTGTAACCACAGAGGGACACTGGAAATATTGGAAGACACTTTCGGGCGACACTTTGAATTTTGTCATTACTTGTCACGTAATAGTAGTGTAAAAGACATTATTTCTAATATAGGTAATAAATTACAGAATTATAGTTTAGACGACTACTGTATTATTATGATTGGCGAGCAAGATTTTAAACGCACCGAGGAACCAATTGAAATGGTCAGGTTCATTAGAGAATCTCTTAAAACTGTAACTAATACTAATGTTATTATATGCTGCCCGACTTATGTACAAGGGGCTCTGATACACAATTATAAAATAGAAATGTTTAATAGATTACTTCATATGGACATAGAAAATCATAATTTTGCTTATTTTTTTGACAGTAATTTTGACCTATCTGATGAAACATTCTCATATAACACGGGCAAACTTAACAGGCTCGGGCAAAAACGCATTTATGAAAATATATTCCGTCGCGTACTCATTGATATTGAGACCTATCCAAGTGAGTATGACTACAACTGTTACTGTGACTCTCCAAAATCACCAAAAAATACCCAAAAAACTATTTTTCGTCCCATTACATAAAAAGGTTGCTGGTAGTAGGGAAAATTCAATGGAAAAACAAAAATTTATACTATTACATCAAAACATAGCTGGGATCTTAAATAAAATTGATGTATTTGAGATCACAATTACCGACTTGGCAAATCAGATTGGCGATATAGATTTTATTTGTTTGAGCGAAACTTTTATAAAATCAGGTCATGAAAGTAATCTGGCTCTTACACACTACAACTTAGCTGCTAGTTACACAAGACAAAGTAAGAAACGCGGTGGAACATGTATTTTAGTGAAAAAAGGTCTAATTTCTAATCCGTTACCGATAACTGCTGAAATGGCCATCGAATTTTGCTTCGAATGCTGTGGTATTGAAATATTGAGCCATAATTTAATTATAGTGTGCATTTATAGAATTCCAGATTCCGATGTGTTTTTATTTTTTTTAAATCTTGAATTATTATTACGCAATATAACCCGCAAAGTTAAAAAAAATATTATTTTATGCGGAGATTGGAACATAGATATATTAAAAGATAACAAATATTCAAAAGAACTAATATCAATACTTAACAATTATAATATATCACTACATGTTAAGATGCCTACTAGAAAAAATACTAGCATAGATCAAATCGCTAGTAATGTTCCCACACTTGGCATGAAATGCAGTATACATAATCTAGCTCTCTCCGATCACGATACCGGACAATCGTTAACTTTTTACGTTCAAGAGATGAATAATAAGAATAAATCAAAAACTATACAATTCTGGTATGAAACGAAAAGAGATTACGACAAGAGCAACATAACAAAGTTTTTAGATTGTTTAGCAGCCTTAAGTTTTAGTGAAATGTACGAGGAGACAGACTGCAATAAAGCATTTAATATATTCCACGACTTGTTCACGCTCTTTTATAAATTGTGTTTTCCTGAAATACTCATCAAAAAGACCAATAAGCCTATTAAAAACAAATGGCTTAGTAGAGGTTTAAAAATATCATGTATAAAGAAGAGAGCTTTATATTACGCATATCAACACGATGCTATAAGTAAAGGCTACCACAAGAAAAAATACCGCAATTACACTAAGATCTTAAAAAAATGCATATCAAAATCACAGCAGATAAACAATAACATTTTTTTAAATAATGCTAAAAATAAATGTAAAGCGGCATGGTCAATCATAAAAAATAACTCAAACAAACCAAATAACAACAACTACTTACATGAATTAAAAATCAGTGAAAAAAAAATTACTGATCCTTATGCCATATGTAACCAATTTAATGACTATTTTATCGAACTGACACAAAAATCTAACAATAATAATTATAACGTAAATAACATTGACATTGACAATAACCCAAATACTTTATTTTTGACTCCTGTAAATGAAATTGACATTATTAAATTAATTAATTCATTAAATAACACCAATTCTACTGGACATGACGAAGTAACCACTACAATAATTAAATTAAGTGCAAAAATTATAGCATCCCCACTTGCTTACCTAATAAATCTCTCATTTGAAGAAGGTATTTTCCCAACGAAACTTAAAGAGTCTATAATTAAACCATTATACAAAAAGGGTAACTGTTCTGATATGGGTAATTATAGGCCCATCACACTGATTCCAATCTTTGCTAAAATTTTTGAAAAAGCAATGCATGACAAAATTAATAGCTTTGTAACTAAATATAACTTGATTGTGGAGACTCAGTTTGGCTTTAGAAAAAACTGTTCAACAACTCTAGCCTGTTTCTCCTTAGTGAGATTAATCACTGAGGCTCTTAATAAAAAAATGTCTGCATTGTCGGTATTCCTAGACATGAGCAAGGCATTTGATTTTGTCTCACATAAACGACTACTCCACAAACTGGAAAAGTATGGAATAAGAGGCAAGGCGCACGATTGGCTTAAAAGCTATTTGTCTGATCGCCAACAGAGAACTGTTATTTCTAGAGTAGAAAAAAATACTAGTAAAACATATTGCTCAGAATTAAAAATTAATCCTTCTGGCGTTCCACAGGGAAGCATACTAGGTCCGCCACTATTTTTATTATATATAAATGACCTCATAAAATGCCTAAAATGTGAATGTATTCAATTTGCTGACGATACAACATTGACGATAAAATGTTCCAACCAAACTGACATTGAAATTGACACTAATATTGAATTAATTAATGTAATAAACTGGTTAGCGGACAATAATCTTCATGTTAATATTAATAAAACCAAAGTAGTACAATTTCAAACAAGCAACTTGTCAGCTACACCAACAATAATTCGACATGACACTACAATTTTACAACCAGAACCATCGGCTTTATTTTTGGGTATAATAATTGACAACAAACTGAATTGGAAGGAACATGTAGAAAGAGTATGCAGTAAGCTTGATAAGTTTGTATATGCTCTTCGCAAGTTGAGACTAGTGTCCAGTAAAAGAACAGTCCTAAATGCATATCATGGTTATGTTTCATCAGTATTACGTTACGGTCTAGTTATATGGGGTAATTCAGTGGACGTGGACAGAGCGTTTAAAGTACAAAAAAAGTGTATCCGAGCCATGAGTGGAGCAGAATATTTAGACCATTGCAGACCATTATTTAAAGAATTAAAAATTCTCCCACTCCCGTGTCTGTATATTTTTGAGGTTTGTTTATTTGTTAAAAAATACCCTCATTTATTTTCATTGAATGAACAAGTCTCGGAAAGATTGAATAAAAAAAATGCTGGCAAACTGTTAGTTCCTCCTCAGAGACTGCATCTCTATAGTAGAAATGCAAGTTGTATGACGATCAAAATTTATAATAAATTACCATCTGCGTTCAGAATGTTACCAATAGATAAGTTTAAATGTAAAATGTTTGTTTGGCTATTAGAGATGTGCTTTTATTCAGTTAATGAATTTTTAAATCATAATTTTTGAAATTGTAAGGAATATTCTATGTTATTAGTATTTTGGCATAATATCTATAATTACTTATTACTTTACTATAGAGCTTATATTTTGGACATAACATTGTTTATTTTGACATTTTAATTATATTTTCTGACATTACAATTAATCTTAATATCACTGTATTACTTTGACTTTAGAACTTGTATTTTGGACATAACAAATTAATTTTTATTTTACTTTATGACATTTTAATTAATTTAGTGATGATTTGAATGTGCTTAACTTTTATATTTTTTTTTATATTTCTACGCCAGCAATGGTAGTATATGTGGAACATTATTAGTGTAAGATCTCAAAATACCATATACTTGGAAATAAATACATTATTATTATTATTATTATTAACGAATATAGCTACTTCGAGAATGTATATACTAGGAAAAGTTAGAAGTTTGTGTTTCTTGAAAAAAGGAATGCAACTATCTGTAACCTTGAGATCAAAAATGGATCTTATGCACCGTTTTTGGGCTTTAAATATAGACTCCCTTTCGGAACAATTGCCCCAGAATACTACACCAAACCTTAGAACAGAGACCACCAAACCGTGATATGCAACCATTAATAGAATAGAATAGAATAGAATAGAAAGTTTTTATTTCAGACCGGAGTCCATAGGGTTAGTAACAATTTTACTTAAGTTCTAGTGTTAGTAGGTTACAGACATGAGAATATACAATTAAAATTCAGCATGGAGCCGCATCCACCTCCGCAACATCGGGGAGTCCCACCGATCTGCGAATACGCTGAGAATACTGTTGGTGCTGCCGCGAACACGAGTCATCAGGGATGCACATCTATTTCTAATAATGGCTGCAAAACCATCAATATTATTATCTGCAAACATCCCCGACGCACTACTACGCCACGGCAGCCGCAGCAGCACTCTCTGTGCATTATTGTATTGAACGCGTAGGTCGCTGTATGTCCGCTGAGTAAAGTTGACCCACAGGCCGCACGTGTAGAAGGACTGACAGTAAGCTTTGAAAAGCGTTATTTTAACTGGCTTCGTACAACGTGCAAACCTGCGAGCCAGCATGTTCCAACGGACAGCCAGCGACCTACGTTCCCTTTCAATGTCACAATTATCCTTAAGATCTTCAGTGACCCAATGACCCAGATACTTAAACTTGTCCACCCTTCGCAGCGGTTCTCCACAAAGAGCGACAGTTGGAATACATGAATATGTCACATTGCCTGCTTTAAAAACCATTAGTTCGCTCTTTGTGACGTTATATTTGAGCCCATGATTCACCGCATAGCATTCGCATATAGCGATCAGTTGCCTCAAAGCACCAATCGATGGGCTCAGCAACACCATGTCGTCAGCATAACTAATATTGTTAATGCACACCCCGTCAATATGACATCCGACACTGGTGCTGCCGAGCTCAAGGAGCAGCCGGTTCATGTATAGGTTGAAGAGCCTGGGAGAGCTGAGTCCCCCTTGCCTCACTCCGCACTCCAACCGATACACGTCCGAGTGCGAACCATTCCACTTCACGCTATTGCTTTGACTACTATACCAGTACTTAAATATCGACACTATTTCAGATGGTAAGGTAGTTTCACATTCGAGTTTACGCCACAAAACTTCGTAACATACAAGATCAAACGCCCGTGACAGATCCAGAAAACACGCAAAAATAGGGGTCTTCCTGTCTGTGTAGTATTGGACAGTCTGCTTGAGGCACAAGATTGCACTCTCAGTTGACAGCCCAGGCTTGAAACCGAACTGGGCGTCATGTAGTTCGAGGTGTTTAGCCAACTGCTTGTCAAGCAGACTGTCCAATACTTTTGCTATGACAGTGGCCAGAGAAATGGGCCTGTAATTAGATATGTCAGAGACATCACCCGTTTTATTTTTCACAATAGGTACTACCATTGTATACATTACGTCATCAGGTAAGTAACTGTGGCTAACGCACAGGTTAAAAAATAAAGCCAGCACACGCGGCAAGTGTCCCCCCGCATACTTCAGGTGCTCGATGCTGAGGCTATCATGACCCGGGGATTTACCCCTCTCCATTTTCTTTATGATGGCTGATATTTCTTGTGCCGTAAAAACTATAGAAATGTCCTCAGACTTGCCTCCAGCATCAAACACCTGCACAGGTCTAGTAAGAGGTGACTCAATCTGGAAATGACGCCGAAATGCATTGGCTACATCCGCCGGCTCGTGTACGCCCGCCACGCCCACAGGGGGACTCAACTTCGGATTCAAACTATTTGTTGATTTCCAAAATGATCCAAATTTCTTTTTAGTGTGATGTTTAGCTAAAATATCCATTTTTATCTGCTGTTGGTTATCTTGACAATATTTCACATTGGTCTTAAATGTTTTTCTAGATTGATACATTTTATTGTAAACATAACCACTAGCAGGTTTACCATAAAACAACCATGTTTGATAACACAGTCGAGCCTCTCTGTGAGCGTCACGAACATATTTGTTCCAACCAGGAATGTATCTCTTGCTATTATGACGCATCTGTTTACACAAATAAGTACGTTCGGCACCTTCCTTTAAAATGCTAACCAAACTGCGATACATTGTATCTAACACTTCCACATGATTAGCATTAGAACACATTTTATGCGCACAATACCGAAAATCATCTGGAAAATCTATTAATTTTAATTTAGAATTACAAAATTTTGAATATTCATTAATTTGATTGATATCTCTTTCACCCCATATAACCTTATTGCAAGTATAGATTGGGTTTACCAACTTAGGTATCATTAAATCAATATTACATTCAATCAGTAAAGGAATATGATCTGATAGATAGACTCCATACAAAACTGACGCGTCTACAACTAAACGTCGTGCCGCACTGCTTACCACACAGTGATCAAGCCAGCGCAATGCACCGTTAGCGGTACTCTCAAACGTAAACGTGTCCTTCGGAAGTAGTTCCATATCAACACATGACCACGATTGCTCCCCACATACAGTTAATAATTCTTTTGAAAAGCGCTCACCTGGATGTGCGTTAAGATCACCCAATATAAACACTGACTCAACATTACTGTTCTCAATTATAGCAATAATTTCACTTAAGCACTCCGTAAACTCAATTAGATTATCAGACGAGTTAGTCGGCATATACACTGAGAATATCAATAGGGACCGACCCGCGTGCTCAATCCTAATAGCCAACAGACGATCACTGCACCACTGATACAGTCGCAAACGCTGATTTCCTCCATAGAAGCGCAACTCCACCATACGGTCTTCCTATAAGAACTCCAGCAGACGTGTCGACGGCGGACTTACCCGCATATGCAAAATCATCATCAATGCTACCGAGATACGGCACATCATGGGGTAAAAGCCAAGTCTCCTGAAGTGCAATGACATCAGCGACACGGCACAATCTGCGCACACAATCAGCTGATCGAATAACATTCTTGCAATTGAATGTCGATAAAGTTACATTCTTTTTGATGTTGTTATCCATTATTTACTACGGGATTATTATTAACAATATCTGAGACTTTTCCTTTCTTGAAATTAATAAATCGTCTGAACATTATTCCCTCAGGCCAGAATTTGTCATCCAAAAAAGTACATAATTTGTGTTTAGGTATAAACAACTTAAAGGCGTTATATTGCCTTTCCGACTTCATATTGAGTTTCTCCAATTTTACAACTTCACTAGTTTTTTCCTGTATGTATTCACATATGTCTTTCTCAGTTGTATTTTTATTCACATTAGAGATAAAAACAGGTATTTTTATCTCGGCGGCCTTAAAATTTCCTACTGAATTAGAAGTAGCTTTTCCTGTCATACCAACAAATCGATTTCTGGTTTTTGACCTTTGCACCAATATCCATTGTTCTTCATGCTTATTTTCCTTCCAATCGCCTTTTTTTACAATATTTGCCAAAGTTTGTTGTTTACATGCGTCATCTAGGGCCACTAAGCTATCATTCTCAAGCATAGTCGAGTTAACAGGTGCAAGAGAGACGGGTTTAGTCTGAGTAACACTTCCGGTATGCGTGTGTACGAGAGAGCGATATATCGGCGCTGGCGGCGTTTCGCTTGCACTGTCGTGACTCATGTCCTTACGACTGGAACGCGATACATCGTCGACGTTTACCGGCCGCGGTTCGATGTGAGGTAGGAGGCCAAACGGGCCGCTATCACAATTTAACATGTACCCTCCGCCTCTTTTCTTCATATTAACATTCGAATCAATTAACGGACACGATTTTTCCAAATTCACTTTTTGCTTCAATTCCTCTAATTGGCCATTTGTCACATAATCGCTCTTTATATCTCCAATTTCTTTCCGTAAGACCAATATAGCCTTCAATAATTTTGTGACGTCGACGTGATCAAAACAAACTGGTGGTAGTTTGTGTAGGTCGTACGCCACAAACACTGGTAACTGTTCAGGATCTATTGTTTTAAACACAGTCACCATATCTTCCAGGTCTTTTTGTTTCTTGTTCTTGCGTCGCGACACCAGTTTTCTTGTTGTATTCGTGGATATAAACAACAACTTCTTTAATGTATCAACGTTAACTTTCTTGGACAGATTGTAGAGAGCATACGCAGACGTGCTTAATCTTTTGCAAACTTCTCCAGCCTGCGGTTTCCAAGATAATTGACTGTCAATCAATATACCCATAAATTTAGCCACGTTAACGCTATCAATAGTTTGTCTTTTATAATTAATTTTTAGGTTTAAAGGAAGAATTTTTTGATAGAAATGCATTATATTTGTTTTATCAAGGTTTATGATAAGATTATTATCGTTGAGCCAGTTTATTATTAATTTTAGAGAATTATTTATTTCATCTTCATAAAGTTCTTTGTTGAGGCAGTCTATTAGGATCGTACTATCATCGGCAAATAACACACAAGGGTATGGGATGTGTCGGGGTTGATCATTTATATACAGCAAGAATAATAATGGCCCTAGAACGCTGCCCTGCGGAACGCCATATTTAATTTCCCTAGGACCAGATAAATATTTAACCTCACGTTTTGTTTTGACGCATATTTTAGAGATTTCTGTATATTGAAAACGTCCACTTAGATACGATTTTATTAGACGTAGAGCATTCCCTCGTATACCGTAAGCATCAAGTTTGACCAAAAGCATTTCATGGTTTACGTGATCAAAAGCTTTAGTCATATCGGTAAAAATGGCACAAATTGGAATTTTTTTATCCACATTAACCATTATTTTATTTATTAGATCGTATATGGCCATGTTTATATTTTTATTTTTACGAAAACCTTTTTGTTCCTCACATAATATATTGTATTTTGACAGAAATGAATAAAATGATTCATAAATTACTTTTTCAATGATTTTGGAAAATACGGGGATTAAAGCTATTGGCCTAAAGTTAGCCATGTCTTCTTTATTGTTTTTCTTATGGAGTGGTTTAACTATTGTGGTTTTAAGACTATCGGGGAATGTTCCAACGGATATGCTTGCGTTAATAATGTGGCTTAGAGGGTTAGCTATAGTAGCACAGACAAATTTTATAACGTTTGTTGAAATACCGTCATATCCATAACTCTTCTTGTTCTTTAAAGATTTGATCACCCTTGTAATGTCTTGAGGGACAACAGGGGCCATAAAAATAGAATGAGGGTTATACGTTATTCTTACAGTATTTTTAGTTGCCTTCAGGGGTGGATCTGAGATCTGATCAATAAAGAAATCGTTGAATGATTGAGCTATTTCATTAGGGTCAGTTAATAATAAATCATGTTTTTTTATTCTTGTTATGGGTTCACTTATAGATTTTGTACTATTTATTATTTGCCAGGATGTTTTAGATTAATTTTTGGAATTTTTAATTAGGTAGTTGTTCTGTGCTTTCTGGGTCAGTTTGATAATTTTTTTAAATTTTTTTGAGTACTCTTTAAATGTCGTTTTATTTTCACTAGTAGGATTAAGTCTTTGTTTCCAGAGTAATTGGCGTTGTTTTTTGCTGCAGATTCTAATACCTCTAGATACCCATTTGATATTTTTTTCAGATCTTAATATGACTGTTTTGAAGGGGAAGCATAGTTCATACAGGAGTTGAAATATTTCTAAAAGTTTATTGTAAGCTTCATTTGGATCCTCTGTGCTATATACATCTGAAAACGATAAGTTTTGGAGATGATTTCTAAAAATAATTAAATTTTCTTCAGATATGTCTCGTCTTAATGTTTTCCATGTTTTCATTTGATTAAACTTACTAACTTTCATTGTAAATATTTGAGCCGTATGATCGGATAATCCGAAGTCTATTATTTCACTTTGGCAGCTTTGTTTTGAATTGTGCGCAAAGTTATCTAAGCAGGTTTTACTGTAAGGTCTGGTCGGTTTATTTATTTCTAGCTTCAAATCGTAGTTCATCAGAAAATATTCAAAATCCATGCTAATTCTATTCTTTTTCAGAATATCTATATTAAAATCTCCGCACATAATTATTTTTTTGTTTGGTTTGGAAATCTTTTTAAGTATAATATCTAGGTTTTCATAGAATTGGTGTAGATTAATGATTTTTGGTGGTCTATACACACATAGGATTGTAAGTTTTTGTGAAGGTAATTTTAGGTGTGGCAGTTGGCTTACAGATACGTCTAATCGGCTGACATATGCGCTAGTTGCGACTTTTATGATTTAAATAATTGTATCTGCAACAATGTGACATTTTATTTCTCGTTCGCAGCGGCGTACTTCTACGTGGGCTCTTCGGGCTCGGCGAGTGCGGGCACGGCGGGCGCCACGCGGCTGCGCGACGAGCGCGGCGGCGCCGGCCCGCTGCGGCGCTACGGCGGCGAGAGCGCCACGCTGTCGCTGCCCGACGGCAAGACGCTCAAGGACTACCGCTGGTTCGCCGTCTACTGCGACGAGTACTCGGTCAGTATAAGAATGGACAGCCAACGAAATGTATTATTTAGCAGATTACAGACATGTAACAAAGCCGAGAGTCGCTTGTTCTTCCCGTCATTGTGATCATTTTTTTGTACTGGACCATACCTAAGAACCTTCTGGTTATGGAGATATTGAAGGTCAAAGTTCCAACTTTTTCGGTCGTCTATTTAAGAGAGACAGTTGTAATGTAATTTATCTTTAAGAATCTCCAAGCCTGGGGGCTTGGGGGTCTATTGTGTGGGTGTTTTGCGTGCGTTACATTGCATTACGTAAACACCGATTTTTACAGCAATATTACTGGCTTTGTTTTTGTGCAACTTAGTTTGAACTGAATGTGTGGTGTACGGCTATGTGATGGGTCTTTTTACACCCTGTGTACAATTAGCTAAACATTAAAGATAAAGATATAACCTTCCAAATATAAACTGGGAACCACATGATGATGGTCAGTCTGTTTGCCCAAGTAATATCCAAGGTCATGTTCAGGTCAATTTGTTTGATAACTTTACAGTCTGCAATTACTCGCAATACAATTCGCACGTTAATGTCAACAATAAATGACTAGATCTAGTCTTTATCTAATAACGAGGTTTCAGTAGCAAGTTGCGCCGATCCTCTGGCGCCGGGAGATCCTCATCATAGGGCTCTCTGTGTGTCAACTGATTTCGCGGAACTTCACACTCTTCTCGCGCGTGCACGTATAATTCGTTTATATCGATCGGCCGACTATACGGCCACTAATAACCGGCTGAGCCAGATTGACTGGCTCATCGAAGTGTCGGACACTCGAAGATGCCGTATATCATTTCTCTATGACAGTCTCAATGAAATACATGATTCTTTTGCACCTTTAAGACGGTAGTTCCAAGCAGCTGATACCCTCTCTGGTTCAAACAGCCTCTGATAAAAATTCTAAAAGAAAAAGCGAAGTACCATGCAAAATTTAAGAAATACGGAAACCTGTCTGATCGTGATCTTTTGTTTTGCTCCGACAAAATTGAAATGTTTAGCTGCTATATTACAAAAATTGAAGAAGACGTTTTTAACACCCCCGAGGCGTTTTGGTCGTACGTAAAATCAAGAAATAAAAAGCAATGCTTATCCTTCCTTACTTAAATATAGAAATAGCACTTCAAGTTTATGAGAGGATATCTGCAACATGTTTGGCGACTATTTCAATTCAAATTTTCTCAGTTCTGCTAGTATGTAGTATCAGATCAACGGCGACGACGATCCTTCCAATGGCCATGCCCAGGGTTCAAACATGTATTTGAGCGATATTGTTTCGGAAATACATTCAGTCGAAGTTAATGAATTAGATGTATTCAATCTACTTAAAGGAGTTGACTTATCTAAATCTGCAGGACCAGACAATATCCCGCCAGTTTTTATACTCAACTGTGCCAAAAGTCTGACTCCTCCTCTTTCACTTCTGTTCAGGCGGTCCCTAAATTTAGGTGAGGTACCTCACACAATCCATTAAAAAGGGCCTAGAGACCTCGTGGAAAACTACAGTGACCGCCAACATGTTAACGTTGCTTCTGTCAGTACTCTTGTTCAGTTCTTTTCATGTAAGTTCGTACAGCTAAGGCTTATAGATACTATCTAAACTGCCGTAGGCAGTCGATACAGATAGGTTCGTAAGTAAGTATTACCGAACGAGGTCGCCGTCCCGACTCACCGGTCGAGCCACCTATAAACAATGTACAATATAGCCTGTCTGCGCTTGTGACCGTACAGCTGTGTAGGAGGTCAATCTGATTTGTACGAAAAATATAGCACGGGCACGACATGCTTTGTAAAACAATGCCTAATATTTCATTCTATTCTCTTATTAGAGATGAACATAGATTACGTTTTGTGGGAAGTAAGAAATTGTGAATGGTCGACTACAATTTTGTTCGCTGCCACGGAACTCGATAAGGACACAGAAGCGGTTCTCAACCAGCGGGTGGTGGCGCAAGTGAGGAGAGTGGCGCGGGTAGTGGCCGCTTGAAGCGTGCGCGGTACTAGCTTCAAAAGATAGCTGTAGCGGAATCGATATATAGTTGCAATAAGCCTTTAAGGTTTTCTAAGAATTTTAGTTTAAGCAGCTTCGAATTGAAAGGAAAACATAAATAGCCGTGAAATGCTTTAGCGGGTAAATTAAACTTTTTTAGTATTTCTGGCTTGCACCCTTTGTCAAAAATGCACCCGTAGAATACTGTCCTATGCTACAAGTTTTCAGAGCTGTACAGTGATATCGTTATCTAATACAAACCGGCCAAGTACGAGTCAGACTTGCACACGAAGGATTCCGTACAATATTTAGCAAATAAATGAAAATACTGAACGTATTTAATAGTTTTCATCTTTAAATCGCAATGATAAATTTGTATTTTATAATGATACTATGAATTACAAAGTAATTTTTTGCAGTTGCAGAAAATCACCCATATTTAAATAAAATACTTATGAATCGGCGTTTTTAGTATTTATTGATTACAAACAGTATATGGTACATAATATACAGAAGTTTCAAATTCCTAACTTGTTTAGTTGTTGCGAGAGAGCTCGTACAAAAAAGGTCTAAAAGTGACAACGTTTACGGCCCCCTATTTCTAAATTTTTGAAGATAAAAATATATATGTCGTCGATGGATGGCGCCACAGTACAGTGGACAGCGCCAACTAACTATTTGAGTAATCATATGATCGGAAACGGAAGCGAGCCCTACCGCTTGGACACGATCGTCGGTGGAGGGGATGCAGCGATGACTGGTGGGGAGACCGGATGTTGCGGCAGTCTACTACTAATCTAGTCGACAGTCGAGCCTGGACAGTCTTGGCAAACTCTCAGTACTGACGCACGTGTTTGTTTCGTTCGCTATAGTTTATTAAAGTTATTTTAGATTCGGATTATCTTTAGATACAGAGAGAGAGAGATAGTTATATCTTTCTTCTCTCTCATGTAACGAAATATGCCTAATCGTGACGCGTCCTTGAAATTTCCCTCTCAATTGTCGTCCAAAATAGCCCACTCTTCCTATAATCTGGCTACCCGCTGTCGCTCCTAGTTCGCGCCCACTTATAGCGCGTCCCATCAACCGCTGACTCGTGCTGGCATAGATTAGCTTTGAAATTCACCCCCCGCCACCGAGACCGCGCTCCCCGCACGCTTCCAGTTACACGTGCGAAGAATCACAACTGAAAAACTGACACGATTAGCGTGTACTTCATGAAGACGCTTATACGACGCAGTATTGTGCAGCGGGCCAGCGGCACACTGGTCAAACGATTGGAGATGCCACGGATTTTAATTAGGCATCTGATTTCTAATTCACTTGCATTACCACAGCACTACTTACAAGTACAAATACATTTACTTGAATTCAACTGTTCCTATGGAGAAGAGCTGGCAAGAAACTTAGACCCTTGTGCCAAATGCATTTAATCCGGAACGCAAAAACCGTTAACGATTCAATTACTACACAAACGAGGCTCTCCTACTTAAACTGTATAGCTTACACAAGCATCTCCCGGTATGTAAAGCGATCATATTTACCGTCCAGCGGAAATTACTGGTCGCTCCATTATCCTGGTCCTCGAAAACACACTGGAATTCAGCAGACGGATCCAACGCAGGATTTCACCTGAACAAGTGAAGTGAGCCACAACGAGCTATGAATGTTCAGCGATAGAGTACGGTCAACCACGTCGGTGGTGACTTTGAGCTACGAAAACCGTCCTTACTGTAACGCAATAGAGGCGCTCATGATATCAAATTGTAACAATTAAATGTTAACAAAAAAAAAAAAAACGCGTGTTTGACGGTACGCATGACACGACCAGTCGACGCACTGAGTACCAACAGTTTTCGACACACGCTGCTTCTAATATAAACAGTGACTCGTAGGTCGCGGGTCGGATACTTTAGCTGCAAGCATTAAACATGCTTAGTAATGATGTTATGCACGTAATATCCATATCCTGTATGTTCGTTATGAAAGCTTCTCTTGTGCAAAACCATCAGCGTTTGAATGTTAATCGATCGCAATAATTCCGAACACTAAATTGCTTGATGTTAATTGAAGTGAAAGGTTGCTATAATCCTAGAAGAAATAAAAGGACGCTACATAATAATGTATGAAGCACCAACAACCATCAGCGCAGTTTTAGTGCGCCTAGCCTTTGCCCGCGGCTTCGCCCGCGTGGATGTCGCAAAATATCCCACGGGAACGTACTACCGGTAATACATACCTAATAGCCGAGGAAAAGGTCCTTGACTCCTACCGCTGCGCCCGCGTTGCCGTCATACCATCACCATAATTATTTTGTTTCCGCGTTATTTTGAATATGTGATATCTTTTAAACTATTTGTCGGCCTTGACATCATAATATCATTCATAACATATTTTATTGGATAAGGAAAAATATAATACCGGTCAAAATAGCTTCGGATATAACAATACTTTTGTAAACAAATTCTGAAAGATAATAATGGTTACGGTGCGTCATCCTTAGAAGATACGAGTAGACATGTCGCAGGCATATTGTATGATTCGTCATTTTATAAACAGCGCCGTCCGTTTACAAACGCTGGCGGTTTTGCATAATGCCTAAGGCAAAATATAAATTGTTTAGTTACTTTATAATATGCTACAACATTTGATGGACAATTCAAACGCCGTTTACAAAATGCCGCGGCAAATTGAAGTTTTTAGTTATGCGGCATGTGAAAAACGTAAGATGTCCATGGAATCTGGTGCTCGGAGGACTCCTGCGGAATATTATTGGCACAAACCTGTCGAAAATTTAGAACTGCAACATACAATTTACAACTTAATGCATTATTTTTTTATAGTTTATAATCAAATGGAAATAATACAGACAAATTGCGAACTGCCATGCTATTCTGTAAACATCTCACCGTGAAAACTTAGGTGAAGTGAGCGTGGAGTGAGCTGTCATTCCACAGGGATTGACACTATTGACAGCTCACTCCACGCTCACTTCACCTAAGTTTTGTTACAGAATAGCACTGCTGGTATCAAATTTGCGTACGACGCAACGCACCTTGCGCTCATACTGAATAGCCTACCTAGCTGCGAGCAACTTGGAAGTAGTGGTCGCCGGCTGCTACCGCGGCACTGCTCGCTTCGCTCGCTCGTCTCGCGCGCGGTCGGTCACAGTTTTAACCCAACCTAACCTATTTCACCCAGTTCACAATTTTTTGATTGTTTATAATCTAACGGAAATAATTACTGATAAATTATAAACTAACGGTTCTCACAATTTTACGTTAACATAATAAGTACCTGATTGCTGGAATAAAGTATGATTTGTCCAACCGCCAGCGTTTGTAAACGGATCCTGCCGGGGTTGCGGGTTTGTCTGAAAGGGATATCGCGACCTCGGCACACAGGCAACGGAAGGAACACGGGTGGGTTTTAGTCAGTAAAAGTCTGACACGCCCTCCCGCTCCACCCAGAGCGGGAGAAGTTATTTGATAATTTCACACCCAAAAAAAAAAAAAAAAAAGCGTTTGTAAACGGATGGCGCCATTTGTAAAATGACGAATCATACAATTTGCCTGCGACAGACATAATTATGCCATCGCGGATTTTGAATTGATTTAAGAACAATCCTGTAGAACATACATTTTATTTATCTCTTACGGCCGGTATGATTTTTTCCGACATCTTCATCTTCACGAATAGGCGCTGTGCACTCAGTCGTATTCGACACGTATTCGTGTTTTTTAAAACGGATCATGAAAAATTCCCCAATACGAATCACGAATACGAATCGACTACGAGTGAGTGCACAGCGCCCATTCGTGAATTTCTGATCCAGTTTTATGCTGTTCGAAAAAACATGAATATGAATTGAATTGAAATTGAATACGATGTAGTGCCCTTATGTGTAGTAATTGTATAGAAAAAGATTAGTAATTATATAAATATGCATGGATAAAATTGGTTTTGTTGTTGACATAATCTACTCATTAAAATGTTTTTATTTTATGAGTTGATTGCAATTTGTGCTTATGTAAATTATTTTTGCATTAAAGCATTATTATATAGAATCAAGTTTTTCTAACTGAACAGACAGCTGTGCTGCTGGGGAGTTTGTTGCGCCACTTCTTCTTCCCAGCTTAAGCACTAGGAAGTGGTGAAGGGTGGGCGTTTTTGGGGGACTGTCTTATGTAATTTTGACGTTCGAAAAGTGCTGATTCTCAGCCTAGTTTGAATAAATGACTTTTGAATTTTGAATTTTTTGAATTCTTTTCGCATATAAAATGTATGGTACCAAAAAAACGTCGCAGAAGTCACTACAGAAGCGTCATACCCTAGAGTGAAAAAGGTTGAAAAGGAAAGTACGTATGGATGCGTATGACATCCGTAAGCAGGTGGTCAACTCAAGTAATCTCGCTCTCGATGCTTCTGCCTCGACTTATTTTTTGGACAAGTAAATGATCTTATTTTATCTTATCGATGTGTGTGAAATGAAAGATCACTAATTGTCATGTTAAATCGCAAATCTAACTGTCAAAGATGGCAGCATTTTTGGTTTGTGATGTCGTAAATCGTTGAAGCTCTTTTAATTGTTCAGTACAGAACGCAAAATTTCCGTTTCATACAGATATTCGCAATAAGTATAATAAAATATAATTATTATGTACGTCAGATGTTTGTTGGTCCTAGGGTCACTTACGAAGTACCTGGGACTCGTCCTCGACAGCCGGTGGAACTTCGTGGAGCACTTCCGACGTTTGGCTCCCAAACTGCAGAGGGCAGGGGCTGCTTTGAAGCGGCTTCTGCCCAATCTAGGGGGTCCAAACGCCTCCTGCCGGAGGCTCTACGCGGGGATCGTGCGGTCCATGGCCCTTTACGGGGCACCGGTGTGGGCGCGTTCATTAAGGCTGCGACCAGCCCAGCGGTTGAACGCGTCCCAAAGGGTCATGGCCATCAGGCTGGTACGAGGATACCGCACGGTCTCACGTGAGGCGGCGAGCCTCCTTGCCGGACTACCGCCATGGGATCTGGAGGCAAAAGTCCTCGCGCACATGTGGGAGTTGCGCGAGGAGGCGAAACGCCGGGGCGTAACTCCGCTGCCGCGAGAAATCGCGGCACAGCGGACAGAGCTCCGGCGGGATCTCATGGCGGCATGGAGAGTGCGATTGTCGCAACCCAGCGCTGGGCACGCCACAATTGTGGCGATAAGTCCCCTCTTTGAGGAGTGGCTAGAGAGGCGCCACGGCGTCCTCACCTTCCGCCTGACACAGGTCCTCACCGGACATGGTTGTTTCGGGAGGTTCCTGTTCAGAATAAAGCGGGAGGAAACGCCCGGGTGTCACCACTGTGTGGATCGCCCGGAGGACACGGTGGAGCATACGGTGGAGGTCTGCCCAGCTTGGGCGGAGCACCGCCGTGTCCTCACGGAGGCGATCGGCGGCGGCGATCTCTCGCGTCCGGCCCTGGTTCAGGCCATGGTCCGGAGCGAGAGTGCATGGGAGGCCGTCACCTCCTTCTGCGAAGCAGTAATGCTCGCGAAGGAGGAGGCGGAGCGCGCGAGGGAGAGGCAAAATGCGCCCCCTCGCGCCCCTAGTCGCCGCAGGAGACGCCCCGGGCGTCGGGAGTCGCGAGCCGACTTCCGGCCACCGTAGGCGCGGGCTTGCGGACGGTGAGCAATGGGTAGCTCGCCGTCCGATAGGGACCAGGCCCGGGTCGACGGCGCGTTGTGTTCCACGCGCGCCTGAAAGAGATGTCAGCACCAAGTGACGGGGTCCGGAAGGGCCAATGCCTGCCGGGGTCGCGGGTTTGTCTGAAAGGGATATCGCGACCTCGGCACACAGGCAACGGAAGGAACACGGGTGGGTTTTAGTCAGTAAAAGTCTGACACGCCCTCCCGCTCCACCCAGAGCGGGAGAAGTTATTTGATAATTTCCCATCCTCAAAAAAAAAAAAAAAAAAGGGTCACTTACGACGATGTCCTTTGTCGCTAAAGTATATTAAAATATACTTTTAAAGATATTTAAGAAAATAGATGAAAATTTACCATTCCCCCCCCTTATCTCCGAAACTACTGATCCTAAAATTTTGAAAAAGAATACAGAGAACAGCAGTGCTATTCTGTAACGATCTCACCGTGAAAACTTAAGTGAAGTGAGCGGGGAGTGAGCTGTCATTCCACTGGGATTGACACTATTGACAGCTCACTTCACCCAATTTTTCACGGTGAGATGTTTACAGAATAGCATGGCAGTTCTATGCTTATATTAGGCCTACAGACTACTACTTTTTCCAGAATTTGGATAACTTCTTGGCGGGAAAAATATTCAATACCCGAGAGGCAGTTCAAAATGCCTTTGAAGAATTTGTTGCCTCCCGTCCAGCTGATTTCTTTAAGAACTGCCACTGCGTTGCCAAAGATGCATTGATTGCATGGGTGATTACTTCGATTAATACAAATAAAAAATACTCTACTAAATAAGAAATCTCTGGTCTTAAAATGGTAAATCACTCAATATTGTGCGTACAAACTTACATTTGCAGTTGGAATGTATGGGGGGAACATGTTTTTCAACTACAATGTAAGGTTGTTCTTGGGATAAATTTTATTCATCCCAACTACGGAACCCTTCATTGTGCGTGGTCCAACACGCACTTGGACGGTTTTTTCACATAGTTTGTCAATGTGATCTTTACAACTTAGTTTATTGTACATAATTAAACCGAGAAAAGCTCCAGCTTTCATGATTTCTTTTCTGCAGTATGACGCCACTAGTTGATAATTTGGCATAGTTAATTAAGATTCATATCCAGCCATAATGAAGTGTTCGGTAACGCACGATATAATAATATCCACATGCAAACCTTTTTCTGATGACTCCTAACCATGTCGGAATTGTTTAGTAACCCGGCAATATTCTGATGCATAAGATAGACATAATTAGTCACGAAAAAAAATTGTTAGCTTCTCTTTATTTACTAAACTCAAAAATTCAAAAATAAACTCAATGCAAAGCATTTATTTCAAAAAAACCAATTACAGGCACTTTTGAATAATCAAGGGGTCGGTCGGTCAGTCAGAAAGATGAAGCCCATTCCAAAGCATAGTAGGTACCTATGGAGACGAACGGGCAAGAAACTCCACGGACATTCTTTTAAATCAAGATGGTTGCAAAATATTGGTTACATCATTCATGTTGAAGGTAATACAACTTTTTAAATCTGGGGACAATAAAGACACCAACAATTATAGACCAGTATTCGTGCTGCCCGTATTCAGCAAGGTGTTCGAAAAGGTAATGCTCAATCAAATGCTTAATCATTTTAACAAACACCAACCAAATCTTACACGATCAGCAATATGGTTTCACCAAAGGACGTTGTACGACTGACGCCGCACAACGTCCTTTGGTGTTCATGTGACCTTATTAAAACGCATATTTTCAGCGTGGGGGGAGGCCCAAGATGCCAAGAATGTTTTGTGACCTCTCCAAGGCATTTGATTGCGTAAATCATGAAACCTTACTCGTGAAACTTGCACATTACAGACTAGGTAAACTTGCGCTCAGTTTAATAAAATCTTATTTAAATGATAGACAACAGCAAGTTCAAATTAATGGGGTCAATACACTCGGTCTAAAAGTAAAAATGGGTGTTCCACAAGGCTCGATATTGGGTCCTTTCCTCTTTTTAGTATATATTAATGACCTACCCCATTTATTTAAAAAAAACAACCACAAATGGTGTTATTTGCTGACGATACTTCCCTAATTTTTAAGATAAATAGACGTGCATCAAATCTTGACGACGTAAATAACGCCCTACTGCGGATCCAAAATTGGTTCACTGCTAATAATTTAGTAAAAAATGCATAAGATTTGCTTTACCGAAGGAGAAACTGGAATTCGTAGATAAAACTGTGTTCCTGGGGATTACGCTCTACTCCAGGCTACAATGGGGTCCTCATTTAATATCTCTTGCAAGACGGCTAAGTTCAGCAGCATATGCTGTAAGAAAAATCCGTCAATTTACTGATGTAGGTACCGCGAGGCTTGTCTATTTCAGTTACTTTCATAGTATCATGTCTTACGGTATTTTACTATGGGTACGAGACAGACATCGACTATATTTTTATTCTACAGAAAAGAGCCATCAGAGCAATATATGGCCTCCACAGGCGTGATTATCTTAGGAAACTGTTTAAAAATATTAACACCATAACGGTACCTTGTCTATATATCTGTGAAAACAAGTACGTAAGGAAAAATTTTAATATTTTTAGTAAAAGAGGTGAAAAAAATTAAAAAATTAAATTAAATTAAAAATAACACGTGGCAGCTAAGAGATGACCAGTCTCTAATAACGGCGCCCAGTCTCTAATAACGGCGCACGTTCACAAACATGTCGCATGGATTAGCACCATTCAGCTCAACCATTTTGAAGAATATAATAGAATAGAATAGGTCTTTATTTGCTTAGAATGTAGGTACATAAAAATAAGTCGTAAAATTGTATAATAGGATCCGTGTACATTCTGCCTTATAGCATGCAAATGTAATACAAAGTAAAGATATTCCAAAAAATTATCATTTATGAAATCCTGCATAGAATAATAACAAATATTTATCTACAAGTAATTCTGTGAAACGTTTTTAAATTTGAGCAATGGTAAGTTTTTAATTTGGTCAGGTATTTTATTAAAGATTACAGGAGCCATACAAATCACATTTCTTTTTAGTAAGCTAGTTTTGAATACGCCCGTGCATAATAGATTCTGGTATTGAGATCTCATAGCTGTACTTCGTTTTCTAGTTTGTATTAAAGTTGCAAATAGACATCGATTTGTTATTATATATATATATGCTAATTCAAGGTTATATAGGCATGGGAAGGTTAATAATTTATGAGACTTAAATTTAAACGTTTACATATATCTTCTGCTTGCGGTTACCAAGTTAACTGGCTGTCAATTATGATTCCGAAAAATTTTGACCATTGTATTTTATATCCATATCTCCCGTAGATATTCGTTGGTAAAAGTGCATGATTTTAGTCTTTTGGGAATTAATAGTTTACAGTTTAATTACACACACAGAAAACAGTTAAGTAAACAGTTTAGTGTTATTAATAGTTAGTTTAGAGTTAGTTAGTTATTAGTAATTAATTGTATTGTTAATGTCATTTACGTATGATTTTTTATTGATACATGAAACAATTGATGTGCTATCATCAGCAAATAATATCATAGGATAAAATATATAACGTGGTAGGTCATTTATATATAATAAAAATAATAAAGGTCCGAGGCCGCCATATTTTATTTCTCTAAAAGACGATATGGATTTTAATTCCTTTCTTGATCCCAAAAACAGGCTCTATATCTCCGTACATTGTCTACGACCTTTTAGGTACGTTTTTATTAAGGGCATTGCCACGAATATCATATGCGTGAAGTTTGGTCAGAAGGATATCGTGATCCACACAGTCAAAAGCCCTCGAAATATCAGCATATATTGGGCATACAGGTATTTTAGTCTACTTTTGGCATTATTCTATGGAGAAAGTCGAAAATAGCCATGTTGATGTTTTTGTTTTTTCAAAAAACCCTTTTGTTCGTCACATAGTATGTGTTATTTTGTTAGAAAATTGTAGAGAGATTCATAGATAATCTTTTCTATGATCTTTGAGAAGATGAGAATTAGATCAATTGGTCTATAATTTGCCATTTCGTGTTTATCGTTTTTTTATATAGTGTTAACTATTACAGTTTTTAGACTTTCTGGAAATACTCCAGAGTATATGCTTACGTTAATGATATGAGCAAGGGGCGCAGTTATACGATGAGAAAAAAATTTGAGAACTGTGATTGAAATGCCATCGTATCGGTATCGCCGATTATTTACTACAATAATCTGTATCGGTATCGTATCGGGAAAATTATATATCGTTACATCCCTAGTTTTGACCTTGCTACGATTTTATTATATGCTTAGATATCGTTTGCCTGGCAGTTTGAGTACTTTATGCGGTCTTCTCAAATGTCCTTGCTTTGGTATTGTTCGTCCATTAGCTCCTTAAGTTATAAGTTGAGCTACACGATTACTGACACATGCATACAACTGGACAGGGCACTCAAATCTGTGTGGTTCTTCGTTTTCATTGTTCTGTGTATGTGATATTAATGTGTAACGTCTTGTGCAGGTGAACTTCGGTGACGTGTCAATCCCGCGTGACATGGAGTACCCTCGGCCTGCGAAGGTGGCGGCGCTACGCGGCGTGCACGGCGTGTCCTCGGACCCCGTGGTGGTGGTGGACGCGCAGACGCTGCTCGTGCCCAACTTCTCTTACGACGGCGAGGCGCCCGGTATGTGCTGCACAAGTGTACCCACGTCTATACAGTCAGGATATTTGATCATTCAGCAGCAAACAATCCAGTCAAACAATACATTTGATCATTCAGCAACAAACAATCCAGTCAAACAATATATTTGATCATTCTCATTTTCTCGAGAAAAATATTATTGAAACTTTCAGAATAGTATGGTTTCGATAATACAATGTTCTTGTCACCATTAAATATCTATTAATACTTTAGGAGCAATCTGTTTTGAAACATGCGAGTAAGATATTTTTAGCAAGTGACTGTACAGTAACAGTACATATTATGTCGTGGCCAGATCTTAGAATTGACCATTTCAAGAAATGGCCAGTTACAATTGGCCATATTGTTTTAACGTCAACGTTAAATGATATGTCAGACGTTTGGCTATATCATTAATGTAGGGTATTCATGGTTTAAGGTGTAGCAAAAATAGCCAAGTAACTGCGACCAACTTAAAGTAGCGCTCGCCGGCCGAAACCGCGGCACCGCTCGCTTCAGTCGCACGGCTCGCGCGCGGTTGGTCACAGTTCTAATCTAACCTAACCCATTTAGTAGGGGTGCCACATAAGTGGCGTAATTTTTTTCATTTTTAAAACTAATTTTGAGTGCTATGTTTCATTTCACGGATGGCGTGCGCTATTTCCAAGTTGATCGCTGTCCACAATATCATATTTGGAAACCCAATAAAAGTCCATCGACTTTTTTGCGTATTACTTTGTTTGATCTGTTGTATGCCGCCGCCATGATGCACAACAAAAACAAAGCGACACCAACGCCTCTACCGGTGGGTAATCTAACTATTTTACTATATGATAATAATTAATGTTGATGTTAATGTTTGGCCACATCATGAAGTAGTCGTGCGTTTAACTGGTCATATCGTCCAACGTTGAGTATACAATGATCTGGCCAGACCACATCATGATGTGACCAGCAATCGATGTTCATTTCAGGAAATAATCAATTCTAAGATCTGGCCACAACACATACACAGATATTGTTATTTTAATGTCTCAGAAAGTTTGCACCGACACGGGTGAAAACCTCCCAGATATAATTTAGCTTCATTCATCGAAGTAATGATAATTGTTGTTGTTAACAGAAAGAAATGAAGAGAAATGAAATGAAATTGTTTATTCTGTAAATAGGATATCGGAATCACTTTTTCAAGTCATATAAAAAAATATTAAAAATAAGCTAGATGAGGTCGGTGTTTCCTATCTGACTACTCTGAGAAGAAAGGCCGAAACAAACTCAGAGGTCGTAGTCTCTTTTAAAGTCCAGACATAATCTTGGTCAAGTCATATGAGGACCATGTGGATCAGTGTCTGAAATGGTCTTTTGAGGAAAGAACCACACAAATTTGAGTGGACCTGTCCAGTCAGTGCAAGCATTTGTCAGTAATCGTGGAGCTCAACTCAAAACTGAAGGAGCTCAACTCGACGAACAATACCAAAGAAAGGATATTTGTCTAGGCCGCATCAACTACTCAAACTGCCAGACCATCATTAAAACTAAATGAGAAAGAAAAAATAAATGAAAGAGAAAAAATAAAAATCAAATATCCACATAGTCCTCACATTCACAATAATTAAAATAATATAATACTTTACAAAGTAATCGTGTGCAGTTTGAATATAATTTTCAACAATGTCAATATGTATATAAAACTGGTTTATTGTGATGAATAAGCAAAATGTCAAGTTTTATGGTTTTCACAAGGCTTAGCAGAGCGAGCAGCTCAATCCCAAGCTTTTTTATCTTCTAAATAATCTGAAATTTTATAGTACCCTTTTTTACAAAGTTTGGTTTTAATACAGTTTTTAAATCGTTTAATGGGTAAGTTTCTAATGTCAATGGGAAGTTTGTTGTAAAAGCGTATACATTGACCCATGAACGAGTTGCCTACTCTGTGGAGACGTGTGCGATGTACAGCAAGGTTGTGTTTATTCCTGGTATTTAAACTATGAATATCGGACATTTTCTTAAAATTTGATATATTTTTGTGTGCGTACGTAAAGTATACGTACATACATCAATCATTAATTAAATTATAATCTTGATTTGATTCGTTCAAGAATAATATATAAAATGCCTTCCCTGGTTTCACTTTTCTTGTTGGATTTATAATTATATACAACTGCGTGATTAATTATTTTGTGTCGTTAATAGCTAACAAATCTCAATATTATCTTAAATTACGGCTATTACTTTTACTACACTTTAAATATCACACTAGAAAGAAAAGTCATGCGATATACTAACTTCATCAAAATAAATCACAACGCATATAAAAATCGAATAAATTATACAATAATATATATAATAATAACTAACGATACAAAAGGTTTGACTAAAATAGTGATACGCACCGTGCCGCTAGTTGCGCGACCACGCATTTGGTGCCTCCTACGACGCGAGGTCGCGCGTCCCTTGTCGCCACGCATCCTAGCCGCCCTGGCCGCCTATCGTCACGTCATTTACGATGTATAACTTTGTTTTCGCGATATTTACAGAAAAATATCTGTCTCATAATGTGTCATTTTACGTTTCAAGGAATTACTAAGTTGAAAATATACAGTCGGCACTCTGATTGGTGAAAAAAAAAGGCGTTTCAAGTCGTAGAATTCGACCCATTCGTTTCATTACGTTTAAAGTATTGATCTATGTTCTATATTCTTATATCGTTATAGGGTTTGGTTTCCGCACTTAGTTGGTCAGGTGGACCATTGTGCGTGGGCCATGGCGGCCCAGAAGTTAATTAAAGCTCCTGGTCTGTTTAGAACATCTGTGAAAGATCTGGGTGACTGAGGGTTTCTGTTCTACTCTGGGTGACGCCTGTGCATTCCAAGAGCACGTGCGCGACGATTTCCTCAGCCTCCATTCACGCCCTGCACAAAGGACTGTCCGTTATGCCTATTGTGTGGAATTTTTTGTTTAGCGAGCAGTGTCCCGTGATGGTACCCGTCACCAGGCGCAGGCCGTTCCTGTCTAGGCGTAATAAACGCTTGGTCAGCCTGCTATCCAAGGATGGCATTGCTTCATTAGACTGCCTGCAGCCCGGTGTCGAGGTCCACAAGATCCCCGCTTGTGTGTGGGTGAACCCTTGTAGCCACCTGCGTATTTGGTTGAAGAGGATGGGTACGATAGACTCGGGTCCACAGACTGGCGAGCTGGACCCTCGTCTAGCAAACTCGTCAGCTGCGTCGTTGCCTAAAAGTATTGGTCTTGAGTAAATAAAATGTTATTTATTTCTATATCTTACCGCTACTAATACTTTAGTACGCCCTCAACGTACAGTGTTCATTCAATGTACCAATCAAAATGTCCGTTGTAGAGTCGTAACTCTTAGCAGAGGTGAACGCACCGCTGATGGTCACCACTTTCGCTGATTGATCTAGTTGACGGTAATCGCATCATGTTTAATGACCATAATGTGCATAAAACAGCAGTAACAGTCTGCTACAAGTGTAGCACGTTCACGCTTGCCGTCTGTGACGGGTAGGCAGTGAGTAGGATTGTTGAAAAAAACAATAAGCTTTCCACTGAATAATTTATTTCTCATTTTCTACCCAAATTTCAAAAGAATACAAGAGCTCCATTACTTATTGTGACACCATCTTGTGAATAACGTTCCTCATCCGTGGTTTCCCTAATATGAAGGTTTAAAAATGATCGCGGGACCACTTTGTCAGCGTGTTGTGACATTAACTGCGACGTTATGAATGTGCTTATTGTATCTTATATATTATTATTTACTAACGTGCTTGTTAGTGATCCTAAGATTTCTACTACTTTTTCTGTGTTGGCTCTATGTTTCATAAACAATTATTATCCATCTGTTACTGTTGGTTCTCCTATTAATAAATAAACATGAACTACCATAGGATGCTAAGTCAGTTGACAAGTATGAGAAGTACCATTTGAATTTAAAATTACTAGATATAAGAAGAAACAGCCAGAAAGACTTCATCAATATGAATTAGATGCTATCATTTGGAATGATTTAAACGCACCACAAAGCAATCTATTTTGTGCAAGATATACGAATAGCAATAATGCATCGCCAAGTTCTATTCATTATGAAAATTGAGACAATATTGTATGCATTTCATGTGCGATCCCATAAAATATTATGTTCTTACCTATGAAATTGCCGTTTTACATAGTTTTTTTTTAAAGTTTATTTATATAATTTTAATCGAAAATGGCAAATGTGCATCACCACTAATGCCAATAACCATTTGCTATTTTAGTGGAAGTTCGTTGATGCTTCTGGTATAGAAATTTTGACGGACGGTTTTTCATAAGTGACAATCCGATACAAAATCCCCTCATTTGGGTGCCTTCTAACAGGTAAAGACAAGCTTCTACGCCATTTTGTTGTTTTTGTTCAGTGAGTTCATACAGTACCCGGTTTCTGAGCTTTTTATCTTTCCAATTTGACGTAAATTTATCAGTATTGATTTATTATTTACGTTGAAGGCTGTTGCAAGTTCCGACGTGGTGAATCTGCTTCCACTAGAGCTTTCTATTAGTCTTTATCGACTTTTGTATCCGGTCGGCCACGGGGCTCATTGTTGAAATCATAATTTCCAGAACGCACGCGATAAAAAAAAACGCACCGTGCGTTCACTTGCGGTACCCTGTCCATACACGTCGTTATTATAGCGTGCTGTCTGTGCTGCGTTGGTGCCACGGCGGAACTCGAATTCGAAAATAGTGCGCTATTTCGATTTTTACATGATTACAGAAATTTGCCATATCAAAGAAAAATCGAACGGCGGGAAAACAAATAAAAGGCTGATTTTGAAAAATATTATGTCGTGCTATAATATAAAATTTACTTGAATCTGGAATTCTAAATAGAATACAAGATATCGATCTTCACACTAGCTAGTATAAAAAATCGGCAATTTCATAGGTAAGGAGTAAGGAGCTATATAAGATTTTCTAAGAGCCACACTCACGGAATAAATATATCTCGTACTCGTACAATAAATTAGTAGGAATTGGAATGTCACGACGCCTTGTTATGCATCGGCTAGTTGAGAACTTCACGTGTTGCTTGGATACTCTGTGGATTCGTAAATTATTTTTGAGCTACAATTAAATGCGTGCTTAAGTCACCACGCCTGATATGTGTGAAAAAATCCCGGTTATATTCATGAAATGTTACATCAAACATACCGCGGAAGTATTTTCCAGAGCAGATGAATTATAATCTCTCAATACGGAGGGAGCTCCCCTTACAAAGACACGATCAGATACAGCACGTAATACGTAATAGTCGCATCCCTTGAGCGAGTGTCTCCATCCGCCGCGCGCTGCGGAACCAATATATCAGCGTGAAGGATATCTATCGCGTGTGTGACGTCCCTCGTTACCCACCTGAGTCACACAGTACCGCCGCACTATGGAACGAAAAAAGGCTCTCGAAGACATTTAAGAGCGCTTATTCTGAAAGTGGGCAACGTCGCAAATCGATGTCAAATATTTCGTTGTTTTGATTAATTTGGCAATATTACTGTATGGAAATAAGAAATGTGGCTAACTAGCGAACTAGAATATTAATTATGAAATGCAATAATTCATTTCGTAACACAGAATATTTAGTTTTAGATGTAAAAAAAGGATTTGGAAACTTTCCAAATGTCTTTTTTCCACCTAAAACGGGTACAACAGCAAATTCAATGTTATAATTGCAATTCATTATTAATATTCTAGTTCCCTAGTTAGCCACATTTCTTATTTCCATACAATAATATTGCTAAATTATTCAAAATAGGTAATTTTTTGACAGCTATTTGCGACGTTGCCAACTTTCAGAATAAACGCCCTTAAGCTTAAATTTTAAAGTGTCAGTTTTTTGCTTGAAATGGCTTCTAATAACCAATATTATGCAATCATTTAACCTAGGATGCAATCTGGTATGCACATTGGCAACATATTTTCTTTTTGCAAAAAAAATGTATATTGCTAATACTTCTACACTAATATTATAAAGAGGAAAGATTTGTATTTTTGTGTGTATGTATGTTTGTAATGAATAAACTCAAAAACTACAGCGCCGATTTCAAAAATTCTTTCACCATTAGAAAACTACATTCACCCTGAGTAACATAGGCTATATTTATTGCTAGAAAATAGTAGGAATCCTTACTAAAACTTCAGTAACGACACCCAAGGTTTAAAAAAAATGCCATAAGACATCTTTCGTCGCATGCGCTGCGGAAACTATTGATGACAGAACAAAATTATGTTCTACAATATTAAAGAACATATCAACAACTACAAAAAACTTCGCGATACTATATGTCCAACTATTATCGTTATGTTACAATAACCACTTTTTACGTTTTGAAAGTTGATAGAAATACCGAACAAAATTAGACCATGCTATTCATACTTCTGTTTAAATCCTTATCCTTATCCAAATATTTTATGAAAATTTATCATAATATTTGGTTATGTAATTTATTTATTATAAGGTATAACGTATAACATTAAAATTATTCTAAACAATTACGCCAAATATGAAGTACACAGAAAAATATGAAAAACAGAGAGTGACACAATTATTCATATTCAATTTCATAAAAAATAATGTATAATAATATATATTTTTTTTTAATTTTTTTTTTAGTCTGTTTGATCTGGTTTTCTGACACAATCACAGCCGTCATTATTTGGCAGTCGTACCTTTATGTAATGGCTACTATACGGCAGATTGACGAAGTGTTTTAATCTGCTAAACAATTCATTTCCCTGTCTGTACAAGCGAATGAGTTTGCGTATTAGTGCGTACACATAAGTTTTAAATTGTGAAGGTAGTATAAGTTCTGAGAGCTCAAATGAAGTTTGTTTTCCTGGCGTGTTCGGGAATGTTCTACGCAATGATTCTCAGGGGCGACACCGCCCCATAAAGACACGAGAAATTCTTTTATGGGGAATACTTTCATTTTGAATGCTTTTGGAATGCGTGCCAACCTTGTGAATTACGTCAGCTTTCACGAAATTAAATGTGAAATGAATACGTGGGATAAAGAGAATTCTATAGGCTTTCATTTAGATAAGAGAATACCAAATATATTGGAAAACGTATACCTAATATATTTTTATAATAAAGTCAACTCTATGAACTTCAATCTCAACCGTGTGTCGCTGAGATGACAATCGGTCAATCGTATGTTATTTAACAATCGTACACTTGTCGCTAAGATGTTGTGTTGTTGCAGACGCGAAGTTCTGGGTGGGGCGCGGCGACAAGCCGTCCCCGCAGGGCATCCGCATCCCCGACGAGAACGGCAAGGAGGCGCCGCTCAGGAAGTACGACAAGAAGACTATCGTGCTCACGCTGCCCGGGGTACGTACTATCATTAAGATGAAATACGTCCACGGTTGGACATCACTCCAAACGGATCCAAAAGGGTCAAACTTTCGGCCGTTTCGGATCCGTTTTACGAGTAATGTGGCGATGCTTAGGGCTATATAGTTTACCTTTGTACTCATGCACATCTACTCATTTCTGATTCGTACTTATTCGACAGCTAACTCATAGACCTCTGTGCTTGGCAGGAGCTTACAGTGTTCGACATCGGGCACTTCGCGGTGTGGTGCGAAGCGTTCACGGTGAACTTCGGGCACGTGTCGCTGCCGCGCGCGGCACTCGCCAACGTACCGCCTAGTCTGAAGATGCTCGGCGTCTCACCGCAGGTATGTCTTTTATGCAGTCATCGACCTCACAGAGAACAAGCTAATGGAGTGCTATGTACATACAATAAACTTAATTTAGTTGGGTGTATTTCCCAAACAGAAAATGTTCGTGGCGTGGATGAAAATGCCACTGCAGAAAGTTTAAATACAGTCGAAATATTTTTTTCTACTTAAAAATAGTAAAAGAATAATACCATTATTCTTATATATAATATACCCAGTGAAGTTACTGATAAGTGAAAACATTTTGTCTCGCGAAATACACTCATCCCGGTGAGCAAAAACGACAGGCATAGTTTGGATACGGCATGTAGGGCCCGCCCCCCGCGTTCACTCAGTTGTAGTCGGTCAACGCTGAGCGCTCGACGTCGAGCAACGGTCGTTACCTCGTTGTGTCTTCCCGCTAAAAACGTAACTTTCAGTACGTAATTCATTTCGGTGAATTAGGCACAATAAAAATCGTTTCAGTGGCGCTTTTAACTTGTTTACCGAGTGTTTATAACTTTTAATTTTGTGTGTCATGCCTTATGTATATATTTACTTGAGTAGTGTTCATTGTGTCCTACACATTTTCATTATTTTGTAAGTTTTTCTTCTTTCGGTGTTCTCATAACGGTGGATTCGGTGGGCTGAAACCACCACCGATATGAGAAAATTCACCAAAAGAACAACAAATTTCTTTTTGGTGTCCGAAATATGAATTCACTGGTAATTTAGCTCACTTCGGTGAATGGCTTTGTAATTTCGATGCCATTAAAAAAAACAAATCATGAGATATAATACTTCTATTTTTACGACTATTAGTCGATACCGAACTCTTTTCAAAAGGGCTATGCTTGGGGTTTATCTGCGAGATCGACTCAGAAACGAGGAGATACACAGACGAACGGAGGTTGCCGACATACCCCAATGTATTAGCAAGTTTAAGTGGCAGTGGGCGGGGCACTTAGCTCGTAGATCTGATGGCCGATAGGGCAGAAGACTTCTCGAATGGAGACAACGTAACGGCAAGGGCAGCGTAGGACGTCCACCCACAAGATGGTATTTTAGTGGCATGAGGAACAGGGTGTAAAGTTCACTCATCTATCATAGAAAAGGGTGGATCCTCCGACCAGACGGGTGTCATGTCTGGCGGGCCAGAGGTTGAAGTCGGGAGCTTGTATATATGTCCATCGCGCGGTAAACTCTAATTGCGCGATGCAGGATTTGTGTGACGTCAGGATGATGTGTGACGTCTGGTCTTTGATGCGTAGTTTGCATGTGGCGATGTAGATGCCGTCACAGTGTTATTCGCAGTCGGTCCCATTCGAAAATGGTCCTATTCGCACAATATCCTATTCGCAATATGGTCCCTTTTGATTTGTGAGGTGACGAACGTAAATGAACTGAGGTATCAACATTTTCATTTCGGTGACGTAAATCTAATTTCGGTGGTAAGATATATAATTTCGGTGGACCGCTTTATCATTTCGGTGACATTTAAAATATCTCGTAAGTTTTTTACGATATTTTGATCCCATCTAACATACATTCATTAAATTAGACTGAAGGACAATTTAAAGTTAAAAACAAATAATAAAACCTTGAAATAAAAAAAAACACCGAAATGAGAAAATATCACATGTTGAAATTGATCCAGTTATTATAGCTTAATATATTTTTGTAAAGAAGATAAAGATCAAGATTAAGATCATTTATTTGTATAAACATGTGTGACATGATACATAGGATGCACATAGGATGGAAAGGAGTTTAAAATTGCCGGTTCAACATGTTTTGCCATATTTGGCGTACAAAATAGTTCATATTATGTAATTGGAATTATAAATTGGGAAATAATTAAATTATAGTCAAAATTCAATCAATTCAAATACCTAATGCATTCCTTGTGGTGTGTGTGTGCATTTGAATAATCGATAATGGGGTTACCTTCATGTAAATGACAATAAGTATTTTTCATTATCGTCGTAGGTTTTATTCAGGAGGAATGCACGGAGGGCGAGTTTGCATTTGCTGTATGGTAAATTATAGATATTTAAGGACGCGGTAATTTTTATTATACAAGCAAGGGCCAAGATAGTAAATAAGATAAAGATAAAGATCATTGATTTGTCCAAAACATGAGTATACACACACATGCTATGCAAGATGTTACAATTAAATTATGTTACAGTCATGTTTTGCCTTAACGGCGTACAAATAGGTATAAGTAGGTTATTTAATTCTTTATATAAAAGATATAAATATCAAATAATTATAAATTTATAATTAACAATTACAAATTAGAATTTATAAATTGAAATGTACCACAGAATAGTCAATAGTCAACAACTCATCATATAAAATAAAAATTTGTCAATATTGAATGTCAAAGTAATTAGAAATATACAATTAGATTAATTTATCCTTCAGAAATTCGTCAGTGCTGTAGTATGCTTCCTTTAAAAGAAGGTTTTTTAACCTACGTTGCGTCTATTTCGAATAACTTTATCTGATAATAGGGGGAATAGATTTGGGTTCGATTTGACAAACATTATGGTCTCTAAAATGTACATGGATGGAAGGGTTAAAATTTTATATTTTTCGAAAAATGGTTTGCAGTTCTCAGTAACATGAAGTCCAAACATATTTCTAAGGCACCTCTTATGGGTTTTAAAAATTACATTCTTATTTGTTGAATTGCCCCAAAAGATTACTCCGTATCTCAAGTTAGAGGACACGAAGTCATGATAAGCAGTTAGCAGCTCATCAACATTTAACATGGGGGCAAATTTTTACAGTGCATTATATGTGGAATTAAATTTTTTTTTGCTTAAGGCTTCTGTATGTGCTTTCCAATCTACATTAATATTTAGAATGGTTGATCTTTGGGCAAAATGCATAATATTCGTTTTTTCAAGATTTATCTTAAGATTGTTGTTTTCTAGCCATTTTGTCATTGCTTCTATAGAATTGTTAATGTCAGCTTCGTAAGTGTCTTTATTTTTACATGCAATTGTAATAGTACTGTCATCGGCACAAAGTGTCATTGGGTGGTCGATGCTTTGTGCAGGTCATTAATATACAGTACTAGCTGCCCGCCCCGGCTTCGCACGGGTAGCTCTAAGTACTTATCTACGGCACACCTACCTACCCTACCTACCCTACCTACCCTACCTACCCTACCTACCCTACCTACCCTACCTACCCTACCTACCCTACCTACCCTACCTACCCTACCTACCCTACCTACCCTACCTACCCTACCTACCCTACCTACCCTACCTACCCTACCTACCCTACCTACCCTACCTACCCTACCTACCCTACCTACCCTACCTACCCTACCTACCCTACCTACCCTACCTACCCTACCTACCCTACCTACCCTACCTACCCTACCTACCCTACCTACCCTACCTACCCTACCTACCCTACCTACCCTACCTACCCTACCTACCCTACCTACCCTACCTACCCTACCTACCCTACCTACCCTACCTACCCTACCTACCCTACCTACCCTACCTACCCTACCTACCCTACCTACCCTACCTACCCTACCTACCCTACCTACCCTACCTACCCTACCTACCCTACCTACCCTACCTACCCTACCTACCCTACCTACCCTACCTACCCTACCTACCCTACCTACCCTACCTACCCTACCTACCCTACCTACCCTACCTACCCTACCTACCCTACCTACCCTACCTACCCTACCTACCCTACCTACCCTACCTACCCTACCTACCCTACCTACCCTACCTACCCTACCAACCTACCTTACATAACTACCTACCTACCTATATACACCTACCTAGCTGACCCGACAGACGTCTTTTCTTTGATTTGGTTTTAGTTAACAGTTTGTATTGGAAAAAGAAAAGTGCTGTTTTTAGGGTTTTCCCGGCAATTATTCGAATTTTTCTCACCTTTTAAACCTTCCCTAGACCTCCACGGACATTTCAAGACCAAGATAAGATAAATCCGTTCAGCCATTCTCGAGTTTTAGCGAGACTAACGAACAGCAATTCATTTTTATATATATAGATAAAAATAGTGGTCCTGTGACTGTACCTTGCCGTACGCCAAATTTTACTACACGCTCTTATGATTTATGAATTATTTCATGTTTATTGCTTTTATTTACTGCCGAAATTTCTGTAAATTGTCTTCTGTTGCTTAAATAGGATTGAACAAGGCTTGAGACATTCCCCCTAATAATTAGAGGGAATGTCTCAAGCCTTGTTCAGAAATTAGAAGCATATGGTATTAGAGTCTAATGCCATATGCTTCTAATTTCTCAATTAGTATGTCGTGATGCACATGGTCGTATGCCTGTGTCATGTCACAAAATATCGTACATACAGGTATATTTGTATCTACTTTTGGCATGACATTATGCAAAAAAACATATATTGTCAAGTTTATTGTTTTACCATTTTTGAACCCTTTCTTTTCATTCGCGAGTATATTTTCTTTTTCGAGATAAGTATACAACTTATTATATAAGTATTTTTCAGTATTTTTTGACATTATACTAATAAGGGATATGGGCCTGTAGAATTGCATTAGCTCTTCATTTTCCTTTTTAAATAGTGGTTTAACAGTAGATATTTTGAGTGCATCGGGAAAAATACCAGTCTCTATGCAAAGATTATTTATATGGCTTAGATGCATTTATATTTCTTCTGCTACTGATTTTATTACTTTTGTTGATAGCCCATCGTATCCTATATTATTTGTATTTTTTAATGCACTTATGATTTTAAATACCTCGATTGGCAGACATGGAGCCAGGAAAAAGAATCATTTCTTTTTTGTATCAATGACGTAGCTTTTTTTCCAGATCCTGCTATAGGATTAATTTTGTCAACGAAATCATTATTAAAAGCATCTGCAATGTCCTTTGGGTCAGTGATAATGTTATTGTGTACACGAATTTTGTCAATACAGTTTTTCGGAATATTTAATTTTTATTTATTTATTATTTTCCAAGTAGCTTTGGATTTATTATCCGAAGTATTTATTGTGTAGTTGCTTTGTACTCTCTGAGTGAGTTTTACAATTCTTTTAAGTAGAAAAATCTCTTAGTGTATTTAAACTGAGTTTGTGGAACAGTCCAAATCATGTCTTTCCGTCGTTTCGTAATATTAGTAAGAGGGATTTTTAAGTGTTGGAGAAGAATGGTTTGTAGAATGAAATGTTGCTTTACGTTGTTGACACCAAATTTTTTGTAAAGTTCTGTGGTTGGAAACAGAGTAGGTCGAAATGTTGCAATTTTCAATACGAGTATAGCTCTGTGGGAAAAACCCAAAGGTTTACGGGCAACCTTTGTGGCACCACCCCAGCAGCTAATACAATAAATAATAATAGATTGACATAAGGCGTAGTATACATTGCGAATAACAGACTGCTTAGCGACGTGTCGAAGAGTTTAAAAATATAAATTATGTTTCTGACCCTTCCTGTTACCAAGTTAATATGAGTTTTATAATTCAGGTATCATTGGCGTTATTGTTTCACGTTGTCAACCCTGTTATTAATAATTTATAAAATGATATCACTTTGTTGGGCAATGATTAATATTTTTGAAAATGGCATGGTCGTGGCAGTGGTCGTAAAAGAGCACCTAGACTCATCTAGGTGCTCTTTTACGACCACTAAACCGCTGTGTCAGCGCCTTTAAGGCTGATAAATAAATCTTTTTACTCGTTTTTAGATTTATTTCTAGTGTTAAATTCATTCCGATTACAGTCACATCACGTATTTACATCTGTCAGTTATTACTGATAGCTTGTTATAGGTATGTAGATGCATGCACTCGCTGGTAATAACTCATATATTGCAGCCGCAGCAGATTGAACACAAATCGCACAACATTTCTCCGAAACGATATTTCTCTTGGAGAAAGTCGTGTGCAGTACATGCCTTTTCTAAGTAACAGCTGTCGCATACGGCTTGATGCGTTTATGTCAGCAATGAGTTGTTTTTTGGTCTAGCAACAAGGATCATTACAACAATAAACAGCGATGTCCTTTCACACTCAAGTTGAACAGTGTGTTGAGAGTTTTGAAATCAAAGGCATCTTAAGAGTCCGTGCACAAAATTCAATCGACAGGGTTTAGGCAGATTCATTGCGATGCTATGTTTGTGTGTCACTCGGTCTTTAGGTGTGTGTGCGTGAACGGTTCACGCACACACACCTAAAGATCGAGTGATCGCTTAAACAGTTTTGATCCTATAGATGATATTTTCTTATAATACGTCAGAAATAAGTCTGTCTACATTTAGACATTCAATAACATTGAGGTAAACGTTTTAGATAAATACGAGTAGTGGTGCCCATTCTCTAGTACACTGAACTAAACTTTCACAAAAATTATTTACTTTTGGCTATGAGAATCTTAAAGCTATTCTGCAAAAAAAAACTCTAAATTTAAAAATAATTTTGACATAACTACAATCGAATTTGACAATCGCGGCTCCACGTAGTACTTGTTTTTCCCTATCCCATGTATTTTTTTTTGTGCCGGAGACGCGCACGTGGGGCAGCCTCGACGTGTTTAAGATGAAATTTACCTACGTGTTGAGTTTTAGGAGTTTATGAGTTTCATAAAGGGGGTCGAATTTTTATTTATTTTTGCGATAGGACGGCATTTTCGACATATAAGCAAAAGAAAAGAAAAAAGATACAGAACTGTTTTTGCACCTGAAGTCGGAGTGTTGGCGTGAATTTTAGTTCATGACAACTAATTTTAGTCCACACCTTTTTAGTCGCGATTAAAAATAGTCAGATTTAGTTAGATAATCAAAATTTTTGGTGAAAAACGTTTAATTCAGAATAGCAATATTGCTATTTTCACTAAATTAATAACTCAGTGCCATCTAAGTGCTGTCAAACTAAAATATTGTTAAGTTGTGTCACTTTAGTCTATTTCAGAATGGGCAATCGTCGTTTGACAGGAATAAACAAAATTTTGGTGATTTTTAGTCTAGTTTAGAGGCATTTGTGACAAGAGATTGGCATTGAATTGGAATTGGCATTGGATCCATACAGGGTGTAAAAAGACACATCACAAAGCCGTAAACTACGCATACTGTACGTATAGCTAAGTAGCTTTGCGCAAAAATTATTGCTGGGAACCGTAATTTTTTTTTTTTTAATAAAAAAAAACAAGTTTTTATTGCGCGCAATGTAACGCGAACCCACGCTTGAATGAACGGATTCAGTGTTAGTTAAGCTCCGTCCCTACGCTACGTAGGTAGGTACTTGTTGTTCATTGCGTTTTTGTAACTTCAAATGCGTAATCTGTTAAGATAAATCTAAAATTTAGGTAATGTTTGTTTGGAAAAAAGTTTCGTATTATCGCATAGAATTCATTTTTGTGAAAAAGTAAAAAAAAAAATGCGACTTTGACCTTCAATATCTCCAGAACCAGTGGATTCCCAGGTATGGTCTAGTGGAAAAAAATGATGCAAATAATGGGTAGAATATGTGGCTTTCGGCTTCGGAAAGTGTCTTTTTACACCCGATATATGGATCTGGGATACTTGCGCGAAAGACATTTCCGCGAAAGACACTTGCGTGAACCCACTTGCGCGAAAAAGTTGTAGAAATGAGATTTCTTCATAACACCACGGCATCAATTTCAAAGGGTTGGATAAATGTAAAAAATTTCGAAGCAGCCATCTTCAATTTACATTTTGACCCCACTATCGGCTTTAGCATCCTCGAAACCTATGAAAACGACACCTATGACGAAAAATTTGAAAATGTTCGCAGCCGCCATCTTGGATCTTGTAGCGTAAAAGAACTTCGTTCAAAAAAAATACTTCACTTATTGATACTACAGCATATCAGTGCGGGCATGTTGATGACGCGAACCCATAAGTTAAGAACTCATAACGCGAAGATTTCACTTTAAAAAAACTATGAAACCTACAGTCAAAATATAACTAGCGGACCCGGTAGGCAGACGTTATCCTGCGACAGCAGCGCCACCTGGGTCCATCTATAGCTAAGGACCATCCAAGTGACACAAAAAGTATTTTATAAAACACGTTAAAATCAGTCAAGCCGTTTGGAATAAGAAGAATTACTAATACACGCACACCGATATTTTATTTATTGCGAATTATTATGAATTAATAAGTTTCAGGAGTCAGTCTCTTGTGAAAACTGGTGAAAATAAGGTTTATACACCGGGGAGTTTTTTTATTATAACGCCATCTGTGAGCGACCACAGATACTAATTGGTGGTATGCCTTTGCGAGGTTAGTGAAAGATTTAATATTTTGATGGCCTGTGATCAGATTCCGCAGCTTTTTTTTCAAAAATGTAAAACACCCATTGTATATCTATTAAAAAAGTGCTTAACATTTTATTTATTTAATCATAAAGTATTCTTATTCTTTATTCAACACATTTTGATATTTTTATCATCTTTAATTCCGTATTTTGGTTTCTATTGAGGATTGAAACTAAAACAAGCAGAAAATAAAAATAATATGTCAATGTCATGTCAAAAAAATAATAAATACTTATCTTCATTTTAAGAAGTAGGTATTCAAAATAAAAACACTTTAGATGTGTACACAAAAATATATTATTAATATTGTCGTATTTTATACGCAATTATATAACAACAATTACATGCATTCCTTTGATCTAAAATAAGCGGGTTATAGATATTATTCACACTCTTTAAAGGTAATTACGGGATAGAATGGAACGTCAAAGACATTTTTAGTACTTCCCGTTAAAAATGGTTAGGCGGAAGCTATAATTGAGCAATGTTTTTTTGAGAATTATTTTACGCAAGTTATTCTGAATTTATAAATCCATAATAATTTAAATCTTCATTTTTAAATGTTACTGTAAAACCTTGAATCATGAACATTTATCGATTCAGCTCACGACCAGCACGCGTAGCATGACAGCCATAGAAAGGGGTTTTCTACGGGTTTTGTCCCGCATTTTATTTTAAGCAATTTGCTTCTTTGTGAATAACATTAAAAGGTCATGTCCAGTTTCTGCCCTCTGCACGCGTAGCATGATCACAATAGAAACGGGTTTTGTCGACGGAAGAATAGACAAAATTACAGATTTTGATTGTTTATCTGTCATTTTGTCTATTTTTCCGTAAAAAAAGACATAAAATACACACATACAAAGGGAGGCAAAAGCCTTGTATTCAACCAATAAATAAAAAAATTACAATGTTGTTCATTGGTTGATGTCAAGGCCACGGACCAAAGACAATATTGCGTAATTACTCTTGCGACATTGGCAAATGACAACAAAAAAATAAGATAGTTAATTGATTCAGGCGTGGCTTTGCGGAAATCCATTATAAAATACAATAGACGACGTATATTTAGTAACTCATTCCGCGCAACTGTTCTTAAAGAGTCATAAAGAACCCTGTAAGAAATCGACACGTGTTTCACCTCTCAACGAGGCATCCTCAGGAAGGCGATTAACTTGTTGCGAACTCGGACCTGACGTGTGGATACGTCAAGCGTCGACCGCACTGTGCACTGCGCTCAATTGCCTTCCTAAGGATGCCTCGTTGACAGAAATTTAAGTAATAATATTATTATTACTTAAATTTATGTAAACATATACACATACAAACATACATAAACTATGACCATAATATACGTCCTCTCGATGGGAAGGCCCGGTCGCTACTGACGGGATGAGTTTTCCGCGGTCGTTAATAAAGTTCACTTTGCCATTTATTTACGAAATGAAGTAATTGTTTATTTATGTAATAAAATTTAGATTCTATTTAATGGTTATCTTAAGATTAATATGTAATTTTTAAAATTTCTTAAATGTGTTTCTAAACTACGTTATTTCAACATATTTTTTCTGCTATATGTTGTATGGACATTGAAAAAAGTGGTTCAGCGACATGCAAGTAGACCATATTATGATGTTGATGATATTTTTGAATTTTCAAAATCAAAAGTAGTCTTTTAAAAAAAATGATCAAACGTCAGTCACGCGTCATTTTTCGGAAAACTTGTTGCGATTAGTGATTTTCCATGAATACTTAAATTATTTAAAAAATCACTTTCAGCCACACGCAAGACACAGAACTCGACTTTTCAAATCACAAATAATTTTGTTTAAATTCTATTTCCCTTTCTCACAACGAATGAACAAAATTAATCAAATTCAGTCGATTTCGTGCACGGCCCCTTAATCTGTAGGATTTCTTATAAAAATAAAAACATTTTAGATAATATTAAATGTTATCAGTGTCAATGTACCGGGGGCGAGATGATAAACTGATGAGCACGATTGAGTCGTGTCGCGGAGGATGCCGCAGGAAGGCGCGACGCCGGGGGGAAGGGGTGTCTGAGAGGCAGGGGACAGTGACGTCACGTAATTAATTCGCACGAGGCGACATAGATTGCACCCGGCGGCGATGGTTTAGATAAAATTGTTACTTTACAGCGAATTCATGATGTCCCAGTGGAGATTTAATGTTATACTTATTCGCTCAGTTAAGATCTCAGTAATATCAGAAAAGTTTTGGATCTGAAGATTCGGTACTGTGTGTAATTTTTAGTGAACGAAAAAAATTATGATCTGCGTAACGAAATGTGCATGTAAGTAGCTACGATTGTATCACATCAAAACAATTTTTTTGGTCTTCAGAGTTTCATCATAATAATATTTTTGAAGGTGATGTCGTAAGAAACTAAAATAAGACAAACTCACTTCTTCATTTAAAATATTATCATAAGTACTTCAAATATCTGTTGCTTTAGTCACTCGTGAGGTACTCGTCATTAGCAACGTTTAATACGAGTGATTCGCCACGTCGTCGCCGCCAGTGCGTGGAAACACAACATTACATACTAATAATTTTGTAATAACTTCAATTCATCATGTTCTGCTTGCGACAGTCGGTAGGTACAGGCCAGTGTTTACCAAACTTATGAAAGATCTAATTCCACCCAATTACGAAACCGTATTCACTTTATAAGCGACGCTCAAAATCTTCACTAATGTTCCCACACGTAAATTATAACCTTATTTTTATGTAGATAGAGTTGCGAATTCAGTCAAGTTGGGTAGATTTCGTCAGATCATAGCAGATGGGTTGCAAATAGAGCCGATAGTGAGATAATGTTGCGCAACGACGCGAGTTTGTAACCGACGTCCGATTAGTTTCGTGCGGAGACACAAGTCTAGTCCGCTCGGCTAGTAGACAAGCTCGGCCAGTGACATTTCTGAATTTGGTGATCTAGGTTTTTTGGGGTGTGTCGAAAGCAATATAATTTGTTTAAAAATAACTGTTTTATAAAAGTTAAACCGATATAAGGTCTATAAATTCTGTGTGATAAAACATTACGGTGGCTTTTGATGACGGATCCTAGACCCTAGTAAAATATAGTGTGTCAAACATCTGATCAGTTCGAGACATTGGTGAATGTTCTGGGAGGTCACGCCTCACATTTTTGGGAAAAGTCCGAACTTAATAAATCATGTGCGTGTTCTTGCGCAGAGAGCAATAATGAATAAGTAAAGCGTGTTTGATTTAATTTTTGAACGGGTACAGGATGCGTCCCGCGGGCGTCGCAACAAATATTACGACAAGAAACATTGAGAGCATTCATTTTATATCGAGTTCGTACATCTTGGAAGGGGCTGATTGAGATTGATCGATTGATTTAATACATTTTATATTAGTCGTTTTGGATGACAGACAGTTGGAGTTGTTGGTAAACTTTATTCTAGAGAGAATTGTGTTAGCTAAATAGTGAGAGGTTGGTTTTGTATTAGAAAGAAAAAGAAAGAAAGAAAGAAAGAATAATGTTTATTTGGACACAGTTCGTGAAACACAAATTACAAAAGACGTACGTAAGACGTACGTCACGAACGCACAGTACGTGTCGTACGTTATTACGTAAGACGTAATCTATTTATTCTGTACGTGTAAATGATTCTACCTTATCTTTTGCAGAAGACAGTTCATGCTGTGTATTATTCTGAATACCAAAACTTATTATTCCACAAAACTGTTTCCTCCATGCGCCATGCAATTGTTTTATGTAATGTTTAGTTCCCTCCATTGTTGCCGGCGCGCGGCGCTCGGTTAAAGATGAAGACGTTAAAGTTAACGCGAGGTTCCACAAAACAACCGGCTGCCGTGAATCGAATGTTTTGCGCTGTTTACATAGATCATTGTTATGAAAACTTTTGTTATTCTTGTTTTTGCTTTGTTTTAGTAAAATCGTTTGTTTTTGCACGCCTCATAAACCGAAGCGTTTGAGGTAGTGCATTACTCTCAACTTGCCAAAAACAAGTGCTGTCTTGAACTTTGATTCCCTCTTTGCATATCGCATTCATATTTTAATATGAGTAAGTAGTGGAGTAGTCTGATATGTAGAAAAACTATCTTTTTAACACAATTATCATAACAAATTAACATTTATAAAGAAAAAACTGATTGAAAAAAAAATTCTACGGACGACGCGCGACGTATGGATCCCTTGTGTGGTCACGATAACGTCCGAAATTCTCCACATATGGAGATCATTTTTGTTTATTCACTTTAATTGACCTGACTTGCTTCCTCTGATTTCGTATTAAAAAATGGCTGTTTAACACCAAATCCTTTTTTTTTTCTGTTTTGGTTGAGCGTTATGAGGCGTGCACTTTTGGATTTTTTTATTTTTGCGTTTTGACCGTCTGTTTGTAAATTAGTGAGAAAATAAATTATGCATTATAACACCCTATGGGCCTTGATGCCTGACAATAATTTTTTTTTTTTTTTTTTTTTTTTTTTTTTATTATAGTTTAGTACTGGCAACGTGTATGCTTTATAATATATCGTATTATTGAATCTGAAACGCAGTGTAGTAGTTTTGCACAAAATGAGTACCCTAGAAGCTCGAAGGGAGCTCTTGGATTTGAGATTCGCATATAAACTGCTCACTAACACCATTGACTGCCCACAATTGGTATGTAGGTTCAATCTGAGTACCCAGTAGACCACCTCGCAAACCTATAACACCCTTAGCTCCACCTCCTCGCCGTACAGTGTTTGGTGCTCATTCGCCTATACCTCGCATGTGCAAACTTATAAACGAACGCGGCGACCTGGTTGACGTCCACGCAGACTCAGTATCGACGTTTGCCAGACGTAATTAGTATTAGTTTTTAATATTAATATCTAGAATTTAAGTACATTAAGTCTTTAAAATTAAAGTTATAGTCACAAAGAGCATTTTGCATGCGGTGTTTGCCTGTAATTGGTTGTGCAGTTAGATTTAAGACAGTATTACCTATATGTTCCTATCTGTTTATTATCTGTAATAACTGTTGGTGAACTTTAATTAAATAAATAAATAAACATTTAAAGTGTTAAGGTAATCCGGTAGGTACTAAGGTTCTTAATCATTTGTGACGGAAAATGGAGGGCAATTCGTGACGTAAATGATGACGAAACATCTGTATTTTGATCATAGTCCAGTTTGTCCACCGTTTGTACTGAAACCTCCGATAAAACAACATCGGTCGAACTTTCACTGTATTCCTACAAACGCTAGTCGTTTACATTGGCGCACGAGAGCTCTTCATTTGTTTACTCGTCCGTGGCGGCGCCGTGCAGTCCTCGTGCCGGCGACGGTGTTACACAGTACACTATCATCTCTAAGCATAACGTTGTGTTTGAGTAACTTATTCAGTTAGTCGCGGACTCCCACTGGAACTGAGATGTTAAATGGTCGGGGAGGTTGATGAAGTGCAACGATGTACTGCAACAATATTTGTTGATTCCAAGTCAGCTTATATAAAAGGATGTTTGCGTAATAAGTCATTTTTAAAACTTGTAAGTGAAGCCGCAGCAAGACTGCAACTATGAACTATGATGACATTACGTTGTCATCATTGATTGGTTGGTGGATGATCCGTGCCTGCGCATATCTCCGTCAGTGTCGGCGCTGAGCCCGCGATGTCGGGCGGCGTGACCAGTGCTCTGTGCGGTGCGGTATCAGTTGAGCTGCGACGCGCTGACACCAGCTGAACAGTTTACGTCGTCAGTTCCTGTGCCACTGCACTCACAGCCATCAGTCTCCAGTCGTGCTCACTTGTACTACTGGGTACTGATCCACTTGTGATTGGCGCAAACAGTCATAAATATAGTCGACGCAAATACTTATTTTATCTTTTAAAACTTTTCGTTTTATATCTTTAACAAAGCCAAGATAATTAATTTATTAGGAAATATTTTGACTACTTATGTATAGACGCAGCTCCGCTTTCATTTGAAGTTCTTTCAAGGCTACATCTTTTTGTACATCTTAAAAATATTAGACATATAACATAACTAACATCACGCCTGTGATCCCCGAAGGGTTAGGCAGAGGTGTACCTATAGTACACACACATTTCGCCAGTTATGTTTAAGTCCCATTTAATAGGGCGCGAGCCTATTGCCATCAACCGGGTAGAAATCCAGACTCCAGGCTGCTACTGAGTAATTCCAGATGGAAAAACCCAATAACACTTTGCCCGACTCGGGAATCGAACCCAGGACCACATGCTCAGCAGTAGCGCTTGCGACCACTAGACCAACGAGACAGTCTATAGAATAGAATACTTTATAATGTACACCACGTGCATTATATATAGTACACAATAATTATACAACTATTGTGTATGTATGTATTATATGATTAAAGAATATCCGAAATTCTCATTTTAATTTACAATTATTAAAATGTTCACTACTCTGTAAAATTAGACATTAAAAAATGGTAGCTGTTTGAAATTAATTTTGAGAGTGTCGATATTAGTTTAAAACGATAGTTTATCTCGTACTTATGGTGAGTGTATTACAATGTAGTGGAAGCGCGGTCAATAATGTCGCAAGCAGTACCCTCAAGTGAGCTGCAGCGCTCAACTAGTGTGGTAATCTGCTCAATGATAGTTGAGTGTAAGTGCCTCGTTGGTCTAGTGGTCTGGCAGTGGAGCGGTTCTGGGTTCAATCCTCATTAATAAAACGCAACATTTTATTAGATGTCATGTTTTCTGCCAATGTTTCAGATTTGGTTTCATTCGTTCACATTAGAATTACTTATAGATAACTTCACAAGTAAGTTTATCTGTCTTTTACGACTCACGTAACCAACCAGGGGTCCAATTCTGCTAGTTTACGTACGTCTGAACACGTGTACCATTTCTGGCACATCTGTATAATCGTATAAGTATCGTTAGAAAGGTAACTTCCTAGTATTACCGAGATAGACTAAGCGAGTGTCGCGTGTACCAACATCTCGCCGCTGTCCTGATGCTAACTGACATAGACGTATAAACACACCGACCAGCAGGTCGGGCTGCCCATAGTTAGTGGACCAGCATCGCACGTTACGATATAAGTTAAACTGATGTAACAAGAAAATATGAATTTGTGTGCATTTTGTTATTAAATGGAAATAATTGGCTTGTAAATCCGAAGCAATAAATATGTAAATATGATTTAAACTACACAACATGAAAACTAGAGCGAAACCGTCGAACAACTATTGAATCAACTGAGTTCAAAAGTTCGCGTTGAGTCGTAGCGGTGTAGCGCCGTAGCGCCGTAGCGCCGTAGCGGTTGGACGCGATCCAAGGGAGTGTCGCGAATAAGGTCAGCGTAGAGTTACGTCTGCTACGAGTGCTACGCCGTGACGTGACTCATTCTTTTCAAGGATTTTGTTGAAAAATTGGTTTTAACGTAATTTAAAACAAGAAAGTGTCATCTATAAAAATCCCGATACGAACAACAAACAAAATCGAACAATAAACGATTTGTTCACTTTTTGTTAATACCTTAAATAAATGGAGTATAGGAAATAAATGTGTAATTTTATTGACTGATAAAAAGAAATATTTGCTTACATTATTTACTGGAATTGCACAGCTCTATCTTATGTTTGACAAGAAAATGTCGTACATTGCCGAAAATTGCGTCTCCCTGTTTTAAATCAAAGTCACCTCCCCATTAACTTCTATAACCCGCTCTTTGCCGCCTCCTAGTTGTAAATAATGCAGTTTGCTCTATATGCACACTTCATTTGTTTGTTCTGGATGTGATCCAAGCTCTGTGTGTAAGGTGCACAGATCGACATAAGTGTTGATCGTTTGCACTTAATTTTGGCTCATAAATCTTGAGAGCTAGAAAGATAACCCATGTGTACTCGTAAAAGCCAAATGTATAAATAATCTCGACTCATTTATTCCATTCCTTAATACATCATAATATATTAAAGTAGACTATTATTCATAGACTATAGACACACGTAGCATCGGAAGCCTTAACATTTGATGCGAGCGCTCTGTTTACATAACACTAAAGTTCATATTGTAACCGCGTGTAATGTCAGAGCTCACACTAAGCAGACAGGCGCAGAAGGTACAGCATTTATTACAAGCGCGATTGTAGTTTACTTTTAAATTCCCAACAAGGTAGTTGGGTGTAGGTTATCGCCGAAAGCTACTAATAAAAGGTTCACATGAATAGTTAGGCACGCACCCGAAATGTGCACGGCTGTCAAGTGAAATTTGCAAAAGAGATTAGTGATTTACAAAAGTCCTACAAGATTTTTCGTCTGTATGTCGAAACCTGTTGCTGCTAGAAGTTAATAAAAAAAACCGGCCAAGTGCGTGTCGGACCATGCACAATGAAGGGTCCCGTAGTTGGGATGAACTTATCCCAAGAACAAACTTAACATAGTAGTTCAAAAACATGATCCCCGATACATTCCAACTGCAAATCTAATTTTGCACGCACAATATTGAGTGATTTACCATGTTATTTTAAGACCATAGACTTGTAATAGATTTTCTTGTAATCTATAAGCTTAAAATTATATTCTGTATTTTTTTCAAAATTAGGCTCTGTAATTTCGGATATAAGGGGGGAATAGTAAATTTTCATCTATTTTCTTAAATATCTTTAAAATTATATATAAAAAAAATAAAAAAAATGATATCCTCGCAATAAGTTCTTTTATTTGATATGTCGCACGGTACAGTTCACAAAATATTTCTTTTTAATTTTCTTGTTTGCCCCCCAAAAGTGACCCCCAAATTCAAAATTAATTAATTTACGTTACACGTCCTTATTTGGGTTACAGAAATACATATGTGCACCAAATTTCAACTTAATCGGTCTATTAGATTCGGAGCAAATTGGCTGTGACAGACGGACAGACAGACAGACGAGTCATCCTATAAGGGTTCCGTTTTTCCAATTGAGGTACGGAACCCTTGAAAGGATTTAATTTACAAAAGCCTTTATACTATTACTTTCGTAAACTTGTTCAAAGTTACCCTTCTGCACGTAGTACTAGTGTGTGTGCGCACCGCGCATGCGCGAGGACACTCGGCGCGCGCGCCGTTTTGGAAAGTGAAGCGTGAGGCCGTTAACCCCGCTTGAGACTACCTCTGACCGCTTATGTATTGCACGTTATGTAAATATTGATGTGCATGTTACGTACTGTGGGCATTATACACATTCTTATGACGTGCATAATGGCAACGCATTGTAAAATATGTATATATCCGGCCAATTGAGATCATTTTACTGCAGTATCAATAGACAGTCTCTTCATTAGGAACTTTTATTTAACCGGTGAAAAAATCGGTGTTGATTTTAGTTCCAGGTTTTAGAAGATTGTAATTAGCTTTTCGTATACTCTTTTAGTCAAGTAATTTCTGAAAAAGTAACATGAATATATCATACATTTTGCAAACGCTCATTTCCGTTTAGCCAAGGTTAATTATGTGGTGGCAAACATTAGCGTTAGGCGGTATTGACTCTATAGTGGACGTTACAACGGATTCAGTTCGTAATGAATGCACACACAGCTTCATTGTATAATTGTGTGCGAGTGAAATTACTTAATTAGACTCTGTGACCGACTTCCTTCTACTGCTCCATTTAATTGGAATTTATAATAGCCCATGGGAAGAAGCAGGTTCATTGATACCCATATCGCGTGGTCACTGAGTTCGTCAGTGACCGTCGGTCCCGCCCCCGTCCCGCTCCCGCAGTAGCTGAGCGCAGCTTTCCTGTTGCAGAGCCGCAACAGTGCGCTGGCGGGCAGCAGTACGGCGGCGCCGGCTCCGGCCCGGCCGCGCCGGCCCATCGCCCGGCTCGATGCTACGACGTACCGGCCGCCGGCACGGCTTCGGCCCGGCGCCGGCGTGCTCTCCGCGCTCGACGCATCCGCCGCGCGCCTGCCGCTGCACCGCCGCGCTGACTCCTACACCCCTCCCGAACAACAACTCATCTCCATACAGAGCTCGAAGGAACTCACCATCAAAGAAGACGGATCACTCGGGCAGCCAGAGAAACAGCAACAAGCGCAACATCAACACCAACAAGACTTCAGTCAGCAACAGCAACTAGGACTGCAACACTCACAACAGTTACAACAACAGCAGCACGAATACCAGCAACTATTGCTGCAACAACGATTGCTCCAGCAACGCCAACAGCATATTGAACAGCAGCAGAAGCTTTTGAACGAACAGATCTACTACAATCAGCAACAATCCGAACCACAAAGCTATCAGCAGCAGCAAATCAGCCAGCAGAACTACTACCACCAGCCGCTTAACGAGCAGGCGTACCAGCCACAGAGACGAACGTACGAAGAGCCGCTTCAGTACCGCCTCCTGCCGGCTGCCGACGGGCGCGCGTGATCCCGCGGTGACCTTGACCCACATCGCGCTTGTGCAACGATGCGCCGCTGCAGCACTGTTGCGCAACACGCTCACCGCATCGCTCATCCTCGCCTCTCACGCGGCCTCGGCTACACAACGCTTCATCTGTCACTCGCAGATCGAGGTCATGGGCCGGGCCATCCTTTCATCCTTCCTACCATCCACTCAGTTTGAAATCGGTCACAGATCTTTTTGAATAGGGTTCATGTACCACAGCGACTTATCAAAATCATTTTCATTCATGCCTAACTAAAAACCTTATTCGCTTAAATTAACCGCATTTTTGTAGGCATCTGCAAATGTCATACGTGTGAATCCTAGTTAGTAGGTAGCTCAGGGTCTTGAGAGCACGAAGTTTCGTCACGTAAGGAGGTATATAAGATGAATTAAAATGATTGGGCAATTAGCGAGCGCCCTTCTACACCTCTCACTTCATTCGGATGTAGCCTTGACGCAGCACACAGCACGCAACTGCGAGAGACGCATCACTCGGCCTTCATCCAATGTAGTCATCTTCTGAACACGTTGTACAATTGTAACAAGTCAGTCGCTTGGCGTGTTGGGGATGTAAATGACACTCACAGAATAATGGTGCTTGCTACATAATCCTAGATTCATTTTAATTCCTTTAGAAGTTGTAGTACAGGTACTTACTGAGTAGTCCTTAACAAAAAACATGTGAATACGTTTTTACTTATTCCGTGGTAAGGTACTACGAAGTTTATTGAGCTATGCATTAATTAAGTTCAAAGCTTATAATTAAAGCTCCAAGATCAATTTACGCACAAGACCTTTGACAAAGATTGTTTACAGTGTCATACTAACGTAATTACCAAGAAAGGCAGGATATTTGCCATCAAAATTTGCATTGTATGCGTCCAAAACTAGATATAATGATAAATAATAGCGTATTGTTCAGTTGTTCTCAAAATGCATTCAATTGATTCTCTCACAACACTGCGGAGTTGCCCAATGCTCCCACGAACAACGAACGAATAAGGACGCTGTGTATGTTACGCGAATGTCAGCGATACACATCAGCAGCGAAATTAAAATGTTCTGTTGGTACTTGTGTTATTAGTATTACAGATAATGGTATTCCCAATTGCGTATCAACTCGACTAAATTGCTTGCGTATATTCAATATAGACGTAAAATTTACGAATCTAAAATGCAAAGTTTGCGAATAACAAATAGTACGCTTCTTAAAACCATTAGTTCATTCGCTTGGAAATATTTTGATGTCAATTTGTAACACGATTATGTATTCTACGTAACCAAGATCTAGTTCTGGATACTACACAGCTTCAATGCACTACATATCATACCATTACACGATGAAACTGTGAACTGCTATTGCAACGTTGGAGTCGGTACATAACTTTTCGACAGCTTTTAACACAATGCTTGATATACAATTGTAGTACGAGATACTTAGTTGGTACAAATAAATATAATTGAACTGTTAAACCACTAACACACGGACTATGCCCGGGTCGCGGTGTGACCAGCCGCTCGATTCTGTAAAAATATCATCTCGAAACTTAGGTGAAGTGAGCTGTCAATAGTGTTAATCCCTAGCATCAGCCGGTCGATTCTGTGACAGTGACAGCTCACTTCACCTAAGTTTCAGGGTGATATTTTTACAGAATCGATCGACAGATTAGCCTCATTAGTGAGTGGCGGTCGCTGCAACGAGTCGCATCGCATTCAGAGCCAGTAGTTACCATTAGCTTTAGTTTAGACTTATTTAGTGTCACGACGTGACGCGTACGTTAGGAGGACGTTGTTCTACGCGCATCATACATTGTTATCTTAATGAAGAATGAAGCCAGGGACAGATTCACGCTTTGGCACAAGAATGCTTCACGCTAATTGGCTAAATGGCTACAATTCATAATGTGCGAACATGTCGTGAAGTGAATTGCATTGTGTTAAATTCTTTATGAGCGCGTACAACAATTATTCTCTTTATATATTTTGTAAGTTTGTAAGTGCTATTATTTTTAACGTACTAATTATGTCAGATTCACAGTGATAGTAATGAAGTGTCAATAATGATGTGATTGATAATTTTTTTCTATCGTAGAACTTTTCGATAATTATTAAGAATCGTGTGAAACATTCACATGATTTTTTTATATAAAGTGACGCAAACTACTAACTTGCCTATTAACTGTAACGTGGCTGAGTATTAATTTGGGGTGATGTCCTTACTTGTACCTAATTGTTTACTATTTTTACTTTCAAGTAAAAAACAACTTACCTCTTGTCATAAGATGTAAATACTTTCTACTTACTATTCAATTGTGATAGATACTCAGTACAATATTCCTAGCTGTGATATAAAAGTAAAACAAGTGGTTGGTGGTCCTTAGTGTCTATGGCCATCGACTATGTTTTAACAGAGCGGCGATACATTATACATCATTGTATTACCGTACATTTTTTATATAATTTTATATTTTATGCAAGTCAAACATGTATTAAACGTTTGCAAAATCCTGAATCTGTTCTTTACTTTCCTTTAACTACTCACATCCCAGCATGTATTTGAACGGAGAAGACGATTTATTTATTAGATACATGATGTGAAGACGACTAACCTAAGAACTACTCACGGTACGGACATTCGCCTGGGACCATCTATTTATGACACACATAATATACTTTTATTGGAATTAGTAGGTAGTTAGTTTACACAACACTTTCGACGCACAGTTCCCGATGTCAAGTGAGCACATATCAATATGTTGGGCGATGTGTACACTGTGCACTGGTAGGTACAATCTACACGGTTACATTACAATATATCACAATAGTCTGGTGATGTCATTAATAACGTCTTCTGGCACTCCCAGTTGAAGTGGGAATTATTTGCTATTGTGAACTCGACTGGTTGAGTCACGATACACTTGTGGATATGGCAAAAAATTTAAAGGAGTGGAAGTTGCAGCGTTTATAAAATAGAGGTACTTAAATAGTTTCATACGTAGGTCCATGCAATACTTCCATAAGACATGATGACAAGAAGAAAGGAACTAAGAATATGAGAAAAGTTCTAAGGACCAAGAGGACAGAAAAAAAGATGCACAAACAAATCAAACCAAAATTAATACCCACTAGGTACAACAGTTTATATAACATACGAGTGTACGTAGCTATGTAAAGTACATTTCTTAAGGATTTATGTACTTTGTTTATAACGCTCCCGAAACTTAACGACGTTCTCTATGTGTTTTGATATTGTTTTATAAATACAGTTAGAATAAGATCAACATTAAACAGTTCGGTCCTTGCATACAAAGCTTAAACTAAACCACAACCTTCTATTCATTTGCACTCTATCGAGATCGCTACGCGTAGCGTATCGGTACGCGGGGTGGGCAGAGCGCGCGGTACGCGTGCGTGCCGCATTGCGTACTGCGTAACGGAGGACATACTCCTATCTTCCGCAAACTAAGTGCGGGGCCTATAGTGAACCCTCTCAGAGAACAATTAGTTTGTTTAGGATTTTAAGTGTAAATGTTCTCAATAACAGTTTTAATGTTAAGTAAACTTGCACAGGCCGAAAGAGAGGCTGTTTGTTGAATATTCAGTCAATTATTATGTTTGGAGATGAGTGTTTACGTTGGACATTGGAAACTATTGTTGTCATTTGGAGCTAGTTCAAAATCTAATACAGATAATAATGAAGTAAACTTTATAACCGGCATTAAGCTGTGCGGTTCATTCGTGAACAAGCAAATGGGAGGTCGCCAGTTCGAATCCCATCGGCTTCACTAACGTTAATCCATTTGAAAGCATTTTTACTAAATTGGAGGGATTTTGCTGTAACACTAGTAATGTGCAACCCGCAGTAGAAGTGTCGATAACATAACACTACATAACATCACGTCTGCCTTCGACAACGGGGTGGACAGAGGCGTAGTACATACCCATTTCTCCACTTATTATCGTTTAATTCCAATATAATATGAAGCAAGTCATTGCCGTCAAGCGGGTACATATCCTCAGGCTGCTACTAAGAAGTTCTTGATGGGATAACCCAATACCATTTTGCCTCAGCTGACGGGTGGGAAACCAACCCAATCGTGTGTCGATAAATACACATGCACATAATAAACTTACGCATACAAACTACAAAACTCCACCTCCTACGATCCTTACAAACTGTCGACACGGCCGCGGCGTCGTCGGCGGTGTAGTTCGTCTGGCGTGTATTGAAATTAAACAAAATAAAGTTTTCACTGTATTTTAGCAAATGAACTAGTGGTGAAGGTCCAATTTTTAATAAATTCCAACAGAATGTATTTGGTAGAATGGGCTACAGACGCGAGCGTCGCATGCCAACTGGCCAACCGTTTGGCGAGACATTTTGGCTGCTTCTCAAACATCACGCTAATATTCTGCAGACATTCAGTTAAGGCCTTCCGATACAACTTTCCTTCGGCCCACTTGCACCACAAACGTTAAACGTATATAGAAGATCATTGTCTCTGTCACCTTCAAATAATAATTGACACAAATAGAACTATGTTTTAAATTCGTTTTGCGCTAAATGCATTTAGTGATTCATGTTGCAAGTGGGCTTTTGAATGTGTCTACTGTCACAATGTTTTATTTTATACTAGCTTTCGCTCGCGGCTTCGCTCGCGTGGAAGTCGAAAATTGTCTCACGGGAATGTACTACCGAATAAAAAGTATCCTGTGTTTATCCAGCTATCTGTGTAACAAGGATGATGGGCAAAAATATATGCAACCTGGTACCCGCTCCAACAGCAATCATTTATACATATATGAATAGAAAGGTTTTTCATAGATATATAGGTAATTTAGCGCTTCTTGTGTTTTGTTGTCGGTTTCGAGTTATTTTGAATCCTAATTTTTATTGATTATTTTCTATTTAGAAAGAAAGAAAGAAAGAAAGGTACCCGCTCCAACAGCAATCATTTATACATATATGAATAGAAAGGTTTTGCATAGATATATAGGTAATTTAGCGCTTCTTGTGTTTTGTTGTCGGTTTCGAGTTATTTTGAATCCTAATTTTTATTGATTATTTTCTATTTATGGTTCACTAATGCCGAATTAACGGTTTTTCGAGGGACTATCACCATCAAATATCGGGTTTTGATGAACATTATCATCGCCATCATCATCATCTGGGTCTATTTATTATAATATAAGCAAATAGAATAAAACAAACTGGCCAAGTGCGAGTCGGACTCGCGCACCGAGGGTTTCGTACAAACCTGTAGGTATATGAGTAAAGGAAAGGGGTAGTAAGTTTAAAATTATTAAATTAATTTTTATTATATGATGTGACTAACAATTTATGCTTTTCGAATAAAAAAATGAAATTTTTCCTTTATCTGTGCTATAAGACGTTGCTTCGTACCAAATTTCAAGATTCTGAGTTCACGGGAAGTACCCTGTAGGTTTTGATTCCCTTGCGAGTTTCGAAAATTTGCAGCATAAACGGCTGTATCTTTTGATTGCGTTGGCTTAGAAGTTTGATTTTTTCACAGCTCCAAGGGACAGTAGACTTGAGTATTTGATATGAATTTCACCTCCACGCCTTCCTAAGAAAAAGGGTCTTGACAGACAGATAGACGAACAACAAAGTGATCCTATAAGGGTTCCGTTTTTTCCTTTTAAGGTACGGAACCCTAAAAAAAACTTTTTTGTAAACATATGTAATACTAGCTGCACCCCGCGGTTTCACCCGCATAAATCTTGATCCCGTGAGAATATCGGGTTGAAAAGTATCTTGTGTCCTAACCCAGCTATCTATGCGCCAAATTTCATCCAAAATCCATTTTAGCGTGAAAGCGTAACAAACAAACAAACAAACTCACTTTCGCATGTATAATTTACGGATGTCGCCAATAGTGCTTTCCTTTTTTTTTGTAGATAAATATAACACGCCACAAAAACTTCATCACTCGAAGTCGATATTTTCTCGAGAGCGGTACTGCACAAAATTATGCCGAAACCATAATGTCCAGTCCGTAAAGGAAAGCAGTGCGGTATCGTTTCAGTATACAGAGCATACCACACCGCTGCTTACCAATGAGGGCCTTACGTTTATTTCGGGTTAGCTAACAAAATTACTGGCTGTGAAAGATCTTGCGTTATTTTAGTTCCGACGACTGAAATACTGTAGATACATACACAAGGGTTCTGTTTAGGCGACCATTTATCATAAGGGTTATCAAAAAAATAACAACGATCTACAACAATCGGATGCAGAATTGCCCAGAAATAAAAATAGCTATTTATTTCATAGTTCTGTTGAGAATAGTAACACTGGACCATTCTACATTAAGAAAAAAGAAATGTTGTTAAACAAATACAGTTCTATAATCACAGTTACACTTCACGATTTGATTAAAATAACTTTTTCCCGGAGTCCAACGAAAGAGTTCCGCAATTGGACCGTGTCCAAATGTGCCTCTGGATTCACTGCACTACTCTGTGTCTCCGTTCAACGTTACGGCGAAGTTGTACCAAGTTTTAACCATCATTTCGATTCTGGCAGTAAAAATTAATGTACCTAGGTAGGGAGTCATATTGCTTTGAGTGAAATATACATAAACAAAATAAGGTAGTCGCATAGATATTGTGGTGACCCCGAATGTAACAAACTGGCTTTGGGTATTTGGTATCCCTTTTAAAATGTACCTGTCTAAGAACGTCAATTGCGATTTGACGAGTAATTATGTACTTGATGCTACATGATTATGAAAACCGAAAGTACCAAGTCCAGGCGTCCGCTGGAGAAAACGAAATGAAACAATTTCTTCTGAATACAACGACCATACCTACCATCTACTTGCGTTATATCGAACTTGCTAATACTAATTGAGTTCAAAATCTTGGCAACTTAGTTCAATTCGTACAAACTATATTAATAACAAACTGGTAACAGGCCAAGTTATCAGTTACAATAAGTTGCGGTGCGTCGCCCGACAACTTGTAACGAGCGAACATCTTCGACACTGCGCTTTGTTCACCAAACAACGCGACATCAACACTATCGACACTTTTTGGATAATGATTGTTAAATTGCAATCCTACTTATTAATTTCTTCATAATATGTTTATGTGTTTAGATTAGGAATCCAAAACTGATTGCTTTCTTCAACAGTGATATTCTATATTGATATACTACTTCAACTTAATGCAGGCAAAACTTCACCAGGCGTAATTTTTCTATTGTCCATCTTTATTCCTTAGAGTACATATAGTCTAGATTTTCGTTTATCCTGCTTGAACACATCTCAACATAAGGTACCTATGTTTTGCCTCTGATGCGTACTTGATAGACAAAGATGTATGTACGAACAGAGTTGAGGTACGTAGACACATGGCAATGTTTACATGTGAGTGTGTTTATTATGTGTGTGTATGCGTGAGTTTCAAAGTAATGTTGATGGAAGTAATTTTGATTTCGATCACCCTACGGAACACATTCTAATGATTTTTGTATTCGAAGAATCAAGATTACTTTCAAAGTAATCTTGATTCTTCGAATACAAAAATCATCAATCATGAGCCAGGTGACTTGTATTTGTTTTGTGTATATTCTGCTGAATGCCCTCCGACTAATATCACGTGTGTTTGTTTGTGACAGTCGAAGCTGAACTGCGAGGTGTTGTACGACGATCTGGCCTTCGAAGTGCGCTGGGCGGTCGCCGGTGACAGCATTGTGCTGCAGCTCGTGGCTAAACTTGGTCAGTACCACCTTCCTATTACTGAGTCAGTACAGAGAACCAAAGCAGTCGTAGACGTATTCCACAGAATAAGCGAGCTGAAGTGGCAACCCGAACCGGCCATGTTTATAGTCGAAAAAAATCATTGTGCGTTGAGGTTGATGTGTTCTTGAATGAAGCACGTGTTCGCGACTAGGTGGATCGATAATCTTCGGTGATGGTGGATAAAGACGATATTGTACCCTAACTTTCTTCCAGAGGACGGCGAGTACATGGCGTTCGGCGTATCTGGCGACAACCTGAAGACACAGATGGTGGGTGGTGACCCGGCCGTGGCCTGGGTGGACAAGCGCACGCTCAAGGGATATGCTGAGGACTACTACCTGGATGCCAAGAGCCAGTGCGCTGGAGTCCGGGGATCCTGTCCCGATGAAAGACTTGTGGCAAGTGCTGCACGTATTTCTGTTACAGCTGTGACTGATGAGACAAAAGATACTCACTTATGAAATAATCAAACTTATTGGCGTAGATTCTGCAGCAGTAGTTTAACTCGTGGCAGTTGTGTGGTCACAACTGCAGCGCTATTGTCGCGTACGACTTTAATTGCACACACGAGTTAGCAAAGCAGTTTATATCATACATAACTAAACTATTTTGTTTACAATGAAATTAATATACATGCCATATACAAAAGAAATAGACTTTAATAATGATTATGTACATTCAGAAAAACGAATTGTTTTGCAAATTGACTGTTATCTCAAATTGACTGTATATTCTAATCACAATTGTATTTTTTGACAGTCCTAGTCGTAAGAAATGGCCATAACACGGCCAATTGATGGAGTATGTCAATTTACTATACATACCTACAATTACATTTTTATCATAAAAAATCAACAATAAGCTTAAACCTACCAAAAGAAAACATTCACATCATTGTCAACGGAAAAAGTGACCATAAGCTAAGAACGGAACCTCTCTGTACAGGAGAACACGAACTCGATCCGCCTGCTGAATGCGGCGCTGGTGAACGGCTACTCCATCGTGACGTACCAGCGCTCGCTGAAGGCGGCCGATGAGCTGGACCGCGCCGTGCTCATCAACGGCAGCCAGGCCATCATCTGGGCCATCGGCCCGCTCAACTCCAGGAATGAAGTGTCCTACCATCCGCACTTTACCAAGGTTAGTGGACAAAACTTTTGTATTATTATTTTATTACTTATATACATACATATTCATACTAAGTTTCAAGTTTATAAACACCAGGACCCCGGGAATAAGATTTGTCAAAAAAAAACGAAATATCCCCCTTTCATCTCAATCTTTCTTAGATACTTACGTCACTTTAGCGGTTTGGGCTGGGCGATGCCTTTTTACCTGACCACGGCAAAGCCAAAAGGAAGGGTTTTGATTTTAGCCGTATATGTATGTTGGGTTGTTTGTTTGTTTGTATTTACGTGTATTCAAACCGTAGCGCCTAAACTACAGAACCGATTTTGATGGATGAGGAATAAATAGATTCGTAATAATGGTCTGGGTGGCTATCTAAATTCTCCCAAAATTTAATACGGTGGACATTACACGTAAATTTTTAACCTCGAAAAAAATTTAATTAAGATGATCATGACATGTTTGGTATCAAAAGAAAGATCTTGACGAGCACATTACAAATATTTATATATATCATATTGTCAAAGTAAATATATATGTATGTCTAAATTATTTAAAAAAAAAACACAACTGGCCTGGCAAAGAACGAAATAAAGAGTAAAAACCGGCCAAGTGCGGACCACGCACAATGAAGGGTTCCATAGTTGGAATGAATTTATCCCAAGAACAAACTTAACATTGTAGTTTTTTTTTTTTTTTTTTTCTATTTATTTAAAGGAATTTTTATACATATAGTACATGTCAATTCCATCGTACCCTAATTAAACTAAAATACATCTACTTACTAAATTATGGCTTACGACTAAATAACATAAACAGCGCTTTAGCGGCTTCACACAAAGGAGAGGACAACATCTCGTGGAACATACCAACATTAGTTCTGCACAAACAGAAATTTCCTATAAAGAAGTCTCGATCCGTCTGGTAACGGACACATTCCACCAACAGATGATGAACGTCTTCAATTACACCGCACTCGTCACAATTCGGAGAATCTGATTTCCTCATCATGTGTGCGAACTTGTTAAGTGGAACGTGACCAGATCTTAACCTAAACGCTGTTACAATCAAAGATCTACTCAAACTCACATTCATGAGCCATGGTATTCGAGGAGGTTCACATTGTATTGTTTTGTACCAAATTCCTTTTTCCAAAGATCTCTCATTAAAGTATTCCGTCCACTTATTGTGACAGTACTTTTTGTATTTAGGCAACAACTCAGTGTAATTTGGCAAAATTAGAACCTCTTTTCCATCTACTGCTGCTTTTCTCGCCAACATGTCAGCCTCCTCGTTACCTCTGATGCCAATATGTGATGGAATCCACTGCAATTTCAACTGAATGTCCTTTAAATTGTTCTCATAAATTTCAGAGAGGATGTCATAAGCTATCGATGTACCTCTGCCACCAGAGGCGCATCGAGCTATATGATATAAAGCGCTTCTGCTATCGGAGCAAATTAGAACTTTATTCTGCTGAATTGATCGAGAATACAAAAGTGCTTCTAAAATTGCTATGAGTTCCATCGACATAACTGAGAATTCGTAGGTTGATTTAAAACAATTATTGTAAAAAGATTGATTTGCTACATGAGGGTCATAAAAAGCAGCACCGCGACCACTTGCGTTTTTTGAGCCATCAGTAAATATTACATACCAGCCGTCATACTTTTCTCTTAACTCGGATATAACATTGTATTTTAAAATGTTATAATCGTGGTTTTTTTTTGCGTGAACTATACTGTCTAAGTGAAATTTGATAACATTATTAACATTGATGTTAGACACCCATGTTTTAAGAGAAAACATTCTTAACGGTGATGACGATGCCATGATCTCGTTTTTCATCAAATTATAAATGTCTACAAGTTGAGGTGTTTTTTTCCTGATCCAATAGCTATTATTACAAAGGGAACTTAGTTCGGATAGTAAATTAATAGTAACATTGTCAGACTGAGAGAAAGCTTTCAAACAAAATTTACATGCTAAATATTTCCTACGTAAATGCAGAGGAGGAACGCAAAGCTCCGACTCCATTACATGTATGGGTGTGCTTCTTATGAAACCACCTATAATCCGTAATAAATTTAAGGAAATAAACATAATGACGGTCGCGTCTCAATATGTATATGAGAACCTGATTCATGTAAAAAAGAATATAAATCTATATTCTAAACACAGCGACATTCATAGCTTAAATACTAGAAACAAAGATTTATTTCTTGTGCCGAGGACTAGGCTCCAAAAAATTAGTAATTCATTTAAGTGCCAAAGTACACGTTTTTACAACAAACTCCCCAGTCATGTCAAAGAACTGAGCCTCAATAAATTTAAATCATTTATTAAACAGAAACTATGTCAAAAAGGTTTCTATAAAGTTAAAGATTACTTAGACGACAAAAAGGCTTGGGACTAATTAAGCTACTTACTCCAATGTACCCCAAGCAACAAACAAGTGTTTTTAGAATCAGAGACTACATGATACTATATGAGCTCATATAATTGTTTGGATTATTTTATTTGACTGTAAGTCAATTTATTTTAAATTTTGTTTTCATTTATTGTTGACATAATCTACTCATTAAAATGTTTTTATTTTATGAGTTGATTGCAATTTGTGCTTATGTAAATTATTTTTGCATTAAAGCATTATTATATAGAATCAAGTTTTTCTAACTGAACAGACAGCTGTGCTGCTGGGGAGTTTGTTGCGCCACTTCTTCTTCCCAGCTTAAGCACTAGGAAGTGGTGAAGGGTGGGCGTTTTTGGGGGACTGTCTTATGTAATTTTGACGTTCGAAAAGTGCTGATTCTCAGCCTAGTTTGAATAAATGACTTTTGAATTTTGAATTTTTTTAAAGGAAAACCAGAAAAAGTATTATATGGTCTTTAATAACATGGTAAATCTCTCAATATTGTGCGTACAAACTTACATTTGCAGTTGGAATGTATGGGAGAACATGGTTTTCTACAACAAAGTTAAGTTTGTTCTTGGGATAAATTCATCCCAACTACGGAACCCTTCATTGTGCGTAGTCCGACTCACACTTGGCTGGTTTTTGTACCTATGTCTTGATTTCTGTCTGAAATATTTTCTTGTTTCGTAATTTTCAGATCACTTTTATTTTCCCGGAGTCGAGTTACAGTTTTTTTTAAACAATTTTTTTAATATATATATTATAAATATTGAAAGTTATAATTTACGATCGAAGCTACAAAAATACTGTTAAATCTGAATGATTACAAAACAATCACAGGATGGACGTTTAAGTGCGTATGAAGAATCCTATTAGTGGCGAACTAAGCCTGTCGGGGCCCGGGGCCACAAACTAAATGGAGGCCCTTCGCCCAGGTATGCAGATAATTTTGAGAACTAGAAGAACGTAATATATAAGAGCGAGTGAGCTCGATATTTTAGCACACTGCCTCCAAAAGGTTAGACTTTCTTTTGACCATTCATCTATACATAGGTATTATAATAATATTGCAAAGATGTAAAATTTGTTTGTTTGTATGTAGGGACTTGAATTTTTTTTTTTGCTTTGGATAACCCAATTCTTGAGGAAGGTTCGCGGACGAAATCGCGAGCAGAAATAATAGGAAATACTTTTTAAATTTTTACGGAAAAATTGCAGCACTAAACGGATATAAGATGCTAGAGCGAGCGAAGCGTGCTTGAAAAATTTTGCACTCTGGATTTCTGGATTTTTTTTTTGCACTTTAATATAGAAATAGGAATTACTTTGTTGACCTATACGGAATGGTTTGAGAACGTAGGATGTCGAAAATTATAGCACCCCGCCTCGGGTAGGTAAGGTTTTCTTTTGAGTGTTCATAGATAAATAGGGAAAATTTTGAGAAAAAGAGAATGTAGGAGGCAAGAGCGAGCGAAACGAGGTCGAAATTTTTTGAACTCTACATTAATATTTTGCATACGTAGGGCTCTTGGCTTTTAACTTACTGAATATAGTTTGGCTTTGTTTGGGATTTGATAAAAAATTATTTCTAAGGATTTGGGGGCACCCCTAGACTGCGGGCCCGGCCACACCTGCCGCCCCTACATTAGTCCGCCAGTGATCCTCGGAATTAATTTTCAACACATCTGCATTTGACCATTTTGTGTGATGAAATTGATGTACATACTAGTTTGGTATTTTGAATCATTATTGTATGTGTAGGGCGACAAGTTGATCGAGTTCGGGCGCCCGCCGGTGTGGAACTGCCCCATGCCCGAGGAGGACGACGCACCAGCCGAAGAACCGCAAGCAGAACCCGTGCGCTCTGCACAACAAACTGTGAGTATTCAGGGAGTAAAAATACCGATGACATAGCCGCTGTCTACGCATTCTGTACAAGAACTAAGTAACTTTGACCGAAACCGATTGATTGCTGGGAAACGACTATTGTTTTTGATGTCGCTGTTTACGGCATTATTTTCCATGCGTACTTGCCATTCTAACACCGGTTTGCGCTCACCTGTTTGCAGAATGATAGATGCCTACAATAGGACTTTTAAACATATTGACATTTTTGCATGTTCCCCCAGTAAGTTCAAAGGTCTTATACTCAAGGAACTCTCTTGATTTATGTGTAAAAATATGGATAAACATGATAGTTAAGTGAGTTTAGTTTTTAATATTATTATGTATTATTACCCTAGCGTTTAAGTAATTTTATATTATATTCCACAGTTAATCTGTGAACAATATTGTTCAAATGTATTTCTTTTTCTATACTGTAATAACAAATTATTCTTGACTTCGTTAAGCCATTTTTTACATCTGTTATCCAACTGATACAAACTAAGATGATTGAATCTGAAGAAACGCTCGGTCTCGTGAAATGTCATATAAATTGGGCTATTACAAAAAAAATAAACAATTTATAGACTAACTTTCTCCAAAAGCAGAATACCCTCCAGGCGCAAGTGATCAAGCCGAACCCCGTGCCGACTCCGAAGCCCGTGCCTAAGGCAGTGCCGTGGGACATCCCTGCCATCCAGTGCTACGAGCCGCCGGACGGCGTGTTCTACGCGCAGATGGGGCCCACCGGCGGCAAACAGGGATACTCCGCCATCACTGGTAACTCATTGTTCTTTAATTATTACGTAGTATAATGTTTGATGGAAGCCATACGTTTGCCATCCACATTAGCACGCGTACGTAGCACTTCATTAAACCAGCTTGCCACACTAAAACTTGACCCCATCATCCTGCAAAGTAAAAATATCTTCATAATAAAGATCATCACAGTCATTCACCTACAGACAACGCAGAGCCTGAATCGCAACTGAATTGCAAATGTTCATACTTCGAAAGGGTTTTTGAAAATTATCCCCATAAAGAGATTAAACAGGGGATGAAAGTTTGTATAGAAGCTCTTCATTTTTGCCGATGGGAAAGCTCATCGGGCATTCGGCTTGTTATATCAATAAATTGGTACCTGGGCGACCGAGTTCTGGTCTGGTGAAAATAGAGAATGGTCATTTAATAGTATAGTAGGTACTTACTAAGTCCATCCTGCCATGTTATTATTCTAAGGTGACATTATACTTGTTTTAAACTTTGAGCGACCGAGCTTAAATTCATCCAAATCCGTTCAGCCGTTTTAACGTAAAAGCGTACCAAATAAACAAACTCACTTTCGCAGTTGTAATAAGAAGTTAGGATAACACATTAGGATTACATGCAAAGATCTTAAAAAGTAAGTAAGTCGTGTGCTGTTTTGTATTGACATACAAATGTTTAACATTCATATTGTCTTTTATCTATTCTTGAAAAGAAGCAAGTTATATTTTGAGTACCACCAGCTCGTTTAGTATTCCACATACATGTCGGAGCCAGATCTTAGAATGAATCATTTCATGAAGTGTTCGATCATTTCATGAAATGGTTGAGTTTTATGAAATGGCCAGCTAAAATTGACGATATCGATTATTTTCGTCAACTAAATGATATGTCAGTCGACGTTTAGCCATATCATTAATGTAGGGTATCCATGGTTTAAGGTGTAGTAAATATTGCCATAATAAGTAACTGCGACCAACTTGGAAATTGCGCTCCCCGGGCGCTGCGGCGGCACCGGTCCCTTCGCTCGCTTGGCTCGTGTGCCGTTGGTCACAGTTCTAACCTAACCCATTTGATCTAGGTGCCACAAGCGGCCTGTTTCTTTTTTTATAAGTAATTTTAAGTGTTGCATTTCACGCCGCCTGGGTACCCCGACCAAATTGATCAGGTTAGAACTGTGATCAACCGCGCGCGAACCGGGCGAGCGCTACTTCCAAGATAGTCGCTTAATTCCCATAATATCATACAAAAATTTGGAAACCCAATAAAAGTCCATCGACTTTTTTTACGTGGTCTTCTTTATGCCGCCGCCATGATGCAGAACAAAAACAAAGCGACTTCAACGCCTATACTGGTGGATAATCTAACTATTTCACGAAATCTTTGGCCACATCATGAAGTCAATACATCCGGTCATACACGCACTATCCATCTGTACCTCTGTGTGTAGGTCACGTGGGCTGGGGCATCTCTTGGTACATAAACGGCCTGCTGATCCCCGAGATCAACGTGGTGCGCGGGCGCAAGTACACGTTCGTGGTAGAAGGTGGCTCCAACCCCGACGTGCCCGCGAGGTACCACCCCTTCTACATCACCAACGACCCCGTGGGCGGGTACTTCCACAAGACCGATAAGGAGAAGGAGGTAAATAAATAACTTTGTTTTTTTATTGCTGTCTCTTTGATTTGCATCTTTTGGCGCGCGGTCAAAGTCGGAACTACCGCCGTCTTGTTTTGTCGAAATAATGTATGTCTCAAGTTCACAAAGGTTTACCAACAACTGTTAATGTTATTCAGGAGTCAAAAGTTCCTTGTAGCACTCTTTAATCCATTGTTTGAAAAGTCTGGCAAGAATATTTTAAGAAGAGTTTATTTATTTTACTAAGCAGTGCAACAATGCTATTAATGATCTCACTTGGTCTAAAATATCTCTAAGTATTAAAATTTCAGTGTGTCAAAATCCAGTATATTTTATCTCTGTGACAAAATTTGCACAACTTCAATTGAAAAAAAAAAATGTTCCAAATCTTAACTCCTGCATTTGAAATAATAGTGAGATCTCTTAGCTTTCCATATTTATTAAACTGTTAAACTTGGGATCCTTTTAATCTTCTTCAAACTCCACAAGAAGTGCGCTCCAAGAATATCTTGTTTGTTAACTCCTGAAAGTTTTAATTTTACACTTTCAAAGGCTTTATTTAGAGCGCGATAATGTAGACATTATCATTATTTTTGTTGAAACAGTATTTATTTATATTTGTTATAATTTTAATAATTTATTTATTGACACCAAAAATATTAAAACTTTCGCAACCATATTGCATACTCGTAAAAATAAATTTGTAGGCTATAATGAAAATAAAAAAAATATGGGAGCATCTGCAGCCGAACTAGGTGAAGAACCTGTATGTTGACAGACAGCGCCATACCTCTCTGATAATCGACTGTTTTTTTGCCATCATGCATCATGCCTGTGAACAGTAAGGGAAATATTAATGTTTAGCGGATTGACACACCATCTAAACTTGCTGTGTTGTTATCATTTCTTTCGATTGATAAATAATCATAGTTGTCATTTGAATATACGGATAATAAATTAAAGTTGTTGGTAAATTTGCTAAACAAACCGATTCCCTGACTGTTCAACATCTCATGTCTTACACTATAACCCCGTGGCCTCGAGCTACACGCTCAAGCGCCACGCGTGTTGCGACAGCGACTGCGGGGAAAACAAATGAAGGAAGTTGTTTAGACCATGGCGACGCGCGCGCGTATGCTCGCTTGACGCAAGTCATCGCTCGAGGCCGTGAACGGGGCCAAAGACAATACGAAACAATCTTTCATTATGTTCACTGTCTCACAACTACCACTTTTCCAGGGTGTAGAGATCTACGCGGGCGTCCGCCGCACGCGCTCGGGCGGGCTGAGCCCTAGTGGCGTGGGGCGGCTGTGTAACTGGACGCCCGACAGCCAGGGTCCGGAGGCCGACGAGTTCCCCAGCTTCGGCGCCTACCAGCGCTCTCTCACGCTCGTGTGCGAGGAGGGCAACCCAGGGGTCGTCACGTGGGTCCCCGACAGGAAGACGCCTGACACTGTCTACTATCAGGTCAGTTGATATCCTCCTTGGGTCAAGCTCAGCAGGTAGAGTGTTGACCCGCATGGCGCATCTTCGATAAACTTTGGTCACGGAGTAGTGAAGAAATGGAGTGCTGTGTACATTTACGAATTTTAACTACTTTCACTGCGTCGAGTAACATAAGCGCCATTCAAGCACCAATCCGCAGGTTTTTTTATAATGAATAAGCACTTCCTTTATTCACTCTTCCAAGACATGCATAAATACATTCTAAAGCTGGTACATGCATAGTTGCATGTACCAGCTTTAGAATATATTTATTGTAATTGTTTTATTTTTCATGTCCTTGTTTATACCCATGCCAAATCGACAAACACAATATTAATTGTCCAACACCAGACAACGACCGAAAACTTTCACCATTATTTACAAACCATTACTTTTCATCTGTTCTCTACAATATCTCATATTGCATTATTCTTTACTTCACTGTTACATACCACGCATGCAACTGAACGTGTCTAAGTAAACGCAACGCAGTACTGCGCATGACACATAAAACATCACAGTACGCGCCCGTTAATATGGTACATCGAGTTTTAGGAAAAGATCCGTTTTGTCAATCATGCCTGCGTGACAGACTCCTTTAAAACCTTGATGTTCCACATTAACACCTGGATTCTATGGCCATTTATTACTTACATCACAGGTTTCATGAATACTGGTACCTACTTTACTCTTATGCATCGCTAGACGCATGCACACTGGTGCAACGCTCCTATATGAAACAAGATATCTATTATGTTCAAACACAAACTGTGCTCCTATGAGTTTGCATAAACACGGCCACCCCAAAAGACAGTAGATAACTAGCTTAATGCCCATTAAGATGAAAAAAAACGAGCCGTTCATAAGTGTGCCTGCACCTGGTAACGATGTAAGAGGTTAAGTAACCATGTAGTGCATATATCTGCGTCTCTATTGTGAAGCATACACTGTATGTACATAATCTTTACTATCTGTTTTCTGTTTCAGCCTTCAAAGCCTTCTCTGTGCATGAGATAGCTCGATTACTTCTCAATGTATATTATTGGATGGTGAAAGTTTCATTAGCTTGCAAAGTTAGTTTAAATTCCCGGCATTAACATGTTTGTCTGTTGCAGTGTTTCACGCACCGCCACCTCGGGTGGAAGATAAACGTGGTGGACGAGTGCGACGCCACGGACGCGCAGGAGAGTCGCGTGGTGCAGGCTGTGGCGCTGCCTGACGACCTGGCCGGCGAGGAGTCCGTGCAGGTACCGTCACGACTCTCTCCGAAACGTAACTTTTTAGATGAGCGCAGGAAAATACAAAAAATAATCAATACGAAAACGAATTATGACGATTTCAGTAGATTTAAGAGCGAGAGCGGACTCATGGGAGAAGTGTACCCAGAGATAGAACAGACGCCGCCGTACAACAATAAGAGACAGGAGTATTCTGAATTGCCGATATCCAACGTACAAATCAAGGAGGTGATACAAGCCGTGGAGACCCTGGAGGAAACGATGAACGACGACAAGAAGAATGCGACGTACCTGCAGTACCAAGTGCATGAGGATGGACAGGACAATTTGTTCGTGGCCGAGCAGCCGCTGCGCGATGACGACGAGTACTTCTTCGAGCCAGGGAAGATCAGCAACAATTACTTCTTACCGGTCAATCAGAAACCTCTGACATTACAATCTGTATTAAGACCAGCCCCACACAATTCCCACAAGCCAATGAATAATATGCGACCTAGTCCGTTCCGCCGTCCGGCGCCTCCTGAGATCAAACTCCGTCGTCCTCCTCCAACATATCAAAAGGGGAACATGAACATGGGCTACCCGCTCCCCCTCCCCAACCACCATGGCTCGTACGGACCGCAGAAGAAACCCCCACCAAAGTTCAACCAAAACCGTTTACAGTCGAACATGAACCGACCACCCACGAACGGTGTGCAACCGATGAAAACTTTGCCCCCGATGCACCAAAATAAACCCAACTATAATACATTAGGGCCCAAACAAAATTCAGGGCACCCACAAAATTCAGCGCATCAACAAAATTCAGGATATCCACAAAATTCAGGGCATCCACAAAATTCAGGGCATCCACAAAATTCAGGGCATCCACAAAATTCAGGGCATCCACAAAATTCAGTGCATCCACAAAACTCAGTGCATCCACAAAACTCAGCGCATCAACAAAACTCAGCGCATTTACCGTTTTCAGCGCCTCCACAAAACTCAGCGCATTCACCGTTTTCAGCGCCTCCTCAAAATTCTGTGACTACTCTATTTGTAGCGCCTCCACAATTTGCCAAGATACCGAATAGTCCAGTACAATCTATAATAATGGGTAAACCGAGCTCCAACAATGTACAGTTAACAGTTCCGAGTCAGACATTGAATCTAGGTCAAACCGACATTATCGCTAATCAAGTGGTCAAAAGTCAAATAATGCTGCCTCCCGGTGGTAACGATGTGATTGCTCAGCATAGCAACGTACAAACGTATTACAATAAACCGGGACAGATCATACTCGGAAAACCTATGGACAATCCGATGCCTCTGGACCAACAGATGATCCCAACGAATCAGCTCGGTGTCAGATCACCGCCCACTCCAGCACCAGGGGTCTTTCAGTCAACGCCAAGTATTAATTTGCAACATGAAAATGAACATCAGTCTCAAAACGAAATAAAGTCGTCCGATTTCATTGGTGAATCTGCCGATAAGTCTACAATTTTACCTGCCGTTAATACAGGATTTAAACCTGACTCAATCGTAGTTGAGAGTGGGTTCAAACCTATAATTAGAGAACCACTGATGGCTGGAGAAGACAGGATAGCTGAATACGAAGGAAACGCTAACAGACGAGAAGACGCCGATGTTGAAGACGATTATATTGAGTCGCCCTCGTTCAACGAGCCCGCCAACCACCAGTATCCCCCCAGTGACAAGGTCACAGAGACGTTCGAACCGATGTTCATTCCATCCCCACCGGACCACTTGTTGCCCACCAACGACAGAACTAAGGAAGTATTCCCAACTAATCACGCCAAAGAAGACAGACCCCATCCAGTGTACTTGAAGAATGTCACTAAACTGAGTAACGTGACAAAACATGGTTTGATCGGTTTGTTCAGCAAGAAAAATATGGAAAAGGAGGTTCCTGGTGATTTAATGATGGAGTCAGATAGAATCAGCCCTCATTACCTCCCTCCCGACCCAAAACTACCAAAAGAGCATTCTCAGAAATTATCTTCATCCAGCGATCAAACTTTCACCACCTACGATGGGAAAACTGTTTCAGCAGCGACATTGACGAGCATCTCCGATGGAACTAAAGCTCCCTCTAAATTATTTTCTGCTAAGCTGCCGACTAACTTCGAGCAATTGTTAAAAACGCCACAATTCGGTCCCTTCAAGGGTGAAATCCCACCACCAGTAGCTGCTCATATTAATAAAGAAGCCCAAGAAACGAATAAAGCCAAAGTTATAGATACAAGGACGACACATTTGAAACTTGTAAATATTCAAAAACCTGAAGATTTGAAAGCAGAAGGTAGTAAAAAAGTCGAAGTGACTGTACACATACCGCAGGTTGAAGAAGAGACCGCAGAGGAATATGAAGACGATGAAGAAGATGAAGATGAGAAGGTGAGACAGCGAAGAGATACAAAAACCACTCAGTTCGAGATGGGAGAAATAGAAGAAGTTCAAACCAACGGGCACAGCATGCCTAAGAACCAAGTAGAATTTGAGAATGAAAAGCATGCGACCGCCGCGGCGACCTCGATGCGACTGTACTGGATGACGCACTTACTGCTACTTACATTATGTATCAAAATTTTGTAACATAATAAATAAGTTAATTATTTAATATTTATTGGATATTGTATAGGGCTTGCCATGAAATGCATTTCGTGTTGGATATGTAAACTATCGGGGTTGGCTGTGGGCTGTGGGACGCTCTGCATCGCTCTTCTCTGCGCCACTCGGCCTCTCGAGTTAAATTAATCTGAACCACACCTGTTACCACTTTGTTACACGCATAATGCAATTCAATACTCCGTTAGTGTTTAAGGATTTTGTAAATATTTTAATTTTCTAATAAATTTAGTGTTACATTTTATCATTGTAGTTTAATTTCTCCATTGAACGCACGGACATTCGAAAATCATGTGCACAAGTTTGAAATCACCAAAATTTAATGAGAGGAGGTCTTTGTCCTGCAGTGAAACAACAATAGTCTGGTAGTATAATTTTATTGAGATCGTTGAAGGATAATAAGGGTATTACACAACATTACATCCTTTATGCTCCTGATCTTTAATTGTACACGTGAGACTTACCTACATCGGTGCATTGGTGTCAATTCTTCTTGGTGTGTGGACTAGGCAGCTTGAGCAAGGAGTGCACGTTGTATATCTTCTTGCTGAGGCGCGTGAAGTTGGCGAGCGCCTTCTCGTGAGGGTAGCTGGTGTCCACCAGACGCAGCACGGAGTCGCGGCTGCGGCCCCTGGAAGTTCAAGCTAAGTTTTTTAGGGTGGATAGAAATGAAAGTACTATACAACTTGTCACAGGCAACTGCAAAACGCTATGCGCAGCGTTATTGAAATGGAAATACTAAACAACTTGTCACAGGCAACTTTATATCCTAACTAATATTACGCTTTCACACTAAAACAGATGAACGGATTTGGATGAAATTTGGCACACGGGTAGACCATAACCTGGAATAGGTCATAGGATACCCGGTGGATTTTTATCCCGTTAGTACGTTTCCGTGAAATAATTTCCTACATGCACGCGGGCGAAGCCGCTGGAAAAAAAATGCTAGGTAGTGAAGTATAAAGTAACTAGTAACTTAATATAAAGCAGTAACAGGCAAGCAGTAGTAAAGCGTTCCTTTTTATCCGACTGCGGCAAAGCCAAAAACGGAGGGTTATGTGTTTGATAATATATAATGTATATATCGGGTGTAAAAAGACACTTTCCGAAGCCGAAAGCCACATATTCTACCCATTATTTGCATCATTTTTTTCCACTAGACCATACCTGGGAATCCACTGGTTCTGGAGATATTGAAGGTCAAAGTCGCATTTTTTTTTTTTACTTTTTCACGAAAATGAATTCTATGCGATAATACGAAACTTTTTTCCAAACAAACATTACCTGAATTTTAGATTTATCTTAACAGATTACGCATTTGAAGTTACAAAAACGCAATGAACAACAAGTACCTACCTACGTAGCGTAGGGGCGGAGCTTAACTAACACTGAATCCGTTCATTCAAGCGTGGGTTCGCGTTACATTGCGCGCAATAAAAACTTGTTTTTTTTTATAAAAATAAAAAAAATACGGTTCCCAGCAATAATTTTTGCGCAAAGCTACTTAGCTATACGTACAGTATGCGTAGTTTACGGCTTTGTGATGTGTCTTTTTACACCCTGTATGTATGTATCGTAACTACTTAACGGCTGAACAGATTTTGATGAATGATATGTCGTTATTGCGTGAGTGTCACGGGATATATTAAAATAAAATTAAAAACAAAATGGTGGATTTTTGGCTGCAATAAGTCGATTACATTGTTTAAAAAAAAAAAAAAAAATACGTGTGGCACTCGAGGACTGCCGCGGTAAAGCTATTGCATAGCATATATTCAAAAATAAGAAGATAATATTGTTGATTTAAAATATTTTTTTTAAAAAATACCCCTATACCCCCCCCCTAAATCGCAGAATTTACACAACCGTCAATGACGTCTGCCCTCATGCGTCTGCCCGCGTTCGGGTCGCGCACTCGGCGATCGCGCGTCATTGCCTATGTCCCGCCCCTCCACCCTCGTTCTGCGCGCCCGCCGTCGACTCATCGCAGGTCATTCTTATCGTTCTAACTTTTAAAATATTAGTCCAAATTACTTAGTGTAAAAGACAAATTTTATCTACATTAAATACCGAAAGCGATGAAGGTATTTATTTTGATACGAATTAACTAAATACTCTAAAATATACAACTTAAAAAAAGTATTCAATTTAAATGTATTTATAGCTCACTATTTTGGCTATAATGGCTTCCACATAAAAGGTAGATATATGCTGTCGCGGACTTTTATTTAGAACTCTTTAAGACAAACAACCCCACAATACATTCTTTTCATGTAACTCCAGCGGTTTAGGCAGCGCACGCAAAGATAGATCTCAGAGGGCAGGATTTTTTCCGACTTACTGGATACTTATCGTTATATTATGGCTAAATCACATAAAATCTTTATAAATTGTAGCCTATGTGTTATTCTGATATATAAGGCACATTACTGTAAAGTTTCATTAAAATCCGTTCGGTAGTTTTTGCGTGAAAGAGTAACAAACATCCATCCATCCATCCTCACAAACTTTCGCGTCAGGTTTTTTTTTTCGTTACGGAATTTCTACATTCGGTCGCCGCGCTCAGAGTCTCCGATAAAAGCTATGCAATAGCTTAAAAGGGTTTTAAACGTGATTACAAACGCGCGTTTTATATACAAATTATATGTTAAAATGTAGTTTAGAATGAGAAATTATAAAAAAATGCTTATTATATAGAGTACAATAAAAAATATAATTAAATAAATCAAAAACCTGCTTGCGTAAAAAGTGAACTTTACAAAAGATGAAAACAAGATTACCTCTCAGGCATCTTCTTAAAATAACAATAAAGACCTATTGCCTCCGACTGCATGAGATTGTTGTGGGATTGGAGCCAGAAAGAGGTCATCTTGTGTCCATCTTTTTTAAAGTTCACTTTTAAATCAGTTGGGTTTTTGATTTTTTTCCTGTGCGTGTCCCAAATAAAATAATTTGTTTTCTAATTTTTTAACAACTTTTGTTTAGGTTTGGTACGGGTAGATTATTATTAGCCCAAGATTATTCCATGTGGTAGCCCCATATTGACCGTTGGTTGACAGTGCTCACATGCATGCGTCGCCGTCGTAGCGCCGCTGGAGAACATGGCTCTGACAACCATGACTTGTGTAATATCACTTGAGTTTAAGTTCAGGAAATACCCGCGTGATGTATTGTGGGACATTAAATTTATAGAGATGTGTGATGCGCGCATGATCACTCACTGTTTGTTGAGCAATCGTGCGACGGAGGTGAGCGGCAGGCCGGCGCGGTCCGCCATCTCCAGCGAACTGCCGCGCACCACCAGCTCCTCTATCACTTCTGTTGCTGCACCCTGACATACTGCGGGAATACGACAATGTTGCATAACATAACACCATACCATCGCGCCTATAATCCTTAAGGATTGGGTAGCTGTACCTATGCAACACCTACATTTGCACCAATCGTTAATATAAATAACCTAAAAGTTGATGTAGTCTATGAAATGAAACGTCAAGTATAGTTTATTTTTTTAATTTTAAGCTATTGCATAGCTTTTATCGGAGACTCTGAGCGCGGCGACCGAATGTAGAAATTCCGTAACGAAAAAAAAAACCTGACGCGAAAGTTTGTGAGGATGGATGGATGGATGTTTGTTACTCTTTCACGCAAAAACTACCGAACGGATTTTAATGAAACTTTACAGTAATGTGGCTTATATATCAGAATAACACATAGGCTACAATTTATAAAGATTTTATGTGATTTAGCCATAATATAACGATAAGTATCCAGTAAGTCGGAAAAAATCCTGCCCTCTGAGATCTATCTTTGCGTGCGCTGCCTAAACCGCTGGAGTTACATGAAAAGAATGTATTGTGGGGTTGTTTGTCTTAAAGAGTTCTAAATAAAAGTCCGCGACAGCATATATCTACCTTTTATGTGGAAGCCATTATAGCCAAAATAGTGAGCTATAAATACATTTAAATTGAATACTTTTTTTAAGTTGCATATTTTAGAGTATTTAGTTAATTCGTATCAAAATAAATACCTTCATCGCTTTCGGTATTTAATGTAGATAAAATTTGTCTTTTACACTAAGTAATTTGGACTAATATTTTAAAAGTTAGAACGATAAGAATGACCTGCGATGAGTCGACGGCGGGCGCGCAGAACGAGGGTAGGGATAGGCAATGACGCGCGGTCGCCGAGTGCGCGACCCGAACGCGGGCAGACGCGTGAGGGCAGACGTCATTGACGGTTGTGTAAATTCTGCGATTTAGGGGGGGGGTATAGGGGTATTTTTTAAAAAAAATATTTTAAATCAACAATATTATCTTCTTATTTTTGAATATATGCTATGCAATAGCTTTACCGCGGCAGTCCTCGAGTGCCACACGTATTTTTTTTATTATCTAGATTTTGTTTAGGGGCTTTTATCAAAGATATGTCAGCCCCATCGTACCCTTTTACAGTAATTGGCTTACTTAATTTAAATATACTAAATTTAATTAATTAGTTTATATAGATTTAATCTAACAGACAACAATTTTATTACAGTTATTCGTGGAGGACAATAATTAAATGGCACAACTTTTTAATAATCTTCGAGGATGGTGTAGATAAGATGGATTGAATTATGCCTACATCAAATTTATTTATCTTACAATCATTCACGAATAACTCACGTTCTACTCTGTTCCGAGCACACTCCATCAGCAAATGTTGTATGTCTTCGATTTGATTGCAAACTGTGCAATTAGGACAGTCAGCCTTTTTCATAAGAAATGCGAATTTTGCCGATGGATAGTGCCCCGAACGGAGTCTTAATATCAATTTAACATAATTCAACTGATAAACAGCACACATTGAGTCAGTTAATTTTTGCGGTGTTCGGAAATGCATTTTCACAAGTTATCGAATCAATATTTCTAATGAATAGATAAACCACCGATAAAAGTGACTCAGATTAGTGGTCTGCTGAGCATAGGGTCATACCCATAGGGTGAAACGCTTTCGCTAAATTTCACACAGCGCAAACGCCTAGTTAGCAGTAAAGAAAAAAAATCCTAAAATTAAAAAAAAAAAAAAAAATTGCGTACTTATTTACATAATTTAAAAACTAACAGACTTAAAATAATAATAATAATATTGATTGTCCTTGGGTGCACTTGCATAGTGCATACAGGGATAATCGTCGGTTAGTGCCTCATTCCTCGTTCCATTTAAAATTGTCGAGTTGGCTTCGGCCCCTCGTACGCCTTCCAAAGGTCCGGGACCCCAGGGTCCCGAGAAATGTCAAAGACGAATAATAATATTATGTACAAGTATATAAAAAAGGGGCGAAATGATAATAGGGCATCTAAAAGTTCGTCGCATCGCTGTCAACTGGATGTATGGCAATGTTGATTCTTTGGCCAAAAAATAGGTCAGCCCTCTAGTCACGTGAAGAGTCGACCAACCGCTTGGCGATGTCTTGAAAAACTAAGAGGGCACTCGGACCCTGTGGCCATGGAAACACTAGGTTTCAACCCCAAATGGCCCGAACATATAAGTCCCAATAAGATTGGAGTATTTGCGCCGTTTGAGGTTTTCCGCACCTGCAGCAGCAGCCCCAGCACAGCCCGCCGTGCTAGGATGATGGGATGGCGCAAGGGTGTCTACACATGTTGTATCTAACACCAAAGGCCTACCTACCTTCCAAGGCATTAGCCTCGTGCAGACTAGCGCGACGCGACTCGAACAATTCAATTTCTAAGAAAACTTCACGGTATAAAAATAACCGGTGTTGCGTTGCGCTGTCGCGTCACGCTAGTCTGCACAAAGCTTAATGGTCATTCCATCTGGTTTCTTTCCATTGTCGCGTGTCAAGCCATTGGGTTCTAAAACAGCTGGCACCCGCCGGCGGTGACAAGAGCACGACGGATGATGTCATTGATGCTGGCGTGCTGTGCTATCTGGCCTGTGCTCTTACTGCAGGATAGGCCATGGTGTCCGAGGCAGTTGACACCTTCACCACATTGGCAGCGATGCGTAGCCATGCAAGGAGCATCCAAACGCAGACAAGTAGCGAGCCGGATGGTGGTGTGACCCAGTATAGTGCCTATGCTGGGGGACGGTAGCACCTCAAGCTAGAGGTCCAACTCCCACTCACCCACAGACAGCAGGCGGGCGGGCATGCTCAGCAGTTTTGGTGGACGTAATAATAAGATTATTTATGACATCATCCGTCGGGTTCTTGTCACCGCCGGAGTGCCAGCTGTTTTAGAACCCAATGGTTTGGCATGCTACAATGGGAAGAGGATAGACGGAATGGCCATATTGCTTTAAAAGTTGGGTAGGCCTTTGGTGTGGGATGCAACCTATGTTGACACCCTTGCGCCATCCCATCTTCCTAGCATGGCGGGCTGTGCCGGGGCGGCTGTTGCAGGTGCAGAAAACCTCAAACGACGCAAATATTACAATCTTTTTGGTAGCAATATTTTTGCGTCGTTTGAGGTTGAAACTCTAGGGCATGGGATCCGAGTGGTCATCGAATATTCCGGGAGATCGCCAAGCGGTTGGTGATCAGAGGGCTGGCCAATTCTTAAGCCAAAGAATAAGCATTAGAAGAAGCCATCCAACGTGGTAATGCTGCCAGCCTTTTAGGCACTTTTTCCGCTGACAGCGATGCGGGCGAATTTTTTGATGCCCAATGAGCTGTTTCCTTTATTTTATTTTATTCTTTACATACTTGTACATATTATATATAATAGTTAGTACATACATAGTTTAGTTTACATAAGATTATTCCGTATTATTATAACTTTTTAAGTAAATAAATTGACATTTTCGCGGTTATTGTACTAATTTCATTACTAGGTTATCCGGTTTTATGGTCAGACAAAGCGACAGCGAATTTTAATGGTTTTAGTGTAAATATTGGAAGATTTTTAATTTATTTCATTTTTAAATAGCTAGTTAATGAAATTAATAAAGTTTTATTTGTACTCTTATAAGGTCATGGGTAAGGAAACGTGTTCGAATGTAAGTGACGCCATCATTAGTCAGTTCTTAGTCATCGTATGTACAACAGGCAAAAAACCACTACACAAACAAAATTCAAAAATTCATAAGTCATTTATTCAAACTAGGCTGAGAATCAGCACTTTTCGAACGTCAAAATTACATAAGACAGTCCCCCAAAACGCCCACCCTTCACTACTCCCTAGTGCTTTAGCTGGGAAGAAGAAGTGGCGCAACAAACTCCCCAGCAGCAAAGCAGTCTGTTCAGTTAAAAAAAAAAAAAAATTTGGTTCTATACAATAGTATGCAAAATAATTTACATTACTCAACACAAAACAGTTAATAAATTTATTTGCCATAATGACAGCTAGCACACTCCAATATACCAACAAAACAATCGAAATATATACTCAAACAAAAATAAAAACTCAAAACATAAACAGAACTTAATGCCGGAATAAATGCTTCCAGGCATAAAGGGCGTGCCCGCTTACATATAGCTAATAAAACTGTAACTCGAAGTCACTGATAAACTAGGACCATCGAAGTAAAAATAAATAATCAATAATAATAAAGTATATATAAATAAATATAAATAAATAAATAAATCAGTTAGGCAAACATAATATATGATCAATTGTCAAGGTCGCCAGCTAACCATATATTGCAATACAACCCATTAAACAATAATATTGTAATGAGTAGATTATGTCAATAAAAAATGAAAATAAAATAAAAATCAATTGACATAATACAGTCAAAATTAAATTAAAATAAACAATTATATATCTCATATAATCTGTCAGTAGGTAAGCTAATTCTGGAGAAAGAACATGAACATTGTCTTGAATTAATCACAGCGACCATCCATTCTTATCATTTAAGTAAGTAAGTATTCGTTGATAGAATAATATGCCTTTGAACAAAGGTTGGATTTTACTTTGGGTTTAAACACATTAAAAGGCAATCTAGCAAATAAGAGGGAAGCTTGTTATAAAAGGTTATACCAAGTCCAACAAATGAGTTATGAACCTTATGAAGCCGGTAATACGAAGGTGTAACGCATTGTGTGTATCGCCTAAAATTTTTGATTTAGCAAAAGCACAAATATTTTTAAATAATTTTTGACATACGAGTACTCTAGGAAAGGAGTATCAAACCTGTATTTTTTCAAACCATATAACTCGTATAGTGTCGCTCTACTTTTATAAATACCTGGAGTAGCCCATTGATTAAAGCCAACGGAGGTGCCATTAATGTTAATGGTTTTGGTCTTAAAAGTAGATTGGTACTCTTTTTGCACAACATCAAAAAGGGCTTCATAAATTTCATTAGGACATTTCCTCCTTTCTCTTTCCTACTCTATTACCAGACCCTGTTCTGTGTGGAATAGTTTCAATGAATAGATTATAGATCATCATCTATCTATACTATTCCAATGAGCCCAAACACGATACCTGTGCTGTAAGTTGGTACAGGATTTGGGTATCCTGCAAATTCCTATGTTCTTCTAACATCATTGAAGTAACAGAATACCAAATTTCAAATCGATCAGACCTATGGAAGACGCTCACATCCATTCATCAACTAGAAAAGAGCTGATAATCTTTAAACGGCCGAACCGATTTTGATAAAACATGTCTAAGAAACCTGCTTTCAATTTAAAAAAACTTTAAATGGGTTCACCCGTATAAGAGCTACGGTGCCACAGACAGACACACACACATATCAGTCAAACTTATAACACCCCTCGTTATGCGTCGGGGGTTAAAAACCAAATCATAATCAATAGAATTTTGGTATTGACTGTAATGCTTGTTTTGCTCTTTTCAGTTATTGTTTTTACAGTCGGGTTTTTTTTGTTTTTTATAATTTCTCATCCCAAATTACATTTAAACATATAAGTTGTATGGGTGTCACTACTGTGTGGATTGCCCGGAGGACACGGTGGAGCATACGGTGGAGGTCTGCCCAGCTTGGGCGGAGCACCGCCGTGTCCTCACGGAGGCGATCAGCGGCGGCAATCTCTCGCGTCCAGCCCTGGTTCAGGCCATGGTCCGGAGCGAGAGTGCATGGGAGGCCGTCACCTCCTTCTGCGAAGCAGTAATGCTCGCGAAGGAGGAGGCGGAGCGCGCGAGGGAGAGGCAAGAGTCGCGCCCTCGCGCCCCTAGTCGCCGCAGGAGACGCCCCGGGCGTCTGAAGTCGCGAGCCGACTTCCGGCCACCGTAGGCGCGGGCTTGCGGACGGTGAGCAATGGGTAGCTCACCATCCGATAGGGACCAGGCCCGGGTCGACGGCGCGTTGTGTTCCACGCGCGCCTCAAAGAGATGTCAGCACCAAGTGACGGGGTCAGGAAGGGCCATTGCCTGCCGGTGTTGCGGGTTTGTCCGAAAGGGATATCGCGACCTCGGCACACAGGCAACGGAAGGAACACGGGTGGGTTTTAGTCAGTAAAAGTCTGACACGCCCTCCCGCTCCGCCCAGACCGGGAAAAGTTATTTGATAATTTCCCACCCTCATTCATAATGCGGATTCATATGCGTATTGCATAATTATCACTTGCTTAAAAAACGGTGAAGGAAAACGTCGTGAGAAAACCGGTATGCCTGAGAAATATTTCTCGGAGGCATGTGAAGCCTAGTCAGAGGCCCATGGGCGGCTTTAAACTGACACCAGGTTAGTTACTAAACACATGAAAAGAAAAAGAGTTGTATATATTTTTGTAATCACCTTTTAAAACCCTTCATTTTGATACCCCACTCGGGAGGTTCGAAGTACTTTTTTATAAATTAGCTTTTGGTGCCGAAAACCCCATTTAGATTTTTTATAATTAATTATATTAAAATTATAAAAACTCGCGCAATTAAGACATGTACCAAAATCCGTTCAGCCGTTTAGTAGTTACGACGGAGCATAGAGACGGATATACCTACACACACACACATACATACACGTCACATCATGTCCACGCAATCACTGTCCATTCCAAGGTTGCCTGGAAGAGATCGCAGAAAGCGATAAGGCCACCCATTGTATGTTTTGTAGTGTTAAATTTTATTTTTTGCTATGTATTTTCTGTATATATTGTACAAATAAAGTATATAGTAATAAAAAAAAATACATACATACAGGTCAAACACATAACCCTCCTTTTTGGCTTCACCACCGTCGGGTAAAAAGGGTCTATTCTACCCATAAAAAAATAGGTAGGTACTATAAAAAAGCGCCGGATGTTAAAGTACAGTGGTTCCCAACAAACTATTATTGGGTTTTACCATCAGGAATTTCTCAGGACCTGAGTCTGTATCAGAGTCAGGTTTTCCAAGTAACTAGTAGAAAATGTTACAGGAGGCCTATACCAAGAGGCACGATGAACTACGGGACATTTTATAGTCATACAAAAACACACATAGTTTGTATTTAACCCAGTAGTCCAGAATAAAACGCTTTATTATTATTATCAAGAGTCTTACAAGCTCTAAACAGCGGCGTCCACCCGTGGCCATCCTCGGCGTGGACGTCGCCTCCCTTGTCGAGGATGTGCCGCAACATGTCCAGGCTGCAGGAGTCGACCGCGTAGTGCTCCACACGAAGACCGTTCAGGTCGCGACCCTGGAACAGGTGTCTCTTAAACCCTCGTGCAGACTGGCGAGACGCGACAGGGCGACGTGACTCTAACAAAACAATTTCTAAGAAAACTTCACGGTAGAACAATTACCGGTGTCGCGTCGCGCCAGTCTGCACGACGCTTAAAACGGTGAAAGAGGAGATGTAACACGCATGTCCTAGAACCATTTCATGTGACATCCACCAATCAGCACTGGGCCTACGTGGTGTGAATTGCCGAATTCTAGCAGCAGGAACATTATTATAATGATTTTGTCTAAGGTCCGTCAATGTGATATGAATGTATAAAAATACTGTTGATTTGATAACAGCAAGTTTTATTCAAATATACCTTTTCTGCGCTACCTTCACCCTTGGTAATTATTTAAAATTTTACAGATTCCTACATCTAATTGAAGATATTCATAATTTTCCATGATTTCACATTACGAACACTAATCTCGGTATATCTGTGAAAGACGAGTTTACTGCGTGATTTCGAATGTCATATGCATGATGGCATCCACCGTAGAGCGCCCCTTGCGGAAACCTGCGGAAACCAAACTGGCTCTCCGCCAAATCCGGTCCCACTCGCATCAGCCGCCCGACAAGGCAGTCTGCAATCACTCTTTCAAAGAGCTTGCACGCCTCGTCACCATTCAAGATCCTAAGGCTTCAAACAGTAAATGTGAACGGCTGTTACAGAAAAAAGATGATAGTGAGAAGGAAGTCGAGAAGGTCGTTTACAAAAATACAAGCTTAAAACAGGAGCTAATAGACTTTTTTTTTTTGTTGATGGTGGGAAATTATCAAATAACTTCTCTCGCTCTGGGCGGAGGGGTGTGTCAGAATTTTAGTGACTAAAACCCACCCTGTTCCTTCCGTTGCCTGTGTGCCGGGGTCGATATCCCTTTCGGACAAACTCGCAACCCTGGCAGGCATTGGCCCTTACGGATCCCGTCAGTTGGTGCTGACATCTCTTTGAGGCGCGCGTGGGACACAACGCGCCGTCGACCCGGGCCTGGTCCCTATCGGACGGCGAGCTACCCATTGCTCACCGTCCGCAAGCCCGCGCTTACGGTAGCCGAAAGTCGGCTAGCGACTTTCGACTCCCGGGGCGTCTCCTGCGGCGACTAGAGGCGCGAGGGCGCAAATCTTGCCTCTCCCTCGCGCGCTCCGCCTTCGCGAGCATTACTGCTTCGCAAAAGGAAGTGACGGCCTCCCATGTACTCTCGTTCCGGACCATGGCCTGAGCCAGGGCCGGACGCGAGAGATCGCCGCCGCCGACCGCCTCCGTAAGGACACGGCGGTGCCTCGGCCAAGCCGGGCAGACCTCCACCGTGTCCTCCGGGCGATCCACACAGTGGTGACACCCGGGCGTTTCCTCCCGCCTTATGCGGAACAGGAACCTCCCGAACCAGCCGTGTCCGGTGAGGACCTGCGTCAGGTGGAAGGTGAGGACGCCGTGACACCTCTCTAGCCACTCCTCAAAGAGGGGATTCGCCACAATTGTGGCGTGTCCAGGGAGCTAGTAGAACTACATCAACAATACCTGGAGGTTGTTGATGAACGGTACAAACTGCGGCTGGTCACGGATGGTTTTAATAACTGCAGTAACTTATATGAGAAGGCTTTGTGTAAGGTCAGGGACCTTGAAGAAGAACTTATTCATGCTAATCTACATATTATTAAGTTTCAGAAACAAAAAAACAACATAAACACAGTTCCAATAATATTAAACTAAGGAAAGAACGTGTTTTTCTAATAAATAAATTAAAAAAACTATCAAATTAAATTAGAAGACAGTTAAAACATTTATCAAATTGACACCCAACGATTACAGTCTGGAATTGAGGTTCTTGAAGAGTTACTACAGTCTCTTTATATTAAGTATGTGAGCTCTCAAAAACAAACAAAGGAACACATCCTTGCTGAAAATAAGACTCTTAGCACCATTCAATGTTCTTGTCAAAGGGAATCCAACCTTGAGGCTCTTCAACCTGAGGCAACGGAGGACCCGTCCCAGTCTGGAGAGGCTGAGGACTGTATCCCTGATCAAGGTGCACCACATGTTGTACAAGGTTCATCTCAAGTAGCACAGACAGATACTTGTTCTCTCCCTTGTTCTAGTAAAGATTGTTATTGTTCTATTATGTTTTCAGATAGTTTAGGGAGAGGGTTAGGTAAATTATTAAGTAACAACCTGAGTCAATCGGCTGTTAATTATTGTATGCCAGGGAAATCCTACGAAGAGATAATGTCATCAATAACAGGGAATAAATATGATCCGAACTGCGGCTGCGGTGGTGAGCGTTACAACCATCTGCGACGAAGCTAGCGTGGGGCCGCCCAAACCCCGCAGCGCCGGAGCCGTGACAGAAACAATGCTTGCTGCATGTTGCATGCCTGCTTGCTTGCTGCTTGGCTGCTTGCTTGCTGCTTGCCTGCTTGCATGCTGCATGCCTGCTTGCATGCTGCATGCGTGCTTGCATGTTGCATGCCTGCTTGCATGCAAATATCCTGTATTATTGATGAATCACTTCGGTTAGGTTAGGGCGTTTCGTTAGGTTAGGTTAGGGCGTTCATTAAGGCGTTTTTATTTCGGAATTGTATTAATCCGTATTTTAATAATCGGATTCGTATTTTTGATGTTTCGAATTATCATTAAGTCGGACTTTTTGTTATTCGATCTATTGAAACTCGATATTTTGAGAATAGTAATTATAAACGATAAGAATATTGAAATTTTGGAATTATAAAAATAGGAGTAATAATACGGAGTAATAATTCGGATTTATTATATTCAGAATTTTGAACCATTCGGAATTATGAAAATCGGTATTTTGAAATTCGTATTTGTATTTGTGACTGACGGAATAAAGTTTTTCGTATTTATGTAGATGGTTATTTGCTGATGACACATCACTGATTTTTAAGGTAAACAGACAAGCACAGGAGCTTGACGAAGTAAATAACGCTATGCTTAAGGCCCATAATTGGTTTACTGTAAATAATTTGGCATTCAATGGGAAGAAAACTAAATGCATAAGATTCGCGTTACCAAATGTTAGAAGTAGTGAATGTCATGTTGTACTGAATGCGGAGACATTAGAATTTGTCGAGAAAACGGTTTTCGTGGGGATCACGCTTGACTCAAAACTACAGTGGGGTCCTCACTTAACATCACTTGCAGGGCAGCTAAGTTTAGCCGCTTACGCTGTTTGGTAAATCCGCCAACTAACGGACGTGGATACCGCGAGACTGGTCTATTTGAGTTACTTTCATAGCATCATGTCTTACGGTATTTTGCTGTGGGGACGGGCTGCAGATATTAATTCTATCTTTATTCTGCAAAAGAGGACTGTCAGAGCCATAATTATATAACCTCCGCAGACGCGAATCTCTAAGGGAACTGTTTAAGAAAATTAACATCATGACGGTACCTTGTCAGTATATATATGAAAACATCATGTATGTTCGAAAAAATCTACATCTTTTTAGTAAGATAAGTGACAGGTATAATTTTTACACTAGAAATAGGAACAAATTAGATCAACCACGTTTCAGATTGTCTAAAGTGCACACTTCTTTTATGGGGTACTGTGTAAAATGTTATAATAAAATACCACTCGATATTATTCAACTGAATGAGAAGTTATAAACGCACACTACATATGTAGACAAGCATATTATAAGTTGGATGATTATATCGTAGATAAAAATGCTTGGCTTAATGCTGGTCCTGCTCCACAGCCACTTGGGCTCACTAGTTAAAAATTGTAATGTTTGGAAGAGTTGCTTCTCCTTTTTATTTTTTCTGACATTACGAACTTAATGTTTATTTTTTAATTAAACAAGTTTTAATTGTTGAATACTCCAATGGATAATGATGTTCTTTCTTTTTGGTAGTAACATTCTTTGAAACTCAAATACATTGCAAACTATAGTTTTGTATAATTTAGAAGCATTTTTTCAATTTTTGTAAATGTGAGTACCATGGAGCCGTAATTTATGTTATTAAGATGTATGTTGACTTGAAAGAGCACGGCAGTTGAGAGTATGTCATGCTCACTTAAATATCTCGCTGGTGGTGGCGAGTGTGTTGGATCATTCGGTTCCCTACAAAATGATTGAGTTGGATGGTGCTGGTCCACGGGTCATGTTCGTGAACGGGCGCCGCAGGCGTGACTGGTCATCTCTTATCTGCCAGGGCTTATTTTTAATCTTATATTTTCAACTGTTTTGATTATTTTTTGTACATTGTTCTCACATATAGAAACAACAAGAATAATGTACCCAGGATTTAGTAATTTTCTATATTTAAAAGAGTGTCCTTGGCGTTTCTTGCCCATTCTTCTCCATAAAGATCTACGTTTTGGAATGGGCAACTAGCTTCAACTTTCTGACTAACTGACCGACTATTTGACAATTTAAAAGTGCCTAGTAAATGGTTTTATTGAAATAAATGCTTTGAGTTTGAGTTTCATAGTAACCTTGAACTAATGCTGCAGCATCACCTGGAATTTGTAGGATACCCAACTCCCTCACCAACTTACAGCAGAGGTACCGTAGAATAGAATAGAATAGAATAGAATAGGTCTTTATTTGCTTAGAATGTAGGTACATAAAAATAAGTTGTTAAATTATATAATAGGATCCGAGTACACTCTGCCTTAATATAGCATGCAAATGTGATACAAACTAAAGATATTACAAAAACTTATTTAAACAAGTTTGTAGCGAAGCTAAGTGTCGATATTTAAGCTCAAAAATTAAAAACAGTCAAAATAAAATAAAAACTACTTGGGAAATTATAAACAATGAGACTGGAAGAGACAGAAAGCGTAGTAGTGACTACAGCCTTAATATTAATAATACAGTTATTAAAAAAGATTTAGAAGTAGCCACAGTTTTTGAAAATTTCTTTGCAGATATTCCAGTCTCAACCACTAAATCTTTAAATTCTTCACCCACTGTTGCTGAATTTCTTTTGAAAGAAAATGTTGATATTTGTGACCATGAGTTTAATTTCGACTATGTTAGTGCTCGAGATATTATTAAAACTTTCAATACACTCAATGTTAAAAAAACTGCTGATTTATGGGGAAATTCCGTAGAGGTTGCTAAATGCATAATCAACACTGTAGCGCCTGAATTAGCAATTATTTTTAATAAATGCATTGACTGTGGTGTAATTCCTGACTTAATGAAGAGTAGTAAAATAATACCTTTGTTTAAATCGGGCAGCACATCAGACCCCACGAACTTTAGACCTATTTCTGTGCTTCCCACCTTTAGTAAAATATTCGAAAAATTGATGCTAGATCAATTGCAAAGACATTTTAATAAACATAAGTTATTAAACAGTAAGCAATTCGGTTTCACAAGGGGTCGCTCGACTACCGACGCTGGTGTTGAGCTTCTTTCACATATTTTTGAGGCCTGGGAGAGGTCACATGATGCCCTAGGTATTTTTTGTGACTTATCTAAGGCTTTCGATTGTGTTTCACATGATACATTGGTCAGGAAATTGCATCACTATGGTGTTAGAAACACTGCCTTGGATCTTCTTATTTCTTATTTGGATAATAGGATCCAAAGAGTAGACGTTAACGGCAAGCGATCCCCAGGTTCGCTTGTCACTATGGGAGTTCCGCAGGGCTCAATTCTTGGCCCTTTTTTATTTCTCATATATATTAATGACCTACCTTGCCTCATAAAGAACAGTCATGAAATAGTGTTATTTGCAGATGACACATCACTTATATTTAAGCTTAAGCGAAAACAGACCGTTATTGACGATGTAAATAATGCTCTCTCTAAAATTGTGCATTGGTTTAGTGTTAATAATTTACTTTTGAACGAGAAAAAGACTAAATGTATTAGATTTCTGACACCTAACGTTAAGCAGGTGAAAACCAATGTACTAGTAAATGGGACAGAATTGGATCTTGTGGACACCACTGTGTTCTTAGGTATTACTTTGGATTCGAAGCTTCAGTGGGGACCTCATATAACCAAATTGTCGAAGCGGCTAAGCTCTGCAGCCTACGCGGTGTATAAAATCCGTCATTTGACTGATGTAGAAACAGCTCGATTAGTATACTTTAGTTATTTCCATAGTGTAATGTCGTATGGCATTTTGTTGTGGGGAAATGCGGCCGACTTTCAGGCTATATTTGTGCTGCAGAAACGTGCCATTCGAGCAATTTATAAACTAAGTAGTAGGCATTCACTGAGGGATAAATTTAAGGAAATAAACATAATGACGGTCGCGTCTCAATATGTATATGAGAACCTGATTCATGTAAAAAAGAATATAAATCTATATTCTAAACACAGCGACATTCATAGCTTAAATACTAGAAACAAAGATTTATTTCTTGTGCCGAGGACTAGGCTCCAAAAAATTAGTAATTCATTTAAGTGCCAAAGTATACGTTTTTACAACAAACTCCCAAGCCATGTCAAAGAACTGAGCCTCAATAAATTTAAATCATTTATTAAACAGAAACTATGTCAAAAAGGTTTCTATAAAGTTAAAGATTACTTAGACGACAAAAAGGCTTGGGACTAATTAAGCTACTCCAATGTACCCCAAGCAACAAACAAGTGTTTTTAGAATCAAAGACTACATGATACTATATGAGCTCATATAATTGTTTGGATTATTTTATTTGACTGTAAGTCAATTTATTTTAAATTTTGTTTTCATTTATTGTTGACATAATCTACTCATTAAAATGTTTTTATTTTATGAGTTGATTGCAATTTGTGCTTATGTAAATTATTTTTGCATTAAAGCATTATTATATAGAATCAAGTTTTTCTAACTGAACAGACAGCTGTGCTGCTGGGGAGTTTGTTGCGCCACTTCTTCTTCCCAGCTTAAGCACTAGGAAGTGGTGAAGGGTGGGCGTTTTTGAGGGACTGTCTTATGTAATTTTGACGTTCGAAAAGTGCTGATTCTCAGCCTAGTTTGAATAAATGACTTTTGAATTTTGAATTTTTGAATTTTATCATTTAAGAAATCCTGCACAGAATAATAGCATTTGTCCACAAGAAACTCTGTGAAACGTTTTTTAAATTCATGCAGCGGTAGGTTTTTCATTTGGTCAGGTATTTTATTAAATATTACAGGAGCCATACATATAACATTTCTTTTTAATAAACTTGTTTTAAATGCGCCCGTGTATAATAGATTCTGGTATTGAGATCTCATAGCTGTACTTCGTTTTCTAGTTTCTACTAAAGTTGCAAACAGACATCGATTTGTTATAACAAATATTGCTAATTCAAGGATATATAGGCATGGGAAGGTTAATAATTTATGAGACTTAAATATAGGTACGCAACTGTCTGTTATTTTAAGACTAAATATAGCTCTCAGGCAACGCTTTTGCGCTTTGAAAATGCTTTCTCGTTCACTACAGTGACCCCAAAATATTATACCAAATCTTAAGATGGAAATTACTAGACCATGGTAAGCAACTAATACTGTCGGTAAATTTACTTTTTTCGAAAGATTATGCAACATGAATGCGGCTGTGCTTAAACGTTTACATATATCTTCTGCTTGCGGCTTCCAAGTTAACTGGCTGTCAATTATGATTCCCAAAAATTTTGTACTGTTTACTTTTTCTATAGTTTGACCATTGTAGTTTATATCCATATCTCCAGCAGATAATCGTTGGTAAAAGTGCATGATTTTAGTTTTTTGTAGATTAAGAATTAGATTATTATTGTCAAGCCATTTTATTAAACTATTAATTGTATTGTTAATGTCATTTACATATGATTCTTTATCGATACATGAAACAATTGACGTGCTATCATCTGCAAATAATATCATAGGATGAAGTATATGAAGTGGTAAGTCATTTATATATAATAAAAATAATAAAGGTCCGAGGACACTGCCCTGCGGGACACCATATTTTATTTCTCTAAAAGACGATATAAATTTTAATTCCTTTCCAGATCTTAAGCACAGGCTCGATATCTCCGTACATTGTTTACGACCTTTTAGGTACGTTTTTATTAAATTAAGGGCATTGCCACGAATACCGTAGGCGTGAAGTTTGGTTAGGAGAATATCGTGATCCACACAGTCAAAAGCCCTCGACATATCGGCATATATTGCGCATACAGGTGTTTTAGAGTCTACTTTTGGCATTATTTTATGGAGAAAGTCGAAAATAGCCATGTTGATGTTTTTATTTTTTCTAAATCCTTTTTGTTCATCACATAGTATGTGGTATTTTGTTAGAAAATTGTAGAAAGATTCATAGATAATTTTTTCTATGATCTTTGAGAAGTTGGGAATTAGAGCAATTGGTCTATAATTTGCCATTTCGTCTTTATCATTTTTTTTATATAGCGGTTTAACTATTACAGTTTTTAGACTTTCTGGAAATACTCCAGAGTATATGCTTACGTTAATGATATGAGCAAGGGGCGCAGCTATACAATTAGAAACAAATTTTAGAACTGTGGTTGAAATGCCATCATAGCCAAAGCTCTTTTTATTTTTTAAATTTTTTATTACACGCGTGACATCTTGAGGAATAACTGGGGTCATAAATATTGAAAGTGGGTTGATATTTATGTTAATTGAGTCACCTAACGTATGTTTTGGTATACCCGAAATCTGGTCAATGAAGAAATTATTGAAAGATTCAGCTATTATATGAGGGTTTGAAATTATTTCGTCTCCTTTTTTTATTTGTGAAATGGGTTCTCTTACCGTTTTATTGTTATTAATAATTTGCCATGCAGTAGTCATGCAGTGCGTCATCATGTAGTGCGTATTTGGGCTGATTGAAATGTTCTCAATGAATAGGTTATAGATAGATGGTGATCAGGGTCGAATGATGGAGCAGGAAAGAGGAATGAGGATAAATTGAGTTAGGGATTCTAAGAAAATCAAATTTTGGTTTACTCAAATGAAATTTTGGTATACGATGTACTACCGTTTGTTCGTTACTCTAAATATTTTCATTAAATAATAAAGAACGACACTTACATAGTACGACATGTCATTCCGGTAAACCTGGCACATCGGTGACAGGTAGAAATAACATCTTATTTAGTAGTATATCGCCTGGTTGCCTACTGTAACTGTCTGTACTTGTTTACAATAGCAAAGTTTGTAACATATATAACATACTGTACCAGCATATGTGTTTAAAGAATTATCATAATCTACCCTGAGTTTGGCTCTAGATTGAGCGGTAGATGCAGCATTTCTGGTACACCTTGTTAAACATGGTTCAAGAGTCTTATTCAAAATAGAACACCGTAGCTTCTGCATCCCTGGCGGGCCTGGAGGAACGTTCGTAGCATAAAACTTATTTGTTCATATTCACCTGAAAGTCGGCGCCTTGCTCTAGCAGCAGCTGCACGATGGGGACGCAGCCGTTGAGCACAGCGATGTGCAGCGCTGTCTGGCCAGTGGACGACGGCTGCTCGATCTCTGCGCCTGCACCTAGCAGGAAACGCACCGTGTTTAAATCATCTGAAAAAAATAATTGTTAATATTATGAAACACTCAATACTTTTATTGCATTCCACATGAAGGTATTCTTAGGTGGTAAACTTATAATTAGATCATATGTATTGTCAGGCACAGCATATTAAGTGAGTTCATCATTTATTCAATAACAATTTTTACATCGTGTCTTAATTTCTATAACTAAATATCTATATAAGAAACATCATTCATGCAATCCATATTTAAATCATTACAATTATCAAAATTACATTAAAATCAGAATAATAATAATAATTTACATGACACATTCAGTAGTGCCATCAGGATGGAATTTGGTGTAGACAAATGTGCAGTCGTGCATGTAAAGCGAGGGGAGATTATGGAATCCGAGGGAACTCAACTCTCGGACTCCATACACCTTAGATCCCTCTCCTCATCCGAAAGCTATAAGTATTTGGGTATGTCGGAAGCGTTAGGCATCAATGTTGCTGACATGAAATAATCGTTCAAGGAGCGCTTCTTTGGTCGCCTGAAGATGGTATTAATTAGTCTTCTTTCAGACGGAAACAAGGCGCGTGCCTTTAACGGTTGGGTCATTGCCGGTTTTAATGTACTCTTTCGGCATACTCAAATGGACTCAGACCGAACTTGACGCCCTGGATAAGAGAGTCCGTACACTGCTGACCGCAAACCGGATGCATCACCCACGATCATCGGTGATGAGATTGTACATCCCGTGGAAGTGCGGGGGTCGAGGCTTTTGAAATGCGAAGACCCTGCACAACCGCGAGGTGTGCAATCTCAGAGAATATTTTTTTAAAGCCGAAGTAGGTATGCACCCTGATATGGTGGCAGTCGACAAGGGGCTCACCCCACTCTCCATGGCTTAATAAATAAATAAAATACATTTATTTCGAGCAACCTTAACTCATACTCCACACGAATACAGAAAACACAAGAAAAATAGTAATAATCCCACCAAGACTTCTACCCGGCCCAGCTGACGGCAACATGCCTATCACAGCAGTGCCGTAAGTATGAGCAGTCCATCCGGTCCGCGATCGTCGCCAGGACGGCATTGGTGCTGCCCTACACCCTACGCACCAGAGACGCGCTCCGCTTGCGCATGGTCGCGTGGAAGCAATAGGTACGCGCCTCAGCAAACATACCTGAGGCACTACAGAAGCGAGGCAGCCCCAATACAGCCCTGAACGCGTTGTTGAACTGGACGCGGAGGGCTCCGTATGATGCACACGAGTACCTCGCCCACAGACTGCACGTGTAGAGAGACGTGCAGTACGCCCTAAAGCGTTATCTTCACCTCCCTCGAACACCGCGCAAACCTACGTGTGAGCATGTTCGCCCGCACCGACAAAGCCCTCCGATCCCGCTCCATGTCAGCATTATCCTTGAGGTCGGTCGGAACTAAATGCCCTAGGTACTTAAATTGATCCACTCTTTCGAGTGAAACACCATTTAGAAAAACGGGTGGATAGTTTTGCAAACGTTTCGTACCGGCCTCAAAGACCATGCATTGGCTTTTGATTACATTGCACTTCATAAATGTCATAAGTCAATTCATAAAATTCAATAATATTTTCATTTCAAATCAATAAAATTATGTTACTTTCAACTTTTGTATTAAGTTATAATTCATCAATAGAATATAGAAACTTCTTTAACAAGAACCGTTTAAGCTTATTCTGAAACCCAATTGTATATACTAGACTTTTTATTTCTGTCGGCAGTTTATTGAAAATTTTTAATGACTTGTGGTAGGCGCTATGCTTTACAACGTTCAGGTGAGTCACTTGCTTCATCTGGAGATCTTTTCTTCTTGTACTATCCCTTTTTTTCCTTTCACCTTCAGTCTCATATTCAAAAATATATTTTGATAAGCGACTAAGTAGGACCAAAATGAACAAACTTGGGATTGTCAATATATTTAAGTCATTAAAATGTGGCTTGCATGATTCTTGCTGCTGAATTCTAACTATGGTTCTGACTGCTCTTTTCTGAATCACGAAAGCTTTTAGAGTATTGTAATCATAACTTCCTCCCCAGAAAAGTATGCTGTATCTCAGTTTTGACTCAACTAATGCGTAATAGACCATTTTTTTATGTTTTATGGTTATCGCGTTTCTTAGACTTCTTTGTACGTAACAGGTAGAGCTGATTGCTTTCTCTAGGTGTGTTAGCTCTTGTTTCCACTTTAACTGGCTATCGATATGAACTCCCAGAAACTTAACCACTGGAACACGTTCACTGTTTCTCCATATAAGACGCAGTTAATGCTATCTTTATTTTTGGAAGTAGAACAAAAAAACATTACATTGGTTTTACTGGCATTAACTTTAAGACTGTTAACAGCAGACTAGCTGTGGAAGATATCTAAGGTTTGATTAACTATGGAATCAAGATTGTTTATATTGTCAGCCGAAGTAACTGCTTTGGTATCGTCAGCAAACACCACAAGCTGAATAGATCCCGCAGCTTTTCCACTCATGTGTTGTATAAGGTGATTAACAAACGCGATAATAAATATCGGACCCAGTATGGAGCCTTGTGGTACGCCAGTGTGCGCAGGAGACAGTTGGGACCTATATGTTTCTTCACTTGGCCAATTTTGCCTGAAGAATTTGTCTGTGACACCACTGCTTTGATCGCTACGAACATCTTCCTGCTTTTAGGGTTCGGTAGTAAACAAGAAATCCTTATAGTTTCGCCATGTCCGTCTTTCTGTACGTCTGTCTGTCCGGGGCTTAGCGCAGAGACGGTTAGTACTAGAAAGCTGTAATTTGGCATGGGTATACATATTAATCACGCCGACAAAGTGGTAAAATAAAATTAAGAAAAATAGTTTTTTTTAGGGTACCTCCGCTACACGTAAAGCAGAGATGTTTTTTTTTCTCATCTATTTCATAGTGTGGGATATCGTTAAAAAGGTCGTTCAAAAATATTATGAGTTTGCGAAAACCATTTTTGGGTTCAGGGATCCGTTTGCGAAATATTAAGATTTAAACTGCAAATGTTTGTTTGAGTCGAGTGTCTCCCACCCCCTGCCAGCTAAATGGTTGTACTTGGATTTGTGAAAAAATTCATAGCAGTAGTATATATAACGAAATTAAAAGGAAAACTAACACAGCTAAGTACAGTACAGTACAGGTGAACCAGTAACAATCGACCAACTTAAATTTGCATTTTGAAAAACATGAACTTAAACTCAAACTCAAAGCATTTATTTCAATTAAACCATTTACAGGCACTTTTGAATTGTCAAATAGTCGGTCAGTTAGTCAGAAAGTTGAAGCTAGTTGCCCAGTTCCAAAACGTAGATCTTCATGGAGAAGAACGGGCAAGAATCTCCAAGGACACTCTTTTAAATATAGAAAATTACACAATCCTGGGTACATTATTCTTGTTGCTTCTATATGTGAGAACAATGTACAAAAAAAAAAAATATACAATTCAAAATATAAGATTTAAAAAAAGCCCTGGCAGAGAAGCATGTTCTCCCATACATGGGAGAACATGTATTTCAAACTGTAATGTTAAGTTTTTTCTTGGGATAAATTCATCCCAACTACGGAACCCTTCATTGTGCGTGGTCCGACACGCACTTGGCCGGTTTTTTTTAATATGACAAGTGCCATTACTTTACTCCTGACACCGTAGTGCTCAAGTTTTTCTAGCAGTAATTTGTGATTCACCGTGTCAAATGCTGAACTTAGGTCTAAAAAAAGCCTAGCTACTTTCTGTTAGTCGTCCAATCAGCAACAACTACGTCGTCATCTACGTCCTTAATCAGAGTCCATATTGCGTCTTGTGTCCCAACGTTTTTCTGATAACCAAATTGTCTTCTACTCACACCACTCCATTTAGGTTGAAATGTCTGGGTAATCTGGTTTTAATTAGCTTTTCAAGAATTTTTGAGTGAATAGGTAATACTTGTAATGAAATTGGTCTATACATCTTTGGGTCTGTTTTAGATCCTTTTTTGTGTACAGGTATTATTTTCACTATCTTCAGTTGCTCTGGAAAATGTTAGGAGAGAGGAAGCATTTGTTAATTATATAACGTTACTTAGCAAACTACTATATTATAATAATGATGTAGGTATTTTATGAGATTAACCAATAGCTTTAATACAAAATATAAATAGGTATCTATTGAGCGAAATGATTGTACAGATACAGCCAAAAAATGTTCATCACCTTATTTTCGTCTGCTCATTGCACGATAGAGTCGAGTCACTGCTTCAATCAGTTTATAGAATAGATAGTAGAGTATTAGCTGGTAAACTGATAATCATCATGTTCCATGTATTGAGTATTGATGAAGAGTTAGTTACGGAACGGAACCGGATTATTTGATAACACTCACTTACCGCCCGGCCATGGGACATTCGCTACAGCGAATATCACGCGGTGCGAACGGCGAAACGTCTAGCGACTAAAGCAAATGTACTAGTCATGGCACGCGTACCGGCGCATGGCGGGGCGACCGGCGAAATTTGCCGAGCGATTAAATCCAGATCCGGCTGGAGAAATTCCTGATAGAAAACCTAATAGTATATTATCTGAACTGAAAGACAGAAAGAAAAAATAAAGAAAATACATTTATTTAGCACAGACTAAAAGGCACACAACACGACATAATGTACTACAAGTAAAAAAAAACAAAGAAAACAAATAAAAAATGTAAAGTGCGTTGCAAGATATTAGCAGGAATGTGTGCTTCGCGGCGGCGCCAAATAGGCCCAGTTCAGCAAAAATACCAGACTCAACTCAATACTCAATTTTTTATTGCATTCCATATGTATTACATAGATGGTATAATAAGTAAGAGAGCAATATGGACCCTGTCGGGCACAGCAAAATAAGGAGAGAGGAAGAAGGCTAAGCAGTAATTCAATATTATTAGATGTTTTTAATTGGGTGTATAATTATGTATATATTGTATATTTAGGTTAGTGTATATAGGTATAGTATATTAGTTATTTTAATTTTGTGTATTGCATAAGAATAATGTAGGTAGTTATTATTTAAATTCTTAGAAGTATTTTCATTATTATTAAATTATGTTATTATTTATGTATTAATATTTAAATTTGATTTCCTATATTACTTATAGGAAATCAAATAAAAAAAAAAAAAAAAAATATATACATTATATTTCATGATGTTTGGTGTATGAAAGAAAGAATAATTTTATTTTTATTTTGCAATCGATTTGTCGTCTAAAAACTCCTTTACTGAGTATATTTTTGATTATATTTATGATTCGATTTTTGCATTCAACGCATACAGACGTGCTCATCAATGCATAATATCAATTAAATAAATTAACGCTTGCATAAAAATAGTGACCTAGTTTCAGTGTATTAGCTTGTTATACAAATAAACATTATAGTGATAAGTTAAAATAATGAACTGAATAATTATTTTTATAAACTAAAACATGGATGGCAGCCCCTTTAATCGGAGCTCGATGATGCGACGCAGCCCTCCTCCGACACCGACCCCGGTACCGACACCAGCACCTACATCGCCCCGACAACCAAGACAGGACCAAGATGAGAAAGTTGAAGTTGTGTCCACTCCGGAGATTCAGAACTGGATGGGGTCTATTGAGCAGTGTCTGAATGAGGTTTGCGCTATTACTTCTGAGGGAAAGCTAAATGCTGATCAGAAGCTAAAAATAAACAATCTTTGCCGGAAAGTTGGACATGGAGTTTCGCAAATGGCTGTTCAATACCAGTCACTTAAACAAAAAGCCATACAAACCCATACCTCCCTTAAAACCATGACCGAAGCTCGAGACCTATCAGACTGTCTAATGGAGATGAACCGGACGATTCAGGAGTCCTGCACGAAGCAGGAAACAACTTCTACATCTTTTGCAGCTATGGTGAAGAATGGGTCCAAAACCTTTGTTCGTCCTAATACTCTTAGCTCCGTGGCCATTTATCCCAGTGACAACTCAAAGACCAGTGACGAAACCAAGAACATGGTCCAAAAAATTATATGCCCTGGAGAAATGAAGCTGAAAGTACGAGGCGTACGCAAAATTGGAAAAGGAGGACTCATAATCAGCACTGAGACTAAAGATGACCTAGACAGGCTCAAGCAAACAGTCCAACTCGCGTCGTCAGGGCTTACTGTCGACGAACCTAAAAAGCGCAAACCTCGCATTATTGTAATAGGAGTCCCTACATCAATGACTGAAAATGAGGTTTATAAATGTATTTATGAACAAAACTTGGCCGACAAATTGCCTCCTATATCCCTAGATACATTTTTGACCTCTATAAAACTAAGCCACAAATCTGGTAGAAAAGATGCCGAGAATTGCAACTTTATTATAGAAGTTCCAGCCGTCATACGTAAAGCCCTCATCACACAAGACAGGCTATTCATAAATTGGTCGTCCTGCCCGGTGCGAGACTTCACTCTAGTAACAAGATGTTACAAATGTCAGCAGTACGGTCATGCAGCCAAAACATGCAAAATTGCTGCCCCTACATGTGGACATTGCGGTGAAGAAGGTCACACTATTCAAGACTGCGCAAAGAAAGCCGGAGCGCCAAAATGTGCTACATGTTTGCGCTTTAAAAAGCAAGCCAACCACAAGACGGGAGACGCGGATTGCCCGGCTAAAAAAGCTGCCGAATACAGGTACATTAACTCGATCGACTATGAAGGCGCCTAAGAGCGCCACATACTTGTGTATATTTTAGACGTAATTTGTTATTGTTATTTTCATAGTTTAGTATGGATAGTAATTTATTTACCGACATAGATAATTCATTTTTAACTGTGTCAAAGACATGTGACGTTGAGGATTGCAGACAATATCTTTCCGATTGTAAAAAGTCACTAACCGTATTGACCCAAAATATTCGTAGTATTTATAAGAACATAGATAGCTTTAAAATTTTCCTTCATAGACTTAATTTTGATTGTGATATAATGGTACTAACCGAGTGCTGGCTAGCTAACCGCATCGATAACCTCCCAGTTATACCTGGTTACAACTTATTGCATACCACAAGAAACCACAATCAAAATGATGGGGTGGTAGTCTTTGCTAAGGAATCGTTAAAGGTAACAGTCCAGGAACCTACGCCACAAGACTGTATGATTAATTGCTTAGTTATCAAAATTGGTACAACCACAGCGATAATCGCTATGTATAGGTCCCCTTCCGTTAGAAACTTGGATTCTTTTCACAATTCCTTAAACCAAATTTTACAAGGGCTAAGCTCGTTTAAGAATGTTATACTAACAGGTGATTTAAACATAAATATTGGCTCCGAAAACTGCGATGCAGGGACCCAAGATTATCTTAATATCTGCTCATACCATGGTTTTCAACCCGCTCACATATTACCTACTCATCAGAGCGGTTCCTGTCTCGATCATATGATGATTAAATCCAGCCTATCATATATTACGCTTGTTACTAACGCAACAATTACTGACCATCATGCTGTCCTACTTAAATTAAATTTAACGCTACCTAAGCAAAATCATCCCCAGACCAAAAGCAAATTAAACACAAATAAACTCGAATATGATTTACGCAATCTTGATCTTAGCCTAGTTTACAATACTGCTGACGCTAATTTGGCTTTATCGTACTTTATAAAACATGTCCAGCAAGCAATTTTACGTAACACGATAGTTTCTACAGTGAATAAGAAACTCTATAATATTAAACCTTGGATTACACCTGGACTAATTCGGTGTATAAGACACAGAGATAAACTTCATCAGAGAACTAAGAGATACCCTGATAATCAAATAATTCAAACCACTTATAAAAGATACAGGAACTTCTGCAACAATCTCCTAAAGAATTTAAAAAATAATTACGATAAAAATGAATTAAATAGAGCAGGCAACAATAGCAAGCAACTTTGGAAACATATTAAAAACGTCACCAATATGTCTAAACAGCGTGAATCAAATTCGAGTTTACTGCTTACTAATCCTTCACGACACTTGTCAGCTAACAACGTAAATAACTTCTTTGTCAATATTGGGAAAACTCTTGCTGAACAGACTCCGAAACATTATTATTGTGACCAACCATCTTTCCAAAAATCTAGCAATAGCTGTAACCTGAAATCTTTTGCTATGCTGGACACTGACGAAGTCGAAATAGCCCGAATAATTTCTGGACTAAAAGATGATTGTGCAGTTGGATGGGATAATATAAGCAATAAGATCCTTAAACACTTTAAGCATATTTTGGTACCTCCCTTAACGCATATATACCGAATCTGTCTATCCAAAGGAATTTTCCCTAGCTGTCTTAAAAAGGCAGTTGTAATACCCGTCTTTAAATCTGGTTGTAAAGACTTAGTAAACAATTATAGGCCAATATCGATACTCCCCTCATTATCAAAAATATTAGAGAAAATTATAAATAATAGATTAATTAACTATGTAGAAAAAAATAATTTCTTATCCCCTGCGCAATTTGGATTTAGAGCCAAATTATCCACAGCCGATGCGGTGCATAGCCTGACCGATTATATTTCAGAAGAACTCGGCAAAGGTAACCAGACCTTAGGAATCTTCCTTGATTTAGCCAAGGCCTTCGACACGGTGTCTGTTTCTGTTCTTCTAAACAAATTAGAGGCCATAGGAATAAGGGGAACACCGCTGAAACTATTTGCGGACTACTTAGATGACCGATACCAATGTGTTAGAATAGATAATATCACGAGCGATGAGCAGAAAAGTACTGGTTTTGGTGTTCCCCAGGGAAGTATTCTGGGCCCTACGTTATTCCTGATTTATATTAACGATTTGTGTAATCTGAATCTTAAAAACGGCAAAATTATATCTTACGCTGACGACACGGCATTAATATTTACCGCAAAAACCAGCAGCGAAGTGTACGAAATTGCTCAACTAGGTTTTAATACTGTGACTAATTGGCTTCAAAGCAATTTACTAACCTTAAATGCTGACAAGACAAAATATATTCACTTCTCCATGCGCAAGCCTCACCTTAACATTACTAACGCTCATCTATATGCCCATAAATGTGGAAACTGTTCAGTCAACATGTGTAATTGCCCTTTTATCCTCAAAACGAGCAGCATAAAATACCTCGGGGTAATAATGGACGACACACTGTCTTTCAAAAAACATATTGAAAGTCTAGTTAAAAGAGTGCGCAAAATAATATATGTTTTTAAAAAATTGCGAACGTTTGCAGATTCAAAATTAATCACTCAAGTTTATTTGGCCCTATGTCAATCTATTATTCAATACTGCATCTCTTCATGGGGTGGCGCACCGAAAACCTATCTACTTCCTCTTGAAAGAGCTCAGAGAGCAATTTTAAAGGTAGCAAACTTCCATCCCTTTTTCTTTCCCACAAATCTGCTATATAAATCCTGCAACATGCTGACTGTTCGCCAACTTTTCATTATGCACTTAGTATTAAAACAGCACACCATGCTTTCCTACACTGCTGACAATAATAACAAGAGACGGAATGATATAATATGCACATCTAATGCAACCTCAAAACATGTCTTTGTAGAGAGATTTTTTACATTCTTAGGCCCATTTTTGTACAACAGATTAAATAGAAAACTAAGTATGTATAACTTAAATTACTTTAGCTGTAAAAAAATTATAGTTGAATATTTACTAACCATAGATTATGCGCAGACAGAAGATCTACTTGTTGTCTGCAAATAGATCCGCTAACATGATATTTTACTTTTATTTACCTAATTTTAATTTAGTTTATCCTTTATACTCATTGTTAATTTATTACATTAAGTATTTATGCTCTTCGTAGCCTGAAACACAGGTTCAACCTAGTTCAGGCAAATAAGCAACTGTGCTCTATTTTAATGATTAAGTTACTTATTGTAAATGTGCCCCTTTTTATAAATAAACGATTTTATTATTATTATTATATTATATGACTTGGATTCCAGAAATTGTTTCAGTTTATTAATAAATATATTTGTTTTGCTTACTTCTCTAATGTCATTTGGCAATTTATTATACATTTTTATAGACATAACTAAAGGGCTGGTTGAGTGCATTTTGAGTCGGGATTGGGGTATGTTTATTTTGTTTTTGTTGTCGAAAAGTGTATCTTGTTTGTGTTTCTTCGCAAGTGGTGTAAAAATCTGGGTGTTTTCTGACAAATTTACATAATTCTAAGATATATAAACAGGGAAGTGTGAGTATTTTGTGTTTTCGGAAGTGTGGTTTGCAGCTATCTGTTTGTTGTATGTTGGTTATTATTCGAATTAACTTCTTTTGTAGAATAAAAATGGTTTGTGAATCTGCACTACAGCATGACCCCATAGCTTAGCCATGCCTGGGCATATGCATAGTAAGTGACAAGTGCAGTTTGAAGGTTGGTAGATTTTTTAATCTCGCGTAGGGCATATGAAAATTTTGATAGTTTTCCTCTTATTTTCTGTAAGTATATGGGATTTCCAATTTATGTGGGTATCTATAGACAAACCAAGGAGAGTAAATTCATTTACTTGTTCCAGTTTTGCATGATTAAAAATGAAATTTAGTTTTAATGGGGATTTTTGATGGGGATGAAAAGTAATTAATTTTGTTTTGGTGAAGTTAATTTCTAGATTATGGTTATCCATCCAGTTTACAGCTGTAGAAAGAAGGGAGTTTAATTTGCCATTTATATTGTCATCGTTCTGGCATGAGGTGAGCACAGAGATATCGTTCGCAAATAGAACACATGGTCCGTTTATAATTTTAGGAAGGTCATTTATATAGATAAGAAACAAAAGGCAGCCTATCACACTCCCTTGGGGAATTGACGCGTTAACTGCTTTACTGTCAGATCTCATTTTAATTATTTCACAACACGTAGACAACTTGTGCTTGCCGCTGGTTTACAACTGGACTGGAACTGGAAATAGAACTAAGGACTCTACGCTCTAAGTCGCGGTTGTGATCCTTAAGTGGACCAACGAGGCAGGAAGAAGCACGGAACAGGCAAGTTAGTAAATCCCAAATAACCTGTCTTCTGCCTCCATTACAAGAATTCTACAAATATAACAGATCGATACTAATATACATGCATAAAACATTGTGAACGGCCCGGACGGCCAGCTATTCTTACCGGATCTGTGTCGCGTCCGGTTTTGGAACGATCCATATATATAAGTATATTTCTAGGGAACGATCGATACCTTTCCTCACGGCTGTCGCGAGAGGTGTGAAGCCATTGCTCGGGTTCATAATGCCGATTAGAGCTGGTCGTTCATCGAGCATGCCTTGCACCTAAAGAATTAAATAAGAAAAATTACATATTTTAGTACAGATTTGGATAAGATAAGATAAGATAAGATAAGATTTATTTATTTGCATAGAATGTAGGTAACGAATACATTTAGGTGTTACAATATTTTGAGATCCTTATACATTCTGCCTCATGGCATGCAAAATTTTTTATTAGCTTTTAAATGTAAATTAATTATTAACTTATTACAGTTTCTTTATAAAAAGTTATTTACTTATACAATATGTTATTTACTATTTTTATTATTTAATTTATTTAGAGGTACTTATTTGTTTAATATATGTACAATAGTTATTAAAAAGACTTGTCATTTAAGAAATCTGTTATAGAGTAGTAGCATTTTTTTACTAGTAATATTTTCAAGTACTTTTTAAATATTCTTAGAGGTTGCTCTTTAATATTTCTAGGTATATGGTTATAAATAAGAGGAGCCATACACATAACACTTTTCCTCAATAAAGCAGTTTTATATTTACCTAAGCATAACTTGTCTTCGTATTGGGTTCTTAAACTTGTAGTCCTATTTCTAGTATTTTTTAAAGTCGGGAATAAGTGAGTATTTGTTTTAACAAAAATAGCCATTTCTAATATATATAGACATGTAAATGTAAGCAGATTATTTTGTTTAAATACAGGTACACAGCTGTCGGTTACTTTAAGGTCAAAAATACATCTAATACAGCGTTTTTGCGCCTTAAAAATATTTTCTCTTTCACTGCAGTTGCCCCAGAATATTATACCAAACCTCAATACAGAAACAACTAGACTGTGATATGCTATCAATACTGTCTGTAAATTAACTTTTTTTGATAAACTATATAATGCGTAAGCGGATGAACTTAATTTTTTGCATACGTCATCTGCTTGAGTTTTCCAAGTCAGTTGGCTATCAATTGATATTCCTAAAAATTTTGTAACATTGGCCTTCTCTATTGTTTGTCCATTATAATTTATATTCATATTTGTGTCTAGTATTCTTTGATAGAAATGCATTACTTTTGTTTTGTCTAAATTTATAATTAAATTATTTTCATCCAGCCAATTCACGAATTTATTAAGCGTACTATTGATATTAGCTTCATAACTATCTTTATCGTTACATTTAATTATTAAAGTGCTGTCATCAGCAAAAAGGACCATTGGGTTTGGTATTTGGCTTGGTAGATCATTTACATACAGTAAAAATAATAAGGGGCCGACAACGCTGCCCTGTGGGACACCAAATTTAATATTTCTGCTGGAAGAAGTGTACTTTTCTCCTTTTTTTGATTTTGCACAAACTCTAGAAATTTCTGTAAATTGTTTGCGTCCTTTTAGATAAGTTGTAATAAGATTATGCACATTTCCTCGTATACCGTATCTATGAATTTTATTCAAAAGGATGTCATGATTTACGTAATCAAAAGCTTTTGACAGATCCGTGAATAATGCACATATAGGTATTTTTTTATCAATACTTGGCATTATGATATTCAGAAAGTCGAAAATAGCCATATTAATGTTAGTGTTTTTTCTAAAACCTTTCTGCTCGTTACATAGGATATTAAATTTTGTCAAAAAGGCGTAAATTGAATTATAGATTATCTTTTCTATTATTTTGGAAAAAATTGAAATTAACGAAATTGGTCTATAGTTTGTGATTTCATCTCTGGCGTTCTTTTTATATAGAGGCTTTACCTTAACGATTTTAAGTTGTTCTGGAAATTTGCCAGCTGATATGCATGCATTAATTATATGAGCCAAAGGTGCGGCTATATAACTATCGACATATTTAATTGCCTTTGTGGAGACACCATCATAGCCAAAGCTTTTTTTGTCTTTCAAAGATTTAATTATGCGTATGATGTCTTGAGGAATTACTGGAGGTATAAAAATAGAGTGTGGATTTTCCTTCACAACATTATTAAACTCACTTTGTGATACTGTAGCAACTTGATCAACGAAAAAATTATTAAAAGATTCTGCTAAGACATAAGGATCAGATAGGACTGTATTATTGTGTTTTATTTGCGAGATAGGTTCACTTATACTTTTATTTTTATTTATTATTTGCCAGACTGTTTTAGGTTTATTTTTAGAATGATTAATTAAGTAATTATTTTGCGATTTTTGAGTTAATTTTATAATTTTCTTAAAAGTACGCGAATAATTATGGTATAATATCTTATTTTCTTTTGATGGTTTTAATCTCTGTTGCCAAAGTAGATGTCGTTGTTTCCGGCTACAAGTACGTATGCCACGTGATATCCAAGTGATCTTTTTTTGAGATTTTATTGTGACTTTTTTAAAAGGAAAACATAAATTGTGTAATAAGTGAAAAATATCCATGAAATTATTATACGATTCATCAGGATCTTCTACGTTGTACACGTCACAAAATGATAAATTTTTGAGATGATTTCTAAAAGTTTCAAGATTTTCCTTGGAAATATCTCTTTGCATAATGTGCCAAGATTTTATTAAGCAAGTTTTGTTAGTTTTCACATTTATAATTTGTGCAGTATGATCTGACAATCCAAAATCCTTTATTTTATATTGACCACATTGTTTGAAATTGTGAGCAAAATTATCAAGACAGGTATTGCTAGCAAGTCGAGTTGGTTCATTAATTTGTAACTTCAAATTGTAGCTTAAGAGAAAGTATTCAAATTCCAATGAATGTCTATTATTTTTTAAAATATCGATATTGAAATCCCCACATATAATTAGTTTTTTATTTTTAATACATATTTTTTTAAAAATGGCATCTAAAATTTCATAAAATATATTTATATTTGTAAACTTGGGGGGTCTATACACACAAATTATAATCAACTTTTGTTGCGTAAGTTCAACAGCGCAACACTCAATTATTCCCGCTATAGAGAAATTCATAATCTCTGGTAATTCTTTAAATTCGTAACCGTTTTTGACCAAGATACAGGAACCACCTCGTTTTATATTACTCCTTGCATAACTCGCTGCAAGTTTATAATTCGGCAAATAAAGTAACTTTTCCTGACCTGAAATTATGAAGTGCTCAGTTATACATATAACATCTATCAATATTTTTTCGCTTGACAACTCTTGAATATATACAGTCAAAAGATCTGACTTGTTTAAAAGTCCAGCAATATTTTGATGAAAAATACATAAATTATTAGAGAAAAAACTGGTTAGAATTCAGATCAATTACATTGTCTTGCGGTTGGACAGCTTTGTTGTTGTTAACAAGTAGCAATAAATTATCAAAAACGTTTTTCATTCCTAGATTATTCAATTTTCTATCATACTTAGAAAACATAGTAAAATCGTATAATAGGTCTAAATTAGAGTCCAATACCATGGCGTAATTATGACACTGCAAATCCAAATCAAGTAAGCTGTTAAAAGTTTCTATGCGCCAGTTAAACATTGTCGAATAATTGCTTAATTTAAAAGTTGGTACGCACAATATTACATTAGTATGTTGAATCTTTTGCAATTCATTTCTAAGTGCTACTACAATCTCAACATAATTTTCAGTTCTTTTGAAGTCTTCTTCTCCTATTAAGACTATACAATAGTCGTCTATTGAAAAATCTTTAACTTTTTGATCCAAATTACGAATAAGCTGAATGGTTCCACAATTTGGTGTGACATAATGACAAACTTGCGAAAATTTAAAAGTTTCCTCGGCAATTGATAAAACATCATTATTTTTATTAGAGCTAATGATGCAAATTTGATTTTTCCGAATTTTCATATCACTAATTTCTGGTTTTTCTTTTTGGACCGATGTATTTTGAGACGGTCGTGCACTCTCGCATATTAAAGTTGGTTTTTGTTTTGAAAGCGTCGATGTAGACCGAATTTGTTCGGTTGTTTGGTTGTCTGTTTGTTGTTTAGGAGGCTTGTTCTTATGAGAGCAACTACGTGGAGTTGACGATCGCGAATTCTTTCTGGGAGTAATCTCATTTGTAAGTTTAAATGTTGCTTTTTTAAGGACATCGTTTTTGGATGTCACTTCACTCAACCTATTTTTCAGATCGCCGTTTTCTAAAGAAAGATTATTAATTTCTTCGTGTGCGGAATTTAGTTTTGAGGTGAGATCTTCTATTTGTAATTTAAGTTGTTGTATTAGTAAAGTATTCTCGTCAGCTGATATATTCGGTAAACTACTGGTGCTGCCATCTACTGTTGTACTATTTGCATTCGCTCCATCAAACGATATTTCTGTTGTGGAGTGTCTTTGTGGTTTTCTAAACGTTATGTTCTCAAAGAAATTCATTCTAAGTGATAGATATCAATACTAGAATGAATTCAAAAATGGAAAAAGAACCTCTTCCAATCGGTCTCGAACTGGCCCTGTACGTGTTTTTAACTCAAATCCAACACGCAAACCACTCGACCACGCAGACATTAATTTAAGGTTTCAAATTATGGTTCTATAGGCGCGTAGTTGCAACGCTTTCCGTTATTTATAATTTTGAATTGACGGTAGATTTTATTTTTTTATATTTTTGTTTTTGTTTTTTTATTAAAGTTAGTTTTAAACACTGAATTTGGTTTATAATTATTGTTAATAAAGTTTAATTGTCACTAAGTGTTGAATAATTGTCACTAGTTCACCATAATAAACACAGTTTCCGTTCTATTTTGATCGACACAGAGCACTAGGTTTTTAACAGTATTTAACTTGTTAAACCGTGATTGTTGTCACTAGATAACAATGGTGCCGATTCTCTTGTACACCGAACTAAAAAAAACTGGAATAAAACAAGTTTTGAATTTGTTTTAACATACCTACAATAGAATAGAATAGAATAATTTTATTTCGGACAGAGTCCATAGGGTTAGTAACAACAATAATAGAGTTACCATACAGTTATCCTGAACTAAACTCGGTTATTACTTCCGTATGACGTACGTGTATTTTTAAAGGGGTATGCAATGAGATTGCCCGCGAAATGCAAAATTGCAGGCCAGGTCTAGCAGAATTGGATTATTTTTCAATTGCTAGAATCTCTGAATACCCATCCTTGTCGTTTTCTGTTTTCATGCTTATTTTTTCGTTTTATAATTATTATTATTATTTTTAAATATTTCTTAAAAACTATATATAAAACATTTAAAAATAAAAAAAAATGTGTTCCGCAGGTATCAGGAGCAGGGTCCAAGCTAGTTATTAAGTATTTATTATATAGTTATAGTTATCCGTCAAGATAACTTCGTCCATAATTGCACAGACGAAACCTTCAGTTTCCCCGAAAAGGTCACCAAAACGTAGCCAGGATACGGACGAAATCTACAAAGGGCTCATGAAGAGCCCGATAGAAGCTCCCGTGAAGCTCCTTGCTTTGCCATACCTCTTTGCGGTCATCTGTAGTAAGTACCACAGGCTTGTGCCAGTTCTCTTTAGCCGTGTAGAGTGGGGTGATCATGCTTATTTTATTATTATCCTAGCTAAAGAGCTACAAGGATCTTTCGACTCTCGAATGACGTTGACATGGGGGCGCTGTTGGTAAACATTTGTGACATTGTTTTGTGAAATGTATTGAAAAAAACAAGATGGCGGTGCATTGTGGATCGAAAAAAGGCCCTCGAAGAAATAGGAGCTTAAAGGAGACCACCCATTCCGGGATTTAAAAAAAATAATAATTATTACATATTTTTAAAGTACACATAGAACGTATTATTTTTTACTAAGGCGTCAAAGTTGAGAACAATTTAGGTTCGGAGATATATACCAGGTAATAATTAGAACGATAACCTAGAGTCCCAATGTTCTCCCAGCTTCCAACCAGTAGACCAAGCGCACCTTGACAAGGTTGTTGCTAAAGTTGAATGTAGAGCTTCATCCCACCCGTTGAATATCCTGATGATCCTCTGCCTCCCATTCCTGCTATCTACCACACACCAAAGATACTGGTGCATTACAACTGTCAACTGCCCAAGCCAACGAGTCAAGACTTGTTACGATAAGTCGTTGGGTAATCGAAGTGGTAAACTAGGTTTAAGTGTGGCTACAAATTTTCTATAATATAATCAGCGAGGTCATTCTCGACATTTCAACTCTGTTGTATGATTTGCAAAAAGTTCTCTGCATATATAACACTATAACTATTGGTTGATGAAATGCATTTATGAGGCTGGCGCTGCTTCCCTAAAATCGTCCATCATGTGTGGCATAATTGCCCTATTTAAAAAATCCTGGTGAATTAACTTCTAAGATGTCGTATCCAGTTTGATTGTTTATTCTGCACAAACAAAACGCACATTTACAAATATAAAAGGACATAAAATACACACATACAAAAGAAGCCAAATGCCTCGTATTAAAAAAAAAAAAAATTGACCATGTTGTTAATTGGTGGTCAAGGCCACGGACTAAAGACAATATTGCGTAATTACTCTTGCGACATTGGCCAATAACAACAAAAACAAAAAAAACAAAATGCTGATTGCAGAGTTAACTACTTTTGTAACAAATAATAAGAAACATTAAGCTGTGCGTCGCATCTGTGCAAGAAAAGGTCATTCTTCAGCGAAATGCTGTGAATTCGGACGAACCTAACGTCAACAGCGCTGGTGTTCTGTAATTACGTATGGAATGACATATTGACGTTCCCCTGCGTGACTTAATAAATCGTGGTAATTATGCATAAATATACGAGTATCATAGGATACATCAGGTAGGCAAATTAGCAACTTATATATTTTTTGCAAAATAAGTGTATGGTTATATCTCCAGAACGGAGAGAATAACCGTTAGGTAAATCCTTGCACACGGTGATGTAACTATTTATTTATGATTTTTTGATGAACTTGATTTTTTCAGAAAAGACGCCGTTTTTTTTTCAAAAAAGCGTGATACTCAGTAGCAGATTTTACACAATTAAACCACGAACTATAATTCACACTCAGTCTGTATTTGGGCAGAGTAACGTTCTTATCACTAGTTCACAATATAATGCATGCTAAGAATGATTTGCCTGCCTTTTTATACATTTAACCGCCATATTCAAATCTACTGTCAGTTATTTACCCAATAAGTTATGAAATACTAAATTATTGTTATAAAAATATAATAAATTACTTATTATGGGAAAATAAATCAAAGAAAATTATTTAGATATTTGAAAGTAATTTAGGAATAAACAAGCAACTACTACGTCATAACCGTCGAGTATCTATCTGGTACTTGTTAACACTCGGCCATCATGCACAGGCCGTGTCCCACGGCCCTCGTTGCTTCCTTCAGCGGCTTGCCCGGAGTCCCGAAATAGAAATAATGTCTGCTGTACATTATTTGTAACTTGTTGTTTGTGAAATATAATAGGTTTGAATATATTAGTTAATGACCTTGGTTTATGTTATTTTATTTTCCACTGCTTATCACACAGCCTTAAGATTTGTTTTTATTTGTCCAAATAATATATAATTATAGTTCCTTTTATAGAATATTGGTCAGATCTCTCATTTAGAAGTATTGCACAGCTATCTTTTTACAAATGAAGTCTTGGTCACACAGCTAAGGTATGGACTTGATTACAAAGCCGTCTGCGTCCCTATTATGAACTTGACCACAAAGCTGTCCCTGCTATGGACTTGTACACACAGCTTGATCACACAGCGCAATTGCCTATTGTCTCTATTATTATGGATTTGATCACACAGCCATCCCTATTAATATTAACAAGATCACACAGCAGTCTTTACTAATAGATTTTAGATCACGTAGCCATAAAATTATGCGGATGGACTTGATCACACAGCTGACCTCACCTACTTAATATCTTATCGTTATAATAAGTACGTGGATTTGTTGCCAATAATAATTATTGTCACACAGTGAAATTATGAAATGATTATTAGTTATAGGTAAAATTCAGAGAAATAACTATTCAATGTACCTACAACTTTTTTTTTTTTAGGTAACTTTATTTACACTTTTGGTTCACTAAACTTAGCTATAAGATAATACAAGATTCAAATAATGAAGAGTCACACATCTGTAACGATCAGTATATTGTATTAATTAACTTTCAAGAAGATCAATCAAATCGTCTCTGTCTACTTCTCGGTCACTGCCTGAACTTTCTTCCTCAGATATAGTTGGTTTGTATGGCCGAAGAGTTTCTCCTCTAACTACTGCGCTAAACTTTTTATAGCCTTTCATACCCTTTATACTCGAGATTGTATATCGGTCCAACGACTGTTCGGCTTTAGATATTTTGTAGGGACCTGTATATCGCCCAATAAGTTTTCTAGTAACCCCAGTGGTTGCATCTCTAGCTACACCACCTTTCCAAAGAACTAGTTGACCTACGGTGTACTTTATACATTTTCTATGTTTTCCTGCAGTTGGTTCTGTGGAGTTCCAGAGGTAGAGGGCGCGTCAGACGGGAAGGATGGATATCTAGAATTAGTTTGACTGAACATAAGGTTAAATGGCGAAAAGCCAGTAGTAGCATTGGTTATATTATTGATTCCCCATACTATATCATCTATTTTACTATCCCATCTACATTCGCTTTCGGACATAGTATTAAGACCATTTAAGAATGTTCGATTTACTCGTTCGACCTGCCCCTTCGAGCGAGGACTGGCTATAGCATTTAATATATGTTTGAATTGATTTCCCTCGAAGAATTCTTTGAAGTATCTACTCGTAAACGCTTTTCCTCGGTCTGTTATTATTCTAACTGGATAGCCAAACTGCATAATAATTTATTTTACGAGTAGTAGTCGAATGGTTTCTATTGAACTACAATTTTTAGCTGATCGGGGAAATACAAATTTAGTAAAAGCGTCGATAACCACTAAGATATAAGCGTTTCCTTTACGAGTTTTGGCAAAAGGACCTAAATGGTCAGCATGCAACGTATGCATAAATTCAAATTCAAATTACAAAAAAAAATATTTCACATAAACCTATAAGGGCACTTATGAAACGTCAGAAGCTAGGTGCACGGTTCCAATTGGTCGTTTCCTATGGAGAAGAGCCGGCAAGAAACTCCACGGTTACTCTTTTAAAAGTAAATGGTTTTTACAATGTTTCCAAGTTACAGTGTTAAAAGGTATGAGAGGACAGTGTAGGCTCATCAACAAGTAGGTACCAGGTAGGTACTTAGTAAAATATTAAATGGTCCACAGATCTACAGTCTGTTATGTCTACAACGTTCTCTCATTCATAAAATTAAAAAAAAAAAAAACTATTTAAAAGATAAATGAAATACCGAATAAAAATAAAAACCTATTTAAACCAAATGATAATGGCTGCCACTACAGCTGTAACAGATCAAATTTAATAAAAAATCTAGAATATTGTATATACAATGTCAAATAATAAAAAGATTATGTCATTTGTAAATTAAAATAAAATAAAAAAGTAAATTAAAATAATTATCGTAATTTGGGAGCAGTTAATAGACATTTACATAGTTATGCCGTTAATGAGGCACCAGGGAAGCCACATGTGCAGAATGAATTATTGCCAAACTTCCTTGTCTTCAACGTAGTCTTTAATCTTATAGTATGCTTTTATGATAAGGACACGTTTGATGTGGGCTTTGAACTTTCCATCGCTAAGTTCTGTAACTGACTTTGGCAACTTGTTATAAAAGCGAATACTGTTTATAAGAAATGACTTACTAGTTTTAGTTAATCTAAATTTGGCTATCACAATTTTATGTTTACTACGTGTATTTATATCATGGAAATCGCTTCTTATTATGAAAAGTCCTAAGTTTTTGCGAACATACAAAATACTTTCTAAAATATAAAGAGAAGGCTGAGTAAGTATATCAATTTCTTTGAATTTATCTCTAAGCGACTCACGAGGAGCCATTTTAAAGATCGCGCGAATTGCCCTCTTTTGTAAGATGAAAACTGAATCTACATCAGCTGCCGATCCCCACAGCAGAACGCCATAAGACATAATACTGTGGAAATAAGCAAAGTATACTAACCTAGCTGTGGCTACATCAGTCAACTGCCTTATTTTTCTTATTGCATATGTATGCAGCTGAACTTAATCTACCTGAAAGAGCTCTAATGTGGGCGCCCCATTGCAATCTCGAATCTAAAGTAATTCCTAGAAATACAGTTTCCGTAATAGCATCTAGTTTCTTGAAGTCAAGTTTTAAATTTAGACCTGCTAGAGGTACATTTGGTAATGAGAACTTAAGGCATTAAGTTTTGTTCGCATTAAGTAAAAGATTATTAGCTGCGAGTTCCACAACTATATGCTTTGGCATTAGCTCTCAATTCAGAAGGTAGTCCACGTATTATGCAGGAAATAGCATCTCCACCGTCTATGTCGCATTTCTTCAACAACAGGGATAATTTTTCGTGATAATATTTTGTCATCGCCTCTATATCTTCCTTTGTCCTTGTCAGCATACGTTCCAATTTGTCCACGTAGTCAGTCGATCGAGGAAAAGTGACCTGAAGCATTTCCTTCCAACCATCCCAGGTCAAATTGTAGTTGTCAAGGTCGTCATACCATTTTAAGCAGCACCACGCAACCGCAGTTGCATGATAAATGTTCGATCGGTGTTTCCCAGCCATAGACATCGCCTAGTTGGTCTATTTTGTGGAACCAACCTATAACATTGCTGCTGTTGTATTCGGGGCGAAATTTAGGAATAACTTCGGCATCGCTGGGAGCAACATGTCGTTTATTATGCGACTTGGTCTTATAAAGTTCTTCAGAGAAAAAGTTTTCACTATTTTCATCTTCCGAAGTGGTTGACTCACTACAGTTTCGTTTACGTTTCCCCAAACCGTTAAAATATGGTCCTGACATTTTATCACTATCCCACTTCTGAAATGATACTCAGTAGCAGGTTTTACACAATTAAACCACGAACTATAATTCACACTCAGTCTGTATTTATTTATTTATTTAATACTTCAAGCACAAAAATGTACAGAGGCGGACTTAATGCCATAGGCATTTTCTACCAGTCAACCTTTGGGTGATGGAGAGACAAACAGTGGTAGGTGCAATTACGAAAAATTGAGGAATAAAAATAAAAAACTTAAGTAATATATAAAGATACACATATACCTATTACAAACAATAAACATAATATATATGTCTGATTATATATAAATATAAGCACAAATAAATACACATAAATACACGAATATACTAAAACAAATAAGACAAACAATGGGAAAACATTAACGTTGTGATGATACTGCCAGCTTCTTACGAATGTGCTCGCGAACTTTAACTTTAAAGGATAACCGGTTGGTTGCCATCCTGATTTCCTGGGGGAGCGCATTCCACAGGGAGATAGATTGAATGAAGAAGGAGGAGTGAATGAAGTCTGTGCGGTGAGTGGGACATAGAAGAACGCGGTTATTTGAAGACCGTAGATTTTTACTGTGGTTGTCACAAATGTATTGAAAGTGGGGGGCTAGATAACTAGGGGAAGTGGGAGAGACAAGAAATGAAAACAAGGTAGTCAGCGCCCTTTGCTCTCTGCGCTGGCGTATGGGCAACCACTGAACCGCTGTATTTGGACAGAGTAACGTCCTTATCACTAGTTCACAATATAATGCATGCTAAGAATGATTTGCCTGCCTTTTTATACACTTAACCGCCATATTCAAACCAACTGTCAGTTATTTACCCAATAAGTTATGAAATACTAAAATTATTGTTATAAAAATCAAATAAATTACTTATTATGGGAAAATAAATACAAAGAATATTATTTAGATAGGTATTAATGACAATATTTGAAAGTAATTTAGGAATAAACAAGCAACTACTACGTCATAACCGCCGAGTATCTATCTGGTACTTGTTAACAAGCGGCACTAAATCTCGTTATACTCGTATGACGTACGTCAAAAAAAAAAAAAAGTTACATCATCAGATATAACGGTTATTCTCTTTATTCCGGAGATATAAGCATTAGCTCCATAGACAATTTTTTTGCAAAAAAAAAATATAAGTTGCTAATTTGCCTACCTGATTGTATCCTATGATATATTTATGCATAATATTGGCTATAAGAAACCATTTTAGGCAAAAACCGACACTTCAAAATTTCAGTTCCTATTTCTTCGAGAGTCTTTTTTCGATCCACAGTGCGTCGTTAGTTCTGATTTTGGCTACGCGTCAAAAGTTCGTTGAACAGTAGGTATGTACTTGTTTGATGTATCCACATCGCACCGCCATACAGAAGCACACGGCGGAGGTGCCGTCGGTGTCAGTGCTCGACCACGTCGGCTCGGACCACTGAGACTCCAGCCATTTGTGAGCTCCATTCCTGACTTGAACCAATCTGCTCAGACAGAGAAATAAATCAAACCAACAATTTGTACTATTGATAAAAAGGGTGAAATAACATCAATTATTGAAGACATGGTATGTACTGATAATCCCCAAAGGTCGTCAGTTTTTTTTTACATCAAGATCTTTAAAAGATTCTATAATGTCTTTAGCAGTAGTAATTGTAAATTCAAAAGTTTGTCACATGCTGGTACACATTCTTTTAGTATTGAGTAAGCAGACGTGGAGGACGACGATGGTTGTTATAATGGGGATATTAGTGAAGAAATTTTCAAACTCAGTTGCCACCTCCACGTCTGCCGTAATATCTACATCATTGATTTTTAGATGGAAGTCACGATTCCATACTGCCGTTCTTCCCGTTTCTGAATTAATAATATTCCAGGTTGTTTTAATTTTATTTCCAGAAAATATTATTTTATTTTTAATGTGTATGGCTTTTGCTGAGGAACAGGCTCTTTTAAAAGTTTTAGAAGATTTCTTAACAAATTCTTTAAAAGTTTCATCATGGTTTTTTCATGATATAATTCAAATAACCTTTGCTTACTTTTGTAAATACCTGGTGTTGCCCAATCACTAAATATAACGCGGTCACAAACAGGCAATGTTTTAGAGGTGAAAACCTTCCTAGACTCACAATTGATGAGGTTAAATAGTGAAGTATAAGCTCCATCCGGGTCGTTGTGATAAGGCAAACCGGATAGTTTTTCCATTAAACTATTTTTAAATTATCCTAAGCGACTTTTATTTACAGGAACAAAACTCACAAGTTTTCTTTGAGCTTTGACTGTTTTCTGAGGGACAGTGACCAACTGGCCACAGTGGTCAGAGAAAGTTAAGTTAAGTTTGTAAAAATATTGTCAATACAGGTAGCACTAGTGGCAGTTATTCTAGTCCGCTCAAAGAACGTACTGTACAAATTATATGACCTAAATAATGTTATAAATTTATTTACTAAAGCAGATTTTTCCAGTATGTTAATGTTGAAATCTCCACAGACAACAACTGTTTTATTATTGTTAAGTCTTTAATAATACTTCTTCCACATATTTCTCAAAAATCAATTATCCTAACACATGCACAGGAATCCTTGTACAAAGATTTCAGTGCCCGCACCAAGCGCTAGTCCACACCGTATATGGATAGTGCCGACCACAGGGTTTATTGCAGTTAATGTATTATACATATACATAAACGTGAAATAAATTCTCTAATTGATGGTGAAAACCGCATCAAAATCCGTTGCGTAGTTTAGAAGATTAATCTGCTCAACGGATTTTAATGCGGTTAATATAGTCAGCACGAAAAGCGACATTAATTTATAATAGATAGAAGAGTATATTTTCAAAATCTTATGGCTATTTACCTTGTTTGCTTTATTTCATTCTGACCATCTCCGCTTTCTTCGGCTTTTCGAATTTTATCAGTATCAATAGATTCTGTAACGTTTGCATCACCACGTCCACTATCATCATTGTTACTGTCAGTACTCTTTTCTTCTCTCTGCTTATCATGTGCCCTCATCTTCTCATACACAGAAGCTTCATCACCATAGAACTGGATCGCTCGTTCTGCGAGAGTAGAAACAGCTGTGGCCTTCACTATGACTCTCAGGCGGAATTTGTGACAATGTCTTGATGCTAGGTTGTCTATTTCTTTCGATGTTTTTCCGCCCCTGAAACGTAATATAGATTCGATTTAAAAAAGTTGGTCAAGAAAAAAAAAGTGATATGTAGTTACTATAGTAGGCACTTGGCGTTAGGGTGAAGTAGCCCGTCCCGCCATTCCACCATAGGACCTCGTGGAGCTGTGACCGACGAAGCTCGATTTCTCGCAGCATCGGTCCAACGCTCCGCGTTCGCGCCTCCTCGCGCTACTGGTACAGTGGAGCGAGTGCTCTCTCTTCTAGGTCCCAGGGTGGGGATCCGGCCAATACACAAGCCGCCTCGTAGGTGATCGTGCGATTCCCCCTGATAGCTCTGACGGCCATCGCCCTCCGCGGTTTTCAACTATCGCGATACTGCCGGCCGCCAGGTCAGAAGCTAACACTGGCCCCCGTTCAGGGCCATGAATCGCACTATCTCCAACAGTCGGTCTCCACCAGATTGGGAAGTAGCATTACGAGCGCGCCCACCGCGCCCATCAACTTGGGCGTTAGCTGCTGAAAGTGGAGGCTGAAGTCAGCAGTCAGCACGTCTCGCTTCTGTCGATGATGAGGCGATCCGACCTAGTCGCCGAGCCCGACAAATGGTTCGGGAGGAGGCATTTGGAGGGTTCCCTGTTGTTGTTGGAAGTCGCACATGATCCCATGATTCCCAGTCCAAGTTTGGGAAGGGAACACGATGGTTTACCAAACCGGGAAAAATAACATTTAATATAAAATTAAATCATTTATTTTACAGATCATAAAATCCAATTTATTAGGTAGTAATTACATACTTAGGTATATTTAGGTAGTATCTTCACACTTGGCGTAATGTATTCAAAATATTCGCTTTATTTCACAATTGACAAGCAAAACTTAAACTTGATTTAAAAATAAAAAAAATATGCAGGTTTGGACAAATACACCAAGTGAAGCATAAAAGTTTTTAAACTAATTCATTTGGATAATTAAATCTTCTGTACTTAGATTTACTTTCTTTGACATTTTACTACACACACTATTTAGAAACTCTTACCTGTACACGACGACCCAAGGAGGTATCTTTTCATTCTTCTCCAGCCGGTACAGTAGCTGGTCAGCGATGAAGTGGAACGGCTCCACTCTATTCCAGTCCAGGGTGATGGAGAACTTAGTTTTATTCAGCACCTCGGGCTCTGGGGGCGACCAGCTCGTGAATTTGTCCACTATGAACGCTTGGAGATCCATTGTGAGCTAAAAATGTGTGGTAAGGAGTATGAAAGTATTGGATAACTTTAACTTGCTCTAGATGTTCAGTCATAATCAGAAAGAGTTGCTTTAACTTTAGTTAAATCACAAGTTCTCTTACCAATCTCAACGAAATAGAAACAATATAACACGAAACCAAATATTTTCCTGCAAACTTTCCAAAACAAATCCCGCACGACACTGCTGGAAACGGTCCACAAATAGCAGGAGGGGATCAATAAGGAGGATATGTAGTAGGATTTGTTTGCTCGAAGTTTGATCGATACTCTGCGGTCGCTCTGCACTCCTGGTACCCTGCTGTATGTAGAAACTTGTAAGCATCGTGTTCGACTGGACTAATGGAATTAGTTGTGTCCTGAAATGATTTGGGTAAAGTTAATTTTGGTTAGATTATGTAGTTAATTATTTTAGATGAAAGGAATTCAGAGTATTAAGTCTTACGTTGTTTTTATCAAGGCATGGTTATGAATTTTCAGTGTAAAATACATATATATTCCTTCCAGGACGTGATAGTGTAACCCATTTACAACAATAAAGCACCCCATAAAGCCTAGGCGAAAATTCATGGGATTAGAGAAAACCACATTTTTATATTTGTTTGAAAGTTTCCCAGCATTCGTCACTAAATATAACTTTTCTCTAAACTCTCAAATTGAATGGCCTTTTCTGTCCATGGGGTACCTAATACTTTAACAAACCTTTCGATGTAACCAAAGGAGATTGACCAAGTGACTAAGGAACCTAGTATCGGTATGAAACATGCAGTGACTCAAAGATTTATGGTGTAGTTTTAAGGATGATTTTAGATCTTTCAAAAAAAATTTACCAATCTACCATAATCGGCATTACACGGTAATTAGGTCTCAAAATCTAGGTTTAAAATCGAATATATCAATTTTTTTACAATGTATGCTGGTAAATTCAACATACGAATTAGTTTACTAGTCTTATTTACGTTCGTCAATTTCAGTTTATTTTATTTTAGGTTTAGTTTAGTAGGTATATTAAATTGCAAGGCAACAAGATATCGTTATCAATTCTATATACGCCGTAATTGTCATGTACATTAGTCCTTTAGTTATTAAGATTATTTCTAGCATATGTAAGTTTAATGTATGTGATGTGGCTGTGCATTTTTTAAATAAATAAATAGTCAAAATGTCGTTTGAGAATTTTCAATGCTCGTCAATTCTGACGGATAAAGGTTGATGTAGAGGCTTTAGCGAAAAATACTAAACTGATCGAGTATTCACATGTAACAGATCATCGAACATTTAGCAATTTTTACATCTTGGACGGAACATCGAAAATATCAAAGCATGGCTTCTACGAAAATGTAGTCTGATATGAAATAAGTCGCTCGTCGAATAAGTCGTTTTCACGACGCTTACCTACCGTTGTGTTCAAATTAATTTGTAAACGATTGACAATTACATATATTCATATTAAGTTCACGTAGGTAGATGGTACCTATACGTTACACCATGGTTACAACAATAAGATCAAATTGCTGAACATTTTTGGACTAAGGAATATTCAGAAAAACAAAAGGTACTATAGAAAATAAATAATCACGCGACAAAAGCATTAATTCATTGAAAACTCGTTACCACTAAAACCCTTTTTTTAAGTAGATTGAAATGCTCCAGTTTCTACTCACCTTTAATGTAGATGCTTCTTTTGAGTTTTGATACTTTGCAAGAGAAAGGCTGAACTAGGAATGCGTAATGCAGGTTACAAAATATTGGTTATAATATCATTTATATTGAAATTAATCATGTGAGAACGATGTAGAACATTAAAAGCGTCCGTAATAAAAAGATAAAAAATTCAATTCAAAAATTAAAATAAGTCCTGGCAGCCTCAGGAATACCCGATACCACCTACTGACAGTGCCCGTTCACGAACACGATGGATGAATTTCAGCACCATTCAGCTCAACCATTTTGAAGGGAACTTAATGATCCACCACACACGCCACCATCAGCGAGACATTTGAGTGAGCATATGACATAGGTACTTTCATGTCGTCAGAGCACATTCAAGTCAATGAAAGACGTACCCAGTAAATGGTAGCTTTATAGTAGGTAGGGACCTAAATAGTATGCACACATGTGCTATAAGTTAAATGTACCTATATTTTGTAGATATTTACAAAAAATTTGATGTTGAAGAGGTTGTCAGAGAAGCGCAAAGTGACCTATCATCGCTTAGTGAATGGTTCAAGCCCCCGCAAGCAACCTGTTAACCTTTAATCCGAAAAAAACGTCTTACATGATCTTTGCAGCTAAAAATAAAAAACTACCGACGGACATCAAACTAACTATAGATAATGAACCCTTACAAAAATTAACAGATGAAAAATATTTAGGCCTAACCCTGGATCCAAGACTAACCTTTTTTTTTTTTTTTGTTCCGGGGTGGAAAATCCTCATGGATGTCCTCCGCCCTGGGGCGGCGGGCGGAGGGGTCTGTCAGACTCTTACTGACTAAAAACCACCCCGGTGTTCCGACTCACACCTACGCCGGGGGTCGCGGGAACGAAAGAATCTTCCGCAACCCCCGGTGCCGGCCCGCCAGTGCGGGCCTCCTCTCGGGTCAGGGGGGGGGGGAGTGAGGTGTTTGACTCCCCCCGCGACGTCTCAGAGGGGCGGGCGTGGAACACTACACGCCGCCACCTCGGGTCCTGATGTGTGGGGTACCCATTTAGGGGGGCCAGAAGAGGGCGTTGTCCGCCCTCCGCCGACGCCTGAGTGGACGAGATACAAGACTTACCTGGTCCAACCACATAGAAAAAATTTGAACAAAAATTTCTTCACTTACGGGGGCACTACGTAGACTCTCTGGTTGTATTCCACATAAGATAAGAACCATGATTTATAATGCACTCGTGAACCACACCTTAAATATTTGGTTGAAGTATGCGGCTGTGCCGGTAAAACCTACATAAACCAGATACAAGTAATGCAAAACAAATTAATTAAAATTCTCTACAATTACCACTACCTAACATCGACTAAACAAATATATAACCAGACCAAACTATACAACACACAACAACTATACAATATACAAAACATGTACTTTAGTTAGGAAAAATAAGTTGCCAGATAATATAGTAAATGCAATTTATTTTTTTATTTTTTTATTGTTAAAAGTTTATGTTTTAGAAGCAATGTAACACATCTTTAGAAAATGCCTGCATGATAAATACATGATAAATAACTAAATAAACCTTTTGGATGGAATTTTTAGAAGGCTAAATTTTTTTTTTTTTTCCTCTTCGATTCACGGAGTCTTTGAGAGTCTTTGTCACCTTGTAACTGCATGATTTATTTGTATATCACATAAATTAAGTGAACTGTATTGTGTTCTAGAAGATAAAATTCTTTAAACCGAACCGAAATATATACAAGCGGGACTAGAACCCACGACCTCTGGCGAGCCGTGCCCAACTGCCCATGCCATGCCAAGGCTGAGCTGTAACATTAATAAAATAAAAAACAAACATGGAGTTTCGTTTAAAGTAAGTTTTTAAGTATATAAGATAATAGTCGTAAGTCGAATTTCTATTTATGTTGTATGTTGGCAAACCACTATTTTATTGGGGTCATCCTGTAAGAATAGTGTGTGTATGTTTAATAATAAATCTTCGCCAACATAATTATATTAGGCAAAATATACACATAAACACTAAAAACTGTGATAAGGACAAACTACGAGCTCCCTTGCACCAGCTTCATAAGGTTCATAACTCATTTGCTTTGTATAACCTTTTATAACAAGCAGTGCCGGTTTTAGTACTAACAGCGCCCTGGGCGAGATTTCTACGGCGCCCCCTAATTGCAATTCAAACCCATACGAAAAAAGGCGAAGGATAATAATGAAATAACCATTTATGAAAAGAAATAAACATTTATTAAAAAAACTAATAAAATTTTACTTTTCTAGCCTTTTTATCGGCGAACTCTTTTATTAAGTTATCAAAGTCGATGTTTTCAGCTATTTCATTTTCGATCGACAAAGTTGCCAAGTTTGTCAATCTACATTGTGATATCGTCGATCGCAGATAGGTTTTTATTAGCTTAAGCTTAGAAAAACTCCTCTCTCCACTAGCAACCGTTACGGGAATAGTTAATAATATTCGTAATGCTATCCAAACATTTGGATATAGTTCTTTTAAGTTGCGGTCTTTAATAAAATTTAAAACAAAAACAGGAGTAACCACTTTCTGATCAGGCAAAAACGATTTCAGACTTATGAGTTCATCGCACAACATACATCCATCTATATCTGATTTGGAATTTACATTTAATTTCAATTGAAGATCACTACAGAGTTTGATAAGGTCGTGTTTTTCTGGAATCTGTTTTAAATTGTACAAAAAAGACCAAGATTCCGAGTACTCACATAACTGTTCAAATCTTTCGTTGAGTGAAGTTAACGTCGTGTCCAAAAGACAGTTGAAAAATTCAACCTCAAATTTTTTTTCTGGAGAAGTTATAGGCTCATCTTGGGCAATTTCACCAGCTTGGCGCTTAACACGTCGAATTCTTGTTGTCGCTCTAAACACAGGTTCTATTTCTAACTCTTCAGCCAATTCCTTCGCAGTTAGAATGGCGCTTTTAAAGCCTGTATTTCTATATTCTTCCAAGAAATTGCAGCATTTTTTCAGCATGTCTGTGCATTTACCGAGATCCATGTCTGTTGATTGTAGAGATTTACTAACGACATTAATTTGAAAAAGTATGTCATACCAGACAACCAATGAAACTATGAAGCCGAAATCTTTTAGTTGTTCGGCTAGAGTAGTAGCCTCGTGAGAGACTTGAACATCAGTTTGCTGAGTTTCGATAGCCAAAGTGATTAAAGCGTCATGGACGGCGCTAATTTGATAACGGACTGCTTTAACACTGCCTATTCTTGCTTCCCAACGCGTGTCACTGAGTTTTTTTATAGTGTACAATCCCAAGTGATCGGTCAGAATTTTCCATCGATGAACAGAAGCTGAAAACAACGTAAACAACCTCTGAAGTACTCCAAACAAAGTGACAGATTTTACAGATGACTTAGCGGCATCGCATAGTACGAGATTGTAGCTATGACAGCCACACGGCACATATACAGCTAAAGGATTTATGTCCAGAATTCTTCTTTGAACTCCAATATTTTTTCCTTTCATGTTTGCTCCGTTGTCATAGCCCTGACCTCTACAATCGTTCAATTCCAGTCCGTATTTATTTAAAATATCAATAATAACTTCAGTCAGCCTTTCACCAGTCGACTCATTAACAGGTATAAATTCTATGAAATGCTCTTTTACTGATATTTTATCGACATCTGATGATAAATCAACAAATCGTATTGTCAGTGAAAGCTGTTCTATATGACTAATGTCCGGAGTACAGTCAGCTATAATAGAATAATATTTCGATTTCTTTGCACGTGATATGATTTCTGACTTCACTTTTTCACCCATCAGCTCTATTAATTCATTTTGAATGTCTTTTCCGCAGTAGTGGTCAGAAACATCACCCTTTACAGCTAAACGCAAGTGCTCCTCCATAACTGGATCAAATTTGGCTAGTAGTTGTACTAAACCCAAGAACTTTCCATTATTTGGCGTATATAGTTTGTCGGAAGTACCTCTAAACGCCATATTGTTTTCAGCTAAATACAGTGTAATATGCATTAATCTAGACAAAATATTATTCCACCTTGTAGTTTCCTTTCTAATCAAATGTTGCTCTTGACAATCTATTGTTTTTCCCGTTTTTAATCTTAGTTCAGCCTCAATCCATGAGAGGTAAAACTTCTTATGAAAAGTGCTACTTTCATGAACTTTTAACATTTCTGATAAGTGTTTCCAGTCGTTATATCCTTCAGATGCTAAATTCGACGTTGAGCTGCTATCAAATAGCCGGCAACAAAAACAGTAAACTCGATTTTTAGAAACTGAGTATATTAACCAACGACGCTGAATTATTTCATTGTTTGCAAGTTTTTTTGTAAAATGAGAATTTGAGAAATGTCGCCCTGTATCATTTTTTGGATAATTATCAATGTGAGTTTGCACTGGGCCATTAGTTATTATATGATCAATAACTTTGCTATTTCGAGTGAGTGGCCAAGTGGCTGGATCCGATATATTTGGAGCAAGAGAACTAATGTCATCTAGAATTTGTATTTGTTGTACATCACCAATAGTGTCATCCTGAGCAGCATCTGTAATTGTAACACAACTTGTCTCCTCACTTCGGGAAACTTCGTCCACAATCTCTTCAACAGCTAACTGATCTGACTTGTCAGACAGAGACTCCACTACCGATGCATTCGCTTGTATTTCAGATGTAGATGCCACATTAAGGTCTTGATTTTTTGTTGTGATATATTTGCCTATATTCATAAACTTTTTTGTTTTTTCAAATTCCTTCTCTTTTTCTGCTTTTCGCTTTCTATATTTTGATCCAGATGGTTTTCTTTTGAAAGGATCAACGTGTTCAGACATTTTGTACTAATCAAATCTGCAACAAATTAAATCTGCGTAAGTCCGATCATTTCTATAAATTAATTAAATATAGCGCTATTGAGGGAGGACGACCAAAAACGCTTTATATTCAGTAGCCTTACCATGAGTTTGTAAAAACGTTCTCTTCTCGCTATCGAAAACTATCGCTTTGTCCCTGTCATTGTGGTGCACGTGAAAGAGACAAAGCTATAGTTTTCGATAGCGAGAACGTTTTTTCAAACTCATGGTAAGGCCACAGGAAAGCGTTAGCATACACGTGAACTACGATCGAAAAATCTAGGTAAGGTAATATTGTCATGGCAGCGGAATAATTGTGAAATGTTATATTTAAAAGCTTGTGTTACGTGATAGTGCTTAGATTTGTATGAAAAAAATCACGATCATCCACTCGTTCCCGAAAAAATGACTTCTATGTACAGTCAGATGCAAAAGTCGGTGGACACTTTTCACCTTTAACACAAAGGCTTACGAATGAACAGGCTTCATCCACTTTTACACTTGACCGTACCTCCTCGACATTCATTTATTATCTCCGTGTTAAAATTTCATCAACATTATATAGTCAGTTCTAGAGATATTTTATAATATACTAGCTGTTGCCCGCGCAGCTACGCTCGCGTGGTATCCCTATTTAAACCTATATATAACCCTTTTTTGTCGCATCGCAATCGGTTAAAAAGTAGCCTATAGCAGTCTCATGAGTTCCAACTATACATATGTCAAATTTCATCACAATCGGTTTAGTGGTTTAGGCGTGAAGGGAAGACAAACGAACAAACAAACAAACACACTTTTCCATTTATAATATTAGTATGGATAATTTACTTTAAATAGATTACCCCACTCCAAACATAACAAACAAACAAATGTTACCTCTTTAGTATAATAAGTAAAGATAGTTAAAATAAAATTGTACTTACCTAATTAGTGAAATAATCCGTCATGAAGCAAATACCTACTTAAACACTATTTGAATTTCAACTTTTTGGATAAAACCTATGTCACTCTGTAGTCGGCGACAAAAAGTAAAAAACATGCACTTCGTAACTTAGCGTGGACCGCCTGATTACTGCGTCTGTTTGTTTTAAAATATGTAATTACGATAACTGTTTTTAAGTGCGTGCACCGATTGAATGAATAAGAATGAGCTGTGTTCCGCTCCATCAAAAATAACGTCAACTCTTCTGAACTAAAATGTTAAAAAGAGATAGATAATGTGTTTCTCTGTGGTCGGGGATTCCCAGTTTTAACGGATTGAGCACTGCGTTCCATTCTAGTGTTGCCAACACATCGTTTTTTTTTTTCACTTACAGAGATGGGAATATAAAGGGGCGCCGCTTCACGGCGCCCCTTAAAGTCCGGCGCCCCTGGGCGGTCGCCCAACCGCGCCCTACCCTAACGCCGGTACTGGAATTGATTTGATGATTGATTGAATGGGAGGGAAGCTTGTTATTAACAAGCTTCCCTCCTATTTGCTAGATTTGCTTTTTAATGCGTTTAAAACTAAAGTAAAATCCAACCTTTGTTCAAAGGCATATTATTCTATCAACGACTACATACATGATAAGAATAGTTAGTCGCTGTGATAAACTGCCCCCCCGCCACCGCCGAGGCCGGAGGTCGTTCGTTAATAGCTCCGTACAAATTATTTTAAAGTATTAGAAATGTCGGGCAAATTGTTGGAAATTACAATTGGCGAACTAACAAAAACTATGCACTCACTGGGAGCTAGAATAGATTCTCGATCAAACACAATTAATACAAAAACTTACTGGTGTTAGTGATGATTCAAGTTCAATGGCGATAACCAAAAAAGTCGGAGCAAAAGTGGGTAGGAGCACTGTCAACACCGTACAGGAGACCCAACGGCCAGTGCGCGTTGCTCGCGTTCGGGCTGAGACGGCGCTTTCCGTGGGTGCTGGTAAAGCGAAGGGAGCGCGCAACTTATCGCCTGTCTTGCTCACGAGCCCACTAGAAGCGATCGAGCCGAATGCGTCATCGTGCTTCAGCGGCCTCCATACTTCGACTCCACCGCTGCCGTCGGAAACGTCACAACTTGACATCGTAAACACAACAGCGCCGCCGGTACAAAATACCAAGTTTGATGTCATTTGTTAAACAGAGCATTGGTTAAAAGATCATCAAGTGATCTCAATTAATTATGAAAATTATTGTGTAGTTAGCCATTTCAGCCGAAAACTGATGATACATGGTGGGTCGTTAATATTAATTAAAAATTCTATTAAATCGAAAGAAAGAAAAGACATCATCGGACTATCTGTTGAACATAATATTGAATTGTCCTGTGTTGAGCTTGATAAGCATGTTATAGTATGCGTATACAGACCTCCAAGTTACCAGAATCTATCCGTGTTTGATTCTGTAATGGAAAATGTATTAAAGAAACTTAGTACTAGTAGTAAGTCAATAATCATATGTGGCGATTTTAATATTAACTTATTAGAAAATAACTCGAATACTGTCAGATTATTAAGCCTTTTTAAGTCATTTGATTTGTCAAATGTTTTTATTGAACCAACCCTAGTGACAGCTTCCTCTGCCACCTGTATAGATAATATTTTTTGTAATTGTGATTACTTACACAAACAAATTGTAAACAAGTTGCCATCAGATCACAGTGGACAAACAATAACATTTTGCTCCTACATACCTTTAAAAAAAATTCAAATAAGGTTTAGGTCAATTACATGTAAAAGTTTAGAGAAATTAAATAATTCTTTGGCCAGTAAATTATGTGTTCAGAGTTTTAATAATATAGGTGACCCAAATGAGTTCTACGCCCAGTTCTTTTCACTATTAAACAAGCAATTTAATTACACTTTTCCACTAAAGACTAAAAGTATTTACACCAAGTTCTTATTTAGTGATTGGGCGACTCCAGGTATTCGTAAAAGCAGGGAAAACTATTTGAACTTTATGGCCTAAAGCAACATATGAATAATACAAGCTTTCATAAGTATGTTGCAAAATATTCAAAAACTTTTAAAAGTGTGTGCAAAATAGCCAAAGCTCTTTATATTAGCAATAAAATAAAATCAGCTGATGATAAAATAAAAACTACCTGATAAATAATAAATAATGAAACAGGTAGGAAAAAACAGCGAAATACTGAATTTAATTTAGAAACTGCTCATGGCCCTATCAACACAGATGTAGAAATAGCTCAGGAATTTGAAAACTTTTTTGCTAATTTTCCTATTAAAACTACTGAAGCTTTAAATTCCTCACCCGCGCTTTCTGCTTCCTTACTTAGACAGAATGTGAAGGCATGCCCTTTGGAGTTTAGGTTTCAGCATACAAACCCCCAGGCTGTTATAAAAGCTTTTAAAGATCTTAAAATTAAATCAACAGAAGATCTCTGGGGAATGTCTGTAAAAGTCTGTAGATGTATTATCGAAAACATTGCGCCCTATTTAGCTTTCATATTTAACACCAGTGTAGACCAAGGAGTCTTTCCGGATCTCATAAAACACAGTAAGCTAGTTCCATTGTTCAAATCCGGTGATAGTAAAGAACCCAACAATTATAGGCCTGTGTCAATTCTACCAGTTCTCAGTAAGTTGTTTGAAAAGTTAATGCTCAATCAAATGTTACGTCACTTTAATAAAAATTCCATCTTTCATGAACAACAGTACGGTTTCACCAAAGGGCGTTGTACCACTGACGCTGGTGTCACCCTAATAAAGCACATTTTTAATGCCTGGGAAGAAGCACAAGATGCCATTGGAATCTTTTGCGACCTCTCGAAGGCGTTCGATTGCGTAGACCATGAGACACTGCTGAAACTGGAGCACTATGGGATTAGGAATACAGCTCTTGATTTACTAAGATCATACCTGAAAGATAGAAAGGTTAAAGTTCAAGTAAACGGCGTAAACTCATTAGGGTCCTAAATGGCAATGGGCATTCCTCAAGGTTCGATATTGGGTCCATTCCTCTTTTTAGTTTACATTAATGATTTACCCCAATTACTCCAAAATCAACCGAAGATGGTGAAATTTGCAGATGACACATCATTGATCTTTAAAATCAACCGACGGTCACAAAATCTTGACGACGTGAATACCTCTATTCTTCAGGTCCAAGATTGGTTTACGGTAAATAATTTGGTACTAAATAAAAAAAAAACCAAATGCATTAGATTTAAATTACCTAATGTTAGAAGTAGCGAATGTGACATCTTATTGAATGGAGAAAAGCTAGAATATATTAATCAAACAGTTTTCCTAGGAATTACGCTAGACGAGAAATTACAATGGGGACCTCATATAACATCTCTTGCGGGGCGGCTAAGCTCTGCCGCTTTTGCTGTTAGAAAGATAAGACAACTAACAGATGTAGAAACCGCGCGTTTGGTCTATTTTAGCTACTTCCACAGTATCATGTCGTATGGCATTTTACTGTGGGGTCGGGCTGCTGACATTGAATCTATATTTATTTTACAAAAGAGAGCTGTCAGAGCCATTTATAATCTACATCGTCGCGAATCTCTTAGGGAACTATTTAAAAGGATTAATATTATGACAGTACCTTACCAATTCATTTATGAAAATATTATGTATGTAAGAAAAAATCTACATATTTTTAATAAAATAAGCGATAGACATAATTTTAATACTAGAAATAAAGATAAAATAGATCAACCATTTTTCAGATTATCTGAAGTATCTTCATCTTTTATGGGGTACTGTGTTAAATGCTACAACAAAATACCTTGTGATATATTACAATTAAATGAAAGAAAATTTAAAACTCATATTAAAAGTACACTTTGTAAACAAGCATATTACAAATTAGAGGATTATATCCAAGATAAGAATACTTGGAAACATGCTGGTCCTGCTCCATAGGATAATCTAGAATCTAGACAAAATCAAACTGGTTGCTAATTTAAGTTGTATGAATTATTATTTTTATTATATGACATTGATTTTACATTCTGTGATTACTTCCTCACACACTGACTTATTAATTGTAAAATTTTAAGAAAATCGTCTACTTTTACAATGTTTGTAAATATGTGAGAACCATGCATCTATCACATAAGTAATTAATTTATCTTTCGTTGCTTCATTTTTATTAATTCTTCTTTTTACCTATTGTGGTAACGTATTTTTTTTTTTTAGTTGCATCGTCTGCACATATAATTATGTAACTAATGTACGTACATATGCAAAATATTGTAACACATTTTAAAAGAGTAACGGTGGAGTTTCTTGCCCATTCTTCTCCATACGAAAACTACCTTTTGGAAGGGGCGACTAGAATCAATTCAATTTTTTTGTAAACTTTGACGTTCAAAAGTGCCTTACAGGGGCCTATTTGAAATAAATGATTTGACTTTGACGTATGTAAGCGGGCACGTCCTTTATGCCTGGAGGGTTTTATGTAGATTCTGTTTACGTTTATTTTTAACCGACTTCCAAAAAGGAGGAGGTTATATGTTCGACGCGTATGTATGTTTTTTTTCTTTTTTTGTCTTTTTATGTATGTCCGTGTCCGCCGATTGCTCCGTCAATTATGGACCGATTTTGAAAATTGTTTTTTTTTATATGAAAGGGTATGCTTCCAAGTTGGTCCCATATAAATTTTATTAACTTTGCTTGGATAGTTTTTGAGTAAGCTTCAATAATACGTATTTTTCCCACTTTGTATATGTGGATGATATGATTATAACTACCTGTCACTGTTATTTACATGGCAGGTAGTGGCATTCGAATTTGTGTGGGGTAGGTACCACCACTAAAAAGTGAAAAAAAAAAACAACCAGAAACATCGAGAACTATACTCGGGCAGAAATAAAAAATAAAACAACAACCGACTTCCAAAAAAAAACACTACATAGTGAAAAATTACTTTAATTTTGGAAGTCGGTTGTTGTTTTATTTTTTATTTCTGTCCGAGTATAGTTCTCGATGTTTCTGGTTGGTATATTGGCGTGTGCTAGCTGACATATGGCTAATAATTTATAATTTTAATTATTTTGCGTACCATTATATATATCACAACAAAAAAAAAAAGATTCTACAACCCGGGCGCAATAACTTGACACCTGGCTCGAAACTCGACTCCCCTCCCGCTAACCCGCGCGAGGCCCCGTTCTCGTCCTTCAGGACGCGAGCGGGGCCTCGCGCGGGTTAGCGGGAGGGGAGTCGAGTTTCGAGCCAGGTGTCAAGTTATTGCGCCCGGGTTGTAGAATCTTTTTTTTTTCTGCTGAACAAACAACTGTGCTGCTGGGTAGTTTGTTGCGTCACTTCTACTTCTCAGCTAAAGCACTAGGAAGTGGTGTGTGGTGGGCGTTTTGGAGGACTGTCTTATGTAATTTTGACGTTCGAAAAGTGCTGCCTGATTGTCAGCATAGTTTGAATAAATGACTTTTGAATTTTGAATTGATTTTCTGTGGAACATTCACTTCCATTACAATCATCGGAAAAATGATCTCGAATCATTCTGACTATCAAGACATGAACACTATTTACTTATAGTTTCTTGGGAGGAACTCCTTCGTATTCTGTTCATATTGTAAGCTATTAGTGGGTCTGTACAATATTCAAGTGCCTATGTTAGGAACAGTAGCGAGTAGGTCAGCCGCCATTGTCAACGTGAACCGAACTGCTATTGAACTTTGTTACAGTTGCAGACATGGTAAGTGCTGATAGAAGTACTGTGTCAGTTCGATTAATGGAGGCCGTTAGTACTAGCGGCAAATGAGAGTGCCTCGCTGCCCGGTCGGCTCTCATGGTTGCTGAGTTGCCTCGCTGCTCGGTCGGCTCTCATGGTTGCTGAGTTGCCTCGCTGCTCGGTCGGCTCTCATGGTTGCTGAGTTGCCTCGCTGCTCGGTCGGCTCTCATAGTTGCTGAGTTGCACGATTGCCAAATTCGCTTCTGGGTTCGACTCTCAGGCTGGGCAATCTTTTAGTTAGGTAAGTTGATTTTTCAACGGACTTCAAAAATGGAGGAGGCTTTTTGTTTAGAGTTTAAACATTCTTAGGAAAAGTCTGAATTTGTGTTCAGTTATTAACAAAAGATTCGTTCCCCAGGAGGTTATTAATTGTTTAACTAGGCATTTTGAGACTTGCAATCAACATCCAGTTAACTAAGGTTGGAAGTAAGTTAATAGTTCATCACTACGTGTTTTGAAAGCTATACCATAATATAGAAACGTTTGACACGAGTTTCACAAATGTACGGGAACTAAATTATTGTATAGCTGGATTCAAATGTACGGGAACTAAATTATTGTATAGCTGGATTCAAATGTACTAACGTACCTAGTATAAGTGTTATTATTCTTACATTATTACGAATGTCAAGTAGAAAAACTGGCCAAGTGCGTGTCGGACCACATGAAGGGTTCCGTAGTTGATATAAATTCATCCTAAGAACAAACTTAACATTAAGACAACAATATTGAGAGATTTAGTATGTTATTTTAAGACCATAGACTTCTTAAAGGGTTTCCTATATATGAGTAAACAACCATTTTCAGCGTTTTAAAAAAAAAAAATCAGTCAATAGTTTCGGAGGTAAGCAGGGGGGAATGGTTAATTTTCATCAGTTTTCTTAAATATCTTTAAAAGTATTTAGTTTTAAATTATAAAAAAATGTATTTGAGATCCTCGCAATAAACCCTTTCATTTGATATGTCACACGGTACAGATCGCAAAACGTTTTTTTTAAAATTTTCTTGTTTGCCCCCCAAAAGTGACCCTATGTAGAAAATTTATTAATTTACGATACACGTCCTTGTTTGGGTCACTGAAATACATATGTGTACCAAATTTCAACTTAATCGGTTTATTAGATTCGGAGCAAATTGGCTGTGACAGACGGACAGACAGACACACGAGTGATCCTATAAGGGGTCCGTTTTTTCTTTTGAGGTACGGAATCCTAAAAAGTAGTAAGTAGTAGATAAGATATCAATTTATTCCAACAAACAGCATTGCTGGGTCTGGTTTGAAAGGTGCCGGAGAACTTCTAGGCAAGTGAGGCTTTCATTGCATAGCCGCCGTGAAACTATGCGTACGACGAGATCTACGAGATTACAGTAATTGTTTTCACGAACAAAGGTTTCCGCTAAATAGGTATGTTGAGGTCACACCTCATCTAGCTTATTTTTAATATCACGTGTATTTACAGAATAAACAATTTCATTTCACACCAGCAAGTCGTAAGTTCTGTCAGCAGTAAGCTAATGTCTGTGGAAAATTAGGAAAACTTCGAGAAAAATCAAGGAAAAGTGCTTAATGTTTTCACGTAGGCTTGTGAATGGACTTATTATGATCAATCAATAAACAATGCTGATTTCAAATTATACAATTGATTTACCTTCTTGCCAATATCTAAATCAATGTTTCCTACGTACATGATACAACAAGGAAAATTAAAGATTGACCAAAGTGTCTAGTGTGTCACTCATGTTATTTTAAATGTTCGGTAAGTACCTATAAATAGATAAATAATTAAATAAAAAGAATCTATAAAAAAAAGGATTGGTGATCGTATCATACTGCAGCTAGATAGCCTTGATTTATAATGAGACATGAAGGCGCTCGGCCAGGGAACTACTACCGCCATATCTATTTCTGTTGCTGTGTTCTGGTTGGAAGGGTATCGGTAGCCGGTGTCACTACATGCAAGGAGACATTTCAACTTCGTCTCTTGCGACGAACTTGCCACCAGATGGGCCGATAGCTTGTTAGCTCATGTCACTACATAAATAACCGCGTGTGCTTGACACCGAGATGATAGCATAATTATTCTGTTTGTCCAAAGGTCCGGAACACTAAAATAACCTTTTGAAAAAACCATCCCTTAACTTCTTTTAACGACAGCCTCTTGAAAGAAGAACCCAATAACAACCTTCATCCTCAAAGTCCTATAACTTCCTCTAATCCACCAATTGGGATAGCTTATCACTGTTATTACCATTAACTGGCTCTTTAAGGTTCTATTAGCCTTATCTCTGCGCCACCTAGAGCCGATCGCTGCAGTTAAACGACTCTTACAGTAATTACAGTGACTCTACCGACTGAAGTAGAGCCAATTGAACTTGACCCCAAAACACTGACCTTGGCCATATACTCGTAGAAAAAGTGTAGACATATTGACTGTCAACATTATAAGTAATGGAAAGCAATAGAGTGATTGTATAACATGCGTAGTTTAGTTATGCATTTATTTATGTACATAAATAATTATTTGATTAAAGTTTACTTATATAAAATACTGTCTTTCCTATAAATATTATGAATGATAAGTTGATAACCTATCTTTTATCAGCTGTTCTCCTAAAATAATTACGTTATCTATGAGAGTGTACAGAAGTAAACAAAGAATTTACTATGTATACTTTATTACAGAGACACTCGGTCTGCTAATGTTATCTCACTTCCGATGCGATCGGGAAGTACTCGCGCAATTCCTATCCCCCATTGTGCTACAATAACGGAATCAAGTAAATGATAATACCTTCTTACTTTATGCGAGCACCAAGCGTCTATCGCTGGCACATCGCAATAATTTTGATGCCACGAAAAAAAATACGTCATAAAAAAGTAACATTGGTTCGAAATTCGAAATGATTGGTGTAAAGGAAACGTAACGCGGCGATGGCGGGGCTATCGATCCGCGCGGCCAGTCGGCGCCGGGCCATCGCGCGAAGCGCACGTATCGCGTCGCCACAAACACACGAATAACCTCACTGGCCACTCGCAGTCGATACCACGACCACACGGACATCAACATCCATCGGTAAGTCTATTTACAATACAGCCTTTTGAAAAACTACCGACATATACCGCGCCTGATGATAAACAAAATAATGTTCTATGTAATAGTGAGTGTATACGTAATACATATACAAACAAATATGATCTTCCGTAGTGGATGATCTGTGTGCTACAGTAACGTTGTGTATTGAACGTTGTAGCCTGTGGTGTACTAATTACATTACGTGATAGAGGAATACTGACTCATACATAATGTTGTGCTGTACAATTGTACATTAATAATAAGTAACGTCACATGGATTCGCGCGCGTTTTTTGAACGACCGCAACGGTTTTGAAGCTGTAAAACAAGATTTATTGCCGTTGATAAAGTTTTTTGGAGTATCTTTGTGTGTTAAGCTAATTAACAGTTAGAGAAGGTGGTTGCATAATGTGCATTATCTCATTGAATTTACAGGTTTTATACAATATGCTATTTCCACCTGTGTAAATATGTCACCACCTCCATAATCTCTGTTGAAACTGAAAAGTGCGAGAATCGATTTCCCGAAATACTAATTAGCCTGAGCCCCTACTGAATCTTTTTGAGAAACGTTACGTATGAAAACCTCTACATTCTAAACTTCACACAACGAAATATGCTATGATTTTCCTTCAAGTGTTTTCTTAAAACATTACCAAAACCTAATTTTATTTGTTTCTCACTAATAATTTGCAACTAACGAAACTGTACCCAACAATGAGTATAAATAAGTACCTCAAGCACCATTGCCTTCAGTTTACGTACGTTTGGGCGCAAAGCAATCGTCCTAATCGCTGGCCATAACATATTTTAATCGGCGACCCGAGTCCTTGCTGCCTTGCCTCGCTTGACCCGACCCTGCCCGAGAGCTGCCCGAGCACTGCCCGATTACTGCCCCGGGAATTCAGCTGAGCAAAGAGTTTTTAGCAAAACAGTACACCCGAACAATTAACGAGAATGTGTAGCAAGGTTCCGAAGGTCATTAGAATCAAGAACTATTGAATGTAGGCGGTTCTATCTCTTATGCAATTAGAAATTTCTCAGCGAGTTCCCGGATTCTGGATTCCCAGTTAATGGCATTAGGCTCGCCCCCAAAACATAATGAATATAGCTGGCGAAATGTATGTACCTACTTTACACCTCTGCTTTCCTAGGAATAAAGAGGTATATATTAATAATCACAAATAAAAATGATAAATATATCTCTGGTACTGTCATTTTCCTTATAATAAGGAACAAAGCAAAGGGTCCTTTTGAGACCGCAGCGCGCAGTACAAAGTTCTTGAATGATTCAGCCTATATCTTAGTGTCATGTAGATATTTGAGTACAGTTAACACACACTACTTATGGTTCAGTTGGTCCTTGTCCCCGAGTATACTGCCCAAGTTGCGCGGGAACAAAACAGCTGACGCAAACAATATGGCCTCCCTATAATTTACGGCCATTACTTTATCGGCGATGGGTATGACCGAAGGAAAAAAGCATCTTTTTGTGGTCTAGTATGATAAACTACAAAGCTATCAGTTTCCTTAAGTGAAATGGGAAATGATCTGTCATCTCCCAATATTTAACAATGGCAGTCAACGATTTGATTACAATTTTGGTAAAAGGGTAATAATATGTGTCTGTCTTTATTTGATCCTAGGCAAGACAAAGGTATGTATTTGTATGTGCGAGTGTTGGCGTTCTAAAGCATGTGAGTCTCGATTTTTCTTGCTCGAGTCGCAGTTTCACAAGCATGCATGACTATAGAGAATGAGTTCCTAGTTTGAATTTCCAAGTTGAACAAAATTATTAGGTCTTTCCCCTAAGAAAAATTCAGATCTGAATTTCAATCTGGTAGGTTACAGACAAGCTCATTTCACTAATACTGTCAGTCACTTCTAATGAGATTGTTAGAAAACCCTAGACAGATTCCGCAGGCCGTGTCTAGGATTATTCGCCATTGTAACGCTCAGACGCTCAAATGAAAGGCTATTACTCAAACTCTACAATTACTAGGCAATATTAATTATAATAATTTAACGGCATCGCGCTGATTTAAAATGTTGTTTTTGCATGTGCCGTGCGTCTTAATTAAGCCCGCTAGTTTGGAAGGGCCCTGGTCTGATCCCAGTATTAGACGATTCGAAAAACAAGTGAAGGGTGGATTTTTTAGACCCGTTTACGCTTTGTTGGTTAGGGACAGTCAGAGTTGATGGCTGCGATAGTAAGAATACTATCCTGAGTTACTATTGTAATATATTATGTAGTATTATAGCATTCAACACGCTTCCAAAAAAGTGTTTTTGCTTTTTTTCCCGAAAGACAAAAGGTAATCGGCTATACAGAACGCTAACAGTGTTGATAGAGTAAGAGCTCAATAATAATTAAAATATTATCCGAGTCTACAGTATTCGGCGAATATAAGTTTGAATACAGTTCTTTTCAGCCTTTACAGTTTAATTTACTTTTTAATCACACAATATTTATAACCGAATGAACTATTTCAGTAAATTTACAAACGCATCTTATGCTTATGAGTCATACCGATAAACCACCCCATTGCACAGACCACAAGTGCTTCCTGCGGACAGGCTCCTCCCGTGGTTCTGTAACGCGTAAAAGATGACGGATGTTCTTCGGAAGGTCGTCAAGTTATTGCTCACTGTCAAAGTTTGTCGGATCGAGGTCACCCGCCCGAGACGCGCCATTGTTCACACTTGTAACTAAAGACATGGCTTTCAGGAGGATATTGACTGGAATATATTCTCCATGTTACTAGCTGAATTTTGGCTTTGTTATAAAATTTGCATTGATCCCGTTTATATATCTTTTAATGGATATGTATATTTATGAATACCCTAGTTCTGGCTCTGCAGTTTCTTATTGTTATTCTTCTCTCTTTTCAACGTAGAGATAAGATAGTCATTAAAGTTAATAACGGTGCCGACAATCCAGGGTGCGACAAACTTCCGTCAAAAACGCATCAGGGAATTAAATGGTTAAAATTACATACATTCATCCAAATTGATTGAAACTCTTCAGCGATCATAATCATATATAAGTTCTGCTCATTAATTTTAATCAGTCTCTTCCCAGAATGCTTACTGCTGAACATTATGGCACAATATTATCTAAATGTATAATAATGTTGGTAAAAGCTAATTAAACATTTTCCACGAAGCGACTGGGGTCTTCCTATATCTAATCATAACTGTGTTATTTTGCTTTGTGAGAGTGTGTATAGTACCTACCTATGCGAAAATATGAATATCAAATACACAAAAATAAGTATAAATCACATTTCATCTCGCAGTCGCAGATAAAATGCAATACTTACTAATTGCACCAAGATCATTCAGTCAAGATCATCGTCATCAAGGCTTACAGAATACGTAATCCTGATGCGTGTGCCAGTTCGTATGAAATCTCTGAATACTCAAACTCAAACTCAAAGCATTTATTTCAAATAAACCAATTACAGGCACTTTTGAATTGTCAAGGGGTCAGTCAGTCAGAAAGATGAAGCTAGTTGCCCATTTCAAAGCGTAGTAGGTCCCTATGGAGAAGAACGGGCACGAAACTCCACGGACACTCTTTTAAATCAACGCATGCAATCAATGAAAGCTATTCATCATGTCATTCTATGCTAAGATAGTACTATGTATACTTTGTTCCGTATAAATATATTAACTGAAGCAATTTATGGAAAATGACTATTAAATGGAAATTATCACTAAATAATGTATGTGCAGTGTACTCAGTGTGTAAATACAATATTCTGGAGAAAATCACACTTGTATTGCTCTAAATGTTTATATTTCGTTCCACGTCATTGTACCTCGGGTGTATTCTGTGAGAAATTGCACGTATTTTGTTGCCATTGACGGGTCTGTTCTTAAGAATTAAAGGATTAAGGAATTAACTCGTCAATGCAGTTAAAAGTCTCCGTAGCGGAACCCCTTTGTGTCGCGAGAGACGGGGAGGCGCGGCGGGGGGAGCTTTGTTCACTTGGCGATTAGTTGATAATTGGATACATTGAGTTTTGTTTGTTCTTGAAGGTAGGTAATTATTTCTTTCAGAATACTGAAAATGTTTATTTGCTCTACTGGATAGTTTCTGAATTGTAATTTCAGGTGTAGTTTTTATAACTAAATTGCAGTAGAAGATCGATTTTTTGTGAAGGAGCTCATTCTGATTACATAACAATGTTACTACTAGGTACCAGCTTGTCAGATATAAGGGCTCGTGTGATTATAGGTACATGAGACATTTTAGCGGTGTCTTTGAAACCTCTAATATTGCAGATGACCGCTTACTATTAGATGGAACGCCTGCTTCTTTACAAACTTATTATTTTGGTAAACAAGTTTTGTTTCTTAGCTCTTTGGCTACTTTAAGCTACATTAACGGGCCAAGTCAAGTCAATGTAGCGTGTGTGCGTGTGGTGATGATGAAGTTTTATGTGGAATGAATGTTAAGAGGAGTTACTTCATTTTCCTCAATTTGCATGAACTTTCTGACTATTCTACTGGTGTTTAAAATTGCGGCTTTTTGGAGTGTTATGTAAATTGAGTCTTTCAGGTCTATTAATTTAAGGCTGTGGTGCAGGTGATTGGGTATAACACCCGTTGTGGAGACAGCAATGGGTACTTCGTAGACTTTTTCTTGCCTCCAAATTCTGGTCACTTCCTCTTTCAGTTCAGCATATTTACAAATTTTCTCACCTAATGTTTTTTCTAAATTATGTGTATTAGGGACTGCAATATCGATGAGGTATGTGACTTTATTAACTTGAAGGGTTATATCTGGTCTATTATAGTGAACGGTCCGGTTGGTTAGAATGGCGCGATCGTAATAGAGTTTGTGTGTGGTATTTTCTAGGATTATTTGTGGTATGTACTTGTAATAAGGAGTGTTTGTATCGTGTATGAGTTTATATTTAAGTGTTCGTTTTTGATGGATGACGTTTGCTACCTGATTGTGTCTGTGTGTGTATAGTCTGTTTGTGTAAGTGTTTATTATTATTATTTTTATCTTTGACATTTCTCGGGACCCTGGGGTCCCAGACCTTTGGAAGGCGTACGAGGGGCCGAAGCCAAGTTGCAGAGGCCCGTTATGCGTTTTAATGAAATGAGGCACCAACCGACGATTATCCCTGTATGCACTATGCAAGTGCACCCAAGGACAACCCCCGGTTGGTGCAGGACTATTGCAGGATATGGAAACAAAGATATTGGACTATGGGTTTGGGTGGCTTCAGTTGACTGGTGAGTTGAAACTATGGAAGGACTATGGTCCCTGCCTGATCAATGTTTCTAATGCACACGGAAAAAATGGCAGGGGTTGACTTGCACACTCAATAATGGGTCCCCGGAAACTGTCGCTAGCACATAGTGACGTAACGACAAGGGGGCAACATGTCCTGAGGTGCTTGAGGAGTGGAGAGATATTCCACGGCTTTCAGAACAATCCCAGAGCCCGGAAGATGGTCATGATCCCTACAAGCACTTACTGGAATACTTCCTTCCTCCGAGCACGTTGCTCGTTGTTTGTTTCTTGCAAATCTCCACGCAAGCCGGCCAATTAAGGCAAGAATGAGGTGGGAGCTCTGTTCCTCGTCAGTGTTCACTCCAGTCGGCCAATAAAGGCAAGCCAGAGATGAGGAACAAGATTTCTCCCTGGAGATAGGGTCCGTGGGGTCGCTACTGCCCAACAGCTCGTCACATGCTGCCCTGCGGTTTTCTGTATCTCGCTTGGTCTGGCTCTTCATCCGAGACCTGTTCCAGCAAAGTAAACTCTACCGCACAGACCCAGAGTTCGGATTGCGCAAGCCCCACCACGACGTCAACGTAGAGATACTGCGGTGGGGTTATTTTTATTATTTATTTATTTCAGAGAAAAACTCCATAATTGGTTACATACTTAATACATAACAAGAAGATAAAATCATAATAATATGTTAGTGTGTTAGTAACAGAATTGTACCGAAAAATATGTTAGTATTATTAGTATCTATATCTAACTTATGCCTATGGCTGTCCTTATCCACAGATTTTGGAAAGGACAGTCAAAACGGGCAGCAATAGCATTTAGGATGCTGCTGCTGCTGCTTCGTAGACGGTGCAGCAAGGAGTAGGCTTTCTTGCGCATGATGCCTTGAAAGCCATCCGTACGCGCTTCAGCAAACATGCCGGACGTAATACAATACTTAAAGAACATTTACGTTTTAGAGCATGAATATTCTCAACTTGTTCTCGAGAAAATATTTAATAACCTAAAGTAGGATATTTTTATACATATAGTTTGTATCCTTACGAGGGAATGTCTTTGATATTGCTTTCCTTAATATTCCGTCCGACATCAATAAAATGCTCGTGATCTTTGTTAAAATGCAATTCAGAGAGAAGTATTTTATCTGAGACAGTCAAAGGACTTGTCTGGGAGAATGAAATGGAAGCAACATCATAATATTTTGTATTAAACTTTTAGATCGATCATTTGAAGCTTGTCCGTAGACTCACGCTTACATTCAATCTGTATTGAGACGCTTCGCTATACTCGCTTCTGTTATACCCTTTTTTCTTAGTTGTATTAATGATTCCAAATTATATGAGTTTTGACCAGAATAGGGTGATTATAAAACTTTTTGTGTAGAAAATGATGGACAAAGTCTAAATGAAAATTATTAACGAGTTCTATTAAATTTCTTCCTAGATCTAGAGCTAAATTACTGTTTTCCCTTTCGATTTCCAAACCTCAATATACATCCACAAACATACATACACTCACGCCTTCTTCCCATGGGGTAGGCAGAAACTACAGAACGCCACCTACTACGATAATTACATAGGTACTCGTTTTGCTTCAATATGACCGTACTATAGTTCTCTGCACATATAGATACAATAATCAAGAACAGATTGTGTCTTACTTCTAATTTCCTCTGATTAGATGAGCACCTGACACAAGCTGCTAATCTGAATGCAGTTGAATGGCTCAAAACAGACCGCTTACCACTCAACCGCGTCAATGCTACCGCGAGCTGTTAGATTCACATACATACTAATTGAATGCTACTTGCTGCAAACTTGTGATAAATTGTGCAAGTTTTTCTTAGGCCCTTTTCTGATTTGTCGGCACAGCAGCGGTGCGACATCAGCATGCTCGAATGCCGAAAACATACCGCGTCGCCTGCACCTACGCACATGTCGGTAAAAAATAATGCAGAGCCGCTTGTGCCGCGGCCGTCGCGAAATAATGTCGTCTTCGAGTCCGAGTGATGAAGATACTTTAGCTTAGCACATTTATATTCATTCACGTAAAAAAATAAAACGTTAGAAGCGTCATCCTTATATTTATATTATCTGTACTAATATTGGAGAGGTAAAATTTGTTCGTTTGTTTGTTTGTTTGTAAGTTTGTATGTAGGGGGCTATAATCTCCGGAACTACCTACCAAACGGATTTGATTTTTTTTTTTGCATCGGATAGCCCAATGCTTCAGGCAGATTTATAGGCTATGTAACATCGCTAGGACCCTTAGGAGCCGAGTAAAAAGAAAAAAAATCAGAAAGAACGCTAAGCGAAAACGAAGTAATAGTGCGGGCGGGCGATGGGATGCGACGCGGTCGGTCGGGGACCGAAATTTCACACGGACAAAGTCGCAGGCAGAAGCTAGTCAACATTTTAAAGGGATTCCGGAGCCAACCGCAGGCGGCAGCAGCGGGCGGAAATACCTTCCATAGCTACACGTCGATTTCATAGAAATACATAGAAATCAGACGTGTCGCGGCGACACGTTGCCTACTGCTGCCGCCTGCTACGGAATGGTACACACTACACATCAAGCTATACATTTCCAGTATAAGCTGACCTCGCATTGTACGGAAATCCTATACAATGCGATATCAGCATAAACTGGAAATTTATGTGTGTACCGTAACTGTCGACTCCCCACCCGGAGATAGATAGTTTTTTTTAAAACAATTTTGAACATCACATAATTCTCATACAAAAAGTTTTGCCCACCCACCAGTTCACAGAAGAAACATTTACCAGGTCAATGTCAAACGTCTCAAAGGTCAACGTAAAATTTAAAAAAATGTGTTATGGTAAATAATTTTTTTTTGAAGTAAGTCACAGTCGACAGAACCCCGCTTTGCGGGGGTCCTATTTCTGTCTGAAGGGTTTAAAGGAACCTAACACGAACGAAATGACGGGGGCTCATTTGCTCGCTTTGCTTGTCCGAAGAAGCGAGCAAACAAAGACTGTCCGAGCCGAGGTTCTCAAGTCTCAAGCTCGCTAGGCTCGCTTGTGCATCCGTAAATAAATAGTTTAAAAAAAAACTTTTTTTATTGAAAGCTAGGCGTTTGCTAGCTGTGATGACATTTTGCAAAGCGTTCTACATGAAGACATCTGTACGCAGAAATTACAAGTTTCTCATACACGGTCCATAAAGTACAGTGAAGCCACTACATAATATCTAGTGGCTTCACTGTACTTTGTATAAACACTGCAAATAAAAATAAAAAATATTATATAAACACTGTACAATATATTATACAAACAATATATATATTACCTATTTAAACACTGCAAATAAAAAAAATATAAAAAATAGCGTTTCCGGAAAAAAAAAAGTTGCGGAGGGTTCAGGACACCTCACATTCTTTCTAGCGAAGAGGGACGTTTCCAAACCCAACCCCAGGTCACTCATCCTACTCGGCAGGATGCAGAGCGGCCACTGGACATGCATGTCGAGACGCGGTATGCCAACTCTGTGCCGCCCCACTCCCACACATACCGAGCTAATCAGAAACGCTCAATTGAAATATAGGCGCTCGGTAAGCTTTCGGTACCGCGTATACCGAGTGTGCTGATGTTGCACCGCTGCTGCGCCGACGAATCAGAAAAGGGCCTAAGTGATCATTATGTAAATGGACCCGAAAGATGTCATAATTAGGCAGACGATTAATTTTATTTCTTAATAAATATAACTACAACTTTAAGTTCCCATTGATTTGGTAAGTCAAAAGGATACAAAGTCATGAGCGAAGCCGCGGTTCTCTACTCTATTCTGAAAGTTTTCGTAGATCGTTTCTCCTCGACATCGAAAGTTCCGACTGTACCTACCTACGCTTTTCACAGTTGAATAATGAAAAGGAAACGATTTTGCTAATTTAAGAAAGGCCTTGACTAAATTTATTTTCTATTAACTATTTGCACGTGGTATCTATAATGGGCGATACCTAAACTATCAAAGTCAAAGTCAAAGTCAAATCATTTATTTCAAATAGGCCCTTGTAAGGCACTTTTGAACGTCAAAGTTTACAAAAAATTGAATTGATTCTAGTCGCCCCTTCCAAAAGGTAGTTTTCGTATGGAGAAGAATGGGCAAGAAACTCCACCGTTACTCTTTTAAAAATTGTTACAATATTTGTATGTGTTACATTCGTTACATAATTATATGTGAAGACGATGCATCTAAAAAAATAAAATAAAAATAGGTTACCACAATAGGTAAAAAGAAGAATTAATAAAAATGAAGCCACGAAAGATAAATTAATTAATGATGTGATAGATGTACGGTTTTCACATATTTACAAGCATTGTAAAAGTAGATGATTTTCTTAAAAAAAATACAATTAATAAGTCAGTGTGTGAGGAAGTAATCACAGAATGCAAAATCAATGTCATGTAATACTCGTAAAAATAATAATTTATACAACTTAAATTAGCAACCAGTTTGATTTTGTCTAGATTCTAGATTGTCCTATGGAGCAGGACCAGCATGTTTCCAAGCATTCTTATCTTGGATATATTCCTCTAATTTGTAATAGGCTTGTTTACAAAGTGTACTTTTAATATGAGTTTTAAATTTTCTTTCATTTAATTGTAATATATCACAAGGTATTTTGTTGTAGCATTTAACACAGTACCCCATAAAAGATGAAGATACTTTAGATAATCTGAAAAATGGTTGATCTATTTTATCTTTATTTCTAGTATTAAAATTATGTCTATCACTTATTTTGTTAAAAATATGTAGATTTTTTCTAACATACATAATATTTTCATAAATGAATTGGCAAGGTACTGTCATAATATTAATCCCTTTAAATAGTTCCCTGAGAGATTCGCGACGATGTAGATTATAAATGGCTCTGACAGCTCTCTTTTGTAAAATAAATATGGATTCAATGTCAGCAGCCCGACCCCACAGTAAAATGCCATACGACATAATACTGTGGAAGTAGCTAAAATAGACCAAACGCGCGGTTTCTACATCTGTTAACTGTCTTATCTTTCTAACAGCAAAAGCGGCAGAGCTCAGCCGCCCCGCAAGAGATGTTATATGAGGTCCCCATTGTAATTTCTCGTCTAGCGTGATTCCTAGGAAAACTGTTTGATTAATATATTCCAGCTTTTCTCCATTCAATAAGATGTCACATTCGCTACTTCTAACATTAGGTAATTTAAATCTAATGCATTTGGTTTTTTTTTTATTTAGTACCAAATTATTTACCGTAAGCCAATCTTGGACCTGAAGAATAGAGTTATTCACGTCGTCAAGATTTTGTGACCGTCGGTTGATTTTAAAGATCAATGATGTGTCATCTGCAAATAAAACCATCTTCGGTTGATTTTGGAGTAATTGGGGTAAATCATTAATGTAAACTAAAAAGAGGAATGGACCCAATATCGAACCTTGAGGAACGCCCATTGCCATTTCAGACCCTAATGAGTTTACGCCGTTTACTTGAACTTTAACCTTTCTATCTTTCAGGTATGATCTTAGTAAATCAAGAGCTGTATTTCTAATCCCATAGTGCTCCAGTTTCAGCAGAAGTGTCTCATGGTCTACGCAATCGAACGCCTTCGAGAGGTCGCAAAAGATTCCAATGGCATCTTGTGCTCCTTCCCAGGCATTAAAAATGTTCTTTATTAGGGTGACACCAGCGTCAGTGGTACAACGCCCTATCCCAGCAGCTAATGTTTTTTTTCTCAACCATGCTTGGAAATAGCATTATGTTGACAATCTTCTTCTAGATAAATCGAAACTGTACTGGTTAAACATATGCGAGCAGGCGGCCGGCAATGTTACTACGAAAATCCATATATGCTTTGTTTAGCGGCCGAATAAATTACTATGAAGACATATCTGTCGTGTATTACAAAAATGGAACGAACTTTTTACTGCAACACATGACAACCAAGGAGGTAACTTATCGAAGATGTTATTTAAAGTTATATTTGGTTTGTAAATAGAGCAGTTTATGAAAAATTATCGTTGTTCGTCATTAATTCTGGAATTTATAATTTATTTACTTATTTTGAATTTGAGCGCATTATTTGTGAAAAGTATTATACAAGCCTTGGGTGCAACCAGACATTGATGGACTTACGTATGTGTGCCTCGGCTTCGCCTCGGCCTATTTTTCAGTTTCGTCTATCAATGCCCGTTTTGCAGGTCGCGACAGTAATGTAATATTTTTTTTTACAAAAAAAACGGTACTACAATTTTTGGCAAAGCGTTTTCGTTTGTAGCCTCTTTACTTTTGGCTTAGTTCTTAAATCTCAAGAGTTCCTACCCAAAATACACATTTTGAATGAATGCCATCTAGTGACCACAACTAAAGTTTTAATGACCCTACAGAGATAGATGTCGCCACTGTCGTCATTTTATTTTAAAATTTAGATTGCGAATAATTATGAATGCAAAAGTGGATTAAATAAGCATTAGGTCTCATTATTGTCGTCTGGGTTCGCAGACGGTCCTCTTGTACCTCCTTGTAGTGCTCTCATCTCATCTGGCCAGAGTACAGACTCTAAGCATCGCGGTTGTTTTATCTCATTGTTATTAAATTAAGACTTAGTTTGTACCTGAGCATTGTCGGCTACCTGAGCTTATCATTCGTTTTTCTCCAGCCTGCGTCTGCTAAAACTTAATTAATTGAATTAGTTTCTTGAAGAAAGAGATTATTCTTTGTTTTGTTTAAGAATTCAAGTAAGTAGGTATTTATATTACAGTAAGGTTAGTCTTGAATATGTAATGTTTATTTACATTATTGTTCACGTCGACCGTCCTCTTTGTAACATTTTGTGCTGATAGTGATGCATCGGATATCATCCATAATAATAAACATTAGTAACATCCGAGTGGTTATTTCAAAGAGGTTTTCTTTTTAATGAAAAGTTGGAAACTTCTTGTGCAACATTTTAAACTCCGTTCATCAGCAATATTCTACAGCATGTAACAGAAAGGCACATATTAAAAGGTGTGGTCCAGTACAGACCATCAAACTGAACACACACTTTGTCTATGGGACACATCATATTCGTAAAAAAAATATCAACTGTCCCATACAAAACTTCAATACCTACTCGACCCAAACGTATGGGACGGCTGCTGATTATTTATTTATATAGTGAAAGATGATTGTGATGATTCATCATGATTGTGTTGCGCCACTTCTTTCCAGCTAAAGCACTAGGAAGTGGTGAAGGGCGGGCTGTCTTATGTAATTGACGTCCAAAAAGTGCAGATTCTCAGCCTAGTTTGAATAAATGGCTTTTGATTAGGACCAAATAAATTACGGCGCTCGATGAAACTTGGGACCATCATCAGTGTACAGCAGTCCACTGCTGAACATAGCCCTCTCCTTTTGCACGCCATTCAACTCGGGTTTCGGGAACTCTCATCCAGTTGCTACCAGCTAACCAAACTAAACTGGGTATAGATGGGTTGAAAATACTTAAATAAAAAATTACCTTTATTCATTCAGTTTTACTTCTGTTTTGATTTTTTTTTTAATAATTTCCTCAAACATGAACATTTAAAACAGTGTTACAAAAAGTGTTCATCGAATTTTGTTGCTGACTGTACATTCGTAAGGGTGGTATGCAGCGTGATAAAGAAAACCTACCTATCTTTAACGGCAAAAGAAGTCATTTGCATGGTGCAAGTAAAATTTTATTACCTAAAACGCTTATAACAAGCAAGAAAGGTAAAGACCTGGCGTAGCGCAGTGTAGGGGTTTTCCCAGTCTAACGATGATTGATCTTTATTGATTGCTGGTATTACGATAACGCACCAATGCTCATATTCCAAATGATATTCCAAAGCATCCGTGGCGGCGTTCATTGCGTGTTGACTGAAATGTGTGAGCTTCCGAGTTCGAATCTCAGTGCAAGTTTTACTTTTTGCATATATTTTTCTTGTTTATTTTTATTTTTTATTGCCATTATGATTTGCGCTGGTTGTAATCCTACTATTCTCGTTACAAAAAAGAGAATTAAATGCTGTTTGAGCAGATGTGCCCTTCGGTACCATTTGTAATGCGTCAAGTACGATGAAGCGCCAACACTTAGGACTAAATGGACTTGTCCAATCTGCGTCTCTGGCCGTCCTAAACTGGACAACACTAATACGCCAGTCCATCCTAAAGGCCACATTTTTCAAATTGATCAAGCGGCTCCAGTTGCTGAATCACCAACAATGTATTCCTCTATATCGGGTCCGCCTTATAGCCAAAACAAACCAATAGTTGGTCAGAAAATTACGCCAGCTGTGAAGTCACCACCAGTTACACCTTGATTGGCATCCGTTGGCACAGAAGTCAACTTGCAAGACACAATAATATTATATATATTATTATTATTATTTTCAGTTTTTAACCTTTCTCGGGACCTTGGGGTCCCGGCCCTTTGGAAGGCATACGAGGAGCCGAAGCCAACTCGCAGAGGCCCGTTAGGAGTTTTAATGAAATGAGGCACCAACCGACGATTATCCCTGTATGCACTATGTAAGTGCACCCAAGGATAACCCCCGGTTGGTGTAGGACTATTGCAGGATATGGAAACAAAGATATTGGACTATGGGTTTGGGTTGGGCTTAAGTTGACTGGTGACCTGGAACTATGGAAGGACTATGGCCCCTGCCTGATCAATGTCTTATAAGTACACGGATAAAATGGCAGGGGGTGACTTGCACACTCAATAATGGGCCCCCGGAAACTGTCGCTAGCACATAGTGACGTAGCGACAAGGGGGCAACATGTCCTGAGGTGCTTGAGGAGTGGAGAGGTATTCCACGGCTTTCAGAACAATCCCAGAGCCCGGAAGATGGTCAAGATCCCTACGAGCACTTACTGAAATACTTCCTTCCTCCGAGCACGTTTGCTCTTGCGAATCTCCACTCAAGCCGGCCAATTAAGGCAAGAATGAGGTGGGAGCTCTGTTCCTCGTCAGTGTTCACTCCAGCCGGCCAATAAAGGCAAGCCAGAGATGAGGAACTAGATTTCTCCCGGGAGATAGGGTCCGTGGGGTCGCTACTGCCCAACAGCTCGCCACATGCTGCCCTGCGGGTTTCTGTATCTCTCTTGGTCTGGCTCCTCATCCTAGACCTGTTCCGGCAAAGTAAACTCTACCGGCACAGACCCCGAATTTGGAGCGCGCAAGCCCCACCACGACGTCAACGTAGAGATACGGCGGTTATTATTATTATTATTTTATTTTTATTATTAATACTTTTAGACATTCGTAAATTACGACAGGAAATTAATGAAAAGTTTGATAGTCAACTGGCCTCTTTGGCGAAATTTGTAACCACTCTAGCAGACAGATGTTTAAAATATTTTTAATAGTAAGACTGTTAACATAATTAATATACTTACAGCCTTACTAATAAAAATAAGTTAAACATCTGTTTAACGGTTGTATTGTTATACAATGTATAAGCTGTGAATAGGCGTAAATATCTCAAAGCCAATTCAGTACGATTGAAATTATAAAATAATGAAGATATTTTTTTGTCTACAATATTAAATGGCAATATAAAATGGAAATAATGTCACTGATATTACGCAGTACCAATTTCAGAACGCCCCTTCTAATGTTGCCAGTGGTCTTTGTCATAAGCAGTGGGTAACTACTCATTGTATAAAGACTGATTATTAGTAAGGGTAGTGTGTAACGCCTATTCACAGCTTATACATTGTATAACAATACAACCGTTAAACAGATGTTTAACTTATTTTTATTAGTAAGGCTGTTAATATACTTAATATACTTAATAGTATTATAAAGAGGTAACATTTTTTATGTTGGGTTTGCATGTAGGGGTAATCTCCGGAACAACCAGTCGGATATGAAAAATTCCATTTTCATTGGGTAGCCCAATTGTTGAGGAAGGTTATAGGCTCGCGGACGAAATCGCGGGCAGAATCTAGTCCAATATATTTTTATAAGCATGGTGGAATATAGCAATAACTAGCGGTGGCTAATCTTAATTCCACGTATTTTCTAAATTTCCCGAGTCCCGTTTTCCTAACATTTGGATACTCGTCCTGATGGTAATTGCGTTAGTTTTATTGCAAAGTAAGCGCTTGCGAGCAGTTACTGTTAGAGGCTGTTTGTTCAGTTGAGGGTTATGTGTTTGGCTGGTACGTTTCATTCTCACACATAGAGGTACTTTCACACCGAATCCCAAGGCATTAATCGATAAGTACTTACTTTTATATTTAAAACGGGGTGATTGTGGAGTTATAACATTTTTCCTGTTCTTTAGTTTCAAAGGGAAAATGTTATAATAAAATATTGCAAGGTTTTGAAGCGAAACTATCATCATGTATACAAATAAATCGATGTTATTTTTCTTAAACTAGGGGCTTTAAACATAATAAACACATTGGTATTTCGTAAACCGCGAATATTTATTTGTACTGCGTGATATAGTACATTACTGTGGCGGCCTGCAACATGGGCATATATGCGTGAGTTCACCAATGCCTGGTTGCGGCCAAGGCTTGTAATAGTACTTTTCCCAAATAATACGCGGTAATTCAAACTAAGTAAATTGATTTATAAATTCCAGAACCAATGACGAACAACGATAATTTTTCACGAGCCATTGTGTTCATTTAAACAAAAATGTTTGTGATATGAAAAGTCGAGTTCGTTGTTTTGCATATGGCTGAAAGGGATTTTTCAAATAAGTTAAGAATTCATGGAATAGTACAAACGGCTACACATCAAGATACACATTTCCAGTTTATGCTGATCTCGCATTGTATAAGTTTTCCGTACAATGCGAGGTCAGTTTATACTGGAAATGTATAGCTTGATGTGTTGCCGTGTGTACCTTAAGGAAAAATATGAAGTAAGAAATGATCAGTTAATCCAGCTAGGAGTAAAGAAAACAGTAATTCCTGCGGTTTAAAGTCGCCAGCCGTCTCCGTGTACTGCATCAAGTTGTAGTTGACGGTAGTGGCGGTCTCCGTTGAAAACGTTATAATATTATATGGAAACAGTTTTTCTTAATGTTTTGTTAACAGAAGACCGTTTCTTGTCAAATACAACGGACATACTTTTAGAAAATACAATTGGACTGCGTTATGTAAGAACCGATTAAGCGCCATTTAACGAATCCTGAGAAAATGAGCTTCAAAAATTTCAAGCTTAAAATGGTCGCTGTGCATACATTTAATATGTCAAGAGTATGATTTTTATTCTGAACATACAAAATATGTATAAGTTCACATTAGTTAAAAAAATATAAGGCTAAAATATACAGTTTTGTAGTTATAGCCATTTTTCCGCTTAATTTGTTAATGTGTTTTAAGCCATATTCAGACCATTTTATTTATCAATAACGTACTATACGGCATTATTGTCGTTTGATACTTTATTGCGATTTTTTTCGGGTGTAATAAATTGGAACATAAGATTAAATCCAGTTATTTTAATAAAATTTACTTAAACAAAACAAATGTTGTAACACTTCTACATCTTACTAATACTTTTATTCCTTTTTTTTCTTTTATTAATTACCTATGTTCTATGTTGTGGGGTTTGGTTTCCGCACTTAGTCCTACAGTGGACCATTGTGCGTGGGCCATAGCGGCCGTTGGTGGTTACTCCAACCAGCCCACCTCCCTCCAGAAGTTTATTAAATCTCCTGGTCTGTTCAGAACATCTGTGAAAGATCTGGGTGTCCCGAGGGTCTGTGTTCTAATCTGGGTGACGCCTGTGCATTCAAAAAGCACGTGCGTGACGGTTTCCTCAGCCTCCATGCACGCCCTGCACAGAGGACTGTCCGTTATGCCTATTGTGTGAAAGTGTTTGTTCAGCGAGCAGTGGCCCGTGATGGTATCCGTCACCAGGCGCAGGCCGTTCTTATCCAGGCGTAGTAAACGCCGGGTTAGCCTGGTATCCAAGGATGGCATGGCTTCCTTGGACTGCCTGCAGCCCGGTGTCGAGGTCCACCAGTGCTCGACTTGAATGTGGGTGAACTCCTGTAGCCACCTGCGTATCTGGTTGAAGGGGATGGGTACGATGGGCTCGGGTCCACAGACTGCCGTGCTGGATCCTCGTCTGGCAAGCTCGTCAGCTGCATCGTTACCCAGCGAACCGCTGTGTCCTTTTATCCATTGCAGTGTCACCGTGTTGCGGCTAGATACCGTTATTTGTTCTAGTGCATTGTGACATTCTAGTGTTAGCTTTGAGGTACTTAATATGTTTTTTCCGTAAGAATTGAAGAACTGAGGCGCTGTCGGAGAGTATGCGTATGTGTGTGTCCGTAACTCTCCTAGCTTTTAGGGCGTGGACCGCTTGTATGATGCCCACACACTCCGCCTGATAGACGGTGTTGAACATTCCCAGCGGGCTGGATATCTTTATGTTAAAGTCGTGTGAGAAGACTCCAACCCCAGTCCCGGAGTCGGTCTTCGATCCGTCTGTGTATATTCTCATCTCTTCCGAGCCTGAGTAGTCACACTGTTCTTCTCTAAGTATTATGTTGTAGTGCTTATGAAAGTGGTGTGTTTTCGGGGCTTTATCACAGGGTGATGCCATCATTGGTCGTCGTTTGATCGCATCTTCCTTTATACGTGTGTGCTTAACTCTATTAATTACCTATACACTGTACCATATTATTTTTTATTCTTCATCTTCTACTTCAAAATCAATGGATCCATCAAAACCTTCAACATCATCTTCTAAATCACGAGATCCAGTTAAATTTTCGTAATATTTTCTCGCATCAGTTGGTATGAGATGAAGGAGGGATTTTATATCGAGTGGGGCGCGTCTTCGTGGATTGCACTATCTGTATAGTATTGTAGATAAATAAATGAATAGTTATTTATCTTTAATAGGATATGTATAGATAAATAGGTAAACAGAATTACTAGACAACATAATGTAATGTAGGTAATAAACGAGTAGTAAGTAGGTATACGATACATACCTGTAGAGAATTACTTTGCATTGCATCACTGCTTGTTAATGAAGCAATGAAACGGTAACCACGAGTATTCTTATTAAATTAATCCATTTTAACCGCTGTTTTTCAATAAATTAACTTATGAACAACAAAAATGATGGATAAGTAAACAAAACATCCTTCCGTTATTACGTTAGATGCGTAATGAGACCACCCGCTGCCGCCCCACCCCGTCCCGTACGCAAAAACCCGCGAAAATAGAATGCAATAACGAATGAAACGCCAGAAGCTGGCGCTTGATTCACGAACGCATGAAAGATTGCGCGTGTGGTGATACGCATTAACGAATTAAATACCATTTTAGGTGGTTAATTCGATGCTGCGGTTTAAAAACGGTTAAATCAAAAGGCAAAACAGAATTATCTTCATCGTGGACGTGTTTAATTCGTTTATGCAATTTGAAAACTGTTTGTAACTGTAACTTTGACGCATAATTCTTTAATACAAAACGAATGTGTGCACAAATTCTAGCAAAGTTCGAAATGTCGCTTGATTCAACCCCTTATTATAAGGCCGTAAGAGTGATTTTTGAACACAAAAATAGCTGAATACATAGTTTATCATACCTATAGTCGATCTGCATTCATAACTCTTTTTTTTCGATTTCGTCGCTTAATTCGTTATTACATAACGCAGTCCAATTGTTTGTTATTGTGTCTCGTTTAGTTGTATCGAGCTCAACTAGCACTATAATAGATTAACCCTTAGTTTGACGACGGTATTTATCAAAGCTCCTGACTCCTTACCACGACGGCCTAACGAAGCACAGACATCTATCTTGAGGTCCAACTTACTTGTGGCTTTAGATATTGATATGCAAAAGTCGGAAAAGCCCAAGCACCTGTAACGGGCCTATGTATTAATATTTTATAAAATTCTGGCATCAATCTTACCGAAAACACAAAATTGTTTTAAATATTTCATTTAATTATTTATACATTGTAATACATATTTTGAATAATAGTGTTTACAGTTTACAAACGCCAAACGCCTATAAACAATACTGGAAATAATTATTACAAAAATGACAAAGAAATTCAACGAAATCATGATCTTTTTCCCTTAGAATCAAAACCATCTTACGATTAGCAACAATAGCAATCATCTAACAAGAACGGCAAATGTTTGACAATCCGAGCAACTTGCCGGCAACTCAGTAGCAATTCAGCAATTTCCGTAACGACTCGACTGTTGCCGAATCCGGCACAAGCTCGTGATAACATTGCATCATTGCTGTTTAGATAACAATGATGGCTGCTGTCTGTGCTTCAGCGAGGAATCTGCTACCTGAATTTTGCTTAAATATTTTGAGAATATTCTCGGTCCTTTCTTCAGAGAAAATAGAAGTATTGTGACAAGATTTGTTGTCTCTCTTTGCTGCTATTACAATATAAGTCTATCTACAGAGGCAACGTGAACGACCTACTATGCTAAAGATTAGAAGAAACTCCCTTTTAGACTTATTCATTCATTTTCTCCAAACGGCATTTTTTTATGTCACATCTTAATTTTCCTTGAAGACGTGACTTATTTATTGTAAATATTCTTATTACGCCGTTTTCATTTAAATGCCATATTTTGGGATATCCAAATATTGTTACTTTTACAGTCCCTACGGTAACTATCGTCCCTATGGACTACGCACACTTTTTATACTGACAAAACATCGTGAGGAAACCACGCAAATGCCAATGAATGCCTGAGAGATATTTCTCGACGGCATGTGAAGCCAAAGCAGAAGCCCATGGGCGGCTTTGGAGTCAAAGTCAAGTCAAAGTCACATAAAAGGCGTTATTCTTATGAGCGTCAATTTTACAAAAATTGAATTGATTCTAGTCCAAAGGGTAGTTTTCGTATGGAGAAGAATAGGTATGAAAGTCCACCGTTAAAATGTCCTCTTTTAATTTTTATTTACAATATTTTGTATACATTAATTATATTTGAAGACGATTCATCTAGAATAAGATTACTATACCACGATAGGTAAAAACAATGAAAAATTAAGCAATAATTTTAAAATTAGTTTTCTGTATACATTAATTATGTGATAGATACATGGTGCTCACATATTTACAATCATTGTAAAATTATACGATATTCCTAACATTTTAACAAGTAATACTAATAAGTTAGTGTGTATGTTCAAGTAATCACAGAATGTCAAATTAGTGAAAAAAAAAAAAAAAAAAAATACTTGAAGCAAAAACTTTGTACCCCTTTTTACGAAAATTACGCGGACGGAGGAGTATGAGGCACAGTTAAAGTTTAAATGGAGAAGGAGTGCAGAAAGCTAATATTTTTATATAATATACATTAGAAATAAATTAAATTCATTTAAAAAAAACATTACACACACTACCATGCGTTTGACAAAAGATGACCTTAGAATCATGACATGGTTTTATGGAATTAGTATGTACTATACAACTTAAAATTTAAATGAATTATGGTCGAATTTCGACCACTGGGCCACCACTAGTATAATTAAATTATCAACCAGTTTGATTTTGTCTAGACTCTAAATTGTCATATGGAGCAGGACCAGCATGTTTCCAAGCATTCTTATCTTGGATATAATCCACAATTTGTATTATGCTTGTTTACAAAGTGTACTTTTAATATCAGTTCTTTTTTTTTCTTTTTTATTGTTGGTAATATATACATATATATATATATTTTATTTATTTCAGACAATGTTAGTCCATATTGCATACAATCAAATGAATAAATCCAAAAATAAAAATTAAGAAACCAAATAAATAAAAAATTGCGAATTAAAATAGATATTAAAATTTGTGAAATAATTATTAACATGTCAGAATTATATAAAAATAAAATAAAATGTCAAGTACTTAATAAACAGAAAAATGCGAATTAAAATAAACATTATAATTTGGGAAATAATTATTAACATGTCAGAATCATATAAAAATAAAATAAAATGTCAACTAATAAATAGAAAATTGCGAATTAAAATAAACATTAAAATTTGTGATAATATGTCAGACTCATATAAAATAAAATAAAATAAAATAAAAATATATCACAAGGTATTTTGTTGTAACATTTAACACAGTACCCCATAAAAGATGCATGTACTTTAGATAATGTGAAAAATGGTTGATCTATTTTATATTTATTTTCACCGCTTCTTCACGACATCTCGGCTGTCTGTCCCCGCAAGGTGAGACCCCCAGTTGCCTGGGGGCGGCCTAACGAAGACGACCAGCGATGGAGACTCGACGCTCCTACAGGTAGATATGTAGCTTACCCTCGCCCCACTCACAGATCTAGCCGTTTACGGATTGAGGGATAAGCATTTTGGGGGACTGTCTTATGTAATTTTGACGTTCGAAAAGTGCTGATTATCAGCCTAGTTTGAATAAATGACTTTTGAATTTGAATTTGAATTTGAAGCAGTCGTGTTTATGTGAGCGTTGTGTTGTAGTGTAACACCGCTCAGTGTCAACGTGCTTCGCGGCCCGCGTCGCGCTCGCACGTGTTGTGTAGGCGTCTGTAGAGTATTGGTTGTCTGTGTTAGTTGCGCGGCATGCCTATATTAACCTAGATCACGCCGCGCAACAGATGTATGTGTACATCTGTAGAGTCTTATTATATCGAGTGAGCCGCGTGTAACCTGGGTGCGGCTTACTCGAGGCGTCTATCCGGTGCGATGGGGTCAGTTGTCCGCTACCAGGTCGCGGGGTAGTTTTTATTTTATCATCAGCTGATTTTATTTTATTGCTAATGTAAAGAGCTTTAGCCATTTTCCACACACTTTTAAAGTTTTAGAATATTTTGCAACATACTGATGAAGGCTTGTATTATTCATATATTGCTTTAGGCCATAAAGTTCAAAAAGCTTTCCCTGCTTTTACGAATACCTGGAGTTGCCCAATCACTAAATAAGAACTTTGTGTAAATAGTTTTAGTCTTTAGTGGAAAAGAGTCATTAAATGATTGCGTGTTTAATAGTGAAAAGATCTCGGTGTAGATCTCATTTGGGTCACCTAAATTATTAAAACTCTGAACATATAATTGAATCGCCCAAGAATTATTTAATTTCTCTAAACTTTTACATGTAATTGACCTAAACCTTATTTGAAGTAAGTCCAAACTCCGGGCAGCTACTCAACAATACGATATGGAAAAACCCAAAAACACTTTGCCGGATCTGGGATTCAAACCCAGGACCTTATGCTCAACAGTCTCACTTGAGAGCACTAGACCAACGAAGAAATCATATTGGTAACTAAAAAGTACCGATATACGGCAAAATAAAGTTTCATACCTAGTTACTTTTCTGCCTTATAAAAATAACTGTATTCTCTCCCGTACTGTACGCTTTTCTAAAAGCCGGCGCAGGATTTCCCCGCGTCAGTAATGTTTTCATTTAAACTCTGCTCCACTCGGCGCGGTATAAGCCGATCGACTTCGGAAGTCGCGCCTCATCTGATCATCTCCGCCGAGTGCTCAATATGTTTGTGTGAGGTAGAAACATGCAGAAGGTAGTTTTGATAGAAATAAGAACGTTTTATTTTACAACGAATTATGTTGCAATAAAAAAAATACGTGTGGCACTCGAGGACTGCCGCGGTAAAGCTATTGCATAGCATATATTCAAAAATAAGAAGATAATATTGTTGATTTAAAATATTTTTTTTAAAAAATACCCCTATACCCCCCCCCTAAATCGCAGAATTTACACCCTCGTTCTGCGCGCCCGCCGTCGACTCATCGCAGGTCATTCTTATCGTTCTAACTTTTAAAATATTAGTCCAAATTACTTAGTGTAAAAGACAAATTTTATCTACATTAAATACCGAAAGCGATGAAGGTATTTATTTTGATACGAATTAACTAAATACTCTAAAATATGCAACTTAAAAAAAGTATTCAATTTAAATGTATTTATAGCTCACTATTTTGGCTATAATGGCTTCCACATAAAAGGTAGATATATGCTGTCGCGGACTTTTATTTAGAACTCTTTAAGACAAACAACCCCACAATACATTCTTTTCATGTAACTCCAGCGGTTTAGGCAGCGCACGCAAAGATAGATCTCAGAGGGCAGGATTTTTTCCGACTTACTGGATACTTATCGTTATATTATGGCTAAATCACATAAAATCTTTATAAATTGTAGCCTATGTGTTATTCTGATATATAAGCCACATTACTGTAAAGTTTCATTAAAATCCGTTCGGTAGTTTTTGCGTGAAAGAGTAACAAACATCCATCCATCCATCCTCACAAACTTTCGCGTCAGGTTTTTTTTTTCGTTACGGAATTTCTACATTCGGTCGCCGCGCTCAGAGTCTCCGATAAAAGCTATGCAATAGCTTAAAAATATCCACTATGCTCGAAAATTCTGCTTGTGTGTTTTTTTTTTTTATAGATTCCAGCTCCTGACCCCGACATCCCAAAAACTATGAAATGATAAAATACGATGATATAATTAATGATACACTAAAAATATTCCCCTTTCTAGACGTTTTTGTGTATTCGTAGCATTTTTGTGTAAACTGAAAATAACAATATTACGCGGGACAAGGGTACTATGACCCACGTAGCACTGGCACTTCATTACGCATTAAATAATATTATATTGGTTTAGTCAGACTGCACAGTAGATGTCTGTTGCCGTGCCCGCAACAAAAATGGTAGCTTAAATTCACAAACACACACACACTCAGTCTTCACACTTTCAGTATACCTACTTTAGCGATTCGTTGTATGGAATTGTTATTTTTAACGTAATCTGTAATCCCCAAGGGTTCGGCAGAGGTGTACCTATTAGGACACCCACATTTCGCTAGTTTTGTTTAAATCTGATGTAATAGAGGCGAGCCTATTGCCATTAACCGGGTACAAATCCAGCCTCGTGCTCTTTTGAGAAATTCCTAATGGAAAAACCCAATAACACTTGGCCTGACCTGGTAATCGAACTCAGGACCTCGAGCTTAGCGATAGCGCTTGCGACCACTAGACCAAAGAGGCAGTGATAAAAGTGTAGCAGTGTAAGCGGCAGTTGTTCTGTGTTGTGTGGCGGCTTTGGGTGCAGTAGCTATGGGAGACACATTTATAATAAGAGCTCATTAACTTTGACAAACGTTGTGTACTGATCGAAAGATGTGCCGCTTTGTGTTTGTTCAGCGACGCGACGGACATATTGTTCGCACGAAGGACTTTTAGTAGTTTGTTAGGGGTTTGTCTATATTTGTACATTAAGAAATGAATATATGGAAAATATCTATCATTATAAGAGCAGATTTTTTTAATAATGTGAGATATTTACCCTGGCGTTATTAATAATTTGACATATTGAGTTCTCGAAAGAGACAAAGCTCTAAAATACTCTTCATAGCCGAACTTTTACTAAAACTCCATATGGCATTTAATATCGACCGGCCATTTTGTATTTTCTCACTTTATCTATAAGTGGATAAAACTTAAAGGTAAATGAAGAACGCGGCCCATAATATTTTATTTATATATGTATTAATCGTCTTTTAATCCCGTGTTCATGACATGAGATACGACATTGATCCGGCACGGCAAGCCCCGGCAGTTTACCGTATAGCCGACGGCGGCCGCGGGACTGCAAACATACTCAAGAGTAGCGCTTGATTTTAATTGTTTCAATTATCGCTTCCTCTTTTTGGCCCTTTTTACTCTATGGTCGACCTCATACGAGTTTATCTGAATAAATAAGGTACGAGTTTTGTTTTACAAGTATAATATGTGTAGGACATCATCACAAATAGTAAACGAAAAAAAAAACCCTTTCTATCTCCAAGCCTAATCTTCATCCTTTGCATACGTAAGACTGGTAAGTTTATCTGCTTTGTCTGGATCTTTGACGCCACCCACTACTGATTTTGGTAAATTAATTAACTTCTAAAGGATATGTCCTCAGTTTCTCCAAGTTCTGTTCTCCTGAAACTTACTTGTCAATAATCAATACAATGTACACCAATAATTGTAAAAATAGAACAATCTTTGCTGCACACAATTTTTTATTGCCTAGGCAATCGTCCACAGTCCTACTGGATAAGTCCCCTTAAACCTACTTCAAAAAGAAACGATTTCTTCGTACGACTTTTTTGCATGCTGATTGTTATAGATATTGCAACAACTGTTCTACCGATATGGTCTTTGTGACATTATTCTCTCAAGTTCGCTTTTTGTACGCCCTGTGTTTTTCCTGCTTGTTTCCTTATGTGTGCGACTTATATCATAAGTAGGGCATCCATGCAGTCTCAGGACGCAAACGATGCGCAAAATAGGCACTAAAACAAATTGTTATGATACTTTACGAGAAATGCAGTGCGCTCAGATTGTTACTTTATACCTTTACTTGTAAACGGTAATTCAGGGGAAAGAGTTTATACATTGTCGTTTTGATTATATAAATTCTGAGCGATTTATAGATATCGGTGATAGATATACTTTTGTTGTTGATGTTATATCCAACACACGTCCGTTGTGGTAATCTTTTTGTACGAAAAAAAAAATACGAGTCCCTTAATGTAAAACATACATAAGTTCTCCTAATACTGAACACGTAACAGAAAAACATGTTGCCAAATGAAATAATAAGAAGCGGCGCAACGATGGCATCATTACAAAAGTTTATTTATGTCAGCGCCATGAAAACCTATAAAGAGTCAGACGGATAGCGGGAGGGGTCTGAGCCGGCCCGGCCGTGCCAACACAAAAAACCTTTTAGCCGATACATAAGCACACCCAAGTCTACGCTAAAATACACCGGCTCCCTAGGTTTTTTGCGCTAAAGCTGTTGGGGTCTGCCTATAAAGTTGCGATTGTTTCTGATGGCCGATCGTGGTAGTATTACCAGCTTTGCGAAGGTCCGTCTGCTCAAGATGGCATTACTTGATGTAGCCAATGAGGCATAAGGTCGGGAAAGTCTCGCTCTTTATACCGAGGGTAATGCTGCTCGAATTAGCGCTGGACCGACTCTTGAAATCACGCTCATGTAAGCCTTTAAGATATGTAGCACATAGTGTCCGTATGGATTGAGGAGCCATGTCTCATATTTAAACGCGGGATTTAGGCCCGATCCTGGAATTTTTAGTAAAACCCTTAAAAAAAGAACCCTTAAAAGTTACAGGACGTTTAAGGTGGCTCCTCAATTCAGACTTCTGAATTGAGGAGCCACCTTAAACGTCTTTCTAGAAAATTTACATTATACCTTTAATCGCAATCCATGAAATCGTTCTGAAAACGTTAGTCACATTAATGTACGTGTCCGTATGGATTGAGGAGCCATGTCTCATATTTATGTAAACGCGGGTACTACCAATATTTAGTAGTTGCCGATTTTGTAGGCCCAATCCTGGAATTTGTAATAAAACCCTTAAAAGTTTACAAGACGTTTAAGGTGGCTCCTCAATTCAAACATCTGAATTGAGGAGCCACCTTATAACTCATAAACTAGCCGACGGATATTTTTGAAAATTTGGTATGATGTAGTAGTGCTTATGCGTAGTCTGTACAAAAAAGAATATTTTTTATGGCTGAATTTGAGATAGCTACAATGCTTTGATTTTTCATAAAAATCTATAAATTACGCCGCGGTGTTTCTCGGAAATTAATCAAACAATTACAACAGATTTTTGGTATAATTTAGTAGTAAATGTGTTCTAATTTGTAGTATAAAAATAAAATGGAAGAACTATACAATTTCGCTAATACAACACATTTTATGTGGCTCTTCAATCCTGATGGTCTATAGAAAATATATGTACGTAGCTACTAAAATAGTTGATCAAATCGGATGACAATAGCACCAATATTTTGTAGAAATTTCTACTAAATATTGGCGTAATCCAACATTCTGCACATTCAATATTTCAAAAGATATTAATAAAATAAACATTCTCAACTCACGGCGCCGTTTTTGTACGGTGATGAAAAACGTTAGGTTTCTTACTATCGAAATCTATGGTGCTCCTGGTACGAATTTTGATTCTTTCTGTGACCGCTAGGAGCACTGTACAATATTTTTTATTTAAATCATTTACGGAGACGCTTGCGAGTTTTGACATTATAGATATCTATTTGATTCACGTTAATACGCTAGCGAGTTTAACGCTAGCGAGTAAGTTTACGATGGAAACTCATGGTAGAGGTACTGATATTAAAAATGTACATATGTTTCGTAATTTTATTACAAACGAAAAAGTTTGTTTTTTGACATTTTGCGTGTCACATGTAACTGATCTGTCTCATAGCAACTGGTTTTTTTTTAAACCCTTGAAGAGTTAGCGAAAACCTGAAAAAAAAAACTGTTTTTTTAAATGTCTCCAAAAACCAAAAGAACGTTTCGGAGTCGCCCGGCAATGGTGTCGCGCGGTGCTTGTTATACACCTATCTATCCCTATCGATGATGAGTCCGACAATTACTAAAAATTATGTATTTTATTTCAATAAATAATTATACCAAAAATCTTTTGTAAGTGGTTGATTACTTTTCGAGAAACAGCGCGGTATAATTTATAGATTTTTATGAAAAATCAAAGCATTATAGCTATCTCAAAATCAGCTCTAAAAACCCATTTTTTGTACAGACTACGCATAAGTACTACTAAATCCTACCAAATTTTCAAAAATATCCGTCTGCTAGTTTTCGAGTTCTAAGGTGGCTCCTCAATTCAGATGTTTGAATTGAGGAGCCACCTTAAACGTCTTGTAAACTTTTAAGGGTTTTATTACAAATTCCAGGATTGGGCCTACAAAATCGGCAACTACTAAATATTGGTAGTACCCGCGTTTACATAAATATGAGACATGGCTCCTCAATCCATACGGACACGTACATTAATGTGACTAACGTTTTCAGAACGATTTCATGGATTGCGATTAAAGGTATAATGTAAATTTTCTAGAAAAACTAGTGTTAAACGTCCTCCTCGAATATAAAAATCTGTTTCAATGTTCTTGATCCTCATATTTCTCTATATGGCCAGTTGGTAGCCGGTCACCTAACAATTATTTATTAACTTTTTTTCATTTACACAATTGTGAGGAATGATAGGCCGTTTAAAATTAAAGAGAAAAAATACTAGTAAATAGATAATAATAATAAACAGAATTGAATTGAGATATAAATCTATTTACTAGTATTTTTTCTCTTTCATAGTATTGTCCCCCTACTTTGTACGCCATAAAGGGTAGCATTTGACCACTATCTCATGGTAGTTTTGTAAAGATGTCGTTACGTGGTACGTGGGGTACGGAACCAGAGAAAGTATTGGAATAAAATGATATCTATTTTTCCAAATTCCACATAGGTACTTGCTGCAGCGTACAATAATTTCTTGTCTGTTCTATCGCCGCATTGGAGACAGTTATTCGAAAATTTTTGATAAAGGCTCAGTACTCGCTGCGCGATGTATCATGATATTCTACATTTCACATTTCATATTACAGTCAACCGTGATTTTTTATTTCATTTGAAAAGTCAGACTAGACTAGCGAAGGTAGATTTTCGACAAATAGTTGAACGCATCCTAGAGGCTATTCGTAGTTATATTAGTTTCTTTATAATTGACTAGCTTCTGCCCGCGACTTCGTCCGCGTGAACTTCCTTGTTCCTCGCATCTGCGCTGTTACTTCTGCCCGCGACTTCGTCCGCGTGAACTTCCTTGTTCCTCGCATCTGCGCTGTTACTTCTGCCCGCGACTTCGTCCGCGTGAACTTCCTTGTTCCTCGCATCTGCGCTGTTACTTCTGTCCGCGACTTCGTCCGCGTGAACTTCCTTGTTCCTCGCATCTGCGCTGTTACTTCTGTCCGCGACTTCGTCCGCGTGAACTTCCTTGTTCCTCGCATCTGCGCTGTTACTTCTGCCCGCGACTTCGTCCGCGTGAACTTCCTTGTTCCTCGCATCTGCGCTGTTACTTCTGTCCGCGACTTCGTCCGCGTGAACTTCCTTGTTCCTCGCATCTGCGCTGTTACTTCGTTTTCGCTTAGCGCTCTTTCTAACTTTTACTTTTGTTCGGCTCCTAAAGGTCAAGAATAAGGATTAATATCATGATACGAATATCATCATCTTTCGATTGTACCGTGTTTTGATGAACCAATTTGAACACAAAACGGTTACGCGGGGTAATGATGTAGTACATTATTTTATGTATCATAAATAGTTTCGCAGCGCACGCCAAATATCGGTCTCAATTTTATTTCGCGAATAGCCATGGCATGCTACTAGTGTTTGCCTACTTACAACTTTACTCTGAAATCTCTATTTAATCTTGAAGATTACAACCGTGACTTTGTAGGTAGGTATCTATGCACTAATTGTCACAAACAATATCTACCTATAGGTAGGTACAAATTGATACAGTATTTTCTTTGAAGCGAGACCTGCTCCACAAATATTAAAATAACTGTCCTAACTCTAAACACATAAGTTAGATTTTTAAACAAAAATAAAGTTCTTCTCATAAAAAAACTTTCGAAGTTCTTAGAATCGATTCGAAGGTGTTCCTTTCGCAATGTGCAAGATCTATAACTACGTTTTTCTAAGTCTGTGGCGGCATCTACATCACCACATGTGAACTACGTATCAAAATCCTGACGGCAATTAGAGTTTACCGCGCGAACGACATATATAAGACTATCCGACATCAACCATTGGGCAGTTGCCCGCCAGACACGACACTCGTGTGGTCGGAGGATCCTCCCTTTTCTAATCAGGATGAGTGAACTTTACACCTTGTTCCTCATACCTCTCAAAGTCCGCCACGGTTTATTATATTATCGGTTAACCTTACAAAGATAGATTGTTATGGATAGTGAAAAAGTGCATTTTCATCACACTATAAGGATTCCGTACCTCAAAATGAAAAAATGGAACCCTTATACGATCACTTCGTTGTCCGTGCGTCTGTCTGTCAATACCCTTTTTCTCAGGAACGCGTGGAGGTATCAAGTTGAAATTAATATCAAATACGTAGGTCTGCAGTCCATTAGAGCTCTAAAAAAATGCTTCTAAGTCAACGCAATAAAAACATAAGGGCATTTATGTGACATATTTTCATACTTGGAAATAAAACAAAACCTATAGGGTACTTACTACTACTTGGCTGTGCCCGACGGTGACCATAATGATCACACATAATTTTAACTTACCACCTAAGTACACATTGTGGAATGCAAATAAAGTATTGAGTACTTCCCGTTGACCTAGTATCATGAAATTTCGCAAGAAGCAAGGTCTCCAAGCACGAGTAAAGGAAAATCGATTATTTGTTAAACCTATCCTTTGCAGTCGGAGAAGTATGGGAGAACATTTTTTCAACTACAAAGTTAATTTTGTAATTTTTTTATGATTTTATTCATTCTAACTACGGAACCCTTCACTGTGCGTGGTCCGACACGCACATGGCTTGTTTGTTACAAAAAGCATAGTTTTTATAGTTGAACGAACATTAGCAACCAACATTTGATACTAATCTATGAAATCGTTTATTAGAAGGAAAAATAAAGGCAATACATTTCGCTCGCTTCCTTTACAGACACGACCAGGCGTGTTCACCTCTTGTACTGGTATATAAGCACGAGGTGAAGGGTCTAGTTGTGTTGGGGACTGTGAGCCGAACGATTGAGTTTGTTAAGCGACCTTATTGCTCGCAGCTCGATTATTTATAGTGGTGAAACATTATTAGAGGGTTCCATCGAGCCCATATATCTATGAGTTTTATCGCTTTAATGCATACAAAAGTGGGTAGGAGTTCTGCGTTTAGTCGAGGTACTTAACAGTCTTTATTATAGATGTAATTTCTGCCATCATAATATAGTAGGGCTTGCTTGTATCTGTTAAGCAATAGATCACCTCTACTTATCTCTTCTTGCCATGGATGTCAAAAATGAGTCCAGTCTGAACTCTCCCTTTCTAAAAAGCGAAAACCAAAGATACTTAATTATCAGCCAAGCCCTTGATTGGATGTACCATTAACCTACTGAAAAATTATGAATGAAGACATTCAGACCAGTGATTTTGCTTTTAGTGAGATTGTTAGTAACACATCAAGACTCCGCTTACGTTTGCCGATTCTACCCACTTCCCTCACATAAAGTACCAGGGACACATATATTGAAGGACAGTATGCGACCCACGTTCTGCTAACGTAGATTTTGTCCCGGTTCAAATCAGTACCAAGCTCCTAATTCGATATATACTCTCCTGTTTCTTTATAGAATTTGCAAACGAATCAGGATTGCAAAATCGAAAATTTCTCCCAAATCTTTCTTGATTTTTGATATGGCTCACGCAAGCATATACCAATTTCCAGATAAAAAGAGAATAACACTTCGCCTTATTTGGGAATCAAACCTCATGCTCAGCAGTAGCGCTGGTGAGACCAACGAGGCAGACCATATAAAAACAAATATTCTCCAAACAGTCAAAAAAGCAAAACCCAAGAATAAATAGGGTTCAGCTTTCTTGTAAATACATTACTTGGTACCCAGTGGGTAAATCCTTAAACACAGAAATCACGACCATACCATAAGTTCTCAGTAACTAACCTACAAAGTCACTTTGCTCACAACACAAGGAGCCGAAACAAAGGAGAAGAAACTCAAAACTCAACTCAAATCATTTATTTCAATTAAACCATTACAGGCACTTTTGAATTGTCAAGGAATCGGTCAGTCAAAAATATGAAGCTAGTTGCCCATTCCAAAGCGTAGTAGGTACCTATGGAGAAGAACGGGCAAGAAACTCCACGGACACTCTTTTAAATAAAATAAATTGTTACAAAGTATTGGTTACATCATTCATGTTGAAATTATACATGTGAGAACAATGTAGAAAGACATGCACGTTAGAAGCGTCCGTAAATTCCGTAATACAAAGATAAAAACAAAGAACAATTCAAAAATTAAAAATCAGCCATGGCCGCTAAGAGTTGACCAGTCCCAACTGACGGCGCCCGTTCACGAACATGACGCATGGATCAGCACCATTCAGCTCAACCATTTTGAAGGGAGCTAAATGATCCAACACACGCGCCACCATCAGCGAGAAATCTGAGTGAGCATGACATACTCACAGCCGCCAGGGCACATTCAAGTCAATAAAAAAAGTATTACCCGGTAAATAGTAGCTCTTTAGTACATAGTACTCACACCTGTAGATTCTTCAATGACGAAAAAGACGATGCAGATTCTTCAATTACAATACACCCTGGGAATGTTTCCAGCAGCCTTTGTAAAGGAAGACATGTAGGTCCAATAGCGATCATTGGATACATGGGCTTGAGGCACTGTTCGCGAGGTTGTGGTGCAGAGCCTTTGTCTTTGACGGAGTCTCATTAGATGCAAGGTACAGAGGTTCTTGTGGTGAATCTTAGGTTAACTGAACTAAACTTTATATTAATTAGAGAAAGGAACTTATGAATGAGAATTCATTTACTTAGAAATCATTGACATAATTGACGTTTTTACTTCCACTAGATAACATTTAAACCTTTCGGCTCCTGATTTAGAAATCCTTACCTTATCCGTCACTTTCATCCAATGTTTTAAGGGTCATCGTTTTCGTCGTTCTTTCCTATTAGGTATCTGTTTTAACAAGCTTATCATCAGTTATTACGAAATTTTGTTCAATAAAATCAAACACCCGGTAATTCAAAACAACTGAATATCGATAGCAAGGCTCGAAACAAAGGCGTTGTCTGGCCATACGTTAGCATTACTCGCCCGGCACCGACGACCGGCGATCCATTGCTACAACTATGCCGTTCACTGCTGAGCTATTGGCACCATGCGTCATTGTTCCCAGGCGGTTGTTCGCACATATAATATCTAGATATATGGGGACATTCATGAATGTTCCACATTTTGATCACAGCCTTGGATGCCAGCCATGTTAACCTATTGTTAGGAAAATGTAGGGCAGAATATTATTCTGAAAAGAAATGCTCAGCATAATCTCGAATGACTAATTCTTTAAATTGTCTACCGCTGACTGTTCAAAACCGTCTCGTTAGTGGTTGTCTCGGATCTCGTCCACGTTACGTCGAGCGAAGCACTTGATTTTTCAGTTCTTTATTTCAATTTCCATGATAATATTTACATAATTTAAAAGCAGTCTTAAAACAATAATAATGTGCAATTACATAAAAAAAACGATCACGAACGATCGACACAAAGGGTTCCGTACCACCGTGCAATATTTAGAAAAAAACGTTGACTAAAACACGTTCCTTGTAGGAGGAATTGAGGACCCCTTTAATTTTTAACATTTATTATTTTGGGAATCACGAAAATACGAAAATACCTAAGTAGTGTTAAATATTGTGCGGTGGTACCTTTCGTGTGTGTAGGTTTTTAGTTCAGATAATTTAAAATACTAAACGAAGAATATTTTTTCATTTTAAATGAAGAAATCGCAAAGATTGTAGTAATGAAATAACATAAATGAAGGGTAGACATGTGTATGGCTGGAACACAGGGAGGCTCGGGATAAATTGAAGCAATGGAAATTAAATGGTATGCCAAGGTCAGGGCATAGTTAATGACATATGAAATGTAGTAAAAACTGGTTTAAAAGTAGGTTAAAATATTGTCAAAATCACAAAGATTAGATAAAGATGGATAATATCGCTCAAAATTATTCTCAGTTTTGTTTTGTAAAGTTTTGGAAACGGACTAATAAGCAGAATCCAAAACTGGCCCTATCTGTGAGTGTGGATGGGGGCGACGGACGCAAACTGTATAGCGAGTATTTTTTAAGAGCACTTTAGAGTGCAGTCCGCGATGCCTCAGGAGCAAGTTGCACAGAGGTAGGTCTGTCTGACTACGAGGCTCCCCGGGGTTCACTGCTAAGGAAATAAAGCAAGTAGTGACTAATTTATCAAAGGGCAAGTCTCCGGGGCATGACGAATTAGGTGTTGAGCATTTGCTTTACGCTGGACCTCATATTATTATACAACCGAATACTTGTGATGCGTTATACATTTTGTGTCCGTCACACCTATCTTTCAGCGGATTTAGTAGAAAGTGTGGTAGTACCTGTAATTATAAATAAAACCAGTGATGTCTCCGACAAAAACGATTACAGGCCTATCTCCTTAGCTACGGTAGTAGGTACTTGATGGTCTGCTTGAGCGTCAGCTTAATAGCCACAACATTAAATAATGCGCACTTTGACTTCAGAAGCAAACTGTCGACGGAGAGAGCTATGGCGCTCAAGCAGATTGTTAGGTATTATACGGGCAGACAGACGCCAGTTTATGCTGCCTTTCCTAACTTTCCAAAGCTTTTGACCTCGTACCCTATGATAAGTTATGGTCTAAGCTCCATAGTTTAAATTTATCTATAGAGCTAGTTAACTTATTGAAGTTCTGGTACAGCTCGCAAACAAATTGCGTTAGGTGGAATAACGTGTCTTACGAGCCGTATTTGTTGGAGTGTGTTGTTAGACAGGGTGGGTTGACATCGCCTGCATTATTTAACGTGTATATGAATGACCTGATTGATGGGCTCGGCAGAACTAATGTCGGCTGTTCAATAGACGGTGTAATGGTTAAGAATATGAGTTATAAAGATAAGATAAGATAAAGATCATTTATTTGTCCAAAACATGAGTATACACACACATGGCATGCAAGATGTTACAATTTTTTTTTTTTTTTTTTAAATTTTCCTCTACTGTGACCCCAATGTAAACAAAACGGTGTAATTTTTAAACTGAATTATCTATTGCGATGAAACAAACTCCATAATAATTGGAAGCAATTAGGCGTCCTTATAAAATGAAAAAAGTGGAAAAAACTACCCTCAATTGAAAATAAACATGTTTTTTAGCAAAAAAAACTTTTTTTTCAATAAATTTTTACAATAATGGTAAAATTTCTCAATAAGACGCCCCTTTATGTATGTATGTATTACCTACCTTTTTTATTATTTTAACGTATTTTTCATTGTATAAGCTACCCAATAATAAAAATGGCATGTTTATAAAACAAACATAACATTTTCTATCAAATGTTAAAAGATGGCACTCCGAACGCGCCATTTATTTTTCTCTTAAGGGTGGTTTTTTGGGGATGATAATTAATACAAAAGAGTTCAATTAAAACCATTTATTATTTTACACAAAATTTTATGCATCAGGTTCTCAAAATGTCCACCTCGTTGTTGTAGGCGCAAAGCCGCGCGAATTAAAATTTGTTGTGTCGCTCACCTTATCATTTCGGGATCATTGCGAATATCATTCGCACAGTTAATTATGCGGTCGCGCAAATCAGCCTCACTGTTGATGGGCCAATGGGAAGTACCAAATAGACTGGTTTATTTGCGAGTATCAAAAAATGCAGCATAAAAGGCTGTTTTTTTATTGTGTTAACTTGGAAGTTTGATTTTCGTTACAGCTCCAAGAGACCGTAGATCTAAGTTTTTGATATCTATTTCAACTTTATGCCTCCAGGCGTTCCTGAGAAAAAGGGTCTTGACAGAAAACCAAGTCATCCTTTAAGGGTTTAGATTTTTCATTTTGAGTTACGGAACCCTAAAACGGATTTATTATCTGCCTGTTACCTTTCATGCCGTAACGGCTGAACGAATTTAGATGAAAGGCATACGGATAGGCCATGACCTGGGTTAGGACATAGAATACTCTGAATCCCGGTAGCACGTTCCTGAGGGATATTTCCCGACATCCACGCGGGCGAAGCCGCGGGCAAAAGCTAGTAACTGATATTTCGAAATCATGAACATCGTCTAGATTCTTGTCACCATTAATATATAAATGGATTCTGTTTAAACCTATAATTATTTTCCGACCGTCGATACGATCTAACGTGAAGAACATGTTCCTAGTTTACGAGGAACCGATTCTTTAACGAGCAGTTATTATACTGAGATTACGGACCATGGTTCTTTGCGATGGTTTGATTTTTATGTTTTCAGGACGCTTTTGACACCGATTTTCAATCCGTAGGCATTTTATAATTATACATTTCGTGACATCTCGCTGTTATATTGATGTATTTGATGAAATTTATTAGCTTAGCAAAGTTCTGGGCATTATCTAATTATTAGTTTTGTTTTGCACTACAGCCACTCTCCTTCGTGGTTACGCTGTTATATTTCAAAAATACTTATAAATAAAAAGTGCAACATAATAAATTCGCCCGTGGTTCGACTTCCTGCTGGTACCTAGGTAGGTAGGCTGCGCTTTCGTTCAGCGGTCGAAAGTAAAAACGTTACGGGCACGGCTTTTGTTAAATAAATGATCAGATGAGCGCCATTGCATCCGGCTCCAGCCCTTCATTCATATCACATGCGTTTGGATTACATAGGGGTATGCCCAGAGACCCGACTTTTTAAAGAGGGTTACGTGCTGTCCAATTCGCAAAGTAGTGTGAAGATAAATAAACATAACGTTATGTTCATCATGTCTCCATTCCCCTAAGGAAAAAGCAAAGGTGCTATCGAATCGGGTATCGGTATACCTGATTTCATAGTTTTTTTACCGCAGCATATTAAGTGTGCATTACAAACTTGCAATGACTCGCACTCGCACTCGACACACAGAATGAACGGTATTACCATTGTTAGTGTGTTGCGCGATTACTCGCAGGTGTGATAGGCTTGGGCACGCCACAGTTGCGGCGATCAGTCCCCGCTTTGAGGAGTGGCTAGAGAGGCCTCACGTTCCGCCTGACGCAAGTGCTCACCGGATACGGCTGTTTCGGGGGGTTCCTGTTCCAGTAAGGCGGGAGGAAACGCCCGGGTGTCACCACTGTGTGTATCGCCCGGAGGACACGGCGGAGCATACGGTGGAGGTCTGCCCTGCTTGGGCGGGGCACCACCGTATCCTTGTGGAGGCGATCGGCGGCAGTGATCTCTCGCGTCCGGCCTTTGTTCCGGCCATGGTACGGAGCGAGAGGGCGTGGGAAGCCGTTACCTCCTTCTGCAAAGCTGTGATTCTTGCGAAGGACGAGGCGTAAGGAGAGAGGCGGCCCCTAGCCGCCGCAGGAGACGCCCTGGGTGTCGGGAATCGCAGGCCGATTCCCGGCCACCGTAGGCGCGGGCTTGCGGACGGTGAGCAATGGTTATCTCACCGTCTGATAAGGACCGGGCCCTGCCGGGGTCATGGGAAAGTCCGAAAGGGATACCGTGGCCCCTGGCAACGCACAGGCAACTGAAGGAACACGGGTGGGTTTTAGTCAGCAAGAGTCTGACACGCCCTCCCGCTCCGCCCAGAGCGGGAGAAGTTATTTGATAATTTACCACCCAAAAAAAAACTTGTGATAGGCAGCGGTAACGATCAGCCAATAAAGTTGTTAACCTTACAGATTAATTAATGTATCATGTGCCTGTAATTTCATCGGGTCTTTCATCCTTCAAAACAGAAATCAGCAGAACAGACCTACCCGGCCGTTCGTATGGCTCATTGAGCTTTAGAAAAAGCCTGCGACAAAAGTACCTACGGAGTTTTTCCGAAGAGTCCGCATAAACATGACTGTAATTATGTATCTTATACGGTCGAAGTGGCGGCGCTCGGGGAGCTCTATGTCCAGCAGTGGACGTCTTTCGGCTGAAGTGGTGATGATACGCTGGTATGCATAATGTCACCAATCAAGTTAACTTTCTTTCTTTACATCTGTCAAAAGTATAAAAGATAGGCAATGTCACCTACATTGCCTATGTTTTATACTTGAATACGGGTGAATGGGGCGGATAATCAGGACACGGCCTCGGCGGGCCCTATTCAGACCGTAGCTGTAGTCTGGTCTGTTAATGCCAAGGTTCAAGTTGAGTAGGGCTGCACGTGCCATTGAGACTGTAGATGTTATCTTTTGATTAAGATACTGGTATTTTACTGCAAAATAGACGATGAAGTCGAACTGCTTCGTTGGTCTAGCTAGTGGTATCAAAATAGGATCGTAAGTTTGATGCCCAGTGTTATAAGGTTTATTATCATCTGCCTAGCCTTTTCCCAACTATGTTGGGGTTGGCTTCCAGTCTAACCGGATGCAGCTGAATACCAGTAATTTACATGAAGCGACTGCCTATCTGACCTCCAGAACCCAATTACTGGGCAATAGGATACCCCTTTAGTTTCGGTCTTAAGACTATCATAAGTAGGTATTGATCATAGATTTAAACTCCTCTCCTTCATCTTTTCATCTCGACTGCCTATCTGACCGCCACAACCCACTTACTGGGTAATACGATACCCCTTGGTAAGACTGGTTGTCAGTCTTTTGGGCTTCTGACGACCCGTAACGACTACAGATCAACCCCGGAAAATGTAGCTTAACCTGATCGATCGACCCGTGCGGCTGTTATTACTTAGCCAGAGCCCCTCACGTGTTGTTAGGTTTATGTGGTAGAAAATAAGAAATACTCAATAGCAAACCGGACTCTGGTTTAGTTCCCGGTTATTGGCAAAAGGCTCGCTGCCGACTTACAGAACGTGGGGTTAGGTAAGTATACACCTCGGTCCGCCTACAGCAGACACCAGTAATATGGTTGTACCCACTATTATAATGTAGGTATGTTCGCTACCTATACAATGTCAGACGCCGGTACCATCCGTCGAAACTCTCTTGACAATCGTTTTGTTACGTACTATTGATAACCTAGCTCTCTTGTGCCTTAAAAGCTTGTCATATACCTACATATAAATATAGTTTACATTATATCCATATACATACTTATGTATACATTTTGCTTCTTTACATCTTGAAGTAAAATGGAGTTACATATAATTTGTTTTTCTTTTACATTAACTTAACGATCGTTCACGGATGTTTGTGTTGTACCGATCTTTGGGGATTATTTTCCACTCTCTTTGCTGAGTTATAAGGCCTCAAAGCTACTTACTGCTTTTCCTTTCACGTATTTTCTTTCTAATTAAAAAGGCGTGTACAAGGCCGATTTCTCTTTAAAGTTTAGTTTAGTGTCAGTTGTTAGTTTAAAAACATAGAAAACAGCCACTTGTCACTCAGTAGTCTTCCTAAGTAACTTAGTATACCGTGTGTGTACACATACTGAATTAGTGTTTAGTATGAATTGAGACGAGAATGTCAGTGCTATTGAAAGAAGCCTATCCTAATTACATACCGATAAGCTGACTAGATTGGGCACTAATGACAAGTAATAAACTCGTCTTAACTAAGCACCCCTCGTCAGTCTAATGACTAAACTGAAACACAACTGAATACGAGCTGCTTGTAAATGCACCCATAATAACACACACCAGAATCTCAGCTGCCAGTTAGCCCAGCAAACAGTGTCATTAGCTGAAAAACGAGATGACAAATGGTAGGCAAGGAGCTGAGTACGTGAGTTATGAGTATGGTTGGGTGGCGGTGACAAAGGACGATCGGCATGCCGCGACACGGTGCCATTGTGTCGGTTTTTGTGAGCCCCTGTTTGATCATCTGCGGATAAGGGATTTAAGGAAGATATCTTTATGAAAGAAAAGGAGAGTGGGGTGTAAACGTAATCTTTACCTAATATTTAACCCGTTGTTGTTCGTGACATTTAGATAAGGCCCGTCGTCCACGCCGCTACTCGTATTTTCAGTACCGACGCGGATGACAGGCTTAATTCAGTTAAGTTAAATAAAATGTGAAAATGTCTATTATATTTCAAGAAATAAGAGTAGGGCCGGTCAGCTCTCGAATGCCAACTAAAATTGGTATTTATTTAGACCTAGAAATCTGGATATTTTTACTGGGCAGGATTCCAAATTGTATTCTTCCTATGTGATTATTTAGTGACAACCAAAAAGCTTTAGACCATTTGCAAATTTTGCGTATAGTAGAGCCCAATACATAAACTGGTTTCTTCACAAAGGAAATGAGATTGCATTTTATTAACCGCCTGTTCTCATCGATAGTTATGGGCAACAAATATCGTGCCGACATTCATTCGGCACACAATCGGAAACTGGAGCAAGTACAGACGATCTTAGATAAAGTTCTGATTGAACTCAGCCATGCTTGTACTATTGGCGCAGTATTTCATAATATCAATTTTTGGTCTCGATACTTTTCTAAGCTAAAGTAAATAGATTTTTTTGCTTGCTTATATAAGTCTCTAAAGGCAATTTCTTTTAAATTTTAATCAGAATTTTAGTATCCCTGACTGAACACTAATTTCATGGCAATGTAAGGGCTTGATGCCCGGGGGCCTCGCGTGAGCTGACAAAGGCACTGGAAAAAATGACAGTTTACATACAGATAAAAGGTTATTTTTTGGTTATAGGTTTTTTGCGATGCTTATGGTACGTCGCGGTCTCGTATATGAATATACTAATTATGCATATATAATGGTATTTGTTCGGTGATTAGGTGAGATGACACCGTCAAAGAAAACACAATTGAGTTTCTCTGTAATAAAAGGTTTTATATTTGTTATTTACATGTTTGTTCAACACTAATTACAAAATATAACATTAAATTAACTATAAAAACCTTACCTGTAATAAAAGAAACGACATTGAATGCTTTTAATTACAATATAAATTCCTATTTTCTAACAAACAAGTACTTAGCGTTAATAGTTTTCACATTATAGTTCAACCACGACCACAGATACAAAAAAACCGGCCAAGATGATGAAGGGTTCCGTAGTTGGGATGAATTTATCCCAATACCAAACTTAACATTGTAGTTGAAAAACATGTTTCCCATAAGGAATGTATGGGATATCTGTTTTTCAAACTGCAAATTTAAGTTGGTCGATTATTACTCGTAAACCTGTAAAGCCTACTAAGCTGTGATAGTTTTCTTTTTAATTTCGTTATATACTACTACCGTGAATTTTTTCAGATTTAGCTGGCAGAGGGGGGGCACTTGAGTCTAACAAAAAAAAATCAGATAAAAGCTTAATATTTTGCAATCGGATTCCTGAATCCAAAAATGGTTTGACAAACTCGCAATATTTTTGAACAACTTTCTAACGATACCCCACAACATGGGGTAAATGAGAAAACAAAATAACATTCCCACTTTACTTGTACGGGAGGTACCCAAAAAAAATATTTTACTTGTTTTATTTTACCACTTTGTCGGCATGATTAATATGTATACCCATGCCAAATTACAGCTTTCTACTACTAATCGTCTCTGAGCTAAGCCGCGGACAGACGGACATGGCAAAACTATAAGGGTTCCTTGTTTAGTACGGAACCCTAATAAAGGCGGGCGACATTGCGTCTGCTACCGTAATGGCGGTAGTAGCGCGACCTTAATTCTTATATTTTCTTTATACATATAAAAAATTATTATACTGAGTCATTCAAAGCAAGCGTTCCGGGTTGTGCAAACGTGTTTAGCCCCTACCTCGTGACATAGTACCCACGCTAAGTCCTTGGCCATCCACACACTTAATTAAAGTTCAACTTGTCGTGAACGTCTTGCCTGCCCTTAGGGAGTTTCGTCTACAGCCCGCTTAAACCTTATCCAGCGTAAATTAGATCGCGCGGTAATTCGCCCCTCCCAACGTCTTGTTATCTAGCAAAATTTGAAGAAAATTAGTAAAAGGAATACATATTGTAGGCTTAGATTATAGGATACGGTTGAACGCGTCCCAAAGGGTCATGGCCATCAGGCTGGTACGAGGATACCGCACGGTCTCCCGTGAGGCGGCGAGCCTCCTTGCCGGACTACCGCCATGGGATCTGGAGGCAAAAGTCCTCGCGCACATGTGGGAGTTGCGCGAGGAGGCGAAACGCCGGGGCGTAACTCCGCTGCCGCGAGAAATCGCGGCACAGCGGACAGAGCTCCGGCGGGATCTCATGGCGGCATGGAGAGTGCGATTGTCGCAACCCAGCGCTGGGCACGCCACAATTGTGGCGATAAGTCCCCTCTTTGAGGAGTGGCTAGAGAGGCGCCACGGCGTCCTCACCTTCCGCCTGACACAGGTCCTCACCGGACATGGTTGTTTCGGGAGGTTCCTGTTCAGGATAAAGCGGGAGGAAACGCCCGGGTGTCACCACTGTGTGGATCGCCCTGAGGACACGGTGGAGCATACGGTGGAGGTCTGCCCAGCTTGGGCGGAGCACCGCCGTGTCCTCACGGAGGCGATCGGCGGCGGCGATCTCTCGCGTCCGGCCCTGGTTCAGGCCATGGTCCGGAGCGAGAGTGCATGGGAGGCCGTCACCTCCTTCTGCGAAGCAGTAATGCTCGCGAAGGAGGAGGCGGAGCGCGCGAGGGAGAGGCAAAATGCGCCCCCTCGCGCCCCTAGTCGCCGCAGGAGACGCCCCGGGCGTCGGGAGTCGCGAGCCGACTTCCGGCCACCGTAGGCGCGGGCTTGCGGACGGTGAGCAATGGGTAGCTCGCCGTCCGATAGGGACCAGGCCCGGGTCGACGGCGCGTTGTGTTCCACGCGCGCCTCAAAGAGATGTCAGCACCAACTGACGGGGTCCGGAAGGGCCAATGCCTGCCGGGATCGCGGGTTTGTCTGAAAGGGATATCGCGACCTCGGCACACAGGCAACGGAAGGAACACGGGTGGGTTTTAGTCAGTAAAAGTCTGACACGCCCTCCCGCTCCACCCAGAGCGGGAGAAGTTATTTGATAATTTCCCATCCTCAAAAAAAAAAAAAAAAAGATTATAGGATACGCGGTGGAGTAGACAATAGAATAATATATGAAGGGAAATCTTTTTACACACGATTATCTTTAAACAAGAAAATTAATAGGGTAATCATGTACATGTGATCGTCGTTTTCGTTTCGTCAAAGTTGTTTTATAATATGCTTCTAGGTGGAGCCTTAATAGAATTGAGCTTTTCAGTACCTACGTACACGAAATTAGCAAGGACACACCGTATGGAGCTTTCACGTGTAATGCTTAGATATAATTTGTCAATCAATGACGAAAACAGAAAAATTGGTTTCGTTTTCATTTCTACTTACTTTTTTCATAAATAGAAGAGTGAAGCTACACCAATTAGTGAAGGGATAATACAATAGAACAGAAAATGTAGCAGAATGGCTGTTTAGTCTCAAACAGGCGGATAAAGCACGTTAAGCGGCTGCGGGGGCTGCGTCTGCACTCTGTAATGTTGCGGAAGTCGGCGTTAAACTGGCAGCGGAATAGGCATGGAACTGGAATAGCTTTATAATTTTATTTGGGTATTTATAAAGAAAATTATACTTATTGGCAAGAAAAGTTCTAAAATAATAATATTGTTATTAATTACTTGTTGACATTGCCAATTTACCGCCCTTATCGGTTAGGTACTTATGAATGATGGTTGATAGTTAATTGACTCAGGCGTGACTTACGACTTATATTTAGTAACCTAATCCGCTTAACTGTTCTTCAAGTGTCATAAAGAACCCCGTAAGAAATTGACACGTGTTTCACCTCTCAACGAGGCATCCTCAGGATGACGATTGACTTGTTGCGGACCCGGACCCGACGTGTTATTAACACGTCGGGTCGGGCGGATTAGGTTACTAAATATACGTCGTCTATTGTATTTTTTTAATGATGGTTGGTGAAAGAAAAAAGCCTAAATGAACACATATAATTGTAATAGAGTGAGACCCTTTCAAAATATGGTAATTTAAAGGTTACTAAAGGTGGGATGAACTAAGTTTATCCTAAATACGTTATAGGACTAATCAGCCTTTTTTTTTTTTTTTTTTGAGGGTGGGACATTATCAAATAACTTCTCCCGCTCTGGGTGTAGCGGGAGGGCGTGTCAGACTTTTACTGACTAAAACCCACCCGTGTTCCTTCCGTTGCCTGTGTGCCGAGGTCGCGATATCCCTTTCAGACAAACCCGCAACCCCGGCAGGCATTGGCCCTTCCGGACCCCGTCAGTTGGTGCTGACATCTCTTTGAGGCGCGCGTGGAACACAGCGCGCCGTCGACCCGGGCCTGGTCCCTATCGGACGGCGAGCTACCCATTGCTCACCGTCCGCAAGCCCGCGCCTACGGTGGCCGGAAGTCGGCTCGCGACTCCCGACGCCCGGGGTGTCTCCTGCGGCGACTAGGGGCGCGAGGGCGCGCATTTTGCCTCTCCCTCGCGCGCTCCGCCTCCTCCTTCGCGAGCATTACTGCTTCGCAAAAGGAGGTGACGGCCTCCCATGCACTCTCGCTCCGGACCATGGCCTGAACCAGGGCCGGACGCGAGAGATCGCCGCCGCCGATCGCCTCCGTGAGGACACGGCGGTGCTCTGCCCAAGCTGGGCAGACCTCCACCGTATGCTCCACCTTGTCCTCCGGGCGATCCACGCAGTGGTGACACCCGGGCGTTTCCTCCCGCTTTATCCTGAACAGGAACCTCCCGAAACAACCATGTCCGGTGAGGACCTGCGTCAGGCGGAAGGTGAGGACGCCGTGGCGCCTCTCTGGCCACTCCTCAAAGAGGGGACTTATCGCCACAATTGTGGCGTAGACCTAGAAGCATATTTTAAAACAACTTTGACGAAACGAAAACGACGATCACATGTACATGATTACCCTATTAATTTTCTTGTTTAAAGATAATCGTGTGTAAAAAGATTTCCCTTCATATATTATTCTATTGTCTACTCCACCGCGTATCCTATAATCTTTTTTTTTTTTTTTTTGAGGGTGGGACATTATCAAATAACTTCTCCCGCTCTGGGTGTAGCGGGAGGGCGTGTCAGACTTTTACTGACTAAAACCCACCCGTGTTCCTTCCGTTGCCTGTGTGCCGAGGTCGCGATATCCCTTTCAGACAAACCCGCAACCCCGGCAGGCATTGGCCCTTCCGGACCCCGTCAGTTGGTGCTGACATCTCTTTGAGGCGCGCGTGGAACACAGCGCGCCGTCGACCCGGGCCTGGTCCCTATCGGACGGCGAGCTACCCATTGCTCACCGTCCGCAAGCCCGCGCCTACGGTGGCCGGAAGTCGGCTCGCGACTCCCGACGCCCGGGGTGTCTCCTGCGGCGACTAGGGGCGCGAGGGCGCGCATTTTGCCTCTCCCTCGCGCGCTCCGCCTCCTCCTTCGCGAGCATTACTGCTTCGCAAAAGGAGGTGACGGCCTCCCATGCACTCTCGCTCCGGACCATGGCCTGAACCAGGGCCGGACGCGAGAGATCGCCGCCGCCGATCGCCTCCGTGAGGACACGGCGGTGCTCTGCCCAAGCTGGGCAGACCTCCACCGTATGCTCCACCTTGTCCTCCGGGCGATCCACGCAGTGGTGACACCCGGGCGTTTCCTCCCGCTTTATCCTGAACAGGAACCTCCCGAAACAACCATGTCCGGTGAGGACCTGCGTCAGGCGGAAGGTGAGGACGCCGTGGCGCCTCTCTGGCCACTCCTCAAAGAGGGGACTTATCGCCACAATTGTGGCGTGCCCAAGGACTAATCAGCCTGGGTTAACATTTGAGCTAACTGTTGGAACATTAGGCAGGTTTAGTTAGAGCGTCGTAAAACGTAAGAAACATGGAGCCAATGACGCACTGGTAATAAAAACCATGATGACGAAACAAATACTGCTTAAAATACAAAAAACAATGATTAAATATACTGACCCATAGCAGAAGATTACTGAAAGCATCAGTGCCGCTGTAAATATACTACATCCATTTTTGTAAAACGTTGGATCTTGTAGAGCGTCGTCCCCGTCACTTTTGACAGATATTAGTGTCTATTCTGTAAAACGTTGGATCTTGTAGAGCGTCGTCCCCGTCACTTATGGTAGATATTAGTGTCTATTCTGTAAAACGTTTGGTCTTGTAGAGCGTCGTCCCCGTCACTTATGGTAGATATTAGTGTCTATTCTGTAAAACGTTTGGTCTTGTAGAGCGTCGTCCCCGTCACTTATGGTAGATATTAGTGTCTATTCTGTAAAACGTTGGATCTTGTAGAGCGTCGTCCCCGTCACTTATGGTAGATATTAGTGTCTATTCTGTAAAACGTTTGGTCTTGTAGAGCGTCGTCCCCGTCACTTATGGTAGATATTAGTGTCTATTCTGTAAAACGTTTGGTCTTGTAGAGCGTCGTCCCCGTCACTTATGGTAGATATTAGTGTCTATTCTGTAAAACGTTGGATCTTGTAGAGCGTCGTCCCCGTCACTTATGGTAGATATTAGTGTCCATTCTGTAAAACGTTTGGTCTTGTAGAGCGTCGTCCCCGTCACTTATGGTAGATATTAGTGTCTATTCTGTAAAACGTTTGGTCTTGTAGAGCGTCGTCCCCGTCACTTATGGTAGATATTAGTGTCTATTCTGTAAAACGTTTGGTCTTGTAGAGCGTCGTCCCCGTCACTTATGGTAGATATTAGTGTCTATTCTGTAAAACGTTTGGTCTTGTAGAGCGTCGTCCCCGTCACTTTAGGTAGATATTAGTGTCTATTCTGTAAAACGTTTGGTCTTGTAGAGCGTCGTCCCCGTCACTTATGGTAGATATTAGTGTCTATTCTGTAAAACGTTTGGTCTTGTAGAGCGTCGTCCCCGTCACTTATGGTAGATATTAGTGTCTATTCTGTAAAACGTTTGGTCTTGTAGAGCGTCGTCCCCGTCACTTATGGTAGATATTAGTGTCTATTCTGTAAAACGTTTGGTTTTGTAGAGCGTCGTCCCCGTCACTTATGGTAGATATTAGTGTCTATTCTGTAAAACGTTTGGTCTTGTAGAGCGTCGTCCCCGTCACTTATGGTAGATATTAGTGTCTATTCTGTAAAACGTTTGGTTTTGTAGAGCGTCGTCCCCGTCACTTATGGTAGATATTAGTGTCTATTCTGTAAAACGTTTGGTCTTGTAGAGCGTCGTCCCCGTCACTTATGGTAGATATTAGTGTCTATTCTGTAAAACGTTTGGTCTAGTAGAGCGTCGTCCCCGTCACTTATGGCAGGTATAAGTGGCTATTCTGTAATAAAGTGAGCTGTCAGTAGTGTCCACCGAAGTTTTAACGGTGAGATTCTAACAGAATAGACCGGCTGTTTGACAGTCGATCATTTTAATGGTCGAGTACTTACGGAATAAATCAAAACTCGTTTTGTTTTGTTGTTTTTATAGTAGAGCTAAAGCTTCATCTTTAATCAAATATATGGATAACTGACTTAACAATGTTAAAAGGTTTCGTAGGAAGCCATGAAACGCTGCTCAATCGTGCGAGCGTATTTTCGTTCGCGATCTTTGACGCGGCATTACGGCATTGTAGTTAAGGCTTTTAACTATTCCAATCCCTTTGTAATGCTTTGTAAACGGAACCAACATGAATTGTTAAAAAGGTTGAAATAATTGAAAAGGCAAGTTAAAGACATCCTCTTTTTTAAGGTTCCGTACCCGAAGGATGCCAAACGGAACCCTAGTACTAAGCCTTCGCTGTCCGTCCGATCGTCCGTCTGTCTGTCAGCGGGCTGTATGTTATGAACCGTAATAGGTAGACGGTTGTTTCACAGATTGTGTAATTTCTGTTGCCACTATAATAATAAATAATAAAAATTTAATAAGGTTAATCATTAAAGAGAGTCCCCTTATAAGTAACGTGTTTTTTTCGGCGTTCTTTTGCTCGATCTTAATACGGTACGGATCCCGTGGGCGAGTCTGACTCGCACTTGACCGGTATTTTGAGCCTACTACGCTACATCAGGCATATCTGCATATCTGTTTGTTGTCAGCCAGCTCGTCTGAGAGCGTCGTCCTGGGTGTAGCCAAGTGTGGTGGTTGCGAACGTGGCCGCGTGGCTCTTGAGCATTAGGGCTCGATATTTAAAGCGGGCAAGGAGCAGTCCAGAGGCTGGTTGATGGCAATAGGCCTGCCCTTTGTTATATGGGGCATAACCGTATGACTTAATTATATAATACATCTCAGCTACCCCCTTCGAGGAATACTGACGTGATGTTATGTCATATAACCAAGCCCACAGGTCATTCCTCTTTATAGATCAGATAAACCGTCACGATCTCTCTTCCCAGTGCGTCACTTACATACATTTTATGCCCGACATACCCACCTACTAAAGGTAGGTGCCATTAATCAAAAGTTCCTCTCACATGACGCGCCGGTTCTATCTAGCTTTACTTTACTCTAAGCTTCGGAGTTTCAGAACTTATCTCGACTATTTGTCGCCGGTCGGTTACTTAGTATCCTGGTTTGACTTAAACTAAAGCCGTATTCGTTAAGAATTAGTAAAACTTAAGTACCTTACCGTCCCTTCTTTAAGATGTATGTCGAGCTCCGCCTAAACGGGCATTAAAAGAAACCAGCAATATTGTGCTCAGATGTGGGTTTATTGCACTTGGCCAAGCTGTCCCGAACAACTGTCACAAACTGGAATGTTCAACATTGTGACGGCCATTTGTCCCATTCATTGATTTTAGTGGAGCAAATAACACGCTCTTAAACTTTAAATTCTCTTTTTCCCGGCTTACTTACACGAGCATTAAAAATAAACCAATATTGCCCAGCATTGAGCAATTATCTATCCTATATTTCTAGAAATTACTGGAAATATAGATAGATAACTATGTTATCTACCGCTAACACAAATATCCATACAATATTATCCAAAGAAAATAACACAAGTGAAATAACGTTATTACGTGAAGATCGCGTGATTATAAACAATTAGTCTCCATATATCCCGCTTGTACGTAGGCATCCCGCACACTAATCATACCTACAACACGGTATTGTGTCCGTATCGATTTGTATCGGCGCCTCGTGTGTGGCCAACTTACCTACGTGCCGGGATTAACTGCTAATAATTATTGAGCTGAGTAATTTGGTGAGACACGTACGATGTTCTTTAGTACCATCTGTGGTTCTTGCTATAGGTAGCGAAATAGAGTAATGACGTTATGGTAAAACTGGTACTGTAACCTTACAAACGTCCGCAAACACTGTAAATTTTTTCACAAATCCAAGTACAACCATTTAGCTGACAGGGGGGGGGAAACTTGACTCTAACAAAAATTAGCGCTTTAAAGCTTAATATTAGGTCTTCGCCTAGGGGGGTACTGAAAAAAAAAAAAAAACTTGATTTTATTTTACAATTTTGTCGGCGTGATTATTATGTATACCCATGCCAAATTACAGCTTTCTAGTATTAACCGTCTCAGAGCTTAGCCGCAGACAGACAGACGGAGTGGTATTGTTTTGTTTTTTTTTTGTAATGTGCGTTTGGTTTGTGCAGAATAAACACTTTTTCTTTCTTCTTTCTTTTTCTTTTCTTTACGGACATGGCGAAACTATAAGGGTTCCTTGTTTTCTACGGAACCCTAAAAAGTACAAAATATAATATGTATAAATAAAAATCTTTTTAAAAACAAGCTTTTAATGAACTAAAAAGTACTAAATAAAACTTACGTAAACATTTTCTTAAAAGTTTGAGGCGTAAATGTTCTTCTTACACTAAACTTGAAGATAAGCGTCAAGGTTTTAAGAAAATATTAAAGTTTAGTAATTGTTTACGTAAGTTTTATTTAGTACTTTTTAGTTAATTAAAATCTTGTTTTTAAAAAGATTTCTACTTATGTTTTTTTATTTTTTCGATAGTCTTTTTTCCACTATCTCACCGGATGGTTAGCGAATATATATGCGGTCGACGGCGGTGCACGCTTGCCTAGAACCCTATTCATTCGAGACATGAAAACTCCCCGAAATCGCAAGGACAAGTCACGAGCGACATTGCAGAAATTAGCACACGTGTGTGCCACACGTGTGCTAATTTCTGCAATGTTTACTATCCAACTCTCGAGGCCAATTAGCCGACGTTTGGCTCCGGATGGCCACAGAATAGAAAGATACGGAAAGTTGACTCTATACAATGAGCGGAAACTCAAGCACTCATAGATAGAAGTAACTAAATAATTGTACGTTTTTCTTGATTGCGTTTTTATCTTTACTTTATTTCTTCTTTTGTCAATTTGTTAATTTCTCATGTTGTTAAAATTTTACTGTACAACATCTTCCCTGTATTTAAATCTGCTATGTTGTGCATGAATATTTGAAATTAAAAAGAAAACGCAATATCCACCATATTAGATATTATGTGACACTTTCAACGACTCGTTTCTCAAAATGCAACGAGTAGTTTAGGAGTTAAGAGGGAACATATTATGAACATACATACATTAACAGCCTGTTAAAATCATAACCCTCCTTTGGATTTGCCGTAGTCGGGTATATAGACACACATTACGTACAGCGAGAGCTAGCACACCGGCGACCGGTATTTGTTTAAGATCGTTACGTTCCCGTCTCTATGCGATGCGTTTCCCCTCGTTGAATGGAGCCAGCCTTCTGTACCTATATATTCTGTGGTACAGTCGCGGACATCAGTCGCCTACTGAGTAAAGTTAGTTCTGACCCGGGGGACAGCTTCACTTGGCTCACACTTGCTTATTTATCCTAACTGTAGGTACTGCGGTACTTAATGAGCGAACCTTGTTCGAATAATCGTTTCATTGTCTACACAGATTGGACCAAAGTTTTGTGTTTTATTTACAACATCTGGCTTATATTATATTCCCCGAAATGCCTTTCTGGCATAGTTGGTGATTTAAAATTAGGAATGAGAAACCATCAAAAATAATGTTATTTCAGTGATTTAAAAAATTTATACGCCTCTGGCTTGTCATTCAGTATTAATGAATAATATAATTAAGATCTGTCTTTTGGGGAGAGCCAGCTCATGAAGATGGGAGACTCTATACTCGAAGTTGTGGACGATTATGTTTACCTAGGACAAACTGTCCAGTTTCATAGGTCCAACTTCGAGAAGGAGGTTAATCGTCGGATCCGACTCGGCTTGGCAGTGTTCGGAAAACTGTATTATATCTTCTCGTTTCACATACCGCAGTATCTCAAGACGCAAGTCTTATACCAGTGCGTGTTGCTGCTAGTGATGACCTATGGCACTGAAACGTGACGCTCACAATGGGCCTTATTAGAAGGCTGTAAGTCATCCAAAGGGAGAAGCAGTGGGCTATGCTTTTAGTTTCCCTACGTATTCGAATCAGAAATTAAGAATCTGACCCTTAGGAATGAACAAGGTAACCGACATAGCCCGAAGAATTGCCAAACTAAAGTGGCAGTGGCAATAGATGGCCGATGGGGCCGGTTCAAAGGTTCTGAAGTGGCGACCGCGTACCGGAAGACTTAGCGTTGGAAGGTTCTACAAGGCGGAGATGACCTGGTGAAGGCCGCAGGAATCCGCTGGATGCGAGAAGTACAGAACGGTTCGACGTAGCAATACTTGGGGAAGGCCCTTGTCCAGCAGTGGTCGTCTTTTGGCTGTAATCATGATGTTAAAATTATCATTATTTAACGCAGGATTTTGTCTCTAAGGTTCTTTATTTGCAGTAAATTAACACGGCATCAGCACACTGTAGTAATTATTACGATAACCCACGAAATAATTAATCCACGTATTAAAATTGACGTCTACTCCATATGGCAGCTCACTGCAGAATGATCGTGTTGGGTGTTGTTGACATGACTATACGTCCGCATTTTGACGAAATCTTGACACAGCAATATTAAAATACGAGTATGTAGACGTATGTACATACGTCTGCAGTGATGACTAAATATCCTCAGGCTCATGTTGAAATTGACGGTCGTATGCTCACACATCTCTATGGCCCAACATTCCCTTACATCATAATAAAATTGAAGATCGTACGTGCATACGTTTTTGTGGCAAGTTAAAACTGCCCCAATAAGTAATAATATTACTGTCACCTCTACTATAAGGCCCTATAACTTGATTTAATTGTTATGATTAGTTGTTATAGCAGCAACAGAAATACATAATTTGTGAAATGTTCAACTGCCTACATATTACGGTTCATGAGATACAGGATACAGCTCTCTGAGAGACTGACGGACAGCGGAGGCTTAGTAATGGGGTTCCGTTTGGCAACCTGCGGGTACGGAACCCTAAATGCGGCGTAAAAAAATGGCACGATTAGAATTAACATATGCCAAACAAAAATTGTAATGAAACTATGTATATAGATTGCTCCACTGGCTTCAGCGACTGTTGTCGGGCAATAATTAAATAAAATAATCAAATCATATCTATGTAACCGAATACAGTTCACTGAAATAACACAGTTATGTCCATTTACAAAGAGAGAGATTAAGTATACATCGAGTCCTAGATTTATAAAATATGGTGTACCTCAAGGGTCAATACTGGGACCACTACTGTTTCTCATTTACATAAACGATTTACCTAATGCTATTCAGCAACCTATGGTTTTATTTGCAGATGACAGTACGGTTCTGTTCACAAATAATAAAAACAAAAATCATGAACAAGAAATAAATGATTCCTTATCTAAATTAATAAATTGGCTTCAAATAAATAATTTACAAATTAATCTCACAAAAACACATTACATGAACTTTAAAATTAAAAACGCGACATCTATTCCTTTAAGTATTGCATACAATAATGAAACAGTAGCTGAAGTAGCAAATACATAATTTTTAGGAATCCATATAGATTCGAATATGTCATGGAAAACACATGTAAATAGTGTATGTACCAAATTGAATCAATTTTCTTACGCTCTATACATGCTTAAAAAAGTATCCAACCAGACCGCGCTTCTTACTGCTTACCATGCGTATGTGGGATCCACTCTGTCGTATGGGTTACTATATTGGGGAAACTCGACTGATAAAGAAATTGCGTTCAAAGCCCAAAAAAAGTGTATTAGGTCTATTTATGTGGGTTACGCCAAACGGATTCATGTAAACCACATTTCGTAAATCTCAAGATTTTAACACTCACTGCTCTATTTATCTACCTGGCCTCAATTTTAGTTAAATCAAACATTACAAGCTATGATACGTTAAAAAGCAGAAGACTTAAACATACCTTAAGAGATAAAACGTCCCACACTAGAGCGTACAGTAATAGTGTTTTCTGTATGAGCACAAAGATTTATAACAAGCTAATGGACATTAAGATTATAAATTCAATTATTATTTTTAAAAGAATGCTGAAAAATTTCTTAATTAAAAAGGCCTATTACTCAATAGCAGAATTTCTTGAGGAAAAATAATTTTGTTCAATAAAGTACCTATCACTAAAGTGAATATAATTCAGTAAAATATTTTTAAAAGGATTATGATAATTAATATTAAATGATTACAATACTGTGACATAATTGAATTAATGAATAATGATAATTTTTAAATCAGGTAACTCATGACATGTGTATTTTTATTTAGGTATGACTTTAATAATTTATAATTAATATGATGTAAATGATAAAATTATATAATGTAATTAAAACGATGTCCTATATAAAATTTAATATTTATAACTTTTTTCTTTTTAATTAATGAATGTAAATAATGCATGTTTAACTGTTACTGTTACAATTATAAGCATAAATGCATGATGAAATTGCAATGCCCTAACAGGGCCACTATGTTCTAAGAACTGATATCCTCTGTTAAGAACTTTATTTATGTACACATAGTTAGCAATAAAGAATTTGAATTTGAATAATTGCCCGTGTAAGCGCATCACTAGAGCGACCCTCCAGGCTATGCGGACTGCCACACAGACAAGCATATCAAATAATGTCTGTCTACGCAAATGTGTGGCAGACGAAGGTAATTAGAGCTGCCGTGCACTCGACACTCGACGCGGAAACCACGGGTGACACAATAGCAGGGTTGCAGCACTGTTAATGTGCGTTTAGGGTTGCTAATTGAAATTGACCGCGATTGATAATTTATTTTAACATTTTCGTTCTCGATCACTTGAAAAATATTATAAGGCGCATAAATCCGATGAACTATTACATTTAGTGAATAAATTATAATAATTATTAGGGAATTTCAATCTGTATCTCATAGTTGTACCCATCTAACTATCACAAAGTGGAACTTTGTGTCCTGTAAATGTGCCATTTGAACAAGTTTTGCAAAAATATGTTATTATTCGTCAGTGTAGGTATAAAATCTGTACATTCATATTATAACAACAACCATTAAAGCTCACCCTCACGTAGCACCGTAATTAGACGCCACAGACTACGACGCCTCGCCTGCACCCGACACTCAGCGCCGCAGTAACACCGCTAGTGTTGCCAGCGCTAATAATACCGTGAAGTCACCGCGTAGTGTTGCCGTGCTCTTAGTGCACTGAAAAGTGATATAGGAATTTTAAATTGGAGAAAATTTAAGATAATTTTGGCACTGATTCTGTTACGCACCGACTGAGTTGGTATAAAAGTATTGCTATAAAAAGAACTTGATCGCATCGTCGCTTAATTAGACATAATAAACTTAGAAAACAAACATGTATGTGTTGTAATAATGTAAAGTAAGTAGATAACGCATGTGCTTCACAATCATGCTATAAATCTGTAGCGGTATGTGTCTAGCTATCGTTATCACAATGTTTATCGACAGATATCAGCTTATCTAGTGCTTACGTTGATATCACTCGTGTTCGCTTATTGTGTTGCATCATAATATTATTAATGTACATAAATAGGACTTTTCTAATGTTATTTCTCCGGTCGGTGCAAGTTTAATTTTCGGTAACCGTCATCAGGAATCAGAAATCATATACATTGTTAAAATATGGTTGTTCCTGGAATATCAGATGATTATACTTAAGTAGTTGTTTACTGGTGCTGTCACATCTTAATAAGACTGTGCAAATAATTGAAAACACTGGAAAAGACTTGTTGTTTTGAACAAGCATTGTATTCATAGTCCTGTATGAAAGTCAAAGATGAACTATTGCAACACAAATCTGTCAATGTATCTCGAATAGCATAACTTGTAGCTAAAAAGGAACACGACGTAATCTTGTAGCGAAGAACGCGCACAATATTCGCGCATATGAAAACGTAAGAACACATTTCATATTGAATATATAAGAAAGAAAGGTTAAAATACATCGAGGGTGGAATTAGATCAAGTTAATGTAAATTGCTTCTTTGACAACGTTTTGATGTACAATCTCATCACGTTTCTTCTTTGTATGGCGTCATATTTTCCGCGCGCTGTTATGCCATACATGGATACCTACCTCCCTGTTGTACAAGCGAGGGTCGCACAAATAAAACACAAAAGGTTCAATCTAAACAATGTGCGAAAAGGAACTAGCGCAATGTCGCTAAGGAGTTCACACGGAATCTTGACAAGAAAACGCATACGGTATGCGGAATTAGTTTTAGGAACGCCTTTTTTGTCTCTGCTACTAATGATTGAGAAAACCTTTTTGAATAGCTATATTATATATTATATAATATATATTAGGCAAAATATACACTTATACACTAAAAACAGTGATTTTCACCAGTTAACACTAGAAATAAGGAAAAACTACGAGCTCCCTTTCACCGGCTTCATAGGTCATTTGTTTTGTTGGGCTTGGTATAACCTTTTATAACAAGCTACCCTCTTCTTTGCTAGATTTGCCTTTTAATGCGTTTAAAACGAAAGTAAAATCCAATCTTTGTTCAAAGGCATACTATTTTATCAACGAGTACTTAAATGATAAGAATAGTTGGTCGCTGTGTTTAACTCAAGGCAATGTTTATGTTCTTTCTCCAGAATTAGCTTACCTACTAACAGGTTATATGAGTTTATATAATTGTTTTTTTGACTTTTTAAGTCAAGTTATTTTAATTTATTGTTGACATAGTCTACTCATTACAATGTTTTTTTTAATGAGTTGTGTTGCAATATGTGGTTAACTAGTGACCTCGACAGTTGATCATATCATTTATTGTTATTAGTAATTAACTGTTTATTTATTTTACCTCGATGGTCCTAGTTTATCATTTATAACTTCCAGTTACAGCTTTATGTAAGCAGGCACGGCCTTTATGCCTGGAAGCTTTTATTTAGATATTAAGTTCTGTTTAAGTTTAGATTTTATTTCTGCCCGAGTATAGTTCTCGATGATTTTGTTTGGTATATTGGCGTGTGCTAGCTAACATATGGATAATAATTTAAATTATGTTAATTATGTTGAATACTATTATATAGAATCATTTTTTTTCTTTCTAACTGAACAGACAGCTGTGCTACTGGGGAGTTTGTTGCGTCACTTCTTCTTCCCAGCTAACACACTAGGATGTGGTGAAGGGTGGGCGGCGTTTTGGGGGACTGTCTTATGTAATTTTGACTTTCGAAAAGTGAGCCTAGTTTGAATAAATGTCATTTGAATACCGGACGTATTATTTATCCCATAAGTATATATTTGCAAAGAATGTGCTGACGAACATCTTCGTTTCTTTGTGCCAGTTAGATAGAGCTATCATGAACCTGTTATCACGTCGGTAGAGTGGACGCTCTGTTCCTCTATCTATTGAATGTCACCGACACCTTGTAGTCAGATCCACCGCCGCGTCCGCTTCCGGCCGTGACGTGTGTCGCGCACCGCGCTTCTCCCAGCAGTGTGAACACGGCATTACATGACGCCGGTAGAAAAACTCGTCTCTTTGTCACCCTAATTAATGACGTCATCATACATTAAAACGTCGATGTACCATGCGAAGTAATTAAATTCATTTTCATTTTGTACTCAACTCAATATTAATATGAGTTTGATTAATCCAATTAATTATAGCTTTATATGGGTACATTGGATTTGAAGAGAATTATAATTGACATATTAATTCATTTATTTTCGGCAACACACACACACATTTTCTGTTTACGTTTCCAATATTTTTTCAATTTATAAACTGTAATTCAGCGTTTCTGTTTCACGTAATTCTGTGTTCAGTTTTCAGCTTAGTGTACCGTCAGCCAAAATCATTTTCACTTGTACAGAGCGAAAAACAGTCAGGAATCGTGTCGTAAAGTTGTCATCGGGTCCGGAGCCGGACGGTGGCGCGTATCATTGAATGAGTGCGGATAATTAGCGCCCAAGTGCCGTCCGTGCCGGACGAGTGCTGTCGATTGCCGTACGAGTGCCGGCCGACAATTAATCGGCGCTGGATGTCAACGCGCGAGACGTATAGCGGTTTTAACAATATGTAAGCTCTTGTTTTGCCTATATGGTACTGCTTTTAAATACAAATACGTCAACTTGTGTCAAATTATATCTGAATAAAATTTTATGTTATTGCGATATTTGTTATAATAAACAGAACTAAATTGACCGTTTTGCTGAGACTTCAATTATTTGTTCTCCTTCCGAAACTATTCGAAATATTCGCAAGACTCCACTTTATTAGTTATCTCTTTGTGCCAAAACGTTTAGACCTAAAATAATAAGTTGACATTCAAATATTTATTTCGCATAGTGTTTAAATTGTTTTGAAGTCTTAGGTAAGACAAATATTAAACTGCATTCATATTTTGTACATACACTTTGTAATCGTATAGAATAAAAATTTAATGCTGTTCGTTGGTGAGCGCATTACTTGAGAACGGCTGGATGGATTTATCTAATTCGGGAAAATTTAACGTCCTTTTTGCCCTGGGTTCTTTTGGACAGGACAAAGTCTGTCGGGTCAGCTAGTTTCTGATAAAAATCTTCCCAAAATTGTTCCAAACACACGTAATGTGGATATATTCCAAAATGGTGATTATCTTTTGGCAGCATGACTCCGGTGTCTAAAGTACCTACCTACTTGAAGACTTACACACTTTATTCAATTTAAGGTCGTAAAGCAAATTGTATCTGCCGATCAAGTAATCTCATAAACAAATAATTATTGTTCCCATCTATTAAAATATATAATGAAGTACATTTCGGCATGTTATGGTTGAGAACAAGGGTTGTCTGCGGCGTGATTACAATTTAATTAATAGGGTAGCTGACGACCCTTAACTTGATGTATTGACGGATGAGATTGGATACAGATTACAGATTGTACAGGAGGATGTACAGTCAGAGAAATGTGTTGTGTAGCACATTAACGCAATACGTAACGCCGTGTTGTATTGTAGTCATTTGATACGACTGATTATGACAGTTGTGATTTGATTTTACGGACACTTAGAAACCACTCGTTTTATTGCCTTGACTGAAATTAGTTCTTATCAAAAGGTTAAACGTAACTTAAACTGAAACTCAAATAATTTTTGTAACAAAATTAATTAAAGGCACTTTTGAATTGTCAAGGAGTCGATCAGTCAGAAATATGAATCTAGTTGTCCAAAGCGTAGTAGGTTCCTATAGAGAAGAACGAGCAAGAAACTCCATGAACACTTGTTAAAATGAAAATATTGCGAAATAAAAATAGATTTTGATATCGCAAATTGATCACTAAGAACCGTGACAAGCAGACATCATGTTTATACATCCGTAATTAAAATTTAATTAATAGCAACCCCTCGTGAGGGGTGATGTGTATTGGCAAAACACACCCTGCACACCCCCGCACACACCCCCGACCCCCGTCAACTTGACGGAAGGGTAGTTATCGAACGGAAGGGCTGTTTAAAAAATGATTACGGCTGTGTTGCCAATTTAATATTGTAAGTATTTTTTGGGCTGGTAAGCCGGTGTTGGGTTGTAAAGAGATTATTTGTGGTTTATGTATGTTTTCATAAATAATTAAATATTTCTTGTATCGTGGGAACAATTTACAGTTACAATAATCTCGCATGAATAGATGCAGAATCGCAACGCCAAAAACAGTTTTATATTTATTCTTGCTAAACTAAACAAGTTCTTCTGCGTTTGACTTTAAAGTTGAACTTATTATCTACTTTGAAACTACATGCCACCGTTACTCCGTTAGTAATTACTTTATTGTAAACTTAAATAAGCTTTAAGTAGGTATTAATTAAAATCAGAAAAAAGTAGCTTCAAGTAACTTGAAACTTTACAAAGTTAGACAGCTAGTTAGAAACTTAGCACGGAACAAATAACTTTAATTACTAAAAGGAAAAAAAATACATTCTGTGCGAGCTGGGAAATAAACACAGGGATTCTTTTTGAATTGATAGCGATTTTTGGGAAAAAAATAATAAAATCACCTTTTTTAATTCTGGAAATCAAACCCGTGGCTTGCCGCGCTTTCTAATATTTAACAATGCGACCTAATATTATACAATAACAGAGTCACAACCTGAATAAACACTTCCCGACCATTATTCCCATAATCAAATCTATCTGTGCCCAAAATACACAAAATCAATCAATCAATTAATGTAGAAAATCATTCAATACAATCTGATCCAATCACAATTACACAATCGTATCGGTCTTTCAGTCACCCCCCTCTCGACTTCACCCCTCTCACCCCGTTGTCGGCTTGTTCATCTTAGTTGCTACGGAAAGTGCGGATGATGTCACTTTGACGCCCTCGACAACTTCCCTTATGACGCCTTGACGTGTGACGAAACAGTGACGCGTTCACTTAAAAAATTGGGTTTTGGTTGTTTGTGAGTGTGTTGTACTGTGTGTGTGTGTGGCCTAGTTTTTATTTGACAGTTACCGGTAGTGGGGAACAGAAAGGAGGCATATAAATTAGGAGATCGAGGAATTGAACGTAATTGGTAATGCTTGTAAGACTCTGATTCCGGCTCTAAAGCTTCTAGTAATATTAAGGCGATATGTACGGATTATTGGCTATTGCGATAAAAAAAATCAAGGGTATGGGAATTGTTATGTGTTTTATTAATATGTATTGCACGTCACTCGTTTTTCCGGGAGAAAGTTTACATAGAGAACAATAAATTCCCATCGCAATATGAAAAAAGTTACGTGTCGTGCACAAAAACGGAAAACCACACCAATGACACAAGAGCGAAAACATTCACAATATGTCCACGTTGTGTTGTAGGACTATAGCAAAGTTAATTTAACGGCTAACGTAAGACTATTCTTGCAAAAAGAGTACTAATTGTTATGAACAAATTTAATTTGACAAATGGTGGGGTGACAATACCCGAGGTCCCATAAATAATAATGTGTACCAAAGAAATAAACAAAAATACAAAGCAATCAAATCATACATAGACTGCTTAGTCTATGTATGATTTGATTGCTTTGTATTTTTTTTTATTTTTAGCACTCGAGTTATTGAAAAGTATCAACCCAAACAAAGGCAATGTTTTGCGCAAATATTTTTAAATGATAAAGGATTTATTCCTGTAAATTGGTTTGAAACAACAATTTTACACGTCAATTAGAAATAATAATATTTTTAAACTACATGAGGCCGGAACTATAATTGTATGGTCATTAACATAGACGGTACATATTGTATGTCGGCAACAGAAATAGACTAACACTGTACTTTTACGTGTGATCTAAATATTATTTAGATCACACGTAAAAGTACAGTGTTAGTCTACCAAAAGTTATTCGATACACTACTTTGCAGCAGATAATAGCTAAGAGTTAGGACTATCAAATTATTATTGTGCTCGAAAAATATGTTTAAAAAAATGAAGTGTTTGTCGACTTTTAAGTTACTGACCGTATCTATAATAGTTATTTTGCACTGCAGTAAACCGAAAACATGTTTTTTGATTAAAACTTTATCTGCCAGTCGTGTATTCGTGTCTGCTCAGATGTTACATTTTATTTTAAAACTATTCTCTGTTTATCTATTCGTACATAATTCATTTTTAAATAGTCGTAGAGCAGTAAAAATGGCAGATTTAATGTACTGAAAAATATTTTCCGCACACTTTTAATTTTGAAATTGTTTAAATTTTCCACAAATATTGGGAAATATGCATGTATTTTATGTTGATTAACATTGCATTGATTTGATGGACATTGCATATTGGGTATTGCTTTTTAATGGATTTAAAAACAGTTAATATCATTAATTTTAATTGGTTGAACAGCTACAAAAATAATAATAGAGTTTATAAGAATAACTTACAATGTCATGATGATACAAAAATAAACAAACATGAAATAAAATTAATTTAGCTTCATGAGCGGAGCCCACCTGCCAGCCGCGGTGTCTTCCGCGCTTATATTAATGTAATACCATTTCTTCGAGCGACGTCATAATGAGTTTTGTGATGAAACTCATCTATTATATACTCCTCACACTTCATATTTGCCTGGTACTTCATGCCTGTGGAACTAATAGCGTTTGGGCTGAGGTTATTAAATACTTTGCTTTTATAGGTAAGGGCCATCATTTTTGTTCTATGGTCCAAGTAACCATAAAGCCAATACGCTTTCTTTTACCATAGCACACATGATGCATTTCATTGTCTTACGGTATTTTACAGTCGGGACGGGCTGCAGACATTGAGTCTATTTTTATTCTGCAGAAAAGAGCGATTAGAGCCATATATTATCTCCGCAGGCGTGACTCTCTTAGGGAACTGTTTAAGGATATTAACATCATGACGGTACCTTGTCAATATATCTATGAAAACATCATGTACGAAAAAACTTACATCTTTTTAGTAAAAGAGGTGATAGACATAATTATAGTACAAGAAATAGGGACCTATTAGTTCAACCAGGTTTCAGACTGGTTACAGTGGACTCATCTTTCATGGGCTACTGTTTAAAATGTTACAATAAAATTCCTCCCCACATACTTCAACTGAATGAGACGAAATTCAAGTCTTGTATAAAACGCACACTATGCAGGCAGGCATATTATAAGTTGGGGGATTCATCACTGATAAAAATGCTTGGCTCAATGCTGGTCCTGCTCCACAACCACAACTAATTGATTAACATTTGAGAATACTCTTGGAGTGGCTGAAGATTTTAAGACCATCTTTGCATTGCATAAAATCAATCTCCTTTGTATTATATAATTGCAGAGCACAGGTGTGAGTACTATGTACTAAAGAGCAACTATTTACCGGGTAATACGTCTTTTATTGACTTGAATGTGCCCTGGCGGCTGTGGGTATGTCATACTCACTCAGATGTCTCGCTGATGGTGGCGCGTGTGGTTGGATCATTTAGCTCCCTTCAAAATGGTTGAGCTGAATGGTGCTGAGCTGATCCATGCGTCATGTTCGTGAACGGGCGCCGTCAGTTGGGACTGGTCAACTCTTAGCGGCCATGGTTGATTTTAATTTTTGAGTTGTTCTTTGTTTTATCTTTGTATTACGGACGCTTCTAACGTGCACGTCTTTCTACATTGTTCTCACATTTATAATCAGCATGAATGATGTAACCAATACTTTGTAACAATTTATTTTATTTAAAAGCGTGTCCGTGGAGTTTCTTGCCCATTCTTCTCCATAGGTACCTACTACGCTTTGGAATGGGCAACTAGCTTCATATTTTTGACTGACCGATTCCTTGACAATTCAAAAGTGCCTGTAATGGTTTAATTGATGAATTTTAAGTCATAAATAAAACTGGGCTTCTATATTAAAAACTTGCTCTAATTTTAACACAGCATTTACCGAAAACTCAAGAAAAGTAATTTTTATTAACTTTCTTGAAAAATACTACACTTTCCTTGCCACACAACATACTTCTTTAACAACAATAGAAACGAAGACGGTCTCATTAAGTATGCAAATTCATATGTAGGTAGATGTGAGGCGACATATTAATGACGAACCGTCTTGTAATATCCTACAATTTGTTGTAATGCCGTGAGAAAGCGAACAGTGGCGCCACCTGTGTCTTGTACTTAATATAAAGTACTCATGTACTACTTACATTAAACATACACTATCAGTATCTAATAATCCTTAAATTAGGTACAGAAAAGTCACGGAAAAGAGGTACAGCACCTGGGTATAAGTCGGGTAATAAGTCCCGTCACTCATACCTGCATGACAGTCTCTTTCTACTACTCGATGTGTCCTATTATCACTTAAGCTGTTGACAACAAAACTATCACATAAAAACATGACAAGTCGATCTAATACTTGTATAAATTGACAGCACCCTCCACCAGCTAATACCGACGATCGTACAACCTTTTAACCTGAACAATATTCATTTTATCCATTAGCGGATTATAATATGCGAGCAGAGGGTGGCTTCAGGCTACAATGAAACACTATCTAATTTACTAAAGGGAAGGTAATAGTTTGGCTGAAGAACTTGATGTTTACACGGCTATTAAAAGACAGTCTACAGAGCGTTTATATTTACTTTTGTGTGTTCCTTACTGTACCACGTGTAAAGTTGATCCTACTTATCTATTTCTCTGTGGTTTTGACATAATTATCTCGGATAAAGTGTATTTCTCGGTAGGCTTTTGTATCTCAATGACACTCTTTTGATCAATTCAATCTTCTTCCTAGAGTGTCGATGGCAATGTAAATTGAGTCAGCCAAGAATTTGGCTACGAGTTTGGCACCTTCAGAGGCGTCCATCAGTTCCTGTAACGTGCAGGCAACAAGACACGCTGAATCTTAAGTGCCCCATTGTTTGTGGAACAGCACCACATTTACACTCCAGGGCTCTTCAGGCTCTTCTACGTAGGTATCTCCACTAGAGCAGGTTTTCCTACCTGGATCCGGAGTCTATATCTCTATCAATCTATCTAATGATCTAACCAAAGGTTGTCTTTGTCTCACGTCGTCCCTGTCACTCATACCTGTGTACAGTCTCTTCTGTCTCACGCTTGATGCGCCACATTAGCGGCCGGGCGCTGTCAAATGGGGCGTGAATTGAGCAAGTGTACAACTAGTTTAGCTGTTCTGTTCGACACGTGTAATCCTTGTTTCAGTTAGGGCGGAAAGTGTTGACCATTTGAGAATATATTATACTGAATTATTGTAATACACTCGAGAGCAATGAATCAGGGTCACTTAAAGAATGTTAAAAATCTCGGAAACTAAAAATGATAGGTTAATGCAATAAATTGTATTTAATAGACAATGTAATACTCCTTAAATGAAAGTAAAAAAAATATGAGTCACCATACATTTTATTAACACAAAATTACATAAAGAAAAAAACTGCTGATCTCTCCTTAAAACAAAAATAGGAAACATGAAATTTTTGAACTTTATTACGATTTTCTTGAATTTTAATACTTTGTATTGCCTCCTCGTGCTTCCATTACTGCGTTTACGCGGTTTGGCATGCTGTACACCAAGTTCCTTATACGATTTTGGGGAATATTCTCCCATTCCTCTGTGAGAGCAATTTTGAGCTCACGAAGCGTGATTGGGGGAGGGTTTCGTTGTTTTACGCATCTGCCTAGCTCGTCCCAAGCATGCTCGATCGGGTTGATATCCGGGCTGCGCGCTGGCCACTCCATACGAGTAATGTTCATCTCTTGAAGGTAGTCATTCACAATCCTACCTGTATGAGGTCGGGCATTGTCATGCATAAATATAGCATCCTCACCTAAATTGACCATAAATGGACCAACGTGATCATTGAGGATTTCTTCCACATATCTTACGCTAGTTAAAGAGCCGTTTTCTATGATCACCAGCTCTGTGCGACTTTCAGAAGAAATTCCGGCCCACACAAGTACAGACCCACCACCGTAGGCTACTTTTTCTTCGATGCATGCTTGCTTGAATCTTTCCCCTGGTCTTCGATACACTCTGTGTCTTCCATCGTGCTTGTAGAGTGAAATACGATGCGCACGCTCCAGTTTAGGGCCGTTTGCAGGTCTAAGGGGTTTTAAGTTAGATTCAGCAAGCCGACGTCTTACTATCCATGCACTTGGGTTACTTCCTCCGAGGCGTCGAAACTGATTTGTGAGTTCAGTTCCTGTGAGAAAGCGATTTCGAAGCATGGTGTTCACCAAGTATCGGTCTTCTCGTGCTGTGGTACACCTGGTTCTGCCCGTTCCTGGTCTGCGTAGGTTAGAACCAGTTTCTTCGTAACGTCGGAGAACTCTTTGTACTGTTGACAGCGACACACCGACAGTCCTGGCTGTATCGCGCTGACTCCGGCCGGTTTCCAGCATTGTAAGTATTCTGGTGCATTCTTCAGGCGTAAGCGACATAATTTCAGCTTGAATAATGAATATAGAGCACTATCAACATGGTTTATGTACCCACATAAATGACAGATTACAAACAAAAGCAAAACCAAATGCTGTAATTTCGTAGTTCCATCTTCGAAAGTGGCCCTTTTTCAAATTTGATTTTTTTATGATATAACTTTACAATAACTAAGAAGTTTTAATACCTTCATTTAAGGAGTATTACATTGTCTATTAAATACAATTTATTGCATTAACCTAGCATTTTTAGTTTCCGAGATTTTTAGGATTCTTTAAGTGACCCGGATTCATTGCTCTCGAGTGTAGGTGTTGAAATAATATTGAATGTATCGCTGCACCTCTTATGTTAATTACCCAATTTGCTTGGGCTTTCTCTGAAAGCAAACCTTTTGCCCTGCAGATGGAGTAAAAAAATGTTTGTTTATTTATAATTAAAATATGTTTGTTTATAAATAGTCTTTCATTTAAGTTAAGGATGCCAAAATAAGCGATAAAGCATGCTCTATCGTATGGCATTTAAATGTGGGGGGGGGGGTGACTTAACCCTTCTTTGCAGTCAGGTAAAAGTAGGTACAAAGTAATGATTTACATTAAAAATCTGTTTTGTTTGTTACAGTTGCATCAGGCAGTCGTCGCGCGACTGTTCCACACGTTTTACATTTTACTAAGGTTTGTAAATAAAACTGCAGATAAAAGAAACATTGATCTAGCGCAGGAGACCAGCGTTTCATCGAATAATTCGTTGTACCTACACCAGGTGTTTTCTAATTAAAAAAAAACATTTTCCTTAAATCAGCCCAAAGCCTAGAACAAGATGGTTACCTACCTTAAAATAATGACATGGCAGCATGGAATTAGAATATATATATGGAATTGGTATGAACTTTCCAATACTATTAAATGAGCATTCTCTATATTCACCAGAGCAGAGCTCGGTCGCCCAGGTACTAACTATACTAAATAGCATGCATATTAGCCACGTCCACCAACGAGTAGTGCAACCTTAAGCACCTGTCTTAGATTTTATGACTAATAAAAAAAAATAAAAAAAAAACTTTAATTCGGATAAGCAACATCCATATGGGTTAGTAAAAACAAAAAGATAACTTATACCTATGTTAGTAAACTTATACCTACGTATTATCTATTTGACAACAAGGCTGTTGTTCAAAATACATCTTTCAACAACATCACCTAACAAAGGAGAATCCAACCTCCCCGCTATGGTCTTCAGGGTGGACTAATGAGTTCAACCAAATTAATCTAATAGACAAAGAAAGACATCAAGGCTCTCGAGCCGCATGCGGCACTTTGGCGTATACAGTGCGGCTCTGTACAAATGTCGATGAGTGCGAGCGTAGATACACGCGATGTTCGGGGTTTCAGTCATTAAGCATGATATCAAGTTTTATTCAAAATTTAAACTTAATTTCAAAGATTTATTTAACAGAACATTGAAAATTAATCCTATACTGTACCTTTCAAAGTTTTCCAAGGCTAGCTTGTTAATAAGTATGTTGCCTTCATCATTCATTATCAGCCGTTAATATGATGACGATGAAGGCATCCTACTTCTTAGCAAGTTAATTTTAGGAAGCGTTGTGGAGTGAAAGAGGATGGATGGGAGATTCAAGAATTAAGAAAAGTGTATTGAGACAGTTTGGATACACAGAAAGGAATTGCACTCATATGAAGTCTTAGTCGTTATAGTGGCTATATATATATTTGGCTCTATTGACCAATGAGTTTGCCGACAACTGGCCTAAACAATAAAAAGCCTTAAGTAAACTTTAAAGACTTCGCATAAAATGTGAAACAAAGGTTTATAAAACCAGTAGTTTTAACAGAGCAGGAACAAAACTCATACATCTAAATAATCCGATATGAGTGGCAGGGTGAGTGGCCGTATATTTCACCACTTGTAACAAATTGTTGCGAGGCGACACCGCCTCCCTGTCGCGATACACCGATAGGGATGTTCCATATTTATGTTGCTGTGTCAGGTCAGACGCAGCAACGAATGAGGTAGCTTACGAGCAAGTCGATATTTTGTGGAGTTTTATAGGGAAGGTAAACGTGGATTGAAATACATACAATAATAACAAGGATTTACGTATTCTTCATACAATTTGTATACGGGAGATTGTTAAGTGTTTTCCTTTATCTGTAAGGAGAAACTGGCTGACTGACTGCCTTATCAACGCACAGCCGAAACTACTGGGACTAGGAACGTGAAATTTTGCACACGGCTTCCTTATATAATGTAGCACTAAGAAGGAGTTTTTGGAAATTTGACTTTTAAGGGGGTGAAAGGGGGGATTTTTTTTGTATGAACAATGTTATTCTTTGAGTTAATAAACTTGAATCTTGGCACAACCTAACAAAAAGTACTAGGGTTGTATGAATTCACGACACAGTATTTCAATCATTACCTAAATGTTGTACACAATTTCTGAGCAGTAACCTATAAAAAAGTACTAGGATTGCATGAATTCACGATAGTATTCAACCATTATGTTATGCTACTCATAGGATTTGGATTAGGCAGACAGATAGTTTATAACCTGAAATAACACCTAAGATACTTTTTATCCCAGTAGTACGTTTTCGTGGGATAATTTCCAACTACCAAGCGAGCGAAGCTGCGGGAAAAAGCTAGTATATATATATCACGACGGAGTATCTACCCTGTGCCGTGTCTGACAAAGTTCAAAGTTCAAAGTTTTTATTAATGCGATTTTTGGTGATACAACAGGGTCTTAAAATTTTTACTGTAGCTCAAAAATCTACCTACCTTATAAGGCATGCATTGTTAAATTACAATATTAGAGATTAAGTTATACATTACATGCAACATAAAGAACTAATTAATATCTATAGAAATTACAATTCAAGATTTAATCAATTGTAATAAATTAATGGTCATATATGTATAGGATTATTACATTAAAACATAAATACAAAAAATGGTCAGTCACATGAAATTTTGTCAACTAGGAATTCGTCAATGGTATAGTAGCACTTGTCTATTAAAAAATTATTTAGTTTATGTTTAAATTGTGTCAAGTTTAAATCTTTTATGTCATTTGGTAGCTTATTAAAAAAATTTGGAGCCATGCAAAGTACGCTCTTGTGCATAAGGGCGGTTTTTGAACTTGTTAGGCACAATTCATGTCGATATGTTGGTCTTATGGATCGATAGCTTTGTTCCGAAGCTTTTTTAAATAAATCACCGTTTTTCTTTACGAACAAAGCAGTCTCGTATATGTAAAGACAAGGTAACGTTATTATTTTTAAGATGATAAAATGCGGTTTGTAACTTTCTGTTGATTTAAGATTGCATATGGATCTAATGCACCTCCTTTGTGCTTTAAAAATTGATGTTTTCTTTACAGGAATTTGCTCAGAAAATTACTCTATAACGTAATACGGAACCTACGTAGCCATAATACGCGGTCACGACAGCCGCCTGATATACTATTTTGCTGAGTTTATAAAGAAGACCAGTCTCCGGTGTAATTCTTCGTTGATGGTAGATTAGGTAGTTGGTTTTCAATTACACATAACTCTTAACTCGAACTCAAAGTATTTATTTCAATTAAAACATTTACGGGCACTTTTGAGTTATCACTTATCAAGGAGTCATTCAGGTTTTAGTTTAGACACTTTTTTAAATCAAAACATTATGTTACAGAGATTACTTGTTCAACAATTACAATGTCAGTCCTTTCTAACACAACGTTTCTTTTCATCTCAAGTTAGCACACGCCATTGTGTGTGCGAGCCCTTTCTCAAAGTCAGCGGACATACCGCGTATTCCAATACAAAATCTTATTACTTAATAAGTTCAATAAAACTTACAAATAATGCAAAAATGCTTATATAGGTTTTTTACCTTTTTTTAATAGGAAAACTTTTTACATATGCTAAACATTACATTTTGAATTTTTAAATTTCATTCACTGTAACTGAAAAACGAGGTTTTCATTTTTTTAACGCTTCAAGCACTCCACCATATTTTAAAAACTAGATGAAGTCGGCGTTTCCTATCTGACTACTCTGAGAAGAAAGGCTGAAACACACTCACAGACCACTGTCTCTTTTAAAGTCCAGAAATAATCTTGGTCAGATCATGTGAAGATCATGTATTAGTGTCTGAAATGTTCTTTTGAGGAAAGAACCACACAGATTGAGTGGACCTGTCCAGTCAGTGCACGTATTTGTCAGTAATCGCGAAGCTCGGTAGATACGATACCTAATACCTACTAGCAAGGGATGAGCTATTTATCATTGTACTCATTGTGGAATCAGTAAATTATTCGAATGTTTCTGACTCAACACTATCTTCTAACAAATGCTCGTAATTTACTTATCTATCATTTATCCGAAGGTTCGAGAGAAAAGATAAATTATTTCCAACGGCGGTGGCGGATAAAAGATAAACTTTCGCTTACGTTAATCATTCCTGTTATCTGAGAAACTGTTTTAAGGAATATTTTTGGACAAAAATACGGTTTCATAATGCAAAATATTTTTGCATTTTTTGACATGTTGTCTCAGGAGTATTTTTTACATTTTCATCTTTTCTTTTACTACTAGCTTGTATTTCGTTGTTCACGAGGCAAGTATAAGTAGGTCTTAAGAAAATTCAAACAAATGGATCTATGTAAGTTTTCCTGGGCTTATCCAGCCTACGTGCTGCTATTATGAATTTCGTGATGTAAAAAAAAACCAATAAAACTTTCTCCGTTCCGGGAATCAAATACATAACCGCTCAGCAGTCGCTATTGCGACAACTAATGAATAAATTACAAGAAAAACCTATTGCGGTTGAAAACCTAACAAGCTTCATGTATATTTCCCGGTTTCCCTGTCATCGCCGCAGACCTCTAAATACTTAAGATTAAAACTTCCTAAATTACGGCGACGATAAATTCACAAAATCCCTGATCTTATCAACATTTTCCTTTGGGCCATGTGAAGACCAATTTAACTTGACCCCTTATACACGCACCTTTCTTATAAGTACAGCTATAAACAGACTTAATGGGTTTATAAGGGTTCCTCTTAAGCTGGACGTTGTAGAATTGGGTTACGGAAAGGATGATTATGGCGCCCGGAACTTAAGAGGCCGTGCACGAAATCGACTGATTTTGATCAATTTTGTTCATACGTTGTGAGAAAGGGAAACAGAATTTAAACAAAATTATTTGTGATTTGAAAAGTCGAGTTCTTTGTCTTGCATGTGGCTAAAAAGGGATTTTTCAAATAAATTAAGTATTCATAGAAAATCACTAATATTCGCAACAAGTTTTCTGAAAAATGACGCGAGACCGACGTTTGATCGTTTGGTTACAAGAAACATTATAAAATGTCATCAACAACCTTATATGGTCAGAACCACTTTTTTCAAATTCCATCCAAAATATAGCAGTTTTTTTTTTATAACTTACAAACACCTTTTTTTAAAATAAATTACATGTTAATCTTAACCATTTAATAAATCAACAATTATTTCATTTCGTAAATAAATGGCAAAGTGAACTATATTAATGACCGCGGAAAACTCATCCCGTCAGAGCGACTGGGCCTCCCCAGCGTAAGGACGTATGTATCACTTTGCGACGCAGGCGTGCAGGCACGTGTTATATTATGTAGACATATTCCAGAAATTTTACGCTGTCTACCACATTTTGACCCGCATTTTATTTTAAGTACTTTGCTTGTTTTTGAAGAACTTAAAAAAAAAAAGCATGACCGTACCGTTTATTTAAAATTTTGCATGCCTGGCAATAAATAAAATACCGGTGTGCGTGTGTTCGTAATTCGCCATACCATAAACGCCTTGATTGATTTAGAAGTTTTTTTTTAAATTCTTTTTTGTCTCTTGGATGGTTCTTAACTATACCTAGTTGTCGCAGGACGACGTCTACCTACCGGGTCCGCTAGTTATATTTTGACTGTTGGTTTCATAGTTTTTAAAAGTGAAAACTTCTTTAAACGGGTTGAGTGATTTTTGGTAGGTAGGGAAAAAACTTATGGGTTCGCGTCACTGACATGCCCGTGCCGATATAAAAAATACTTCACTGATTGCTACTACAGCAATCAGTGAAGTATTTTTAAGAATGAAGTTCTTTAACGCTCAGAAGACTACTTTAAGTCAAAATAAAGATCCATAGATGATAAGATGGCAGCTGCGAACATTTTCAAGTTTTTCGTTATGGGTATCGTTTTCATAGTTTCGGAGGATGCTTAAGACGATAGTGAGGTCAAAATGTAAATCCAAGATGGCTGCTGCGAGCATTTTCTTATTTTTTGTAATGGGTGTGGTTTTCATAGTTTCCGAGGACGCTAAAGCCTATAGTGAGGTCAAAATGTAAATCAAAAATGGTGGCTGCAAAAATTTTCACATTTCTTCATAACATCATGCCATCAATTTCGAAGAGTCCTGGGCCCTTTGAAATTGATGGCGTGATGTTATGAAGAAATCTAATTTCTGCAATTTTTTCGTGCAATTGGGTTGGCGAAAGTGTATTTCGCAAAAAATCACTAAAAATCACCAAAATTTTGTTTATTACTGTCCAACGAAGATTTCCCATTCTGAAATAGACTAGAGTGACACAACTTAACTATATTTTAGTTTGAGAGCACTACGATGGCACTGAGTTATTAATGTAGTGAAAGTAGCAATTTTGCTATTCTGAATTTCACATTTTTCACCTAAAATTTTGATTGTCTAACTAAATCTGACTACTTTTAATCGAGATTAAAAAGGTGTGGAATAAAATTAGTTGTCATGAACTAAAATTCAGACCTGACTTCAGGCGTAAAACCAGTACCTACTGTATCATTTTTTCTTTTATTTTGCTTATATCTCGAAAATGGTGTATCCTATCAAAAATTCAAAAGTCATTTATTCAAACTAGGCTGAGAATCAGCACTTTTCGAACGTCAAAATTACATAAGACGGTCCCCCAAAACGCCCACCCTTCACCACTTTCTAGTACTTTAGCTGGCAAGAAGAAGTGGCGCAACAAACTCCCCAGCAGCACTGCTGTCTCACAGTATGAAAAATGACCTTAAAAGCGGTCATCCTCTTTTTATTTCTTTAATGGATACTACAAACTATTTCAATTGTCAGAGTAGAACTCCCGAAGTGCAGATGTACTTAGAAACGAAGTTACGGCGATTTTTAGTTTTCCATAGAATTTCGAACAAATCCAAAATTATGTATTTAAAAAACATATTTTTATTTTTCCACTACTACATAGCAATGATTTTTTGGCACATGTTAGACATAACAATATAAAAAATGCTTTTAATAGAAGACGTAAATCGTTTTTTTTGTATTTTTTCTTATTTATTTTTTATTTACTTAATCTTAGCGAATATGGATTTTATATTAATACGACATATTCTACAGAACTATATGTATTATTTAAAAAAATCTCGAATCTTTATCTTACAAGATTTTGCAGTAAAATGCTTCTAAAGTTTCATATTTATTTCTATTTTTATTATTATTTTTGTATGTGATAGAGATATCGTTGTGCATATGACATACATATAATATGATAGTTCAATATCCTAAAACACATTTATGTAAAAAAATCTGAAGAATTCTTCTTCTGTTAAGAACTATCGACAGACCACTTTATTAGCATGTTTATAAATTTTATGTAAACTCATATTTTTTCACAAAAATTAAACAGAAAAAAATACGATTTGGTGACAGCCCTGACACAGTTAAAAATACTTAAATATCTCTGAAATCTTGCATGATTAAAATTAGATATTTTTATGGTTTATAGAAAATATTCTAAGGAACCTCTGGTTAAATAATAAAATCCACATTCGTAAAGAATTAAGAGAAGAAAATTATTAAAGAAATAACACTAAAAACGGCATAGTTTTGTTATTATTAGGGATAAAACTATAGGGATTGCTAGATAATGTAGATTATTAATCTTTTCATAATATTACATATAAAACAACTGTATCTACCTATTACTTTTACATCACTGGCGTATCTATGTTTTTTTTTTGTTTCCATAGTGAATAATGTAAATGGCTATAATTCTGGTTCCAAAAACATCTAGACTTCGTGAGTTGTACTCTTACAATTGAAATACTTTGTAGTGTCCATTAAACAAATAAAAAGAGGATGACCGCTTTTAAGGTCATTTTTCATACAGTGTGTCTGTTCAGTTAGAAAAAAAAAATTACTTGATTCTATAAAATAGTATGCAAAATAATTTACATTACTCAACACAAAACAGTAAGTAAATATATTTGCCATAATGACAGCTAGCACACTCTAATATACCAACAAAACAATCGAAATATATACTCAAACAAAAATAAAAACTCAAAACATAAACAGAACTTAATACCGGAATAAATGCTTCCAGGCATAAAGGGCGTGCCCGCTTACATATAGCTAATAAAACTGTAACTCGAAGTCACTGATAAACTAGGACCATCGAAGTAAAAATAAATAATCAGTTAGGCAAACATAATATATGATCAATTGTCAAGGTCGCTAGCTAACCATAACGACCGTAGCCGTAGCTAGCTAACCGTATCGCAAAAGTAATGAAAATTTCGACCCCCTTTTTTAACCCTCAACATGTAGGTAACAATTTTTCATGTTTTCCGTACAAGTGAAAAATTCCATATAAAACACGTCAGGCTGCACAAAGTTCCGGCTCTAAAAAAAAATCACGGGGTAGGGAAAAACAAGTACCACGTGGAGTCGCGATTATCAAATTCGATTTTAGTTTTGTCAAAATTATTTTTAAATTTACAGTTTTTTTTTTTGCAGAATTGCTTTAAAGTAAGGAATTTTAGTGATAGTTTAGTTCGGTGTACAAGAGAATCTGCACCACTACTCGTATTTATGTAAAACGCTTACCTCAATTTTATTGAATATCTAAATGTATTTAAATGCATCTAACACCAAATTGTAGCATTTTTATGTTGATTGTTATAAATATACTAAACGAATAAACACAAACATTCCAGACTTATTTCTTAACCGTACCTACGTACTTTAAGAAAATATCATCTATAGGATCAAAACTGTGTAAGCGATCACTACGCTCGATCTTTAGGCGTGTGTGCGTGAATGGTGCACACAAACATAGCATCGCAATGAATTTACCTAAACTCTGTCCAGTGAATTTTGCGCACGGGCTCTTAAATCAGTCACCCGGAGAAGTCTTTAAACAATACCTTCTGAATTTTGTATGTAACATGGATTTGAAGATGGGCTTTCTAAACATAAATAAAGCCTAAAAAGGTTTAACGGTAAGCAAAGCGCCAACTTTACCAGAAAATTGCAAAAAGTATTCAACCACATTATGCTAAGGATGGTGTTATTTTATCAAAGTACCTTAGCAATCCAATTGATTCGAAAATCCTCAAGATTCTATCGTCCGATATCCTCACAAAGCTCGTGCGGCATCCGAAGAGTACGAGGGCCGCAGATGTGGCGCGACGCCAACGCGAGCCTCCAACACTTTGGCACAACGCCAACTACATCGATCGCTTATTGAGCAGGTCAACGCTCGCCCTTCGCGCCGTGCCAGAGATGGAAACATAGTTTACGTCTCCTAACTTAGCCTGTAGACGATCATAATGAGGGTAGTTTATAGGATTTTTTCTTCGTCGTTTGAAGAGCGGATCTTGGTAAGGAATTTGTTAAAGTGGCTGAAGTTGGCTTTGAAATATCTTGATTGAATACCTACTGCTTTTTTATTCATGACAGACAAGAGCTTGTCTCCAATTCATGACTTGGAATTTTAAGAAAGAAAGCGGAGAGAATATTGTTTATTCTTTAGGTATTTAATACTTCAAAAATACCACACAGGTCATTTTTGTTTTAGTTTAGACTTGGAAAATTACTAAATCTACATTTGTACTGAAGTGAAAATAAAGTAACATTTTACTCAATATAAAAGTAACAGAGCTAGCTAAAAGCATCAAAGGGCTTCACCATAAAATTACTGGCATCTCAATTTGGGGTTAAAGCTCTAGGCTAAAGTGGGCACCAATTAAACAAGATGTTTCTTACCGCGTACCATACCTGAAAGTGTTAATAAAATCCAAGTGTAGTACAGACTGGCAAACAGTACCACTAAAGAGATAGGTACAGAAGGCCGGTTGACTACAACGAGCGAAACGCACGAACCCATAGACACGATTCACGTACAGCGAGTTTAAGCGCACTTGCGACTGGTATTTGTTTAAGATCGCCGTAGGTACGCGTCTATGTTGTATGGAGCCATCCTTCTGTACCTATCTAGTTTGTGGTAGTACCAACCCTGGCGAACAAGTACGAAATGTTGAAAATTTCAGATAATACGCGTAGTTGGAGTCAAGAGTGGTTTACGAGAATTTCATGTTGTTTTTATGATTGTCAGCGGACGGCGAAGTTTTTGATGAGTAGTTACTATGTCAGGCTGATATGAGTTATCGCACACAAATATTATTTTTATTGTATTTATGGTTTTATTTTTATTCGGTTGCTCTGTACAGTGTACACTCTTTATTACTTCCACATGAGTGATACGATCTTCGAATTAAATAAACTGTTTCCATCATAATTATTTAGTGATAGCCTAGTGGTGTGACCGTCAGATTGCAACGCACGCATCTCTGACTTTTCGGATTCATGTGCGTAGGTATTGTATAATTATCACTTGCTTCAAAAACGGTAAAGGTAAACATCCTGAGAGATATTTCTCGACGGCATGTGAAGCCAAATCAGGTTTTATAGTCACTAACCACATGAAAAAAAGAAGAAGAGATTTACATTGTAAGAAAACTACACAATACATTTTCTTTTCTTCAGCTAACGGTAAAATTCAAATAATCTGGGAATATCAAAGAGCACCCCAATATATAAACAAATAAAAAGCCTTTTATTTCCTGCAAGTTATTTACAGAACAGGAATTAATACTAGTTTAAATGTAATTTTGTGTGATACATATTTTTAGCTGAACTATTTCCACTTGCAAGAACCCGTCCACAGGCGAAGGCCTCCTCTAACGCTAACCAACTTCTCTAAATTGGGCTACGTTAACCCCGTTTAAACCTCCTATTTTCTTGATGTCTTCGTCCCATCTAGTAATAGGTCTTCCCTTCTTTCGTTTTCCTTGTGGGTCCTTCCATGTTGTAACTCTTTTTGTCCATCTCTGCTGCTGAAGGCGTGCTACGTGTCTAGCCTAGTTCCATTTTGAAGTTAAGGCTTGTACTAGTACATCAGTAGCGTTGGTAGTGTCTATTTGAGTGTCGAATTTTCTTTAAACTCAGCATACTACGCACCATTTGCTCTTTGGCATGTGACTATCCTGTTTTTTTATATTGTTTCTGAATTTCCATGTTCGACAACCATATGTTAGGAAAGGCAGAAGGCAAGAATTGAGGACTAGTTTTGAGATGGGTAGGTAGATTACTCTTGAATATTTATTTTAAACTCCAGTATTTATTCCATGTTAGTTGTATTCTACGGTTTACTTCGAGGTCGTTGCAATTTCGGTAGAACCCTATTTGTTTTCCATGGTATGTATATACTTCTGGTATTTCAGGGGTTTGCCTTCAACCGATATTGGCATCCTGGTGTTATTAGTGTTAGTCATTAGCATAGGTTCATTTCTAAGCCTACTTGGTTCGTAGTTGAGAGCTAGTTTCCGAGATTAACACTATGTCGTCTGCGAATCGTAGGTGGCTTAGGTAGTCGTTTTTTATCTGTATGCCGTATCACCTCCAGTCTAGTGTGATGTGTGTTTGCTTTTCTGCTGCTCCTGACTCTTTTTTAGTAGATGTACTGTGCACTCTGACAGTATTTTATGAGTTATAACGGGTTTTGGTATTGTGTTTTCAATAACCTGAAGGGGTTCTGTTAGTAGCTTTTATAATATTATCATAATATTTCTGTACAGTTGTGTTTTCTAGTAGATCAAATAAGCTTTGTGATTCGTCAGACTTCAGGCATTCATTATATGTTTTTTGTATCTATTCGTAAATTTTAAAAGAAAAGATTAGCTTGTTTTGTTATTTAGCTCTGCTCTTCTATTTTTGTGTTAGTATTATTGTAACTCACGCTGGTCTGTGATCTGAGGTGCAATTTATATTCAGTACTTCTATATTTTGGAACATGTATAGTTGGTTAGATAGAACAAAATCAATTTCATTTTTATATTTTCCATCTGGAGATCTCCAACTCCATATATTTTTAGACTTTTACTTGTAAAATGTGTTAAGTATTACAAGTTTGTTTTCAATTGCAAAATTGATCAGTGGCTTCTTCCGTTCCTTTCACCATATCCGTTGAGTTTCATGACCAGGCTTTCTTCGTGTTTTGGTAGATTACATACTGATGGGAGACTACAACGCTGTAGTAGTACTGCGTTGTAGTCTCCCATTAGTATGTAATCTTTATGAGCAGCTTTTATTAGCTTGCTTTTTCAGTTGGTGCATATATTTCTATCATGGGTATGTAAGTCCCTTCTATTATGATGTTTATTAATGCAACTCTTTCTGTGAGGCCGATGAAACTTCCTATATTATTTTTATGTTGTTTCTTTATCAATAAGCCTACCCCATGTATACCAGAGGAGTGGCAGAGGAAAAAGTGTTGGATTTCTTCTATTTTTGTTCCGGTACGTTTTGTTTCAGATAGTCCTATTATATCATATTTAATTTCTTTCAATGCTTCGTTTATTTCAATTAAACGTCAGGAGGGTTTTGGTCATAATCTTGCACGATATCACCAAAATATCAATGAGATAATATTCGAAGCACGCACGATTCGTTTGATCGAGATTATCATGATCATACTCGTATTAATTATAATCAAAGTTTCATCTTATTTGCTTTCGTCATATTACTAGCGTGAGTCAAACCAAATATATGTTCAAAATACCTTCTCTTTTATGAAACATTTTGTTCTTTGAAAAATGTCGAGTCAATTAATTTTTAATTAAACTAAGAACGACATTGGGATTATTTTTGAGTGACTATCACTGAACTATGTTTTAGTGAAGGCCTTAGCGCAGACATGCTACTTATAACATCGATGTTCAACGAACTAGTCACTTTTCGAAAGATCCATACAGAGACTAACAGAAAAGTGACCGATAGAAAAATTCAATGCAGCTTAGAAGCATTCGCACAAACGCGCGTTTTGTTGTTAACACGAAATCATCGATCGCCGATGCTAAAAATAGCATGTCTGCGAATGTCTTAAGTTACGTTCTAAACGATCTCACCGGTGAACAAGATTACAGTTTTCGCCATCTCGTGCTCCGAGTATTTCACAACAAAATATTGGAACGAACTGTATTTCAGTACAAAAACTTGGTGTTATCGGGTAATAATTTTAAACCAATTCCTTTCTACCCTCTCATAGTGCACTGCACTCCTAGTACCTAGTAATTTATCGTCTGCGGCTGTGCGCTTTTTATGTTTTATTATCTACAAACTTTACCACTTTGGTGGAGTTTTCTTTGGAGTTTGTAATTGCCGTTCGATGTTCCGCCATATTTGAGAATGGAGCTTGTTTTTGTTTGTCAGGTTTGTCTGTCTACTCATTTGATGTTTAAGACATCTTTATTGCTTTTCTTTGTACTTTTGCCTTTCCACTGAACGTTGAATTATGTTTGTGTAGTTTTTGTTTCATTATTACTATTGAGTAATATTCTTATTCAGAAATACCTTACATAACTTGACATAAGAATGCGTATTCCATTTACATTACACTGTCAATTTATTGAAAGCTTTTTATAATTCATACATTAATATATCATCACAATGGCATTTAAACTACAATTAAAATGATATGTATATAAATAATAATTTATACAAACTACAATAGAATGTAACTTTGCCCGAATATCTCATCAACTTTCAATTCACGTTTTCTTTGATCTACTCGTATTCTATCACTAACCTCATCGAGTATTATTACATCTTCTGTTCCTCTCGTTTCCATTAATTCTCCTGATAACCAATAAACGAAATAAAGGCACACATTGGGAAGATAATGAGAAAATCCACTCGCGGCCAAATGTTCCCGCGAAGATTCCTCCGTGATAATAAGCGGGTATTCGCGATGCTAGCAATCCCGGTTTTATATTAACATATATATTAGTACTTTCTTTTCTTCACAACTTTACTATCAAAAGGGCGAGTGAATTGTAAATTGTTTGTACAATTTCAGAATCAAAATGGTGAGATATGGCTATGGAATATATTGAAATGGGTCAATTTGTAATTAAAAACTTCTTCTTTATTTCGATTCGTCAAATAAATGATGCTTTTAAAACATAAATTACTGATCACGGACACGGCGGACAATTTAAAAAACTTAAGTGTTTTAATATCTGATCTGTACTTAAAGAAGTGATAGCACAGAAGACACGACAATAATAGAACACGAAGATTGTTGAGATGTGATTGATTACTTCACAAAACAGGCAATCTGTATTGGGTTTGTTTAAGATAGTTAAGTTAAGCCTCCGAGAAAGTACAATGTTAATTAATAATGAAATCAGAACAGCCATTAAAACAATAATGGATTTAACAAACGGTTTCAATGGTATATAAAGAATATATTGAGGGTATAGTTAACGCAGTAATGACTATTTTAAATAATTATGTAAACTGTATCAAACGCTTTACATAAATCTGTGTTTAACGCTGATGTCGACATAATTTAAACGATGATTACTTGGTCGAATAACATCGATATAAAACCGACAGTTTACTTAATGTGGAGTATTTTGTCGGCAGTCGAGGGTCTGATCGATTGACTACATTGAGTGGAAAACTTTTCGCTTCGCTCGACGTTTTCTTATTTTTGTGTAGTTATTGAGGTTGCTTTATTTGCGGGTAATAAACTGTAACTGTGTAACTGTAACTGCCGCACGGGTCGATCGTAGCTTAACCTGATAAGCTACGCTTGCTGGGGTTGGTCTGTGGATGGGTGACCATCTTTACATACCAAGACTCCTACGTGCCTCGGAGAGCACGTTAAGCTGTTGGTCTCGGTTGTCATTAGTGGATCTTTGACAGTCGTTACGGGTCGTAAGAAGCCCGAAAGTCTGACAACCAGTCTCACCAAAGGGTCACCAGTCTCACCCAGTTACTGGGTTGTGGAGGTCAGATAGGCAGTCGCTCCATGTAAAATACTGGTATTCAGCTGCATCCGGTTAGACTGGAAGCTGACCCCAATATAGTTGGGAAAAGGCTAGGCAGATTGATTGAAACTTTTCATATTAATAACAGGGTCTTTTAGATAAGTCAATTTGAGTTACAGTACACATACTGCCATTTTGTATTAAGTATTCAGCTTTGTTGGTGTGTTTGTGTTATGAGTTTAATGATCAAGTAGACATTATCTATAATAGGTGGTTTTAATAAATACTAGTTAATTTCATGCCATTCGATAATAATAAATTAGGAATGCTTGCTGTCGCATGGGTTGGTTCGGTTGTGTTGCGGTCGCAGTTCTAACATCTAACAATAAATCTATTTTCATATCCGAATTATCCTAATTACCGGGCCATGAATTCTGGTCCTAGTATGAGTGAATAGTTTTCTCGGTTACCTGTCAACACACTTGCATATTATCATGGGTGCTCCAAGAATATCCAAAGGTTGACTGGTAGAAAATGCCTACAGGTATTAAATCCGCCTCTGTACATTTGTGTGCTTAAAGTATTAAATAAAATACTCAAAAGTAATCATGATTAAATCCATGTGAAGCTTCGCCGAGGACCGGGTGCTACGTGCAACTAAATCAGACCCGCGTGGCCGACCGCAGCGCGTGATAATATATACATTGACGGTTCTCTATGAAAATAATTTAATTCAATCCTGTGTTTGAGGGGTAATGGAATATTCCGTGTATTTATCATCGGCTTGTTGTAGCTTGTTACGTGGAATTATTCAGATTTGAATTTTTAATACATTCTGATTTGTTTGAAATATCGTTTGTTATGTTTGTGTAGGCTTTAGTTTTACTCACACAATCAATTCCGCTAGTAAGGTTTTGTGTCGGCTATTTGCGTTTATATTAAAATTGTATATTTTGCAGATGTTTTTAATGACTATTGTTAATTTTCTGTAATTGTTTATACAACTGAATCCTCCGTCTACTACGCAACTGCTTTAAATTATCTATGTCGAAAGAAGACACCATTTACTATACAGTACATTCACAGTATTACAGTACACTTTTATTGCAAATGATAACATCATCTAAGTATACAAGAATAACCACATAAGTGGCATCTGTAAAAAACCCCTGCTATTAACCAGCGAAAACTAGTGTGACATATTCGCCTATTGCCCTACATCGATACTTTGGCGACAGATAAGCCACCATTTCCCATCCTCGGGTATAATACCAAACTTATTCGGAAACTTTTACGTCGCGCTCCGTCACCGATTGAAATCGGGAATCATTTATTTTTCGACGAACTTTTTCTAAGTAGGAACTGCTTTTTAAGACTCTCGGAAAAATAAATGTAGATAAGGAGCTGATGATGTTCGATTTTTATTAGGATAGTCAATCTAGAGCATTTTAAGTTTTTTAGCGAAGCGTTTTTGTTAAAATTTTCAGGAATCTAGAATAGCTATAATCGTTTTAACGTTGTTCAACAAAGTTTTCATCCAAAAAATATCAGTTCCAATTTTAAGACAAGCCTATATAATATTACCGGCTGATACAAATTCTAAAATTAAATAATACTTGAAGGCAGATTGGTTAATTCATCCTCTTTAATTTTTTTTTTTTATTTGCACAAATACGTAGTATATATATTTTTATTACTTATATGTATAATCACACATATTTCATTGAAAATATGTCATTCCATACGTAATTGCTGTAAATCAGCGCTGTTGACGTTAGGGTCGTCTGAATTCACAGCATTTCGCTGAGCAATGACGTACAGATGCGACGCACAGCTTAATTTTTCTTATTATTTGTTACAAAAGTAGTTAATAACTCCGCAATCAGCATTTTGTTTTTGTTACGTTTTTGTTGTCATTTGACGCAAGTCGCAAGAGTAATTGCGCAATATTGTCTTTGGTCCGTGGCCTTGATATCAACCAATGAACAACATTGTTTGTTTTTTATTTTATTTTATTGGTTTAATCGGGGAAGGCCTTTGGCTACTTTTGTATGTGTGTATTTTTGTCTTTATATGTGCGTTTTGTTTGTGCAGAATAAACAAATTTTATTTTTTTCTTTCTTTCTAATTGATAAAATCACTGTAATAGAGGATGTTTTACAGGTTCCAATAACCCATTAGTATTCAAGTAGACCGTACCTTTCAAACCGATAAAATCTATGAGTATAAAAATAAACATTACCATTGGTTACCATACAATAATGAAACAAACAAGATTATTTTTTTCGAACACCAATATCAAACTATTTTCGAAATAAATCGTTTAGCTATTTCGGTTGCAAATTAGGGGAGGTCATTTGCTTCACAATGTCTAGATTTATCCAGATTATAATAATTTACAGATAAATAAAATGGCTCTCTAATCAGGCGCCTCCGCCTACAAGATAATTTACAAACCAGAAAATCATGTTCTGTTATTTTTATGAGACCACTTTCAAGTTACTACCTGTCAAATAAAAAAAACCGGCCAAGTGCGTGTCGACCACGCACAATGAAGCGTTCCGTAGTTGGGATCAATTTATCCCAAGAACAAACTTAACATTGGAGATCATGTTTTTCAAACTACAAATTTAAGTTGGTTGATTATTACTCGTTAACCTGTACAGCCTACTTAGCTCTGATAGTTTTCCTTTTAATTTCGTTATAAATACTACTGCTGCGACTTTTTTTTTTTTATCAAAAAAAAAATCTATAAAGTCGTAAAATTCAAACTTCAAAAGTATTAAAACTAGGCTGAGAATCAGCACTTTTCGAACGTCAAAATTACATAAGACAGTTCCCCAAAATGGCCACCCTTCACCCCTTCCTAATGCGTTAGCTGGGAAGAAGTGGCGAAACAAACTTTCCAGCAGCACAGCTGTCTGTTCAGTTAGAAAAAAAAAAAGATTCAATGTAGTAGTATGCAAAATAATTTACATTACGCAACACAAAAGATAATTTAAATTATATGCCATATGTCAGCTAGCGCACGCCAATATACCAATTATCAAGAACTATACTCAGGCAGAAATAAAAAATAAAAACTAAATGTAAACAGAACTTAATATCTAAATAAAAGCCTCCAGGCATAAAGGGCGTGCCCTATAGCTGCTAGCTATATAGCTGTAACTGAAAGTTGTAAATGATAAACTAGGACCATCGAGGTAAAATTAATAAACAGTTAATTACCAATAAAAAAATCATGATCAGCAAGATGACCAGTCACCCCAAGCAGCACCCATTCACGAGCATAACGCAAAGATCAGACATTACACCCCTCGCCATATTTGATGGAGGGAGGCCACCCGACCCCCGACGCTACCGCAAGTAGTAACATCTAAGGGAGCATAACGAACTTGCTGCCGGTTGGTCAGGCAAATAAATAATATGATTAATTGTCACTAGCTAACCACATATTGCAATACAACTCATAAAAAACATTGTAATAGAATAGAATAGAATAGAATTATCTTTATTCGAGTATCGAAGACTCAAAAGCTGTTAGTAAAACTTATGACTATGTTAGTAAACACTGAATATACAAACAACACAACAAATAATGGTGGATTATTGCTGCAACAACCCATGAGTAATTGCACAGCAGCGACCCACATAAACACAGTCCAGGTGACTGGCAATCATGCTTAGGATACTGTTGGTGCTGCCCCACACCCTGCGCACCAGGGAAGCGCACCTTTTAGGCATTATTGTGTAAAAACAATCTACATGCGCATCCGCGAACATCGCCGACGCACTACAGAAGCGGGGCAGCCCCACCAGCATCCTAAACGCGTTATTATACTGAACGCGGAGCACTGTACGATCTTCGCGTACACCTAGCCCACAGGCTGCACGTGTAAAATGAAGTACAGTACGCTCGAAAGAGCGTGATCTTGACTGGAAGTGAGCATCGTGCAAACCTGCGAGCCAACATGTTCGCTCTAACCGACAATGCCCTCAGCTCACGTTGAACGTCATCATCGTCTTTAAGGTCAGGGGTTAATATATGACCAAGGTATTTAAAATTCTGTGCTCTCTGCAGAGGTGTGCCATACAGGAGGCACTACTGTATGGCACACCCCCAGCTGGGCTTTTACCCCCAGCCTTAAAGACCATGACCACAGACTTTTTACAGTTATACGCCAAACCATGTACTTAGGCGAACGCCTCACACTGGTAATGAGTAGATTATGTCAACAATAAATCAAAATAAATTGACTTATCAAACAAAATAATCAATTATACAAACCCATAAAACCCGTCAGTAAATAAGCTAATTCTGGAGAAAGAACATAAACATTATCTTGAGTTAATCACAGCGTCCAACTATTCTTATCATTTGTGTAGTCGTTTCTAGTGTTAAGATTGTGAATATCACTGTTTTTAGTGTATAAGTGTCATTTTTTTTTAACTGAACTGATAGCTGTGCTGCTGGGGACTTTGTAGCGCCACTTCTTCTTTCCAGCCAAAGCACTAGAAAGTGGTGTCAGGTGGGCGTTTTGGGGGACAGTCTTGAAAGTGCTGATTCTCAGCCTAGTTTGAATAAATGACTTTGATTTAATTTGATTTGTTATTTTGTTATCTTGAATCTATTCATCGTTTATGTTATCACTATGTGCAGCCGTAAAACGTATAGTGCTAACTTCACTTATTTCAGTTCTGTTACTTACATTAGCTCCACTATTTACTTTATCTTCTAGACTATATACTTTTAAGTCTTACTTGTAAACAGTGGCTGCCCTCCATGCATCACCAGTAGACAATGATATACCACCGGTCGCACTAACTAGTGCCACTCGAGTCGCACCCTCATCAATTTTAACGCTGCTATCACTACAGGCTATATGTGTGGTGAACTTAGAACAAATTGTATTAAATTGCTTTGTAATGACTACTGGTAACAGTGGTTGGTTGTTTATTGTCGTAACATGGATTTTTAAAAGAATGCTGAAAATTTTCTTAATTAAAAAGGCCTATTACTCAATAGCAGAATTTCTTGAGGAAAAATAATTTTGTTCAATAAAGTACCTATCACTAAAGTGAATATAATTCAGTAAAATATTTTTAAAAGGATTATGATAATTAATATTAAATGATTACAATACTGTGACATAATTGAATTAATGAATAATGATAATTTTTAAATCAGGTAACTCATGACATGTGTATTTTTATTTAGGTATGACTTTAATAATTTATAATTAATATGATGTAAATGATAAAATTATATAATGTAATTAAAACGATGTCCTATATAAAGGACAATGCAACCGATTGGCCCAAAAATATGAAACCCAATGTGCATAATTGAAACCTATGCCAAACGTTACTCCTAATCATCCATGACAACTTTTACTATGCGGCCAAATAAATCTATCCTAGTAAAAAAAAATCGCGGGTTAAGAAATGTTTTAAAAAAGTGTCGATTTTTATATGACTTAATTATACTTATTATTTAGAAATAACTCTGTATCTCATTATAAATGAACTGTTATATAGTTCTATATGGGAAATAAATATCTTAAAACCTAAATAAATAATAGGTGGACCTATGAAATCAGCGTTTTGTATGGATACAACCATGATAAGGTTTGGTATAAGTAATAAGGTTTGTATAGTAATGACGTCGACCGGTGCAACATACAAAAACTTTTATGCACTTACATATGTTTAAAAACTAAGTTAACGAATATGCCACTTAGATTAAGCGACAAAAATAAGTTTTGGCTAAGTTAAAACAAATAGCAGAAATGACCAATTTCTGCTAACAAAATGAGGAGTCATTTTACATTAAGGTATTTTTTATGTTTATAAAACTATAAGTAATAAGGAATGTTTAAAACAAACAAAACCTATAAGTAAGTGATATAAACATCGACACTTTTTCAAAACGTTTGTTACCCTGTATATTTTTTTTACTGGGATAGATTTATTTGTCCCCATAGTAAAAGTTGTCATGGATGATTAGTACTAACGTTTGGTATAGGTTTCAATTATGCACAACAGGTTTAATTTTTTTGGGCCAGCGGTCAAAGGAAAAGTTGCATTGTCCTTTAATATTTATAACTTTTTTCTTTTTAATTAATGAATGTAAATAATGCATGTTCAACTGTTACTGTTACAATTATAAGCATATATGCATGATGAAATTGCAATGCCCTAACAGGGCCACTATGTTCTAAGAACTGATATCCTCTGTTAAGAACTTTATTTATGTACACGTAGTTAGCAATAAAGAATTTGAATTTGAATTTGAATTTGAACATCTTTTTGATCGACGTCTTTACTGTTTTTGTAGAATATAAAACCATCTAGAAATAGAAAATAGTTTATTGTCCAGGTAATACAGTAAGCAGGTTTATAGGCTGACACCAAGTTGAGACAACATGAGTAGCTTAAAATATTACCTATAGCTATGTTAAAAAATATATATTTGCCAGTGAACCCCAAACTAGACAGTTAGTCTGTATCTTGGGGTCGGGGTACGAATTCCAGAATGGAGACTTGAGAGGAGATTTCAGGTGATGTATAGTATATCTGGTGTGTTTGTGTGCATGTAATGTGAGTGTGGTGTGTGAGTGTATGTGTATGTGTGCGTATTTGTTCCCATTGTGTATCGTTTGATTTAGATTCAGGTCAAGGCGTCTAGATTAATTGTTCCGAGTCATCATAACCAGAGTTTTGCAACATATCCTTTATTTTTTTCTTTTTTGTTGAATTATGGTTATTTAGGGAGTTCTTTTGATCTCGTTTTGTATCAACGAGTAATGTCTTTTTATCTTGTTTTTTTATTGTACACATAACATACGTACACATTTGATTTCACATGTGAAAAGTGCTATTATATGTTTTCTCATTATTATCAATCATAATAAACCTAACCCAATATATCGGTTGTTGTCCCCAAGCGATTAAATAGATATACTTACACTATTTGTACGCACATTAAATTGACAGAGGTGTTATGTAACACAGAGGGTGACATGTTTACATAAACAAAGCCACAAAACGCTGTCAATGTTTACCTTCAGGTAAACAGAAAAATAAAGATAAGTAATATCGTGGTAAATAAGGTAATAGGGATGGTTTTTTAGAGAAATAAAGCGTTGAGTTACAGTTACAGCTTTATTTGTCGTATTGCCGAGTGTTAGGGGGCATATTATAATAATTGTTAACTTGGAGTAGAACTTACCTATGCCCGAAAATGAAAAAAGGTGAGGTCATGAAGTGAAGATGATGAATGATCATCTCATCCCAATTTATTTGGGGTCGGCGCAGCATTTCTTCTTCTTCTATACAGCCCCTTTCTGTTTGCGTCATCTTACACACAGTCCATCCATCGTTTGGTATTCCCCTACTTCTAGAGCCATCCACATTCATGAATACTCAATTTAAAGAACATATTCTATTATATTTGGTCCAGATTCTCATAGGCTTCTACTTTTTATAACGTCATTTCTTTCGCCATCTTCGATCTTAAAGTTACTCCCGTCTACAACATATCCTGTCAGGTTGAGAATGTACAATATGATATTCTATTAGACAGGCGAAAGGGAAATTGTCTGGCTTTACGCCGTCATAAAGTGGGATCGTGTTTGGCACATGTTTTGATACAGCGCCATCTGCCGGCGGATACGGCGACTATAAACTAGTTTATGTTTACACGTGCTTTGAGTCAAAACTATCAATTTATATGGTACGTAGAAAAGGTTGGAATAGTTGATGATCTGCAGATTTAATCGAACTATAAAAGTTACTTTACAGCCCCAAAAAAGCACGTTCTTTGCTACTTCATAAATAATCATGTTAAAACTGGAGAGAAGAACCGGTAACATGATTATTAAGAATTTCGCGCAGTAGACGGCTGCGACCACGACCAGCGGTTGCAGCGACCACGTAAACTATAGAAACAGATAGGCATCGCGCACTTGGTCGCAACGGCCAACTAGCCGCAGACAACTGACGACTGGCCAGAGTCATGGCCGTCGAGTGCGCGAGATCCCTTACACCTTTGAAATAATACAATTTTACTTTTGTGGAAAACAAAATCTGTTTAAAAGGTACGCTTAGGACATGTTGAGAGGATGAATGAAAGGCGACTAACAAAAGTATTTAGAAGGCAGATGTGACTAGAAACGCGGAAGGACATATGGTGACCTTATTGGTGATGTTTTTTAGAAAGGTCAGGTGCGTAGTATGTGCATGTGTGACCAGATGTATGAACGTAACCCGAGCAATAGGAGTTAGGATCGTAGCAGGCGACGTTCTGTGGTTTCTGCCTATCCCCATGGAAAAAGGCGAGTTTATGTATGTATGTGTAAAATCTATTCATGGAATAACAAAACTTGCTGGTTCGCTGAATAGTTAATAATAATATGTTCTCTTCCACGTTTATCATTAACTCAAGTACTTCGTTAGCGTCTAATCCCAACTTCAAATATAAAATATCCAGTCTCAAGTGCTCTACTTTCAATATAAATGTTCAAGCCCGCCTCGAAGGCATTAGGATCGAGAAAGTCAAAGCTTTTAGATGTTGTCAGTCTTCATTTACATTGCGTTCAACACGCGGACGTATTTAAGTTATAAGACGGTATTAACAACGCGATCCGATTGAGAAGGAAACCAAAAATAAAGTGAAAAGTCAAATCAGTTTTCTGTTGAGCCGTGCGAAGTGAAAACGTAAAGAAGAGCGAAGAAAAAATGCTTTTTGTGCTACTCAGTTATCCAGCAGTCAATAATAAATTTTAAATACTACCTACAATCAAAGAACTTCAGAACATGTTGAATCAAGACTCGTTATAGCGAAAAGTAATGTTTGTTCAGCGATATTACGACCAATTCTCTCTTCAACAATTTCCAATATAGTTTCAGAAAATTCTGCTTCATCAGTTACAAAGTAAATAAGAACAAATATTATAATAAATACACTGCTTCAAATAGGTACTAGAAATGTATAAGAGAAACAATCTCGAATCTCCACCATTTTCATGAAAATGTAAGAAATACACTTAACATACCAGATTTTCTTTAACACTTTAGAATAAAAAAAAATATTTTCTCTACATTCTTGAAATATAATTTCATCAAAAATGTTGCTAAGAATGTTGATTTTAACTGAAATGTTCGCTGCAAACTTAACGGGTTTAAGCGCTGTTATTTTAATTAAGAAGAGTTTTCATTGTGTATCGTATAATTTTGCGCTGAAGGCTGAGTGTAGCGCTGCACTCAGCAGCTGGAAGTTCTGACGACCATCGTAAAGTTGTGGAGGGCTGCATTTTGTATGCGACGTTTTAGCTCAAAAATGTTTGATGGGTAATTGTGTTCCCAAGTAGTCGGGGCGTGCACTCGGCGACATGTATGAATGGGGCCGCAATAAAGTCATCACTCTGAGGGAAATGTCGTTAAAAGAAAATAGTTTGACGTCACGATTTACAGATACATGTGCAAAGTTTGTTCATTATAGAGTTTTTATTACTGTAGGATTTACAGCTCTCTTGTTTGTGTTCACCGATGTTAGCGGTGCATCATCATGAGAAATCAATATGAAAGGATTACCTATTTAATTTTATTTTAATACAGATTTGGTCTAGACAATGATGGCCCGAAGCGAAGGTTACCTTGCTGCTCTATGAGAGTAAAAGTTTTCTTAAAAGTAGCTAAAATTAACAGTTACCACATTCCAGCTATCTTCTTAAAAAGTCAATGTTCTTAATCGATTTAAAGTTAAATTGCATAACACCTCTTCTACTTGGTGCTTGTGTGATCAAGTACAACAAGTAGGTGCTCCGCTGTATCGTGAAGCTCTCATTATAAAGTGGATAATTTAACTTCAGCTGTACAGCTTGTTTTCAACGGAAAATACTTTGTAAACTGTAGTGGTTTATTTTTAATGGATTTTAAAATATAATGAACTAGCTTTTGCCCGCGTCTTCGGCTGCGTGGATGTCGAAAATTATCCCACGGAAACGCTCACACCTACTCGGCATTAATCATGCCGACTGGGAGCTACGTACGAGTACGTTTCCGACGTCTTCAACAATCATCGTCATATTTTAGCAAACTTACACAAAACCTTTAATGAATTATACTCCTTAACATTCCTTATGAATCACTCCATCCATTGCACGGTGGTCCAAGCGCCCTACAAGCGCGGTCATAAATACCTTACTTTATTAAATGAGATTTTTTTGAAGGGTAAATAATTAAAAATACTTCACAAATGTACATTAATTAATTTATTTATTTATTTATTTAAGGACAACCAACAAAGCATACACCAAAAATACATGTTAAAATACACATACTAGTATTACATTTTGTAGTGTAGCCTTAATTAAAGGCTGCCACGGCATGCATTGAATATAGGAGTAGGAAATGTAGTTACAAAACAGTTACAAAAAAAGAATAAAGTTACAAAACAAAACATTGTTCTTTTACTTATTTCGATAGATTTAAGTAAATAAAAAAATACAATATAAAATTTTCACTTTTATCGTAATACCCTAAGCAATACAGCCTTGAACTTGTGCAAAGAGTAAGACATATCAATATCTACGCTGGGTGAGCGTGGCAGGCGACAAAATTGGATCTGCATTCTGTTCATGGTGGAAAAATGACCCAGATTGGTTTTAATGCTTTATTTACATAATATACAATAAACTGTACAATATGTACTATTTATATATAAATTTAAATAGTCAATATTTGAGATTTATTGTCCCTCGTTCGGAAATACATCGAATATGATATTAACTCTATTCGTGAAGGGGATATAATTAAATATGTATTCTTTTATATATTATATACAACAAAAAGCAAGAAAACTACAATTTATTTACAAACGTAATCATAACCACAACTAAGTTAAAATAACCACAATAACCAACCTAATTTCAATTTAAACTAAATTCGTAATAAATCTAAAACCTGCCGAGACATATCGCTCTTTTTCTTACGGGGAAGTTTCCGAAGACTAGTAATGAATGGCTCTGAGCTGAGTCAAAGTCTGTTAAGTAAGTCCGTATTCGTAAGTACTCGCGACATTTTTCTCGAGTGATCCCGCCTGAAGGCCTTATAATGTTTGTAGTTAGATTCTGCTGCCTCTTCGGATAATTCCCCGATAGATAATAGAGCATACTGTGCCACTTCAGCACCATAGATGAGGACTTTGTGAACGGAAGCTGGGAGATTATACCACGGATATTCTTATATTAAAATTCTCGCGGTTTCCAAAGCATATTCATTAAATTTACCCGAATCAATATTAAAACCGGAGGAAAAGGCTTGTAAAATTGTGGAACAACGATCAATCTTTATTTAAGCCAGTAATTTCAGCTAAAACTGCAGAATTAGAGAAAAAAAATCGTGCCTGTATTTCCATCATGTGTATTTCCCTCGTACGATCGCCACTTCGTGGTTCGTCTACTATTAAACTTAATCTACATCTAAACTCATTCTGTCTATACGATTTTCTATCTGCTACTTGTCTCTTCTCATCATCCGACCTAACCTGCCACTTCTTAACATCCATCCTGTAAGCAAGATGAACAAAATAATGTTAAGTTCCTAATGTCTAGATTCTCCACCTCATACAGTGAAGCTAGAATAGTTTCCAACATGTGTTGATGTTTCTGAGGAACACTTCCAGTTACGGCAGACCAAATTACAAAGAAATGCATCTTTGAGAAAAAACAATTAATCAAAGTACCTACCTGAAAAAAAAAAAAAAAATTTTACGTATGTTTCGTAGACCATGCTACGCCTGAGCCTACGCAGTCGTAGAGGCTATATAGCAACTAAAGTCGCAAAAAGCCGCAAAGAAACCTTTTATATTTTGAAAATAGACAGTTCAATCTTTAATTTAAGATATTTGAAAGTATTCGACTATGGTTAAAATTAGTTGTAAGTCTATGTGAAGTCAACAATAAGTTAAATATTTGGTAGAAATCCTATGTGGCGTAGCACGTCAAAACACGTCATGACAAGTCAAATAAAATTAAAAAAATATAACTAAATAGTAAGAACATACCTTAATCTTGGAAATCCACGTCACAAACACCACTCAAAAACAATGCAATTCTGAGAATTCACTGTTACACAAACAAGATGTGCTAATGAGTTACTGATAAGGCGAGCGCAAATAAGTCTATTTTTATTTTTATTTTTTTTATTTATCTAGTGCATCTTGCAGCTGACCACTAATGTCGTAGCTGCTTAACCGGGCTTTCCTGTGGCTGCATTAAGCTTAGTGTAGACTCAAAGCCTCCAGCCAGGGGTGATAATTACGTAAAATGGGTGACATATTTATATTTTTGGGTAGCTTGTTTATCGGTAAATCGTTATAAGTAATTAAAGTGGGGGTAATTGATGATGAAATTTTTGCATTTATGACCTGAGGCGGTACTACTGTGCATTGGTGAAAGCCGTATGATAAACAAATTCGGTAATTGATAAATTCGTTCGGTAGTTTTTGAGTTTATCGCATTCAAACAGACAGATAGACAGACGCGGCGGGGGAGTTTGTTTTATAATATGTAATAATGATTTGGAATAGTATTGAAAATGGGTCGGTTATTATTCTATTAGAGTCAAAGTTTGGTTCCACACAGCGTGTAATCAAGTCCAGGTTTCCTCACGATGTTTTCCGTTTCTAATTCAATGGTAACTTGAATCATCGAGAATACATTGTGGTATGGAAGACAGTACAACGAAAATAGAATTGCGTTGTGTTTTAATTCAAAACATAAACGTTTCACTAGAATTGAGACATATTCGTTAGCAAGCAACTAACCGATGGACACTTTATTTATTCAATGACAGAACTGATCCAGCGGTTTGAGACAATAGAGAAAATATCCACGGAGAGAGGGAATCACGATTCTTATTGGTTAGATTCGACTTTGTATAGTGTGTCCAATTCGAATGTTTCCCGTTATTTTTAGTCCCCATTCTGATTTGACGCCAAATTTTGCAGTTGTTTGATGTCTATTATTTAGTAATAATACAGCAAATTAGTTATGCACAGTCTATAAGACCGTAATCACCGCAATACTTTCAGTAGTTTTATTTCTTAAACGAATTTAAAAACGACCCAAATTTTCTGTTTTTTTTACCATTTTGATCACTGAAGATTTCATTACAGGTATTGTTTTTTTTTCTGTAGGCTTATCTAAAAGGTCGTATCGTAGTCAATATCGAATACGAAAAACAGAATGTTTATGACTTTGTTAGTTGGGATACCTAAAAAAAACCGGCTAAGTGCGTGTCGGACCAAGCATAATGAAGGGTTCCGTAGTTGGGATGAATTTATCCCACGAACATTGTAATTCCAACTGCAAATGTAAGTTTGTACGCACAATATTGAGAGATTTAACATGTTATTTTAAGACCATAATCTATGTCTCTGTAGTTATTTAGTATTTTAAAGTTCAGAGCTAAACTACTGAGCCAAAAAATTGAAAATTTTCATCGTAATTCTTAAATATATTTAAAGATATTTAAAATTATTTAAAAAATACTTTTAGATGCGTACAACAAGTTTATACATTTGATATGTCACACGGTACAGTTTGCGAATCTTGTTTTTTAAATTTTCCAATTTGCCCCCTAAAAATTACCTCTGAATTCAAAAGTCATTTATTTACGTTACACTTCCGTGTTTGGGTCACAGAATATTCATATTTGTACTTTCGTACAACTAAATTGGTCCAGTAGATTCGGAGCAAATTGGGTGTGACAGACGAACAGACAGACACCCGAGTAGTTTTCCCAGTCTGTGTTTTCCGTTTGAGGTACGGAACCCTAAAAATGGCCAAGTGCGAGTCGGACTCGCACATGAAGGGTTCCGTACCGCCGTACATTATTTATAAAATAAATTAAAATACTAAACGAAGAATAACTTAACTTTTCATCTTAAATTTTTATCAAATCAAAAAATTCAAAAATTCTGTACTCGATGAGCTCTAGGCAATGACACCCTACATGCTAGGGTTAGAATAGTTTTTTCAATATCCAAAGTTTATTGTATGAAATTGAATAAAATTGGAATTGAAAATTAAATTAAATTAAAAGTTAAAGGGAAAAAATTTCACAGATTATGTTAAAGGGGATCCCCCCTTTAACATAATCTGTGAAATTTTCAACTATCTACCTATTTCGGTTCATGAGATTCAGCTCGCTGACAGACAGAAAGATGGACAGCGGTGGCTTAGTAATTGAGTTCCGTTTGGCACCCTTCTGGTACGGAACCCTAAAAATATGCGAAATTGTTATGAACAACACGATGAAAACCGATCGCATTCTGAAGTATCAAAAAAGAGGAGATTAAGTAGATTTTATTTTCCGTATAAAATTGCCAAATCTGAATAATATAATTTTATTATAGAAAATCATCTGGAAGTTTCGTTTGTATTCAAAATAATCTCAATTTAGTTGTTTCGTTTAATCTCAATCATTGAATAAAGTGGTTGATGTGGATTATTATACAGCTGTGCTGATTCGCAACGGATATTATGATTAGCACCTTAACTTTTGTTAATACAACTTGATAAATATAGCTTGTTTTCTTAGCACCTGAACCTCAAGTTAACACAACTCAATATTCTACCAGAGCCACATCAAAACTATACATATGTTATTAAAGCCGCGATAGTTCCGTTCCAATATCTCACCTACGAGCCCTCGGCGACTGACCGCTCCCCTACCATCCGTACTTTATTCATGTTCCAATATTTTATTATGTAGCCTTGCACCTGTTTGATCAGTTTTATGTATTTTGAGTAAGATATTTGTGTAAAAATAATGTGTTTTTCAGGGTTACCTATCATAAGTTAGACAAATATTTGACCGAATTTCATTTCACATAAAACTTTTCAACTATTATCGTTCCGTTTTTTTTTACATCATCGAAGTCACGTCTGCCACTGTATCAGTTGAATTATTATATCAATTCGAATTTTTTCGTTACTCCGAAGTTTCATTTGGTCGAAAAACTTTTAACCGAAGTTACACTTAGCCGAAATAACATTTGTTCGAAGTATTATGTTCCGGAACATTCATTATACCACGAGGTATGGATGGGTGAAGGAAGGATGCTTGCTTCAAGCATGCAACATGCAAGCAGGTATGCAGCGTGCAAACAAGTATGCAACATGCAAGCAGACGTGCAAAATGCAGCACCCAAAGCATTGTTTCTGTCACGGCTCCGGCGCTGCGGGGTTTGGACGGCGCCACGCGAGCTTATCGTCGCAGATGGTTTTAACGCTCACCACCGCAGCTTCGGCTCAGCCGCGGCGGCGGACCTTCAAACTACCTGCTCCACAGCTCGCGGGCCGCCCCACCCCTCCGCGCCTACGCGGGCTTAAATTACACTCTAGGGGTAGGGCAGACAAGACTGCGTCACTGAAGTCGGTTTTGCAGCGATTTGTTTGTCTCTAAATTTTGTAGCACAACATATTGACTTTTTATGACACTATTTTAATTGAAATATTGAAAATGCTACCAAGTAACCGGCTATATATTTATGACCAAATAATATTCCGTAAAATGTTGTTTCGGTGTGGTGAAAATATGGCAAATAAATCATTTGGCAAATGAAAAAGTTCAATGGAGGCTTCGGCCAATACTTAGCAAAAAGTTATTTAGTAAATCGGCGAAATAAAGTTCGGTACAATAATACCTATGACACATGATACTTCGGTGATCTAAAAATATGTCAAATAATGCATACATATAGCAAAAAAGGCGTCGGTAAAATGAAATTCGAACAAAAAAAAATCGGAAATGTGATCGGTTCCCGTTTTTCAGGTATGTTCAAATGTGTTACTCTAGCTTTGTACAAGTTTCAATAAGAAGAAGAAAGTAGGGGACATATTTAACTGATCCTCTAAAAACTTATTGAGCTTTTAATGATGTCCCTACGCTTTGTTTATTCATTTATTCTCTCCGAGTTACATGACTCATATTATACAAATATTCAACACATTATACACACAACAGACAACACATTACAATACAATACAAAACAACCATAACACTATCAACACTTACATTACCGACGACTGTAGGTGACGTGCAAGTCACTGCAGTGTCTCATGTATGGACAGTCGAGCCTGTCCGCTATCATCATCAGCACGCTGTTATATAAATTGAATTAATGTTCCTCTAAAAACTTTACCTTCTAATGACGTACACGTCTTTTAATAACTGAGCCGCTTTTTAACTTTCTGGCCTCTTATCATACTTGGTCGCAGTAACTAAGCTTTGGGTTTCCCGACCAAACGGGTTAAGTTAAACCTGTGACCAACTGCTACATAAAAGTTGGTCATAGTTACTTGTCTAATCACTTTATTGCAACCTTGTTGTACAGAGGTTGGAATAAGAGTATAATTTTCAAACATGCACCCTGTAAAGGCACTGCAAAACAAAACAAAATTAATAAATTACATTACAGTACATTACATTTCTCATTTTGTGTCATTTTTACAAAAGTCATGGTACAAATTAATAGAATAGAATAATTATTGTTTATTGTTGCTATAGCTGTCGAATTATAATATTTATTATGAGTAATAAAAAATCAGAATGAGTTAAATAAAAATAAAAATAATTAATTAAAATAAATAAAATATGTAGATACGTGTACAAACAATGGCCAATAGTCAGGTATTTATGATAATTTACTTTTTATTTATGTAACTATTTTTTCATCAAAAAACTCTTGCAATGTGTGTGCACTTCTGGTTCAAATAAGTGAACAATTTTGTTTTAAATTAACTGTTAGTTTTTATTTCTTTTAAAGACTTCGGTAATTTATTATAAATCTTGATACACATTACATAATGGCCCGAATGGAAAATTGATAGTTTTGAAACCGGTAATGCTAGATCGTTTTAGTGTCGCAAGTATCGTGGCTGGGTGTTCATTTAAGGGTCTTTATTTAAGGGGAAAGTGATATATTTTTCCTAACAAATAAACATATTTCAAAGATATATAGAGATCTGAGTGTAAAGATATTGTGTTCTGTAAAATGTGGTCTACAGCTGTCAATACCTGGCTGTTCCAACTTGCCGTACTTACTGTTGCACACTCCAAGTCACCTATTCCTTGGACATTAGCCGCTATTAACGCTATCCTGAACTCAAACACAGATATTGATATGTTTGCGGATGAATGGAAGATGATGCCGTCAGAATGTTTGAATTTTTGTAAGAAGAATGCATGACTGTGTTAAATAAATTATGTTTAAATAGTGTAATTGGCTTCGGCCGTTCTATTTAAATAAATAAATAAATATACAATTTCTTGCATACTGTTATGACAAACATGGATAAAAATACACCAGTTTGTGCCATTTTCTGCGACATGACACAGCCTTTCGATTATGTCCAACATTATATATTACTAAATAAATTTTATGCTTATGGGATAAGAGGAAACATATTTAACTAATACAATCATACCTACAAGACAGAAAACAAGTAACGCAAATTAGTAGAATAAATTTGAGATCCAAACGTGAAGAGATTATCATGTCTTGCGAGCGTACCGTCCCTCATGGAGTTCCGCAAGGCAGTGTACTCGGGCCACCATTGTTTACACTTTATATTAATGACTTCCCAAATCCATTAAATATCCCATGACACTGTTTGCGGATGACGGTACGATAACTATTTCATGCCATAATAGGAATGCATATGAAACGGATATAAAAAATACATTAATTGAAGAGGTAACGTGGCTGAATAATAATAATTTAAAAATTAATATAAATAAAACTTTGATTATGCACTTTAGCCAACGATCATCATTATTCACTAGTCTTGACATCGGATTTAATAATAATAATAATAAAATACAGACAGCTAATACTATAAAATTTTTAGGCCTAACAATCGACCGAAACTTAAATTAGAAAGCGCAAATCGAGGCTCCAGCCAAAATAATAAGTAGTGGTGCATATACGTTATATAAATTATCACGTACTCTTAATGTAGAAGCGCTATTAAAGGCCTACTATGGTTTAGTTGAATCCATCATTAGGTAAGGTGTTATCTTCTACTCAACCGATACAGATATCATCTTTAAAAGACAAAAGTGCTGCGTAAGATATATGTTTAATCTCAAAACTACCGATAACAGTAAAAAACATTTCACTAAATATCATTTATTAACATTACCTTCACTTTATATATTTGAAATAGCAATGTTCGTAAAAACAAATCCACATTTGTATCCTCGTGGCAGACAAATTTTCAAGAAATAGACGTGATGATAGCAAACTATGTGTACATACATCAAAAACTGCACTTTTGCACGAAAGTGTTTTTTGCATGGCACCAATTATCTACAACAAATTGCCCAAAAGATGGAAAGAGCAAAATATACCTAAACTTAAACAAACAATGAAATTGTTTTTGGCACAAAAAACATATTATAGTATTAAAAAAAAAAAATACGACTCATGGTGATTATTATGAATAAATAAATATAAGTAACAGTGTAGTAATTATGGTAGTAGTGGAGAACCTAAATATGCCTATATTATAAATAATTGAATGCCTATTAAAAGTGATGTTAATCATCATTGTGATAATTGTAATCTTGGATAAGGAAAATAAATAATAAATAATTGGATAATGTAATGATTGAATATAAGAAATTTGTTTAACTGTGGCTGATATTTAATCTATAAGTGTAAAAGTAAATAATAATTGATTGAATAATAATAATAATTGTACCTAAGATATTTGCACGCCATGAGAAATGGCAAACATGTTGTTACTTTTATTCATATTCATAGCCACTTAAGATCTTGCATGCATGTATTATTTTAATTCTGTATGTATACACATGTTCAAGCAAATCAAGTTTCTTTGTTTCTTTCTATGTGTGGGCCCCATTGTAATTTACCGTCAATAATGATTAGAAAGAAAAACTGTCGTCTCAACAGGGTCCAACTCTATTCCATTAACTTGAACATTGGTAGTTAGCTGCTTGACATTTGGCGTTGAAAATTTAAGGAGCTTAGTCTATTTTTCATTCAGGAGATTCACAACTTTAGAGAGTGCATCGTTAACTTGTTCAAAGTTGACTAACGGACGTGTGATTTAAAAATTAAGGTAGATTTTATAGAGCAGAAAGCTTATTACTCCTCAGTCACTTAACTGAATTCATTTTACCAAAAACTTGGGACCAAATTAATATGCATGACGTGTCACTACGGTTAACTAAATTGAAAACATTCTGCATTTCTTTGCCAAAAAATAAAGTACTGTGATAAGGGTAGAATTCTCAAATACAGCCAAACACGTTTCGCGACTACCCATCTAAATAAATAATGTGTTTGAACTAAAACCGTTGCAAATGTGAAGCTCACTGTGCATTGCGGCATCTAAATGGATCTCATTTCGTCGTCGCTCTTATTAAACGGCATTCTATAGCGGTCTTTGCGTCTTTGTCGCTGAAAACCGTGATTTACTTGACTTTTGTAAGGGTTCGTTGTTAGTCAATTTTTATTTAATGTTTGTGAATGTCTACTGTTTTTAAATGAGGTTTTCTTCTTGAATTAAAGCGAGAAATGGCGAATTTGTTGTGGCGAAGCATTTCAAGATTATTATTATGAAAGGGAAAAGCGAAAAGATTACTCTGTTTTTACCCAAACTTTAACAATGCCACATTGTGTACCTACGATAGTTACGTATAGCATATGTATAACATGTGTGTACGCGTAGAGCAAAATAATAAACAGAAATACCAATAAAACAAACATAAAAACATAAAATTCTGTATCAAATCGACGAACAAAAAGAACACAGAACTCAGTGACATTGATCGGATGCACATTCATGTGCATCCGATCAATGACACTGAGTTGGACATGTACATTCACAGAAACTATGATCAAAGCGCAGCCACACAAAACACGGTTACGTACAGTCACTGTCAATAAAAGTTGTGAACTAAACTGACGCGAATTCATGCGAGTTGCGACAGGATTACGGAAAGTTTCTGGTGAATGTCGCAATAGACATACTACTGTAGAGGTTGTGTTTTTACACTGTGTTTCAGTGTGTTTACATGATAACACATATCACAACCTATCATGTACGAAAACGTTCTTCTTCAGTGTGATGACTGCAATAATCGTGAGTTTCTTTTTAAACACATCTGCGGGCCTAGTAAAAGTAACATTCTATCAGCGTTCACAAAAAAAAAGTATGGACCTGACATAAGCCACCGAAAAGCTTATGGCATCTTATTAAGGGGACTACAGGACCTAAACGTGCCTAAACGCAAGTTTTATAATGCATACAAGAATATGATCCATTGCAGTAAACAAAATCAGAAAAATATATGATATTCTTCAGGATATATGCTAGTGATAGTGTGTTGAAAACATAATACAACTAATTTGATATGATAAAAAAAAAATCATGAAGATACCTCTAAAAATTTATTTTAACGATTAAAAATCATATTAATTTACATGCTGATTTTTTGTCAGATTATTCTACAAGCTACATATTAGCATAATAGTGTTTTAATTTTCCAGTCCAATCAATAGATTTTCTGTAAATCGCTAACTGCTTCATATTTTGCAATAAATTACCTGCGTCGTGTCATCGCGCTTCTCTTTCATTTCTATGCAGTCCGACAGTGACCGCGCTTTAGCTGTTGTAAGCCTCTTAAAAGACGTTGTAGAAATAAAAAACGCTTTGAAAGCGATTGCCGCTTGTGTAAGCCCTCCACTGAGTGTCAGAAGTAGGTGATATTGCTATTCCTTCAAATTATTACCTTTTCCTAATTGTGACGTATGTGTGTAAACAACATAGAATCATTAAAATAATAAAAAGTAATTTTGAACAGATCCTTTACAAAAATTGTTGACAAGGTATGGCATCCTGCAAAATATTTTGACCGAACATTCCACATACCTATGAGTTACAAAATGGCAAAGAGAAGGGAATTAAAGCTTGTTTTGAACGTTCGAAAACAACGCCGAAAAACATGGCAACCATTTTTATTATTTCCAATTTTGTATCGTGTGTGCTTATGCCTGTATCAATGCTCGAATTCTTTTGCAAATACATTGTGTTTATTCCAACAAGTCTTTAATTCGATGTATTTTGTATTCAATCAGTAACAAAGGATTTATCGTTTTGCAATGGAAAATGTTTTTGTTACAAAAAAAATCTTCTTACCTAAAAATATATGTATTCGTTTTACAACTCTTTTGAAGTTGGAAACAAATTGAACTTTGTTGACAACAAACAAGTTAGGCTCTGTGTTGGAGAATGTTATAATTTAATTGAAACGAGTTAGTTTAACTGCATTTTATTAATAATGAAGGTCAGTTGTTGTTGATTAAATTTCCATTACCGTTTCAAATGATTCTTTCGCTGACCTAAGGCAGTGGTTCTCAAACTTATTTCATCTACCACCCACTTAGAAAATCAATTATTTTCCCCCATTTTTTTTACTTCATCACAGCTTAAAAAACACAATGACATTCATTACTTTAATTATTTTAATTATTTTAATTGTAGTGTGCCATATTAGTCTGGTCGGGAGTTTAAACTTACATTCTAAACGAGACTTTTTTACCAGTGAGAGCAATTAGAACGCAAACTCGTTTATCTCATTGTACGCTCAATCGTACTGAGCAAGTAAGAACAAGTATCGATGAACCAGCCAATTGATACAGGATTGCAAAAATCGCGTTATTTAACAGAAAGTTGTTAAAACTTGATTGGTCATGGGCTATCCTACGAAATCTGTTAAATATTGTTAGTTTTTATACAATCAAACCGGGCAGAAATATGAACGATATAATCAATGTTGTGTAGTAGGTAGATTTAAATTCAGTGAATTTTAAAATATTAAGTAGATGAAATTACAAATCAGCCATCGCCCCCCTACACCAATTCACCAACCCCAATTTTTTTTGGGCCCTTTACCGCCCCCCTCTTGGCCTCCAGCGCCCACAAGGGGGCGTTATCGCCCACTTTGAGAAGCACTGACCTAAGGTATAGACAAATAATGTGACCAAACGAATGAGTAACACCTACATATAATTTTGCTACCTCTGTGACTTTTCATCTTTCTCTCATGGTTGCTGACTCTATAAATTATCTTAAGCTTAATTTATTGAAACCATTCAGACAAAACACCTGTTTCTCTTCTCCTTAGTCACACCAACATAATGCGAGCACAACTACAAAAAAATCCACCCGATCCATTATTCGATACACAACACATTTCTGACCGTTCTAAAACCAGTGTCGTCCGTTCCACCGCTGCGGGTCCACATTGTGCGCTATCGCCACGAGTTTTGTCGCGCGACACAAAGCCGCCCGTTTGGCGACGACATTAGCTATTGCGACCTCTTTCATAAAACCACCGTACGGACCGGTTGTGTGTGGCGTGTGATCGCTCTTTTAACGACATATTTTTCAACTGTTAATTCACTTGGTGAGATTTTGTGTTTTTAGCAAGCTTTTTGCATTCGCATTGTGCATTATTTATTATACGCCGCCGTATAAGGCTTTTTAGTATTTGCGGGCTCATGACGCTCATTGTTATTATGGCAGTTAATACTGTAGCATGTTTTGAACAAACCAGAAACCAGCTTTTCAAGATGGTGTCAGTAACCTACATAATCTTATCCACTCCAATGCCTCTACTAACAAAAGGTGTAAAGGAAGCAATAAATATACAAAAATCATGTTTACCAGCTACCAGAGTGGCTGCCAGTACTGCCGTTTGTTTTAAACAAAAACTTTTTTTCATCTTTTAATTTAAATTGCGGCATTGTCCGTAGAGTTAATGTGTCCCCGGGGTGTGATCACACTGATCACGGGGCTAAGAGTCAAACGGAAGGGCAATGGCGTCAATTTGCATATATACAATACACAATTGCTGGTCACAGTTCATTACAAAAAAAATGTTATTGAACTGTTTTCACTTCGATAAACCTTAGTAATAGATGACGATTATGTAGTATTTGAGTATTTTCTGTGGAACAAAGTAACGGCTAGTAACATAAATAGATCGCCATGCTTGATTAGTGCCTGTAGGTGATTTCATACGAATGACTCCAAATATTCTAGTGATGTTTTTCTTCAATACCTTAAGGATACATGCTAGATTTTCATTTTATCTTCAATATCAACAAATCATAAATATAAACTTGAAAGAGAAATAAGTTCCTGATAAAATCAAATTAAACTCATAAATCGCTGTAAAGTATTACTTATAGCCAAAGTTTTATTCAATATCGAGTGAAACTTTTAACTGTCCATTAAAATATATTTATAACTTATCTCTTGTTCAAGTTTGCTTATAACTATGTTAATACGTATGTTTACGAATATAACCTCGGTTTAATATGAGTCGTTGGACTTATGAACCTTTGCTACAGATTTCTTGGTTTATAAACGGTGTCATTGATATTACTGAAAACGTCTTAAACGGTCACTGTTAGTACAAAATAATTATGAACAACTATGAGACAATACCTGAAATTGCAAAAAAAACAGCTGCTACATACATTAATATTTATGTTCGCGTAACTCGAGAAAATGTAAGGAACAGTGCAAGTAGTTCATAATACGAGTACCACAGTACAAGTAGTTCATAATAATGAGTAGGTACTATGACTCCATAAGAGATTTCAGTTAGTTCAATTACATCTTTTATTAAATCACCTTAATAATAATTTGTTGTGATACAAGGGAAAAGGTTCAGCGCTTTGGCTTATATTAAAATATGCACATTTAATTCATCAGATAAAGTGCTTCTTCAGAGCAACTCAAACACAAATACTACCGACCCAATTCAAAAGCCTGCACAAAATATTTAAAATCCCGTGCATTGTCGAAGTCTCCTTTATTCTTGAGCCGGGTCGTACACAATACTCCACAGTACTATCATCCGCAGGTATATGTTAACAAATTGACATTGACAGAACCTTTATGTTCTAACTTTAAGGGTGTTTTTCGTAGTTCAAGTTTTATATCTGACTGTAAACAAATAAAATTTACTTACTTACTTACTGTACATCTGGATTTATATCGAGTGCAGTTGAAATGCCTCCACTCGCAAACCGCGGTACATCGCCAGTCTCATTTGCATTCTAGGAAATTTATTTTTTTCTTGAGTCAGGTTATGCCCTTTTGCGGTGGAAAACTGTTCTTATACGTACGTTCGTATGTACATACATACATACAGACAGCCAGGTTTATTAAACATATGATATGGGGGCCTGTTGAGGCTATTGTTGCACCATAAGGCGTTATTGTGGTTTCATATTGCTTTTGTTTTTATGAAAAATATGCCAGATGAGCTTAGCAACGCAATAGAACAATAACATTAACAATTGTAAACGCGAGTGCGCGGGGTCTGCGCGGGTTGAGGGACGGGTCTCGGACGTCCATTTTATTTTGCGATAACGCAGTGCTATTACCGACGCCATGGACACCACGTACGTTTTAGCTCAAAGTTTTGTTGTCCTATATTTAAAAAATATAAACATTTTCTCAATATCTTATCTTTTCTCAGTTGTTTTACCTCAATCCACACCCTTATCAAGTATTATGCGTTGTTTAAGTGTTGTAAAATATGTGTTATTGCTATATCGTATACTAAAATGAGGTTCTCTGGTTTGGACCTTCAATTTAATTCAATTTATTAAGTAACAATCTACATTACGTTCGAAATAATCCAACATGAAACATAAGTATACACAAATATTACAAAATGACGATGTTGTACAAATATTATTATTAAAAAACATGCAGTTCCATTTAAATTACGAAATATTATTTAAATATATGTTTTTTTTTTAAATAACATGCAAACATAAATTATAAAACCATATGTCAAACAAAATGCAAAAAAAAACAATGAACAGCAAAGTAAACGCGAATATAATCAAAAAATAAAACATAAACACAATATAACCCATAGACAAATAATGACACATGTCAGTTTTAAGAGAATAGGATTATAACTCAACTAATGAATAGAGGCATCTTTCGAACAGGAATGCCTTGAGCCCTGTCTTGAAGAAGCCTGTGTACAGTATGCTTTTTTAACTCAAGCGGTAATTTATTTAATATTTTAACTGCCTGATACTGTGGACTATGTCTAACAATTCCAAAAGCTTTATGTTTTTATTTCTAAAATCTTTTCTTCGCGTTTTTTTCCCTTACCAGTCTGTACTCGTCTGTTTCATAGTAATTTTTTAATTGTTTAATAGTACTACTAGGTACTGTGATAATATTAAGTTCTTTAAAATAAGGTGGACCGATGTTTCGTTGAGAAAGGCGGTTCGGTCGGATCGCTCGTTTTTGGAGAATGAAATATATATATGCCAGTTGTAATGGTAGCTGTTTCCCCAAACTATGTATATGCTATGCCTCAATTTTGACTCAATCAGCGCATAGTATAACCATTTTTAAGTGTAATATGCTTACTTCATCCCTAAGAGTTCTTAAAGCATAGCACGCAGATGATATTGATGAATCCGATTCTGCAAATTGTTTCTTCCAATTTAACAATTCATCAATATACATATTTAAACTTCCCGGACAAGCTCAATTTTAACATTATGTAAATCAATGTCTATTTCATTTTTGTTACGCGCTTTTTAAATAGCATAATGTTAGTTTTAGTCGTATTTATTATCAGCCAAGAATGTAAAGCCTCTAGAGCTGCATTCACACAACAGTAAGGTTTTGAATGTCGTTACCTGCAACTATGGCTTTTGTGGCAATTATATAATTTTTATATACTCGTAATAAGGTTGATTTTTGGCGTCGTTTTCTTGATGTTGTATGGTTTATACTATGACTCGTCTCTTGAAGTCTTTTCTTCATATGGACTTTAACTTGCCATGACATTTTTTAACTGGTCCTTTATCTACTCATAACACACATAACATCACGCCTGTATTCCCCGAAGGGTTAAGTAGAGATCTACCCTTTATTTATTTGCTTTGTTTAGCTCTTGTATCGTGCACGTCTTTTTTAGCAGTGATTGCAATAATGAATGGTAGATAAATGTTAAATATTGTAATTACTTGATTTTATGGATTTTAATGCACTATAAATTACTTGCCCGTCCTTCTCCATACAATAATAAAACAGTCGAAAGGTGTCGTGGGACAAGGAACTTCATTCCAATTTCCAGATTTTATATTTTTCATCAAAAAATTTAAAAATTTAATAATAATATTTATAATGTAATTTAAATAATAATAAAAGTGATAAAAATGGTTTATAAGGCCGCACGCTTCCTTGGCGGCTCAGTACCAGCTTTACAGTACATGCTTTGGAGTCTGGTTCGCTACCCTAGTTCCTAACAACAGGAGTTACCCACCTGCTCCATATATCTGGTAGCACCGCGGACCCCAAAAATTTTAGACCGATCACGTGTTTACCGACGGTCTATAAAGTTCTTACGTGACCATTTTGAGAGATAAAATTAAAATACATATAGACACCACCTCCACCATGTCTGCCTCCCAAAATGGATGTACGGACGGGTCCCGCGGCACTAAGGAGCTACTCCTCATTGATATAGCCATTAGCAAACAGGTTCGTCGGATCTCGAATGCTGGATAGATTATAAGAAGGCCTATGACTCGGTGTCACATACATGGCTCATGAGGGTGTTAGAGTTGTATTAAGTAGATTTAACTCTGCGCAACTTCCTGATGTCCTGTATGGGGTAATGGAGGACGGTCCTTCGGTATCCGGTATGTCGAAATATTCAGAGGAATAGCGAGCCGATAAGGATCAAGCGAGGCATATTTCAGGGCGATAGTTTGAGTCCACTCTGGTTCTGTTTAGCCCTGAAACTAGGTTATCGGCTAAGGACAGGTGGTCAGGTTATATGTCACCTCTCCTACGTGGATGACCTAAAACTCTTTGCCCCCAAGAATTTGTAACTGATGGAGCTACTGAAAGTAGCTGAAAGTACAACAGTGGCGCCATTAGGATGGAATTTGTTATGGACAAATGTGCGGTCATGCATGTAAAGTGAGGGGAGATGGTGGAATCCATGGAAACCCAACTCTCAGATTTCATAAACCTTAGAGCCCTCTCCGCATCTGAAACCTGTTAGTATTGGGGTATGTCGGAAGCATTGGGCATCAATGTTACTGATGTGAAGCAATGGTTGAACGAGCGCTTCTTTGGCCGCCTGAAGAAAGTATTCAACAGTCTTCTTTCAGGCGGAAACAAGGTGCCTTCAACGGTTGGGTCATGCCGGTTTTGATATAGTCTTTCGGCATACTCAAATGGACTAAGGCCATACTGGATGCCCTGGATAGGAGGGTCCATCCGCTGCTAACTGCATATCGGATGCACCACCCATGGTCATCGGTAATGAAACTGCATATCCCGCGAAAGTGTGGAGGTAAAGGCTTCTTTAACGCTAAGACCCACCACAGTCGCGAGAGTCTCAAGGAATATTTCCTAGAACCCGACTCGGGGATACATCGAGATGTGGTCGCGATGGACAAGGGCCTCACCCCGCTCTCGTTGGCTAAAGAGAACTGATGCAAGCCTGTAGTGCTTGATAAAAACGATCGCAAGGAAGTATGGCAGAGTAAGAAGCTTAACGGACGCTTTTTCTGTCATAGACCCGATGTATATTTACAACCGTCCGTGGCCTGGCTCCGTTTTGGTGACCTGTTTGGGGAAACCGAAGGTTTTTTTCTGTGCAGACGAAGTTATCATGACGAACAATTACCGGAAATTTATTGTGTAGGACGGCACGGTTGACTTCTGTCGAGTATGTCACAGTGCTCGAGAATCAATCCGACACATTATCTCCGGGTTTTCTCGTCTAGCTAACGAAGAGTACTTGCATAGATACAACCTTGTAGCCAGGATTATCCATCAGCAACTTGCTCAGAAAAACAGTTTTGTGGAATCTGAAGTGCCGTACTAGAGGTATGTGCCCGACCCAGTTCTCGAAAATGGAAATATCTCATTGTACTGGGATCGATCCATCATCACTGACAGGACTATTGTTTCCAATAAAACTGATATAGTGGTGGTGGATCGAGTAGAGCGGCGCACAATGATTATTGACACAACGGTCCCGCATGACGGGAACCTCGTGAAAGCCAACAAAGATAAACAAATCAAGTATCTTGACTTGGCTCGCGAGGTTGTCGACATGTGGGATCTGGACTCAGCGATAATTGTGCCGATAGTCGTATCAGCCAATGGCTTAATTGCCAAGTCCCTTGACCAATACCTAAGAAGGCTCTCGTTGGGCAGCTGGATTAAGAGCTTCTTTCAGAAAGCGGTTCAACTGGACACGGCTCGCATTGTCAGGAGGTTCATCTCTCTGGAGCCCTGACCGCCGATAGCTTGGACCCTGTTCCCGATAAGGGTGGGCTGCAACTTTTTATATTTTTAAATTTTTCTATATATATTCAAATATTTAAAAATGTAATGTATACGTATTTAAATGAAATAAAGGAAAAGTGATAATAGTAGACATTTACGCTTCAGAGCATACAGAATGTTTGGGTTTTTCACCGGCTATCATAATCCTTTTTACGTGATGTATTGATATTGTTAACTAATATTTGTTTTTATTAGAACAAAGTTCCTTATCGCACGTTATACTCTGCACACTTGGCGAATGAAAGCTACCGGAAAAAGTGTAACATTTTGACCGTCACTACACTTTTGTTTCCGCCTGAAAGAAGAATAATTCAAGATTAGATCAAATAATTAATTTATGTGAATTATTTGATATAATCTTGATTTTTCTTTTAAATTAAATTAATTTTATTTCAGAACCAGTCCATATGCATACATGTGAAAATGTGTTTTGCTATTGGTCATATTCCCTAGAACCATGTTCAAGCGTGGCTGTTCGAAGATCATCCGACAGAATGCGACGTCGTCTTGGAGTGCCTTCGATGACCACTGGAGTCTTCATTCACACTGGTCATCCAAGGCGTTCATAAGAGCCGTCGCACAGGCACGGGTCTGAGGACGAAGAGCATCCTGGTCTGCTGCGGAACTGGGTCTTTGAAGGAGTCTGTAACACACTCCCGACTCTTTTCACCTGTTTCACTACTTTATAATTTTGTATAGTCGACCTCATAATTGATTTACCACCCTAAGGTTGAATGTCACTTGCGCATCATAAAACGTCAAGGTTTATTTTTCTGTGCGAAAGTTCGATAGTTTCAACCGTAGTGAAGTTTTTTTATTGATAAAGCACTTGCGAGATCCGTAGCTAAATGGCAAACGGAACCTGTTGGCGACGAGAAGACGAACTGATTAGTAATTAAGAATTTGATTAAACCAATAAAAACCATTTTACGTAGTCTACTTAGATATAAGATTGTATAGCATAGGTATAGTTTTGATTTTCCCATACTTATAATTCCGATTGATATACCCTAATAAAGACGTAGATGGTACCCCAACACTTCCCTAAGGTAAAGGTAAACATAAGCAATAATGGTATTGCCCACCAAGCAGGTCCTAACTTGACAATAACACATGGGTAACTCACTAACAGGCACCTACACACACATAAACAAAATAATAGCATCACTCACGAACAAGTCTCAACTTGTCGACCAAATATAAGACAGATGGCATCGCCCAAGAACAAGTTGCAACTTGTCGAGAAAGAGCTAGGCGAAAAGGTATCATTCGGGGAGCAGGTTACAACCTGTCGACAATCAAGACCTTGCTTGACCGAAATAACCACGCCCCACTAACCTACCATTGGTTAAACACTGTAAAACTTGTATTATAATTTGTAGAACCACCCGCAACTTGTACTATAGTAGAAAACTACTTAAGCCGAACCGAAATTGTGAAACTCTAGTTTTTAGTGCGCGACACAATATACCTTAAAAGTAATTATCAAAGTCGGTGTTTCATTGCAAATCCCCTACAAGAATTGGTCCTTCTGCAGCCAGATTTGAAGAACTGAAGCCTGAGTCTGAAGATACGTGAAGAATACATAAGCTACGTGAAGATACATCGCTATTTTTGTGATAAGCAGCGTTGTACGAGAAGCTTATATTTCGTGAAGACTACATAAGTTACGAGAAGATTATTTCTACGTACCGCGCACTAACTACTCATTATTGCTGGGAATAGGCGACTTGGAAGATCGCTTATTCTCGAAGCCAGGCCTTCTACGGAAGACCTGTTGGGCACACGACCTGCTGGGTGAAGAAAATTGCTGGGAGGGCCGACGACACGCCGCGCCCCCTCGAAGCCAGGGATCACTCGAAGCCTTACGTGTGCCAAGTGAAGATTATTGCTGGGAATAGGCGACTTGGAAGATCGCTTATTCTCGAAGCCAGGCCCTCTACGGAAGACCTGTTGGGCACACGACCTGCTGGGTGAAGAAAATTGCTGGGAGGGCCGACGACACGCCGCGCCCCCTCGAAGCCAGGGATCACTCGAAGCCTTACGTGTGCCAAGTGAAGATTATTGCTGGGAATAGGCGACTTGGAAGATCGCTTATTCTCGAAGCCAGGCCCTCTACGGAAGACCTGTTGGGCACACGACCTGCTGGGTGAAGAAAATTGCTGGGAGGGCCGACGACACGCCGCGCCCCCTCGAAGCCAGGGATCACTCGAAGCCTTACGTGTGCCAAGTGAAGATTATTGCTGGGAATAGGCGACTTGGAAGATCGCTTATTCTCGAAGCCCTGCGTGAGTACATAGTGTTATTGAACGGTGTTTAGTGAGTACATAGGGAACATTGGACATTGTTTAGTGAGTACATAAGAAACATTGAACGGTGTTTAGTGAGTACATAAGGAACATTGGACATTGTTTAGTGAGTACATAAGGAACATCAAACATAGTTCAGTGAAGTGCTAACCGTGTGTGTCGAAGGGTGTGTACACCTACACCTCGACGCACCCTCTGCTGAAGGATTGTAACATAAAAACGGGTAAGTCACTGAACAATACTGACATTAAGTGAAAGTGAATAACATGATGACGCGAAGCCGTAAAGGGGATAGCACGCGCTCGACCACGGAAGAAGAGACTACGGAGACGTCAGCTACCACCTCCGAGGCGGTGACGGATAGCAGCGCGCGTACTGAAGACACAACCGTGGTCGAGGATGGCGATGCTACCTTGGTGGAAAAGAAAAAGAAAAAGACAAAATCAATTTCGAATAAAGCAGTGAATAAAAAGAAAGAACTAGAAGCTAGATTGGAATTAGAGAAATTACAACTGGAAGAAATTAAGATGAAATCCAAGTTAGCAAATACCAAGTTGGAATTAACACGTGTCAACGAAGATGACTCGGACTTGAGTGATGATGAAGAGGACGCTGCTACCAAAGCCGCTGCTGAAAAGGCCACTGAAGCTTGGGTGTCAAAGTCAAAGGAAGCAGAGTGCGACGAAGTAGAGATCTCCAAGAAAGCGCCGCCCACTGCAGAAACGATGCCATCCACAACGACTCCCACAAATCAGCTGGCCGAAGCCATATTGGAAGCAGTCAAGTCCGCCACAGACAGCAAGGCAACAGCGATTATGCAACGCGCGCCGAAGTATGTCAGCGAGTTACATCAATTTGACGGCGATGCAAGAGACTGGATGGCCTTTAAAGCAACATACAAAGACTCACAGGCTCTCTTCAGTGGTATCGAAAATATGGGAAGATTGAGAAGAGCAATCAAAGGGAAAGCTAAGGAAGCGGTGAAGTCTCTTCTCTATACACAAGTGGATCCAGAAGAAGTAATAACTGCGTTGGAACGTCGATACGGAAGACCCACTTACCTGATAAGAAGCGAAATAGAAAACATAGAGAAGCTACCTCCCATGTCTGAAGATGCAAGAGAGTTGGTGCGATATGCTGGAGCCGTGGCCAATACAGTCAGTGTTGTAAAGCAAATGAAGAAACAAAGTTATCTACACTCATGTGACATATCGAATCGAATAATTGAGAAGATGTGTATCCTGGTGCGATTCAGGTGGTACGAGTACAGGGCATCCAAAGAAGAAGATGATGAACCAATCCTCATCAGCCTCATGAACTTCTTCAACCAGATGGTGGATCAGTTCGAGATGCACGAGTTCATGGGGACCAAGGTAAAGAAAGAAGGATGGAAAAGCCGCATGCGACCTCCCGGTTCCCGCGGCGTGAACACCACTCGAGCCACACAGCACAATGAGGAAGAATATTCATCGAACGAAGAGGATTCAGATGAAGAGCGAGCTGAACCACAAACAGCAACAGTTTGTTCATGCAAGGATGATGCAAAGAAGCCAGAGAAGATTGCCTGTCCTGAATGTGCAGGGGAACATACACTGTTGAAATGCAAGAAGTTTATCGACTCCTCCATAAATGAAAGATGGGAACAAGCCAAGCGAGCCTCCATATGTTTCAAATGCCTGCTGGGGCGACACAGAAGATTCAGTTGCAAAGCAAAGTCGTGTGGAAAATGCAAGAGAGATCATCATGTGATGTTACATTCCGAAGAAAAGACGAAGCCGACCACACAAGAGACTCAAGCCGTAGCATCGACTGTGAACGCAACGCGGGCAATATCAAGAGCCTACTTGAAAATCGTGCCAGTGGAACTATGGGGACCAGATGCCAAAGCCGAAGTCTACGCTCTTATGGACGAGGGATCAACGGTGACACTTATAGAAGATGACATCGTGAACATGATTGGAGCCCAGGGTCCCGAAGAAGAGTTAAGAATTGAGGGTGTGGGAGGACATCGAATGGATCAGAAGTCAAAGAAGATTGACATTAAGATCAGAGGGAAGTTCGAGCGAAACATTGAAAAAATGTCAGGATATACCGTTAAGACATTGAACCTATCCCCCCAAGAGGTCAGCGATAGTGACCTGAAAGATTGCCAGCACCTAGAAAAGATAGCAGAGCAACTGAAATACCCTAACGCTCGTCCTACGGTACTCATTGGGCAGGACAATTGGCATCTCATCGTGTCTCAAGAAGTGAAAACTGGCGACCGAAGCAAGCCAGTAGCCTCCAGAACCCAGCTGGGATGGGTCTTACATGGGACCAAATCAAGCAACAACACTCCGGTACGAATAGTGAATCATCTGGTGACGCAGCCTAATGGAAAAGACGATTACCTCGAGAAGATGATCAGAGACCACTTCGATATCGAAGCCCTAGGAATCGCTGCAAAGAGACCATCCAGCGACATTGACCAGCGGGCCCTCGACGTGCTGCATTCTACGTCGAAAAGATTGCCTGATGGAAGATTCAGCGCAGGCTTGATTTGGAAGACAGACGACGAAAGTCTACCTGAAAGTAAAGTAGTAGCAGCCCGACGACTGAGGGGAATGGAGAAGAAGTTCTTGAAGGACAAAGATTTTGAACAAAAGTACGAAGAACAAATTGAAAACCTGATCAATAGTGGATACGCCGAGGAAGCAACGGACGAACCCACATCTTCAAGAACGTGGTACCTACCTCACTTTGCCGTTATCCACCCTCAGAAGAAGAAGATGAGACTGGTCTTCGACGCCGCAGCTAAATCAAATGGAAAATCGCTGAACGACGCATTGTTAGCTGGACCCGATTTGCTACAATCACTGTTCGGTGTTCTGCTCCGCTTCCGCCAAGAAGCAATAGCTGTCGTCGCAGACATCAAAGAAATGTTCCTGAGGATAAAAATCAACGAAGAGGACAGAGATAGCCTCCGATTTCTCTGGAAGAACAAGGAATACAGAATGACATCCCTAATATTCGGAGCCGCCTGTTCGCCATGTACCGCCATATACGTGAAGAACAGAAATGCAGAAGACTTCGTCAGTCACTGTCCAGAAGCCGTCAGAGCAATAAACCGAAATCATTACATGGATGACTATATTGCAAGTTTCTCCGACGTGACAACAGCTACCAAAGTGTCAAGAGATGTGAACGAAATTCACAAGAAAGGAGGCTTCTTCTTAAGAGGCTGGGCGAGCAACGACCCTTCGGCGATTGAAGAGTTCGCCGACGCAGAAAGCAATACCAACTCCATCGTACTAGGAGAAGAGAAGAATCAAGACCAGAAAACCCTGGGACTCAATTGGAACGTCCAAGAAGACAGCCTTCATTTCACTCTGAGTCTGCGCAATACTCCCGACGAAGCCAAAGAAGGAAGACGTGCACCGACGAAGAGAGAAGCAACGAGCGCAGTGATGTCGGTCTTTGACCCCTTAGGATTGGCGTCACCCATAACCATACAAGGAAAAGTAATGCTTCAGAATTTATGGAGGTCAGGCCTAGAATGGGACGAAAGACTGCCTCCACCCAGAGAAGAGGAATGGACAAAGTGGCTTGAGGATCTAAGAAAACTTGAAAATCTTCGAATCCCTCGCTGCCTCACATACGACGCGACTGAGGGGGAGCTGCACACATTCTGCGATGCAAGCGAGAAGGCGTACGCCTGCGCGGTGTACTGGCGCTCCCAACACCCAGATGATCGCGTAGAAGTGAAGCTGCTAACGGCGAAAGCTAGAGTGTCACCTCTCAAGCCAACTTCAATACCTCGACTAGAACTACAAGCGTGTTTACTGGGAAGTCGCTTGGCCAATAGTGCGAGCCAAGAAATGGACTTGACTGCGACCCGAAGATACTTCTGGACCGACTCGAGAACAGCACTGACATGGATCAAATCAGACCCGAGGAGATTCAAGCCTTTTGTCGCACATCGTCTCGCCGAGATAGAAGAGCTGACAAAGCATAAGGAATGGCACTGGGTTCCAACTAAACTCAATGTAGCCGACGACGCCACCAGAGAGACCCCATCCAACTTCGATATAACACATAGATGGTTCAAGGGACCGGCCTTCTTGCATGAAGATCAAAAAAAATGGCCTACAGAAGAGAAGAAGGTCTCCATCACCGACACAGGTGAAGAAAAACCTAACGCCATCACTCTCAGCGTTAGAAAAGTAATCCCTGTCATCGTGCCCGATCCAGCAAGGTTCTCCAGTTGGACGCGCCTACTCCACGCAACAGCGAGATACTTGCAAGCCATAGATGTCTTCAAGCGAAAAATGAAGAAAAAGGTGAACATCACGAAACTCATCACCCGAAATACACAAGACCCAGCTTGGAAGAAGACACAGAAACAGAAAGTCCAACCACTAGAAAAGAGGCCAAGCAGAAAAGAAATAGCCTTCCGACCGAAGTCAGCGCTCTACGTTGAAAAGGCGGAACAATTGCTAGTAAGAAGAGCGCAAGAAGACAGCTTTTCAGACGAACTCGCTGCCTTACGAAAGAAAGAAGATCTCAATCCAACATCCAATCTGAAGAATCTAACGATCAAATTAGAAGACGGGTTCATCAGATTATCCACACGCATCGGAGCGGCCAAGTACCTGATGGCCTCATACAAGAATCCGATCCTGATGGATAAATATCACCGAATAACCCAACTGCTAGTGAAGCACATCCATGAAGCCTTCAATCACGGGAACCACAACACCGTGATGAATGAGGTCCGGCAGAAATACTGGATACCATCGCTTCGAAACATGGTGAAGAAAGTAGCACGAGACTGCGGATGGTGTAGAATTCGGAAGAAGACGCCGCAGATCACACCCCAAGGAGATCTGCCACCTGAACGTCTGACGAAGACCAGCCCTCCTTTCACTTGCCTAGGAGTGGACTACTTCGGACCCATGCTCGTCACCATTGGAAGACGTACAGAGAAACGATGGGGAGCGTTGTTCACGTGTCTCACCACAAGAGCAATTCATCTGGAGCTAGCTAACTCCCTATCGACCGACTCCATGATCCTCGCACTACGAAGAATGATCGCCAGAAGAGGAACACCGAAGATCATACTGAGCGACAACGGTACCAACTTCATCGGTGCGAATAGAGAGATCGCTGAAGCCATCGCGAGTCTAGGAGAAGAAGTGAACAAGATGGGCATCGTGTGGAAGTTCATCCCTCCTGGAGCCCCCCACATGGGTGGAGCCTGGGAAAGAATGGTGCGATCTGTAAAAGTCGCTCTCACAGCTACACTACACGAGCGGCAACCTAAAGAAGAGATTCTCCACACATTACTTCTGGAGGCCGAGCACGTCGTGAACTCAAGGCCCCTCTTCTCCGTCAGCACCGACCCAGAAGAAGAAGAAGCTTTGACCCCGAATCACTTTCTCATCGGGCGGTCATGCGGAGCCACACTATTTGGCTCCTTCGACGACACAGAACTCATCGGCTCTCCCAACTGGAAGACATCCCAACGCCTGGCCGATCATTTCTGGTCAAGGTGGTTGCGAGAGTACCTCCCAACTCTCTCGCCTCGCTACAACCAAGGTCCTGACTACCGGGACCCGATATTGGGCGACATAGTCCTAATCGTGGACCACACCTTGCCACGATACTCGTGGCCACGCGGCGAAATAGTCGCTACTCATCCCGGACCAGACGGAAGAACCAGGATCGTCAACGTGCGAACAGCAGCGGGTATCCTGCGGCGGCCAGCATCACGCCTAGTCCTGATTGTACCTGCAACGTCGCCCCAACGAGATGGAGTGCAACGCACTGAGAGGGAGACTGTTGGCGACGAGAAGACGAACTGATTAGTAATTAAGAATTTGATTAAACCAATAAAAACCATTTTACGTAGTCTACTTAGATATAAGATTGTATAGCATAGGTATAGTTTTGATTTTCCCATACTTATAATTCCGATTGATATACCCTAATAAAGACGTAGATGGTACCCCAACACTTCCCTAAGGTAAAGGTAAACATAAGCAATAATGGTATTGCCCACCAAGCAGGTCCTAACTTGACAATAACACATGGGTAACTCACTAACAGGCACCTACACACACATAAACAAAATAATAGCATCACTCACGAACAAGTCTCAACTTGTCGACCAAATATAAGACAGATGGCATCGCCCAAGAACAAGTTGCAACTTGTCGAGAAAGAGCTAGGCGAAAAGGTATCATTCGGGGAGCAGGTTACAACCTGTCGACAATCAAGACCTTGCTTGACCGAAATAACCACGCCCCACTAACCTACCATTGGTTAAACACTGTAAAACTTGTATTATAATTTGTAGAACCACCCGCAACTTGTACTATAGTAGAAAACTACTTAAGCCGAACCGAAATTGTGAAACTCTAGTTTTTAGTGCGCGACACAATATACCTTAAAAGTAATTATCAAAGTCGGTGTTTCATTGCAAATCCCCTACAGAACCCTTATAATTTCGTTATGTCCGTCTGCCCGTCTGTCAGTCTGTCAATCGGTTCGTCCGTCCGACCGCCAGACGCTTCATCCAACAGAATGTAACGTCGTCTTGGAGAGCCTTTGATGACCAATGGAGTCCGAATCCATACTGATCATCTAATGTATTCACAAGACGCGTCCCACTACTCCGGATCTGCTGCTGAACTGGATCTCGGGAGAATTCACTACGCTTCACAGTGAATTAGATTGCGCTGGCCCAAAACTTCGCTACTTCCACGGCTGGTACATCGGTACCAGCCGTGGAAGTAGCGTATTAGGTTTGGTCTGTAACAGTGTGACTTATTTTTATGTGCGTAAGAAGTTCAGGTTCAGCAATAGCTGAACCTAAAAAATGGAAGAAAAAAAAAATGGAAAATTAAAATGGAAGATTACAGAAATACTCGTAACATCAATAGATGTTACGAGTATTTCTGTAATCTTCCATTTTACACTAATACAATAATTACGATTGATATTCTTGGTTTAAGAATATGTTTAAGATTTTTGTTTTAATCTGAATCATCCTAAATGTGCACACGGCACTGTCTTGTACGTTATTTTACAGTAAAAAGCGGGGATAACACGTCAAAAAATTGTGTATTCTGTAAATAGGATATCGGAATCACTTTTACACGTCATATAAAAAAATAAACTAGATTAGGTCAGCGTTTCCCATCTAACTACTCTGAGAAGAAAGGCCGAAAAAAACTCAGAAGTCAAGCCATATGAGAACCATGAAGATTAGTGTCTGAAATGGTCTTTTGAGGAAAGAACTACACAGATTTGAGTGCACCTGTCCAGTCAGTGTAAGCATTTGTCAGTAATCGTTGAGTTCAACTCAGAACTTAAGGATCTCAACTCGACGAATAATACCAAAGAAAGGACATAAAACTAACTGAGAAAGAAAACATTTATGAAAGAGAAAAAAAAATATCCACATAGTCCTCACATTCACAATAATAATTAAAAGAATCAATCCGACACATTATCTCCGGGTCTTCTCGTCTAACTAACGAAGAGTACTTGCATAGACACAACCTTGTAGCCAGGATTATCCATCAGCAACTTGCTCTGAAATACAGTTGTGGAATCTGAAGTGCCCTACTTCAGGTATGTGCGCAACCCAGTTCTCGAAAATGGAAATATCACATTGTACTGGGATCGATCCATCATCACTGACAGGACTATTGTTACTAATAAACCTGATATAGTGGTGGTGGATTGGATCGAGTAGAGCGGCGCACAATGATTATTGACATAACGGTCCCGCATGACGGGTACCTAGAGAAAGCCGAGAAAGATAAACAAATCAAGTATCTTGACATGGGTTGCGTGGTTGTCCACATGTGGGATGTGTACTCGGCGATCATTGTGCCGATAGTCGTGACAGCCAATGGCCTAATAGCCAGGAGCCTCGACCAACACCTGAGGAGGCTCTCGTTGGGCAGCTGGATCAAGGGCTTGATTCCGAACCTGTACTTCTGGACACGGCGCGCATTGTTAGGAGGCTCCTCTCTCTGGAGCCCTGACCACCGGTAGCTTGGACCCTGATCCCAATACCGGTGGGCTACTATTTTTCATATTTTTAAATGATTTTTAATGACTTTTATAAAAATATATTTAATAAGTATAAAAATTAATAAACGAAATTAAAATAATGTAATACTTTACAAAGTAATCATGTTATTTTGTATACAACTTTCAACAATGTTATAAAACTGATCTATTTTGATGATTTTACATAATAATTAAAATGTCAAGTTTTATCACAAGGCTTAGCAGAGCCAGCAGCAAACAAACTTTGTAAAAAAGAACCTTTTTTACAAAGTTTGGTTCTAATACAGCTTTTAAATCATTTAATGGGTAAGTTTCGAGTGTCAATCGGAAGTTTGTTGTAAAAGCGTATACTTACCAATGAACGAGTTGCCTACTCTGTGGAGACGTGTGCGATGTACAGCGAGGTTGTATTTATGGATGGTATTTAAACTATGAATATCGGACATTTTCTCTGACTTTTCGGATTAATGTGCGTATTGTATAATTCTCACTTGTTCTAAAACGGCGAAGGAAAACATCGTGAGGAAACCTGTAGTATGCCTGAATGATATTTCTCGACGGCATGTGAAGCCAAGTCAGAGGCCCATCAGGGGCGGCATAGAAACTCTAGACACCAAGTTAGTCAGTAAACATACGAAAAAGTAGAAAGAAAGAAGATTGTACATTTTCTTAAAATTTAATATATTTTGTGTACATTCAATAGGTTTTCAAAATGCAGTATGAAAGTGCCTTGTGATCCCATACTCATACATGTAACTATAGTAGGAACTGATCCCCGCCGTTCGAACGGGGCCTAAATATATATGTATATTTATGTAATAAATTATGTCCCTTAAACATAATATCCATGTAATACTCTATCTAATCGCGGCAGTCACGGATGTTCGCATGATTCCCTCACTTAGTTGTAACGTATAATATCGATATCGCTACGTGTGGACTTGGCTTTTATTATGTAAATGGACGCGTGTGACGTAAGGAATTGATTCAGAATATATTAAAGAGGTATAGATGATAAAATGGTAAATGAGTCAGTTATGGTAGATTCGGTCATTGAGTTTTTGATAGCTAAGGATTTGGTTTCTAATAAAAACTAACTATATAGGTGTTTAAACTGAGGGTTGTGCAGAAAATGAGGTAGTCGTACCGTCGTCCTTTACATAATGTTTAGTCATAATGCATTATAGGTACTCGTAAGTACGTGTAATCTGCGTTCGCTATTTAGTTCTCAAACAAGTAAATAAATAAAAGATTTTGCAAAAATAATTTATCGGTGACATTTGAATCACAGTTTTGCTAGAACAAACGTTGTTCAGACCATGGTCTACTACCATTCTATAGCATCCAATAAAAAAAAACGTCATTGATTTTTGAAAAAACACAAATAGACGTGATGAAGTTCAAAAAGTTGGAATTGTATATACGAGTAAAGTTAAAAGTTAACTTCGGGAGGTATTTTATCACTGATAAGTGAATATTTTAAAATAGATTTTTATGGCTTGGTATGGCTTTGGCTATAGTTAACTTTGGTAGGTATTTTCTGGTTAGGCACGATTGCACGACGCGACGCACCGTACCGACGGCGTGGCGAGGTGGCTGACCTCTAATTTTATCATTTCGTCCTAGGTGCGAACTTACTGTAGCTACAGTAAGTTCGCAACAATGTCTCATAGTACCTACATGTAGGTACTATGAGACATTGTTTTAATTATTTCCTGTAGGGATCAGTGGGTCGTCTTAGGGGAGGTATTAGGTACGGGTACCTATTGTATTGAATCTAACGAGACATTATCATATCCCTATATTCATTTTGTTTGTATTTATCTTGCCTGCTCTCAATACTTTGAGCCACTATTTAATGTTTTGTAGTACGTAAGTGCAATTATAATTATACTTTTATGGGTGCAAGCCTGGAGATCTGTGACACAGGTCTTGAACCCAGTACAGACTTCAGCTCTCACAAAGGATAGATTGTTGCAATAACTTGTTACTATGAACTACTGTACCTTTTTGAGAGAAATAAATAAATATATTATTATTATTATTAGGTATTATTTATTTATTGGGATATTACAGGAACAAGACAAAAACAAAACTTATACAACACAACCGGGTTAGCTCCGTGTGCGATGCGTGTCTGGAACGTAAGTACATCGGATGCATACGGGTCGCCCGCTCGAGAGATTTCGGTAGACTGGCTAGCGCCCGGGCGGCGCGGGCGGCCTGCGCCAGTCAACAAAAGAAATGGGCGGAACGATACTTTGCGCATTTGCATGTTCTTGGCTTGATTTGGCCCGCATTGGCCGGACATCCTTGTAGTCCACGTGGACTCCTCATAACTCTTTTGAATGCCATATTGCGACCGCGAGGAGTACTTTGATGTTACGGTTAATGTTAAAACACGTTTGAGCAACATTACTTATTTGAAAACCCCTAGTTTAGTTTGTTTTAATAACATATTCGATGCAATAGAAACCATTTAGTAGACCATGGTCTGATCAACGTTTGTTCTAGCAAAACTGTGATTCAAATGTCACCGTGTATATACACTTACAGTGAGGAGCTCTTGGCTAAGTAATAACAGCCGAGGTGGTCGATACTGCAGGTTAAGCTACGCTTGCTATCTTTACATACCGAGACTCATCCATGCCTCGGAAGGCACGTTAAGCCGTTGATCCCGGCTGTCATTCGTGGATCTTTGACAGTCGTTGCGGGTCCTATGGTCGTCAGAAGCCCGAAAGTCTGGCGACCAGTTTTACCAACCAGTCTTATCGTATTACCCAGTTACTGTGTTGTGGAGGTCGGATAGGCAGTCGCTCCATGTAAAATATTGGTATTGAGCTGCATCCGGTTAGACTCGAAGCTGATTCCAACATAGTTGGGAAAACGTTAGGCAGATTGATTGAACTAAATACATAAAGTTGCGCTGAAACTCCAACATTTTTTATGAATTTTGTAACTACTAGTAATTCTTAAATGATTTTAATTTACACTGAAATAAAGATAATAAAAAATGTGTGCGGTCGGGGGACCCCCGTTAGGAACGAAGTTCCTTGTCAAAAACATTTTTTTGGCAGCCGCCATCTTGGATTTACATTTTGACCTCACTATCGACTTTAAAACACCCTCAAATCTCTCTCTATCTCGGTTTGATGTGTATAATTTTATCCCACGACACTAAATTGTAATCACTTTACTCTTTTCCTTTGTTTTATCTTTTGTTTTTGTCTGCCAGCGTTCTCTCTCTGTCTTTCTTTCTCTTTGAATTAAAAGAAGACAGTCGCAAGTATTAACACCTTTTAGCGAGACAATTTCTGAAAATTATAAGCCGCGTTAAAGAACTTCGTTCCAATATTTGTTTCAAGTGGAAGTAGTATTCGTATCGATTGGAAATTAGGATTTGAATAGACTATTAGAAAAATGCGTTTATTTGGTTCCCGCCACATTACTGATGTGTCACTCTCCATTAAAGTAACGTAGTAATAATATGTTTTCTGGTTTTATAGTTTTAAGGTGTATCTTTAGCAATGCCAATAAACGCATTTTTCTTTCTATCGGCGAACCCTATAATATTGCAAGTGTCTATGTGATGAAGGTTTAATAACCATTTTCCAGGTGTCCTCTCAACCCATAGCAGACGCATAGCATAAAATAATTTATTATAATCAGTTTACATTGGCTTTTAAAATCAATAGAACGTGTAACCCTCCTACCTATACCCTAACCTTTATCAGACTAGAAAATATCTCTTTCAGTAAATATTTAATGCTCCGCCGACGTGATTCGTTCGAGACGCGCCAATAAGGATGCGCTCATTTATTCACTGTCCGTACGACTGCTCCTTAAATAAGTTAGTTTGAACGATATCAAAATATTACGCTTGGTCCCCAAAAGGGCCGAAGTGTGTAGCAGACTAACACCCGAATACTGAAACGCCACTCAAAACTTAAGCGTTACTTATGACTCGTTTAAAGCCTTTTGATTGGTTGAAACTAGTTTTAAGTAACGCTTAAGTTTTGAGTGGCGTTTCAGTATTCGGGTGTAAGACGCCGGTTATGTTTAAGTTTCACGTTACAGAGGGCGAGGCTTATTGCCTCTAAAGCCAGGATTCTCCCGTTCTCATTTTCATTCGTTCTCATTCCCTGGACTGAAAATAATTTGTAGTTTGTTATTTATTTTGTTGGATTTGCCATTGCCAACTTCTGATTGGTGATAAAATGGGCATGGCACATTGGCATGCAAGCTACTTGCGTACTCTTGTGCAAATTACTAGCAGTATTCCTGGACTAACCGGGTATAAATCCAGACATCGAAACGATTTTATGACGTCTGTAATTCTAATGTAGGTAATATTGATTCACCCATTCAATAGAAATGAAGACTCAATTTGATGAACAAATTGATTCAACTGTGAGAGAGAAATACAAAGGTGAGAGTTTTGAGCGGCCTTATTTATGGCTTTTTGTAAAGGGATTTTCATTGCGATTTTTTGTCATCATATTCTTTTTCGTCTCGATGACAGACAGGTTTACCTATCATAGTTTGTCGGTACATAAAACGCGGCACTTAGAAGAAACTGGAAGGGTCTTAGTAAAGTCAGCGAAATTAATTATTTGTCAAATTGACTACCAACTTTAATAAAATTGTCCGTATATTGAAACCACAACTGTCATTCCTTGAAAGTTGTATGAAAAGATTATAAGAGTCTGTCACTAACGAGATGAAACATAATTTTTATTTTTATCGACTTCTAAAGGCAAGTTTAGCGGATTATCACAGCTGATTGATTGTGTCAATTTGATAAACAATTAATTTCGCTGACTGTACTATGGATAAAGTGTCCGTGTGTCTTGCAATAAGTAAGCAAATAAATTAATTTTCATTGATGGGTTACCAAGTAGGTAGTGTAGATACCTCTCAAGGTTAATCTCAATATCGTAGACGATTTCCAGCATTTTACAGCTACCCATACTAGCTACGGCTCTGTTTTTGTAGAAAAAGAGTAAAGAAGCTTCACTTAATTATGAAGAACTATAATAACACTGTAAACATGCATCTTGCCCCGTATGAGCGGGTCGTGAAGCATCTTGCCCCGTATGAGCGGGTCGTGAAGCCACGCAAGTGCTCACAGTTGAGTAACTATAATATGTAGTGTGTAAGGAGTGTTACAACGTCCATAATCGCTTTTCAGAGAACGTTTTATAGTTCGTCAAGGAGAAATGTGCTATTAATTTTCATTAGAACATAACGTATCAAAAACGGCATTTAATTACTAGTTCTTCACAATTATTAACATAACGTGGATGGCATTAACCAGGATCAATTATTCTAGACCCAATAGGACTTGTCCGACTTGGAAATCGAACCCCAATGCTCAGCAATAGGGATGCTGCCTGGGTAAAAAAAAAGAAATTCCATTTAGTCCGTCAGTCAGATAATAAAAAAATAAAAGACACGTATTTTTTGCTATATCATAATTAATTTAAAAAATCTTAGATAAAACGCATTAAAGTTCCCCAGTTGGGGCTCGCTACGTCACAACTAAATATAAAATCGAAGGCGTGACGTCATGCCACATTTTATCCCAATGTATCGCCGTAATCTTTTGATAACGTAAAAAAAGAATATGTGTCTAATATTTTTTTATAATCTACAATTCTACAAAAAATATAAATAAACTGGCATCATACCTTTTGTGTTTAATAGCCCAAGTTACTTACGCCATATACAGGTCAGCATTTAAAATCCAATAGTGCAAGCAAGCATTACTGTGGAGCATTAGGCCCTGGGTTCCATTCCCAGATCGGGCAAAGTGTCATTGGATTTTTCCATCTCCCGGAGTCTGGATATGTGCCCGGTTATAGCAATAGGCCCGCCTCCTATCACATGGTCAAAATGTGGCTGTAAGTACCTTGAGCCACGTCTGCCTAACACTTCGGTTTTCGTGTGTAGGTAAATGTTGCAAAGTCTTTTCAAACACAATTACATTTTACAACTTTTCTGTTTCACATCCTCTCCGTCATATTTCCTGATTGAGTTACCGATAAAACGTACTCTGAAGTAACTCAATCCGCCGTCCCCCTCGCACGTGATAACACAATTTGTACATAACATTAGGGACATGTAATACATGCTGACAGTTTCCTTGAGCTTCAGCGATCCTTCTTGACATGTGTTTCAACGAATTTATTCAATAAGAATGTTTAAAATCTTGAATTTAAACCTTGTGTGTAGAACTGACTCAATGAAAATAATAACAGCGCACAAACTTGCAACAAAACAGTCTCACTAGGTACCAAAGTTTTCCAAAACTACCTCGTTGGTCTACTGGTCGCGAGCGCTACTGCTGAGCCTCAGTAGTAGCCCAGAGTCTGGATTTGTACCAGGTTGATGGCAATAGGCTCGCCCCCTATTACATGGGACTTAAACATACCTAGCGAAATATAGGTGTACTAAAGGTAAACTAACCCAACTCTTCGGGAAACTGGCGCGATGTGGACAAAACAGTTAACGAAACAACGTCAATACATGTATGATACATGTTATACATAAACACGACATGCTTTTGACAAGTCTTTTACAAACTTGTACAAAATTAGTATCTCAGTTTGTATTTGAGTGTAAACGCGGGATAATGCGGAAATGATACACTAAATCACAATCATTTTCATCTTCGTCCATAGGTACTACAGCACAAATCGCGATGGCAATACTTTTAAGAATAGTAAGAATAGTTCTGTCTCTTAAGATACAGGATACCCTAGTTTAAGAGACAGAGGTTAATCTATTGTGTACAGATTTCTGCAGCATCCAAATGTTATATGTTAATGTTCTCTATCTGTATTTTTGGAAATAAAGATATTATTTATTATTAAATGAACTTTTCTCAAGGTCTGGCGGTACTTTTGTATTTGAGTAATATAATATGTGGTTAGTTCTATGTAATGTTTTATGATAGCGGCGACGGGAAGAAACAATGTGGTATAATTAGTAGAATAATTATAAATACCTACATTAGCAATTGAAATAGATATCAGTGGAATAAATCTAACTAACGAAACTAGTCACACAATTAGCAATGTTCTGCAAACAATCCATTCTTTATTCTATCTATTCTAGTGAACACGCAATATCTCTCACCTAGATTTACTTTCTTATCGACCAGCGCCCTCGGTCAGTGAGGGCAAACCTACAGTCTTGAGTTATAGGGTTTTTATTCACTGGACTTTAATCCTTAACGCCTATAACATAAGGTTGGTAATTCAGGGGAGGTGTGGTAACATTTTAGCCTAATGGTCAGTCTAGGTTGTTTTGTAAAAGGTGTTATAGTGTGGAAGGTGTGTTTACTAGTGTTGTGGTGTTAGGGGGACATTATATTATGAACAAAAGACTAGCTTGTGATATTTGAAGGGCTACGTACTGTTAATGTTATTGTAAGTAATAATATTGGGTAGAAAATCTTTTTTTTTTTTTTTTTAATTGACTATCTGCGCTCCGCGCTTTCACCCGCATAAGTCTCGATCCCGTGGAAACATTGGGATGAAAATTCTATCCTATATCCTAACCCAGGTCATGGTTTATACATGTGCCAAATTTCATCTAAATCCGTGCAGCCGTTTTTGCGTGAAAGCGTTACAAACAAACAAACTCACTTTCGCATTTAAAACTCACTTCGCCCGCGTTGAAGTCGGAAATTATCCCACGGGAACATACAACCGGGATAAAAAGTATCCTATAGGTATGTTACTCCAGGCTATTAACTACCTATATTCCAATTATTATGGAGTACAATTACATTTCTCCAAATTCATTCAGTCGTTTTTGCGTGATTGAGTAACAAACATACAAATGACCATGACCAAAGTGCTATGCATGTATAGGGGTTTGGTCATGGCCTTGACTTTGGATACCCTAACCAACACGATCATGTCCTAAAGCTACACATGGTGAATTTAAAAGCACATTAGACCAAGAATTTAAAAGAATTCCTCTATTTTAATTAAAGAACAGTTTTTTGTATATTTTATAACAAAAAAATACTTTTCCTGCCAAACAGCTCATTCTTCACACTTCAAAAAACTATTGGTTGGTAATGATTTTCTGTCAGGCGTTTTTATTGACAATATTTTCAGTATCGAATTTCAATTTATATAACAATAGGCGTAACCTAGTAGGGCTTGACTAGATTTAGCAACATAAATAACTAAATTTTGTGGCACAACTCGCCACTAGGTCCGGCAGCGGCTGGAACCAGCTTAAAATGTATCAAGACCGCCATGAAACCGAAAATACAACCAAAGTACAAATAAAATAAATTTTTATTCAATCTTCAAGAAATGCTTTGAATAACTAGGCTATTATCAAAAATCTAGTTTTAATTAATGAAGAATAATTAAAAATATGAATTGGCTGTACATAGGGCATAAATGAACATCGTCCTTTCACATTTATAATAGGATAGTAGGATATTTACTTACGGGTAGTCAGAAGCCCAAAAGTCTGACAATCAGAGTTACCTAGGGGTATCGTGTTACCCAGTAACTGGGTTGTGGAGTTCAGATAGGCAGTCGCTCCATGTAAAATATTGGTATTCAGCGGCATCCGTTTAGACAGGAAGCCGACCCCCAACACAGTTCGGAAAAGGCTAGACAGATTCATTTTCTTAAATGTTTTGGCGCTATAAAACCCATTTACAGTATGATATAGATACCATCACTTCTTTTTTAAAGGTTCTTTGTTGTATAGATTTGCGAATTAAACTCAATAAAATTGTTAGCGAGGAATAGTCCCTTCTAGATAGTCCAAAGTAATATTCGCTCTTCGTAAATAATGACGGACAAGTAACATTGTGCCTTAATCCAATAGCAATTAAGTTGTAAACTGCCTAACAAAGCAATTCATGAAGTTTTACTTCAGAATCAAGTAAATAAAGGTTTTGTTGAATTTTAACAAGTTTACTGTTAGTCCTTATCGTTTGGGCACGATCACGGATAATAAATAGTTGTTTATTGTCTTAAAACCTTTTGATTGAAATTAATTGTGATTGGAATGGCACTGGATTAAAATATTTGAGAAGTATTAAAGTTTCTGATAGATACATTTCTTTGAAAACACTTTGGGATAGGTAACAATTTTGGGATATTAAATGAAATAAACCTCAAGAAGAATCTGAAGTCATATTTAATTATTAAGTGGCTAGTTCCTTTAACATGAGTATTTTGTTTTTCTGGAATTTGAAAATACGACTATTAGCATGAACTAATTCATCTTCTAGGTCCGCAACTTTTCTTAAAGCCTGCTCATACAAGTTACTACAGTTCTTGAAACCATCCGTGACTCCCTGCAGTTGATCGCGTTCATCAGCAACATTCAAATATTTAAGGCTTGAGTAGAAAATAAGTAAGTTTAAGAAAATATAGATTATTATCCAGCCATAAGATATTTTTTCTCTATATCAATTATTTATTTAGTTATAAACGATATAAGAATTGAAACTTACGCCATTTAGTTTCGTGCTCAAACACGATCAAAGAACGCACGCGATATTCAACGTTATTACTGATGTGTTAGCGTTGAGCACATAGTGGAGTGGCGCGGTGCATGGGGGCGGAGCTTGCGTGGAAATTGTCTTTAGAGTGCCTGGTCTTAACGAGGACGTGTAACAGAGTTAAAGTGACGATGGTGTGATAAAGTAAAGCTGTTGGTTATAACCAACCAGGCTACCAGTGACAGTGTGTAACCAAACGCTGTACTTTACCTATTTTACTTTATATATGTATTTTCAGGAAAAGAATAATCCTGAGTATTTATGCAATTATATGACGCTTACACAAATAACTACATCTTAATTTCACTTAATTACTTGTTAATATTAATTTAAAATTACGGAACAAAAATTTGGCATGTCACTCGGGCGTTTTGGCACTTTTTTATCAACGAAATGTGTCCGTAGTGTGAGGCTAATCACTTTGCCAATACAAACATAAATGATGGCGAAACCCGACAGTTTAAATCGCCTTATCAACAATGTAAACAATTCATCCATGTCAAAAGTACCTACTTAGAATTTTATTCTGAGAATTTAATAAAAAGGAAATCAGCACGCAATTCACTTACCTGTTAGTGCCAGAGCTATGATTGATGAGCGCGACCGAGAGAATGAATGACGTGCGACCGAGAGTGAACGACTGACATGGAGGAACTTGTGCTGTTACCGGAAGGAATGACATGGCACAAGATTCTTCTTGTTACTAGTTTTATTGGTTCCATGTTTTGGGTGTTTTGTATTAGTCATAGATTTAATTACAGTAAGCTTGTGGAAAATAAATAAATAAATTCTGATTTTGAAAAAATCATTTAGAAATGAACAATGAATCTTTAAATCCAACGTGGGTACTAAAAACCTGTAAATAGGTAAAACACTTGTTTATCAAATTGACTACCACTTTAGATTATCCGTACGGTAAAGACCAATACTTAAATCACAAACTTCATTCTTAAGCAGTTTTATCAATTTACTATAAATACAGCAAATTTATGTAGTGTGTCAATTTGAAGAACAAATAATTTCCCTGATTGTACAAAATGGGTGCATGAATATGCCTAAAACAATAAGAAAACAATAAATTAAGATGTCACAACATAGTGCAACGTGCAACTTGCAACGTGCGTACATTATTCGTTAGTAGAACTGCCATTACTTGCCGCGAAACAAACTAATATTCTCCTAAAATAGTTGAAAATTTTCTTTTATCTCACGTTATTCAGGCTTCACCATCCAAATTGACGTACTATACACAAATTGGACAGAGTAAATGCATTCTGACAGATGTCAGATTAACTACTCTGTTGCAGAGAGGTTGTATAACGTTACAGCAGAACTGTGGACAGCTGCTGCTGTGAATGTAGGTGTGTTATCGGTGAATGTTAGTGTATGTTAGGAAGCTGAAGGGATTAAAGGAATCTGCTTCGAGATTCATTATTGGTTTGGTAGAACATAACAGTACCTGACGTATGTAACGTACACAGTTTATATAAAGTATGCCATTTTTATTGAATTTTTAACGTGTTATTTTGAATTTTAACTTGAAATCATGTTTAAATTCATGCATTATTAATTTAAGATTTGAAAATTAAATAAAAAATAAATAACAATGATTTAACCACCAACAACCTTGTAACATCTTATTAACATTAAGGAGGGCAAATAAAGATACTAATAAGATTTTTTTTACAAAAATATGGTTATTAGTAACAAATTAACAAGTACGACTTACGTGTCCTCAATCTACATAAAAGCACATGTACTCTTAATCAACCACAAAATGTGTGCGTCAGCGATCCTCTACACTTTTAACTCACAAACAATCTCTGATTGCCCTCCATCAGACATGTTTCAGCTTCGTTCTACAATTAGCAGAGGGGAGAGGGTAGTACGTGATCCTACTGATGATGTGGATGTACTGTAACATTGGTAACAATTTGACTTTGATCTCGCCTTTATTGCGTAGCAGAAAGGGCGCTTTTAGTAGTACAAGTGTTACTGTGTGTTGGTGTGTGAGCGTGCTGCAAAATTGTAGTGTGACTTGCAGTTTAATGTTGTTAGTTGGTTGTTTTACTGCTTGCTGGGTAGTCTCGTGTTTTTATTGCTATGTATGAATTGATTAGGCTTTTTCTGGGCTATAATTAGGACCGAAATAAGTTTATCTGCTCTAATATCGTAAGGCGCGAGACACACAAGTGGCGAGGGGCGCGGGCGTGGCGACGGTGTGGCTCAGGCGTGGTGACGGTGTGGCGCGGGCGTTGCGCAGTTCGTTTCATATGTCATACAAAATTTAAAGGACCCAGTGGCGAGGCGTGGTAAAACGAGAGAGGTAAGCCGAAGCAAAAAAACGTCAAATTAAAATTGTTCTGACGTCACTTCAGACTTTCATCGTGGGCGCGAAAAGTTACTTCTTGTTTAAGTAACAAAATAACGGTGTCAATAAACCGTTTCATTAAATTCCTATTCCGATCTAAGTCTCTACTAGGAGCTTCATGCAAATGAGTGAAAATTATTCTATTCCTACCAGTCCCGAACTCATAAAACAGCTACGAATATGTTTTTCAGTCTGCACATGTTTTTGATGAAACAATACATTTTATTTTATTTACAACTGCTAGTCAGTCATTGCTATTTATCGTAACAGGAAACATTCAAATGTTTGAAAAAACAATCACGTTGTTTGTAATTTATAGTCATATCTGGGCGAGCACGGCCTAACTATACTATGTGTTTTTATTTTCAAAACTTAACCGTGAAAAGCATGTTTCCTCACAAAGTAAATGATCAGTCACGCAACAATCTAAAACAATTAATGCCGCCATCCTAACCCTACTGATCGTATCGTACTAATTACTTTTCAAATCAAAGTCAAAGTCAAATCATATTTCAAATTGGACCTTGTTAGGCACTTTTGAACGTGTCTCAATCGTAACTCGTTGCAGATCGGCTTACCCGGCTGCTAAGAAACCGCGGTGTCACGTGACCAAAGTGACGTCATGACGGACTTTATTTTCTAAAGAAATTTAATTCACAATAAGCCGGACAAGCCTACGAGTTATTTTACCGCGAAAAATATTGTAGGCGTTTTGTAATGTTTAATTTTATGGTGTATGAAATACTTATAGTGTAATTATTCAATGACGATAGAGTTGAGTGTTCCGAATTTCCGAAGGGAAGACGGCAGGAATTGGGTTATAGGCTAGCCTCGCGCCAGATAGGCGCGATGAGGCGCGCGACATACACAGGCGGCATGGCGCGGGCGTGCCGTGGGTGGCCGGGCCTGGCGCGGGCATGGCGCGGGCAAAATATGAAGGAGCAGCACGCGCCACACCGTCGCCACGCCCGCGCCCCTCGCCACTTGTGTATGTCCCGCGCCTAAAGTTCTAATAATGAAATCAAAAATATGCCCTAATGGCAGACTATCTACGTGCAGTGCAAATTAATAATAATAGTTTCTTAAACTACTTCCTATAGTAGATGTATTGGTTCTCCTTTGAACTCCATTTATGGTCCTGTAAACGATCTCAAACTGTCACAGTAAAATAACCATTCTGTCATTCATAAAAACGTTTAAAAGTTTGACAAGTATTTGAATGTCCTAATATTTATGTTTTGCTTGCCGCAGGTCAGTCGCAGCCATCATATCGCGCACAAGGCGACAACCGGTAAGCTATTGCTTGTAAAAAGCTTAAAACAATAGGGCACATTGTAATGTACGTACATTTCAGAGTAGTGATAGTCGGGAGTTTGAATCCCATCCATTGAGTTATATTGACTTAAACCCACTTTTATCACAAAGATGTTTAAGAATTGGACGGGTTTCTAAGAATAACGGAAAGCTCCCCCAGCCCTATTTTACACACAAGCACAGTTTAAATGTTTATCTTTCAGAACGAATCTCACAAATTCGTAAAACAAACACACATAAGAGACGTTTCAATTGAATTACTCGTACCTTTTCAAACAGCGAGTGCATAGAGTCACCGGTCACGTAGAGCTCAATAGAGCGTGGTAGAGCACGGTAGAGCGCGGTAAAGCCGCAAATAGTACGGTTTGCTCTCTGCATACGATATGTTGCGGTGACTCTATGTATCTTGATTGATAGAGACTGTGAGTAACGAGATATTGCATGCTATGTTAGTGGGTTATAGAGAACTGAGTAATATTGTGATCGCGGGAAAGTCCGAAAGGGATACCGTGGCCCTGGCAACGTGCAGGCAACTGAAGGAACACGGGTGCGTTTTAGTCAGTAAGAGTCCCCGCTCGCTCCAGAGCAGGAGAAATTATTTGACAATATCCCACCCAAAAAAAATAAAAATATTGTGAATATTATTGATGAGTATAGTGCGATTTTTTCAGGGATTAGACTAGTTTTTACTTCCAAGCGGTCAAAATTGTCTTGTAAACACCGAATAAAATGAAAATTAAACACTGAAAATATTCCATTGATTTCGTTTTTGTTCGTAAATTTAATTACTTGTTGATACATTTAGGATATCTTGCACCACAAATATATATTTTTATTTATAACATCTTTTAATCTCGGTCATCTTCAAACGATTCACACAAATAGACCATGTTTTTTTTGGTAAACATACGAGTATTTAGTCATTTTTATGGAACACGCAGTCGTTAATAAGAGCGGCTAAATTTAATTTCAATGAAGATTAACAATCTCGATTCGTAGCCCCTCTGCTACGGCGTAGCTAGCGTAGCGGTTACGTCTACGAAATGACGTAGGCCTTTTGGTATTTTGTTCAAACGCTCTCTTCGTTCGTATTATAATTTTCCGAGACTCAGTACAATAGGTAAGTACACGAAATTGCTAATTTTTCGGGAACACGGATTAATGAATAAATCATTTTCACAATCACAAAGTTGAAAAATGTTGTATTTTCTAACAACACACTGACATAATAATACCCTTCAAACAGCGCCAAAACTCATCGTAACAACATTATACACAAGTTCGGGAAAGTATCAACATTATCATCCCCCGGATGTTACATGAAGGAAGGAGGATGGTGGATGGTGGGCAGTCATAAATAAAAAACGCATCAATTATGAAGCGCTTGGAAAGGATCCGCCGCTCGGACTCTTGAGCTCAAGGGCTACGTGCGTTTATCAAGGAAGGACGGATTTTATTATGGCGTTATTTTGTTTAAAAAAAAATCTACATTCAGTTACATGAATGGCGGGTTAACATATATCAAATAGAATTGCAGAAAAAACTATGGGAAGTTAAATATTGAAGAGACTTTGAGGTGTTCTGAGCAAAAAAGTTTTTGAAACTATTGAAATGTGCCTCCAAGTAACACTTTGTAGCTATTTTTGTCTTCGAACTTGATCGAATTTGTTTGTCATGTCTATTTTATTAATACACTAATAGTTATAATAAATTGGAGGAGCTCGTGGCTATGTAATAACTGCCGCACGGGTCGATTCGTCAGGTTAAGCTACATTTGCCGGGGTTGGTCTGTAGATGGGTGACCATCTTTACACACCGAGACTCCTCTGTACCTCGGAAAGCACAACATAACAATATTAGCAGCGTGTGTATAGCTTATCCACTCTGAAATGAAGCGCCCCATTACCGCACTACCACATTACCGTGTGGGTCCAATGCGGTAGTGAGGCGCGTCATTTCAGAGTGGACAAGCTTACACACAAATCACTCCAAGAGTTTATCTCAAACTCAAAGCATTTATTTCAATCAAACCATTTACAGGCACTTTTGAATTGTCAAGGAGGCGGTCAGACAGAAATATGAAGCTAGTTGCCCATTCCAAAGCGTAGTAGGTACTTATGGAGAAGAACGGGCAAGAAACTCCACAGACACTCTTTTAAATGAATAAAATAGTTACAAAATATTGGTTACATCACTCATGTTGAAATTATACATGGGAGAACAATGTAGAAACACGTGCACGTTATAAGCGTCCGTAATAAAAATATAAAACAAAGAACAATTCAAAAATTAAAATAAACCATGGCAGCTAAGAGTTGACCAGTCCCAACTGACGGCACCCGTTCACGAACATAACGCATGGATCAGCACCATTCAGCTCAACCATTTTGAAGGGAGCTAAATGATCCAATACACGCGCCACCATCAGCGAGACATCTGAGTGAGCATCTTCATACTCACAGCCGCCAGGGCACATTCGAGTCAATGAGCATATTACCCGGTAAATGGTAGCTCTTTAGTACATAGTATTTCAATTTCAATTTATCTTTATTGCAATCCATAATGTACACATACAGGTGGCAGGAATAAATAAATTGTATTAGTAATTTCATTGTAGTACTCACCTGTGCTATGCAATTATATAATACAAAGGAGATTGAGTTTATACAATGCTCTTAGAAGATCATATTTTTGGAGATATTATTGACATCAATCTTCGAAAGTTTTGAATCAGCAGATCACTTTGTATAAATTTTGTCGCGGCATCAAAGCGCGTCGATAAGTGAGCGGCAATCCTTATCACGGTGCGTTCGAGTAGAGTATCCACCGCCTTCGTCTTGTCGCCACAGCTCAGGGACACAAAATAGATAGGCACAGAAGGTTGGCATCAACGAGCGGAAACGCACAACCACACGTAGATATGTATGCCGAAGTCAAAGTATTTCAATAAATGGTCTCTACACGTATCCGTGCGTGGTTTGGTGTCTAATGAATATCAAGCTATAATGCGCGGTAAATGTTCTATTTAACTGATCCGCCCTTGACAGGTTATAAGGGAAACAATAAAAAAGTAATGCACTGCGTTACCATGGCAACACTTTGTTTTAAAACACACACGCACACGCTTCGCTCCTTGTATGAAGCTGGCATTCTGTTATAATATCTTCATATCTTCTTTGTGTTAGAGCTGTCAGGAACGTCGCCGATCCCAACGGAGGAAAAAAGAATGATGCTTTCTTCCTTCCTTATTCAGGCGACATTTTTTATAAAGTTGATTAATTAATGAATTGTTCCTACAAAGATATTGTCTCATGTTTTTTGTTTCGAAAATTTGTTCCACGTTTTTTTCGTGTATTTTTTGCTAAGACGTTGTCTTTAGTAGTAATTAGAAGTGACAAGTTTCTTTTTGCTGATGTTTCTTTTTCAATAGAACGAGTAATGAATGTATTGTACATGTTTACTAGGAAGAACCAATGATTCATGTCGTTATTTCTGTAAATATACCAAAATACACACGGTGAAGTTATTATTGATGGACTATATAAATGGTGGTGGTGGTAGAGGTGGTAATGTTGATAACAAACAACTCAATTCCAAACTGAATGAATTGCTTATTAAGGAAGGTTGAATTTACAGAAATATCACATGTTCACTACTACATCATCACTTCTTTATTTCCAAGACACCGAACTATTACTACACTAATAGTCGTAGCATCTACAAGGTAAAACTTTGCAAAGATAAAAGAACAGGTAGCAACATAATGACTCCACTCCACACCCGAGCAAGTTTCCCTCTGATCTAACTCGTGTGAGTACAGTCAGGGACAGCAATATGTACGCAGGTAAACCTAAGCGATACGCAAACTTTAACAACGATACATGATATTTTTTTCTGTAAACTGGTTTAAATAACAAAAAAGCAAAAGAAATAATAGTATTCTATTAAAACTAGCTGTGATTGGTGTTTCCTAAACACCGAAACAAACTCAGAGGTCACAGTCTCTTTTAAAGTCCAGACGTTATCTTGGTAAGATCATGTGGCGATTTCTCCTATTATTCGTTTAATCATCTTAATACTTATTGATTACATTTTTAAATATTTTAATAAAAAAACATTTAAAAATATAAAAAATTGTAGCCCACCGGTATCCGGAACAGGGTCCAAGCTACCGGTGGGCTACTATTTTTATATTTATTATTATTAGTATTAATTAAAATTATAAAGTATCGTGCATGCAGCACCTTCGCAAACACATTTTTATTGCATAGTGTGTCCATATATTTTCCGTTGGCTGTACACCTACCTCGCTTTCTTGGCATGCAAATGTAACTGGGCCCAGCCCTGAACGAGAATGGCGCGCAACCCGACCTCAGCTACAGCCTGTATAATGTCAAAGTTTTTATGTGATTTCGCTGAACACCACGGCTTTGCTCGCCTGTTCTGTTATGGAGATTGGCTTGTAAAGGATATTGTAGGTAGTTTTTAACCCACGACGCAAAAAGAGGGGTGTTGGGTGAATAATGTGTGTCTGTGGCACCGTAGCTATTAAACGGGTGAACTGATTTGAATGCGGTTTAAAAAAAAATTAAAGGCACTTATGAACGTCAATTTTACAAAAAATTGAATTGATTGTAGTCGCCCCTTCCAAAAAGTAGTTTTCGGATGGAGAAGAATGGGCTTCCCATCACTGTCCACTGATTTTGCATTTGTTAGCACCCTTTTGAACCTAAAATGTCGCCATAATTTACGGTTCCTCTCCGTTCGCATTCCCTCCATTTAACAATGCACATTAGAATGTCTTAAATTGCAGAAAATAAGTGAGAAAATATAACACTTCCAAACGACATATCGTATCATCCACTCTTTCAATATCAATTGCCTAAACTTAAGTCGCACTTTCGGCAACGCTTTGCGCGGGCGCCGCACGGGCATCGGCAGAGGCATGATGTTAATAATGCATGAGACTTCGAACGTTACTTAATATTATGCACTATTTGATGCTGCTGCTCTGAAGTCTCGTCGACGTTTTCTGATGGATAGCATGAAATTGGGAAGGTATATAGGGGTTTGAATGTTGCCGATGTCGTTAGGAGGCGGTAATTCCTAAAATGTATAAAGATCGGTCAAAAATGTACGAACAAGATTTTGTTTACAGTTCAGAACCGAATTTGTATGTCATTAATAGCTACAGACAAGACCCCTACATGTTTCACTTATTACAAAACCGCTTTATTAATTGTAATTCTCGAATATTTCCAGACAGATTACATATTATAAATATTAGATCGGCAACAAGTGAAGAAAAAAACCGGCCAAGTGCGTGTCGGACCACGCACAATGAAGGGTTCCGTAGTTGGGATGAATTTATCCCAAGAACAAACTTAACATTGTAGTTGAAAAACATGTTCTCCCATACGGAATGTATGGGAGATCATGTTTGACAAACTGAAAATTTAAGTTGATTATTACTCGCTAACCTGTACAGCCTACTTAGCTCTGATAGTTTTCCTTTTAATTTCGTTATATATACTACTGCTGTGAATTTTTTCACAAATCCAAGTGCAACCATTTAGCTGGCAGGGGGGGGACACTTGACTCTAACAAAAAAATTCAGTTAAAAGCTTAATAGGTATTTCACAAACGGATCCCTGAATCCAAAAATGGTTTTCACAAACTCACAATATTTTTAAACAAACTTTCTAATGATACCCCACAACATGGGGTAAATGAGAAAAAAAAAACATCACCACTTTACGTGAGGTATCCTAAAAAAATGTTTTACTCTTGATTTTATTTTACCACTTTGTCGGCATGATTTATATGTATACATATGCCAAATTGCTGCTTTCTAGTACTAACCGTCTCTGAGCTAAGTCGCGGACAGACACTACGGAACCCTAAAAAGGGAATTTATATTAAAGACCGAGATGATTTTTTTTTTCACGAGTTCCGTGCTCTACTTTTTACCATTGACTGCGAGAAAATAAATAGTAGTAGAGTATTTATATTTATCACATGATATTATATGATCGGTAATAAGAGGAAAAATAATAATAGCCGCACGGGTCGATCCATCAGGTTAAGCTACGCTTGTCGGGGTTGATCAGTAGATGGGTGACCATCTTTACATACCGAGACTCCTCCGTAGCTCGGAAAGCACGTTAAGCCGTTGGTTGTCATTCGTGGATCTTTGATAGACGTTACGGGTTGTCAGAAGCCCGAAAGTCTGACCATCAGTCTTACCAAGGGGTATCGTTAATGCGTTGTGAAGGTCAGATAGGCAGTCGCTACATTTAATATACTGGTATTCAGTTGCATCCCTTTAGACTGGAAACCGACCCCAATATGGTTGGGAAAATGCTAGACAGGTTGAAGAGAACAAAGGATTCAATATAAAAATTTAAAGTGTTTTTATTCACTCACTGACTAAAAGAGTTTTATTCACTGTTCTCGACGAATAAAATACCTTTTCGAGTGGCAATGGTAAAAAAGTAATTGTCTCGCCATTAACAACTTAAGAATCAACACAACAAATCATTAGAATTCGCATTGTAATCTTGTGTGTTAGTACAAAAGGCCCCAGTAACAACATACGTTCATTATTCTCATCGCTTACCTCGGTACAATTACTGTACCTTTTTTACGATAAGCTGACCCGAAAATTTCTCGGTAACTTGCCATTTTTCTGCAAACGTTTTTGTTTGTTTCGTAATATCGTTATATTGGGGTGAGGCTTTATTTTGTAAGCAAAAAGAATAGGACAATATTCTGGATGCTGATTATTGACATTGGTATGTGACCGTAAACAATTCAAAAGCGAATTCATTTGTTTTTAAAAGAAACCATCGCGGGTTTACATCTCGCTAGTTTGCTGTGTTTGAATAGTTCTTTAAGTTATTTTGAACATGAACAATGGTGGAATGCTTTAAAAAGTTTGTTATAGTTCTGTCTGTGAAAACAATAGACGATCACGTATTCGTTTTCACACGCTGTTATTATGTCGATCTTCTGCCCGATCGTTGCTGTAGTGCTGATGTTCAGTAAATGATATAATATGACGATGGCAAAATGGAAATCTCTACTCATAATTTAGGCAAAGTCAGAATTAGAGTTTAGAAGTATCTTGGAAAACTCTGGAGTTTTTTTTAAAGAAATATTTATGACAACTTATGTCATATATTTCGTATGACCTTTCTTCAGGTGATTTCAAACATAAAGTCGTTGCAATAACAACCAGTCGACTGATATTTTTCTTTCTCACAATTTCTTATTACAAAACTTGATACATCTGTCCCCATCGTGGCCACAATATGAAGCGTAACGCAGCAATATGCTAGACTGGTGTAATGTTCGCCTTCGGAGTGTGCTATATGTATGTCAATGTGGAGTATTGAGAGATACCAAGTGATGGAGCACGTAGGTAATCGGAGACGTAGGGTAGAATATGAGTCAGACGTTCGGTTTACATATGTTACTGCCGAGTTCTGAAAGATGTGGTGTGACTACACACGCGTAGGTATGTGATAGTAAACATTAGGAAACAAGTTCGATAATATTTTACGATCTTCGGTATGGCCAAACGTTTAAGTACAAACCAATGCCTATAGCCTGCTGTGAATGGGAAGAGAAATGAGACAGAATTTTTTTTTGTGAATTTTTTGTGCCTGCGCTATTTGATCTTCACAAAATATTACTAACGCGCTAAGTGAACGAAAACCCTATTTCTTGACCAAGCCAACATGATATACTTTACTTTGCCCAATATGTCAACAAATTCAAAACACGTCAAGTCAACTCAGATACCTGTACCATTAAACAAAGCTAGCCAACAGGATAAATCCATTAAACTTCATTTAACTTACTCAAGTAATAACTAAATTACCGAAACCGAAGTTGAAATGAAATGAAATTGTTTATTCTGTAAATAGGATATCGGATTCTGAAAAAATAAATGAAAGAGAAAAAATAAAAAAATATCCTTAAAGTCTTTTGTTTTGAATATAATTTTCAACAATGTCAATGTATATATAAAACTGGTTTATTGTGATGAATAATTAAAATGTCAAGTTTTATGGTTTTCACAAGGCTTAGCAGAGCGAGCAGCTCAATCCCAAGATTTTTTTATCTTCTAAATAATCTGAAATTTTATAGTACACTTTTTTACAAAGTTTGGTTTTAATACAGCTTTTAAATCGTTTAATGGGTAAGTTTCGAATGTCAATGGGAAGTTTGTTGTAAAAGCGTATACATTGACCCATGAAACAGTTGCCTACTCTGTGGAGCGTGTGCGATGTACAGCAAGGTTGTGTTTATTCCTGGTATTTAAACTATGCATATCGGACATTTTCTTAAAATTTGATTTATTTTTGTGTACATAATAGGTTTTCAAAAATGTATTGTGAGGCTACAGTCAGAATATTTATTTCTCTGAATTAATCTCTTGGACCTAGGTTGTAAATGGCTCGAACACCCTTTTTCTGTAGAACAAAGATAGTATTAATGTCCGCACAGGTTCCCCAGAGAAGAATCCCATAAGACATAAGACTATGAAAATAACTAAAATAAACAATTCTGGCTGTATCTACGTCAGTTATCTGTCTAATTTTTTTAACAACATAGGCGGCCCAACTAAGCCTTCCTGACAATTTTTCTATGTGTGGGCCCCATTGTAATTTACCGTCAATAGTTATTCCAAGAAAAACTGTTGACTCAACAGGGTCCAACTCTATTCCATTAACTTGAACATTGGTAGTTAGCTGCCTAACATTTGGCGTTGAAAATTTTATGAGTGTAGTCTTTTTTTCGTTTAGGAGAAGATTATTTACATTAAATCAATGCACAACTTTAGAGAGTGCATCGTTAACTTGTTGAAAATTGACTAACTGACGTTTGATTTTAAAAATGAGGGAAATGTCATCCGCGAATAATACGATCTTGTGATTATCCCTTATGTGGTAAGGTAAGTCATTTATATAAGTTAGAAATAAGAAAGGACCTAGAATTGAACCCTGCGGAACGCCGACCGCAGATCTTGCAGATCTCTTACCATTAACATCAACCCTCTGAATTCTGTTATTCAGATAAGAAGTCAGAAGGTCAAGAGCCTTGTCCCTCATACCATAGTGGTACAGTTTCCTGATGAGAGTATCATGATGTACGCATTCGAAGGTCTTGGACAAGTCGCAGAAAATGCCAACAGCATCTTGCGACTCCTCCCAGGCCTTGAATATGCTTTACAGTAATTCCACGCCCGTGTAGTTGAACGACCCTTAAGTAAAACCAAACTGTTTCAGATGAAGTAAATTATGTGCATTGAAATGTCCTAACATTTGTTTTAAAATATATTGTCAAAGATTTTGCTCAATGAAGGTAATATCGAAATAGGCCGAAAATTTGTGGGATCAGTTGTGCTGCCAGATTTGAACAGTGGAATCACTTTGCTAAGTTTCATCAAATCGGGAATTACACCAGATACAAAACAAGAGTTAAAAACTATTGCTAAAAAGGGTATGTACTGATAATCCCCAAAGGTCAGCAGATTTTTTTACATCAAGCTTTTTAAAAGATTCAGCAGTAATAATTGTGAATTTAAAAAGTTTGTCACATGCTGGTACACATTCTTTAAGTATTGAGTAAGCAGAAGTGGTTGCCTGGAAAAGATTGCAGTAAGCGATAAGGCCGCCCATTGTATATTTTATAGTATTACTTTTTCTTTATGTAATGTATAATCTGGTGTACAATAAAGTATATATAAATAAATAAATAAATAAGTGGAGGACGACAATGACTCGACAGGATGCTCTATTTCATGAAGTCCCGAGAGCTCACAGTGAAATTTCCCGTGAACTATCCCGGTAGTATTTGTTCCCGATAATCCGGGACGGGGCTTTTGTCACATTTCATTCTAAGCTTCGATAGCGCGTTGAAAAATTAAATTTGTTACTCATACATTTCAGGTGACAATTTTCTATCAGACATTCCAAAGAGTTTCTTTGGATAACGAATATGCACTCCACACCCTCCTATGTTGTGGCTGTGTTTGCAAATATTACTATTTATAAGCTGTGCTAATAATTTTGATAGAGCAGGAAAAAACTAGCGACCCGTTTCTCAATTCTCATTCATACATCTCAGTCTCTTCAGATTCATGACCATATAGCAGGATATTGCAATTTATAGCCATGACCAGCTTTTTATCTATCAGGCTGTATCACTATTTAGCAGTCAATAAACCGTATGAATGCTAATAGCAGTTAATATGCTATCGATAACGATTTCATGAAATATGGAACAAAATAATTTGCATTTCAGCTCAGATTTCAGTACGTTTCAGTAGTTCATTGATTTCATGCTCATAACGAATATTATGGTGTTATATATTGCTGTAATCACATTAAATCATTATTCGTACATCAAGCAGATATCGATTTCATGCGATATTTCAGTATAGCTTATTTATAAACGTTACTTAACGGTCTAAATGTAAACAAACATAAATAATAAGGAAAAATGCACAACTCTTCTTTTAAAAATTGTAAGCGAGATGAGCATAAATATTATTTTAGGTATTTACTTTAAACAACCTGCCTACAAACTTTTATGCCTTTAAACTACATAGCGCAATTTCAGCAACTTTTATTCTCAATATTTATGCTAGATGGGGTCTCAAGCGGTAGTTTGGCACTTCGCCATCGAACTATAACATTTCGATGCACTTGCCTACCCGCTCGGGGTCATAAGCGCGATATTATATACATTATTTCGTATTTAGGGTACGTTATACAGGTACTCGTAGTTAAATGACTACGGCGTAGAGGTTTAGCCACGGCGTAGAGGGCTGGCTACGCCGTAGGCGAGCATCGGTGGCAAGATTTAATTACATAAATGACTGCCATTCGCAGATTTGGGAAAATAATGAAATTTTGCAGCTTGTAAATCTAGCTTAAAATTGAACGCAATACTATACAATTCAAGCGTAGCTGCAACCAATCTCAGGACTACACTCAGTTGGAGGTTCGCGCTGCGCCTGATTGAAAACTGTGAGCAATTGAGCAAACATTCACGAGATATGTACGGAACAGGTGGGGAATTGGAAACTTAGCTATTGATGCAGTGATGAAGTTTTGGTAGATTTGTTTTGGGAAAGGTGGGTGAACATTTTGTGGGAACGGAAGAAAGTTCCTGGTTTTGATTGTCAGGCTGTAGTTAACGTGCCTGTTTCACCACTCTGATATGTTTCTGACAACTTCTGGTAATCTCTTTTCTGAAAACTGTAAAACAGCCCCTAAAAGTTGTTGTATGGACTCTTGAGAATGATAAATAGATCTTTATATGTGGAGGAAAATTATCTGTTAACTTCTTATCAGGGAAGAAGATTTCCTTATTGTATAAAAATAAAAAACGAGCCTCAACGTAACATTAGGGTTATCTTCACTTAACTCTTGCTCTACATAAATCTAGTTACCCACTTCAGACGCACTCGCAAGTATAGTTCACATAAACCCTACGTCACGCCACCCAACCCCGAAACGCAAGCTTACAACAATAAAAACGCTTGAAAGCCTCTCGTAAAATAAAACAAAGATGACGCCGGCGTAACTACAGCCATCTAGCGGACGGCCGACGAACTAATGACGTCTGCATCGCGTTAATGAAGTTTTCCGGCTAAATTATGTCCTGAACATAGTATGGCTGGGTAATCGGGTGACGTAAAATTGCTTATAGGGTTAAGCTGTAGAATAAACGGGTTAACTAACATCGAGCTAGGATACAAATGTGTTTCACGAAAGAGACTGGTACACAAAGTTGTAACCTTCTGTGCCATTCCACACGGAATAGCAAATTCTTTCGACAAAACTTGTTTATGTGTATATAAAAAAGTACTTTGTTGGACATACATTTATTTAAGGTTTACAGTAAAATCTGGTCCTTCAAATAGGCCATATACTAATAAGGCCAAAAAACTGATGAATAAAAGCTACGGTACTTATAAATCTATTAGCTTTTATAGTGCTTACGTGGTAGCTCTGCATGAACACCTTAAACTCATTTTACTGTATATACGTGCTATGTGCATGTATGCCAGCGGCGAGAGCTAAATGTAGGAAGTCAAATTAAAAATCTGTGTTCATGTATCATAAATTGTGTAAGTAAATCTATACAACCAGTGCAGTCACGTATGACACGTGATTTGACAAAAAAATGTTTTTTGCTCAGCGTTTTTGTATGTATCCCAAACAAAGGTCGCGAACATTAATATCTACGTGCAAAGTAAATATTTTGCGATACACAGTTTTCACTATACAGGGTAAATTTTTTTTCATCTGTTAATGTACATAATGTATATCAAAATGTCTCAAAAAGTTAAGGACAGGCATCTAAGCCCGTTTTCCTGTAGCTGCAACGATCACGGTAGCTGCCGTCAATGCTCCATCTCAAAAGTCCACCCTGTTTAAGATATTGCACACGGTAAGTAGGTAGATGTAGCATTATTTAGTGTGAGACTCAAGGGGCTGGAATCACTTGAGGCTTGCTCCGAACACAGGTAATTAGGTTCTAGTTTAGTCTAGTGACTCTAGTGCATTCTAGGCAGTATATTATATTAAGCTTATGGCTGCTTCTATGATATATCAAAGTGTTTGCAACGTATGTACATAGGTTCGTGACTGAGTTCACTTTGATGCATCGATATTAACATTTTGGCAAGCCAACGATTTCTCTCGATGCTGAACGGTCGAGTCAGTGCCAAAACGTGCACTACCTGAACTTTCCATCAATAAGGAACTGTAAAACTCTATTTTTATTAAAGGTACGAAACGTTTCCTCGCTTGCAAAAAAAGCGTAACTTGAATGCTGGCAACAATCAATTCACATTATTAAATGAGTACTTAATAGTTTACACGTTTCTAGTTACAAAATTATAAAATTCATTAACACACAACGTTAGACGTGTGTATGATATTTTTTTTACCTAAAATAAGATGGTTGAGCTGTAATTGCGTAAACTACGAAAGTCAAGTTTGAGTTTAATAAAACCTTTAATTCGATCTTGATAACGTCTTTCACAGACTTATTTTCAATTTGAGCGTGCAGTCTAGTTCAAACGTGCTTAAACTAAGCCAATTTGGCTTACCGCCACTGATAGGGGCGGCAAAAAATAAGCCAAAGCTGCGGTTGAAGAGTTATAAAAAAAAACTCTGCCATTATACAATTTATTAAATAAACAATTGAAGCAGAAGGAAGTCGAGTTCATTTATTAGTTAATGTTTTTATTTATAATTCTTATAATTTTGAATATAAGAATATTTTTAGCAAACACTCTAAAATCCAAGGATTTTAAAGCTCAGAACAGGACAGTTGGCATGAAAAGCAGAAGACAAAATTGCACAATTTTCCTCTGCAGAGTATTCTATTCTACGGAATCTCGAACTGAGTGTGGTAGTAGTTTTTATGAAAATTGCGAATATTCTGAAAAGGATTCGACAAGAACATTAGACGTGCTTTGGAAGATAACTGTCTCCTATAACATTATCATTTTTAAATGCGTCTTGGTGGTCTCATCCGCGTTTATTATATTCTTAAAAAGTACATTAAAAATATATAAAACTTTTATTCTCCACTTTAGTATGACGGCGTGTAATAATGAGGCGGCTGAAGTGACGTCCCGCGCTAAAAAATATAGACGGCGAAGTAAAACCACTTGAAATGCGCACTTTTTACGTTAAATAATATGAAAAATATGTAAAAAGAAACATAAAATGTTGTGCGAAGTTATGTTCTAGTACTTTATGTGCGTCGTTAGTATGTTGAAGAGATATTTTTGTGCTTAAATTGTCTGTATGTAGAATTTTGTACACTTTTCTGTTATTTTGTCTGTCTTTTTGTTACTCAGAATAATTTCCCTAGTCGGCACTTCCTAATGAAACTCTTTTTATCCAAGTAATTTATAGCTTGTAATCAAACTTATGACATTTTCAGGCCCAACACTGTTTCTAAAAGCAATAGTCGTTAAACCTTTCGTGACGACAATTTAAACTTTTCTACAAAACATGGAAACGATAAAATACATCGAAAATACAAATTTAGTTTAGATGTATTTTATCGTTTCCATTTTATTTCCTAACATTCGTCCTTTGACGATCGACGTTACAATGATAGTAAACGTGTAATACGCGACAAATTCTATCCAATTCAATGAATCGTTGACGTAAACTCACGTAATTTTCGCGTAAACAGAAAATACAAGATAGAAGTTGCGCCGTAAATCAGAGCACGTAAAGTTACTGCGAAGAAACGCAGCAATGTATTTTAGTGCCGGTGAATTGGTCGTTTATCTCTAAGGAACATTGTACGGAGGAATGAACGTACATCGCCTTTGCTTTCATTTATGGACTGGCTTTAAAGTTTATGTGATTTTAAAAAAGGAACTGGTTTAATGGCCGCAGTTTCTAAGTTGTGGTACAAAACATGTTATAATTATGAATAACATTTTAATGAGGCTTGTAAAACTATATTATAAAACAAGTAGCTTGTTCAACCAACGCCTAAATATATAAATATTATTATGATTAAAGAACTTCTATTTGAATGTAATGAGAGATTAATGATGTTGTTATTCTTATCTGTTTCTTCACAATTCTCAAGGCTCTATTTCATAAAGGCGTTAATCACTTCACACAGAAGTGTTTGATTTAAATAATGTCTGAAGTTATAAATTAAGGGAGCTTCAATTATTATACACCTATTTTAATTTGTTTCAAAAATACTTAATACAATCACTAATATTATTTTGTTTGTTTATTTGTTTGTTACGCTTTCACGCTAAAACAGCTGAACGGATTTGCATGAAATCTGGCACATGGGTAGACGTGACATCTAAGGACATAGGAAAAAAAAATATACCGATATTCCCACGGGATCAAGGATCATGCGGCAGACTCATGCGCAGCTAGTATAGGATAAACCGCGGGGCGCAGCTAGTATAGGATAAACCGCGGGGCGCAGATAGTATAGGATAAACCGCGGGGCGCAGCTAGTATAGGATAAACCGCGGGCGCAGCAAGTATAGGATAAACCGCGGGCGCAGCAAGTATAGGATAAACCGCGGGGTGCAGCTAATAGAGGATAAACTGTGTAACTTCGACTGCTTCGTTACTCTGCTGGTCGCAAGGACGACTGCTGAGCACGAGGTTGACACCCAGAACGGGCAGTGTTATTGAGTTATTCTATCCGGGATTTCTTAAAAGAAAGTCTATATTTATATCCGATTAGTGCCAATAAGGTCACCCTTATAACATGGTACCTAAACTTAATTGACGAAATGTAGGTGGACTATACCTCTTTGCCTACCTCTCAGAGAAACACACGCTTGTCGTTAAGATTCCTACATAATTATCTGAGTTCAACGCACTCATCTATACTCCTTCAATTGTAGCTCAGTGTACATTGCAGCCGCACTCACGCTTCATTTGATTCGCCAATAATTAATAGAGCGAATGGCTAATTGATTGTATTCACCATACACGTACACAATCTAATCAGTGCACAAGTCAATGTTATGTAACGGCAGGTGGAATCTATTATTGACGAACGAGCGAAGCGTTTCTGCTTCAAATCTGGCGAAATTTGCTTTCGTGTGTCGGTTTGTTAGTACTCTTCTACAGGTCGTATTTTACAACTGACTTAGACGAAACTTGGTATACAGGTTTAACGACTTAATTTTTTTTTTTTTGTTGTCGGGGATTTTTGATTGGAGGGGTACTTCCTCCAAAGAGGGGCAAAAAGGGAGCTTCTGGATATCCCCGCCTTACGAGATTTGATATAGATGGTTCTTATTTTATTTGTAAGGTAGTAATTTTAAGTTGGTGTCATCAAAAGTTGGTGAATATTTGACAAGGATCTTCGGTTTGATGACCAGAATAACTTCTCAAAATGCAGTAAATGGCTCACTTTTAGATAAACTACTAGGTAAGGATTGATGGAGCACCTTTTTTTTTTTTTTTTTTTGAGGATGGGAAATTATCAAATAACTTCTCCCGCTCTGGGTGGAGCGGGAGGGCGTGTCAGACTTTTACTGACTAAAACCCACCCGTGTTCCTTCCGTTGCCTGTGTGCCGAGGTCGCGATATCCCTTTCAGACAAACCCGCAACCCCGGCAGGCATTGGCCCTTCCGGACCCCGTCAGTTGGTGCTGACATCTCTTTGAGGCGCGCGTGGAACACAACGCGCCGTCGACCCGGGCCTGGTCCCTATCGGACGGCGAGCTACCCATTGCTCACCGTCCGCAAGCCCGCGCCTACGGTGGCCGGAAGTCGGCTCGCGACTCCAATTGTAACTCTTGTGGGTTCAAACACTTGGACTTGTTGACTTGGATTTGTTTTCTGAAAAAGTATTTTTTTCTGACTGTGCGATCGTTTTTATTTGTTGTTTTCTGTAGTTCCCTGGTCTTTACAGGCTGAGTCTTTAGGCATGAAAGAATAAAAAAAATCTGTGATACAAAGTTCATATTGTAATAATTACGATACAAAACGTTTCGTTCGTCAGGGGAAAAGTTTTGAGTCCATTAAAGTTTGGAGCACCTGGGACCATCTTCTCATCACAAAACTATTAGAGTTCATTTTGTGTGACTGAGTTTGACTTTCTTAGGTGTAGATATTAGTTGGTTAGTTGCGGGTTATTTCTGTTTAATTATCGTACCACCATATGCTTTTTAGTAACCTACAGCCGAAGTTGGGTATTTTTTAAAGTTAGATAGGTATATTAATTACAGGATAACATGAAAACAGGGAACAACGGAACTGACATGGTTATTTTCACTACTACAGTGATTTAAAACGGGATATTCACCATGTTTTAAAAAATATACAAAACATGGTAAATATCCCGTTTTAAATAACTTTAGTGGTAAATTAATTGTAGAACTGCTATTTTATGATACTTAATAGGTATGCCTGGAGGCTTTTATTTAGGTATAAAGTTCTGTTCGCGTTATCATGTCTGCTTGAATATAGTCTTCAGGTTTTTTGTTAGTATATTGGCGTGTGCCAGCTGACATATGGCAAATAATTGAATTTAATGTTTTATTTATTTATTTTATTATTTATGTACACACAGTAAAATAGATACAGATACGACATGTTTTGAGTTACTTTGTTTTGAAATGTTAATTACTTTGCACATTATTGTAAATAATCAAGTTCTTTTTACTTAACAGACAGCTGTGCTGCTGGGCAGTTTGTTGCGCCACTTCTTCTTCCCAGCTAAAGCATTATAAAGTAGTGAAAGGCGGGTATTTTAAGGGAGTGCTGATTCTCAGCCTAGTTTGAATAAATGACTTTTGGTTTTGGTATACAATCATGATATATTTTATATAATAAGACAAGTCATTTCCTTTCATCAATATCTCAAAAGATTTGTAGGGCAGGTACCGTTGTTAGTTCGTCCTTAGTCAAGTAAGACCAGTTTAAAGTTAAAAATACTAACTTGAAATTCTAAAATGCAATCAATGAGCGTTTTTGAACCAAAAACCCTAACCCACTTTGCATGGTCCAGCAATCGAATCCGGCGTTCATATTGTGAACTAGATGCTCAACAAAGCAGAAGCCATGCTTTTGGTACCAAAATCGGTTTGCTGACATCTCTGTATTTTGTATCTCAAAACTCAACCTCAGTATTGAACGTTCAGATTCCGTATCTTGGCAAATATTTATTGGAATACAAGCTGGTGTTTGTTACGTCTCAATATTCTGTGTAAGTGATATTGTATACAATTTGCTATGGGCAATTCTGGTATAGAGCTGTGCTTTTGGTGCAAGTTAATAAATCTGGTCGCGTGCCTGCCAGCAAAACATGTCAAGTAAACGAATCACTTAATTAAATATGCGTCAGATTTTCCGCCAGACATACTTTGTTATGGTTTCATAAGGTGCTTAGGAAATCCAATCAATCTATTATAGTTATTGTAGACAAGTTCTGTCTGTTAACAAAGAGGTGGCGGAACTCTTTCGCGTTTCTTGAAAAGTATAGTTTTGAAATTATAAAGAAATTGATTTTGGCTGTCTGTTATTCTTTGAGGTATTATCTACCCTTTCCCCTTTCTAGATTACCTTTATTCTATAGTCAAACTCTTTAATGAACATACCTTTAAAATTATGTAATTATTCACAGCTTCATCCAACTCGGCGACTCAACTTAAAACAATTAACAAAATAATTATCACAAAGTTGAAAGTGACGGGTGTGAGTGGGCCCACAGTCACTCTGCGAACTCTGCGTGACAACTTTCTGCACAGTTTTATTTTGTTGTTGGTTCAGCGGCCACTACGGAAGTCATTTCGCTTTTTGCGCGTTGAATATTTTTATGAATACTTTTCACATCCCGTTATTTTTTTTCTGTTTGTCGAACTTTACAAACTAGTTGCTGGTTTCAAACAATCTGCATCTGATTTAATTTTATTATCCAAAATGAAATGTGGTTATTTTTGCGTGAACGTGTGAATATCGTTACGTTCTGTATTCATTTTATACATACAACATTTTTGGTAACTTTGTTTCGTAGTGTAATGGTCATACTATGTTTTGTTTGTGTATACGATTTTTTCTTAATTTTTGGTAGAAATGTTTGTATTGTCTTAACAAGTTAGTTTCATTACGTTCGTTATTTTTATTGCAAATAACAGACATATTTTTCAAACTTTAAAAATAATAAGACTTCACAAAACCGAGGCGTGCCAACTCAGTGCAGTGCCTGTCAAAATGTACCTACATTAAAAGGTTACTTGAGAAGCGTGCCACTCTGTCACGCGAGTTAGCGACTATGTTTTAAAAACTTTGTTCAATATAATTATATTATTACAACCTTTTGATGCCACTGCACTATTGTGTTTCCTCAGTTCGATCCTCCAGAGGTATTTAAGAAGTTGTTTCTTGTTTGATTACAAAATGAACGGCGCATAACAATGCATGGTCCGTAATATTGCGACTAACTTTGGTCGATGTATGCAACGATAAAAGTAACTTATAAGGTTTATAGTTTGTATTTACATTTCATTCATAGTTTAACCTTTTTTATCTCAACTCCTTCATTTGTAGTGGGAATGTTTAAAAGAAGACAGTCAATTTTAACGACTGCCCCAATTTTTTTCCAGTACATTTCACAAAACAGCGCACAGTGCGACGTGTTCTCATAGTCCGTCGTCTTGGGAAATCTAAGATCAGAGTCGCGACGAATTTAATTAAAACGAACAAAACCTTTGCTTTCCTTCATTGTGCATTTAATTTTTAGTTTTTGATCTTTTTTTTGTTTGGAAGTAAGAGAAAAAGTTAACTTCTAAACAGTTTGCGAACATATTTTTAAATTTTATCGAGTTGTTTTAATCTATTAAAACATTATGTATCTTCTCTAAGCCGACTTAAAAATCTGCGGAATACTTTGTTAATGTCATCTCTAAATAATTTATTAAAACAAATGAACACTTTATTCAAATGAAATCGTCTACTGGGGCCTTTCTTAAGTAAGTGTTGCCAGTCTTTTTTTATTATTAAGTAGAAGTTTAATATTAGGGACTAAAATAAAAAAGAAGACTAAAATGGCTTACGCACGATTGATCGACTTTAATTTCATAGTTACTTTTGTTTATTTTACCTATTTTAAACCCTTACAAGAAGAATTTTCATATTGATGAAACCTCTATCTATTATTAGGGTAAAAGTTTTCTGTCTTGTTATCGAGCGATTCTCTTCTTTACGTAAATATTTTGAAGGTATCTTTTCCAATACCCGAACACCCGTGACTCTCCTTATCTGAATCTTGAAAAAGCAATTAATTCCCTTCGCCGTGCAACTTTGATCCCTATCCTGTTTGAACATAAATTCTCATTATCTTAGGATTTTATCGAAGAATTTGACTTTTAAATGAGACCACAGTGCAGGAAGTGTGCCCTTATCCCACATAGCGCTGTAAGGATGTTTGTGCCCAAAAATAGAGTGCGGTGTCATTGTTATAGATAGTGGAGGTTTACGAGTGGCTGTGTTTTATGTAGAGGCAAGGTTCGGTAGGATAAGCCAAATAGAACAATGCTTTTCTTAGTGTAAAAACAGCGTCGAGACCTACTTAAAAAAATTATACGATATACGTAAGTATCATTTTTTTGAATAGGTTCTCAGTGCCAATATGAATGTAGACCGAAGCAGAAAACAAAATACGAAAATCTAAATAACAAGATAACCGAACCAATTTACAAATAAGTTAAATGTGAAATTAGTTTTCAAATTGTAATAATTATAGCCTATTTCACCATAAAAACACAATAATATTTTATACACCTTCGCCAGTCCTGACACTTTGCCTACCTCTACATAATTATAAGTAACGTAATGGATCAATCCGAACCGCGGCGACCATAGAAATATAAATAACAGGAGAAGTGGCATGGGGGCGTGTCTGTGTCCGCGCGTCATAATCACGATGCACATGTCTCAGGCAAATGGCCGTCTCCGCTAACTAGTGCGCTTTCGAACGCGATCGTGATTACATTTAAGAATACCGTGTTGTTCAGTAGTTTCTTGTAAAAATCGAAGCCAAACTAGAAACTTTATAAATCATAGAACCACTTATCATATATCAGCACAAGTATTTTACTATATTTGTGTTGAAAATCATGAAAACCAACAAATCGTAAATCATTTTTTGCCTTTACTACGTTATTTTTGTTTTCATATCACAGCGACTGTACTATTATTGTAGTAAACACATTGCTTCTTTACCACTACCTAACTATGTTGCTAAGTAACTGGACAAGTAACGTAAAAATCACAAAACTAAATTTTATTTAAGCGTTTGCATCGCGTATTACCGCCGCTGTGTCTTGCGACAAGTTAGTGATGTGGTTGTGTAGATCCACTAACGTAGGCTATCGACAACAATGTCGATTGTCGTATGAATTTATATTACTATTTAAGTTTATTCTTCAATTTGTGAACAGTTACTCGTACAGCCTGATTGGAAGACCGATCTGAAATCTTGTTTTATACTCATTTAGATTTTTCATAATGTTGAATTTTATGATTTACTTAATATTTTTAGGGTTCCGTACCTCAAAAGGAAAAACGGAACCCTTATAGGATCACTTGTGTGTCTGTCTGTCCGTCTGTCACAGCCAATTTGCTCCAAATGAAATCGACCGATTTAGTTGAAATTTGGTACACATATGCATTTCTGTAACCCAAACACGAACGTGTAAAGTAAATAAATGAATTTTAAATTTTGGGGTTACTTTTGGGGGACAAATAATAAAACTAAAATAAAAAAAATTGCAAACTGAACCGTGTGACATATCAAATAAAAGGACTTGTTGCGAGGATCTTAAATATTTTTTTTTATAATTTTAAACTAAATACTTTTAAAGATATTTAAGGGAATTGATGAAATTAGACTATTCCCCCCCTTATCTCCGAAACTATTGAGCCAAAAAAATTTAAAAAAATGAAGTCTATGATCTTAACATATTGCAAATCTCTCAATATTGTTGTTGTGATGTTAAGTTTGTTGTTGAGATTAATTCATCTCAACTACGGAACCCTTCATTGTGCGTGGTCCGACACGCACTTGGCCAGTTATTTTTTTAGCTACGTATTGTTTATTTGTATCATCTTATTACTCGTATGTCTGTATCGTTTTTTATTTCAATTTTTTTCAGGAACTCCCAAGATTTTTAATACTTACAATAATAAATGGGAGAATCGATACCTTTCCTATTTAGTCACTAGCGTATAAAATAAATGGCTTTTGCACAGCACAACGATAGCGATCGATGTTTTCGTGTGAGTGAATTGTACGGTGCATGGTAAATGCAGGCTGTGTTTGATGGGATAAGGTTTATATTTGATTGTGTAGTACGTTCTGATTTATAAATTGCAAGTGTGAGCGCGACCTTGTATTTATTGGATTTAGTAATCTGCATGTGTAGTTGTAAGCAAGTTGGCAAGGTAGAGGGGAGCTAGTGGAGACATTGGGTTTCAATATATTTTAACTACCGGGCATATCTCCTTCTTTCTTGTATCTATGGCGGCGACTGTACTATACGACCTACAAGGGACTCGCTAATTAGGTGTCTTTGAATTTCTTTGACTACAATATTCATGTTTAAATTCTTTCCGACGACTCGGAGGTACAAAGACGTATTATCCGAGTTCGGGAAGCCGAAAAAGAGGATTATGAGATAATCCTCTCATATCATATTAACGTGTACAAGTACGAATGGGATATATTCTGAGTTAAATCTCAAACTTGTATTTGCTACATCATTTCATTGCCATTTGCCAAAACCTTACTCTTATTAGACAGACCAACGATTAATTTAAAAGAAAAAACAAAAAAGCTGCAACGAAAGTTTGAATTAAAGAACCAATTTTGCTTTGTCCACTCACACAAAAACTACATCGTGCAAGCGAAATATTGTAAATCCGAAACTTGTTTTTTTTTTGTTTTATAGATCCAAGTTGAGTCATGACTTTGACCAAGTTTCCGCGACTCGGCGCACTGGGCAAGAGAATTTTAATTTATTACCATCCTATTGAGCTTAGAGAAGTGATTGCAAACAATCGAACTGTACTTTTTACGGGCACAGTTGGGTAATTGGAAAAGTTAAGAAGAATGTTGAGACAATGGTGAATGTTTAGGACCCCCGGGGCGAAAAATTTGAATATTTTTGAATGGTTTTTGGACCAGATAGTCTTAATAAATCCTACCTATAGTAATATAGGCAAGGTTTATTAGTTCAAGTTTTAATCCTTATTCGGACCCCTTTATCTCTCTTATCGTTTAGAAAGTTCAGAAAATAAAAGTAATATCTGGGTATTTTTTGTACTATACTTTAATTTCAAGATAAGTTTCTAGCTTTTTTCTTAATATGATAAAAGTGGTTAAGTTTTTCTTGGCTTTAATAAGAGTTCTCAGTTACTGTTAATAATTATGTACAAAACAGCATAAAAATTGAAACCAGAATAAAAGATGAACTCCACACATTGTTATTTAAAAATCGTCTCCTAGCATGCGACCTCTATTTTAAGCCCTAATTCAAAAACACATTCAAAATTCAAAATATTTTATTTCACATAAACCTACAAGGGCACTTATGAAACGTCAGAAGCTAGGTGCACGGTTCCAATTGATCGTTTCCTATGAAGACGAGCGGGCAAGAAACTCCACGGTTACTCTTTTAAAAATAATTCAGACACGGTCACCGTTTCAAAAATTTCCGTCTCTCCAGAGATTGCTAACTTTCTTCCACCGCGACCGAGAAGGTTCTAGTAACGAGTGCGAGGCCACAAGGAGGTTGGAAACATTCACTTATATGATTTTCTTCAAGGTCGTTTTTGGCCTTCAGCCAGAAACGTTTAAAACCGGTTAGACGTGACTAGTTATTTCATTCATGATTCTGGTTTCTAGTTTCGAAACTTCAAAGTCCTACGCGGGTATTATTTATTTAAAATAGGCTTCTTGATGACAAACTTGTATGAGCTTGGAGGTGGTAGTGGCGATTCAAAAACATTACCTTTAATAACAGCAAAAAAGGCACTGCCTTTTACAAAGAAGTATCCAACAAGCTAATATAGGATAATGATCCTATGTTAGCTTGTTGTATACTTCTCTTGTGGTCGGCTGAATGCAAATCGCCGTACCAGGTAGAATGATTACTAGTTTGGAAACAACATAAATGACTACAGAATAAACATTTAAGTTCGTAATATGTAGATTTACAGGAATCAATTTTTCACCTTGGTCACAGCAAAGCGTACATCTTCATAGCATCTCATTCAGAACCGAGACACACCTTGTACGAGTGAACCTTAACAATGATACATGTACACACCACCTTTTCAACGAGTTTTTTCAATGTACGTAGAGTAACTGTTATGAATCATGTATATGATACAATTTGACATTGACAGCGCCTTTATATCGTAGCAGTAATAGCGGTGTTCGTAGTTCAAGTGACGTGAGGTTGACCGTACAAGTGACGTGAGGTTGTCCGTACAAGTGACGTGACGTTGTCCGTACAAGTGACGTGAGGTTGACCGTACAAGGGACGTGAGGTTGACCGTACAAGTGACGTAAGGTTGACCGTACAAGTGACGTGAGGTTGTCCGTACAAGTAACGTGAAGTTGTCCGTACAAGTGACGTGAGGTTTACCGTACAAGTAACGTGACGTTGTCCGTACAAGTGACGTGAGGTTGACCGTACAAGTGACGTGAGGTTGACCGTGCAAGTGACGTGAGGTTGTCCGTACAAGTGACGTGAGGTTGTCCGTACAAGTGACGTGAGGTTGACCGTACAAGTGACGTGAGGTTGTCCGTACAAGGGACGAGAGGTTGACAGTACAAGGTCTAATACAGCATTAATTTTCAAAGGTCTAATTCTTTGTGCGATTAAACGAAAGCTGCTCGTCCATTTTACACCTTACTTACAAGTTTATTTTAGACTTCTATTTTTGGAAATTCGTTGACATTTACCTTAAGGGCTGCTTGGCTTGGCTACTATAGGGGTTGAGATTTAAGTAGGTAATTATAACTTTGCGTTTCCATGAAACAGAAATGTGTATTACTCATGATTGCTAAATATGTTATTTTCAAAGATTAGAGAAAGAAAGAAAATACATTTATTTGGAACAGACTAAAATGCACACTTTCATAAATGCATTTATGAAAGGATAAAAGACCGGACAGAATAAAACTTTTTTTCCGAGTTTACATAAACCTTAGCTGTCAACACGCGACGCATTATTAAAATATTTAAAATGAGTAGTATATCTAAACTGGAATCACCAAAAGAATGGTGATAAAAAAACAAACAATATGTGTTAATTTATGGCCCGAACCGTGCCAGTATGATAGTTAAACTTAAGTAAGATTGTAAGGTCTGTCAGTAACTTCTTATATTTGAAATATAAATCTGAATATTCAACGTGAACGTATCAAGGAGTTTATGTGAAAAGGCAGCGAGGGGACAAAGTTTTCTCGTTGAGCTGCTCGGCCATTCATGAGGAGAAACTTATAATGATCTGATATCGACTTCATACATCCCAATGAAAATATCTTCTACTTTCATATTTTCAGACCCTTTGACCACTTTCCAGTTTTCACGATAGGACTTATAATGTTGTAAGAGTTGGAGCCGTAATAATGAAGATTAATTTTAGTAGGATGATTGCTACGGCGTAGTGGTTGCTACGTTTTATCAGCTATGCCTGTCACGGCGTAGCATATGCTACGATGAAATCGCTGCGTCTACTATATGTCATAGGATAATAACAACCAATCTTATTGTAATTACCCAACTTCAAAAAAGGAGGTTATATGTTCGTCTGTATGATTTTTCTGTTATATGATGTTCATCGATCTTTTCGTCAATAATTGTAAACTGATTTTGAAAATTATTTTTCATTTGGTTGAAGAAGCTTGCGCGGTGGTCCCATATAAATTTTATTAAATTTTGCTTCGGTGGTTTTTGAGTTAGCTTCATAATACATATTTTTACCAATTAGTCTATGTGGATGATGTTACAATAACTTCCTATCACTGTTATTTATGTAGCGGTATTCCAATTTGTGTGGGTAAGGTACCACAACTAAAAAGAGAAGAAAAAAAAAAAAAAAGCATGCACTTTAAAAAAAAAAACACTACGAAGTGAAAAATTACTTTACCGAAATAAAATTAATTTTTCACTTTGTTGTGTTTTTATGTATTGAAATGCGACAGAGATGAACAAAACAAAGAAAATCGCCGTTTTCACGATTTGCTGACGAAACCCTGAAAAGGAAACGTTCACTGAAACGAGTGCATGAATAAAGCTCGGCTTCGTACAGCCTAATTTAGAGCGCTCGTTGAATATTTGAGGCTTATATCTGGAGAGTATAAAATTTTATTCGTCTCCGCCTTCAAGCTGCGATAATAATATCTTTATTTAACGACGCGAAGAGAATTTTTAAGATTTTTCCCAAAATTTAAGATTTTATTAGACGGTTTGAGGAGGTTAAGGATCAATTTGGTGAAGTGTTGAAAAACGTCTACTGAGTTTACTTAAAAAATATGATCGCTGGATAGTTTTTTTTAGTCTACAACAAAAAGTTAATGATAATAAATGGCAGCTTTCAAGTCAATTCAAGGGCCTACGCTAACTGACGCAGAAAACGACACTTTTATACCAAATGAAATATTCAAAAGCCAATAAATACTTGTCACATGACGCCCACATAGACTTATTATTCGGACATAACAATTAATCACCCACACACCTCACAATAAATTATTGTATCAATTATATTGTCAACGTCAGAACTGAACACATTCAACTCGTGTAATATGAAAGAACACACACTGTACAGTCAGAGTCAAATTTTTTGAGTTTTACCAAATGTATTGACCAAAATGTTGAAATACATGACTCACCATACTGGAGATAATAATTATCCTTAGTCTTGGTAGAAAAACGTATACACCTGTCAACGCGTTTGTTATGTTAGTCTTACATCAAACTTCATAGTTAAATGTCATGTTTAACAGTTGTTTAAACGGTTTTGTGGAAGTAAGGTATACGTTTAATATCTTACAATTTCAATCCATTTTTAGCAGACAAAGGCTTTTGAAATTCGATAAACGTAATCAATATGTTTCGCCTTTGACAGTACATCTCAATCACCATTACACGTACACACACATGCAATTGCACAGTGGTAAAAAATTGATACACATAGAAGGCAAAACAAGCACATGCACTCATAGACGTGTACGTACGGCGATCTCAAACAAATGACTGTCGCGAGTGCGCTTGCACTCGCTGTACGTGAAGCGTGTCTATACGTGCGTGCGTTCTCGCTCGATGTACGGAGCTGGTTACCATTTAAAATTTGAAAAGCTGAACATTTACAAAAAAGTCCGTAGATTTTATTGTTAAATCTTTTTTTTTCAGTAATAAATTAAAAATGTAAATTTACAAAAAAAATCCTATTTCGAAAAGTTCGAAGAAATGACAAGGTCTTGACGGAAAGTCCGGATGAGGGGCCAAAAAGCCGTCCGGACAAATCCGGATGGATGGTAACCTTCTGTACCTATCTATTGTGTGGCAGTGTGCCCGACGCGGTGAACGCCACGGAGCTAATGAGGTGCGATAGAATTCAACACCGAACAGTGTGCCGCGCAGTGCGCCGCGCGCCCGCCTGGAAATAATTCACTTCATCGACTTGTCGCCACTTTTTACTAAACTCTCTACCATTTTCGGAGTTTTTATTCAAACGTACGATTGCAGCCTTTCAATTTTATTGCATACTAGCTACTCGTAATATATATATGAATTCTTTATTTCGGACAACATAATATATGATCCACTGTGTTAGTAAATTTCTTATAATTAATGTTAGTAAATATATTATCTATATAAATTGAAAGTTATTATGACGCACAAACGAAAGGAAGTAGTTCACTCGTTAATCACCCCCACAAAACGTTTCAGAATAGGAGAGAAGATGTTGTAATGCCCGACATTCGTTGCGTTAGGAACTTTCTCCGGCGCGCACACAACACCTTACAAAGTTTCATCACAATCGGCCGAGCCATTTTCGAGTTTTTGCGAGACTAACGCTCGGCAATTGATTTTTATTTATATAGATTGTTATTAAATCTTGGTGAATGTACTTTTGATGGAGAGTGAAGATTAGAATATTAATAGAAGGAATTTAAAATTGAACAATTCTTTGAGTAAAGTTGTTTGTACTCGTTAGTATGTAGCTCCACTAGAATGTAGAGATAAGAATTATTTTATGTTTAAGGATAAATAAAATTAATATTCCATTGCTTAGAAATCTCGGTTTTCTACGTCAATGGGAACGGTTAGTGCCGTAGGAATGTTAGCAATAGACTTTCCTAACTAAACCAGTTTATAAGTACCCATTTTCAGAATAAGGACTTAGTCGTATGAAACTTCAATTTAAAAAAAACATTCAGTACGGTCAGCAACAGGAGTACATTGACACACACGATTTTAATGGACCCAATTTTTTTCGATACACTAACGTAACATAATTGATAAGAGAGCGTATTATGTGAATTTAACACCTGATTAATTTTTTATAGGTATATTGCTGAAAATTCTAATTAAAAAAATTAAATGTTAGTCAACTTTTGTTGCAGACCGTACCAAATAAACCTCATTTACCTATTAGAATCAAACACATCTAATCCCCAATTATAACTATCAAAGCTTATCGCATAATTCTCTCTCTCGATCGTATTACTAAGTATTATGTTTGGGTAGGATATTGAAATTTATCCACTGTCCCTTGTGGCTGGTGGTGAGACGTCGTTACGCGCGATTTATTGCTTCGCCACCCCACGTGGGACAGGGGACTTGCTCCACTTATTAAGGAGTTGAGTTGGTAATTTGTCCACCCAAAAACTCTAGCTCGAAATTCTGACAACCAGTCTTACTATGGCAGCATCTAAATCGCCACATGCGAACTACGCATCACACTGACGTCACACAAAATCCTGCATCGTGCAAGCAGAGATATCCGCGCGACAAGCATATATACAAAATCCCGACATCAACCGTCGGGCAGTAGCCCACAACACACGACACCCGTCTGGTCGGAGGATCCTCCCTTTTTAAAAAGAATGTGGATCTTTCCACCATTTTCCTCATACCTTTATATTACCTTTTTGAAGCTTACTGTCAATCCGTCTACACGTGCAGCCTGTGGGTCAACTTCTCTCAGCGGGCATACAGCGACCTTCGCATTCAGTATAATAATGCACTGAGAGTAATGCTGCGGCTGCCGTGGCGTTGTAGTGCGTCAGGGATGTTTACGGATAATAACATTGATGGTTTTGCCGCGATTATTCGAAAAAGATTTGCATCCTTGATGTCACGTGTTCGCGGCAGCACCACAGTATTCTCAGTGTGTTCGCAGATCGGTGGGATTCCTCGATGTGAATTTAAATTTTATGTTAAGCCGTATCTGTATCTACCAATTGTTACTAACCCTATGGACTCTGTCCGAAATAAAATAATTCTATTCTGTTGTGTTTTCCCGTAACTGGGTTTTTGAGGTAGGCTGAGTCAGGTAGGCAGTCGCTCCATGCAAAAAACTGGTATTCAGATTCATCCGGTTACTGAAAGAACCCCAACATAGTTGCGAAAAAGCGAGGGAGATGATAAGTTGCTATCTCTGTAACGGTGAAGAAAAACATCGTGTGGGAACTGGCATATTCCAGAACCAAAAATTGAAAAAAAATGTGTCGTCCACCATACTGTGCCCTCGTGGTGAATTACGGCCCTTTCTCTCTCACAGAGAGGAGACCTGTGTCCCAGCAGTGGGAACTTTATATTATGCTTATAATATTTGTTGATTAAAACAACGTTGACATATTAGATTGTTTTATTTTCGTTTGATTTGTCGCTGTGCTGTCAATTTGTATTGATGGGTTATTCTTTTGTTTTTGCATTGGATATCGTTATTAACCGATCTCAAATAAAAAAACTGGCCACGTGCTTGTCGGACCACGCACAATGAAAGGTTCATGTTCCCCCATACATTCCAACTGCAAATGTAAGTTTGTACGCACAATATTGAGTGATTTACCATGTTATTTTAAGATCATAGACTTCTAATAGGTTTTCCTATAAATTATAAGTATAGAACTATTTTCTGTTTTTTTTTTTGGCTCTGTAGTGTCGGAGTTGGGGAAATTGCGGGAATGGTCAATATTGATCTATTTTCTTAAATATTTCTTCACCTTCTCACCTATTTGAAAAAAATTGCTCTCTCACAACAAGCCCTTTTATTTGTTATGTCACACGGTACAGTTTTCAAAACATTTTTTTTTCCGAATTTGCCCCGAAAAGTGATTCAAAATTAGGGTCAGGGGTTAGGGTCACAGAAATTTATATGTGTACCAAATTTCAACTAAATTGCGCCAGCCAGACACACGAGTGATCCTATAAGGGTTCTGTTTTTTGTCCTTTTGAGGTACTGAACGCTAAAAGAAAATACCTAATAAAACCTCTATTACAAAAAAAAAACCACCAAAACTGTTCTAAACAGACCGACGCAAAATATTAATGGAACTTTTTAGTCAACTTTAACTTTATTTATTTTCTCAGCTCGCAACATTTTTATAAATACTAATCTAATTCTTGTTCAAAATTGTCATCATGAAATTGAATTCATCGCAGTGCAGTTGAAACTGTCCGCACTTTGATGAAGTGCGTTCGGAACGAAATGCTATTAATTTGACCAAAACGGAATTTATGATGTTAGCTTCGAAACTCAATTCTGAAGTGAAGTTAGAAAATACAAGTTACATTTTACTATGAACATAGTACTGCAGACTTTCGTTTTATAATCACTACCGCTCTTAACTGCATCGAAGAGGAGGTATTATTCCTTTATCATAAAACCAGACGATAATTCGTTAAATTATCTTATGATATAACAAACTTACATACAATATTGTTATAAAAGAGTGATTATCTGAATAATTATCTTCCCTTAACTTTAGGAGTCTGTCCGTAAGATGCCCTTAAATAATATATAATATCATATATATACAAACAAAGACATAATGCTTAAAAGAAAATGTAAAAGATGGTCACCCATTCAAGGACTAATTTCGCAAAGCGCAGCTGACAGTCCGATTATTTTCCACGAATATTCAAATATTAATTGTTGAGCTGTTTCGAACCCACATAAAATAGGACCTAATCCAGGTAAGGAGAACCATCAATTACTAGAACACTTTTTACTTCGATAATTAAGTAAGGCTTCTTAAGTAAGAGCCTTCAAGAGTAATCCCCTGAGGATGAGCCGCCGTCATTGGAGCAATTTATAGCTCCGTCTTTAGGGACCAACTAGACTTGTACTATTCTTATTAGCGTAGGATTATGTTCTTGTTAACATATTTTGGGAAGGAAAAATTTATTAATTAAGACTAGTGGAATAATTTTGTGTACTAATAAAAGTTGTTATTAACTTGAAAAAATGTTGTTGAGAATGTAATGTTATAATTACCATGTAAATAAGATTGTTTTGTTTTGTAACAGAATATGCTCGTAATATTTCTGAGAAACAAGTATTAAAAAAAATGGACTCGTGACATAAACACACGTAATTGACTTGTAAAAGGGTCTTAGAATATTTACTTACAGAAATAAACATCATATTTATATAAGCCTTATATTTAGCTCTGGAGATCAAACCTGAGACTCTTAAGAGCGAAAGTATTAAGAACCAATTTCTCCGAAAAACGATTTTTATTTATAAAATAAAATAAATAATTTAAAAAATCTAAGAAATAATTTGATGGTATTGCAGGTGAGGGACAAACCAATAACCTGAAACTATAATGGTGTAACTTTTGTTTGTCCCTATCCTGCGAAACCTTACACCAACTGAGTCCGCGTATCACAGGTAAGTTGACTGGTAAGTGTTCCTCAGTCGTCAGTTTATTTAATTCGCCAGTTTCGTTGATTTAGTCAGTTTCAATGTTTCGTCAGTTTTATCGATTGGACAGTTTCGTTAACTCTACAGTTTCCACTGTTTGCGAGTTTTCGTCGATTTTTCAAGTTTATTCAATACGTCAGGCAAAGTACAGTCGGTAGAAAACGGCACACACGTCTGTTAATTTAAATATACAGTATGTTAACTAACAGAGGGCGTTCCCGTTAACCCGCAATAGTTTAAAAAAAATGCATTTGGCAAACGGCTTCCTAAATTAAAAAATGGCTTTCACACACCCACAATATTTTTGAACGAGCTTTTCAACGACATCCCACACCATAGAATAGACGAGAAAAAAAAAATCCCCACTTTACGTGTAGGGGAAGTACCCTAAAAAAAGTCGCGGACAGGCAGACAGACAGAGGGATATGGCGAAACTATGAGGGTGTTTACTACGGAACCCTAAAAACTGGTTCGACACAAACATGGCCCATTTTTATACTATCAAAAACTTATTATCTAATTTATTTTTCCTAATTAAATTTAAACATATAACTTATATATATTTTTGTAATCCCCTTTTAATTTCCTTAATTTTGATATCGTATTTGGTAGGTTTTTATATTTTTTATTAATGTATTACTATTTCATGCCAAAAATCCGCCATTTTTTTTTCGAAAACATACTTATTGACACTTGGGTTCTTAAGACAGATGTAACGATACGTTAACTGTCGAAATCCATCCAGCCAATTGAAGATATGAGGTAATAATGAAATTTACACACAAACATACAAGATACGCGCGAAAAACATGACCCTTCCTTGGCAGTCAGGTAAAAAAAACATTTTTGTACACAGAAAATAGACACAAAGAAAGAACTAAAAAATTCAAGTACAGATACCAATTTTTACAGAGATTATGTTGGTATAGAGGCAATGCTTATTTCTAAAGAAGTGTTTTCAGGTTTACCTGTGCTAAAAATTAAATAATGTTGCTACAAATTAGTAAGTTGATACACAGTCTGACCGCCACACAGAGTTCTAATGAAAATCTTATTAACTGTCAGAAAACTAAACAAAAGACACTCTTTACTAATTATAAAACGTCGCAGGTACAAATTCAATCAAACTTTTTAATTGACTTCGTTCTAAGATTAAAATCAATCATGAATATTCACTACGTCATCTCTAAGAGTCTATCAATCAAGGATATCACCGGGAATAGTAACGAAGTAATGGAATCTAGATCTATACATATATTATTATACATTATAGTCGCTTTTCGTAGTCTGTCTGTGTGACCGCGTTGTTCTTCTAAACCACGCAATAGATTTTGATGAGGTTTTTTACCATCGATTAGAGAATTTATTCCGGAAGGTGTATAAAACGTTAATATTATAGTTACATAAAACCAAGAAATCTTAATAAATAAATACATTTTTATTCACAAAAAACATAAACTTTGACAATAAGTAATTATACAGAATGGTGATAAACAAAAGGTAGGTAATGAGGTCAATATCCCAATAAGAGTAGGTACCCTGCCCCCAAACTAGGAAAATCTTGTATCTAGAGCGGCAATCTCGATGTTTTGTCAAGTCGTAAAAACCGTGCGAAGCAGGAGCGGATCGCTAGTATAAAATGAACGTTTCAATTGTTGGCTTTGACAAAAATAACAAGTGTTGTATAAAAATATTATTTTAATGTGTTCGCTGTTATTGTAGATACCTATATCATTTGTATCGTTAAATCGTACAAATGCTCGTAAAAGTAAATTGTATTAATGTAGAAAATGAAGATTTTTCAAGACGTCGTGATCATTTGGGCTACCTAACATCAAGTAGAATCATAATATCACAACGCTTGATTGAAATGTTATGTACAATGTTAAGGGTAAATAGTAGTCCACACAAATAAACGTACCTACCTATATCTAATATTAAATCTGTACCATTTTAGTGAACTGTTCTCAGGTAATGAAGGGTTAAGAGAAAGGTAAACAATATCTTTGGTATCCTTCGAATTTGATCCCAAATATTCAATAATATAGTATTCCAATAATCCAGCAACAAAATTGTTGATACTATTTTACAGATTAAAATATCAGGAATACATTGAAATAGTTTTAACTTAGAAATAATTGTCGGTTTTACCTAGGAGTAGTAAAAACTAAGAATGTACGTAATTGGATCCCTGGGGCATACCACCACTGCCTATACAAACGTTGCTAGTTTTTGAAACACTCTTTTTAGGGATCCATACCCGAAGGGTGCCAAACGGAAGCCCATTTACTAAGCCTCCCCTGTCGCCGTCCCCAGCCCCGTCTGTCTGTCAGCGGGCTGTATCTCATGAACAGTAATAGGTAGTCAGTTGAAATTCTCTCAGATCGAGTATTTCTATTGCCGCTATAACAACAAATTATAAAAATTAAATAAAACTAATGGGAGTTCCCATACAACAAAATTTTGATAAAACATTAAAAAACAATAAATACTCTGGCATGTGGGATGTCATTGTCTAGAACACACCGAGTAGAGTGCAAGATATCATTTTATCTTCAAAAATGAAGAAATAGGGGACCGTAAAATTTGACAGTTTTATGCCATTTTTGTACGAGCTCTATATTATACTAGCTGCCCGGCCCTAAGTACACTAAGTACTTATCTACGGCGCACCTACCTACCCTACCTAAACCTACCTAAAACCTTGTCCTGAGAATAACGAAGACAACAATTTTTTTTAAATCTAATTCTTGCCGTTCTCAAGCGTGACCAAGGGAAATAGTGATTATTTTTTAGGGTTCCGTAGTAAACAAGGAACCCTTATAGTTTCATCATGTCCGTCTGTCTGTCCGCGGCTTAGCTCGGAGACTCTCTGTACTAGAAAGCTGTAATTTGGCATGGGTATACATATTAATCACGCCGACAAAGTGGTAGAATAAAATCATGAAAAACTTTATTTTAGGGTAGTTCCCCTACCCGTAAAGTGGGTTTTATTTTTCTTCTCATCTATCCCATGGTGTGGGGTGATGTCGTTTAAAAGGTCATTCAAAAATATTGTAAGTTTGTCAATGCCATTTTTGTATTCAGGGATCTGTTTGCGAAATATTATGCTTTAAAGTGCAAATTTTTGTTAGAGTCAAGTAAAACTATCACAGCTAAGTAGGCTTTACAAGTTAATGAGTAATAATCGACCAACTTACATTTGAGGTTGCAAAAACATGTTCTCCCATACATTCCGTATCGGAGAACATTTTTTTCAACTACAAAGTTAAGGTTGTGCTTGCGATAAATTCATCCCAACTACGGAACCCTTCATTGTGCATGTTCCGACACGCACTTGGCTGGTTTTTATATAATTATATAGATTATAAAGCCAGTAACTAAACTAGTTACTGGCTATATAGTATATAGTATATAGTAGTTACTGGCTATATAGTATATAGTTAGTTACTGGCTATATAGTCTTTTGTTTTTATACGTTTAGCTTTAATGGCTGTGTTTAAAGGTCGAGTAAGGGTTATTTATAATGTAAGTCAATATTAATTGTAGCTTCAGAAAGTTTAAAATTGAATACTTAGATGCTATAAGTAGAAGTCAGATTATGCTGGATGTCATTTTTTTTTTTTTTGAAGGAACGCGTAATTTCTTATTTATCAGATAATGCTTATATACAAGTCTGGAAGAAAAAAACATGAGCATGATGATACTATGTACACTAGGTAGTAAATTAAATGGCTAACTGTAGAAATAACTATCTGTGTAGGTGTTATGTTTAAATGTGCGGTTAATTAAAGAGATAGGTACAGATGGATACAGGTTACCTCGGTACTACAACTTGTACCAGTGTTGTGCAATTGCCTTTGTAAGTATCTTCATTATGTGTATCTTGGATTAAAAAAATCTAACACTTGATTGAATATTGCTTGCATTCTAAACTTGTTGTAGATATTGACAAAGTAAACCTGACGCTTCAACATAGATTGATGGATAGCACTTCATACTGGAATGAACACAAAATAAAACAGATAAATCACTTAGAAAGTTCACATACTTAATATATACATATTTATTTTGCCTAAACTCATTGTAGTAGGTTCGAGAAAGTTTGTGGAACCCATTTTGCTAGTAAAGCTCCGTACACACATTTTGATTACATATATTATTCTCTGATGTTATTCATTATCTTCATGTATTAAAATCCTTACTAGTTTCAATACCCATAATGTAACATCACCATTGTATTCCCGAAGGGTTAGGTAGAGACTTATAGTACTCCTGCATTTCGCAAGTTATGCTTAAGTCCCATAAAATAGGCCTAGAGTATATTGCCAGTAACCGACATAACCGAATACATATTTCCATAGTATGAATTCATTGATACCGCTCGGCACCTATCGATATGAAAGTGGAGTTTATTGGTCCGAAATAATTAATGCAACACACAACTTGACTTTTACCGAAATAACCTACAGTTTAATTTATTTATTTTTGCTGTTTTCGTCGACGTTACATGTGAAAAATAATTTATTCGGTGAAATATGAATTATTAAAATCTTTTGTTGTATTCCACTATTCACGCCTAAAACGGATTATCTTGACAATTCAAAAGTGCCTGTAATGGTTTAATTGAAATAAATGCTTTGACTTTGAGATTTAATATCGAAAATAATGTTGTTGTGATTCCTCACAATTAATTCACTTCTTGTTATCTTTCTTTCGCTTAGTCACTCTTCACTCTGTTGATTGCAAATATTCATTCTGTATTATCGTTTCATCATTAAAGTTTTTGGCGCGTAATAATTGATGGCGCACTGTGCAGCCGCCCGTTAATGGACATTACTTAATTAACATTATCATTAACTTTATTATTTGCTTATTTACTTTAGCTTTCCTGATGAGAGTGTTATTAATTTTATATCGTGTTAATAATAATGTTCTTTTTGTTACAGGTAAGCTGCTTAAAGAACAATCATCAGTGTGGTAAGTATGAATATTTTTTTAAATTTATATTTGGTGAGGTTATAACATTTTTCGCTTTTGCAATATAAAAATGTAAGATGATAGGTATTTGAAATCCAAATCTAATGTCGAAACCCGCGTCGAGTGTCCATTCTCTGTTATTTTGTGAGGATTTCGAAGACACGTGCCAAATTCTTGATAGAACTGTGATATAACAAAAATCTATTATTTCTTGGTATTTATCAATTGTTTTGTTAAATTTGTAAAATTATTATACGATAACAATTTAATAGCTTAGCGTACATAGGACAAACATCTTCAAAGGTTGTTTTACGGTGTACACATACATAAACTCACGCCTATTTCCTTTGTTTGGATGTGTCATGCAAATAATCATGAACAGATAATAGCCAAGCGAAAATACCATATTTCTCCTAATCTACAGTCAACAAAACGTCCAAAGGGTTATTTATAATACCAAAACTCAAAGTCACGCTGCCTTATTTCCAAGCAACGTTTCCAAGCCCAGGTGCTATCAAATCTCAGCACATTACTTATCATAGACAAGAAACAAACCCCGTGACAATATAAACGAACGCCATTATAATACACGTTATTAATACTAGTAGTGTCGGTTGAGCGACTGTATCACTCGTGTACTATGCCATAGCGGGCTGCCAGTGAACATATTCATAAATTGAATTGATCGCATTTATTATACGCTAAGAAGAAACTTTTTTTTCTTCTTTGCGTGCGAAAATATCTACACAGATCAAGCACAATCATGTAGTAACTTTGAGAGATATCAATCACAGGAGGCAGAAAAACAATCGGGTACAATTATTTTGTAGCACGATGAAGTTAATGATAATAGCTTAAGATAGCTCATTAAGATCAGAATTTCTAAAATCGACCATTTCCGCGTACATATGTAACTATATGTATATATTATAAATTAAAGTCACTTTTTCTGACTGTCTGTGACACTGCATTGTTTTTAACCCAAAGGATTTCGATGTGGTTTTCACCATAATTTACAGAATACATTCCGGTTAATGTGAACAATACCTACATATTATTATTATAAAGAAATATCGACATTTTGCCAATTCGTGAAAATCGTACGAAGCAGGAGCGTTAGTAAATACATAAACTTTTAGTTTGGCAGCTCTAGCGTGGTCCACCAGTTATATGAAAGGGGATGTATGGGTATGTGGGGAAGGGGGGGGGTCGTGCGCTATTGTCTATCGAGTACGAGCCTTTGGGAAATTACCGTGAAATCCAATTTACGACTAGTTATTAATATTAACGACAAATATTATACGATGTGCTAAAATATTACAAGTTTTTAACGAAACGATGTTTCATTAATTTGATTACTGCTGCTGAGAAGAACTGTTATTATACTTGTCAATGAATTACATATATATAATGATATTTTTAATCTAAGAAATGACTTTCTGTACTAATATTGACAAAATAAGATTTGAATTTATAACCAGATTGCAAAGTGGGCAAGCATTTAGCTGCAATTTTTTTGTAACTCCTTAGAAGCGCGCACCTGTTATATCTAATTGATGTAATGTTTTATTCACATTTATTATTTACATTTTATTTTAACGTTTAATTCAATTTTTATATTCGGATTATTTGTTAATTATTGATGTTAAGTTTTTTCACTTTTATATATATTTTTTACTATTGTGTTTGTAATTTTTGTATCGATGTAAATTTTTGTGTTTAATGGCAATATTAAAAACTATGTATACAGGGTGGATTTTTATTATATTCTGTAAACAGCATCACAATGTAGAAAACAATACAATATTTAGATTAAAAACTGCTCGAGTCGCGTCTGACATCATAAATCAATACACATTGTCCCAAATATTCCTAAACTTGAAGAATGCTTGCTTGAGGTAACAAACATAAGGTACTTGTAAGGTACGGAAGTAAACTGAAAATAAACTCCGCAAGTAACACTCCGTCTCTAATGACTTTCTGATGGCGCTTGTCAACACGAGCGTCATTTGTGCGGTGTTCTTAGCTCAATGACGTCATTCAGGGTAAGTTTATATTTGTTTTTAGGCTTGTTGTTTATGTTATTTAAGAAATTATATATTGATCTTGCAAGCTACATTGTTAGTTCAATAAATATTAATCTTATTTTATTACAAGCCTTTAAATATTTATCAACATTTTAAATACAAAACTGTTTAATTTTTGTATTTCCCTGAATTAAAAATCATTCTGTAAACATTGGTTGAATGCCTTGTATATATTGATCACCAAAATTTCCTTGATTTTTCCTATTTACATCTCATATAAACACAGATTCGCACAAGAGTAAAGGACAAAACCACATTAATTTTAACAATGCATCATAGTTTTTGTTCGAACAAAATGCGAGTCATCAATAACCCCGTACATAGCCGTCAGTGGACAGCTAAGCCCGCCCAATCAATTGACTCACAGAATCCAATTAATATTTTATCTATATTAATCGTTTGCTGTCTAGGCAGCGTTTAATGGAAAACATCACAGTTTGTACGAACAAAGTGTACGAAACAGAGTGTAGGAGGGTGGTCAGCGATTGGAATGTGGCCACGTATACAGTATCAGGTAGAAATGAGGTTTTTATTGATTTAGTAAAAGTCATTAACTAAAGCTTGGTACAAATAACCCACACAGATATAATAATATGCATTCCTACGTATGTACGAGGAGCGCCTATATATAACTATAAGGTTGAGATGTTTAATAACCTACTCTATATGGACGTCCAGTATCATAAATATGCACACTATTTTGATACTAATTACACCTTTTTTTTTTTGTGGTTTGGAAATTGTCAAGTTCCTAACTTCTCCACTTCTCCCGCACTGAGCAGAGCGGGAGGGTGTGTCAGCCTTTTACTGACTAAAACCCACCTGCGCTCCTTCCGTTGCCTGTGTGCCGGGGTCGCGATATCCCTTTCGGACAAACTCGCAACCCCGGCAGGCATTGGCCCTTACGGACCCTGTCAATTGGTGCTGACATCTCTTTGAGGCGCGCGTGGAACACAACACGCCGTCGACCCGGGCCCTGATCCCTATCGGACGGCGAGCTACCATTGCTCACCGTCCGCAAGCCCGCACCTCCAGTGGCCGGAAGTCGGCTTGCGACTCCCGACGCCCGGGGCGTCTCTTGCGGCGACTAGGGGCACGAGGGCGCGAATCTTGCCTCTCCCTCGCGCGCTCTGCCTCCTCCTTCGCGAGCATTACTGCTTCGCAGAAGGAAGTGACGGCCTCCCATGCACTCTCGCTCCGGACCATGATGGATATAATTTCGATTATGGATTACAAACTTTGATAGATAATCCCCATAGATCTTCGGTCAATTTGATTTTAATTTGCCGAAAAGCTTTTATAACTATCATAGGGTTTATATGTTTAAATTGAAATTCAACCGGACAGCCTGGAACGTTCGCTCTTAATAAATCAATTGAAACATCGGGTGAAGAATTTAAAACTTCCGTCGTTTTAGATGGAATATCAGTAAAGAAACGTTCAAATTCTTTAGCTACTTCTAAGTTAGAGCTTATGGCACCACGTGAAGTCTACAATGTATACTCAGTGTTTAATTTGTGTTGTAATTTAACTAACAAAGTATTAGAATTTAAATATTATATCCTAACGTAACTAAAACTATTAACAAACTGGTCAGTATAATATAATATTATCAAGTATTGAATTTGAGTGTATGTAAAAGTATCTGCAGATTAGTATTTATCCAAAGTGGGTAACAGGTCCCAAAACAAGTATTTTTCATCCGCTTATTTGACGACACCATTCATTCTGCCATCTTATATCCCCCAAGTAGCAAAGTATCCTTTTTAGGGAATTGTACCTCCTCAGCATCATCTGCTAAGAGGCATCCTTTCAAGGGATCACCATTCTAAGGTTTCTTTAAATACCAAAAGTGGAGATACTTTCGAAATATATTCCTTTCACGAATCCTTTTAGAATAATATCCCATGAAGATGCAAATATCAACGTACTCAATGTCTAAGATTCCGCAATGAAGTACTAGGATCACATAGCATCAAGCAGGTGACTCAGATTACCTCAACGCTCGGTTCAGAATGCCGTGTGTCGAGTTAAGTCCTGTGCTTAGCAATATGAGTATCAACACGTTTCTAAGCAAAGCAAGCTGCTTAGTGTCGCAAGTAATATTACAGTTCATTATGTTTGGAATATAGTAGCACATAATTAGAAGGTTTCTTGAAGGAGAATGATGGCTATAAGTCCGTAGATCGAGGTAGGCTTAGAATGTCAATGGATTCACTAAAGATGATTATTAGAAATACAAGGAAATCTGTTGTTCAACATCCACAGGTAAACGTAAGTACTATCAAGGAATAAGGGTTCACGAATAGTCTACGCGACCGCTACGGCGTAGCACCTCGGCTACGATATCCTAGCTGTCATTGTATATCGTCAATAGATTGTGGTTTTCAACTTAAAATACGCCTCTAAGGGCTAGTTTCGCGCGTAAACGGCTGTGATTGGTTGAATGATTTATCAACAACCAATCGCGGCAGTTTCCGCGCTTGACAATTTGTCACATTAATTATTTTGCTATAATTTTCGTTTTAATTTAAACATAAAATTCAGACATTAATCTCAAATTTACAACAGGTGATTTTTGCTTTACAGCCATTTACCTCTTATCTCACTAATAGCACTGGGAACTCAGTATTTCAACAGTTTGTGATCTTAAATAATATCTTTAAGTCAGTGGCGGTATCTTCATAGAAGCTAAAAAGACCGGCTTGCCCTGATAAAATTATAATTCACAAGAACAAACGTAAGCCTACCAATAAAAAATAAATTTAAAAAAAACAGGCAATGAACTCGAACTCAATCATTCATGTCATAGGAATATACAAATTTCGATATCCCCACTTTTTCTGCCGCGCGCACTGGGCTAGGGTGTCAGATCTACGCACTCATTGAACTCAATCATTCAAAAAGTAATCATATGAATAAAACTTCAATTCCGCACTTTATTGCCAAAGCTCACGGACTGAAATATAATGTAAAACCGAATCCATGGTATTCAGGTCTGGAGCTGGTCCGGAGAACATACTAGTCTGTACTTGAATGGGGCGACCATAAAGGTTGTAAAGCAGTTCAAATATTTAGGGCACATTTTGACAAACTTCACGACGACTGCGACATAGAAAGAGAGCGTAGGGCCCTCTCAGTGAGGAGTAACATGCTCGCGCGCAAATTTGTGAAGTGCACCAAGGACGTAAAGAACACTTTGTTCAGGGCTTATTGCTTGTCAATGTACACCTGCCAATTGTGATGCAACTTCACAAAAAAGATGTACAGTTCATTACGGATTCAGTACAATGACGCTTACTGCTTGCAATGAACCCTTATGAAACTGCCAAGATATTGCAGTGCCTCGAGTATGTTTGCCGAAGCGAGGGTCCCGGACTTTTACGCAAAGTTTGAGACGCTCCAGTAACAGCTTTTTGAGGGTTGTCTCGTGCAACCTAACAAGTCCCATATTTGTGCACTGGATTTCTGTTCACCTAAACGAGAATAAAAAATGACGAAAGACAATTCATGTTTTTTGAAGACTGATAATTTTTATTGATAATTTTTCATGTATTTACTACTTATTTTTTTTTTTTTTTTGTATATAGTTATATTGCCTGAAATAAAACACTATTTATTTCTTCGGTTTCGTAGTGTTGTCATTCCTTCTTGCGTGACGGTCTCTTTCTTTAGTTTAATTTCTCATATTTTATTAAAGAAACTTTTAGGTTTTAAATTTATTAGGGACATCAACTATATATATTTACAATACATTTACCATAGGATCTTTGTTCTGTGTAAATATGTCACTTAAAGGTGTTGTCTAATGGTGTTCAAGGTGTTCGTGACAGAAATCATGCCTAATATTAGAATTTAGATTAATTTAAATTGGATTAATAAATTAGACTGAAAAATACATGGATTATTTAATTCATATTTGAATTTAAAATTAATAAGGATGTTAATAATTTGATTACATATTATTTATCATTTCGATAAATAAAATTTCTCACACTCACTGAGACTCTGGGTAAGTAATATATGATATAATTACAAAATCTCTAATATTTACAAAATATAACAAGTGAATTTATAATAATTTTTGATATAATGATCAGTTAATGTAATAAACGAGGTTTGATTAAAAAAAAGGAGGTTTATGTGTTTGACCTGTATGTATGTGTGTGTGTGTATGTACTACTAAACAGCAGAACCGATTTTGATGAATGATATGTCGTTTGATTCATCTACGCGAGTGTCACTGGGTTTATTAAAATGATAAAAATCAGAACGGCGTATTTTCGGCAAAAAAATAATGAAAAAAAATTTATGTTTAAAAATTCCAAACCTATCGAGTTGGGCATGAAAATCAAGGGTTTTAAAAGGTGATGGCAAAAATATATACAAATTATATGTTTAAATATAATTTGGAATGAGAAAATATAAAAGACTAAAAACCTGAAAAGAAAAAAGTTATTAAAAAATCTAAACAAACCCGACTGCAAAAACACATTTAAGAGAAAAAAATGCATTATAATCAATATAATTTTGGTATCGCAGGCGCGGACTAACAAAAGTTACATTTCAGGTTATTGGTTTGTCCGCTTGCGATACCAAAATTCTATTGATTATATGCTTGTTTTTCTCTTTTCTGTTATATCGGGTGTAAAAAGACACTTTCCGAAGCCGAAAGCCACATATTCTACCCATTATTTTCCACTAGACCATACCTGGGAATCCACTGGTTCTGGAGATATTGAAGGTCAAAGTCGCATTTTTTTTTTTTACTTTTTCACGAAAATGAATTCTATGCGATAATACGAAACTTTTTTCCAAACAAACATTACCTGAATTTTAGATTTATCTTAACAGATTACGCATTTGAAGTTACAAAAACGCAATGAACAACAAGTACCTACCTACGTAGCGTAGGGGCGAAGCTTAACTAACACTGAATCCGTTCATTCAAGCGTGGGTTCGCGTTACATTGCGCGCAATAAAAACTTGTTTTTTTTTATTAAAAAAAAAAAAATTACGGTTCCCAGCAATAATTTTTGCGCAAAGCTACTTAGCTATACTTACAGTATGCGTAGTTTACGGCTTTGTGATGTGTCTTTTTACACCCTGTATATGGCTTATTAGACAGTCTTTTAAGTGCAATACACAGTTTAACATCAGAGAGAGTATACTTTCCGCACAGATTTATAAAGCAATATCTCAATAGGACTTCTCACATCACATCCACATCTCACCGCCCCGGGTTCCCTGCTGCCGCTCCTAGCTCCCAGCACCGCCTCAACTGGCCGGTGGCATCGGTTTCTCGGATAATATCTGCTATAATTTAATCAAAACTTGCCGGTTGCCGGTGAAGCCTAATTGATTTAGTGTTATTTTAACTCGACATTATTATAAATTGGGATCGGACAACTTTGTCGGCTCCGCACAGATTATTGTTTAAGATAGCGGGTTATTAACGTTGGGTTATTGTAATTAACGGTTGTTGTTGCAGGTCGGGGTTTATAGTAGTGTCTATGACGCTTGTTGGCGCAGCAATATCATTTATGGTTTGGATTATACTGGATGTCGTGATTTCCCAGTGGTTTAGGCCTCGCCTCATGAACGAGGTTGAGGGTTCAAATCCGGGCCAAAGTACAATGCTCCTTTTTTATGTACTTTCTTATTTTATCTTGGACATCGTGAGGAAACCGAGAAGAGGCTTTCGCTAGCTGGTATTATTTTGATTTATTTACTGTACCGTGATACGACTGCCAGCAATTTCTTTCTGAGTGGGATAGTTGATACTTCGAAAGTAAAATTAAAGGAACACAATTACCATTTCACATTTCTTGCTACTGGCAATCTGTCAGTGTATCGAAATAATAAGGATCTTATTATGTTTCTCTTGTGGTGAAGTATGCTCAAAGAGTCTATGAAAGTACGATCTAAAATAGACATTTTAGGTCGCACTCTCATAGACTGTCACGAAACTGAATCAACGGGAACGAATGACTTTAACTGATATAAGACGAAACAATTCAATTGTTTACAATAAACTTCACTCTTCAGGGCAAATATATCTTCTCATACAGAGAAGGAAGGAGCAATCATATCCACGTTTTGACGCAATAAAAATGTTACCCTCCTTATTGACTTCGCCGCAGTCGGTTAAAAAGAGAATAGTACCCAGTACTAGGTACCACTTCCCACGGTACAGTCATCCATTAGAAAGCCATCACTATAAAATATTGGTCCATTCAGTAATGAAGGACCATTCACCTTTAGTTTCTGTTTATTCGCTGTAAAAGGGTTCTACTATTCAATCTACAGTTCTATAGGTTTTAGACGAAGTATTTCAATTCAATTGAGTATCTTGAGTAATTGACTCTTTTAGTTTCAATTAAAAGAGGAGTGATATTGCTCGACTGAAAAAGTCATCTGAGAGTTAAGTTACAGTTGTTTTATATTCTCTTATTTCTTCTGACAGCTGGGAAAAGGTCAAAGGTTTCAGAAAATAATAATTATGATTGGTAATCAAGAAGTAAATTAAACGTATAAAAATCCTGTACAAACTTATTATTACGCTGTATCTTGCTCGCTTATTATCATGTGTCAAAAACGTAGTATTCTAAGAACTTGGACATTACTAAATTGAAATCCTTACTAATAATATTATAAAGCCTTTCACCTAAACCACACAACAACCGTTGATACAGCTGAGGCATAAAAAAAATACCGTCTTAAGACAAGAGACAGATACATTGATAGCCTGGGACTTGGGGAAGGACACAGGCTACTTTTCATCATGGGTATTTGAATCACAAGTTATGAAATATAAAACATAAAGGTAACATGACCTAAAGCGTATTTTACTTTAAATTAGAATCCCAACTATACATATATCTCTCAAAAACATGCGCAAAACCAAAAGACAATTCAATTGAATCACAGTACCTATATAACCCTATCACAAATACCCGGCCGACAGAGGTACCTACACTACGTACCTACCTACTAGGCAAACCACTTTAAACCGAAAATCCAATAAAACATGTACACGTGCCGTTAGTCAAAGCAGGTAAATAGATTTTAAAATTTTCACCCGTTGGTCTATTTCGGTCGTGTGTCAGCCCTGTGCTAAAATATTAACGACGGGAGGTCAGGGTTGCCGCTTAAAAAAATGCGGCGATCGATTGTTTACAGAAAGTGGGCCGGGTTTATTTTTTCTTTTTGCTGTAGTTCATACTAGTTGGTTATAAATCTATTTGCCCAAGATTTTGAGATTATTATGACGATTAATGGCTATATTTTTTATACAACCTAGTTTCCGATAAAAATATCTAGTTAGTTATTGATAACTAGAAATTGATTTAATTTAAATTAATAATACTAGCAAGCAAACTCGGTCTTCAATGAATACATTTGAATTTGTACAAGAAATAAAAGAAAATAAATTATAAAAATAGTCACTTATAATAATAGACTGCTATTATTATAAGTGACTATTTTTATAATTTATTTTCTTTACAAGCTTAAATTAAATTATCTTTTGACTTAAACACTGTGCTCCTAGGACCTTGATAAAGTTGTACCCTTAATATTTAGACATTGAATTTGACATTATACCTGCTATTTATTTGACATTGTATTTATTTGTTCACATATTTGAAATTTATTTTAATTGATTAGGTTTTTAAATGGATTGTTTCTGCATGTGATAATTTTATTTAATATGTAATGCTCAACACAATGTTATTTGTTAATGAATAAATAAATGAAAAATGAAATGAAAAGATAATTTTTAAATGGCATCAAAAACTTCATTCACAAACATAAAGTTGTTAACGGGAAAATTGATCATAAGGCTAACAACATTTCCAAATTAAATGGCAATACTGATTGTTTGTAAAAACAATCCAGCCTCTCATAGATAATGAGTCGATAAGTGAAGTGAGCTGAAGTGCGTCGGTAAGTGAAGGTAATGATTTAATTAAAATGCATTGTTTTATCTCACATTTTTTCTTCATTAATTAAACCGTCAGCTGCTGTGTCAACCCTGAGCTAAAATATTAACGAGGCCACTTCAGGGCTGCCCCTATTTATAGTAGCGATCGATTGAGGAGTGATGTGCCGGCTGCGTCGCATGAATATGTACCTAACACACGCACACACCATGAGTGTGTGTGTGTGCGAAACTTTGCGAAAGGGTGACACACCGAGTGACGAGGGGTAGTGTTTTGATAAATAAAAACATAACTATGTAACAATAATATCTCGAATCGATATGATCAAGGACTGACTATGTAGCAATAGTTTGACGTTTTGTGACGTAGGTGTTTTGAATTATTGAGTAGAGGTGTTTCACCTTGTACTTGGCATTGTATCAGCTAGAAAACAATGACTTCTTTCATGGATTTCCAAAGCTTATTTTGTGGGCCGCTGGCATCTAAGTAAATCTGCGACATATATCGGGTGTAAAAAGACACTTTCCGAAGCCGAAAGCCACATATTCTACCCATTATTTGCATCATTTTTTTCCACTAGATACCTGGGAATCCACTGGTTCTGGAGATATTGAAGGTCAAAGTCGCATTTTTTTTTTTTACTTTTTCACGAAAATGAATTCTATGCGATAATACGAAACTTTTTTCCAAACAAACATTACCTGAATTTTAGATTTATCTTAACAGATTACGCATTTGAAGTTACAAAAACGCAATGAACAACAAGTACCTACCTACGCAGCGTAGGGGCGGAGCTTAACTAACACTGAATCCGTTCATTCAAGCTTGGGTTCGCGTTACATTGCGCGCAATAAAAACTTGTTTTTTTTTATTAAAAAAAAAAAAATTACGGTTCCCAGCAATAATTTTTGCGCAAAGCTACTTAGCTATACGTACAGTCAAAAAAAAAAAAATTCAAAAGTCATTTATTCAAACTAGGCTGAGAATCAGCACTTTTCGAACGTCAAAATTACATAAGACAGTCCCCCAAAAACGCCCACCCTTCACCACTTCCTAGTGCTTAAGCTGGGAAGAAGAAGTGGCGCAACAAACTCCCCAGCAGCACAGCTGTCTGTTCAGTTAGAAAAACTTGAGTATGCGTAGTTTACGGCTTTGTGATGTGTCTTTTTACACCCTGTATTTAAAAATTACAAACTCATTTCAGTTGAGACCCATCATTTCCCTGGCGGGTCGTAAGAGACACATACCGGTGACATTCATATCAGTACCTTAGCTACCAGTGTAGCACTATTCAAAGTTCACATTCTCAATTACGTGACCAAACTTTTAAAGTAAACCATCACGGATTCTCTCATCGACACCGTTCGTATTTTAAAGTTATGTACTTCAGAGAATATCTCACTATTGTAGAAGGATTTTAGAATTCGCCAATATAACTAAAGGTACCTAAATGATCAGTTATATTGGTTAAATTAACCACAACACTTGTGAAACGTAATTTGAAACGTACAATAACGTTATATTAAATTACGTTTACATATTGGAAGTTTGTGGTTTGTTAAATATTTCTGTCAGTAAAGCTTCGGTAGCAATATTAATTTAATACCGTCAGCAATTAACAGTTTCTACGTATATTAATTAATTCATTTGATTACATATTTTATAATGATTAAAATAATTTTCTGTTACATGTTATTATTAAACATGTTTTTCGTTGAACTCAGGGATTTATCTACCGACCTCCCGATTGTTCATTCATCATCATTTTATTTTGTAGAATTCATTTCCTTTTTGTAGATTTCCTTATTCCCAACCAAAAAGTTTCACGAACAAAACCTCGGTCCAAGAAGAACTATGGCTCGTGTTATAATCCGACATCTGACTGTTAGTAACCATCAGTCAACATACCACTTGAACTGTTAAACAGAGCACTAGTTACTTAATATTACATAAGTGGTAAAATTTATTTTAGGTACATAGTTTATAATTTGTGGAAGCTTGTAAATGGCAATTGTAAGCATTATTGCAGCTTACTCCCCTTTATTAGACTGGTAGCTTTCTGAAAAATAAATAAATAAGTAAGTCGTTAAATCGAATTAAATAAATAAAAAGGATCACAAATAAAATAAATTTGTAAAGAGCTACAGCTAAGTAATTGAATGTATGGATAACCATACATACCATATTATGTTAGCTGTTTTAAAATGTGTTTTATTTATAAGTCCAACAAAATCCCAGTAAGTTCGTTATTACATTCTATAATCAGATCACATATCCCTTTAATAAGATTCCCAAAGTTAATCTAATTTACTTTTCGTTTCACTCGCTGTCCCCGATATTAGTAAACTAGCGAACAAAAACAAAAGCAGCGCGAAAGTCTGTCTCCTATGTTTGTTGTTAGGTAATCACTTGACAACTTCGGTAATCTAAGTTGAGGCAATATGTAAGTTACCAGGGAGTCTGATTTGATGACTGACTTGCTCTTATTGTGAGGGAACCCGGTCAATTATTATCCTGTGCAGTAGCGTAATTGCTATAATACGTCTGGAAAAGTTCAACTACCATACTAGATTGCAGCCGTGTTGGATTGCCCAGTTTCCATATAATTATTTAGAAGAAAATGAGGTGCGCAGTGCGCTACGACTTCTACCAATTAAAATCACACATAGCTGTACTACAATCTATTGGCGCGTGGCTGAAATCGAAACTAACCGCGCCGCCATCTTGTTTGTTCCATACATTTGACAAAACAATAGCACAAAGGTTTATCAACAGCGCCGTTGTCATTGCCGATGTTATTGAAGCGTCAAACAACCTTGTAGCAAGTTAGGTATGAAGTGAAGGGTGCATAGACAAAGGTTACTCTTTAAAATCAAGTAGGTAGACCCTCGAAGTATCAACTACTTCTGTCATTTCCTCAGAAAAATTAGGTATGAAACCTGTTTTAACACAATTACAAATCTCCGACTTTGCTTGAAAAATCCTTAGTCATTCATAATTTTGCATCTTATTTTAAAGCTAAAAAAAAAAACCGGCTAAGTTAGTAACCGGTAAGTGCGTGTCGGACCACGCACAATGAAGGGTTCTGCAGCTGGGATGAATTTATCTCGAGAACAAACTTAACATTGTAGTTGAAAAACATGTTCTCCGATTTATTCCAACTGCAAATGTATTTTTGTACGCTCTGTATATTTTTTTCTGAATTTTCGAAGCAGTTTCGAAGATAAGGGTATGGTACATTTTCATCAATTTTCTTAAATATCTTTAAAAATATAGATTTTACAATTATTAAAAAAAAATGGAGATCTTCGCAACAAGATGTCACACGGTACAGTTAGAAAAAACCCCCAAAAGTGACACAGACGACACGTTCGTGTTTGGGTAACTGAAATACATTTTCAACTTAATTGGTCCATTAGATACGGAGCAAATTGGCTGTGACAAACGGACAGACAGACACATGAGTGATACTATAAGCGTTCCGTTTTTTTTTTGGAGGTACGGAACCCTAAAAATTTATTTATGTACTTCATTGAAAAAGTTCAAATCATCCTTTTCTTACTCGATATTGAAACAGAAATAGTAGAACTAGCTACGTTTGTTAATTGCACAAACTTTTACTAGTAAAGTTTGTTAGCTGGCAAATATACTCGTAATTATGCAGGTACATAAATCTCTTGGTTGTGGTTCCTCTAAGGAGGCAAAATTTAGCCATAATTTTAATTTCACCTGAGCAGCTTCTGCCTAACAAATAAAGTAAGATACTGAGCAATTATTCTGCTTTTGATACAGGATGAGTTTAATAGAATTTATCTGTTTCAATAACATAGCTCCCCGCCTGTATGAGTATTGCCCGAAGGGTAGGGCAAAGGTATACTTATAGTACAGCCACATGTCACCAGTTATGTTTAAGTCCCACGTAATAGGGGGTGAGCTTATTGTCATCAACCGGGAACAAATCCAGACTCCGGGCTGCTACTAAGAAATTACAGATGGTAAAAGAAAGGATGGTAAAGTATTGAGTATTGAGTTAACACTTTGCCTGACCTGGGAATCAAACCTCATGCTCAGCAGTAGTGCTTGCGACCACTAGATCAACGAGTTTAATCGAATCTCAAACCATACAAATATCTATTTGAAACAGAAATCTGCGTCAATTCAGTAGTCATTCTACTTTGAAGTTACCCGCAACAATATGACACAACTACAATCACAAGACTTAACGAACAAGTCAGAACAAGCCATCAAATAACGAAGGCTTCTCATGAATCAAACAAAACTTCACCCTTTGTAGCTCGAAGGTAACTTGACAACGTCACGCGGGTCTCATCTACGGGTCGGACACTTATTTCTAAAGCTTGACACACAAGGGTTCCGTTTTTTCCCTTTTGAGGTACGGAACCCTAAAACATTCCAGCTACAGAACCCCTCACTGTGAGTAGTCCAACACGCACTTGGCCTGTTTTTTATGCTTATTATTCGCAGAAATCTTTTGAAGATTGATAAAATTAAGAAAAGAAATGATCTTTTCTTTTTCTCTGTCGTATTAGAAGATCAAACGTAAAAAGATTGCGTATTGTTACGACTGGGCTAACGTTGTTCTTTTTTCAAATTGTACGTGAATTTGCGAATGAGAGCGATATTTTGGATTAGAGATAATATTATAATTCTTTGAGGGTTATTTTGAGAACATTTTATTGTAACTAAATAATCTTTTGGCTCGACTTTCGGCTCGGCTTTCTATACCTCGGGGCGTTTTAATTTTCACACAGTTAAAATATTTCTACGGATTACAGTCCATTCTTTTGAACCTGTAATATACGAATGAAATCATAGCACGGGACGAGAAAAGCCAACACAGTATTGTATTAAATACAGACGACGGTCTATAAGTCGTTTATATTCAGATTTGGATATATCTACTTTATTCGCCATAACTTGAGTTGATTGTGATTGTCTTAGTTTTTAACCGACTTCCCAAAAAGGAGGAGGTTATATTACAAATTATCAGAGAAAAGAATTAAATTTATTTAGTTTCACATCCATAATTACTACTTTAGATTCCTAAGAAAACTCAACCGTATCAGCTATCAAATATATACATTTTTTTATAACATTAATACCTGTACAGATGAGCAGTTAAAGACTAAAACGAAACCGTTATTACTGAACTTTTATCGCGAGCCTTTCAAGTTGTGTGCTGTTAATTCAGAGCTTTTACCTCCCATCCCCTCCCCTCCCCCCTACCTCGTCAGTCTCTCCCCTCCACTTGTAAGTACAAGTTAAGCCGGTATACATTGTTGTAGGTTTAATGGCAAGTTAAGCGGCGTGCATATTAACGACCGTTTGTATATAAATGACAGTAGGTAAATATGATAAACAGAAAGTGCACGCCAGAAACAATTTACTCCGTCGGCTTACATCCACCAGATCCATCTCCTCAAGTCCTGTGAACAACTGGAATGACACTTTGTGTCGCCGCTGGTGAATATGCCTGTGCAGTATAGAGCCGAACTGCCCACACTAAATTATTGGATAGAGCTCAAAATGAGACATTTCCGGATTATTAAAATCAACCCCGTTGTGACTGCCGCATCCACTGACTGGCATCGCGCCTCCAAAAGTTCACAGGACTACAGCCAGCTGCGGGCGAAGAGAAGAAGAAGAGGGCGAAGCTCACGCCACTCAATGCACAACTATTACCCAGTGCCACGAAGGCTTAAAAGCCGAAAAAGTTTTCTCGACTCGCTAATAAGAAGATATATATTATTTGATGTATTTCTGTGAGGTTGGGACATGACCATATTGGTTCCGTGTTGTTAATAAAAATAACGGCCTTATTTTGGATACTTACATCGTAAAGACTACTGTTTTTCCAATATTTCCCAAAATATTCAGACCTAGCAAAAATTTACGTAGATCATAAAATAAGTGTTATGAGGTTGGTGATCGTATCCAGTATTGACTAATAACTAGCTTACCTTTGATATTGAATATGACTGAGTACTTCACTAAATTATACGTATGATTGAGACTAAAAACCGACTCCAACAACTTTTAGGTAAAAGCTTGTATAAAGATGAGCGTATTCCATAATGACGATAACGAAGCCACTTGTAACACAATTATCGTAAGTATACCTATATTACGTGAAATGCGGGCAACATTTGTAATTCCACAATTACATAATGTACGCCACCCTCGTCTGATTCAGTCAAGCATTATCCATGACGTTGCTGTACATACCACGTTTATATAATTACATGTCTGTCTGTACATAGATACATACATTTGTATGGAAATATCTCTTTAGTAAAGAGAGAAGAGGTAGGTACTCGCATGTATACGAGTAATATAATTATATGTATGAACGCGTACTTAGTAATTAAGTAAACAAACATTTTCCTTAAAAAGTAGCATGACCTTATCAATATGGTGTGAAACTTCATACATTATTTGATACAAATAAAAAAAATGCTCTGAATAAACGTAAATAATTATGAACAAACTGTTTCGTATTATTCTGCTGGATATAGATATATTTGGAAAAGGGTATAAATCCTTTGATAACATGTCGGATGAATAAGTTGTTCGTTGAACATTACATCAACGATGCGTAATTTTAAGATCAAAGAAAACCTATTGGCTACGCCGTAGACGTACGCTACGAGGTCGTAGCAGATTGCTACGACGTAGAAGGGTTGTAACTTTCAGCTGAATCATAACGATTATTTAATTGACATTTTCATAACTATGCCATCAAGTTAGAAACTTTCCCATCAAAAACATAAGTGTGAAAATGGAAGCCAATTTCAATATTAAGAATATGTGTGGTTGCCGAATTCGCCGACAAAAGAATTGAGATGCTAAATGGCTGCCAAGTTTTGTTGATATTCCTGAAATGTATTTATAAGAACATACAACATTCTAAAATAAATTTAAAACCCAATTGTTATTTTACTGCTATAACAACATTTGGGAAGTGGGTTATGTTTTTGATCTATATGTCAGTCAGTCAGTGGCAAAAATGCCGATTTTTAGACGATAACATCTCAATCACTGTTTGAGCTGTATTTTATGTTTAGCGTTTTAATAAATAAACTAAATTTCATGTGTATATGATAGATTAGATTTTGAGTTATTAAGGGGTCAAAAGTGGCTCCAAAGGTCCGTGGAATATGCACAATGAAAAGCACAGCTGGCGTCGCCAGTTCCTTTTTCTTGGCTTGAACTTGGCTTGACACGCTACCGAGTGTTTAGATATTGGGTACTTGTAACACATTAGACATAACTTACAAATAAAACACACACATTAACATTTATCTACATATACATAACACTGGGAAAATCGCGGCGATTCAAGCTAAACTCAAACGACGTATGTACGTAGATATGTACGTATGTATATGTTCGTCGCGACAGTTCGACGCAAACTTTATGCAAATGTAGCGTGTGTTTTATGTTAATACTACCCTCGTCGGTGACACAGTTTAGGGTTGAACAGTAGGCTTACTTGGACTAACTGTGACTTGGAACTCACATTGTTTGTGAATTGTTACTGATATTTAGGTGCAATAGAATAGCGAACTACTACTGCTGTTAATATGCCAGAAAGCCTATTGCAATGTACTCCTTAATCGCGTTAACTGAAAGCCCGCAGACAGGTAGCTTTTTAAATACATAGTTGTTAGCTTCAAAGCCATTTCCCTTTCATGTGTAATATTACTGCCCTGTGTAAACGTCGCCGACCGCTTAGTGTTTATCATTTCATGTCTTATCTGAGATTGTCAAAGCTATGACTATTTTATCATTGAATCGTGATTCGCATGAGGCTAGAATTGATAGAACTTATTTGCACTTATATATACAAATACTAGCGCAGACCTCGTCTCATCGTACATATTATGTTTAAAATATTCATAGGTTTGTAAAGTCAGAAAAAAAACTTGAGAACCAAATTGACTACCAACTTAAATTACCCGTATAACCAAACCACAGCTGTCGTTCTTTGACAGTTGTATGAAACTGCTATAACATTTCAAATTGACGTGTAGTGCTAATTTGCGTAACAATTAATTTGCCTGTACCTACATTCATTACTATATTTTTTTGTTTATACCTTTATTCATTGTTAATTAATATATAATAGGTACATAAATAATAAATTAATTATTCTAATTTTCCTTTATTTCACTGTTTACAGATAAATTATAATTTAAATATTAGAATAATAGAATGTAATTTTTTTTTTATTTTTTTTTATTTGTAACCCATCGGTATCGGGAACAGGGTCCAAGCTACGGTCGGGGCTCCAGAGAGAGGAACCTTAGATGCGAGCCGTGTCCAGGAGTACCGCTTTCTGAATCAAGTCCTTCTAGCTGCCCAACGCGAGCTTCCTTAGGTATCGGTCGAGTCATACCTCCCTGTGATCGTTAGTGTCAAGCACTACAACGCTTGCGCCGGTTCTCTTTAGCCAAAAAGAGCGGGGTAAGGCCCTTGTCCACCGCGACCACATCTCGATGCATTTCCACGTCAGCTTCTAGAAAATATTCCCTGAGACTGAATATCTCGCCATTGTGAAGGGTCTTAGCGTTTAAAAAGCCTCGACTTTTGCGGGATATACAGTCTCATTACCGATGACCGTGGGTGATGCATTCGATATGCAGTTAGCAGCGTACGGACCGTCCTATCCAGGGTGTCGAGTTCGGTCTGTCTCCATTTGAGTATGCCGACAGAGTACATCAAAACCGGCATGAGCCAAGGCACGCCCCTTGTCTCCGCCTGATAATTTATTTATTTATTTATTGTTTCTGGCCAACCAACAATTGTATATACTAATACATTAAAAATAAAAAATCTTATATCTATGGTTAGTATTACAATTTCTTATAGGTTAGCACCTCATGCCCCATTGGATAATAAGTGTTACGAGTTACACATAATTAATTATAAAATTTAAAAACAGGATTAAAATCAAAATTAAATACTAAAATACAATTAAAACCAAAATTAAATACAAAAATGAAAAAAAAATAAAATGAAGCACAAAAAACAGAATCAAAATTAATACATAAAATAAAATCAAAAATTAAAGAAAAAGATAAAAGTCGAAACATTCAAAATCATAATCAAAATGTCAAAAGAGACTTCACATTAAAATACCTAAAACAAGACAAAAGTTATAAAAAATTAAAATTAAAATTAAACCAATAAAAAAGGGAATTACAATATTACACATAATTAAATAAAAGACTATTATACTATTTAATTTATTATTATTTGACTTAACAATCATATATGTCAATCATATATATAAGCTTTCTAACAGAGTAACAGCCAGCTAAATGTCGGAATGATGGAGTAAACTTAATTCAGTGATAATTTTGTTCTAAGTATATTATTTTTTACCCATCTACGGTGGAGCCTATGGTGATGGTTTTGTATGATATAAAAAAATCCTTCCTCACTTTCGCTACGTAAGAAACTCTTGTGTAAAATTTCATGCTTCTAGACCCAGCAGTTTATCTGTCGGACAATGAATGAATTTAAGATTTTTATTATGTAGATTTATTATGTACATGTACTCAGATAATGTTAGCGTAGTTAATGCCTTAGGCCTTTTATCGAAGTACGAGTATCTGTGAACCTTCCTAACATATCTACGTCGTCCCCGCGATTCCATAGATTCCCATCTGCTTTCAATGTGACCGTCCCTACATACATACATATCCATTGGTAAGTGCGCGACGTTTGTATGGCATCGTTACGTCTTATGGTGGATGGTTGCTTTAAATGCTTTTATGTATTCAAATATTGCGGTTCTGTAAGCGTATGGGGCTCTCTATGGGGTTATTGTAGGATAGCTGATTGTTAATATGGTTCTTGTTTGGTGGTATCATTATGTATGGAGTATATTCTGTAAAAAATCGAAGGATTAACTTATCTATGTCGTTCTCGTGCATTTTTCTTTCTTCGAAATTGCTTTTTCCGATTATACCGCACTTCATTCAGTCAGTTATCACAAAGATGGTCGAAATACATAGAACAAAACAAAAAACGTTATTATAATATACACACCTAAAAACATAAATAAGAACATGATTGACAGGCTCAGAGATGATAAAAGACAAGCCTTATGATTTATTTTATATTTTTCAGCGCATCAACATAAGATTTCTTGTACTGCAGATAATAAAAGCAAAGAAGTCCACCTCCATCTTAAAATAACATAAAATCATAACAATAGCGTACACAAGAGTTATTATTTGTTTTCCATCGGTACGCACAGCTTGTCGCCGAGATCTCAGAGAGGCTGGTACAGAAGATCCGTTCCATTCTAAGATTCAAAGTTAAAACTTGTATTTATGTGTTAGATGTGTGCAACTGCCTATTTTGATTCAATGCATAGACTTCCATCAAATCATAGTCTAGCTTTTCTTATCTCATAGATGACGTAAGAAACGACTAATAGTCGCAAGTAATTAATTGAACGTTGCCTAAATTAATATTTAAAAAGTTTAGCGGTCACTCATTACGTCATAACAATTTCAGGAACCACCCTTTTTAAAGTAATTAAAGTAAATGGTTATATCTTGTCATAGCTAAACATATTATGTTCACAAGAAGTTGACTAGCTGTATGAAGTTAGTGCTATTATTTGTAAAAACATACATAATTACTGCGATTTCCATTCCAACTTCCCATGCTTAATTAATGGATGTATTAGGTTTAAAGATATTTATTCTCACAAAGCCACGCGAGCTTGAGCTCAGGAGCTCGTGGCTAAGTAAAAAGTGCTGCACGAGTCGATCCGTCAGGTTAAGCTACGCTTGCTGGGGTTGGTCTGTGGATGCGTGACCATCTTTACATACTGAGACACCTCCATGCCTCGTAAAGCACGTTAAGCCGTTGGTCCCGGCTGTCATTCATGGATCTTTGACAGTCGTTACGGGTCGTCAGAAGCCCGAAAGTCTGACAACCAGTCTTACCAAGGGGTATCATATTACCCAATTACTGGATTGTGGAGGTCAGATAGGCAGTCGCTGCATGTAAAATACTGATATTCAGCTAAATCCGGTTAGATTGGAAGCCGACCCCAATAAAGTTGGGAAAAGGCTCGGCAGATTGATTCTCATAAAGACACATCAGAACAATGTCTGTTAGCTAAGTCTTAGATATGAAGTTCGTCACAATCGTCACTGCATTCATTGTGATACTCCCATCCAATGCATTTAGTTTTTAGGTTTATTTGCTATTAAATATTAACCTAATTGAGTCCTGAATGCATTGAATTAGTGTATTTTTTTATACATGAGAGTATTTTGTTGTATAATTGGGCTCCTTTTAATTTTTTTTTTTCTCCAAACTTAGTTCACATCTTTGGTAAAATCAGAAATCTGACTCGGCGAGTGCTAATTTAGGTAACATGTTTTAGTAAGCGATGAATTAGTTTATACGCTTTTGTTGAGGGCCTTACGGATAACAATACTGTGGATGATATTATGAGTGATACTTCTGCACCTTATAGTAATAATGTCTCAGCTCAATAAGCGAGTAAACAGACAGGCGCCGCGCCGTCGCGGCGTCGACGGCGCTCGGCGTGGACCTGCGACATAGACTCGTACTGTTGTTGAACTAGAAAATGTAGGAACCTTTTTTTAACAATGGGATAGCCGTGCCTGCATGTCACCTGATGGTAAGTGATGATCAGGCCGAAAGTGGAAGCGAGCTTCACCCGGAATCCTCAACCACAGAGGAATTGGCTATCTTACCTCTAACTGCCAAAACGCAACAATGCTGTTAACATTGTTGTTATGGCGACAGACTTAGATAAGATGGTGGCTTAGATAACAAGCCACCAACCAAATCGAGCAGAAAATTTTGCCCCTACTGGGAATCGAATCCGGGACCTCTGGGTCTGAGACAGGTGGTCTAACCAGTGCTAGACCACAGAGGCAGTAATTGGTAATTGGTTTATTTGAAATAAATGCTTTGAGTTTGAGTTTGAACTATACTAGAAAATATAGGCTTTTGAGGGTGCTTTGGTAGTGTTCTTAGATCAGTCGTATCTTCAGGATCAGGTTGGGATAGCATAAATAAAGTTTGTATTTTGACGTTACTGAGAGCAAAAATACTGAAAACTGAATTGATTTAGGTACAGTCCTTGAGATCCGAAGTGGAGTTGTTGATGGTTACTTTTTTATTTTTCGCGTCTCAGACTGATTTTCAATCTTCAATCGAATTGAATACATTTGTGTATCTATACAAGAAATCGTAATTTGGCGGGAGAATACTATAAAACTTTTTATTTTCAGATTTGCAAAAGAAATAAAAGACAGATTTGTAAAATTGAGGGATATTTTAATTTTTAACCGACTTTAAAAAGTACGAGGTTCTATGTTCTAAGCGTATGTATTTTTTTTGTAATGTATGTATATCAATCGATACTTTCGTTAATTGTGGACGGATTTAAAAAATCTTTTTTCACTTGTTAGAAAAAGCTTGCGGTGGTCCCACATAAATTGTATTAACTTTGCTTGGGTAGTTTTTGAGTTATATATTTTTTATTTTTTCCCACTTAGCCAATGTGGGCGATGTTGTATAAGTCCTGTCACTGTTATTTACATAGCAGGTCGTGGTATTCGAATTTGTGTGGGGTAGGTACCACAACTAAAAAGTGAAAAATAAAAACTTTATACAAAAAAAACACTACAAAGTGAAAACCAACTTAATTAAATCGGTGGCAAAAAGCGAAAATTCTAAACCAAAGACACCGACTTCCGAAATCAAAGTTATTTTTCACTTTGTAGTGTTTTTTTTTTGGAAGTCCGTTGTTTTTTTTTTTGTAAAAAGATTATTTTTATTTTGTACATCACTTCTTGATCATATTACTTTTTTAATATGTATAACAAAATGCGAATAAATCTAGACCAAATCGAAACTAGCTAATTCATTCAAATCTATTAAGAAACAAGCTGACTTTATCAATCCAATCAGTCAGTCGTTAATGTTAGTTAATTAACGGATAAATGACGTAAGTTAAGAAGTTCAATCAATTTGATTGATTACTTCATTAGCCTCAGATTTGGTCTAGACTGAATTAATGGATGTTGTTCAGTCTGGACCAGACTATGCCATTAATTTGAATGATTAACAATATTTACTACTGTTTATGTACCTATGTCATAATTAGGAAAATACAAGATTACTTTTAACGTTTAATATAGCTGCAATGATTACCATGTCTAAGATAATTTTGGCACAAAAAACCGAACGTTTCGAAAAATGGAACGTAACGCCGAGATTTTCAGAAAAACAGCCATTGTATTGATTTTTACTTAAACTGGCGTGTGCTCACTTTCGTTATAAAAAGAACTCTTGTTCAAAATGTCATACTTCTAGACCCAACGGTTTAGGCTGTGCGTGCTCTCTCAGTGAATGAACGAATTTAAGATATGTGTTCAGTAGACCTGCATGTGCAAGTGTTTTTCTATCGATCTGCACACAAACCACTGGCGGGGCCCGTAATGTAAAATGTCCTAGTTTGACTACTGTTATCTATAAAACGCTATAAGTATAGATAAATGAACAGTGTCAAAAAGTTAGTAAATGAGCTTCCCGTATAAACGAGTGGCGCGACCATCCGCTTCAGCGATGAGTCTCGGTTGTTAGCGGACATGTTGGAAAGCGGAGCGGACGCGGTTGAGCGATTTGCAGTCTTAAACCGATAACAGACGCTTCACCTTTTGTTCATTTTTGCCTTTTTCCTTTCACTTTTATCGAAAAATTTAATGATGGAACAGATGAACTTCCATTTCTATAATGATTTTGTCAGTGTCCTGTGAATGTGGAATGAAACAAAAATAAACCTTCACTCCTTCCTTGCTTATAGCAAACTAGCATGATCACTTAATAATATAATATACATTATAATTATCACTTGCTTCAAAAATTGTGAAGGAAAACACCGTGAATAAACCGGCATGCCTGAGCGATATTTCTCGACGGCATGTGAAGCCAAGTCAGATTTAAGATTTATTTATTGTTTGTCACAGGTGGAAATTCAGCTCTTAAAATTAGTCAAGAGGCCCATAGGCGGCTTTAAAACTCTGACACCGGGTTAGTCAATAACCACACGAAAAGAAGATCTTTATCACGATAAAAAATTACAAAAATTTAAACAGTATCTGAATGGAGACTATCTGCAAATTGATAAATATTGACATTAAGATAAGTAGTAAACTTCACAATTGTGTGCGACAATTACAAAACTTCATGTAACTCAAAGTAAATAAGCTATCTATTAAGATGGCTGATGAAGCCTAGATGGCTTATTTAATTTGTAAAAAAAAAAAGTTGTTTTTAGTTTATTCAAAACTAGTTGATTAGCTTATTTTAATAAAAATCTGGAAGCTAACAGTAAAGCGGACATTTTTGAGGGCTGTACCTCAAAAATGTCTGCTTTTGACTAAGTAGAATATGTCTCGTCTCAGATTGTCATAAACAGATGAGCACTTTGGTTACTCAAGTGGTACCGCGATGGAATTATAATGGATTAAGTACAACACAAATAGTACTTCTATTTGTCAGTAGGTACTATTTGTGTTATGAAGCGTAGTTAGGTAATCTCGTTTAACAGTGTTAGTTTAGAACGTACAAAGTTGCCATCATAGCACTATTTTACGCAATAATATTGTTTATTGTAGTCTTACTCGTACCTAGGGGTACGAGTAAGACTACGACAACAATATTATTAATCGTATTACCCAATAACTGGGTTGTGGAGGTCAGATAGGCAGTCATTCCATGTAGAATACTGGTATTCAGCTGCATCTGATTAGACTGGAAGCCGACCAATTAAGTTTTTTTTATGATTTAAAATTCCAAAATTCTAAGTCAAAGTTAAAGTCAAATAATTTATTTCAAATAAAAAATAGAATTAATTCTAGTCGCTCTTTTCCCCACACTGCTCTCACCCAAACAATTTTATCGCCATGCTCTCTCAGTGGGCAAGTTTACAGGCCAGTAGCCCGAGCGAACCAATTCTCTGATGCTTTAAACTTTTACCCGCAGTGATTTTTCGGTGTGTATGCTTCTGATGGAAAAAATATCCGTGCACCGTTCAAAAGAGTGAAATAGTATTGTAAGAAGTGATTAATATATTAGTATCAAGAAAATGGACGGCAAGTTTCAGTTTACTGTATAAAAACCAAACTCTTCTAACCTATCATGGAAATCTTGTTTGACTGTCTATCATACAATAGCATTTTGCAAGTCAGTTGGATATTTTAAGAGTACACTATTTAATGTTGAACTTTTCGCCATTCACCGCCTCCTCTATTACCTCTTCACCTCTATAACTCAAGTATAAAAACATAATCTTCCCTCTCAATATTCAAGTATTTGTGCTATAAATATTACCCGACTTTGCAACAAAGACGTCGGGCAATATGTTTGTTCTTATTTCAAGGACGGGCTCCGATGTTGGCTCTACAATATTAGGTGAAGGTCAACTGATGTATGACAAAGAAAATATGTGTATTTTCTGAAGGTTTCTGCAAAACAGTCTCCATAATACTATAACAGAGAGAGGCTATATTCAACGGTAAAAAAACAAAGAACTTTTCATTTTATTCCTCCAGTATAAACAACAAAGTTTTTAATGATTTTTCTCGGAAATACACGGGGATTTTTGTGTTAATCCTACTCGCCTTCCGATGAGAGAATACGTACCTAATACCTGCCAGTTATATACAGTACTATCGTTACATAACTCCGCAGAGCTGTTTTTTTTTTGAACTCCTGACGCTAGTTTCATAAGTTTTACGGTACTGACATTCTATGGATTATTTTTATTTTTTTTATAACTGTGGAAGAACTGGAAATGCTGAGAACAGAAGAATACCTGTTGTCGAATTTAAACTTTATTAGTTCCAAATCGTGTCAAACTGATAGGTGCCAGAAAATTATGAGGACATTTTTTTACTATTTTCAGAATAATTGTTACCTAAATAATTATGTTTAATTTCTTCTGATTACCCCGCAATATAAAACATTAAAATGTACCAAACATGACTGATACCTATTATGTACGTATATCAAACATCATTAACAACAAACTCAAGCAATCTTTATTGACCTTTATGTCATCTGAACGAACAGCATCCCGATACGATACGCGAGTTTTCAACCCTAGAACACCAGGCGTTCAGAACAATCACTGTCACTGTTTGAACGCCAGTGTCTCGGTAGCGGTGATGTATGAGTAAGATTTGAAACAAGATTGAGTATGTTATATGATGTAATTATAAGGAAAAAGGCTTTTAAAGTCCGCTTTATTTAAAATGTAGGTAAAGTCTTCCATGTTAACTGTTCTAGTCCGTCGTGATTACATAACCTGTCCAGACATATTAGGTAAATAAATAAAGAACGTGTGGATATAAATATATAATACACAAGGTATTACCTACCACAGTTCTATGCTGCTCATAAATAACATAAAAATAAAATACTGTTGTAAAAACCGGCCAAGTGCGTGTCGGACCACGCACAATGAAGGGTTCCGTAGTTGAGATGAATTTATCCCGAGAACAAACTTAACATTGTAGTTGAAAAACATGTACGTGTGTCCCATACGGAATGTATGGGAGATCACGTTTTTCAAACTTCAAATTTAAGTTGGTCGATTATTACTCGTTGACCTGTCAACGAGTAATAATCGACCAACTTAAATTTAAAAGGAAAACTATCACAGCGTAGTAGGCTTTACAGATAATGACTACTGAGCTGTGATAGTTTAATATTAAATAATAATAAATTTGAAATTGTTGTAATATTATATACTACTGCTGTGTTTTTTTTCACAAATCCAAGCACAACTATTTAGCTGGCAGGCTCCCCCTGCCAGCTAAATGGTTGTACTTGATTTGTGACTCTAACAAAAATTTGCATTATAAAGCTTAATATTTCGCAAATGGATTCCTGAATTGAAAAATGATTTTCACACATCCACAATATTTTTGAACGACCTTTCTAACGATATCGCACACTATGGGATAGGCGAGAAAAAAAAGACCATCCCCACTTTACGTGTATGAGACGTACCCAATTTTTTTTTATTTTTTTTTTATTTTACCACTTCGTCGGCGTTATTAATATGCCAAACCACAGCTTTCTACTACTAATCGTCTCTGAGCTAAGCCGTGGACAGACAGACATACAGACGGACGGACATGGCGAAACTACAAGGGTTCCTTGTTTACGACGGAACCCTAAAAACATTATCACTAGTGATTAGAATAGTTGTCAATAACTAAACAAGTGACGATCGTCGCAGAAGTAACTAAATCTCTAGGCAAACCATTTTGTGAATTGTTATTAGCGAATAGGAGTAGTTTTTTTTCATATCCTCTTGACATAATCCCTTTGTCATTCAAACTACACTAGTTCTACTAGGTAGTAAACAAGTTTCCGTTCGACACAGTAAGCGTTGCTGGATGTGGCTCGAAACTACTGTAGGGAATGTTATTTTTTTATGAAGTACTATTTGAGTTTTTTTTAAGTGCTCATGTATTTGAATTCTTTACATTACGGTATTCTATCAATGATATGACTGCATAGTTAATATATTTCAGTTTACTACAATTTTCTAGGTACGGATATAAACATGGCCTAGGTAATACTGCGCCTAACCCTCACGTAAGTCGTAATTGCCTCATACATAGTAAGGCACGGGCGCACAAAAGAGGCTTTTTGAATAAAATAGCGTGGGTTCAGCAGTTCAGCTGTAGGCGCTAGTACTGAATGTATGTAGGTACAGTCACTTGCAATTACTTGAAGGTAGCCTTATTTATATGAGTACCGAAAGTTAATGAGTTCTATAGTAATGTGAATACTACTTATGTTATTCAGGATTCAAATATACTACTTACTACTCGTACATTTGACTTTGTATTTGGCACGTGGATATTCGTATTCTATACCTTCTTGGATGGTTTCTGTTACACTGGTAAATTGATGGCTCAAGTCCGTAAGATTTAGTAGTTTACGTCAAAGAGCAAAATCGAGAAAAAAATATATTTATGACCAATATTATTTTGTTTCAACATAAAAAATCAAACTAGGCTGACAATCAGCACATCTTGAACATCAAAATTACATAAGACAGTCCCCGAAACGCCCGCCCTTCACTTCCTATTAGTTTAGTGCGTTCCGTGTGGAGATCGAACCTATAACCTGTAGGTGTTGAAAAATAATCGTAACGTTTGTCATGGCTGTATCTAGCATTACCACTTTACCACGGAAGAAAGTAACATTATATAAATGTACCACCTAGAGCTTAGGTTACATTCTGTACACAACACATTGATATGTAAATATGGCCTACTTTGTGTCGTAAATAGAGGGATAACTTCGAAGTAAGGGTTTTCGGGAAAATAGATTTAGTGATAGAAGCCATTATGTTGTAATAAATAAAGTGGTAAGTGTATATCAACAACATAACTGAAAAAATACTGAGCTTGGCACATTCTTGTTTTATCAAAATCCTGTTTTGACACAGGTTTTTGTGTTCTTATGTCTAAAGTAGGTACTTTAGACATAAGAACACAAAAACCTGTGTGCGTTCGTAGTTATATAGAAGTTAGTACATATAATTCCATGTAAAACTTTCTATACTTATTTTATAAAGATGTGATGTAGACAAAACATGTAATTTGCATGCCATAAGGTGTAATGTGGTTGAACTTTATTACCCATATTAGCAAATAAATAAATTTGAATTTGAATTTGAATTTATTTCAACAGAGTGTCAAGCCGAGTGTGTGTTTATTTGATATGCAGGCAGTTGAGCATTTTCCTTGTATGCGAATTGGTTACTCTATGACAAAGACGGAGCAATTATTAGATTTTTGTTAATTATATAGATAATATTTCATATACACATATTTGGCGATATTATTAAAGAGACTTCTATTGTGAAAGAGCTATTTAACTAACCATAAATATTTCTGCCTCCAAGCAACATTGTTGTGTTCTAGCTCTAAAGGTAAGATTCCAGGAAAATTACAATAGATACTTAATTGGATATTACAAATAAGTCAAAACCATAAGGCATTAGTAATTAATTTAAAATGGTTTAAAATTAGAAATACTTGAATCTAATAATACACTTAATTTACCACCCCTTATTTCAATATCACACACAAAATACGTACACTCCACAGACCACAGAATGCGACACAGAGTGCTCGCTCATTTGATTAACTGGTAATCGTGGGGCGTCTTTGTTCAGTAATTAGTTCCCCTGTGGCAGCTCGGCCTCGGTCCTTGTTGATATGTCGCTTCTTGCGGACTATTGATTTATTACATGAGATTATGTTACGAAGTTTGTGTGTTGTTAGATTATTATGTAAATGGTGGATAAATCTTCTTCTTCATCATTATGTAAATTATATTGCTTGTCTATTTTGATTATGTTTGATGATTCCATGAGAAGAATTTGATGAATAATGAGATTTTTTATTTATTTAATCCATAACAACGCTAGTTTTAAAACCTATAATATAACATCTGCAAAACTGCAAAGAAATTTGTTGGCAGGAGTAAATACAGCATATTCAAATCCATTTTAATAGATTCTTTCCTTTAGCTTTGTGTCTAAATCAGATATTACTTTCATGTAATTAATTACATACTTTAAACTACTGTGCACGATGGTAATAGCTGCAAAAGGCGGACTTAACGCAAGCACTATCTACACCATTCAGACTTTAAAATTGACATATTCTTTTAGAAAACATTTTTATAATAGCTGGCTTGCCTTTAAGCGATGATGTGGCTAAACAATCACGCTCAAACGAATACATTAAAACAAAACTCCTTTCACATACAACTTGCGAGATCTCTTGCGGTAAAATTCCTTAAAGAAATATCCAGCAGATAAATTGAGCGTCTTCGTAAACTGAGACAAAATACGGTCTCCCGGGGAAATATATAGCGTCGAGTTGGAGCGTCTGTCCGTTGGACGCGATAAATAAAAGTAAGAGTTGTCGGGAAAGAGTTACCTCCGTGAACATCGAGAGTTGTTTTGTTTTATCGTTTTAGAAGTAGTTTGAATTGTTTTGGACGTGTTGACGGCAATTCTTATGAAGCGTTTAATTTGTCCTATTTAGATTTGTTTCTATGTCAAGGTATTAAAACACTTTACTTGACCAAAAAGAAATAAAGACTTTTCTTTTCATCCAAATTAGTCATGGCCACATGGCCAACAAGCCACTCCTAAAAATCAACAACTTCTATACAACGGCGATTTTCAGTTATTTTCTACACAGAACAATATACACGGTAGTCAGTTCATATTTATGTGCGGCCAACACGAATCTCTCTAACAAATTGCCGGCTACGTTGAGCCGATACTATGATCTATAACCATGGCGAACACTCTTGTTAAGTTCAGTGAGGAGTGATGACGTCATTTTATAGGTTATGGGGTAAGAAATAAGTTTAGGTGATTTGTGAGAGGTTTTAATTCTTAGTTTGGATTTTCACTTTTATCTAGATGGGATGTTTTATGGGCAAATTGCGCCACATCTGAAAATAGACTTCAAACAATGCAAAACTGTTTGAAGCCAATTTTCAGATGTGGCCCAGTCTTTTACCAGATGCAATTCTTACTAAGGTTTTCGAAACATACAGCATACAACAACGTCTCAACCTGACACTCAAACCAGAAACTTTACACTAGACAGCAACGCTTTCTACTAATAACCTGTAATTTTCAAAATACCATTCAAATCCGTCGCTTTCAGGAACCAATGTCTTCATAAAACATATTTTACTCCCGACCCAAAAGATTTCTCCCTCATAACACATACATAGGTATAAAATATCCGTGTCAACACATGCTCTAGGGTGTCCCCACCCATCATTTAGGGGATATTACTTGGGAAAGTTTGCAAAAGCGTATAAAAGACAAATTGCCAACCCATGGCTAACGAGACCCATTTATTTTTACCTTACAACCTTTTCTATTTGTCACCCTTTAATGTGCGTATGTATATGCCATCTTTTGAAATAGAATATTCCTGTTTTGCCTTTTATGGCCTCATAAAGGTTTTATCAAAAATGAGGATTGAGATAAAAATTATTTCCTAAAATGTGCTTTGTAAAAATATAAAATCATAAAAATGTTTCCTGACCCTGGATAACCAAAAAAAGCCAGGTATTTTTGTTCTCAGAGTTAGTTGTCACTATATCCGTGAACTATTATGATAAATTTTGGAATCAGTAAGCCAGGTGATCGATGTTTATTCTCTATGAAAGTCTTTGTTCTGTTGGTTGGGATATTTTTATCAGTAAAATAATTCTTCAAACTTAAATCGATTTTAAACTTCATTCATTCTAGAACCCCTCTTCATTATAAATTGACTAGACCCTAAAAACTCAATCAATTTACATACAACGCCTTCCTACCTTCTGTTCCCTCATACAGCCTGCCGCACAAGTTGTCACCCCATATCTATACCCATATTACCCGGTGTACATGTGTGTTGCAGGCCCATCGTGTTCCAGGCTGTACATACATCGCCATTTGGCCGGGACAGAGTCGATGGGCGGCATTCGATTATCCAATAATTGCTTGTCTGAGTGGTGCTCCTGCGTGGTGCGGTGGACGGGAGCTGGCGATACTTTATGACCGAAGATATTAATTTGACATTACGTCATCAAATTGACGGGAATTTTTTACATGACTTGGTCAATTCGAAAAAAACCGTGGCCAAATGACGCACAAAATCGTGAAGAGTGACAAAAGTGACAAGAGGCCTTTACAAGAGGATAGATTATATAGATTTAAGTAATACTAGCACGTTAGGGTTGATTGCTGTGTGAAAGAGATCTTGTAAAAATGTAATGATGCTATCTGCTCAGCTATTGCGACACTTATTGCAACTTGAAATTAAACTTTTGACTGTCCAAATTGTAAGCTAAAAAAAAAACGACTTCCAAAAAAACACTACAAAGTAAAAAATTACTTTTATTTCGAAAGTCGGTGTCTTCGGTTTTATATTTTCGTTTCCTGTTTTCACTTTTTGTTGTGATACCTACCCCACACAAATTTGAACCCCACTACCTGCTATGCTAATAATAGTGACAGAAAGTTATTATTATAACTGCATCCACAAAGACTAAGTGGGAAAAATACGTATTGAAGCTAACTCATAAAATACCCAAGCAAAGTTAAAGAATTTTCAAGTTCCGTCCACAATTGACGAAAATATCGATGAACATACATAAAACATTAACAAAAAAAAAATCTTAGACCATAGAACCTCCTCCTTTTTATAAGTAAACTCGCTGCTTCTTGTAATTTATACCATATACGGTAGGTCGGCGTTGGTTTTCGTCGTCACTATCGACTCGGGAGCCCAATTTATTTGGTGCGGTTGTCGGCATTCATCGAATTATTTCGACTGGGCCCCTAATTACTGACCCGCGGTGCCTCTAGTGTTCTGTTGTCTGTAGTAGAAATGTTTAGAAGAGATGTACGAAATGTTTACGGTTTAACTTAAACGTAAACTTCACACGTTCCGTGTTCTCTGGCTAGGTACCGGTACCAGGTCACTGGACGGACACACACACATTATACTTCGCCATGGGGTAAGTTGGTGCCAGATACCTGGGGTAACTGGAACATGTATCCTTATCCTTAAATATTATAAAACATTTATCAACCACAAATGGTGTTATTTGCTGACGATACTTCCTTAATTTTTAAGGTAGATAGACGTGCAACAAATGTTGACGACGTAAATAACGCCCTACTGCAGGTCCAAAATTGGTTCACTGCTAATAATTTACTATTAAATGGAAATAAAAACTAAGTGCATAAAATTTTCTTTAGCAAATGTCGTGATTGTGAGATAGTATTGAACCAAGAGAAACTAAAATTCGTCTATAAAACTATTTTCCTAGGGATCACGCTCGACTGAAAGCTACAATGGGGTCCTCATTTAACATCTCTTGCAGGACGGCTAAGTTCAGCAGCATATGCTGTCAGAAAAATATTAGTTCAACCATGTTTCAGACTGGTTAAAGTGAACTCATCTTTCATGGGGTACTGTTTAAAATTTTACAATAAAATTCCTCCCCACATACTTCAACTGAATAAGACGAAATTCAAGTTTTGTATAAAACGCACACTATGCAGGCAGGCATATTATAAGTTGGGGGATTACATCACTGATAAAAATGCTTGGCTCAATGCTGGTCCTGCTCCACAACCACAACTAATTAATTAACATTTGAAAATACTGTTGGAGCTGTTGAAGATTTTAAGACCATCTTTGCATTGTATAAAATCAATCTCCTTTGTATTATATAATTGCAGAGCACGGGTGTGAGTACTAAAGAGTGAGTGTATGTTCTACCATTTACCGGGTAATACGTCTATTATTGACTTGAATGTGCCCTGGCGGCTGTGAGTATGTCATGCTCACTCAGATGTCTCGCTGATGGTGGCGCGTATGTTGGATCATTTAGCTCCCTTCATAATGGATGACCAGAATGGTGCTGATCCATGCGTCATGTTCATGAACGAGCGCCGTCAGTTGGGACTGGTCAAGTCTTAGCGGCCATGGCTGATTTTAATTTTTAAATTGTTCTTTGTTTTATCTTATTATTACGGACGCTTCTTAAGTGCACTTCTTTCTACATTGTTCTCACATGCATAATTTCAACATGAATGATGTAACCAATACTTTGTAACAATTTATTTTATTTAAAAGTGGAGTTTCTTGCCCGTTCTTCTCCATAGGTACGCTTTGGAATGGGCAACTAGCTTCATATTTTTGACTGACCGATTCCTTGACAATTCAAAAGTGCCTGTAAATGTTTTAATTGAAATTAATGATTTGAGTTTGAATAAAGTCCCCCGCCGCGTCTGTCTGTCTGTCTGAACTCGATAAACTAGAAAACTACAGAACGAATTTTCAAAAGGTTTTCACTAAAAGACGGAGTGACTTATTAGGAAGGTTTTGGTGTATAATTAATTCGTGTAAATTGGCTGAAATATGACGATTATTGTTGAAGATGTCGGAAAAAAACATGTCGACTGGGAGCTTTACTGGCGTGTGCCGCGTAAACCGTTAGAGATACATGAAATTTATGTTCTACATACAGGTTTGTAAATCTTAAAAGTTCAACAAAAAAATCCGCGATGGCACATATCTATCTGCTAAGGATGACCCACACTAACCATTATTATCTTTCAGAATTTGATAAAAATTTCACTGTTATTTCCAAAACTCTATCCAATAAAATATGTCATTTTATATTGGGCATTTAATTTTGATTAAAATATGCCTTGACATCATATCATTTAAATTAACAGTTTAAAAGATATCACAGATTCAAAAATACGCGTATGCAAATAATTATGGTTGAGGGCAACACGGGCGCAGCGGTAGAATTCAATGACCTTTTCCTCAGCTATTAGGTATGTAATTAGGAACGTACTACCGGTAGTACGTTCCCGTGGGATATTTTCCGACATCCACGCGGGCGAAGCCGCGGGCAAAAGCTGGTCACAATATTTTTCTGTGTTTATGTTCTTTCTTTGCGTCATGGTTACCGCAAGTAAACGTATTATGTTTTTTTCTTTCTTTCTATACGAAATTAGCTCTTGAAGACACACTAAAATTTTTGAGGACTTTGTGATGAAACTGTGACCTCTGCCACTTTGAACTGTTAAAGTCAACAACGCTGCCAACATTGCTAATGTGTTCAAACACAGTTTGCATAGATAAAAAATAAAAACTGACATTGAACTAAGCAAATCCGGTTCCAATACGGAGGGTTATAGCTTGTTGCCCCCCTAACACTAGAAGAAAAATGGTTCTACTCACGAGCGGTATCTTGAGAATGTTCAAGTGGTTCTCAAGTAAAGGTAACTTACATAAACATTAACATAACACTATACGTAATTTACAAGTCCGTGGATGTTACAGATCGTTTGGTTAGCGCGGAATGTACTCCACATAGCTGTGGAGTCGTGGGCTGAGCGTAAAGCTCGAGTATTGTCCGTACGTATATATGTAGTATGAAGCGAGTTTGCGATAACACTTTCATTGTTACTAGAAACAAGAATTTCTGACACTATACGCATTTCACTCTCACCGAACTCTAAGGAAATTTAATGTTTATATACGCACTGTATGATGGCACCTGCGACAGTTAGCAAATTATAAAAATATAGCGTATCCATTCCATAAATTATTAATTATAGTTCCAGCAGTACATAATTATTGCGGCCCCTACAACAACGTAGTATGGTATATGAATACCCCTTGGCTTTCTGACTTCTGACTAAATATGAATGTAATGTTTATTTATTTATTTTATTTATCAGCACTGTAATATTTTAAAACAACGTATTTTGTTATCAAATAAATGACTTATGACCCGTAACGTCTGTCTAAGATTTACGAATGACAGCCAAGACGTTGTTCCTGGCTGTCATTCATAGATCTTTCTGAGCCACAGCTAGGTAGTTTAAGGATGGTCACCCATCCACGGACCGATCTAGGCAAGCGTTGCTTGACTACTAAATTAAGATTCATTGTATTTTCAAGCAATATCTTATTGAAAAATCGAACTCTACGTCCTTCTAAAATAAAACAAATAACCATCAACTTTATTGCGTACACGTGGAACTGGTACAGTCAGCACTCATGAATTATTGAGAGGCAATATGGCGTCGGTAATTATTTGCAATTAACTTAATGATTGGACAGCGGCGGATATTCCATTATATGTGTTTTCTTTCAAGAGAAATTGGTTTTAGATGATATTGGATCATGGTTTGTCCTTTTTAATTTAATGTTAAGTATTAAATGGTAGAAAACTCAAACTCAAAGCATTTATTTCAAATATAGGTACCATTTACAAGCACTTTTTAATTGTCAAAGAGTCGATCAGTCAAAAATACGAAGCTAGTTGCCCATTCCAAAGCGTAGTAGGAACGGGCAAGAAACTCCACGGACACTCTTTTAAATAAAAAAATTGGTTGGTGGTCATAAGTATAATTTCTACATGAATGATGTCATTCATGTAGAAATTATACTTATGAGAACAATGTAGAAAGACGTGCATGTTAAAAGCGTCCGTAACAAAAATATAGATTACTCCGAGTGTGCTTCTAAGATATTTGATGAGGAAGTATTTTGCTTGTTTTGCGGTTTTCGGAGTATCGAGTTACCCAGTAAATGGTTTTTGATAAAATGCATCCGTTTAGACTGGAAGTCGACTCCAACATAGTCGGGAAAAGGTTAGGCCAACGATGACATACTTCGTATCCCACAAAAAGACGAATACTTTTATAAAAAGCAAAACAATACAAAGACTCACTTCCAATCTCTTACCTATCAAATAAATACAACATCCATGTCACGTGAACAACGGTCTCCATTTATCTTACCCCATACAACCCCAGCATTATACAGCTAAGCATGCGATACACCCGAGAGGGAATGCTGACAGCTATGTATTCTATTGCTGACAGAGTTATCACGGTAGAAAAGGGAAAGTTTTTAGAGTTCCGTATCTACGCGTGCTTATAATTTTAGGTAAGTAAGTTTTATTTTTCTTGTAAATATCGTAGGTACCTAAAAGAAAAAGAAGTTGTAACAAAAATATAGGCTATCCCTGATCAATCTACTTTAAGGTTACGCTAGTCGGTTATTCTTCCATACCGACGTAGTATGGTGATTACTCGTCTCTTTGAAGGTGTACGTTCAAAAATAAAAATTATATCAATTTGTCCTGTCATTATCTATGGAAGCAGTATCTCTGTATGGAAGCAGAATTGGAACAAAAATATTGTTTTGGAAGTTATGAGCGTCGAAACTTCTATATTTCAACACTTATTTTAACTCATCTTTGGGCGTAACTAAATAACTTATGTAGTATGAAAATGGAAACATAGAAACCGAACAGAGATAGATTAATTTATTCAAAATTTAAAATAATTTTATTTTGAGTAGTTACATTTATTAGTTTTTCCATAATAAACAGGTCTGTTCATGAAATTTTATGCACTCGTTTTTGTTATAAATCATCGTCTATTTCACTAAATAAATATATATATAAAAAAAACGAAATAAATAAATAACTGCACTAAATAGCAAGCATATTAGCCACGCCTACCAACGAGTTCAAGCCGTCGACTAGTGCAACCTTAAATAAGGCTATTATTGGTTCAAAATACACAAAAAATGACTGTAAAACAATAACAAAAGCTGTGTTACAATTTTGATGTATCTACAATACGAGTAGAAGATTATTCTATTTATCTACCTAATCTTTCAACTCGGTAAATAAATGCTTGTAAAATGCATACACGTGATCGATATACTCGTAAGATCATGATAGTTATTACAATAATAGTATTTGTAAATAATTGAAAGTTGAACGCTTAGGGTATTAAAAATATGGCATCCTTAGCGAGCTAATCCAACTCACACTTTTACGTATTTCAGTATGATTTCATGTAATATTTCGAGCAAGTTAATGGGTTCTGTCTACTTATTGTGTATGAGCGTTTGTTAGCAGTTTTATTGTTAAAAGGAGGGTAGAATACAGATCGCGAATAATATGAAGAGGGTAGTGAGTTTACAAAGATATGGAGAGGATTCGTAAAAGTAGATCCAGGAGATAAAGTTCATTGAAAATGTACGTGTGGGTGAACTTGGAGGGTCAAAGAACTTTAAAATAAAGAATAGTTGGATCCTTAATCCGATAACGTCATTTATATATATAATTTTTCTTATTGTTTTCGGCCTTTGGTCTGTTTTTAAGTTAAAGAAAAATTAGTGTCGCTTTGAACGTATTGTGCTAACTTTTCAGACAATTATCACCTTTGTCGTCGTGATTTTCGACTTTGTATGTGAATTTGCTTCCTAAATAGGGAGCAAAGTATTTTTAAGTAATATCCTAAAATATCTTGGTTTATATTTTTGTCAATTTATGAATCTTAGCAATTGTGTCAAATGTCCTTTTAGACATTTGAGATTTAACATTGGATAAAGTATTTTAGAATATTACTTAAAAATACTTTATCCCATGTTAAATCTCCTAAAACAGGTCACAACGTTAACTCAAGTTTAACTTCAAAGTTACCTTATTACATAGCTCTTTGACACATTATTCTCGCACTTAAAAGCACTTGACAAACTATGCACCGTTATCGCATGTAACTACATACGTGTATGAAGGTACCCTTTAACGTTTGTCACCTGTTTAGGAAACCACGTAGTTAAACCGAGAGTTATCCTGTTGACCTAGTTCTTTAGAAAGTAGTTCGTGTGAAGATTGCTAATTACTCTCTAATTAGTATGACGTTTAACGTTTTGGGTCACCCACTTTGCTAGTTAACATGAAAATCTTTAACATTTTAATGGGATTGACTGCGTTGTGGTTCTAGTGGTCGCAAGTGAGGCTGCTAAATCTTACGACTTGAGTTCGATCCCCAGTTAAGTTTTTTGCGGGTGTTCAATGATGAATTTTTTAGTATCAGCCCGAAGTCAGATTTTTACCCGTTGATAGCTCGCTCCCTGTAAAATATACTGGCAAAATGTGGACATAATTTTACCTACTCCCCCGGGGACTAATAGGCGTAAATTCGTATAAATATAATGTGTTGTAAAGTGAATATCGGGGCTACGAGGGCAAGCATTTTTTTTTATTACTTGTTTTTGACTTCTGAGCGGATCCTCTCTAATTAATGACGTCATCAACTGGAGAGATGTATCTGTGAAAGCTACGTTAACTGTGATTAATTTGCACCATATTTCTTAAAAGAACAAATAATATTTTTATTTCGAACAAAATACTGCAAGCATAGTTGCTACGCCGTAGCACATTATTTGTAAGCACGTAGCAATGTGGCTACGACGTAGCATGACAGCTACGTTGTCTAGTGTAATTTATTTCATTTTACTTTGGAATAAATTTTGCGGTCACATAAATAACTGATTTTAATTATATTATTTTATGTAAATCAATGTGTATTTTTCATTTGTTACAGGTAAACGCCTAAACACAGAAATTACGGAAACAATTTAAAACTAATTTAGAGGCGTTTTAGAGGTGAGTCAAAATTTCGAGTACTTAAGTAACTGCTTTAGTTATTGTGTATACAAAAATATACATTGTTATTAAAGAAAAACAAACACGCTTTGTTTGCGCTCGTTATTTAAATTAGTGAGTTCATAACGCAAATATGAATACCTCGTAAATATTACGTTTTATAATTTTGAATAATATTTTGGGTTATATTGTTGTGAAAATTACTTTGTATAAAGGTAATAAAATATAACCAACGCTCTTACATTAAAAAAAAGGTTACTATAACAATTACTTCTTTCTATCTGATGAGAATTATCTATCTGTTCAACCAACTAGACTCTTTAAACTTGCTCACTTAATATAAAACCTATTCAACCAAGAACCTCCTTCTTCAAAACATTACATAGACTCCTAGCTCCTTAAAGTTACCGCCTCACATATTCGCCTGTCGGAGCAAAAACGATGATAGCACAACTATGCGCTAACAACTTACTAGCTTGATCTACTGGTATTTTGATACATGTGGTAAGTAATAATAATAATAATAATTTATTTAGCAAAAAGAAGAAATACAAAGCATGTTACAATATTATGTTAATACATTTGTGCTCAATTTTGTGAATAATGACCCCGATGCTAGGAAAATCCTGTGTTATAGGGGCCATCCATTCGTCCGTTAATTACATTACAAAATTTGGGAAGCTAAACCGTGTAACAGCAGCAATAGTGTGTAAGTAAGCGCATGTGGTGTGGTGTTATAGTGGAAGTGTGTGGGTGTGTGATGTGTATATGAGTGTGTGATGTGTGTATGAGTGTGTGATGTTTGTATGAGTGAGTGATGTGAGTCGTGTGTGCGTTGAGGGGAAGGTGATTTTGGATGTCTGTGGGTGTGTGAGTGTTCGTAATACTAATAATTATTTATTTGTATAGGGGTTTCATTAGTGCTTCTGTTTCATCATAATCTAGGGTGAGGAGGAATTCTTTAGTATTTTTTTTTACATTTGTGTGTGTTCAGCGTATGTATGTTAAGTTTTTGATGTATTTTGTTGTATAAAAGGGCACTTAGGTAAGGGTAGTGACGTCTAGCAAATGTAGTTTTTGTATGTGTTGAGGGACAAACCGTTTTGGGTCTTCTTCTTACTGTCGGGCTGTTATTTACGCTGTATGGAAGACTCACGTGTTTTCGCATGACTGCGCGTAGTATATATAGTTGACGAACAGTTTGTGTTTTAAAGTCCTTGTAAAGTTGCTGCGTTGGGAATCTAAAGGGTCTTTTTAGAATGACTTTAATTACTGCTCTCTGGGCACGTTCCACCTGTATAATGTCGGTCTTGGCGGCCCCTCCCCAGGCAGTGATGCAATAGCTCAGTACTGATTCGGCTAGTGCCGAGTAAACGATTTTAAGGATTTCGCTGTTAGCCCTTAGCTTCTTAAATAGAAAAATAAGTTTTCGTATTCGTGCAGACACTGTTTGTAGGTGTGTTTTCCAAGATAGGCAGGCATCTAATTGAAGGCCGAGATATCGTACCACTGGTGCTCTAGTTACAAGGGGGCATGTGCAGAGGGGGAGAGGGTTGGAACATTTGTGGGCTTTAACAAGTAGTGAACCATCCCGTGGTAGGGTGGAACATCTTGAGCCAAAGGTGATAAAGTTGGTTTTCGCAACGTTAAGTGTGAGACTGTTTCGTTCTAGCCAGAACATCACTTCACTGAGTCCCTTTTCGGCTATCTCTTTAGCTGAGGCCCAATCACGGCCATAGGATAGAATTGCCGTGTCATCCGCGTAGGCTATTATTTTTGTGGATGGAAGGGATAGTTGACAGAGTTCATTGACGTAGATTAGAAAAAGGGGAGGACTGAGCAAACTCCCTTGTGGTACTCCGACAATCACAGGATTCGCTTCGCTAACGTACTCCCCCACCCTAACACACTGCATCCTACCAGTAAGAAAGCTTTTAAATAGGTCATGAGCGATGCCTCGTACTCCGATGGATTCAAGTTTAGAAAGAAGTAGAGGAACAGACACTGTATCGAACGCCTTCGATAGGTCTAGGAAGATTCCTAGGCACTTGAACTTATTGTCAATTTTGTCAACTACAAAATCCAGTAAGGATGTCACCGCGTCTTCTGTGGATAATCCGCGTCTAAAACCGAACTGGTTTTCGGAGACAATTTTGTATTTGTTGAGGTAGTTAACAAGGCGTTTGTACATTATTCTTTCCAGAATTTTGGAGATTGCTGGAAGGACTGAAATTGGGCGATAGTTCGTGATCTTGTATTTGTCATCCGACTTGTATATTGGATGTACGATGGCTTTTTTTAGAGCGCTGGGAAATATACCTGTGGATATTGCCAGGTTGCATATACATGTGATGGGGGGAACCAGACTGTGGCTAGCGTGTTTTAGCAATTTTGGTGGGATGCCATCCCAGCCCGTAGCACTGTCAATCCGGAGGCTATTTATAATTGAATTTACCTCTTCTTCGTCTGTTTCCAGAAGAACCATTGAATTGCCTGTACTTTTTTGGTGGATATCGAAAGACTGAGGGCAATTTAAGTTATTTGCAAGATTTATACCCACGTTTGCAAAGAAGGTGTTAATTTTGTTGACGGACTTAGTGGGGCAGTTTTCAATGGATAGAAGTTCTGTTGATGTCGAGCGAACTTTTTTGGTGTCAGTTACACTGCGGATAGTTTCCCACATTTTTTTAGGGTTGCACTTAGCTTTTTGAAATTCCTTTTCTTCATAGTCCGATCTTATCCTTTTTAGTAAATCATTACAGAAGTTGCGATATCGTAAATAGGTTAATTTTAGGATCTGGTTATTTGGCTCTTTGTTTGTTTTATAATGCATCCTGTCCCTATTACGTATGCATCTCAAAAGACCTCTAGTTATCCAGGGCTTTATAATTCTTGGTTTGCATGGGATGTTTCTATAAATAGTATTTTTAATTATTATAGGGGAAATTATATTTAGTAATTCATTGGTGGCTTGGTTGGGGTCATTTATTTTAGATAAACCAGAGAAGTTACAATTTTCAATATCAGAGATAGCGCTTGAAAGGTTAAGGAATGATGTATGAACTTTATTATTAATAGGTTTGGGTTTACTGTTTTCTAGATTTAGCAGGACTGCAAAGTGGTCTGTGATCGATGTTTTTAATACTAAAGTAGTCGCTTTGTTGGTTGTTTTTAATAGAATATGATCTATACAGTTATGCAAGCGAGTAGGAAGAAGGTGGGCGGGTAGAAATCCGTGAGACGCAGTCATGTTTAGGTACTGTAGAGAGCGTGGGTCATTACTATCAAGGCTAATATTGATGTTTACATCTCCAATAATTGTGGTGTGATTGTGATTTTTAAGGTCGAGAATAACATTATTTAGATGGTCTAGGAATGTGTCAACATTTCTTTGTGATGGTGGTCTATATAAGGCAATGATAGTTAGGTTGTTTTCTATGGAGCAGGTTAGGCAACTGGCGTCAGGGAAAATCGGTTCAGTTGTAGTGTGACGTAGATTATTTTTAATATATAAGACTAAGCCATCGTTTTGGTTGATTAAACTTTGGGTTTGGTACGATGAGTATCCATCCAAAATTGGAATGTTTCCTGCTTTTTTAAGCCAGCATTCAGATAGCACAATTACGTCGCATGTAATGTTCATTGTGACTAGGAGACATCTAAGTTCGTCAAAATTTTTAGTGATACTTCTAATGTTTTGGTGTAAAATAGTTAGTGCATTTGACGTGGGTAAATAATCTTTGCAATGGTCTGGTTGACATGTGTATGACGTAGATACTTCGATATGATCCAATTCGATAGATATGTTATTTAAAGCAGCCATTTAATAGACACATGGCAACGAATTGTGTATAGGGGTTCGATATTAATTTGAGTATATGTATAAGTGTATGTATAACTGAGACTGAGGAAAAAACAAGACTTCTGTATAAGTAATTCTGTGTTCAAGAAAAGACAGTTTGTATAATTTATATGAATAACTACAGCCGCGCGAGTCGATCGAAGGTTAAGCTACCCTTGCTACGGTCGCTTTGTGGATAGGTGACCATCCGTTACATATTGAATACCCCTCCGTGCCTCGGAAAGCACGTTATGCCGATGGTCCCGACTGTCATTCGTAGATCCTTGACAGACGTGACTTGTAGTCAGAAGCCCAAAAAGTCTGACAACCAGTCTTACTAAGGGGTATCGTGTTACCCGGTAACACGATACCCCTTGTACCCAGTAACACGATACGGGGTTGTGGAGGTCATATAGGCAGTCAGTCCATACAAAATACTAGTATTCAGCAGCATCCAGTTAGACAGGACGCCGACCCCAACATAGATAGGAAAAGACTAGGCAGATTGATTGACTCACAAGTACGTCATACTTAAATCTGATAATGCAGTTAGGAATTTTTTCCCCATAATACATGGGACTTGAACATCACTTCCAAATGTTGGGGGAGTATACGTAAATATCTGCCTAGCCCTTTAGCTTTAACTTATTTTTCTTTCCTTCTTTTCTTTTTTCTTTTAGGGGAAAAGACGCGTGTGTTTCTGTTAAGTGTGGTTGTTTTCATCCAGTGTTTAACTAGCGCTCACTGTGCCTCAATTACGTTCAAATACCTTAAAAATCGCACAAAAAACCACTCAATTTCCGGCATCGGATTCCTAATGAATATTCAAGACTCTTTAGCCTTTTAATTCTCACATTCTTCTTGCTCCGATAAAAACGTCGGTCGATACATTCCTCGTACTTAATGAACATAGTTGGGAAATCGGACCGGAACACCGGATTCCTGCCGGCTGCCGCACCCGGTCCCGGGCGATTAAAAACTCGTTTTTCAGCGCCTATGTACGGGCTTTTTCAGGTGGAGGCCGATGGTCCAAGTTGTGAATGGTGCTATTGTTTTTTGATTGATAATGTTTGGTTAGTTCGATTTGAAATGGTGCCAACTTGTCAAATTTTAAAAATCCAATTGTAATTATTAATATACAAAATAACACAAAATAAATTACTGGACTGGGCTTAGTGGTTATGAAACAGGTATATAATTAATTTGGCTGGATTTGTGTTAAAGCCTCATGACAAAATATACATATAATAGAAAAATTAATTATTTACCAAATTGACGTTCAACTTAGATTTTCCATAAATTTAAATCACTGCTGTCATTCTTTGACAGTTGTATGAAATTGCTATAGAATGACAAATTAGTGTAGTGTGTCAATTTGATAAACAAATAATTTCCCTGTCTGAATGTAACGGTTGGTATGATATTTTTAATAAGATTCAGCCATAATTATATTGTCATTCAAACAAAAAAAGCAATGTCTAGACATCCCCAACTTGTTTAATATTGACCGAGTAAATATCTTAAATATTTATGAGCAGACCGATGTTTATATTTTTATGGCGCCGTAAAACAATGTGTTTGTCACCGTCATAAAGATAATAAACAACGGAATTCTCACTTTAACGAGCGACACACTTGTTCAATCTATCGGAAACAGTTGAAGATATTTTTAACGGGAATATAAGTATGTAATAAAAGCATAACACCGTATTTTTATATCGTCCCACAGCTAAACCAAGTCCATCTATTTTTAGGCATTCATTATCTTTTGCTTTTTCTGACCATTCTTGTTCTGCAATATTTACTGCTTCGATAGTTGTAACATCTCAGGTTACGTGTTATTTCAACCTTTCTTTGAGCACGTGACACATTTGAACTACGAAGACTTTACTGAAAAAATGTCACTGTCAAAGTTCACTAGTCACGGGCCGCAAGGTTGGCGGTGTCTCATCGCATCTCTGATTCTTATTTGAATTTAGTATGTCTCTCAGAGACAGACACAGGCCTTATTATAAAGTGATTTTGTTTAAATAACTATTGATAAAACTGACACAGAATCTGCTTCTTCGAAACATATCTACACAATACCAATACATATACCTGTACATATACCTACATATATACGTACTCTCTCTCGTAACTTGCGCCGCCACACAAAGGCATTGCTTCTCCGCAGTTTTTATTTGAGTTCCAGCACGTTACAGTTCAACTACTGCAATTTTCCACTTGCTGTAATTTGCACGCGTTTCATATCAAACTTGTGTGAGCGCTTGTACGCCTGTACTGTATTTGTTTGAGGGTGGTTTGAATTGCACTACTCGTTTGAATTGGTGAAAACGAATTGAGCTAGGTGATATAGATAGAATACGTAGACTTTAATGTACTGACACCATTTATGTAGATTATTTGAGATTTTGAAAGTTACGTAGAATGTCCCAATGGGCAGCCTAGCTCTAGAGAGATAGAAATAACAGTCTTTATTGTACATGTACGATCTTATCTTTAGAAAATCAAAGTATGTATTCTTAAAAATAAGATTGTATGATTTGTTTTCGTAACGTTTTTTATCGCAAACGTTGCTATTTGTCAAACAGAAAATTTAATAAAATACAATAACAAACAGAATAATGGGCAAAATGAGCAGTCACCCATTTTAACTTGATCTTATTCTACAGCCAAGTTATCCCTTTCCATCGATCCTTCCTTCATCGTCATCATAAAACCACACAATTCCTTTCGGTCTCCTTCAGCAGTATTCGTTTGTTTTATTGAGCAAACATTTTATGCGTTGCCTCTGACGGCGGGCGATGTGGGAGGGATCAGGAAATGTTAAGTTAATACTTTTGTGTTGTATTGTTTGATGATACGCAGAATATCGTATGAGATAAACTGGATATAATATCGTGCATGTTGTGCTATTCAATAATGAATAAATGACAAATGTCAGATTATGACTATTAAAGATTTTTTTAAACATTATGTATGTTTTAAAAAAACTTTATTAAAATTCACGCCTTTTTCCCATGGGGGTAGGTCGAAACCACATAATGCCACCTGCTACGACATTCGTCAGTGATGACTTGATAGGGTAACGGCCTATCAAGTCAGCACTAACGAATGTCGAATCCAAAACTCAATAGATCTTCTTCCAAAAATAAACCATAATCTGTAAATTGTTTATATTTTAACTGTACAGTAGAGAGGTTATCAAGCACCACAGTCTACAAATAATAGATTACAATTGTAATTCTGATCTACTTGATCGAATATACCAATTTGGCATATACAAAAATGTTACAAATTAGATAGTTTTCCACTGATTTCTATATCTTAACATCTTTGATATTCTAATATTAGATTTCTGCCACACAATTTTCCGCCATAAATTCTCTTTCGTATTCACTAGTACACAGTGACAGGTCGCCCTTCGTCTTGTGTGAGCGGATGGTGGGCGGCTACCTAATAGCCGCTTGCCTACGCTTGACCCACATTACTAAGGGATGACGTACAGCTGATATGGACTGATTCTTTTCATAGCACCCTGATGTAGGATTTTATGTAGATAATTGTGTTTGGTAGTGGTAAAGTTTTTATCTTTTTAACGTACAATGAAAAGCTCAAAGCTAGTGGCCGAGCAAAGCAAGAATTTGATTATTACACTAGTAGATAATAACAAGTCAAAAATATATTATATTTTTGACTTTATGATATTATTATGACAAGAATATATTATATTTTTGACTTTATTTAAAGTAAATACTTTTTCCTTTAATAAAATATCCCAGTAGCTGATAATTTATTCACATTACAATCTAGCCTATTAGCTAATAAGTAATTAAAATATAACTTAAGCTGCTAAGTTACGAAAAAATAAGACATCGTCCAGTAACGTCTTTCTTATTCACTTTATGATATGAGGGAAGACTCGATTCATGTGTTCTTTCAAATAGTCAGCAAATACGAATGAAAATATTTATAAAATAAATAGATATTACATCATTTTTATAAAAAATATAACAACTTTAATATAAACAAACAATAAACACTTTACTGTCCATTACTTTAATTAATCAATGTTTCCCTCCTTCCCTTTGTGAAGCAATCCATATAATTAATAACATCCTCAAAAACATAATGACACAACTCTAAAACATAAATAACGAAACTCAACTGTAAACAAACGTAATTAGAACTCATTTTCAACCAAACTCCAAATAGAAAAATGTTAACTTAGGTCGCTTTGCCACTGAAACCGTATTATTACATACAATTTTATGTACAAAGATACGACGATGTTGAATGTATTGTCTGTTTGTGTCGTTTTATTTATTTTGTAATTATTTATAATTACTTAAGAGCTGACGACAAAATAGACGACAAAAACGGCTGAACAGATTTTCTTGAATCGTAGCTAGAAACAGTCTCGATAAATACACGTTTCAAACAAAAAAAAATACAAATTCGGTTCAGCCGTTTGGGAGTTACGATACCGCAGACAGACACACAGTTACACACGTTCAACTTATAACTGCCGTCTGTTTTCGTCGGGATTAATAAATATACATCGACAACGATAAAAAGTCTTGTTACATTTTTATGTGTTTTTATCGCGCATTTTTGTTTCAATATTCATACTCATACCGTGCGCCCAATGAGATTTCCCATCGGTAAATTCTGAACTTTCATACAAACTTTCATCCCACCCATGCATACTATCCCCATGGGGGATGAATTTTCGTAAATCCTTAAAAAGTATTCACTTTCGTTAAACTCAAACTCAAAGCATTTATTTCAATTAAACCATTTACAGGCACTTTTGAATTGTCAAATAGTCGGTCAGTTAGTCAGAAAGTTGAAGCTAGTTGCCCAGTTCCAAAACGTAGATCTTCATGGAGAAGAACGGGCAAGAAACTCCAAGGACACTCTTTTAAATATAGAAAATTACACAATCCTGGGTACATTATTCTTGTTGCTTCTATATGTGAGAACAATGTACAATAAACGTACGTTATGTATCTATACTAATAATAAAGCTGAAGAGTTAGCCTAATCTCTGGAACAACTGAGTCGGATTTGAAAAAATATTTTTGCGTTTGATAACACAATTCTTAAGGAGGGTTATAGGTATGTGGCGGCATCTACATCGCCACATGCGAACTACGCATCAAAGACCTGACGTCACACAACATCCTGACGTCACACAAATCCTGCATCGCGCAATTAAAGTTTACCGCGCGATGGTGATATATACAAGCTCCCGACATCTGGGCAGTTGCCCGCCAGACACGAGTAATAAAGGGCGATGCGATGCGACGCGGTGGGTCGGGGGGACAAGAAATTTCACGCGGGTGAATTTTTGAGATGGGGCAGTAAGAGCTAGTTGCGCTAACCGTTAACCTAACTATTTGAGATATTTTGATCTGCATTCACAGATTATGAAAAAATATGAATATTGGCAGTTTTCACAAAAACTTTTTTTGATGCCAATCGATCCTGTTTCTTATAAGGATCAAAAAACTTTATGAGATTAACTGAGGTTTGAGTACTAGAAAAGTCAGAAATCGCAAAAAACTTTTCCCTTACATTTCGTAGTGACTCTAACCTACTTTTAAGGGTGGATAAACTGGCCGAAAATAAAAAAAAGAATTTCAAATCTCGAACGAATACGCGTTATTTTTATTTGATTTGAGAACAAAATTTATTTAGTTTCTTGCTTAACCGGTAAAGCCCTGGGTGACCCTCAAGCACGTCAATTAGCACGTTAATTAGTTGTTTATCAGGCCTTTAACGGTTAAGATAAAGCTTTCTCCATACAAAGGATTTTTGCGACTTGAGACTTTTGTAGCGGAAAGTCTTTTTTAACGCTTCCCATAAAAGCCTGAAAGCTCAAAATTATTTGAGGTAATTTTTTTCTCAGTACGTCGGAAATCATAAGCAATAAACTTATTTTGTTCTCAAAGCAAATAAAATTATAACGCGTATTCGGTTAAAGTAGATTTTTTTGTTTATTTTCGGCTAGTTTATACAACGTAAAAAGTAGATTGGAGTCTCATTTCCTACTGCAGCATTCCGCTGTCAAGTAGACCTCCGTTACTCGCGAAAAAGGCTTAGCATGTTTTTTTTTCTTAAAAAGATGTTACGCTTGACACATTTTTGAATTCGGTTTCATCGAAGCAAAAACTCAGGTTTTGTTTTTGATGGATTCGAGAGTCAAGCTCTGATGGTGTCACTGCAAACATAAATTTTGTGAAATATCGAGCGTACGTCTCGACGCCTTGCCATATAATACCATATTATTATAATAAATAATAGCCAGTTCGAGCTTATAGTTTATCTACATAGTAAAAGGAACAATCTGTATTAACATGTGAGTATTTCAGTTGTCTATCATTCAGCCCCCTACGTAATTTCGCCTTTCTATCGGGTCTAAAATAGTGTTTGTTTCGGATTCGTACAGAAAAGGCCTAGTTGAAGCCCAGGTCCTACCCGAGTCCACACCAGCTGAGGCAATACCACTCGGGCTGAACGCGGTCTGCCGCGGTGCCCCCTACCCGTGCGGGTCCCGAACCCACGCCTCCGCGTGCTCTAGCAACCAAGCTCCTGAGTTGGCAAAGTCGCCGACCTGTCGTGCCTCGTGTCCCCACCTACTGCAGGCGAGCGCCAACGTCGCTAAGTTACAGGCAACACTAAAGATTTACTGCATTAATTGCCATCGGGATTTTTATTTTATTTGTAGGATATCGCGTTGTATTTTTTTACCACTTGTCTGCGTTTAGTTTATTTTATTTTGTGTGTCTGTAATTGGAAAATAGAATCTGGTCACCTTGCCTAGAAGGCGCATCGGTTCCTCGCGGCTAATACTCGTATATAATTAGGTTTTGAACACGTATTTTCACGTGAGCTTAACCAGCCCTGGCCAGCGCTACGTTCCCTCGCGTCGCGAAACAAAACCAGAGACAACTAACGTTTCCCGATGGGCCCGTCGTACTTCGTCTAGGGTACCTGCTATAATTAATAATCGTGCAACTAACCAATTCGTGTCTTAACGCGGCGACATCGTTGATTTTTTTATTTTACCCCATTTTTTATATACTTTGTGTTCTCAACCGGGATACTGTGTTTCATTATTCGTCCTGCGTCGTAGTGGGTTCGAATCCCGGCGACTTTTAACCATAAGGTAGCGCTAAGCATTTTTTGCTACACCACGAAATGTAAGGGATAACTTTTTTGCAATTTCTGACTTTTTTAGTACCTACTCAAACCTCAGTTGGTCTGATAGAATTTGTTGGTCCTTATAAGAAACAGGATCCATTGGCATCAAAAAAAGTTTTTGTGAAAACTTCCCATTTTGTAGCTGGCTGTATTATTTTTTCAAAATCTGTGAAAGTAGATCAAAATGTCTCAAACAGTTATGGACAGTCTCTTAAGACCGTTTTCCTGTAGCTACAACGGTTCAAGTAGCTGCCCTTACTACCCCATCTCAAAAATCCATCCTGTATACGGAACTCTTGTGCAAACTTTCATGCATTTGAACCATTCAGACCCGTCGGGATCGACTGTGTGTTGTCTGTCAGTGAATTAATGAATTTAAGATTCTTATGAAGTAGAACATAAAACATTATCGGCACCCAATTTAAAATTCAACAAACGAACACACATTACTACAAGGTAATATCCACAAAAACAAATGACTGTTTCCTACTTTGAAACATTCTCACGTTCTTCGCGGTAAAGACGTTCAAAACTAATTTGAAAGTCTAGACTGGCTGTGTTTGTACTAAGGATGAATCATTGTGCTTATACTTCATGCACAGAATCCAGTATATTTGACACATAACATATAGAGGCACCGCATACTAAAAAAAATATTTTTCTCAAACATGCTTGGAAATTCGAACATTATTTTGACAACCTTCTTCGAGATAAATCGAACTTGCTGTACTGGTCAGAAACAAGCGAGTATGCAGCCGGCAATGTTACTATGAAAATCTATATCTGTCGTATTTAGCGGCCGAATAAATTACTATGAAAACTCATATCTGTCGTGTTCTTTAAAAATGTACAAATGTACTATATTAGTTAGTAATTTGAATTTACTGCCACAGGTCATGGAATATCAGACATCAAAATATTGATAACTGGGCACTAAATAATAGCTATATAATCGATAAGTTTGAGGCTGCGGACCAAAACCAGCTGCAAGGAGCAGTAGCCAAGCGGGGCGGTGGCGATGGAACAATTTTGTACCAATGGTTATGTCGTTTTTGAAATAATAGAGATCTTTAATGACTTTGCTTAGCGATATCTTTACGCTATATTATACTCAATTTTAATTAACAGTTTCTGTTGAATATGGGAAAGAGATTTTTACTAGCCTGAATTATCTATTTGCTGGCTTTGTAATAATGCCATAAAAACACTTCAAAATTCATTACTTCATTCTTGAACTATATCACATTTTACAACTAACCAAGCCCTCAATGGATCCTAAAGTACTCTCTATACATATTCCGCAGCCACTTTAATCACTTCACACTTCACATACTGAGACACCTAATATTGAATTAAACTCAGTAATGTCATCTGCAGCACAAAGTTAGCTGTTAGGCGAGCAGTGCTGGAACTAGGAAGATAGTTAGGAACTCTCTATGTACTATGTGCTCCTGGTACCTTACCTATTGACATAGTTTTGTAATTTATATTAAGTGGCGAGTGTAATTTCTTAGTCTAGTTTTAGGGGAATGTAGGATGGAGGTAAGTTATTCAAAGGTGAGTCTTGAACGGGAAAAGCAAGTGGCCAGTGTTAAGCTTGATTTTATGTAAAAGACCGCTGTATTTTTATAAGATATAGCTGATGACTGATGTAGTTTGTTAAACAAGTTATTTAGATTACAAAATTACCATCTGTATTTTTGTAAAATATAGAAAAAGTTAAGTAAAAAAAATATGACGCAGCACATCAAAAGAACAAGGTTTCATTTAAAAAATTTCTTAATCTATACAAAATACACCGAAAAAATACGTTCACCAAATTGGAATGAAATACAAGTAAACCTCAAACAGATACACAATTTAATAACAAGGCGGCAAACAATATTTCCGTTGCCCGTCGCTTTCTGTCACCAACTTCCGAACACAAGGCGTTGCGCCAACTGTCAGTCGCACAAAGAATGATAATTAGCTCCTTGTACCCTGCCCTCCCCCCCTGCCTCCCTCCTGGCGTCGTGGTCGGCTGTAATTCTGCCCGCGACAGGGAACAGCCCCCCATAGAAAACGCGACCATTTTATCTCCTGGCAACTTTGTAATTTCGAATCCGCTCTGTGATTTTCATTGAGTCGAGTGTTGATTTTTGAACTGGTAATTAATGAGGTGGGCTGTTTGATCAGCTTGGATTTTGTAGATTGTATTTTGTTTATAAGTGTAGACGTAGTTTGTTTGTGGGAATTTAATGACACTTCGAAATATTATTTAAGTTACCAATTATTTTTGTAACTTCTCTATACCGTTGGTCGCTCTCGTTGATCAGTGTCATTATTTTGACCAATAACATGATAATTTTGCACTAGAAATAAAACTAAGATTTTACCATCGACCGATCAATCAAAAATGAATATCCCTCTTTCACATTCCGATCCTCTTTAAAAGAAAACGTCTATCCTTTTATCCACAAACCTATTACGTACAAACTAGCCACACCGTTCAAGAACATAACCCAGACGTAGCCTAGAATTCTAATCAGCCTTTCTTAAGGGGGATGCGCTAAGGTATCCTATATCCTATCATCCCATACCATATACTTTAAAGATATAGTTTAATTAAATAAAAAAACTAACAAAAAATTGAAATGGGTAAGGTTAGGTTAGAACTGTAACCAACCGAGCGCAAGCCGAGCGAGCGAAGCGAGTGGTGCCACGGCAGCGGCCGGCGATAGCTACTTCCAAGTTCCTCGCAGCCAGTTAGGCTATTTAGTATTAGCGCAAGGTGTATTCCGTCGCAAACAAGTTGGATATCAGTTCACGATTTGTCGCAATCGACACACGATTAGTCCATATGCATACTGGCACTGTATATTATGGAATAATCGCGTATAATTTGTAGTGAATTAGGTCACTACGAACTATACGCGATTATTTGCGTAGTATTCTTGTATAGATTGGAAGAACTTAGTAAAAAAGTGACTTCCAATCCATACGTTATATTATTTTCACACACTTGCGTTCTGGCCATGTATAGAATGGAAAGACGCTGCGATTAGGTCATTATACGTCCTTTTATTGCGTCCCGGCGTTTCCACTCGCCTTGTAAATACCTTTTGTCATTCCCCTTTCATTCACCCCGCAACATGATTAAACCACTAACCATGTATTAATGATTATAATTCTGTAAATACATATTTGTTACGACCGCGATTCATATTATGATCGACATACGAGTAAAACCTACTACTGTCCAGCAAATTGCAAAAAACGTAAGAAAATTTAAATTTCGTGGGTTTCACTGGCGCCTTCGCCTTAAAAAACAGTCTTAAATTCAGTTTGGGTCTCACCGCGCTCCGTACAAAGAGTTCGTTGTGAACCGAGCCACGTACTGGCAGGCAGGGGATACTTTTTATTATAGCTAACAAATGATAGGGACATAGACTTGTCCAGGATAATTTGGGGACATTGTCTGTGTTTCTGTGGTAGATTAGGGTAATCTGTTTTGTTTTTTCGTTGTTGTTTGCTTGTTATTGGGTTTTAAGAGTATCGGATTTGGAAATCGGTAAGGGTGGTGTGGATTTTTTTGAAAGAAGGTTTTTATTAAGGTTACGTAGAAATAACAATACGCCACGTAGCTACAACATGATAATGTCTTTGTTAAACCTGCCACCTAAGCTCACACTGTGGAATGCAATAAATATATTGAGATATTGATATCTTTACATACTCCTCCTGCTTCGTCTACTTTTGTTTCTTATTCAATCTCGTTTCTAGTTTCCTATAGCAAAAATAAAGTTAATAAAACTGGCCAAGTACGTGTCGGTTCCGAAGTTGATATGAATTAATCCCAAGAACAAACTTAACATTACCAACAACAATATTGAGAGATTTACTATGTTATTTTAAGACCATAGACTTCTTATAGGGTTTCCTGTAATCTATGAGTTTTTATATATTTATATTTTTGGATCAATAGTTTCGGAGATAAGGAGATAAATGGTCAATTTTCATCAATTTTCTTAACCTAAACACTTTTAAAATATTTTTAACCTAAACACTTTTAAAGATATTTCTTTAAAAGTGTTTAGGTTAAAAATATTAAAAAAAAAAATTGATGTCCTCGCAACAAGTTCTTTCATTCGATATGTCACATGGTTCAGTTTGCAAAACTTTTTATTTTTATTTTCTTATTTGCCCCCAAAATTCAAAAATCATTTATTTAAGTTACACGTCCGTGTTTGTGTCACATAAATACATACGAGTATGTGTACCAAATTTCAACTAAATTGGTCCATTAGATTCGGAGCAAATTGGCTGTGACAGACGGATAGACAGACACACAAGTGATCTTTTATGGGTTCCGTGTTTCCTTTTGAGGTACGGAACCCTAAAAAAACTACAAATCATCTTATACATTAGCGAAATATTGTATAATATTTCATTCAAAAACTTCTCTAAATACCAGCACCTAAACAACGTCGCACAATAAATTATCTGTCTTAAACATCTCCATTATTGTACACTCAGTAAGTTCTGTTCAAAGTTGTCTAAGTAAGTACCGCTAAGCGCCGCTTATTATCTCCCGTCGGAACATGACGACTCATCAATAAACTGAATTACAAAATGTTTCAGTTGTTTTCAGCCGGAAAGTGCTGATAACCCGCTAATATTGAGTGGGAAGTTTTCAATGGTTTTGATTTTGTGGAGGTAAATTATTTAATAGGCCTAAAAATATCAGCCTTTTGGTCCATTTTTAAAGCAACAGTACATCAGTTATAGATTTTTACGTTAAAGTATTATACATTATTTGCCTCCAGGGTATTTCTGTGCCCTTCATCAGATCGTCCTAAGAACTCTTAGACACAATTCGATGAAGTACTCGTACGTATATAATATACTTATCTAAAAAAATGCCTTGCCGCAAAAAGAAAGAGGTTAGGTTCACGTTAAATATCTAGATTTGAAACAATCAGCTGAAATTAAATGTAACTTTCTGTATTCAGTAATAATAAGAGCACAATTTCCATTTAATAAATAACTTAGATTTCCATCGTCGCCTTTTAAAACACAAATCATTTCAGTCTTCTTCCACTCCCAAAACCTGCATTATATATTCCTAACACAATTGCAGAAACATTAGCAGCATCAGAAACAAAACATAATCAAGAAAACAATGGAAGAGAATTACTCGGAATTAACTCGAAGACATGCCACGGTCTGTTTCCAAACTCTGCAGTCTATTAAATGGGGGGCACGTCCCGGCTATACGTTGGGTGTCAGGGTGGGGGATAAACGTGACCCACCAGAAATTAACAGCCAGATATCCCGGAGATATCGCCCAAATTGAAGATGGCGACAGGAGTCGTGATAAATATGAATTATTGAGCGGACGCTGGAGAGCTGTTTGGAACGTGGCTTCAATAATGCTCATGTGTTTTTATTATGGCGTCAGATGTGAAAGAAAAATACATAAAATTTGGTATGTATAGACACGGTCTGCAATATGTAAAAGTGAGAGGGAGGCATTTGCCCGGCGGCGGTGGGACTACAGGCTAGATAGATTACAAAGACGTATTTACGTAGCAATAGGCTGCTGTTCTTGCATGTTATGTAAGCTATTACTTCAGTGAATAAGACCGTCAATTCTATAGAGAATTAACGATCTCATTCACTGGGCACCAGTATTCCAATTACTAGCTTTACCTAGCATCGATAATAGATCCAGTTGGTTTAATTTATCTCAATAACAAGTATTAGTCTTCACTAATCCAATACACATGCCAGCTTTGAAATTCACCCCACATACTATTTTCTATGAAATTCCACGTCCATACTACAGTTGAATTCAATTAATCACGCTATGCTCTATACTATCAATTTACAATATGCCAATCGCCCAGTTCCGACGAATAAACCCAATACATTGACATGGATCAGATACCAGTATCCTGCGTTTGCATTTTAGTTCCAAACATGTAAACAAGTACGTGTTGTTAGAAAAATAACCTTAATACTGGCACGTACAGTTCACGCTTCACTACAACTTCAAATTTCTTTATGAATAATACTAACACATAACACAACATCACGAGTGTAATTCCCCGAAGAGTTACGCAGAAGGTCTGAAAACTACAGACAGCTGTGTACCTGTGTTTAAGTCGCTGAAAGTACTGACCTTCCCATCACTGTACATTTTAGAGGTCGCAATTTTTGTTAAAACTAATTTAGATTTATTTCCATCACTAGCCGATATTAGAATGCGGTCAGGTCCAAGGAGACTACAATATAAAAACCTATTACATACAGGCAATTACAGAACAGCACTACTAAGGAAAAATATTATGTCGATGGGACCTATCATATACAATAAAATTCCGCACAGTTTCAAAGAACACCCTATTCGAACATTTAAATCTAAGCTCACTGCATTATTATTGGATAAATGTTATTATTGTATCAATGACTTTTTAAATGATAAAGAAATTTGACAATAAAATTTGTAAATGACATTATGTTTGTAAAATAATATTTCACTTAATTATAATTCCAAGTAATGAAATTCATTTTATTGACAAGATTTATTTATGTGCAATTGACTATTTGATGATTATTATTATTTTATTATTATTTCCTTTTTTATGTTTGTTAGTGTTAATTAGAATGACATGTTAGTTGTTAATTTATAATAATATTGTATGTAATCTATTAGTTTCTATGAATTTGCATGCCGTAAGGTAGAATGTAGCGGTAACCTTCAGCTATTGTATCATCTTAAACTTGTACCTACATTGATGGCAAATAAATAAATCTGAATCTGAATCTGAGGTTTAGGATCACCACCACGCAGGTACACCTTAGCTTGATGATGTACTAGTCATTCTAAAATCAACTTAATGTATACTAGTACAAAGTTCATATTTGGTTAAATGAAAATATCATTAAATTGGAAACAAGAATTTGAATAATGAATAGCGGTCCAGACACTATCCGTAATAATGACATTACATTCAAGTATTGTCATTACTACTGACAGTGTGATGGTTGGAATTACGATGTGATCTAAATATTTCACTATTACTGATAGTTTCTGGGGGCCTAATAGTCTTTGGTTGCCATGTGCTGAAGTAAAAATCCGAGACGACAGATTTGAGTTTTTATAGTCATTTATTCGGCCGCTAAACACGACAGATATGGATTTTCATAGTAACATGCCGGCCGGCCGGCCGCTCGCATGTAGTCGACCAGTATTTTCGACGTATCTCGAACAAGAGTGTCAAAATAATGCTCGATATATATAATGAGAGAAAATTAACTTAATTATATCTTTTGAAAATCGTTCTTGTATAACCGTGATAAAGTACACAGGTAAACCTCATACAAAGAAACTCTCCTTCGCTTTCAGAATATTAATGAGAACGAGGAATACCTTTTTTTTAAATTCTCGTTTCTACTTTCTTCTGTATGAAGAGACTTATGAATTGAGTAATTAATTGTATTAATTTATCCATTGGTTTATTTTCTACTTTTAAAAAGATCGCACCTTGTTTGCACTCACAATCACAGACAACCTCTACAATGTGATCATTGTAACTTCACTTAGATAAACTAAAGTATTCATTGTATAAGTCCTATTGTTGGAGACCAAATGTTGGACAGTTGAACGTTAACCTATTTCTACAGTATCGTCACAAATTGAGGATAAAAGAAAACCTATTGTGACAGGCGTCTTCTACGAAGAGAATAAGGAAAATAAAGATACAGTCACGTTTGATTGAAAAGCTCTTAAAGTAATGTAAGTGACTTAACTGGATGGAGATATTAAATAAAGTTGAAACTGATAATGTAACATCACTCTTGTATGCAACGAAAGGGTAGGCTGAAGTGTATAGCACACCCACATTCTGCCAGTAATGTTTAAATTCCAAGTAACCGAAACTCACCAATGACGTAATCAAACAGCAGTAAAAAAAAGATATAACAACCAATGAACCTATGAATGAACGTTAAAATCATTGCACCAGTAAATGACATAAATCCAATGAAAGATTTGCCTTTCAGTTCAGCTCAAAGAGAAATGACGCCACATTTTCCATTCACTCCTGAATGACGCACATCGACACACTTTAACACGTCACCTGACAAACGTCAATCTGTCAACCAGCTGATTACGCGCGCGGTGATACGAGAAATCAATTTCGATAGCATTGTCCCACGGGCATTCATGCCCCTTTAGTTCAGCGTCTGTAGTTACTCTGTGGCTCGTGTGGAGTGACATCATCGGATGTAGCTGTCTGATTGTGCGTTGATTAATATAAGAATGTACTTAACATATTGACTTATACATATATTTATGATGTCATTAATCATTCATTTTCACAAAAAAACGATTTCTATTGCACTTTGACAACAAACTGCCCCTTCTGATTATTATTACTTGCATGAAGCGTTAGTGATTTTTTTGGTGATTTCTAAGAAGGAAATGCTATTTGAATATACACATTTAAACGACAAAATATAAGTGAATATAAAAAAAAACTCAATCATGCTTAGGAATTCGAACATTATTTTGACAATGTTCTTGGAGACAAATCGAAAATGCTGTACTGGTCAATTACATGCGGGCAGGCGACCGGCAATGTTACTATGGAAATTCATAACTGTCGTGTTTGGCGGCCGAATAAATTACTATGAAAACTCATATCTGTCGTTATAATTAAACATGGCAGGACCTTCTTACTTCGACACAAGGCAACCAAGGAGTTAACTTATCAAATATTTCATTTACATTTCGATTTGGCTTGCAAATAGAGCTGTTTAAAGTAAAGAAGAAACAAATGAACGTCTTGGCGCGTGAAAAATTATCGTTGTTCGTCATAAAAAGAAAAACCGGCCAAGTGCGTGTTGGACCACGCACAATGAAGGGTTCCGTACTTAGGATGAATTTATCCCAAGAATAAACTTAACATTGTAGTTGAAAAACATGTTCTCCCATACATTCCAACTGCAAATGTAAGTATGTTACGCACAATATTGAAAGGTTTACCATGCTATTTTAAGAACATAGACTTCTTATAGGTTTTCTTGTAATCTATGAGTAAAGAAACCATACTTTGTATTTTTTTCTCAATTTTGGAGGATTTGGTAAATTTTCATCAACTTTCTTAATTATCTGTAAAAGTATTTAATTTAAAATTATAAAAAAAAATATAATTGAGATCTTCGCAATAAGCCCTTTCATTTGATCTGTCAAATGTTTATTTTATTTTACTTGCCCCCTAAAAGTGACCCCTATATTCAAAATTAATTAATTTACGATACACGTCCATGGTTGGGTCACAAAAATACATATGTGTACTAAAATGCTGTAATGTATAACTGCTTTTTGTCCCAAATAAAATAAATAAATAAATAAATTTCAAATTAATCGGTACATTAGATTAGAGACAGACAGACAGACACACAAGTGATCCTATAAGGGTTTTGTTTTTTCCTTTTGAGGTACAGAACCTTAAAAAACAAGAAAAGTACTATACAAGCCTTGGCCGCAACCAGGGATTTATGGACTCAAGTATATAGAAAAGAAAGAAAAATAAGTTTATTGTTTGTTTGTTTATATGTGCTTCGGCCCCCATTTTCACTTTGGTCTATCAATGCCCCTGTTGCAGGTCGCGACAATAATGTACTATAGATTTAGTTCAGAAGACTTTTAAGTTAAGTTTTCAAAGTTTCCTCCCGGGATCCAACTCATTTGCTGTGCCCGGCAGGGTTCACAATGATCACATATAAGCGTAAGGCCCGGCGCCCATTATCGGCATCGGCAAGGAAAAGGATATTTATGCGACGAATAGAAATATAACTTATTTGTTTGACAATAAAATTGAAATTTCAATGATGATGCCTAAAGACGTCGCGGCATGCCGCGGCATGCCAAAGAATACTGCGGCATCGCTGGTTTCAATTTTATTGTCATACTATTAAGTTATATTTCTAATTGTCGCATAAATATCCCTTGCCGTGCCGTGCCGCAAGTGAGCGCCGGCCCTAAGTTACCACCTAAGTAGTGGAATACAAATACAAGTAGTGGAATTCAGTATTGAGCGATTACCGAAAATTTTATTTCGTTTGACAACAATATCGATTGGTTCCCAGAATTTCAATCAATTTTAAACTTATAAATTCTTTCCACAAAACTGTTATTCCAATGATTGCATGTACGAATATTTTCAATGAACATTCCATAAAATATGGAATTTAATGTAGGATTCAGATTTTAAACTCTTGCGTTTGATGGTTCGGAAATCGGAAAGTTTATTTCCGTTAATCTGGTTCCAATATTTCAGTTGAATTTCAACTTCAGATTTCGAAATTGAATTTAGTTTGCGCTCGTAACTTTACTATTTTCATAATAGAGTATATCAAGAAACTTTCACTGATTAATTTAGTCTCAATGCTTTCACTGAGTTCTTCAGTTAAGTCAAGTTTCTATCTATCTACGTTATTAAATTGAAAAGAAAATCAATCTTGAGACTAACAAAACACTTTGCATATTTATATTGATACAAAAGAAAAATATTATGATTTGACGACTTAAGTGACGATACGTGTACCTGAGGGCTTGTTTACTTAAAGCTAAGTACTCAATATAAATATAAATTCTGTTCCCATAAGCCGAATAGTTCTCCGTACCTATTTTCATTGTATTTACGTCATCACAAACCATTCCAAACATAGTTCTATCCAAATTCAAACTACGAGCGAAACTGTTCACACTCGGCTACCAAGAATCTTGTTCGAAGGCCACAACACCACACTGTGAACTAACACAGCTTTCGAGAAATTTTCATAAACGGCGCAATGTTCAGAAATTCCTTGGTACTTGTGGTCCCTCAGATTCTCTCAAATACAACTGCTCACCATCTTGAATAACTTAAAAGATAATAGTAGTACCTCACTGCTCACTCTCGAAGTAATTTCATTGATCTCACTGCAGCATTCAGACACCCCAAAAAAATTCTGCTTAATTATCTAAAGCACATTATTCTCATCGACATTGAAAGAAATGAACTCAAAGTCTCATATTTTTTTTCAACACACTTGCTCGTAAAGTGGATCTTATTGAACCATTTTTAGCTTCATAATGCAGTGTATTAAACACGCTTTTTTTTACTTTATATTATCGGTAATATGCGCCACAGATTACTAATCTGGATTTGGTTACGACTCGCTAAAAACAATAACATTGAACTTGCCTGGGAATTGAACGCGATATCTACGTGTCACTGAATAAATACGCACTAAATAGGATAAACGTATTATCACACCTACTTCAACATCCTATGCGTGTTTCTTATCTTTTAATTAAACAATAACAGCGAAAACTGGGTTAAATTCTGAATTATTACAAACGTCAAACGACCGATCATAGGCAACCGACATCCTTTTTTATCTCGTCTAAATGAAATGCCAGTGATTGACATAATAAATATCGACTATTTGTTAAAGGAGTAGTTTATTATTCCTTTATTGAAAAAAAAAAAACAATTTAATGTATTTATAATTATTATACAGACAACAGTCGTGTATTTCGACTACAATTTTCAAGATGCTGTTGGAGCTAGCCCGCGTTTAAATATGCGGTCCTATTTCCTTATTAAATAATGTCGTAGGTCTATATGTAATATGGGAACCCCTCAAGTTTTAGAATATTATACTGCTTTATCATAGAATTTGTTACGACTCATTACGAACATTCAAAAAGAGCACGGGTTGGCGACGTATTGTCCAAAGTCGTAATTCAATACCGAATGTCAAAAGCAAGTCTGTTTCTGGGAACTGAAACTCCAATCATATCCCCTTCAAGTGATCTTAAATTCTCCGAGCTACCTAGAAGAATACAATATATCGTTACTTTTCCAATTATTATAAAACGTTTTTGTCTTTGACATTCAACATGTCCGAGGGAAGTACGAGCAGAGACTATGAGCTACACCAGGGATCACCCATTAGTTTTATAAAGGGTCCATACAAAAAAAAAAAATGACTCGCGGTCCGTTTGGAGGACGTTACCTACACATCCAAGATTAAAAGATGTTCAAGGACCTTGCGGATTTTTGAGTTTTTTGGAAATCGATCATTTCGATTTGTATAGTACCTACCCAGCTCTATTACTCCCGAAAACATTTGCAGCTTCATGCGGCTTGCGCCTCGCGTCGTCCGTAGCCGTGTCGACGGCAGAATATACAAAGCGTGGGCTAAATTCAATTACTCATTTTTTTTATATTAGATTTTTGTTATAAATTTAACTGTTTACTTAAAGTCCGCACAAAATAGGTGGGTCCGGACCCGGACCGCGGTCCGCCATTTGGTGACTCCTGAGCTACACCATCTGTAATGTCATCTCGTATTATTTGTCAGCTAGGTATTTGGTTAGCATAAGCAATTTTTTTATAATCGTAATTTACATACCAAACGTAAGTAAGTAAGTAAGTACATGCGTGCCAATTTTTTTTAAGTCGTCTATATTTTCATCAAATTTATTTTGATTATACTTAAAACTTCGGGTTTTTTCAACCAGTGCAAAATTTAGGTTTAATATAGGTTCCTACATATTTCAATGGATTTGTTTTTTATTTGAAAGTTACTCAAATTTATATAAAAAATGCTGATGGAGCACTACCTACAAAAAAAACGTAACATCGAAAGTACCAAAACTTAAAAGTTATGTTCATTTGTTTCTTCTTTACTTAAAACAGCTGTAATTAAATAAAATTTGCAAGCCAAATTGCTAATTAAATAAAATCTTGGATAAGTTGCCATGTGTGGAAGTAAAACTTTCGTTCCATTTTTAAATAACACGACAGATAATGGATTTTCATAGTAAAATTGGCGCTCGCATGTATTTGACCACTACATGCAGCATTTTCGATTTATCTCGTAGAAGGTTGTCAAAATAATTCTCAAATTTCCAAGAAATCTAAATCTAAATTATAATTTAAATAATATTATAAAGAGAACAGATGAAATTTTTGTATGTTTGTTTATTACGCTTTCACGCTAAAACGACTGAACAGATTTGGATTAAATTAGCACATGGGTAGACCATGATCTGAGTTAGAATACTTTTTATTCCGATATTCCAACGGGATTGAGACTTATGCAGGTAAAACCGCGGGGCGCAGCTAATAATATTAAATGAAATAATAAGTTTTTTTATTTTGTTGAGTACTTTTTCAAAGTACCTCGAAGCTTGTGTAATGCACGAGATCTGTGATTTTTTTTATATAGTAATACTTAATTATAAATTATATTCGCCTAACAACTGTTTAGTATTCCGACTTATACAACATTATTAGTCACTTCGATGTAACATGATCGTCACTCTCACTTCTAAGTTCCTTAAGAGCCTAGCGCCGGAAAACTATCTTTCTAAGGTTTCAGTTATATAACCATGCTAAAAATAGTACCTAAGTAGTAGCCTCTCTCACATTTCAGCATCATCATCAGCCTATAGCAGTCCACTGCAGTACACAGGCTTCACCAATCACACGCTATTCAACTCGATCCTCGACAACTCTCATCTAGCTATCCCGAAGATCATTGCTCCTCCTTCCTTGAGAGCGTCCTACCTGTACTTACATTTTCTTATACATAAACTTCTTAAAATTCCCCAAAATATAAACCATCTTTATTTAAATCCAATTCAAAATAACATATTTTATACCTTCAATTTCATCTGAATATATTATTTCTAGCGCCATTTTTTTTATTTCGACGGTGAGACATTCAAATCGTTTAAATTGGCCGGGGTTTGTACCTTTACACTAGTCTTAGACTGATTTGGGATTTGCATCGTATTTGCATCTGACTTATGCTACCAACAATATTTATTTTTACCTCAAAATTGCGTCTAGCTAGACGTGTTCTGAAAAAATTTGTTAAGTTGTCATCGTTTAGAAAGCATTTGATTTGTATTTATTTACATATTATTTGGTCTGGTAATTGTAATCGTATCATTTATTTGCATTAAAATGTCATCTTTGCTGAGAATTATATAAAATACAATAATTTTGACGCTCAATTTATATACATATATCAATATATTATACCAAAGCACAATGCCAGTTATTTCCATTCCAACTCTGAGAGAAAATGACAGTGCCATATTTCAATTTACTTGCCACGTTAAGCCGACCGGGACAGCTAATCTATTACAAATGTACATACATTATGCTCATAATGCACCCTAGCAAGCTCACAGAACAAATAAAACGTTATTGTTCTCTGTTCCTAAAATCCCTCCTCTACTTAAACGCTTCTGTAAACATAAAATAAATTACTTATATAAAAAAAAACATTATAAAGTTCAAAACGAGCCATCTCATTTACTTACATCATTTACTTACAATCACATCGTCTAGCCAATCTAAACGAACACGACTTACGAAACCATTTTAGACGTTTACAATATTTTTTTTACAGAATTACACCAACTTTAAATATTTATAAAATCTCCTGAACTTTTGAGCAGGAAAGGTCCGAAATACATTAACATAACGTATTCAGAACGTGAGCAGGATTACATTAAGTACTACTAACACGTCTGAATTGTATAAGTAACGTTTTACACATTAATTCGCTCCATTATCTTTGCGTTATGAAATAGGCGATACTAGCTCTTATAACCTTAGTGCCGCAAATAATAGTGCCTTTAATAATTGTTGAATTTACATAACAAAACTGGTGTAACTTTACCCTGGGTTTGCCACGAATTGCCACTCTTACTCGAGTTTGTTTGTAGTTATTATAGGTAAAGTTGGTTTGTCTAGCGGTTTCAAGTGTTGTTTCACAAAGAAACCTTCTTTGATCAGATGAAGTAAGTATGAAATTGATTAAGTCCCGAAGATTCTAAGTACTAGTCGTTTTGAAGAAAAAGTTTTGAGTGTTGTTGTTCCAGTCGTAATTAAGGCATTTAAATAAATATATTTGTTTCTTAGACTTGAATTATTCTAATAGCCTGTGTTTCATTTGTTTACATCATGAATACACAAATTATCAAAGTTAAAACAGTACCTATTAATTTCTGGAATGTTACCAAACATTTCAATTTACTAATTGAAATGTTTGGTAACATTCCAGAAATTAATACGTTCTTCATAGTAAAAGTTGTAAAATTCTTTCAAACTTTATTAAATCTGAAAAGTTGATAACACTTCACTTTCCACCATCCGTTACATTCACCGCCGAGATAAATCTCGCCTATTCATTTGGTAACATGGATAGTGTCAAGTCTTCTAAAGACTATCATGTCATCTAACTACACTAACCGTTGTAACCGTCGTTGTATAACCACTGTGAGCGTCGTGTTGTCAGCAGTATTGAATCTGGGACGTATTCAGACCTCCAGCTCTCAAGCGATTCTGTCCCACTTCGTTTGTTAGACGCGTCTAACTTTTGTCTGATCGGGAGTAACATCAATTTGATAGTAGTTGCGGCGTGAATCAATTGATTTCACTATATCGGTGGAGCGCTTCAATTTTTAGTGCTGGATTTCCAAATAGATTTTAGTTTAATAGAAATACCTTTTCTGTGTGTTTCAGTTCGAAATAATTGATTGAAGGTTTGAGTTCAAAGAATACCGAGGGGCGTTAATGGGAATTCATTAATATTTTGGGATCCTTAAAATGGTTATGTAACGCCGCTTCCAATTTTATGAAAATTCGTGCGCTTGGGACCACCTCTGTGGCAGATGATTAAATCACGATAACAGTCGATATCACAACTAGGTCAAAGCTGCCGAACGTTAGCAAAAATGTTAATATATTAAATTCTGTTGATCAAACTCAAAATTGAATACGTTTTTCGATAGCATCAAATTACAGCATATTTAATTTTAAAAATGCTGGGTTGGTATCGGATACCTTAGAGAGATAGAATAAAAATCTGTTATAGCTTACAGTACATAATGGCTTTTGGGTTTCGTTCAATTTTCAGTTTTAGCGTGGAGTGTGTTCCCAGGTTGGGCGTGATTAAGCCACTTTCGTCTAATTGTTCTAATAAATTCAAAGAGGAAGGCCTTTAATTTCCTCCGCCCCCTATTATATCTCCTGATTAAATTCATTGTGGCTCACAGACAACTTAACTTGTGATACTTAGAACTTCATTACTTGGAGTTATTATTTGGTCCACTTTGGGTTCCTGGCTTACCTTCTGCATACTATTAATGGTAACTTAGAAAACTTTGAGAATACATTGTTACCATTTTATGTTAAGTTACTGTTATCTTCATTCAATGGAACGGTCCTATTTCAGGAAACAAAGAAAACGATCAAGTACTACTTTCATAATAACTTGGCAAAGGTTGCCTAACAGGAAGCCATTAGACGTGTCAATCAGTCAAAACATTAGTTGTTTATTTATATTTTCGGCATAGTTTATCGAATATTGGAGACTTTAAATTGTCTAATATGTCGCAAAAGGTATAGTGTATAATAAAATTAGCAACCACTATTAAAAAGGCTTAAACCCGAAACCTACAACAGTTTCCTAACAAAAGCTCTTATTTTTCAATACGACCACGTCTCGCAGACGGCCGTGTGTGATGGAATTCAAACAATTTATTTTATTCACCGCCCAAATAAAAGGGTTTACTTCTCAATGGCACAAAATAGGAACAGAAGGTCAGCTCCTTATAATGAGCGAAAACGCACGCACACATATACATGCTTCACGTACAGCGAGTGCAAGCGCACCGGCCGCGGCGACTGAACTTCGTTTGAGATCGTGTAAGTACGCGTTTATGTACGCGTGCGCCTGTTTAGCTCATTGTCTGGAGCCGACCTTCTGTTCTTATCTATTTTGTGCCAATGGACTGAGAAAGTTTCGCGTGAAAGCCTTCCTTTGTGTGAATTCCTTAGCTACGGAGCTCCGGGGGAGATGATGTAATTTAATTTGAAGGTTTATGGTCTTACTGTGAATTGTGATGCTTTTGTTTGGTAAGCAGAACTTGAAGTGGTATGCCTTTTGAAGGTTTGTAGGTTATTGTTTATTTGTTTTATTTTTGTTAGTTTAAGAACATCGTTAAACGATCATTGTAGTTTTATGTTTGTGTGTGCTGTGATAAGCACAACAGTTAATTCAGTGTGCCAGGGAGTTGGTGTGCTACTTTTGAATATTTTGATGTGCCTTATTTCACACATTTACTCACTCCTTTTTTATTTTGTGAGAAAAAGGAATAAATATTAACTTTATAATCTATCGTCGCCAAGTGATAATAAGATAATATAAGTGGAAACAGTTTTAAGGTCTGAACCTGATACAATCATTAGTTTTTTGCGGGAACAAAACATAGTATAATATAGTATAGACATAGTATAGTATATGTATAATTTAAATAAATATTAATGTTTAAATCCAATATATGAGTGGTAAAAATTATATGTACACAATTAGTTATCAGCCTACCTACCTACACAAAACGAAAGAGTAGATTAATATTAAAATTGTTAACAAATATCTATAATAGCCCTCCTCCTAGTTTTTATGTTGTTATGCCCGACAGGGCCCACAATGCTCCAAAACGAATGTATGTCTTTATGTACCTACCACCTAAGTTCACATTGTGGAATGCAATAAACGTATTGAGTATAGTTATCATGATACACTTTCTTACACTCCGGGCATAAAGATTTATACTTTAAAAATACAGATAACCCAAAATCATTTGTAGTAGCACTTTACGGGAGAGTTCCGAATTCAACAAAAGATGCCTTGAGTGATGTAATAAACTCAGCGATTTACCCTCATCTCAAGACTTTCTTGTAATTTAACTCGCAAAGCGCCAGTATAGTACAGAAGGACGACTCCATACAACCAGTGAAAATAGACGCGTACGTACGGCGCCGGCGCGCGGAGGTCTCAAACAAATGCCAGTCGCGAGTACTCTTGCACTCGCCGTACGTGAAGCGAGTCTATCTGTGCGTGCGTCTTCGCTTGTCGTATGAAAAAACGAAAAAGTATTTATTGAGACTCGCACAGGAAATCACAAATTAAACTAAAAACACACTAAACATAAATAAAAAAGAAAAAACAAAGTAAAATTATAATTTAAAGCAGTCCTGTACGAGGCCAACGCTCCTATCTCAGCATGATGCTGCGAAATTTAAGAAATAAATGTCGCAGCGCTGGTATTCTGATAGGACCCGCAGTGATGTCACAGAAAGATAGATACAGACTTAAATATTAAATAAAATAAAAATAAATTGGTGTTTGAAATACAATAAAAAGTAAAATAGAGTCCGCGTAACATCAGTTACTCGTCTATGCCTTTAGTATCTGTGAAGCTGACCTTCGGTACTTGACTCATTCGTGGTTTATATTAGTAGGGCTATTATTGTATTTTGTATAATAAACGGTTGACCTACATCGTCGCTTCGGGTATTGTCTACTGTTTTTTTAACCAACTAACTGAATAGAATTAATTAAATATGTTTCTAGTTATTCTTTTGTTCTCGTCATACTGCTTTTTATATTTTTATTTTTGTTTGGACAAGTTTTGACTTGTTATTGCTTGTGCTTATAATATCGCGGTATTGTTACTTTCGATAATAATGGAATTTATGTGGAATTTCTGACTTCTCTGAAAGTGACCTTTCGAAAAATGTAAGAGTCATCGGATAACAATCTTAGAACACCGTGATATTAAACATATACATCACGCCTGGTTTCCCCGGAGGGTTGGGCAGAGGTGTACCTACGAGTACAGTACACCCACATTTCGCCAGTTATGTTTAAGTCCTAGTCCTATATAGGCTATATTTTGTGATATTAAAATGACCTTATTTTAATACTGTTTTATGTAAATAGGTTACTTTTGCAATCGGTGACTCCATGAAAGGTTAACTTTGAATAAGGAAGTAAAAGCATTTATTTCTCTTAGTTTTATAATTTGCATAAATAAAATTATATTCTGCTATAACAAAATATTTACCTTTGATTGCCTTACGAACATGAGTAACAACACTGTAAAGTTTGATATAATCACGTAGATAATGGGTTCGTGAGAGTAAATAGTGGCTGTCGGGATGGTCCCTACTTCATGGTGGCAGGATGGGAGTACTTGTCAAACCCTTTTGTTTGTGAAGAATTGTGGGGTATAATGTTACTTGTGTTTAATTTGGTGTTGTATGCATGATGCATGCGCTCATATTCAATCATGGTATGGTTAAAATGGATAGGATTTATGTCATACGAGTAGTTAGTTAGATTTTGTTTAAATTTTATAAACAAATATTGGCTCTGCTTCTTTTCATGTGGTTTGAGACTAACCTGGACTTGGCTTTACATGCTGTCGAGAAATATCGCTCAGGCATGCCGGTTTCCTCAGGATGTTTTCCTTCACCATGTTTGAAGCAAGTGATAATAATTATGCAATACACACATGAATCCGAAAAGTCAGAGGCGTGCCTTGGGTTCGAACTCGAGACCTATGAAAAAGAAGAAAAAGAAAGAAAGAAAATACGTTTATTTGCGGTACACATGACGCAAAGAAAGAACAAAACACAAAAATAAACAATTTGGGGGAAAATATGCGTCACATCCACGCAAAACGGCCATCGCTCAGCATAATGCTGCGACCCTATGCGAGACAGAGCCCCAACGCTGGTTTTCAGCGACAGCCGGCGTTGACGTAATGACGTCAATCGGTGCAGCATATAGTGAAATAACAAAATGAGACAAAAAAAAAAGAATAAATACAATACTAAATGTTTATATAAAATAAAATATTTAAAATGGTAACATTTCATACCGTCGGCGCAGCTGTCATAAAAACTATTTGTTTGACGTTTTGACATATTGGTTATGTAGTGGTTACGTAATAATTATAACATGGCGCATTAAGTAATTAGTGATATGATGCAATGCATAATATGTAAAAACAAAGGATGCATTGGGAGATTGTGTAGCTATGGTGACAGTCCAGTGGTGTATGACTTGGCAGTCCGACAGTCACACCACTAGGCTATCAGTGCTATATTGGCAAAACAATAGAAAAATCCGTCTTGCTTAACACAAATAAATGTTGCGAATAAACCCATGACATACCACACCAGCACTATTATATTATAGGTACCTACACCTTTACCTAATCCTGCAGAGAAAACAGGCGTGACGTCATGTGTTGTGAACACAACTACGTCGTTAAGTAGTCCAAAAGAAAGGTTTTTGTTCAACGAAGTACTATTTATAGAAACACATCACATGATAGTCACTACTTTTAAAGAGCATATTCTCAACGAAACCTTTAACAAAACATTTTTCACACAAAACCACTATCTTCTTGCCACAACAATCTCCTTAACCATAACTCAGCTGCACGATAATCCCTTCACCTCCACAATACCTGGTAGAAGCTCGGAAGGTATAACGTATCAAATATCGGTTCCCGAAAAACATATCGTAATCGCGCGGATCCGGATCCAGAGCATAATTCGCAGCTTCCAATGCCTTCCGGCGGCTCCCGATTACGATATCGGCGTAAATCATGAATTTTGTCATCCCGTTCAGCCCCCCTTATCCGTTCAACCCCTTTATCCCTGGGTGTTTCATCCCCAACTGGTTTAGATAGCAACCTGTTTTAAAAGTTTGGTTCTGCTGCTGCTTTGAAGATGAAGGGGCTCGTTTATGTGTAGTTTATAAATCAGTTTTTCTTATTTTGAATTATTATACATCGGAAAATGATGATAACTGAGTATAGTATACACCTCTGCATAACCCTGGATGCAGGCGTGATATAGGTGAGGTTTCAGATAACTTTATTCCCAGAATACATTAATTTAATAACAGGAGAATATTTTAAACTAAACATAAATCGAATTGTTGGGCATATTGCAAAAACAAGACAATGGTATAATATTATTTCGTCGGTAGATAGAAAAAAACCGGCCAAGTACCACGCTGAACCACGCACAATGAAGGGTTCCGTAAAGATTTACCATGTTATTGTAGACTTCTTATAGGTTTTCCTGTAATCTAAGAGTAAAGAACCATCTCTATATTTTTTCCAAAATTTTAGGCTCTATAGTTTCGTAGATATGGGGGGAATGGTCAATTTTCATAAATTATCTGCAACATATTTTGAAGTATTTATTATAAACTTATAAAAACGAATATTTGAGATCCTCACAACAAGCCGCCCCCCTCATTTGCTACTTCACGGTACAGTTTGCAAAACTTTTATTTTTATTTTCCAATTTGCCCCCGAAAAGAGACCCTCATATTTCTACATTATTTTTATTTACGTTACACGTCCGTGTTTGGGTCACGAAGGAATTCATATGTACACCAAATTTCAACTAAAGTGGTCCAGTAGATTCGGAGCAAATTGGCTGTGACAGACGGCGAGACAGACAGACACCCAGCCGACCAGCCAGACAGACACACGAGTGATCCTATAAGGGTTCCGTCTTTTCCTTTTGAGGTACGGAACCCTAAAAACAGACTATTTTCCCTTGATACACGGGCTATAAGTAATTTTTGGTTAGGCACTATCTCAAATGATGGTTCCAAAACGGGGTGAATAAAACCCGCCAGGGAATAGGAAAAAAACTTGGTATAGCGGTTCACTATGAAGTACGCTTGTGTAAGTAACATAATCATAATCATCATTTATTGCATCCATGTAGTTTACAAGTTGTTACAAGTATATAGGTTTCATACATGAACCCTGCTAGGGCACAGCAATATCAATAGGTACTTTAATTTGCTATAGTGTCATAATATTAAAATGAAAATAAAAAACCACTGTGGTTGAACAAAAATACTAATTTTAACATGTTTATCAAATTTCCATCATAGGGTAAGAACAATTAAGGCTCGTACAGACCAGCGCGACGCGACGGCGCGACGCGACTCGAACAAAACAATTTCTAAGAAAACTTCACGGTATAACAATAGCCGGTGTCGCGTCGCGCTGTCGCGTCGCGCTTGTCTGCACGAAGCTTTAATTGGTCATCATTTCCATTCATAAATTAAAATAAGATATAAAAAATAAAAATAAATTAGTCACATGAAAAGTACCACTTTATAGCTATCGAAAAACAGTTTTATTTTTAATAGAATTCATTATTGGTTTTTCTAAAGGAATTAATTAAGTTGAAAGCTTTTTTTGCATGCTCACATTGTTTTGAGTATTTAGCTCCTCTTTAGTTTTCTCCGCATCATTGCTCAAAAGAGAACTCACAAATATAAAGTCTATTTTAGTTGAATAAAGTAGAATTGGGTCATAAAATCGCTTTCAAGCTCATTGGTTATTAGCGCTATACTATTGGTCAATACCGAGCTGTTTGCAGCCCTCAGGCCGAACTGTAGTATTGACAGGGTCGTTATTGGTATTGCTGAGAATTGCGTTGTACTGATTAATGTTATGTACGTATGTGTATTATGTGAAATATTATTTGGGCATGTTCTTCCGGGCTAACGACTACCAAATTCATATTATGTTCTACCTACTAACTAACCTTTTCGAACCTGTATTACAATATTACAACAGTCAGTTTTACTGACATATCTCTTGAGAATGCCCGACGAGTGTCAGACTCAAACGAAAGTTTTATCTATGAGTATTCATTCTGTTAAGCGAGTTGAATTTACATGTGAGTAAATCCATATACAAAGGTATTTTTTTGATTGCAACAAAACTATTCTTATATCGTTACCAATAATGACCATTTCCCGTTTTATCACGGAGTATGGTGTATGTGTCTTTAGGTCTTTGAAAGTAATTCTTACGGAAAGTAAAGCCTGTTTAAAATAGGTATAAGTTCTGAAATAAAAAGTAGTTCTAGTTCCATATCTTCCTAGACTAAATAAGCATAAGAGCCGTTGTAAGCACCCATATATATAATACTTTCATGAGAAGTAATGTTGTAAGTTTAGCGTCATAAATCGTTTGTTCTCGCCTTCTCCATATATTACGTTTTTTAGCTACCTACATACTGTTGAACACTAAACTTCGTGAGAGAGCGCGACCATCATGTCAGACTTGCTGAGAGTTCAGCGTGTACGGCAATCTTTATAAAAGTTTCACGTGTTCACAGACTTAACAGAGATAACTATGTATAAAGATTAGACATACTTAGTGTAACGATATAATTTATTTATAATGTTCATAAGATTTGAGGTCTGAAATCTTTTGCTAAGTAACTGCCTTAAGAAGTTATTAAATTTAAACAAAATTAGGCTTGAACTGGATGAAACTAAGCATTCCATAGGTAAGCATTGCTAATGATTAGACTAGCTAAAATACAATTTTCGTCAATACTGTTTGAGTTGAGTAGATACACATCATAAATTATTATTATTATGTTTCTTAGCATTCTTTCGTCTTAAGACACATTTAATGCCCTCAGAATTTCTTGAGCCTATACTAAAATCGTTCACACAAACGAAGTCACGATTCCTTTTCAGTCTAACAATAAGAACTTAATGAACATTTCTATCAGTATTAAAACTGGGGGATTACTCCTAATCCCCCAGTTTTATGCCTCCAGGAGTCCAGGATAATGGATAATGAGCGAGTTTCAGTGAGGGATGTCTTTTTTCAGCTGCGACCGACCCTCAGACATTACTTACTTTAAATTGATGGTCCGTTTCTGTTTCTCTGTTACTGCCGATGCTTTTTGCAGATTGGCTGTATCTTGTATAATTTCATTTGGATAATTAAAATTATTCGCTTTTGTTTAGAGTGCTTTGTATGTTTTTGCGTAAAGTTTGGTTGTGTAAGGTTTCGTAGAAAGATTTTTTTCGATGTTCATGTTCATTAATTATGTCAAAGTTGAGGAATAAATCATTTTTAAAAGTTCGTCGTTTCCACAAGAAAAATTCAAAACGTACCGTATATTATAATTAAACAACGCGCAACGCCAAGCAATCTAAAGTTGCGCACTTATAAATAAAAGTTGAATAAACTTTTTATTATTAATGCTTCAGCAGTAAAATGCTACTCAAAGCGCCAAAATATGAGAATTATGAACACGGATGGTGTTCATAATTCTCATATTTTGGCGCTTTTCCGCTATTTGCAATACACTTTACAGTCCATTTAGGGGCATAAAATTATACCCGAAAGCGCTGACGAGATAAAACGCATGACGCTACTTCCGCCATCGACGTAAACTTTACAGCAGTACCAACACGTAAATATAGTGCTATATCCATAAAACATGTACCAACTTTACGACCTTATGAAATATTTTGCCGTTTGAATTGTGCCGAGTTCGCAAACTGCCTCGATATTGATTCACGCGCCAATGCCTACAAGCAAAAATAGTCTTTAAAAAGACTTACGTACAGTTTAGAACTGTAAAAAATTAGAAATAAACTTCCAGGGAAAGACGCGTGTTCCCAGTTTAGAATACGTAGGTTTTAAAGCAAAATGTCTTGCTTTACAAGTTTAAGCTTTAAAGTCAGCCAATAAGGTTGGTATCGCGTTGTGATGTGATTATTGGATTCCCCGAGACGGTCGCAAATAGAATGGTGCATGTTTTTCGTTTGTTAACATTGTTTCCTCGTAGTGTTTGCGGACTCCTAAGGTTTTATTTTAAACATGAGGTTTGCATTTTAAACGTTTCCTTTATCTGTGTTTTGTTACATTTTCACTTTTGTTCTTACGCTGTCTGCGTTATTTATTTTGCAATTAGAGTGCTATGAGCTTTATGTTACTTAGTACTCTTTTGAATGTTGTGTTTTCATCCTGATAATGGTTACATAATCTTTAATCCGTTATTTTTTATTTAGTTTTTTGGTTTATGACTGTATTCTTTTTTTCAGGAAAACTTATTTTTAGCAGAAGTCAATTTGTCGTGTTACCTAAAGTCTAAAAGAATCATAGTTGTGATTTAATTAACAGACAATTTTAAGTTGACCGTCGATTAGCTAAGTTTTGATGTTCCGTGTCTTTCAAACAGTACAAATGTTCAAAATGAAAAATATATTAATGTAACTTTTATTAAAAAGCAAACGCAAAGCTTAAAATTTGCCGTGTCAGACAAAAAAAACTTTAAAAAGAAATGAAAGGAGTATGCCCAGAAGCTCTCTGCGTCTATGAAGTGTCCCGAACGAGCTGACCTAGTTGAAAACCGCGCGGTTATTAACCGGTACCCGACCAATTACTGGCGGTCCCTTGAGCGAGCAGGGAGAAGTCTCACGAGATAGTTCATGTCTAGATCTTATTAACGGTTCGTATTTCTTTTGGGTTTTTTCATTAATTTATTTTGCTGTGACAGGACATATTCTTCTATAAATACCTATCAAAAAAATTAACGTCGTTGTCTGTGTGATCGCGTTGTTCGTCTAAACTACGCGACGAATTTTTATGTGGTTTGGGTGTATTTAGAAAACTTATTTCGAAAAGTTTATGTGTATACCTAATACATTTTTCAGTTGCACAATGAGGTTAGAATTCATTATTATTAAAAATGAAAGAGATACGTACTAGATTAGGTTTACGCTTTACTGTGGGGAGAATCAACTCAAAAGAAGAGCTGTTATATAGCAAGTATTCTACGTTTAATTTCACTCCCAAATGACCGAAAGTTACTTGGTCTGGCAATAAAAGTGTAATATAAACGAAACGCCAACACTTATTGTGGAAACTTTTTAAAGTTAAAAACAATATTTGTCTTGAAGTTAGAAACAAGTTTATCTTTGTAAAACAATTACTAACTTTTGTTGCAGTTTTTGTTGACCGAGCGAGCGAAGTAAGCGGAGCATCTCTGCTTCAAGTCTGGCAAAATTTGCTTTCATATGTCAGTTTGTTGGTACTCCTCTACAGGTCGTATTTTACAACCGATCTGAGCTAAACTTGGTATACAGATTGTAAGGCTTTATAGATTTTGTTTTGCTGTCTGGTATTTTTGATTGCAGGTGTATTTCCTCCAAAAAAGGGTAAAAGGGGGGCTACTGGATATCTCCGCCTTATGAAACCGATTTTAATGGTTCTTTTTTTATTTGAAAAATAGTAACTTTAAATTAGTTTCATGAAAAATTTGTGAAGATCTGATGAGGATCTTCGACGTGATGAGCAAAATAGCTCCTCAAAATGCAGTTATTTGTTCACTTTTATTTCTACAAGTGAAATCGGCCCTTTAACTAATAGGTCCCAGGGATTGATGGAGCACCTGAGACCACCTTCTCATCACAAAACTAGAGAATTCTGAAAATAAAATTCAGAATTCTCTCAAACGAGGCTTTAAAACCAATATTAATGTTAGTTTTACAATAAGGTCACTAGATGGCGCTACACAAAAATCATGGTAAATATGCCGTTTTAAATAACTTTAGTGGTATATTAAATGTTGCAAAAAAAGTTTGTGCTCGCGAGGTCTACTGTTCGTAGAACTTCGAGTTTTACCAACACCTCGTTGTTCTAGTGGTCGCAAGTATGACTATCTACGAATAATAACAGTCGTAGATGACTAGGTACTGTGAGCGGTGACCTGGGTGTTAGCCCAGTCTAGTTATGCGCCCGGTTGATGGCTAAAGGCTCGACCTGATACAATACAGGAGACTTTTAACGTAAATGGCGAAAAGTGTATGTGTGGTTCACATCTGCCATCTCCTTCAGGGAATACAGGCGTGATGTTATGTAATGTTTTTATTAACAAAGGAATACAATTATGGGTTTTCTTCCAAATATTCTGGTTATGCAAATAAATGGTACTCGAGAGAATGTGCTGGTGTTGGTAGAGAGCCAAATTGTTCACATTTGTCGTTGATTGTGGACTAAAGTAGCAGGTTTTAGAACAATAGTGTTATTTTAATAATTTGAATGCAGAACGTGATAAAATTGTACAGAAAATTACGAGATTAAGGTTCGTGTGGTCGATGAATTATGTAGGTAGCAGATTTTTAAGAAAACATTAAGTTAGTGAAGTACACATCCATTTCACTGTTTTTCCATTCTATTTATATTAATCTTATTCCTATCTCTTTGCCAAAATAGGCATCTGAAACATTAATGATTAACATAATAGGTACTTAGTTGGCAAGAAACCGGTTTAAAAAATATATTGGCCATGAACACGGTCCTTATCAACAACGTACTGTATCAATGTAACCCTGCCGAATTGACCGACACATCAACTCGAACCCCTACAAAGCTCCCGAGATCCTCTCAAAATAGCCGGGTAACAAATTAGTTCAAACTTAAAGGTGGGATTTGAAGTCAGTTGGCAGGATTAATTACATCCCTGGGACTTGGGAGGTTATACGACATATGACAATGATACCTCAGATTTTAGTTCTGTGTAATTGGATGTATGGACTTGGACAGTTTCGGAGCAATCTTCGCAAACTGTATTTGTAATGAAGTTAGGAAGTGAGACTTATGAGGATTTTGACGCCAAGTTCGAAGTACAGTCAGCGATATTAATTCTTTATCAATTTAGTGTATCAATTTGGTAAAGAATTAATATCGCTACGTTAGTTTGCTGTGTTATAACCATTTTATACTACTGACAAATGTTATTGGTATGTAATTAATAGTCATTTTTGTTAGCAATCAGATTCCATGACTGTACGGATATCCAAATATTTTTAATGAACGATAAAGGTAAAGCGAGACTGAAATACTTCTGGAGTTATTTTGAGAAAGGGCGCCAATTATTAAAGAGTTTTACTGGGGAGAGTTGGTTTCATTAAGGATCACTAAGATCGCATATCAGATCTTACTTAAAATATAATCAGCGAAAACACTGATAAAATTCTTGAACACAAGCTTTTATGATAGATGAGCTCTTTATGAAGAAAATCTTCATGTCTAGCCACGAAAAATCTACCTAGTAGATGCTTAGTCTGATATAGGTAATTGACGAACTGCGCCCCGCAGTTTCACCCGCATAAGCTTCGACCCCGTGGGAAAATCGGGATAAAAAGTATTATATATCCTAATCCAGGTCATAGTCTACCCATGTGCCAAATTTCATCCAAATCCGTTCAGCCGTTTTAGCGTGAAAGCGTAACAAATGAACAAACAAACTCACTTTCGTTTCATTTATAATATTATTTCGGACTACATCTAAGCAACACGATCTCCGTCTCCATGGGATGATAAACGTAAACAGTATCAAGTGAGTATAAAGTTATTCAAATAAAAACGATAAAGTGGGTTCACATTATTTAAACAAGCACAGTCTATTTTAAATTCGCAATACTTTAAGCACCAGTAGCCTTTTCTGTTGCTTTTCTTTCAACAACTCTCAATCTACAGACACACAATTGAAATTGTTTTCTCTTAAAATCGAAAACATGCAAAATTGCAAAGCGCTCCCAATACTCGATATCAGTAAAAGATCAAATAAGCATACAGCTAAAAAAATGGAAAAAATATCGCTCAAGACGGAAATACGATAGGAAATCTTGTGAAGTGGTATTACGATTCAAAATTGCATAAAGTATCATCTCGGGAGGAAGCTGGAGGAAATCAGATCTTATTGTGATAGTGTTTGGATGTAGATTCGAGCGCGGTTGGCGTGCCTGATTCAATAAGGTTGAGCTTGAGAGGTAAGGTCAGACACAGACGGATTGAATTGTGTGTCGTGAGGCTTTCCGTGGCTCGCCTTCGCTTTTAACATTCAGTTCAGAAATGTGGATATTTGCTGTGCAAAGCCTGACATCTTGCCATTTTACAAGTGTCTTGGGACTAATTCTAATGTATACTCTTTGAGCGCCGCTTTTATGAAGACTGCTTTTAATTTCTTTGACATTGCCTGCGTCATTAAAATTCAGTCTACGATATTGCGGTTGGTTGGTGTTTATTCAGCATTTTGTGTGAACTCGCCATTGAATATAATAACTTCCGGTTTTCTATAGGTGTCATTAAAAATAATTAAGCGATTATAACGTGTCTCTCTTTGACTGTTTTCGCAAACGCTTACCAATATGAAGCTCGAATCACCATATTTAAGCAATCAGTAAATAAACTGTATTTTTCTTCCACTAGACATACACATCATTCTCAACATAGATTACCTCTCCCTGTAAATTCTATTATATCCGCACTAAACAACTTCAAATCATCAACCCAATAATGATAAACTTATCAAAACTAAAAACCTCACAATGACGTCACATAACCATTACTCACAGTCACAGCCTACAAAAGATAATAATATAAGTTACCCTCTCAAAAACGATCGCACAATTTTGAGGGACCAAACAAAATATAGCCCCGACCTTTATATAATAGACATTTAACCTTATCAGAGTCATACATTACCCCCGTACCGCTCAATAAATCCCTTCCGATCTCATTACAGTCCCGCGCCGTTTGTTCCGATCGTTTCACGTTACATTGCGTTGTTTGCACGATTCATTCGTCTGATATACTACAATGAGCCAGCAATGTATACTTAGTACCGCAATATTGTACAAGGTTTTTCGAATTGTGGTGGGGGACGAGGAATTTAATTCGAAAATAATGGGTTCTAAATTGAGTATGAAATGTCTGTAGCAATATTATTTTGAAGGGTATTCTTATGTTTATAATAATTATGGTTTACTGCGGAGAAGACACAATATCTAATAAAGTAGAGTGAGAGATTAATAATGTTGTACCTAAGTAATTAATTGTGAAGGAGGCAATTTGGAAAGTTCGTTATTAAAGCTAGATTTAATTTTATGCGATACAGAAAGCAACTGTGTTGTTGGTAATATTACTTTCATAAGGCTTCGGTTCGGGGTCTACTTGTCACACCTACGGTTCGCTGATTTTATTTATTTATTTTGTTAGCCAACAACTGTTTACACAATACATTTAATATAATTTCCTTAATAGTAGGTTCATTTATAAGTGTAACAATTACCTACAGGCTAACACACCACTTATGGTTGTACATTATATTACAAAGCCAAAAAGTATATTTACAATTAAAGTTATTCGATAATTTCATTTCGGACCCAAGGCACCCCTGGAGGACACCCCTGGGCACCCCCAAACCACGGGTGCCACGGGAACTTGAATTCGGACCCGTGGCACCCCCAGGTCCTCAAATCCATACTACGGTGTACCAGTGGTATCAAGGGTTTTATTTACTAGTTCCCATAATAAAATGATGATGACTTGTTAGTATATCTCGAGTCAATGCTCTAAATTATGCAGGATCTGTATAACTTTTCTCTAAAGGTGGTCATTAAGATGAAGATGTCCAAGACCAAGATGATGACTAACATCACCAGCGGAGTGTTACCAACTATTTGGTGGCAAGCCGGAAAAATGGAAGCTTCCTAAACAAACTGTGTCCAAGTTCTACAAAAGGTTATGGAGCGCGCCATGTTAGGTCTATCATTCGAGTCCGTAACTCAGATATCCGCCGTAGGCCTAAGGTTCAAGACGTCGGACTCCCGGATAGCAAGGTGGGAAAACGACCTACAGAAGCTCGCGGGAAAGACATGGATAAGACTCGCACGTACCAGAGACGCATGGCATAATAGGGAGGACATCTATACTGAGCAGTGTGTGGGACAAGACTGCCAATGACCATGATGATGATTATGAAGGGTTATGAATTCAAAGGGTAATTGTCAATACGTGTCTGTCTGTCTGCTCATCTGCGTCAAAGATAGAAGAAAGTCAACAAAAAAAAAACTACTGTACGTGTCTTTAATCTTTAATTTTCGTTTTTGCCACCGACTTCCGAAATTAAAGTTATTTTTCATTGTGTAGTGTTTTTTTTGGACGTGGGTTGTTAATTTTTTTATTTATCACTTTTTAGTTGTGGTACCTACTCCACACAAATTCAAATACCACTACCTGCTATGTAAATAACAGTGAAAGGAACTTATTGTAACATCATCTATATAGACTAAGTGGGAAAAATAAGTATTATTGAAGCTAACTCAAAACTACCCAAGCAAAATTAATACAATTTATATGGGATCATTTCTGAAGTATGACCTACCAAACAAAAATAATCATCAAAATCAATTCATAATTGGTGGAGTAATCGCGTAAAAAAAATACAAAAAAAAACTGTCGAATTGAAAACCTCCTCCATTTTGAAGTCGGTAAAAAAATTTTGTCAATTGCGTTTATCTCAAACGATGCCCAAAACCCTATCTTCGACTTCCTATATTTTGCTAACCTTAAAAATAAGACAACAGAGCCGCGCTAATACATACATAATTCCATCGTACACAAGCAGACATTTTTAATTACCTCCAGGGCCACATAATTGCGGTGCCTTTAAACCGCACACAAGATCCTTCTCTTACAAATGGGTGAAATTAAAAAAAGGCATAAAGGGAGAAAAGGGCTTTTCTTTTGTGAGTTTTTTTAACAATCCGTGTAAAATTACCCACATGCGGCCTTTTGTCGTATACAATATTTTATGTAACACCTCTTGTTAATTAACTGCCATTGTCTCTTGGTTTGCTGAACTTAATTATTTACGCTGTGGATATGAATTTTGCGTTAATTTGAATTGTAGTTTGTGGAGGTTTTGATGGTTTTAACAAGGACTTTGAGACCTTTATAAAAAAATTGTGTTTAGTTCAGGCAAAGAAAAACATAAATAGTTTTGAAAACTGTTTTATTTTTATTACAGTTCTTATTATAAAAATAAAAACCAAACACAGAATTGGGGAAAAGTATAGTATTCTTAAGTTATTCTTTATTCAACACGTAAATACACATAAAATGATATTTTTATTTTCTTTAATCCCGTATTTTGGTTTCTATCTTCAATACCCATAATATTATTTATATTTACATACTTCTTGGTACTGGATTGGGATAAAAATAAATACTTATTGTAGGTACATACTTAAATAAAAAGATTAAAAAAATTACTGTCTTCTAGAGACACCAAAACATTGTCCAAAAATGACTCTGGTCCTAGTAGGTTATCTTGATGCCTTGCCCAGCCAAGATACCATACTAGCGTCATGACATGATAGCAACAACCGGTGTTGGTGGTAGAGGCAGTGGCGGCGGTGTTGATGATCTATGTTCCACGGATATAACAACATCCTCTTGTAAGTCCCTTTGATCTATAATAAGCGGGGTATAGTTATTGTTCACACTCTTTAAAGGTAATTACGGGATAAAAAGGAACGTCAAAGAAATTTTTAGTACTTCCCGTTCAAAATGGCGACGCGGAAGCTACATTTGAGTATTGTTTTTTTGAGAATTATGTTACGCAAGTTATACTGAATTTATAAATCTAAATTCTCAAATCTTACCATAAAACCTTAAATCATGAACATTTATCGATTCGGACCAGAGGGCAGAAACTAGACATATCCTTTGCAAAAAAAATATCTTATGGTTTCCGATACTGCCGTTGCTATTGTAATTGCTCGGCACTAAATTTTTTACTTATTACATTCTTTATGGTGCAAGCTTTCTTCGATTAGGATTTTTTTAATTTCTGAGCAGATTTACGGCCGATATGAGTTTATATATGTAAGTATTTTGCTATTGTCAACTTCATATGCATTTTTACCCCTATTTTACGAAATATTTTTGTTATATCTCTTTAGGTCCTGGTCGTCCTTTGTCAACTCTTGAGAACGACACCAGATACACTGTTCTAGCTGAAAACATTTTTGCACTATACTAATTGTAATTTCGACATAGTGAGAAATAGAGAGTCGCACGCATACGCCTGTGCCTGCCGTCGTGATGTGACGTCATAGGCAAATTATATCCAGCTTCAAAATTGCTTTATAATTTGAGATATCTCATATTATATAGCAATTTTGAAGCTAGATATAATTTGGAAGCTTTTGCGTGCTCAATCACTACTCTAGTATTTAAATTCTTGTAGTTATTAGCGATTGAAATCTTACATGTTTTGAAGGAAGAAGGTTAGAAATATTGAACTTACTACCAGTACGAGACGACGAAAAGGTGTTTTCACGTCAAAAAAGAAAAAATAATGTTTATTCTGCACAAGTAAGACCCACATTAATTCTTAAGAGTATGAAAATAAAGTATGCGTTAACATCAGGTTTTTTGGCATTTACGAGTAATAAGCAATTCTAGTCGTTGCCAAATATTGCCCAACAAACATCATTAAGGAAAAACATGTTCTTCAAACAACCGTTGTTAGTAAATTAAAAATGTTTGTATGGCGTTCCAGGAATATAAAAGTGCGGTCACAAGTTTTTGTTATAAGCATCATCTTTCAGTAAAAATATAAAACACTTTACTTGAGTTATTTTGGTGTACCTACAATAAAGTACAATGTATCTGTATCCATTGTCATCTAAGTGAAACAAACTGCATATTTTATGACTCGAGCCTAAAAACATAAAAACTAATAAGCTGGCCAAAAGCTCTTATTTGCTACACAACTCGTAGCATATATGCTACGCTGCTACGCCACTTGTATCATATTCGCTACGCTGCTACGCCACTCGTAGCATATACGCTATGCGGCTACGAAATCTCGTAGCATTGCTACGCGGTATCTTTCTTGCGCTAAAATAATTTAAGACATTATCATTTACCTCAAAGTTAAGCCGCCTGTCTTGCATTACTATACTTACATATCAACATTATAGACGTTTCGTTCGCATTAAAATCGCAATTAGTACTCAAAGCAAACAGTTCTGCTTGAATGGCAGTTCTCAAGTGCTTTGAGTTTGCAAGCAGTTCTGTAAACCTTAGTGCTTTATAATAATATAATAACTGTGTATTGGATTGATGGTTAGGATTAAATTGGATGCAGTATTCAATCTGCTACGGACTTCGTAGCCAGTGCTACGATACTTGGTTTTGCCATGGTACATTATTTAATTAGTATATTTACAAAACAACTGTTTATGCTTTAACAAAGAGTGCTAATTAATGAAACGGTGTTAGTCAAGTAGCGAGTCATACTAGATGCCACTTATTATGGCATGGATGTATATTAAAGAATGGTGCTTTTGATATTTATTTAAAACTATACAGCTGCTTTCCTCAACGCATTGAACGTAATATTTTATCGTCATTTATAACATTTTGCTAGTCTTCTTCGGTATAAAATTATTAGAAAAAAATAGATGTATCTATACAGAAAGTTATAAGTTTTAGCATTCTCAACTAACAGGATGGCGTTCATTTATTACATATACAAGAACTTTTGCTGTAAGACAGATCAGTTTAATAGCATAAGTGAAAAAAACAGAACACCAAATTTCAACAAAAATGCTCAATCCACAATCAACTCAATCGACGTTCTTTTGAGTCCCAAACAAAACCGTCACACACATGTCAATGGACGTTTTGAGTCACAAGCGTCACATCATAATACACGTCACACGTGACTCACAGCTCAACAGCCTTTGAGCTTTGAGCTCACAGCTCAAAGCAACATCGTAACAAACTTTAGTGAATACAAAAGAATATCTAAAATGTTTCAGTTTCAGGATTATTCAAAGCCTCGGCTTCTGAATCGTAATTAAACTTGTATGCAATATTGTTTGTGGAGATTGTCAGCAAGTGTCGAGTTTAGTAAAGTTTAGTAAATGCATTCACAAATTGCACAGCCTTGGGATAGCTAGTGGGAATAGAATTGCAGTTGTTTTAATTTAATTTTGTCGAGCTATTTGTTAGTGCTTTTGTGAATTAAAGCATTTACTAACTTCATCACCATAATCCACTGCTTGAATGCACCCTCAGCTGGGCACAATCTTTATGCTTCTGTGATCATTTCATCCAAGTTTGTCATGCTATAGCAACAATGTCGGCACCATGTTGATTACCTTGATCTTATAATCCAAACCATACCAGTGCTACTTAAAAGCTGCTAAGAATTCTCTTAATAAAATACAAAACCTAAGTCATTTCCTTTTAAAAGGACTCCTTAACTCTAACAATCACAGCCATTCCCTTTAAATGAAACCTATAGTAACGGTCGACAGAACGTTTGTAAAGAAGACTCCACTTACACACCGCAGGATACAGAGTGTCCGGCAATAAGTCTTCGCACAATAGGGGCAGCCCTAATGAGCTCCGTGGATTTATTACACACACACGTGAGCAGACAGCTGCGGTGGTTGTATGTGTGGCAGGGAGGGTATTAGTGTGCGTGGTATTGAGCTTGACCTGTTAAGGTTGGCTAATCAACGTGAAGCTATGCTGCGCGATAGCTAGCTAAGCTTACTTTCCAGTGGCATTTTTGTTTTAAAAAAAGCGTTGCCGTATCACAAAATCTCATTTTTTTCATTGCTGCCTGGTTATAATCAACTAGCGACCGATCCTACTTTGCACGAATGAGAGCTGCTAATGGGGCCACAATACATGTCAATACATCCAGATATATGTGTTAAATTATGTCTAAGTTACACTAAACCTCCAGAGGTTTCCGGAGGCTCTAAATGATGATGTAAACCACGTCAAAATTCAATGTGTAGTTTAGAAGAAGTGAGCAAGCACAACCAAATGTTCCAGTAGACAACATACAAATACAAAAAGCGACTTCCTTTTTAGGAGCGAGTTAGATAAATACAGCTCAGCACAGCGCAGTATTGCTTAATGTTAGTGAGTTACCCTTAGGGTTGTGGTTGTGTTTTAGTGTAGGTAATGGATTTTCTTTTTGTATGTGTGTGAGAGTGTATAAGTAACCATGACCTATGTCTAATGTATTGTGGTATTATTTTAATGTTGCGTAGGTTGTGGAAGGAATGTAATTTAAAAGGCATATAAATACACATTAACGGTATTACTAGACTACACTGATAATTTAGATTTTGATTATTTTATGTCACAGTTTGAAAGTATTATTTTTCTCTAAATATAAATTAAAAAACAATTATGATATTAATAATTGTGTTTCTTTTACAGGTACGTGGTAACTTTACCAGTTCACATCCAAATACTTTTCGTGAGTACATACGAGTATAACATTTTCTTTAACTTTTAATAGTTGAAATCGAACCTAAACTCTTTCTTTTGAAAGTGGTGGAACAGTCTAGTGGAGAATCAAGTGATAATCACCACACTTAGCAGAAGGTTTCTCCCACAGTTACACCGCATACAAATAAGGGTAGACCCAGCTACTCATTCCCGGGATTTACAGCTTTATTCGTCTGTTACGACACCCATGGGGGACTGAATGGGGTTCTACGTAACCGAGACTTCGGTATTACCATCGTTAGTGGGTGATAAGTGGTGGGTTAAAAATTTGTGTGTAATTGGGTATAGAAACTCGATTGTCATTAATTGTAATTTAGTTGTTCGACAAACGGTGAAGTAGAACTAGTGAGTAACACGTCCACTGAACTATTTCTATTTAAGAACTCTTCTATCCAGGATTATTAACTAAATAAAGCTTAGTTGAAGGGTTTCACCGTAATACTGAAAGTGATCAGTACAATAAAACTTTTCATGCATAATTCGTATAATCGACCAATTTGAACTTAGAGAGTTGTATTGATGATTTGAATATACTTCGGTAAATATGATCGAATCCAAAAGTATTTAAACAAATGAATCAGAAAACGTGCCTGTGGATGCCAATTTGTAGTGCATCTTACAAATTGAGTGCTTTGATTTGATAATTTGAATATTTATACCTGAAGTTTTAATTATAAATCACCTGAAAGATGTTTGTCATTTGATCATTGAGGTTAATTTTACCACCTCAATTTTTATCGATAATTGTTGGAAAAATTGTTGAAACCTTCTAACTACAAATAAATGTGTTTCATGATTGAGTGATTGCGTAAGAATTTAACCTGAACAGGGTTTGTTTACAGTTTCATTAGATACACAACACACAACAGACACACTACAGAATATACATATTTGTTACGGGCGCGTCTAACTTTTTTAACTGACTTCAAAAAGAAGGACGTAATACGTTCGCCTGCATGTATTTTTTTAAAGTTTGTTTTTTTGTATGTGAGATGCTGATGTGTATGTTCATCGATATTTTCGTCAATTGTGGACCGATTTTTTATTTGGTAGAGGAAGCTTGCGCGGTGGTCCGTTATAAATTTTATTATCTTAGCTGGGGTAGTTTTTGACTTGGCTTCGATAATACGTATTTATCCGCTTTGTGTATCTTAATGATGTTATAATATTTCTTGTCACTGTTGTTTGCATAGCAAATATGTATACGAATTTGTATAGGTAGGTTCGGAGGATGTGCCATAACTAAAAAAACAACAGACTTCCAAAAAAAACACAATAAAGAGAAAAATAACATTTATTTCGGAAGTCGGTGACAAAAAACAAAAATACAGATCTAAATACAACGACTTCCGAAATTATAGTTATTTTGTAGTGTTTTTGTTTTGGAAGTCGGTTGTTTCTTTTTTTATTACCATAGATACAATCTGACAGACCTGTAACTAGCTACAACAACCTACATCCAACTTAAGTTTTACACTTCCTACTGTTATAATAATATGTAATATGTACTTGTAGTAACAGCTGAACATTATACATAAAAGGTTAAGTGCCTTTTAAGTGATGAAAGGAGTAATTAGCAAGTTATTTAAGTACCATCTCGTAACAATTTTTTCCTGAAGGAAAAAGCCTCTTTGAAGTAGTTTTTAAAAATTAAGAAAAATATTGTATTTTGCCGAAATTATTGGTCTATTTTTTTTTTATATTGAGTTAATATTTGCTATTACTTATAATTTTACTTTAATATCTATTTTTATCTTGACTTTGTTAATACAATTATGAAAATACATTTTCTTATGGGCATGAAATTCATATTTTCATTTATCTTTTAAATTGAGATTAGATTTCGCAATCTAATCTTAGCTTTATACAGTAAAACAATTATTCTGCCTAGCCTTTTCCCAATTATGTTGGGGTTGGCTTTCAGTCTTACCGGATGCAGCTGAATATCAGTATTTTACATGGAGCGACTGCCTGTCTGTACTCCATAATCTAGTCACTAGGTAGGTAATACGATACCCTTGGTAAGACTGGTTGTCAGAATTTCGGGCTTCTGACGACCCGTAACGACTGCCAAAGATCCACGAATGACAGCCGGGACCAACGGCTCAACGTGCTTTCCGAGTCACGGAGGAATCTCGGTATGTAAACATGGTCACACCCATCCACGGACTAACAAGGCAAGCGTAGCTTAACTCAATGGATCGACCCATGCGGTTGTTATTACTTAGCCACGAGCTCCTTAAATAGTAAAGCAATTAGTCTTAATTACCTTAAGGCTTGCGTGTAGTAATACTTTAATAGTCTTAACGTACTAGGTACATATTTAATATATACATTTATATCTGTAATTCGTATGGTGTGCATAATAAAGAGTATTCTATTCCTTACTAGAAATAATTTTTATTATAAGCCCATAAACTATCTTGACTGCCAATATCACCACACTTAACAAACGTAATGGTAATAGGCATAACTAATGTTGTTACCTACTGTAGAACGGTGTTGATGGTCCAGCTACAGTCTACATAGATTAACTTACATCCCTTCGCTGGTTTAACCCGCAACAAGATTAAGAATCCCTCATTCGTTTCTCCAAAATAGCAATTTGTTTCTATTATTCCTACAACCAATACATTTCAACATTCCTACAAATGCACCTGCACCCTAAACTCTGCCCACCTCACAATAAACACAAACTATCAGCGGTTAAGCGTAAATCTCGCCACCCAAGTAATTTGTTGTCCCTCTCCAACTCCAACGTGAAGCCCCGAGAGAGAGCGAGACAGACTGTGAAATGTGTTTATGTCTTACCGTAAAATATTGCTTTTGGGAGAAAAAAGCGAGTTTTGTAAAATAACGTTCAGTTGTTTTAAAAAGTTTGTTTTTTGCTGCCTGGGGGCTGGAAGGTGTACGTTGTTTTATTGCGATGCGAGGAAAGATTTTTATTTTTCAATAAACGAATATTTCTCAGTGTAGGTACTTCAGAGAGTAAAATTAATAACACAGTCAAGTCTGGGAAGGCACTGTCTACCAGATCATTATGACAAGAATCTAAGTAGGTATATGCTAGTTAAGTAAGAGCTTTGCAGAAGGTGGTAATACAGTCCAAACAGTGACAAACACATAATTATATAAAATCGTTCACATACACTGATATATCGCCAACGACACTCGAACCAAACTATGCGGCTTACGCCACTCTATGGAAATTATAGATAATAATAAATGATGACCTCACTTTCCAACAATAAAATCCACAACTTTATTACTCTTTCATCTAAGCTGCCACTTAAAGTTAGACCACTTAAACTTTCTCCCAAGTACAAGAAGTACAGGTATACTTCAGTGTACTCGAGAACACTTGGTAAAGTGAATGTGATCTCACTTAACAGCTTTGAGTTTCCACGGAAAGCCGTGACAGTTGAAAGGTATTGCATTTTACTTTTTAACAATCGACAGGTTTCAATGTGGTGTAAGAGAGAGCGGTAGAGCTGTCAGCAACACTAATGGAATTGTGACATTTTATGCGTACTTATAGGTATTTTATCATGCCGATCTCCTTACTGCCTCGTCGCTCTAGTGGTTGCAAGCTCCTACTGCTGAGCATGAGGTCTTGGTTTCGATTCCCGGGTTGTGAATTTCTCAGTAGCAGCCCGGAGTCGCGATTTGTGCCCGGTTCATGGCAATAGGCTCGCTCCCTAGTTATTAAATGGGACTTAAACATAACTGGCGAAATGTGGGTGTACTGTATACAACAGGCGTGTGTAAAACAGGCGCGATGTTCTGGTGTTATATTTATGTATTTTGCATTGCATTTTTAATTCGGATTTTTTCCTATAGAAAAGTATGGAGAAAGAAAGACAATAAGTTTATGTGCGCTTAATATGACATAAATGCATTCTAAAACATTCAGTACTAAATATATGTAGCTTTAGGTATTTGTTCCAACTAGGAATAGAACCCGAGATCCGCAGCGCAGAAACCAATCACTCAACCACTGCGCCAATCGAGCCCTAGTCCATTTCTTTAGATAATATTGTATTCGTTGTGTTGTCATGTAGGTAGCTGGAGACCCAACTCACACAACACGTTGTACTCAACATGGGTAAATTAAATTCACACTCTTCTTCAGAGACAGCAAAATAAAAAACAATCTAACCCTATTTTATTTCTAATCTAGCCAAACCTTAGAAAGACAGCCACAAAACATCCCTCGTCTGTTTTGTAACAGTCTGATAACTCGACACGTGCCGCGGAACCCGGGAGGCACAACCGACACAACCGACGTGTTCTCGACAATGTTACACTAACCGTGAACCGGAACACCTTACACGTGTCTTCCTGACATGGGAGCACGGTTCGTGAGTTCAAATACTTTAGGCCTATGATGAGAACATTCGTTTTATAATAATTTTCTTTATTTATCATGTTTTTTTACTTGTCTAGATTGAAAAGAACTACTTAGCTGGTAAACAGATCAATCAATCTGCCTAGCCTTTCCCCAACTACGTTAGAGTCGGCTTCCAGTCGAACCGGATGCAGCTGCTGTTAACAGATGCACAGAGTTTTAAGTTAGCCTTCGTTTTTTAGGCAATCGGTTAGACAATAGCGGCCCTCCTGTTTCATGATGGATAGCCTCGCGTACGACAAATATCTCACCTGATGGCAATCTCTTTACCGACGCCTATAAACACTTGCAAAACTCAACCCGGGAGGTAAAGTTGAAACATCTCAAACGCCTGTAATGTCACAGGCACCGGTAACTTGCGAATCAAAATTTAGGAATTATGGGTAGAGGGAGAAATATGTACTTACTCTACCCGGGCAAAAATATGATAAATGGGGGACATTTTCCAAAACTAGATCTGTCATTATTTTTTACGTATTTTATTCCACTGCTGGGCAAAGGTTTCTCCTACAGTTTGTCACTCTCCCCTTTTCCTCTTCCGATGTGTCATATTAATAGCCTCGTATTTTTAGCTACTTATGAAGAGCCATATTTAATTTTTTTCTTTTATTTGAATATTGGTTAAAAATATAACACTTTTACACGCCTTTTTTTAAATTAAACTGTATGAAGTCGGTCTCACGTACACTTTTCCTCTACCCCCTAAATCTCTTTTCACTAAAAACACGAACCTACCTCAAGGCTCCAGGCCAGTACATGGGCGTTCCAGCCAGTGATTAATGAGGCGAGTGATTCAATTCGCGCCAGGCGACAGATGTCAGGAGGTGCCGCTGTTTTATTAGTGTAGACTAGGCTTAAGTGGAGCGAGTTATTGATGACTTGTACGACGTGATGTTTGGCACGTGGAGCTCGCTTTTAATTGTGTGTAATTAGTTTACATAAATAATACATGAATTATTATGTAGGAACAGCCAGGGAAATGTATTGTTTATTTATTTATTTTATTTGGGACAAAAAAACAGTTATACATTACAGCATTTACCAAAAGTAGTTGTATTACAGTCGAAAAAACGTATAACCCACACTATTGTCCACAAAATGTCATCGGAGTAAGAAAACGAACGCATGCTAAAGGAAAAAAATAATAAAAAAGAGGTACATATTTAGAGAAATAAATAATAAATAAAAAAAACACTATATACCAACGAATGGGTGGAAGTGGAAGTGTTTATCAGGTTAAACACACTAGGTACGTCAATTTGCTGTGTTGTAGCTATTTCATACAATAAATTGACAAATAATGATAGTATTGATTTGAATAGATGGGCCATTTAAGTTAGTATTCAATTTGCTAAATAATTAATTCCCAGACAGATACGACATTTTTAGCTTTGCCTATATGGTACCAATGCGAAAGATTCGTGAATCCAACTGAAGGCCAATTCTCGTACTTAAAAAACGTTCACGTTCTAGTCGCAATCCGTCAAACTTGTCAAAAATGTTGGTAAATAGATTATATTTTAGACAGATTGCGAATAAGATGCGAATGCGGATGTTCTTTTAGATTACGGGAATTGCCCCTCTGATATCGAAAGTCTTTCACAGAATATCCAAATCATTCGCTACTTTGTGTCATCACTGTATTGAGGACACAACCACACAAAACCGATGCACATCATTCTCTTCACTTTTTCCACACTAACTTTCACTAAGACCCAATAAAATTTCACAAAATAATGCTTTAAACTTTAGTATTAGGCAACAAACGAAATCGGCAATCGGCAAAACAATCAGTGATATCCGACGGCTATTAGCCGGTGACCGGTCCGGGGTGGGGAGGCAATTAATCTTCGCCGGAAGGGGCGGGGGCTGTCGGCAACACTCCCCCCTGATCAGCTAGGTTGTAAGGTATTGATGTGCGGGGAATGTAAGTTTGTGGTTTTGGTTATGTGTGTGTGTCCCATTTGGCACAGTGTATTAATTTTGTGACACTTTGTGGTTGTGGTGATACGTGGCAAGCAGCTTTACTGAAACGAAACAATCTAACTATTCATTGTAATATTTTAATTGATGTAGATAGGAAGACTAGTGCAGCTTTATTGTAAAACAAAAAGTAACGTTGGCTTTGGTACAAAGTTAATTTAAATAAATAAGAGAACTATGGCGGTCTTATCGCTAATAGCGTTATCAACCAAAACTGAACCTTTTAACCCTGGAACCTTTGGATGAGCAAAATTAAAACAAAATCGCAACCTCACCAGACTTAAAATTTTCAAAATTACTAATTACTTACAAGTCGATTCCACTAATCAATTGCGATCGCTTTGCACAAGTAAACACCTAAGTAGTAAACGATGAGTTAAACAATACTGATCATTTACTACTCAGATCAGTGAACCTGTGTATGATTGCAATATGTGATGGTGATGGTTTGTGTGTGTTCGCTGCGACTGAACAAAGGTGAGACAAGATTACCAATCAAAACACTATTAGCAAGTTTATTGGCTGTCAATTTTGTGCGTGTAGCTTCAGAGCTCTGAAACTAGACCTGTTATTATTAGATATTACTTTGTGTCGTTTAAGGAACATCCTATCTAATCTACCTATTAGAGCCATACCTCACCAGGACGCCATGGTGACGCGTCGTTGCTAGATCGCGCTGCCACTAAATGTATACAGTTGCATAATGGGTAGCTCACGTGACGTCCGCATGGTTACGCAGCCAACCATATATTTTCTTGGCGACGCGACCTGGATGCGCCGCCATGGCGCATAGCTTCCCGGTGAGGTAATAGCTCTTAGGCCCGAACTACAGAACCTCACTCAAAACTCAAGCATTACTTGAAACTCATTTAAAGCCTTTTGATTGGTTGAAATTAGTTTTAATTAACGCTTGAGTCTTGAGTGAGGTTCTGTAATACGGGCCTTAGTCTCGCAATGGGACGAGGTGTGATAAGGAAAGCTCTTGATAAAATATTGATCGAATAGACTAAGTATAAGGTTGGTCGCATGGCTGCCTATGTTGCGTTTGATGTACATACTTGAGTTTCGCCATATTTAAAGGCTCCTCTAATACATAATTTTATAATCTGTCCAAACATTTAAACAATATTTGCTTATTTACAAATACTTTTATTTTGCAGACTATGTTGAGTGCCTTTCAGTCTGTGTTAAATAAATGTATAATAAATTCTTCTTTAAAATAAGTTTTTTGTACATTTTAAGAACATAATACTATTAATAATAACTTTTGATTCCTATTACTTACTAAAATATTGGAGATAAATAAATATTACATAATTCGTAATACGTTTCTTTATTGTTTAAAAATATTTCGATATTAAACATTCCATCGCAGTTATATTGGAGACTGCGGGGCACAACGCTTCCCGATAATAAATTTCAGCCAAAATGAATAAATTCAATATTCTATGTCAGAAATTAGCATATTATCTGTAATAGACAAATCAAACAACCGTGGCTGATTATTATTATTCACAATATAATATCGATTCTGAATTAATTGAATCGAGATAAAATACAAATTAACTTCGGTGTCTGTATTTGAATTCGAAATTAATGTAATCGTTAAATTATCAGAATTATAATTTTCTCTCGTGAAAATACTGGATATTGGCCACTGAAAAGGTACATTTTGCTAATGACAATACAATTTGAGATTTCACGTGTTCATCTGTTCCACATGTGTGTTCATATTTAAAGTCCTCGGACAAAATTTAAAAAATATAACCCATTTTTAAATCCCTAACTAGGAAAAAGGGTCAGGTTAGTTATATCAGACACAACACAAAGTTAACCTCAAAATGTGATACCTACTTCTCCTTTTAAATGTAATCATGGAAAAAACTTATTCACAAGAATTCTTCCTATTCGACGCCGTACTTGCTAAAATGGCATAAAAACACAAATTACAGTCTCTGAAAAAAATATTTTCTCCTAACTTGCCCAAACCAAAAGTAACTCCCAACACCTGTAAGCCATAAATACTTATGACCCACTAAACTTGATTCATATCAGTCCGAGGTCACCTATAACTTACAAATAGGTCTGATTCGAGCCGACGACCCGCAAACTGGCGACCTGCAAACACTGGCGACCCGCCAAATATTATCACGATCAATACAGAAAGAAAGAAAGAAAAATATATTATTTGGGACACGCACAGGAAATACAACCATAAAAAAAAAGAAAATTATAACTAACAAAATCATGAAAACAATACACAATATAAGAAAATAACTTAATAATATGCTACTTGGGCACTGCATTACACTGTGATTTAAATTAAATCAGGCTTACAAAGCATTTGGCAGTGAAAGAATTTAAAACGTGTATTTAAGGATAGGGAGAAAAAGATGGATGATTCAATAGATAGTTCAATCTAGGTTCAAGTAGTACATTCTTGGGGTACAAGTACTACTTGTCGTAGAACTTATTCCGAAATAGTCTGTAAAATAACTTTACGCATGATTTTTGTTTCCGTCGCTAATGAGAATTGCTGTTATTCGATTATAAAAGTAAGGTGCCGAGGCAAATGAAGTATTTTATTTAGACGAATTACTTAAATCAATCTTTAAAGTAATGTATCGGTAAACCTATCGTAATCCTATCCGTAAAAAAAGTGATGATCACCGATTTGCCAGCTGGCCTGCGTGCTCACCAACATACAAAATCTGCCACGTCAGTTTATATCGCATTAAACTTGCGTCCGTTTATAAAAATGTTTGTTTTCAACTCGCAACTGCTTTTTACTCTTAACCCGAATACGAGTCAAATACTGTTACCTAGTTCCACTGGAGTTAAAAAAAGCATCGCTTTCCACGCTTGGGAATGTGGTTGTTTATCTAAAGCCTTAATGGCTGAACCCGTTCGGACAAATGCCAAGCTAAAATGTTTAAAATTGCTCTTATTGTGCTTTGTGAATTTAAATGGGAACGCGATATTTTGGATGCAATTTTTTACGTTATCTATTGCATAATGCATGAAAATCTATTTAAAATTTATGCAAAATTGTGATAGCACGATTCAGGCTTTTTACAAAATCTCACTACAAAAATTGACACCAAGTTGCTATCGGGCACCAATAGATGGCGCTATTATCAAAAACCATTTACCCTCGATTCTCTGCCACTAAATTTTCCTAAATGAAAACGTTTTCTACAAAGAGGTTTTAGTGAACGTAATGAACCGTCAAACTTGAACGTGAATACATTAAAAATAATCCCAGTTTACATACGTAAGCCTCATTTACTCGGCTCGACGGTAAATGGGACACTACATCATTTTCATCCGACATTTTCAGAATAAAATAGGTATTATAGCCGTAATGTGTTTTGATAATTCGCTCGAACGACTGCGGCATTTATTTTGTTTGAGCAAAATGTCTCTGTATTTCTTTCTCTAAGGATTGGTATTGCTTTCTTGTATTTGAAGGTTTGTGTTTGTGGTAAATAAATACCTAAATTTTGACTTTTCCTACGTGCCTATATGTTCATGTGGGTTTTTAACTTTGAACTTTCGTACTACCAAAACACGACTGCAAGCCGTTTGTGAACCAGTTTTTCAAACTCAAACTCAAATCATTTATTTAAATTAAACCATTACAGGCACTTTTGAATTGTCAAGGAATCGGTCAGTCAAAAATATGAAGCTAGTTGCCCATTCCAAAGCGTAGTAGGTACCTATGGAGAAGAACGGGCAAGAAACTCCACGGACACTCTTTTAAATAAAATAAATTGTTACAAAGTATTGGTTACATCATTCATGTTGAAATTATACATGTGAGAACAATGTAGAAAGACATGCACGTTAGGAGCGTCCGTAATACAAAGATAAAAACAAAGAACCACTCAAAAATTAAAAATCAGCCATGGCCGCTAAGAGTTGACGAGTCCCAACTGACGGCGCCCGTTCACGAACATGACGCATGGATCAGCACCATTCAGCTCAACCATTTTGAAGGGACCTAAATGATCCAACACACGCGCCACCATCAGCGAGACATCTGAGTGAGCATGACATACTCACAGCCGCCAGGGCACATTCAAGTCAATAAAAAAAGTATTACCCGAAAATGGTAGCTCTTTAGTACATAGTACCTACTCACACCTGTGCTCTTCAATTATATAATACAAAGGAGATTGATTTTATACAATGCAAAGATGGTCATAAAATCTTCAGCAGCTCCAACAGTATTTTCAGATGTTAATCAATTAGTTGTGGTTGTGGAGCAGGACCAGCATTGAGCCAAGCATTTTTATCAGTGATGTAATCCCCCAACTTATAATATGCCTGCCTGCATAGTGTGCGTTTTATACAAGACTTGAATTTCGTCTCATTCAGTTGAAGTATGTGGGGAGGAATTTTATTGTAACATTTTAAACAGTACCCCATGAAAGATGAGTCCACTTTAGCCAGTCTAAAACCTGGTTGAACTAATAGGTCCCTATTTCTTGTACTATAATTATGTCTATCACCTCTTTTACTAAAAAGATGTAAGTTTTTTCTTACGTACATGATGTTTTCATAGATATATTGACAAGGTACCGTCTTGATGTTAATATCCTTAAACAGTTCCCTTAGAGAGTCACGCCTGCGGAGATAATATATGGCTCTAATCGCTCTTTTCTGCAGAATAAAAATAGACTCGATGTCTGCAGCCCGTCCCCACAGTAAAATACCGTAAGACATGATACTATGAAAGTAACTAAAATAGACCAGCCTCGCGGTATCTACATCAGTAAATTGACGGATTTTTCTGACAGCATATGCTGCTGAACTTAGCCGTCCTGCGAGAGATGTTAAATGAGGACCCCATTGTAGCCTTGAGTCTAGCGTGATCCCTAGGAAAACAGTTTTATCGACGAATTCTAGTTTCTCTTGATTCAATACTATCTCACAATCACTACTTTTGACATTTGGTAAAGAAAATTTTTTTCATTGCCGTAAGCGGTTTTTTCAAATAAATTATATTAACATTCTTACATCTTTCTCATAATCATAAGAAGCGTGAAGGATTAGCAAGGAGGGCTGCTTGCTAATCCTTCACGCTATCAATAAGTTTGAATTTTCTTCAGACCGGATGTTGTCACGGAAGAAAAAATCGCCATTTCTTTCCCATGACTGTCTATAATTCCCCAAACTAAAAAATAAATAGAAACATTAATACTTCTTGTGTTTGGATTCAAATTAAACTTTATTTTTAAACCCCGTAAGAGCGAGCGCGCGCTACTACTTTTAACCGCGCTATTATTTTGTCGCATAAATATATTGCTATATATGGTACCGCGCGCTTACATGAGAAAAATGTCGCTGCGATTTTAAAATTAAACCATTTAAACCAATACGTTGCATTTGTGCTACAAAATAATCGCGCTATAAAAAGTCGCAGTACAAGCTCGCCCTAAGAGAAAAACCGGTCCCATGTAAGGAAAGTTCTGCTACCAAAAAGTTCCATGCACACCATGTGAACTGTTTGCTAACTGCCATTTAGATAATCCCATGCCACAAGTTTGTGTTAGTTAGGTAACTTTTCTATTTAATCGCGTCTTTGAATTAAGGCGTTGACCTCTTTTATTTACCGCGTGTTCTTGCTTCTGAGTTTAGTCTTAATGAGTTTTGCCTGTTATATAAATATAGAGGAAACGCCCGGGTGTCACCACTGTGTGGATCGCCCGGAAAACACGGTGGAGCATACGGTGGAGGTCTGCCCGGCTTGGGCAGAGCACCGCCGTGTCTTTGTGGAGGCAATCGGCGGCAGTGATCCCTCGCGTCCGGCTTTGGTCCAGGCCATGGTACGGAGCGAGAGGGAGTGGCCACCTCCTTCTGCGAAGCAGTAATGCTCGCAAAGGAGGAGGCGGAACGCGTGAGGGAGACTCAAATTTCGCGGCCACTGTAGGCGCGGGCTTGCGGCCGGTGAGCAATGGGTAACTCGCCATCCGATAAGGACCAGGCCCGGGTCAAGGGCGGGTTATGTTCAACGCGCGCCTCAAAGAGATGTCATCACAACTGACGGGGTCTCCTAGGACCGATGCCTGCCGGGGTTGCGGGAAAGTCCGAAAGGGATACCGTGGCCTCTGGCAACGAAAACGCAACTGAAGGAACACAGTCAGTAAGAGTCCGACACGCCCTCACATTCCGCCCAGAGCGGGAGAAGTTATTTGATAATTTCCCATCCAAAAAAAGAAAAAACCGTTTACGTCCACAACCGTAAGCTTGGGTAGTTATTGTGTTGCATACTCTTTCCGGTTCAATTTATATTAAAAACTGCACAAAAAAAGTTGACGTTGCTCCATAAAGTCAGCGATATTTTTAGACCGCTAAGCTGCCAGTGAAAGTCAAGAAGCACTCACCAGAGTAAACAGCTGATAGCAGCTCCTGAAGTTGAGTGCTGTGAAACTAAAAGCATTTTTCTTAAAACTAAATATTTTTGAGCTGTTGGAGGCAACAGGTTATAATATTAAGTGCAATCTTGAAAAAGTTAAGTTTAGGTATGCTTATTGAGCGTAAGTTAAGGGACACATAACAGGTAAATAACTCAATTGATTTTGTGGATCGATGAAAAAGTCGTAGTTCTATTTGTTCTAACTTTTAGGTAGGTAGGTAGGTAGGTACAACGTTTTGGCAAATATCTAAATAGGTAAAGTGCCTAGTCCTAATAACTGCAGAGGTGGACAACTGATGCCTTCCGTGTAAAAAGACTGTTAATTATAACATACTTCTCTTTCTAGATACCAATACAAATTTGAAAGTTCACACAAACAAAATCAAAAGTACATATAATTAAAAATACCACCTAGAGAGCATTAATAAAAATAAAAATAGGCGTTAAAAAGCCCCAGAATATTCTTTCGACTTGAAAATTTACAGAAAAAAAATCCTTTAAGGTTGTTTGAAGGTCATTAAGTCATTAATTTTAATTGTCCACCGATGGGGAAGTAACTAATTTGTTACATGTAATAGGGGAGGGGGAGAAATCACGCCCTGATTATAGAGAACTCAGTTTTGTTGATTTATAGTTGTCATGGAGTAATGAGATTTAGGGCAGTTTTGAAGGCATAAAGTGCCTTTAAAATAGGTAAAAAAAATCGGGTCATTCTTTTGCAAAAGATACTGTGTAATAATCTTTTTACACTGTCATTATGCTGTTATAATAAATAAATAATTATTTTTATAATGTCGTGATAGCCCAGTTGCTAAGGCCGCGCCTCTAATGCAATAATGGTTATGGTTATGCTCTAATGGTTGTGGGTTCAAAGCTGGACGAGTATCAATGTGATCTTATCAATTCTTAAGTACTTTCTAAGTTTGTCTTGGACATCACTGACATCGGTGAAGGAAAACATCGTAAGGAAACCTAGTCTTATAATTGATCTGTCATGTTATCTGTGTAATTCTAACATCACTTCGGGTAAGTGATGTTAGAATTACAACTTTGGAAAAGCCCGTTGCCTAAGACAATCATTAAAATCCACCCCTAATTTAATTAAATAGGATGTGTAGGGAAAATAATTGATCATGCCAAGTGCCAAATAATAAAATAGGCATATGCATTATATTTTTTTATTTTAATAGTTAGTTAATTTAGTTTATCCAGTATGTTATTGTTGTTGTGTGGTTTGTGTGTTATTGTGTGTGTATTTTTATCCTCTTTAATAAATATTAGTACACTAGCTTTTATCCGCGGCTTCGCCCGCGTAAAGGTCGGAAAATACCCCACAAGAAGGTTTACTGCCGGGATTCAGAGAATATTTGTCCTAACCTAGTTCATGGCCTATCCATTAGCAATGGCATTAGCCAATTCATCTAAATCCGTTCAGCCATTACGGCATGAAAACGTAACAGGCAGATAATAAATCTGTTCCGTACGTCAAAATGAATAATTGAAACCCTTAAAGGATGACTTCGTTGTCTGTCAAGCCCCTTTATCTCAGGAACGCGTGGAGGCATCGAGTTGAAATATGTAGATATCAAAAATAAATCTGCCTACGATCTCTTGGATCTGTAACGAAAATCAAACTTCCAAGTTAACCCAATAAAGATTAGGGCCATTTATGCCGCATACTTTGTCACTCGCAAATAAACCAAACAATAGCCTGTTGGCCCAACAGCATGAAGGTTGGCGAGAAGCAAGGTCAAGTCAAAATTCAAAATTTCAAATATTTTATTTCACATAAACCTACAAGGGCATTTATGAAACATCAGAAGCTAGGTGCACGGTTCCAATTGGTCGTTTTCTATGTAGAAGAGCCGGCAAGAAACTCCACGGTTACTCTTTTAAAAGTAAATGGTTTTTACAATGTTTCCAAATTACAGTGTTAAAAGGTATGAGAGGACAGTGTAGGCCTATCAACAAGTACCAGGTACTTAACAAAATATAAAATGGTCCACAGATCTACAGTCTTTTATGCCTACAACGTTCTCACATTCTTGTGAATGTGAGAACGTAGTTTAAAAGAAAATAATCTATAAAAAAGATAAATATAAAAATAAAGACCTATTTAAACCAAATGACAATGGGCAACCATTGTCATTTGTTTTACAGCTGTAACAAACCAAATTTAATTAAAAATATAGAATATTGTAAGTAGGTATATAATGTCAAATACTAAATATGTAAATGAAAATAAAAAAGTAATTTATGTCAAGGAATTTTGTAAATAAAAATAAAAAAGTAAATTAAAATAATTATCGTAATTTGGGAGCAGTTAATAGACATTTACATAGTTATGCCGTTAATGAGGTACCAGGGAAGCCACATGTGCAGAAGGAATTATTGCCAAACTTCCTTGTCTTTAATCTCATAATATGCTTTTTTGATAAGGACGTTTGATGTGGGTTTGGAACTTTCCATTGCTAAGTTCTGTAACTTTGGCAACTTGTTATAAAATCGAATACTGTTCATAAGAAAGGACTTACTAGTTTTACTTAATCTAAATTTGGGTATCACAATTTCATGTTTCCTACGTGTACGTGTGTATATTATAGAAATCGCTTCTTATTTTGAAAAGGCCTAAGTTTTTGCGAACATACAAAATACTTTTTAAAATATAAAGAGAAGGCTGAGTAAGTATATCAATTTCTTTGAATTTATCTCTAAGCGACTCACGAGGAGCCATTTTATAGATCGCGCGAATTGCCCTCTTTTGTAAGATGAAAACTGAATCTACATCAGCTGCCGATCCCCACAGCAGAACGCCATAAGACATAATACTGTGGAAATAAGCAAAGTATACTAACTTAGCTGTGGCTACATCAGTCAACTGCCTTATTTTTCTTATTGCATATGCAGCTGAACTTAATCTACCTAAAAACTCTCTTTGATCTCCGGTACTAAAACCAGCGTAGCATATTCGTAGCACTTCCATAGCATATTGGTAGAACTTCCGTAGCACCAACGTAGTGGTTCTAGGAACATTCGTAGCGAGAATTTTGAAATCGAATTTTGTGTATGCTTTTATTGGTCTGTTAACTCAATTTTCCGAACCAACGATATTTAACTCGATAGTGTGTACGTTGTCTATAGTTTTAAGTGTAACTAGTTTTTCTGAGTATTCAGAAACATAGATATGATATGGTTTTGATTTAAAATGTCATAATTCTTGGAAAATTTAGTTTGAGTGACCCTGGTTATTTTAAATCTCCATTTTCCTTTTTCATTTAGTTATTTTATATATGAATGTGTTAGAAAAATAAACTTTTCGGAATAAATTCTCTTAATGATGGTAAAAACCGCATCAAAATTCGTTGCGCAGGATTAGAAATATAACGCGGTCACACAGACAACCATGAAAATAAATTTTAATTTATAATGTTTAGATAATATAGATTATTTATTTAAACAAAATAAATTAAAATAAAGTTCAGTTCAATGCTGATGCAACTAAAATCGTTACAACAATAATAACTTCTTATGTATTATATACAACCACCTACTAAATTGTATGTGACCTAAAACAGTTTACATAAGCTCTAAATACACGTAGTTAAGAAATGCTGCACGACTCGTAGCGTTCGTAGCATTTGCTACGTAATATCGTAGCACTAACGTGTGGTGAAGCACATAACGTTAAATCAGTGCTACGAGCGAAAACTTTTTTATGGGAGTTCGCGAAACAGTTTGAGCCTGTCCCTACTTGTAGTACTAGGTTTTATGACTCTTTAGTCATAATGTACTCACGTTGTAAGGCTTTAGTAACATTAGTTATGTTTATTGAAGGCTTCAAATGTTAAAGAGTATTTTTGTAATACCTACAGTCATGCTTATCTTTTATATACTTTAACCTCAAATTGTCGATTCGGATTTAACAAACATGAATCATGTAAAAAATGTTTTTTTCCAAATTCTATTCTATTTTTTATTTTTATATACGTGTTAATATTTTTATTATAATTTTAAGTCTGTTAGCTTATATGTTATGTAAAATATTTGTTTACGACTAATAAAAATATTATTGAAAAAATAACGAGTATAATGTTTTCCGAGTATGATTCAAATGACTAAGAAAGTAGGTCAGATACTCGTAGTTATATTGTTAAATAACCAGTCAAAAAAATTTATATCATAAAAAAATTCCATTCATAAATTACAATTTATCACACAAAAAAAAAATCCCTTAAAAATGTACTTCATCACTTTGACCCCTATAATAACAATCTAATCATTTCCGCTCCCTATGAAGGACACATTGAATCCTGTTGACGTCGCTTAAGTAATCATTTAAGATGGCATCCAATTTTCTGCGTCGTCGCGACTCGTTTTTATATGGCGAGGGGCTGTGACGCAGCTTGTGTGGTGTGGCAGGAACGTGGGCAGTAGGTTCAGTTACAACGGATTTTTAGGAAAACATTGTGAGGAAACCGGCATGCCTGAGAGATATTTCTCGACGGCATGTGAAGCCAAGTCAGAGGCCTATGGGCGGCTTGAAAACGCTGACACCAGATTAGTCACCAACCACATGAAAAGAAGAAGAACGAATTTTAGATTAGTGGCGAAGGTTTTGAGGTTAATTAAGTTGATTTGTTTTGTAGTGGTGCTGTGGTATGATTTTTATGGAGTCTTCTTGGAAGTCATATAGTGTTTGTAGGCTTGCTTTATAAAATACTTAGACATGACAAAACAAAGTAGAACATCTTAAAATAAACTGTCGAATTTATTTAAAAATCACCTAAGTCCTAGATCCATGTGCCAATATCAACGATTTTGGTCTGTCGCCACTAAAAATGTACGAACACTGTGCAAATAGAGCCACGCACCACAGAGCACGGCTAGCTAAAAAGCAATAGAATACTTATCAGTCATTTCGTTGTGCATCATGTTTTGTGTTTTTGTGTGGTCTTACCTTAAACAAAAGAGGTCGCAACCATACACCACCTCCACGCACCTATGACGTCACCCAACTCGACCCAACTAACCTTCTGTCCCCCGCACTCTCCCCGCACAGCGCTGCGGTAGCTTTCAATTCCTCTCAGCGTCACGCTCCAAGTTTTTTGAATATTAAAATGAATGCTCTCCACCACCGCGCACCGAGATGCGCTGCATCATTACTCTAAAGCTCTAAAATTAATATTCCGTAATAATGTCGCGGAGGCTGGTGATATAAATTAAATTGTTGGAGGAAGTAGGTTTGTTAGTAGGGTGGAGCTGGGTAGTTGTGGATCACAAAATTAATTCTAAGTTTTATACAGGTTAGGCAGAAGCGTACCTATCCTACACATTTCGCCAGTTATGTTTACGTCTCATGTAATAGGCTCTTTGCTCAATTTAAAACTAAAACTTTCTACGATAATATTCATTACACGTTACAGTAATTAACGCGAAATTGCTAGTAGTTTTTACTAACCTACATTGGCTGTATGCCTCCTCAGGCCTGCGATCATTTTGCTGACGGCCTAGTTACTTATTGTAATATACCTACATTTTAAGCAAATAAAGACCTATTCTATTCTATTCTATTTTATTCTAGTATTTTGTATATGAACATTTACCTTTTCTCATGTACAAATTGTTTCAACTGAAAACCTGTTAAGGGGTCATTGTACTTCATCATTATGAACAACTATACTTATGGGGCTGTTCTGCGTACAGTGCAGAGCAGGTGATTTTTTTTTGTTTGTGAAGGGATCTATTTTTCTAAATAAAAGACCCATAACCGTACTGAAGTAAAGTTTTTATAACTCGTATAATGTTCATAGAGCATCCCTCAATCGCGCCGCCTCCTATAAATAGTGGAAGGCAAATAATAACTGGTCGAATAAAATGAGATTTTTACTGAAAAACATCTTTTCAGTTTCCAGTCGAGCAGGTTTTCACGAGCCACTGGCTCTTCAGTATTTATGTACATAACGTTATGTAGCAAATAATATGGAATCATTGAGTATTTATGAGAAGGGGTGGAAGCATTGATACGGCTTCCTGCGACACTTTTTGAACTTATAATATTTTGCACTGTTGTATGTTTATGTATGGTATAATACCAAAGTGTTCGTTTCCTTGAATTTGTAGAAGAGGCTCATTAATTGCTGCATTTTGGGGGCTGTGCATTAATTTATGCTTTCAAAAATAATTTTCCTTTCAAAAGTTATCGTAAAGTATAAAATTTAAGAATATTAGTTTGATTGTAGCCTTCTTCATGCACAAATACACATAATTGGAATATCACAAGAAAAGTATTTAAATTGACGTATTCAATCGAACTACCAACTTTTAAAGCTTACGCGAGGACTACTATCCAGAACTAGAAAATGTCAAAGAATAATAACACAAATAATGAAAAACATAACGCCTGTATTCCCCAAAGATTTAAGCAGAAGTCACACACACACACTCATTTCTCCAGTTTAATAACAAATACTTAAATAGGTTTACAAATAACTTCGCAACATACGTGTTATAAACACAGCAACCTCTTGTCGTTTTTACTTTTTAGCGTTTAATGTAAAATACCTTAGCTCTATCTGTAATCGTTCCATAATGGACGTTTACACTGAACACTGTTACGTACGTAAGAAGCTTTACACAAGGTTTCGTTGTTTCTCTTTCTTCTTTAAATGAGCGTTTTAAAAAACGAATAAAAAACAAATGAGTTCTAGATAGCGTTAAATTTATATTTACGTTATTTGTTTTAAAACAAGGTTTGTAAGGGTCGCCCCTTGTAATTATGCTGTATTTTGTAGGAAATAAATACTCTTCCCTTTTTATCTTTCTTTTTTCTTGTTATAAACTAACAAGAAAAACCTCTTTTATTCAAGAAAAAAGAAATACAACCATTTATAAAATAGTTCTACCCAGGAAGTCCATGTTATCTCTTCACCACCCTTGGTTGACTGGTAGAGAATGCCTAATGTATTAAGTCCGCCTTTGTACTTTTTTGAGTGTGAAACGTTTAAATAAATAAGTACTAATAAAATCCTGTTCTGATTATTAAACAGTTTTAAATAAAACTGTTAAATCTACATAGTCAAAATGATTATACAGCAAAACCGCAACGGAAATATAGTAACTTCATTCCTACAGTTACTAAAATGACCTCAAACACAATCACAACAAAACCATCAAAAGAAAACACATCCAATCAGAAGCTCTTCATTAACATCCTACAAAGATATCAGAATGGCACAAAAAGTACCAAAAAGTACCGTTGCCACTTCATTAGCGGTGACATCATCACAATAAGGTACCTCTCATTGTCAGAATAAGAAATTGTTCGCCGGCCGGTAGAAAGAGATTTTTTTGAGCTTTTTCTCGGGTAGTCAGAGATTTTTACTTACTGCTTGGGGGTTTTGGAAGCCATCTTTGTTGTGTACATTGGAGATTTGGAACCTTCCGTTTTAGGAATTTATGTTATTTGGTGTATTATTATTCCTAATTAATTTAAAGTTAATATTGTTTCCTATACATGGTACATTTAAGTTTCACCAGTGTTCTCGATTAGAGGTTCTACCTAACCTTTATTTGCCCTTTAACCGTTCAATTTAGTGTAGCGATCATTGGAGGCCCATTTTGTGGGTTTGCAAATGTCAAATACAATTGTAACATATTATGACAGATTAATTGCAATATTTTTGGATTCTGAATGTAACGATTGTTGTTGTCTAACATGCTATTTCACTTTTATTTGCTTAAGTTTTGATTATTTAGCTTCTACTTATTGTTAATTTATTACATTACGTATGTATACACTTCGTAGTTCCGGCAAATAAGCAACTGTGCTCTGTTTTAATTGTTAAGTTATTAATTGTAAATGTGTCCCTTTTATAAATAAACGATTATTATTATTAATTTTCATTCATATTTAACCGGTCAAGCCCTGGGTGACCCTCAAGCACGTCAATTAGCACGTTAATTAGTTGTTTATCAGGCCTTTAACGGTTAAAAGGTGATACACTTGTCACATCACCATAGCCTCCATTGAAGTCACACAAAGCCCTTAACTTCGTAACTCATAAAATGTGACCTCTCCCTCCAAGAAAAGACACGCGTTGATCCTCCGAACTATTTCTTACAAGTTTGTAACAAGGCGCGTCAAATGGCGATAAAACCGAACATAAATTCGGAACACATTGATACTCGTCCACGCTTACTTTATTTGACTATTTTTATTTGAGTTATCGGTATCTACATGTAGGTAATAATTAATTAGGCAAGCAAGTATTGTATGCGTGGCATACTTAAAGTTAACTTATTCTTAAAGGAAGTGACAAAAAGGTCTAGAATTTAGGATATAATATTTTATTTCGTCCAACTTTAGTAATTACGCTATACCTAACACAGAATAAGGTCATTTTACACAGCCAAACAATTAAATCAATTAATCTTTTAACAACACAAACACACACTCGCACTTTATAATATATTTGCCCCCCCCTAATATCTACCCCCTGGGATACCGAGTACCTAAAATTGTACCAAACATGAATAAATTATCAGCATACAAAAGATGTTAAAAGTGAAAATAAAAACTGATCATCACGTTCATTTTCCATCTCGCCCACTCCAACAAGTAACGTCAAGTAACTCAAATTCGTAAAAGCAATACACATCAAACATATTATAATTCTTAGATAATATGTGCATCAAGGTACCTCCAAATTATACCACAACACCAGCTCCACTTTGTAAATTCGTATTATTATAAAACTTAACAGATTAGCATGTAGATTGAAAATTAATTACTTGCCACACAACAACAACAACATCACTGTATCCCGGAGTCCGGGATTATGTAACAAAATCCCGTCGTCTAATCCCGGTGCGCGAAGCAATTATTATTTTATGTTTATAAACTGTCGGCGGTGTATTAAGCACTTGCAAATCAGTCCCGAGACTAGCACGGAACTGTTTGGGGCGGCTCGTTACTTTCATAATAGTAGGTAGAGGTACCAATAGTACCTACATTATATTCTATTGGAGTAAGGGAAGTTATACATTATGAACATAGATTTAAGGCAAGAGCCAAAAGGAGTATGTAACCATCGTAGCATGTCGTTCTGTAGTTCTGCCTACCGCCAAGAAAGACGAAGGCGTGAGTTTATACATGTATTTAATGGCTCTTCTGAAAGTAATGTATTACAATAAAATTTTGTAGTGCGTTCGCGACTTAGTTTCGAAACATGTAAATAAATATGTGTTATTGGAAAAGCAATTTAAAAACTCACACATAAAGTTCAGTTTGCGCTTCAAGTTCAAACATTTCTATGACTTTTTTAATAGTACCTACTGCCTACTTTCTGAACTCAACTTAATTTATTCTTGCATATAATTGATAATCGTTTAAGTGGAAATAACATCAATTAGAGCCCGCGACGACCGACTCTCAGACAGGTGGGCATTTCTCGACATTGAAAACCTTTCATGCGTTGTCAAAATGAACGTAAAAACATTGATATTGTTGGATATTCAACGATAGGATTTTTTCTGGAAAAAACAACGCTTGTTTATGTTCTAAAAATAGAGGCCAAACATAGCACGGCTCTTTCAATACCGAACTGAAAATCAACTCCTAATTAAAACCAACATTGACCCCAAAAAAGCAATAAAAATTCTTTCCAACTTTGAAAATTTCAAACCCTCGACACAAGGGTTGAGTTTGGACCCAAAAGTTGTGGATCCAAGTGGTCCCAATTGTTTATGAGGCATGCTAATTAGCGGTTGACCTCTATTTACAGGGCTCTTGAGAGTTTTACAACGTGTACCTGAACTTTGAACACTTCAAAGTGTCAATAGTTTAAAGTACTACGGTAGGATAAAGGATTTCTAGGTAATGGTGATGTGGTCGTTTTGGAAACTTTCTGTTGTTTGATAGCCCTGGATTTTCTCCGTATTTCATTTGTTTTAAGCTTAAGAAATATTAAGATGCTGTTCAAACTTATGTCAACTTATTTGATTGGCATAGTTTACATTATACCTATTCGATACCACTGAATTAATACAAGACTAATTTAACTGTGATGATATAATTAGCACAGAAGGACGCTGCTGTAGATCCACTTGAATTCATTTCTTAGTAACTTCTTATTAAAAATGCTATAACGAGCGGTGACGCAGCTTTTTAATAATATTATGCTTTTCTAATTTGGATTCTACTTTATCTGAAAACTCGTTTACGGAACTTCGGTAATTTCCAGCAGTTTCACAACACTTCTTTTTCAATATAAAACTCTAATAAAACGCGCCCAACTTTCTTTTCGCGGCCTCAAATTTTCAATTCTTCCTAATTCATCGCGCCGTTGGCGGAGCGGCGATAGTGACAATCCGGCTGAGCCTTCCCACGCGTAGCCATAGTGTGGGGCCGTAAGCCAGCATAGGCAACTACGCGACTAAGCGGAACGGAGCCGAGCGAACTCGAGCTAAGCCGAACGGAGCCCATATGTGCTACGTCCAGTAGGATTTGATAGTTCTACACTTACGATTGAAATATGGAGGGATTTCCAAATGAAACAGTTTCTATGGTTGAATAATGTTCTATTATTCAAGTTTCTCCAATTTTCTTGGAGGAAGAATAATGGTATGTCGCTGCCAGAACACCTGTATTTTTGAAACTAGTACACATATTTGTTAGATCCTAACGGAAATTAAATTTTGACTCAAAAGCCACAGTTGATGCGATCAGAATAATAACCAGGGTTTATACTTCCATATTTAAGTTTTTATTTAGTTTTTTTGGTTTTTTAACAATGCTTGGCGTTGACAATATGGCATTAAGTTTAGGTACCATAACAGTTGGTCAGTTATTAGAATCCAGGGCCCTTTACAGTTGAAGTATACAACATATCGAACATAACAATCCGCATTACGAATTCATGTTCCTATATTATGATCCACTTAGGATACTGTCCGTTAAAAGCCTTTTGTTGTCCATTTCCACTGCTCCCTTGTCATCTACCATTAATATATAGACGTTTTATGTTTTAGCATTATTTTCTTCATTAACATAGTATATACATGAGATACACCACGTTTTAAAGATTGTTCGGTAAAAAACAGTCCGTATCACCAGCTGGCCAGCCACCAGCCACCAGCTATCTAAATGAAAACTTAAACCCGACTGAATAGGATACGCTGAAATGACTGTTGTATGCTAGGTTACAGTAATAAGATAACAAATGATGGGCGATAACTTTAATAAGCTTACAGTATTTCCGATGTCAGTTCAACAACTATAATTGAGTTGAGCAATTATGTAAAATTCACTTTAAACCTAACTCAAATGACCGCGTACAGAATTATCATCGCAGATTTGCACCTCGACATCGTTCGAGTTTTGTAGTGATGTGTAGAGTTTAGCATTATAAGGTCTATTCAAATCCCTGCTTCCAATAGATGTTATTTTCACTTAAACAAACATCAACTTTATGGTAGTGTAAATAAAGTTGATTTTTGACTGACTAGTACTGTTAAAAAGTTATAAAAAAAATATGAAGTTGTAGCGCAAACTGAACCTTGTGTGTAGGCATTACAGTTGTTTTTCCTAAAACTCGTGTTTGTTTACATGTAAATAAATTGCGAAAGCAGTATAGGTCATTGTCACAAGCCACCACGATTCTTACAGTATTGTAAATTAAAATCAACAACACAACAACAGAGGTAAGCGGAAGCCATAAAAATGAACAATAAAAAAACAAACCTCATTTAACTTTCAATTTCCGTAAACATTGAACAACCATCCCTTTTCTAAAAACAACCCTAACGGATTATAACACCTGAAACACTTCAAACAACGCAAGTAATCCTACTTAGGAAATACCTGACATTAGCGGGAAATTCCTCGGAATCTTTTCAAGGAAACCTTAAAAAATCCTTGCGGAAAGTTTTCGATTGAACGCGGGGCGGATCGCAACTTTTTGTTCGGCGAGTTCTCGACCGCACGCGATTTGTTTAGCCCCAAAGTCCCCGTTATCCCCTCTGTAGTGTGAGGCTAGACGGTTATACGGTTAGACTACTTTTAAACAATGTTGGCAACAAGGGATTTTAAATGTTTTACTGTAGCGTTGCTCGTTTCGTTTTGACCTTTAAGTCGCAATGCAGTTGTGTTTAAGGGAATTGGGTTAAATCGGTAAAGCACGGAAACTAACGGGTTGTTAGTGTAAAGTCTCACGTTAAGAACTAACTGCATACAATGCTGGAACTAATGGTTTTTGTTTAAAAAAAGTATGTAGCTAAAGTAACTATTGAAGTAATTACTGTGTCCGACCAATTAGATTGTCTTAACTTTGATAAGCGTAGCTTAATAGACTTTTTGCAACAAATAAAAGACAACTTCGTTGACTAAAACCCCATTAAATTTTATCGAGATTTTACCAACGTTTCAGCATACAAAGCAGAGTGTCCTGCTCACACCACGAAAAATTAACAAGCTATCTAAAACATTCTCAATAGGTGACGAAGTTAACGCTACCGGCTAGTTCAACCAATCCAATTCCCGCGACGATTGAATTGCGTCCAATCGCGTCCAGTGGTAACCAATAGTATCCAATCGCGTCGCTCCAATCGCTGCTGATTGAAACTCAGACCGACTACAATAGAATTAGGGGTTGTGTGGAAACTGATTCAAAGTCCTTTGTTTTTTGACTTAACATTGTTAAGGGTATGTTCCTTACATGTAGGATCGTGTTTTGTTTTGATTTTCTGTAGGAACATGACTCGCCTTCCGTACTATAAAAATAAAGAAAATAAAGAAATTCTTCTTCTCGCGAGTTGCCAAAAGATGAATGAGCATGAGGAGTTAATGAGAAGTCCTGACCGTCACGTGTGGCTCGGTAAGTTCTAGCTTGTTACAATAAACATAAAGAAAATACCACTGTAATCTAGTCACATGAATCCGTAGCACGACGTAGCAGTCTCGTAGCGACGCGTAGTATTATTCCAGCAACAGAAATATAAATAAAATATGCTACAAAGTAACAAGTATAAATAAAATCCGACATATCCAACATGAGTAGACTGTTGGGCCTAAGAAATGATGGCAGTGTAAAAGTTGACACGATTAACCACCCCGAAGGATAACCATAATTCAAGAAAAATATTATATGTGACATGGAAAATGTTACTTATAGAAATCCTACTAAGAAAAACAGGTTGTTGAAATGTAAAATCCACATACCAAACACGATAGGTAAACCAGAATACATTACATTCATTTCCTACAGACGCCTCTTCCTTTCACGACAATGAAATCCCTGGCTAAAAACTCAAACAGATTCAAGTTTTACACTATCAATCTAGCTCATTTCCACACTATCGAATAACCGATAAATTCTCAAATAACCGATAAATTCTCGGGAAAACGTCAAAATCCGAATTGAGACGCAAACAGTTCGATATCTGGGCAGCTAAAATGCCGTGAAAAGCGTTTCTGCTAAAACCGTTCCATTCATCCGGGCAGCTAAAATGTTCTGAAAAGCAATTCTGCCGCGAACCGTCCCGGGATTCATTGCCGGCAATTTGTAAGCGCCTACGTAAGCGTCCTTTGTTCGGCGGTTTTAAAGTCGGATCAGTGGAAAGAGATGTGTTGTCACTTTAAGATACGGGTGCTCATAGATAGATGTGAGGAATCTATCTTATTAGCTTGGACGGGATAATATTTTGAGTCGCAGAAAGATAAATAGATGTTAAGTCTTTTACCAGCTCATAATGTTGGTAAAATGTGGGTGTGTGTACCTCTGCCTAACCCTTCTGGGAAATCAGGCGTGTACATACAGCACCATGAAAAGCATTTAAAGGTTCATAAACGATAATCATTACATATAAGGCCGAAGAAGAAGTTAATGACTCTACCTGATTGAGATGGCTAATGAAAGAAAATGGTTTTACTTGAAAATATGTACTTAAAGTGGACTAGATTAAATATTATTTTTTCTTAACCGTCAACAAAAAAAGTATTGCTTCTAAGTCAGCACACGCTTCAATGCTTCCTAAAGTTTACCAAGCTTCAAAAATAACTCATAATAACAGCTTTATCATCAAGCCATAAAATATTAAACAACAACCCAGGAGCAAAAACAAAAAACAACAATAAATTCAAAATTTAAACGTCATATCGCGATCGTCACTTGTTTTACGCGCCACATCTGCGCAATTTTACGCGCGTAGTAAACCGGTCGCGTAAAAGTGCTGCGATACACCGTATTTTACCGTAAATCGCGTAAAACCCGTAAACTTACGGTGTGAGCTCGTGTGTTGTATTTATTGGTCTCAGTATATTGTTTTATATTTCAGTTTCATTTTGTGGTTGAAATAGTCTCGAGTATACGGATATTTTTATGTTTTTTTTATAACAAATTTTATAGAGTTTCGTTTGCGTCACAACTTGTAACGAAACCTGAAAAAGGAAAACTAAAAAAAATAAGAAAACAAGCGAAACACGAAACGAAAACCCTAAAACTATTAGTTAGAAACATTTCGCATAGAATGATAAACCACGCCTGGGATTTTAAATAATATCTTTCTTTGGTATTGTTCGTCGAATCGTTGAGCTCCATAAGTTCTAAGTTGAGCTGCACAATTACTGACAAATGCGTGCAGTGACTGGACAGTTCCACTCAATCTGTGTGTGTCTTTCCGTGTAAAACTGTTTTTTTTACAAACCTAGATTCAGAAATAAAATCATTTATCATTAAACCCTATTGACTATCGAAATTAAGAGCGAGAGTTAGATGCTAGAGCATAATCAGCTTACGGTCTGTCCATGTTTTCCATCCAAATTAGGATTACTACCATCCCATGTAAACACACCACCACATTCGCAGCTATCCCAAAATTTATAGCCTCCGTGTATACAGTTTATCCGACACATCGAACCGGATTTAACCGACCAAAACCGGCTATATGCCTTCCGATCCGGACGAATTTGGCTCTGAAATTCCATTTTACTTACCCCAATTAATATTTTGCGGTTATGCAAACAAAAGGCAAGCGAATTTGACCTTTATTGGATGAGAGATAAGAGTTGATGTGTGTGCTTGCGTGTGTATGAAATTCGGGTATATTTTATCGAAGTGTTATACGTAATATCGTTTTAAAGTTCCTCGATGATAGGGGCTTATTGTCGGATGATAAATGTATCGTATTTTGTATTTCCTTTGGACAATGTTCAACGAACCAGTTGATTAAAGAATTTGCGATTGTCACTTTTATTATTGAATCAATTGGATACTGTCAGAAAAATTCTGATACCATTCACATTGTAATCCTGAAATGTAAGATAAATATTTTCAGCGTCAATATAAAAATATTAAAGCTCTCAATTTTTTAATGACTGGTGTTTTTTCTGCAATATTTGTGACACGAAAATGAAAGAAGAGTCAAAGTCAAATCATTTATTTCAAATAGGCCCTTGTAAGGCACTTTTGAACGTCAAAGTTTACAAAAAATTGAATTGATTCTAGTCGCCCCTTCCAAAAGGTAGTTTTCGTATGGAGAAGAATGGGCAAGAAACTCCACCGTTACTCTTTTAAAAATTGTTACAATATTTGTATGTGTTACATTCGTTACATAATTATATGTGAAGACGATGCATCTAAAAAAATAAAATAAAAATAGGTTACCACAATAGGTAAAAAGAAGAATTAATAAAAATGAAGCCACGAAAGATAAATTAATTAATGATGTGATAGATGTACGGTTTTCACATATTTACAAACATTGTAAAAGTAGATGATTTTCTTAAAAAATTTACAATTAATAAGTCAGTGTGTGAGGAAGTAATCACAGAATGCAAAATCAATGTCATGTAATACTCGTAAAAATAATAATTTATACAACTTAAATTAGCAACCAGTTTGATTTTGTCTAGATTCTAGATTGTCCTATGGAGCAGGACCAGCATGTTTCCAAGCATTCTTATCTTGGATATATTCCTCTAATTTGTAATAGGCTTGTTTACAAAGTGTACTTTTAATATGAGTTTTAAATTTTCTTTCATTTAATTGTAATATATCACAAGGTATTTTGTTGTAGCATTTAACACAGTACCCCATAAAAGATGAAGATACTTTAGATAATCTGAAAAATGGTTGATCTATTTTATCTTTATTTCTAGTATTAAAATTATGTCTATCACTTATTTTGTTAAAAATATGTAGATTTTTTCTAACATACATAATATTTTCATAAATGAATTGGCAAGGTACTGTCATAATATTAATCCCTTTAAATAGTTCCCTGAGAGATTCGCGACGATGTAGATTATAAATGGCTCTGACAGCTCTCTTTTGTAAAATAAATATGGATTCAATGTCAGCAGCCCGACCCCACAGTAAAATGCCATACGACATAATACTGTGGAAGTAGCTAAAATAGACCAAACGCGCGGTTTCTACATCTGTTAACTGTCTTATCTTTCTAACAGCAAAAGCGGCAGAGCTCAGCCGCCCCGCAAGAGATGTTATATGAGGTCCCCATTGTAATTTCTCGTCTAGCGTGATTCCTAGGAAAACTGTTTGATTAATATATTCCAGCTTTTCTCCATTCAATAAGATGTCACATTCGCTACTTCTAACATTAGGTAATTTAAATCTAATGCATTTGGTTTTTTTTTTATTTAGTACCAAATTATTTACCGTAAACCAATCTTGGACCTGAAGAATAGAGTTATTCACGTCGTCAAGATTTTGTGACCGTCGGTTGATTTTAAAGATCAATGATGTGTCATCTGCAAATAAAACCATCTTCGGTTGATTTTGGAGTAATTGGGGTAAATCATTAATGTAAACTAAAAAGAGGAATGGACCCAATATCGAACCTTGAGGAACGCCCATTGCCATTTCAGACCCTAATGAGTTTACGCCGTTTACTTGAACTTTAACCTTTCTATCTTTCAGGTATGATCTTAGTAAATCAAGAGCTGTATTTCTAATCCCATAGTGCTCCAGTTTCAGCAGAAGTGTCTCATGGTCTACGCAATCGAACGCCTTCGAGAGGTCGCAAAAGATTCCAATGGCATCTTGTGCTCCTTCCCAGGCATTAAAAATGTTCTTTATTAGGGTGACACCAGCGTCAGTGGTACAACGCCCTTTGGTGAAGAGATTATGTTAATGAGTTATTTTCATCTACCAACCTAGATAGCAACATAACTATTCCTGAGTTATCACAATATACTGCAATTACGTGGCACTAACCAATGCTCAGTAGCAGCCCGAGTATAGATTTGTGCCCTGTTAAACAATAGGGTCGCACTTAGATCTCATAACATAACAGGCGAAATGTTGGAGTTCTATACCTACACCTTTGTCTCTTTCGTTAAATAAAGACGCGATATTACATAGATTTTGAGCAGTATTCAATTTCGATTAAAAATCCAAGACTTTACGTTCAAAAATGATAACATTTCGTTCTGTATTTGACATAAAACACAAACAATGTTGTGTATGTTTTCCTTTACTTTGGCCTCGATTCCAGATACATGCGAACGTCCCTGAACATAGCGAATGTTCCTGAACATCGCGGAGGAAACACACAGTTAACGACGTCAGGGATTTGGGCAAAGCGAGACGTTTTTTCTGTACATCGATAGAATTGTAACTACGTTAACTTTGAATAAGTAGGTAGGTGCCGTTTTATGGGGTCAATGTTGAAAGCTCTTCTAAAAATAATCAGGCGAAACATCCTGGTTTGTTTGTTCATAAATTTGACAGCTTTTTTAAAACCTACATACACATGGAATTAACAGTCTATCTAGAACCAGGAACTCTCTTCATATAAATAATACTTTTATAAGTATGTGTGTACCGTTACCGTATCCTGAGAATAATCTGCAATAAATTTTCTATTTGCACTGTGAACCAGTAAAAAATACTAATAACATTATTAACGACCTTTGGGAAATACAGGCAGAATGTAATGGTATTTTAAAAATCTTACAAGTACCGAATCATTCAAATCATTTCGAAAAGCGAATTTTAAATACTCGCAACTACATATTTCACTAGAATTTAGAACAGATTACATCATCTCAATTGCGATTTAGAACACATAATAAAACTTCACTATCATAATTAAGTTTATTCAGATGAATACTAATTAACGAATTTATGTCTCGTTACTATGTAATTGGTAGATCGACAAACGAAACTATGCCGCAAAGTAGGTATGTACCTACTTTGCGGCATAGTTTCGTTTTATGCAGAACATTGAGGTTACGTGAACACTGATTATATTGCTGCTTACCTACTGTTTATTGCCCTTATAAACCGAGATACGTGTTAAGTCGTTCCTTCCTTCGAGATACGCAATTTTTGTTTCAAGCGTAAAAAATAAAATAATAAAGTAAGATGGAAGTCTGAAGATTAGGTACCTGTTTTTTATGATCACATACTTGGTTCACAATTCATTTTGGAAATAATAAGTCATAGAAAATGTGCTAAAAAGGATGGCTTATTAATTTATTATGAAACAATGCTTATAAATCTACAATATTTGTTATTTATTCAAAGAATAACTCTATTTTAATTAATACTAAACACTATTCAAAAAAATGTGAGACCAACAACATGACAATTTTGTTGGTCTCACCTTTTAGTCAAAATGTGCTTATAACCCTAGCCCAGCAGTTTTGTTAATGATTTACCATGATTGACTAGTAAACAAACATGCAAGTTATCAGTATAAACAGCTCTACAATGCATTACATAAGCAATGCATCGCCTTGGAGTGAGATTACATCGCATAGCAGTACCGGTTGTTGTTTCATTGCTACAGTTTGTAGTTAATGTATAAGCTGAACTGTTATGCAACGCTTATTAGACAGGTAACTCGAGATTCTGCAGGTGTCAAATTCAGTTGGAGTATTTTAGTGCTATATTTGGTAATGTTGTATTTTTTGTCTTTTGTTGCTTGCTTTTTCGCTGTAGGGAAGTGAGGTTTTTGCCTTCAATAACAGTTGTGTCATGTTTATTGTGAGTGTCAGCCTATACAGGGTGGCAGGGACACCCACGCGCAAACTGTAACCATGAATTCAGCACAATGGTTCTAGATCCCATAGCGTAGGAATTTTTCGTCGGTTATTAAAAAAAAACTGCTGTTTCATGGAAAAGTGCAATACGCGGTCAAAATGTATGGAACAGATTTTTTTAATTTTATAACTGACGAAAACTTTCAACGCAGGGGCGTTCAGAATCATGTACTGAATCATGGTATCTTGTCATGGTAACAGGTTGCGTGTCGATGTCCCTGCCAGCCTGTATAATATTTCTACATTTATATATTGTGCATAATAAACAGTATTCTATCTACGAGTATTTGTCTATAAATGCTACTTTAGTCGCACAAAACGATGAGCTTTTCATTTATATATCTGAATTTACGTAAATAAAAATCTCTGAAAATTTAGCTACCTTTTCATTTAGCAAACGTTTGCAATTACAAACACAATAGATATAGACATTTCAGCTAAAAGCAAAATTCTGTTTCAGTGCAGTGAGCACTAACACTAAAACTCGTAAATACTCGTAACTCCCATCACTATTCCAAAATCCAATGACCGTCGTATGGTAATGAGTCGACTTACAAGTGCAATCGCAGTTGGTCACAGTGGCCGAGTTGGCGGCCTATTTAGCGGAGTCGGCGGCCAATCGGGCGGAGTTTGCGGCCGATCGGGAGCTGCTCACGGCCAATCGAGCGCAGTATTAGCATAATCCTAGTTAGAAGTTGTCGGGGAGGTCTTTGCGTAATCGCTTTGTAATAACTAGTTAACAGGTGCTGAGGATTGAATTAGGAAACTTAAGGGAATGAGCTCGGGAATTAGATGGCTGTGTAACGTGGCCGCAGGGTCATTCATAATGTAGCATTGCGAAAGATCCTGAAGATGTAATTGTGCACGGCTTTGAAATATTTTAGCTAAGAACATACGTGGCTGCCTCGATCGCAACTGCGTGGTACCAGGAATCCCCAGGCGTGTGAAAGTATTATTGGGGTTTTTCTTTAGGAATTAATTAATAACGGCTAAGTATATGTAAGTAATACAGGTGTGATGTTTTGGATAAATAAATAATTTGCCTGATATAACTACGTCGGAATTCCCTAAGCAAATAATAGCAAGCTACTTACGTCACAACAATTACTCACCAACACATTAGCATTCCTTGTCCACCAACAGATGGCGCCACTAACAAAGCGCGTCCGACTTGCCGCCGCGGAACAATAAGCCGCGCGACACACGCCACGCGAGGTGACAAATTGACGCGGCATAATGACGCCAGCTAGTAATCGTGGACGGCTTGTGGGTGGGGGATAAATCTTATGGGACAAGACAATTAGGTGGATGGTCATAGCTTTGTAAATGTATTGTCATAACGTTGATCTAGCGGTCGTGAACGAATATACTATCTATCTGATAGTGAAGTTTGCTTTGAATTACTGCATGCAAAAGTCACAAAACTTTTTGATTGAGAATTCCTTAGGGATGGCCTATGATCAGCAGTGGACGGAGAAAAGATAGGGTAATGATGACGACATTATTCTTCGTCTCACCGGTAGATAATCCGAGTAATTTGTTGTTTCCCCAACAAAGGAATAGTGCGCACAGGCAATTAGTAGAATAGGTCTTCTGTTGATTGGTTGTCGCCATTTATTATTAAAAAATATATATGACCAAAATCCAAGTACAAAATGCAAAACGAATATAAATACGTATACAAAGTCAAAGTTATTTTCAACTTCAAAGCGCAGCATGGCAAAAAGTAAGAATGTCAGACTCAGAGCCGAAAGTACTCAAATTCACTCACAAAGCAAAAATGTACGAGGTTTACAAAAATCCGTCGAAAAAACTGAAACTTTTCATGGAAAACATAATAAAAAATAAGGTTATATTGAAAAACAGGAATATTTGTGACAGCTTGTTAGTTCTTTTTTGTGTTCAGTGCTAGAAACGGAAATTAATAAAAAGGCGATTCTCTAGGCGTATATTTTTAGTTTCAGCTTTAATTGAACTCTAAATTCTTAATGTAATAAAACCTGACTCTTGGGTTTTGAAATAACACCATTGCAGTAAGTAAGTTTTGGAATTCCACAGTAGTATTATTATCATTAATAGGTTTAACTACTTCCAGAAAAGTTACGGTTCACGTATATTATTATATCTATCAGATAATTTCAAACAAATGCTTTTCCATTTAATTTTTTTTTAACTTTGATTATGGCCGGCTTTTCCACTACATACCGGATAAGTTTTATTTAACTTACCTGGAAGATAAATACAATCAATTCGGCAGAAATGTTCAGTACATACTACAGGCCGCCGTAACAGTTTTAGACATCTTGCTTTAAAATGCAGACCATAATAGCAAATGCATAAGACTAGAAGTAGTTTAACCCCCCCCACAATACTAAATCCGTCCGGAACTAAGATTAATGAATACCGCTCACAAATCTGTAACCATTATCAAATTGAGCGGATTGGATCCGGGCCGGATTCAAATCGGAATAATTGATCCTCAAGCTCAGTCTCAGTCATTTGCTACTCTCACGAGAGCAGAGCTGCTAAAATTACATGTATTGTGCTAAAATTGTAAAGAAAGGTTTTGGTAAAATTAATTTAAATACCGAGTGAAAACCTTTTGGCAAACTAAATACCTACAGGACGTTATTTCCTACGCGTGTCTTAACGTCGATGGTACCAATTAGATATACTTAAATAAGATCAAATTTAAGATCGATCGTGAAAAAGATCTTATCATTTACCTACTTACTATAATTAGGTACCAATTCTTCCGACCGGCGTGATTATTAAGTTCGTCGAAAGTCGTTGATTGGGGCCACCTACAGACCTATGTTACCACCACTGAAATGTGTGTGTCCTATAAGCCTCTGCCTACCCCATTGGTGTATACAGACGGTTTATTCTGATGTGTTATATTTCAAATTTAAACTAAGCGTACACGAAATCTCACTTAATTCAACATCAAACAGGCACTAATAACCAAATTTACCGAAATTCCCTGCATCCCCAATACATATAGAATACGGTTCAGCTATCCGGTATGCCAGCTATATCGCATTTCATACTAAACCGCAATGAAACGCGCTCAGAACAATATATGGAGAAATAATTACGATTCCAACGCAAATCGAATTAAATGTTCGTTGCGGTTCTATCATATTATGTGTTTTAGTAATAATTTTGTATATAAGTGATTGTAGTTAGTTGGTACCATTTAGTTTGTAGAATTTAATAATTTTTCGGCTACTTTATAATGCTAGTGACGTATGTTATAGTGCTCGTTTGATAAAAGATAATCATATATGATATTTATTTCTGTAAATTCATTCAAAAACACACTTTTAAACGTTAAAAATAAATTGCGTTTTTGGTCAGCACAGTTGTTTCTATCACTAGTATCACTGGGCTGCAGTACATTCATTTGTTTGTTGAAAGCCTATAAAGTTACAAACACATATGGCATTTAAAAAATCTCCGAATAGCCACACATGACAAAATTACAAAAAACGGCACTTTCCATAAGGACAACGAACTCACCCACTTTAGGCAGCAGAAAAAGTGAACTGATCCTAGTCCTATGAACAGATCCTTATTTGCCAAAGCTTTAAATAAGTATACTTTTCTTTTAAAAGACAATTATGCGTAGTGACAGATTGTCGACCCATTCCCAAAACAACAGCCCATCTCCCAAACGACGTCAATAAAAATAAAGTTAAAATTGTACAGTCAAGGCCACACAGCAAAATCAACTGTGTAAAATTGCTGTAAGTAATACTTTTACTGTTAACTATAATAATTACCCACCAAAAAAAGGAATATTTAGGAAATGAATAGTTATTATGATGAATATTATATATCTATTTCTACTCTTAGTGAGATCCAACGATTTTCTCCAGTAAAGCATTGACTGAAACAATGAGGTGTTGTGCTTAAAGCAGCTTCGTATACATAATGTCTTACATTTTAACATTTAAACCGATACCCTATCAGAAATGTTATTATTATGGTAAGTGAAGACATATTTCAGCCCTCGACAGTACAAGAAAATGTTCAAGTAATGTTTAGGTGCAATTTATCGTCCGAGTTTGGACATAAATTATTTTAAATGATCAGTCGCGGCTGCACTCTTTATGATAACGGCTTTTTGGTTTTCTTATTGGAGCGACGGTTTGAGAGAATGGTGTAACATATTACAGTTTTGAAAATGACTAAAATTTTAATTTAGTTAGATGGAATATGCCACAAAACTTGCTAAGTGGGGGAAAGGAACTTATCTACTTTTAATAATTATTATTTTGATCGAACTCAGCATTCTTTAAATATAAAGAGTTTGATAACTATTCATATAACTTCTAACTTCAATATTTATGTTCAATCAATAAATCGTGTTCTGCAATATAATTATGTTCTCAAGTTTCATTCACCAAGAAAATTACAATTAATCTTATTTCCCAAATCCCTCTCAGTGATCTTTAAAAATTATTAATCGTCAAAAATAGGTTAACATGAAAATGATCCTGTAAAAACCACCCATTCGTCAAATATCACATTTCAAAAGAAATTAATCTCTTGACAACATCTTAGATGAAAAAAATAATAGAATTAGCGCCAGAATGGAAATCAAAAGAATTATCACCGGAATGAAAAATGCTTTGCTTTCACACCTATGTATTCCTTTTTTAGAGTTCAAACGGAACCTTATTAATATGCCTCCGCTGTCCGTCCGTCTGTCTGTCAGCGGGCAGTATCTCACGAACCGTATTAGGTAGACAGTTGAAATTTTCACAGATTATGTATTTCTGTTGCCGCTATAACAACAAATAATAAAAATTTAATATAATTAAAAATTTAATGGGGTTGCCATACATTATACTTTTGATATTGAAAAACAGAGTATTTTTTAGACAGAGAGGTTTTATTTACGCTGGCATATGGGGTAACATTGTCTAGAACTCCGAGTAGAGCATTTTTTTTGTAAAAATTATAACTTCAAAAATATGTAGTGTTAAATATTGTAAGTCCGACCACTTGGCCGGTTTTTCTTAGATCAGAAGGCCAATTCTCGTATTTAAAAACGTTCAAATTCAAGTCGCAATCTCATCTCACCGACAATGAATGTCAAAAAGTTGTCAAAAATGTAGGTAAATTGATTGTATTTTTGACAGATTGAGACAGATTAGCATGCAAACGTTCATAAAACTACGGGAATTGCCCCTCAGGTGTGATTTGAAATGCTTCATGTAATAATAAATGCGCTCCAGGTAATGAAAACCTTTAGTTAGATTAAAACCTGTGGAATCGAATGTTTGTCGTAATAAATAAGCCATTTTTTGCTGGTCTGTGTCCGCACGAGTAATTCTATTAAAGATAAAATGTCAGAATTGAGTACAGCTAAACTATAAATACGTAAATATTTTTTATTTAAGAAAACTTAAAACTTACTAGAAGGTAGTTTAGCATAAATAAATATATTGTAATATACATGAATAACGTTAGGTATTATATTTCGGTCCAATCATTTCAACGGATCAATCTTACGATAAGATATTCATTTATTTGCTCAAACATGAGTACAATACAAATACAACACGGATTGTCAGCATGCAAGAGATGTTCAAAGTAGAGATAAAACTAGATCATCACGTTTGCCTTGAACCATGGCATGCAAAAAATAATACAATAATTTATAATGTCATTCCGAGTCAAATTATTTAAAAATGGCACGATAATAAAAGAACATTAAAAGGTAATGAATTAGTAAAAGTAAATCAAAATCTCTCATCTAAAAACTCATTAAAATTATAATAAGCTTTATATGCTAGAAAATTAATAAACTTTCTTTTTGAACGCAACGTTACTTATCTGCTTCCAGGTTTTAGATTAGTTTATTATACATTTTTGGAGCCATGCAAAAGACACTTTGCCGCATGAGTGCCGTTCTGTATTGATGTACGCAAAGATTATTGTCACATCTATAACAGGATAGGGTTACATCTTAAGAACATTGCACTTGCCATGTACTAGTATATTTCCTACACAGGCTTTTTAGATTTCTACATGAGGAAAAAACTACATTTTTAATTGTTACTACCTTCTCCTACTCAGGCAGTTCTGAGTCTCACCGAATTTGCACATTACATAACATCACGCCTGTTATTTGCAAACGAATAGGCAAAGGTAAATTGCAGCGTCCAGCTATATTACTACAGTAACGAACTTGCATTAAGAATAATAACCGACCTGCAATAACCGAGGCGGTTATGACTATGCAGCTGTAATAACATACGCAAATGAAGCCATTACAAGAAATTATAGAAGCGGTTAACCGTAGCAATGTGTCTGCTATTTAGATCATAATCACACTGACTCACAGTCTGAGCAGATGTTCATTAAGGTTAATTCATTTATTGAATACGGATTTCAAGAAGTAAACAGAATTGGATAAGCACACCTACATTTCGCCAGATTATTAAAGTCCCACATAACAGCCTATTACCAGTCCGCGGTCACAAAATATTCAGACTTCAGACTGCTGAGAATTTGTCCATCGAAAATTCCAATAAAGCTGTTTCAGAATCGAACCCTGGATCCCACACTCAGCGGCCGTGCTAGAAACCAATAAAACAAAGCGACTATCTATGATTTCCTAAGCTAAGCTAGATTCATATCTAAAAAAAGACGTCATTTCATTCATTTTCATAAATCTTTATTTGACCATAAGAACAATTAACAAAATGCAAATATCCTAAGCTAAAACAACACCCACTAACACTAACAAATATTGAGGCTCTTTATGAGGCTAGCGAGTCGCCTTTCAAAGAGAGATAGTTTTAACTGATAACAACAAACTCAACACACAAACATTATGATTGGGGACAATAACGCAAATTATTTATTTATGATTTAGTCATTGCATGTAGGTACCGATATCAAAAATTATTTTATCTACTCTCATATCGTAATATTTGAATTATAAACTTCAAAACGAGTTTTTATTGACGTACATTATAAACACAATACCGAAATTTAAAAATAGAATCATTTAATAACACTTTTTCTCTAACAAAATAATGCTATAAAACATTATTTTTTATTACGATACAGGGCAAATCTAAGAAGTTAGTATCACCAAGGAGTTTACATCTATTTTTGCAATGGAACGTTAGCGGGGGCCAGCACCGCTCTAGCGCATGCGCAGTGATGTGCAGAGTGCAGGCACCATTCATACGTTTTGTTGTACTGAATTTCGTGGGATTTAATGTATTCTTGATCTTTTATTGAGTAGGTTCAATCCCAGTGTATGAGAGTAGATAAAATAGTGTATGAAACTGCACATAACTAGGTATTAAAACACTCGTGTGATACTCTTAAAAACCTCGCCTGCGGCTCGGTTTTTAAACACAAACTCGTATACCCCTCTTTATGCAACAGTTTCATAAACTACTATAAGTAAATTGCTGATAACACGGTGTACGTATTTCAATACTAGCAACCGCACGGCCAGTCAATTATCAGCGGCATATCAAAGACGTAAAATTACCTAATAAAGTGACCAAACACTAAGGCCACATCTTACAAAATACTAATAACATTACAACAAGTCCCGACGGCCCCTAAACAAGAAACAAGACAAGTTTCTCCGAGAAAAATAATTGGGCGTTTTGAACCTTATTTTGTATAACATTTTGCACTTATAAACCCCTTTTTGTCACCTTATTTTATTCTTGACAGTTTGTCGCCTGCTTAACAACGTGTAATAACAAATTGACGTAGATAAGAAACTGTAAGAAAGAAAAAAGCTTTAATTGAGGTATTTTAATAAGCAAGACTTTTTGGTACATCATGGTTTGGTTACTGAACTAAACTAGTTAACACAAACCTATAACTTTAACAATAAAAACCGGCCAAGTGCGTGTCGGACCACGCACAATGAAGGGTTCCATAGTTGGGATGAATTTATCCCAAGAACAAACTTAACATTGTAGTTGAAAAACATGTTATCCCATACGGAATGTATGGGAGATCATGTTTTTCAAACTGCAAATCTAAGTTGGTTGATTATCATTACTCGTTAACCTGTCAGCCTACTTAGCTCTGATAGCTTTCCTTTTAATTTCGTTATATATACTACTGCTGTGAATTTTTTCACAAATCCAAGTACAACCATTTAGCTGGCAGGGGGGGGACATTTGACTCTAACAAAAAATTTCAGTTAAGGTTTTCACAAACTCACAATATTTTAAACGACCTTTCTAACGATACCCCACACAATGGGGTAGATGAGAAAAAAAAGCATCCCACTTTACGTGTAGGGGAGGTACCCACAAAAAAATGTTTTTTCTTTATTTTATTTTACCATTTTGTCGGCGTGATTTATGTATACATATGCCAAATTACAGCTTTCTAGTACTAACCGTCTATGAGCTAAGCCGCGGACAGACAGACAGACAGAACGACCGACAGACAGACAGACGGACGTGACGAAATTATAAGGGTTCCTTTTTTAATACGGAACCCTAAAAATATTGTACAAGAACCAAAAAACTCTTGAAAAAAAAACTGTCTTGAAGAAAGGTATCTTTCCATTTCAAAACACTATTCAGTAGTGACATCTATTGCTGATAAATACAAAGAAGGTTGCCTGTTAGCAACAATAGATGTCGCGCACTGCGCTTTGAACTATTAGTTCCGGTTTCTTCTATAAGAGGGCGCTAAAAGTTGTTTGGGTTTTGTAAACATTTAAATGTTTAAGGTTTTCGAGAGTTTGTAGTGATGTGATTATACCTAGTAAAGTTGAACTAGTGCTAACATTGATAAAAATGTTTTGTACACGACACCTACCATTTCAGTAACTAAAGCTCACGGAAAGAAAAAGAAAATATTAAAAAAAAATCGGGACACGTAAACGTAAATGAGTTTACAAGCCTCACGAGTCCCGGCAACACTCAATGGTCAGTATTGCCATAAACATGTGCCTTTATGTCTTTATTCGTTTATGACGTCACTTGTTGTTCTGGGATTTGAATTTACAAACATGGCCAGTGTAAATAAGTTGTAAGTATCTACCGTAAAGTAGCTTTGTCTTTAGTTACGAGTGTTTTGAAGAGATCTTTCAAAGGAATGTATAGACATTATATGTGTTGGAAATTAACTTTAATTACTTATATGTTACTAATTATTACGTTTCAGAATGTTTCATTTGTGAAGTTTTTGACATTAAAGATTGATACGTGGGTATACAGTGGGTCTTATTCAAAAACTTGGGAGAATTTAAAGTATGTTGTTAATTATTCTGAAGAAATAAGTAACTTTTACAAAAGACTGCCAAGAAACAGAGGCGATGAATACAGAATTTTTACAGAGTACTCATAGCATCAACGAATGTAAGGTACAGAACTTACATTCGTTGACGTTGTGTAAAGTGACTTTAAATACGTAAGTTTTTACACTAGAAAATAGAAATGTACATAGGCATAATTTATTTGGATCTCAAGATTCAAGACAACTTAATTCAATTCTCATTTCAGTATTTTTCACGCGTAAGCTTTACTTATTCAGCGGAAAAAGTTACACAAATTCATGTAACATTTATGTTCCGTACTTAATCCGGCCACGAATTCAGCATTCCGAGAAACTCCGACAATGAGAGCCGAGCTACATCGTTTACCGAATTTATTCGGCATCAGCAAACCGTATCAGCAAGCGCGATAAACAATGAAAAATGATCTCTGAAACAACAACCTGAATCACACCTTTTTTCCAACACAATAAGACTGAAATTACCTCGGAAAGTTACAAGAAAAACGCTTACAGCAACAGCGTAAATATTCAAAAGACATCAATCCACATGCCAGGTGGGAGAAAACAATCAATCTCTGATTTTCCGTGACGATATCTGTCTGTCTCTTTCTTTCGTATAGTATATTGATGGGTGTGAGCAAGAGGGGTGGTGATGTAGAAATAATCGGAGCAAGTTAAGCACGCGAAGTTTTCTATACATTTTCTTCGTTTTATTTGGGGAATGTTGGAGTATTTTATTTTGTAAGGTAATTACGAATTTGAGGGTTGTTACGAATAGACGCTGCGCTGTAGACTACTTTGACTTTCATGAATATACGATCAAACCTACTTTCAGGTTTCGCATTATTGTTTTTAGGGTTCCGTACCTCAAAAGACACTCGCAAGGGAATCAAAACCTACAAGGTGCTTCCCGTGAACTCAGAATATTGAAATTTGGTACGAAGCAACGTCTTATAGCACAGATAAAGGAAAAATTGCGAAAAGCATAATTTTTTAGTTACATTATAAAACTCAAACTAAAAGCATTTATTTCAATTAAACCATTTACAGGCACTTTTGAATTGTCAAGGAATCGGTCAGTCAAAAAATATGAAGCTAGTTGCCCATTCCAAAACGTAGTAGGTACCTATGGAGAAGAACGGGCAACAAACCCCACGGACACACTTTTAAATAAAATAAATTGTTACTAAGTATTGGTTACATCATTAATGTTGAAATTATACATGTGAGAACAATGTAGAAAGACGTGCACGTTAGAAGCGTCCGTAATACAAAGATAAAACAAAGAACAATTCAAAAATTAAAATCAGCCATGGCCGCTAAGAGTTGACCAGTCCCAACTGACGGCGCCCGTTCACGAACATTACGCATGGATCAGTACCATTCAGCTCAACCACTTTGAAGGGAGCTAAATGATCCAACACAAGCGCCACCATCAGCGAGACATCTGAGTGAGCATGACATACTCACAGCCGCCACTTACTACCCCTTTCCTTTACTTATTTACCTACAGGTTTGTACGGAACCCGCGGTGCGCGAGTCCGACTCGCACTTGGCCGGTATTTTTAATTTGACTAAGACTTGAAAACAATAATTAGTTTATATTTTCTACCGCCTGTACCCACATAAAGTCCGCGCCACCACTCAAGTCCGATACATGCGGCGCTAGCGCCTGTCATTGCATGAAATAGCATTAAAACAACACACATTTTCCGCCGAATGTCAGTGGTGACGCGGACTCTAAGTCATAAAATTTAAAACGGAAACGAAACTATTTTCGAGAAGGTCATATTCAAATGCTAAAGCAAATACCTGAGGGGACAAAGCCTTAATGTCCCTTGCGCCCTTTAAACTTTAAGATTCCAAAACTCAAACCCAAAGCATTTATTTCAATTTTACCATTCACATCACAGAACCGATACTTTTATCTGTTCTGTGATTCACATGCACTTTTGAATTGTCAAGGAGTCGGTTATTCAGAAAAATGAAGCCCATTCAAAAGCGTTGTAGGTTCCTATGGAGGAGAACGGGCAAGAAACGGACAGTCTTTTAAATTATATTGTTACACCATTAATCAAACTAGTTCAACTTAGTTTTTCCTTAAACAGGAAATCCTGAAAAACTTGCCACGAACCACCTGATTTCACACCACGGCCAATCACCAACCAGGGATGAAACAGGATGACAATCAACCCCTTTGGGATGAAACCGTGATAATACTCGTTGAAATGCAAAGTGTTTCAGTACGTGCAAACAATTTGTTAGTAGAGCGACGTCAGCCGTTGATAGAGTCACGTAATAAACGGAGAGAAGACTCTACATCTCTCAGACGTACTCTACATACTTTGTAGAGTTTTCCTTCAAATTCTCTTGGATTTTCTTAGGATTAAGACGACTTTGTTTTAAGGTTTTATAGACGTGAGATAATTTAGAATAATAGATTTAATATGCTGGGGAATTTGTAATTTTAATACTTGTAGATACGGTTTTATTTTCATTGCAAATAAAATCGTTTTATGATCTTATGAACTCACTTGTTATTGGAACATCAGCAAAGTTCTAAAGTTGTCATTTTTATCTTGTAAATATCATGTAATAAGTACCTACTTCTGGTTGTATAGTTGAGTACAGACAACTCGCAAATATTATGATTAATTAACTGTTAAATATGTTGCTAACTGCTTTTTGTTTTCTATTACAGGTAAACACATAAACAACATTGAAGAAAGGGTTTGAAAAACTTTAAAATTGTAAATTTTATGAAATCGATTTATTAATTCATAGGTATAACCTTTCGGTTTCGTTTTTTACTTTGAAATTATACAAGCCGCGTGCCCGATGGTATTTCCCATCAGCAAAAATGACGAACTTCCATCCCCTCAGTCCCCCCACCCCATCAGTCTGCAGAGGGCTGTCCCTCACACCCTGTATAATCTTGCGCGAAAATTCAATCTTCTAGACACAGTGGTTAAGTGCGTTGTCTGTCAGTGCTTGAATGAATTTAAGATTTGTATTCAATAGATTTGAAAAACAAAACACCTATTAGTGATAGGTATTTTTTTAAATCTATCTCACTGTCTCCATAAATTATAATCCTGTAAAAGTTTATAAAGAATTTAAATACTAAAATCTAATTGACATTTACAAATTTTCAAAAGTCAAAGAAATTAGAAAAACATCTGAGAAAGTACTTGAGAAGCTTTGCAAACTGCGAGCTCAGAGTTCTGATTAATAATTAATTAGATTTTACTTTATGTTAAATAGATAACGGAGCAAACATTGAATAGGAAAGTGGTTACCTTCAGAATAGTCTGGTTTTGAACTAAAAGACTGGTTACGTAAGATACTGGAAATATGTGTAATTTTGACAATTCAACAAATTACATTGCGTCGTATATTTTAACAGTCTACTCGACTACTCAAAATCTACGCAATAATAAAAGTTATTGCGGTGAATAATAAGCGCTTGATATGCACACTAATTATTGACTTAATCTACTTTATTTACTCATTGCAATGTTTTTTTAATGAGATATATTGCAATATATGGTTAGCTAGCGGCCTCGATAATTGATCTTATGAGGGAGGTTGCTCAGGGAAACCACCTTTTCAGTAAAAAGTATATTTGAAGTAAAAAAATACTAGTTCACAATTAGAACGGGAGAGGGAACGAAAACCCTTAATAATATTATGTTCGCGTAACAATGGCGGCACGAGGCGACGTTGCGCGGTACTATCGATTACGCGTGTACGCACTACGCGTGTGGGCAGCGGACTGAGGCGCCTCGCTCGCAGAGTACCTTTCTCGCAACGTCTGGGCGAGAGAAAGGGACGGACATACTATTCTGTATATCGTGCCGGCACCCGACCGCGGGACGCTCGCACTGGTAATTGTGTTTGGTTTGCTACATACTCCCCCTCCAGTCCTGGAGAACGCCCTCGATCCTGGACTGGTACACTAACAGCAGCATTAGCTGGACGTCCGCGATTTCGTTTTGGAATAACGGGTTTTGGTAAGGGGTCGTCGCTACCTCGGTAACGTGTAAGGTTTTCGGAATGATATTTACCTATATCAACATTTGGTTGTTCTGTGCTCGCGATGGTGTAGGTTGTTGGACTTACCTTTCTAGTGATTTGGTAAGGGCCATCTCGGCGAGGGTAGAACTTAGAAGTGAGGTCTTTTGACCCTTTGCTTAATAAGTGAGACTTAAGCATGACTAAATCACCTACTTCAAAATCGTCAGATGGTCGGCGTGAAGCGTCGGCGTACTGCTTTGTCTTGTCCTGCTGAATCTCGACGCGTTCCCGAACAGCTGACAGTGAATGCAGGAAGTTTTCGAGGTAAGGGGTCACTTGTGGGACAAAGTTTTCTTTGGCCCTGATAGAACGAAGGTCGTGAAATACCTCTGTGGGTGACCGCATCTCTCTGCCAAAGGTCAAATAAGCCGGCGACTTGCCTGTTGTGCGACATTTCGCGCTATTCAGGGCAAAGCGTATCACTGGCAACTTCTTCGGCCATGAGGTGTGGTCGCCTGCCACGAGATGGGCTAGCATAGCTTTAAGGTCGCGGTTTTTTCGCTCTGCAGGATTAGCTTGTGGGTGATACAGCGGGACAAGATTTTGTTTAATGTCTAGGACTGACATACATTGTCGCATCACTGCGGAAACAAACTGGACACCGTTGTCCGAAATAATCCTGCGAGGCAGACCGAACCGCATGAAATATTCTTCGATGAGGACATGAGCGCAGGCTTCTGCTGTTGCTTCTTTTAGAGCAAACAGCTCCGTCCATCGGGTAGCAGTGTCTTCAATGAGAAAGACCCACCGCTCCCCCTGGTCACCCTCCGGAAGTGGGCCGAACAGGTCCATGGCCAACACCTCGTTCCGCTGGCTCATGACCGGTGTCTGGAGTAGCCCTGGGGGTTTGGCATTGTTGGCCTTATATCGCTGGCAGTGGACACAGGCTAAGACATAATCGGTGATTATTCTCCGCATCCCTGTGAAATAATACAGCTGTGCTACCTTCTGGTAGGTTCTATTGATACCTGGGTGGCCAGCTGTTTGAGAGTCATGTAACTCCTTCAAAATAGCTGCAACTTGACCGGCGGGTAACCGAGGGGATTCACTCTCAGAGTCTGGATTGAATCGGTACAGGACTCCTTGATCCATGAGGTAACCCCTTTCTAACCATCTTTTAGATGCAACATCATCAGGTCCTTCTAGCTCCTTAACAATCTTTTCCACTTCAGGGTCCGAAGTCTGTTCCAGGCGAAGCTGACTAGGTGTTTTCGCGGGGAGATCGCAGATGACTGAACAAATACCGCAATTGTCACTTGTGTCGCTGGAACAAATCGGTCTACTCAGCGTGTCTGCCACGACATTCGCTTTCCCTGGTGTATATTCGAATTGGATATCAAAAGATTGGAGCTTCAGAGCCCAACGGACTAATCTACCTGCTGGTGATTTGAGTGATAGCAACCAGCGTAGAGGCTGATGATCACTACCAATTACGACTGGTTGGCCGTCTAGGTAAGGTCGAAAACGCTCCACCGCCCACACTACGGCGAGTGCTTCACGCTCTGTTGTGGAATAATTGCGTTCTGCTGCATTGAGGAGTCGGCTGGCATATTCAATTGGCCTTTCCTGATTACCGTCGCCCTGCAATAAAACTCCGCCCAAGGCGTAATTACTTGCGTCAGTACGCAGAATAAAGGGACGACTGAAATCGGCTTGCACCAGTATTGGAGCTGTGGTCAGGAGAGTCTTCAGCTCATTAAATGCTTGGGTCTGTTCTGAGCCCCAAGACCATACATGACTTTTCCTAGTCAAGCGTGTCAATGGTTCGGCAACTTTTGAGAAGTTGGGTATGAATTTTCTGAACCATGAACAAGTTTGTAAAAAGGTTCTCAGGTGCTTTAGGTTTCCTGGTTCCTTCATCTCGAGTACAGCACTCACCTTCCCTGGGTCGGTGGAAACACCTTTTTGTGTAATAACGTGACCTAGATATTTAACGCTTTCCCGAGCAAAAGCGCACTTCTCCCTATTCACATGGAGGTTAAACTCGGCCAAACGTTTAAAAACTGCCTCGAGGTCTTGCAGATGCTGTTGGTATCCCTGAGATATTACCAACAGATCGTCTAAATAAGCTAATAAAGTTACATCTTGTAAAGCAGAGCAGGATCGGAGACGATCGATAAGACGCTGAAAGGTAGCTGGCGCGTTGCGGAGACCAAACGGCATTCTTTTAAAACGGTAAGTACCTAAAGGACAGACAAAAGCCGTTTTGTCTCTATCAGCTTCCCTCACCCTAACCTGCCAATATGAAGATCGAAGATCTAGCGTACTCATGTAGCAGTCTCGTTTTGTGCTCTGAAGTAGCTCGTCGATGCGTGGCATCGGATATGCATCAGCTTTGGTGACTGCATTCAAACGCCTGTAGTCGACGCAGAAGCGGATACCACCGTTGGACTTCGGCACCATCAGTGCCGGTGAACACCAAGCCGATTCACACTCTTCTATAATGTCATCCTGTAACATCTTACCTATTTCGGCTTTCATCAGCTCTTTCTTCGAAGGGTTTAGGCGGTAAGGAGGAACAGCAATTGGAGAATGCTCACCTGTATCAATACGGTGTTCCGCATACGGTGTTGGACCTCCCCCTGCTCTAAAGACGCGTGCGTGTCTGGTGAGGACGTCAGCGAGCGCTTGACGCTCAGCTGGTTTGAGATGAGTACCCTCATCATCTCGAAGAATATCTGTAGAGGCGCAGGACACGTCACGCGAGGTAGGTTCGAAGCACAATTTATATTTTACCGTATCATATGTACTAAAATACCAAACTTGTTTGCAAAAATCAATAACTACTCCCGCGGCGTTTATAAAGTCGATACCTAATAACGTCTCGTTATTTGTCGAGTCGGGAAAAATTAAGAAAGGAATCGTAATAACTACCGTTTCTAAGCACACCTCTAACGTGGTGGTAAGTACATCCATCGTACGGATTACACCGTCAGCAAGCTTAACTTCGCGTGTCGAAGGGCTGAGGGGATGACCTTGACGTAGAAGGAGAGTATATAGCGTATGACCCGCAATGCAATGTTTGGCGGCCGTATCAATCAACGCGGTGCCGGAAAAACCCAAAATTTTTATATTAAAAATAGGTCGTAACTCGCGGCCAATAGAGGGTCCCGTACGGTCGTTACACAAACATATATCGGTTAAACATAAATGGGCATTATCCTTTTGATTATTAAAATTACTACATAAAATATTTTTATGACATGGATGGACATTCTCCTTTTGATTTTCTAAATTACTACACAAAATATCGTTATGACGTGGATGGACATTTTCCTTTTGATTTTTTAAATCGCTATTTAAAACATCATTACGACAAACATGGACATTGTCCTTTTGATTTTCAAAATTACTACACAAAATATTATTATGACATGGATGGGCATTACCCTTTTTTATATCAAAATTGTTACACACATTTTCTGAATTTTGTGAGTTATTAACATTATTACAATTACACATATTCTTAGTTATACGTTGTAGGATATCATCCCTTTGTTTATTAAGATAACTACACACATTTTCTTGCGGATTAATATTGTTTTCAACATAAATAGAGTCTGACGCGGAGTTTTTAGTAACTAAATGAGATTTTACGGAATAAAAACTTTGATCACTACTTTTACTTGGTTCACTCTCACCTTGATTCTGCAACTTACGGCACTGATCTTTAGTGTGGCCAAACCGCCTGCAGTATGTGCAGGAGGGGCGTGGCCTCTTTGCCGTGTCGTGCTTCGGTGGAACAGGCGCGGATGGCGCGGCTGGAACGGGCGCGGGTGGCGCGGCTGGAACGGGCGCGGAGGGCGCAGGCGGAGCGGGCGGGCTCCGCGCCGCGGCGGCGGGCGCGCCGTGGGCCTGCGCACGTGCAGGGACGAGATCGCGCGCGGGGGCGCGGGTGCTATCGCGAGCGGCGGATTGTGTGGACGCCGGTAATGTTGCCGGCGTTTGTGTTCGACGCTCACTCGCCGTCGGCGTCATATGATTTACCTCGTCGAATGAATCCTCGATATTTCGTGCGAGGCGAAGTAACTCATAGAAACTATGGCACTCCTCTCTTCGTAGCCTTTTCCTTATCCTGCTGTGGAGGAGGCCGTAGGTCATGTCTATTTGAGCCGACTCCGTTGTATCGCCTTTAGGTAGGCGTGCCAAAAGGGCGCGGATGCGCCCTACGAAAATATCTGTGTTTTCATTGCCCTGTGGTTTCGCAAATATTTCCAAGTAGATGCGATGAGGCGGCCGGCGGTCACCATAGGCACTTATTAAGTTTTCTTTGGCTTCACGCCATGACGACACAGAATATTTTATTCCTTGCCACCACGTGGCTGCTTCATCCTTGAATAGGTAGGCTAAACCGCGCAGAATGTTTGAGTCCGCCACCTGCGCACAATCGCTATAGGCCTCTACAGCGTCGATAAATGCTTCAACCGATTCTTTCGGTCGGCCGGAGAACGTGGCTTTGCAGCGGGCTAGGGTGTTGTGCCCTAGCAGCGCGAGTGATTCCGGGGTCGATGCATTCGCCCGCGACATCGAGTTGAGCAACTCCCTAAATGCTTCTGTTTGAGAGCGTTGGAGAGAAGCGATAATCGTCGCCACGTTTTCGTTAGAGAACGTAGCGTTAGCATCGATGCGCGGCGAGGAAGAGAACGCGGCGTCGGCGTCGCCATCTTGGTAGCCGGGCGCCTCGGTCGGCGAGTTTGGTCGAGAGAGGACGGGTAATGCGTCGTTTGCATCTTCCCTCCGAGTCAAACTAGCCGCTCTACTCCTGGTCACTGGCATTTTAGTTCGTCACTGCAAAACTATCACAACTATGCACTTATTGTCACACGAAAAAAAACGTTGGAGCGCCACATATGAGGGAGGTTGCTCAGGGAAACCACCTTTTCAGTAAAAAGTATATTTGAAGTAAAAAAACACTAGTTCACAATTAGAACGGGAGAGGGAACGAAAACCCTTAATAATATTATGTTCGCGTAACAATGGCGGCACGAGGCGACGTTGCGCGGTACTATCGATTACGCGTGTACGCACTACGCGTGTGGGCAGCGGACTGAGGCGCCTCGCTCGCAGAGTACCTTTCTCGCAACGTCTGGGCGAGAGAAAGGGACGGACATACTATTCTGTATATCGTGCCGGCACCCGACCGCGGGACGCTCGCACTGGTAATTGTGTTTGGTTTGCTACAATCTTATATTATTCTTGCCTAATAACCGGCAGCCAGTTCGTCATGCTCCCTTAGATGTCACTGCTTGCGGTAGCGTCGGCTCACCGGTTGCTGGTCGTAAAATGTATTATCGTCGTTTTATCTAAATTAATTTCAAGATTATTCCTATCTAACCATGACATTATTGACTTCAAAGTTCTATAATGTCTTATTCATAAACAGCTTAAAAGATGTTTCGTAACAAATTAAACCCAAGAAAGTTTAATAAGCCAATTTAATAACCATGCAGCGCAGCGGCCCGTTTTAATATCATATCTTATTGCCTTACTTTTTCGCCGCTATGCAATTTTCAGGAAATTCCAACGTTGCAAATCTCAACGTTGTCACTTCCCAGATATTCGCTTAACTTGCAATCATTCCTGAAATGTTCAGCTTTCCCTTATTTCGTGGAAACCTTTATTTATTTCTGCTGAAGTTGAGAAATACTCAGTCCCTATCTGTGGCGCTGGAAAATCTAATTATTTTTTAGGGGTTTCAAGCCTTAATTGGAAAACGGATTACTTACTAAAAATCCTAGTAACGGATTTTAGTTTACTTTTCCGGTTTTTCGGATAGAATTGAGTCGGATTTAATTGAAAATCGACAAGGTAAAATGTAACGCTATTATTACACATTGATACTTGTATGTACTTATTTGAGCAATGCTTTTAATCGAAAAAGAAAAAAATCTGAAGGCAGCTTCTTTCGGTTATAACTCGTCTTTATCAGCCTATAGGTACCTATTATTCCACTGTTTCATACGGCCATAACGCCAATAAACTGGATCCTGGGCCTTTCATTATAACAAAGTTACTGCAACTAGCCTGTGGGCGGAGCCACATTGCGCTTGTCTATTCTTGGAACACAAGAACACGTCCTACGGTCATCGGTTGTATGGTTATCATGTTACTACGTGTACTACACTTATCTGAAGCTCGACCGAAGCCGTTCTAAGAACTGCCACACGGCACCCCGTGTGCACCGTGTGCGCTTTATTGCACACAATAAAGCCTCCAATCCCTGAACTTCGAAAACTTACGTGCGGAAAATGACCGATCCAAACTGTTCTATCAACGTTACACTGCGAGCCTTCCATAAAACTCAGTCGGTTTCATCTGCAGAAAGGTGAAAAGGCCCAGTTGTCTCAACCTGTGATAAGATGTCACACACAGAATTCGTAATTACCCTTTACTTTTTTTGATAAGCTATAAGAGAACATATCACAATTGTATGTACCGTGATTATACGGCAAGACTGGCATACATATATACATTTCTTCAAGAGAATCGAACGGTCTTTTTGTTTGTATATCCTAAAAACAACACGTGCAACTTATGTCACTGACCTACTTGGTAGAAATGGACCTGGCGTTTACTTGGCCTAAAACCGACAAAACACAGTAAGCATTCGAAGTAATTAATGCTCAATATGCTCATTCCTTATGCAAATGAAAAGTACCCGCAACTACCAGCCAATATTACAATAGTGCCAATGTTGCCAAAGATTGCTCGTACACCAGAGCTCGTTTACATACATTAGTGTCCCTTCTGCAATAAGGTATCTAAATTTTTTCGTACGGTGATGTCACAGGGTTCCTATATAAATGCAAATGTGGTGACCCTTTGTTATGGGACCTTACAAAGTAAATTTGATGGTACATTACTTTTATTGGCACTGTAGGCGAAATGCGGAATATTTTTGATTTTATTTTGACCCGTTTTAGGTTCAATTGCGTTAGGATTTGATGTTGGGTTCCTGGTACATGTGTTAGTGGTGATATTTTTATGCGAAATTGTAAAGAAAAACGATGTATTTTTACACTTTTAATTAGGCTAGGGCTTTACTCGTATGTTCTTTTTATAATAGAGAAACTGCAGGGGTGCCATAGGGATGAAACAAACGTTGCAAGAATCTGACGGAACTAAATTAACTTTAAACTAAAATACAGCAATGAGTTCAGAAATAAGACACTTACAAAAGGGATTATTATCATAGATCGATATTACCATTATGACGATACCTTGTCAATATATCTATGAAAACATCATTAACGTAACAAAAAATTTACATCTTTTTAGTAAAAGAGGTGATAGACATAATTTATAGTACAAGAAATAGGGACCTATTAGTTCAACCAGGTTTCAGACTGGCTAAAGTAGACTCATCTTCCATGGGGTAATGTTTAAAATGTTACAATAAAATTCCTCCCCACATACTTCAACTGAATGAGACGAAATTCGTACAAAACGCACACTATGCAGGCAGGATATTATAAGTTGGGGGATCACATCGCTGATAAAAATGGTTGGCTCAATGCTGGTCCTGCTCCAACCGAACTCACGACCAATTGAATAACATTTGAAAATACTGTTGGAGCTGCTGAAGATTGTAAGATCATATTTGCATTGTGTAAACTCAATCTCCTTTGCATTATATAATTGCATACCACAGGTATGAGTAATATGAACTAAAGAGCTACCATTTACCGGGTAATAAGTCTTTCATTGACATGAATGTGCCCTGGCGGCTGTGAGTATGATGATGCTCACTCAGATGTCTCGCTGGTGGTGGCGCTGGTGGTGGCGCGTGTGTTGGATCATTTAGCTCCCTTCAAAATGGTTGAGCTGAATGGTGCTGATCCATGCGTCATGTTCGTGAACGGGCGCTATCAGTTGGGACTGGTCATCTCTTTTTTCCCCTTCCACCCCTCTCTATCTCAAGGAACATTTCCAGTTTCTTTGCGACTCCCACACGAAATTTTTAAGGTCATCAGATAACTTGAAGCTTAAAATGCCTATGCATTCCACAACTTTCCTCGACAAATCCTTCACTGTCCAGGCCGCTCGTTTGTGGAATGCACTGCCAGTTGAAATAAAGCGCGCGCAATCGTTACATGTGTTTATGAGACTCGTGAAGGAATATTACTTGTCGTTATGATCTTGTTCTCGTAACTGTAATTATCTGTCTTCATTTATTTTCGTTGCTTATATATTTAGTATGTATGTATTTATGTATCTATTATTTAGGATATGTATTTATCTGTGTGTCTATTCTAGTATATTGTATACTTATTATTTGCACCAACGACAGCCCCATTTTATGTCCAGGCAAATCACTGTCCATTCTAAGATTACCTGGAAGAGATCGCAGAAAGCGATAAGGTCGCCCATTGTATATTTTGTAGTGCATAATTATTATTTCTTGTTATGTATTTTTGTGGTGTACAATAAAGTATATATAAATAAATCTCTTAGCTGCCATGGCATTATTTAAATTTTTAAATTGTTCTTTGTTTTTTTTTTTTTTTTTACGGACGCTTTTAACGTGCACTTCTTTCTACATTGTTCTCACATGTATAATTTCAACATAAGTGATGTAACCAATGTTTTGTAACTATTTTATTTATTTAAAAGAGTGTCCGTGGAGTTACTTGCCCGTTCTTCTCCATAGGTTCCTACTACGCTTTGGAATGGGCAACTAGCTTCATATTTCTGACTGACCCACTCCTTGACAATTCAAAAGTCTCTGTAAATGGTTTAATTGAAATAAATGCTTTGAGTTTGAGTCACTTCGCTTAATAAACAGATAGACAACACAATAAATATATAGTTCAGAGTTTATATATGATTCCATTGAAGCCAAAATAGAGAATGAACTGTCACTGTCGGAAATAATCATATTTATCAATCCGAAAAACTCTAAATACAAACAAAATTAAGTAAGATAAAAAATGTACAGCATCAACCCAAATAATTGGCACGCGCCGACCCAGTTTTCCAGCGAAACGTTCGGAAAATGTATGGAAAAAGTAAAACGTTGAAACTGGGGTTCCGCACAAATGCTGCCACAGTTGGACAACATGCTAGCTTGTTTCATTAATTCACTTTTTTGTTGAGTTGATTTTTTTGTAACTAATGTGTGTGAAATCCGAAACGTGTTCTTTGGGAATGAAATTGAGAATATATTTAAGCGAGTTTGATTCATGCAACGTATTTATTAGTTTAGTCACTAATACGAACACACGATGAAGAAGATTAGTTTGATGACGGGTAACACCTGAATGAGACCCACACCGACCCGGGGAAGAATGGCACAAATTAGAGGAAGCCTTTACTCAGCAATGGGTCAAAACAAGGTTGCCAATGGTGACAATGAATGGTTTGAAAACAGAATGGCCACTACCCTGACCAAAATGACCAATCTGAAGGCATTTCTGCGACGATGCGATTAAGGCGCTTAATATATTAAACCTTTCAACAGTTTCGAGACACCGAGTTTCCGTTACGACTTTCACAAGCAAATTATGTATGACGGTCAAGATGGACAGCTCAACCTACTCCGCAAAGCATGAAGAATACTAATTTCTGAAACCAAATAAACACGCATAGCCATCCATAGCCATTCAGTCACAGACCACGAGACACATAAAGCATTCTATGCTAAATAGCTTTCAAAATAAAACACTCACAATATTTTCATAACAGTTTTATCAATTCCGGTTCAGAACACTAAAAGCCCACAATCCATATTGCTCGAATATCACCCGCTCACAAACTAGCGGCAAAACAACAGGAGTGCACAAAAATGGCCGCCAGCCTGCGGTAGATAAAAACTTCGATTTCCCGCATACTGATGGTATGTTAGATACATTTGTGTTTCATTTATCTATTTGTACGGCGATGCTATTGGTTTTGGAGACAGAAAGAGCTATGTACCTATGTATGTAGTTATTGTGATGGTATAGGATTATTAGGGGTGTATTAAAAGAGGGCCTAAGAGTGAGGAGGTTTAAATATTTGATAGCCCCGCGACCAACATTACTGGGTATTAATTACCACGGTATGAATATTCATTCCATTGAAGAAGTTAGTCACATTACCCAGCTGAGTATGCTCCCAAAGCATGTGGTGAGCTTACGACAAGGTATAAGAAGGCATAAGGTAATAGTTCCCAGGTCACAAAAGAAGATATTACTGAGATTTTAAAGATAAATTGTTATCAAATTATTTTGTGTGCTTTTCCATATTTTCAGAGGTTATCAAATATTATATACATATGCTTAATAAGCATATCCAGTTCTTAGTAAATCACTACAGTGACAAACTTATATTTTTTGACAGCAACAATTTTGTTGATAAGTTGAAATCGATAAGGAATACAGTGTATCTGCCGATTAGATTTATACATAAAATAGCGAGGCTATTAGCTTATATAAACTCAGACATAAGTAGTATGTCGAAGTTTTGCAATTGTTAGTAATAATTCTAATGTACAGGTGGTCAAAGTACAATAATTGTACGAAGGAGGATCCAGTGTCACTATGGCATGCGCCCCCTCGCGCCCCTAGTCGCCGCAGGAGACGCCCCGGGCGTCGGGAGTCGCGAGCCGACTTCCGGCCACCGTAGGCGCGGGCTTGCGGACGGTGAGCAATGGGTAGCTCGCCGTCCGATAGGGACCAGGCCCGGGTCGACGGCGCGTTGTGTTCCACGCGCGCCTCAAAGAGATGTCAGCACCAACTGACGGGGTCCGGAAGAGCCAATGCCTGCCGGGGTTGCGCGTTTGTCTGAAAGGGATATCGCGCCCTCGGCACACAGGCAACGGAAGGAACACGGGTGGGTTTTAGTCAGTAAAAGTCTGACACGCCCTCCCGCTCCACCCAGAGCGGGAGAAGTTATTTGATAATTTCCCATCCTCAAAAAAAAAAAAAAAAAAAGTGTCACTATGGCAAATTCTAGTCATAATGAAGGGTCCACAAGTACGAGTAGTAGGATCTCATTGCATGGGAGTCTTGGCTCACTCTGGATGTTAATTTAAACTAGATAGTAAGACAACGAAAGATAACAGTAACACTATAGCTATGTAAATAAAATTGTAAATAGAGTCTAAGCACCTTGAAATTATTTCAACAAAATATTCAAGGTTTTTTTTCCAAAAAATTTGATATTGAATTATTTTTAGAAAAAATTATGTTTGGATTTTTTTTAACTGAACATTGGTTGAAAGATTATGAGATGCTAATTAATTATAAAAATGGGCAGTTTTAACCGAAAATCTATGCTGCGCTCACGAATCTTAGTTAATTTTTTTTATTAAATCTAAGACTCGTAAAGATATAATTGATGTGTCGGCTGAACATAACATTGAATTATCCTGTGTTGAGCTAGATAAGCATTTTATAGTATACGTTTACAAACCCCCAAATCAAAACTATATTTGAGTCAGTAATGGAAGATGTACTAGCAAAACTTGAAACGGGTAAAAACTCGCTAATTATATCTTAGAAAATAATTCAAATAGCAGTCGATTCGACGAACAGAACTAATCCGCAGAACTACAAATACTGCTACATGTATTGATAATGTTTTTTTTGTTGCGACTACTTAGGTAAAGCCCTTGTAAATTATCTCCCTTCTGATCACAGCGGTCAAACCGTTGCTTTCAAGTCCAACACACCATTACAAAGAATTCAGATACAATGTAGATAAATAACAACCAGCAATCTAAGTAGATTTAATAATAACTTAGTTAGTAAGTTCAGTGTACTGAGTCTCTGAGGATATTATAATCAATGTAAATGAATTATATGAGGAATTCTTTTCGGTAGTGCGCACCGAGTTCAATAATACTTTAAAAAAGAAAACTAAAACTATTTGCCCAAATTTTTTGTTCAGTGACTGGGCAACTAAGGGTATTAGGAAAAGTAGGGAAAAATGTTAGAGCTCTTAAACTTTTAATAAATACCTGCAGAGTAGCTAAAGCTTTGTACATTAGCTACAAGATCAAATCAGCCGGTAATAAAATAAAAATGGTTTGGAAAATTATCAATGACGAAACTAATAGGAATAAAAGACATAATAATGATTTCACACTAGAAACTAAATAAATAAGCACTAACAAAGAAGTTGCTCAAGAATTTGTAATTTTAATCTTTACCAGTATCTCACTTAAAACTACTGAAACCTTAAATTCCTCGCCCTCGCGTTGTATTGATTTATTAAGAGCAAATTTATCATCCTTCCCGATTGAATTTAAATTCAAGCATATAAACCACATATCAGTAATAAAAGCTTTCAAGCAAATCAAGATCAAATTAACCAAAGATCTTTGGGGAATGTCTATCAAAGTTTGTACCTCGATTATTGAGACTATAGCGCCGTATTTAGCCTTAATATATAATTTTGGTGTGGATCAAGGAGTCTTCCCTGATCTTATGAAATACATATACTTAGTAAGGTATCACCATTTTTCAAATCCGGGGACAGTAAAGACACCAATAATTATGGACCCGTATCCGTGTTGCGGATACGGGTTTCAGCAAGGTGTTAGAAAAGGTAATGCTTAACCAAATGCTCAATCATTTTACTCCAATAAAATCTTACATGATCAACAGTATGGTTTCACCAAGGGACGTTGTACAACTGACGCCGGTGTCACCTTATTTAATAAGGTGACACCGGCGTCAGTCTTTCAAAGTGGAAAGACAATAAAAAATAAAAAAAAGTTTTATTTTACACATGTATGGACGCTATACTATCGCGGGTTAGCGGGAACGCCCTTCGTTCGTTAATGTACTGTATAGTATTTAATTACAAAGCTGTTCTTGCATTAAATGCGTACAGGCGTAAATTCCTTGCTAATTAATGACGCATTCAAGCCTGCGGTCACTCCGCCCTGCTTGGGCTCTGCAGTGCGTCGCCGATGTGCAACGAAGCGTGAATGGACTTACTGTAACGGAATGAAGACGCTGTCAAAGTTGAATAGTTGCCTTGGACGTGCGGTTCACTGTAAATGTTGAGAAGCGATGGTCACGGCATCTGTGTGATCTTCTCATTGCATTCTGCTAGTGGTTGGATATTGATTTCAATAACGAATGCGACTTATAGTTTGCCACGCAGTAAAATTATGAGATTCTATAATTTTCTGACTGCTTAGTAGTTGAAATAAAGCTCTATAAAATAGCGAGGATGAAGTAATCATTACGAACATTTACAGCTCAAAGGTAGGTACTTACTATGAGTTTAGCAAAACATTGCCACCCTTATTGCCAAATGATTCTTTAACAAATATGAGAAAGTTTCTGTTAAGGCAGTAAACATAAACCGATGTTTATGTTTAGTAACTCAAAAGTAACTTTATGATGTACCTACCTAAACCTACGTATAGGTAGATACGTCCGACATAAGTTTAAAAACCAAACGAAAACTGCAACAAACTGGAAAAAGGAACTTTATAAAATTCCGAACTTTAAGTACAAACTGCTGTTTTAGCGCAGTATTTAATTCTTGACTTAACGATGAGTTTTAATGGCTGAAAGTAATTGCTGAAACCGATGCTTCGCTTTCATGAACGTTGTTCAACAGACTGCGTATTGCTTACTGATCGTTACTGGAGAAGAATTGCGAATTGTTGGTTAATTGATTCAAAGGAGGGGGAGAGGGGGAGGGGGGTTGGTAATTAATAAAGTTTTGACAAACAATGCTTCTCATTCTCTTGCACTTATCCCTATTTATTTGGGGTCAGCGCAACATATCTTTTTCTCATCTCGGCTGTCACCCTTTCTAGCCATATCATCACACAGGCCATCGATCGTTTCTTGAGTGTTCCCCTACTCTTAAAGGCATCCACATTCTTTTGACATGAACATCATCACGCATGCTTTCCCCGAAGCATTTAGCAGAGGTGTAGGTACCTACAGTACAGTACCCTCTTTTACCATTTCAATAAAGTTGTTTTTTTCTTATAAAACTTCAATAATAGCTGTTACTGATCATTTCTTGACGTAGTTATAAACTATTTTTTTCATTTTTTTTCTTTTCTAATTATTTTCTTGCATCTTTGGCTTTTAAGGAGCAATTAAACTGCTTTGTATAAACGGGTTTTCAGAAACACCTTTTATTTACCGTAGACTTTTGTAATTTTATTTTTAAATTCTGTTTTTCGAGGCCTTTGCTGTACAAAGTGCCTTTAGAATTAACTAATATCGATTAAAAGAAAACGGTTTTTACTGCATTGCAGTGGCTCAGCCTTTTTAAGATTAAAATTCAAACTATTCAGTTACAATAAGCCAAAACCTATAAAAACTACTTACTTAATTCGTTGTTTTAAGCAGATTAAAAAACCTTTGTTCACAAAAAACAGACAGTGGATTGCATCTGTCCCATTTTTTTTTTTCTTTACTTATTTTCGGGCATAACCCCATTCTACATTATCTTCGTATACACCATCACCTCCATTTTATGGTAAAATAATGTCCACATAAAGAGTACAGGTCAACATAAAACGCAAAACGTGGTCTGCATCGGAACCAGTGGAGCAGAGCATCGAGAGCAAAAAGTGTCGAACGTTTCTTAACGACATTTTAACGACCCGGACGGAACGTTTTAAGTGATTCTTTAGGGCTCATAGTCGTCACGTCAGTGGCAAGATAGAATACACTTTCTACCAGTTTTTTTTTTTCTTTTTGGTGACTTATAAAGTATTAATTATTGAAGGAAAACTGTCGCTAATGCTTTGCTAATCCCATCAGCCTAGCTTTCCAATTGTCGTTCAGTCTAACAAGATGTAGATAGGTAGCTGAACATAAGTACTTTTTAGTTCGAATGCCATAGATACGATATTCTTTCAGGAACTTTGAATAGGAGAACAGTTTAGGTCCCACCATACTTAAGAACGGTACAAACGGTGGGCTCATGGTTTAAAACATTTTTTTCCAGACAATATGATGGAAGAAATCATAAGAGAGAATACCTAGAATCAAGGACAGTTTGCAGTGGTCAAGTTTCAATTATTTATCATTTGCGTAGCCTTTCCCCAACTACGTTGGGGTCGGCTTCCAGTCGTAATGCAGCTGAATACCAGTATTTTACATAATGCGACTGGTTATCTGACCCCAGTTATTGGGTAATACCATAGATATCCGTTGGTAATACGATACCCTTAAAGATCTACTAATGACAGCCGGGACCAACGGCTTAACGTGTTACGGAGGGATCTCTATATGTAATAGACGGTCACCCATCCACGGACTGACTTCAACAAGCGCAACTTAACCTTCGACCAACCCGTGCGGTTTATTTTATTTAGCCACAAGCGCCCAAGTTTTTGTTAACTCGCTGCGCCCCGCGGTTTCACCCGCATTAGTCTCGATCCCGTGGGTATATCGGGATAAAAATGGTCTACCCATGTGCCAAATTTCATCCAAATCCGTTCAGCCGTTTTAGCGTGAAAGCGTAACAAACAAACTCACTTTCGCATTTATAAAATTAGTTAGGATGTTAGATTAATAATTAGACCTTTCTACCATACCGCACAAAGACATAGTTAAGTATTTGTAAGACAGCAAGGCACACACATTTGACAAACCAAAATGAGGCGTAGGTAGCCTTTGTTCCAATCAACCCACTAAAACCTGAAAATATAAAATGTATATTCCTACTGAAACAGAAAGGCATTTACCTACATCCATCCATTCATACAAAGAATCTGTAACAATGTGCAAGTTACCTCCCTCGTCAAAGTTGCTCGCTATTGTTACATCTACATACAAAGTTACTGAGGTAACTGCCGCGGAACAATAAGTTCTTTCATAGTTTATGACTAGTTTTCAGTCGGTATGATTCTTTGGTAATGTTAGAGATTTAGGGCATTCGCAGTCTTTACATGGGTGTTGTCGTGAAAGAGTAATTAAGTAGGTATGCTGTTGTTTGCTTTATTTAATATGTAACACATAAGTAGGTACCTTTCTTTAGAATAGTTAACTAATACATTATTCAAGATAAGTGTTTGTTATTTTATGTTGTTACAAAACAAGTAAAATAACGTTCTAACAAAACCTCATTTTCGCTCAAGAAAGTGCCGCCTTAATAAATTTTTTATCAATGTCGGTTGCCATGGCGACTCGTGGCGTCTTAAGTTGACGGCAGCGCCAATGCGGAAATCGCACCAACTACGGACACCCTTGTCTTCCATCTTAGCTTACATTGCTCACAATAGATGGCGCTGCCATAAACTTTCTTATAGTTATAGCTTTTTATTTATTTTTATTTACTGTACGTAGTTCTAAGACTACTTCTTACTATTAGTTAAAAATAACAGGAAAATCTTTTGCGCCATTATTGGATTAAAATATAGTGGACTTTAAAACTAATTAATTTTATTTGAAAGTATTATCCCATTTTCCTATTTATGGGTAAAATCTGGGTAACCAACCCGTCCCTTGAGACAAAGTTTCGTGTTTACTTTTGGGAAATGAAATTATTTATTTAGGTAAATAGGTACCATCAAAGAAGTTCATATCTAACCAGTTTCAAAACAAAATCCCGTGAACACGATGACCACATCTGTTACCGGCCCGGTGCTATAGCCGCCGAGCGCTGCAAGCAAGAATAGCCCTTACAGTGGTTAGATATGAACTTCTTCGATGGTACGTAGGTAAGGCACGTAAGTACCTTTGAAGTGCCTTATTAAAAATGCTGCTTCTAATTCTGGGCCCTAAGTTATGTCCTAAGAAAATAATTTAAATTCCTTGATTTGTTTGAAATTGTATAATAAATTATATTAATAAGTATGTAGGATGATGGTGCATGGAGTTCACTATTTTATTATAATAGACTGATAATGATAAGTAAGTACCTATTTTAATTCAATTTCCAATCTAATCGATCACTCACCTGAAAGTAACCAGTTGATTACTATCTTCCCATCTACGATATTATGTTGCAGCCACTATCCCAACATCTTCTAATTAAACCAGACCTCAGAAAGCAGAGCATCTTCAATTAAATCGCGAGTTTAATTGCATTAAATTGGTTCCAGTCCCGGCCGCTCGGCGCCACTATCGCAACTGCACTTGACAACTACACTAATGACTGAAACTTTGTTCCGTTAATAGGGTACAGAAGTAGTTTAAAGAGTGCTGTTAATTTCTTATTATTTTTCTAGTAGTTAAAAGAAACGAAAGGCGTTTTAGTTTATCTTCGGCTGGAAACTGACCTCAACTGATCTGCAAAAGTCTTCATTGGGTTAGGATGATACTAGGTAGGCTTTTCTTGGTATCTGTATCAGCTTAATGTCTGGTCAGTAGAGCAAGGTCAACAGCACAGGGTATGCTGGACGTCCAGTGCCATACTTCACTCAGTACCTACCTACAGGCACTTTGAATGCACCATAAAAGTCAAAATGGAAGACCCATTTTATGCTAACTAAATAATACGTTTAACACGGTCTGTGCCGGGAGCCCTCGTAGAAGGTTTACTCAAGTCGCATATGGGATGCCGGGAGCCCTCGCGAATTATAAACTGAAAATAAAATCAGTTGTATATTTTAACAAGATTTTAAACCTAATGCCGGCGACGCTCCTCGAGGGTTAACTTTAGCGCAAACGTAATGCCGGTGACCCTCCTGGAGTCAACTTGCACCATCTATGGTGGCATGGCGTATGAGCTCTATGAAAAAGTTCTTAGTGCAGATTTCACCAATGAAATTGAACGCATTCAGCACATCTAAACGTGTTCAGCAAGAGCTGTCAGTGTACAATATTCCACATAAAAAAATAAAAAAAAATCTCTCCGTGTTAACTTAGGCGAAGGGAGCTGTCAATATTGTCAATCCCTAGAATCAGTTGGAATGACAGCTCGCTTCAAGCTCATTTCACCTGAGTCTTCACGGTGAGATTTTTACAGAATAGACCGGGTGTTGCTAGATATTGACTCGATTCACAACTCACTTCACCTAATTTTTTACACATAGGCCGGCTGTTATAAAAAAAAAGTCGGACGGTGAAGTATGACGTGTGGTGGGACACCTGGTTGGAACGAAGTACCTTTCGTTGTATATTATGTATTAATACAGAGCCATCTAGTATAGTCTCAAGTTAGACTTATATTCTTACGGAAAACTAAATAAATTAAGGAATTTCGGACAGAATCCAAACAATATTCTTAAGATTTATGTTAGTAGGTACCTAATACAAGATAATACTACCTTATATTAGATGGCTCTGTATTAGAAAACAAACAGTTTTGACACTTGATTAATGACTTTTTCTGGCATAACGTTTTTTCGTTACGTGACGATTTCTGCCTCTACTCCTCCTTTTAACCGACCGCAAGCCTCGTTAAACAACTTCAAAGTTAAAGGAGTTCCAAAAGTTCAACGTTAGTCTCATTGATCTGATATTTTCAGTACCTATCTTTCCCAAAAGACGCACTAATCGAGGGTCTAAAGCATTTCTTGGTACTAACTATAATAAACGCAAAAAATCACCTATTTTCCTGTAGCAATTAGAGAAAAAGCCGCTCTCATAATGAACCTACCCTCCATTTGCGATTCCGCTGGCGATCGAGACCATAAAGTTAGGCTATAAAGCTAATTTACCGCAGAATCGTTCCACTTCACGAGTTCTATAATATCTGGCACTTATTTGATAGTAATGGAGAGTGATTGGAGAACAAACAGGGGTGTGTAATTGGCATTATTTGCTGATTTGTCGGCTCGACATGAAACACGTCGTCAACTTAACATGACTTCACGCCTGTAACGCCCGGAGGATTAGGCAGAGGTGTACCCCCACTATGGTACACCCGCATTTCACCAGTTATGTTTAAGTCCTATATATATAATAGTAGGCGAGCCTTGCCATCAACCGGGCACAAATCCAGACTCCGGGCTGCTACTGAGAAATTGAAAAACCCGATAAAATTGTACCCGACCTGAGAATTGAAACCAGGGCCTCATGCTCATCGGTACTGCATGCCACCACTAGACCAGCGAGCCACACGTACTGACTTCTAGCAGTAAGGATGTGTGTTGCGATTGTTAATGCGGAGCTTATCTTCGGTCGACCGCGCAGCTGTTATTATCATTAGCCACGATTCCATCCAACAGATGAATTCCCAAATATAAATAACCACTTTTGAGCATAAATAACGGGCGATACCAAACTGGGAACAATGTTAAAGTGCGTTCGCATCCCGACATTAAGATTTACAATCAACGTAAAAACTTTTCTTCAGCTGAAATACGGCGAAACATTTTGGTATGAAATTTTTTGTTCTTTCTTTTTTACGATGACAGCTCACTGAAGGAATGGGCTCAGAACTGATCATATTTCTGTTTGAAGGATGCTGGATGAATGTCGAGTTTCATATGATATCAAACATTGGTTTTACAGCATGTATCAGAAAGATGTGCTCATATTTAAGGGTGTGGTACAAAAAAAATATTATCAACAGTCCCATACAAAACTTCAATGACGAAAATATATCGGACGGGTGATCATTGCGATGTTGGTCCCATGGAGATAGTTGTTCAGTTTGTGTGTCTGTACTTTGGTACATCTAGACAATACGACTTCGACCACACCCTTCTGATGCACGCGGTATATCTACACAGAAGTCCCATGTAAAAGGTTGCAAGCACTGACCAGGCTAAAATCCACGCTTTACAGTGCAACAGAAAATATTCTAAAGAAAATCCCAATCATAATGAAACAAGCCGACTTGGGCATCGAACTGTTTCAATTCATTTCAATTTATTATTGATCGTGCATTACGTAATTAGGCTGCTGGACCACACGCACAGCAATCTTTTGCTACTACTAGACCAACGAGGAGGTCTACAACTAAACCTATACTTAGCTATGAATATGCATCCGTGAACATCCACTGCTAAAGAAATCTCGATATGTAAAGAATGGTCACTCATCTACGGACTGACCTTGGGAAGAGCAGCTTAGCTTTACAGATCTATTAATCTGTGTAGTCTGTTGTAACTCAGCTCAATCCGCTGAAATTGGAACAACACATAAAATACAAAGCGTGCTAGCTCCTATATCTACGTTTTAATTTTGTCCCAACAATAAATCGCTTTCAGCGCTTAAAACGTAATCCAACTCCCGATCGATTGCTATTTCATCAACCAATTCTCGATAAAACGCAACTTTTTATGCGACATTAAAGAATTATATGAGCTTTGAAGCGTTAATTAAGATTTTCGATTCTTTTCTTTACCTATTAATGAAAGTGGATTATTTTTCCCGGTTTAATTTACTACGGATTGTTTTGTTTAAACTATATGCCCCCATATTCAAAATTCATTTATTTAAGTTACACGTCCGTCTTGGATCACCGACATCATCTTTTAGGAGGCTAATAAAATAAAATTTGAAAACAAAATATTGTAAACTGTACCGTGTGACATATCAAATCAAAGGGCTTACTGTGAGGGTCTCAAATCGTTTAAAATTTACCTATTATCATAAATTAATATACCATTCAAAATGGTAGTAGTTTCGGAGATAAGGGGGATTATCTTCGAAACTACTGAGCCTACAATTTTGAAAAAAAAAAAAATAATACTTATAGAAAATAACATGGTAAATCTCTCAGTATTGTGCATACAAACTTACATTTGCAGTTGGAATGTATGGGAGAAAATGTATTTTAAATACAATGTTAAGTTTGTTCTTGGATTCTTTATTCATCCTAACTACGAAACCCTTCATTCTGCGTGGTCCGATACACACATTGTTTTTTTACTAATCGTAGTTAATGAAGCTAGCCAAGCTCCATACGACATAACATCATGCTTGTATGCTCTGAATTGGTAGGTAGAGGGGTACATTCACATTTTAACAGTGTATTTTGGATGCAGATGCACGCTTTTATAACATTTAACGTGACGATATTATTATGAACGTCCACGTCCACGTCACGGCATCACGATTACATATGGAAGTAAAATTAATGGAAACATAATTATTAAGACGATTTGAAATTTCCCTCCCGACGATAACGTTATAACGTGCACGTATTTCCATATATTTTATGGACGTGGACGTCCACGATAATATATACCTACTTAGGAATTTATAAATGCGCACAATGCCACAATTTGATACAAATCCCGACCAATTTTGTATCAAATTTCGCTCCCTTTCACTCTGGCAATAATTAAGAAGACTTTCACTTTATATGATTAACATAGTTGTTTGTATTGTTTCAGTTGTGAGAGTAGAGCAGTAAGCAGCTAACATGGCGGCGTTCGTGGCGAAGCAGATGGTCGGCAACAAGCTGAGTGCTGTCAAAGGTATGTACTGTTATAAATAAATAAACCAAAGACATAGGTACAGAACACATAACATTAATAATAATAGACAATAATGAATAATACTAATATCAACGGTCGGCGCATCATGTGCCCGGTCGATGACATATTGTCAATAGCGTCGCTCCCAATTCCAAGTATTGCCTCTGGTATTTCAGCCGGTCGATTCTGTAAAAATATCACCGTGAAACTTAGGTGAAGTGAGTGTGAAGTGAGCTGTCAATAGTGTTAATCCCACATCCCACTAAATGTCTATAAACAGTAACAGCGGTAACCACCTCCAATAAAACTAGAAAAATTTGACATAAAACGGCACCGACATACATAGTTTGACATTTTATCTCTGCCCAGCCCTTCGGGGAATTCAGGCGTGATGTTATATTACGTATTGATATCAAGAAGTCGGAAAATATTTAGATCCAGGATATACAATTTGTTCAATAAATCTTTGTACCTCAGATAATACTGTATTCAAAAATAGAAGAAATCTAAAACAGTCCATTTAGAGTTACTACCCATTTTATTGTTTGGAACAATGTAAGTAGTCACGTAGAGACTGCAATCTGGTTACATTTATGTCGCAATTTACATGAAATGTAAGGTTTACTATACATACAATATGATTGTGGACAGAAAAACTTTATAAGAACCGTACGTTCAGAGCCGGCCACACCTTAACATAACCAGGCAATGATGTTTCATAAATCATTACATAACAAAACCAGCCAATGATGTTTACACTGCTGGGACCGGGCCTCATCTCTGTGAGAGAGTGGGGCTGGGCCGAAAACTCCTATACTCTAAGGCCGAAAAACAACAAAACATCCTTTTTCGTCTATTTAACCGCCTCCTATTGAATAAATCCTACAGGGAACAGATGACCAGCGCCAATCAAACAATCTGACAATTGTGCAGTTTAGTTTTCATTCGACAATTGTTTGCGACATATTTGTCAGTTTTTGACAATGTCAGTTATGTTAAATAGATAGGGCCGTGCAATTATAATCCAGCAATACTTTAAATCCCACTTCCCCAACAAAAACTTCATGAATAAACTTAACTCTTCACCATCAAGCCACATTAAAATCTTCAGCTACCATTAAAAATCATTAAGAAAACTTTTAAAGTATCGCTAAAAGCCGGAGTGAGAAGTCGCAAGTCGTAACAAGCGCTGCGTGCCTTCGGCATTATTTAGCCAATAGAAAACTTGCCGTGTTGTGATCTGTGCCGGAGCTTTTCGATATTGCTGTAGTTTTTCGCGCTGATGAAGGAAGACTACGTTTGGTTCGATGCGATAAAGATGGTTAGTGAAGTAATGGTGTAAAAGGTGTAAAGATAACTTGCAAATATTTATGCAATATAGTACCTTTTTTTTTGGGTGGGAAATTATCAAATAACTTCTCCCGCTTTGGGCGGAGTGGGAGAGCGTGTCAGACTCTTACTCACTAAAACCCACCCGTGTTCCTTCAGTTGCCTGTACGTAGCCAGGCGCCACGGTATCAGTCAGTTGTGCAGACATCTCTTTGAGGCACCCGTGGAACACAACGTGCCGTGGACCCGGGCCTGGTCCTTAACGGACGGCGAGCTACCCATTGCTCACCGTCCGCAAGCCCGCGCCTACATGACTAGCGATCTGCCCCTGCTAGGCACGGTTTCGTCTTGACAAAGCATCGTAATGTTTTTATTATATGCATTCATATAAAACTTAGGTATCTAATAATAATGTATTAAATACACAAATCTTCCGGTATAAATTCTCTAAATAATAGTAAAAACCGCTTTAAAATTGGTTCTGTACTTTACAAGAACAACGCGGTCACACACAAGTCAGACACAAAAAGTGAATTGATAGATGACAGCTTTCGAAGCTGTCATCATAAATACGGGGGTGTAATGTTTGGCATAATAACAAAATATCTAACGTTCACTTGACATAATTTCAGTTAACATAATTTTGTTTAACATAACGATCAGTTGACATAATGAATTGTTGATATAATTTCATTTTACCTAATTTCATATGACATAATGAACATTTCCTATAATGCACATTTCACATAATATTCATTTAGCATATTATTCATTTACTATAATATTCATAATCTCTAAGTAACTTTTAATATAATTTAGAAAATCCTCCTTCGGGCTTTGGCCTCTAATTTAAAACTAAAATAAGATGTAATATTTGTTATGATTAAATAAATATTGTATTAATTTTTTTTTTTCTTCACTTTATACCCTATACACCTGGATGAAATCTGGACTTTAGGGCACCCCGACTCGGATAGGTTAGGTTAGAAGGGGATGGCGGGGTCGTGTGAGCGAGCGAAGCGAGCGAATAGACCCCGCCATCCCCTTCGTGGTTATTTTTTTATAAACCACCCATAAGTAGGAGCCCCGCGAAGCGGGGCTCCGTCGACCAGGCCCACCCTCGACCTTGCATAGAATATTTTAAGGTTTGGTTAAGTGCCATTTGAGTTAGGCTAGAACTGTGCCCATTAAACATGAATTTTAGGTCATAAGAATATTAGGTCAAATGAACGTTATATTAAAAGAATATTATACATATTGAAAATTATATAAAATGAACGTTATACTAAATGTTATTATGTTAAATGAATATTATATGATACGAAATATTAGGTCATATGAATTTATGTCATTTGATATTATGTCTTATGAAAATTATGTCATATGAACGTTAGTTTAAGTGAAATTAGAGCATTTGTTATTATGCCAAACATTACACACCCCATAAATACACACATAGTGATGTGTTGTAAGAATATTGTCACACGGAGAATGTTCTCGGATCGAGAATATTCTGCGACATTCTTTTCGACGGAGAATAGGGATGACGACAAAAAAATTTTTTTTTGTTCCTTTTTGATAATATAAGAAAATATTTTACACGTACTTTTTTGTTTTTTATACATTGAGGTAAAATGTGCCACGACGTCACGAGTATGTAGATTTTATACTAGTGACGTAACGGTCCCCACTCTCCAACTTAAAATGCGTTTTATTCAAGTATTTTTTTATTATTATGATAAAGCAAAAAATACGTGTATTTTTTTATTATCTGACTGACGGACTAATTAGTTTTTTTTTTTTTTTACCCAGGTATCATCCCTATTTACGAGAATTTAAAAGTATACAATATATTTTGATTTCAAGGTCTAAAGTCAATTTCTTTTTGTTGTTATTTCATACTTTAGTTGAAAAAATGTTACCGTTTTGGGTTTCGGAGTAGAAATTTCTAATATTTCTTTAGTTAAGAAATATTAGTTGCGGCCTTGCGTGATGGCAAACAATGGTGCCGATTCTCTTGTACACCGAACTAAACCAAATAAAATTCCTTACTTTTGGCTATGAGAATCTTAAAGCTATTCTGCAAATACAATCTCTAAACTTAAAAATAATTTTGTCACAACTAAAATGAATTGAAGTTTAATGCATTTGACAATCGCGACTCCACGTGGTACTTGTTTGCCCTACCCCGTGATTTTTTTTTTAAAGCCGGATGTTTTAAATGGAATTTAAAACATTTTTAATGGAAAATTATTACCTACATGTTGAGTTTTAGGGGTTTATGGGTTCTATGAAGGGGGTCGAATTTTCATTATTTTTGCAATAGGACACACCGTTTTCGAGATATTAGCAAAAGTAAAAAAAAAATATACAGTACTGTTTTTGCACCTGAAGTCCAAGTCCGGTGTTGGTGTGAATTTTAGTTCATGAGACTAATTCTATTCCACACCATTTTTAATCGCGATTAATTCGTATATTCCAGTGTGCCCCTCAGCCACCTCGCCAGTGTCCCGCTAGAGAAACCACAATCTTGATATGACGCTTTGACTGGTGCCAATGGCATCAGCAACGTTGCAATCAGCAGCATGCCTATTGCTCTCAACATCTCTATTTCGGCGTTCCATGGTAAAGGAAAAACCAACAGTATGAATTTAATTATCAAACTTGTGAGAAAATTTAAAATTCGATTAATACCAATTTGGTCTTTAAAACACACAGACGAAATTTTTTCGTGATAACGTTAATTTAATTTTGCCGCCTGTCATATTTTTTTTTAAATTTGGAATACTGCTAAGAAATGTGCCATTAACAAATTGATGTTTAAAACTCTTTTTTAAGGCCAGTACTTTTAAAGTTATGATACTAAAACTGAAATATCCCTAGACAGTGTTCATGTGTGTATTTACAAGTTGCAGGGCCACTACACTAACGAATCGTCAGTCTAGTGAACTCAAACCATTAAGAATTTCTCAGTAGCAGATTCTTGGATCTGGATTTACCTATGCTTTTTGTTGGCCATGCCAACCTCAATTACTTTTCTCCTTCTTTTTAGTCTTTGTCCTACAATGGGATAATTTACACGAAGAAGAGACGACAGACAACAATCAGTCTATAAAATTCCCATTGCTGGGACTTACGCCCTTTCTGTGAGAGCGATCCGGTTGCAGTCCACGCGGACCCAGTGAGGGTTGTTAGATGATAGACAATCAAAGGAAATCATTCTATTGACTTCTAAAGAACGGCCTACTTCTATCTTTTACATAACGAGGCCAATCAACAACCACCTTATATTGATACCAGTGGGGTATCACTCCCCCACTCACAAACGGTATCGGTATTAGTATTGTGGGGTATTAATTCACTTCCCCGGGGACTTCGAGACTGCTTTGTAACCGTTCTTCTTTGAGTCCCGGTCCATACTAATGTTTTGCTTGTTGCAAGTTGTGGATAACCACAACTGTTTGTTGTTTTTAAATAAAAAAGTATGAACTTTTTTATTTAAAAACATTGTAAAGCCCATATTAAAAAAAAGTAACCGTGGTGTTAATTGCCAGCTCTTCTCCATAGGAAACGACGAATTGGAACCGTGCACCCAACTTCTGACGTTTCATAAAGTGGGCTTGTGTGAATTAAAATATTTTGATTTATTTGAAATGGGTATCACTAATCACGTACCTATTTTAACAGATGAATACTAGCAAAAATATTAACTTTGTGTTGTTGTTTTGAGGTGCAAACTTGAAAGCTTCTTATGTCCAGCAATGGACTGAGATGATCGGTTGTCTCCAGTGACACTAAACGTTGAGAGTAAAGTACGGGGTATATGAAAATACCAGAAATAATTCTACATTTTATTGAACTAATAAATTCGATATTACACTGAGTAAATTGATGTTATGGCACGTAATATTTTATTTATATAAAAATAAAAATCTATCTTAATTCTACTCCTATCTCTAACATGAATAATTACAACTAAGTAGATAGCACATTTTTACATGAAAAAGGATTTATCAGGGATACAAATTAATTTAAAAGAATTAAGTAGTAAATGATATTCTTCAAAAAGGCCATGACCAGAGAACGTAAACGAAGCAAAAGGAGGAGGAGGAGGAGGCAGGGATCGGAGCAGGTGGCGCTGTATAGTTTCTGCCTACCTCCATAGGAAGAAAGCGTGAGTTTATGTATGTAATAATATAAGTAACAAAATCTAGAAATATAAAATAACTAGCGGAAGTAATAAGTAGGTGCTACAAAAGTATGATAAAACAGTGCTATAAATAAAATTCGATACACTGTAGAAAATAGCTTGAGTTTGAGTCTAATACATGCTGCTAATGTAAAAGCCGTAACAATAAATGCTTTCCTTAATTTATTTCTACTTCTAAAATTATTTGGAAGATATCATATTATTTCCAGTCGATTTGACTGTCTTTGTAAGTGATCAGAGAGCCTAGGCTCTTGCTAGTCGAATGTTACTTTGTCTAGATAAAGTAACATTCAATTAGCGATAACGCTAGCAGACAAGTCAAAAACGTACGGGGTTGACAAAAGTTATCGAAATGTCACGTGCTCATAGGTCAACAAATAGAAATTAGCTAGACAATGTTAACACCATTCGATTTCAGGAAACGAATCGACAGCGTCGAACAATAACTTTTATAGCTTACTTATAACTTCTATATCTTACTTATAACTTCTATAGCTTACTTATAACTTTACATAATATTGCATTATATAAAGTAAACTATACTAACTTAAACTATGTAACATAATATTAACATCGGACAGCCAAATATGGCTTTAGGGTATTTCATTAATTACCGTGACCCTTATCAAAATATTGGTTTACCAATACACCCACGAAATATTCAACATACATTGCTTGCCACTAATAATATGGATCTGATATCGATAAACATAAATACGCAATGTACAGTTTAATAATAAGGTTCCAACTTTAAATTCAACTGCTAAAATCAATGCAGTACTCCTTATTATGAAAGAGGCTTATTAAAACTCTCTTTCTCATTCCGCCACGTACGTCGGGGCTATATCCGTCCTGCTCGCACTCTTTCACATACGCTCTTTTGATTCTCTCACTGTTATCGGGTATGAGTATTTGTTTTCGCTTTTTCGTCTTTCTGCTTCGTTTCGTGGTGGTCCAAGTCAATGCGGCTTCGTTAGGGCTGTCGGCCATCGGTGAATGGAATAGCTTTTTGCTGATTGGCTGTCCGCTCGGTTTTCTCATTGGTGAATCCGTCTCCATCTGAAAGGAGATAGTTTTTCGTTACGATTTATGTTGTTAGTAGTGTTTCAGATCGTGATATATGCTCTGGGTTCTGTTTATGGGGAGTTTATGCGATCTTGGGGACCTTTTTAGGTGTTTATTTACATCTTTTTATCCTTTATATGGGTTGGAGTTTTCTATGGGTCTCAATATTGCGTTGCTACTTGCGAGTGACACTAAATTAATTCTAACCATCTTTATACACGTTACATGTTTGGTTGGAAGTTGGACTAATATCTACGATATTCTTCTTCACCTACAATAACTAGGATACCTATTCAATCATTACGGTACAGAACTCAATGAATAGCAAAAGGTAAATATTAAATAGATAGCAAACGCTGTATCCATGTTGGTCGCAGTTACTTTGCTAATTAGTATTTTTAGGACACCTTACTAGGAATAATTTAAGGCGCACCACAAGAGGCTTTCATTATAGGTATTAGTGTTCATTAATCTATAGGAAAGCAAAATGGGAATTTCCTAGTAGCAATTCGAAAAAGAGACAGTCACTGACTTGACTGCGCACGGGTAGGATTTAATGTTTCTAAAGAACAAATATTTGTTGGTAGTCCTGGGTCTGCCATAACCAAACTAAATAATAACTAAGAGAAGTTCAACAACAATGAATATCCTGCCCAACAGGTACAATGAACAGTAACATTCATTCAGAACGTTGTCAGGAATTCCAGTAACACACGTATCAAAGCGACCGCTTCCCGTTATGGCAGCTACCTGAGCTTTAAAAACAGAGGTAGGTTTATTTTTGACCCCGTTCGACCAAAATAGTGAAGATAGACTATCAACATTTTAGAGTTAATGTGAGCGCTAAAATAGAAATGGCAATAAACTCGCCCCTACATGGGACTTGAACTTGAACATAACTGGCGAAATGTGGGTGTACTATAAGTGCAGCTCTGCCTGACCCGTCGGGGAATACAGGCGTGATGTGTGTTATGTAGAACAGAAATATTAATGATCCTTAAATATGCACAATAATTAAAATAATATTATTATTAGGTATGTATTGTTAGCGACACTAAAACTCATTATTTTTAATAGTAGTTCTGCGAACCTAGACCTCGTGAGCACACACTATTTTGCAACAATTAATATAAGAATATTCCACCAATATATTGACGGCAACTGACCGACTTCTTAAAAAAAAAAACAAGAATAAAAAAGAGCCATCAAATTCGGCTCTCATAAACTCAAACTCAAACCATTTATTTCAATTAAACCATTACAGGCACTTTTGAATTGTCAAGGAATCGGTCGGTCAAAAATATGAAGCTAGTTGCCCATTCCAAAGCGTAGTAGGTACCTATGGAGAAGAACGGGCAAGAAACTCCACGGACACTCTTTTAAATTAAATAAATTGTTACAAAGTATTGGTTACATCATTCATGTTGAAATTCATAAGGCGAAGATATCCAGTAGCCCCACTTTTTGACGGAACCCTCCAATGAAGATTTTTCGACGCAATAAATCTATAAATCTATAAAATCGTAAAACCTGTATCCCAACTTTCGTCCAGATCGGTTGTAAAATACGACCCGTAGAGGAGTAGGTACCAACAAACTGGCAGAGGAAAGCAAATTATGCCAGAATTGAAACAGAGACGCTTCGCTCGTTTCGCTCGGTCTATTAACAAAATAAGATTATGTTGATCGACCACTGAGTCTACCTATATATTTATAAAATTGTTTCTAAATAGTCATTAATTAACGCATGTTAGACTTACAACATAAAAGATAGTGTGAGCTAAAATGATTGTGTGAAATGAATAAAATAATGTTTTCACCAGTTTTATGATACATTCAACACTACATAATGCCAGTTATTATTAACTTAGAACTCATAACGCATTTAATAACATTGACCTAATTAATTCACTAGATAACAAAACCCAAATCCTACAGATCACTAACACGAAAAATCCTCCTTGTCAACAATCATTCAATGACAATACTTTGACAGACTAGACCGTTATTTAAAAGTTCACAAACACAACAAAACACCACGAATTATTAACATAATAAATTAAACTCACCGTATCATAATCCGAAATGAATTCCAATGAATTATTCAGTATATTATTAGCTATCAACACTGTTAAGTTCTCTCTGGTAACCGTGTTGATTGGTGTTGACATTACGTCGTCCATTTTGTAATAGGTTATAAATCTGACGTTTGTGGGAGAAGCATGCGTGCACGCCGCTTCGAGGTCGGCGCAAAACTGCTTCTTGACTGCTTGCCACTGCCAGAGATAATAAATGTAGGTTGATTGATTGACAGTGGGTATTGTTGCCAGTTGATGAATTGTTATATCTACTATAAGTTTGTATAAATTAATTCGTAGTACAATAAAGTATGTGTAACTGATATCGTATATTTATTTAGTGATCTTTTAAGTTTTTTTATTTTTGTATAAAGGATTGTAACATATTGTAAAGACTTACTAGGTTTTATTATGGTTGTAGCTACAGGGAATAAATCTAAGAAAGGTGACATTGTTTACTATATAAGTATAAATAAAACACTTGTTGGTTATTGGTATAATCGATTTTAATGTCCGTATCACACAAAACATCTTGCGTAGGTAGTCACTTATTTACAAAAATATTACAAAGTACACTTATATAACGAACGTCTTAATTAATTATAAAAAAAAAAAAAACAAAATCAATTGGTTTCGAAAGAATTAACCTACTAAAAATTTAACTACAAAGAATTAAATTGCACAGAGGAATATAAAATTTTGGTAACAGCGCCATCTATAATATCTTAGACTAAACAATCACATTTTACGAGCAAAATCAGCATAAAAAACGCTACCAGGTTTTTGCTTTTGCATTTTCGTCAATTTTTCTGCTACTATATTTTGATAATTATTAGGTATCATATTTATGAGTTCTTTTCTTCTAGACTCATTAATCAATATTTTAATTTTATTGGCATTTTTATTTGCAATGAATGTGTGATCTACAGTAAAAGTAGGACTTGCACCATCTCTCAAATCTTCTGTGTTTGTATCACTGACATTAACTTTTCCCGTATCTTCCAAATTATCTAAGAAACTGAAATTTCTCGGTATATTGCTCCAAGTCTCTAATTCATCTTTCAAGTATTTCTTTTTGATATACATTGCGATGTTATCTACAGAGTTTGCACCTTCAGTTTTTTTGGCAAACTCTTGAAATTCTGCGAGCAAAATTCTTAGGGATTTCGAATGAGTTTTACAATACTTTCTGATCATTTGACTGGTTTTGATAATATCTTTAGTTGTCGCACCTTTTTGTATCTTCATATCGTGGAACCCTTCGAGGTTGAAGACACAATTTTCGAGTGTGATCTCTTGTATTTCTTTGATGTTCATTTTGTTGTTCTTGTTGTGTCGGTATAGCTTGGGGAAGTGTTCACTGACGTAATGTGATGATGGTGGAAGGTTTGAGAGCAGGTTGAACTCATGAGCGCGGCTCGTCGAGCGGTCCTCCGCTGATAACTTGTCCTCCTGGAATTTGAAAGAAAAATAATTAGTTCTATTGTTTTTCTTAAAAGCAGCATTGTCTTTTATATTTAGATATTATGTCTTATATATTTAGACACATTCACATTCTTCTAAGCATCTATTCTCTTCCCCGTGTCTTTCTACTCAATACTAAAAGTGGTGTCAAACAACAGGTGATCCGTGGAGGGCGTCCTGGATCACCTTTTATTTGACAGTGCTACTACGCTATCTACAGTTCTGTTTTAGATGTGTCTATCTATCTAGCCTGTAATGTGATACTGCAGAGAAAAGACGTAGGCCTTTGCCCTGCAGTGTGACAATACAGGCTAGACTTGCCACACACTTATTTTCTCTGCCAATATGGGGTTGTCCTTCCAGTTGGAGTTAAGCTAGTCCCTTCATTCGCTAGGTATGGTATCTTGATAATTTATTAAAGAAATTGATATTGTTGAGCTCACCATAGACTCGAGGCGGTGGAAGTAGTTGCAGACGTGTCGGAACTCGTTCTGCTGACCACACTGCAGCCACACGATGAAGGCTCTTCTGATGGTCACGGTGGTGTATGCTGGTGATGGCGGCTCCAGCAGCAAGTGGCAGCTGCTGTCGTTCGGCAGGAGGGAGAAGTGGCCCATGATTGTGCTGGAAAATGTTGAAATTAATTGTGATAATCAGTAAATTCTTATTAGTGTGTGTACACATGTATCAAGATTATATTTTATTATCAAAAACATATCAGTCGTGAACGTTCACAGTTGGACATAGGCATCCAATAGTATACTGATGTGTTACACGCATAATCAGCCTATAATATTCCCACAGCTGGAAAACAGGCTTCCTCTCTGTGAGAGGCAGTGGGAAATAATTCACCACACACGCCCAGTACGGGTTGGTGGATGCTACATTGTGTTAAAAATGTTGTTCTAGGACATACCGGTTTCCTCACGATGTGTTATGGTTTTAAGTATAGGTAATACTCCTCTGCCTACCCCTAACGGAATTGCAGTCATGTTATGTTATGAATGATTCAGTTCGAGTCATTTCAGAACATTATTTTGTATCTACAAGCTACCATGGTGTAAGACAGGAGATTTGACGGGGTTGCCCTAATTTTAAAGATGTCAAGGGTGCGACCGGGATTTTAAAAGCGTCCGGGTGAGATTTTACGTTTCAAAGTGCGTATTCATCGCACTTAAGAGCCTTGCAGTGCCGTGTACTAAGTGCCTGCAAACGTTCAAAAGAACCCGATGGCACTTTCAGTCTATAACCTGTCAATCAAATACAAATGAAAACCGTTTGAAAGATGCGCAACCACTGAAACAAGGAGATAGTTTTAAGTATTTCAAGATCAAAGTAGATAACATATTTACAATACCTACTTAACAAAACAAACGCAAACTACATAACATAACACCTTATTTCCCCGAAGGGTTGGGCAGAGGTGTACATTACACCTACATTTTGCCTAACAAAAGGGCACAAATCTAGAGTAAGGGCTACTACTGACAAATTTCAGATAACACAATAACACTTCCATGGACCTAGGATTCATGCTCAGCAGTAAGTAGCGCTTGCGACCATTAAACCAAGAAGCAGTCAGAAGCAATAATTAGTTGTAACTATTTACCGAACAATATAATTTGAAACAACACTACGTAAATGACCAGTCGTAATGTCCAGTCTGATGATCGGCCATTCAGTACAAACCATCAAAGGTTTATTTTCCTTTTACGAAACTAAAATAAAACAGCGAACGGTCTACAATAAAAATGATTTGTTTCAAAAGAAAATAGTTTAATTTGTAAGCAAATAAACAAAATGAAAGTTAGACATTAAAAATTATCGCTAAGATCTATTGTAACCGTTCTGAAAAATATTTCAGGTACGGTCATAAAAATGAATGATTTTTTCTAACACTTACAACCGTTATTCCCAAGTAGTAAAGTTGAGAATCATGTAGCAAGTTATTTTGCGAAATTAAAGGGCGATCCATAAATTTTGTTTACAACTTTGGCAGAGCTTTGACCTCCTTGTTATGTTCTAGAACAGTAACAATTGGCTGGATTTCGATGTTCTTAGTAAAGATAAAGTTTATGGATTCTGACGAAAGGAATGGTATTGTTTTAGAATACTGCAGATGCTAAGGCTTATACAATGTGAAATTTAATTCGTTTGCATACTCATAAGGGGTCATTTTACTCATCATTATGAACAACTTTCACTATGGGGCCAAAACTGAAATCGCGAAAAAAAAATCTGCTGTTCCCTACATAATAACGAGCTATGCGAACATAAATGTATGGAACAGCTGATTTTTTTCATCATAATGATGAGACCCCTTAAGAGGATGCAAACGAATTAAATTTCACATTGTATATAGGACCTCCTACCCTATTTTAAAGTTTCAATTTACTTTCAACGAAGTCAAGTATAACATAACATCACGCCTGGCATCCTCGAAGGGTTAGGCAGAGGTGTGTGCTCATTCACATTTCGCCAGTTAACTTGTCATTGTTTGTGCGTAAGCAAGCGTGAGGTCCAAGGTTTGATACCCGATTTAAACACTCTTATTGGTATTGGAAAGTTAAGTATTAACTGGAGTTTAATTGTGCTCAATAAATTGCCATGATCAATAATTCAAATATTATTTTCTTTTACTAGATTACAGATTAATCTGTTATGATTAAGTAGATACATAAAATATTCAATCGCTTAATAGTATAATTTTATTATTACTGCAAATGATTAAAATCTTACTCTTTGAGCTAAACTTACCTATTATGATTGAGGGTCGTCATTACAACCAAAATATGATTACAATTAGATCTACTAATCACAAGGTATAGAAGAAGTTGAAAATATAATTTTTAATTCAATTATTACTTACTCTTTACTATGATTGAACTTTTTTATTTCTTTTATTGACAAACATACTAAGCCCTCTTCCCATGGGGGGGGGCAGAAGCTACAGAAGGCCACCTGCTATGATTCTTACGTATTCCTATTGCTTCTTTTACGGTCATACATCAGGTCATACACGTACGCCGGTTGCGATTACTACTCACATGACCTTTCTCAGAAATTATCATTGAGCATTTAATACTTTAAAAGTTTTGAAGAACGCTAGTACCTACAATAATCTACCTGCAGTCATTCACATCTCCGCCCCTAACACGACCCACTTAGGGTCGTGTTAGGGGCGGAGAGCATAGAAAGTATACACACATAAACTTACGCCTTCTTCCCATGGGGGTAGACAGAAACTACAGATCACCACCTGCTAAGGTCCTTAAGTATTCCTTTTCCTTCTTTTACTTTCATATATGTACCTCACCTAGCTTTTTGAAGAACATCGACACCTATGTCCTCCTTCTCCTAGGTCCTCGGAAGACATAGGTATCTAGGCCCTAGGACCTAGGGCATCCGCAAAGGCACACAAAGCATCAAAGGAAGCATAGAGTAGCAAGTATCTTTTACACTATTTAACTACAGCTGATAAATAGCAACTGTAAGTGTATAACAGACTGTTTCGTTTTTATCCCCAGTGACATATTCTAAGAACGTGTTTCATTAAACATACCTTATAGGAGTGTCGGTCAAGATTCAAGATAGACATCATTATAGCTATGTATATTACCCCGTCCTATAATATGACTACATTATGCAGTTAGGAACAATAGTAAGAAACCCTATCTCACTACTTAAATCAATCAAACTGTCTAGCCTTTCCCGAACTATGTTGTGGTCGGCTTCCAGTCTAACCAGACGCACCTGAATACCAATATTTTATATGGAGCGACTGCCTATCTGACCTCCACAACCCAGTTACTGGGTAACACGATAGCCTAAGAAACCCTATTTCACTACAGTACATAAATTACTTACTTGTCTCAAAAATATAACTCGAATCACCTCACTTCAATAGACGTAATTAGTTTATTAACTATGATTGTAATAAGTAAATTAAGTAATTACTATAAGTAATTAGTACAAAATGTCGTGTCTGTTACGTGGCGGCCGCGCGATCGCAAGCTCTGTCTAAAATGATCACCTACGATTTTGTGACGAAAATATTTTATTCGTTTGCAAAATACCCACGATTTTAATTATGTTGTAAAAATAGTAATCAATTGTGGGTGAAATTCTCGTACAGTATGTGGTGTACCCTTCATTGGCGATGTTATAAAAATATCGACGGTATGTCAATATGTAGGATGATCTGCAAATTATTGCAGCGTGATTAAAAGATTATTCTCCATTTTTTTCATAATACCTGGTCTTTCAAACAGATTCTTAAGCGCCTTCCCTTAGGTAACTAAAAACAATCAAAATCTAGTCGCAATCTCATCTCGGCAACAATCAATGTCAAACATGTTGGGAAATTATCGAAACGTTGTTAAAAATACGGGAATTGTCATTGATTAGTTCAGGTGATCATGCCAGTATTTAAAGGTACCAGAGGGGGCAGTTCCCGTAACTTTAAGAACGTTCAGTCTGATCTTAGTCTCAATCTGAAATACCTATTATTTACCTATAGTTTTGACAAGTTTTTGACGTTGATTTGCTCTAAGATGAGATTGCGACTTGAATTTAAACGTTTTTTAAGTACGAGAATTGGCCTTCTGATAGAATGCGTGATGGTGTCATTTCATCTACTAATTAGTTTTATATTTGGAACATGCTTAAATAAAATAATACATACATTTTGTTTGAAAAATCTTTTTAGTCATAGTTTCTGTTAGCTTTTTACGGACAGAAGGGCTCTCATACAATTTATTGGAAAGTTAAACAATTTAAAAAAAAACTTAGTGATGATAGGTAGACTATTGTTTTTTAAACGTATGTAGCTGAAGTAGGGTAGGAAATGTAGGTACATATAGGTGTGTAATTATTCTATGTTTATATATCTATGTTTTAATTTTATTTTTTACTTACCACAACGTTATGATTTAATTTCGTCCTTTTTTGTATTACCTTTTTTATTTTTATTTTTTATTTAGTAGAACATGATTATGTATTAAATCATTCAGTCGGTTATTAAATATAAGATATATCTAGAATATACATAGGATTTTATAATATTACTTATACATTTTTTTGTATTTTTTTAAGCTCTTTTATCTATAAATTAAACATTTTAATATTAATGGCACCGCCACCTAGGCAGTGGCTTGGGAACTATCAAGTCTGAGCGAACTTATAACATACACAAGTAAAAGCACCTTATTGTATTATTACCTACCTTATTGTATCGGTACATAGTAATACATCATTATTGTAATATACATAATATATTATTGTAGGTACACATAAAGAAAGTAATTACAACACCATAAAAATCGATTAATTTATAGCCATCTTGTTTTAGCAAAATTTAACAAAACTTTTTTTATTGCACTTTTTGTGCATATTTTTTAACAGATTTTATGTATTTTTTTTGTTGTTGTAAGTAACTTATAGTTTTTCAGGACTCACAAGTTAGTATAAATAAGTTGCTTAACTTATAAAAATATACACGTAGATATTTTAAAACAACATGATCAAAGTCAGTTTTCCAATCACCATTCAAAATAACACCTCGTCAAAACCGTAATTTACAACACTTTACTAATACATTACGTAATATAAGGCCACTCTTGTCTATCACTTTATAAAAACAACGCAATGTACTCCGTAATCCATTTTTAACATTAACCATCAAAATGCGAACGTGGTCTTAGGAATTGCTCGATTCCCGCTAAAGTACTTGAAGAAGGCCTCGACAGAACTATTGCCGTCCCTTTCTGGCTCGCAACTAAGAATCCGCTCCCTCGCGGTCGTCTCTTTCAGCCTTTCGTCACTCCATATTGACTTCGGGAAAGGGGGCCATGAATAATTGACGTGATCCAGCACTTTTCTCGGTACGGGGAAACTAACCCTCGAAGTTGATTGGGTTACGTTAGGTATGGAAGCCCTTATCCAGATGTTCAGAGAAATTGGCGAAACTTTCTCTAAAGCCGCTTTTGCACGTTCATTGCTGGTTATGTTCTCAGGCCATCGCGGTGTTGGTAGCGTGTCTGCTGGTGGTGCGGTGTTGTAGTAGATGTCATTAGATGCACGATCGCTATCGTTTGGGAAGGCGCTGTCACTGCTAGCCATGGACACGGTGGTACTTCGGAGGGAGGATTTCTTTGAACATCGACATTTAAGACGGTTGCAGGCAAAGCAGTCGTGAAACTTGTATTCTTCTAGCAGTTTGATCAGGTCGCGACGAATGGTTTGTAAGTTTAACTCCTGTTGGCAAGAAACCAAAAAATATGGTGTTATACATAAAAACAGTTTATACAGGGTGGGCAGATATTTAATAAACGTATATATATAAACAGGCATAGATAAACTATTTATTTTTGTTTCAGATAAATACATATAATTATTCAAAAATTTCATTTTATAAGGCACTTGTTTTCCCGAAAACTAAGGCTGGCAAGGTACCATACATAAGCATAGTTTATGTAATACGTTTAAAAGGTTTTCAAACTCGCTACGTGTTCTCAAAGAACCACAAAAAGTTTAGTATATATGTAGGTACGTGACTTAAATCAGCTAACTTGTTGCGATGTTTTAGTGTAGTAGGTAAACTACAAACCTACCTACTATATAGGTCTTACAAAATGAACGGATACTTTATCCAGAGGTTATTTGTGTTACAAACTTAGAAATGAAACACAAAAAAATATAATTATACCAATATAGTCCATGTATCTTACGATATGAATCGTGATAATTAATTATTCAAAAGAAAACACCAAATTATTATTTATGAAAAAAAAAATTGACAATTTCAGAAACCCTAAAAGTAAATAAAATAGCATGTGTATATATGTATATATTCCACAACTATTTACAACAATATAATGTTGAAATAATAGTATTATTAATTAATATTAAAAACATATTATGTATATATACCTACATAATGTACTTACCAACTGAAACATCACGTCGTCATAATAATAAACTTGAGATTTCTTCATTTTCACCAAAACACAGAACACTAAATACTTAGTTTATACACTGCATATCTGTCACACTCGGAAATCAAATTAAAAACTAAATTAAAGTAAAAATCTCGAAAGTAAAAAAAACTTTTTTCCTTCTAAATCATCCCTCAGTCCCCGATTTCGACCACCGGGTAACTGAGATCGATTTTTGTTTTGGCAATGGTTTTATGCCTTTGCGCATCCCCTAATGAGTCCCACTTCGGTTGTTTCCGTCAATGTTCGGGAGTTCCCATCGCCCTAAGAGAGGCTTACGGAAAAATAGCATGTTACTAAGAAAGTGTTAGGGATTAATTCAAAGTAGTTTATAACCTTTTTGTTATTAACTTGGCTTAGTTAATGAGGTGAATATTTTCAAGTAATGTGCTAATGAGTGATTAGTCATTCTTTTAACTAGGGTATTAACCATGAGAATAAACTTGTTATTGTAAATACTTTAGTGTCACACAGTAACACTTCGCATTCCGTTGCTTATGTAAGTATACCTATCTAACGACTTCAAAAGACAATTATTGTCATGTCAATTGGACTATATTTCTTTTTTGTTTAATTTTCTTCTTGAACTGTTTACCGAGTCTGACAGTTTTCGGATAAAAATGCCTCGCCCAGGATAATCACAAGCCTTGTATTTTACTCTTATTCTATTAAAGTTGATATTAGAAATGAATCACTTCTTAAATCCATGATTCTGATCTGAGCCCATGGAAATTCCTCCAAATCCAACCATCTGATATGCAAGGATTTAAAATGTCTAATTTTGTTATAACATGACCATGCCTATGCAAACAAAGAGCAATTTGCCTGCCTGGCAACTAATAATACCAGCCTATTAATGTCCTACTGCAGGTAGGGTTGCCTGGTGTCCGGCTTTAGCTGGACGGACATGTCCGACTTTTTATAATCGTGTCTGGCCAAATATACAATGTGAAATTTAATTCGTTTGCATCCTCTTAAGGTGTCATTGTAGTCATCATTATGAACAACTTTCACTATGGGGTCAACACTGAAATCGCGAAAAAAAAAATTTGCTGTTCCATACATTTATGTTCGCATAGCTCGTTATAATGTAGGGAAAAGCAGATTTTTTTTCGCGATCTCAGTGTTGGCCCCATAGTGAAAGTACAATGATGATGAATAATAATGAGTACAATGACCCCTTAAGAGGATGCAAACGAATTAATTTTCACAGTGTATACAAGTCCAGCCTATCCGGCTTTTGTCAACCCGCCCCGCCAAAAGACGCCGAACAAAAGCGCGCGAGGGACTCATTAACTGTTTTAGTTACTTTCAATGTAAGTAAAGAAATTACAAATTATTTTAGTAAGAACAACATGTGATTCATAATAAAATAATTAAGACTTACTCTTCGTAAGTCTCAAATTAATAACAGTAACAAACACAAATAAAAGTATCGTTTCCATTTAAATACCAGTGTCAGTAATGTCCAAGATAAACTCAGAAAGTACATATGAATTGAAAATGTCACATTGGTACTTACCCGGATCCGGACCCACAACCTCATGCATCAGAGGCGAGGCCTTAATCATTACACCATCGCGACATTACAACTTAAGAAATATTAATCTTCAAAAACACAGAACACTTCTTTGCAACGTAAGCTACTTAGCACCTTTAATCCTTAAAAACAGTTACTAGAACTAAACAATTGTTTGTAAACGATTATTTACTCGTGAAAGTTGAAGTTGTAAAATAACGGGGGGGATCAAAGTAGCCGACTTTTAAAAGTTAAAAACAAAGGATTCGTTGGGTTAGTGTTACTTGCAATGCACATGTTGCTTGCATTCTTTTCTGGTTCGGAAGGCAGGCAGCAAAGGGACAACAAGTTATTTTGGGTTTCTTTACAAAATGTCAAATAGTCCGAAACTGCTATAGTGAAAGGAACTAGTCGTTATTTTATCAGCACATCCTTTAGGAATTCTTCTAAAATTAAAACTTCGTGAGACAGACTGGACTTGCCAATTGAACATTTTAAAATCACCAACACGTTATGAGAAGGTTTGCATTGTGAATAATGCTTCTTTTTCCCAGAACGAGAAAAGGCCTTCACTGGAACAGTTATATTATATAATATCACGCCTGTTTTTCCCGAAGGGTTGGGCAGAGGTGCACCTACATTTCGCAAGTTATATGTTTAAGTTCCATGTAATAGGGGGCGAGCCTATCGCCATCAACCGGGTACAAATGCAGACCAGCGGGGTAATTGTGTTACTCACTAACAATTGCAATGCCCTTCATATTTGACGGTTCGACAAAATTCATTGCGGTATTACATTGTCGAGCAGACGAATTTTTTAAACATATGAAGCAATGTATTATATAGGCATTACTGTTGAAGTTGTTACGAACTGTGTCCAAATAAACATTATTCTTTCTTTCTTCTTTCTTTCTTTCAATTAGGGTGCCAGGTTGCGTAAATACAAAGGTGGATGCAACACAGACAGTTGCTGTTCTGTAACGTAGCCGTGTCCGTATGAATAAAGAATTACAAACACGATTACACCACAGACATTTGAAAACTGTCTGCAATATGACATTGTTTTACAAAAAAAAACTGTAATACAGCTTATAAGTATTCGCTCTGTCTACACTGCAGCCATGCTATTCTGTAAACATCTCACCGTGAAAACTTGGGTGAAGTGAGCTGTCAATAGTGTCAATCCCTGTGGAATGACAGCTTACTTCACCTAAGTTTTCACGGTGAGATGGTTACAGAATAGCACTGCAGGTATCACACTTGCTTGCGACGTAACGCACCTTGCGCTAATACTAAATAGCCTGCCTAGCTGCGAGCAACATGGAAGTAGCGCTCGCCCGGCTCGCGGGCGTTTAGTCACATTTCTAACCTATCCTAACCCATTTTATCTAGTTCACAATTTTTCGACAGTTTATAATCTAACGGAAATAATACTATGGGTGTCTGCGTTGAATCCGCCTTTTCATCTAAACTAATATTATAAAGAGAAAAGATTTGATTATTTTTATGTTAGTTTGTAATAAATAAACTCAAAAACTACTGGACCGATTTAAAAAATTCTTTCACCAGTAGAATGCTACCTAAGTTATCACTGAGTAACATAGGCTATAATTTATAAAGATATCACGCGGACGAAGCCGCTGGGGGAAGCTAGTTGCCTTATACAAACAAATGCGCCTGCACTACAAATCGCTATGTTGCAGCTGGGTTTTGGACAGACTATTACTGCTTTAAGTCATTCGCAAGATAATACAGCACAGACTATGGGTGTATGTGTTACATCCGCCTTTGTATTTACGCTGCCGGGTTGCTACTGAGAAATTTCTGACGGAAAAACCCAATAACACTTTGCCCGACCTGGGAATTGTACCTAGAACCTCATGATCATTAGTAGCGCTTGCGTACACTAGTTTATAGGACTATATCGTTATTTGAATATTGCTGATTGAAAGAATGAGCCCAGCTACTGTCTAAACTTGTATGAAATGTGTTTTTTAATATAAATCATTCTTTCACGATACCGGAAAATGATATGCCCTAACGCAAGGGTTGATGTAAAAATAAAAGGGATGGATGACAGAAATATTAATTTCAATCCCACTTTTTTACTAAACTGTGTAACGTAAGTTAGAATTGATGGCACAGTCAGACGTATGAATAGTACTCAGGTTGTGTATAGTTTCCGTTGTATCATAACATAGGTTAGGAAACCAGTTTTAACTCGCTTAGAAAGATGTTTGTCTATACATTTCCGACATAAGAATGCATTAGATACAGAATCCTGCCTGTTTAGTTTCGTTAACGCACTAGGAAGTGGTGAAGGGTGGGCGATTTGGGGAACTGTCTTATGTAATTTTGACGTTCGAAAAGTGCTGACTCTCAGCCTAGTTTGAATAAATGACTTTTGAATTTTTCCTGCTGCAATTTTTTAAATGTAAGATTTACTTGTACTATATTCCATTCTGTTTTTCGCTTGTGGCAATATCCTTTCATGAACCACTATTGAGCTATACCTACCTACTGTTGCATTGAAGCCAGTTCTCCGTGCATTAGTCTACTACACTAAAAAGGTAAACTAAAGGTAATAAACGTGTTCAGTTTAAAGCCATCTTTAACATCATGTACCACTGTGTATGAAGTTTAAATAAATAAACAGGAATAATACAGCTTCCTCAACCAGTGGCTCACGTGCTTCACATTTCTTCAAAAACGATCCAATGAAATGCATCGGGAAATAACGGAATACCAGTATCTACACTCTATATCTCATCTGACTAGACATTTCAATGTCCAGGATTCTCTTAGTAGATATTATAAATTATTATTTGGTGGTACACTTTGTGTTGCCATCTGACATTATGCTGAGCTGAGGCCCTTTTGTCATTATAATCATTGTTTTCCGTTTTTTTTTTAGTTATAAGGTGTATTTTTGCTGCTGTAATGCCATTAAACGCATTTTTCTTTCATTCTTTCTTTCTATTTCAAATTAATGGAAAAGACAAAGAATATTTATTCAGAAAGAAAGTTCATTTACAAACACCGAAACTGAGATCGGGACAAATTTATGTATGTCTTACAAATAATAAAATTATACCACGTGGGAAATGAACCCCCGACCCATAGCGCAGATGCTTTACTGAGCCATCCGTGCAATACAGGTACCTAGAAAAAATCAAAAATTTGTACAATACGTCTTTTAAACCTTATTAAAAATAAAAAAAATTGGTAAGACTTCGTCTAAGACAACCATGGCTTAAATGGTTCTAAATTGTCTGTACTATCTTCGCCTTAAAGCTTTGCACCCATCTTCCAATCACCCTGTATAATGCCAATAAAATAATTTCTTATTAAAACTACTTTCTAACATTTTGAATTGGTATACATAAGGACAGCAGTATAATGATGGTGATTTTAAACCCCTCAACAAAGTCCACTCAAACCAAAGCCTATCATCAAATCGCATCATCGGTCAGCAAATATCCACCGGTTATCATAAGCCTCCTGCCTTCCAATCTGACCTATCTACTCATCTGACGGCATTCGGGATGACTGACTGCTGTAATTAAGCCACCGCAACTTGTCTGCCCAGTGCGGTGTGCCATCCGTCTGTCTCGATTCATATTATAGTGTTGTAACACGAAGGTGTCGATACTTTTAGCTGCAATATAACAATTTGTTGTTGACGAACAATACCAATGTCTGGTGAAACCAAACGCGTCTTAGAGCTGTCAAACATGATAGTTTGTGTTCCTTGATCGACTTTTGCGTAAGAATATCTGAGCAGCTGACCTTAGTTATCATGAATAATTAATAAAAATGGTAGTAGATCCACTTCACATAAGCGGAACTTCAAATTATCGAAGGAAAAATTCGTTTCGGTGAATACAAAAATGTCATTTGCATTATTAACTCAATATATTTTCAAATTGGGCTGCACGAAACGTCAGTTTATGTTACTGTTTTATTAATATCATTTTTTTCATGAATTAATCTAACAGCAACAAGCTGCACTACTCAGCAATCAACTCTATATGCAGTTACTTTTAAAACTTATTACGATTTTGATTTACTAAAATAATGTTTTTCTTCTTTTACAGGTAAGTTTGTGATTATGAAATTCTACGAGCAAACGTTACGTACTTACTTCCTCATAAGGTACATACTTAGTTTAAGTCTGTTACGCAAAGCCCTGGATTTCCATATTGTGTTAAGAAATCTAATTAATTTTCTCTGAATCGCTAGTAATTCAATTACTTTGAAGTTTTGCCTTAAGTAACACTAATTAATTTATTAAGTAAGAACCACGAGGCATTTTCAATAATTAGAAAGAAAGAAAGAAAATACGTTTATTTGCGGTACACATGATTATTAATAATTAACAATAATGTAGGTCAACAGCCTATCGTAGTCCACTGCTGGATATAGGCCTTCCCCAGGCTGCGCCACAACACCCGTCCGCCTTCCGCATACAGTCTGTCCCAGCCACGTGCTTAAGGTCGTCGGTCCACCTAGCTGGGGTCCGTCCCACACCACGTTTACCGATGCGCGGTCTCCACTCCCGGACTCGTCTGCTCCACTGGCCTTCGGTCCATCGACTCACGTGGCCAGGCCACTGCCACTTCAGTTTGCTTATTCTGCAAGCTATGCCGGTGACTTCGGTTCTTTTCTGGATAATTTCATTCATGATTTTATCCTTCAAAGAAACTCCGAGCATAACCCGCTCCACAGCGCGCTGAGCGACCTTGAATTTGTGGACCAGCCTGACTGTCAGTGTCCACATTTCGGCACCGTATGTCATAACGGGCAACTCGGACTGGTTGAGGACCTAAGTCTTCAAACATTGCGGGATAGGTGACGAGAAGACTTGACGAAGTTTCCCAAACGCTGCCCAAAGTAACTGGATTTAGAGACACTTCCTAATGAAATTATTCATACATTAGATATCCTATGATAGACAAAAATCTATGTTCATGTAAATGGGGGCCTTCTTTTATTCTTACAATCGCAAATAGCCCACAAGCACACAACTACGAACCCATTATCCCAACACTACATTCAATAAACCCCATTATCCTTCCATTTAACTGAAAAGCACATCACGGATCGATATCTCATATAGCCCAGCATTGTCTCCCAACATTGCGAAGAATGCCATCTTAATATGCGAGCGGCAAATATCGAGCGCCGCACTTCACTATGCGAGGAATGCCACTGACGCGTAGGGACGTGACCGGATTACCGATACCGATATTGCGATGGAATATTTTATAAATTGGACAAAAATTCAAGGTGTCTGTTGGTTTTATAAGTGGTGCGTGTTAATGGAGACGTTAGGATCATTTTTTGGGTAGTAGGCTGTTTGTGAGTGGAAATATAGAGAAAATATTTGCAAAGCTATGAAGTTGTTTTGAAGATTAGTTTAATCATGATGGTTAATAAAATAATTACCATTCTATTTCTATTTCTATAATAATGGATGTAATTAAGACACAGAACAATAAAATAACCTTGAATAGAAAGAAAATAGTAAAATATGTCACTTCTTTTACATAACAAGCATGACTGTACTCTTAAACTAAATTAATTTAAAAAAAACATATTAACTCCGCACCAATAACAAAGTAAGTCATAAAACATTCCTGCCTGCGCTGCAACTACCATGTAATTACTTCTTCCACACAATAGTTTTCAAAACACACTCACCTCATCGACTATGCGCGATTATTAAGGCTCATTTACATACGTAGGTCGTGCGGCTGCGTGCGAATACCGCATTTCAATTTAAACTCATCGTATTCATAGGCTCAAATGTTAACCCCCTCGTTAGTTGCAAATGACATTTGAGTAGAGTCGTGTAGTTACTAGTGATGTTACGATTTCACTATTTCAATGATGTTCTGCAAATTCTGAATTAAAACTAATCTAATTTATGCCATACTACTATAACTTTTGAGTTGAGCTACACGATTTCTAACAAATGCGTGCACTGACTGGACAGGTCCACTCAAAGTTGTGCTTCTTACTACGAAAGACAATTTCGCACACTAATCAGCATGTTCCTCTTATTTTGTCCAAGATAATTTATGGACTTTAAAAGAAACATGTAACCTCTGAGTGTTTTTACAAAAAGTAGTCGGTTAGGAAACAGCGACCTCTAAATGTTCAGATAAGTGATATACGAGATAGTTTGGTGACCTTGACTTATACTCGCTGTAGAATCAGCAGGAGTGGTAATATTATGATTACCAACGTAGTTACATAGTATAAAAATATTAGGTAAGACAACATATCGCGATATCGCGACCTCGGCACACAGGCAACGGAAGGAACACGGGTGGGTTTTAGTCAGTAAAAGTCTGACACGCCCTCCCGCTCCACCCAGAGCGGGAGAAGTTATTTGATAATTTCCCATCCAAAAAAAAAAAAAAAAAGGTAAGACAACACAAAATGAATCATGCCCAGTCAACAACAACAAGTACTAAAAAGATTATGAAATACAGATAAGAACGCATCACACCTTCCACCCTTTAACCCAACCCCAGTTGATATTCTTACGGCGTCCTCTTCCGGTATTCGTCCCCGTTCCGACCCGTCCCGAACCGGTCCGATCCGTCACGACACCGCACATTCCTTGGCACGTTATGAGCTATAAAGTGCTTTGTAATAAACCCCTTTTTATATCATCTAATCATGTAATGGATTGCAGAGCTATAATATTTGATAGGTGAAAGGTGAGGGTGAACTGTACAGGATTTTGGTAGATTGGTCATGATGATTATGTCAAGTTGAGGAAAGCATGATGAATGAATTAAGGTTGTTGGATATTATTTTCTTTGTGAAGTCTATGAAGTTGTTATAAATTATTTTGTAAATTGCTGAGTACGTATAGCGTTTATCCAAATAAAGAATCCAAGTTTAAAATTTTGGTGAAAGCTCTTGTCTTTATTTTTTTAAAGTTTGAAACTAGAGATTTTAATTTACGTCATCGTTGTTGTAATTTTTGTAGGAGCTCGTGGCTAAGTAACAATAGCCGCACGGGTCGATCCACCAGGTTAAACTACGCTTGCTGCGGTTGGTCCATCGATGGGTGACCATCTTTACATACCGAGACTCCTCCGTGCCCCGGAAAGCACGGCGGCGGCGGCGGTTTGTTTGTTTGTTAATTTGTTGTGGTTTCCCAGTTACTGGGTTGTGGAGGTCAGATAGGCAGTCACTCCATGTAACATACTGGTATTCAGCTGCATGCGGTTAGACTGGAAGCCGACCCCAATATAGGAAAAGGCTAGGCAGATTGATTGTTGGTGTAATTTTATTAAAAATAATAAATCATTTAATAATCATTTGAAACACGTTTTGTGTGAAACAAATTATTATTTTCTACATTAAACTAATAAATATAGCAAACAATGATGAGCAACCAAGTAACTGCTGAAATAAAAATAAACCTGCTTAATACAACACAATTTCGCTCGCCAAACAAAATCGTATACATACCTATACCGTGGTATATATATGGTGTATCGTGTACATATTGTATCGTACATCTACATAGTAATAGTGCAATATTGCAAAATATTTACCATCGATATCTTAAAGATCGACGTCAGCCCATCGCTATCCATAACGAGGGGGCGTGGCTAGACGTGTCGTTGCCATGACAACCAGGGCGACTCACCCGCGTTCCTGAAACATACGGGAGAAGGAATTTGAGGCGGGCGCGAGCGGTTTTTGAAGAAGGTATTTTTGTGTGATGGTATTCGGAACAAACTGGAGCACAATATGCTTTGAGCATTTTTTATCGATTGGCAATCGATAAAAAATGCTCAAAGCCTTGTAAAATTGTTCATACCGCATAATATGCATTAGGATCATGGTTTACTATAATGACGGAGGAAGTACAAGTTACTGTATCATTAAATTGATTCCACAAGCCCTTTCGTTTGATATGTCATACGGTACAAATTGCAAAACTTTTTTTTTTTTTCCAGTTTGCCCTCGAAAACAGATCCCTATATTCAAAATCAATTTATTTACGGTACACGTCCGTGTTTGGGTCACAGAATTTAATATGTGTACAAAATTTCAACAAAATTGGTCCAATAGATTCGGAGCAAATTGGCTGTAACAGACAGACATCCAACCAATCAGACAGACACACGAGTGATCCTACAAGGGTTCCGTTTTTTTTGTAAAGAACCCAAAAAAATGTGGTTTTGAAGCCTACTAACTCATTAACATTTCCTATTCGTCATTGTTCCAAATGACGATGACCATTTAAGTATGCCTTAACCATATCCAGCCAATTCATATTTGTTAGTATCCTTCATTTATTCAAAGTAGATTTTAGATAATAGTCTAGAGTCAAACAAAGCTTTTTTTAAGATTGAATAAAAATAAATATTATTTTTAGTTCCGGTTACATTTTCGGTTTAATGGTGACGATGAGTGTACGATTACAGTTCATTCCGTTCATCCGGTCACTGCGATCAGATGTAGGAGTATACCTTACTTTTGAGGTACAGGAGACAACCATGGAGGTGAACATATTATTTATTTATTAATATGGCACTTCAGCGACTAAGGTTGATTACATAAAGAAACAGGTTTGTTTGTTCCTAGAGTAGTCAGCAAGGAAACATCGACCCCGTCTAGTTTACAGAAATGTTTGACGTATAAAAGTAACCAGCTAAATAAATCAGAGCAGAAGCTTGAAAGAGTTTTCGGTAAAAAAAGACATCTGGAACACTGATTGTAGTTGTCACTATCTCATTCACTCACTTGTCACTCGTCGCCATAGAAACCTACTGTAACATTCAAACTTGTGCTCTGTGCGTGTGTTATTATTTGTTTATTTATTTATTGTTTAAACACTTACCCGTATCTTTTTTGCTCATTTTAGCTCGATAAACATTTTCTTGAAAGCTATATCTCATTGTTGATTTTGGTTTTCCTACTGGACTTACGATACGTGTCAGTTTATACGTGAAATACGATATTGTGGTGCCGAGTTGCATCAATGTTACGGTGCATCGAGTGTGTTGTACGCGTGCAACGTATTTAGAGACGTGCAGCCAGTGAATTATCCGTGCAACGGCAAAGCACCTTGATGGAGAACCAAACAACATGACATATTGAAGCATTCAGTTCCCTTCAAAGTTGTTAAGCTAAATGGTGCTGGGACTAAGTTGTTGGGACTGGTCATCTCTTCACTGCCTTGGCTTATATTTATTTTAAAGATTGAATAAAAAAGGGGTACCTACGTCGTTTGTGAGAGGTTTGTTTTGTTTTCCTTTACACTGTTTGATCGTTTTATTAGTATGTAGAATTCTCCCATAAGTTATAAGTATCTGGTACGCCCACTATAGATGTTTATAACTATCCTTACGCAGCCTGTCCACCAGAGATGTGCTAAGCTGCTTAGTGACCGATCCAATTGGATAGTTTGATTTTCATAGGGGTTAAATGAAACGAAGTACCTACGCATAGTTTCGTAGCTTAGCTTCTCCGCTTAGCAACCTCACACATTTCTAATGGAAAGAATGTCTAATTATCTGGTTTTAAAAATATAGGTACATAGTTCTCACTACAGTCTTGGTACATTTTAAGCTGGTTCCAGCCGCTGTCGGACCTAGTGGCAAGTTGTGCCACAATATTAGTTATTAACGTTGCTAAATCTAGTCAAGCGCTACTAGGTTACACCAATTGGTATTTAAATCGAAATTCGATACTGAACTAATTGTGTTTAAACACGCCTGACAGAAAATGATTAGCAATCAATCGTTTTTGAAGTCTAACGAATGAGCTGTTAGGCAGGAAAAGTATTTTTTTTGTTATGAATTATACAAAAAATTGCGCGTTAATTTAAAATAAATGAATTCTTTCAAAATCTAGGTCTAATGTGCTTTTACATGCTCCATTTGTAGCTTTTGTACATGATTGTTTTGGTTAGGGTATGCATGTATAGGACTTTGGTAATGGTTCTTTGAAATCGGAATAACAGTTTCAGCAATAAATCGTCTTTTTGCGTTCCTCAGCGGCAAAATTAGCTTGGATTTTTTTAAGAAAACAATGATTTACATAGACAAAACGTTTATTTAATAACTTGTGTTACCTGCCTTTACGACGATAAGGTTCTACATGGAATTAATTAATGCCACTATGACGTGCTGTGGAATGTTTTTCCATGCTTCCAAGATTCCTCGCGCACATGTGCGCGGCAACTCCGCTGCCGCGAGAAATCGCGGCACAGCGGACAGAGCTCCGGCGGGATCTCATGGCGGCATGGAGAGTGCGATTGTCGCAACCCAGCGCTGGGCACGCCACAATTGTGGCGATAAGTCCCCTCTTTGAGGAGTGGCTAGAGAGGCGCCACGGCGTCCTCACCTTCCGCCTGACACAGGTCCTCACCGGACATGGTTGTTTCGGGAGGTTCCTGTTCAGGATAAAGCGGGAGGAAACGCCCGGGTGTCACCACTGCGTGGATCGCCCGGAGGACACGGTGGAGCATACGGTGGAGGTCTGCCCAGCTTGGGCGGAGCACCGCCGTGTCCTCACGGAGGCGATCGGCGGCGGCGATCTCTCGCGTCCGGCCCTGGTTCAGGCCATGGTCCGGAGCGAGAGTGCATGGGAGGCCGTCACCTCCTTCTGCGAAGCAGTAATGCTCGCGAAGGAGGAGGCGGAGCGCGCGAGGGAGAGGCAAAATGCGCCCCCTCGCGCCCCTAGTCGCCGCAGGAGACGCCCCGGGCGTCGGGAGTCGCGAGCCGACTTCCGGCCACCGTAGGCGCGGGCTTGCGGACGGTGAGCAATGGGTAGCTCGCCGTCCGATAGGGACCAGGCCCGGGTCGACGGCGCGTTGTGTTCCACGCGCGCCTCAAAGAGATGTCAGCACCAACTGACGGGGTCCGGAAGGGCCAATGCCTGCCGGGGTTGCGGGTTTGTCTGAAAGGGATATCGCGACCTCGGCACACAGGCAACGGAAGGAACACGGGTGGGTTTTAGTCAGTAAAAGTCTGACACGCCCTCCCGCTCCACCCAGAGCGGGAGAAGTTATTTGATAATTTCCCATCCAAAAAAATAAAAAAAATAAAAAAAAAAATGCTTCCAAGATGGCAGTTTTCAGCTCCTGCAAAGTGTCTGGAGCTAGTTGGTTAGCTCGAACACGCCTCTTCATTTGATCCCACAAGTGCTCTATTGGATTAATATCAGGGCTTCTTGCTGTCCATTCCATTATTCCATATTTTGATATTAACGTCATGGAGGTATTCTCGAACAATTCTTGCAGTGTGCGCCTTTGCATTACCATACATAAAAATTAAATCCTGGTCCAAAAACCCATCATATGGCATCACATGAGCCTCTAGGCATTGAAGAATGTATCGGTCGCTATTTAGTGGTAGCAACCGTGATCCCGTCACAACCTCAAGGCCAGTTTTTCTTTCAGTAGAAATTCCGCCCCAGACTGTCCATAACCCAGTAGGCATCAGGTGCAGTATCCATAATTTGAACGTCAGAATGGATAAAAAGATAAGGGAAAACTATTTTTTTTAATGCAAAACAAAGAAAAATAACGAAATAACTATTGATTTATAGATGCTCTAACTAAAGCTTGTTCCTTCTTTCAGAGCGACCAAACTCCGAATTTCTTCTCTTTTTCAAATTCGTAAATTCAAATTTGAAACAATGGTGATACCGAAATGATGGCTACTATGTCAGCTTCGAAACTGCATAAAAACTGTTTCTCTGACTTATAATTATTTTAATGCTTTAGGCCTTTAAACATAAAAATGCACGGTGGCTCGATTTAGGAATCGGGGAGTGTATATTGTGCGTTTTACCTACCGTTGTATATGCTATAATAGAAATGAACACGCGCGCCCATCCCAACTACTTGTCCGTATGTTCTCCTATAAAGTCATACCGTGCACAACGTACACACTTATTTTACTTTCTCAACGCATCAGTATGTAGAACTATCACTTAATATTTATTTCTTTTCTTTTGCAAATGTCAAAGAATGTAAAGGTGTAAAGGAAAGATGGTTTCTTTTTTGCTCATTAGTGATATCTCGGTATGTTGAAATACATTTTTCATATTTTAGAGGTGTTTTTGTAAAAAAAGTTTATCGAATATTTAGTTGGTTGTGGTGTAAAGTCTTTCATATTTTTCTTATGAAAATTTGTTCTTAAATGGGGCAGTATGAAAATCATATTTTAAACCACGTATACAATGTGAAATTTAATTCGTTTGCATCCTCTTAAGGGGTCATTGTAGTCATCATTATGAACAACTTTCACTATGGGGCCAACCCTGAAATCGCGAAAAAAAAATTAGCTGTTCCATACATTTATGTTCGCATAGCTCGTTATAATGTAGGGAACAGCTGATGACAGCTGAATCTATCTTAAAAATCAATTGCCGTGCGTTAGTCTCGCAAAAACTCGAAAATGTTTATATTGTTTTTTATGTTTGTTATGATTTGTTTTTTGTTTGTTTAGTTCACCTCCACTCTGGGGTGGTTTAGAAAAAACCCAAAGGAACAGCCGGAAAATCTAAAAAATCGTAAATTTGTCTCTCATGGCACGACGTTCACTGGGTCATCTAGTATTTAATATTTTGCATATCGATCTGCTTTTGAAGAATAATATGTCAGGCCAGATTTAAACTTCAATTTAAATTATATTTATGAACAATCTTGAAAAATCTCTTAAGAAATAAAGGATTTAAAAGTCTAAATTAAACTTTTTTATTATACCTTGATTTTATTAAGTTAATCCTTTCGAATCCTCTAGTCTGGTGACGCGTAAATATTTTATTATTTATGTACACACAGTAAAATACATAGAGATTAGAATTATGTTATTGCGTGTCGTCATCATCATGATCATCATCTGCCGAGCCTTTTCTCAACTACATCGGGGTTGGCTTCCAGTCTCACCAAGTGCAGCTGAATACCAGTATTTTACATGGATCGACTGCTTATCTGCCCTCCACAACCCAGTAATTGGGTAAGACTGGTTGTCAGACTTTAGGACAGACTACCCGTAATGACTGTCAAAGATCTACATGATAGCCGGGAATAACGGGCTTATCGTGCATTCGAAGGAACGGTGGCGTCTTGGTATGAAAGCGATGTTCACCCATCCACGAACCGACTGCGGCAAGCGAAGCTTAACCGTGATTGATAGAACTGTGCGGCTGTTACTTTGCCACGAGCCTCTCCTTTTAGTAACACTTTGACACAAAGTTAGGACTATACTATAATAATAATATCTTATATTTATTTATTTATTTATTTATTAAAGGCAAACCAACAGCTTCTGTATACAGCATTACATAAGAATAATAGTAAAAAAGCATGAGACTTATACAGTCGCCAATAATAGGTCGACCAACATTCTTAGTAACTAAAATAACACTTAATTGTTATTGTTGTTATTGTGTCTTGTTTGTTTGTTGTTGTTTAATTGTTATTGTTATATATTATTTATACTATTTATACAAACAAAATAATAGGTGAACAACATGTTAATTTCATTCAAATTTGTCTATCTTCAGAACAGCATCCATATTTAATAACACTTTCTATTTCTGTGCATAGATATTGTAGCCATAATCAACCACTATATAACCCATATATCTACTAAAAGCATCTAAAACCCCAAATAAAATACAGTTGAATTGAAATTTAATGCATAAAAACATGTCACCGTATTTACAAAGATATATTCTTTTCTGATCCGCGCCGATATAAAAATTTATACGTGGACAATCCTTAGGTCATAAACAGGGATTATTTCGGATACCCGCGGATATAACTCACGGTTTGCGAGCGATAAGGTCGGATACTAAGCGGATATGGGTCGGATACGCGGATATCGCGACTGTGAATAGTGCGACGAGATTTGTAAGGCAATTGTTCGACGTTCAAATGGTAGTTTGTATGTATTTTTTCGATATAGTGGAGTGAATATCTTTAGTGTTGTGTGTGAAAGAAAAAAAACAATTTTATTTTGTTTGTGTGTTCAATGATTGAAAACGACTAGTGCGGCGCGGTTTTGTTTGTTGTTTCACAAGTTTTTTTTACTGGCAACATCACAACAGAACAATTACAATTTAGAGACAACGTTGATCCCAAACTAGGCGCAGCCCTTCTCAGGCAGCATTCGATAAAATGGTCTACTGGGATTGTTATTGCTACGCCGTAGCATCAAACCCAAGGCTACGGCGTAGCAATTGCTACGTCAAAGCCATTTACATTCTTAAATAAAGTTTAAAACACCAGTCAGTTAAACGAGGAGTTCCAATGTCATTAAGGTTAAATAAGTAAATATATGTAGGCAGTGACAGCGTATATATCTTGCACAAGCCGTTAAATACTACTAGTTGCGGCTAAAAGTTAAACTTAATGGTCTGACGGCCGTTAAATAAATCTTCTGTCAACTACCTCTGTGACTGGAGTTAATAAGTAAACTAGGTTTAATTTAACAAGTAACTTGTCAGCGTGAAGCATGACCTTAATCTTTTCTTAACGTAAAACTCTAGTATTTTTTCTTGCTTGTTACGTTTACAGGCAAAATAATAACGTCACAAATGCACTTTAGTTTGACATCGAACAACTACAGCAGTTACTGTTCTTCGAAATACTTTCAATAGGTCGCAGAAACGAATTATAGAACGTGTCCTTTTTAATATCCCATAACTCTAGGGTATTAATGAGACCATGTCAAAGAATCAACTGGCATATGATTGTTATTTTCAATTATTAAATTTTTCGTTTTTTTTTTTTCATTTTTTCTATAAAATAAATCGACAACGTCACGATTATTTATGTAAAACACCCTTACATTAAATAATTAAACGTACATTTAATTCAGACTATTTTTGCAAAAATAATGGGTATCATCGTATTTTCTTAGTTTTAAATATGAATGATTGGTTTGAATGAAAATGATTTACTCGTACTTATCGATGAAACTTAGATACACACATCAAGAGTCATGTTATCTTCGAAACTATGTATTTTTGGAACACGTGTTCTAGGACTTTTTGTATTTATTTACATATAGCATACAACCTTACGAGTTCAGGGACATCAAAAAAAGGACATCGTTAATAGTAGCTCAGTTAATCATCTGGACTATGCGCACTTAGTGACCGTAAAAGTAAACTGACCAAAATTAGATATGCTGCATTTACATCACTTGTAAATGTTTGTATGGAACTGAACGCGATCAGCACATCTAAATAATATTCCACAATAATAATGACACTGACAGCTCTTGAACGTAGTTTAGTTGGCTATTTCCCGTTTCTTCACTTACCCGATTCACCACACCACCAAAATACCTAATCAAAAGTGGCGATTCGTAACTTTTTTGAACTTCATACATTCAGTCTCGTTTCGTCAACTGTTCTGTTAATTTGACGTAATTTTTATACTGTACAGTCAGCTCCAAAAATTACAAGAAAACTTATGACGTGCTGATCGCGTTTTGTTTCATTGGTGAAATTGGCACTAAGTTCTCAAGTATAACTTTTCGACCAGTTTATTTAAGATGTCGTATCTCTCAAGTCCCAAAAAATCAAATCAAATACCATATCCGTAATATTAAAAGCAGAGCGTCAGAACCCTAAAACAATTACGTTCGGCAGTGAAGCGCGCAGGGCTGTCGCGGGCGATAGCGCCGCCTCGCCGCGCGCCAATGTGTTGTGACACCCCTGCTATTTATGTGCCAGTAATAATGTGGACCCTGTTGACGGTATTTGTTGAAAAGTTAAATGGTTGCCTTGGCTTTAATGGGAAGATTGTGCGCATGGTTTTGGTGAAAAATCTTGGCGGAAAATGTCTTGAAAGATTTTTTTGTTCGACAAAATTATCGCAAGAATGTATGTGAATGTATGTATGTGTGTGTGTGTGTGTGTGTATGATTCTGTTTGTATGTTTGTACTCACTTCATCATATTTTTAGCCTCAGTAACCCTACACTGAATGGTAATAAATGAGTAATCACTTAACAAGGTGTCGGTGTGAAAGACATAGCGGTACCTACTGCGTCGATATATCGGTACAAGCGCAAGAGGTTGCTGATGTCAAACAGGCCATACCAGTAGGTATGGCCGTATTGATGATGTTACTTCAAATCTTATTACTTTTTAGAAATGGGTGATTACAGACCTTACATTTATCGTAATCGTATAATTTACTGCATTCGCGACCGCCACGCGTCGATAACGAGCTTCCTACCTTATCCCAGAATACAGATGATGAAATAATTTTAAATAATTTACCGAACTCATCTTTTAAAAGCTCCAGTGCTCCACAAGACCAAGAACAATAACATCCCAAAAAAAATCACTTAATATCCATAACTTAAGGGTCCGAGAGTACATAGCCCATAGCCCGATAATTTGGCGGGTTTCCGGTCGGCGGGCAAGATGGCGCGGGCAATTTCCGTTTGGCGCACTTTGAGTCACCAGTGCGTTTGACGCGCCTGGAGTGCCTTTGCTCAGATAATTGGAGCTCTCTGACTACACTTGGCATATTCCATTTTTGCGGGTGAGTGTACCTACTGCTCGGTCCACGTACTGTTTGTTAATTAGTGGTGGGGCTTATTGTTATATTGTTTTAAGGATATGCTGGGAATTGTGTGGTATTTGTTTTGGTAATAGATGAGCGTCCCAATGAACATTTTCTAGCTTTTTGAAAAAGACCTCGTTGCGTACCGAAATGCATATTAACCCCATATTTCAAGTTATTTATGATATCGATTAATAAAAAACGTCTGTCAAAGTCGTTTATTAAACTAGGCAAGAGAAAGTAAAAGAGAAGTACTTATAGGTAAGTAGTCTAATAGACATACATGCATGTATCAGAAAGGTATGGTCAAATTTAAGGGTGTGGTACAGCAGTTACTCGTACCAACTGCCCCCTACAACACTTCAATACCTACTCGACCCAAGTGTATGGCACGGCCGACTTTTTTCGCGATTACGATGTTGGAAGGAAGAAACAAAAATATTTTATTTGGGACACGCACTGAAAATACAAACAGTAATAATAAAAATAAAAAAAAGGGAGCATTTAAAAACTAACAGAATAATAACGACCTGTGCTAGGCGACCTGTCCGGTATTCTGATAGGCCCTAATGTTGGTCCCATGGAGAAAGTTGTTCAGTTTGACTGTCTGTACCAGCCACTAAATATGACCACAGCTCTCTGATACAGGCTGTATGAGTAAGGATCGCGGGTGCGTGGCATGGCTGTACTAGCTGGGTAGGCTATAAAACCACAAAACTATCAACCTAAAGATACAACCAAATTAATTATTAAAAAAAATCTTAACTGATGTAAACTTAAAAATCTGTCAAATATGTTTTCTAGGAAACTCAATCCCCAACCATATACCAATTGTATCGTTCTGAATACCAAAATCAAAAGCCCAGTGATTCTCGCTTGTAAAGTTTAGTTACTAAATAAAAGGAGCCTTCTCGTTGGTAATCCGTTTAGACGCTCTTTGATTACGTAAATCACTGTTCTTAAGGCGAGTACGGTTGCGCTAATTTCATTATGTCGCTGCCTTCTTAAACTATGCTGCGTTTAAGATGGCGAGTGGTTACTGGAGGATAGTGAAGGTTTGTTTAAGAATTTACTTATATTTAGTTTTTAATAAAAACAAATAAACCGCCCAAATGCGTGTGTGTCCGACACCACAAGGCAAAAAGCGCCGAATAAAACACGTATCTTGTATGGGGACTTAAGGGACCCCTTAAGCTTTTTAATTTATTTTATTTTTATTATTTGTTGTTATAGCAGCCAAAGAAGTACACACTCTGAGAATATTTCAAGTGTCTACCTATTACGGTACAAATGTTACAGCCTTGTGACAGACGAACGGACAGCGGAGCCTCACTAATAAGGTCCCGTTGCCGTCCTGTTAAATAACCGAAGTTTAGTTTGTTAATGTGAGTCAGGGCTTACCTCAATATTATCGGTAAGTAGCATAGATATCATTAGGTTCTACTTATCTGCTACCGTTATTTCAGTTTTCATTACTTATTTTTTTATAAACTTACATTTAAGCTTCGTAAACAAAAATTTTTTTTTTTTAATTTACCTTTACAAAAAAAACCAATTTAATATTTATCAAGTCCATCTGATAACAACTTTATTATTTTGTATTTCATCACATTGCTGCATATAAAATATTACAATAGTGTAATGACCAGTAATTTACCCATTATTTATCCATTACGAGGCACCAATTTTTTGTTATGGCTTTAACTTTTTCTATAAAAAATATTACAGAAAACATCATAATAATTTATGTTATTGTATGAAAATACTAAATATATACGGTTCTCGGGTGGGACAGTAAATTATATCAGTTTAAGGCAATGAATTGAACTTATGTAAGTATTGATTTCCTTTCAGTCTCGAATCGTATGTGTAGGTTTTAAATAATATATCTCCTATGATGCATGGCATTTTAATCACGCTCACAGAAGTGACCTTATTTGAATTTAAAACAAATTCACATAAAAAGAAGAACAAAGTACGTATAAACTAGTCGTATAATAAATACAAAACGCAAATAAAACTTCTGTCTATCTTAAAACTTTTCAAAGAAAATGATTCAATTCTCCACTTTCGTCTTAAACCAAACCAAGGCACTGGCTGAAACACAAATCTCTTTAACAAGCCCCATTCACTCGCACTCGCTACTTGCCTCCGCACTAACCCAATTGAACACAGCACAATACTGCCAGCAGATTTATTAGGGTTAATCAAAACGTACCAAAGCGTCGCTTCCCAAGTCCTATTTGATTTAGTTATGATAAACATTTTGTACTCTGAGACTAGCGAGCGTCTTAACTTCAATACAAGTTGAGAATGGCTCAAAAGAATGGGGTTTGTATTGTCTCTTAACATTAATTACTTAATGGAAAGCACGAATACGTGTATTTATGAAAGTTAACTGATATTGTTTATTACATTCATTTAAATCAAAAATCTTATCTCTTCTTCCGTACTTCTCTATTAGTCGCCATCTCAGTAGTCAGTCTTTTTAACGGTACGGTACGGAACCCTAAAAATGTAGATACATTTTGAGGTGATATAGCTAGAGTAACACCTCAAAAAGTGTATCAAAATTTTTAGGGTTCCGTACCTCAAAAGGAAAACACGTAACCCTTATAGGATCACTCGTGTATCTGTCTGTCCGTCTGTCACAGCCAATTTGCTCCGAATATGATTGACCGATTAAGTTGAGATTTGCTATCTGTATTTCTGTGACCCAAACACGGACGTGTAACTTAAATAAATGAATTTTGAATATTGGGGTCACTTTTGGGGGGCAAATAAGAAAATTTACAAAAAAGTTTTGCGAACTGTACCTTGTGACATATCAAAGGAAAGGGCTTATTGCGAGGATGTCAAATACATTTTTTTAATCATATTAAAATAAATAATTTTAAAGATATTTAAGAAAAGAGATGAAAATTGACCATTCCCCCCCCCCCCCTTATCTCCGAAACTCAATACCGATTTGATGCAAATAGGTCAATATTGTGGGTAACATGAAACCATGCCGCTAATTCCTTGGTAGTTTAATACTTATCGGCTTCCACCATCGCATTCAATTCATCGTTATATACCTTAGTGGCTGGTCTTCCTCGGGGTTCATTCTTCAAGTCGAAATTTCGACTACGATAGCGATTAAACAAAAAACGCACGGTGCGTTCATTAGCCGTATCCTCTCCAAACACAACATTGATATTGCGAGCAGCTGCTGCTGCGTTAGTTCCACGACGGAACTCGTATTCAAAAATTACTCTAATTTTCAATGTGGATTGGACTCGGCAAGACATTTTCGATTTGTGGAGCAGGACCAGCATTGAGCCGCTCGCTTTCAATTCAATTACTTTAGAAACTGAATGAACAAACAATTGAAAGTCCAACAATCGAATGTTGTACATTTTTCAAATTTAGAATGTTATATAGCTATCTTGGGAAAATAGTTTTACTCTGGAATCTCACACTATGCAGGTTTAATTTTAATTCAAAGTGGCCAGTTTGTTTAAACGGCAATTTCATATTTAAACCCCTATTATGAGGCTATGGTTTGAGACAAAACAAACTTCAATTATTTCTATGGTTTCCTTGACACTAACCAACCGAATTATTCAATTCAAACCGAAGTTACGTGGCTATGCAATAAAAGTTGCTGAGTAATACCTTGTTTGTTCATAAAGTAACTTACTCGTTCTGGTGCAATCCATTGCTGAAATATAGACCGAACTTCCACATTGCTTACAGGAAATGTCATAAGTCTTCAAGTATCCACCGCCACAGCTGACACAGAAATGGCTCCGTGGTAAGCTGGTAAATTCGTGTAAATCAGGTTCCATATTCGTGCCAGGTTCGTCGCGAGAAACCTGTACGGTATCCATTGGCAAGCCCGTGTCGTCGTGGGAGGCGGGTACAGAATCCAATGTAAGGCCAAGGTCTTCATCGGGAGCGGTTGCAGGGTCCATAATCGTAATCAAAGTCGTCGGAAAATCAAATAGAAAAACATAGTAGAAAAAATACAGCACCAAACAAAATGTGAAATATCAATGTCAATCTGTTGTCAATTACGATTATTATTAACGTAGGGATGTGATAAGACATCGATTTTTCAAAAAATCTATATTAAATAACAAAATGGAAACTCAGAATATGTTCAATGGATCGTATTTAGAAGCCCAAAAATGGACAAACATTTTTTTGTCTCCAAAGAAAATAACAAAAGCGTAACAACTGACGCTGACGAGACGCTGGGACAAAAAGATCAAAAAGCAAATGATCAAATGCTGCACAGCCTAAATAGAGCCTCTCGGCGAGTTGGCCTCGGCATGAATTTGGACAAGGCGAAAGTCATCTACAATTCGCCTATTGTTACCTGGAAGAGATCGCATAAACCGATAAGGCCGCCCATTGTATGTTTTATAGTGTTAAATTTATTATTTACTATGTATTTTCTCGTATACAATAAAGTAAATATAAGTATATATAAATAAATAAATCGCATGTCTTGCCGAGTCCAATCCACATCCAAGGGTCGCTTCTCGAAGTTGTGAAGGAGTACGTCTTCCTAGGGCAAGTCATCCTGCTCGGTAAACACAACTTTGAGAAAGAAAGCGACAGAAGGATCCAGTTAGATTAGGGCAGCGTTTGGAAAACTTCGTCAAGTCTTTTCGTCACCAATCTCGCAGTTTCCCATTATGTCATACGGTGCCAAAACGTGGACACTGACAGTCGGGCTGGTCCTAATTCAAGGTCGCTCAGCGCGCTATATAGCGGGCTATGCTTGGAGTTTTTTTGAAGGATAAGATCAGGAATGAAGTTATCCGGAAAAGAACCGAAGTTACCGGCATAGCCTGCAGAGTAAGTAAGCTGTAGTGGCAGTGGGCTGGCCATATTCGTCGAAGGACCGATGGCCGATGGAGCAGACGAGTCCTGGAGTGGAGACCGCTTATCGGCAAGCGTAGTGTGGGACACCCCTCAGCTAGGTGGGCCGACGACCTTAAGCAGGTGGCTGGGACAGACTGGATGCGGAAGGTGGACGGGTGTTGTGGTGCAGCCTGGTAGAGGCCTATATCCAGCCGTGGACTGCGATAGGCTGCGTTGATTGTAACATTGATTGTTTTTTGGTAAACGGTTTTGAGTAAAAGTTTTTTCAGTAAATGTTGCCATCCCGACTTTGGCAAGATTGACCAACAACCGGAAGTGTTAGATAAGGCAATAAACGATTGAGTGTCGTGATTAAATCGGCTTTTAATTCCGGAGGTTTCGTTACAAATAAGTAATAGCAATATTTTAGTAACTAAATGGGTATTATTTTTTTGTATTTACCACATTGCTGGGCAAACCATGGCCAAGAAAGGCGTTTCTCTTTGTAAGACAGTCCCTTGGCTCTAAAAAGCTTCTAAGTCAACGCAATAAAAAATACGGCCATTTATACGACAAATTTTGATACTCGCAAATAAATCAAAACCTATAGGGTACTTCCCGTTGACTTAGAATCATGGAATTTGGCAAGAAGCAAAGTTTCACAGCACAATTAAATGAAAAAGTAAAAAAATCGCTAATTTGTGGACTTATGAATTATATATTTTTTGCGATTACAAACTTACATATTTTGCAACACCAAATTAATTACATCATCACAACCAGTCAATCCCAAACTTGTCTTGCTCCTAGGTATCATAAATCAAAACCTAACATAGTCATAACTACAACAAAATAGGTTTTCTAACAAATCTTATCGTCAACCCTCTCTCCGCCGACGTCATGTTCTGATTAATCGTGCGGTAATTAATCAAGACGCGAAGAGGGAGGAGGGCTCGCTCGGGTCGTTCTTTTATGAACATGTGACTGAGAAATGGATGGCGGCGAGAGAAAGGTGGAAATATTAATGAGAATGTATTAGGGTTAGGTTTTTAAAGGTGTTATTTAGTTTGAATCAGATTGTTCCATTGATTCGTAGCATCTTTTTAGGTATATTATCCATGACAAATCTATTATTCACCCGTGTCAACCGGGTGGTAGGTTGGTTTATAATCATCTTTTGATTTTATTTTTATAGCTAGTTAGTTAGTCATTATAATGTTGTGATTGTAATTTTATATAAGATTTGTCATCTATGGTTATAATAAAAATAAACATCATTGATAAAGATTCATTTATTCTGAGAACTAAGAAAAACTATAAGAAACTAATTGTCGCTGCAAATATTCAGCATTGTATTTTATAGAATGCTACGTCTAATTTCCTAATAAAAAAAATAAACCTGAAAAATCGAAGTGGCCTCCATAACTTCCTCATCCTTTTTGTAATAATTCAGAATTTGATTAAAGTTGAAAGAACACACCTATATATTTCAATCCCTATCCCTACCCACAGTCACACCGAATGCATATAAGTTAGCGATAATTTCTACTAATGCATATAACTTGGCGATCATTTTTACTAATGCATATAACTGAGCGATCATTTTTACTAATACATATAGCTGAGCGATCATTTCTACGAATGCTTATACTACAGCGATCATTTCTATAAGTGATCTGAGATCCGCTGAAATCTGCTCCGCTTTAGACCCGCGGCGACAGTCACGCGCGCCCCTTTCACGATGCATTACGCTTAGCACTACGATTGTGTGGCGTGAGTCATGAGAGAAAGCGGGGCGAGCTGGAAGCTTGAAGGAAAATGGGCCTATTGTATTTCATTATGAAAATGTATTTAAGTTATACAAGAGAATGGACCTAAATCAATTTTGCGTCTTACTAAAACCAAAGAGGTTACTGTACGTTTGATTTCCTCTTTTAGATTAACATCAAAACGATTTTAGTAGTCTTTCTCACACCATGGGCCTTGCTTCAATATAATGTATATCAAGATCAAGAAATATTTGAGTACCTACTTAGTACTCAAATATTTCTTGCATAATAATATACAAGATGGATAACAAATTATATTCGTTTCTGAACCTGTTTTCAATATTTATTCAAGGATAATCGTGCGTCCTATTACGTAAAATCCACACAACTTTAACATTTATGCCATTGACATTGCCATGATATTAACCTTTATGCTTAGGATATAAAAAACTATATAATCGTTTTTATTTCTAAATATAAATAAAAATGCGAAAATACACGACTCTCAACAAGCGAAAACCTTTACTACGCTTTTATCAAACTCGCATCTGCTTTTATCTTAGAGCACAACCCAAGACATCTTGAGAGCACGGCTAGTACAGCAATAAGTTAGAATTTTCCTAATAACAGCAGAGTGTAGGTGCGAGTAGAATGAGCGCGAAGAGCCGGATAATGGCGGCTGAGATATGGCCGCCATGTCTCTGGGCCGGGGTTTTTTAGTTGCGGACTATTTGGAGAGCTACTTTAGAATAGTTGGACTTTTAGTTAGGAATTATAGATGGTGTGGCATGGTCTTTGCCAGTTTTAATTCAACTTTTAAATCCTATTTATTTTTATTTTCAGAAGTGATTGAATTATTCCGCTGTTCGGCAGTTTTATAATTAGAAGAGTCTTTTTCAGTAGGTTTTGCCAGGAATGATTAAGAATTAAACTGTGACATTATTTTATTCATCAGAGATATTCTTTTATCGTCTTTCTCCTGCTCTTATCCCAATTTATTTCGTGTCGGCGCAACATGTCTTCTTCCATACTTTTCTATCAGTAGTCACCCACTTTCTAGCCATATCATCTTTAAACAGTCCATCCATCGTTTATATGAAAATATATGTTTTTTTTTATGCCATAAAAAAAAAATATTCTCCGGTTACGTGCAAGATGCACGGGTAGTGTGAAATGCAATTCTTTTACTGCTATCGAAAGGACACCTGTTGATTCTACTGAAAGTTTTATCAGATTGTAAAAGAGTTTTATTTCATTCATATTCACATAAATTAGAGAATGCAAAGCAAAGTCCGAGGTTAAAAGGGATAAGAGATAATTAAACAATATTCAATATGCCATAAAAAAATTTGGCATAAAGCCAAAAAAATATGAATTTAAACGACATTTATTGTGAAAACAAGTATGTATCGTGTTACAATTTTTTTCTTCTTAAACTAGTGAGATAGGATCCATGTTGCCCATTTTGTAACGCATTCAATACTAAAGACTTGTAACTTAAATACTGTTTGTTGATACCCACATCGGATTGTTTTGGCACAAAATTCACCACAAGGAAGGCTAAAACTGCAAACACAACCCAAGAAATAAAAGCCGACTAACCCGAATTAATGTACCCCTCCCCCTCCCCCTCTATAACACCTACCTATAGAATAATTTCAGAAAGCGTTCTCTCATTTCTTCACGCTATCACTACATATGTATGAGACACTCGCCCGATTGTCCGCGCAATTAATATGTATGGACTTAACCCTTGGCTCGCTGTGTAGCAGTGTTTGTAGTGTAATTGTAGTCTACTGTTTAGGGTTATAGGTACTCTTTGTAATTGTTGGTGTGAGTTTTATTTTTGTTTGATTGCATGGTGATTTCAGAGAGTGGCCGAGATACTCCGTTTCGTGTATGCAGAATAAATCTGCGTTGAGCTAATAAGCTTCGTGTTGATTCGAATTAACTGCGTGTAATATTTTTAGGCGTTATCGTCAGTATTTATGATTTTTTTCAAGTGCGACCCATATACAATAGAAACAAGAATATAATATAATATAAAAATCAATAAAATAAATCAATAAAAAATAAAAATCAATAATAATCAATATTATAATATCTGTGATATTTTGCAGCAATTCGTAATGGGATTGTTATATTATAATTGACACGTGTCTCAGTTTGTCTGTCCGTACCACTTATTCGGTTTAAGTAGGACCGAGATATATATGTCGTGGCCAGATCTTAGAATTGATCATTTCATGAAATGAACATCGACCGCTGGTCACATCATGATGTGGTCTGGCCAGATCATTGAATACTCAACGTTGGACGATATGACCAGTTAAACGCACGACTACTTCATGATGTGGCCAAACATTAGTGATCATATCATAAAATAGGTACATTATCCACCTAGAGGCGTTGATGTCGCTTTGTTTTTGTTGTGCATCATGGCGGCGGCATACAACAAATCAAACAAAGTAGGGTGACCAAGCAAAAAAAGTTGATGGGCTTTTATTGGGTTTCCAAATATGATATTATGGAAAGCGATCAACTTGGAAGTAGCGCTCGCCGGCCGCTGCCGCGGCGTGAAACGCAACATAGCCTTTAAAATTAGTTTAAAAAAAATGAAAAATTTACGCTGCTCATGTGGCACCCGATCAAATGGGTTAGGTAAGGTTATAACTGAACATACACACACACAACACACACACACTGGACACACTGGTTGCTACATTAATGATATGGCCACACGTCGACTGACATATAATTAAAAGTTGACGTTTAAACGATATGGTCAGTTTTAGCTGGCCAATTCATGAAATGGTCAATTCTAAGATGTGGCCACGACAGATACATATACTCACGCCTTCTTCTCATGAGCACAGGCAGACACTGAACGCGACCTGCTTCGATAGGAACGTGGCATTGGTTTTAAGGTGATATATTGATAAAAATTAAATTGAAAACGAAAACGTTATAGACCGAATATTTTATAGACCGAGATAAATGAACGTTACTTAGCACGCAATTTTTTCTTAGATATGTTTCCGTCTTTGTCTTGCACTTTTAGTTTGACAGTTGTGCGACAGTGACAAGAATAATGCTAAGCCAAAGTCCATGCTAAGTAAGTAACGTTTTTAAATCTCGGTCAGTGATTTCGTTAGTTCGACTTTTGGCCACTGGTTGAGATAAGTTTCTGGCGGCGACGTAGCGGCTGACCACGGAAGATGGAACCATGACTCCCCGCGTGCGGGGGAAATAAGCCACGCCCATCAAGCTACCATTTATTTTCAAGGTAGGGCATTAAATCATAGATATTTTCTCTGGACAGGTTTTAGCACGTAATTTACAAATATTTGTATATTAATTGTCCTCTGATTTCCCACTGGACATCAGTAATTGATTGTTCAATACCATTTGATTGACTGACTCCATTGATTCGTTCAATTTACTCATGTTTTGTATGCAGCCCGTATTTTACTATGCGAGTTGAATTCTAAACCACTGTGATAACTTTGTTTGTGGTTTAAATCAATAAATTTATTGCAGATCATTGCGGAATATTATTTAAATAATAATTAATATAATAATTCTGAGATAATAAAATCATAAACAAAAATGATAGGTTAACTATTAAAGATTTATAATAATGGTTCAGGGAGCCGATACCCCATACGATACCTTTGTATTCACCAGTAACGTTGTAAAAAGAAAAATGAGATTCAGATCGTGTCAAGGACACTGAAACCAAACTGATCCAAGTTCTAGCTTACATTATAGGTAAGTATTTAAAATCCAAAAGAAGAAAATTCACAGAATTTTCAAATAAACTGGAATTACTTGCAGGCTTTTAGAGATGGATGACGGGTTTCCTCAATAACAACAACACCTTACAAACCACTTATTCCACAATATAACTCATAATTAAGGGCAAGTCATTAAGACGTATGTGCAGATCAATCTTGTGAATGAGCGGCATTTTCTTAAGGGCACCAACCCTTTATTAATTGAAGAACATTGCTGGGGCACACCCCACCCCAGAGATGATCAATGGGAAGTAGCAGCCCATTGTTGGGGCGGACAATCGACGGTGATTGGTCGAATTGATTGTTGATTAAGTTATTTTGAATTGAGTTGGGATGCTGCTTAGGAGGAACAGTAGTGCATGCAAAATAATTTTCTGTCATTTTCTGAAGGATTTTTTTTTATTGGAAAGTAATATTTAAGTGCAAAAGTAGTGTATGCAAATGTTATCATGATTTTTTTGATAAAATTTAATATAATAACATCCTTTTATTGTCTCACTACGGAGCAAAGGCGTCTCCACATACACAGAGAGCGGCACAAGCATTAATTAACCACAACGTTTGCTCAAGATGAAAAAGAAGAATTATGGGTGAAATATAATTTAATACGAGTAATAAAACAATTGGTCTTATAACAATTTGAACAGGTTATGTAAAAGTGATTTGTTACGATCACTTTGCTTTCGTAACTTAAGAGCTACGCCGTAGTAACTTCGTAACCCAACGCCTACTGTAGTCAATGAGATTGGTCAAATATTATGGTAATACGGAAGTTGATCAAACTTCGTAAGCTCAGTTTGCGGATCCAAAGCCTCATGTAATCATGTTTAATAACTTTTCAATTCATCTGTATCTTACACATAACCACTGAGTTTTTTTTTGTTAGCCGTTGTTTTCCCAGTGCTGGGCAAAGGCCTTCCTACTCTCTTTCCACCTCTCTCTGTCTAGAGCTGCCAAGGCCCAATATTTATTAAAGGACTCCAGCTCAACCCGCCATCTCCGTCTGGGCCTGCCGCGATGTCGTCTGCCATTATGCGGTACCCATTGGGTCGTAAGTTTGGCCCATTGATCGTCTGACATGCGACAGGTGTCCAGCCCAATTCCTTTTAAGCGTGGCAGCTTTCCTAGTGACATCAGTTATTTTAGTGATGGAACGAATTGTTGTATTGTTAACCCGGTCCACAAGTTTAATATCAAGAACACTCCGTTCCATAGCTTTCTGGCAAACCCCGAACGTGGACCTCTGCTGAATATTGCTGAATTGCTGTTAGTGAGCAAGCTCTGTTCCCAGTTTGAGAAAACACCTCACAGCAGGAGTAGGACAGTTACAGGCCGATATATCTTTGAATTATAAGTTGATTATTTATTTCCAGTCTACCATTCCTCATAATCTGTCTAGCCTTTTCCAAACTGTATTGCAATTGGCTTCCAGTCTAACCAGATACAGCTGAATTCCAGTATTTTACATAAAGCTACTACCTATCTGACCTCCAGAATCCAGTTACTGCGTGATAAATAGGATACCCCTTGAGTTTCAGTCTACGATTATAATAAGTAGGTATTGTATAATTATCACTTGCTTCAAAAAGGGTGAAGGAAAACATCTTAAAGAAAATGCCTGAGAGACATTTCTCGACGGCATGTGAAGCCAAGTCAGAGGCGACTTTAAAACTCTGACACCATGTTAGTCATTAATCGCACGAAAAGAAGAAAAAGATAAGTAGGTATTGATCATAGGCTTCAACTCCCCTGCTACATCTTTTCATCTCAAACCGTCCCTACTACAATATAGTCTTTATCCAATCTAGGTCTTAAAACACCCCTCGCCCCCGACCGCACCCCCCTTGATCACTGAATACGCAAGTAATTACCAAGTACGATGTGAGCGTCATCGTGCAAGTACCATCAACCACAAGTCAGAACTACGAAAACAGCCCTAACTGCTACGACATAAATGCGCTGTCAATATTAAACTGTTACCATGTACGTGCAGTTGACTGTAGGTGAAACTCCTGCAAGTCACTGTGCAAGTACTTGCGATAGTCTGCAAGTCATTGTGGCATCGTTTGCAGGCTCGTTGGTCAGTCTTACACTAATTAATTGTGCACTGCTTTGAGTGTCGGAGATGATTATTTATGAGGTTCTCTTTAGAAGAGGAGTTTTTGAATGGACTCGTTGTTATTTAAAACATTGTCGTTAGACAACAATAGATATGGGGAATGTGATGCCTCCACCCTAGCGAGATTATTATGTATGTAAGTATTCAGTATTAAAATAAACCTTAAAGGACTCTTAGGCATCATAGTACTCCTCCACAATGTTGTCATCTAGACATGTGCCAAGTAGACTGGCAGCATTGCCACAGTGAATAGCGATGGTAATACCATCAACGATCAACCTTAAAGTAAACATCATCACGTCTAGTTATTTGACCCCATATTACATAAGCTTCAGCAATGTTAACAGCATTGTTGTGTTTCGGCAGTTAGAAGTAAGATAGCGAGTTCCTCTGTGGTTGAGGATTCTGAGTGAGCTTCCACATTCGGCCTGTTCATGTGTTGTTTCTCTTATTGTGTGTCAAAAACGTATAGTTATGAATTCTGTGTAAGCATTGCTAGTTACATAGTATTATTAATATTAAGCTGCTCCGCATGTTCTGTAAACGTGTGTCTTACCAAATAATAATAAGCTTTTATTCGGACTTTGATAGTATTCGGGGCTTTTAAAGTTTTTAATTTCATCACTTTAGGTCCTCTACGTACCTCGGCACACAGGCAACGGAAGGAACACGGGTGGGTTTTAGTCAGTAAGGTCCTCTACGTACCAAAATCATTAATTTATAAAATCAACTAAATTGGATTCGTAGTTAACAAAACCATCAAACATTCACGTCACCACAAATAAACATAAAACAGAACACAGTCTGTTTCAGTGTAAAAAAATTACACCGAAAAAACATTTAACAGAAAAAACCAGCTCGTAAAATATTCCGGTTATACATCAGCCGAAGCGGGCTGGATCCGTCACGGTCCGAGTCGGACACGGCATCCGTCACTCCGTCGATGTATGCTAATCATTCGGACTCCATTCGTTTGGCCGGTAAAAAGCCGGGGGTGTAAGAAATGGGATGATTCCGTTAATAGGAGGTGGTGAAATGAAAAAGCGTGGGGTGTTTGTATAGCGGGGTTTTATTTAAAGTTAAATTATTTATTTATTTAAAACATTATTTTCACATTTTTATTTTGTTAATGTTTTGTGTATCACGAACTGTGTCCACATAAACGTTATTCTTTATTTTCTTGAAGCATAGTAGACCTCGTAATTGACAACAGTTTTGACAACAATTCCCAGTCAATTGAAACTTCAGTAAGGTTGAAACTAACGAACTGTGACGTAGACAAAAAAATATAGCCGTCATGGGACGCCTAACCGATGTGAAACATCAAAAAGAGAGGCGGCATGACGCCGTAAAAAAAAGTCATGCCATCTGCCGTCACGGCATACGAGTCGGCCTTACCCCACGGCACGACATTAGATGTTTCATATCAAAAATAGATATTATCGTTGTTTGACGTGCGAGTGACATTCAACCTGTGGTGGTAAAGCCGTGACGTGCTCCACTACACGTGAGACACCATGTACAGGAAATCGTAGAAATATATTGTTGGCAGTGCCCGCGCAGGTTTCCACACGAAACATAACTACATACAGGGCTGTTTCCTAAACATTTTTTACAGTGTCAGTATCTGAATTTACTTGACAGCAAACTTTCACCGTTTATTTGTCGCAGATCAACGTTTGAAAATGAGAAGGAGGAAACAGAAAAATCTTTAGGAATTCAAACACCTTCGTTATTAGTTAATATTTTACCCCGTTACCGTACCCAATGCTAAGCAAAGACCTTTCAATAAAAGATCAATAAATTCTACAGTTCACTCCAAGAATTTAATCTTAACCCTCGAACACTACCAAACGTCTGAACTTAACTACATCACTAGAGGCGTTCCCGATATCCGCCGATATCCGCCAATATCCGATAATATCCGCCTCTCAATAAATAATAATAGTCGATTATCGAATGTCCGCTGTTTTAGCTTATTTCCTGTTCGTACGCGGCTGATCGATATCAATTTGTTATTAAATTGGGAACTAGATCTGTAATAGTGTTGAGGAACTTTGGAAATGGTTTTTCCTCTTTTGTAATTTACTTTTTATTAAGCAAGCAGTTTTCCTTAAGCTTGCAGACGGCCACACTTTCACAATCAAGATATTTAAGAACTTTAGAGAATCAACATAAACATACGTTGTCAAGAAAATCGAGTTAGTCACGCCGTTGTAATTTAACTTTTTGAATGACAACTCACTCTTTCTCGACGATTCAAAACTACATTTAAGTGATCCTATTAATATAATGCTTATCAACACACCTGCTTCAAATATTAACAATGTGTGAGAAACAGTCGAAATCAGGAAGATGATGCGGGCTGCGAAGTGTGTGCTGGTTGCGACAACCGGGCTCTTTCTTTTTAGTGTAGAGTAGAAGAAGAAGCGCGCTTGTCGCCATCAAAGTGGTGGGTACCGCGCTGACTGGACTGTCGCTGCGTCCCACTATTCCATCGACGCAGCTGTACGTGTCACGTTTACATCACTCCACGAAGGTTCGTGGAGTACATCAGGATGAAGACGAAATTTTCTTGAGAGTCGAGAAGTTGCAAGTCGCGCCATAAGATTAACTTCAAGTCTTTTGTATTGCGGGTTCCGACTCATCACCTGGAAACTTCCATGAAGGAGGAATCGGCGTTTTCAAGGAAGGCTACATGACACCACGACTCGGCGCAATACGTCGTCGACCCAACATAGTTACAAGATTTTGTACTGATGTTTTTTATAATGTATTAGTTTATTATTTTGTGTATTGTATCTATGGGCATTAGTTACCTGAAAATAAAACAATTAATATATTATTTTATTTTATTAATAAAACCTCTTGAAGTTAACCATTTATTATTTTAGTTTTCACTATTTCAGAGCTTAAATATAACTGCAAATTAAAACTAAAAATGTATATTATCATCTGGACTACTTACTGGAAGTGGCTTGAGCTCACATTCGTCTGTGGAAGGCTGTCAGTCGCAGAAGAAGCTCAAAGCTTTGTCTCTGGCCAAAGGATGTCGGCGTTATACTCCTAAAACTGTAACAAAACAGTTTTGGAAGTCCGGACTTATAACTATGTAATTTTAACTTAAAACTGTAAGTAAATGTGATACCCATGTGGGTCTACATTACATGTTCAAAACATCACAAATATATTTTGTTGTACAAAATTATCTAAACATATTTATTTTCTAACTTATAAAAATATTCGCTCCATGAGGCAGAAATATATTATTTTAAATCTTCTTAAAAAAACTGAAATACCAAAATCATATTTGGTAGCAAGAAAACATTTGGTGTTAGTAATTTTCCGGGCGAGTTCATTCACAAGTACCTCTAAAGCTGCGGTCCCACGACCCGGTTTTTCACAAGCCAGATCGCGCCAAGGTCTTGGGAAGTCGCATCCGATGAGCCCTCCGGTGGCCTGTCGATCCGCCTGTCGGCCTGCCCGATCCGTCGGGAGTCGTTAAGTTCAAAGGCGCGGCCTATACGGGCGCGTTTCTTCTGCTTTCTTTTGCTTTGTTTATTAAATGTTGACCATTCAATCAGACCACAGCGGGTGCACACGCATCCATGCTCTCCGTATCACTTGACATGTTGGAATAGCGGCCAACAGGCCGCACCAAACTGACACACGCCGGTAGGAATGCTCAGCACGGGCCGCAACAGGCCTCGACAGGCGTGGCAACGTCTGGCGCGACCTATCAATTAACGGGTCGTGGGACCGCAGATGTGAACGGATTCATGCGACGTGTTAAAATAAAAACTGTTTTTGTGTTCAAATGCTATTGTTGCTATGCAACTTAGAGGGTAAAGAAGAAAAAAAAAGTCTCCAATTCACCGTATACGTCAATAAGTGAAGTTATTGTAAACATAGATTAAGGTGTAAGTTACGAACTTATATTTGTATATGTATAGTGTAGACTTGTTTTATTTTCTTTAAAAAAACATTAACAGGCGAGATGTATTCCCCGGAGGGTTACGCAGCGGGTACACCAGTACCTATACTACACCCATATTTCGCCAGGATTGTCTAAATAATAGAGGGCGAGCCTATAACCATCAACCGGGCACAAATCCAGACTCCGAGCTGCTACTGTAAAAAACAGTATTCTCATTATACAACAATTATTTTAGAACACAATCGAACTGCAACAAACTAGCCACGCATTCCACTCCCACCCATCACTTAAACCACTACTTAAAGCCACAGCCTCCAGCCCTGACAGTCGGAACTGACAGTCAGGACTGACAGTTTGGATTGACACACGGATTGGACGTAAGACGCAAGCTAATAGCCGCCGTTCACTTAGTTAGCCGTTACATGCCACGCACAATTAACTTTCATTTGTTTGAAAACGAGAATCACTTCGATTGTCTTGATGTGGCTCAGATTAGGGAGAAAAGTCTACGGATTTTTTTTTTTGCTTAAGTGCGTGCTTTTTGCTTTTAGTATATTGTTTTTAAAAACATGTTGCATCTTTTAGGTTATTGATTCGTAAGCCAGGCAACTTGAATAGTGCAAATGTTTAACAAATCAGAGTAATTTTCATCGAAAATAGGTAAAATAAAAACTGGAAGAATGATTTTGACGTTCCCAATATCCTGTCAATTATAAATTAATAATAATAATAAATCATTTATTTGCATAAAACATGGTATACAATGGTGTAAAAATATAATTATAATTTATTTATTTATTTATTATTGCATAATGTACACTCAGTTACAGGCTAGGCTAAAACTTAGCTTAGCTAAATCACGAACCCATTAAATATAGCTCAGGTTTTTAACAAGTTTTATATTAATCAAGTTACCGAACCAAAAAATAAAACTATACCAGAAATGAACGTACTCTTAAATACTCCAAACTCTTTATTTATGGAGCCTACCATACCTCAAGACATAAATAATAATATTTCCTCACTTCGAAATACAAATAGTGTTGGTTATGACGGAGTATGCACTAAAGTTATCAAAGAAGTGTCTCATTACATAGCTCCACATCTCAGTCACATAATTAATATGAGTATTTCTAGCGGAATCTTCCCTGAGAAATTAAAAACGTCAATAATTGTACCATTGCACAAAAAAAATGATAGACAAACTATGTCAAATTATAGGCCTATTGCGTTAATACCCGTCTTTTCAAAGATATTTGAAAAAGTTATTTATAAGTCCCTGTACAACTACCTTGAGAAATCAAACATATTAGTAAATGAACAAAAGGGATTTCGTAAGCAGAAGACAATCAATATGGCTATACATGACCTGCTTCTCCCTATTTTGTCAAATATAGATAACAGAAATCCTGTATGTGCTATCTATATGGATCTAACTAAGGCTTTTGATTATGTGGATTATCCTATACTAATACATAAACTTGACAAATATGGTATCAGAGGAAATATACTTGACCTCATTCGATCTTACTTAACGGACAGAAAGCAATTTGTAGAAATCACACAAATATCCGCAAGTACTAGTTACGAGAAAAAATATCGTTCCGAAAGCGAGATAATTAAATACGGCATTCCTCAGGGTAGCGTGCTAGGACCCCCCCTTTTTTTGCTCTACATAAATGACCTTCCGAGACAAATAAAGCACCCTATGGTACTATTCGCCGATGATAGCACCGTAATTATTAAGTGTGATGATCCCAATACTTATGAAAATGAAATAAAAATGACATTAACCGTTAAAGGCCTGATAAACAACTAATTAACGTGCTAATTGACGTGCTTGAGGGTCACCCAGGGCTTTACCGGTTAAATAGAATTATAACATGGTTTGACAACAATAATCTAATTATAAACTTAGAAAAGACCAAAATTATGCATTTTTATCAAAGAATACCAAATACAATCTTTGACATTAGCTATTTAGGGACAAAAATAGAATCAACTACTGCTACTAAATTTCTTGGTATTAATATCGACAACAATTTGACTTGGAGACCCCATACAGAGGAAGTATGTAAAAAACTGAATAAATTTACCTATGCTCTTTATAAACTATCAAAAATAGTGAGCCTAGAATCCGTACTTACAGCCTATCACGGCTATGTTGCATCAACACTCAGATATGGCGTAATACACTGGGGCAATTCAGTTGATAGAGAACTCGTATTTAGAGCCCAAAAAAGATGTGTCAGAGCTATGTGTGGCCTTAAAAGCACAGACAGTTGTCAACCGTTCTTTAGACGTCTAAAAATTCTTACCTTGCCATTGCTGTACATATATGAAACAAATATGTTCGTCAAATCTAACATTTCATCATACAAAATAGCTACTAAAAGTTACTACAGAAAATTACGCGATAAAAATAAGTCGGAACTCGAAGTGACTCATGGCAAAACTGCACTAATGAATAAAAGTACTTTCTGTATGGCCCAAAAAATATATAACAATCTACCTGAAAATCTAAAAACGCTAAACCTGGACCATTTCAAAACAGAACTATTAAAAATATTGATAAATAAATGCTATTATTCACTACAGGAATATTTGGACGATAATTCTATGATCACTGCTTCAGAAAATTGTACATAACCTCACCTATTTTGACGATTTGAAATTTTATTTGACATTAGGATTATTGTGGCATGAACTTTTAACTATTTGACATTTATTTAAGTTGATTTTATTTTTTTAAATGTTTTATTGATATGCATGTACCTGCTTATATTGACTTTATATAAATTCGACAATGTTAATTAAATATTATTTGTACGCCTCTGGGCAAAACATAGAGGATCTACCTATCTGTAACTTTTATTTTCTTAATTTTTTATTGATATGCATGTACCTACCTATATTGATTTTATATAAATTCGACAATTTTAATTAAATATATTTGTACGCCTCTGGGCAAAACATAGAGGATCTACCTATCTGTAACATCGCAAACTATTGTATTATGACCTATGTTTACAAATAAAGCATTCTGATTCTGATTCTGATTCTGATTCTTATGAGTGCAACTTATTAGTAATGGCATGACACAAATCATTTATTTGCATAAAACATGTTTGTATATGTTTAGCTAAGATAAAACATGGCATGCAAAATTTGGGGGTATTTGAAAATTACAACATAATCAACATTTTTTTTCCATAAATTCTTTTAAACAATAGAAGCTACACTCATTCAACCACTTGTACAACTTTATCTTAAATAATCTAGAAATAGAATAGAATAAAAAAAATTAATGAATGAATAGTGTAGAATTGTATTCTTAGTCAGTACGGTACTGTTGAAATGACTGAAACTTCAGGATAGTATTTTGTCGTTTGTTCCTATTTTTATTCTAACTACTATTGTAAACTTATTCATAGTGACACTTTGCATTTCTAAAACATCACATATTTATGAAATGACAAGTGGTTTTTAATTCTGCTTGTACATTTTTCCACGTCAATATTATACAGGGTGATTGGAAGATGGGTGCAAAGCTTTAAGGTGAAGATAGTATAGACAATTTAGAACCATTTAAGCCATGGTTGTCTTAGACGAAGTCTTACCAATTTTTTTTTTTTTTAATAAGGTTTAAAAGACGTATTGTACAATTTTTTTATTTTTTCTGAGCTTTAAATGTCTGTAAAAAAAAAATGTCTAATGACACAGAAGCCTAAAACATGTTTTGCTTGATTGCTTACACATTACTTTAATTAAATAAATTAAAAATGTATTCATTTATCATTCAATTTGTCCATAATTATGCAGTTTACATTAAATTTTGAGAATTTCCGAAAAAAAACTTAAAAATTTGGTTTAAAATTTTTGGTAAGACTTCGTCTAAGACAACCATGGCTTAAATGGTTCTAAATTGTCTGTACTATCTTCGCCTTAAAGCTTTGCATCCATCTTCCTATCTCCCTGTATATTTTCAAACTATATAATGGTATTTTCACATTCCTGCTCATCAACATTTATTAACAAAAACCAAACACACCTTTAATACAGTCCCTGCACTATCAATTCCCGCACATTCCCCTCTCGATACGCTGAAAAGCTCCTAATTACAAATCCAAACAAACCATTAACACTTACTGGAAAACCGTTTCCAATGTGTACACGTACTCGAGGGTCAGCAGAGGAACGAGGGGGAACGGGGGACGTGGAGGGGCAGGAGAGAGGAATAAGAAAACGTATTTACCCCCGGACCACTTGCGTTCAGACGTAACTTTATACCTAAACGGTGGTAGGGCTGTCGAGAGTAAGATTTTTGAAGTGCGTAGGGTTTTGACGGTTATTTTTTTATCGTTGGACGGAAAATGTATTTACAATTGCTTAATGTAAGAATTGTTTAATATAAAAATTGTTTACCTGACAGTAGACTCAAACTTTTATAAAATTAATAAAGAGATTATGTGACGAATTCACTATTAAGTATTTGAAACTCCAATGATCGGTTTGCGTAAGTAGGTATTTCTATGGCCAGGCGCGCCTAACCGTTACTAAATCATGAAAAATAAACTACCGGAATAAGATCTATCTACTTAATAAAAATCTTAAATTCATTCATTCACTGACAGTCAGCGCACAACAACCACTGGGCCTAGAAGCATGACATTTTGCGCAAGAGTTCCTTTTATAACGAAAGTGAGCAGTAAGGATGGATTTTTGAAAGTAAGAAAAATAAAAACATTTAAAAATAGAGGATGGAATTTCGTAATTTCTGCCGATGGGAAATCCCACCGGGCACACGACTTGTATCAATAAGAAAAGTCTATAATAAATTGTAATTTATTTATACCCTCCACAAAAATCAAACAGAATTAAATACAAACCCACCTCATCCATATAAACAAATACCTTCCCATTTGATTCACCCACTTCAAACCTCACGCGTGGCATCCCTAGCGCGTCCATCAAAGATCCGCGTTAAGTATATCAAATGAATTGTAAATGAAATCAGACGCGAGTGGGCCCCGGTTTATCGCTCCAGTACCGCTAACCTACCGGCTGCCGCTTGTGTACCACTTACGTACTGCATACCGCTTGTGTGCCGTGGTAGGTAGTGTTCTACATAATGTGGTGTGGTGGGAATGGTGATTCTAATTAGTTGATGGAGGGAGGATATGGATATGTAATCGTTGTTTTTTTTATTGTTTTTTGTTGTTGTTTTTTTCGTTTTTGGTTGTTTGTTGCATTCAAAATTCAGCTCGGTCAGTATTTAACAGCAAGTAAAACACCCTCACAGAAATGAATGCGTTGGGTGGGTCGTGTTTGTGAAACTGTACATAGAGGTTAAGTCAAACCTTTTTAAATTGTTAACATTAATTTATTGTTCTCAAGTAAGTGACATTTGTGTATGTTTTAATTGAGAATAAAGATTCTTTAAACCTAAGTTGACGCAAAAATGTTTCTAAACTGCAAAAATAACTGTGACAGAAGCATGTCAATTGTTGGCAACCTTATTTTAAAATACACACAGTTTGCAATAAACGTGTTGACGTTAATTTTGACTTCAATATCATGTGTCATGTATAAAACAGGCAGGGGGGCTCGTGGCTAAATAATAACAGCCGCTCGGTTCGATCTTCAAAGTTAAGCAACTCTTGCCGAAGTCGGTCCATGGATGGGTGAACATCCGTTACATACCCAGACCCCTTCGTGCTTCGGAAAGCACGTGAAGCCGTTGACACCAGGGACCCTATTATGAACTCTTATTTCCAGGCAGTTTACGGCGTAAACAGAACTGCCTTGCAGTTTCGTATTATGAACTCTTCAAGCAAGCCGGTCAGTCGTCACGTGACAAATACCGTATTATGAACGTTCGTTGGACATTTCTTGATATATAAAAACTGTTAATAAGTAACCTCACAATCCATTTCATTTACGCTGCTTCAGAGGAGCTTTTATTGAATTGTTTTGGATGTTTTTGGCGAAATTATTCAAACGTTATCTAGTTAACATAAGATAATATCACGTATGACGAATATGTACCGTTTGAGTTTCTGGAAACTCTGGAAAGTGGCACTTCTGATCAAAATACCGATGTAACGGTACAATTGTAAAACTCCCACAATGTTTCCTACTAAACATAAGTTAGGCACCGACGAGGGCGAGAACTCTCATCCATTGAACTATAATAATTACAACTACCTATTAAATGGTACACCATGATAATATTATTATCATGTTGAAAAAAGAATATTTAGTACAAACACTCAAAAACAGCACACCACCAAATCCATTCATATCCATATTTTTGTTTATACCTACTCTGAAACATAGATAAAATAATACATTATGTATAAAAAGCACCGCGAATTGTTCAATCAAACCAAAAAAGTAATTTATTCGTCAACATTTATTTTGTCGCCTTCAAAGGAAGCCCTTTCGCTAACAATACAGATACGCCAGGGCTTGACCCAGTCCTCCATACATTTTTGGTAAGCTGATTGAGGAATGGTCTTCAACTCCTACAGCGAATTTTCTTTTATAGCTTCAATCGACTCGAAACGTCTTCCACGTCTTTAACGGTCGATGACATTCGTCGAGTTTTTGGCTAAGAACTCTTGCACAATGATGGCTTTGTTCGATGGTGCATTGTCGTGGTGCAAAATCTATGAATAATAATTTTTGTTCCACAAATCTGACTGTTTTTGGCGGAGGATGTTCTCTAGAAAACGCCTCATGACACCTAAATAATACTTTATAATCACCGTTTGTCCCTCTGGAAGAAATTCGTAGTCCACTACACCGCGAATTTCGAAGAAAACTATCAGCATAAGTTTCGCAGTACCTTTTACACAGACTAGTATTAACAAACAATACGATAGTATTATTTTATTAGTTTTTGCAACAATACATCCATGAGTTGTCGGGTTGTCAAATTCCCACTGAACTTAAAACGTTCGAAAACATCATTAAACGAATCTCAAGTTACAATTTACAAACACAGAAAAATAAAATAAGATTAATATAAAAGTATGATTTTTAACATCAAATACGTGATTTAAATAAAATCGTAACTTACCGATTAATATTTAATTGTGTTTCTGAATGTCACGGCAGAGAATTACAAGCCAGCCATAGACAAACTACCCAGCCTAAAGTCGGTCACAATTACGATTGTCATAATACGAAATTTAACCAGCCAGGGAAATTAATTGCCTGGAACTTGCCTGGTTTCTGTAAAGTTCGTCCTATGCTATGCCTATGCCGTCATTTCTAGATCGTTACGGGTAGTCAGAAGCCCCTAGGGTCAGCAACCAGTCTTACGAAGGGGTATCATATTTCCCAGTAACTGAAACCGAAACATATTTATTTGTTAATAGGAGAACAAACAGAATTACAGGTTCTCACGGGTGTGGTGTTTTTACCCGTGAGAACCTGTAACTTTTTTATAGTATAAAAAAAGTGCACTATAAAAAAGTCAGCGTTCAGCCGAGTGAGTGCAGAATAGGTTTTGGTGTTAAATAGGTCAAATGAGAACTCTTTACAAAGAATATTAAACTCCTTACTCGCTCGCACCATGTATGAGTTTTGCCTGTAGTTAGAAGAGGAAAAGGAATGGAGATAGGCGGATTAAATCTAACTGATCTCTGAGGAACATTGAAGCGTAGTTTATGTAGGAGATCAGGACAGTAAATTTCGTATGAAATCATTTTTAAAAGCAAAGTGCAATCTACTAGTCGACGTCGATTTATGAGTGGCTGTAAATGAAATGTTTGCAAAGATTTATGTTATTATCAGAATGGTATGGTAAACGTAGCCGAAAACAAAACGAATTAATATGTTTTGTGTATTCTCTCATTGGTAAGAGTAGTTCGGACACTACTACTACCCGTGCCAGCCTTTTTGTAAGGAACTCTAAACCTTCTACTAAATAAAGCTCGAATGATGCTGGTGGCATCATAAGACAAACATTTTAAACTAAGAATTGCCTGATGTCATCACGTAGGTATCAGAAAAACTGATCATTTTCATTACGAGCAGCATCAATCAATCTGCCTAGCCTTTCAACTATATTGGGGTCGGCTTCCAGTCTAACCGGATACAGCTGGATACCAGTATTTTACATGGAGTGACTGCCTTCTGACCTCCACAACCCAGTAACTGGGTAATACGATACCCCTTGGTAAGATTGGTTGTCAGACTTTCGGGCTTCTGACGACCCTTAACGACTGTCAAAGATCCACGAATGACAGCCGGGGCCAACAGCTTAACGAGCAGCATATTTATAAAAATCTTAACATTTTCGCCAGCGTTTTTTAAATATCTTTCTATCAAAAAACGCTTTACTTTGTAATATAAACATTATAAACAAGCTTATTACCTTATATTTACATACAAACATAGTTACAGACTAACTAAAATTAAAACTATTTAACTTCGAAAAACTTCACAAAAAGCCGCTTAAACAAAGACCCTTCATACCTCAACTTGGAATTACCGTTTTAAAAACTACCCGCATCTTATGAAAATTAAAAAAGTAAGCAATTCAATAGAACAAACTGAATTCTACAGTGCAAAGGCAACGAAGTGCATTGCATTATTCTTTTGTACGAGCACTACGCTTTCGTAGCGCCTGCTACGCCGTAGCTACGTAGCAATGTAGCTACGATTCGTAGCAGCATAATATGGATTGTTGCATCTCTTTTGGTTTTAATGAATAAGTTTACTTTCGAGATTGTTTTATGTTGGTTTATTGAATTAAGAGAGAGTTATTTAAATATGGAAGCTGAACCCGGAAGTAAATCATAAACTTTTTTATGAACTATATGAGATCGAAACTACATTTATCTCTTTATAAATACAATTGAATTAAAACAGAAGCTGCAAACCGAATATGTCGAAACAAAAAACACAAAGTAGTACTTATTCAAGATTAAAAATTGTATTTGAATGACTGACTAATGATATTTCTTTTCTTTGTTTTCAGGTAAACGCCACATTCATTCAAAATCATCAAAAAATATGGCAGTTTGACATATTCTTTTGTATACAAAGGCTGTCAAACCGTCATATTTATTAGGAAGTCTATAGAGTGCCGCTAGCGGCATTCTACCACTATCGGATAAAGTACCGCAAACATTGCATTATCACTTGTTATTTTGGTGGAGTGTTGAGGTTAGTGCAATAAAATTAACATTTGGAGTATGTACAAAAGGCAACTACTACTGTTACTAGGAGAACTTAGGATGCAAGATCGACCGAACGGAGCTCGGGCCTCGGGGCACCCCGACTCGGACAGGTTGGCTTCGAAGGGGATGGCGGGGTCTAGTGAGCGACTGAAGCGAGTGAACAAAGACCCCGCCATCTCCTATTTCTGAATGGTTATTTTTTTAACCATTCAGAAATAGGAGTCCCGCTGGGTGGGACTCCGTCGACTATGCCGTATTATTGCTTGGAAACAAATTCAGACCCGCTACGTGATCTTCCCAACCTTAATACTCCCACTATCCCACAAATCCCGAAAGACACTTTGGCGACTTTTTTCTCGGCACTATAGTTTTGCGGACTTTGGGGTTTTTCGTATCCCCTCCCCATTAGCCCTTGCGGCTTTAACCGTGCTATTACCGATAGTCATAGAATGCCGCTTGCCTCTATACACTGTCTATTTATAAAAATTTACTGTTGATTGAAAATCAGCCCTAAATCAATTAAAGTCTTCTAAATGCAAGTATTCCGGTAATATCATCTTCCTGCTTTCACAATCTAACAGCACTGTATAAATCACTATAAAAAGCCACGATTTCTCTTAAAACTAGTTATATTCAGTATTACAATCACGCGCTCGGAATCTTTTCCTTTGTCAAAAATCACTTACTCACTACAGCCTATACGATTTCCCGCAAGTGAGAAAGAGTCAGGCATATTTCCGTCAGCACCGCGGTAAGGACAATTTGCGGGTACAACCCCAGTAAGAGGTTTCGACTTTTATTTTTACGGTAATGCATACTTTCTTTGGCGCGACTTATTGGGTGGGCTTGAGTGAAGTGGACCGGTTGGTTTTATGAAAAGCATAATTCTTGAATATTGCCCCCTTTCAGGCTTTTACTCGTGAACGATTGGAGGCGCGGATTAAAAAAGTTTATATGACTTTTTTATGATCATGATCGTTTTTGATTTTTTTTTAAGGGGCCCTTTTTGTTCCTATTGTCGGTGGCAAAGGTTGGTTACCCGTGAAATATGTTTCCTGCTCACAATCGTTTGTTGTTGTTACTTTACTTTGTGAAGAACAAATACTTTATATTTGGTATTCCCCCTTTTTTCCCCAGTATCTTGTAATCTAGCTTTTTTATTGGCATCTTTTACTCTGATGAAAAGTATTTTCAAACTTTTCTTTTGTATCTAGGGTCACACTTCCTTCTCCATCCCCTGAGTCTTATTTATCGCCTGATTTCTAAACCCAGAATCATTAAAATATCTTAAGCAAACTTCCTGTTACATGCTTCACCACATCTTAGAATAAAACCTATAGACGGATCCTATTGGAAAATAAAGGCACTATTACACAAACGGCATTAAATCCAAGCCATGCACAATAAAACTACGCACAGTAAAATTAAACCATTAAAACTCTAAAACCAATCAAAATTCCCTTCCCTCGCTCCGTCTTCCTCCACGCAACAAGACATAATACATACTATTAAATGGAGAAACTATTAATAATATCCGTGTTTATGTCACCGTTTAATATAATATTCAAATGAGTGCAGAACGCGGGTAGTTTGAAGTCGGGCCTGAATCCTAATCATGGATTATGAGGTCTCCTACTGAACGCAGGAATCTTGAGAATGTCAATATTGTGGATGTAGATGGTGGGGAAATGAACTGTTGGATGAAAGGAAGTAAGTTCTGTTGGGGTTTTTAGGTTTTAGAATATTTTGAAGTTGTTTTTAAGGTTTTGTGTGTGTGTTTTTCGTATAGATTACCGCTTGTTTCCTGACCGTTTTAATTCAGCATTTTGTGTTTTTGACAACATTGAAGCATACTCTTCAATATTAACAGAAACACGACTTCGCTTCACACATATAAAAAGAAAACTTTTTCCTCAATTCTTTTTTGAATATGTTTTTCGTTTTGATATTGTTTAAAGGAGTTCCAAATAAGTATCATAACATAACATCACGCCTGTAACCCCCAAAGAGTAAGGCAGAGGTGTATAGTACACCCACATTTTCAAATAAGCAGATGACTAAAATGACTGATAGAATAAGCATAGGTACTAAAGTTGAGTTTGAATGTGTGTTACTTAGCACTAGTTAGTTTCAGTACACATAAATTGGTTTTAGCCAATCATTAAACTTAAACATAAGTAGATTGTTTAAAAATATTTCAGTCAGAACTTAATAGGATACTGCTAGTTTTTTACTTCTTTAGTAGATCATAATGGATCATGTTACTAAGAAAATAAGCATTTTCACTTAGTTAAGTTTCACGACTGTCATTAGAAAGCGCCCTATATCTTCACAAAGCGTACCCAACAATAGAACAAAGTCCTAAGTAAACGTTCCCGACACGGAAACGGTTAAAAATACGGAAGCGAGCCGTGCCCGCGTGCCGGCCGCAGGACGCGTATTTCAACCGGCCTCTGTCAAATGCAAGGTATAATACTAAATTACTTAATGCATCGACCTATAAAAGATTTAACACACGCACACTCGCAGCAGGCCACACCCCCGCCGCGCACCCTTTGTTCTTACACCCCCACACATGCGCAGCCGGCCCCCACCACCCATGTGTGCGTTAAGAGGGGTGAAATACGCATCCAATTTTTCTTACTTACATTTTATTTATCGTCATTCCGCTGTATTGGCGATTGAATTTTAGATTTTAACGATTATTTCATGTTAAAAAATACGCAACATTTTTCCTTTCAGCAGAGATAAGCTTTGATTTCTTAAATTGGTACTATCTTTTCCCGGAGGGATGAGGATTTCGCTCAATAATCTAGGAAAAAAAACCTCAATATAGATAATTACGATCATTATTAAAAGTACAATTTGACGGGAATCAATTTTACCATTTCCATTACGACGACAATGGCGGAACGATTTCCCTTGTGCGCCCTCTTAAGTGGTGCGGGTGTGTGAGGGGCCTGTGAGTGTGAGGCTGTGTGCGACGCCGGCAGCGCGCACAGGGCTTAAATAGGCGCGCGGCGCTCTCCGGGCAGCATTGGCTTGCCGCCGCTCGCGTCGGTCAGACGTACCTCTCCGTTCAAACATGTCATAGCTTCTTACGTACTTCTCTTTCTTCTTCTTATAACGATACGTATCATGTATTTTCTAATGTAGGCAAAATTTGGTGCTCAATATTACAAATTAAAAGTATTTTTTATATACGGACTTTATGGCGACTTGTTACTAGATTGTAGGATATAATATATATAATATTTTTGGTACGGAAAGTGTGATACAAGAAGCAAGATGAACTTCATCGGTAAGTTTAATGCACTTTTAAACGCTTATCTTTTATTTCATTAGTTCCTGATGTCATTCTTCGTAGCTTTTCTACTTTGATTTCATCTTTTCTGAGCTTTGTTAAGTTATCCTATTCTAAGCAAATCTGTTCTCAGTTCAAGCATATTTTTATTTTTATTTCAAACCTTTTTTTAGCGAAAATCCCTTTTTCCGCATTTTCGCTACGGTTACATAAAATGCGGGCTTTACATGTTCACTGAAGTATTCGTAGCACGTACTGCACCTTCTTTTTTATAAAATAACCTCTAAACATACGAAGCCGAGCCGACATTATATTTTTTACGTAGTTTTCCTCCAAAACTACGCTAGTTTCCTATTCGTAGGCAAATATTTTCACCTACTTTGCAATAAGGAAATTACTATTTCTCTTTTCATGCAACTGAAAAGATATAATGCATAAACTAAAAATTCATTATCTAGAATTAGCAATTCAACCAATGGAAATATATAGTCCACTGCAGTACTTTTTAATCGATAAGGATTCCAATAACTGATTTCATTATGATGATCCTTTAAGCCACACATTAGTCGCTAAATGTTGACATTGCTTTTATGTTAGGAAACATTATTTCTCATCATTTTAGTAAGATAGCAGATATTATAGAAAAAACTCTGAACGCAAACCTTTACTTTAAAACGTCCCTAGCCAGCCTGTACAAAGAGAAAGTCTTGCCAAACCTCGTCCGACCTTCACTACCCAAATCTTCCTCACTCCCCAAAACAAAACAACATCAATTTTCCTTTTCCTTTGCCCTGGAACCCTTCGGCCCTGCTGACACGGCGATCCTGGCCGAGCTTGAAGCAGCCGTACGCGTTGACCGACTTCTTTCAAGGCCACTGGCAACGTGCCAACTGGGTTGGCCAGCCAGAACCCGAAATAGGTTGACAGTGGAGGCAGGCGGTAGTCTGACTATATAAATAATTTAGCCGAGTTAGGGAATGTTGAGTTGAATAGTTTAGTGGAGGCAAGAAGTATGAGAGTTGGGGTAAGTTGGATGTATTGAGTTGAGTTTTGGGGATAGTTTAGTGAAGTTTTGTATGCTTGGGTACTCTTTTTAACAAGTGGTGGTAAATCGGGGACATATAAATTTAACTAAACTGGAAACATTATAAATTCAAAAATAAAAATTAAAGGATATACAACAAAGGAATTAAAAACGCTCATCGGGGAATAGTGGCAGATATTATGTTATATTTTTTAAAGAAAGAAATTAAAGACGCATTAAAGCTTGACGTACGCATCCCCCAATTTAACTTTTACTGTAATAAGAATCTTATAGACACTATCTCATAGATAACAAGCAATAAGCAATTTAAATTACAATTTTCTAAAATAAACTACACTGTTTCTGTATACTTTACTAACCGAATGCATATAGTATCATCAATTAAATCGTCTAAACACAACCCACTCTTTTATCTTTAAACATTTGACTTAAATAATAGGCAACTAATCTACTAAAATCAGTTGTAGTCCAAATCGGCACAACTCTAATAATTACTGTAGTTATTTCAGTTGGTTGAACGCGACTAGTACACGAGGCTTTAGTTGAAATTTACACGAACACAAACTTCAGGAGGCATGTGCTATTTACAAGCAGTTTCAGCGACCGAGTTGAAGGGAACATTCTCTTTATTATTTTAAAGAAGCTTTTATTTTAGAAAATATAGTTTTGGGTTTGAAACGAATTTCTGAGAATGGTGATGAGAATATTAAATATTTGAACATGAAGCTGCAAAATACAATTATATTTTTTTGTTGGTTGTTTCTCCCGGAAATACTGCATTTAACTTTAAAGAAACACACTTGCATTAATTAAAAATCTCACTACTAGCAGAATGATGTTACAATAAATACATTAATATTCCATTGAAGAAAGACGAAGATTTTATTAAAGAATTAAAACTATTTCAAGACAATTTAAAGTCCAAACTATACTAGAAGCACGCAAACTATACTGGAAAAGCTAAATATTTTTCTCAATGATAAATGATTTTTATTTCTGTAAGTAGGCTTGTACAAAACACTTTTACACGTCAATAAAACAAAACATTTAACTTTAAAACTTTGTTCGATTTAAATGAACTCGTCAAACAATAAACTTGAACATCATCAAACGTTTCCGCATAAAAACGATTACGACAGTTCAACGAGTTAAAAAAACTTTTCCGGCACGTAACACTTGCTTTGCTACGAGCGCTACATTAAATCCGTAGCAGCTACGGGTCTACGCCGTAGCCTCGTAGCCAAGAATTTAAACATGAACATAAAAATTATTGCTCTTGTACCGGAGGGGTCACACGTTTTATTGTTGTATATAAAATTGTATATATTCGTGGATTACATAATATAATATTCAATAAATACAACTTTTACATTCGGACGATACATTTTATGTCGAAACATTTTATGACGTTCTGAATTTTTAGTATTACCGACGGTCTGGGTCTGGTTGATATGTCACTCATACATAGATAATGTTCACGCTTGTAATCCCAAAAAGAGGTGGACAGAGGTACCTACATTTTTTTCTTTTCAATTATCATTTCTCTTATACAATTTATAATGACACTTTAAAATTGTAATTCTGGGTAGAACCTAAAGACCTCTAAAATTATATTTGTATAAAACATATCACAGCCTACTGCTGTCCCACTGGAGACCCAAGGCCTACCTCATACAGAGAAGGCATGCGCATTGATCACCACGATTGCTTATATTTTCATGTTGGCGATTTCACTTATTATATTGATTATAAGGTTTCTTCACTATGTTTTCCTTCATGTACGATGAAGTGATCAGTGAAATCTAAGATAAACTTAGAAAGAGCTGTAATTTGAAACCTAATTCTAACCGAAGAATATTTAGCTAATGAATGAAAATACTAAACGAAGAATATTATTTTTCATCTAAAATTTTAAAAATCGCAAAGATACAATTTGTATTTCATAATGATAGTATGAATTACAAAGTAATTTTTTTAATTACAGATAATCACCCATATGTAAATAAAATACCTTATCGATCGGCGTTTTTTGTATTTGTTGATTATATACAGTATATGGTACATAATATATGTACAGAACTTTCAGATTCCTAACTTGTTTAGTTGTTGAGATAGAGTTTGTACAAAAATGGTCTAAAACTGACAACTTTTACGGCCCCTATTTCACCATTTATGAAGATAAAAAAAAACATATATTTGTTCTCTACTCGATAAGCTCTAGACAATGATACCCCACATGCCAGGGTTAGACATATGTTTTTTTTCAGATACAAAATTTTATTTATTTATTTAACGGTTTATGTACACACATTTAAACAGTCAAGAAGAAAGGAACAGAAAAATACGTACAAAGGTGATGCTTATTTCTAAAGAAATCTCTTCCAGCGTACCTGCGATAGGAAAGTAGTAGTTAAGTTTATTGTATGGAGACCCCGTTAATTTTTAATTATATTAAATTTTTATTATTTGTTGTTATAGCGGCAACAGAAATACATAATCTGTGAAATTTTCAACTGTCTAACTATTGCGGTTCATGAGATACAGCTCGCTGACAAACAGACAGACAGACGGACAGCGGAGGCTTAGTAATAGGGTTCCGTTTGGCACCCGTCGAGTACGGAACCCTAAAAATGAAGAAAGCTGTGTGTACTGTTTAACTCTGCCTAGACTGTCGTTGTCGGAACACAGGTGTGATGTTATATTATCTCCTAAATTACTTTCTAAATCATAATTCTTTTCGAAAATCATGACATCTTTGATCCCCTTTGATGTTCCATGCGACTACCTCCCGGTCGAACACAAAGCCTCCACTGGTCGGTAACTGAATTACACCTCGGAGGCTAATCTAATGCCAGTATTGCCAGTTGATGCCAGTATTGCTAGGATGGCTGGCACAGTGCCAGGTTACTTCAGGGAGGCTTCATATTTTGTGTAAGTTGGACGTGTCTTGTATTTTAAATGAGGGTTTCTCTTGTAGATAAAATTATTATCTTCAGATGGTTTGTAATTTACGTTTTTTAGAGATGCTCGGTAGCACTTGCTTGGTGGAGGAATTTGGCGTTTACAACTTATTTTAAATCTTAGGAAATGGTATGTGTATATAAAATGGTTTGAATAATACGTTTTGAAGCGGTCTAAAATTAAATACACGTATTCACACTTCGAGCTATTTAATGAAACTATACATCCTTATAGCACAATGAGGGCTCATCCTAAGTGTTTTAACGTTATAGCTAACTTACATAAACATACATAATTTATAACTAAAGGTGTCTGAAATCAATGAACTGAAGTAACTTTTGCAATCCATTACTACACATATCAATATGGCCAGTGAAATTATGAGAAATTGAGATTGTCATTTTACTGTGCGTAAGGAAATCTTATGGTTGTAAAGATATCTATTGATAGAAATCACAAATTGCTCCAAGAAAACCTCAATTTTTTTTCTCCACTTTCTCTTAAATTCCAAACTTTTTCGTTACTAAAGTACATGTACTTGTATTGTACCCTACCCTACCCTACCCCCCCCTACCCCCTCTCAGTAAGACATACATTCTTCCACAAATCTTAGAGACGGCGAACTTTTTAACGACAGTGTAAAAAATACCCTCTTGCAAGTACTAGCCATTACCGATCTTCCGACTCTCTCATTCGTATAAGGCGTGAAAGGGACAGAGATACACTCTAAACGAATGGTGTGCTGACCAAACATACATCGTTATGCTTTTAGATGGCCAGCGGGATTATGTCTGGGATAATGTGCGAGTACTTCATAATAATACTGGATTATTTTTTTGGATTAAAAGCTGTGTTTTTTTGAGTTATGAGGATTAGAACACGGTTTTGTTTGAAGCGGAGAAATTGTTGGGTTTTTAAAAAGGCGCCATAAATTGTAAGCTTAAATGAAATTCAATTTTATTTTTGCAAATTTTAACCACTCTTTAGCACAATTTTTAATTACAGACCTATTTCTTCTTTTCGTGTGGTTAGTGACTAACCTGGTGTCAGAATTTAAAGCCGCCCAATGGGCCTTTGACTTGGTATCACATGCCGTCGAGAAATATTTCTCAGGCATGCCGGTTTCCTCGCGATGTTTACAGACCTACTTAAACAATGATATAATTTAGAAATCGACGCCGCATTTTAATTTATAAAAATAGTGTTCGAGTATTGGTACAATCCTCTCTAGGAATAAAAAAGTTGTAACAATAATACAAAAATATGATTCAGTTATTCACGTCACATAAATAAAATCTAGCTCAAATGATTTTGCCTACATAGTTCTTTACCCAATTAAACCAATTTATGAACAGTTCACTGAACTTGTTGCAAACGCACAAAACTAACGAACATTCCATAAACGTACTCGGAAATAGGTACTTTGTTATATATTGTTTAAAACCATAATTTCAATACAACTAACCCTTACTTTTAATGTACTGTTGATGCTGCTTAATGGTTCACTATTACTGATGCCAGTTGAGCCAACATATAAAGCTTAATCGAGAAATTAATCATTTATTCGAATTCGTGGGACGTAATAATACCAGCTTGTTACTGTCCCACTGCAGGGCAAAGTCATCTTCTCATACTGAGAAGGCACGAGCATTGATCACCACGCTTACTCAAGACGGTTTGGCGATTTCAGACTTATATTATCTTTAAGTCCAGTTTTCCTCACGAAGTACTGGACATTGGCTTCTTCCAAGTTGCGATACGACATCCGGTTCTCCGCCTTCCGCATTCAGTCTGTCCCGGCCGGTGTCCTCAGGTCATCGAAATTGTAGAAGTAACTTATTTTTCTTTTTTTGTTGTGTAAACTATCGTAACCAGAAATAATTTACATAAACTGTTTGTGAGACGTAGGAGTTTGGATGGTAGGAATATATTAATTGCGTAACAAAAAATTTTAAATTGCATATTGCTACAACCTCATGTGCAATAAAAACATGCACGAGTTACCATAACCAACTAAAATTTTGTAGTTTACAGCCTGCCAGTGCCTCTGGCAATCTTCCTCGAATGAGCCGCAGTTGCCAATTAGTGTTGCCAGCCCTCTGGAATTAAAATGACGCTTTAGTGCCACTGTGATTGCTTTAACACTAGTAATTGAAAGTGTAACAATGTTATATTACTTTGTGGAGCTATAGCGTAGGTATGTTAGAAACGCAAAGTAAATAGACTTCTTAATAAGAAAAGATCAGTTATTTATTTATTTGGTTCACCAACAATTGTGTACACTGGTTTAGGCAAATGAAACAGAAGCAACAAATCAGAATAAAGTATAACAATCACTTGTAGGTAAATTCTGTATGCACACAAAACGCTGTAAATTACAAAAAAAACAAAAAAACCTATGTTATAAAGTTGCACTGAAAACAACTTAATAAATAAATTAAACTAAATTAAAACCAAAGCAAAACAGACAAATTATAAACAAAATAAACTAAAGTAGAAAGAACTAGGTAATACAAAAAAGAAGTAATAAGTAGCCTAAATTCACCCAGTGAGACAACGCAGGGCTAAGAAAGTCAGTGTTCGGGGAGATACTTATAAAAGCTGGCTTCCAATTTGCCTAAACTGTCAAAATGGAGGTCGATCCGATCACTGCAATCGTTCACAGCCCTGCAAAACCTCGCGTAAGGAAAACCACCCAGAACCGTTCTTCTCTGCGGAGGGCAGAGAGGCGTTATAGGATTGCGAGGAATTCTGTAGGGGCGCGGAAGTTAAATTGATTTAATTATTATTTACATTCCACTTGTCAACAACGTCGTGTTATTAATTCTTGAAACATTAAACCTTCTTTTTTCTTTAAACTTGAGTCTAGACATTCCTAAAATTACACCTGTACATATACATATCACAAGTATCTAAAGAACATTATCTCGACTTTTACTGCAAGCTACAACTAACAAAAAAACGGCAGAGCTAATATGAAAGAAAGTAAATAAATTTATTTGACTCAGATTAAGGCACACAATATTCACACAAAAACAAAAAAACAGAAAAGATAAAGATAAAATAGTATTGTGTGCCTCACGGCTGCGACAAATAGGCCTAGCATATGGATCTTACTTATTAAATCTAGGTTATCCCAAAATGTTATTCAAGTTCCGCATTATTAATTATGAAATAGTAATATCATTAGCCACCCCACTGCGGGCAAATATCCCTTCTCAGGCAAGGAACAAGCATTGTCGAAACATACAGTCCTGTTATCCTATTTCCTCTGGTCTCGGAGGTGTAATGTAGACCGAGCGTGTCTACTACAACAGTTATGCAAAACGTAAATGTTATTCTAGGTGTAATTATAGCGGTAAGCTCTGCATTCGAGATGAATCTCTAGATTTATAGTTATTTCATATTATGTTTGCTAGTTAGAGGAGCACGGCGCACGGAGCGCACGGGTCGATCCATCAGGTTAAGCTACGCTTGCTGGGGTCGGTCCGTGGATGGGTGACCGTCTTTACATACCGAGACGCTTCCGTACCTCGGAAAGCACGTTAAGCCGTTGGTCCAGACTGTCATTCATGAATCTTTGACAATCGTCAAGGGTCGTCAGAAACCCAAAAGTCTGACAACCAGTCTTACCAACGGGCCAGTGGCAGTGGGAACAGCCCTCCACAACCCAGTAACTGGGTACTACCGTGGACTTGTGGAGGGCTGTTTTCGTAGTTCTGACTTATGGTTGATTTTACTTGCACGATGACGCTCACTTCGTACTTGGTAATTACTTGCGAATTCAGTGATCAAGGGGGGTGCGGTCGGGGGCGAGGGGTGTTTTAAGACCTAGATTGGATAAAGACTATATTCTAGTAGGGAAGGTACGAGATGAAAAGAAGTAGGGGAGGAGTTGAAATCTATGATCAATACCTACTTATGATAGTCTTAGACTGAAACTAAAGGGGTATCCTATTATCTAGTAAATGAGTTCTAGAGGTCAGATAGGTAGTCGTTTCATGTAAAATTCTGCTGCATCCGGTTGGATTGGAAGCCGACCCCAACATAGTTAGGAAAAGGCTAGACAGATTGATTGATTGCATATTATGGTTGCTAGGTGAGGATGTGAGACTAAAGTGGACTTGTATGAGCTAGTAAGAATGTAGTTTCACATAGTACGATGTTCATTTTTTATTTGATTAATTATCTCCTAATTTATTGCATCATTAAAATAGATGTTAAGCCGAGAACACTCCTGAAAGGGGCATTTTTTTAAATTAATCCTAGCAATTAATGACCATGATGTTATCATCATCAGCCTAGAGCGCTACACTGCTGGTCATAGCCTCTCCAATTGCAACTATGACATAGTTATCCAAATGTTATTTATTTTATTATTTACGTACACACAGTAAAATACATACAGATTAGAAATAATTATAATTTTGAGTACAAAGGTACGTATGAATATATTTCAAACGGTTTTGGAAGAAGGTTTGAAGGTTTTGGAAGAAAACTAAAAATACAGAACGACAGAACTAGCCAGCCAGTCACAAAGTCAACCGCAAGTAACCCGCTGTAAATCCTCACATAAATTCGGAGCCTTAAGTCTAAGAAACCATCCTTCGATACTAAAAAAAATGACATCCACCAATTTACTACCATCTTCGCGTGTTTGCCAAACATAAAGCTTTTAAATATACCAAAAACAAACCTAAGCCAACAATAATAAAGTCCAAATTCAATTAACATGCGAAAAACAAATGAGAGCGAAATAAAATCCTATTTTATTGTAGCTAGCAGGCTACATACAATGAACGTTAGCTGTTCTTTTTACGCGACTGCTGTTCGCTGTACGCCGAAAATCAATATTTGGGTCACCAATTGGCCGTGAAATCGTTTTAAATCATCGTGGCTTGATTTACAGGCGAATGCGGGTTTACTGAATGTACAAAATGTACGATAATATTAAATAAATGTACAAAATATTCAGGTTGTCAATTGAGCTTGTGTAACTGATTTATTGGTTGAAGTACGCTAGTTTATTGTTGCTGTCAATGTTTTTTTGTAATCTGTAGTTTTAAATAAGAATAAAATTACAATATTTTCCTTATTTTTAGTTATTGCAACAACTATGTACTTTTCTAGTGGTCACGAGTGCGACTGCTAAGTGTTGTAGTTCTGTTGGAGTTTGAACTCAAGGTCGGAGAAAGGGTAAATGGGCTTTTCCGTCAATAGCAGCCTAGCGTCTGGATTTATTTCCTGTTATGGCAATAGACTTGCCTCCTATTACATGAACCTTACAACTGGTCAAATCTAATGTACTTTAGTAGGTAGGTAGTAGGTATTGTATAAGAAAAAAGATTTTGAATATGATTTTTTACATCAAAAACCGCCTGCAGATAAATCTGCAGCTGAACCTAACCCTTTCACATTCTCCATTCACGTAAACAGAACTATGCTGCTGCAATCGCTCAAATCTTCTTATTTTTGTATTTAAAATTTTAATTTAAATAAGATACTAAACATTAATCAGTGTACAACTTGCTCCCCTAGCTTCCGCAACTATTTACATGTAGCAGTTAGAATCGCGTGCAGTTCGCTAGCACCGCGCTTGCTAGGAGCTCAGCCGAAGAAAACTAGGCTGATCGTAGTCAACACGCTACGGTAATACTAAGCTTACACAGGCAATTCTTTCAGTATTTTTGTCCATTACAGTTACCGGAGTTAATTTCTAAAAATCGCATTGTTTTCGGTGTTTCCTTTTTATTGCTCCATATATTTTGTACTAGCTTTTGCCCGGGGCCTCGTCCGCGTTGAAGTCGAAGATTATCCCACGGGAACATACTATCGGGATGAAAAGTATTCTATTTGCTATAGCAGGTCATGATCTACCTGTACCTTTAAGGCCTGAAAAGTATCAGACAGACGGACAGAGTTACTATCGCGTTTGTAATATTAGTATGAACATTCCACCAATCGGTTGAGTGTTGCCTGGTTTGCTATACGGTGTAGCGGTATCTCTAGACTACATATTGCGCATTACGCATTAATATTGCAGTATATTTATCCAATAACTAAAAAAAACAACAACCACCAATAACTTATTTTTTTCTTCACTTATTTATTTTTCAATATTGCTTGAATAATTTAAATTGCCCGTGTAAGCGTATCTTTAGAGTTCAGCAGACAAAGAAACTAGACTGAGTCGTAGTTAACATGCTAACGTTGCAACACTGCTACTGGGAAACAGGCGGGCAATAAATAATAGGTACTATGATTGGTTGGTATTATTTTGTAGTAAATATCAAGTGTAGGTCCACTCTGCCTAACCTTCGGGATATACAGGCGTGGTGTTTTATGTTTATCAAGTGTACATAGGTGATAATGATGGAGTGTAAGTAACTTTATCTTTCTGACTGAATTGCTCCTTGACAATGCAAAAATGCCTGTAAAAGGTTTAATTTAAATAAAGCTAGAGTTAAGTTTAATAAGCAATTTTGAATTCGGCTTAAAACGTTCGCTTTAGGTATCATTTTTGATGATAAATGCCGTGAAATGATATTAATTCCTGAAACTAGGTTTAAAAAACACTTTTAAACTAGTTGAATTCGGTGTTTCCGACCCGTCTGCTCTGAGAAGAAAGACCGAAACAATTTCAGAGGTCACAGTCTCTTTTAAAGTCCAGACTTAATCTTGGTCAGGCCATAAAGCTTAAAGTCCACACATATTTTAGTTAGATAAGCCTATCTTACTAAAATATTTCAGGACTTTAAAAGCTTTTTGGCCTGACCAAGATTATATGTATATAGAACAACGATTCATATACGGTTTATTGTTCCTAATTCTGGTTAATTTTACTTCATATAAATGTGGATTCACGTCACCTGTGTAGTGTGCATGCAATGGCTTTGAACTCTCGACCTTTGAATCACCAATACGACCCCAGTTGTTGGTATATTTTCTGTTAAGATTAGATTAGATGGTCTGGACTTTGGCTAATTTCAGAAAGCTGATGTATTAAGCAAATAATTATAAACAGACTAGCCGTATACAAAGTTGAATTCAAGTTCTTTACGAAAATAATATTATTATAACTTACGAGTATATTTAACTCTAAATCTCTTACAAAATATAGTGGAACCAGTTCCTAACCCAGATATAACATACAACATTACATTTCAATGTATGATAATATCTATAGATTAAATGGATCGTTCGCCGTCGTTATCCTAATTAATATCTTAATAAGCCATTATTAATGTCAAAGCCTACATGTAGGTACATACTATTATTATAATTATCTTGTTCGTTCTCAAGTTCGATACGCAACAGTACTAGGTAAGAACACTTACCCGTATTGCCCGAAGGGGTAGGTACATCACCTTTCGCCAGTTTTAATGAAGTCCCATAAAGTAATAAGATTTATTGGCATCAACACAAATCCAGATTCCGGGCTCCTACTGAGAAATTACTAAAACAAGAACTCATTAACAATTTTTCAGATCTGCCAATCAAACCCGCGACTTGAGCAGTCATTATAGCGACTATGAAGCGGTCTATTTACATTTAATATTGATGAGGGTAAACGTGACTGTAACTGCCCCCTATAGACTAGTGATTAGTATTACCAAAGGGGAAATTCTCTTCTTTTTCATACAGACACGCAGCTTTGATGTGTTTGTTTAAATAGTATCGAAGCCTGGGATTTATTAGGCACCGCACGTCCTACTGACCGAATTAAAAAAAAATCTATTGTATTGGTAAACATTAAACAAATAAATAGAAGCATGTCCTAGAACCGAAAATTCGGAGACATATGATATCCACCCACCCGTACTTGGCCCACGCGGTGGGTTATAGTCCGCTTCTCCCAGAGAGAAGGCCTGCGACCCAGCAGTGAGAACTTAATAGGCTGATTATGACCATTGACCTCTGCGAAACATAAGACCTCCTTACTTGACACGTACAAGCCCAAAATGTTGCCACGAACTAAACTAACATTCTTTGTAAATCCCCCAAAATGAGAACCCTGTACCAGAGCATGTTCCCCACATGTACCTACATAGTAGGGGTACGTGTTAGAACTAACTGTATCATAAAAGACTTGCTCGTCGCGGAAACTTTTAATTAAGTAAAAAGTCGTGTATAGCAGTAGACGTGGGGAGACTAGAAGAGATTGCATAGATTTTTTAAGTAAATTTATTTATTTAGAGAGAATTGTGTAGATAAACCAGTACGATAAAGGACCTACTTGTTATTTATTTAGTATAATAAAACAGCCTACAATGTTCCCACTTTTGGGACACAGGACTGCTCTCTGTGAGAGGGGGGTATTTATTTATTTGTGTGAATGAAACTCTGAAGTATTATAATTTTACGACTTTTAATACCGTATGTGTTTTAAGCCCTTAAAAGTTTACGATGTAATACGATTGTTGTTATATGTAAAAGTCTGAGCACTGAAACAAATTATTAACTGTTTTACCCATGTTTAGCATATTATTGTTTTTAAATTTTAGAAGATATTATAAAAACTCTCTTCAATTCTGGGTTTATGATCTTTATTGGGAAACAATAATGTCTCGGCCTCATCATTGGAGTAAGTAAATCGAGTTTCTCAAAAACTTATGGAAAGAAAATATTTCAGAGAATAACAAAAAACTTTGCTTATTATGCTCGTACCATAAAACTATTTTATAAACTAGCCCCCATTTTCAATTTTTCCTCAACACATAATGCAAGCACATCTAGCTCATATCACATGCTGCATACTATATCTTTGTCAGTGAAAATTAAAAAACAAGCACAGCAGCGCCCTCTCGCGCTCGCCCCCAGATTAATGAACCGTGTTCTGTCTTGTTGGTTGACGGGGGGTGAAAACTATTCCGAGATTCCAATTTTGTTGGTCGTGTGTCGAGTTTATATGGCCGCTCTGCTTAAGGTTTTTGTGCTTTTAGACTATATTAAAATTGTTATATTGTTTTATGTCGGTGTACATATATATGTAGGTGCACCTCATCCGTACCCTCCAGGGAATACAGGCGTCATGTTATGAAGAAGGGTAGTTTAAGGAATTTTTATGATTTATGGTAAATCGTGATGCATTCTCTAAACTATATAATATAGTTTCCATGTGCAAGAAAGATGTAATTTTGTAGTGAGCAACGTATTTCGCATTTTATCTTGCAAATCGTAATATCTAAGAATTGATCGTCGAGTTATTTTTTTAAACACAAAACTATCAAAGCAGTTAATTTCCATCAATTGATAGACAAAATATCGATAGATATCAAACATTTTTTCCAATAATTTACATAACTTCCAATAAATCAACTTCAAGCAGTGGAAACAGATTCTGATCAACATTATTTAGCAATTCGCCTGAAATAGCCTTAGTATGTACTACTCCTTGCTCTATACTGTTTGTATATCTACGTAGGCTCATTACTAGTAACACGCGATTTCCAGTTACTTGGTATCTATTCCATTAATTCTGTTGTAAATCGTTTCACATGACTGAATTATAATTGCGAATTCTGTGAAATGGTATCATTGTGTATTAACTTATATAAGTCTCATTCTACATATCTCAGTCTACATTACGAGTATGTGAGTATCCCCTTATCACATTTAGACAGGAGTTTTTTAGTTAATGGTAAAATTAAGCATTTTGCCAGTAAGTAATCAGAAAAAGCCCTATGACATGGGACTTAATTGTCAAAATATTGGATACACAACTGTGTCTACCCCTTCGAAGAAATCATTCGTTAATTTATGTTTTTAAAGTAAAAAAAATCCAATGTGCATGCAATATAGGTCTTGTTTAACACTTTTTTAAGAGAGTATCCGTCTTTTAACCTGCCGAAAATTAAATTACAGTTTTGCCAATATTAACGACAAGATTTAAGCTATAATCCATAACAGACTTATCAGTTATCTAACTGAAAGCAAAACATCTCTCAAACTGCATTCGACAATAATAAACACAATTCCGTATTGATGTCTACGGCAGATGTCTACGAAACTTGCCTGGCTACGACACTGCTACGACAGTGCTACGGTGCTACGTCTCGGTGCTACGACGTTACGAGGCGCGCTACGGAGTTGATCAGTGTTATTAACTAACTTACGTTTGGTTAATGCGTTGAATTGTTTTGTATTTTCAACTTTCGGGGGTCTTATAATATGATGATGCTTTGGTTTCTATGTACATTATTTTGACATAATTATGTTAAAAACATCGTCAGGAAACCTGAATTTATAAAATGCAAAAACGTGATGATCAATACTCATGCCTTCTCTATATGAGAAAAGGCCTTTGCCCTGCTGTAGGACAACAACACGCCTGCTATTATCTTTAGACCAGACCGTAAAACACACCGAATTGTAGAATCAGTTCAAACAACGTTCAAAATAAAGCTATTATTTATGCACAAACGGAGTTGAATGTGCCACTATGTAGACACACTTTATTACACCGTATATTTCCTCGAAAACGAATCTACATTTTTCTACAAAATATTTCCCTGAAACATAAAAAAATACAAAAAACAACCAAATGTATTTTGTACACAATTTCGTCGAAAACTTATAAAACTCCAATAAATTGCATCAAATCCCCAATTTTAAAACAACAATCGATGTCCATATTTTTATTCCGCAATATCTATGCTGAGAACTAGGTTATAGTGTTGCCACGCTGAAAATAATAGCTTGTTTGAACGAGCGCACATTATTTATGTTGGCAGCTCTGATTGTATCGCGGCCGGCGATGTATTAATATTGCTATCTAACGGTTGGTAGACGGTGTTTATGTGTTGTCGGGTCAGTTCAGAATGGCGCGCTAGAAAGGTTTCAGGTTGGAGATAAATTATTATTGTTTGACACTGTTGTCGTTACGAGTCGTCAGAAGCCCGAAAGTCTGACAACCAGTCTTACCAAGGGGTATCATCGTATTACCCAGTTACTGGGTTGTGGAGGTCAGAGAGGCAGTCGCTTCATGTAAAATACTGGTGTTCAGCTGCATCCGATTAGACCGGAAGTCAAGCCCAACATAGTTGGGAAAAGACTGGGCAGATTGATTGAGATTGACTGTAGTTGTGAGTAAACTCAGTGCTAATTGTCTTAGAACTTCTTATAAAATAATGTCATAAAAGAATACTACCGACTATTACGAGTCTAATAAATGTCTTCCTATATCAGTTTGCATACGACATCTTCTTTATAATATTTTGCCTATAAAATTACAGCATGTAAAACTTTACAACTCTGAAGTTGGCAAGACATAAGTTATAAGAAAATGCAGTTTTTCCTTTGGTGCCAGGTTTATTCAGAATGAGAATGAGACATCTACTGATTTTGTTTAGTCATGATGTGAAACCCTTGAAACCCGACTACGGTGAAGAAAAGGAGGGTTATGAATTTGACCGGTATGTATGTAACATATGTTCATCTGTGACCTCATAACTTCTAAACCACTGATCATAATTTGACATAATGAGGTATCGTTGGAAGCGCCTTGATCGTCCGCTGGTTATAGGCTGTGTGACGTCGCATTATATTCAATATGGCGCCCCCTAGAGGACAAAGTCATTAACAAATTTTTGTTTTTTTAATTTTTGTATTTTGGGTATGAAGTGACGAAGAAACGAAAGTGCTTGACGAGAATCAATCAATCTGCCTAGCCTCTTCCTAACTATGTCGGGGTCGGCTTCCAGTCTAACCGAAGCTGAATACCAGTATTTCACATGGAGCGACTGCATGCTTGACGAGAATATATATATATATTATAACCCCAAAATAATTTAAATAAAAATAATATCATATCGTAGTTGGGTTTTAGTTTTTATAACTTTTATTTTAACAGTAAAAAGATTGATAGAAAGGAAGAAATGGTACTTACAGAAGTACCATTTCTTTAATGTACTTTTTAAATAAAATATTTCCCTTTACTGCTGGACACAGGCCTCTAAATTATTATTTCCTAAAAATACTTTTCCCCATAAACGCCACAACAAAGCACAAAGCAATTAAACTATTCCAGAAAAAAAACAAATTAAAAAAAGTTAAAAAACTCTTCTCAAAAATAAGATTAGTTTCCTCAAAAAAGCAATTCGAGGAAGATTCCATACTTCACATTGTTCTTTAGAAACTTTTCTGAAGGCATTTTTTAAATTAACCGCAAAAAGTTCTGAAAAGTCTGAAAAATCAGAATTCCTTTTGCGTTTAATTGGTGAGTTATCTATTTGATATGTCCGGTTCGTGAATTCAGTTCTATCTGAGGGTGGAGAAATGAGGTACTTTTGTTGTATGTATGTAGGTAGTAATCTCGCGACAATCTAAGAAGCCCGATTTGACGTTTCTCATGATACATGCCGCGACAACCTTGTATGAACGTCTACGTAAGAAATCAAAAAATCAAATTCATAATCCTAATGAATTACTATGTTATCCATACACTATAACAATGAGTATCAATTTTGTAAGCACCAAGTTTCACTTTATATTGGAAAAATGCAATCAAAAACACGAATTAATCGAAAATTAATATTCCGACAGGACGTTTTTTCAATGTCATGTCATTGGGCTCGTTGCCGTAGTATTGTGACCGTTTTAAGCCGCTTTTTTATCAAATAAAATCGATGTTCTGAAAAATCGATACTTTTACAAACATTAAATTTAATAAAGAGGGTACGTATAATTACTGTATTATTAAATGCTTATATACTTATAAAAACAATATCTGATCACATATATTTTTAGCTTTATTTCGATACTAGCTGCCCGCCCCGGCTTCGCTCGAGTAGCACTAAGTACGTATCTACGGCGCACCTACCTGCCTACCCTACCTACCCTACCTACCCTACCGACCCTACCGACCCTACCTACCCTACCTACCCTACCTACCCTACCTACCCTACCTACCCTACCTACCCTACCTACCCTACCTACCCTACCTACCCTACCTACCCTACCTACCCTACCTACCCTACCTACCCTACCTACCCTACCTACCCTACCTACCCTACCTACCCTACCTACCCTACCTACCCTACCTACCCTACCTACCCTACCTACCCTACCTACCCTACCTACCCTACCTACCCTACCTACCCTACCTACCCTACCTACCCTACCTACCCTACCTACCCTACCTACCCTACCTACCCTACCTACCCTACCTACCCTACCTACCCTACCTACCCTACCTACCCTACCTACCCTACCTACCCTACCTACCCTACCTACCCTACCTACCCTACCTACCCTACCTACCCTACCTACCCTACCTACCCTACCTACCCTACCTACCCTACCTACCCTACCTACCCTACCTACCCTACCTACCCTACCTACCCTACCTACCCTACCTACCCTACCTACCCTACCTACCCTACCTACCCTACCTACCCTACCTACCCTACCTACCCTACCTACCCTACCTACCCTACCTACCCTACCTACCCTACCTACCCTACCTACCCTACCTACCCTACCTACCCTACCTACCCTACTAAAAAGTATCCTATGTCCGTCTCCTGGTTCTAAGCTACCTCCCCACCAATTTTCAGCCAAATCGGTTCAGCCGTTCTTGAGTTATAAGTGGTGTAACTAACACGACTTTCTTTTATATATATAGATTTAATAGGTCAGTAGACGAAATGGTTTGGTTAAAAAGGCCGGAGTCGGTGGACTTCGGCCTTATATATTATTATTTTTTTTCTCGTGTTTTTGAGTTGAGAGTACAAATCGGCAAACGTAAGGTAGGACGCCCTCCGGCTAGGTGGAGCGACGATCTTCGTAGGGTGTCTGGTAGCAGCTGGATGAGAATTTCCGAGAATTGAGCTGAATAGCGTGCAAATGGAGAGGCCTCTGTCCAGAACTGGACTGCTATAGACTGATGATGATGATGATGATGTGTAATAAAACGATATCCCTCGATAATCAATTTTAAGCAATGTAGATAAATTGTCGATTACAAACTCTAAGTATGATAAATCGATTTGTCTCGAGAATCGGTTTTTAAAGCAACCGATTATTTTTCCCATCACTACACAAAGTATTTTGATAGGCGTCGAATCGGGCTTCTTAGATTGTCGCGAGATAAGTTACTTTTTAGCGTTCAGTAAAGTAAGTACTGCATACACAGTAATCATTATCAGCCTTATTACAAGTAATAAGACCGTATAACATAGCAGTACTCGTAAATAAAATGTTGGCATAACTATACATAGAGCATCCAATCAATTGTTCCACTTGATAAAACCTTCCACGTCCTCCCTTAGTGGTTCAACTTCGCATCATTTAACAACAATGTATTCTAAGTTGAGCATAAAAACTAAACCAATTTAACTAAAAAACCTCCTCACCGTGCTTCAAGTATCGTGACGTTTCTCATGAACATGGAAGGTAAAAAACTTATAACAACTAGGCAGTGAACACAGGTCAAAGACCACATCGTTGCTTAACTAGGATATTGAACTTGTATAGGTTTTCCCATCCATTATGTAATAGGTCACTTTTTGTATTTATGGAAAATCGATTTTTGTCTTATTTCAAAGCCATTGATACTACTCTTGAATGTTGTACATAACTTCTACTAACAGAAGCTAGTAAAATGTGGGCGATAATTATCCCAGAAACGTACTAACGGGATAAAAAGTGTATCCTAACCCAGGTCATGGTGAACCCGTGTGCCAAACATCGGAATCTGTCAAACCGTTAAGGCGTGAAAAGGTAATAGACGGACAGACAGAGTTACTTCCGGATTTATAATATTAAGTATGGAGTATAATAGTATGGATACAAGTACTTTAGTCGAATTATTGTTTGTATTTCAAATAGGGTAGCAAAAATAACACAATCGGTTGCCTCTAGTATAAAACCTTACTACCACAAGTCAAGGCTACGACATCACTACGACGCAATACTTTGCTACACCGTAGCGCTACGCTGCTACGCCAACAATTTCAACTTACATACTCCTGTACAAAATAAAGCCTCCGAACTTGAGACCCTCAAATCAAAGTAAATAATTCAAGTCAAGTTGGAAGAGTGACGCAACTTGAGTTATTAAAGGTTTGAACTTAACAGTAACTTGGGGAGTTAAGTTGGCCACAATTATGATAACGAGCGCTCTTTGTGCTACTTACTGCGACTTTTAGCTTTTGAAATGACGGTGATTTTCTTGTGTTCTTTGTGTATTGTTATTTTTGAGGCGTCTATTGTGTGTAGCTTGATCAAATACATTTTGTATGTTCTTTTACGGAAGCGTATTTAAAGTGAGAACCTTTTTCATTTTCTAACTTAGTCGTTTAGCAGTCGAGTGTTTTTACTTACTTACACATAGCTGGCGATATGTGGGAGTAGTGATACAGGTTCAACTTGCCTAATGCTTCGGGAAAAACAAGCGTTATATCACAATATTTTACATACGTAGTTCGGTAGCATAATCAAATTAAATAAAAAATACCTAACCAATTACTCAACTTAGATTTAATCACTCATTAAAACTCAAAAAATCTGCAATAACTTTAAGACCAAGCGTAAAGCAACACTTTTGTTTTCACCGCAGTAGTTGTGCTCAGTGGCTTTAGTTCAACAAACTGTAACGGAGCCGGCGGCTATCGATCGCGCTAATAATAGCCGCCCGGCGCCGCCTGTCGTCACTACCACTTGCCACTACAGTGCTAGGTAGCACTGTAGTGGCAAGTGGTAGTGGCGACAAAAAAAATCAACCTGATGATAATAGTAACACATAGGTAGGGTAGGTACCCTACCTATGTGTTACTATTATCATCAGGTTGATTTTTTTTCATCATCACCGTCAATAGAATCAAATACGCGGCTACTGATTTGTTGTGTTTACGTTTGATTCCTGAGTAACGTAAATTGCCTTTTTTTGTAAAAAGAAAGAAGCACTTGAACCTTTTTTTAGAATAGAGAGAACATGCACCTATTCTTTATTTTTCTCCATATAAATTACATTTGAAGACTTGAAATGTTACATCAGGTGTTAATCAGAATCAGAATCAGAATCAGAATTTTTTATTTGTAAAACATAGGTAGGTTAAGGTCAAGGTCTAATAATTATTATACATGTCGCACTATGTTTTGTCATTGATGACATACAAATATTAGTGAAAGCTACATTACATACACAAACAAAAAAAAAAATTCAACAAAACAATGATATCAAAACTAAAAATTAATTTAAAAAAAAAAAGATATATGCATGCAATCAATTAACTTATTTTAAAGTGGTAGTGTTTTATCATTTAAATAATCATCAAGGGCATAGTAACATTTATCTAATAATAATTTATGAAAACACTTTTTGAATTTTTGTAATGGCATGCTTCTAATAACATTGGGTATTTTATTATAGATTTTTGGAGCAATACCAAAAAAGCTCTTTTTCATCAATGCTGTATTGCATTTTACCGTACACAATTGGTTTTCATATTGACTTAATTCTCATATTCTATTCACAATTGGTTTTCATATTGATTGAATCGGTGTTATCATATATAGAAGGTCTTGAAAGGGATTATGCTTAGCTCTAATAAAAAGGCTTCCAAGACGATCTAACTAATCAAGTAACCAGTGAAACCTAGATTTCAAGACCTTTTTTTGTTTGAGTACTAAACAAATAGAATTGACTAAAATTAATATAACATAACATCACGCCTGTATTCCCAGAGGGGTTGGGCAGAGGTGTAGCTATAGTACACACACATTTCACCAGTTATGTTTGAGTCCCATTAACAGGGGGCGAACCTATTTCCATCAACCGGGCATAAACCCAGACTACGGGTTGCTACTGAGAAATTCCACATGGAAACACCTGATTACACTTTCCCCGACCCGGGAATCGAACCCAGGACCTCATGCTCAGCGGTAGTGCTTGCGACCACGAGACCAACGAAGCAGTCTAAAATTAGTTAATCAAATTACAACTAGTAGTTTCGCGAACAGTAGACCAGCACAAACTTTTTTGCAACAATTAATATATCACTATAGTTATTAAAAACGGGATATTTACAATGTTTTTTGTTTTTAAAAACATAGTAAAAATCCCGTTGCTTTAGTAGTGAAAATAATCATGTCAGTTTAAAATTCAATAATTAATATACTTATCCAAATTAAGAAATACTACAATAAAACGATAATAAAACAGAAATAAACTAACCCACAACTAACCAACTACCATCTGTTAAACACGAGACTTTACTTTTGAAGCTACTTTGTACCTAACTAAACTCAATCACACAAAATGTTCAACGGGACCTAACATTTTGGTGAGCGACGACGACAGCGCGATCTAGCGGTGCACAGTAGCGCCACCTGGTGGCCTTAATGTAAAACGTTTTAGATAATTCAGAAAACATTTTTTCTGAATACCAAGTTTCGTCCAGATCGGTTGTAAAATATGACCCGTAAAGGAATACCAACGAACTGACACACGAAACAAATTTTTGGCAGACTTGAAGCAGAGACACTTCGCTCGCTCGGTCAATAAAGACAAACACAACACAAAACCACACACACAATATCCATTATCGGTATTTTTGGCTAATATTAAAGCAAATCACAAAACACTTTAAAATAACCAACCATTACAACACAAATTCACAATACAAACAGATAACGCAAACCCTCAATAAACTCAAAATAAAAATACAAAAATAAAAAACACAATATGAAAAAAGGCTTTCCTAAAAAAGTCCGCCAAGAAACTCGTAATACACGTTATCATAATAAAATAAAACCTTCCCTGAAAGCTTAGGTGAGCGATAAGGATTCCTGAAAAACTCGGCCGTGATTACTTTCAGTCCCTTCGAGTTTAGCAGCGTTAGGAAGCGGGTTCAGTGACTGAAACGGAAAATTGGTAAAGGATTTTTATTTGATTCGGGGTGTGATTAAGTGTGAATAGTTTGTTTGAAAATTATTTGTGTCATATGATATGGTTAAAGGATTAATTCTGGAAAGAGCAGAACTCGGAAACTGTCTTTTGTAGTTTTTGTTGAAAACATATTATATAAACATACAGCTACTAATCTCCACTTACGATCCAAAGCAAATAAATAGGTAGGTGAATCCTAAACTATCCATAATTAATTTTATGTACTTTATCCAACTTCCTAAAACCTTTATGTTAAACTACTTCATATCTCATGATAACACAATTGCTGTAGGTCACCCGTAAATTTCACACTAGTAGACAAAGTTAACACATACTCATTTTATAAATCTTTGAGAGAATCACTCAGAAATTGCTATTAGTTCCAAACGTGCTATTTAACATTTAAGTTTTTCTTTCCTATTACATAAAACCGCTTGTCGCTGCCCCGCTATGCTCAACACTACACTACACCCTAACGTATCAATTTTGGGTTGTCCCATAGGCAAAGGAAAGGTATTACATTAGGCCCCATATCATGTATTATCTACTACATAACACATATAATACGTAACATAGTACATCTTTATGAACCAAAAGGATGTATGTGTTGACCCTCTCTTTTTTGAATTTACATGTGTAAGAGATGGAATTAATGGGGGTTGTCTCGGGGTAATTTTAATGACCCTTGTATCTCTGTAATGGGTTACATGGGCATGTTTAATGTCCATCATTTTTTCTCTTTCCAACGAGTTTTACTCATCTACTTTTTTTATGCTGACTGTAATAAGTTTTGTTCTGCTGGTTTTACCAAAGATTCATGTTTTTTTCTGGGTGATTGGAGACTGGCTAAACTATTATCCAGGCGGATACAATATGGTCTATTTTAGTTTAAATAAGTTTTTTTTCTAAGAAAAGTGTATCTTGTCGAATGAAACTGTGAAATCGCAATTCCGTATGCAACAAACGTGGTTATCATTTGTAGTGCTTTCTCCATAGCTGAAGAGGCCTTTTCTCCGCAGTGGGACAGCAACAGAATGGTGTCATTATTATCTTTAAAATGTTTCAAATGAGTACCTACAAGCATAATAATCTCCATTGTTACATAATTTCGTAGTAAAAGGAAGTTATATTTCATTCTGCATCCCTTAGGAGCTATAAATATTAAGTTGCTATAAAAACGTATACCTTTTACGTGGCAGCATATTATTTATATCTTAAGCTGGAGTTACACTGGCGAATATTCATAAAATCGTTACAGGTCCACTTTAACAAATGTATTCTTTATAAGTTTGTTTGTCATCATAATATTACTTGAAGCTTTTTTTTTTTTTTTTTTTTTTTTTTTCTATTTATTTAAAGGAATTTTTATACATATAGTACATGTCAATTCCATCGTACCCTAATTAAACTAAAATACATCTACTTACTAAATTATGGCTTACGACTAAATAACATAAACAGCGCTTTAGCGGCTTCACACAAAGGAGAGGACAACATCTCGTGGAACATACCAACATTAGTTCTGCACAAACAGAAATTTCCTATAAAGAAGTCTCGATCCGTCTGGTAACGGACACATTCCACCAACAGATGATGAACGTCTTCAATTACACCGCACTCGTCACAATTCGGAGAATCTGATTTCCTCATCATGTGTGCGAACTTGTTAAGTGGAACGTGACCAGATCTTAACCTAAACGCTGTTACAATCAAAGATCTACTCAAACTCACATTCATGAGCCATGGTATTCGAGGAGGTTCACATTGTATTGTTTTGTACCAAATTCCTTTTTCCAAAGATCTCTCATTAAAGTATTCCGTCCACTTATTGTGACAGTACTTTTTGTATTTAGGCAACAACTCAGTGTAATTTGGCAAAATTAGAACCTCTTTTCCATCTACTGCTGCTTTTCTCGCCAACATGTCAGCCTCCTCGTTACCTCTGATGCCAATATGTGATGGAATCCACTGCAATTTCAACTGAATGTCCTTTAAATTGTTCTCATAAATTTCAGAGAGGATGTCATAAGCTATCGATGTACCTCTGCCACCAGAGGCGCATCGAGCTATATGATATAAAGCGCTTCTGCTATCGGAGCAAATTAGAACTTTATTCTGCTGAATTGATCGAGAATACAAAAGTGCTTCTAAAATTGCTATGAGTTCCATCGACATAACTGAGAATTCGTAGGTTGATTTAAAACAATTATTGTAAAAAGATTGATTTGCTACATGAGGGTCATAAAAAGCAGCACCGCGACCACTTGCGTTTTTTGAGCCATCAGTAAATATTACATACCAGCCGTCATACTTTTCTCTTAACTCGGATATAACATTGTATTTTAAAATGTTATAATCGTGGTTTTTTTTTGCGTGAACTATACTGTCTAAGTGAAATTTGATAACATTATTAACATTGATGTTAGACACCCATGTTTTAAGAGAAAACATTCTTAACGGTGATGACGATGCCATGATCTCGTTTTTCATCAAATTATAAATGTCTACAAGTTGAGGTGTTTTTTTCCTGATCCAATAGCTATTATTACAAAGGGAACTTAGTTCGGATAGTAAATTAATAGTAACATTGTCAGACTGAGAGAAAGCTTTCAAACAAAATTTACATGCTAAATATTTCCTACGTAAATGCAGAGGAGGAACGCAAAGCTCCGACTCCATTACATGTATGGGTGTGCTTCTTATGAAACCACCTATAATCCGTAATGCTTGGTTCTGAACTTTATCCAACTTTACTTGAAGCTTTGTAAATGTGTCCTAGGGTTTACATGTTTTTGAGAGGCAATTTCTTGGAAAAGTGGTAGCGTTTTTTAACAATGGCTTGGCTAGCCTTTATTTAATTTAGCTTTTATGACTAAAGGGACGTTAAAGGGTTTAGCGGCGAGACCTTTTTATTAATAAAAATTGAATTCTAGATTTTCACAACGAGTACCGTCTGATCTTCATAAGTCTTAACCCTTTGGACCATACTACTCGTACACACCATCTTCAATATAATTCAATTTTGTTAGAACCTCAATAGTATTGGCACAGAATGGTACCAATTGTGAGAACTTCTCATTGTTATCTTCTTTAATATTTCTTGAAGTAAGTCAAGCAAGCAAATGTTGATTGCAGTACAATACTGATAGGAAGTTAGCACAATACCACACTCGGTGAAGTTATTAAATTTTTCTCGTATTTGTCGTGTCTGAGTTGCTAGAAGAAACTCACACCGAGCTACTTGTAACTCTTATGTACCTTCTGTCTTAACGTGTCGATGGTAATCCAAATTGTTTCGGCCCAGAATTCGGCCACAAGTTAGGCACATTCAATAGTTTGTTTCTATATGTACGTATTAGCGGCAAGTCATTAATCGGGCATAAGGTTAGACTTTGGGCCGTACTGAGAATTTCATAATGTCGAATAAAACTCATGTTTAAGAAAATATTGATCTATACGGTACGGTACGGTGATCGGTACGGTATCTGTATGATCAACCACATGCCATTTGCACTAGGATAACCGCCTTTTCTGCTACTAAATAAAGACGCTATCAAAGTCAAATTGTTATCATGGATGTAGGGCTCACTGTAAAAATGACACATTAAAATGAATAGGTACCCCAACTGTTCTTCACTCTCCAATCACACTTCATAAAACCTGTATTGCAAAGCACTTAACCTGCACTTGTCCCCCTAAATCTCGCCCCAGTCCCCTAAATATGGCGATAATAACAACATCGCCGTTCCGTTCCAATTAACTTTACGAGTTTGTTTACTGGGTCCGCCATTACTATAATGACCTCGTTACCGATACCCGGTTTATGACTGTATTTGCTTTGCTAAGTGATATCACGGATATCACGGATATGGCATCTTGTACAGCATTGATCAAATGAGTCTTGGATGAGACAGTGTGAAGTGTGATGAAGGCGACGAGGCTTAATGATAACAGCCGCACGGGTCGAGCGAAAGTTAAGCTCAGCTCGCCGCGGTCGGTTCGTGGATGGGTGACCATCCAGTACATATCGAGACCTCGAGAGCCTCGGATAGTACGTTAAGCCGTTGGTCCCGGCTGTCGTTCGTAGATCTTTGACAGTCGTTATGGGTAGTCAGAAGCCCAAAAGTCTGCCAACCAGTCTTACCAAGGGGTATCGTGCTAAGTAACTGGGTTGTGGAGGTCAGATAGGTAGTCGCTCCATATCAAATACTGATATTTAGCTGCATCCGGTTAAACTGGAAGCTGACCCCAACATATTTGGGAAACGGCCAGGCAGATTGAAAGTGTGATGAAGTGTGTTAACAATTTCTAAGGAATCGGAGGAGAGAAAAGAGTCGCTTGGGAGGACCATATAAAGAAAATACTTTAGGAAACCTCTTAATTGATAGTGTTAACACCACCCACTATTATTATACGAGATGAAAAAGTTAGCAAATAGCAAAGTATGGCTTGCTGAAACTCAATGTAAATTAATCGTGATATTGATTGTGCATTATGAGTTTTTGTTTACTTACTATTAACTATTTTTTATTAGTATAACCTTGACAAAATTCCTCCGTCTCATCAGGAAACAGTCTTGTTTATGCAAATCCTATTATTAACAGCTGGTCCCTGTAATCTCCAAAAATAACTATGTCCAAACACACCAAATCTTCTTCCTCCTCCAAACACGATAATACAGAAATCAAGTCTGAATCAACAAACTAGTCGAGAACTCGGCAGGCACGGCTTGTTCTAGACTCAGTCCGTCTACTAGAACCAGAGGATACCAATTCAATTATAAGGGGAAGCCGTACTGCTCAATCGCTGGTTATGTAATTATCTTGTTGTAAATTTTCATGTGCTGTGTTGAGCGTGTGTATTCTAGTGTAACCATGTTATTCTGTAGAATTTGTGTGTAATTTGTCATTTGTGTTACTATTTTAGGTGATCTATGAAATTATATAAGGTAAAGATAAAGTTAGTCCCAATTTTTGCAAAATCTACACTCGAGAGCAATGAATCCGGGTCACTTAAAGAATGTTAAAAATCTCGGAAACTAAAAATGATAGGTTAATGCAATAAATTGTATTTAATAGACAATGTAATACTCCTTAAATGAAAGTAAAAAAAATATGAGTCACCATACATTTTATTAACACAAAATTACATAAAGAAAAAAACTGCTGATCTCTCCTTAAAACAAAAATAGGAAACATGAAATTTTTGAACTTTATTACGATTTTCTTGAATTTTAATACTTCGTATTGCCTCCTCGTGCTTCCATTACTGCGTTTACGCGGATTGGCATGCTGTACACCAAGTTCCTTATACGATTTTGGGGAATATTCTCCCATTCCTCTGTGAGAGCAATTTTGAGCTCACGAAGCGTGATTGGGGGAGGGTTTCGTTGTTTTACGCATCTGCCTAGCTCGTTCCAAGCATGCTCGATCGGGTTGATATCCGGGCTGCGCGCTGGCCACTCCATACGAGTAATGTTCATCTCTTGAAGGTAGTCATTCACAATCCTACCTGTATGAGGTCGGGCATTGTCATGCATAAATATAGCATCCTCACCTAAATTGACCATAAATGGACCAACGTGATCATTGAGGATTTCTTCCACATATCTTACGCTAGTTAAAGAGCCGTTTTCTATGATCACCAGCTCTGTGCGACTTTCAGAAGAAATTCCGGCCCACACAAGTACAGACCCACCACCGTAGGCTACTTTTTCTTCGATGCATGCTTGCTTGAATCTTTCCCCTGGTCTTCGATACACTCTGTGTCTTCCATCGTGCTTGTAGAGCATAAATTTTGATTCGTCGGAGAACATAACTTTTGACCAATTTCAATACTCCAATTTACGTGGCTCTGGGCATATCTTAGTCTTGAAATACGATGCCCACGCTCCAGTTTAGGGCCGTTTGCAGGTCTAAGGGGTTTTAAGTTAGATTCAGCAAGCCGACGTCTTACTGTCCATGCACTTGGGTTACTTCCTCCGAGGCGTCGAAACTGATTTGTGAGTTCAGTTCCTGTGAGAAAGCGATTTCGAAGCATGGTGTTCACCAAGTATCGGTCTTCTCGTGCTGTGGTACACCTGGTTCTGCCCGTTCCTGGTCTGCGTAGGTTAGAACCAGTTTCTTCGTAACGTCGGAGAACTCTTTGTACTGTTGACAGCGACACACCGACAGTCCTGGCTGTATCGCGCTGACTCCGGCCGGTTTCCAGCATTGTAAGTATTCTGGTGCATTCTTCAGGCGTAAGCGACATAATTTCAGCTTGAATAATGAATATAGAGCACTATCAACATGGTTTATGTACCCACATAAATAACAGATTACAAACAAAAGCAAAACCAAATGCTGTAATTTCGTAGTTCCATCTTCGAAAGTGGCCCTTTTTCAAATTTGATTTTTTTATGATATAACTTTACAATAACTAAGAAGTTTTAATACCTTCATTTAAGGAGTATTACATTGTCTATTAAATACAATTTATTGCATTAACCTAGCATTTTTAGTTTCCGAGATTTTTAGGATTCTTTAAGTGACCCGGATTCATTGCTCTCGAGTGTATTATAATTCATTTTTGTGACGGGTAAACTACGAGTATATATTTATTCAACGTAATCCTTTTCCATGCTTGTAGTTATATACATAATTTACTACGTAAGTATTTGAGCTGACTTATATGTTTGTTCTGTGTTTACTTACTTACTTACTTCTGTGTCAAAAAACTTACTGAGTAAAGTTCATTTGAACTTATTATTAATGACCATGTTGTATGTTCGAACATAATACCGCCCAAAAAATAATTTTACGACACATTTAACCAATTTTTTTTCCGTTTCTATTCATTGACCCTATTCATAAAAAGCAATTGGGCAAAAAAAAATTCATGACGCAACACAAACAACAAATTCATTATTATTTAAATCTAAAAATAACCTATTAATATTCACAGAGCGTAAAGTTAGACGGATATTTAATTTAAAAAACGCCGAAGAAACCCAAACGCTAGGCGACGTTCCACAGTTCCACTCGAAAATTATTGAATTTGAATTGTTGAATCGAACTCATTATTCTGTCAGAGACACGATGCGATCAATTAGAGGTTCTATAGCCCATGTACGACCGCCTTTTTCTTAATGGGAATCATTTATTGGGGAGGCGAGAGCAAATTGAATTGTCGAGACGCCTCGCCCGCGCCGTCGGAATTCGTTTACGTTCGATATTGAATGCGGGCATTGTTCGGTGCCCGATATGGAAATGAGTGGAACTCTTTTGGCGGTCGGAATGCTTAGTGTGCGTGTGTGGTTTATAAGATGAGCTTGGTGTTATGAGTAGTGATATGTATGAGATACTATGGGGGTTGATGAAGTGCCAAAGTGTAGAGGTTATGGCTAAGGGCACACTTAAGAGATATCTAGATATGGTACTTCAATTTAAATTCTTTTACTTATTTTAATGGTATTACCGGAATATTTACTTTGATATCGCATCTTTTTCAATGCTAGCACAAAAATGTATCTCTCTTATAGTCTGGACTTCAAATTTCATATTATGGAATAAGAGTAAGTAGTAACTAGTTTTATTTATCTGCAAAACGACAGAAAGGTCTAAGCTTTCGAGAATTTTTTGTAAGAACCTTATGAAAAACCCATTTCAAGTCACATTTTTATATTCCTAGACGTAAAGAAATGGTATAAACATTTTTACTTTTGCCATAACTTATCTTAAAGAACTTGGACTTACTTTTTGGATAAATTATCACAACAATGCAATTTTTTTTGGGCATAGGCATTTTTTTTTAGTAACAATAGTTTTTAACTTCCAGCGCATGCAAATCAAGCAAACCAATAAACATTCCACACGTACCCGTACATTTATCACCATATTCTAAACAAGAGCCACACACAAAGCAAAAAAATCCGCAATTTTTTTTTCAACCGAATAGAAAATTGTATGCGAAGCGTTCGCTCCAACGCGTGCGTTCGACGTGCGAATTGTTCAGATTGACGTGAAATGGATTTTTGAATAGCAGCCCTGTTAGATCGACCACTCGACCGAATGGAACCGGTTTGAGGCGGTTCAGACCGACCGTGAGCGGTTAGGAGCGGTGCGTTCTGATGAGGGGAATTGTTTTTAAATGAGTTTTTCTTGATGTAGTTGTGACGTATATGGGGTAATAAGGAAAGAGGGTTTCTTATTTTACGTAATGAGAGCTGTGTTCGATTATAATATTTAAAAAAATTGTATCAGTAAATCCGGGGTTGGTCCGTGGATTGAAATTTCTGAATTTTCTCGATACTTTAGTCTATCTATGCGATGGCTAGCAATACCTTTCCAACTTCTACCCCTCCTGTCCTCATTGCCTTGTTTTTGAAGATCGCCACTTTTATCTGCCATTTATCAATTCCCTTTATATATGTCGGCTAGTAACATGTATATGTATGTAGGCGAGCTGAATTGAATAGTGAAGCTTGAAATATTCTTACATTAGTAGGAATATATCTTTTCTTCATCTTTAAAGAACGTTGAACATTGCGTTGACTTGTTTACTTGTTTATACAGTTTTTTTTTTTTTGTATATTCAATGATTTCCAATTTCTGCAGAGAGTATCAGCAATCTACTAATTACGTTTGGACTACTGTTTTACTATTTAATGCTAAAAATAATCGTTGAAGAAAGTTGACCATTTGAAAGATACCTTGCATTTTTGTGGTTCTCATATGGTTCCATCTTGGTCCCATAAATACATTTTTATAAAACAAATGACTAACCTAGAACCCCTCCTTGTTACAGGGGCAGTCGGTGGTGATGGCGATGACAGCGACGACAAGGAAAAGGAAGAAGAAGCGGAACGCGAACGACAAGAAGCCATCCGTGAGGCCGAAGACCGGCGCAAGGAGAAACACCGCAAGATGGAGGAGGAACGCGAGAAGATGCGCCAGGAGATCAGGGATAAGGTAAGAGTAGAGAGAAGATAGATGGTGTAGGAGGTCTGCAATGAATGAGACCAAGTTAAAGAAGACAGTTAGGTAGTTGATACAGAGACGACTTCGACAAAAAAAAATTATTGACAAAATTCAACCCTTGATAAATTCAGGGCATAGAGTAACAAAAAATATTATGAACAGAAAGGATTCTATGTTTATCGCTCCAAGTTTTCCGAATGACATATCCAAAATCATTCTAGCGTTAAACAATACAAATAGTGCGGGTTATGACGGGATCAGTACAAAAATACTGAAAACAGTAGCTGATGAAATAAGTCACCCACTCAGTCATATTATAAATTTGTGTATAAGTGAAGGAATGTTTCCAGACGCATTAATTAAAAAAATCAGTAATAAAGCCATTGTTTAAAAAGCAAGACAGGGAACTAAAGCAATGTTACAGGCCGATTGCATTAATACCGATGTTCTCAAAAGTAATTGAATACTATATTTATAATCAACTTAGTTGTTATTTAGAAGTGAACAATATACTCTGTAACGAACAAAAAGGATTTAGGAAAAATTTCAAATATGGACTAGAGACTCTCTATATTTTGTGACATGAGTCAGACATTTGAGCTAGTCTGTACGATATTTTGTGACATGAGTCAGGCATTTGACTATGTCCAACATGATATTTTATTTAAAAAACTTGATGCGTGCGGTATTAGAGGAAATGTTCTTGAACTTATAAAATCATATTTGCATGACAGAAAACAAATAACCAAAATAAATAGTCTGAACACTAGAACCAAACATGAAGAAAACATTCTTTCGGAGGAACGAACCTACGGGGTTCCCCAAGGAAGTGTTTTAGGACCTCCACTTTTTACACTGTACATAAATGACGTTCCTAAATCAATTGACCATCCTTTTCGCGGATGACAGTACTATATCTATACCCTGTAATAATAAAGACTTATATAAATATGACATTTATAATACATTGGTCAATACTTATTTATAATACAATGGTTAGACAATAATAATTTGATAATTAATTTAAGTAAGACAGTAATTATGCATTTTAGCCAGCGTTTACTGACATTTTTCAATTTTGACATAACATATAATAACAACAACAAACAATACAACAACACAACAATAACAATCGACACGGTTAATACAACTAAGTTTCTGGGACTAATTATTGACCGACATTTAAATTGGAAGGATCACATAGATTCTCTGAGTAAGAGAATTAGTAGTAGTGCCTGTGCATTGTACTTCCTATCACGAAATATCGATAGGGAGGCGTTATTAACAGCTTACTACGGTATGTCTGAATCCGTTCTCAGATATGGTGTTATCTTTTGGGGTAACTCGACTAATAGAGAAGTAGCATTTAAAGCACAGAAGAGATGCCAATGAGCAATGTTTCATTTGCAAAGCAAGAGCAGTTGCAAACCCTATTTCATAATGCATAAAATGTTAACGTTGCCATCCATATATATTCTTGAAACTGCCATGCGATTCTGTAAACATCTCACCGTGAAAACTTGGGTGAGGTGAGCTATCAATAGTGTCAATCCCTGTGGAATGACAGCTCACTCCACGCTCACTTCACCTAAGTTTTCACGGTGAGATGGTTACAGAATAGCACTGCTGTTATGTTTGTCAAGAACAATCCTAAATAATTTCCGCGCATAGCAGGGCAATTTCCCAGGAACAGGCGCGACCAAACCCAACTGTGTGTACCTCCCTATAGGACTGCACTTATGTGCAAAAGTGTTTTTCATATGGCTCCAATTTTGTACAATAAGTTGCCTAAGAGCTGGAGGTTAATGTACATTTAAAAAGAAAACTGAAGACGCATTTAGTAAATAAAGCATATTATAACATTAACGAGTTCCTAGAGGAAAGATTTGTATTGAAATAGTAGCTATGTGATTTAATTATATTTTTTTTTGTGTTTGTTAATTTTTGAATCTTGATTATTGTATAACTGTCTTATTATCTTATTTTTGTTTTAATGTTCTGTTTGATTTTTGTTATTTTGCTCTTCAACTACTTAATTTATTGTTATTCGAAGAGAATGTTTTAATTAATTAATAATATTCCTTGACATTTGCACGTCACATCATGTGGCAAACATGCCTGTATCAAATAATGTTCTTACCATCTTGCATGCATGTATTTTCTTGTATGTATGACACATGTTTAAGCAAATAAATATTATCTTAGCGAAGCTGAAGAGATGTGTTTAGATGTTATACATACACTAGGTAAAGCTAAGAAATATGAAAGTAGATGTAGGAAGGTAAGACAACAAAGGTTAGAACTAGAAGTTACATATACGAAGTCATAGGGGTGTAAGGGATTAGAAAAGAGAAAAAGTAAAAAGAGGCATGGGGCGCGGTGAGAGGATTCGGTAAGAGATAGAGAAAATAGTGTTTTAGTTGAAATATGAGAGGAGAGGTCATCAAAAAGATCAAAGACATAAAGAAGCTATTACGTACAGAAGAGAAGATAGAAAAGATAGGGACGTGAAATTACTCAAAAGCTCTCAATATTAAATCAAGATAAGTCAAATACAAAATATATGTAAGGGACCAAAACACCAAAGGTTTGGTGTATTTCTCCCTAAAACTATAACCATTTATTAATTGGGCGCAATATATACGACTATTGAAAAAACAACTTGCCTTTGAACCTTCCTCCTAAACCTAATATAACACCATCCTCATACAATACCTAGCCTGCGCCGTCACACAAACAAGTCAACAATTAATGCAGACGCGCGGAAGTATGTCAAGCGTCCTCAAAGCCTTTCCACACATGTCAGATAATTTGTTCGACGCGCGTCGAGGGCGCTCCAGCCGCAAGTGTGGGATCACCTTTATATTTCTGTTTTTCGGTAATTGAGTGGTTGAAAAATTGAGTGCTGAGTTTATGAATATTTTTTGGTAATTGGTTTGGTTAAATGAGGCGTATATCGTGTTCAATATGTACAATATTTTTCAGTAAAACATCCGTTTATTTCGATCCAAATGTGTTGAATTTTCTTACTCAGAATATTATAATATTATAGGATCCAAGTTAGGTAAAAGCAGCTAAAAATAAGTGCAAAATATCATAATAAACTAAGACAGATTGCCTGTACAACAACATAATCCAGAACCTCTATTCAACTCTCAAAAGCTCCAGAAATAAATGTTAAACCAGCACAAGCATGTCAAGGATAATTTAACAATGAAAATATCGTCCCTAACCCCCAAAAACGTTGAAAACCCCGCCAAGCTATCCGGCTAATTAAAAAATCTCTTTAAGACCGCCTTTATAACATTTAAATTGACCCAAAACTGACATAAATCGCTGGCGGAATAAAATCGCGTCTTCATTTACGAAACAAAAGAACCTCGGGGTGGGGTTCACTTATTCTTAATTAAAAATTCTAATAATCCTCACAGGCCACGGTATGCGAACCACGACATTTTTATGGGGTTCCGTGGTACCCCAGTGTGAGGATTGTAATTGAAGATTCCGTTCAGCGCTTTATTAAGGCTCTGGGGAACATAATAGGGGTGATATCGGTACGGAATTTAATATAAGTAATATATTAGAATATTATGGATTGCTCGCATTTTTTGAAGTGTGATGTGAAAATATGTGGCGGTTTTCAGTTCAGTCTTGGGCCAGTTTTCGGGTTATTTTTAAATGCAAAGTAATATTTACTTATAACAGATAATTAATTGAAAGATGAGAAAAAAATCAACACAACGAAAAGTTAAAGAGATTTTACATGACAATAAATGAACTAAGACAGTTTCCTTCCAAATTCAAGCCAGTGAGGTAATATTGATAATTATATTTCGTACGGAACTCTTCATCTAAATGGATTCGTTTCTGCCAGTTTTTTATTTCGGTCGTATCACTTTTCATCCGGGTGGAAAAAGGAAGATAAAAATGTGAAAGATGAAAATGTGGTGTGGACATTAAACTAATTATATTCATTAATTTAATGCTTCCGGGCTTATTTATATAATTAAAAGGTATTTACATGGGACGAAGTTTAGAAAATTTTGAATAAAGAATTTAGATTTTAATTTATGAAATAATATAGCAACACTTGCCAATTAAAATTGGCTCTTTTTAAGTCGGTAACCAGCCAGTTAATCCCCATAAATATGATAGAGAGAAATGCCATGCAACCTACAGTTATAGTTAATCTATATATATCGTAAATTGAAGTTGCTTTTCGTGTCTGTCTGTGTGACCGCATTGTTCTTCTAAACTACGCAACGGACTTTGATGCAGTTTTCACCATCATTTAGAGAATTCATTCTGAAAGGTTTTTTATGTATAATACAATCAAATTAAACTAACATTAAATAAAGTAATCTGGATGTGTTTTAAAGTCGTAAAAACCGTGCGAAGCAAGGCGGGTCGCTAGTTTATTATAAAATAGTAATATCCTTTCACTGTTAAAACTTTCCCAGCAAAAATCTCAAAATATCGAAACAAAATCATTTTTATACAGAGTGTGTGCAAAACATTATGAATGCTAAACAATTTAATCTACGCACACAATGTTTACGTATGAGATTAGAGGGGACGCGATTGATCCGCCCTTAAGCAAACACCCTGTGTAGCCACGATTTACCAACAACATGATCTATATAAAGGGGTTTACTTGAAAATGTTGAGTTATTTCCACTTTCTGAAGGGCAATTCCGTGGTAGAAAGAAACCTTTAAATTCACCGGCTGAAGGAACCAAGTCGGAAAAGGTTTGCAATTGAATAGTTGCCAGTACTTATAATCAATTCAAAATACCTTTTGCACTATTTAACCGAACTATAATAATACCTGTAGTTTTTATTGATATTTATATTTTATTTCTATATAAATTGTTTCTACTTTCACCTAACAACCAGACGATTGAATAGCATTATTCAAGCACATCTACGTATTAATTTTCTGGGGAACTATATGTATGCGTATATGTATACTAAAAGTACCAAATATCTATAAAACATCACGCCTTGTTTCCCCGAAGTGTTAGGCAGAGGTACACCTATAGTACACCCACGTTTCGCCAGTTATGGTTAAGTCCCATGTAATAGAGGCGAGCCTATTGCCATCAACCGGGCACAAGTCCAGACTCCACGCTGCTACTGAGAAATTCCAGATAGAAAAACCCAATAACACTTTACCCGACCTGGAAAACTAACCCAAGACCAGCTCAGCAGCAACCACATATCTCTCGACCAAAAACAATCCTAATAAAGTGAAGACAACAAGTAACACACTTTCGCAAATTATAATAAAACAGTTACCCTTATACAAAATAAATAAAATAACCGCAAACACGTCGAGTGCTTCCTAAATACAAAATTTCGGAGCTTTTAGCGTTTCAGCGCTTTTGAATAAATCCTAAGCTAAAAGCTTAGCTACTTTGTGCTCAAAGTTAGCCGCTGAAGTTTTTTATGATGTTGTGTTGTGAAACATAAACTAAATAAATTAAGCTACTTTCTTGCGGAAAGGTTCGTCTGAGGAAGACTTTCTACCTTCGATTTTTCAACTTGTCAAACAAGAAAATATCCAAATGATCTGTTTGAAACAAATGAAAAGTTATGCGTAAGTTCATCCATAAGTGAAAGATAACCAAATTATTATTTTAAAAATATATCATAACTAGCTGCGCCCCTCGTTTTCACTCGCATAAGTCTCGATCCCGTGGGAATATCGGGATAAAAGTATCCTATGTCCTAATCCTATAATTCAATTGTCTACCCATGTGCCAAATTTCATCCAAATCCGTTCAGCCGTTTTAGCGTGAAAGCGTAACAAACAAACAAACTCACTTTCGAATTTATAATATTAGTTAAGATTAGGAATTAGGATTAGGATTAAGATTTTCCTTTAGGACTCTAATCTTCATAAAATCTATTTGTATATTCATAAATCAATGTATTTGCCTGCCCAACATAACTTAGCATCACGTCAGTATTCTGTAAAGGGTTAGGCTGAGGTGTACCTAACATTACACCCACATTTAGCCATTTATGTTTACTTGTAATAGGGGGTGAGCCTATTGCCACTAACCGGGCACAGACTCCGGGCTGCTCTTGAGAAATTCTTGATGGAACACTCAACAACATTTGAATTGAGCCCAGGACGTCATGCTACGCAGTAGAACTTGCGACCACTGCACTAAATCTAGATTTCCACTTATACCCAAGACTGTGTACGTACTTGCCATATAATTCGCTTCCATCTTCAATATCAAAATCAACTCAAGGAACTACGTACAAACACCCTCCCTACCTCGAGTGAGGAACACACACAAGTCGCACTAATTTCAATTGGACAGAAACATAGACTCAATTGTACAAATGGAATCACAAACTACGCCGGTGGAGCCACCTGGCGTCTGAAATTTACATAATTGGTGCACCTTGCTAGGCTTACACAAATACAATATCTATGCAGTAGAGTATATTGTATATGCAAATATTTGAATGTCCGTGTGGTCTGATACATGCATAAAATAAACATGTAGAGAGAGATTAAGAAATTAAGATGTATTTTTTTCAAACTCTGAATAGTGTGAGATCTTATAGCGTGGGATTTCTACAAAATTTTTAATTTACTCAAAAAAGTTAGGAAATCTAAACTAATAGGAGGTAAAATTGTTTGTTTGTAAGATGTAATCTGTCGAAGTTCTGATCCGATTTCAAAAATTACCATAGACTATGATTTATGGTATAGTTCACTTCCAGGCGGATGTAGTCGCGGGAAAAAGCTTGTACTTACTATTGCTATAGGCAAGAACGTCCTCGAACAAGTTGTGTTTCTTTCGCTGTCGTATTTAAAATTGTTCATAAGATTATTAACAAAACAGGCAACAACTATCAACCTATGTGATAATTCTACCGAGTAGCCTGTACAGAACTGACTGAAAACTATTATATCTTATATCCAATATAAGTCAAAGTTCACTTCATCAGACCTTCAACATATACAACTGAACATTTGGGCTTTTTGGCTCTTTAAAAGTTCCTACTTTCAATTCACATTTCCTCATTCTAAATATTAAACTGCACACACCAGTTACTCGCACTTAACCCCATTACATGCACTACAATATTCACTACATTTTTCCATAAAAATAAGTACCACTAAACGCCTTACTTCCCCCCCTGCCCTCTCCTCCTTCCCTAACTTTACTAACCGGCGTAAAGACGAAGTGCCACTTTAGGCGCGTAATTTACCGCGGCCACCATTGTGAAGCTCTCGCGTCAAATTACGAGCAATTTACGCGCGTAAAAAGCCCAGAAGTTGCCGCGAGAAAAGTGACTCGAATTAGGACTAGATTGGCTAGGCGAATGATTGGGCGATGTCGATTCTATGTTATTTTGTTGAATTGAGTTGTAATTTTCCAATAGCTGTAGCTGTCCTCTGATCTAGCCATCTCTTAGGTAATAACTCATTGTTGGCCTCATTGTTGTCATTGGCCTTGGGAAGTAAGTATGTACATCTATATTTCTGCGGCAAAGCAACTGTGTCCTGTTTGGGTGTCAGTACAGACAGTTACAGATACCTCTATTTAGCTTTGTCTCTGAATGATAGCGAAAATGCGATGTTACTTAACTAATAACACTTATAAGACTAGTGGCTGTCTTAACATGTCTGTACCTGTTTCGAACTTAATCAAAACCCTCATCAACAAACCGAAAATATAAATCCGGTCGATGTTTCTAAATTCTTTAAACAACATAACACCACGCCTCCGGATCGAGGCTTATAGCGTATAGTACACCCACTGACATGTCAACTTTAAGATTATTATTTCTTTACGCTTCCAAAGAACAAAAGATTCTACTTACCTTCAATTCACAGCTAAACTCTAATCATAAAGAAATATTTACTTCGTGAACTGAAGGCCAGTCCCCGTATTTAAATAAAGAACATATATAAAAATTTCTGTAAATTACCTAGATGTATTTTTGATAGATTGAGACTGAAATTAGAATGCAAACGTTCTTAAAAATACGAGAATTGCCCCTCAGATTTAAGCAATAGCTAGACACATCTCACAATCAAAATAAAATACAATCTATTAACAAAAATCTATACAGCGTCCTCATAATAGGCAACACTTTAAAACTGTAACGCTTACGTTACTCCCGGCTCGGACTATTAGTTGAGCTATTACGTCGCCGCCGCTCCGCCGAAGTGTTCCGACGCTTTCCCTCGCTAATAAAATTTGTACCCTAAATGGCTCCGTCAAAGGACCCTCGGTAATTTCGAGTTGGGTGCCTGTGGGGCAACAGGTATGAGCGACAGCGATTTTGTAGATTTTTCAAATCGCTGTATCTTGTAATGGGACCTTGTATGATTGTAAATTGTGGACAATACTTATCATGACGTGATTCAAATGATGGGTTTACCTACCACACATAAACTCACCCTTGCTTCTCATGTGAGTAAGGAAAGACCACAGAACGCCTCCTGTTACGATCCGTACATACTCCTTTCCTTTCGTTTATTTTCATAAATCTAGTCATACACGCACGCACGACGAGTACTAATGATGGGTTTATGATCTAGAATACCTACCGTGGTTTTTCTGGTACCTTCGATATATTTAATAGTCAATATAATGCCAAAACTTTCTGTTCTTTAAAAAATAATAGTTTGTACAATAATAAAAGGGTTAGTTATCCTGCTGTTTCATAGGTTGTACTTTTGGAAAATTAAGGTTAATTAAATTGATTTATAGGTAAAAGTATTGTATTGTTATCAGTAACAATAGTTCTACTTCTAAGTAACTGCTCATCATGGGTAATCATTGTATTATATTTTGGGGGTAAATAGAATTATTCCAATGGCAACTACCACCTTTATAGTAAAGAATCATAATATAATTCCTAAAGTTCTGAAAGAACTCAGATTCTAAGACAAATCATAAAATGCGCTACAAAATTGAGGAAAATGTTGGTTCAAATGAAGGTAACGTTCAGAAACCCGATCTATAGGCAAAGGGTTGTAACGCGATACATTTCTCTTGTGTACGACCTCACAAATGTCTTAACAAATATTGTTGATGCCGCTTGAATACTGTATCTTTGAGGAAAACTGTCATGGCGGGTTTTTTTTTCTGGTAAACTGCCTTTTTATCTTTATTATTGACGATTTCCCAATCCCATTTACGAGAACTCAAAATAAATAATCGTATCTTAGATGGGTAAAATCAAACGTATGCATAATTATGCTATTCATGGTTATGATATTATTGATAGCGAAATACTTTGTTCACCGACCCATTTCCAAGCATTGTTATTCGGTGAATATTCTCTGAAGTAAAACCTAACCTTTATTATAGAAAACCTCCTTGCAAAAAAATTATTATAATCAATAATTAATAATAAATCTATTAAGTGGTTATATCCGAAAACTTATCCATTTATATTCATTTTTATTGACACCACACACCAAAGTATCACTGTAAAATAATATTTCCTAATACGATTGGCGTCCATCAATTGACACAATTAGCAGTGTCGCCATCTGTTGAGTTCGTGAGTAAACTTGATTCGTGATCTTATTAAAACAGTTCCGTTCCTCCCCTATTACTTGGTCAGAGGTGCTGCCACTTATTGACAGTTCATGATACCTTTGATGTTTTGTCTATAGACTCCAGGATTGAAAAGCTCCCCCTCTTTATTTCCGTGGGTAGGGAAGTAGGAGCGTCATAACTAATTATCCTTGTATGCGCTAACAATAACTTAAATCAATAATGAGTTTAGGAAACTGGGATACAATGGTTATCTAGGATGTATACTGTCATTTAGTAGAGGACCTTCGAAGTAAAAATGTATCCATAGTTAATTTAAATATAACTTTACAGGCCATTCTCATTTTTTCAGTAATCGGTTTATGCAAAACACGTACGAAGAACTTGCTATTTCAAGCAATAATAAGAGGCATCTTCAAACGTCGATACAGTAATGCGCAAAGAAACTACCCTTCCTAATTAAATCGAATCTTACCCTAAAAAACCTGTAGGTAATTCTTACTCCCCATCGACGTTTAATAAAAGCACTCATTCCCCCGAATTCCCTTTAACTATGAACATTACGTTTCCCTCCCCCGCTGGGGCCCGGCCTGACCCTACAATTAAAACTTGCAGTTACGAAACTTTTACGCGAGTTGTCGCAACTTTCCGCAAATGTTCGCGCGAACGTGACGGACTCACTTTGATGACGAGTCCTTAATTAAGTGTAGCTGAGCTCTGTTCGGATTATGAAAGCCTAGTACCCTTAATCAGATTAATAAACCCATGTTTTATTGGGATAACTTTTTGTTTGATATTTCGATATTAATTGAAGTTTTCTCGTTCTCTAGTTATAAATGAAGTGTAGCAAGTAAGAGCTCTCATCATCGAGACAGAGCTGTCTCGATGGTAAGAGCCTAGTCGTTTGCCTTTAAAACCGTTCAGACGGCCGGTTTTATACGACGAGTGCGTGAATTGCAAAGTTATTCCTATAATTTATTTGTTTCATGACAAATATACGAAACTAAATTAAACAAATGAACACTATTAAAATAGAACAATGGAACTATAATTATGTGTATACACAAAAGGTCCGTTCAACAATAGAACTCACAGAGTCCACAACCTACGCTTTTTGGCAAGCAAGCGGCAAAACAGTGAATCATGATAAAATTAATGATAAATGATTTTATTGATTTCTGTAAATAGTTTTGTACAAACACTTTTACACGTCAATCATATTTTAAGAACTAGATGAGGTCGGCGTTCGAAATCGTATTTGACATGATTATATATTTTTTATACTAATTAGGTAAGTTGGTGACCAATATACCAACCCTTCAAGTTAAAACAATTCCTAGTTAATAGTTCATTAACCTGAATGTACTACTAGTGCGGCAATTACTAACAAATCGACGTAAAACGTTAATTGTAATCGCGTGACTGGCAACATAGTGCGTGAGTGTTGCCAGCCTTTACGTCAATTATTTATTAAATGGTTATTGGCAACGGACTAGCAATAGACAGCCTAATCATTTTCATTATGATAGACGTATTGTATTGTACATTATATATTATTCGGAATTATTGAATAGTTTCAGTGAATTATTGACAGGCATCGTTGTAGGAATTATTAATGAGAATATTCACAGTTACAGGCATGACGTTAACATAATGAAATGATTGAAATAAAAGTGTATCATTCCCACGATCTGTAAAAGTTGCAAGGTACAACTGCCATAAGAGGTACCTAAGCAATATTATTTTATTTCAGTTATAGTTTACTTTAAAAAGACGGATACAATGAAACCAGTTAAATTTAATACTATAAGTAAATAATCTCATGCAGTCGGAGGCAATAGATCTTTATTATTAAATTTAAGAAGATGCCTCCGACTGTATGAGATTTTTTATAGTATTAAGTATAAAAAAGGTCATCTTATTTCCATCTTTTTAAAGTAAAGTTTTTACGCACGCAAGGTTATTAGATATTTTTAATTAACTATTTTTTATTTTACACTTTTTATTTATTTATTCTTAATTAGGTAATTTTTTTCTCAACAAAGTATTAAGTAGCGCTTTAGGTAACGGTCGTTAAAATTATCTTTGAAAGCAGTAAAATTCTGGGTTTGTCACACTATTTTAAGAATTATAATATTTAGAAAATATGAAAAAGGCGTGAAAATTCTTCTTATTTTCGTGTTGTTTGTGATTGACAGACATTTTTAAAGCACTTCCTGGCATCCGATGCAGCTGAAACTTGGTATACTTATATAAATACGGAGACATTTAAAAAATATGATACCATGGATCTGGGCTGAAGATGAGATGGTGCACAACTATTAGATGCCTCGTATACCTTCTATCGATGATAATGAACCTCGGAGAACGTCAATGTCGCCCATTTTTTTAAGACAGTTTTTTATTTTTTATATGAATCTCTTGTGAAATAACGTGTATTGCAATCACGGTGACGATAAAGAACCTACAGTCCCACAGAACCTTAACAAATAAAATTCAAATCTACCAGCGCCATGTTAATAGGCAATTTAAAGCTAATTGATCGGAAAGCGGATAATCGTCAGCAGGGACAAACGGTCTATAATCGCTCGCCCGGAGAATTACTAATAAAGGCCCGCCTTGGGCACTGGCAGGGCCTTGTGACCTAGTAAATTTTATGATTCCATAACTAGTATAGTCGTTATAGACGATGGGTGACCCTCTGCTGGATATGGGTTCCTATTACTTTACATAATCCGGTAAGTGGAACGGTTTAAGTTACATAATTGTTGAGTGGTAGATTTCATTCCTACCTAATTGATCAAGTGGTGCCAAGCATGACAGGTGTGCATGGGGTCCTGGGTTAGATGCCTAGGGATGCAAAGGGATTTGCACGGTCGTTCAGTCAAAAAGATGAAGCTAGTTGCGCATTCCAAAGCGTACTAGGTTCATATGGAGAAAAACGGGCAAGAAACTCCACGGACGCTCTTTTAAATCAAAATACCAGGAGACCATGAAACCCGAATAGGTACTCGTAGAGTGAGCAAAATAAACTATCGCTAAGTGTCGCAGTGGACGCGTTAGCAATACTTCCGATACATTAGGCTCACCGCACGACGCCGGTAGCGACAGCAAATATGATTAGACGATGGATTTGTTTTGTTGGTCCGTTTTAAGTGGGTTTTTATGTCATACATTCTTATTACCCGACTGCGCGACAACATATACATACAGGGTATTTTTTTTTCTATAGACGAATAGTGTTGTGCGAGTAAAATTGAAAAGTCTTAAGCGATAAATTAAAGAAAGAAAGAAAGAATTATGCGATGAACGACGAAAATAGGGCCTTAAAACCGCTACAATTACTTAATATTGAAAACATATATGCTACCAACTACTGTTACTAGGAAATAACAATAATAATAGCCTACTCTTACTTGTTACAACATACTACATAACAAAACACGATCAATATACTGCATTAACACTATCTACATGAACTCGTATCTGCTACTATCAAACGTTATCAAACAGCCCAATATACGTCGAACAGACTCATCAAACTACGTTCACAGTTTAATAAACGTCGCTTACTTCAGAATAAGTACACAGGATACGTCTCCGCGACGCAGTTCCCCATAAAAGGCGCAGAAAATCCCTGTTTATGCAAACCGTACTTGCGAACGTTTTACACATCGTTTTCTGAAGCCATGCGCCCCATAAACTTCCCTATAGCAATTTTCCACCATAACACACACACACACATATATACACATATGTACATTATATGTATAGACATTCGAATGTGTGAATAAACGATCTAATAGCGATTTCGCACGACACATGCACACTAAGATAGATTCATTGCGTGTTTACACACACACATACTTTACGCATTTGTGTGCATGCAACCTCTTGTTGCGTTTCTATACAAACAATAATGACGTAATTTGCGTATGTATATGTAGGTAGGTATGTATACATATGTATTGTATTGTAAGGTCTTGTAGCAATTATGCGTCATGCAACACAAAGGGTGCATAATTATATGCATTTGTACTTGTATAGAGAGATTAATACCTATCTACAGGATTAATAATTTTGAATGAGTGTCGATGTAAGTTATCCTGAAAAAAATAAAAATCTCTAGATCCTATCACAAGCTAAACTCCTAATGGGTTCAGTACTGTAGGCAAGTTGTGAAAATTAACATATTTATTGTAGTAGGAGAAATAAGCAATTCTTAACCTCCATGTCAAAATAATAACAAGGAGACTATCACGGTAACCAGTAAATCATAATATGGGCGACGAAATGTAAAAGGCTTTATAGCAATCAATTTTCCACATCACCTGTTTGTGTGATGCGGAAAATTACATGATGTGTGTGTACACACCATGTCTTTATAGATACCCATGTGTGTGTGTGCGTTTTATGGTCCACACATGAATAGCTCAGAAACAATAAAGTAGTATAGACAGACGGGCGATTAAATAAGAAGCTACTCTCTGTGGTTTTTATTTATTGATTTTTTAAACAGCATTTCAGCAAAGATAAACTAGACATTTTATCGACTTCATTCCCCTGAGCTTTGCAAAGCCACTTTTTTTACCGACTTAAAGAAAGGAGGAGGTTATTAAATATGTTCGCCTGTGTGTATTTTTTTTAAATGTATGTTCATCGATATTTTCTTCAATTGAGGACCGATTTTGAAAACTCTTTTTCATTGGATGAACGGATGAGAGGAAGCTTGCGCGGTAGTCCCATATAAATTTAATTAACTGTGCTTGGTTAGTTTTTGAGTTAAGTGTCAATAATACGTATTTAATCCAGTTTATGTATCTTGATGATGTTATAATAATAGTCCGGGATGTCACCGTTGTTTACATAGCAAATAGTGGTATATGAATTGATGTGGGGTAGTACCTAAAAAGTGAAAATTAAATAACTTTTTTACAAAAAATAGTATCCGACTGCCAAAAAAACACTCCAAAGTAAAAAATTACTTTAAATAACTTTAAAGTCAGTGGCAAAAAACTGAAATATAGATCTAAAGACACCGACTTACAAAATTAAATTTGTTTTTTCGTCGTGAACCTCATCGCTTCAACTATCGAATAAAAAGCCGCCTAGCTATACATCTATAAGTACATACACCAGTGGCCGCTCAATTTCTGGCCAGATGAGTTCCGTAACACGTTTAGCGCGCCCCAACGCGGCAATCTTGCGCAAATTGGAAGCATCACAACGGCTAATGATAGTAGCTACAGGACGCCGATATTCGAAACTTTTATCACTATCGCCAACGTTATTTAGTGTTTAGTTTATGATTATTTAGTGGATGGGGCAAGAGAATTTTGGTGTACACTCTGCTCTCTATAGAATTTGCCTTGTTTCTAGACAGAGTATGATCCCCCTTATCGTATAGGCATTGCCAAAGTTCCCATGATATTATTATCATGGGAACTTTGGCAATGCCTATACGATACCGGTTGGGAATAGTAATAAAAATTCAAAAATATCATAGTTACCTTGATATTTTTTTTTTCAAACTCTGTTAACTAATATTTATGTGTGACGATAAAAATTCTACAGATAGTCCATATTTATTGAATTGGTATTTCAATTATTGCATAAAATAAATAGTACTAATATGTTCCTTTAAGTAACCGAGAGATGGAAGGGTTAATAAATTTGTTAAACGGTGTTTCATCTTATCTTACTTACTTATTCATCACAATAAACCAGTTTTATATAAATATTGACATTGTTGAAAATTATATTCAAACTGCACACGATTACTTTGTAAAGTATCATATTATTTTAATTATTGTGAATGTGAGGACTATGTGGATATTTTATTTTTATGTTTTCTCTTTCATTTATTTTTTCTTTCTCATTTAGTTTTAATGATGGTCTGGCAGTTTGAGTAGTTGATGCGGCCTAGACAAATATCCTTTCTTTGGTATTGTTCGTCGAGTTGAGCTCCTTCAGTTTTGAGTTGAGCTCCACGATTACTGACAAATGCTTGCACTGACTGGACAGGTCCACTCAAATCTGTGTGGTTCTTTCCTCAAAAGACCATTTCAGACACTGATCCACATGGTCCTCATATGACTTGACCAAGATTATGTCTGGACTTTAAAAGAGACTACGACCTCTGAGTTTGTTTCGGCCTTTCTTCTCAGAGTAGTCACATAGGAAACACCGACCTCATCTAGCTTATTTTTAATATTTTTTTTTATATGACGTGTAAAAGTGATTCCGATATCCTATTTACAGAATAAACAATTTCATTTCATTTCATTTCATATCGGATATCCGAAACTTTTATGAATGTTTTCGAAAACTGATTGAGGATACCTATTGTTGGCTTTGTTGTTTATTTAACAATTACTCAATACGTCGGCGACTGTTCGAATAATACAAAGTTTTCAAAAATGTTTTTTAATTTTCCAACATGAAATTTTCTTTATTTTCTCAAAATCGGTTTGGTGAGTTCGTATTTAATCACACATGTTCATTGTCACACTATATGTAGATACAATTGGTTTGACGGTCTGAACCAATGCCTAACTGTACGTTCATATGTTAACTACAACATCTAGGCTTGTACTATTTTCCATACCATTACATCGCACTGTAAGTAAATCTAGCAGAAGAGAAGTAACCAGCAGAAGAAAGAAGGACGCAGAAGAAAGAAGACACAGCTCTTGGATGTTAAATTGACTCTAGTAGGGAGTCCGTATAAACGCGCGACTCCCTAATCGAGTCAGGTTGACTTCTTTGAGGCTAACACTGCGCCAGAAGACGACAGGAGAGATGAGAAGAAAGCAGAAGGTGACAGAAGATTTGTGCTGTTAAATTGTAATGTTTTTTATTTAATTTTGTCCCAACACCAAATTATTATTTTGTAACATCATTTTCGTTAAAAACATCAATACTTCCTTTTAAAGTTTATTTTCAGCAGATATTTTACTTCAATCTAAAGTACTTTCTCGTAGCGCACTTAATTTAAATTTGTATTTACCACCGAAAATATGATACTCTTTATACAATATTACTGCGAGTAAAGCCGACTATATTTCAGCCTCATTTTAATTAATCAAATCCCGGGGAACCCCGTGGTATCGCTAAGCCGGTGATTATTTTAAATTGTGCCATCTACATGATTAAGGAAAATGTTATATTTCGTACTCTCGGTGATGTTGCCAGAGATAAAATATAAAGCTTGTTGTGGTAATATTCTAATAAACTTAAACTATGTTTTTTGTGGTTCCTGTCCTCAGAGTCATTATGTCATTTTTATTGACTAGCAATCAATTTTATGTTAAAATGCACTATGATAACACTGGGTACAAGAACTAACCATGACCAAAACTAACAATGTCATTATTGAAAACTCACTTGAGCCATATTAATCACTTGTATGTCAATCGTTTTTATTACCACTGTGTATGTATATCATTTGATCACAAACTGAACATGTTGCAGACTTACTGCTGGTTTCATTTTTTTTTTTCAGTTTTATAACCATCAAAACATTATGATTGAGTACGACAAAGCTTTTAAATGTAGGTACAATATACAATATAAAATTAAATTTAAACCAATAGCCGCAAATCCTCGTTCAATATTTGAGACAACCCTAATGAAATCTCTGGAGGGTTGCCAGCTAAATAATGCTTTTAAGTAAAAATAATTTCTCATTCTGCCAACAAACTCTATACGCTCTGCTGTTTAAAAGTTTAAAATCTACAAATAAACTAATATTCTTAAAATAATAATTATTATGTACATGTATAAAAAAAGACATTTTAATTATGCAGTTATTAGTTGTGGTGCCTACTCCACACAAATTCGAAAACCACTACCAGCTGTGCTATTCTGTAACCATCTCACCGTGAAAACTTAGGTGAAGTGAGCGTGGAGTGAGCCGTCATTCCACAGGGATTGACACTATTGACACCTCACTTCACTCAAGTTTTCACGGTGAGATGTTTACAGAATAGCATGGCTGCTATGTTAATAACAGTGACAAGAAGATATAATATTATTATAACATCATTCAAATTTTACTACCTTTGCTTGGGTAGTTTTTGAGCGTAAAATACGTATAATTGAAGATGGCCCAATTGAGCCAGCTTCAATGATAGCAAAGGTAGTAAAATTTATATGGGCGCAAGCTGGCGGCAAATTTATATGGTATAGGCAAAATGAAGAAAAAAAAATTAAAATCGGTCCACAATTGACGAAAATATCGATGAAGATACATAAAAAAAAAACATACATTCGAACATAGAACCTCCTCCTCTTTTGAAGTCGGTTAAAAATAGACCAGCTATCTGGACTCGTTCAGAGTCGACCAAGCGCCCTAACGTAGGTTATGTATAGGTCGAATACATATTTCCACATCCTTGCTATCGTAATATTATGACAGAATATCAAGAAGCTTTTAAAAATCACAATAAAAATCTAATTTAAGACCGATACCCGCAAAGCCTCGCTCAATCTCCAGCTACGACTGAGACAGCCTTAATGAGATCTCTAGAGGGTTGTCAGCGGAAAAAATGCTTTTAAAATTAAAATAAATTCTTCCCGAGACTGTCCCCGCTGCATGTAATCAATTGGAGATTAAAGGCAAGAGGATTGCTCTGAGCCTCGCGGTGTAATTTTCCATTTTATAAATAAGCCTCTTTGTGTCATCGATCTGGAGTGGCTTAGAGGTTTAGTGGCGTGGATTACAATTAAGTGGATGTACTTAGGATGTACCGCAAGCATAGCTAAAATCTTATAGGTGCAATTCTACACAATTTGCTTGTCCGATATCCATGAGGTATTTCCTATATTGGACGACCTACGCATTGAGGGCAATTGGACTGATGTAACACAAACGTTTGAATGTATAAGTCAAGTTTGATATCTATTACTGTTAACTAAAGCTTTCATTTTGGTTAGCTAAGCTTTGGTTTCCTAAGAAAGCGGTGAACGGACATACAATAACGGTTGTTTAACTAAATACTGAGCGTTTTTTGCCACCTTGATGTCAAATACTGGTAAACATGACAGATTGTTATGACGGCCGTTATCATCTGACGAGCCCGAAGATCTCCCGCCTGGATATGAGTTGCCTAGAGTAACCTGGAAGTTCTTAAACAGACTCCGGACCCAGGTTGGCCGAAGCAAGGAATATCTGTTCAGGTGAGTCATAGACGACTCCGCCTTGGAGTGGCCGTATTCTGGGCCGAGTCTACATATTTAGATTATCATCGACACGCTAAGAAGAAGAACTGACGGAGCCGCTTTACTAGGAAGCCCAACCTTACTGTAATATTACAGGGTTTATATTATGTATAAGTATCACCAACATTATTAGAACTTTTGGTCCTAAACTAGACCTCTTGTTTATTGAAGTAATTTTTCTGTATTTATATCCTAAAATATCAAATATTTATCCAATTGTGTTTTCAGCTTAGTCTTGTCTTGTTTTAGTAAAGAACCAAACGTATTAGTTTCAAAACACTTTGCGATTAAGAACCGTTGAGAAACTACATCGTCACAAAAACAACCGATAAATAAAGCAAAAATAAAGAAACAGTTCCAATAAAATAGAGGTTGCATTAGTCCCAGCTGCGGGAATAAATCGCGAGTTTACAGAAAAGAAGCCAATCTATTTGAGTGTGGCAACACAGAGCGTTCAGAAATCGAATGCGCTGTACCTTTGGGAAATTACGGCTGGCAACCCGGAGGTTCCGCTACGGAGCAGTCATAGCTTGTTACGACAGAATAATGTATTAACTGGTAGTTTGATGGGATACAATAATAGTCGTTTGAGCTGGGCGGGCGATTGACGGCATACAGCATCGGTAATCGCTTTTAGAAACTCAGAAAATTCTGCCTCTTGGCTACTGGATACAAACTCTACTTTGGTTTGAGACATTGCCAATGTTTACATACATACAAACATAACATCACGCCTGTATCCCCCGAAGGGTTGGGCAGAGTTGTCCCTATGGTACACCCACATTTCGCCAGTTATGTTTAAGTCCCATATAATAAGGGGCGAACCTATTGCCATCAACTTGGCACAAATCCAGACTCCAAGCTGCTACTCAATACCAATGGTTAATCGGTTTTAAAATAATTAACAAAATTATTCGTACGAGCATAAGTAAATGTATCAATAGATCGATATTACCGTATTACACATAGCTACCACAGGTAAACAGAACGGTGGCTCAAGCAGTATCGCTCACGCACAGATGGTGAGTGGACTAGTACTACATAATGGATAGGTATAAAAAAAAAAAAAACTCAATATTGTTTAGGTTTTATACGGTCTAACAATTTCCAACTTGTTAAAATATATGGTAATTTTGAAAATTCCTTTCACTGTTTAAATCAATCTTTGCGATAATATGTATGTCTCATGAAATCACTTGACTGGTTCGAATCGATTTTGCACAATAACTTTACTATGCCAACACGACCTGGTTGCAACTTCAGATGGAACCACTTAGAGTACTTTAGTGCAATTTGTATTAGCTTTGTAGGCCACTTCTCTCCATATTGGGGTCTTGGATAAACTTGCCAGGTCGTGGAAAATTTTATAAGGTTTTTCCACTTGGAATTACTCAATAACGTTCCCGTTTGATGGCAATAGGCTCGCCCCCTATTCTATGTTTGCGAAAGCCTGCACCGACGGCTTCTTTGCAATTATACGCAAGAAAACTGCGTCGCTACTGAGGAGAGTGAGGGGCAGTCAAAACAGCATCCTGAAAACTGTAGCCGAGAGCTTCGGCTCTCCGATTGTACAGCAGTTTGTGCGGAGGTTGATTTTTACTAACACTAAGCAATAAGTTATTTTTTGTATGTTACTAACGCTATATGGATATTTGTGTCCGAAATAAAACGATTCTATTCTATTCTTCTTCGTCATTATTGGGACTCTTACCTGGGACTTAAACATAATGGCGAAATGTGGGTATTACTAATATACCCTTCAATGTCTGGAATTCAGACGTGATGATTTAATGTGGTAGCTAAAGTTCCTCTTCATTCTGCTTCCAGTACAAAATCCCAAAGAAGGAGGAGGTGGTGGAGCAGCAGCCCATGGAGCCCGACAATCCGCTGATGAGGAAGAAGAAGACTCCTGAAGAACTGGCGGCCGAGGCCGAGCTCGAAGACCAGGACGAGTTCACCAGTGAGTTACACTGACTATGAAGCTTCTGTTAGGAACTGCCACTTCCAAGCAGATAATTATATAGACAGTACGATATGATAAAATATGATATGATACAATATGGTATATACTATGATACATATGTATATAGCAATTTATCTCTGTGTGCTTCAGAATGCAAGGAGATGTTTTGGCATAATAATTGTAACATATTTACACCAATGCCATTCATGTGAAAAACCAATATCAGTAATGATATTTCAATAAGTGCTTACCTATTACACTTTTCTTAACTACCCATGTCCTGCCTATGTAGTGATACTAAAATGTTACTGAAATTAAAATTTTCACGTTCCAGAACTGAAAAACACCATCGAAACGCAAGTGAATGAACTAAAGTCGCAGATCGAGAGCAAATGCGTGATGCAGTGAGCGCCTCTCGACCACCATATAAACTATCTGAATACATGATGTAGCTGAGCTAAGGTCATTGTTACGACGATGTTTCACAACCCCTGTATACACCCCACCACCCCCACCCGACCCCCGAATAGCGAATAAAAAAAAACAACCAAAAATAATAACAATTTCGTTCGGACGTATCAATCATTCGCGCTCAAAATTTTTGTAGGAGAGATTCGAATTCTAAATTTTTTCGGAACGTAGTTGGCTAGTGGCGCGTTGGTGCTTGATAATAAGCAATAATATTTTTATACATTCATAAAAAATTTTGGAAGGCAGCCCTCGATACAACTGTGAAGCGCGTTTCAGAACGTTTCAGAACGTTTCAGAACGTATGGTCAAAAAGTCATGAACTACCGAGCGGCAGACGAACGAGTCGTGAAACAATCCGTTTTATATGTTGAAGCTTGTGATATATTGTTATTTAAGTGTAAAGTTGAAATAATATAAATACAACTAGAACGAAACGGTGTAATCTATTTAAAAATGGAAGCAAAATTATTATAAGGATTCTAGCACGCGTGTAGACTCGACAATCGATTATTACAAGGATTCTAGCACGCGTGTAGACTCGACAATCGATTATAAGGATTCTAGCACGCGTGTAGACTCGACAATCGATTATTCGACTATTCATCGCCTATTCTCTTCTCTATTTCGCACTTACATTGAAATAACAATGTATTCGTCCGTCAGGATATTTGTTTCATCCAAATTCCACGCTTGTGTGGCGACCTGCCGAACTCCGTGGTTCTCTACGATTCGCTTGCGCTCTTCGACTTTTGCCTCTAAATCTTTTGCATGCGTGCTTATGCAGTGTTAATCTATGTGTCAATGTATTTTTTTTTAGGTGTACATACCTGTAATCGACCTAGCCTTAATATCCACATCGAATATAATAGGTAATTGTTATGGTGGCGCGGTGGCGCCGCGTCGACTGTCGTTGTCCAATACTTTCTTGCATGTTTAATATAAGAGTCAATGTTCATTTAGTGTTTAATGTGTAAAATGTTGTAGATAAACAAGTAATTCGCGTTGTGTTACCGTCGCGCCGACGAGCGTTGTTCTAATCTAATGTTTTATCGATGTTTTACGCTTAGGTATTAAAGTTAAATAACACATTGTGGTGTGAGCAAATTATTCGAGCGATTACGCCATCTTGGATTCAAATAGTGATGGGAATATATCGATAGATTATTAACAAGGTATTGGTAGACACATACTGGAGCGTAAAGATCGTATAGATGCACTAAATGAGGACGTTGACACATATAGGCAGCTGGTCGATGGGGCATGATGGAAGAGAAGAGCGTGGTGAAGGCACGACGCGCTAATTGTTCGAACAATGTTGTCCACATAGTTATAAAGCTGCAAATGCAAAAGATTTGTTATCGTCAAAAGCTGTGATATATGAATATATTAAACTAAAGCGCGCAATGCGACGACCGCTCGCGCTCTTAGCTTCTTCAATCTTTCAATGTTCAATGTTCGACACGACTCTGTCATTCTACCTTCTTGTAGATCGTACCTATTCGGATTACAATCTCTTCAATCAGCACATCATGTATTTTATATATTTTAGTTAAACTTCTTCACACGCGATGCTTTCTGGTATAGTTTAGTAAGTTCTTGAAGTAGACTTGTCTTATGTATAGATCTCATTGTGATCGTTGAAATGGTACATAAATACATTTTTGAGGGTTATGTAACAGATGTTAATGAATTTCACCCGTGCACTGTGTCCGTTTATGGTTATTATATGACTTACACAAACGTAGGTATATATAGGTTAATTTATTCATTTATCGTTAATAATATTATACCGTTACTTTAGTACAACAGGAATAAGGACACTGACACCAATCTGCATAGTTTAAATCGATGGCACATCACTAGCTAGTTGAGTTGTCAAAAGTTCAAAGTTTTATTAATGCGATTTTTGGTGATACAACAGGGTCTTAAAAACATTTTATAGTAGCTCAAAAATCTACCTTATAAGGCATGCATTGTTAAATTACAATATTAGAGATTAAGTTATACATTACATGCAACATAAAGAACTAATTAATGTCTATAGAAATTACAATTCAAGATTTTATCAATTATTACATTAAAACATAAATACAAAAAATGGTCAGTCACATGAAATTTTGTCAACTAGGAATTCGTCAATGGTATAGTAGCACTTGTCTATTAAAAAAATATTTAGTTTACGTTTAAATTGTGTCAAGTTTAAATCTTTTATGTCATTTGGTAGCTTATTAAAAAATTTTGGAGCCATGCAAAGTATGCTCTTGTGCATAAGAGCGGTTTTTGAACTTGTCAGGCATAATTCATGTCGATATGTTGGTCTTATGGATCGATACCTTTGTTCCGAAGTTTTTTTAAATAAATCACCGTTTTTCTTTACGAACAAAGCAGTCTCGTATATGTAAAGACAAGGTAATGTTAGTATTTTTAAGATGATAAAATGCGGTTTGCAACTTTCTGTTGATTTAAGATTGCATATGGATCTAATGCACCTCTTTTGTGCTTTAAAAATGTCAAGTTTTTTACAGGAATTTGCCCAGAAAATTACTCCATAACGTAATATAGAATCTACGTAGCCATAATACGCGGTCACGACAGCCGCCTGATTTACTATTTTGCTGAGTTTATAAAGAGCAAAGGCAAACTTGGTCAATTTTGTAATTAATAACGATGCATGTTCTTTCCACGTCAAATTAAAGTCTATTGTCAATCCTAAAAATTTAATATGTCCTACTTCTTCAATTGTATTATTATTAAAAGTTAGATTAATGTCAGAAGTGGTAATTCTTTGTCGAAACTGCATGATTTTAGTTTTATTTAAATTAAGAATTAAATTATTTTGTTCAAGCCAAGCAATTGATTGTTGTAATGCATTTTTAATGTCACTCTCATGTTTTGTACTTAAATCATCATGCCTAATAATTAAAGTGCTGTCATCGGCAAAAAGAACCATAGGAAAAGTGACGTGTTTTGGAAAGTCATTTATATAGACCAAAAACAATAGTGGGCCTAATACGCTGCCTTGTGGCACGCCAAATGTAATTTTACGTTTTCCTGAAATGTATTTATATTCTCTTTTATCCTTTTTGCAAATTCGTTTAACTTCCGTACACTGTGTTCTGTTGTCAAGGTAGGATTTTATAAGAGAGAGAGCGTTTCCCCTTATTCCGTAGGCACTTAGTTTTCCTAACAAAATATTATGATCGACTAAATCAAAGGCTTTCGTCATGTCTATAAATATAGCGCTAGTGGGAATTCTTTGATCAATATCTGGCATTATAATATTAAGGAAGTCATAGATAGCCAAGTTTATGGATTTGTGTTTCCTAAAGCCTTTCTGCTCCTTAACTAAGATGTTATGTTTGGTGAAGAAGGAATACATACAGTTATAAATAATTTTCTCAAATATTTTTGATATTACCGGTATAAGCGCTATTGGTCGGTAGTTATTAATGTCAGTCTTATCACCTTTTTTAAATAGAGGATTAATTATAGTGGGCTTTAGTTTATCAGGATAGATTCCAGAGCAAATGCTTAAATTAATTATGTGACAAATGGGACTTGATATCACTTGGGAAACGAATTTTAGTACTTTTGTTGAAATATCATCATAACCTACGCTAACTTTATTTTTTAGGTCTTGTCTTGTGTCCGACAGTTAGTCGATGTATCGATTCGCAACAAATCGCATCGCGTGTTAAATACTAAGATTATTTTAGATACTTCACTTACACATTTAATGTTACTGCTTGCTTATTTTAATTTACGTTATACTGACATCCTGTCAATTATACCTACCTTCTCTTCACACATATACTATTCAATATACAAACATGTAAATAAAAAAGTAATAATTTCAGATTGTTTATTGAGAATGCTACTATTTTCTGAAGTATAAGAATCGACTATTTTTCGCACTGTACTGCACTCGATATATTTTCATAGCTTGTCTCATAGTTATCTTGTTTGGAGCACGCACCGCTGTATTGTAAGATGGGCATCACTCCTAAGGCCCCGTCCGGCCACATCACTAAAATAAGTCATAAAATATATAAATTAAAATTTTCACAATGTATGTGTGGTTAGACTAGGTAATAATTATATAAACATAGTTGTACCGTATGTGCATGGCAAATCTAGCTAAATGGTTGTATGTAGACATTCAATACAATAATAGTTGTTAAGTCTATTGGACCTGTCTGATGACCAAATTTCGATCGAATCTATCTTTCCTTACATCCTCTTGTGTGTTAGAATACTAATCTATAACCTTTGTCTATATCTTCAATCTATCGTAGTTTAGTCTGCGTTCTACGTTGTTGACTCTCAAGTAGCTGATAGTTTAGATAAAACGTTATTTTGGTATAGAACGATCTGTAATCGGGAGTGTGGACTTACTGTCACTAATTTAAAATTAACGGAACTTACATTCTCTGCGCTGTCAGTGAACTGTCACGATGACACTGACGTTTCGAAATGTCACTGTCCTTGGTATTTAAACACTGGTCTGTTAATATTTGAAGTGTGTAGTAGCGTGGAAACAATGTAACTTCGATGGTTTCTTGCGATAAGTTGTGGTTTTTTTGCATGACAGTGTTGAGAAGTGTGCTCTTGGCGTGTTGGTGTCGTTCTCTCCTAATTAGTCTTGTTTCAAGCTGTTTGTTATTAAACATAATGTTTAGACGCTTCTATTAATGTGTATATTTAAGCTTTCAATGTTCAGTGTATAGTTGATAGTTATTAACGTTGCTTAACTGCGTCATTTCTAAAGGAATTTGGGTGATATCAAATGGTTGTTGAATCTTTTCTCTGTAGAACCGAACGAGTTTCTACTACAGTGTTTTATTTTATAATTATAGAATAATAACAAATGTAACACATCGATCTCTTCGCCCTATCTGTCTTTCATAATGTAATTAACTCTTCACACAACAATGTTTGTTTCTTTTTTATAATATTATAGTGAATTTATAAAGAGGTTTATACAAGGTAGATGTGTAGTTTAGACATAAAGAAAATAATTGTAAAATCAAAAAATTGAAAAGAATATAAAATAATTATTTCCGTGAAAACCCGTAGTATTAATTTTAAGGAATCCAAGATGTCACGACCAATTTTTTTATAATTTTTGCCACGAGGAAGATAAATTGATGAAAAAGTTGGATATTTTCAAATCTTATGAGTCTCATACTCAGGGTAATATACTATTTATAGTTATTTGTTCATAGTATGATTTAGATCGTTTAGGTATGAAATGTATGACTTTTTGGCCTACGAAGGCTTTACTAAACCTTTCTTCTAAAGTTTCCCTCTATATGTAACCTTTGACCCAAACGGTAGAACGTCTTGATATTTCACTGTTGTTCTTAAATCCTTAGAGGAGTTATGAAATGGTAGACTAAATAACATTTTATGACATAACTTGTTAAACTTATTAAATAAACTAGTCTATTGATAATTGCACTAGGTTTAATGTAAGGGGGCGTCATGTGATGGTGCATTTGTTCTAGAGACACGCGAGCATACATTTGAACGACGGTGTTCTGTGAGTGAGACGAGATAAGACTAATACAGTACAAATGCATCATTATCTACAGAGGTAACAGAGACGGGAAGAGGAGTCGGTAGGTTTATCATCTGAACTTAGAAATGTCATAAAATCGTTATTAGAAAGAGGAAAGAGACGAGAGAAAACATTTCATACGAACAACAGACATTTAAGTAAGATTTATTAAACATCCTTGTTAAACTAATGACTATTACACCAACTCTGTTAACTATTCAAATGATAGCCTACCGATGCTCATACATTTCAAAAACTGTTCGTTACAACCAAGACAACAGAATGAAATGAGGTCGGTGATTGCAATATAGCATAGACAATTAGAGACAACGACACTGTACCACACACACAAGAGCTTTTACACTTAATGCCAGTATTCATTGAATGTTACATTCTTTTGTGAACTCACGCGGCGCAGGACGAACAAAGAACTGATTTTAAAGTGCCACAGACTATCAATATCGCGCTAACAATTTATTTTTCCTTCTCTGCGCTGTCTTTTCAATGTGATTCTTAATAGTTTAAAAAACAAATGTTATTACACTGGAAGGAATACGTCCGCCTCGTAATATCTGCCAATATTGTTGTAAACTAAAGCTCGGCACTTTCCTTCCAGTTTTTATTGTTTGTATATTATACATTATAGTGATTGGCCAACACACTAGTTCGTTAGCTTTTAATATTAGTGACATTATAGTGTTAAAATTGCAAATTTACAGAATGTATAAAATTTCAATGAAACCATTAAGTACCTACTCAATATGAACGGGGTTCATATGTATGTTGTCTTGTTATATTTAAAGAAGAAAAGGTTAGTAGTTTATCCACAATTAAATTTAAACTTAGGGATTATGGATGAATAACGAAAAAGGTTATTGTTGAAAAATGTTTTTAGGTAATTAAAAAAAACGGATTGAGCTTCTGTGACACCTTGTTGTTAACAATAAGTTAGGTTTTTTTGCAGAAAGGCAGCTGTACAAGGCCGATTCAAAGTATATACGTGCACAGGTTAAATATTCCTGAACTGAAAGTTATTTCATTAAATGCTGCCTCAAGCCATGCAATCTCTGCCATCTGTTACAACTACCTTTACACGACGCAATATATACATAGTTTCAAAGCAGCTATATAAATGTAATATAGATCTACAATAACTTAGATCGACGTGACATATTTTTGAACACAATTGAATCGGCCGTACAGGCTGTGGCTATCTTCTGGCTGTATACAAACTGCCGTAATAAACTCTATTCTTATAAAATAAGGTTAGTTTTCCTTTCACGACTGTATCACTGTAGTACATAGGACGCTTGTTTGCTACCACTTCGTTCGCCATTACTGTTGCGGAGCATTGTTAATATTTATTTACAAGGTCCCTATTAGTTATTGTATAAAAGTTTAGAGGTAGCCATTTTCATATGTACGTTGAGTTAAATGTGAAAATGGTTTATCTAACATGTTGTTAAATAATAAATAAACTACATTGTACCACTATTTGTTTGTTTTATTTCACAAACCTGCTAATATTAAGCTATAGAACAAAATGACTCACTGCGTAGCGGCTCTGCTACGAGTCTACGAAAGCGTAGCCTGCATTAGCTACGACGTAGCAACAGTTCAATACAAGGTGTAATTAAAATGACTGAAAACCTCTGAAACTCATTGTACTTATTTTTACATTATAAACTACTTTTACTACGGGACAAACCATGAAATAGACATATTCATGCACATCAAAGATCCTTTAAGATCGTCAATTTATTGAAACAATGACCATTGTCATTTTAGGTCCATTTTAGGACGCAACTAAAATGTATAACTTGGAATCTCCTATTTTAATTTTTCGCAAATATCTCAAAACCAAGACGTCCTAAGTCAAAAATAAAGAATTTTCTCCTCCCCTTGCATGAAGAGATGCTTTTCTACAGTTTAATGGATGACCTTTGACGTCGCCCGTTACGTTTGCCTGTATCTCGAAGCGATTGTTTTTTTTTTTTTTTTCACGAAATTTGCAGCATCTCCGAATCTGGATGTGTGTCTGGTACTAGGATCCCCCTCCCCCCTCTACATGGGAATTTGAACTATTTCAAGCTAAACAAATCTGATGGTGATGTGTGAAATTACAAAAGTTTCAGCGACCTGCTCTTCCTGTACAACATTAACTATTTAAAAAGAAAAACCATTGTCAGAAAAAGTATAAAAATATATTTAACCTAACCTATTCACTGTACATTAATCTAACAAATTGATAGCATTCCAAACTCTATTCAAGTTCTTGTTCAAATCTTCTAAAACATTCAGCATACTCTTCATTGTAGTCTTGATCATTCCGTGGTTAGAGTCTTTGACCCTAATAGTAGCACTATCATCCGATAGTTCAGTCTTTAACACTATCCCTTCTGCAAAATCAGTGTCACTATCGATATGTTCTTCGGAAAAATCACCAAATTCTTTTTTAAATTTTTGAAGCATCTTCCAAAGTTTAGCTTTGTTTTTACCACTAAGGTCGGTAATATCGTTTTCTGCTGATATTTCTTCGATGTCATTACTAATACTTTTGTCTCTTACTTCTCTTCTTGTTCTTACTAATGCTTCTGAAGTGTTTGGTGCTTCAGCAGATAATTTGTTAATGTTTTGATTTATTTTGGAACTTTTATCCTGTGTGTCTGCGATTCTTTTCGATATATCTTTTTCTGTTTTACTTTTTCTGTTAACTTTTTTTAAGAAGTCGTCATTATCTTCTGAAATCTTTTTGATGTGTTTGGGTTTTCTATTAATTCTTCCAAGTATTTGACTGTCTGCGCTCATTGAGTTAAATGGTCGTAATTTGGAGTTCTTCGAGTGTCTCTTGGTTACTCTATTGAGGTTCAATCTTGGTAGGTTTGGTCGAAGATTTTTTAGATCATTTACTTTTTGTCTCGCTTTCTCCAATAAATCATCAATAATTCTTCTAGGATCAAAATCACGATCCTCAAATCGATATCCTTTGTCGGCTCTGTGTCTATAGCCTTGTTTCCGAAGTTTACCTTTTCCAAAAAATTCAGTATCTTCTCTTTTAAATCTATTATTACCTAAGTTTCTTTTGAAAGCATTTTGTATCTTATCCAAATCTTTATTCATATCACTAATTCTGCTTTTCAATGCATGATTGTCAGGTACAACTACATCGGTGTCCTCAAAATCGTAAGAAAGATCGGCTATGTGTGTGTAGTCATCAAAATCATCATCGATAGATCTTTTAGCTCTAAAGTTGTCATTGCTTACAGTCTCTGCTTCGAATAATGTTTTATTTTCTTTATCTAAGTTATGACAGGCTTCAATGTTCGTGTTGGCGAGGACCCAGAAGCCGAAGGATTTAGCTGGTAAGTTGATGAGCAGGGTCTTGTATGGGCGGACTCGTTTCACTGCGGGCTTTAGGTCGCCTTCATAGTACATGGGACGACCGTTCACTACTATGTTCCTGTAATTGAAAATGAGGGAAATTATTATACATGTGAAATAATTATACGATGAAAATAACTATGTAGTTACCCCAATTAAAGTTAAATAGTTGATAAGGTACAAGGGGGTTGGTTTCGTTTGGATTCAAAACCCCTATTTTGATAACAAATAATAACTAAATTGATCTATGTTACGCCTTCAGTTGAATAGTGGAGAAAGAATCATTCCTGGATAGCACTAACTCTGCCCCTAGTATAGAAAACACATCGTCGTTTTATGACGTGCAAATGACATTAAACCTGAGAGTGGTTAAGCAATTATAAAGTTGACTATAAATAGCTGTTGTTGTGCTTCAGTTATAATCAATATAATTATACCATAAGTTATACTTTTGTTATGTGATTGACCTTTCACAAAAATCCTTACCCATTATGATCCTTCCCCAGTATAAACTGCATGATATCGCCACCCTCTTCTCTCCGCGACAGTTTGAGCGAGAACCTAGCAGGTTCGTCATCCATGTTCGCTCCAAACAGGGTGACAGCACCGGGTACTGGTTTGTGGCGTAGCGATGTACAGTGTCCGAACAGTATGGCTTGTTCTGGATCCATTTCTACGTTCAACACTCGTTCGCCTACCAAGTTTTTGAATAGGAGGGCCATGTAGAAGCTCTGAAATGTTATTACATAACATTATATATTACGGCGTTATTCCCCTACAAGAGGCTCAGGAATATTTATATAGTACACCCAGTTTTCTCCAGTTACGTTAAACTTTCATGTGCTAGGGACCGAGCCTATTGCCGATGCGAGCCTAAATCCGGACTCCGAACTGGTGCTTAGAACTGGTGGAAAAACACAATAACAATTTGCTCGACCGGCGACCTGGGTATCGAACCCTGGACCTTATATTTCTGGACTACAAAACATAACATAGCATCACGCCTGTTTTCCCCGAAAGGTTAGCAGAGGTGTATCTATTACACACACATTTCGCCAGTTAAGTCCCATGTAGTCTGTGAACTCTGTCATTTTCAAAGGTAAGAAGTTATTTATTAAAATAGTTCGATATGTTTAAAAGTAACTCTGATTTACTCACCAACGTCGGCTCATACATGTCTTCCTCCCCTAATTCCCGGTAATGCACAGCAAAGCCGTTCTTAGCCGAGTATCCCAAACTGACCAGCCAATCGGCAGCCCTCTCTAAATCATTGTATCGCTTCTGGTTGGACTCCGTCAACCAGAGGGGGGTCTGGCTCCGCGAGAGAAACCGCAGGAGCTTCAAACGATCGTGTTCTGTCATGCGTTCCAGTTCGTGGGATGACGAGTTTCTGAAAGATGTAGGTAAAGAGTATTTAGCACATGAATTTATTCTTAACTAGTAATTGATAAATAAAATAAAAAATACAAAGCGATTAAAAATGAAAAAGAAAATAAAGTTTTTTACGGTGGTCATTTCTGCCGCATTTTTTTACGCATAAAACAGATTTTGTACTCAAATATGTGAAGGTTCTTACACTCAGACGAGTAAACTTTGACTGCAACACAAATTCTTCCTGTATTCTCGTCGATATAAACTACATTGGAAGTGCTGAACATTTTATTTCGCGTGGTCAACGCGAATGCAAGAAGAGTTGAATAAAAAAAAAAAACATTTTATTTTCAGTACAAAAAAAAGCTGTTAAACAATGTGTATTGCCGTAGTAAATGAATTCCGTTAATTAATCATCTGGTGGCAAGCTTTTCCACCACTATTTAATTAGTGTTACTTAACGAAATAAGAATTTTAATTCAAATAGAGTTCTAAGCAACACAATTTTATTTAAAAATTACAGACCCATTCAGAAGCAACGCATCCATCATATCATTGGACAGCGTCATGTAATCCTTGAAGTCACTTTTGGACTCTGCCTGAAGACACTTGGTGACGTCACCCCCCACTACCTTCCATTCTGCCGTTCGTCCAGGAGGAAACGTCTCTATGATCACTCGCAGAGTCTCGAGGTCATTCAGGTATTCTTCTATGGACTGGTTTGTGCATTCTGATGGTAGGAATGGATAATAAGTAAGATTACATAACTATTAACATCACGGCTGGATTGCCCGAAGAAGTAGGCGGAAGTCACGTTTATATATTTGGCCGCGACAAATGATATAAGGGCCGGTCATTTTTTAAACCAAGCATAAATCCAGGCAACTGGGAAATTGCAAACGGCAAAACGCTTCTAAAACATAACTTTTAGTAGGTATAGTATAACTTCTCAGTCACGTATTTTACCTCGAAAAATCCGGATCACACTAAACGCTACCACTAGATAAAAATTACAGTGAAAAACATTTCAGGTACATACCATACCCGAGCTCCCAGAAAATATCACCAACTTTGACCTTTTCCGCCACCGTCAGAATATTCAATGCAGTATTAGGATCCCACATGCCAGACGCTGTTCTCTCCTCATTGTTCAAAGCGAAGACCAGGTCAAAACCGGTAGACTTGGCCCAATGGACGAACTTCTTCCATTGTCTATGGGACACAGCCAAGTTCCTTGTATGGAGGTCTAAAGGAACCCTTCTTGGAGTATCAGAGTCTATGGCTGTGATGTCGAAGTTTTGTCTATGGTCGGGGAAGTCCACGTCATTGATGGAGATGGTCGTGTTGTGAAATGTCATGTGGGCGGTAGATGGGCCAGCTATGCGAAGATACGCTGGTGTGAGGGCTGAGGCCATGCAGATGCATTCTTTGCTGGAAAGTAAGAGATAATTGTTAGACAGATAGAATGGTGCTCGTGGCTATTAAGAAGAAGAAAGAGAAAGAAAGAAAATACGTTTATTTGCGGTACACATGAACCAAAGAAAGAACAAAACAAACACACCCAGTAAATGTGAGCCTTTGAGGTATAGACGCCACAAGATCACAGAGAGCACGTTACCTTACGTAGGTTATTATGAATTTCTTATTATTATAGACGAAAGTCGACAGAAGTTGTCCAAAATAATAATTGTGCATCACAAGAAAATAAACGCTGCACAGAGTTTAAATTGTAATGTAAGTAGTTGTAATTATATAACACATATACATGGCTCGTACCTGCATTCTTTAAAAACGCAAAATCAGCACAAAACAAAACAACAAACTTACCTACTATACTTCTCACTGCTCGAAAACAAATACTTTGGATCTATAGTGAAGCTCATAAACCTGCTATCAACAAAATTCACATGTTGTTCCGTACTTATCTTCACCCTATACGTGTCGGCACTTGACAGGGAAAGAAACCTCAGCAGGATGAACAGAAACAAATGTATTGTAGTCCCCATCGCGTTGACCACGCGAAATAAAATGTTCAGCACTTCCAATGTAGTTTATATCGACGAGAATACAGGAAGAATTTGTGTTGCAGTCAAAGTTTAAAAAGTTTTCGGTAGAACAATTTCTGGACAGTTTCAATATTTCCGAATTAATGGTTTTGTGATAATACTTACTTTAGGACTTTCTAGGTTACCTATAGCCCAGTAGTATTAGTATGTCCATTGGATAGTGTGCTAGCTGTGAATTATTTAAAATATTCATGGTCTCGTATAATTATCTCTAGCTATCCGTCTAATCTTATGTTCTCCGGAGTTCTTTATAACATTAATAAGAACCTAATCTAAAGATGATGGGCCAAAAATAGATGACTTTAGAATTAATTAAAGTGCCACCCACGGTGAGAAATTAAATACCAACTGCTTTCAGTATGTTATAAAGTACTCTGTGCTAACCGGAAAATTATTGAACATTATAGAAAAACCTAAATTCCCATTATGGTCAGCAACATAAAAATGCTGACTCTCGTAGCAAGCAAAATAGTTGAACGCATGCATTTTTCATATTATACATTAATATAGCAAATGTTACACAATCATTTGTTTATTTTGTTATAAACATTATGGCACGTCTCAACTTGCATTCGTATATTGTGAATAATTTCGCGAAATACGTTTCATACACGCGTGCATATTTTGGGTTCCGCATGTACCTACCTACCTCATCATCTGCCTAGCTTTTTTTGCTTGTTGGGGTCGGCTTCCAGTCTAACCGGATGCAGCTTAATACCACTATTTTACGTGAACGGACTGCCTATCTGACCTCCACAACCCAGTTACTGGGTAAATCGACTCCCCTTGATTTGGTTGTCAGACTTTCGGGCTTCTGACGACCCGTAACGACTGTTAAAGATCTATGAATGACAGCCGGGATCAACGGCTTAACGTGCTTTAGGAAGCACAAAGGAATCTCGGTATTCAATGGATGGTAACCCATCGACGAGCCAACCTCAGCAAAGCGTAGCCGAACCCTCGATCGGCCCGTGCCACTATTATTACTTAGCCACGACCTCCTCCTACCTATCTACCACTTAATAATGATATGAAAATCGATGATTTTGATTTATGATCTAATCTACTACGTGGATACGCGTAGATAATTCATGAGGTACTTATGAACTAAAAACGGGAAGATTTGTTAGATGAGATAAGATTGGAAACTAATCCGTAATAGAGACACTAGTAATTTAGGGATCCGTTTAGCACTTAGCGACATAATATGCAGATGACACAACTATTCTTGCATGTACCCGTTGTCCCACTGAAGCTTCGATAATCCTGCAAAATGCCTTAAACATCGTTGACGAGTAACTGACCAAATGTAGGATAAAATCTACTACCAGTAAATCAGTCCGTGAAACATTCACTCTATGCAAGGGAAACTGCCCATCTGTCACGATGCGTAATAATCAGCTCCCACAAAGTATTTCAGCATCTGGGAATGTAGGTACTTGGATCGGAGATTTATGGACGAAACACATGAAAAAGAAAAGCGATGAAATAAACCTGAAACACAGAGGACTTCACTGGCTACTCGGAATGAACTCAAAAGTTATCCTTAGACAACAAGCTCCTAATTTATGGGTCCTTACAGTTCTTATATAAATGGTGTACATAATAAAGAGTCTTCTATTATATTCTAGTTTACAAGACCATGCCCAAACCAATCGGGAGATATGGGATTGAACTATTGGGTTCCGCGTGTGACTCCAGTTTTAGTAGATATAATACAGAGGGCTCAAAATTACATCCTAAAACAACATTTCAAATCACCGTGGTTCTTAATGATCTCTGAAGTACATGATCATTTAAGTATCAAAACAATCAAAGAAGAGATTAGATCATCCTGCTCCAAATAAAAAGCACGCAATGACGCAAGTTGCAATCTACCCGAACCAACTAGCAGTGCAATTGACCATTCCGGAAACAATACGAAGACTGAAAAGGCGGTATATTTTAGAAATGGACAGCTACACAGAACGCACTATAGATTTTTTTTTACTTCATCTAATCTGCTCATAGTCTACCGCCAGATTGCAACGTATTTTTTTTTGTTGTTTTAAATAGCCTTACTTACCCAAATATTTATTTTATTTATTATCTAATTAGAATGTTCAAAAGAAACCCTACCTAAGCGAGGCACCGCACTTTGCTAAGATTTTTAGTGCCTACCTTGGTCTTCTTGCTTCTTGGGCAGCTGATAAAAAAATGGTCATAATCTTATATCTCTAAATAACTCAACATCTATTGATCTATTTCAACATCCTGCGATAGCGAAACCATGATCTGTTGTGTTGTCATGTGTTTGTTTAACGTGCAGTGTCCCGTGATGGTCCCCGTCACCAGGCGCAGGCCGTTCCTGTCCAGGCGTAATAAATGCCTGGTTAGCCTGCTATCCAAGGGTGGCATAGCTTCCCTGGACTGCCTGCAGTGTCGAGGTCCACCAATTCTCCGCTTGTGTGTAGGAACAGAACATTTGTTATTTTTATTTACATTCATAAATACGTAGCACATTCATTCATTCATTTTGCGTATTCTCACAATTTTTACCAACTTCTTACAAAATGATTGAGGAATTCAGTTATCATCGCTATCATGAACATTATCATCATTATGACGTTAATAACTAGGTATACTATTAGACACAGCTATCAGATGAAAAACCGGATTAAAAACAGTTGCTGTGTGATGTCAAGGTGACCGAGGCGAATGGAAAATCCAATAAGGTTTTCTATATATTTAAATATTTTAATAGCGTAGTAAGTTTTCAATTAAACTTTATACATAAAAAAGTTTGTATATGAAAGTTTTCCAATAGGTTTGTTAGAAAACGTAACGTTTATTACATGCACCTGTAAACTGAACGGCTAGTGTGACCATCATCGTAAAAAAAAGTTTTATTTTTACCACACTTGACATTTCCGACGTCATAAGTCACAACTGTCAAGCGCTTACGCGATGACTTATGTCATTAGTCATACGCTATGTATCTGCTATTTAGCTGGAAATATTTTAGCGAAATACAAAGTTATCATAGCAAACAGCTAATATTACTGATAATCACTTTCACGTAACGCCTGATAGTGAATACTGGACGCGCGTGCGATGAGCACAAGTGGCAAAATTGAGTGTGAAGTTGTATTCCAATGTTTACCTCAGTGACTGTTTTTATTAGTTAAAATGGATAATAGCAGTGATAAGAAAGACGATACGAGTGCTCAGAAGAAAGAGGTGCTCTCGAGTTTACAGAAAATATGTTTAGTGTGTGGCGATAAGGCTCTAGGTTACAACTTTAACGCAATCTCGTGCGAGAGTTGTAAGGCGTTTTTTAGACGCAACGCCCTAGCCAGCAAAGAGTTCAAGTGTCCGTTTACGAACAACTGTGTGATCACTGTAGTAACTAGAAGGTTTTGTCAAAAATGTCGGCTAGAAAAATGTCTGTCTATAGGCATGGTGAAAGAGTTCATAATGTCGGAAGAGGACAAGGCGGAAAAGAGACGGAAGATAGAAGAAAACAGAGCTAGAAAACGGCAACGTGATCCTGACGACGCAGTAACAAGCTCTAAGAATGTCAAACGAGACGATGAAGGTGACACGGGATTCATTCCGTTACAAGACACCGTGATTCAGTATGATACTTTAAGTACAACATGTAGTCCTAGTAGTACGGTCCAGTCTCCACTGTCAAATGACCTGGACACGTCGATACAGTCTCCTCAGTACAACTACACTCCCGCTCCGCCTGTCACAAGTAATGATCCGCCGTACACTATGAAGATATACCCGATAGATGAGAAATCGGTAATTAACAGGGCAATATACGAGCAACGAATGATGGAATCATACATGTATGAGAATGGTGAAAGTAACATGTATGGGGACACTCCAAAACAGAATTCTATAAGGTTTGCAAAATGATATTATAGTTAATAATTAAGTTATTGTATTGTTTGTGCTTTGTGTACAGTCAAAGAGTCACATGTCATTGTTATATTTTTTTGCCTTCCTTTAAGTAATTTTATACAACTTCTTGTTGAATTAGACAAGTATGTATCTGAAATGCATAATTAGGGTCCAATTGTGGTTTTTGCACTATTATATTGTTTACTTGTATTATGAATATGGTAATTTATGTTCATTATAATTATTATTCTTAATGATGGTCTACAGGGCCGAGATATGGCCAGTAAAGCTCTTTTTGTAACAAAATCCCCCTTTTCCAGATTTAGAACTTAGACAGAAATGAAAATTTACTTAATCATTTTAAAAGATGATGGTAGATTTTTACCCAAGCAAATAAGTATTTTTTTAAATCCTAACTTAACCGGTAAAGCCCTGATAAACAACTAATTAACGTGCTAATTGACGTGCTTGAGGGTCACCCAGGGCTTTACCGGTTAATATTATAATTGCAAAAGTGAGTTTGTTACATTTTCACACTAAAACTGCTGAACAGATTTGGATACAATTTGGCACATGGGTAGACCATTACCTGGTTGAGGAGATAGGATATTGTTAGCAGACACAGCAAATCACTTGTCCAGGATGGCTTCCACTAATATGAATGAAGCACAAAAAAAATATACATCGAGAGTAGTTCCTGACTTTGAAAACTTCACATTGGTATTTGCCATTTTTCAAACCTGCATTATGCTTGAAAAGCAGACCTGTTAAACTCCAGCCCATTATTATTTATATCATTTGAATCTACATATTAGTTAGAAGACATTATGCCTTACCACCTTTGGTAACAGCAATACCTCTTGAATATTCATTCCTCATCAAAAGTACACATACCACACACATCGCTCCCTCACATAGAAGCCCCAATATAATGATTGTAATTGACAGATCAATATTGACAAATAGTGACAAGTCATCGCACCGAGAGACACGGCCACAGCATGTCTGTGAGGAGATCCCGTCTACCAGCAACAACCCCGATGTCAACAAGGCGAGGGATATTCTTCAGGATGTTGAGAGGTACATACTTCTTTCATCTTGCATTGGCTTTGAACTGTATATGAACAAATCATAGTAAAAACTAAGGCAGTCTAAGGCTGTCAGCACATTGGTACCTATAGCCTGTTCCAAAAGTATCTGATTAAAGTTTAAACAAACCCTGTTCAGGTTATATTTTTACGCAATCACTCACTAAAGGAAATTAGTAACACATTCATCTGGTTATAACTTTATATCCCACCAAGGTTTTAATTATATCCCACCAATTTTCAATATTATTAAATTATAATTGAAAAATCATCGACGGAAATTGCGATAAAAAAAATTAACTTAAACTTATAAAAATTTTGTGAAACGTATTTAATAAATTTAATAAAACGAATAAAAATTTCGGGTTAACTATTTAAATAATCAAATCAAAGCACTCAATGTGCTCAAACTTAAACAACCATTTGTTTAAATTTTTATCAGATACTTTTAAACGAGACCATAGTAAAGCAGACTGTCCAGAGGGCTAGAGTGCACCAGACCTACTTAAAAGTAACCCCACTGATCATCATCATATACCGGATGCAGCTGAATACCAGTATTTTACATCGAGCGACTACCACAACCAAGTTACTGGATAATACGATACCCCTTGGTAAGATTGGTTGTCAGACTTTTGGGGTCTGACGACCCGTAACGACTGTCAAAGATCCACGAATAACATCCGGGACCAACGACTTAACGTGCTTTCCGAGGTACGGCATGCAGGGAGTTGGTATGTAAAGATGGTCAACCATCCAAGGACCAACCGCGGCGATCGATCAACCCTTGCGGCTGTTATTACTTAAACACAAGCCAAAAGTAACCCCACTCCTGAAAGCTACCCGCACACCCGCATTGAGCCGGACTCCGTCTATAAGAATTTCCTCATGAATAAACCCAGTGATTCATTGAAAAATGTAATTTAGACGCCCGTGTTTGTTAACTCAATAAATTTTAAATTGAATTCTCTTTTCCTAGCGTATTTTACCGTTGAATTCCTTTTGTGCGTAGTCTGACAAGCACTTTGAGTTGAATCTAAATTGCCCCAAATTGTTTCAAGGACAAACCTGTGGTAAAAGCTCAATTATGTTTATATTTATAACGTTATCGATGATATCGATAGGGGAACCTCGTTTAGACGCACCTGATGATAGAACACCTGTGTGCCCTTCATAATAGTGACTCAGATTTACGAAAGAATTTTCAAACAAGACCAAATTTTTTGTAGTAGAGCTATTTGCGAAGGAGCTCATCCGGGAAAGGACTACAATAACCACAACACCATGCTATTTCTGCCGCCAAGCAGCATTACTGTACTCTAGTTTGAAAGTTATGGGTCAGGTGATCAGGTCAAATGAGTCATTTCAACTTTGTCAATGGCACTACGGATGAATATTGTCGGCGATGACCACATACAATCAGATGCCTGCTTTTTGCCACTAAATTACATAAAAATCTCCAATAAGTATTAATTTGTCTCTGCCACATAAAAATATGTTGTAGCATCGGAATTAGAAACACCAAAGAGTTTTTTTTTTGCAACTGATCCTTTGTCAGATATACGCCATCCTACGGTCCTTTGTCGCCTGCGCTGTGTACATATAGGTATAATGCGGTAGTGGGGCGCGTCATGACAGAGAGGACAAGCTGTACTTATTCTACCGTACTTCTAGCGTCATGTGGTGACGGCAGCGCAGTGGCAGTGTCGTTTGAGAATGCGGCCATTAATGACTCAGTTGCAAGGATTACAGCTATGATAGTTAACATGTGGTAGCATTTCGAGTGGCTCGCAACTTTGTTGACAATACATTATCTTTGTGTAGATTACGTGAGGTTGTAAGAGAAAATACTCATCGTTTCGGCGATAAACGCTTGTTGTACCTACTGAGTACCAATAGTTATTGTTTATGAAGTACGTAATGATTATTATAATCTAGGTAGCTTTGGCCTACGGCTTCGCCCGCGTGGAGGTCGGAGATTATCCCACGCGAATGAACTTCCGAGAAAAAAGTTTACCTACTTATTATGTCCTTACCCAGGTTATGATCTACCCGAACCCGTGTGCCAAAAATCATCCAAATTCTATCGGATTTGGATGAAATTTGGCGGTTGAGCATCCATTAAGAACTGAGTAACAGAGACAGACAGATAGAGTTATTTCCCATTTATAATTTAATTTAGTATAGACGAAATTAAATAAACCATGGCCGTGTTATGGATTAACCCATCCTTCATAGAAAACCTTCTACTTATTAAAATCTTAAATTCACTGACAGACAACGCACCGCCTAAACCGCTGACTACAATCATGAAATGTTGCGCAAGAGTTCCTTAATAACGAAAGTGAGCACTTAGTCCCTAAAGGGGTGAAATAGGGGATGAAAGTTTGTATGGAGGTTCGTAATTTTTGCCGATGGGAATAATTCCTATCAGGGACACATCTTGAAGAATAGAAATGCTATATCGGTCTACTGCATCGCCTCGTTGGTCTAATGATCTCAAGCGCCATCGCTGAGCTTAAGGTTTCATAATCAACATTCTAGTTCGTTAGTTAGCCACATTTCTTATTTCCATACAGTAATATTGGCAAATTAATCAAAACAGGGAAATATTTGACATCTATTTGCGACGTTGCCCACTTTCGGAATAAACGCTCTTAATGGATTGGTCCCGAGCCGGGCAAAGTATTAAATTTGGTATAATTCCATAAGGAAATTCCGGAGTTTGGATTCGTGCCTATGACAAGGTAAAATAGACTTGTTCCCTATAATATTAATCTTAATGCCGAAATAAGACGCTTCACTCGAGCGAAGTTTCATTTTTGTTTCATTCCACGTTCACTCGACGCCGACAAAATTATATAGGAGTGAACGGTTCATCACTCCTTTCATTTAATTTTTTGATTATTTTTTAAACGAGTGAAAGACAGTGATGTACAAGATACCTGAAAAAAAGTATCTGGAATACATGAAACAAGATACCTTTAAATAATGTATTTGAAATAACAGATACAAGATAGTTTTCGAAATAGTATTTGAAATACAAAATACAAAATTAAAAATTAAAAAAGTTTTTCAGATATAAGATAAAAGACGTATTTTGTATCTTGTATCTGTATTTTAAATACTTGTATCTAACATAAGTCACATCTCTGGTGAAAGATGAGTGAGTGCTGAAATCCAAAATCGTTGGATCGGTTTACTAGTGAATTCATTTTCACTTTTTATTCGTTTTGTGTTCATTTCGAGTAAAAGATGCCGAATGAATGGCAAATATGAAGCGTCTGATATCGGCTTAAGTACGTGGGGACGCACATATTATCAAGGTGTGGCGTCGCGCTAGTCTGCACGAAGCTTTATAATCGCCCGACATGACGTTGCTCATTCACACTTACGTCTGCACCAAAAACCTTGGTAATCAGTGCAAAATGATATAGATAACACATTCGTCAATAATGCCCTTATCAGCTTATCAGGAGTCCTTGTGTATCGGGCCAGCAACAGCCGTTGACGGAAGACTCGTATTTTGAAAGTGGCTGGACAGTGGCCGTGAATATGATACATCAAGCAAGCTTTAGAAAGAGTACCAGGTACAGTATTTTTATCTCACGAAGCGACGCGCGTTTTGCTTATTGTTACCAAGTGTACAAACACGCTGTGAATGTGTGTGTGCGCAGGAGCTCTCAATACCGTCCGAGACAATGGCTAAGTTGTGTGTAATGTGCTGACGCTTCTCGTCTTCACGCACAAATTCACAGAGTGTTTGTACACTTGGTTACCACAAGTAAAGCGCGCGTCGCTTCGTGAGATAAAAATACTATAATTAGGTATGTTTATGAGTGACAGAGATGACTACAACCCTGAAATGAAATGACTTTATCTAAAGTCTGTGTGCCATATATACGACACAACCCGTTTGGCCCGAAAGTTTTTCTAAAGATCCACAATTCACATTTCGCCAATCATGTTAAGTCCTGTGTAATAGGGTGCAAGGGAGAACATATTGGCATTCTCTGGGCACAAATCAAGACTCCAAGCTGCTTCTAAAGTTTGCTGGTCTCGTGTGGCCACGTTACCTAGACGGCAGGAAGTAATTACCCCACAACGTGCTCACCTATAGACGAGTTCGTATAATCATAATAACCATGTCTTGTTTCATCTTTTCAGGATAGAACCAAACTCCATGGAGTCAATATTGTGTGAAGCGATAAAGTTGGAGTTCGAAGCTTATACGTCAGTCAACCCGTGCAGTGGCTCTTCTAGAGAACTGAATGAGGTGAGGAAAATCGCTTTCTTTATTTTAAAATATTGCTCACGCACAGTATGTACTGTATGCAGTTTACAGACTCAATTATTTCTAGTTTATGAGAGTGAAGTATATCGAAAAGGGGTGTGTAATGTTTGGCATAATAACAAATGCTCTAATTTCACTTAAACTAACGTTCATATGACATAATTTTCATAAGACATAATATCAAATGACATAAATTCATATGACCTAATATTTCGTATCATATAATATTCATTTAACATAATAACATTTAGTATAACGTTCATTTTATATAACTTTCAATATGTATAATATTCTTTTAATATAACGTTCATTTGATTTAATATTCTTATGACCTAAAATTCATGTTTAATGGGCACAGTTCTAGCCTAACTCAAATGGCACTTAACCAAACCTTAAAATATTCTATGCAAGGTCGAGGGTGGGCCTGGTCGACGGAGCCCCGCTTCGCGGGGCTCCTACTTATGGGTGGTTTATAAAAAAATAACCACGAAGGGGATGGCGGGGTCTATTCGCTCGCTTCGCTCGCTCACACGACCCCGCCATCCCCTTCTAACCTAACCTATCCGAGTCGGGGTGCCCTAAAGTCCAGATTTCATCCAGGTGTATAGGGTATAAAGTGAAGAAAAAAAAAATTAATACAATATTTATTTAATCATAACAAATATTACATCTTATTTTAGTATTAAAAGTTACTTAGAGATTATGAATATTATAGTAAATGAATAATATGCTAAATGAATATTATGTGAAATGTGCATTATAGGAAATGTTCATTATGTCATATGAAATTAGGTAAAATGAAATTATATCAACAATTCATTATGTCAACTGATCGTTATGTTAAACAAAATTATGTTAACTGAAATTATGTCAAGTGAACGTTAGATATTTTGTTATTATGCCAAACATTACACCCCCATCGAAAAGTGAGTAAAACAAATTATTTAAGAGCAAGATGCTAAGAAACATAGAGACACTCCGTGGCACACAAACATGTTGGGGTTGGCTTCCAGGCTAACCGGATGCAGCTGAATACCAGTATTTTACATGGAGCGACTGCCTCCACCACTCAGTTACTAAGTAACACATACCCCTTGGTAAGACTGGTTGACGCACTTTCGGGCTAATGACTATCCGTAACGGCTGACAAAAATCCCAATGAAAGTATTCTATGTGTATTAATCCAGAACAAACATCCACATCTGTTAAGTTCAGACGTTGTTGACATTGTCAGTGACACCAAGGCGCTGCTGGCCTTCTTTGAGGAGCTGGGGTGGATCGAATTTCCCACCCGTACGCAAAATACGCGCTTAGTCGTGGAGTTGCGGATATCAGCCCGTATTACCTATTACCTATAAGTTCAGACGTTTGCGGGTGATTGAGTGACAAACATCTTCGCAAACTACCATTTTACAAGGAAATAATCATGAAGAAGATACGTAAGCTTTTAGTAACATTTTGTTCTCAAATTCCAGGTGGAACGTGCCAAATTAAACGAGTTAATAGTAGCGAACAAGGCGCTAAACGCTCCCATAGACGATGACATCTCGCAGTTAGTGGGAGATACCGCGTGTACGGCTGGCTTCAAGGTAAAATACACTTGTTTACAATCTATCAAGTGAATCATCATGAAAATAACGTACCTAAAGTTCCCGTCACGACAAGTTATAAATTTTGTAAACAGAGATATAACCCGACCAAGTGAAATTGCTCGTTAGTTTCGTATTACACGTATGTTACTTTGAGTCGATTGAATTTGGAATTATTTGTTTCGCTACGTTACTTAGTAGAAGTTCTTTGTTTACAAAATGTATAGCTACTCGTGACGGAGACTTATACTATGATGTAAAGTTTTGAGTATGAATGTGGATGACTATACGAGTAGAGGAAGACCAAAGAAACGATAGATGGACTGTGTGGAAGATGATATGGCTAGAAAAGTGACTGTCGAGATGACAACTAATTTTTCCGTACTTTGGTAGAAGGGCACATGTTGCGCCCACACCTGCACGCGTAGCATGACCATCGTAGACACGGGTTTTGTCGACGGAAGAATAGACAAAATGACAGATTGTGATTGTTTATCTGTCATTTTGTCTATTCATCCGTCGACAAAACTCGTTTCTACGATGGTCATGCTACGCGTGCAGGTCGATTGGGATAAGGGCAGGAGAATGAATTATGCCTACGATGTGTCTTATGTTAACACTTCGCGGGACACGAAACGCCCCTAGACGTAATAACAATAAAACTTCAATTGTGTCTCATTCAGTGTCCGTCAACCGATTAAACTTTTAACTGTTAAAATAACTTTCTTTATTTAAACAAAATGAAACCAAAGACACACACAGTTAAGTATAATTTTCTCCAAAATTAAGAAAAAAATTATACATAGTGATAAAACCGTATTGTTTAGCCAGAAACATCTTAGTTGAATTAAAATATCAACTTGAATTAATAAATAACCCAACAAAATCATTCATTTACTCCATAAACTTAAAAAAAAATCCCTAACGTTACAGGAAGGCGGCAGCAAACACGATCCCCGCTTAATAACGATAGTGAACCTTACCGCTGTCGCAATACGGCGGTTTATCAAGATGGCCAAGAAGATCAACTCCTTCAAGAATATGTGTGAAGAAGATCAAGTAAGAGTTTGAGTATTTGGCCATGGATGTATTGAATGTATTTGGATGTATTAAATCGAACCTCAAATAATTCCCATTTTGCGCTCCTAAAAAATATTATTGAACATTCTAATATAATGAAAGCGCCTCTTTTTGTGACCCTCAAATAAATCCACGTTGGGGTCCTAAATATACTTAGTAAGCAAGTAACTGCGACCAACTTGGATGTAGCGCGATTGGCTACAATTCTAACCTAACCTTGTTTGAAGGTCAATATTTTTAGAGGATCATTTCCATTTCCCATTTGGACTAAAATTTTATACTTTTCGACAACATAAACACAAACATTCAATTGTCTTAATCACATTGTCTCTGAATTTAAATCCTTGGATCGATAAGGATATTGAATTAATTCTTCTGTTATTGTGACAGGTGGCGCTTCTCAAAGGTGGCTGTATAGAGATGATGGTACTCAGGAGTACTATGACGTATGACGGACAGAGAAACCAGTGGAAGGTAAGATATTTTCAAAGTTATTGGTAACAAAAATAAACACCGATATTGGCAAATGTATTTAATGATGAGATTCTAATGATTTTTTTTGCGAAAACTGAACCGTGCTTTTGTTTCGAACTTGTAAGCATGCAACATTTTTGTAAACTGCCATAAATTGAAGTAACATTATACTGGTTGACCACAACATACTTCACGCCTGTATTTCCCTGAAGGGTTCGGCAGACGAGTACTTATTTGTTGATACTTACTTATTGTTGTGTCGATTTAGTGGTCGCAAGCGCGACGAGTGAGGAGGCCCACACCATCATAATTCATGGCAGAATACACTTTATTTGATCACAAATTAGAAACTTTCATGGAACTGCGATTATTTTGTCCGTTTCGATCAGTGACTAATCGATTGATGTTCGACATACTTGAAATACAAAACTTAACAAAAGGAAGAAACACTAAAATAAACATTTGACAATAATAAAACGCGCACTGGATTTTCAACGCTCTGCTTAGCGCCGAGAGTTGTAATTCCAACAGTGTATTTCATTGACGCGCTAGGATGCACTGTTGGATTCTTAATGCTCGACTCAACACCGAGAGTTGAAAATCCTGTGCGCGATAAAAAACGTCGCGTAATACTCTGTGCGCCCGCCAGATCCCGCACTGCCACGAGCAGTTCGGCAGTATCCGCACGGACGTGCTGAAGCTGGCGAAGGGCAACATCTACCGCTCGCACGAGTCCTTCATCCGCTCGTTCGAGCCGCGCTGGCGCACCGACGAGCACGTCATACTCATCATGTCGGCCATCTTGCTGTTCACGCCGGACAGGATGAAGGTCGTGCATCCGGATGTTATTAAGTTGGAACAGGTAAGGTATCATCGTCCTTCTAAACTTTTCATAATTTATTTGGGTCTACTTCTTCCATACATCTCGATTAGCCTCACATTTTCTAGCCGTATCATTTTACACAATCCCCTACTCTTATAACCGTTCACTCAATACTTTCCTTACATGATTCTCATTCCTCCGCATCACACGCCTCTACCATTACAACCGATAGCCACACAGCTCGTAGGTCACCGGCACCAATTGCAGGCTTCTTCTTTAATACTCACTCCAGTACTTCTCAATCGTGCATTCCTCACGAGTATTTCGTAAAATTTAAAAAACAAAAAACCTATCCAAAGTTTCAAATTAATTGGTTACGCAAACTTACAAATTTTTCAGAGTAAAATAAAATAATGGCGGCCATTTGTATAATAAATTGTCAACACCAAGTTCGCAAAACTCTCTGTTGCCTCTCAATACAAAGATTAATCCTAGGAAACTATTTAAATTAATTCATTTATTTTCAGACAGTCCATTACATTAAATTAAAATACACAACACACACATACACAATAAAATATAATCGAACATTCACCTACAGACATCTTAACGAAACTCTTATCCCTTTCAGAACTCCTACTACTACCTACTCCGCCGCTACCTCGAAAGCGTATACCCTGGCTGCGAAGCGAAATCCACCTTCCTAAAGCTGATACAGAAGATTCTAGAACTTCGCAAATTGGCTGAGGAAGTCACCGGCGTATACCTAGACGTGAACCCCATAGAACCTCTGCTGATGGAGATATTCGACCTCAAACACCACGCCGCATGAAACACAGGGTAACATAGCATAAGTTAGATTATTACTACTTCAGGACACGGATTGGTAAAATATGGAGTGAACACCGCCACAACGTTAAAGGTTTTTGGGTCCGTTGAGGGGACTGCTAAGTCATCATTGTTCCAATGCGAGAAAGAGCTGGTAAATGATAATAATATTTATTTCTGTAAATAGGTTTTAAAACTAGACGAGGTCCGTGTTTTCTTTCTGACTACTCTAAGAGGATTAGCTGGACGAATAGTTTCATGTCTTGCGCTGAAAGAATGACGACTTTAACACTTCCCTGTACGGCCCCCTGTCCTGCTTCTACAAAACATATTATTTGTTGTTTAAGAAAACCTGGCTCTATCAATTTTGGTTTCGTCATCACATGTTGCGATGACTGAAAGGGTCTATACCAAAATGCCAAAAGCAGTGCTTATTGGCGTTGACATTAACACTCCATTATTTACCAATCCGTGTCCAATTTTCTTTGTCCGTCTGTCACATCGGCCTAAATTGCTGTACCTACCCATATTGATATATGGAAATATTTATATTTATTCATAAGTCACAGTCCGTTGGGATTTCTTTTTATATTCCATTTGATAAGATATTTTAAAAAAATACGTTATTCTTGTACAAATGTTACTCACAAACCGACATATCATAAAAAAATGAATTAAATCAAATGCCAAATTAGTAATATTTGTGATATAAAAAAAACTAACAAATTGTAAGGCTAGGCTACATGTCCGATCTCTCACGATGTTTACAAGTGTATATAGTATGTATGTCTATGTAGTCAACGCCTATAATTAATTATAAGTACAAATTAAGTATGTGTTAGTCGTTTTTCACAAGTAGATATTGTTAGCTTGGGGATCATGTTTCACTGACTGGACAAAATTGTGACCGTTTACAGTGTACAGTACAGCCGGTGACTCATGGCCGGTCCAAACTTTGCGCAGAAGGCTGCGCAAACATGTTTTTTAGGAACCAAATGGTGACATGTAGCGAGTGTGAGTGAGAGAACATGCGCGAAAGTTCGGAGAGCCTGTGTTCAGACCGGCCAGAACTCATCGGCCTTATGGTTCATTAAAAGAAAGTCAAGCTCAATAAATATAAGAAGCAAGTTCAACTAATAGGCTGCAATGAAGACCTCATGAATGTTGTTATCTTTAGATTGGCGATTTTATATGAACACATATTAGGGTGCATAGAGATATTTAGGACAAATAGACGAAATTAAAGCAGGATTGAAATACCGCTATTGCTGAGCGGCAGGCTGACTTAGGCTGACCCAGGAATTGAACCCAGGACCTCCTCCTGGGTTCAATTCCTGGGTCAGCCTAAGTGTTATTGGGTTTTTCCATCTGGAATATCTCAGTAGCAGGCCGGAGTCGGGGTTTCTGCCGGGTTGAGGGCAATAAACTCGCCCCCTATTCAGTGCCGGATTAAGCAAGCGCGGGGCCCGTAGCAAATTTTATAGACAGGCCCTTGATCTGCTATGCGTTCTTATGTATAAAGTGGAAAAAAAAAACAATACTCAATACGTCTATTTGCAATCAACTTTTAGAAATTGTATTACCCATATTCTGACGTCTTAGTCGGCAAAGGTAGTACGTATCACGTTTTTGAGACATCAAGTAAATTCAATATACCACTTCTTAATAAGTTTCACTCAAAAAATTATGCTCAGGCGGGGCATATTTAGCGCGGGGCCCGTAGCAATTGCTACTCTTGCTATGTGGTTAATCCGGCACTGCCCCTATTACATGGACTTACACACAACTGGCGAAATGTGGGTGTGCTGTATGTGCACCTCTGCCTTACCCTTCGGGGAAAACAGGCGTGATGTTATGTTTATACTAGGTTTGAAATAGTATTTTGGTCATAGGTGTATCTACAGACACTTGGCAATATTAGTAGGGTATGTTGGAAATCTTATATTTACCCCACTACGGCGAAGCCTAAAAGAAGGGTAATGTTTTTGCAATATTGCCTTAACCGTTTTTAATGCACATCTGTGTGATATGATATCCACGATCTCTCTATTAAATAGCATCACAGTTGCCATACTATTTATACATTTTCTATTTAACTTCTTATATGTATTTGTTAGTTTTAAAACACATTACAACAAATTGTTTTGTATAAGATTTTACCATTATTATAAACCTAGCCTTTTATTTTTATCAGCTATGTTGTGAATATCAAAAGAATATGAGTATTTCACACGGAGCTGACCTCCACAACACATCCTTGGCGACACCTTATTTATTTATTTTTTTATATCGTAAAAGCAGTAAATATCAACAACCTCACACAAAATTCGTTGAAATTGTAAAAATATTTATTTTGTTTTAACCTGTAAATAGTCTTTAAAACTACGTTTATTGTTAAGAGAAGTTTATTTTTATATTAATGTTTAGAACACGATATTGTAAGTGCAATAATGTATTTTATAAGAAGGAAATATAAATATTAGTTTGTTTATTTGATTGTATTATTATATCACCAGAATACCCGCAAAATTTCGCGATGTTGTATTTTTTTTAAATTTGTTGCTATTTTTAATTCATATTCTTTATGACACCTCTTTAGTTTATGAGCTATCCGAATATCAAAAAATATTTGGCCTAGGTCTTAAAGGGCAAGCGTGAAATTTGATTCGCTGTTACAATGTATGCTGATACAAATAAAATATATGCACCTATTTGAATTTATAGCAAGCATATATACTACACTGGCACACCGCTTGCTCAACCCTATTAACGAGAAAAGAGACGTAGGTTTTTCAGTAAAACTACACAAAAAATATTAATAATTTATTAAAACACATTCAACTAATTCCAAACATATCGCCTCGCTAAACCAAGCAATAAATTGATGACGACACACGCAAAAAAAATACGGTTTGAGCGATCGTTGCTACCGACGTGTCTATTCGAGGTCGGAGCGGTCAAGAAGTTTGGCAAATATTAAACTAGGTATCTATCTACTACATTGCTAGAAGTGAACATAGCTAATCAAGAATAACATTGAACAAAATAAACAAAATTTCTTGTAAAAAAAAACTACCTAAGGGTACAGTAAATTGTGACCTTGTAATAAAACCACACAATTATGAGATCAAGTTTATAAGTGCTGGTATCATTATTTTAGTGCTCCACTCCATAGGGGAGAATATTACGTAAAACTAACCCAGAACACGGGAAAAACACACATACAGCCTTAACTAGTGAAAGCCAATGGCTGTTTTCACACTGCGACGATAACGACACTGACATATCGTCAGCTCGGACGGCAACGATATCGGCCGACAATGTCGTGACGATATCGGTATGTGACAAGATGTAACCGACAGCTTATTGTCATGCATCGACACGACGATCAATGTCGATGACGATACCGTTGACTACACTGACAAAGTGTGAAAACGTTTAGTAGTAATTGTATGAAACTACCAGTCCGACGATATCGTGTCGTTATCGTCCAATGTGAAAACGGCCATTCAAACAAAATATTTGACACCAATAGAACAACCGTAGTGAATTAACAGAGCTAAAGCCTACAACTTTCCATCCTCAATCCCTAAAGCTAACTTCATTTCTAAGGAATAATTCTGCTCTACTCTATCAAAATTTCCTTCATCGCCATCCTTCTTATCATCTGCGTTTATCTCTATATCATCTACACAGTCCTCAAATACATCATCAGTAGATATATCATTGACGAAAACTTCACGACTGAGTGTTGACTCGTAGATTCTAGAATCGTGTAGATCTACATCGTTCTCATTTGCATTACCTTCATTTATTTTTCCATACGCTCTATAGTTGGCAAAGGAAGCGTCTCCTGAGCCAGAAGCAATAGGACTACTCCAAGTGTCCATATCATTTATTAGACCATCCTTGTCTACTTTTCGTGGCGTATCTTCACCAGCATTATCATTCTGAGCTTTATCATTCTCATCGACACTTTTATTAACCTCAGTGGTATCACTTAGTGTAGTATCATTACCAATTCCTGAATCATCTTCTACAATAGCAGCCATTTTGTTCACATTCTCATCTGTCAGAGTATCTTCTAGGGATAAGGAAGCGTTATGGCTCGAGATGAGGGTAGCTTCGTTGTCATCGTACCCTTCATTGATCGATTCGTCGGGATTGCCTGGGATGAACTGTAACAACTCGCCTGCCCGCCATCTTTGTTCGGCGACGTCCATGTGAGCTTCGAGGATGCGAGATACTTCAGGGAGCTGGAAATATGGATGGTGTCAATGGTTTAAGCAGGTAAACAATTTAACAAAGAACGCAAGGTAAAAGGCAGGAGCCATGTGCTATCGATGTCGTCAATAGTGGCATGGTAAGGGATGGTCTGGTAGTGCGTATCCCAGATCAATCATTTCTGATTCGATGCGCTGCCCATAAATCCAGATATACGTTGACTGCTATATTTATTAAACCTTAATTATTGATGAATTTGGTTAAACCACCAAGTTACTATAAAAAATACCAAGTACTTGGTAGTAGAAGGATATATGAAACTCACAGTATATTCATTCTCCAGCTGATCAGAGATATGTTCAATGATGGTATTGGTCCTGTTGTCAATATTCCCTGCATGGCTGTTCATGACGTCATACTGACGGTACAACTCCCGCTCCTCATACTCCAGCGTACGGTCCAGTATCTCGGACGCCACGTTCTGTTCTATGCGAGCATTCTCTGCCATGTCCGACAGGTTTACTCCTGGAAAAAGGGGGTTAAGAAATGAGATTCATAAAAAGCATCGGCTACAAGAAAATTTTAACAAAGACCTGTACTTGAAAAATAAAGAGTCAAAAGTTATAATGTTGTTTCTCTATATATTTAACGGTGCGTACATCACTACATTTATAAAAATAAAGTCCCCGCCCGGCGTCTGTCTATTTGTCTGAATGCGATAAACTCAAAAACTACCGAACGGATTTTCACACGGTTTTCACCAATGGTCGGAGTTATTCATGAGGAAGGTTTAAGTGTATAATTCATTAAGATTTTGTGTAAATTTGCTGAAATATGACGATGTAAAATACTCCAAGCAGATTGAACATCAGTTACATTTTAATCTAACCCACATGTTCGACGCGACGCAACACGCTGATACGACACTACGACAGAATAAAAAATGTAGGCATATATTATGCTCCCTTACCCGTGCGAAGCCGGAGCGAGTTGCTAGTAAATAATAAAATAAAATATCATTGCCACCAAAATACAGTACCCGCCTGTTAATTTAGCATATAGAAATTTAGAGGAAGTGGTTGTCGCTTATGCCTAAGTCACAGTCTCTCTCTAAAGCTTGATGTGTAATGTTAATACCCGAGTACCTACTGTTTACATCATTGACAGTGTTGTACAACCTAGTGTACAAAAGATGAGGCTTATGCTCCCCAGCATAAGCCTCATCTTTTTAGTGCTTCGCCATACTACCCTGATCTATGCTTGTCCAGATTTTTGCGCGATCTTTTGTCACAGTGTTGTTGTTTTGTGACAGTCATTCTTCTACCGTCTCTCGGCAACGTTTTGCTAAAGCTACGGCTTCCTAGACGAGCAGTGGTCGACATATTATGACGGCCGTCATGAAAATCTGTCATTTTCATCCTGTATTTGACATTAGGGTTTCAAAAAATGCTTTGTATTTGGACAGCCGTTATTGTGTGACCGTTCACCGCTGTCTTAGGAGTCCAAAGCTGTAGTGTCCTGCCCGTCTCCATTTCAGAGTATACTATATCCTGCCGGGGTTGCGGGTTTGTCTGAAAGGGATATCGCGACCTCGGCACACAGGCAACGGAAGGAACACGGGTGGGTTTTAGTCAGTAAAAGTCTGACACGCCCTCCCGCTCCACCCAGAGCGGGAGAAGTTATTTGATAATTTCCCACACTCAAAAAAAAAAAAAAAAAAAGAGTATACTATATTTCAAAAAATACCTTGTGAAGGGAACCTGTTATCATTATAAGAATTGATCGTGCTTATTATGGACTGCTTGGCTTCTCCACGATCAATATTTAGCATCGTCTCGTAGGATGAAGGCAAAACGTTGCTAGTACTGGGGTATGCCGAGCTTGCATCTACAATAAAATCATCTAGATAAACCACAGGCGTATAAAAATCTGAACGTCTTTTTGACCGCAAAAACGGAGTCCTTAGACTAATATTCAAGTTATGGAATTCCTTCAAGCCAGTTACTGTAAATTAATATGAGCCATGCCAAAGAAAGTTATAATGGCAGCACGAGCATCTACATTGGTACAAGTCAAATTTGATTGTACATAAGTTAGGTATACGTAAGTAAACTTGGTTTGAACAAGCCAAACCTTTAGCGAGGTACCAATTATTTGATGTCTGGTACCAAATAGTACCAAATAGGTACTCAAACTTCAAAAATCGCTCTTGGTCCAGTCATCCTGACCCAGACCGTGTGTCGTGAGTGGTAATTTTATTCTAAGTGCACCATTTTCACATAAGCTTTTTATAATTAATGTAGCTATACAAAATATTGTAAAACATTTTTAAAATAGTAACGGTGGAGTTTCTTCCCCATTCTTCACCATATGAACCTCTTGGAAGGGGCGACTAGAATCACTTTATTTGTTTTTGTAAATTTTGGTGTTCAAAAGTGCCTTTTATGTGCCTATTTGAAATAAATGATTTGACTTGGACTTTATGTTTTTGAACGAACTTTGTAAAATACAACAGCAGTATCTTACTTGTATTACCAAACGCGCTAGGAACTGGTTCCTGTTCATCAACAGGAATCCCAGCTGCTGTATCCCCACTATCTTGATTCCCATGACGTCTACCAGAAGTCTTTCTATCTGCCTTCTGTCCTCCGCTTCTCTCATCACTCTTCGTCTTTTGTAAGTTTCCAGTCTTCTTTTCAGCACCAGTTTTATTGTCCTTCACACATTTGCCCTTATCTTTAGATATAGCTGTTCCTTTAACAGATTCCTTTTGATTTTGTTTAGCATTGGACGCACTGGTTAGTAAATTAGACGCCTTCTTAGTAACTTTAGCTACTTCTTTTTTCGATTCCTCTTCACTTGCGCTTGAGTCTGATGATATGTTTATTGAATCTGTTTCACCAGATGATGCTGGAATTAAAAAAATATTTACTATTTCAGTTAATCAGTAGGTACTTACTCGTTTCAAGTTAACCTTGCCGAGATGACTGCTTAGTAAGTGCATTTCTGGCTTATCATTTCATAGGCAACTTTTTAACTCCGCGTTCAATAGCGCTGAGGGCGCAGCTGCGGCTGCCGAGAATGTTCGCGAGCGTCCGCATTGACTGTTTTTATGCCAGCATGCGCAAGAGGGCGACCTCGATAGCGAGTCGAGTTCGGGGCAGCGGCAACAGTCTTCTTACCGTTGTTGCCAACAGGTTGCACGGGCCTTTCATGCAGCACTGGCAGGCCTTACATGCACCCGTATATCAGGCTTGGGGTAGGTAAAGACGTAAATCATAGATTTTTGTTATATTATTATTTTGTTTGCAATTTATACAATATTTATATTTCATATTTTGAATTTTTAATAACATTTTACAATTGGACATTTTATTTGATATACGGTTCTGATATTTTTTTATTTATATTTTGCCAATTTTTTTTTTTTTTTAATAATGATATCGATACTTCTGACTAAAAAAATATTGGAGCTCAACACTCCAAAGATTTTAAAACTCTACTTCTTTGTCGTCTTAACACAGATCAGCTTTTCAAAACTACAAAATTTTATATCAGTCATGCTAATTACGGGCGGACTCGACTTCCTCCTCTCCAATCTCGTACTGTATATCGGTGATGGGCGTCTGGTTATCCACATACTGGAATAGCACGGCGCCCGGCACATGCGTCAACTTCACTTTAGCTTCGTCTGCAATGGAAATTCATTATTTACATCGTCTTCATCCATTTGTTCTACCAGTCACTTTGTCACTTCTCACATTAAATTTAAGTAACTTGTACTTGTACGTCTACATTCATCAGGATAAAGTAATCATTCAGTAAGGCGCAAACAAGCTACAAAAGTGAAAGGAAATCAGATGCTAAAAGTTTCCTGTACAGACCTACAAGATTCGCATTAGTGATAATAAAAACAGGCATAAGTAAATGTTTCATCTTACCAGGTTTGTCTCCACCTGTTAGTTGGCTCAATGCTGTGCGGTCAAAGGCATTGTCATGTCGATAAGTTGTAAACATTGTCTTTTCTTTCACTAAGTGCGCTGGTATATTATCCATTTCCTTGTGGTATGCTTCCATCTTTTCCTTGTCATACAATTTCTGGGATCAAAATTAAAATATGTGAGTGGTGTGAGCCACTGAGGGTTAGTTTAAAAGTTTAGGAGAAACTCCTTGCATACAGTTTCACAAAAATATTGTCTCCCATGTGCATAGAGCATAATTAACATAATAAGAAAATTGCCAAGTATTCATGGAGATGGATGTAAGTAAAGCGACATCATATAGATATTGTTTGGAAATGAACACAGAGATGACTGTTGATCAAGATGTCAGAAAGCAAAAGAGGAACTGCCATCCCCACACAAATAGGGATAAGGTCTGGGGAATGTTACCTTCTACCTTCAAGAGCTACTAACCATGGGGTCAACAGCAGGTTCTCCCCTGTCAATCCTAGCCTGTCGTTCCTCCTGTTCTCTATCCAGCTCAGCGAAGATCTCCAGATCTTCAGCACTTGGCTCTAGATCCAGGTTTTCATCATCAAACTCCTCATTATTCATGCGGTGCATGTAGTTTATCAGAGCTACACCTTCGCCTTCCAGTTGTGCTGGAAAAGCAATATTATAAAATACTGACACGTTACATAAAGAGGGTGAGATGACTGTCCTGGCCTAAACAAAAGCCTTTTCAAGTGTGAATATTTTACACTGCATTTTTTTTAATTAGATTTTTTTCCCTGAATATGCCGTAAAGACATCCGATAATCCAAGTTTGTTTCCACAGATAAAAACATTGTGATTACTATTATTATGCACAACCGTAAACAACTCACCGCTAGGTCTTCTTTCCACTTGTCTTTGGCTGGTAGATGCTGTGGTATCCCCGTTGTCTTTAATATTTTTACTCTTGCCATCCCCTTGCTTAACACTCTCCTTCTTCTCTTCGGTTTCCTTAGGCGAGTCTTTCGGAATAGCTTTCTCGCCTAGAGGAGTTTCTTTAATCGGAATTTCTTTAATGGGAATTTTCTTAGTACTCTCTGGTTTTTTGGTAATAATCTTCTTGTCGTGATCTATGATTTTATTACCTTCTACTACTATTCCTGTATTACTTCTAGCCTCAATGAGTTTCTTTTCTTTCGTTGTTTCTTCTTTATCTTTTCCTTTCTTAGTATTATCTTTTCCTTTTTCTATAATTTCAGTGTTAGTATTGGTCACATCTTCAATAATAACTTTAGTGTCATTGGGTTCAATTTTTTTTGCATCTTTTTTCTCCTTTGAATCTATTATTTGAATCAAAGGTTTCTTCTCTGCTACAACCGCAGCTTTTTCTTCGTCAGGGCTGATTTCAGTTATTTTTAGTTTGTCTTTACGGTTTTTCGAATCTATAAATAATATAAAATTATAAGTAATGACAACATTACTTCAAAACAAAAGTAAAACGCAGTAAATTGTATTTTACCTTCCAAAATCTTGGTAACCCTCTGCCTTCCTGTATGGGGTGCCTGATTAAATAAGAGATTGTTGATAGCTTGGAAATCTGAGGTAATATCGCTGTAATCATAAAGAAAGAGGTTAATGTCTTTTGCAATAAAAAAGGAATTAAAAAAAATCGTTAGGTAAAGCGACGATATACGCAAGGTGGCTTGGTAGCGGCTGGAGGAGAGTACCCTTATAAGATCGAGTAAAATGGCGTGGCATCGAAGAGTTCTATGTCCAGCAGTAGACTGCTAAATGCTGATGATGATGCGGAAACTGATATACTATTGACTATTAAGTAAAAAAATAAAGAAATACCGACTGCAACTAAAGCTTGAGAAACAGCCCGCTTTTCGAGCAGTCTGATGCAGTTGGTGGCATTAAATTTGAGAATGGAACTAAAACAACTGCCACAAACTGCATCAGACTGCTTGAAAACCTACTTGAAAACTGAGTTTGTTTTGTACTTTTTAGTTGCCGCCAAGTACTTTTTTTCCAAATTTTAATTTTTGAATCATGAATTATAAATCTCGACTAATTTTACTCGTGTAGGTCGAGCAATGGCAATGTTATAGGCTAGGTATTTTTTTTACCAGAATACCCGCGAAATTTATCGCGGGTAGGTATATAATACACACTTAATATATAAAAATCTATTTAGCTGTTAAAATTCTACGAGGGTAAACAGAATCTCACATACAAAGATACTACGAGTATGCATGTGGAGTATATTTATATAATACCTAGATACATAAAAACGCGTGCAAAACATAACCCTATCTTTGCTCTCGCGCAGTTGGATAAAAAGACACCTAAGAGACTTACGGCTTCTGATTCTTCGGTTTGATGTTCCCGTAGCCATACCAGTAGTCTTCCGGCGGTGGTGGGGGTGGTTCATTCGAGATCTCTTGCACCAAACGCTTGCTGCGGTCTATTTGAGACCACTCGATATTGCCAGTCTCAGGACCTGGTTGTATTAAGAAAAATATTAATTGGAAGTTTGTGTTGGGATCCTTCGTTGGACTGTTTTTAGGGTTCCGTAGTAAACAAGGAACCCCTATAGTTTCGCCATGTCCGTCTATCTGTCTGTCTGTCCGTCCGTCTGTCTGTCCGCGGCTTAGCTCAGAGACGGTAAGTACTAGAAATTTGGCATTGGTATACATATTAATCATGCCGACAAAGTGGTAAAATAAAATCAAGAAAAATTATATTTTTTGGGGTAACACCCCTACACGTAAAGTGGGGAAGTGTGGGGTATTCAAAAATTCAAAAATATTTTATTTCACATAAACCTACAAGGGCACTTATGAAACGTCAGAAGCTAGGTGCACGGTTCCAATTGGTCGTTTCCTATGGAGAAGAGCCGGCAAGAAACTCCACGGTTACTCTTTTAAATATCTCTTTTGTGTATCGTTCTTTTACGTATCGGAAAGGTCATTCAAAAATGTTCTGAGTTTGTTAAAACCATTTTTAGATTCAGGGATCCGCTTTATTTTGGACATATGAAAAAATTCACAGCAGTAGCATAAATAACGAAATTAAAAGGAAAACTATCACAGCTAGGTAGGCTTTACAAGTTAACGAGTAATAATCGACCAACTAAAATTTGCGGTTGCTAAAACATGTCCTCCCATACGTAATGTATGGGAGAACATGTTTTTCAAGTACAAAGTTAAGTTTGTTTTTGTTTTGTTTTTGATAAATTCATCCCAACTACCTACCAAGTGCGTGTCGAACTATGCACAATGAAGGGTTCCCTTCATTGTGCATAGTTCGACACGCACTTGGCCGGTTTTTTATTTATCGTATATGATATAGATATTGCCTTGATCCCTTTGATATGAGACAGGAATACCTACGAAAAACCGGACAAGTGCGTGTCGGACCACGCACAGTGAAGGGAGTTGGGATAAATTTATCCCAAGAACAAACATAACATTGTAGTTGAAAAACATGTTCTCCCATACGGAATGTATGGGAGAACATGTTTTTCAAACTGCAAATTTAAGTTGGTCCATTATTACTCGTTAACCTGTTAAGCCTACTTAGCTGTAATAGTTTTCCTTTTAACTTTGTTAAATACAGTAGCAGGGACATCGACGCGAAAAATGTTACCATGGATTGAGTACATGAATCTGAACCCCCTGCGTTGAAATTTTTCGTCGGTTATTTTAAAAAAGACACAGCCGTACTGAACTAGCAACGTCACATAAGCCGCCTTCAGACTATTTTTCACTGAAATTATTCTAAAAGCATCCATTTTCCTAAACAGTATTTTATTACTTACCATCATCCTTATTATCGCTCTCGTCACTGCTGTCTTCGCTTGTAGAATCATTTTCTTCAGAAGCTGACAGCATATCCACAGTCACTCCATCCTTGAATTTTACCTCTTCTGGTCCATGCTTCGCCTCCAGAGATGAAGGACCTTCAATTTCCAGCAATTTTGGTTGATTTTGTTCACTTCCAACATCTGGTGCGACTTCTCCGGGGTTTCCTTCTTCCTGTTATTAAATATATTTTTTAAAGGCTATTGTGAAACTATTGTTACTTTAAATTTTACATATATTTTGTCAAGCAAGGTATTTTTTTTTTAATTTTAACCTTTGGTGGAAGTCTTTCTTTCTCCCGTGCCTCCTGTTCCTTAGCATCTCTTATTGCCCTCTTCTCATCGCGCATTTTTATTAAGTACCGGACGCTCTGCATCACTTTCTCTTGGTCCTTGGTTATCCAACTAAAAAAGAGATAATTCAAACAGTGTATTAAAGTCATCATTATTTCCCCACCGAACTGGTGAAATCGAACATCGCAATGTTTTATAATTATGAGTCATGTTTGTTAATGCTACTGTGCCTATTATAGGTCCTTGCGGAACCCCCAACTCAACAAACTCACATGCAGGAGTTAACCGTTAATATGGCTTTTTTTTAAAGGGTTATTAAGTTTACAACTGTTATTTAATTAGGGATATTGGAAAAATTAACGGGCAGTCATAAAAATTTTTGGCGGTTGGTAAATTTGAGTGACAGTAAAACATTAACAGTATTTTTTTTTTAAATTGGTCAGTTTCTTTTACAACATTGTTAGTACAAAAGTAGTATAATAAATGAATGACCAGTAAAAATGTTGGAATGGGCAGGAAGATAAATAGTACGGCTGTTTACAGGTTAGGTTGGAACTGTGACCAACTTCGCGCGAGCCCAACCTTACTTCTCTTTACTCCGTTATATCGAAAATACTGCAGCATTAATTTTGAAATAAATATTCCAAAAAGAATCATCAAAGTTACCTCCAAACCGAATAATAAACCGCTGGTATTCCGAAAATACTTCAATTTTGATCATGAAACTTTGCCTATTAACTGAACTAACTATAAAGCACGACACAGGGAATCCTAGTGTGCGCTCCAGGGAATTTGTAAAAATCTAGCACCTAAGGCTCCTATGTAATCTATTACTTACTCGTTTTTTTTTAAATATTGTACTACGTGTTTTTCTGAACTGAATAAAGCTATTTTACTTATACTTTACTTTCAGGGTCCCGTAGTAAATAAGGAACCCTTATAGTTTCGCCATGTCCGTCTGTCTGTCTGTGCGATAATAAGTGAATTTGAGCTAAGGCACTATGGGCTCTTAACTATTTATTTAATTACCCATTTCAATATTTTTTACAACTCATTTTTATTTAGTTTACTGCTCAGCTTTTACTGCCGGACTTTTATAAACATGCATTTTGTAATTTAGGAATTGCCAAAACTACAATAAACAACTGCCGCTTTAAATCAGTGCCTTTTTAAAGCTCAGAGCCTCGTATCTGTGACTCATACCCGTTTTGTTTTAGTTTCTTTCTTAAACTCGATTTTACGCCAGGGTAAGCACTGTACCTAATATAGCTCCTTGTGGAACCCCAATATCCCAACTCTACAAATTTGTGTATCCACTTATCTAACGAGAGTCAAGTGATGGCTCCCAAATATCGCTTACCGCTTCCTCTCAGCTATCTCCTCTTGCACACCACCTCGTTGCCAAGCCTCAGCGCATGCGCGGTCTCTGGGGAACACCGGACGGTTGTCCAGGTTAAGGAGTTCCTTCAACCGAAGAGTCAGGGTCTTGCGGTACGCGGGGATTTTGCGGATCACTGGGTTACCAGTTAAAACCAGCACTGTAAAATATACGGCTGTTTAGTTAGTAAAGTATGTGAGAGATAGGACCCGTCGGTTATGGCACACCGAGATTTTCAGCTTTGTAGATATTCATGTCTGTTAGTTGTAGGTGTTTGGTAGGTGTGACGGTTTGTTTCTAAACCTCGATTTGAAAGAAAGAAAAAGAACTCGGGACGTGTCGTGGGACATCCAGTTGAAACGAAGTTCCTATCGCTGTATTTATGTATTAATACAGAGCCATCTAGTATGGTCTAAGTTTCAAGTGTCTAAAGTTTTTGCCAGAAAGTGTCAACAGCACCTTTGACACTTTCTGGCAAAAAAAAATGACACATTTTCGAGCATAACGATTTTTTGTTTTGTGTCGGTTTCTGCCAGTTTACTCCTACCGCAAGCCGCGTTAAAGAACTTTGTTCCAAAAAGAAAGAAATTTTTATTTTTCTGCCTCCACAAACAAAACGATAATACAAAAACAATACATAAAATACATGCATACTTATTTCCGCCGCGAATTCAATAATAAAAATTTAAGGTTGCCTACAAGCAAAAATCTCAAAAACGTGTCTGTTTATTTGAAATACCTTTCAATATAATCATATCGGCAAGCACATTGACTATGAGAGGATCTTCCAGACGATTGTAGGATAAGTCCAATACTGATAGATTCTTGCAAAACTTTAGATGCGCTAGGTCGTCTGAAACATTGTTAAATGTTATTAGATAGTAAGGCATACCACACACGTTTTTCATTCAGTATCCATAAGAGCAACGAGAGAAAAGTGTTTAGTTAAAATTTTAACAGTCTTACTTGACTTCGGGTTTCTAGTAGGTAGCAAGTAGCATTTCATTGTGTAATCGAGGCTGCTTTATCTTCACATCATGATCTGCCTAGCCTTTTCCCAACTATGTTCGGGTCGGCTTCCAGTCTTACCGGATGCAGCTGAATACTGGTATTTTTCATGGAGCTATTTGACCTCTACAACTACAACCCAGTGACTGGGTAATACGATAGCCCTGGTAAGACTGGTTGTCAGATTTTCGGGCTTCTGCTTACCCGTAACGACTGTCAAAATCTGCAAATGACAGCCAGGACCAACGGCTTAGCGTGCTTTCCGAGGCTCGCAGGGGTCTCGATATGTACCTAATGGATGGTCACCCATCCACGGACCGACCTCGTTAAACGTTACATTCCTTCCTACCTTCAATTGACCTGTGTGGCTGTTATTACTTAACCATGAGCTCCTATCTTCACGTGCAAATACGTTTATTAATTTTTAATTAAAGTAAAGCCTTTGTCTCTACAGATGAAAGAACACACGAATGCCCAAATGTTTTAATGCGAAGTTTTATTTAGTCATACTTACCAACACCACTGAGCATGTTATGAGCAATGCTTAGCGTATGTAAATCTGGAACTACGTCCAGATTTTCTATTGTTCCAACAAAATTGTGGTCAATATTCAAAGTGTCCAGCTTAGGACACCCATCTAAGTTTTCAATCTTCCTCAGGACATTATAATGTAAGTATAAGCACTTCAATTCGGACAACGTCTCCAGTCCTTCAATCCTCTCGATGCCGTTGTTCTCCAAAAATATGCATTTTAGACCCGTGTATTCTTCTAGGTTTTCAATTTTTGAGAAACCCTGCAGAAGAATAGACCTATATATTATATTTTTCAAATATTTTATGCCTAGACTTATCTTGGTAGACTACTTTACTATAATGGTATCAAATTGCGATTGCGGTCATGTGAATTTAATTTGGACTGAAATTGCATTGATTGACGCGCTCCAATGATATTAATGCAAAACTATACCTAGCCTATGAATTTGAAAACAAGTTGTCGATCGATACGTCGATGTGACTTTGCATATTATGTACAACTACTTCAATAACTTTTACCTTAAAATGCAAATACAGAATGTCATTGAGATATGGCGTGGTATACAGTTTGTGTTGTCTGCAATGATTTTTGATGAACTCCTTTGTCATCCGTGGGGTTTTTTCCATGTCCTCTAGTTCTCTCTGCACTTTTTTCTGAAACTCTCTTTGCCTTTGTCTCTCTTTTTGAGCCTCATCTTGCTTCTTCTTTTCTTCTGCCTGCTTCTTGTCTTCGTCAGTTTCGAAAACTAAAAGTAATTTATATATATAGTAATTCATATTTAAGACCACGTTTATCGCTAAGTTCTCTATATATGAAAGCAGCCTGTGTAAAATGAAGAAAACATGCAGTGTTACCTGGGTCTCAAGTCAAAAACCTTTAAATATTCAAAGGTTTATTTTATTTTATTATTCAAAGGTTTATTTTATTTTATTTTATTACCTTCGAGTTTTCCATCACTGAGCATGGGTACTTCTTTGCAGCCCGATGATTCTGATTCTCCCGCCTCAACATGGTCTCCTTGAGCTCTTGTATCAATCTTTTCTGGCGGTAACTCGCAAATCTTTCCAGATTTATCTGCAAGAGCTTTTTTCTTATTCTCTTCCCTCCTCAACATATTATTGGCTAATTTTAAGACGTCTTTATTATCTTTCATCTTATCCTTAATATTATAAAGAAGATTGTTTATCCTTTGGTCCCGTTCTTCTTCTTGTTTCTTTCGTAACTCTGCAGTTTTCTTCTGTTTCTCATCTTGGTAGGAGAAGTCAACATCCCAGAGTTCCTTACGTATCTTCTTCCCATTTGCATCAAGTTGTTCGGTTTTAGTAGCAGACTTTTCTTCACCGGTAGACTTATCGGCAGCAGCATGATCGTTTTCTTCTTGTTGAATTTTTCTGGATTCTTCCATTTTCTTCTTCATTGGGTGCAAAATGTTATGAGATTTTAAAAGTATTTCATCAACTTCTTTGATGAACGTCTTGCACTCCTCATTTCTCTGTTCATACCTAGCCTTGCTTTGATTTACTCTATCTTCGTGATGTCTAATCTCCGAATTCAGTTTTTTAATAGCATCATGTATGCTATCCATTTGTGGGTCAGAAACTACATCGGTTGGTTTTTCTTCTTCTTGAATTTCTTCTGCCTCGTCGGTTGGTTTTTCTTCTTCTTGAATTTCTTCTACCTCGTCGGTTGGTTTTCTGTTTTCCTGAACTTCCTTTGCTTTTTCCTCAATATGTATCCCACGCCTTAAAATGTCGCCCTCTTCTTTTATTTTGTCATAAGCAATGTTAGATTTCCTTGAATTTTCTAATGCCTCATTAACATCATTCAATAATTCGTTCATACTATTCAGTTTATTTGTTATATCTTCACTTATAAGTGTACTCAGGTTTTCAGCACCTTCAACGATGTTTCGAGCTAAATTTTTCATTTCTTTGACTTCCATTTCATTATTCTCTGACTCTCCTTTGCTCGTTGCTTCAAATATATTTTCCAGAGTGTTTTGTAAAGTTTGCTCTGTCTCTTCATCAAACTTTTGTAGCTCCTTTTTGGGAACTGTTTCTGAGGATATTTCCATGACATCGATATTATTTTCGTCAGAGGTTGAGGATTTGTTATTATTGTTGTTTTCCGAGGTCTTATTCAATTTGGGTGGTGGTGGTATTACATTATTTAGCACAGAATTTATTGCACGCAATGCCTTCTCAGTATCTTTAAATTTCGCCCCAAAACTTTTCGGAAATACATCTTCTACGTTGATATTTTCGTCTTCTTCTTGTTTTGGTTTATCTGATTTCCTTTGACTTTTTCCGCTTAGATCCGGAGTCACAGGGTTGCTGAATAGAGGTATATTCATGGCTTCGTTTATAGCATACCTTTCTTTTACTTCCTCAAATGCTGAGCGCCTTATTTGTCCTTTTATTAACTGCTCAGATGAATCTTTAAGTATCGGGTTTTTCTCTATTTCTATTGTTTGTTTTACTTTAGGATCTTGAGATGATTCTGCCTCATCATAGATATCTGCCATTTTCCCCAACATATCTTTAGTTTCCTGATATCTTGTTTCAAAGGACTTAGTGGTGTACTGACTAACCACTTTTTCTATCGCATCGTATTCTTTTTCATCGGAATCCGAACAAACACATTCACTGTGCTCTGAACCAGTTTCATCGCGTTCATTTACACATTTCACTTTGTAGTCAGATACAGAAGTCATTAAAGAAAGCATGTTTTTGTAATTCAATTTGTTAATTTGCTCTGTGTCACCTTTAGCAGCATCCAACTCCTTTCTCATATCGTTATAGCCCGGTAAGTTTATTTCGCTTAGGGGTATAGCTACTTGCTTGTTCAAGCCTTCATTTTGCGACATAATCTGAATTTGGCGCGCTTTCTCGGCTATGATAGGGTTGTCCTTCAACATCTCTTTTATTTCTTCTAGAGTCAATGGTTTATTATGGTCATCTATTTTAGTAAAAGGCTGACCAGACATTACTTCTTGCTCAGTTTTAACTTCGCCAGGGTGAGAAGCCGCTATATATGGTCTATTTATACCCATCGTTAGGGGTTTGAGCTCATTCTCAATAGCTTTTTCGATCATTGCTTTAGGAAGTTTGGCATCCTGGAAAAAAATTCGCAATTCTTCCCGTTTTTTCTTTACATATTGAGGATCCTTTAAAGATTCGGGTACTTCCATTTTTTACTGTACCTAATAATGTTATTCTACTAGGTAATTATGTCCAATAATCTTTATTTGAACCAGTTAAATGATTAAAGTAATACTTATTTGCTTTGTTTGACACAAATCAAACAAAATTTGGCGTAGTTACGTATAGCCATAGTAACCAGACAATTTTGTTTGGTCGATTTTGAATAAGGAATCACAATATGGCAATGACAGGTAGGATTTTTTGTGAACATTTATTAGCATGCTAGAATATGCTCTTCAATAAAATAACAGTGTTCTTCTAACAATTTCTTCGAAAAAATATATTTTAAAAAAAATGGGTAGTCATGGGGAATACCGACCGAAGTGAAAACTTTGGAATAACTGTTTCTTTTTTTATATTTATAAATTAATTTTAGTATGACTAATTTAAAAACCGGTCAAGTGCGAGTCGGACTCGCACACGAAGGGTTCCGTACCACCCTACAATAATTAGCAAAAAACGCCGAGAAATACATGTCTCTTGTATGAGGACACGTTTAATTTAAATTTTATTTTATTTTGGGAACCCTAAACATAATTATAGAGTGTTAAATATTGTACGATGGTACGGAACCCATCGTGTGCGAGTCCGACTCATTTGGCTTGTTTTTTAGTTAAGTTAAATGAAAATACTAAACGAATTCTTCTCAAATTTAAAAAATCGCAAAAGTTTTGCATGACATGTCTTATTTATACTTGTTGAGGAACGCATACTCTTTATTAGTAGATAGGTACTGTATAGTTGTGTTGCCTAGCAATACTTACTGTTCATGAATGTCATCAATGCTTTTGAGTTAGACTTTTGAGTAATTTGAGAAAATAGTTTATTGTTTATCTTATTAACTATTTTTCTATATCTTCCACCTAACTTAACATGGTTGCAGAACGTTCAAAGTTGCACAGCGATTTAGAGTTGCAAAAGGTGTACCTACCTACCTAGACAAATCCATCAAAAATGGATAAGGCTATACACCTGAAACCTCAAAGGTATAAACAATGAGGTTTATTTATTTATCTTTATTTCAAACATATTTTTAACTCTAAGTGCGTGACAAATACATGAGTAAGAAATTAGAAAATATACTTACACACTAGCGTTTTGTAGGAAAGTGAATTAGAATATACCTAATACGTTTTTATGCGACTTTTTATTATTTTCGCAAAAGTTTCAAAGCACTTCGCAACCTCACGGCAGCGGTTTGTGACTACACTCTTATTAGGAGATCACAAAGAGGACTAGGTACCTACTAGCGATATTACCTACACTTAAAAATAGCATTAGTAAGAGGACTTTAATTTGCCCCTAAAACATGTCATTGCAAGTTTGTTTGTCATTATAAAAGTATCAACAAGAGTTTTGTAAGTTAGCCATTACAAGGCAATTGCAAGGGTGAATACCTACTTATAAAGTGCGCCTAAATCCACACTTATAAGTGTCTATAATAATGGTGATATAAGACTGAAAAAAATATGGTCTTGGGATATTTGTAAGATTAGCTAGGTACTTGACTAGCTGGGGTATTACCTAGTTACTGGGTTGTTGAGTCGGATAGGCAGTTGCTCCATTTAAAATACTGGTGGTCTAGCTCCATCCGGTTAGACTGGAAACTGACCCCAACATAGTTGGGGAAACGCTAGGCAGATTGAATTTAATTGTTCAAAAAAATCGCTGGTTAGTGCGTTTTAATTAATTTAATTGCTTGTCATAAACATAGAAATAATATTCCATTTACAATATTATTTGAGACAATTTCAAAAGTTTTAAATACAGAATGTTAGGCAAACGGTTGAACGGCCCCCGGATCCGCCATTTTTGAATGTTCAAGCGTCTGCCGAACACAAAACTTACTAAAGTTACAATGTTCACGTCTACCTACGTGTTGTGTACGTCTATCACCCACATAAAGTGTGTGATAGACGTGCGAACTTTAAGTAATCGGTTTTTAGGTTCGCCAACTTACTCGGTACATACGTGAACACGGTTTTTAAGTTCGCCAACTTACTTGGCTCGCCGTCGTCGGTGACACACGTGAAGCTTCCTGACACTGTATCGCGATGTTATCGAATTTTTTGAACCAAACTAAACAAACATTACTGTGCGTTTGCACTGGCGAAACATCGCAACAAAACATGTTGAAATCTCTATTTTCTGTCAATTTTCCATACAAAGTTTGACAGGAACTAGAGATTTCAACATGTTTTGTTGCGATGTTTCGGTAGTGTGAACGCACAGTTACTGTGCGTTTGCACTGGCGAAACATTCACATAAAAACATGCTGAAATCTCTGTTTTCTGTCAATGTATCGACTCGCGTTCGCATTGTCACGCAACTTGTTGACGCGAAACATGTTTGACGTTTCCTATCACTTGCAGTGCGAATGCAAGTCCAACAAAACAAGTAATGAGATTTGTTTCATGTGACAAGTCTCGAAACATCTACACGTTGAATGTTTTCTGCATTCACAACAAAACATGTTGGAATCTCTATTTACTGTCAATTTTCCATACAATTTTTGACAGGACCTAGAGATTTCAACATGTTTTGTTGCGATGTTGAGGCAGTGCGAACGCACAGTTCGGTACACAAATGTCGAAACAAAATGGCGGCTCGCGACTCGCGGTGATGACAGACGTACGAAACTACAATCTAAGGCAGGCAACGAGCAAAATTTAAAACCTGTTGGATCGCTGACAAACTTCTCAGCGGTTTTAAAGTACGTACCATCGAAGAAGTTCATATCTATACACCGTAAGGACTATTCTTGCTTGCAGCGCTCGGCGGCTATAGCACCGAGCTGGTAACAGATGTGGTCATCGTGTTCACGGGATTATGTTTTGAAACTGGTTAGATATGAACTTCTTTGATGGTACTTAGTATGACACACGGGTGAGAAAGGTCGCCGAGCTATAAGTACTCGTACTTGCTCGCACGTCTAGCACTCCTTTATGAGATTTCATATCTGTAGTGCTGCGCTGTCAAATCAAATTCTCAATCTCATTATCAGTCACTGTCAGCCAAGTTGACATTGTCAGTGTCAGTATCATTTTCAAAATAAATAGATATTTTCCGATTTTGATTTTCCACATTCTTTATCAACAAACTGAATTTGAATTTCACCGGAGAATTCAATCAATACGAAAGATGCTGAAAAGCTAAAAGTGCTGAAAATTGGCCATAAAATTACAAGATGACTGACGAGAGGAATTTTCGATCGTCGTATTACGAAAAAGTCGGATGCCGGGGGGTCGAGGAAAAGAAATCGCTTGAAATATTGATGAAAGAGAAACCTTGGGACAAAGTGAAGCTAAAACAGTTCTGTTTGAGGTTTACAGTGCCTGCTGCGTACAGGAATCTAGTTTGGAAAGTGTTACTAGGTAAGTTTTGTTAACTACAAAAAGTATGAAAAAAAAAAGGAGCTAACTGTGACAATATTGATATTTTTCATACATTACATGAAAAATACAACCCTGCTTCTATCAGCGACGGTTTTAAACAAAATGCCATGGACAAAATGTCTACAAAATAACTGTCACAAAATATTCCAGCTATATTTTGTGATGTGACTATGAGAGAATTCATTTCACCTTAGGATGACTGGAACTGGAACACACTTACCAATCTCTTTATCAAGTAATTGTATGTATTGTCTAATTGCCGAATAACAGGTACAACCAGTTTCAAGTTAGAAGTTAGTTATTGATTCAACAGAAAATGACATTAATTTCTTATTGTTATTTAAAAATACCCACATACTAAAACATAAACACTGCATTAGCAACCAACATTTTTACCTGAATAAAGTCTTCACTTTATATTCATCTTATTTTGGCATTTATTTCACCTCAACCATCAACTCCTCCAGACATACTGCCCGTCTACCCAGACTCTCACCAATATGTAATGGAACAACGCACGGAGCAGTACCAAGACTTGTTGTATGCAGTAGAGATGTTTGAGTTGGTGGATATGGACGCTCCTCGCTGTCAAGTACTATTGGAGATGTGGCTGTTGGAAAATGAGGAAAGAAAGCCTCCACTGTTCCCGGAGACTAATTTCTCAGTGAGCAATATTGATAATACCTAGATAAATGATAATCTGATAATGGCACAACCTATGAAAATTATTCAACAACTTTATTAAGTAGGTACTTCTGCTATATTCTTCACAATTATTCAACAACTTTAGTAAGTAGGTACTTATTTCTACCATATTCTTCAAGATTTTTTGCCCATGAGTCTGAAAGACCAAAACACTGCAACAGCCATATTGTTGGTGCTTCGCAGACATTTTCTCAAATTATATTCTTTTAACTTCTATCTGAAGAGTAAATATGACCTTTTGTATGGAAAATGAGTCGGACAAGTTATCAGGCCATAAAAAAATCAACCCTTAGCCAACAAAAGTGACTTAATTTTTTTGGTTTTCTGCTTGGCCATCTGTTCTGGAAACAATAAGCCACATCCTTGGCTGATAAATATCTGTTTTAAAATGTAATCTACGAGAGCCATAAACATTATATCCAGCAAACTCTCTCTGTCTCACTGTGGGAATCTATTCTAATATTATCAATTTCTTTCTCCAGTCCGCAGACACATTCCTGCCGATAGTGAATACTCTGCTAGAACTCTATGATGATGAGGTAGACGTGTACTGGCTGGCTAAAAGCCTGACTGATGTGGTGCGGAACATGCAGCGCGATCTGCCCAAATTGAAGGAAGCTTTCACAACCATGCTTGAGAAGGAAGATGGGGATCTGTTTAAGTAAGTTTTACTAAGACCCATGTTTATTTTAACCATATTTTAGTCCAAACAATCCTGTAAACATAAACTGTAAGTTTAGAGAGTAGTATGGGCAATGAAATTATTTTATTATTATTTTAACATTCCTTCCTTCCTTTCTTTTAACATTCCTTCTTCAATTATTTTTATTTCCATGCAAAGAAGATTTTAATAATAAATATTATCTATGGTATGTGCATGTATTTTTTTTTTGCAGTCATCTGCTTGACATAAATGCTTTGGAAGTGTTGCCACTCACTAAATGGTTCAACTGCTGCTTCGCCGGAGTTTTGGACGACACTTCTCTTACCAAGTAATAATATTATTTAGATAAAAAAATATCCTATGAAACTTCGCATCTTTTGTATCACTCTTGTGATAACAAATATTTTACTCTCTTCTTCAGAATATGGGACAAAATATGCAGTGGGGCTCCAAAGATCCTCTCTTTTGCTGCCGTTATGCTGATCGTAACGGTACGCAGAAATATACTGCGGTCCCAAAATGCTGACGAAGTGCTGAAATGCGTATCTGAGGTAAAAAAAACCGGACGAGTGCGTGTCGGACCACGCACAATGAAGGGTTTCGTAGATGGGATGAGCTTATCCCAAGAACAAACTTAACATTGTAGTTGACAAAACATGTTCTGCCATGCGGAATGTATGGGAGAACATGTTTTGTCAACAGCAAATGTAAGTTGGTCGATTATTACTCGTTAACTTGTAGAGCTTACTTAGCTGTGTTAGTTTTCCTCTAAATTTCTATATATGAACTACTGCTTTGAATTTTTCCACATATCCAGAACCAACCATTTAGTTGGCTCCAAAAACTCGCACTTTAAATCTTAATATTTCGCAAACGAATCCCTGAATCCAAAAATGGTTACCACAAACTCACAATATTTTTGAACGACCTTTTCATCGAAAGCCCATACCATGGGACAAACGAGCAAAAAAAATCATCCCTTCTTTACGTGTAGGGAAGGTAACTAAATTTGTTTCTTTAAGTATTTTATTTTAACAATAATCACGCCGACACCGCGACCGGCGTGATGAATATGTATACCCATGTCAAATTACAGCTTTCTAGTACTAACCGTCTCTAGCTAAGCCGCGGACAGATTGACGGACATGGCGAAACTATAAGGTTCCTTGTTGACTACGGAATTACTGAATAAGTGTTTTTTTAGGGAAAAACACTTATTCAGCAACTCTGGATAACCCAAAGATTTTTATATAAAAAATATAACCAGGGATCATTTTCTAGCATAGTTATCAGTATACCGATAGTGTCATCCACGAAGACGCGCCGCACTCTTCTTCCTAATCGCTTACAGTACAAGTATGCAAAATACCGCTAGTTTTTTAGTTTGATCGTGTTTACTAATTACCACTCATAGGTAATTAAAAAATTTGTGTGTATCGACAATACTTACTACAACACTAGCGGAATGTTGCACTCTTGTACTGTAACCGTTTAGGAAGAAGAGTGGGGCGCGTCTTCGTGGATGGCACTATCTGTAGTACATATATACTCATGTAGCTTTTCTTTTTAATAGTAAAAACTTATTTTTTTAACTACTTTCTGACACTATCTAGTAGCCATCTCTCAGTTGAAACTCGTTTCCTATTTCTTATTAATTTTCTTTTTATTATATTTTCCAGATACCAGAACAATGTGAAGAAGTAGTAGCCAACAAGGCGATCGAGCTGTGGCAGTACTACGGCGCCCAGCCTCAGAGCGACACCTTAGCCAAGAAATGATGTATGACCTTCTAATGGGGTGATCTCATTAGAAGGAAAACGGACTGTCTTTGAGTTGGATCTAGGTTACGGCAGCTTAGCTTTTGAAGTTAAGGAACCTGTATGCAATGGCCTTTGTCGGAGTTTTTTTTTTGGTGTAGCAACATTTGTTTTTGTAAGAATGTCATCTGAATTCGTTTTTATACCACTAGCTTCTGCCAGCAACTTCGTCCGCCGGACCCACAGCGTCGCGTTGCATCGCCCACCCGCGCTGTTACTTCGTTTTTGGTTATCGTTCTTTCTGACTTTTTTTGGCACCTTAGTCTCGTAGCGTGATGTTAAATACCCTATAACTTTCCTCAAGAGTTGGGCTATCAAATGCAAAAAGATTTTTTAACTCCGACTGGTAGTTCAAACCCTTCAGCTTTATTATATTAGTATAGATTACATCAAGCATAATTATGGGGAAGCCCCGATGTGAAAACATTTCGCCAGTTCCAAGTTAGATTTAAGACTAATTATCAAGGAATTTTATGAATCTAGAATTCTAGATAGCAGTAAGGTGAAATTGGCTGTAAAAAGTGACACGTGTAGACTAAGCTTATATTTGCAAAAACAACTCTCAAAAAAAAAAAGCAATCTTCGCTTTGAGGTAAGGCCATTTTTCATAAGGGGCTTTAGAGTTTAGAATGTATTGTGAAGTTCGATGTCGATTCTATATTTATATTGTAATAATTGGCTATGTAAACAATGTAAATAAAATGTATCAGAAGGAATATTTTGTTTGTCTATTATTTTTCACAGAAGTGGTTGCAATAATCCGCTGGATGCTGTACGTACAGTACCGGTCGTGGCGATGCCCGTCGCGTCTTTCTGCAGAATAATGATAGTTGTTTCAAATCATCTTTTCTCATGTCTGTACGAGCTGTACTTAATGGAATGCTCATACCTATTCTCAAAAGGTTAACCAGTATACATGTTGATAGCCGAGTTGTCTTTTCCCAGGACGCCCGATGCGTTAGACATTTAATATACATACTTAGATCAATATCGTCACCTAAACATTTGTTTTAATTTGATAAAATTGTTATGCAATAATACTACCATTACCCTGTTATTTTCCTATCATCAATGTAGAGGGTGTATGGCGTATTCATTACAATCAGATGGACAAAAATAACGATGCCTAGCCCGATAGTGCACGTATACGCCTCGTCCAACTCCCAACCACTCCCAACTCGCACTACGACACTTCGTATTCTGGGTCGGGTGGCGACACTGTCTATGTACTGCCGCTGTCATGCGGTTGTAAAAAAACACGTTCCGTTCTACATGTCATGTTACAATTGTTCAACTTTATTATTTTTTCCACCTGGTAACATTTGCCCACTCGCCATTTTGCAAGAATGTCAGCCAAATCATCAGAGCGAGTTTTTAGTAAATTTTCATGTTAACGCTCTTTAAATTACAGTGATTTTGTGTTTTGAATATAGTTTTTATTGATAAACAGCAAAAATGGACCGTTTTATAAGCATGTGGAAGGTGCGGGAGTTGGCGGACAAAGTGTAAGTCTCATGAACATTTTTGTTAATTTTTATGTAAATTACAGCAATCTGTTTCACTAATGTGGTTATTTATTGCATTTTTTGCAAACCTTGATGATAAATTTGCATAGATCTTGATGTATTTAACTTTAGGAACGAATTACTCGAGTGTTTTTGCAAACCTGTCTCGGTCGGTTTAATGAATGAAGATAGGGAGTGTATGGACGAAATGTACTGAAAACTAACGTTATCAGCGCTTCGGCTAATGAATGTGGTAGATTAACAACCGGCTCTACGATTTACTGGGTTTTCGGCGGTAAAATTTAACTACAAAATTACTTACAATAATGCAATGAACTTTACATTAGTTACTTTAGATTTGCGTCCAAACCTCCCACATAATTGACTAAATTAACTATACCAATGTTAAAATTACCAGTAATTTGTCACAAGTTAACAGGCTCTGAAATGAGCTTGTTTCTACTACAAATTATCATGGTCAGTCCCAATTAGAAGAGGTTTGTTATTTTAAAGTTCTACAGGTGTTAAAAGTTTTCACTTTTCATCACTTTCAAAACTGAAAGTGTCAATCACTACTGTAACATACAAACATAATACCTATTTATCTTGTGATAATATGGAGACCCTATGAAACTGTCATTGAATTCAGTCATAGTATTTTCTTCAAAAGGTTGTTTCAAACATTGGCACACTGGCAGGATTGATGCTGAGTATACGTAGATTGTATTATGAATTTTTGTAATTAGATTGGGACGTAATTAAGATTCTAGTATGATGTTTTGCATAAGAAGTAGCATAAAAATTAAATTACTTAAAATAACCCACCTTGTAATATTAATGCTACAATTTATTTATTTATATAATAAATGATTGCTGCACTTACAGTATTTACCAAAGCATGCAGCAAGCCAACAAATTAACAGTTAACTAAAAAACTTCCTGCAAACTTAAAACATAGGAGACATTTGATGCACATCAGCAACATAATTATGTACCCAGCACTATTCATTGTAACAGTAAAAATGTACAAGTTACCCACACATAAGCAATTCAATTAAACTGTTTAACCTTGGAACAGGAATTTCACCATTGACACAATCAAGTGTAGTCCATAGACCTACACAGTGAAATGTGTTGCCATATTATTATCTGTCCATAGAGATGTAATGTGTAATTGATCAATTTATGTAAGTTATTAAATTTTTAACATAACTCATTTTCATGAAAGTGAGTTAGACTGTTTGTTAGTTCTAAAAAATAATCAATAATTGACCACCTATCTTTGATAAGTTTCGAGTAAGAATTTAGATAGCTATAAGAGTAGAGGAAGACAAAAGAAATGATAAATGGATTGTGTGAAAGATGATATTGTTAGAAACAGTGCAACCACTTAAATGAGAGTTAAATCTTTCTAGTAATTCTACTAATCAATCTGTCTAGCCTTTTCTCAACTATGTTGGGGCAGATTACAGTCTAACTGAACAACTAAATACCAGTATTTTACATTGAGCAACTGCCTATCTGACCTACACAACCCAGTTCCTGGGTAACATGATACCCGTTGGTAAGAGTGGTTGTCAGACTTTTGGGCTGCACCATCACCAAATAAATTGGATTAAGGGCAGGAGCAAAAGATTATGATGACCAAGCAGCTTTTCGACAAGCAAGCTCTAAAATATTTAGCATAATGTCATATCATTCGTCTCAAAATAAACAGAGCATAATGCACATATTTTCATCTTTATTCCACTGTTTCTATCTTTCTGGCTATTCTCCAAAATGTCTTGCAACCTTCTTGGTCTCACTAATCTTATTGTTTTAAACACAGTGCAGCTTTGGCCACACTTCAAGAGTTTATGCAATAGTTTACCATTTAAGTGAATGTTTGCTTCCAGTCTTAAAAGATACTGCAGTTTGTATTTTACACAGATTATTCTGATTTTGGGAGATATCAACATCCTACATAATGAGTGTATGTAAAGATAAAAATATTTGCATTTCATGATGATGTGGAAAAAAATCTGTTGTTCCATACATTTTGGACCGTGTAGGTATTGCACTTTTCTATGAAACAGCAGATTTTTTTAAATAACTGACGAAAAATTTCAATGCGTGGGAGTTGTGAATCATGTACTGAATCCATGGTATCAGTTTTCGCGTCGATGTCCCTGCCACCCTGTTTAACTAATGTACCTACATCATATACAAAATATAATTAAAACATTTTAAAAGAGTAACGGTGGAGTTTCTTGCCCATTCTTCTCCATATGAAAACTAGCTTTTGGAAGGGGCAACTAGAATCAATTAAATTTATTGTAAATTTTGACATTCAAAAGTGCCTTTTAAGGGCCTATTTGAATTAAATGATTTGACTTTGACTTTGATGTGCTAATCGTGATCAGTTTCATTGGTGATGTTAGCCCTGTCTCTTATTCGTTCAATGTACTGAACAGTTTGTACATGTGTGGTGTGAGCAATCTCACAATATGTACAACTCGGCAAGTCGGCAAATGAAAGAAAACATGAATGTAATTAGAATGTACACAATGTCAAGTGGTAGTCATGTAGTTAGTTTATTTCATTTTGTAATCATTGTCCACAACGGTTTACAAAGCAAAATAAATTTTGTTTGAGGAAATCACAGCTAATTGATTTCCTTATCCTGAGTTCTTAATCAATTTATAATGTTCTATGTTGTAAGGAAAATTTGTAATGTGTTTAGATTCATAAAATATTTTTATTTATAGTTCAGTGAACTTTGTTTATTTTTGGTATGAAAATACCAATTTGCTTAAGTCATTTTGTTAACATAAATGAATAAAAAAATACCTAAACAAGTCTTGTAATTTCAAATCTCACAAACATAAATGGCGCCGGACCCAGATCAAATTATCTACTGAGCTCATACAAATATTTGTTCTGTGCGGGAAATAAAACCCGCGATGACAGCCAATAGCATATCCACTTGAATGCAATTCAAATGTGATTATGGCCTTATTTTTAATCAGCCAAATAATCAATTATCATCACCTCCCTGCCTTTGTCTCATGTTACGTGGGGTTGGCGCACCGCGATTTCATCTTCCACTCTTCCTTGTCAGCCGTCATGCTATGATTTACTCCCTTCTCTTATCTCTTTCAAATCATTCCTCACACAATCCATCCATCTTTTATAAGACCTTCCTCTCCCTCCATCCATCAATATTCATATTTATCACTCTTTTAGCCACATGCGTTTCCTCCATCCTCATCACATGCCCATACCAAACCAAACGATTTCCTTTCAGGTTTTCTGTCACTGGCGCCACTTTAAAACTTTCCCTTATATAGGTACTCATTTCTTACTTTATCCAGTTTCATCACTCCACACGTCCTTCTCAACATTCTCACCTCTGCTGCTTGCAATTTTTTTTCACCCGTCTTCTTCACGGACCAGCATTCCGATCCAAACAGTACGACAGGCCATATCACGGACTGTAGATTTTCCCCTTTAACTTGAGTCGCATCTGTGGGTCGCAAGTTGTTCCTGTAACCTGTCGCCTTTCAAACAATCAAACGAGCCGAAAATATAGTCTTTCAAACAATCAAACGAGCCGAAAATATAGTCTGGTTATAAGCTTACCCCATGTTAACTTACATACATATATAAACTCACACCTTTTTCCCAAGGGGTAGGCAGAAACTACAGAACACCACTGGCTACCCTTTTGAAATGTAATGATCGTGATATTTTTACAGTCGGATATATAAAGAAGAAAGAAAATACATTTACTTAGCACAGACTAAAAGGCACACAACACAACATATTGTACGACAAGTAAAAACAAAATTTAAAAAAAAGAAAGAAAACAAAAAGTGTAAAGTGTATGATATAGGTACCCAATATATTCTATTGTATGATGTAATAGTATCATTCAACTACCTATATTTTTAGCCTACCCTATCGTTTTCCCTATAAGTAGATTTCTAATATTATAAACTAGTGAAATTTATAAGTTTGTATGTGTAGGGAATGTCCGAAAATTCTTTCACAATATTTTATGTTAAAAAAAGAAATTTCACGCACGAAGTCGCGTGTAGAAGCTAGTGTAACAATAAAATAGTTACTGTAACAGGTGCGTTAGTTGCCATAGGTACTGTAAGTAAATGTTAGTACAAGTACAATTAATAACTTTCTTAGTAATTTCTCTCGTTCAATATTAACGTAATTTTCCACATCGACTGTCTGTCTTGTTGGTTTTTTTTTTAATAATTAATTTGGTGGATCTCAATTTTGACGTGCTAAGTGCCGAAGTGACGAAAAGTCACCTTTCGTGCTGACGGTTGCATATTAGATTCTCGTTTCGGACAAATTTTTCATTTTGCCTATAACAGGTGATATTCTTAAATCAGATACTGATGTTGTTGTCTTTATTAGAAAGCCAAGACCCCAAACAGATTGACCATTCCACCACCACACGTAGACTGGGCTCCATCCAATGTTTCACCACCAAATTCGGTTTTTATCATTCGACCAGTTACAAATCTGCCAAAAACTTCACCCACTCGGTTACATTGAGGTAACCTTGTTGTAACCTTTCACTACTGGTTGCATAACGCCTCGTGTGCGAATAACTTGTTGATCTCCGTAAGTATTGCGTACGGACGGTTATTGAAACAGCTCAATGACGTATCAATGGTTGTCATTGGAGATGGGATGAGAGGTAATTAGGGTTTTTTGATATATTTGTCGTTGGCGTTATTATGGGATATTGTCATAAAGCCACTCACTAATCTGCAAGGCCCTCATTAATGATCGCATCAAGATATAATATATCTGGACTTTAAAAGAGACTTCTTCTAAGAGTGGGTAGATTGGATAGGACACACCGACCTCACCGTGCCTCACCAATTTACAGAAACAAATATCATTTTGCCAAAGAGAGAAATTACCGATCCTCCTGTCCTGTCCTTATTCCAGTTTAATTAATGAGCTAGTTGTATGATAGCGTCCGAACGAGGTTTTTTTATAACATATTCTGATAAAAAAGTTGCGTAGAACTAATTAGTATACGAAACTGTTTCCTCGTTTAATGATTTTTAATGGCATGTATTTAATGCGGCAACTAAGTAAAATGAATATAGGTTTAAAAAAAAAATAGAGTGGGTACCATATATAATAGGTTGGCAGCTAATAAGGAGTATCGTAATAAGTAATAGGTAGCATATTAATATATCAGTAATAAGCTCCGTTTTAATTTAAACTAGCGTCAAGTTTTTCTTTTGGGAACAGAATTAATATCTAAGCAGAAACTTAATGGCGAAAATAAAATAGAAAATGGGCATTCATAAATAATATATTATTATTGTATTATTAGGGCAGGTTTAGATTTTCTATATAATATAGTCGTTTCTGGCACTCGCCGGCCGCTAACGCGGCACCGCTCGCTTCGCTCGCTCGGCTCGTGCGTAGGTATTTTATTTGACTGGTATAGTTTATTTGCTACCTAAACGCAGCTGCTAGTTTTTAGTTTTTATAACACCTTTAATTTTCAACCTTACATAATATAATAGTCGCGAAAATATTTAATCGCTGGCAAGTTATTTTATTTGTTGCAAACATTTAGTCGACTTTTAAGTTATTAGTCACTCGGAAAATAATAAGCTATTTTCAAAAAAATCGCTGGTTAGTGCGTTTTAATTAATTTAATTGCTTGTCATAAACATAGAAATAATATTCCATTTACAATATTATTTGAGACAATTTCAAAAGTTTTAAATACAGAATGTTAGGCAAACGGTTGAACGGCCCCCGGATCCGCCATTTTTGAATGTTCAAGCGTCTGCCGAACACAAAACTTACTAAAGTTACAATGTTCACGTCTACCTACGTGTTGTGTACGTCTATCACCCACATAAAGTGTGTGATAGACGTGCGAACTTTAAGTAATCGGTTTTTAGGTTCGCCAACTTACTCGGTACATACGTGAACACGGTTTTTAAGTTCGCCAACTTACTTGGCTCGCCGTCGTCGGTGACACACGTGAAGCTTCCTGACACTGTATCGCGATGTTATCGAATTTTTTGAACCAAACTAAACAAACATTACTGTGCGTTTGCACTGGCGAAACATCGCAACAAAACATGTTGAAATCTCTATTTTCTGTCAATTTTCCATACAAAGTTTGACAGGAACTAGAGATTTCAACATGTTTTGTTGCGATGTTTCGGTAGTGTGAACGCACAGTTACTGTGCGTTTGCACTGGCGAAACATTCACATAAAAACATGCTGAAATCTCTGTTTTCTGTCAATGTATCGACTCGCGTTCGCATTGTCACGCAACTTGTTGACGCGAAACATGTTTGACGTTTCCTATCACTTGCAGTGCGAATGCAAGTCCAACAAAACAAGTAATGAGATTTGTTTCATGTGACAAGTCTCGAAACATCTACACGTTGAATGTTTTCTGCATTCACAACAAAACATGTTGGAATCTCTATTTACTGTCAATTTTCCATACAATTTTTGACAGGACCTAGAGATTTCAACATGTTTTGTTGCGATGTTGAGGCAGTGCGAACGCACAGTTCGGTACACAAATGTCGAAACAAAATGGCGGCTCGCGACTCGCGGTGATGACAGACGTACGAAACTACAATCTAAGGCAGGCAACGAGCAAAATTTAAAACCTGTTGGATCGCTGACAAACTTCTCAGCGGTTTTAAAGTACGTACCATCGAAGAAGTTCATATCTATACACCGTAAGGACTATTCTTGCTTGCAGCGCTCGGCGGCTATAGCACCGAGCTGGTAACAGATGTGGTCATCGTGTTCACGGGATTATGTTTTGAAACTGGTTAGATATGAACTTCTTTGATGGTACTTAGTATGACACACGGGTGAGAAAGGTCGCCGAGCTATAAGTACTCGTACTTGCTCGCACGTCTAGCACTCCTTTATGAGATTTCATATCTGTAGTGCTGCGCTGTCAAATCAAATTCTCAATCTCATTATCAGTCACTGTCAGCCAAGTTGACATTGTCAGTGTCAGTATCATTTTCAAAATAAATAGATATTTTCCGATTTTGATTTTCCACATTCTTTATCAACAAACTGAATTTGAATTTCACCGGAGAATTCAATCAATACGAAAGATGCTGAAAAGCTAAAAGTGCTGAAAATTGGCCATAAAATTACAAGATGACTGACGAGAGGAATTTTCGATCGTCGTATTACGAAAAAGTCGGATGCCGGGGGGTCGAGGAAAAGAAATCGCTTGAAATATTGATGAAAGAGAAACCTTGGGACAAAGTGAAGCTAAAACAGTTCTGTTTGAGGTTTACAGTGCCTGCTGCGTACAGGAATCTAGTTTGGAAAGTGTTACTAGGTAAGTTTTGTTAACTACAAAAAGTATGAAAAAAAAAAGGAGCTAACTGTGACAATATTGATATTTTTCATACATTACATGAAAAATACAACCCTGCTTCTATCAGCGACGGTTTTAAACAAAATGCCATGGACAAAATGTCTACAAAATAACTGTCACAAAATATTCCAGCTATATTTTGTGATGTGACTATGAGAGAATTCATTTCACCTTAGGATGACTGGAACTGGAACACACTTACCAATCTCTTTATCAAGTAATTGTATGTATTGTCTAATTGCCGAATAACAGGTACAACCAGTTTCAAGTTAGAAGTTAGTTATTGATTCAACAGAAAATGACATTAATTTCTTATTGTTATTTAAAAATACCCACATACTAAAACATAAACACTGCATTAGCAACCAACATTTTTACCTGAATAAAGTCTTCACTTTATATTCATCTTATTTTGGCATTTATTTCACCTCAACCATCAACTCCTCCAGACATACTGCCCGTCTACCCAGACTCTCACCAATATGTAATGGAACAACGCACGGAGCAGTACCAAGACTTGTTGTATGCAGTAGAGATGTTTGAGTTGGTGGATATGGACGCTCCTCGCTGTCAAGTACTATTGGAGATGTGGCTGTTGGAAAATGAGGAAAGAAAGCCTCCACTGTTCCCGGAGACTAATTTCTCAGTGAGCAATATTGATAATACCTAGATAAATGATAATCTGATAATGGCACAACCTATGAAAATTATTCAACAACTTTATTAAGTAGGTACTTCTGCTATATTCTTCACAATTATTCAACAACTTTAGTAAGTAGGTACTTATTTCTACCATATTCTTCAAGATTTTTTGCCCATGAGTCTGAAAGACCAAAACACTGCAACAGCCATATTGTTGGTGCTTCGCAGACATTTTCTCAAATTATATTCTTTTAACTTCTATCTGAAGAGTAAATATGACCTTTTGTATGGAAAATGAGTCGGACAAGTTATCAGGCCATAAAAAAATCAACCCTTAGCCAACAAAAGTGACTTAATTTTTTTGGTTTTCTGCTTGGCCATCTGTTCTGGAAACAATAAGCCACATCCTTGGCTGATAAATATCTGTTTTAAAATGTAATCTACGAGAGCCATAAACATTATATCCAGCAAACTCTCTCTGTCTCACTGTGGGAATCTATTCTAATATTATCAATTTCTTTCTCCAGTCCGCAGACACATTCCTGCCGATAGTGAATACTCTGCTAGAACTCTATGATGATGAGGTAGACGTGTACTGGCTGGCTAAAAGCCTGACTGATGTGGTGCGGAACATGCAGCGCGATCTGCCCAAATTGAAGGAAGCTTTCACAACCATGCTTGAGAAGGAAGATGGGGATCTGTTTAAGTAAGTTTTACTAAGACCCATGTTTATTTTAACCATATTTTAGTCCAAACAATCCTGTAAACATAAACTGTAAGTTTAGAGAGTAGTATGGGCAATGAAATTATTTTATTATTATTTTAACATTCCTTCCTTCCTTTCTTTTAACATTCCTTCTTCAATTATTTTTATTTCCATGCAAAGAAGATTTTAATAATAAATATTATCTATGGTATGTGCATGTATTTTTTTTTTGCAGTCATCTGCTTGACATAAATGCTTTGGAAGTGTTGCCACTCACTAAATGGTTCAACTGCTGCTTCGCCGGAGTTTTGGACGACACTTCTCTTACCAAGTAATAATATTATTTAGATAAAAAAATATCCTATGAAACTTCGCATCTTTTGTATCACTCTTGTGATAACAAATATTTTACTCTCTTCTTCAGAATATGGGACAAAATATGCAGTGGGGCTCCAAAGATCCTCTCTTTTGCTGCCGTTATGCTGATCGTAACGGTACGCAGAAATATACTGCGGTCCCAAAATGCTGACGAAGTGCTGAAATGCGTATCTGAGGTAAAAAAAACCGGACGAGTGCGTGTCGGACCACGCACAATGAAGGGTTTCGTAGATGGGATGAGCTTATCCCAAGAACAAACTTAACATTGTAGTTGACAAAACATGTTCTGCCATGCGGAATGTATGGGAGAACATGTTTTGTCAACAGCAAATGTAAGTTGGTCGATTATTACTCGTTAACTTGTAGAGCTTACTTAGCTGTGTTAGTTTTCCTCTAAATTTCTATATATGAACTACTGCTTTGAATTTTTCCACATATCCAGAACCAACCATTTAGTTGGCTCCAAAAACTCGCACTTTAAATCTTAATATTTCGCAAACGAATCCCTGAATCCAAAAATGGTTACCACAAACTCACAATATTTTTGAACGACCTTTTCATCGAAAGCCCATACCATGGGACAAACGAGCAAAAAAAATCATCCCTTCTTTACGTGTAGGGAAGGTAACTAAATTTGTTTCTTTAAGTATTTTATTTTAACAATAATCACGCCGACACCGCGACCGGCGTGATGAATATGTATACCCATGTCAAATTACAGCTTTCTAGTACTAACCGTCTCTAGCTAAGCCGCGGACAGATTGACGGACATGGCGAAACTATAAGGTTCCTTGTTGACTACGGAATTACTGAATAAGTGTTTTTTTAGGGAAAAACACTTATTCAGCAACTCTGGATAACCCAAAGATTTTTATATAAAAAATATAACCAGGGATCATTTTCTAGCATAGTTATCAGTATACCGATAGTGTCATCCACGAAGACGCGCCGCACTCTTCTTCCTAATCGCTTACAGTACAAGTATGCAAAATACCGCTAGTTTTTTAGTTTGATCGTGTTTACTAATTACCACTCATAGGTAATTAAAAAATTTGTGTGTATCGACAATACTTACTACAACACTAGCGGAATGTTGCACTCTTGTACTGTAACCGTTTAGGAAGAAGAGTGGGGCGCGTCTTCGTGGATGGCACTATCTGTAGTACATATATACTCATGTAGCTTTTCTTTTTAATAGTAAAAACTTATTTTTTTAACTACTTTCTGACACTATCTAGTAGCCATCTCTCAGTTGAAACTCGTTTCCTATTTCTTATTAATTTTCTTTTTATTATATTTTCCAGATACCAGAACAATGTGAAGAAGTAGTAGCCAACAAGGCGATCGAGCTGTGGCAGTACTACGGCGCCCAGCCTCAGAGCGACACCTTAGCCAAGAAATGATGTATGACCTTCTAATGGGGTGATCTCATTAGAAGGAAAACGGACTGTCTTTGAGTTGGATCTAGGTTACGGCAGCTTAGCTTTTGAAGTTAAGGAACCTGTATGCAATGGCCTTTGTCGGAGTTTTTTTTTTGGTGTAGCAACATTTGTTTTTGTAAGAATGTCATCTGAATTCGTTTTTATACCACTAGCTTCTGCCAGCAACTTCGTCCGCCGGACCCACAGCGTCGCGTTGCATCGCCCACCCGCGCTGTTACTTCGTTTTTGGTTATCGTTCTTTCTGACTTTTTTTGGCACCTTAGTCTCGTAGCGTGATGTTAAATACCCTATAACTTTCCTCAAGAGTTGGGCTATCAAATGCAAAAAGATTTTTTAACTCCGACTGGTAGTTCAAACCCTTCAGCTTTATTATATTAGTATAGATTACATCAAGCATAATTATGGGGAAGCCCCGATGTGAAAACATTTCGCCAGTTCCAAGTTAGATTTAAGACTAATTATCAAGGAATTTTATGAATCTAGAATTCTAGATAGCAGTAAGGTGAAATTGGCTGTAAAAAGTGACACGTGTAGACTAAGCTTATATTTGCAAAAACAACTCTCAAAAAAAAAAAGCAATCTTCGCTTTGAGGTAAGGCCATTTTTCATAAGGGGCTTTAGAGTTTAGAATGTATTGTGAAGTTCGATGTCGATTCTATATTTATATTGTAATAATTGGCTATGTAAACAATGTAAATAAAATGTATCAGAAGGAATATTTTGTTTGTCTATTATTTTTCACAGAAGTGGTTGCAATAATCCGCTGGATGCTGTACGTACAGTACCGGTCGTGGCGATGCCCGTCGCGTCTTTCTGCAGAATAATGATAGTTGTTTCAAATCATCTTTTCTCATGTCTGTACGAGCTGTACTTAATGGAATGCTCATACCTATTCTCAAAAGGTTAACCAGTATACATGTTGATAGCCGAGTTGTCTTTTCCCAGGACGCCCGATGCGTTAGACATTTAATATACATACTTAGATCAATATCGTCACCTAAACATTTGTTTTAATTTGATAAAATTGTTATGCAATAATACTACCATTACCCTGTTATTTTCCTATCATCAATGTAGAGGGTGTATGGCGTATTCATTACAATCAGATGGACAAAAATAACGATGCCTAGCCCGATAGTGCACGTATACGCCTCGTCCAACTCCCAACCACTCCCAACTCGCACTACGACACTTCGTATTCTGGGTCGGGTGGCGACACTGTCTATGTACTGCCGCTGTCATGCGGTTGTAAAAAAACACGTTCCGTTCTACATGTCATGTTACAATTGTTCAACTTTATTATTTTTTCCACCTGGTAACATTTGCCCACTCGCCATTTTGCAAGAATGTCAGCCAAATCATCAGAGCGAGTTTTTAGTAAATTTTCATGTTAACGCTCTTTAAATTACAGTGATTTTGTGTTTTGAATATAGTTTTTATTGATAAACAGCAAAAATGGACCGTTTTATAAGCATGTGGAAGGTGCGGGAGTTGGCGGACAAAGTGTAAGTCTCATGAACATTTTTGTTAATTTTTATGTAAATTACAGCAATCTGTTTCACTAATGTGGTTATTTATTGCATTTTTTGCAAACCTTGATGATAAATTTGCATAGATCTTGATGTATTTAACTTTAGGAACGAATTACTCGAGTGTTTTTGCAAACCTGTCTCGGTCGGTTTAATGAATGAAGATAGGGAGTGTATGGACGAAATGTACTGAAAACTAACGTTATCAGCGCTTCGGCTAATGAATGTGGTAGATTAACAACCGGCTCTACGATTTACTGGGTTTTCGGCGGTAAAATTTAACTACAAAATTACTTACAATAATGCAATGAACTTTACATTAGTTACTTTAGATTTGCGTCCAAACCTCCCACATAATTGACTAAATTAACTATACCAATGTTAAAATTACCAGTAATTTGTCACAAGTTAACAGGCTCTGAAATGAGCTTGTTTCTACTACAAATTATCATGGTCAGTCCCAATTAGAAGAGGTTTGTTATTTTAAAGTTCTACAGGTGTTAAAAGTTTTCACTTTTCATCACTTTCAAAACTGAAAGTGTCAATCACTACTGTAACATACAAACATAATACCTATTTATCTTGTGATAATATGGAGACCCTATGAAACTGTCATTGAATTCAGTCATAGTATTTTCTTCAAAAGGTTGTTTCAAACATTGGCACACTGGCAGGATTGATGCTGAGTATACGTAGATTGTATTATGAATTTTTGTAATTAGATTGGGACGTAATTAAGATTCTAGTATGATGTTTTGCATAAGAAGTAGCATAAAAATTAAATTACTTAAAATAACCCACCTTGTAATATTAATGCTACAATTTATTTATTTATATAATAAATGATTGCTGCACTTACAGTATTTACCAAAGCATGCAGCAAGCCAACAAATTAACAGTTAACTAAAAAACTTCCTGCAAACTTAAAACATAGGAGACATTTGATGCACATCAGCAACATAATTATGTACCCAGCACTATTCATTGTAACAGTAAAAATGTACAAGTTACCCACACATAAGCAATTCAATTAAACTGTTTAACCTTGGAACAGGAATTTCACCATTGACACAATCAAGTGTAGTCCATAGACCTACACAGTGAAATGTGTTGCCATATTATTATCTGTCCATAGAGATGTAATGTGTAATTGATCAATTTATGTAAGTTATTAAATTTTTAACATAACTCATTTTCATGAAAGTGAGTTAGACTGTTTGTTAGTTCTAAAAAATAATCAATAATTGACCACCTATCTTTGATAAGTTTCGAGTAAGAATTTAGATAGCTATAAGAGTAGAGGAAGACAAAAGAAATGATAAATGGATTGTGTGAAAGATGATATTGTTAGAAACAGTGCAACCACTTAAATGAGAGTTAAATCTTTCTAGTAATTCTACTAATCAATCTGTCTAGCCTTTTCTCAACTATGTTGGGGCAGATTACAGTCTAACTGAACAACTAAATACCAGTATTTTACATTGAGCAACTGCCTATCTGACCTACACAACCCAGTTCCTGGGTAACATGATACCCGTTGGTAAGAGTGGTTGTCAGACTTTTGGGCTGCACCATCACCAAATAAATTGGATTAAGGGCAGGAGCAAAAGATTATGATGACCAAGCAGCTTTTCGACAAGCAAGCTCTAAAATATTTAGCATAATGTCATATCATTCGTCTCAAAATAAACAGAGCATAATGCACATATTTTCATCTTTATTCCACTGTTTCTATCTTTCTGGCTATTCTCCAAAATGTCTTGCAACCTTCTTGGTCTCACTAATCTTATTGTTTTAAACACAGTGCAGCTTTGGCCACACTTCAAGAGTTTATGCAATAGTTTACCATTTAAGTGAATGTTTGCTTCCAGTCTTAAAAGATACTGCAGTTTGTATTTTACACAGATTATTCTGATTTTGGGAGATATCAACATCCTACATAATGAGTGTATGTAAAGATAAAAATATTTGCATTTCATGATGATGTGGAAAAAAATCTGTTGTTCCATACATTTTGGACCGTGTAGGTATTGCACTTTTCTATGAAACAGCAGATTTTTTTAAATAACTGACGAAAAATTTCAATGCGTGGGAGTTGTGAATCATGTACTGAATCCATGGTATCAGTTTTCGCGTCGATGTCCCTGCCACCCTGTTTAACTAATGTACCTACATCATATACAAAATATAATTAAAACATTTTAAAAGAGTAACGGTGGAGTTTCTTGCCCATTCTTCTCCATATGAAAACTAGCTTTTGGAAGGGGCAACTAGAATCAATTAAATTTATTGTAAATTTTGACATTCAAAAGTGCCTTTTAAGGGCCTATTTGAATTAAATGATTTGACTTTGACTTTGATGTGCTAATCGTGATCAGTTTCATTGGTGATGTTAGCCCTGTCTCTTATTCGTTCAATGTACTGAACAGTTTGTACATGTGTGGTGTGAGCAATCTCACAATATGTACAACTCGGCAAGTCGGCAAATGAAAGAAAACATGAATGTAATTAGAATGTACACAATGTCAAGTGGTAGTCATGTAGTTAGTTTATTTCATTTTGTAATCATTGTCCACAACGGTTTACAAAGCAAAATAAATTTTGTTTGAGGAAATCACAGCTAATTGATTTCCTTATCCTGAGTTCTTAATCAATTTATAATGTTCTATGTTGTAAGGAAAATTTGTAATGTGTTTAGATTCATAAAATATTTTTATTTATAGTTCAGTGAACTTTGTTTATTTTTGGTATGAAAATACCAATTTGCTTAAGTCATTTTGTTAACATAAATGAATAAAAAAATACCTAAACAAGTCTTGTAATTTCAAATCTCACAAACATAAATGGCGCCGGACCCAGATCAAATTATCTACTGAGCTCATACAAATATTTGTTCTGTGCGGGAAATAAAACCCGCGATGACAGCCAATAGCATATCCACTTGAATGCAATTCAAATGTGATTATGGCCTTATTTTTAATCAGCCAAATAATCAATTATCATCACCTCCCTGCCTTTGTCTCATGTTACGTGGGGTTGGCGCACCGCGATTTCATCTTCCACTCTTCCTTGTCAGCCGTCATGCTATGATTTACTCCCTTCTCTTATCTCTTTCAAATCATTCCTCACACAATCCATCCATCTTTTATAAGACCTTCCTCTCCCTCCATCCATCAATATTCATATTTATCACTCTTTTAGCCACATGCGTTTCCTCCATCCTCATCACATGCCCATACCAAACCAAACGATTTCCTTTCAGGTTTTCTGTCACTGGCGCCACTTTAAAACTTTCCCTTATATAGGTACTCATTTCTTACTTTATCCAGTTTCATCACTCCACACGTCCTTCTCAACATTCTCACCTCTGCTGCTTGCAATTTTTTTTCACCCGTCTTCTTCACGGACCAGCATTCCGATCCAAACAGTACGACAGGCCATATCACGGACTGTAGATTTTCCCCTTTAACTTGAGTCGCATCTGTGGGTCGCAAGTTGTTCCTGTAACCTGTCGCCTTTCAAACAATCAAACGAGCCGAAAATATAGTCTTTCAAACAATCAAACGAGCCGAAAATATAGTCTGGTTATAAGCTTACCCCATGTTAACTTACATACATATATAAACTCACACCTTTTTCCCAAGGGGTAGGCAGAAACTACAGAACACCACTGGCTACCCTTTTGAAATGTAATGATCGTGATATTTTTACAGTCGGATATATAAAGAAGAAAGAAAATACATTTACTTAGCACAGACTAAAAGGCACACAACACAACATATTGTACGACAAGTAAAAACAAAATTTAAAAAAAAGAAAGAAAACAAAAAGTGTAAAGTGTATGATATAGGTACCCAATATATTCTATTGTATGATGTAATAGTATCATTCAACTACCTATATTTTTAGCCTACCCTATCGTTTTCCCTATAAGTAGATTTCTAATATTATAAACTAGTGAAATTTATAAGTTTGTATGTGTAGGGAATGTCCGAAAATTCTTTCACAATATTTTATGTTAAAAAAAGAAATTTCACGCACGAAGTCGCGTGTAGAAGCTAGTGTAACAATAAAATAGTTACTGTAACAGGTGCGTTAGTTGCCATAGGTACTGTAAGTAAATGTTAGTACAAGTACAATTAATAACTTTCTTAGTAATTTCTCTCGTTCAATATTAACGTAATTTTCCACATCGACTGTCTGTCTTGTTGGTTTTTTTTTTAATAATTAATTTGGTGGATCTCAATTTTGACGTGCTAAGTGCCGAAGTGACGAAAAGTCACCTTTCGTGCTGACGGTTGCATATTAGATTCTCGTTTCGGACAAATTTTTCATTTTGCCTATAACAGGTGATATTCTTAAATCAGATACTGATGTTGTTGTCTTTATTAGAAAGCCAAGACCCCAAACAGATTGACCATTCCACCACCACACGTAGACTGGGCTCCATCCAATGTTTCACCACCAAATTCGGTTTTTATCATTCGACCAGTTACAAATCTGCCAAAAACTTCACCCACTCGGTTACATTGAGGTAACCTTGTTGTAACCTTTCACTACTGGTTGCATAACGCCTCGTGTGCGAATAACTTGTTGATCTCCGTAAGTATTGCGTACGGACGGTTATTGAAACAGCTCAATGACGTATCAATGGTTGTCATTGGAGATGGGATGAGAGGTAATTAGGGTTTTTTGATATATTTGTCGTTGGCGTTATTATGGGATATTGTCATAAAGCCACTCACTAATCTGCAAGGCCCTCATTAATGATCGCATCAAGATATAATATATCTGGACTTTAAAAGAGACTTCTTCTAAGAGTGGGTAGATTGGATAGGACACACCGACCTCACCGTGCCTCACCAATTTACAGAAACAAATATCATTTTGCCAAAGAGAGAAATTACCGATCCTCCTGTCCTGTCCTTATTCCAGTTTAATTAATGAGCTAGTTGTATGATAGCGTCCGAACGAGGTTTTTTTATAACATATTCTGATAAAAAAGTTGCGTAGAACTAATTAGTATACGAAACTGTTTCCTCGTTTAATGATTTTTAATGGCATGTATTTAATGCGGCAACTAAGTAAAATGAATATAGGTTTAAAAAAAAAATAGAGTGGGTACCATATATAATAGGTTGGCAGCTAATAAGGAGTATCGTAATAAGTAATAGGTAGCATATTAATATATCAGTAATAAGCTCCGTTTTAATTTAAACTAGCGTCAAGTTTTTCTTTTGGGAACAGAATTAATATCTAAGCAGAAACTTAATGGCGAAAATAAAATAGAAAATGGGCATTCATAAATAATATATTATTATTGTATTATTAGGGCAGGTTTAGATTTTCTATATAATATAGTCGTTTCTGGCACTCGCCGGCCGCTAACGCGGCACCGCTCGCTTCGCTCGCTCGGCTCGTGCGTAGGTATTTTATTTGACTGGTATAGTTTATTTGCTACCTAAACGCAGCTGCTAGTTTTTAGTTTTTATAACACCTTTAATTTTCAACCTTACATAATATAATAGTCGCGAAAATATTTAATCGCTGGCAAGTTATTTTATTTGTTGCAAACATTTAGTCGACTTTTAAGTTATTAGTCACTCGGAAAATAATAAGCTATTTTTAATAGCTATTTGATACCTCCTTAAACAAAAATGAAAAACGATTCATTATTCGATAGCACAGGTCGGTACATAAAATAAAATACTTTCAATTTCATTGTACTCCCAAATAAGCGTTAAGGATATAATAATAATGAAAGTATGACGCGTATTTAAGTACCGACAGCACCGTAGAAAGTTAAATTTCTTCACGCCTTGCTCCCTTGGGGATAAGCAGAGTACACTATCAGCTTTTAAATAACACAACTGCTGGTCAAAGAGAAACTACAATTAATTTTAACTATGTGCATCCGCATCACGAAATGGCTACGCTAATGACCAACATGTTTGTATTACCTGATTGAGGCTTGGTCCTTATTTGGGCTGGGTGTATGTAGCGTCACAGTTTCACAGACGAGGAAAAAGGCATTCACGACAACGAGTAACGACGAGATCAAAATAATTATCAACTTTTCCTTGAATTAATGGATCACCCACATACAAACATCATTGAAAAACAAATACTAGTCGAATGCATAAGCTCATCCTTTTTAAAAGTTGGTTAAAAATGTTAAAAACTCTAAGCATTTATTTCAATTACTTAAACAGGCACTTTGGAATTGTCAAAAAGTCGGTTAGTCAGAAAGTATATCGATTAAAATGCTCTGTAGGTATCTATATGTACTGACTTGGAAAATTGCCCTAAAGACAACACATAACATTTATTCTGTATCGGTATTCATTCATAGTAGCAGAACTGAGTACAGAGAGTACTGCCATACAATAAACCGTAAAATATGTCGTAAAGTACTCAAGTTCAAGGTGTACAGCGGCATAACTGTGACGTTGTCATTGTTATTATGATGCGTAGTACGTACACTATCGCCCCAGATCCTTCAATGAGGCTGAACACGTGCCTAATGTCTTTACGTATAACCTATGGATTGCTTCAGTTGTACTTTTTTGAGGCCATATTCAAGCCCTTTGATGGGCCTTTTTAAGCACACCGTAACTCTGCACAATAATTAATTTGATATGTTTGTTTCTGATTTCACAAATTCGGTATCGATACTTCGACATCGATACATTATTAAGCATGTATCGATGTCGAAGTATCGATACCGAATCATGACATTATTTTTGAAGCAATGTTCCTCCACCCCATATGTATAGAAGAAGATCACTACATGATATTATTTCCACATAATTTTGTTTTAGTTCCGGAAAATATCTTATCGAAATCAAAGTTGCAAGTTTTCGCACTTTACTGTGAATTGTTAGCGATACTAATGAAATCACTATCTTGTTTTTATTTATATGGCGTCAAATACATTTGCGATTGCGTCCGATACAACTATGCAAGACAGTAAATTGTTTGCATCGCTGAATGTAAAATAGTAATTAATATTGAAGTACGTACACGTTGCATCTCAGTGCAACTAAGTGTATATCAGCGTGTAATTTAAACGTCCATTAAAAAAAAAACTTAAACTAAAGGCTAAAGTAAAAAAAAAAAGGATTTTCTATGGATTCATCCAACAATCTAAGACAAACTCTTAAAAAAAAAAACTCAAACCCCGCCCGTTGTGGGTCAACGGGCATAACTGACCTAGACACAATTTTAGAGTTGCTTACAGGAATAAGTACTTATAACATGCGCAAACCACGTTGAAAGTAATCTTTTGATAAAAGAGCCAGAGCAAACTCAGAGGCATATTGGGGTACCGAAACAAATGGGGCGATCACCAACTCACCGAAGACGTGAACGCTAAAATCCTTAAGCCATAGCAGTATTAGCAGTATCATTAACCAGAACCTTTCATATTGTTCCAGCACAAACGTAGTAATGAACTACACGGAAGTAGAAGGCAAGGTGCGCGAAGCGACATCAGACGAGGCGTGGGGCCCCACCGGCCAACAGATGCAAGAACTGGCCCTAGCCACGTTCACGTACGAGCACTTCCCCGAGGTCATGTCCATGCTGTGGCGCCGCATGCTGCACGACAACCGCAGCCACTGGCGCAGGACTTACAAGGTGGGCCTTATGTCTTTGACTTTGGTCGTTTTTGACAGATTTGTCAAAAAATATGGGGTAGCCATTAAAAATTCTCTATATGATAGGATAAATGAAGATATCGTTGATAACGTTATACATTTTCGTTATCCAAGGCGTTAAAGATTAACAAAGTGCATTGTGTGAAGTCATCGTGCACAATGTCTTACAATGTTCTTAAGTATAAGTCATTAGTTAACTATTGGAACATATCCAATATGTATACGGACATATATATATATGATATGATAGATAAGTAGGAATGTCTAATTTATAATTGATTGCAATACTATAGCAGCATTATTTTTGCTAACCAACCTCCACTTATAATTCATATTTAATGTAATTACATCGAATTCTTTGTTTTTTTACAGCATTTCTTCTAAGAGATTGTTAGAAAGAAATATCGGCGACATTTAGTTTAAAGATATTGACTTAGAAAGGGTTTTTAAAAGATGTACTTACAAAAACCAATGTTGTATTCCAGTGCTTGCTTCTCCTGAGCTACTTGGTACGTAACGGCTCCGAAAGGGTGGTGACATCGGCGCGGGAACACATATACGACCTCCGGTCACTCGAGAACTACACACACGTCGATGATGTGGGGAAGGATCAGGTGAGGATTAAACCTGCAATTATCCCCCCCCCCCACCCAAGCAACATTGGAGTAGCTTAATTAGTCCCAAGCCTTTTTGTCGTCTAAGTAATCTTTAACTTTATAGAAACCTTTTTGACTTAGTTTCTGTTTAATAAATGATTTAAATTTATTGAGGCTCAGTTCTTTGACATGGCTTGGGAGTTTGTTGTAAAAGTAAAAACGTATACTTTAGCACTTAATGAATTATATTAGAGCCTAGTCCTCGGCACAATAAATAAATCTTTGTTTCTAGTATTTAATCTAGGAATGTCGCCGTGTTTAAAATATTGATTTTTATTTTTTTTTACATAAATCAGGTTCTCATATACATATTGAGATATGTATCTCAAATAACTAATCTCATATATTATATATTCCTTGAGAACCGATAAATACAGAAATATCTACCTACATTTTGTATCTACATGATTGTGTATTATGAGTCACATTTCACCCAAGCGAAGCCGGGTTTTCATCTAGTTGTTTATAATTTCCCAAGTAGGTTTTATTTTATTTAGACTATTTTTAATTTTTGAGCTTAAATATCGACACTTAGCTTCGCTACAAACTTGTTTAAATAATTTGGAATAGTTCTTAACATATTGATAAAATCCTTTACTTTTATTATAATCTTTCTTCGTACAGTTCAAAGAGTTTGATTCTACTCTTAAATATCCCTTTAGTTGCCCATTCAGTGAAAGTTGCAGAACCATTAACTGAGATCTGCTTTGGTATAAATGTTGAGTTAAATTCTGTACAATACATGGCAAAAAAGGAATTGTACAGTTCATTATGATCATCACAATAAGGCAAATAGGGTAATTTACTATTAAGAGGCTTACAACAGCTAAAGCGCGGTCACTGTCGGACTGCATAGAAATGAAAGAGAAGCGCGATGACACGACGCAGGTAATTTATTGCAAAATATGAAGCAGTTAGCGATTTACAAAAAATCTATTATTGGACTGGAAAATTAAAACACTATTATGCTAATATGTAGCTTGTAGAATAATCTGACAAAAAATCAGAATGATTGCATGTAAATTAATATGATTTTTAATCGTTAAAAGAAATTTTTAGAGGTATCTTCATGATTTTTTTCTATCGTATCAAATTAGTTGTATTATGTTTTCAACACACTATCATACTAGCATATATCCTGAAGAATATCATATATTTTTCTGATTTTGTTTACTGCAGTGGATCATATTCTTTTAGGCATTATAAAACTTGCGTTTAGGCACGTTTAGGTCCTGTAGTCCCCTTAAGTTTATTTTTAAAACTCTCCAAGCGACCTGCAGTTTTTGGAACTACAGTGATATATTATCTCTCTTAGCCACTTTTTTATCTTGTTTACTAAATGTAATCAGCTGTCCACAGTGGTCAGAATCCAGTTGACTAATATTTTTTTTATTAATAGGTAATATGTCAGTAAATATATTATATAAACATGTACCTGAGGTAATAAAATATTTTTTGGAGCCTACTCGAATAACCGCTTTATTCGAGTAGGCTCCAAAAAATATTTTATTTTATTTTAAGGCTCATTGATGAGTCCTCTAATAAATTAACATTAAAATCACCACATACAATTATATTTTTTCCTAATTTACCAAGCTTTTGTAACACATCATCCATGATACTCTCAAAGCAATCATAAATCGATGACGGAGGCCGGTACACGCTCAATACAACAACCCGCTCCAACTCCACACAAGCTATTTCTATAGTCCGCTCAACAGATAGGCTTACCCACTTCACCACTTGCTGGTGTTTGTGCTGGGAAGATTTCTTCACCTGCGTCAGCTTGTTAATGTTTATGGCAGAAAATAAACCTTTTTCATTCCCTATAAAATTTGCTTGAGAAAGAAGTTTGCTGAGCCCTGTAAATATCGCAAAAAAAAGATCCTAGCTGCCTACGTAACGATTTATCGGAGCGAATTGATCTACACATAAGTCGACCATGTGCATGACAAATCGCTGCACATTATGTGATTTGCGTAGGCCATCGCAGTTGAATTTTTCATTTGACAAGCTTTTGCCCGCGGTCTCGCCTGAGGTCGGAAAATAAACCTATAAAAACCTTCTTCTTGAAAAAATACTATGCGCCAAGTTTCATGGTGATCAGTCATACGTCGTTGAAGTTTATCAATCTCATGTATACCAACATCCATTTTGATAAACAAGGTGGAGCCACGACAATAAATTAAACTGCGTATATCTAATGACGTTCCCAGTTTGCATACGAAAATTCAATCAAAGATATCCAATAGTTTATGTCACTATAGCTATTCAAAGATTGGTGAAACCCATAGTTGGCCCATCACTACTATTAAGTTTGTTTGTTTTTTTTTATTTTAATTTCGATGCTAGAATTTATTTGATAGTTCCTAAATACTCTCATGCATTACTATTGCCGGTGTTTTCATTTAATGTCTTATTGACAATAATAAACTTTCAGGGTATAAACATAAGGCACAAAGTGCGAGAGCTGATAGACTTCATTCAGGACGATGAGAAGTTGCGCGAAGAGCGAAAGAAGGCGAAGAAGAACAAGGACAAGTATATAGGTCAGGGTCAGTTACTCACTCTTATTTATTACCTAACTGGCACCGAGCCGACCGGTTGCATACAAACATTAACTACCCCAGTTCTCATTCACAGTTTGATCTATGTTCTCCTTTTCAAGACCGTGCTGTCCAATGCATAAAGTTGGTTTCAATTTAAAAGACAGAAAACACTCCATTTATATTGAAGCTGCTTGGGAAGAACTAAAATATTAATAAATAGTAGGTATGTGTTCTGCAGGGATGTCTTCGGACGCCGTCGTGATGGGCATGCGCGGCAGCTCGGGCGGCTGGGGCGAGTACAGCGACCGCAGTGCGGGGAACTGGGGCAAGTATACTTACCATTCTTTTTGTCTTTGAAGTAATCAATAGTTTAGTAGAAATTTTAGTGGTCGAGTTTGAGAAGGAATTCGTCTAGTGAAGTACTAACTAAATACCAATTTTTTTTTCCCAAACAGCCATGATGTGTTCCACTTTGTAGTAACCCTATGGCACATAAGACATTTCAACTTTGTCTCTGGGCTAACGTACCTGGAATATCTGGTATTGCTGATGTTTTGCGAAACGCTAATAGTTAGTTCAAAATTTAAAAAAAAACAAAAGTCATTTATTCAAACTAGGCTGAGTATCAGCACTTTTCGAACGTCAAAATTACATAAGACAGTCCCCCAAAACGCCCACCCTTCACCACTTCCTAGTGCTTTAGCTGGGAAGAAGAAGTGGCGCAACAAACTCCCCAGCAGCACTGCTGTCTGTTCAGTTAGAAAAAAAAAAACTTGATTCTATATGTACAAGTTCTTTTACAGATGGATTCGTGATGGCACTATTTTTTACTATCCAACAGAAAGGCTTCCTCCTGACAGTCTTTGTTTGTCAATAAGGGTTTTAATTGCTTTAAAATGCATTCTAATAAGTTTCGGTTTACTTTCCAGAGGAGCCAAAAGAGAGGAATGATGAAGATGATTATGAGCGGGAAGATTCTGACGGAGACTATAGCCATGGGCCGCCGCGAGAGCGGAGACCACAGAAGTAAGTAGTCAGAGATTTGTTAACTCGAACTCAAGGATTTATTTTAAATATAAACCATTAATAGTGACGGCCCAGTGGAAACGGCCCCGACTTACGAGTTGTAGGTCATAGGTTCGAACTTGGACAGGCGCTTTACTTTGTGTAAATTATATGACCACCACTGCTATCAAAAACTGTGAAGGAAAACATCGTGAGGGAATCCAATGACGGTTGACCCCCCTAGAACCAAAAATTCTAAGACATGTGAAATCCACCAATCCGCACTGAGCCCGCGTGGTGTATTACGGCCCACTCCCTCTCGAGAGGAGAAGGCCTGTGTCCCAAAAGTGGGAACATTATAGGCGTTAACCTAGTCATTTGGTCAGAAAGTTGAAGGTAGTCCATTATACAAGCATAGATTCCTATACTCTTCTTTGTGTGCCATGTCGTGATGTCTCAGTGGTTAAGGCGTCGCCTTTCATGTACGATGTTGAATCTCAAATGTCTTCAAATGCTATTTATTTCTGCAATCGTGCTTTGGCCACAAATAATAAGATATTCTTGACCTTTCTTTTTTCAGAGAAAACGTATACCGTGACTCAGAAGTAGTCAGCTCAAGTCCTCCCCGCGCGCGCTCGCTCGACGGCGACCGAGTGGACCGAGCGGAGCGAGCCGACAAAGCTGAGCGGACCGAGCGGAAAGCGCCGCAACCCTTCAGTATCAACCTCAAGAGTCCCGCCAAGCAGAAACCTAGCACGCCTGTCAAGAAGATTGATCTTGGTAAGATTTATAGTCAAAATATTTTACATGCCGTCTTTTGGCACAAGTCAACTCAAAAGCTGCCATGGCTTTTCCTTCAAAAAGTCTTTCCAATCATGGCCCTGCATTGTTAGACTCATATAATATATTAATAATATAATGTTTGGACTTTAAAAAAGATCATCAGACCTCTGAGTTTGTTTCGACATTTATTCTCAGGGATCAGTCAGCTGGGAAATGGCACCATCTAGTTAATACTGACGAAAAAATTAACGTTTAAAATGTGTCTTAGATGACTTAGACTATCTGCTTACAGAAATGAACTGTCTGTAAATCCCAGCAAGTTATAGTGTCAACAGACTAAAACTTACAGAAGATTAAAAACATGGTGTCGTTATTCACAAGCACATGTAAAAGTCCTCATTGTAGTCAACTTTGTTCGAATGCTACTCTGACTCTTGAAGACGAGGATTGTAACCTGTTAACAGTTCGGACAGGTTGAGTCAGTTTTTGTATTTCGAACTCTATTTCGAGTATGGTAAAGTTTTTAATACAATTACTGACCTTAGCACTGGGTCTAGTGTGCAGTTTTGTAATAAGATACAAAAGTAGGTCTTCGTTTAACGGGGGGTTATCCGAATTTGCCTGTTTTAGATTCAATTTTAAATAGTCAAATAAGTCCTGAAAAAAATATATGTTATAGATACATCCTTTTTTGAGGGCAAATTAAAGCTTCAAAACAGGATAAATTGTAATTTTCTCGATCAAAAAAAAATCCAAAACAGTTTAAAACCACTTTTCGTCTCATTTCCTAATTACAGCACAAAATAATATGAAAATTGCATGTACGATGAGGTAATCGTATTTTAGAGGGAATTTAAAGGTTGGATTTTTGAGTTCAATTGATTTTTTTAAAATAAACCCAAAAATAGTAAATCGGCCTAAATCGGCTCGCGCTCGGAGTCCTGCGGGACGTCACCGAGGGTATCAAATTAAAAAAAAATACGCTACCCCTGCCGTTGTTAAAAAAATATCTAGTATAAAAAAAATATCTCGTAATTATATTATAGTTTTAATTCATAATATTGTTTTCGAAAGTGTGATTATTTATATGTGATTATGACGACATTTAATTGTCATCTTACAATAGCGTTAGACACATGACAAATTTATCGATAAAATTATAGTCAAGTGCGAGTCATATACAATGTGGATCTGGACTTACGACATTAAATTAAAACGAGCACAGTACTAGTCCATCGAAACATTTTAAAACACGAAGATTAGTAGTTAATGGAAAATTTAAGAATTGCAATTTTCAAACAAAATTAATAGCAAAATCAACTGCATAAAATGGAAACACGCTTTATCTACGAAACGTCACTGACCTGTTGCGCGGTGTGGTGCGGGATGCAGCGGGCGGGGGTGCGGGACGTAGGTGGACGTAGGTAGGTACTTTAGTCGGAGAACAACAAATCCGCGGCATAAACGCACTAAGTTGCACGTTGACAATTAATAAAAGATCACTAATCGAATAATTAATCACATATTATCACATCACAATCAGAATTTAAATCATCAAGTACCTAGTCAAATTTTTAAATTTTCAAATTGTCCACCGTTGTTCAACACTCTGACTGGCATATCTCTGGATAACAGTTGTTGTACTTTTCTGAACTTGTAAGGTCGGCGTGCATGCCGTTTCAAATATCTATGGACAGTTGTGTGACTCACTTGAAACCGCCGCGCTGCGTTCCGGAAGCTAGAAGTCGGGTTATTTTCAAAATGTTATAATATCCGTTCCTCGATATTTGAATTTGAAGACACGCCTTCTCCTTGAGGAACCAAAGGCCGATTCTCTCGTAACCTCTGAACGGCCAGGGTAAAAACACGGCTGTTGGTAGGGCACGTTCGTGTGTCACCATATCTCTCCCGATATGTACGCAATGCTAAAGCCGCATTTTGGTGACATTCCCCGTACATAAGTACCATGTAAGTGTACTCGGCAGCTGTGTACCTTATTTGAGGCATAATATTACCTAAACTAAAAAACTTACAAACCTAACCTAAATCCAAAAACTAACTAATAAATGCCTAATTAACTAACTAATAATACACTAACACTTAACAATATGTCACAATAACCTGTGCACTAATCTAACTATCATAAATCGTCTTTAACACAATAACAACTAAAACTTTTCATAAAATCACAACAATGCGCGCGCGGCTCGTCTTGTGATAACAAAAGTAGGCGTGTGCTCTCATCAAAGGGCTCCGCTATGCACTGACTGACATAGTTACGAGTCAATAAGTTTTTTTGCCGAAAAAATCCCGCTCACACACACACTCGCAGTTTTCTATGCACCACTAATGCATTATTTGCGGAAGTAATATTTCTTTTTCTTTCTAATTGTAGTATTTTGTGGGAGTGGGCGGGGCGCGTAAGAGTGGAATGGTATGACACCTTTCTCTGTCTTTCAAGCATATTGAGACGTAGAGAATAGAATCATACGTTTTTGCACAGGTTACTGACCTTACAATGTTTACCTATTATTACGGACTCAGATCTACATCATGTTGAAAAATAAGAAAATGAAAAATAATTTCCTGTGGCTAAAGTATTCATTGGATTTGATTGATTTTTTGTATACGGGTAAAGAACATGACACTCTTTACGTGGTTTAAAGGAATGTCAATCGTCCTGCTCCACTTTGTATAATTTTTATCGTCGTGTATGAAGAAGTTTTAATAAAACAATTTTTTCTAAAAAAAAATAATTATGTAGATTTCTACTATAATATCCTACATTAATAAACACATAACATACAATGTGTCCGGTTGTCGGTTGTATATTAATATTTAAAACAACTTTCATTGAAAATTATAAAAAAAATGCTGTTTCAAACAAAAGTACTATATTACACGACCAACTGTGTGAACAACTTTCAGTTTTGAATACAAAAAGTTTTTGTCATTAGCACTACTGCATACGATAAAATGTAATTCTAAAATGTCGATGTCCTATAATAATTGATTCGATAACTTATAGCTGTAGCAGTAGGTACGTCACTTGACATTAAAGTATAGCAATTGTTACTTCATCAGCTGTCAATATTTACGGATCTTCATGAGCGGTGGGAAACATCCAAAACAAAAGAATATGGTCACAGTATAAGCGAAACAGTAAGACCATTTTGAGCCCATTCTTCTTACTAAAAATGTAATATTCAAGATTTTTGAACATTCTGCTACTAAAGGGGTTAAATAGGGGATGAAAGTTTGTTTGGAAATTCGCCATTTTGCCGGGTGCCACCATCGAAAATATGATTTATTTCGCCTTTGATTTACTTAATGAAGATATTGTATCATAAAATAAAATTTTGATTTTATTTCAAGGATAGCTGAAGACTATTGTGTGATTTTAAAATTTCTTGATATGGTTTGCTAAATAATAGAAAAAATAAATTAACGACAGGGTTTAAAAAAATGTTTTTTTCAACATTATTTTTCTGCTATATTTTGTATCGAATTTGTAAAAAGAGGTTCAGGCACATGTATGTGTTTGAGGGAAGAGGCAACCCGACCCCCGACGCTGCAAGCAGTGACATCTGGAGGAGCATGATGAACTTGCTGCCGGTTGCTCAGGCTAGAATAATATGATCACTTTTCGAGGCAATACAACTTATTAAAAAAAAACTGTAACGAGTAGATTACTTATGTACTGAACTCATATAAATTGACAATTATATGAACTCATATAAACTGGGAACTAAACTAAATTTAATTACCTAGTTTACCTACTGACAGGTAAGCTAGGTAATTAAATATGTCCGTAAAAGCTTAAATAAACACGTCCGTACCGACATATTGGTATCGGGTTGGTGACGTTATCTGTTATTAATGTGAAAACGCCCATTAGTTTCCATAAAATATAATCTTATGGAAAAATCGAAACTAAGACTGAAAAATAGTTTATGCTGTGGCATGGATTTTTAGCGACGCATCGTAAATAAATACGTCGCTCTGCATTTGGGGGAGGCGGAGGTAGCGTTTCAAAGGCTTGCAGGCCCGGAAAACCTGGCCTTAATGAGATCCAGTATTTAGTATTCGATTTTTATAAGCTAATTTTGTTTGTATCTCCTAGGTGCTGCCGCCTCGTACGGCAAGTCGCCGGCGGCCCCTAGCGGCCCGGCCGGCGCGGCCCCGGCCGGGCCGGCGGGCGCGGCGGCGCAGCAGCTGCTGGACGACCTGTTCAAGACGTGCGCGGCGCCGCCCTCGCCGCCCAGCCTGGCCACGGGCGGGGCGGTGCTGGATGACTTCGATCCTAGGTATTTAGCTATCTGCTGAATAAAATCATCAATTACGGCCTGCGACCAAATAAGGCTATTACAATCTTGTTACATAATAGACTTATGTATCAAAACTTGCTCATGAAAAGATAATAAATTGTAATGATTTTTGAGGTCTTTTCCCTGTCCCGGATCACAACATTATTTTATTCATAATGATTTTCAATTCAATAATTGTTTGCTTTGCGGCCATTGAAGTGTTACTTTACATGAATTTGTTGTATATTATACAACATATTCTGGTGTTTTAAATCCTTAAGAGCATTCATCCAAAAAAAATATTTACCTGTTTTGACTAATTTGGTAATTAATAATAATAATAATATACTTTATTGATACAAATCCTTACAATATGCTTAATATCTAGTAAGTTCACAATAGTTAAGGCGTACAAAAGCTGAAACCCTGACTCCTAAACTAGGAAAACCTGTGACTTAGGAGTCAGTGTTCTACTGCCACTTGGACACTATATACCTTATGGAAATTGAGAGCTGGTAAGCTGATGTGATTCGAAAGGGCATATTATGATCTATTATTGTTCTAGAAAGAAAATACATATATTTGCTTACCAGAACAAAAGTTGAAAAAATTAAAATTAAAATAAAAAAATGAAACTTATAAAACTTACATTTAAAGTGACATTTAAAAGTTAAATTTAAGTAGGAAATTACTGTGTGGTGAATTCTGTGTATGTGTCTAGAAAAACGTATGATTATTTGTACTGTGTGTATGTGTGTGTGTATGTGTGTGTTTGTGTGTTATGTGAGTATGATATGAGGAGCCTAAATATGTGAAGATGGTGGTGTCGGGCGTAAGACGGAACAATCAAATTGTTTGCTTGGTGTACAGACTGTGTTACGTGTTTTGTATGGAATGTTGTGATTTATGAATTGTATGGAAATAAAAAATATAGTGAACTAGAATATTAAGAATGCGATTATAACTTTGAATTTAATATTATAACCGTTTTAGGTGTAAAACAGGCACTTCGAAAGATTCCAAATACTTTTTTTACCTTTACTTTTTAAAATATTAATTATTCATATTTTTATCATTATCAATATTTCAGTTTACTAGTTAGCCATATTTTTTATTTCCATACAGTAATATTGCCAAATTAATCAAAACAGCGAAATATTTGACAGCTATTTGCGACGTAGCCCACTTTCTGTATAAACGCTCTTAATTTGTAAACTTTAGATACAATTTGATTGATTTTTAGCCCAATAAACAATTAACAAACCTCACTTAGAACTAAAATTATAAACCATAGAATTTTAGCTCGAACATCTATCAGAAATACAATGTAATTAAAAGCATTAACATTTATTATTTCTTTATTTTCAGAGCCGAAGAGCCGCCACTCCCGCGCAAAGTATCAACCGAGTTCGGCGACTTCACCAACGCGTTCGGCCCGCCGGCCAACAACAACGATGGATTCGCCGACTTCTCTAGCGCATTCACCGAGTCTACCAACAATAGCAATAATATCAATAACCTGATGAGTTCGGGCAATAACTTGATGAGTTCGGGCAATAATCTGATGAGTACAAGCAATAACTTGATGAGTTCGGGAAATAATCTGATGAGTTCTGGAAATAGTTTGCTTAGTTCGAGCGCTAATATTGTTAATACGAGCAGCATGCCGTCGGCAGGTGAGTTTTCGTTCACTTAAATTTTAATGGTATACATGTAATAATAACAGCCGCACGGGTCGATGGAAAATTAAGGTACGCTTGCCGAGGTCGGTTTGTGGATGGGTGGATTGTGTTATCCAGTAAGGGTTGTGGAGGTCAGATAGGCAGTGGCTTCATGTAAAATACTGGTATTCAGCTGTATCCGGTTAAACTGGAAACCAACCTCAAAGTAGTTGGAAAAGGGCTAGGCAGAGAGACTGGTTAGGGTTTAATTACAAATACGACAATCCTATTTGTGTCGCGGAGCGAAAAAATGGCTTGTGGGAGGAGCATTGTGGCCTTTAAAAGGGACGTCAACTTTATCAGTCACACAATTTTGAAATAATTTTATCCTTGTCACGCTAAAACTATCATTGTACTGAATGGCGCGAAGATACTATTGCGTTTCCGTGGTGTGATGTCAGATACTAGTATGATGTCTCTGTCTAGCATAGACTATAAAACGTATATTTTTTTTACTATGGCTTAGTTTTTTTTTCTTTTTCGAAGAATCCAATAAAAGAAAAAAGCAAATACCGTTGAAAGGAAGTCGACATATTGTCGCCTAGACATTGCAAAGCTTGTCCCTAACCGCGCCTTCACCTCCACAGCTGCGTCGTCCAACCTGGACCTGCTGAGCGAGCTGTCGCCGGCCGCGCCCGGCCCGCTCGGCGCCGTGGACGCGCTGACGTCACAGCTCGCGGCCAGCACACTGCAGCCCACACTCACACCAGGTCAGTAACACACTGCCGCTATAAATATACAGAGGTAAAAAAAACGTAATTTATTTGCTTTAAATGCGATTACGCGACGTCACAGCCTACACTAAGTTATACGAGGTCAATTTGTATTAACTAACTACAGATTTTTTTTAAAACTCACGTTTGTGGATCCAATGACAGTTGACCCCCTAGAACCAAAAATTCGAAGACATGTGACATCTACCAGCCCGCACTGGGCCCGCGTGCTGGATTACAGCCCACTCTCTCTCACAGAGAGGAGGCCTGTGTCCCAGCAGTGGGGAAATTATAGGCTGGTTACGAGGTGATGGGTATCACTTGGAACATAGTCTGATGATTGACACCACGTCACCATGATTGATACTTCGCTCTATACTGTGCATATACGTTCGACGACCAGGAACAGATGCAGGACCCACTTCTCGACCGAGAGAGAAACTTTGCACATAGTCGAGGCTTCAGATTCGAAAAGTTTTATAATTAAACTAGAAATTAAATAAACTTTTTATAAATACTGTGGAAGCATAAAATTTAATTATAAAATTTAATACATGATTCTAGTGTTCTAAACCCACTTCCATGCATCAGTCTCTTTCAGACTAGTTTTTTAATGTCACACAACAGTCATACATCAATCAGATGTATGACTGTTGTGTGTTGTAAATTAGGAGTTTATTTTGTTATATGGTGTAACATCTTTCCTCTCGCTTTCCTGCAATCAAAATCAAATATAAAAAATCTAAATAATCAAATCTGTGGGAGTGATTTCGTGAAAAGCGACGGAAGCGTGTAACAGGAAGCCGCTATTTGATTTGACCAATGAGTGCGCGCGGTACTAGAGTTAGCCGTCAATAACGACCTTGACGAGGCGGCTAATGTTGCTTATTACCTTACTGTTACTTATTACCAAGGTGAGATGTCCGATGTTATGCGACTACTGCAAGGCTCGCTCGATTTTCTTTCTTGACGTGTTTATATGTAATGTTAAAATTTATTAGTAAATACATGTTTGAAATAATCAATGATAGTTATTTTTATAATAAAATTAAACAAAGTCCAACGTTTGTCACTGATTATTTCAATACTTTTTACTCGTGTTTTTCCGCTTATAATATATATAGCGATTCATTGGTTGAAACCGGAGCAATAAAAGATCAATTGAACGCGCGATTTTCAATTAATTTCAATTGAAGATTCATTACATGGCCCTTTGTCGTGTATTTGAATCTGGCAACTGTTAACGTATATACTACGACTTTATTTTTTTCGTTTTCGTTTTACAAAAGTGCATGTGAAAATAAAAGATGTACCCAACAGTTTTGGACACTTTCAGGATTTTTTTATTTGCAGGCGAATCAAACCCGGCGTGTCAGCAGGCCTTGAAACTCGCCATTCATCGCTTAGTCTACACACAGACCATTCAGACTGAGAAAGACCTGAAATACGCTGAAAACTCCCTGAGAGAAGTTCTATTGTTACTGCCTGGACCGATCACCGTGCAGAAGCTGAGCAAGATTGAAGATGTTGTACTTACACCGGATGTTCTAGACGCGTACATAGAACTGCTCACTACGATCGTAAGGATGTTACTGCCACAGTGGCCCGTTTGCAGATTTGAAATACTCAGCCTTTTCATCGTAGAAGAAAGTTTTGAAGTTAGTCATGAAATATTGTCCAGTCTATGCGGGTTCTTGAAGACTGAAAGGGAACTTGTGACGTTAAAAGCGCTGTCAGAATTACTTATGACGTATGTTAAAAGTGATATGATATTTACAGCGATAGTTGATTGTAGTCGCCCTAATTACCAACCAACTGAGGTATATAAACGAGAGAATGCGTGGGAGAATTATGTTCAATTGCTGGCAACACTGCCGCAAAGGGTTGCCAATAGACTAGAAACTGATACCCCGAAAGGGTTTTCTCACGAAAATTATTCTTACTATTTAATCTTTCACGTTATAAGAGTGATAGATTTTATGTCTGACAGCAGTTTTTACCAAGGCACACAGTATAATATAAAATGCTTGTCCCACTTGCTATCAAAGATTATTACGAATTATTACATGAGTGGGGAATCCCCCGCAATAGCCAGTTTCGTCGACATTCTCTCAGGATGGACGGAAACCTCTGAACCAAGTAGATATGTCAAACGCAGGCTCATACAAACATTACTACGACACTTATCCCGACAAGCTATAGAATATCTTTGCGTTATTCTTCTGAAAAGATGTCCAATACATTATAAAGCTGATCAACAAATAATATATAACGTTATTGGAGATAATTACGATACAAACAATGATTGGAAAGAAATACTAAGCTACAAAATCCCTTTTTATGTAAAACCTAAAGATTTTAAAGATACAAGTATACAGGAGAATCTATTGTATTACCTGTCGTATACGAAGAATTCTGAAGGAAATATGAACGATTTGATCTTTAGATTGGCCACCGTTTGGGCTGATGTAAGAGTTGCCAACACTTCCAACTTGATGGAGCATATCTATATATCTCAGTTGCTTATTCTAGCTGTCAGATATAGAGTTACCATGTCTTTGTGGAGTAAATCTGTTTGGAAGACGAATGATCTAAAAAATATACTGCTAAGAGGTATGGGCAAGCATTTAGATGTACTATCCCAGGAGTTTCGATGCGTCGGTACTGCCACTATAGAGATCATACTCAAAGTAATGTCCGAATTAGAATCCGATAAAGTCGAATTAAAATTTCAATATGAAGACATGGGAGACATTTGCAAGCAAATATATCGGAATCTAAAAGATCTATCACACAGATGTCTTATAGACCATAGACGAAAAGGCCCCGAGAAGTTCGTGCCAAGATCTTTGAATCTGAAACGGACTTTAGACAGTATTGCTCGCAAATTCGCTGATGACGAAAATTCTAGAGTGCATAACACTATAGTCAGTTGCGCTGTCAAAGGGCCTGAACAAACTAAGGAAATAGTTAAAGCTATAATATCTGTCAAGCTAGATGCATTAGACGGCAAGCAAGAGGATTTAGACTCGGATGATGACCTAGTACCTTATGATATGAGCAACGATGTCCCGGCAAGCGCTAAGAAACATCCCAAGTACCTTCGAGATTTAATAGAACTAATAGTAGATGCGTCAGACGTTGAACTATTCGAAGGAAGTCTACAAGTAGCTGAACAGTTAGTTATCAAACAGCTGAGAGATGAAGACGCAAAAGTAGCCACAGAATTATTAGATCTATTCGTACACCTTGAGGCTAAATACCAAATAGACAATTTCGATTCCATAAAGTTCAAAACGTGCGTCGCAGTAGTTTGCGAAAGACCCGAAGTGGCAGCCGAACATTTGTGTAAAGAGATACATACAGATATGGGCCGGTATTCGATTGCCACGAAGATATTCATGCTAGATGTCTTATCTGAAGCCGTGAACCGAATAGCTGATGTATACTCCAAGAAAAATATTGAACTGAAGACCGAGATAATATGTGAGCCACAAAAAAACGTGCCGGCGGAAGAGATAATAAGGCGACGACTGATTAATAAAACGAGATATTTCCATACAATGCAGTCGCATCCCTTCTCGAAAGCAAAGAAAAATCGTTTCGCGAGTGTCGCAGATCATTTCTTCTACCCGTTACTAGGTGGTTTCGGGCACAAACAGCTAACTCTAAGCCACCACAATCTCAAACAGGATATAGACAATATTCTGCTGCTAAAATATTTATCTGTGGTCGGCAATGTGGTGTTAGCATCCAAAAACTGTCCGAAGGTGTCAGTCTACTGTTGGGAAGTCGTTAGAATTGTGCTATACATGAGATATACCCCCGATCCGAAGATACAGACGGCTGTGCTGTCGTTGCTAGCTTCCATAGTGATCGCTTTGCCCCCTAGTATCCTGAAACAGGAATTTTTCGATGTTATGATGGAGCTAAGGTCTTGGCTCATAGATTGTTTGAACAATATAGACCTGACAATGCGGCTTGGCGGGCCCAAGTCTGAAGCAGCCATTTTCGCTGGACAAGTACTCGGATTAATGGAGAAAAGTTTGGCTGAAACTGAATAACATCAACGTATTATTAAACGTTGTATGTCCTAGTTAAAGTGCAGTGATTGTCATTTTGAATGTAAGTGGTATAATTGGCAAAGTCATGAGATTCCATGTAACTCCGAGTTAATTTGAAGTATTGATGCTATTGCAGTATATTGTAGTGATTCCTAATGATATATGTGTCTGTATATACCCACCGTCTATAAAATAATTACTTGTCAATATGTCGTAGTTTTATTCAGTCATAACATTTTTTCTTTACGTATAGAATCATATACAACGTGCCGCTACAATGCGACATTAATTTAACACACGGGTAGAGCTAGTGGCCAGTAATCTTAAAAATATTATAAGAAAAAATAACTCGATAATTGAAAAATTCAAATTTTCAAACATAAGGCTCTCCCTTACCTTCAATTCTCCTTCTCTTTGTACGTTATTCGTTTTATTTTCGTTGATGTTATGATCCGTGACCCCGGTGAATGACCTTTGCGCTACAGTTGTTAAGTTCAGGTTGCTCCAAGATACTATTTTAGAAATTTTTAAATAAATCAATAAATAATAATGTTTAATGAAATTAAAATATCTTCATAAAAACAAAACGCTAATCCGTATACGTGTGTTAAATTAACGGCACCATTAAAGCGCCACGCTGTATAGGAAGTAAACCTTCGCTCTTTGCTTTTTGTGACGCACTATGTGCGAGCGAACAGAAAGAAACAACATTATTTGCACAACCACGTCTTTAATGTCATTCTTCAAGTGAAGTTAATAACGGTACGCGACAGCGTAAGAGTTTAGTTAAAAATTAAGATTTTTTAAAAGTAATTAAGAGATATTGTTGAATAATAAGAATAACCCACGCTCTCGCTTACTGTGCCTAACATCAAAACTTTTCTTATAAAACAGCAAAAGAAATACAAATAATTATAATATAATCCAACAATCCGTACAGGTATCCAACCAACACCCGTCGGTCTCCTGCAACCAATAGCGCCACACAACCAGCAGCAGCAACCGACAGCAACCAACTCTAAACCGACCACCAAGCTCGGGGCAACCTGGGCAGACACCACCGGGGCTATCAACATTGACGTAGACAATCTACTAGCACCCAGGTCACCTAAAGCCGGCCCTGCACCTTCTATGAACCAGTTAACATCTAGCCCTAATAGCCCTGCCCATGTTCCCCAACAACTCCCCATGATGACCCCACAAATGCCCATGGGGGGCTTTATGATGCAAAATAATATCATGAACAATAATTTCGTTAATCCAACCGGACAGAACAATAACATGATGCGACCCGCGCCCGCGTTCGCGAACCAGAACTCGTTCCTCCAATGATATTGGTTACTGGCAGATTTATGCCAGAATGGTTGAGTTAGATTTAGATACGGATTGGAGCAATGGTAGAGAGAAATATGTGTTTTATTTTGATTATTCCATTAGTTTTTAACTGAATTGTGTCCCGCTCAGAGTTGACATTAGTTTATATTGATATCTTGCGTGCGTTTTCGTACTAAGCACTAGTTGATACTATATAATTTTTGTTAAAAATATGTCCCGTTAATTTTGCATGTGTATAAGCTTTTTTCAATTAACACCTATCCCTAAAGTTCCTCTAATTTATTTGTAGATTAATATCAAAATATTTAATCTGACAATAAAATTAATATCGCATTTGCGCAACGAGGTAGCGAAAATATCATAGAATACAGCGTTTGCGCAAATAAAAATACCATTGCTCCAAAACCAAAGTACCTATTGAAGTGGGTTTCGGAAATTAGTTCTAAAAGTGAAATGAAAACAATTTTTATACGAATTTGATATTATAATGAATTTGGCGCGGCCCACGCATGTACATAAGTACAGTAAGCGGTCATAATTGCAGTAGCACGCTAAGGATTACATTGCTTAGAACACGCGTAGGCCGAACCTACGTCTGTGTGCGGTACCTACAGCTGTGTGCTTAAGTGATGTTCACAAACTGGCGTCGACCGAAACAAAAAACATACCGTCGCTTTCACACCCAAGAGTTCGTAATTACGTGTGACCTTGGTAGGTTCATAATATGATTGCTAAAATTCACAACCAATTATTAAGGTCCAATAGCTGATAGTGTACCGTATCGGATTGTGAGACACATAGGTCGGGGTTCCAATCTCGAGATGAGGTTTTTATTTTTCTTTTCAACAATAATCTTCATCTGTTCTTTTATTATTAGATAAATATAATTAATATTATATTATTATTCTCGTTTATTAAAACGAAAATAATAATGACTATATTGTTATTGAATTATGGGGTTAAGAATAAAAATGTTCAATGAGTGATTACAAAATGTTTATTCGATGTAATTATAAGAAGTATAAATAATTAAACTGCTAGTTAAAACAGTTCATTTTCTCATAAAGAACAATTGATTTATTGAAGTAAAGTAGCTAATCAATGAAATATGACAATAGGCTTAAAATAGGTATTGTATCTTAGTAATATAATAATATTGTGCTTTAATTACTCTGTGTGTGGGTAACATACCACAAATTTAGCAAATCTACCCACGTAAATATAACAAGTGCGGACTCGTTGTCACAATACAATTAAATTACTCAGTAATACTACTTTTATTCTACTGCGAGTGAGTTCGTTCTATTTCAAACTTCAAAGTTAACAAAGGACTTATTGAGGTTATAGCTTAAGTATTCATTTTCATTACGAAAAGAAGATTGAAACTAAACCTCAAAATAATTCTTATTACGGTTAAGACACAATATAACTTAAATATTACTAAAACCAATATTTGTATTTTATAACTTAATACTTGGTATAACCCCCATTATTATCAATGCAATTAAGTAATCGTTGACGCATGGATCCCACAATATTGAAGCATATATCTGTTCCCCTTAGATTTTCCCATATTTCCATGCAATGCAACTTCAACTGCTCATCAGATCGCTCATTCCGTGCTTCCCATCGCTGTATCATCAAACCCCATAGGTTTTCTATGGGGTTGAGGTCAGGAGATCGTGCTGGCCAAGGAATAACTTTTATGTCCGGGTGTTTATTAAACCACTCACGCACAGTGCTCGCCCGATGAATTGGGCAATTGTCCTGGACAAAAGTTATCTCCTTAAACTCATCAGCAGGGTAAACGTTGCGCACAGTGGGTAACATGACATCACTTAATACGTCAACGTAAGTCGAGCTGTTGGCGCGAGGAGGAATATATTCAAGTTCCTCTGGCCCTGCTGCACTCATCCACCCCCACATGTTAACTGTGATTCGACCTGATTCTGTATTGGGGACTATGTTTTCTTCACACCATCGTGTATTATTCTTACGCCATAAATGAAGTCTCCCTTTTTGGCTGGATTTAAATGTCTTTTCGTCTGAAAATATAGTCGTGTCCCAGTTGAAGTCTAAGTATTCGCGGGCAAAACGTAAACGTTCTTGTTTATGTTTTTCCGTCAAATATGGTTTTTGAGCTGGTTTTCGATTATGTAAACCTTCTGCGTGGAGTACACGGCGAACGGTTCGTAAAGACGTGTCGAATAATTCGGCAAAACGTCTTGTCGGTATGAAACCACTTGTTTCATATTCGCTGACCACATGTGCTGTCGCTGCGCCTCTTTTATGAGCTGGGGTCTTCCGCTTCGCTTTCGACTGGCAAGGCTACCCTCTTCCTCATGTCTTTTCACCCACCGACTCACAGTATTTCTCTAAAACTAAAAAGGAGTAGTGTTAGGCTATTTAGCAAAATACTAGTAGATTAAAACGTTTAAAAAAAATAACTACTAGGATCAGGAGTTAGGTATACTTTAATTAGATGTTTGATAAAATAATTAAATCATAATACTCACACTCAGTCCGGTTTCATCAGATATTTGTGATATTTTAAGTCCGCTTTTACGCAGCGCAATAATATTCGCTTTCATTTCAATATTTATATTTGCTTGCATTTCGAAATGAACTTTAACACCGCTAATATATTAAATACACGTCACTAACCCACAATAACAACCAACCAACAACGTTCTATTTAGTCGCGGTGAATGAGTCGTAAGTTAACTGCATCTGTCTACCTTAATATCATTGTTTATTTAGGTTTCTGTGGGTATAATCATAAAGTTTTACGAGTTAAGTGAACAAGACGAACGTTACAAGGAACTAGACGAGTGATTTTTTAAACTTTAAAAAAACTATCACCGCGCGTGAGATTTGAACCCGCGACTCGCTACACATGAACGCGCCAACCCAAACTCGATAACCGATTAGCTATCATGCCATACACCAGAATGTTTGAATTTATGAACTACAATAATTTGTAAACTAATGAGTGTGTGTGTCTATAGTATAGAAATGACTTATTATAAGAAGGTCGTAAGTTAAAGCGAAGTGTCAATCTATTCGTTTGTGAGGTTGCTACTGCACTTATGACCGCTACTGTACATATCAAACTATATCGCCTGATATTATTTGTGTTGTTTCGCTCTAGTGGCTGAATGATGCGAGACCTATCATATATTTGCGAAAAATCTGTATTTACGTTTGAAAACTACTTAAAAATATTACTGTTTTTCTAAACCAGTTATGCTTAAGGGGGTGCAACCGACGTAACTTGAAGGTTCGCAAAGAAATATACATGTTGTGTAACTTAAAATCCTTATAAGAATTTACTTCTCTTAGAGAGTCGCTGTTATATAAAAATGTGGCAAGTATTTTTAAGGGCCTGCATATCGTAAAAAGTATTCATAATGCGCGGTATGTAACATGTAACCTTCATGTAGGTCAAAAGATTGAGCGCCATTGTCTTTGAAACCTCTTGCTAATTCTTCACTATAATTAAATGTTTACTTTACAAAACATTGGGTCTTACGGGTGACAAACATAAACGCAATTCAAATTATATATTGGCAGAGTTTATCGAAAGTCTTCTACAATTACTTTTGTTGATATGTTTTACTTTATAAAAGTAATTCGTTTGTTTTTATCAATATTCTTAAAACTGTTTTACTATTGCTACGTTATCTTGAGCTTGTGAAATTTTGGTTTTGCCTCTTATAATTATGTAATCTAAAATGCTCACTTTACATTCCTTCCATTTATTTCCTACTTATTAGTAAATAAAGTTATCGAATTCTTTACAAGATTATATTTATTTTCACTTTCAAAATTCCCATTTTAGCGTCTTACATCACGCGATTTTTATATAATAATGAAAACATAACAGAATAAATAAACTGCCGTTTCAAAGGAATAAGGCTCAGTTTAAATATTAGCTAAGTATTCCGCTCACTGATTATGAGTAGATAGACAACAAACTTATCACAATATATTTGTAAATCTATTGCTCGATTCGAGGCAGCCTCGACGATAGCAATTTTAACGCATCGAATCACATTGAATAGCAAAAGTTTGATTGGAAGAAATGTAAATCCTACTAGATAGAATTCCACATACATACGTATGTGGAATTCTATCTAGTAGGATCGGTAGTAACATCTAAGTGAAAATGCTGGAAAGATAGTACATAATTCGCCAGATTGAAGTAAGAGGCTTCCTCGAATCGAGCAACAGTAATATCACGAGGCATAAACAATAGTAAAGACTTTATCGTTCTGAAACTGATCAACAACAAATCAAGATGAAATGAACAATCTACCGACGATAAAGTTCTATAGGAACGACGATTTTATCACGAAATCAGGTTGTAGTGTGAAGTAGTGTATGTCCGAGGTCATAGAATATTTTTTATACCCGCTTGAAGTAGCTGATGTGTAGTGTCAAACCCTTAGTGTTACAGTTTTTGATGTAAGTGTTACAATAATTAATAATATATTGTATTATAGTAATGTATGTAGGTACCGTCTTGTTGAGTTTGCTCGGAATGTAATTAGTTACAAATTCTGTGACATTATGAAAGTATTATGCACGTACCTTCCATAACATGAGCTTAAATACAAGTTATAGAGTATTTTGGTAAATGAGCTCAAATACCTTTTCGACCATTTAATGTAGGTCTTTTGAATGAAATCGACGGCCAAGTCTTCTTTCAAAATAATACGAAAGCAGTAGGGCCTTAACAATACAGTGCTTTGTTTTTAATTGGTACCGTGTCAAAATCATGATAACACAATTTTGATGTTACATTGCGAGCAAAACTAAATCGTACGTAAATAAAAGAGAGTTTGAGATACGGAATGAATTTGTATACTGGTAGGATTATCAAGTATATATCCTTCTTTATTATTATTATTGTACTTAAACTATTATTTTGTATGTAATAATTGAAATTTTAAAGCTTTATTTCATAGCACTGATTTATCTATGCATTTAATTCATTCCGTTTTTTGTATAACAAGCGTTGTGGTTTGGCAGCTGAATATTATCATTTCTGTTTCGAATAGTTGACTTTCTTTCCGAAATGGTAGTTTTATGGTATTTTACTACCAACTTATGTACATTTTGTACCACTCAGCGCAAAATATCACAATTAGCAGTCGACTATTTTGATCAGAACGTATTTAAATATAATTTATTTGAATGTATAATTTAATCACCATGCTTGTTTATAATGCGTCTTAGGGGGAAAATAATCAATAATTGGGACCAAAATATCAAAATTTATTTCCACCAGATCGTAGTGGCGGGCGCATTATCCATTTTAATTATCCGATTGATTTCACTTCCAGTTTAATTTAGTCTCATGATTTCTCTAACAATAAATCTAAGGCATTCCTATAGACCACTACAAAGACAGCATGGTTGTGGAGAGCTTCTACAACCGATAAATATCAATGTAGTCAAATGTTGTTTTCTCAATAGGTTTCACGAACTTACTGTATCCATGCCCATCCAAAGGATATTCTATAGTTTGAGACTAAATCAAACCGATGTTTAATGAATTTAGAGTGCTTCTGTAATTTTGGTGCGTAGTTTTATTTTGAAATTAAATCGTTTGGTATTTCTATACGATCATTGTATTATAGTTGAATCCTACATACAGATTGGGTCATCACAAATTAAAGAAATGCTGAAAAACTAGTCGTCGAAGTATTAACATCTCAAATGATTGTTTATTCTTTATTGATTGATCTCTTATTGAAATTATTACAAACTTGGTAAACATTTCACCGATAGTAGTTTTAACCAGCGGTAAAACGAATTAACATAAAACTATCGGTATGAATACAGGAATGGATTACCTCACAGAGTATTGCTGTCATTAATTGTGATTTTTAAGCTATTGCATAGCTTTTATCGGAGACTCTGAGCGCGGCGACCGAATGTAGAAATTCCGTAACGAAAAACGGGAACCTGACACCCCCCACTCCAACCAATATTATAAATGCGAAAGTTTGTGAGGATGGATGGATGGATGTTTGTTACTCTTTCACGCAAAAACTACCGAACGGATTTTAATGAAACTTTACAGTAATGTGGCTTATATATCAGAATAACACATAGGCTACAATTTATAAAGATTTTATGTGATTTAGCCATAATATAACGATAAGTATCCAGTAAGTCGGAAAAAATCCTGCCCTCTGAGATCTATCTTTGCGTGCGCTGCCTAAACCGCTGGAGTTACATGAAAAGAATGTATTGTGGGGTTGTTTGTCTTAAAGAGTTCTAAATAAAAGTCCGCGACAGCATATATCTACCTTTTATGTGGAAGCCATTATAGCCAAAATAGTGAGCTATAAATACATTTAAATTGAATACTTTTTTTAAGTTGCATATTTTAGAGTATTTAGTTAATTCGTATCAAAATAAATACCTTCATCGCTTTCGGTATTTAATGTAGATAAAATTTGTATTTTACACTAAGTAATTTGGACTAATATTTTAAAAGTTAGAACGATAAGAATGACCTGCGATGAGTCGACGGCGGGCGCGCAGAACGAGGGTGGAGGGGCGGGATAGGCAATGACGCGCGATCGCCGAGTGCGCGACCCGAACGCGGGCAGACGCGTGAGGGCAGACGTCATTGACGGTTGTGTAAATTCTGCGATTTAGGGGGGGGTATAGGGGTATTTTTAAAAAAAAATATTTTAAATCAACAATATTATCTTCTTATTTTTGAATATATGCTATGCAATAGCTTTACCGCGGCAGTCCTCGAGTGCCACACGTATTTTTTTTTTTTAAATAATATTTGTGATGAACTCAATCAGTAATTTGGGACGTATGTAAATATAATTATTCCCAAATTTTCGTAGTTCTTCCATTGGTTTCAACATAATGGAGATTTATGAAGCAATAATTATGGTTTAAATCATTTGTTCGTAGTTAATCGATAGAAACGAATTTTATTAGTTTATAATATTATATTAATTTAGAATGTTTATCATAAAATGTATAATTATGTGTTGAGTGTCATCATTACTACGATTATTCGCACAATTATTATGATTAATTAAATATTTTATTTTTGTGTAATAATACGATTATTATTGAGATATTGATTTTATTTCATATCAGGCGAAATGTGGTACACCTCTGCCTCACCCTTAGGGGAATGCAGGCGTGATGTTATGTTATAATTTTATTTTATTTTAATAATAACCCACCTGGGTGTATCGCCGGCCGGCGATCTTCAACAATTGTAATAAACAGCCCATATTATTAATTATTATGTAATTCGTAATATTTTATTCAACTGTATGTAACTGATTAGTTGATTTCGGCGTGTGGCGGATGTTTCGACATGGTATAGAATCAAGGAAGAATTGTATATGTTGATGAAATGTATTGAATAAAACTTAATTATTAATTTATTTGTTTTATATTCCAATACACCACTTTTTACTACACAGGGTACAACCAACAACCCAACTTAAATATCTGCTGAAAACTAAAGGTGTACCAGAGTATAGCGTACTCGGCAGGTAAGTTGCTTCTGTTTAGTCATTTACGTCTCTACGACAAACATTTCCTCAGCCGAAAGCTATAAGTATTTGGGTATGTCGGAAGCGTTAGGCATCAACTTTGCTGACATGAAGCAATCGTTGAAGGAGCTCTTCTTTGGCCGCCTGAAGAAGGTATTAATTAGTCTTCTTTCGGGCAGAAACAACGTGTGCGGCTTCAACGGTTGGGTCATGCCGGTGTGACTGTGTGTCATATCCTCTAATTTAATAACAAATAATTATATTGATTTTAAAACCGACAAATGGTTCGGACAACTTAGAAAGACATAAACTCTCTATTTTATGGGAAACAAACTATTGACACGTACCACAAAAGGTCGGATACAATAACTTTACGAATTCTAAAGAAATTAGAAAAATATCCAATTTCTAATCTCAACTCACAATACTAGTGTCAGCATCTGGTAATCATTGAGTCGGGCTCAGGCACTTTAAGGACCCTTTTAACACAATTGAGAAATTGTAAAAACAGCCATAAGTCTATTCTGCGAAACTGTGGGAAGCGCGGCCAAATAGTTAACATGCGGCTCTCAAAGTTAGGGCGAACAAGCGTGCGCTTACATGAATATTATGTAAGGTAAAGAAACCAACAAACAAATAGAAATCTAGAATCATGCTTGAAACTTAAAAGAATAACTTATGAACCATTCAATAGGCATGCAAAGCCGATGTTCCCATTGATGGATCTATCTATTATCCTATAACTGTATGTAGTTATGATATTGGATTAATTGTTTTATTATTCTAGCAGCTAGCTATAACACTTGAATAGGTGTTGTGCTAAAAACATAATTGTATATTTTATATAATACAATATAATATTAACTATAACTTTGACTTGTCAATTGCAAAAGCTTGACATTCCCTCGACCCAAAGCAATGGACAGTAATACAGCCACATCTGGCTATCATAAATGTCCCGATACCCGACCTATTCGGGCCATTGGAAATAATTAATAGATTTTAAGTCTTCTTCTTTCTTTGTTCCAAAAACTTGTAAAGGGGCTGAGAATTCGATGTTCAGCATGGAATATTTTAGGAATGGAGAGGACGGATATTGTAAGACAAGCAAGGCAGTTGGTTTTGATTCGCGAAAGGCGACAGACATCAGAGTCCGTAGCTAGGCTAGGTACAGTCATACCGGTTTTGATTACTCTTTCGGCATACTCAAATGTGATTTCTCTTTCGGCATACTCAAATGGACTCAGACCGAACTCTACGCCCTGGACAGGAACGTACACTCCTGACCTCAAACCGGATGCATCACCCACGTTCATCGGTGATGAGACTGTACATCCCGCGGAAGTGCGGGGGTCGAGGCTTTGTAAATGCGCAGACCCTCCACAACCGCGAGGTGTGCAGTCTCAGGGCATATTTTTTTAAAGCCGAAGTGGGTCGACCTTGATGTGGTCGCAGTGGACAAGGGGCTCATCCCGCTCTCCATGGCTATAGAGAACTGGCGCAAACCTGTGGTACTTACTACCGAACACCGCAAGGAGGCATGGCAAAGCAAGGAGCTGAAGTTCTATCGGGCTGATTATGAGGCCGGTGTAGATTTCTTAGCGTCCGTATCCTGGTTGCGTTTCGGTGACCTTTTCGGAGAATCTGAAGGTTTCGTCTGTGCAATTATGGACGAAGTTATCTTGACGAATAACTACCGGAGACATTATGAAGGACGGTACGATTATTCACCAGCAACTTGCCTTGAAATACAAACTTGTGGACTCTGAGGTACCGTATTACAAGTATGTGCCCGACCCAGTTCTCGAAAATGACCATGTCACGTTGTACTGGCATCGGTCATCATTACTGACAGGACTATTGTAGCTAATAAGCCTGATATAGTGGTGATAGATCGATTAGCGCGCCGCGCAATGATAGTCGATGTTATCATTCCACATGACGAGAATCTCGTGAAAGCTGAGGAGAAAAAATAATAATATCTCGACTTAGCACACGAGGTTGTTGACATATTGTGTAATTTGAGCTCGGCTATCATTATGCCGATTGTCGTAACGGCCAATGTCCTCATGGCCGAAAGCCTCGACCAACATCTGTAGAAGCTCTCGTTAGGCGGTTGAATCAAGGGCCTGATTCAGAAGGCAGTACTCCTCGATACGGCTCGCATTGTGAGGAAGTTCCTGTCTCTGCAGCCCTTACCACCGGTAGCTTGGACCGAGGCTCCCGGACCTCTATTTTTTATATTTTTAAATGTTTATTTTAAGAAATATTTTAAAATGTTGATAGTAAGAGAATCTAGATGAATAAACGAAATAATAATAATAAAGCCTTTTATTCCGAAACTAGACAGCAATTTGTGTAAATTAAATATGATTTGCATGCCCATGTGACAGTAGAACAACGAGGACTTTCATAATAAAACATCAATGTAATAATTACCCATGTTTGCAAAGTAATAAATGATTTATTTTATGATAAAAAAAATAACAAAATGTCTCGAATTTCGGTGTGCCTCATGGCATATGCCTCCTCTAACAATTTCCATTGTTGTCTGTCGCGAGGTACCCTCCTCTAGTTTGGACCGGCTGTCAGCTTTATTTCATCCTCCCATCGGGAAAGCTGTCTTCCCTGATTTTTTTTGCCATATAGTTTAAAAACTTTATTATTCCTCATTAAGGATTAACAATAATTCACTTACATTCACTTCATCCCTTGGATACCATTCTAGCACTACCTTGCTCCACTTTCCTTTAGTGTCTCGCATCATAGGGGTCGTCCATTAATCACGTGATGTTTTTTTAGCAACTTTGTAACCCCCCCTCCCCCTTGGTGATACGTGGTGAGGTTTTAGACTAACCGCTTCCCCCTACCAAAGCCTCGTGTATTTTTTTTGGTGCAAAGCAGACTATTATATCTTTAAATAGAAAGAAAGAAAAAAACATATTTGGGTTCGCTTTTCGGTTTAGAAATGCGCGTTAAACGAAAAATCTTATACACGAGATATCTCACCTATCCCCCTTGTGATATTTCGTGATTTTTTCCGAACGTGATTTATGGACGACCCCATATGGCCTGTCCACGTCCACTTCTGTTGGTCTATTCTTGTTAGAATGTAGGTCAGTTTTGTTCTGGCCTGACAATGAGACATGACATGTCTCATTAACATTGTTAATAAAATAATGATATGCCGTATCACATTCTGATTTTCTAGCAAATGCCCTTAAAACTATTTATAAAATACAGATGTAAAAGTTGTAAGTTTTCGGCTCTCACTGTCACATGTAATGAACATATTGGGTACTGATAAATCAAACAAAAACATAATTAAAGCCATTAAATTTTATTCGTGAAAAATTGAGCGCATTTGAACTAAGCCTAAACAAAAATATACTTAAAATTAACTATGTACGCTAAAATTAATACAATTACTGAAATATTTACTTCATTTCAGTTGTAATTCATTGACGCGACATCACTACTGAACTCGGAAAATAAATACTTTACGTTCATTGAGATTTAAAAAAATATTCGATATTATTCAGTCTTATTAATAATTAAAATTAAAAAAATGGAATTTAAATAGAATCAAATGGAATGACACATCAATCATTACCGTTAATTACAATTATTAATCATTATTAAAAACATACTCAATACAATGAAAATAATATAATATTATAATAAATAAATATAAAATTGGAAAACTGCACCACGACTTTATAAACGTAATTATTTAACATTAGATGCCATAGATAAATGAGTAATTAGATAATCATTTATAATTATTTGTAATACTGTTACTTGAGAGAAAGCCCTTAAAACACACATAATTATCATAACATTTATAATTATTAATTCAATACAAGTCAATCAATTAGCTTATGGTGCAGTTTTAATTTAAAATACAAAGTCAGATCAAAATTATTCAAATATACCTCTATTTTTCAATAATAATTAAAATAAAACTATGCTGGATGGAATTGTAGGACATAATAAAACATATTTGAGAAATAATTGAACGGACATAAAATGGCAGTGAAATAATTTGAGATTATCTAAAGCGCTCAGAATTTTTGAGTAATTTTTTTCATCCCTTTGACTTATTTATCGTATAACTAATTTATTTAATATTAACTTGTAGATTTTTATGCACTCGTTATTCCTAATTATGATATAAGAAATTTCTTTTCGGAGTGATAATATTATTATCGTAGTAAGAATATGACAATATCATGCCGACAATAGTTTCCAGTCTTACAAAAATCATTGAGTGAAGAGTTATACCGATACATAAGTGAAAGAGACATTATATTATATTATAATTGTTTATTCTATCTAAATCGCGGTGTGGTGCGCGGTACACGTACGTGTAGTACAAGCTACCTTCAATAACAACCATTTAGCACAAACCTTGTAACTCTATACTGATATTATTTTATCTTTTTCTACAAAATCTTAACAAATTCTTCGTATTTGATCATCACTGGTATTTTTAATACAATTGTTGACTTTTGATAACTGTCATCTATAATACCGAAAGTGATAAGTGACTCCCCCGTGCCTCGGACAGCACGTTAAGCTATTGGTCCCGGCTGTCATTCGTGGATCTTTGACAGTCGTTAAGAGTCGTCAGAAGCCCGAAAGTCTGACACCAGTCTTACCAAGGGGTATTGTATTACCCAGTTACTGGTTTGTGGAGGCCAGATAGGCAGTCGCTCCATGTAAAATACTGGTATTCAGCTGCATCCGGTTAGACTGGAAGCCGACCCCAACGTAGTTGGGAAAAAGGCTAGACAGATGATGATATTCACTGATACCAATGAATGATTTATTTTTAGTTCGAATTCAATTAATTTAATAGGAGATATATCGCCACTATCGAAACATTGTTAAAATTCTGTAGAAACTGATCAATTTTCGCAACAAAGCGAATAGTAATAACACTAAAATTACAGATTATTATGCGTTAACACTAATAGCTGGATACATCAATAATTTTAGATTTATTACAAGTCTTTATTATTGTCAGTCCGACAACACGCCTTCTATAACAGGAAACTTGACACAAGTTGAAATGTTTATGAAAAAATACAAAAATAAATTAAATAAGACATGTCATGTCAAAAAATACTCATATCGAGACGGTTTATAATCATTTTCATTTTATTAAACCTATTAAAATAGATTAAAAAATACTGCGTATTGGGTGAAAAATCTAACTTAACTTACACTAAAGATCATTCTCAACTTGTATCAAAAATACAACTTCTTTCCTTCCTTCGTTTCTAGATAAACTAGCATCTAGCATTACCCTACGGTGTCGTTAGAACAGTGCGAATTGAAATAGTTGCGATGAGCAATAAGCAGCGTTGTAAACCAAGTGTTTAAGGCACTTTGACTGTAATTCTATTTAAAACTATGGTCGACTTTTAACTTAGGGTCCCGTAAGCAAAATTTTATTATTATTTAATCAATAATAAAGGCATAAGTCGTATTGTCATGGGAAATGCAAGATTTTGTTTTCGATATTTTAAAGTGGTTACGAAACCCTTTTGAGATATATTTATGGATACAGAACATAAGTTTATAAAGAAAGATTTAAAAAATCGACCAAACAACATTCAGGAAATTACGCATAAAAGTATGGCGAAGGGATATCACACCCCTTAATAGATCGTAGTCTTCATACACAATCAATTCAGGTCGATTTAATGACTATATTAATAATTTAATTGGATTAAAATCACTTAAAATTACAACTAAATTAAATCACATATTAAATTAAAATTGAAAGTTTCGTAGTTCACTGAGAATCGTTAATATTAATAGTAAATCATTAACAGTTAGGATCGTTTTTTTTTGTGCTCTTAATACGAGTTTGTCGATAGATGGCGCTAGTGTAATATGAGTATTGCAACATTTAATGATTTTAATTAACTTATATTCGATTAATATTAAATTTATCAAGTCGAACAAAACGAAGACATGTTTATAATGAATGAATTTTATGCAACGAAAGTTTAATTAAAAATGACGCCAATTTTATTATCATTTTGACTATAAAATCACAACAATAATTATTTTTGCTTTAGGGAAGTTTTAGAAAACCAAACAATCATAAATATCCTACGAAACTCATTGTTACATCACTTATATCTTTTGATAAAGCTTTTCCCAACTATTTTATTCATAAAATAAACGGAATACAAATCATCCCACTATGCAAAATCCCACAAATTCATGACAAAATTTCCCATATCACCAACTACATTTTACATACCACTAGCGCCACCTACTGTCATTCCCGCTCAACTCTCTGTTCGCGCGTGACTTCGGCCGCGATCACACGTCTCCCTTGAGCGCGTACATCACGCTTGTTTCGAAGGACGCGGCCACCGTGTAGTTCTTTGTGAGGAGATAATTAGTTGTCTTGTTGCGGGTTGTGTCGTTGTTGAATTGTACTTCTATCATCTGTGAAGATTTTAAAATAATTTGTAAAAGATTAATTCTGAAACTAAGCTGATAGGAGAATGGACGTTAAAAAGCAGCAAAGATTTATTATTTAGCCCTGCTGCTGAAAGGAGATGGTGTGACGAACTGGATTCATATCTATAGGACTGTCTTCAGAACGCAGTAGACAGAGACAAGTGGAAGGATCCTTCCATCTCTCTTTAGAGTTAAACCTAAAAATTCTAGCAAGGATGATATAAATGAAGTTTTTTGAAAAAACTTTGCGAAGGTTAAATAATAAAGCAGTAGATGAGGAATGGAATCGAATGGTTTCTGTGGAAGTTGGCATATTACGTGGGCGTTCACACGGCAAATTCTCACTGCTCACGGTTAAAATCAAATACTGTTTTACAAAAACTTTATGTATGATCGCAACTTTATACAGTAAAATATCTGAAAATTTGACGACGTTACGAGTTACGTAGGCTATGTCTGATTCACGAAGTCAGTGATAAGTATTTGATTTGTAAGGTTTTAAGCCCTGAGTCAATTTCATACTTTACTATAGGTACCCCATTCTCACCTGTAAATGTAGCCTCTCATCTTCAAACGGCAGATGCGTGAGCGCCGGCAGAGCATTGTTCCCGCCCAGCACCACGTACCCGGCGCGCGCCGCGTCGGCCGCCAGCAGGACCGTCAGCAGCGGCAGGCACAGCACGCGGGAACTGAACACGCTCTCTTGGCTCTCCGTCTCTTGGTAGGTCACCTGGAAATGTACATGAAGAGTGCTACAGATGATCGGGCAGTAACGACAGATCGTTTCTTACATGTACACTTGCGAACAGAACACAGATGTATTCCCCGAAGGAAAATGGATGATACACTCAAATATCTACAGTTATGTTTTAGTCCCATGTCACATGTAATAATAGCAAATCCAAACAGGTTGGTTGGAGCTTAGAATTTACTAATGGAAATATTCAACGAGATTGCTCGATTTGGGAATCGAAGCCAGAAACCGAAATGAATAATATTACTAAGTAATTTATTTTATTTCAAGAAAATTACCTAGAACAGATAAGTGTTAAATAACCGGGTAACACAATAACCAGTGTTGAACCCTTCGGTGCGCTATACTAACCTCTCTAGGATGCGCAGTAGGACTCAGGCACGCGTGCAGCGCGCGCGCCGCGCCGCGCAGCGCCAGGTAGTCGCGCGCCGCCGCGCGCACCACCACGCCGTCCCACGCGCGCGCGCGCTCCAGGTAGCGCGCCGTGGCCGAGCGCGAGCCGCGCGGGACGAACTCCACGAACGTGCCGTTGTACTGCGGGCAGGCACACAGACTCGTTCAATTCACAATTGAAGTAACTAGGTATACATGTTTAGAAACAATTGAGCCAATATTTTTATGAAGCATTGCGGCAGACATATCCAGCGGCTTCCCGCGACCTCCAGTAGGAACCATTTAACATTATACAAATTTCAGGGGAATTCCTAAACTATAAAAGGAAGAGAGAATTGGTTAAAAGAATCAGCTTCGCTTTTCAGCTTTCGAAGGAAACTAAAACTGCATTTCCTGCTTTTCGAACTACAACTCTAATCTTTTTGTAAAATAGATCAAACTGCACTGTACTACGCGATAGTATTGCTGATAAGGGTTTAATTCCGTAAAAGGATGTTATGAGGCTCGATTTGCAATTTACCTTGCTAACTTTGTATTGCTGTTAATAGAGAAAAATATAACACTAGCTTCTGCCTACGACTTCGTCCGCGTGAAATTTCTTGTCCTCCCCCTCGCGGCGCGTCGTCCACCCGCGCTATTACCTCGCTTAGTGTTCTTTCCGATTGTTTTTTTTTGCTCGACTGCTTAAGGTCGTCGCGTGATGTTAAATAGCCTATAACGTTCCTCAAGAATTGAGCTACCACGTGCAAAAAAATTATTTAATTCCGACTGGTAGTTCCAGAGATTAGCTACTACAAACAAACAAAACCGGCCAAGTGCGTCTCGGACCACGCACAATGAAGGGTTCCGTAGTTGGGATGAATTTATCCCAAGAACAAACTTAACATTGTAGTTGAAAAACATGTTCTCCCATCACGTATGGGATAACCATGAGACCATTGGTCGATTTTATTACTCATTAACCTGTAAAGCCTACTTATCTGTGACAGTTTTCCTTTTAACTTCGTTATAGCTGGCAGACCCCCCCCCCCGCCAGCATACTATACTCTAACAAAAATTTGCACTTTAAAGCTTAATGTTTCGCAAAATTGAAAAATGGTTTTCACACACCCACAATATTTTTAAACGACCTTTCCAACGACACCCCACACCACGTACACGTAGTGGGGATGTTTTTTTTTTCTCGTCTATCCTAAGACGAGAAAAAAAAAACATCCCCACTACGTGTAGGGGAGGTACCCTTTTTTCTTGTTTTTATTTTAAACCCTTTGTCGGCGTGATTAATATGTATACCCATGCCAAATTAGCTTTCTAGTACTAACAGTCTCTGAGCTAAGCCGAGGACACACAGACAGACGGACATGGCGAAACTATAAGGGTTCCTTGTTTACTACGGAACCCTAAAAAACGAACAAACGCTTCTTTATTATGTATGCGCCCTGCAGTTTCACCCGCACAAGTCTCGATCGCGTGGTAATATCGGAATAATATTTAATACCCATGTGCCGAATTTCATCCAAATTCGTTCAGCTGTTTTAGCGTAAAAGCGTAACTAACAAACAAACATCAAATCTTTTCTCTTTATTATATTAGTTTAGATAAATAGCAATAGAAATTGAATCAATAATCTGACCTCGCCTATGGAATAATAAATAGACTGAATTCTATATCTACTAGATTTTCAAAGAAGCGAAATAACGGCCTATTCGGCCTTATAATGAGCCGCGCATAACAACTAATGGGTAAAACAAAAGGTCAAGGAATGTGTTAACAATGGCCGAATGGCGTGAGAATGGCAAATCAATATTATACTTAAAACATCTATATTTGTTATAGATGTTTACAAAAAATTGCTTTCGTTAAAATTTTCCTTTTCCGTTCATACAAAAAGGAGGCCTGCTTCCCACTAGCAGAAACAGTAGCAATCATAAAAATGTACTTACTTAGGTGTTATTTGTTTCCTCGTTCCCATATTGAAATCACGGACGGCATTAATCCCATTAAAGTTCCCCATTTTATTACGTGTGTGGTGACGTAGCTTCGATGACATCACCATAATGTTTCTAAACTGATAGTTATGACTCAGAAACCCGTCTCAACAATGAAAAACGATTAGTCAATATGGAACATAACTGGTTGAAATAGATAAAGTCTTACGACGAAAATGGGAGAAGCCTATGTTCAGCATTGGTCTATTCTAAATTTGTTGGCATTGTTTATCATGACACAGCACGACCACCGATGACGACGACCAACATACATTAATTACACGGCGTCAAGACGTGTGTTTTTTATGCTAGGGCGAGCCAGGGTCAGCCCAAAATATTTTAAGCATCTTCGCCTCGACTTGGGCTTGTTTTACTCCTACATCTTCTATATAATAAAAACCTTACATTCATTCATTCATTCACTGGACAAAGCACTGCTCAAACCGCTGAGTTTAGAAGCATGAAATTTTGCACAAGTGTTTTTTATAATGGAATTGAGCACTAAGGAAGGATTTTTGAAAATTCATCTCCTAAATGGAGTGAAAGTTTGTACTTATGGAAATTCGTTACCTATTTGTGCCAATGTGAAATCCTATTATTTTATAATTTATTGTTATACTCACAATCTCGCCATATAGTTTGTCCATGACGTGTATCTGCGGCGTGGGCGCCGGCGGCGGGTGGGAGGGCGGCGCGGCGTGGCGCGGCGCCAGGTGTAACTGTTGCACGAACGCTACTAATGCAGCTGATCCTTGTGCGATGCTGGCTAGCTCGTAGTCACGGGTCATGTTTGCACGAAACTTCTGGGCTCCTAGGGCTGGACAGTTTCATTGTTAGTTTAAAATCCTATTGGACAGCTCAAATAAATTCGTAGGTAAAAAAAGACTGATGAGTGAAATACATGGACCTTGAATCAAACTGATTATGAATGAACCACAAGAATGAATACGTATGCCAAATGCAGCCATTAAGTCTGCCCCTGTACATTTGTGTGCTTAAAGTATTTAATTAATAAATATCTTAAAATAGAGAACTTAGTTCAAGACAGACATCTTACAAAGTACGCAGCAAAAGTGGGACGATAAATGGTGAGTTCATTGACCAAATCTGCATAATGACGTTATTTCAAGTTTTGATATTAAAACGCGGCGCCAAAAAAGGCATACCTATGACACAACCACACAATGATCTTAAACCAAAGCTTAACATAAAACAATCCCAAATTGTTTTAAGTTATGGCAGGTGTTTCTTTACCCAGATTGAATGAAAACATTCTTAAGTTATTACAACGAATATTTGATAACAAAGAATATAGGAATGATGTTATGGTCTGTCATTTCTTATCTTAGTAACTGAACTGCAGATAGTAACCTACAGGATAGAATTAAGGCTGGAATAGAAAGATGATTCATGCAACATTGAAACTCCAAAAATACACACACCAAAAGTGTCTAGGGATCAAGTACATTTTTAATTATAAAAAATTTGAGAGGTGTCAAGGGACACCCGGATGGAACGAAGTTCGATGAGAGAGAGAGACAGACAGAGAAACATGCGCACGCCGCACAGCTTACAATAGCTTACTATAGCAAAAAGTGTTGTTACAACTTTTCGTGAGAATTTTTTCTGTCTAGCCCCCTTTCACAACGCGCGATAAGGAACTTCATTCCAAAAATTATCCAATTAATATTTAACAAATCTAGTGTTCCAGACTGGCTTCTTACTTTAATTCCTACGTTTAAGTTAACAACTTAAGTATTCCTATATGTATTTTGTAGAAAATAAGAAAAAAATTGAATTTTTGCAAATTGTGGGAAATTAACCTAAGTTAATGCCGTCAATTAAATGGCAAAAAAGGGAGAAATGAGAATATTTAAAATATTAATTGTAAAGAAAAAAAATATATTATCTTTGTTTCCATCATTGACACAAATCACACAATCCCACCGATTGGCATGCTTAAAATCAGTTCATCAAAATAACTTTGAGGAATGGCTGCCCACATTCTTTCTAACACTTATATTAATGATTATTATGTTTATAAATTGGTTTTAGCAAACATGTTATATATTAAATTATTTAAAAATTAGAGGAGAGTCATCTACTCAGAGTAGACGGTGTTTCCTATCCAACTACTCTGAGAAAAAACACTGAAACAAACTCAGAATTAGTAGGTATCAGACATACTGAATAATTACAAATTCAACACAACTCACCAACAGTATCCATATAAATCAGCAGCATTGTCATAACAGTCACAAATGTCAACACAAACAGCATCGCCGGCAGCAGCCTCCTGTACATATCATTGGGCGAGGTCTTCGTGAACACCGGTACTGACAGCCGAGGACTGACCACAGGTGGTGTAACTACAGGTAATGGTACTGTAGTTGTGGTCTTGTCTGGTAATGGTACAGTTGTTGTGGATTTATCAGGTAGTGGTACCATTGTTGTGGGTTTGTCTGGTAGTGGTGTTGGTACTGTGTCTTGTGGCTTGTCTACGGTCTCTGCAGGTTGCTCTTCTGGTAGTGGGTTTTCTTGGATTTTCTGGATGAATAAGGTTTGTATGATCAATTGTTGTGATATTAGAGATTGATTTACTTATAATTATTTTGACGAAAAACAATACAATTTCTGTTATGACTCATGTAAACAAATAGGTTTGCAGTCTATGATCAACTTTCAATGAATTTTTTACACAGAACTTTGGTGGCAATGTTACTATTGCTTGAAATTGAATTATTACCTCATGTAATGAAGGCATCTTTGTTTGTTCAGATATGCAAGATTTCACCATAATTTCCCAAAATTTTTCAAATTACACATGCAATTTATTGAATTTAGATTCTTTTTTTGTTAATTACTTGAGTAAAATACACTTGAAATTTCGCGTTACATGCTAAAATGAAGACTTACGTGTGCCACAGACAAGACAGGTGTTTATATTTTTTTGTTTAACTAACGCACAAACAGCTGCAAAGAGGGTCGATGCCAGACTTCTAGGATAAAAAACACATTTTGGTGCCTCACGTTAATGTCAAGTTTCATACTCAATTTGCAAGATACTTAATAAACATTTTTTGTATTATTACTGCAGAACGAGATATTTTTTTACAGTAAAACGTTTATGTGGGAGGTTTTTTCATTCCGTAATGGCAGAAAAATGCAGATAAAACTTACCTTTTCGGCCATCGTAACCTTTTGTTTTGTTCCTTATGTAAAATAAACACGCACAACGATCACTTTCTGTTATAAAATAGGTCCTTTTTTATATCACAAAACAAACATATTTATATAAACACAATTAGAATACTTTACACTTATCTATTACGTGAATAATACTGAATTTTTTGAAAATAAAATAAAATTAAACGTCAAAGAAGCGTGAGTCACTGACCGCATTGGTTGCGACAACATCAAAATTTTAATTTCTACCACACAGAGAATAAATCTACTAACCGTCGCCGTGCAGTGAAAACCTCGTAAAGGAAAATTGATTGCTTTTCTTTTTATTTATTTGTTGTGTAGAAACCCTCGTAATGCATGCGTAGAACTAGAGAATACAGACAGTGAGATGTAAGATGCTTCTAATGCCTTCTATCGTTGATAACGAGAACATCAGAGAACGTCAATGACGGCTATTCTTCAGACAGTTATTATCTTCCCTGTAAAATAACGTTTATTGCAATCACGAGATTTTCACTGCACGGCGACGTAACATACTATTATTAGCAGATTATTAGTAAATAGTTGGTGGTGTTGATGTTTTTTAGTTTGTGAAATGGTTTTCATTACTTTGACCGCGCCTGTTTAAGGGTTTATAGCTGACCTACTGTTACTATAATTATTTATAAATCGTCGAATAAAATTCTAATCCAACATAAAAATGCACTAATGCACGCGTAATATGACAACCATTTTATCTATTTTTCCGTCGACAAAACCTGTTCCTATTGTGGTCATGCTAAGCGTGCTAATACATAATAATGAAATACAATAGACGACGTATATTTAGTAACCTAAACCGCTTAAACTGTTCTTTAAAGAGTCCTAAAGAACCCTATAAGAAATCGACACGTGTTTCACCTCTCAGCGAGGCATCCTCAGGAAGGCGATTGACGTGTTGCGAACTCGGACCCGACGTGTGGACACGTCAACTCACTGCGCTCGACGCTCAGATTCAGATTCAGATTCAGATTCAGATTCTTTATTTGTTAACATAGGTAGTTACAAACAGGTGTTACATTGTCATATGCGCTCTATGTTTTGCCATTTGGCGTACAAATATGATGATCAATTTTACATTTAATTATTAATTATCTACGTGCAACAAATACTTTTATGAGTTTAAGGTAAACGCAGCTATCAACGACCCATCGAAAATCTGTAGTTATTACCGACCTATAAAAGTAATTCGAAATCTTTACGTTTCCAGAACTATTCTAGCTATAGGTAGGTAGGCAAAGTTACACACGCGTTTATTCCTTGAGCATCGTATACTTTTACGTTAGTGTGAGTAGCTGTGCAAAAAAGAGATAAAATACGTCAGTTACTGCGGGGCAGCGTGGATGCAGGAACTGTCGTACTGTTCCCTTGTTCCTTCAAGTAAGTACGTGACTTTTCTATTTAAGACATTTATACAAACAATATCTTATATTACTAAATGTATTCATTTAAGTATCAACTCTTGATTTCTTACGACATTTTATTAATAAAAAGTAATTTGAAACGATAAAACTTTAAATTAAAATGGGATGGTGTTAGCTTCATCAGTTTTAGTCGTGGCAGCTATCAACGACCCATAAGTCGGCAATGGCAGCAACGTAACTTTTCGTTTTATTTTTCTTTTATGTTACTAAATCACACTAACACAAGTATTTTTATGGACCAGTTTAAATCTAAGCTATCAGTCTTTATAAAAATCTATTAGCGACTAAACTTTTTTGTCTAGTTTTTACCTTTTAGCGTTGTCAATTTAACCAAAGTTATGATATTTTTTGAGGATCGATATTGAATAGTTACAGTAATAAATCATTGTTTTTGTGTTTAAAACAGTGTGCATTTGTTCATATTTTTTGTGACATTAATCAATTATAATCTATTTTATAGTCCGAAGGTCAATTGAATTAAAATAACCATATTTTTATGAGTCGGTAATACAATTTATGTTTATACTTACATAGGGTGGTTGCGCCGGCTGGCGACCAGTTAGCTGAGTTGCTGATTTTAGACGAATCAAAATATACGACATTTACACGCAAACTAGTTGACGACCATGTAAATTGGTCCTAAATATAGTCTAGTTGCGAAACAAAATATAAAATATCACGCTTCCATTCATAAATTATGAAAAATTATACGAAAAGTGCAAAAATTGCCGAAATGCTAGTTAACGACCAATTTTTTCAGTTGACGACCACTAGTATGCTAGATTACGGCCACTATTAAAAAACATAAAAATTTAGTATAAAACAACTTTTATGGATAAAAAATATTTTTTATTTATCACTTTTAATCAAAAATAATTAAATATCAAATAATCATAAGCATAAATAGTATTTAATCATCTGATTTAAAGTTTTTTTAATAAATTAATAATATAAAATAAATATTTTTCTTTGCCCGATTTAACCTGGTACAAATTTCGATATCCCTTTGGAGCTAAGACTATTCCAGTTTTAGGGCATAGAGAAGCCACTTTGTCCTATTCCACACAAGTTTGTCCTGTCCAGAACCAGGATGAGAAAACCAGCCCCATCCAATTGCTCAGAGGGGCGAGACAGGGGGATGTGATATCCCCGAAACTGTTTACCAATGCTTCAAGTCTTTTTCTTCCTCTTAGTTAATTGCTTCCGAGGGCATCTTGAAAAAACAAAAACTTATTTACTTATTCTAAATCAAATAATCACAGGTGGTCGAATACTGAACATATTTTAGTTTGCGGCCATCATTTTTTCGTACTAAATCTTATATTTGTGGATGAATTAAACAAGTTTTATCAAGAAAACATGTGGTCGTTTACTAAAGAATTGCATGTTTAGGCTATTACAACACCAATCCCTAAATTGTGTAACCAGAAATAAAACATTGAGAACATAATAAGCAAATCAAAATAAAACTGTGCGAGTCAGAATACGACCTCCTGGTCGCTTTCTAACGTATTATTAAAATATGTATTTCAGTAACCGACCACTGGGTTTTAGTTAAATATAAGGTAAAAATTGACTAAAATTCAATTAAACAATTGAAATCAGTTCATAATTGAAGTACCCACGCTTCTAATTCGAGTAAAAAACTTAAAATAAGTAACAAAACTTACCTTCGAACGCCGCGCGCCTTGCTAATTTTTTGCTCTTGCGCAGCAATTCCACACAGCACTAAGTCAAGCCGTGAATTGAGAGTCCTTTTTCTTTGCTTTGGGTCAAGCGGTTGGTGTAAAATGTAGTAAATTCTTATTACGTAACTATTCAAATAATATTTAAGGCATACTATTTATTTCTATTTTATAAAGAAAGGTTATTATCTTTAATTAAACAAACCTAGTCAGACAAGTGGTCGGTTACCGGAGGTGGTCGCGAAACCGGCGCAATGACCCTACTTTATTACCGACCCATGAGGGTCGGCAATAGCAACTATAAGAAGCTATTACCGATCGTATATAGATTATTTAAATTCAAATTCAAATTCAAATTCAAAAGTCATTTATTCAAACTAGGCTGATAATCAGCACTTTTCGAACGTCAAAATTACATAAGACAGTCCCCCAAAACGCCCACCCTTCACCACTTCCTAGTGCGTTAGCTGGGAAGAAGAAGTGGCGCAACAAACTCCCCAGCAGCACAGCTGTCTGTTCAGTTAGAAAGAAAAAAAAATGACTATATAATAGTATTCAACATACTTAATTAACCTAATTTAAATTATTATCCATATGTTAGCTAGCACACGCCAATATACCAAACAAAATCATCGAGAACTATACTCGGGCAGAAATAAAAACTAAACGTAAACAAAACTCAACGTCTTAATAAAAGCCTCCAGGCATAAAGGGCGTGCCCGCTTACATAAAGCTGTAACTGGAAGTTATAAATGATAAACTAGGACCATCGAGGTAAAATAAATAAACAGTTAATTACTAATAACAATAAATAATATGATCTATTGTCGAGGTCACTAGTTACATATTGCAATACAACTCATTAAAAAAAAACATTGTAATGAGTAGATTATGTCAACAATAAATTAAAATTAAATTAAAATAAACAATTATATGAACTCATATAACCTGTCAGTAGGTAAGCTAATTCTGGTGAAAGAACATAAAAATTGTCTTGAGTTAATCACAGCGACCAACTATTCTTATCATTTAAGTAGTCGTTGATAGAATAGTATGCCTTTGAACAAAGGTTGGATTTTACTTTCGTTTTAAACGCATTAAAAGGCAAATCTAGCAAAGAAGAGGGTAACTTGTTATAAAAGGTTATACCAAGCCCAACAAATGAGTTATGAACCTTATGAAGCCGGTGAAAAGGAACTCTTAGTTTTTCCTTATTTCTAGTGTTAACATTGTGAAAATCACTGGTCTTACTGTATAAATGTATATTTTGCCTAATATATAAGATGTTGGCGAAAATGAATTGAGATGCCACTGTGAGGATACCAATATCTTTGAAAAAATCTCTCAGAGAAACTCTGGGGCCTAGCTGGTAAATAGCTCGAACAGCTCGTTTTTGAAGGACAAATATATTTTGAATATCAGCAGCTTTGCCCCACAGCAGAAGACCGTAGGACATAACGCTATGAAAATAACTAAAATAGACTAATCGAGCTGTATCGACGTCAGTGTATTGTCTTACTTTCCTGACGGCGTAGGCGGCAGAACTGAGCCTTCCCGCTAGGCTCGATATATGTGGGCCCCACTGAAGTTTGGCATCTACTGTTATGCCCAGAAGTTTGTCACCTACTTTTATGACATAATAGGTACCTATTAATAAATGCTACTTCTTGGCTAAAGCAACATAAAACGTCTGATGCACGTGTGATGATGAATGTATTTTTTAAGTGACTTAATTTTTTTTTTTTGAAAGCAACATTTGTACCAAATCATATATGTAACTAATTAGTTGCAATTTATTTCTAAAAAGAGGTGAAGCAGTGACTGTGATGATTAATATTATAATGTTCAAAAATGATTATGATCTCAATAGCATAAGGAAATATCTTAGAGTTTAAAATCCTTAAATTAAGGGGACTACAGGACCTAAACGTGCCTAAATGCAAGTTTTATAATGCATAAAAGAATATGATCTACTGCAGTAAACAAAATCAGAAAAATATATGATATTCTTCAGGATATATGCTAGTATGATAGTGTATTGAAAACATAATACAACTAATTTGATACGATAGAAAAAAATCATGAAGATACCTCTAAAAATTTCTTTTAACGATTAAAAATCATATTAATTTACATGCAATCATTCTGATTTTTTGTCAGATTATTCTACAAGCTACATATTAGCATAATAGTGTTTTAATTTTTCACTCCAATCAATAGATTTTTTGTAAATCGCTAACTGCTTCATATTTTGCAATAAATTACCTGCGTCGTGTCATCGCGCTTCTCTTTCATTTCTATGCAGTCCGACAGTGACCGCGCTTTAGCTGTTGTAAGCCTCTTAAAAAATATATATATATATATGTGTATTAATAGTATTATGTAGATTAATTTAAATCTGGGAATGTCAATCAAAGTTTGTACCTCCATTATTGAGACTATAGCGCCGTACTTAGCCTTAATATTTAATTTGTGTGTGGATCAAGGAGTCTTCCCTGATCTAATGAAATATAGTAAAGTAATACCACTTTTCAAATCCGGGGACAGTAAAGACACCAATAATTATCCGTGTTGCCAGTTTTAAGCAAGGTGTTTGAAAAGTTAATGCTTAATCAAATGCTCAATCATTTTAACACCAATAAAATCTTACATGATCAACAGTATGGTTTCACCAAGGGACGTTGTACGACTGACGCCGGTGTCACCTTATTAAAACACATATTTACGGCGTGGGAAGAGACCCAAGACGCTATAGGAATTTTTTGTGACCTCTCCAAAGCATTTGACTGCGTCGACCACGAAACCTTAATCTTAAAACTTGAGTATTACGGCCTTGGAAAACTTGCGCTCAGTTTAGTAAAATCTTATTTAAATGATAGACAACAGCAAGTTCAAATAAATAGCGTCAATTCAATCGGTTTAAAAGTAAAAATGGGTGTACCACAAGGATCAATATTGGGTCCTTTCCTCTTTTTAGTTTATATTAATGATCTACCCCATTTGTTAAAAACGCAAATGGTGTTATTTGCTGACGATACTTCCTTAATTTTTAAAATTAATAGACGTGCATCAAATCTTGACGACGTAAATAACGCCCTACAGCAGGTCCAAAATTGGTTCACTGCTAATAATTTAGTATTAAATGGGGAAAAAACTAAGTGTATAAGATTTTCGTTGCCTAATGTCAAAAGTAGTAATTGTGAGCATTGAATCAAGAGAAACTAGAATTCGTCGATAAAACTGTTTTTCTAGGGATCACGCTTGACTCAAGGCTTCAATGGGGTCCTCATTTAACATCCCTTTCAGGACGATTAAGTTGAGCAGCATATGCTGTGAGAAAAATCCGTCAATTTACAGATGTAGGTACCGCGGGGCTAGTCTATTTTAGCTACTTTCATAGTATTATGTCGTACGGTATTCTACTATGGGGACGGGCTGCAGACATCGAGTCTATTTTTATTCTGCAGAAAAGAGCCATCAGAGCCGTATATGGCCTCCGCAGGCGCGACTCTTTAAGGGAACTGTTTAAAGATATTAACATCATGACCTTGTCAATATATCTATGAAAACATTATGTACGTAAGGAAAAATCTACATCTTTTTAGTAAAAGAGGTGCAAGACACAATTATATTACTAGGAATAGGGACCAATTACTTCAACCGGGTTTCAGGCTGGCTAAAGTGGACTCATCTTTCATGGGGTACTGTTTAAAGTGTTACAATAAAATACCTCCCCACATACTTCAACTGAATGAAACGAAATTTAAATCTTATATTAAACGCACACTATGCAGCCAAGCATATTATAAATTGGCAGATTATATTGCTGATAAAAATGCTTGGCCCAATGCTGGTCCTGCTCCACAAGGGCGCATAAACTAATTGATTAGCATTTGAAAATACAGTTGGAGCTGCTGAAGATTTTAAAAACTATCTTTGCATTGTATAAATTCAATCTCTTAACATTGTATTGCATAGAACATGTGTGAGTACTATGTACCGACTATAAAGCTACCATTAAGGTGTAGGGTATGTCTTTCATTGACTTGAATGTGCCAGGACACATTCAAGTCAATGAAAGACATACCCTACTGGCTGGGAGTATGTCATGCTCACTCTAATGTCTCGCTGACGGTGGCGCGTGTGTCGGATCATTTAGCTCCCTTCAAAATGGTTGAGCTGAATGGTGCTAATTCATTTGTCATGTTCGTGAACGGGCGCCGTAAGTAGGGACGGTCATCTCTTAGCTACCACGGCTTATTTTAATATAATTTAATTTTTTGGATTGTTTTTTTTTTTTATAATTTGTTACGGACGCTTTTCACGTTTTGCGTTGTTTTCACATGTATAACTTCAACATGAATGATGTAACCAATATTTTGTAACCATATCATGATTTAAAAGAGTGTCCGTGGAGTTTCTTGCCCGTTCTTCTCCATAGGTACCTACTACGCTTTGGAATGGGCATCTAGCTTCATCTTTCTGACTGACCGACCCCCTTGACAATTCAAAAGTGCCTGTAATTGGTTTATTTGAAATAAATGCTTTGAGTTTGAGTTGAGTTTGAGTTTGATTCCTAATGCTGGGGCCATAATGTCGCGATAAGGCGAACAGAGAGAGAGAGTGGGCGAAGTTTAGCCCACTCTCTCTCTCGCACAACACTCAACATTTCGCTGAGCAATAGAGAGCGTGTGAAGTAAAGTTCGCGATAACGCGACAATGTGGCCCCAGAATTACAGCGAGACCGCGGGCGCAGTGTCTAGAGAGAGCGCGTGAAGTGTAGTTCGCCTTATCGCGACAATTTGACCGCAGCATCAGCTAATCATTCATAGATAAAGAGTTCCTTGCGAAGCATGTCTAGACATGCTTCGCAAGGAACGCATTTCAACGGCATTAATTTTACTTTCATGCAAATTATGAACCATTTCTTAACTCCCATAGTTGGGTTAGACTTTGTTAACGGTCTTAATAAATTCTGTGTGTAGAATCGTATATCTTATTTATTTGTATGTACCTACTTAACAAAATCACATTCACAAAATACGTCTACGTAGGTATTGCGATATGGTTCGCAATTGCGTGATGGGTTTTCCACTGAAAGGTACAAAATGTTTCGGTAACACATTCATTGAGCGCACTGCTAATGAGTTGAGCGTGAGCTCATCGCCAAAGTCTGCATCATAAATCAGAACAAAAAAAAACCGGCCATGTGGACTCGCACAAGTCGCACACGAAGGGTTTCGTCTTTCGGACCTCTTGTTGTTATAGCGGCAATAGAAATACACAATCTGTGGTCTGCCTGAGATACAGCCCGCTGTCAGACAGACGGATGGGACGGACAGGGACAGCGGAGGCTTAGTAATAAGGTTCCGTTTAGTACCCTTCGGGTACGGAACCCTAAGATAGCAGCGTTCCTTGCATTTTATTTGCACTAAATGAATTACTGTCATGACGAATTAGAAATACTTTTAAATTGAAACTAAATGAACTCCTGGCTGGCTTATTGGTTATTAACATTAATATACTAAAAAACCCAAGATACACATTCAGTGTCTCAAAACCGTCCGCAAGAAAAGAGCGTACAATTGAGAATTGTGCGCTCATTTCAAATAGTATCACGTCGCTCACGTGATTGAACGCACGTCAAAAATGCCGAAGTGTTGATTGGAAAATTGTAAAAATATTACGTCAAGAACGTTAAAAAAGGATGTGATATCGTACTTTCGGTAAGTTAAAGAGTTTGTTGATTTGTTTATGTTGTTTTTATGACTAAATATAGGGAGCAATAGGTGATTTTGATTTAATTTGTCTTAAAATTTCACTCAACAGTCCAAGTATAATACGGCAAATTTCAATGGCCGCTTTTTCAGCGTAAGAACAATGCATTAAAACCTCCTTTTAAGTTAGTCGTACAATACAAATTGACCCTGTTCTTTTCTATAGTCGTTTTTTTAATTATTTATCTTAACTTTAGTTTTTTTTTTTGTATTTAGAATTAAATTAATATTCTTGTATAGTTTTTAACCGACTTCCAAAAGGAGAAGAGGTCATCAATTCGATGATTTTTTTTACGTTTTTATATTGATTTCCTACTTATTTTATGGGCCAAACTGACTAATTCTTTTTATGGTCTTTGTAAGAATAGTCTCTGGTTTTAACCTAAGTATTATGATAATTGTAACTTTTAAGTTTTAACCTAATTAGTTATTTAGTTTCGATAACAACAATACTTATTATTATAAAAGTATAAATATGAAGGTTAGTATTATAAGTAATAAGGTTGAATTTCCAAACAAGTATGTTTATATCATGACTACCTACGTATAGTTGGGGACAGTTTTGAGTAGGTATTAATTTTGTTCGAGACTGTGCATCTTGGGTTTTTATATATCAATGGTTATTAAAGAAAAACACCATTTTACTTTAGGAAAAGGTCTTTATTGTCAAAGTTTATTATAAATTACACAATATTAACGGCAATGTTAGTCAATAATCTGTAACTTTAGTTTACAAATTCGAGATTGACATATGAGATGTATAAGTATGTACAATGATAGTGTCTGTAAAAAGCTTTAAATCTCTATAATATATTTCAGCTGAAAAAATTGTGCAATCGGTGTAAAAATTACACAAATAACTACTCCTCTTATTTTTAAATAATTTTCTATTTTCATTCAATGATCGGAAAATGTACAATTAAATTATTTACATTATTGTCATGTTATGCAAAGATTTAGAGACATTTAAAAATATTTATATAAAGAATACATGAAATAACAGAATGTTTCTCACAGAACCTATTAGGTTTATACCTAAACTGCGCGTTTTTTGTCAACTGCATGAAATTGTATTACTCGTTGTTAATAGCTTAGCTACAAAGTATACACCTGTAATATCCATAAAAATTTCTCGGAAATAATAATATTTTTTCATAATGAAGGCTTCTTTTGTTTCTTGGAAATTATAACTCGAGTACAGTACAGAATCATAGGCAAGCTGGCTGAGCAATCTCAACGAATAGACAAGTATTTTCTTTAAATAATAATCGCCAACGACTCTTTTTTTTTTCTTAAATATATTTTTTATAAGATAAAATTAACTGTTGAGTTGTGTCAGTGGATTAAGCAAAAGCAAAATTTATGTAAATTTTTAAGGTTTTATTTAATCTAACTTTAAACCTATGATATTTTAAAAATTGATAGTCAATTTAGATATGCCCCTCATGATAATGACATGTATTTATTTAACAAAAAGTAATTGTGTATTTTCTTTCATATAATTTGATAGTAAATGTATTATGTAAATTAAATATTAAAAAAAGTTATTTAGAAATCACTATTATTATGTCTATCATCAAAAGACTTTAATATTATCATACACACAACGTAGCAGGCTTTTATCATTAATTGCACTGTATAAATTTGTATAAGTTTATCTATAATATTATTACAATAATTAACTATTAATAAAATTCTTAAGTATAACAGAAATTTGTGCATCAACATCTACAACTACAAAGTGTAAAATGATTTCTTTAATTACTTACTAAGATTTTTCGCTTAAACAATACGAGTACTTAATATATTTTTCTCAAATAAAATTATCTAAAATTCAAAATGAATACGTATTATTTCACAAAAGCAGCTGCAAAAAAACGGTTACTAGCTTTGTATTAAATATTGATCACAAATCTACATGTACGTGAATATAACAAGATGCCTTTTAGGCTCAACACTATATAAATAGAATTTAGCTCAAGGAATAAAAATAATAAAACGATTAAAATAAAAACATCCGTAAAATCTACTAGGTAATCGTTTTTTTTTCAATAGTGGCAGCTTTTGCAGTTGTTCTGCCATTCTATGAAAAATACCAACGAAATGTGAAAAATACGGTCTGCACAATAATTTGCGATTCGATTTTTAACATAAGTAATTATTTCAATCAACATGTTTGTGATACTAAGGCCATGTTTTAGGTATTATTACAATGATTTGGTTAGTAAAAACAACCCTGAAGGCGCTAAGTATATAATACTTATAACATTTTGAGCTAAGTATTTCATCAAGTATATACCTATTACAGTGCTGCTGATATTGTATAAAACAAGACATACATACATTATTATATTAAGTACTTAAATATTACGTTTACCTACATTTAAAAACGAAGGTAGCATTATCTACGCTCAAAACAGAAACCAAATAAATGAATATGAATGTCACTTTAAATGTATTACAGCTATATATTTACGCAACACATTTTCGTAAACGATTACGACTAATCTGTTTCATTTTGACAGTTCAACAACATTCATTTCGTTATTTACTTTGTTTAGCAGATTTTTTTTTCGAACTTGGGTAGTTAATGGATTAGCAATTTGTTTCAAAACGATACAGATTCTGATTGATCGTGTATTACGCAATTACGGTACTGCTCTTTGCGATTATAAAAAATGGTTACGGCAAAAGCCTTTTACCCTGCTGTTAAAATAATAAAATACAAAACTACTTATATTTTAATTTATAGAATTCGTTGCAGTCAGATATGACTTACAAAAAGTGGCTATCAAAAGAAAGATTTATTACCTACAATCAATCTGCCTAGCCTTTTCCCAACTATATTGGGCTTCCAGTCTAACCGGATGCAGCTGAATACCAGTATTTTACATGGAACGACTGCCTATCTGACCTCCACAACCCAGTAACTGGGTAATACGATACCCCATGGTAAGACTGGTTGTCAGACTTTCGGGCTTCTGACGACCCGTAACGACTATCAAAGGTCCACTGACAACTGGGACCAACGGCTTAACGTTTTCCGAGGCACGGAGTCTCGGTATGTAAAGATGGTCACCCATCCCTGTGGATGGGTGCAAGGTTAAGCAACGCTTGCCGGGGTTGATCTGTGATCAACCCCGGCAAGCGTTGCTTAACCTAATGGATCGACCCGTTCGGCTGTTATTACTTAGCCACGAGCAACCTACATCAATGAATAATTATTATGTTAAATAAATTAAAAAATAAATAATATTTACAACGACACGAAGGTGACGTTCAAAAGTAATAAGTATTTTATGTACCTTCTCATATGGATTAAAACATGACTTCTGTAATTATGCCTGCAAAAATCAGCGTCTGTGGTTTGGTTAGCCTCTTACTGTGGGTCATATCTGGTCGCAACCTCATTATAATTAGACGAAATTAATGTCTTTCGTTATTCACTGAGAAACATTACTCTACTTACACGTTACAGTATGTAAACAGCCCAAAAAGTTAATAACTATTTATTGTCAATTAACGAAGTCCATTCAGAAAGCGAGTGAATTTTATAATAGTACGTACTAAAGTTATGTTCGAAGAAGTTTTATTGTCTGACATTTCAAATTTCATAGTCTATAAGGAAAAAGATTATATTAAGTAACTTTTATTTTATATAAAAGGGTTTACTATAAATATTTGTTATTGTCAAGCACACGACGAATACTTATAAATAAATGATTCTAAATAATTATTAGTTATTGTCAATGTTTCCATTGCATTAGCATTTATATAAATTTAGTTCAGTTAAGTGATTTTTTACCGAATTTAAAACTGTCTCCTAAAGTCGGATTTCAATTCCGTACATACAATTATTTATTCATATTTAATTATTATTATGTTTAATAGTAATATCTAATTACTTAGATCAGTGGTTCTCTTTTAGGTAAATATACATAATGTAATGATTGATTAAAATTATTTTTGGGTCTGAGGACAATCAAATATTTTCATTCTTTCCCGAAAAACCTGAGCGATATTTTATTATAATAATATTGTCATTGCTCGGAGATAATACCTTATGTAATATCTCATTTTTAACAGTATACAAATACAATATATAACGAGATTTTTAGAAATATATAAATACAATATTAGTCATTAATGGTTTTCCCTACGGAAAATCTTGAATTTATTGATAGTTTAGCAATGTCATCCATCTACTATGTTTTAATACGCGTTGCTGCTGAAAACAGTTGTTACGTTTAGCAAGCAGCATAACTATTCCCAACCATTCGATACGCTTCCATGACGTAGCGAACATCAATCACTGTTATCGAAGGAGTCGTCTAAACGCTGTTTACAAATGCGAAACCCAATAATTTTGCCAGTTTAAACCAAATAGACGACCGCTATTCTTCCGACAGCTATTTGCTGACCGGGACTTGGCAAATCAAGTAAACAAAAATGTGTCTTTTTCGACTCGGAAGTCTGTCGAATAGTTGTGAATAGCTATGTTGGTTTCCTATCTACCTAGTATCTTATATCATCATAACAAAAATGTTATTATTAGTATTTATTGTCAGTTTGTTCATTCACAATGTTTCCGCCAAACAGCGCGTTGTATTAGTAGTCCGTAGATATACATATGTGAGTAGGTTTCGTACATAGGTACTTATGTAGGTGGACATGATACTATGAACGGATTAAGAGTTCAAAGTCAAAGGGGCTCTTAAACACAAGGGCTACTAGATATCGTCAAAATCCTAAATTGTAAAAATGCACTTTCGTGCTCCACATCTGATATGAAATTGATATTATGTACGTAGATTGACATTATTTACCCATTTTCTTTATAAATACCTGTACAAACTGGCGAATTTCATACTCTTTACATTCTAAATTCGTCCAACAATATCACAATCTTAACTCGGATAAATCGACGCGAATATAATAAATGATGTTATTATTGTCTTTCAATTAGGGTTCAATAAAATTACACGGATAAAGTTGAACGAATGCTACATTTTTGAATATGTATTAATAAAGTTGTATATAACATTATACGCCAATTTAAAATATATATAATTTCAGTTTACTCTACATATAAAAACAACCAACAATATAAATAAGTTGTATACTCCTAAATACATAGTTTTATTTGTTGAACAATTTTATTTTAAAAGTGTAAAATTCAATTAAAGTATAGTTATTTTTTTTGCTTACCCTACATTATTGTCATTATTTTGACAGACGTTGCGTACAGACTCATTATTTGACAGGTATAAAAGCAAACTGACCTTAATCATACGACATTGAAATTGAGTAAATCATGTTTTTTAATGTCTGATTTATTTTAAAATGAAGCCCAATAAATTCGTAAGTAATAACATTGTCTAAAAATCTTTACTATTAAAATGAAAAATATGATGGACTGAGGCATCTTTGTATTTCATCAATGGATTCGGGCGTATCTGCATGTCACATTTTGAGGACTGAGGCGTTTTTGCTTCTAATGTAGTTATTTGATGTGGACTCAGGATTGAAGCCATTTATAATATAACATTTTATATAAATGAAATTGACAAGATGAACAAAATGACATTCTATTTGCCTAGCCTTTTCCCAACTATATTGGGGTCGCCATCCAGTCTAAGTGGATGCAGCTGAATATCGGTATTTTACATGGAGCGACTGCCTATATGACCACAACCCAGTTACTGGGTAATACGATACCCCTTGGTAAGATTGGTTGTCAGACTTTCGGGCTTCTGACGACCCGTAACAACTGGTCAAAGACCCACGAATGACAGCCGGGGCCAACGGTTTATCGATAAACAAAATGACATTCACAGCTTAAAAATATTCGAATTTGGACCGAGGCCACTTTGCTTGTATAGCCGTCATTTATTGTCTATGACTTAAGAATACAGATTCAAAATTATTGTCTTCGTTACTTTTTGAAGATTATTAAAATTTATTATTGTCTTCAATTCAGATCATTTATATGATCTACTCTAAAAAATTCACAACGGCATTGAATCAATGCTTGGTATGAAAAAACCTGTAAAGTCTACAAAAAATCAATTTCCTATGGTTGTATTCTCGCGTCGATGTCCCGTGTGCCGGGGCACATTACCGCAGCCTGTTGGCCAGGTGGCGCACGGCGGCCAGCGCCAGGGGCGCCAGGGCCCCCAGGGGCCCCGGGGGCCCGGCGCGCGCGGGGCCGGCCGCGTTCATGCGCGCGTGCTTCTCGCCGGCCACGGGCACCGGGGTGCCCGGGTCCACCACGTGGATTTTCCAGCCTAGGTTGTTGTGGGTGTAGCACTGGGAAATATAGAACATGTTCGTTGGTTGGTATTCTGATACTAGGCACTGGTAAATCCATAAAAGTGTCTGGAAGTACAATCGACCGCAAATCGGTGGCAACACTTGCACTACAAAAACCGTCCTTACAGCTACGACATAAAGGCGCTGTCTAGGTCAAATTGTACCAGCGATGTGCGGTTGACTTTACCACTATAATAGAAAGGTAGTATACTACATTCAGATTTTTTGAACCAGGCAAATAACTTTGCCAATTTGGACACTATTTGTTTATGATGTTTGACTGTGTAGTTCCCTCACAATCGTGTGGGTGTCGCAACATACCTGATAGTACAGCAAGTCAGGCGTCTCATGCGCCACGGTCCAGTTGAGCATGGCGGGCTCTCCATCATTACACTCGAGCTGAATGGTCTTCATGTAGTCCTCGAAGGTCTCCGACGTGGCGGCCTGGTCGATCGTCTTGTGGGTCCATTCGCAGTAGCGGCCGACTGGAAAGAAGATGGGATTATTAGCAATTAAATTTAGTGCTGGCTTCCTTCTTTAGACGTTCTAGAAGATTGTTTGACGTCGGATAGAGAATAGCCTCGTATTCACTATGAGACAAATGTCTTGCAAGCACAACACGTCGTTATGTGTCAACATGTCGCTAGAGATGTCGGGAGAAGTTGACTGACTTCACCCGACGACGTTGCACCACACCACATCGTGTCGCGGGATATTAATGCCCGTTTTCACCAGTTGTCGGTGAAAACGGGCATAAGTCAAAGGGGGGGTGGGTCGTCTCAAGGAACGTTTCCAGTTTCTCTGCGACTCCCACACGAAATTTTTAAGGTCATCAGATAACTTGAAGCTTAAAATGCCTATGCATTCCACAACTTTCCTCGACAAATCCTTCACTGTCCAGGCCGCTCGTTTGTGGAATGCACTGCCAGTTGAAATAAAGCGCGCGCAATCGTTACATGTGTTTAAGAGACTCGTGAAGGAACATTACTTGTCGTTGTGATCTTGTTCTCGTAACTGTAATTATCTATAGTCTTCATTTATTTTCGTTACTTATATATTTTGTATGTATGTATTTATGTATCTATTATTTTGGATATGTATCTGTGTATCTATTCTAGTATATTGTATACATATTATTTGCACCAACGACAGCCCCATTTTTATGTCCAGGCAAATCACTGTCCATTCTAAGGTTGCCTGGAAGAGATCGCAGAAAGCGATAAGGTCGCCCATTGTATATTTTGTGGTGCTTAATTATTATTTCTTGTTATGTATTCTTGTGGTGTACAATAAAGTATATATAAATAAATAAATAAATAAATAAGTCTCCTAATGAATACGAAGCATTAAAACCGAGAATTCAGTCCTCAAAGGCGAAAAATTGTAGTCTCTAGAGATCTAACGTAAATTGGGCATGAGAACTTCCTTTTTGTTTCATCGGTTAAAAAGATAAGACCTGGACTAAATTTATGCTCTTTTTCAATGAAGTATTCCGTTTTATTTGTAAGACCTGAGGCTAGAAGCCACTCACCAGCAGTAGGATATGGGTATCCCTCGTTATCGTACGCCACTCCCGCGAAAACGCGTTGTTTCCTCTGGTCCTCTTCCTTCTTCTGGCCGAAGCCTCCTTCTGAGGAGTCACTAATGTAGAACGGATGGAACCTGGAAAAAGATTTAGTAAGAATAAGTACATAGGTATTCGTAAGTTGTTTTAGAGGTGGATTTTATTTTTGTGGACTTAACACATTAGTGTTGCTAAGGCTTAAGACAAGTTAGTATGTTTCTCATATTTCTCTGAGGGCTGATTTGACTAAAGTCAGTTATATTTTATCCGTGAAATAAAATTGACGTCTGAAATTCAAACCTTCCGTAGCCGACCGCAGACAGCAACTGCAGGCGATGTGTCGCCGCGACACGACTGGATTCTATTCTTATGTAATTCTATGAAGGCGACTTGTCGCTAGCTAGCTAACGGAATAGTACCTTTATAGGTATTAGGTATAAAAGTTTGGTCAAATTCACCTTATGGGTGAGAGTTGACAAACATAAATAACTTAATTTGTGTGTTCCTTTAAATTGGCAACTTAAAAATTGAAATAATGGCCATGAATATTAATTATATTGATGCTTGCCATGCAAGGTTGCGTACCAAATGACTGACTTTCTATTTAAGTTTCGTTCGAATTGGACAGATTTTCTGAAAGTAGTGCATGGCGCATGTACTCACTTGGCAGGGTTGGTCCTGTCGTCTCCTCCCTCGACCATGAAGGTGTACGTCTGTCCGCGCTCCACGTACAGCTCCGGGATCAGCTGGTCGTTGATGTACCAGGCGATGCCCCAGGATGGGTGGCCTGGGTGCAGGGGAACAACTTAGACAAAGTAGCAATGGTTTTTTTTTTTGAGTTCTACCCTGTTTGAAGTGACATCCACTTAGAGACTCGTAAAACCAAAGGAAATACTGAAAGATTGTTGAAAAAGCTTACCATAAGGAAGGAATCCATTACTTATATCATTGTCTGCATGAAACAGAATAATGTTAAACATTACATAACCGTAAAAAATTATAAAGAAATCGCCAGTAGTACTCTACGCACGACACAGATGAATGCTCATGATGACAGATGATTAGCTGGTGTAAGGTAATGACCCTTATTTTCATTCCGATAGGGATTTTGGCATCTGGTTCATCAGTGCAAGAGAACTGATAGGTGTTATGTATGTCTGCGAGTGCTGAGCAGGCGAGCGGCCCTCCCCGCGCCGGGGAACTTCTAGGGATTAACATTAAACTATTGTGCAACAGACTAGCGAGTTTGATGGACGTGTGTCACTGTCCTTCCGCATAAATACGTAACAATAGGTAATGCCATATTCAATGGAAAATAATTTTTCACCCCGTCCAAATCTTAAATTCACTGACGGACATTGAGCAGCATTATTGAGCCAAAACCGCTGGGTCTAGAAGCATGAAATTTTGTAAATTCACACCCTAAGTGGTGATGAAAGCTTGTGTGGAAGTTCGTCATTTTTGCCGATGGGAAATCTCATTGGACACACGACATGTATCTAATAAAACCTGTACATTACCAGTAATAGGCGTGTATCCGCGGGCACCTCCAGCGGGCCCAATGCGCGCCGTGAAGTTGGTAACACCGGAGATCACACGCGGGGCCCACGGTAGGGGGCCTGACGAGTCCGTCTCTGCTAAACCGATGCATGTGTTCTCGTTCTGTGGGTATAGCGAATTTGTGAGTAGAGTAGGAAGTAGAGCTTACAGGGTGGATTTATGAGACTATCTTTCGGCGAAAAAAACATACAAGAAAGAAAACGGCGTTCATTTTCCTAAAATAATTATTATTTTACTAACAAAACAAACAAATGAAAACACAAATTATAAGTCGTAAGTCAACGTAATACAAATGTAGGAAATAAAAAAATTAAAAAGAATCACCTGTTCCATACAGTTTGACCGCGAAGGTATACCTATATTAAATAAACGACGAAAAATTTCAACATAGGGGGTTTCAGAATCATGTACCTACTGAATGCACGGTAACAGTTTTCGCGTCGGTGTCCCTGCCATCCTGTATACATATTATAAAACAAAGTCCCTCGCCGCGTCTGTCTGTCCGTCTGTCTGAACGCTATAAACTCAAAACCTTCGAACGGATTTTCAAACGATATTCACCAGTGGACGGAGTGATTCATGAGAAAGGCTTGGCTGAAATATCGACGATGAAGTGACAAGAACCTTTATCTACCAGAACATGATTTTACAGGAAACGAAAAAAACGTTTTATTTATTTTAAACGCAAGGTATGAAAAATACTGTTATTGGATATATATTAAATAAGAAGCGGGTATAGGGGGCTATGTGGGACTAGTGTATATACAATCAACTTTTTGATTTAGACGTAGATAGGTGATATTGCAAACTAGGCTTTGAAAATATACATTATAATAGCAAAGAAAGAAGATATTTCTAGTAAGGAAATTCTATAATATTTTAAAGAATAGGCGTGATTTTCATAGAATAATTTTTAATTAACCTCCCTAGACGCAAGCAGGCCCATTTAGTCGGCCGGTAGCTGCATGAAAGTAAGGACGTATCTAGCAGGAGTGAAGATAGGAGGTCTTGACAGAAATAATTACGTTATTTAGTAGTTATTGTTATTAGTTTCTTAGATGATATTGTCAGCAAATTTGATGCACATTTGCTTAATAGTTATTGTCAGTTATTAATAACTCGTTAAAAAATAAGATATGAAGTTAGCTGCTATTGCCTGCTCACGCAAACAATTATTTAAAGTCTATCTACGTAAAAAAAAGTAAAATCGCAAAAATGTCAGGTAGGAGTTCTTGTCACTTCATCGTCGATATGACGATTATTGTTGAAGATGTCCGAAAAAATCATGCCGATTGTGAGCTTTACTAGCGTGCGCCGCGTAAACCGTAAATGATACCTACTTAAAATGTATGTTCTACAGGATTGTTTTTGTTAAACAAAAAAGTCCGCGATGGCATAATAATATGTCTATCTTCTATTATTATCTATTAATATTTAAAAAAATAAGTCAACAGGATTCTGAGCACTGTACATTTAGTAAACAAGATAAAAAGTAGCTACTTTTAGCTACTTTTTACCTGCAGTTTTTGGCACTACATATCTCTTAAGATATGTAGTGCCAAAAACTGCAGGTCGCTTGGAGAGTTTTAAAAACAAACTACATAGTAAATTACCCTACTTGCCTTATTGTGATGATCATAATGAACTGTACAATTCCTTTTTTGCCATGTATTGTACAGAATTTAACTCAACATTAATGTCACAGCAGATCTCAGTTAATGGTTCTGCAACTTTCAGTGAATGGGCAACTAAGGGATATTTAAAGAAGAAAGAAATTAAAATATATTAAAAAGTAAAGAATTTTATCAATATGTTAAGATACCAAATTAAGCTTAGCTAAGTGTCGATAATTAAGCTCAAAATTTTAAAATAATCAAAATAAAATAAAACCGACTTGGGAAATTATAAACAATGACTGGCAGAGACAGAAAGCGTAGTAGTGATTACAGCCTTAATATTAAAAATACGGTTATTAAAAAGGATTTAGAAGTTGCTACAGTTTTTGAAAATTTATTTGCGAACTATTCCGGTCTCAACCACAAAATCTTTAAATTCTTCACCCACTGTTGCCGATAAATATCAACATTTTCTTTCAATAGGGACCCCTATTGAAAGAAAATGTTGATATTTTTAACCATGAATTTAATTTCGATTATGTTAGTGCTCGAGATATTATTAAAACTTTCAATGGAAATACTGAAAGAAATGTTAAAAAAACTGTTGATCTATGGGGAAATTCGGTATTCCGTAAAGGTTGCGAAATGCATAATCAACACTGTAGCGCCTGAATTAGCAATTATTTTTAATAAATGTTTTAACTGTTGCGTAGTTCCTGACTTAATGAAGAGTAGTAAAATAATACCTTTGATTAAATCGGCCACACCGTTACATTAGACCCCTCGAAATTTAGAACAATTTCTGTGCTTCCCACCTTTAGTAAAATATTTGAAAAATTGATGCTATATCAATTGCAAAGACATTTTAATAAACATAAATTATTAAACAGAAAACAATTCGGGTTCATAAGGGGTTGCTCGACTTCCAACGCTGGTGTTGAGCTTCTTGAACATGTTTTTAAGGCTTGGGAGAAGTCACATTATGCCCCTAAGTATTTTTTGTGACTTATCTAAGGCTTTCGATTGTGTTTCTCATGATACATTGGTCAGGAAATTGCATCACTATGGTGTTAGAATCACTGCTTTAGATCTTCTTATTTCTTATTTGGATAATAGGATCCAAAGAGTGGACCTTAATGGCAAGCGATCCGCGGGTTCTACTGTCACTATGGGAGTTCTGCAGGGCTCAATTCTGGGCCCTTTTTTATTTCTCGTATACCTTGCCTTATAAAGAGCAGTCATGAAATAGTGTTATTTGCAGATGATACATCACTTATATTTAAGCTTAGCGACAACAGACGATGTAAATAATGCTCTCTCTAAAATAGTACATTGGTTTAGTGGCTTCAAAAAGGCTTAGGAATAATTTCATCAAGCTACTCCAATTTACCCCCACCCCCAATATGCAGCCAAGTGTTTTAAAATCAACGAGTACATGACACTATATGAGTTTATATAATTGTTTAGTATATTTATATGACTGTATAAGTCAATTTATTTTAACTTATTATAATAATAAATGAAAATAAATTGACTTGAATATGACATAATCTACTCATTACAATGCTTTTTTTATGAGTTGTATTGCAATATGTGGTTAGCTAGCGACCTCGAAAATTAATCATATTATTCTAGCCTGAGCAACCGGCAGCAAGTTCGTCATGCTCCCTTAGATGTCACTGCTTGCGGTAGCGTCGGGGGTCGGGTTGCCTCTTCCCTCAAATATGGCGAGGGGGGTAGTGGCTGAGCTTTGCGTTATGCTCGAGAACGGATGCTGCTTGTGGTCGTCTTGCTGACTATGGTTTTTTTAATGTTATTAGTAATTAACAGTTTTTTAATTTTTACTTAGATGGTCCTAGTATATCATTTGTGACGTCGAGTTACAGCTTTAATATAATATGTAAACTGGCACGCCCTATTTGCCTGGAGGCTTTCATTCGAGTTCTGTTTACTTTTTAGTTTTTGTTATCGAAATCTATAGTCAATATAGATTTCTGAGCGAGCGCTATGTTTTGCCGCGAAGGCATACAAATTTTAATTAAAATGTAATTTAAAAAAAAACTAAAACAGGTAAAAATCTAAGTAAAAGAACCAATAAAAACAAAACCCAAAATAAACTACAAAAAAAAGCATTTAAAAAGTCTTGAACAGTATAATAACATTTTTCTATTAATAGAGAGGTGAGAACTTTCTTAAATTTTGATAGGGGCATATGAGTGGTGGGCGTTTTGGAGGACTGTCTTATGTAATTTTGACGTTCCAAAAGTGCTGATTCTCAGCCTAGTTTGAATAAATGACTTTTGAATTTGAATTTCTCTTTCAGAATTTGATACATATTTCATTGTTATTTCCGAAGCTATTTTGACCGGTATTATATTAAATCCTTATCCAATAAAAACATGTTATTTAAATTGGGCATTTAATTAGGTTAAAATATGACATCATATCATTTAAATGAATAGTTTAAAAGATATCATAGATTTAAAATTACGCATAACAAAATAATTATGGTTGACGGCAACGCGGGCGCACCGGTAGGAGTCAATGACCTTTTCCTCGGCTATTAGGTATGTAATACCGGTAGTACGTTCCCGTGGGATATTTTGTGACATCCACGCGGGCGAAGCCGCGGGCAAAAGCTAGTACTTATATAAATATTTTGTTTGTTATTTTTTACCTACGTTCTTTTTATCTCCAAATTGCCTATGGTAAAACATGTAGGCCATTATTCAAAATTTTGCATACCTTCCCTTACAAACTCCAATGTCTACTGTGTTGTACTTGTTATTTGCCTACTTCAAGTTATACTCTAACTATAATTCACCTGAGCCCCAAAGTCGAGCTGCACATCAGTCCTGGTAGTATCCATGAAGGAATGTGCGTTGGCCTCGTAGCGCGAGTTGAGCGGCCCGAAGGCGGCGATGACGGACTGCGAGCGTGACGTCAGCACCTCCTTGTCCTTGCCGGGCTCGCGGCCCGCCAGGGGGCGCCGGTATGTTATCGTGGTTATACCGTTCTTTTGGTTGCCTGATACTGTGGAAAGAGAGAGAGTAATGGTTAAATGAAGTTTTTTTAAAAATAGTATCATATTTGAAGAAAGATTGTTTTTAATAAATTTAATGTAAAGGATTTGTCTTGGGATGAAATTGGTCCAGACAACAAGTAGTAAAGAACAAAATATTTTTGTTCGACACAATACTCTGACAAGTAGCAAAGCCTCACCAAGCTGCGCGTCGTTGGTCCCGCCGAGCCTCTGGTCGGGACACACGCCGCGCTCGCCGTCGCACTGCGCCAGGTGACTGATCGTGTAGTCCGACACGCGGGGCTGGTTCACCCTGGGACACGAGTAAATTATTACTAATATTAATATAATGTATATAATATTAATAAATTATTACTATAATGAGTAAATTATTACTATAGTCAAAGTCATGACAAGCTGGTGACTCGTAGCAGTGGTGTACAATATTTGCCCAGGTAATTTTAGAACAGCTTTGATTTGCCCAGCCGCGATCGTGAAGATTATGACGAAGAGGATGTTTTTTATGACTGACTCTGACTGCGTAATAAAAATTTGTTACTTAAACTTTAGAAACTTTATCTTAAACATCTTTTTAATGTCATTTCCAGAACAAAATTGGTAAGTGGACAGTAAAAACAATACCTTCCTTCAATGTAGGACTCAGAGAAACATCATGCCAAATCTAAAGATGGTGGCAGGTGGCACTCATTACTGTGGCATGGCAATAACAACGAATACCTACTATAATCTTAAATATGCACGTGGACATGCATTACCTAATTGCCATGAACATTTATACCAAAGCAGATCTCAGGTAATGATTTTGCAACTTGCAATTGGCAATTAAAGGAATATATCGACTTTAAACTGTACGAAGAAAGAAATTATAATAAAAGTAAAGAATTTTATCAATATGTTAAGGACCCAATTATGCAAACAAGTTTGTAGTGAAGCTAAGTGTCGATATTTATGTAAGCTCAAAAAACAACTTGGGAAATTATAAACAATGAGACTGCAAGAGACAGAACGCGTGGTACTACAGCCTTAATAATAACAATACAGTTATTGAAACGGATTTAGCAGTTGCTACAGTTTTTGAAAATTTATTTGCATATATTCCAGTCTCAACCACTAAATCTTTAAATTCTTCACCCACTGTTGCCAAGTCCCTATTGAAAGAAAATGTTGATATATGTAACCATGAATTTAATTTCAAATATGTTAGTGCTCGAGATATTATTAAAACTTTCAATATACTCAATGTTAAAAAAAACTGCTGATCTATGGGGAAATTCCGTAGAGGTTGCAAAATGCATAATCAACACTGTAGCGCCTGAATAAGCAATTATATTTAATAAATTTATTGACTGTGGTGTAATTCCTGACTTAATGAAGAGTAGTAAAATAATACCTTTGTTTAAATCGGGCAGCACAGCGGACCCCACAAACTTTAGACCAATTTCTGTTATTTGTTAATTACTAAAGGTACTAAAGGTAAGTAAAATATTTGCTAGATCAATTGCAAAGACATTTTAATAAACATTAATATTAAACAGTCAACAATTCCCTTTCACAAGACGCTGGTGTTGAGCTTCTTGCACATATTTTTGAGGCCTGGGAGGAGTCACATGCCCCAATTATTTTTTGTGACATATCTAAGGCTTTCGATTGTGTTTCTCATGATACATTGGTCAGGAAATTGCATCACATATTCTTATTTGGATAATAGGATCCAAAGAGAGGACGTTAACGGCAAGCGATCCACGGGTTCTTTTGTCACTATGGAAGTTCCGCAGAGCTCAATTCTTGGCCCTTTTTTATTTCTCGTATATATTAATGACCTACCTTGCCTTATAAAGAACAGTCATGAAATAGTGTTATTTGTAGATGACACATAACTTATATTTAAGCATAAGCGACAACAGACTAAATAAGTAAATAAAGCTCTCTCTAAAATAGTGCATTGGTTTAGTGTTAATAATTTACTTTTAAACGAGAAAAAGACTAAATATATTCGATTTTTGATACCTCACGTTAAGCAGGTGAAAACCAATGTACTAGTAAATGGGACAGAATTATTACTTTGGATTCAAAGCTTCAGTGGGGCCCACATATTTCCAAATTGTCGAAGCGGGTAAGCTCTGCAGCCTACGCGGTGTATAAAATCCGTCATTTGACTGATGTAGAAACAGCTCGATTAGTATATTTTAGTTATTTCCATAGTGTAATCTCGTACGACATTTTGTTGCGGGGAAATGAAGCCGACATTCAGGTTATATTTGTGCTGCAGAAAAGAACCATTCGAGCAATAAAGGTGTAACCTAAGTTGTAGGCATTCACTGAGGGATAAGTATAATTTGGTATTAAATAAAATAAAAACAAATGCATTAGATTTTAATTGCCTAATGTTACAAGTACTGAATGTGACATTATATTGAATGGAGAAAAACTAGAATAAATTAACCAAACGGTTTTCCTACGAATCACGCTAGACGAGAAATGACAATGGGGACCTCATATAACATCTCTTGCGGGGCGGCAAAGCTCGGGCGCTTATGCTGTTAGAAAGATAAGACAGTTAACAGATGTAGAAACCGCGCGTTTGGTCTATTTTAGCTATTTCCACAGTATTAGGTCGTATGGCATTTTACTGTGGGGTCGGGCTGCTGACATTGAATCCATCTTTGTTTGCAAAAGAGATCTGTCAGAGCCATTTATAATCTACATCGTCGCGAATCTCTCAGGGAACTATTTAAAAAGATAATATTATGACGATACCTTTCACATTCATTTATGAAAATATTATGTATGTAAGAAAAAATCTACATATTTTTAATAAAATAAGTGATAGACATAATTTTAATACTAGAAATAAAGATAAAATAGATCAACCATTTTTCAGATTTTCTAAAATAGGTACCTACATACATCTTTTATGGGGTACTGTGTTACATGTTACAACAAAATACCTTGTGATATATAACAATTAAATGAAAGAAAATTTAAAACTCGTATTAAAAGTACACTTTGTAAACAAGCATAATACAAATTAGACAATTATATCCAAGATAAGAATGCTTGGAAACATGCTGGTCCTGCTCCATAGGATAATCTAGAATCTAGATAAAATCAAACTGGTTGCTAATTTAAGTTGTTTATTTTTTTTAAAATTATATGACATTGATTTTACGTTCTGTGATTACTTCCTCACACACTGACTTATTAATTGTAAACTGTTAGGAAAATCGTCTACTTTTACAATGTTTGTAAATATGTGAGAACCATGTATCTATCACATAATTAGTAATTAATTTATCTTTCGCTGCTTATTTTTTTTTCGCTTTACCTATAGTGGCAAAAAAAATTTTTTTTTTTTAGTTCCTTCGGCTTCACATAATATATTTATATAACTCATATACCATGTACAAAATATTGTAAAACATTTTAAAAGAGTAACGGTGGAGTTTCTAGCCTATTCTTATTCATACGAAAACTACCTTTTGGAAGGGGCGACTAGAATCATTTTTTTTTTTTGTAAATTTTGACTTTCAAAAGTGCCTAACAAGGGCCTATTTGAAATAAATTATTTGACTTTGACTTTGATAAATATAAGGAAATAAACATAATGACAGTCGTATCTGAATATGTATATGAGAACTGGATTTATGTAAAAAATAATATTAATCTATGTATATTCTAAACACAGCGACATTAATAGCGTAAATACTAGAAAAAAAGATTTATTTATTGTGCCCAGGACTAGGCTCCAAAAAATTTGTAATTAATTTAAGTGCCAAAGTATCTCCCAAGCCATGTTAAAGAACTGAGCCTCAATACATTTAAATAATTTATTAAACAGAAACTATGTCAAAAAGGTTTCTATAAAGTTAAAGATTGTTAAAGTTAAAGTTGAAGATTTGTTGCTTGGGGGGCCCCCCCCAAGCAATAAACAACTGTTTTAAAATCAACGACTAGATGACACTATAAGAGTTCATATAATTGTTTAGTTTATTTTATTCGACTGTATAAGTCAATTCATTTTAATAAAATTTTCACTTATTATTGACATAATCTACTCATTACAGTTTTTTTTAAATTAGTTGTACTGCAATATGTGGTTAGCTAGCGACCTCGAAAATTGATCATATTATTCTAGCCTGAGCAACCGGCAGCAAGTTCGTCATGCTCCCTTAGATGTCACTGCTTGCGGTAGCGTCGGGGGTCGGGTTGCCTCTTCCCTCAAATATGGCGAGGGGGGTAGTGGCTGAGCTTTGCGTTATGCTCGAGAACGGGTGCTGCTTGTGGTGCCTGGTCGTCATTTTTACTTCGATGATATTAGTTTATCATTTGTGACTTCGAGTTACAGCTATAATAGCTATATGTAAACGGCCACGTCCTTTATGCCTGGAGGCTTTCATTCGGGTATTAAGTTCTGTTTACTTTTTATTTTCACTTGAGTATAGATTTCGTTGATTTTTTTGTTGGTATATTGGCGTGTGCTAGCTGACATATAGCAAATAATTTAATTTAATGTTGTATGTTGCATAATGTACATTATTTTGCATAAGTACTATTGTATAGAATCAAGTTTTTCTAACTAAACAGACAGCTGTGCTGCTGGGGAGTTTTTTGCGTCACTTCTTCTTCCCAGTTAAAGCACTAGGAAGTGGTAAAGGGCGGGCGTTTTTGGGGGACTGTCTTATGTAAGTTTGACGTTTCTCAGCCTATTTTGAATAAATGAATTTTGAATATTAATTCACGTTCTTTTACTACAAAAACAAACACGGACTCTGATCGGGCCACTCTTGTACAGTCTGAGCTGGACGACTGCTGTATCCACTAACCTGGTATCCCAGTAAGCGACCACGACGTCTGCGCCCAACATGGCTGGTCTACCTTCAGCTCCAGAGATGCCGAAAGCCATGTACTGTTCCTTGCGCAGCCGAGCTGATAGTGTTATCTGGACCTGGTCGCCCTGGGAACATGATGATTGGGTTTAGCGTTGTAGATCATTAAGAAGTGAATAATTAGGAGGGTTTTAATTTAAAATATTTTTTCTTGAAGTGGGAATGAACTCATAAAAATAAAAATTTGGCTCTTGTAGCCAATGTACTAAGACATTTTCCAGATCTTGAGAGTGTAATATCCTCGATAATCAACATAGGAAGTTACTACAAAGATCTCGAGTTAAGATTGTATGTGCTCTTGATAAAGGTGAGTATAGACAGCATTTACTTATAACAGAACAACGAGCATTTGCCGTTTTTAAATTTTATCGAACCGCGCTTCGAACACGACTCTCGATGTTTTGTTAGAACCTGATTTTAAAACGATCGTATGGGTCACAGATAATGGTAGGTGCTGGTGGTGGTGGTATGGTTGGTATTTATATATCTGTGGTATGGGTGTATCATTTTGTCCAGCAAAGGCGCGAGCGCGGGAAACGGGGGGTGAGGTGTGCGGGCCGAGGGCAGGTCGTTACAATGAACGCAAGGTAGAAATAAATGTTACAGGTAAATGCTCACTCGCCGTGAGCATTACGTCGAACGCAGCGTCGAGCATTCGGAAGAACGTTACATGGAAATGCTTTTTAGGGTTCCGTAGTAAACAAGGAACCCTTATAGTTTCGCCATGTCCGTCTGTCTGTCCGTCCGTCTGTCTGACCGCGGCTTAGCTCAGAGTCGGTTAGTACTACAAAGCTGTAATAAGTGGTAAAATAAAATCAAACAAAAAAAAGTTTTTTAGGGTACCTCCCCTACACGTAAAGTGGGGATATTTTTCTTTTTCTCATCTATCCCATGGTGTGGCATATCGTTAGAAAGGTCGTTAAAAAATATTGTAAGTTTGCGAAAACCATTTTTGGATTTAGGGATCCGTTTGCGAAATATTAAGCTTTTAACTGCAAGTTTTTGTTAGAGTCTAGTGTCATCCCCTTGCCAGCTAAATGGATGTACTTGGATTTGTGAAAAAATTCACAGCAGTAGTATATGTATATAACGAAATTAAAAGAAAAACTATCATAGCTAAGAAGGCTGTACCTACAAGTTAACGAGTAATAATCGACCAACTTAAATATGCAGTTTGTAAAACATGTTCTCCCATACGGAACGTATGGGAGAACATGTTTGAATATGTTTTTCAAACTGCAACGTTAAGTTTGTTATTAGGATAAATTCATCCCAACTACGGAACCCTTCATTGTGCTTGTATTGTACCATTCGTAAGAACGTTACATAACACGGAAAAGCTCGACGAAATGCTCGCGTGTATACTCACCTTTAAACCATCCCTTGCACTTCATACTTGCCACCTCGCGGTGAACAGAGGGGTGGGGTTATTAACATTAATTGGATCTTACTGAGGTAGATAGCTAGCCAATATCATTACCTACTCTACGTTCTTCCCCAGGATTTTTAAGCGATAGATTAGTATCCATGTGAAGTACTTCGATAGGTAATGATATCGACTATTTTTACATATTTTGACAATGATATTTTACCTTTAATATTCTCTGGATACCCGCTTGAATGAAAACATTAACGAACTAATTATTATGGCTAAGATATAGTGACAATAAAAATAAATTATTGCTTTAAAAAGTATTGAATAGTAAGTAGTACGAACTATCAATAGTTGAGCTAGATCATTCGTTACGTTTAATCGACTTCAGTTGTTTTTGGGAAACCTTTCGTTATTTTTAGTTATAATCGTCAACAAAAAAAATCTGGCTTTATGCAAAAAGCCATAATCATTGATTAAAAAAAAACCCTTTTACTCTCTGTTTTGTTCAACCTGATTTGTGAACTATAGAGAAAATAGTAGTAATTACATATACACGTTACATTTCATGTAACGTTCGCATAAATGGCATTGAATAGAAATATTGAAGTCTTGCCAGTTGTCATGTTTCTATTTGCTAACAGTACAAACAGAAGACACTATTCAACGTCCATCGATGCACCCAACCGTCCAAAGCAGCTAAAAAGTAGAAAGATCTCCTCAATGGACGCTGAATTGTATTCAAATAAAAAAATGTCAACAGTCAGTAATAAGTACATACGTTAAGAAAAAAACTTGCCTTCAAACAAGTATTTTATCTTACCTGTTACTGAAATAAAAATGGTAACAAAAGAATCAGAAAAATATCTCCTAAATTAATACGGTTCTACAGTTGCGTTTTACAGAAAGTCACTTGCGTTTTACGGAATGTTGGTGGCGTTCTACAGAAAGCTAGTTAAAGAAAGTTGCTCGCGTTTTACAGTAAGTTGTTCGCGTTATACAGTAAATTGCATGCGTTTTACAGAAAGTAACTCGCGCTTTTAAATAAAGTTGCTCGAGTTTTACAGTAAATTGCTTTCGTTTAACAGAAAGTTACTCCCAGTTTTAAAGAAAGTTGCGCGCGTTTTGCACGAAGTTGCTCGCGTTTACGGTTGCTAGATCACCAAATTCATATAAACTTTAAGTTTAAATAATAATATGTACAGTTGATCTTGTATACCTATTGCTAGCTGCTGCAATAGGCTGCTATTGCTAGCTGTTGCTTGTGTATCTATTGGTAGTTTTCATCCTGGAGCCGGATAACAACCGCAACACAAGCGATTAACTCAAGTTTTTCAAGTTTAAAAAAATAATACAACCAAAAAGGTACAATTTAGGACAATCACCTGTATTTCCCAGCGCACTTGTAGTCTTTTGTCGAGTATCTCCTTGCAGTTGTTGGTGGCGCTGTAGGGCGACTGTGACGTCGTCGAGCTCGTCTGTAACGTAAGCAAGTGTTCAGATCAACGCGTACATAAGATCTTCAACACATCATTTCAGAGACAAGGCTTGCACTCAGGACCTCAGTGTTCCAGAATATTATGATCAGACGTACGGTCGGCAACGAAGGTCGATAATAGGTACATTGTTACTTTTGCATATAATTGAAATTGACACAAAATCAAATGATGCACTATTTTTCACCATTTCATTTAATATTTGTTTGTTTTACATTTTTAAAGTTTTTTTTTTTCGAAAACCTTGGTCCTGGAAGGCTCTGATCCTGAACAGTGCGGATAGAGAGTCATGTAGTTATCACAGATTTACCTGTTATTTATCCCAGATGAACAAAGGTTAATATTAAGAAATGATGAATCATAATTAACGAAATAGTGCACCCGATTAACAAATAAAAAATAATGTGTACAAAATTAATAATAAAAATATTAATAAAGATAAATATATAAATAATAATATACTTACAGGGTTATACCACCAAGCAGGCTGTAAATAACAACATCCAACATCCCAAGGTAAGCAGAGATGACAGAAACACATAACGTAATGATTAAGTTAAATAACAACATTTTATTAAGTACATAACATTAAATAACAACATTTTATGAATCAGTCTTAGGCGAGTTACGAACCAGGATCGTTAAATTGATGTTTTATGTACGATAATAAATTGCAAACAGGTACAAAATTAAATAAATAGGTATAATGGCGCAGCTGTGAAATTGTGTTGACCAAGCAAGAAGCGGCATCAGTACCGATTTTGGCCAAAATAATTTTGTAGCGTTGTAAGAAAATTGTTGATCCTGCTTCATAAAGAAACGGTTCAGAAACCCGTGAACCAATCAAATGAGAACCATTTCGGTTTAACACTAGATGAGCTTTTAGTTAATCTCTGTGATTTAGTGGTAATATTGCGTCCTTTGGGTGGCTTCCGTTTACCCTGCAAAGATTGGGAATAAAATATATAAAGATATGGTTAATTATGAGAAGTGTAGTGTTAGACATCCGGCAAGCTGTTAGTACAATGACAAAATTATTAAAGGATTTGTTTATAAATAAAGTATTGTTTAGCAGTATGAGAAGATAACCCAGACATCGGTAATCGTATAATGATAAAAGTCTTTTTAATAGTTTCCTTTTATTCTTTTTTCTCTCGCATTCAAACGCGCACAATGACTATGCATTAACTAGAGGTCTTAAAGGATGTAACTAAGCATTGGGCCCATATTTAATACTTAATATCTCAATTTCAAGGCTCCTTTAGGACACAACAAATCGTGGTATTGAGAATGTCAAAACATTCTCCATCATTAACTGACAAGCGATTATCAGTAACTACCTGAATGTACGTCATCGCATTCTGTTCCAACGTCGCCGAACACACTTTTTTCAATCCATCTTTCTTATACCCAACCCTTCCAATCATTTTTTACAATAACTCACGATAATCTTCAGCTTTCCGAGCTACCTATCACATGAAAACAAATTTTAATTGTATCCGAAGCGTCTATTTTACATAGAACTTTCGAACCTCTTGGAATAAATCAGTCACTGTCCAAAGTAGACCATACCTACAGACAGCACCAAGCACAATATTTTTTTCTCGCTCTATCTCACATTCAACCCCGCAATATCTCCCAACAACTCACAGTAATCTTCGTCTGCCCCAGCGCGGGCGGCACATCCAGGTCCTTGGGAATATACACGTGGCCGAAGTTATGTCGGTACTCCACACACCACACCGCTAGCCAGTCGATGTCGTACGCAGTCAGCTTGCCGGGCAGCTGGATCTCTATGTCTTCGCCTTGGTAGCCGCGGAGAGGGTGTAAGGAACCCATCTCGTTGGGGACCTGGAAAATGAGGAGTATTTTGTTAAGGCACAACGTTTGGTTATTCTGATGCTTTACATATTGGTGAAACGAGCCCGCACGTTGGTCTCGGCTGTCGTTCATAGATCTTTGACAGTCGTTACGAGTAGGTCAAAAGCCTAAAAGAATAAAAAACGGTCTTACCCAGAGGTACTGTGTTACTCAGTAACTACATTGTGGAGGACAATTAAGCAGACCTTTAGACCGTTAAGACCTTTTTAAAATAGGTACTGGTAGTCAGGTGCATCCGGTTAGACAGAAAATCGGCAACAACATAGTTGGGAAAAGGCGGATGATGAGTTAGAGCAGGCGTCAGCAAGTCATTTTAAATGGGGTCCGGATACTGTTGAAATTTTTTCTCGAGTTCCAGAATAAATACTCATAATACTTTATTTTTTTATTTTGAATAATATAACCTACAAGGTAATTATTATAAGCAGTTTTATACATATTTGCACCCGCACCCTCGCACTCAAACGTCACTCTAGCGCCACACAGCGCCACTGCAGCTGTGCACCTACTAAAGCTAAACTAATCAAATTAGATTCTACGTGGCAGTTATATAAAAATATTATTATTGAATAGTGGGTTAATTATTTAACTAGATATATTTGGCGGTCCAAGTTCCGACCTTACGCGGTCCGCCTGTTGCCGACAAATAAGGTAACCTACGGCGTTCAAACTAGATATCCGTGACTAGTCAGCTCCGAAGAAGTCATGACAACGAATCATATAGGAACTATACAAACAATTCCAATTTTTACCCGAAATAAACCTCATATTCTTCTATAGCAGGATAACCATTAGTAATATAAATAATATAAAGTTCTTTAAACCGAATATACATAAATATCTTGAACTAACATTAATGAAATGTGAGCGTGTTAGGTAACTATCAGTTAATGGGAATATCGTGTAAATGTTTACCCAAACTTATGATTAGTTTGTGTTTGGGAACTGCTTTGGAACCGATACCCGCTATGGGGGTTGTCAACTTTTGAATTGACGTCACATAACGTAACATGATCATGATCCACGCCTGTATTTCCCGACGGGTTACTCAGAGGTACTTGTTTTTCTTCAGATAAGTACCTATAAGTTCGATATAGGAAACCCCAATCACACTTTGCACGACCTGCGTTTCTAACCAGGGACCCCATGTTCAGTACTCGAACTTAAGACCACTGAACGAGACAGTCCGCAAATCCATCACAATTCTCATCTTCTTACCTTAGTTCCAAAAGGATTCGGCTCCGATCCATTGCCAACCCAGAAGTAAGCGTCAGGACCGGCTCCATCATAGTGCAGGTTGGGGATGTAGAAGGTCTTGGCGTCCAGAACGCTGATGTTCCCAGATCTGAGGCCGTGGGCCAGGCGCTTGAACTCAGGAAGGACGCGCGGGCGGGGAGGGTCCAAGCCAGGGGGAATGAATACATCGCCGAAGTTTACCTGAGTAAGAAGAAATGGTATGAATAAATAAACGATGTAAAAAGAACCATCACATAGCCGTTGTCCACGCGTTTGTACTTTAAACTAAGTAGTGATTTTGTATTGAGTAAAAATAATTTCAGGGAAACGAGTTTTTGCTGATTTTTGCTGTGAAAATCGCTGTTTACGGTAGCGAGCAATATATTTAGGTACATGCAATGCACGGTACGTACAGGAGTTGGGGTATTTAAAGTTAAGTTTATTTATTTATTTATGTACACACAGTCTTCTTTATATTTCGTGAACTACTAACCTGGTGTCAGAGTTTTTATGCCGCCCATGGGCTTGTGACTTGGCTTCACATGCCGTCGAGAAATATCACACACAGTAAAATAGATACAGATACGTCAGTATAAAGGCACTGCTTATTTCTTAAGAAATGATCACTACTATTACTACTACTATTAATGACTTTAATATTTTCATCCAAAGGTACCAATCTATCTAAAGGTTGTCTGTAAAAGACCGCTTTTAGCGATAAGACCGCCCATTGTGTCACCCTATGTAAAATTTCTAAATTTATTTCTGTCATTTGTATGGTGTACATAATAAAGAATATTCTATCTTCTATCCATCTATATTTTCGTAAAAGCTTGAGACATTTACGCGTTAAGCTTTTAAGAAAATATTAAAGTTTCACGTTTCCGTAAGGTTTATTTAGTACTTTTTAACATTAGAATTTGTTTAAAAATCTGTTCTATCACCTTCACTCGTAAGGTACTTGTTGTACAAATCCAACGAGCCCAACACTACAGGGGTATCTTGTAAGGTTGAGGAGTTCCTGTGACTACCTTCCGCCTCTATAATCAGACCCTGGTCTACACTTTTGGCTATTGTTTTTGTCAAGACAAAACAAACGAACCCAAACACAAGGAGGCTATCTTGTTCAGTTAAGGAAATTCTATGGCGAACTTCCTTCCAGCTCCATCATCAGATCCTCGACTACACTTTGGGCTAACGTATCTACCTACTTGTCAAATCAAATCCAAATGGCCGAAACAAAACAGGTCTAACTTGTTTGGTTGAAGAGTGCCAGTGACCAGCTTGCAGCTCAATCATCAGATCAAGTGCTATTACATCACCTAGTGTAATAGCATTTGCCAATACATAACATGCAATGAGTTCAAACACGATGGTCCTATCTTGTTTCAGTGAGGAGTTCCTATGGCCACTTTTCTGATTTATTATCAGACCCTGGACCATCTATAGTTCTTCTCAATACAAAACCAACGAGTTCGAACACAACGACGCTATCTTATTTCCTATGTTCATCGGGCTCTATCATCAGACCAGCTCCATGGTATCATATTTTTGCGTTGTCACCGTAGTTAAATAAATATGCCAAGTTTTAGTACCTGTATGTATATGGAAATAAAAGTACGAATAAGTTTCTACTATCTAGGAATCGAAGAAAAATAATTAGCTAGGTTCTGCATTCGTAAACAAAGCGTACCTACTATAAATGCATTAAGTAACGTGCGCTTACAACTTGCGTGGGATGAGGAAACGGCAGATGAACGGACCGGTAACAGATGTGGTCATCGTGTTTACAGGATTTTTTTTTTTTAAACTAGTTAGATATGAACTTCTTTGATGGTACATAGGTACAATCCTCTTTTTACTTATAATATCATTGGGTACATACAATATATAAACAACATTGAATAAAGGTCATTTATCTACTAGGAGATCTAACTTTAAGGTTATTGTAAAAGCCAGAATATCGTGTACTGCATTTGATCGGAAGAACTTGCAAAAAACGAAAAAGAAATTAATAAAATTAGATAATTGTTACGAATTCATGTGAATTTTTAACAATTACAATCAATTTTATAACACCTTAAATATTGCTAATTGTCCGACACTTCAAATGTAAAACTTCATTCTTTAATCATTTATTTCAAATAAACCAATTACAGGCACTTTTGAATTATCAAGGGGGTCGGTCAGTCAGAAAGATGAAGCTAGATGCCCATTCCAAAGCGTAGTAGGTACCTATGGAGAAGAACGAGCAAGAAACTCCACGGACACTCTTTTAAAACTAGTCTTTCAAATGAACATTAAACGAACGCATCCATTGACAAAGAACGCGACCAATAGCAGCGCGCTAAATGCAGGCAATGGCCGCCAAACGTCACATTTTGGCGCGAAACTTGTAAGCATGCGCGCCAAAAGTAATCGATATTTTGTTTCGGTTGTTACTTGCGGGTGTAGCCGATTTTACGTATATATTAGGTGGTAATCATTTGGAGTATGTTAAATGTACAGAAAAAACTGTATTGCAATAAGGAGAGAATTTCGTGTTATGATCGGAAAAAGAACTAAGTATATTTTATTTAAACTAATTTATTTTTAGAAAAATAGGAAAGGTGTCAATCTTTGTATATGTTTACGTTTCTATCACAATCTCCAACCTGCTATAGAAATAGGTACTATGTACTACAAATTCGGCAGTGTAAGTATTTGAGTAAGTATACATCCAACCAACCAACTTACAAGTTCCCGATCGTACCCATTGAAAAGTTCAATGACTTCACGAAATAGACTCAACATTTTCGACGAACATCAAAGGATATCGGCAAAGCCGTCAAGTTAACAGTACAATGATAGTCACCAAAGATTGACAAAAACATCCTGCTTAATTGATAACATCTGATACATTATTCTCAGAATTTCATGATACGATTAAAAAATTATGAATAAATCTTGTTTTATGTCAATACATTATTTTTATATTTATATTCTGCGATCATTTACATAACATTTACATAAGCATTCGCTGCTCCCTGTTGGACATGAGAAACTTATTTATTTTAGTTTCTATGAAAATCCTTACCTATAAGCCCAAAAAAGGCCTATATCTCAGGGAAAGCTTTAGCTTTAACTGCTGACTAAACCATAATTGGAGGGCTTTTAAATTCGATCTTTTCTCACCCCCAAGAACTAAATTCTGAAATTCATCATGAAATGTGATCCACTTACGGTAAACCTCCGGCACCACACACTGATCCATTTGATGTCCCGGAGCCGCTTGCCCCCCGGGAGTCGCAGCAGGATGTCTGTGTTGCTGTGTGCTGATAATATTGGAGGGTCCCTGGAAGAAAAGAGAATGGTCTGTTAATTATTGGGGGATCACAAACCGAAACTCACAAATTAAAAGCATTTACTTTAATATTAAACCAATTACAGGCACTTTTGAATTGACAAGGACGACTCCTTACCGACGTCAGTCAGAAAGATGAAGCCAGTTGCTCATTCTAAAGCGTAATAGGTTCCTATGGAGAAGAATGGGAAAAAGGAAGGGATCTTTTTGAAAGGATCTTTTGAGTCGGATTTAACAATTTTCCAACACATTCCTTTCGCACATAGCGGGCGCATTGTTATTTCCTTACAAAATCTTGGCAATGCGTCATCGGAATAATATGATAAACCGTACTGCTTTGTTGCAGTACCTGAGTTCTTAAATCTGTACAAAAAATCGCCACATCCTTTTGAGCGAGAAAAGAATTGTAAAACCTTGTAGTGGAATAAACGAGATCTTGTTCCTCTCGTTAGGACATTGTCGAGGAGTATGTACTACACTACAGTCGTACATTTACAGAGGGTAGGTACATACGAGCGGCGATTTGTTAACAAGCGGACCTTTGTTACATTTTACGATTCGCACGCTTTGCAGTCGCAACGTGGAGATGCTTTTATATTTTCTACTAGCTGCTGCCCGAGGCTACGCCCGCTTGGACCCTAATTCTTTTTCTAAAATAAAAATAACAGTAGCCTGGCAGATAGTTGATTTTATAATGAGTTACTTATAACTCCTTATAAAATCATCTATCTGCCAGTGAAAGTCCTGTCAAAATCGGTCCAGCCGTTTCGGAGATTAGACAGAAAAAACAAACAGACAGACAGACAAAATTGAAAAATTGTGTTTCTGAACCGTTTATACATATGCAGTAATAGTGTTAAAAAGCAGTTATTTTGACATTACAAACAGAAACTTCCATTTTATTTATTTGTAGTATAGTAGGTACGAGTATTTGTATAGAAGATAGATATGGTAAGATTAGACAAGAACATACAGACATACTGAGGGATGACTGTTTTGTAATGTCTAGGGACATAGAGATGCTATGCTACAAATACGTCAAATGTCGTAAAAACACAGTACGCACGTGATCGGAATCAAAATACGTCAGTTTTTATATAAATGCCGTTTGTGTACAAACTGTAAACTACAAAACTGTCTTCCATATTTATAAACCTGGAGTAAAGTTATAATACGACCAGAATTAATTTCCGATAAACCATACATTTTCGAGGTTTTTAAGTTTGGCTTAACTTTACTCCGTAGCTTTTCTCAGTAGCAGTCCGGAGTCTGCATTTGTGCCCGGTTGATGGCAAGACGCTCGCCGTCTACTTAAACATTACTGGCGAATGTGGGTTGTAGGTACACTTACACCTCTGCCTACACCTACAGGTAAAACAGCCGTGATGTTATGGATGTTATAAATTGCGCAATTAAGGCGATGATAACCGACTTTTCATGATTTTATACTGAAGATCACGTCTAAACGAGTAGTGTTAATGATTTGGAAAAATATATGTTAAAATAGAGTATTTTTTTTATAACTTAATATACGAACATTTTAGATTATATTTATATTACATAGTGAAATTAATTTGTAAAGTTATGTCTAACGTGAATAAAAAACTGAGAATCACGCAAAATCTAACAACCGTATTTTTCTGAAACCTTCACCATATTAAAGATAATTTGATTATTGATCTTTTAGTATACGTGTTTTATGAAAATACCTTTTGTTTTATTTATAATAAATTAATAATGCGTCAAATTGGGGACAGCGCTCCTTGATGGGCGAGTCCTATTACTGGCTGGATGTACGACGTCACGCAACGCGTCGCTCAGTACAGAACACGCAAGCTAACCACTCAACGTCACTGGCATATATCTGCGTCTTAAGTATGTAGCTATCTATTATACATCGTAACATCAAAAAAAAAATCACGCGTCGCTCTTAAGACCTAGGTCAAATATTTTTTGATATTCGGATAGCTCTTGACGTAAAGAGGTGCCATAAAGAACATTAATCTATAATATAAAAATGAATCGCAAAATGTGTTGGTAAGCGCATAACTCAACAACGCCTGGACCAATTTGGCCAATTCTTTTTTTTTAATGTTCGTTGAAGTTCAAGGATGGTTTTTACGGCGAGAAAAATTTGAATAATTGCCGGAAAAACCGTAAAAACAGCCCTTTTCTTTTTCTCATACAAACGTTTTCTAACTAAAACGTTGAGTCAATTTGAGCTCTATTGCTATTGTATAAAGGGTAGGGTAGGTAGGGTAGGTAGGGTAGGTAGGGTAGGTAGGGTAGGTAGGGTAGGTAGGGTAGGTAGGGTAGGTAGGGTAGGTAGGGTAGGTAGGGTAGGTAGGGTAGGTAGGGTAGGTAGGGTAGGTAGGGTAGATAGGGTAGGTAGATAGGGTAGGTAGGTAGGGTAGGTAGGGTAGATAGGGTAGGTAGGTAGGTGTAGGTAGGGTAGGTAGGTAGGTGTGCCGTAGATAAGTACTTAGTGCTACCCGTGCGAAGCCGGGGCGGGCAGCTAGTTAAATATAAAAATACAAAAGAAAGCGTTATATTGCGGGTTTTCTGGTATCACAAGAAAGCAAGGCAAATATTTTAACCGTAAAAATAACTCGGAAGAAGGAAAATCCTGTTTCCTTAACGATTGTCAGAGCGACGCAGACCCCTCTTCTTACAGACCCATTACCTCTCCCTCGTAATTATCTTTATTTAATTACCAAACAATTTCACTATTGTGTTATTCATATTTTTACGATGCCCCCAAATTAGGAAACGTTTTGTATCTCCACCCCTAAGATATATTTAGGATGTTTTAATAGGGTGGTTCGTGGCTCGAGTATTATTTGTATTTGCAAAGCTTTCTTGCGTCGTCGAGTTTTCTTTATTATGTTTACATTTGTAAAGGAATTTTAGCTAAATATTTCTTGTTGTTTCCGACCTTCTTAGTCTAGTGACCGAAAGTGCGATTGCTGAGTGTGTTGTCCTGGGTTGGATTCCCAGATTAGGCAGTGTTTTATTGGGTTTTTCCATTAGAAAATTCTCAATCAAAATATTCGTTTAGATTTGTACCAAATTAATGGCATTCTCACCTCGTTTTACATGGAAGCTTATAGAAAGCAAACATGACTGGCGACTCCGGGTGTAGGACTGTAGGTACTACATCTCTGCCTACTTTTTTTGGGGAATGGTATGTCTATTCCCCAAAAAAAGTAGGCAGAGACTTAGGCCTAGCCCGCACTGTGAATTTTATTCGCGCGATTTTTATTTGCGCCGTTTATATTTAGCGTACGGCATTGCTACGAGCACGAATTTAAAATCGCCAGTGCGTGTAGATACATAAAATACCATGTGTTAGAAAATTGCGATAAAAAATTCGCACGATTTTTTATCGCAGTACGGGCTAGGCCTTAGTAACAGGTATTTTCCACACAAAAAGATAATCTGGGCTACTTGGTAGGGTCATGAAGTTACGACTTACAAATATCTAGGTTGTTTCTATCATAAACATACATAAGTATACATATTTATTTAGTATCTGTCGTAACGAAAACGATGTTAAGTAGCACACTGTCAGGTCACAACATTGCTTTGACACGACTTTATTGATTTTAGGTTCGTTGGGTCTGTACCTGTGACAAGTTCTGAAGCTTTTACAAGGACAGGTACGTCCTAGTAGAAGCTCAGAATACTAATTACGGTAGGTATACCGTAATTAGTATTCCGATAGACAAAAACGGGTATAGGAGGGTTAAAGAAAGTATAATATATATGTGGTGTTCACTTGAATCACTTGTTCGGGGGTTTGTATACAACAACTCAAACGGAACGAGTCGGCATTGGGGATAGAGCGGGACTCAGCGGGACTCTCTTGAGGCGCTACCTTTGAGTTATTTTATATTGTGTTTTTGAGGTTATTATCTAATATTGGGCAAGAACGAAAGAAAATTTATAAATTTTCTTAGGCATGAGTTAAATAAATAATAAGTGAGGTTCACGGTAAGGAATCTATGTCCATCTTACTTGTAGGTTTGATAAGAGGTTGTCCCCTTAAACACATACATTTGTTCAATGTACATTGAATAATATTACTCTTGTATTATTTTTCCGCATTGATTTCTTAAAGGCTCCTGCAATTACGTAGGAACTCGTTGACAACTAGAGTTTAAATGGACATTTTTAAAGTCAGTTCCTACTCTTACTAATTACCACGATCCTACGCAACGCGGAAAAAGAAAACACTTACCAAAATTACATTTTAAATAAGTCATTTAAATAAAAAGCTCTCCTTGAATTAAGTCCGAACATTCAAGGAGCTCAAGAAGGAAAGCCCTCATTGATCGCAGGACGAATTTATTTCGTTTTGACTTCGTCCCATGAATACTAAGTACGACTTCGACGGTACGACTTCGGGGGTACGACTAGTGACGAATGTGATACTCATTTGGATGAATAACGAAGGATGGCGCATGGATCCTGCCGGGGAGGATGCAGGAGGTCATCTACAAGTAGAGGAATATTATGGTGATGGATGTTGTAATAATTTTGAATGTAATCTTTTGGGGTGGGTTATAATAGGATATTCGCCTTGTTTTTGACTGCCTCGTTGGTCTATCATAGCAAAGGTCGTGTGACTGCTGATTACAGGTTTTTATGAAATAGAAAAAAAGGGTATGTGCTTAAGACTACAAGATAGAATTAAAAATTGACGTGATTCAGCGTCGAGTATACGCGATTTAGCGCCAAGTATACGCGATTCAGCGTCACTGACCGACTGGAGCCGAGTATACCTGATTCAGCATCACCAACCGACTGGAGCTGAGTATACCCGATTCATAGCCACCGACCTGAGCATGATGGTTTAGTTTCGTTTCCTGTTCGGAAAAAGCGCAAAAATGCACCTAAAGAGGTTTTTCACTATAATAAATAAATGGATTCAGGCTATCATTGGGGAAATTCGTTAAATTTAAAATTACAAAAACCATCAAGTAGCTTTATAGTATTCATTCCGAAAACAATTATTTCATCAAGCTTGATTAAATAATACCAAGTTTATACTGGAATGAACACTTTCATTGTTATTGTAATTTCGAACAACATACAATTCTCAGTACTAGTCTGCAGACCCTGCAGTCCGGATTTGTACACAATTTCTGGGATTGCCCCCTCTTTACACGGAAATGACTACATATCAGATGAGATGTGGGTGTGACTGTACACCCACATCTGTCTACATCTCTGTCTAGCCTCTCGGGGACTACAGGCGTGATGTTACGTTGCTATCTATTTTATTTCTTTAAGTGGTATCAAACAAACTCGCTTTTCATGTCTGTTTGTGTGAGTTGTGTGACCGCTTAGATCTTCTGAACTGCACATTGGATTTTGCATTTCGCCATCATTTAGAGCATTTATTGCGGTTTATGTGTAATACATTAATATTTAACTAAAATATAGCACAGCCTGCCTTCTGTGTATGAGAAGAGGCCTTGCCCGGCAGTAGGACAATAACAGGATGGTGTTCACAGAGATTACGATGTTTTGACAAAGTGTACTACGTGAGCTCGACAAATGGATGTGCGATTAACGCTTGTGCAACAAAACTGTACTGCGACTCACCGTTGTACAAATGCACGCTTGTGCGACATACTGGACCTCGACATCACGGTAGTGCGACAGGTCAGAGGCTCAGAGCCTTAAAAGCCGTTGGACTGCCAGCATAGCCGATACTACAACCAGCAATGAAATCCTGCCCGATATATTAAACTAGAACCCGTCGCTTAGACTTCGACTCTTAGGCAAGGCCTTGCTGGGCATTCTTGCAGGAAGCAAGAGCAGGCGCTCCGTAAAAGACCATGCATTAGACCTGTGCGAAGCAGCAGTCGGCAGTATGCTATTATGTATTCACATACTGTGGTATTCCGCTATACAGAACCACACTTTTAGTATATTTACCGTAAGACACTAACTTTTTATCACTGGAAAGCATGCCTTTACTCATCATAAAATGCCTTAAGACTATTTTAACATCCATATCTCTATTCTTAACTATTCATTTCATATTTCTGTAAAAATCTTAGAATGTTTTATAATCTGACATTTTCATCATTGCCACCTGTCTTAATTGTTCTCTATAACCTGCCAAGATTAATTTGTCTCGATTGTAAAGGCGGGCCTACACTGTCACTAGTCGAATAAGTTACTGGCCGTCATGTAATTATGAAGTTATTTTAATAAGTTACTGGCCGACGTGTAATTATTAATTTATTTGACTTCTAATTTAAATTTTTTAAATGTAAAAAAAATGTACTTCCGTTAGACTAGCATTTAACCGGGCGTCACCTTAAAACAATACTCAGTCTGCAGGTCTATCTCATCTTCAAGTCCTATTTTTATGAGCCGGCGGGCACCGGGAACCAGCCCATCCATCGGCACTACTCCTAGCCGCCACCTCAGGCACTACCTCAATGGGAGGCCACTATGCTCCACTATAGCCTGCTGCTCCTGCTCCACTACGGCCGGTTGCTCCTGCTCCGCTACGCTCCTGGCTCCAGGCACCGAGCACCTCAAGCCGCTACTCCGAACTCTTATGATAACTTTCCTTGAGCTTTTACCTTAAAACCTTACTTCTTAATTTTTTATTTCCTCTTTTCTCTTAAATTGGAACCTCACTGGAGTACTTTCTTCCTAAAGGGACCCCTAGGCGATCAATTGCCTTTAACTTAAAACATTATAACGTAACGTTACAGTTTAACGTCAGTTAGTTCCGTGAGGAGCTAAACCTAACCTAGTCACAATACATAAACTCACGCCTTCTTCCCATGGGGGTAGTTAGAAATTACAGAACGCCAACAGCAATGACCCTTACATATACTCATTTTGCTTCGTTTAAGTTCATACATCTGGTCATACAAGTACGCCAGTTGCGAGTACTACGCATCTGACGTATCTGAAGAACATCACCAATAAGTCAATCAATCAATCAATCAGTTTATTTGCATAATATGTTACACAGGTACGGTTAAGGTCACTATTATGTGCTCCTAGAGCGTCTACTCCCGGTGTTCCCGCTCACATCTGCCTTAATATACGTATAGGTACCTACTTTATCTGTTCTAGTTATAACTTCAGCCGGTCGGCAACAACCGATTTGTCCTCGATTAGAGCTTTATGTAGCGTCGATCGAATCCCTGACCTTTGTATTGTATTGTACAGCGGTGGAAACTTCGTCAGTGAAGCAAAAGTTCGCCTTCATAGGACTCATAGGTACCATACGTAACAGTTTGTTTGTTTGTCACCAGGCGGATTGAAACCGGTTTGTGTAACCGATTCTTAAATTATACTGTTAGAAAGTTGGTTTTAATCAGGGCTGAAGTTTCGAGTTTTTTTAACGTGTTATTGTTTTGGGTAAGACTTCTGTACTGTGTTTATGAATGAATTGGCAAACAAGACTACCTCACACTTGATGAAATCTGTCTGCCGCCACCTATGGGCATTCATCACCAAGTGATTTGATGACAGACGCATTGCCGACTTTTTCTTTTATTTCACACTTCATCATCTTTGTCTTTTTCTTCTTTTTTTAAGGCTTAGCAAGCGGCTGATGAATCGTAGAGTACTATCAAGAAAGGTATGAAAGATTTCGTCCGGGAAAATATTAATATTCCCGGACAAGGAGCTGAGACTAATATTTTTCTATCTAAACTACTTCAATCACTCACCTAGTAGTATAATCCTCTGGATACGGCACCAAGATCCCCTCAGGACTTGGCTGCGGCGTATCGCCGACCCAGAAGTAAGCATCGGGGCCGGTTCCATCGTACGCGAATCCTCGGACGAAAACTGTGTTCTCGTCCACTGCATACACGGTACCTCGGATGCCGTGCGCGTATTGTGTGAGCCGACCAATCAGGCGGCCGTAGTAGGGCTCAGGACGACGAGATGTGACTGTACCTGTGGGAAGAAGGAAGAATTAAGAGGACCCATTTTAACAGGTTTTGTTGGTGAGAAAGTGTATGGGTTTCAAAACTGTGGTCGTGTTACCTTTGTCAACGTTATTGTGTTCTTTTAAACTAAATCATCGTTCTATGGTCTGAAATCAACAAGACATAGTAAACAACCATAGTAATCAGTGTTTAGTCGAGGAAAATAATTGTCTAGCAGCACACTGCGTCAATTTACGATGACAATTATTATTTTATTATTATTACTAGCTTTTGCCCGCGACTTCGTCCGCGTTTCCGTCGTTTTTCGTAAAAAAGTACCATATGTCCTTCCTCACAGTTCAGTGGTTTTGACGTAACAGACAGATTAACTTTCGTATTTTAGTAGGGAAATATAATATGTCAATCCAAAATTCTGTTGAAAAATATCGCAATAAGGAACTGCAGAATATTATTATTAATAGCTGTGCCCGCGACTCCGTCAGCGTGTAACTCCTTGTATGTTATTAAGTTAATGTATTGGTAATATTGTTTAGATCACTTTCACATGAGTTTCGATGAGCTCTTTCCTCTGCAGATTCTTGAGAACGCGTAATTCTCATTCTCTTAGAAGCTCGAGATAAAGATAATCGTTTTTTAGGTGGCATTGTGTATTTTATTTTTAATCGACGATAACGGAAAGGCTATCAGTTACCTAACAAAATAACCTACGTTAGAGGTCCTAACTATAGCTACCTTACACTTAAAATCTAAGTGCCTATTTAAACTAAAATATTCTAATAGAATTATACCCAGAAATATGTACAACTTACATCAAAAAAAGAAATGAAAATAAAGCTGAAACGCCTGTGCAATACTATCTACCTATACCTACTTCACTTAATAATAAATACCTATAAGTACTATAATTAATAAAAGTATCTACGCTTTTACCTACTTAATACAAAAATAAAATTGAACATAAATTAGCCAAAACTTACCTATCGGTATCTAAAAATCTATGCGTACTACTTCTACTACTACTTTACCTAAAAAGAAATAAAATGCAAACTATTAATAATTTGTAATTTGAACGAATATTTAAACACTACCAAAACAACTAATACCTATTTTATAAAATAACAACAAAATAAATTCAAATAAACTATTTAAAGACGCGACTTTTATCGCGCTGATAAGCATGGTTTGTTAATATCAATTATTGTCTGTCAATAAGGTCGAACGCTCTGAACGCATCAACAGCCAAATAATATATTGAATGAAGCTCGCGCTCGGCTCGGACCTCCCGCCTTTTTATACCCTACCGCCACGACCCGCGTCGAGCGCGGCAACCGTTACACAAAAATAATCCTTATGGCATGATTCAGTATTCACGCGCGACGGCGCGATGTATTATTAGCGTATTTCATGTATAAGTTTGGTGTTTCTATACCGATTACTATGATTCTTTTTTTATTGAATAGGTAATAATATTAACTTCTTTTAATTAGAGATGAGTGAGAGTATTATAAACGTAAGAGTTAACAAATATAATCAGAAAGCTCCGAACTGCTAAGCTATCGGGAGTTACACGTGTTATTGTGAGTCAACCATAAAAGATAGACATATGCTGTTCTGGGATATTTTTTAGATAATTTTATGTAGAACATTTCCGTCATAAATGATTTCTATGTAGCTTTAACCATAAAGGCTTCACACGCGACGGAAGCTTAAAAAATGGAGCAACTTCTCCCGTTTTCCCAACATTTCCCTTCACTGCTCTGCACCTATTGATTGTAGCGTGATGAAAAGTATACTATAACCTCCCCAGGAGTATGAAGAATAATTGTACCAAGTTTCGTTAAAATCCGTCGAGTAGTTATTGTTTCTATAAGGAACATACAGACAGACAGACAGACAGACAGACAGACAGACAGACAAAAATTTTACTGATTGCATTTTTGGCATCAGTATCGATCACTAATTACCCCCTGATAGTTATTTTGAAAATATATATCATGTACAGAATTGACCTCTCTACAGATTTATTATAAGTATAGATGACTGTCAAATAATGCGACACATGCGATTTAAATTAAGGTTAACTTGCTCCTCAATTTGCTTTTACTCCGACTCAAATACGTCTTTTGATAAATTGCAAGGTGACTTACTTAGTCACTGTATATTCCTACTCGAATGAGGCCTTTGATATATATCAAGGCGGTTTATCTCAAGTGGAAAAACCTTTGTATGAAATGCTATTTCAATGCCCGTTATGTCCAAGAACCTATAGAAATCGAACCTCTTCTAGTTTCAATAACTCCAGAAATAGTCTACAAAATGTCATCTCGGTTCTATGTAATGTCAAATGTTGGCTGCATCCATCTTCTATTGTGATAACTATGAAGTCTTAGAGTGGGAAGACTGACACGGTTAGCTTCTGAGCTGAAGGCTGTTTGATGTCTGTTAGAGCGAATATCAAGTTTCTGAATAGTTTTCGTTTACGTGCGCAGTTGAGTCTCGTGAGTACGAGTACTGAGAAAGTTATTCAGGAGAAATATGTATGACTTTTACTCTGAACTTCTAACTATCATTAGCAATATTATAAATGCGAAAGTGAGTTTGTTTGTTTGTTACACTTTCACGGTAAAACGGCTTAACGGATTTGGATGAAATTTGCCACATGGGTAGACCATGACTTGGGTCATAGGATACTTTCTATACCGATATTCCCACTGGATCGAGACTTATGCGGGTGAAATCACGGGGCGCAGCTAGTTGCAAATAAATGCAATAAGTTCATTAGAAGAAATTTACTAACACTGACAGAATCATATAATATTTTCACTATTTTAGAGTTGCTCCATTAGGGGTACTTTTATTTTATCCGCCTCGTTGGTCGCAAGCTCTACTGCTGAGCATGAGTTCCTGGGTTCGATTCCCCAATCGGGCAAAGTGTTATTGGACATTTTCCAATTGGAATTTTCAGTATCAGCCCGGAGTCTGGATTTGTGCCCGGTTGACGAAAATATGCCAGTTATCTTGGTGTAGCTATTCTAGGTACACCTTATGTGATCACAGGCGTGATGTATGTGTCGCAGGTAGATTGGATGATTCGTCATTATACAAACGGCGCCATCCGTTTACAACCGCTCGCAGGCAGTTATGCAAAATGCCGAAGGCAAATTGGAAACTCGTTCAATTGTTATAATTTCGACATTGTTTGTTATTGTAAGGTGACCATTATCACAGGTTGGAGAAATCAGAGTTAATTCCAGCGATCTATGAAGACTTAAAATAAGGATAAATTATAATACGAAAGTCCTTTGCACACGTAGAATTTGCACTGTTTTCAATATTTATTATTTTTTAATAATATTTTACGTTTGAATTGTCCATCAAATGTTGTGCCATATATTTTATTAAGTATCTATAGAAGCAATTTACATTTTACCTTCGGCGTTTTGCATAATGCCGTTTCTATAATGACGAATCATACAATCTACCTGTAACATAATTATGTATTTTTGATTTCAACTCCTTCAAAGATCTTGCACTCTGACTTATTTGGCAAGACAAATGGTTTGATTATTTGGCAAGGTCCATAGAATAACTGTTAATAATGTTTTTATTTGTGTTTTGTTAAAAATACTATTCATATCGTTATCTGTATGTTTTACGATGTATGATTATTTACGCTTAGGTGATAATTTACGTTTTTTTTTTTATGTTATAGTATAGTGCTAGTGTCACATTAATTACGTTTATGGGACATGCGGTGCTAACTTATAAGAAATTGTTACACGAAATTGAAAGCGTCGACCACAACATCGTCCATCAGGTGATATACAGCGTGTAACAGAAACCCTATTGCTATCCTTAAGCACTAAAGATAACAGCTGGTATAGAGTCACTATACGTAGTTTCAACTCAAAATAAAATACTCTAAGAATTGATACCAAATTTTCGGTTTCATATGTTTCTTAAATTCAAATCATAACAAACGTGTCACCGCACTACGTAGGTCAATAACTTTCCACGTTACTTGCCAATATCATGATACATCTCCTCCGTAATTCAGCGCGCCTAGTACAGTAGTAGCCTACAGCAGGCGGTGTTCTTTGTCGGCGCGAACTGACGAAAGAAAAAACATACCGACGACGCCGCCGCGCCGCCCAATGCGATTGCGCGCGCGCGCACTAAACCGTACCTACTTTACCATGATGTAAAAATTAATGCGTAATTATTGATTTACAAGTTATTCGTTAATATCAAGCCAGAAATTGCACGTAAAAACTGAGATAACAGAACTTACGTAAAAAATTGAAACAAAGTTTATGTAGGTTAACTAGTTTCATCTCTTATTATTACTTATTACCGAGTAAACAGTAAAATGTTAAAGCTTTGCTTATTTTAGTAAATTGACTTACATTTTTAAAGATGGGGTTCGATGTGGTGACCTTGGTATTGTATGCACAAGGCCGCTCGCTTGTTCATGGACACCTGAACATTGCGTAGCATGTCTGGTGTAATGGTCCTGAAAGCGGCCTCAACCCGCACTTTCATTAGGTCCATTGTATCACACTGCACTGCGTACACTACATTTTTACCGCACTGAACTGATGCGCGTATCACAGGGATAGGAACTAGTGCACTAGACGGAGACGCGGACCAGAGTCGACTGACGAGCAAAGCAATAACAAACAATAATGCTAAATAAAGCTTCTATTCCCTGCTATTCTGGTACTTAAATATTATTTCGTTAATAAATAATAATAGGTTTACACACATTATGATGCTTTCATTGTGTGTGTAACGACGTAATCAGGGATCTGTGAGCAAACGATTTTCAATTCGGCAATAACAATTCCTGTTACTCATGCGGTCCTAGTACTTTTATTAATTTCTTTCTACATTTAGATGCAGTTTTGCGACATTTTTTATTATTTATTGACTTCATTTGAATTATAAAGACTAAACGTGCTCAAACCAATAGAACCCATGTACCTCTTCAAACAGCACCGACAGACCGTGAACTTCCGATAATTCTTTCGGTTAGTCCTACAGACAAAAATTATGCGTTCGTGGTTCGTGCTATTATTTTGTAATAAAACAAAACTATTACCTTGTTGATAATAGTTTATTGATAATTATTAAAAAATAAACATATTTTAACAATTATGAACGGAACCCACTGTGATTTTATTTGTACTAGGAGTAGCATAAGTTGCAAAGAAATGAATTGAAATGATGTTTTGGGTTCAGTTGGACATAAATCGTTACTAAATCCTTTTTCTATTCTAAGTTCTAATGGCAAATAATAATGTTTATTTAAGCAATTAATTCCTGGTAGGATGCACGTAAAGATTCGATTTTTATGATCAATGCAATGGTACGAGCTGACGATTTTTCGAAACAAATCGTTTTAAAGCGATCTTCAAGAAAATCGATTCAATTGTAAGGTGAATCGAATCTCCTGGATCGTATGTGTAAACATTATTATGATATTGCCCAAAGTATTGTGCTGACAATCATAAACAGCGAATAGGTAGGTTTATCTATTTAAAACAAGATCAATTACATACATATGCCGCCGACACTTTTTAACTTCTCTGCACACTTTTCTTTACAGGAATATTGTTTTTGAATTAGGTAGGTATTTACTGTGTTGTGGGTACGATGGTAAGGTGGGTGGTGGGTGGAAGATTACTATGTAGATAATAATTATCTACAAAGTAATCTTCTAAAGGACAACTACGTAAAAAACCAACAAGTGTGTAATGTTTCTAAATATTATTTCGTTACATTTTGATACCTAGACCAACTTTATTAATTGTATTGTAACTAGTTCACAGACATCATCAAAGTTTAGGAAAAGTCAGTAATAATATTTTGTAAACAAAAAATAAACATGCGGAACCTTTTATTTAGAAATACCAGGAGTAAGAGGTTTATTTTTACTTACAAATAGTTCGCTGACACCGATCAGCTGACTTAGTGCTAGTGATGTGTTTATTTCAATTTTAAAACTTCGGTTTCTGGTATCAATGTATTAAAAAGTCTCATAACTTCCAAACATGTAGAGATAGGATTAAAAAACCCTTCCAATATCGTTTAATATCATCCAAAGAAGCCGTGCCCTTGGTATGTATATACCCTTTCCGTTACACGTTGTAGAAGTCAAACGTGAACCTATTCAACAGACAAAACATTAACCTTCTTCTGGGGCAGTCGGGTAACAAGAGCATAAAAACTTTTTAATCAGTCGTCCTCTAATTTACCAGTTTTACCCGAAAACCTTACCCATAGCGGCCGTGGTGAGTTATCAAATCGAACATCCGTCTGCTAATGGATTCGGCTGACTATCCCCCCCCCCCCCCGAGCTGATCGATCGCTGCTTTTAAGAATATTACTTCGTGAAAAAACTTCATTTGTAACTCATTGCGCATTCTAATCTGTACCTTATTCTTGGGAATTTAGGTCTTAAACTCCAGCGGGGGTGTTGTGGAGTGAAGACGTTTTGGTAGGGAGGGTTGTCCCCTAAATTCGGAAATTATTGTCACTCTGCATTATACACGGTGTATTGTCAGGGTACATTGTCGGAGACTGATGAAGTCGGGGAGTTAACGTGTATTGATGATCAGCTGAGCGAGGCCTGTTTTAGCGGATTTCGCTTTTTTATTGCAATCCTGGCTTGGACTGATAAGAATTTCGGTCCATTGATGTTTTTTTCTGTAGTTTTCCTACTTGTGTGAATGTTTTATATAGGCTGTCTTTGATTTCAGAGGGTGAAAGGACTCTTAAGAATGAACAACCTACTTATATTATGGAATCAACTCTGAATCTCTCTGTCTGGGTTTGTGCCCAGTTGATGGCAATAGGCTTGCCCCCTATTACGAAATGTGGGTATACTATGATGGGTAGGTACACTTCTGGCTAACCCTTCGGGAATATAGCCGTGATGCTTTGTTAACTCTGAAATAGCAAAAACAAAGCAACTGTTTTATGTACGTATTTTGCCCGACAACGGCAAAGCCAAGCCAAAACAAAAGGGGGATCATGATGTTTGGTAAGAATTGCACCCCCAAGTAACTACTTGAAACTGATTTTCACTGCGGGATACAGGACTTGTAAGCAAACTTTTAAAATCAAACCTAGTCTTTGGAAAAATCGTGTATTTCGTCATAGTTACATTTATAAAAAGGAAAGTATAATCAGCTTGTGTCTCAGCAGTGGGAAGTGGTTCGCCTGGAGAGACCTGTGGGTCTCTCCAGGCGGATGTCACATGTCTTCGAATTTTTGACGATGTTTAGCGTTTCCTCACGATGTTTTCCTTCGCCGTTTTGAGGCGAATAAAAATAATTTTTCGCGGGTGCGTAAAGATCGTCGTTTATAGATATTTCTTTAGATTCCTCAAGGATTTTGAATATATATTTGAATATATAATAATATTTCCTCAATTCCTTCCGCAACTAAAGAGATGTCCTTGATATATATCATTCTCAGTATAACGGGTTGACGTCCTAAGAGACAGTGGTACCAAAACCAGTACAAGCCGGCCTCTTGTTATATTGAAACTCCATTCTACGCTAGGCCAGCTCAAGGTCAAAGTGTTAACACTGACGTGTGGTCTAATGCCTATTCTGTAAAAAAACTCAGCGTGAAAACTTATGAAGTGAGCTGTTATTCCACCTGAGGGATTTACAACTGACAGCTCACTTCACCAAGTTTTCGCGGTGGGTTTTTTATAGAACAGATCGGCTGTACTAGCATACCTCGGGTTGGAGTGGGAAGGTATCTGGGGTCTGTGCAACTCTGTGTTGATTGAAACATTGTTCGAAAAATGGTAGACATTGCTTTTGCAATATGCTTTTTCTTTACGGAATTATTCCTCAATTTCGTTAGTCGTTTTTAAGTTTAGCACTAATTTGAGTAAACTCTTCTGTCCTATTGGCACAAATTAAGAACACTAACTTTCACGGCTAAAACTTTAGCCAATCAGCAGCACCAGGGTGCACCAGCTGCACCATCAAGGAATAAATATATTAAGCACCAAGGTTAAGTTTTACTTACATCTTATTATTTTTCCGACTGGGTCATTGAAAAATTTCAGTTCTAAAAGGTGACATGCGCCCGCGGGCGCATATCACCTTTTAGAACTGAAATTTTTCATTTTGTGGGAAAGGAATTTATTTGAAAATTGTTTATCATTATTGCTCCTAGGCCGTACCTACATTTAAGAACCGTCACTTTTGATTCAATATTTGTTTTCTATAAAGATAGCAGTAGTACCTAATCGGAAATTAAGAGATCCGCAGGAGAACCGAGGTAACCGACATAGCCCGAAGAATTGCCAAACTTAAATGGCAGTGGAGAGGGCACATTGCTCGCAGAACAGATGGCCAAAGGGACCGAATGGTTCTCGAGTGGCGACCGCGTACCGGAAGACGTAACGTTGGAAGGCCTCTCACAAGGTGGACTGATGACCTTGTGAAGATCGCAGGAATTCGCTGGATAAAATCGAGAAGCACAGAACCGCTCGAAGTAGCGACGCTTGGGGGAGGCCTATGTCCAACAGTGGACGTCCTTCAGATGAAATGATGATGATGATGATGATAAAACTTAGAAAAAAAAAACCACACATTTATGTATCTCATTTTATGCGACCTACTAATATTAAGAAATAAAGTTCTTTAAACCCAAAAGATAGCAGGTGAGAAATCTAGAATAAGTAGCTGCTATGCACTTGTAACCCTAAAATAATATTTACAGCCGTGTATCTAAGTATATATTAAATCACTGAAATTGACACATAATATACTCGTATACCATACCACATATGACATACTTAAAGTCATCCCAAGAGATGTACTACTCGCGAAAAATATACTCTTATATGAGAAGGTAGGTGTAATTCCTCTTCCCACGCCGGAATTGAGCCTGTGGGTAAAACCGGATTAATTCCACTGAGAAATGTTCAGCGAATATTTTTTTTATGAATAAGTATTTAAGACTTTTTGGATGTTTTTTGGAACGAGGTTTTTTGGAAATAGTCGGTATAAGTATGTAACCTAGGTTTTACGTAATATAATTTATAACAGCAGTTTTGGCTAGGTACTAGCTAGGTAGTAGGGTAATATAGATAGGCAGACTGGTGATTTGGTGGCTGGCCATTTTCAATCACCCTCGTAAACCTACTCGTTGCATACCTAAGCATAATTAATTAGCTTGACTACTTAAGTCGCGAGTTCATAGGAATCCCACAAAGAGACCCTCTACTATTCGCTAACTACTTAGTAAGCAATCTTTTATATTAATTTAATTTCGCAAGCGAGTCTTTACGTGTTTCTTATGATTTTTCTCCTGTTTTTGCAGCCAATAAATCATTACTTTCTTTTTATAAAAACCAATCACATTGCTAGTACTTTTTATTTTGTGTCTGTACTTATTAAATATTTAATTTATTGCTGTTATTACCCAGTTCTCAGTAGGACTGCAATGCCACACGATTTATACCAACTTTAGTCCATCCCCTATTTCTTGGAACTGGGTACTACAATCAGTAGATTGTGGGTTGTGTTTAATAGGATTTACTCATGTATTATATCTTCCGGGAATATTCACAGCGGCGTATATTTTAATTAACAGCCGACGAATTTCCGTATTACGCGTAAATTATATTTTTTAATTTGTGTATTAAATTTCATTTTCCGGGATTCAAAGTACTCAGTTATAAAAGTCCTTTTCCACGTATTTTAGGGGAAATTCGCTTGAATTTTGCAGATTAGGTACTCGTACATATATAGGTATTTTAGAATACACGTTACACCCGACCACGCTAAGCCGCTGGTCCCGGCTGTCATTCGTAGATCTTTGACAGTCGTTTACTGGTAGTCAGAAGCCCAAAAGTCTGACAGCCAGTCTTACCAAGGGGTATCGTTTTACCCAGTAACTGGGTTGTGGAGGTCAGATAGGCAGTTGCTCCATATAAAATACGGTATTCAGCTGTATCCGGTTAGACTGGAAGGTGACTACAACATTGTTGGGAAAAGACTAGGCAGATTGACGCAGGTATTTAGAGAAATGGCTATCCGTTTCTGTATCGTTGAATAAAACTGCATATCGTCGCTCGGCATCCAATACCGCGAATGTTGTCACATTCGCGGTAAAGATCTGATTTTTATTTTATTTCATTCTACACGTTCAAATACGTGATCAAAAATCAGATTTTCGTAAAAAATGTCACATTCGCGGTATTGGATGCCGAGCGACGATATGTAAGTATAGTCGCGGAATGAAAAGGTTATGCACCTTTTTCGGGAACTTTTATTGACATTCACATTATTGTACCGACTTGCGGTAAACAAAAGTATTTTAAAACTGCTTAACCTTTTCTTTCCGCGAAGGTACATAGTTTAATAACTCTAAAATACTACACAATAACTCAGTTTCAAAATAAACAGCCCGTTTCAATTCGTTGTTCCCCCTGGGCACATTATCGTTATCACCGGCTGCCTCGTCCGTATTTATCTAATATCCTTAGCGGGATCTGGCACCCCATTAAGGGATATTTTGATTGACATACTCAACCCCAGAGATTTGTTGCAAAAGCGGGGGAGGGTTGAGTTTGAGTTGTGAGATTTTTAAGAGAATGCCGTGTAGTTTTGTGTTAGAAATGGTATTTTGGGATAGTTGCAGGAACCTATTAATATGCTTACGATTGTTTAACCTGATTTGTTAATTAATTATAAAATATCTTACTATACAGCTGCTTTTCTTGTAGTCCTGTAATCTTAAATCTGGTATCAAAAGAAAGTTTTTCTGTAGTTGCAACAAACTTTTAGAGAGAATAACTTCTGAATTAAAAATTATGACCAACGACGAAAATACGTAGGTACTTAACAAACTCTTTGCATATGGCGAAAAAGAATGTAGAAATAAATGTTACGCTCGAAGAGATTTTGCGATGTTATCTATTCTTCTATTGTTTTCGTCTTTTATTCTGTACACAAAAAAATTGCAAAATATAAATATCCACTAAGCTCTTTGCTAAGCCCCATACAGCCGACAATCACCCTTACAAAACTCCAGTGCGTCACACACAACCTCGCAAGTCGCACAGGAGTCCCCAAAGCCGAAACATAACCGATTAAAATATACCCCGCCACAACCCTACTCCACCCCCTGAGGGGTGGATCTCGCCCCTCGCCCCTAACACGTACACTTAATACAGTTTTGTCTCGCCATTTCGATACTCGTTTGCGTCTTCAACAAGACTCTCGACGTTCTTCGTCTTACATTACTTATATTTTTTTGGATAAAAAGGCATTTTTTGGGGTTTCTTGAAGAGAGAAAATACTGGGTCACTTAGAAATTATGTACAAAATTCTGTAGCTTGAAAAGTTGATTTGATCAAATTCGTCCGGAGACGACGTACTGAAAACACGTCCAAGGCAGACGTGATCTACAAAGTATTGCGAAATCAACTAGCAGACGTTAGGCACCGCTTAACATCAAGGCTATCTACAATTTTGATCAACACTTAAACAAAAAAAAAATGGCTGCACAATCCACCCATTTCTTAATTAACGATTACGATTTGGCTCCACAAGAGACTGTATTCTAAACAAAACAATATATTTAGTTGATGCCTATCTCCATCAGCTTCACAGACGCCGAGATTAGAACACAACTCAATACAATAGACAGCTCCCCTCATGAGGGGGCGTAATCAACGAACTGTGAATTTTCGGCAACTTGAGTTATCGTATGACAGGCAGGTTTTATAATCATTGTTGACGTTATTGTTTGCTATCGACGTTATACGTCGAAAACGTTTGAGATGTGGACAATGGGGAGCTAGTATGATCGTGCAAATTCTGTCCATGTTAAAGTTACATTATCAGTCAATAACGTTACCACTGCTGGGACACAGGCCTCCTCTCTATGAGAGAGGGAGTGGCTGCCACAAATCTTCGAATTCTCGGTTCTAGGATACTGCCAATTTCCTTACTATGTATTCGTATACCGTTTAGAGAGCTTCTTGAATGTGTCCGACACTGTTGATCACAATAAGACGCACCTTGTGCACCCTTTTGCATTCATAAATTTGTTTTTTCTTTATAAATGGTGGTGGTGACTGTCACGTTGGTCTAGTGGTCGCAAGGGCTAAGTGTTATTGGGTTTGTACAACTGAAATTTCTCAGTACCAGTCCGAAGTCTGGATTTCTGCTCGGTTGATGGTAATAGACTTGCCCCCTATTACATGGAACTTAAACATAACTGGCGAAATGTGAGATAATTAATCAGATTTGTTACAGTTACAATTAGGTATGTAATTTTTTTTAGACATCATTTTATTTATTTATTTATTTTTTATATATGTAGATTCTTTTTGAATGTGAGAACGCTGTAGGCTTGGTGAACTGTAGATTTTTTGACCGTTTTCAATTTTGTTAAGTACCTGGTACTTGTTGATAGACCTATACTGTCCTATTAACACTGTTATTTGAAAATATTCTAATGAAGCCAATTAATTATTTTATAAAGAGTAATCGTGGAGTTTCTTGCCGACTCTTCTCGATAGGAAACGACCAATTGGAACCGTGCACCTAGCTTCTGACGTTTCATAAAAGCCCATGTTGTTTTTTGTGAAATGAAATATTTTGAATTAGAATGTTGGTACTCGTAACTAGAAGAAATAAAATATTTTGAATTAGAAGGTTGGAAACTATAGGTTCAACTCCTATTCCTTCTGGGAACACAGGCGTGATGTTTTGTTATGTGGTGTGTAAACAAGAGACCTTTAGTATACAGCTAAAGGTCTCCGTCTGAACGACTAAAGCTCCCATTGGGAGGGAGGTGGAGTTTGTTGACAGACAGATTATTGATTGCAGTTTGTTGTTATTTACCAGACAGTATGACGTTACCTTTTCACATTATCTCTAAACGCCTACGGATTTTGGGACACCCACGGATAATAAAAACACCCACGGATGGAGTAAAGCGAAATAAACATCCAGAGAATGATAGATCGGTTTATTTCTAACTACATTTTCTAATCAAACGAACATTTTTAAAGGTTAAATCCCGAATCCTCAAACGAAACCATCTGTCAGTTGATATCAATAGGCTCGTCCCGTTTTCTATGGGACTTAAACATAACTGGCGCAATGTGGGTGCACTATACACTCTGCCTATCCCTTCAGGGATATAGCCGTAATATTGTATTGAAGCAAGGTATCTGACCAATAACTAAGTCCAGAACGTGTGTAACCACTAAGCTGCTTCGAAGTACGGCCAACCACACGTCATGCACTTGGAACAACGAAACCCTATCTGCTACTAAATAGAGGCGCTGCCAATGTCATTACTGTTAGCATAGACGTGTGGTAGACTGTACGTCATGTTTACCGCTCACAGTAAACATAGCTGGGAGGAGAGGTGTACCCGGTCGGTATTGGCAGCTGAAGTTGTGCACATCAATATACTTACATACATACATTATTTAGCTTGGAGTTTGTTGGTGGAAGTTTATTATGATGCTGCTTGTCAGGCTTATAGGGTTAAGAAAAGCGGGTTTATGAGTGATGTGTTCTGTCAATGTAACATATTAGTCTGTTATGAATAAAATACTTCTTCGTAGTATATTATTCCAGCACAAAGTCAGTCAAGTATGTAAATTAATTATCAGAAACTGACTCAAAATTCTCTTTGAGAGCTTCCTGTTACGACTCCATTTGACGTATCCCAAGCAAGATGCTAAATTCTATTACGACTGTCTTTTGTTCTTCTCTCTTATGTTTAGAAGGTGATTGATTACTTTTTGACTGCTCTCTTGATATTGATTTTATTATTTTGCGTTCGGATGCCATTTTCTTTTGCTGTTCACGAATCTGTCTTTATCATTGTTTGTAACAGTAAGCCCATTTCTACTTTTATTATCAAGAAGAAGATCAGTTTCAGAGCCAAATACAACCAATTTATAACCTTAGGTGTTATTGATACCAGCTGGTCTGTACTGTTAATATCTCACCGTGAAAACTTAGGTTCAAAGCTCCGGTTTGTTAGAGCTGCCAGCTAAATGGTTGTACTTGGATTTGGAAAAAAATCACAACAGTAGTATATAGTTAAAAAGAAAACTATCACAGCTCAGTAGGCTTTTCAGGTTAACGAGTAATAATCGACCAACTTAAATTTGCAGTTGGTCTCCCATATGATCTCCCATACATTCCGTATGGGAGAAAATGTTTTTCAACTGCAATTTTAAGTTTGTTCTTGGGATAAATTCATCCCAACTACGGAACCCTTCATTATGCGTGGTCCGACACGCACTTGGCCGGTTGTTTTAGACCTAAAACGGTTACAACATCAAATTCAGTGTTATATTTGCAATTCATTATTAATATTCTAGTTTACTAATTAACGATATTACATATTTCCATACAGTAATATTGCCAAATTAATCAAAACAGGTAAATATTTGACAGCTATTTGCGACGTTACCAACTTTTAAAATAAATGAGATGTCATTCCACCTGATGCTAAGACACTATTAGCACTATTGACACCACCATGCTATTCCGTAAACATCTCACCGTGAAAACTTGGGTGAAGTGAGCTGTCAATAGTGTCAATCCCTGTGGAATGACAGCTCACTCCACGCTCACTTCACCTAAGTTTTCACGGTGAGATGGTTACAGAATAGCACTGCTTACCTTACTTCACCTAACCTTTCACGGTAAGATATTCACAGAATAAATCGGCAGTTTTGCATTACTTTATCTTACCACTATCTCTGCTGGTCACAAGCTTACCATAAAGGAGGCCATACTCCTAGTCATCACGTTAGGTGGGTAGGTAGTAGGTAGATAACCGAGCCCTCTCACCCGACTGACCCCGCCAGCCAAGCGTGGCCATGATTAGTAGGTACCGAATGTGCGAACGTTGCAGAAAACTTAGCATGTTGCATGTTTTCATGGGATTTTTATAGCCACGTTCGGATGTGAGCATTGCGTACCTATTCAATTTGATGATAGTAAAGTTAGGGAAAAACTTAAATATGCATTCTCAAGTTACAGCTGTCATTCAGTGACAGTTTTATAAAATTGTTTGTCGTAGGGTGTCACTTCTTTACTTAACTAAGTATTAATTTCTCTGACTGTACATGCTAGTTAACATCGCTGTTATTGCTTTGTGGAAACTCTAAAGAACTGCTTAATACGAACATAGATTTTTAATTTTCTAATTTCCGAAGAAAGGTTTCTTCTAAAAAAGAGCAGAAGCATTGGTTACTACGCTTGCTCACTGCTCAAGAACATTAAATTCAGGATTCCTGATGATGTTTTTCCTCAAATTATATAAGTTTCTAATGAGCTAAGAAATTTCACAGAAAACAGTTGATCTGTTAATGACTACTTGATTACGAATCCTTAGCGTAAATTCTGTTGGATCCGGTTAGACTAAACTGGAATGGGACCCCAACATAGTTGACAATCAACTAGACAGATGATGATTGAATCCTCAACGTGAAAAAGCTGACGAAAAAAAAAAAATTTCCCTGCCTTGCTGTAACAAAACTACCAGTTTTCGACGCATTTGTTTTTACGAGGAACGAGTTAACACCGTAACATATTAATTTCCAAAATCAACCTAGCTTGAATAATAGCCAACCTTGCGAGCCAAAATGCACATTTAAATACTCAAGAAACACTCAGCCCGCTGCCAGGGTTATTCGGCGCACATTTAAGAATATGAATTCGTCGGCCCTATAACCCTTTCTATTCAAATAAAAGCGAATAGGTCAATAAAACCTAAGGTTTTGGAGTTAACGGCACTTCACGTAAAATTTTAAGAGCTTTGTGAGAGTGTTTCGAATTTCGATGCGTAGGTAGGTGTGTTATACTTACCTATTGAGGGTTTTTTGGCGAAGTGTGGAAGACATACGATTGGGTGATTTATGTAACAAGAAGCCTATTTAGCTTTTCAGAGTAGAATTTATTTCGAAGGTGTTTCTAGAATTGGCTACAAAAATGGCTGTGATAGATGCTAAGCAGCCAGAATTATAGTGTTAGTATATTTTTTGATTAACGTACACTCGTGGAAAGAAAAGTTATAAAATGTTTCATACTTTCCTTTTTCACAGCCCCTTTACATACTAGCTGTGCCCGCGGCTTCGCTTACGTGACTGTTTATTCTATTGGCATAATAAGTTAATCGCAACGCGAAGTCATATCCACTACAACATCTGTTGATTGTCTTAATTTAAACTTAAGCTCCTTGTAGTATTTCAGATATTAAATCCGTAACTGCATTTTTTTTTTTTTAAACTCGTGGTAAACTGTTGAAGAATACGGACATGATGCAATATTGATATTGATCAATATTGCAAACAGCAAATAGCGTGATAAAATATAGCCCACTAAGTAATATTTGTGCAAAATTTGAACAGAATCTATTGCGTAGTTTTTGCGCGAATAGATACATCCAGACAAAGACGAATGGATGCATTAGAATGTATTTTTTTAATTTTTCCTTTGTTCCTCTCAAATAGAGCACCTGCCATGTAATCTCTTCACCACCTTTGGTTGACTGGTAGAGAATGCCTAAGTCCGCTTTTGTACTTTTTTGAGTGTGAAAAGTTTAAATAAATAAATAAATAATGGACAACAATTCTAAAAACTATATTTTTGGCATCAGAATTTCCACACCTCGTAGCAATTACTTTTTCCAAAAATATTATAGTTTTGACTTCGTTACTAATTTATTATATAGATAAGTAGCAGCATTTAGCGATCGAATTTTGGACTACTAATTATGTTTTCAAAAACGTGGTCGAATCTATTTCAAGCTACTGATATATATGGTGTAATATGAGCATATTCATATCAGATAGGTCGCAACTGGAACTTGCTACAGTATGCAGTTGATCTTGAACTTTATGTGAGCTCACCTGCCTTGCACTCATTGTCGCGTCTGAAATTATTTATAGAACTTTTTTTTCGAATCATTTATAATAATTTAGCATAACGTTATGGATATTATCCGTAGCTTGACGTAATATGTGGCTGGACGACCACTCACTACTAAAAAATACAAAAAAGAAACTAGATTTATGTACTAAATGCCAAAATTTGTTACAAATCATAAGACAACGTTCACACGCTCATCTCACAAAACCCCAAACATACTGACGAGATCTTCGACTACATTTTAATTGGGTAAAAATAAACACGACCTTGCCTAAAAACTAGACACGTGTAAATTCGTCTTTTAATAAAAATAACAGTTTTAATAATAGATTCGGTATTAAAATTAAAATACAACCCTGGTTTAAATCAGTTGTTACACATAACTGTCTCAGATATTTCTGTAACAACTGGTGAAGTGGGGTCTTACGCGTTTTAAAAGCAAGAAAGAAAAGTTTCAAAATCCCGCAAATATCAACCCTAAATACATTTTTAATAAACATAGATAAAATCCAAACCCTCTACCTGCTGCGTCAGCTATAAGGGGTGATGAAGCACCCCATAGTCCCATACAATCTATAACCGACCCCATTTATCCAATGATCTCTTTGTATCAATCAAATCAGCAGTTTCCTAACGAAATTCCCTCGGAGACCGTAAATTGTATGCACCCTAGTCATTTGTCTTGTGAGGATGGTCACCCTAACTGTTGAATATTAAGACGATACGTTTGAGTGTTGCCATTATTTTCGTGTGAAATTGGCAGTTTCTTTTTTTGTGTGTTGCGTGGAATAGGAATGTGGTTTATGTAACGGTTTGCGTTTCGTTAGTGGATTTTGTCCTTATTCTTAGTATCTTTAAATAGAGAGAAGTGGAAAAAGAGTGGGGAGGTGTTTGCCCTGCAGTGGGACACCACAGGCTTTTAACGATGAGTGTATTTTATTAGAGCAGTTTAGAGCAGTCTCCTATGTAGAGATAGCAGATCTTGCGTGAAGTCAGTTATGTTAGCTATTACTACAAGCAATGGTGCCGATTCTCTTGTCACAAATGTCTCTAAACTAGACTAAAAATCACCAAAATTTAGTTTATTCCAGTCAAACGACGATTTCCCATTCTGAAATAGGCTAAAGTGACACAACTTAGCTATATTTTAGTTTGACAGCACTAAGATGGCACTGAGTTATTAATTTAGTGAAAATGGTAATTTTGCTATTCTGAATTTGAAGATTTTCATCTAAAATTTTGATTGTCTAACTAAATCTGACTATTTTTTATCGCGTTTTAAAATGGTGTGGATAACAATTATTTGTCGTGAACTAAAATTCACACCTTCTTTTTTTTGTTTTGCTTATATCTCGAAAATTGTGTGTCCTATCGCAAAAATAATGAAAATTTCGACCCCCTTCATAAACCTCATAAACCCCAAAAACTCAACATGTTGGTAATATTTTTTCATATTTTCCATACAAAAAGTAAAAATTCCATATAAAACACGTCGAGGCTGCCCTCCCCACCATGCGCGCCTCCGACTCAAAAAAATTTTTTTGCTTTAAGATTCTCGTAGCCAGTACGGAATTTTTGTGATAGTTTAGATCAGTGTATGTACCTACAAGAGAATCGGCATCACACTACAGGGCAAAAAGCCTGCTCTCATTCATAGAATAAAAGACAGGGCATTGATCACAAGTTCTTATTCCGTCATCGTAATGCCCGGGTTACACGAGGCTAGTTATTCAAGCTAGATTGTACTAGTAAGCTAGCCACTCTGACCTCGTGTATACAGAACTATCGTTATTTTTAGGCCAATAAGCTAGTGAGAAAGATAGTAAGCTAGTGTATAGATAGTTTTTAATAGGATGGGGTTCTATTTTTGAGCTAGTAACACCCCATTGATTTTACTATCCTGGCTTGTGTACTAACCTCGTGTGCCCGGGGATGCTTGTATCCATTAGTTTCATTTCACTATACGGACTAAGTCACTGCAATGCTATTGGCTTAAAATTTCCTAGCATCGTATAATCAGCTCCAGCAGTTGCCAAACCAGGGTAATAAGCCAGAATATGACTTGTTTGCTATCCTAGCTTCAAAAATCAGAGTCGTGTAAGCCGGGTGTCTTAAATAGCCAAAATTAATAGAACATTATACCTACAACTTAAATATATAATTTATTACTCGACGTTTTCTTTAGCCATAAATGTCTTATAGTTAACATAAATTAACATAAATAAAAAGAAACAGTAACAAAATAAAAGTCAAATCAAAGCCTTGACTTGAACAGGTAAACGTCCTCAGTATCCTAGGCTCGTGTATAAGCAGTGTGCGCATGTTTGTCCGGCGGGGTGTCGGGGGTGTGGGGGGGTGTGGGGGTGTCCGCCCCCAGTTTAGACAGTATTGTGTTTGTGCTGCACTTTACACCCCTCGAAGATGCGGCTGATATGAGTCGGTAATAAGCTGATGGCAATGATTTTTACAAGTAAAATTGTTTAGTTTATTCTTTGACTGTTGTCTGTGTAAAGAAATTAGAAAACCAAAGACATCTGTGACAGACGGACAAGAAAGCGAGATACTTGATACAGGTACCTATGTTAATTTGTGATGTTTGACTCTGTTTTAAATTTTTTGAATCATATATGTAAATTAATTTTATATTATACAAATTGAATTTAACATTTCCCTTAATGTTCCCTTTTGGTTTTTTTATCTTTTTATTTATTGTGCTAGAAGGAAAGTGAAAATAATTAGTAATAATGTTAATTTTATTAGTCGCTAATTTATGTTTAATTATTGTATGCCCTACGGGCGGGACATAGCTGAACGAGATTTCTCAAATATTTAAGAACTGTACTGTACCTACCTATGATCCACAATAAATATATTTGATTTGATTTGATTTGAGGTTCCGATTTTCATTATACCTTAAAAAATACTTAATCATACTTAATAAAAAACATTGTATTGAACGGAGTGTTTGCGATTATAACGTGGGTTGAGCTGTTGCTCTATTTCTGTAACAAAATCTGCCAATATTTTCAAATAAAATTACGTTAAAACTGCCAATAAGGAATCTTTGGCAGTTAGCACATCAACCACCAATCCGTCTAGAAATATTTTAGCAACACTTCGTTTAGATTCGTGCGCGGTTTATGGTCATGGGCTCGCTCTTCGGCAGATGTGTACTATTCTCATCAGCTTCCCTTTTCAGGGACCATACAGGCGTTATGTTTTTTAGGGTTCCATACCGCAAAACGAAAAAACGGAACCCTAAATACGAATAATAAAAAATTATTCATAGCCCTTATAGGATCACTCGTGTGTCTGTCAGTCCGTCTGTCACAGTCAATTTGCTCCGAATGTAATGGACCGATTAAGTTCAAATTTGGTACGGATATGTATTTCTGTGACCCAAACACGGACGTGTAACGTAAACAAATGAATTTTGAATATAAGGGTCACTTTTGGAGGGCAAATAAGAAAATTTAAAAATAAGTTTTGCAAACTGTACATATCAAATGAAAGGGCTTATTGCGAGCATCTCAAATATTATAATTATAATTTTAAAAATACTGTTACAGATATATTTTATGAAAATATATGAAAATTTACCATTCCTTATCTTCTCTTCTCCATTCCTTATCTCCGAAACTACTGAGCCTAATATTTTTTTTAAGTACAGGCTATGCTTCCTTTCTCATAGATTACAGGAAAATCTATAAGAAGTAAATGGTCTTAAAATAAAATGGCAAATTTCTCAATATTGTACGTACAAACTTACATTTATAGTTGTAATGTATAGGAGAACATGTTTTTCAACTACAATGTTAAGTTTGTTCTTGGAATAAATTCATCCAAACTACGGAACCCTTCATTGCGCGTAATCTGACACGCCGTTTTTTTATTTTTTTGTTTTCAAAATCGTTTTTTCACTTCTGCTAAACCTACACTATCACCTTTAATCCCCAGTACCAGAGAGCGATCAATTGCTGCTCATCCCGCAATCTGTACTTATCAGCCTATAAGAGGATCAGCTCAGAACACGTCACAATTAGCTATGGTATATAGCTCGATTTACTTGATTGTCGGAAATTGTACTCGATACATCAACGATGACCGCGTTTGGACAGTCTGTCTCATTTTCATGTTAATACATTTTCGCCAATTTCGGCGTATTTTGGCGTGATGTTTTTTTTATCAAGAAAATCACATCGGAAAAAATAAAACCTTTTCTGAACTTCGGACAGGCTTGAACAAAACTATCTGATGAAAATATAAACAAATAGATCAGGAAACAGAACTGTGAACGCCAATTTGTAGTTTCAATCACAAAATTGTGATTTGATTTGATTATTTGAATACTTAAACCGGAAGTTCTAATTTTAAATCACCTTAAGTACCTATACACGTTTTTCATTTGACAATTGAGGTTAGTTTTATAATAACTTGAATTTTCGTCAACCGTTTTTCAATAACAATTCATATAAGATAACAGATTATTCAAACAATAATTGTTGGAAAAAGGTGTCAGATATAAAGTTGAAACCTTCTTAACAAACCTTCAAACAAATGAATGTATTTCTAATTCCCTTTAGTAATTGCGAAAATATAGGTACCAGAAAAGGGTTTGTTAACACTTTTATCAGATACTTTTGGAACAAAACGGAAAACAAAGGCTCCGGGAAGGAGTCCCACATAAACCAACACTTAGTCAATAAGTGAAGAAACATGCAGTTTTCACAACATGAGTAAAATACTCGCTGAGTGGCTAATCTTTTAGCACTTCTTAACAGAAAAATATTCGCTTATAATGCTGACTGTACGATTGGAAAGGAGGTACTAACCCTCTACAATTCATTCTTGTAATAGTTACGAATTGCAGGAAGAAATGAATAACTGTACTTAATATAGGTAGGTAGGTACAAGTGTGAGAGCAAATCTAAGTTACTATGATTTACTGCATATTGCATACGGTTTTATGGGCACCGATCTAGTTCATATAGATGTGGCTTTTAGATTTATGTTTTATGGAATGTGCTTCTTTAAGTTTCCAATAATGTGTGAGTTAAGTATAGTTGGTTACATTTTGCAGCTTTTTGACTATAATTATAAACTTCTTACGAAAAGCGAGGAACATAAAGGGTCGTTATTCGTATATATCAATAGTAGTCTAGAGTATGGATTATATGCCTGGATATATGGTTAAAAGGCTCCAACACTAAAACGTATAATTATGGCAAATGTGTTTTTGACTGGATTAATACAATCTTTGATAGAATATCCCTCCTGTGACCCCAAAAAAGCAGATTTTTTGCATTTTTGGTGTACGGAGTGAATGGAAGTTGGCATCAAACCTGATTGATATCATATTATGTTCTCGTGATATCCATAAGTACTAACAATGAGGCGTTAACCTCCGTGCTAAGCCGTTCACATGGACAACTGTAACAATGCACAATGAAGAGACAACGCCATTAGAAACGGCGGCTAAGCTCGGCCGCTCATGCTGTTACAAAGATAAGACAGTTAACAGATGTAGAAACCGCGCGTTTGGTCTATTTTAGCTACTTCCACAGTATTATGTCGTATGGCATTTTACTGTGGGGTCGGGCTGCTGACATTGCATCCATATTTATTTTACAAACGAGAGCGGTCAGAGCCACTTATAATCCACGTCGCCGCGAATCTCTCAGGGAACTATTTAAAAAGATTAATATTATGACGATACCTTGCCAATTCATTTATGTAAGAAAAAATCTACATTAAGCTTCGTGCAGACCAGCGCGACGCGACTGCGCGACGCGACACCGGTTATTGTTATACCGTCAAGTTTTCTTAGAAATTGTATTGTTCGAGTCGCGTCGCGGCGTCGCGTCGCGCTGTTCTGCACGACGCTTTATTTTAATAAGTAATAGACATAATTTTAATACTAGAAATAAAGATAAAATAGATCAAGCATTTTTCAGATTATCCACATCTTTTATTCTTGTATTAAATGTTACAACGAAATACCCTGTGATATATTGCAATTAAATGAAAGACAATTTTAAACTCATATTGAAAGTACACTTTGTTAACAAGCATATTACAAATTATATCCAAGATAAGAATGCTTGGAAACATGCTGGTCCTGCTCTATAGGATAATCTATAATCTAGACAAAATCAAACTGGTTGCTAATTTAAGTTGTATATTTTTTTTATTTTGTATTATATGACAGTGATTTGACATTCTGTGATTACTTCCTCACACACTGACTTATTAATTGAAAATTTTAGGATTCGTCTACTTTTACAATGCAGAAGATTTACAATTAAATATGTGAGCACCATGTATCTATCACATAATTAATTTATCTGTCGTTGCTTTATTTTTAATTCTTTTAACCTATTGTGGTATAGTAATCTTATTCTAGGTGCATCGTCTTCACATATAACTATATAACCAATGTACCTATACAAAATATTTTTAAAAATTTTAAAAGAGTAACGGTGGAGTTTCTTGGCCATTTTTCTCCATACGAAAACTACCTTTGGAAGGGGCGACTATAATCAATTCAATTTTTTGTAAATTATGGCGTTCAAAAGTGCCTTACAAGGGCCTATTTGAAATAAATGAATGACTTTGACTTGTTTCGACAAATCAGTGTTTACTTAGCAAATCCGTCCACAATGAAGTAAGTTCTTTGTACAGCTTCTATCAATGAATTAACTCGGACTGTCGCAGTTCACGGCTGGTCAAAGACCCTCCCAATTTGAGCTATAACACCAGTACCCTAATTGCGTAATACACGATCAATCACAATCTGAATCATTTTGAAACAGATTGCTAATCCAATACTTACTTCATAAGTTCGAAAAAAAAAATCTGCTCAATAACGTAAATAACGCAATGAATGTTGTTGAACTGTCAGAATGTGTTACGCAATCAGATTGCTGGTTCTCTCCCTTCCGCATTCAGTCTGTACTAGCCTTTTTAAGCGCTGGCTTTTGATGGTAAACCAGCAGTCGGCACCTGATGGTAAGTCAACGCAGACTATAAGACACCTGCAGTATCAAAGGCCATTAAGAACAGGCACTTTTGAATTGTCCAGGCGTCGGTCAGTCAGAACATGAAGTTAGTAGCCCCTTCCAAAACGTAGATCAATCTGACACAGCAGACCAAATGTATCATGTAGCTGTAGCTCAGTATCATTATTACTTGGCTAGTAACCAAAATACATTATATTTTGAAGCTTTTTTTTCTAGACAAGTATACTGGTATTTTAGTGTAAAATGTCACTTATAAATATAATTTACCTAATGTCATCTGATAATATTGTTTAAATGAATATTAACAGAAAAAAAAATTGTATGGCGACAGTTGTTCCGGGTTTGAGTCTGTTACTAAGTATAGAATAAAAGACTTATATATATAAGTATTTTATAGAAATAATTAAATTATCAGAAATCGTAGCATTCGAACTCTATATCCCAAAAATATTAAGTAAGTATTCATTTAGATTTTCTCATAATGTTGAAATTCTTTTTTAGCTACATGTTGTTTATTTATATCATCTTATTATAAATGTATATCGTTTTTTATTTATTATTTTTAAAGGAATTCCCAAAAGCTTTAATACACTAATAAATGGTAGAATCGATAACTTTTCGATTTAGTCATTCACTAGCTAACTAACTAAATAAATGGCTTTTGCACAGCACAACGATAGCGATCGATATTTTCGTGTGAGCGAGTTGTACAGTGCATGGTAACTGCACGCTGTGTTTGATGGGATAAGGTTTATAATTGATTGAGTAGTACGTTCTGATTTATGAATTGCAAGTATGAGCGCGACCTCGTATTTATCTGGTTTACTGATCTGCATGTGTAGTTGTGGCGAGGTGGTGGGGAAAAAGTGGAGACATTGGGTTTCGATGCATTTTCAACTATCGGGCATATCTCCTTCTTTCTTATTTCTATGGACTAGACGGTGACACCGAGATGACGACTAATAGACAAGTGTGGAAGCAAAACACATGTTGCGCCGACCACTAATATATTGGGTAAGGGGCAGGAGAATGAAGATGATGTTGCGATAGGTACCCACAGATCGTTCACTATAACTTGTCCCTTGCCGTTATATTAATATTAATATTGCCGTTATATTATTCATTATGAATACTTTAATAAAACAGCACTCTAAATTGCCGTACGATAGAGTTGTCACTGATAAAAGACGTAAAGACATCTGTATGGATAATTATAGATTAAGGCATTCGTTTATGTATAGATTTTTTATATTCTTAGGCCCATTTTTGTATAATAAAGTAAATGCAATTTTGTCTATGTCTGCATTAAAAACGGTACAATGCAAAAATGTTATTTCAACTTGGTTACAAAATTTGTCTTATGATGACACAGAAAAGTTACTGGTTGTTTTAAGTTAAATATTATTTTTAATTAAGTACTGTCCTATCATTAGTCTGTTAAGTTACTCACTATTTATGTTTACCATCAATTTTAGAAAATTTTAATGTAATTTTGCACTTATGACACCTGAGATACAGGTTTATCCTAGTTCAGGTCGAACCATTATTATATACCTACCATTTTACTATAAGGCTTAATATTGTAAATATGCATTATCTAATTAAATAAATAAATAAATTGAAATTGATATTGGGATCATTGCTTGTCAAGCTTAGTCTCAATACTAATAGAGTTCAAAATGGCGACTGACAGAACAGTGCTACCAATCGCATCACTGGACAAGTTATAATGAACGCACTGTAGCACGCACGATTTTAAAACCGTCAATAAAATTGAAAGACACAATTTCGTGAAAAGGCTTGATTACTCGTTCGAACTTAAACTTTTTAGGGACACAACACCTTGACCTTTTGAAGAGGGTAAAAAGGTTTTAATTTCGGATAGGGACTCTGAAATGCAACTTTTTTGCGGCTTTGTTGTTCGTTTGAGTTAGTTGGGAAGGGAAGCTCTGTCAACAACAGGATTTGAGAATATGGCAGGGTATAAAATGGCTTCTGTTTTGTAGGTGACCTACTGAAGTTCTTGTAGGATACGGGCATACGGAGAAAATATTGATGACTCATCAATTATTCCGGGTTTTCGGATACTCGGATACTAATCATAAATCCAAACTAGCATGAAATAGAAAAATTCGCACGTGCGGCGTCTTGTATATGCAATGTAATATTTTAAACCAGTTCACCTCGAACTTGGAGGGCAACAATGAAAAAACTTTTTGGGATAACCCATAAAGATGTTCATATAAAAACATCGGACTGTTCACATACTCAGTAATAACGTAGACCAGCGACTCCCAACCTTTGTTTGACTACTACACTTTAATTTCATTGTTTTTAGCAGGGAACATATAATGTTTAAGAGAATAAACTGTCTCAATCTAAAAATAAAAATCAGTACTTTTAACATAATTATTCTTTAAACTCAAAAGTAACATGCATTTACAAGGTAAGTACCTATTGTAATAGAAAACACAACATTTTTAAGGGGACCACAGGACCTAAACGTGCCTAAACGCAAGTTTTATAATGCCTAAAAGAATATGATCCACTGCAGTAAACAAAATCAGAAAAATATATGATATTCTTCAGGATATATGCTAGTAAGATAGTGTGTTGAAAACATAATACAACTAATTTGATACGATAGAAAAAAATCATGAAGATACCTCTAAAAATTTCTTTTAACGAATAAAAATCATATTAATTTACATGCAATAATTCTGATTTTTTGTCAGATTCTACAAGCTACATATTAGCATAATAGTGTTTTAATTTTCCAGTCCAATCAATAGATTTTTTGTAAATCGCTAACTGCTTCATATTTTCCAATAAATTACCTGCGTCGTGTCATCGCGCTTCTCTTTCATTTCTATGCAGTCCGACAGTGACCGCGCTTTAGCTGTTGTAAGCCTCTTAATAGAAGTAAATTAAAATCAGTTCGCATCAATGTGCTTTTTGAGCTTGCTTCTGTACAAATTATAAAGTAACTCCACACATTTTAGCTCTGCGCATCATTGGTTGGGAACCAATGATCTAGCAGTCGTCAAGATCCGGTATATGCACGTGACATTACCAAGGTTAATAGCTCTTCATGTACCTCTAATTACGATAAAAACTGGGTATAGTGCCCAAGGTTGTACCTACCTACGCAAAAAGCTTCTCTTCAAAGTCAAAGTCAAAGACAAATCATATACAATGTGAAATTTAATTCGTTTGCATCCTCTTAAGGGGTCATTGTAAGGTGAGGATGCAAATGAATTAAATTTCACATTGTATTTCAAATAGCCGCATAAAAGGCACTTTTGAACGTCAAAATTTACAAGAAAATAGAATTGATTCTAAACGGCCCTTCCAAAAGGTAGTTTCCTATGGAGAAGAATGAGCAAGAAACTCCATAGTTACTTAAAATGTGGTTCAATATTTTTTATACTTTAATTATAATTATGTGAAGATGTAAATAGAATTAAATTAGATAGATAGATAGATAGATAAATCGTTTATTTGGTGCACACAAAAGACAGCATAAAATACAAAAACACGATTAAATAATAACTAAATACATGAATTACTTTACTCAATGGGTCTTCACTGCTATTTATAGCTCTAAGATATTTATCAGAGCTTTTTCCTTGTACGCTGACTAACCACAAAACCAGGATTTCAAGAAAATTTTATGTCAAATAATATCAGTGTTAGTAAGAACTCACATTCAAATCGCCCTGTTACTTCGTTTTCGCTCGTTCGTTTTGACTCTATTCTTTTTGCTCGGCTCCTGAGGGTCGTAACGTGATGTTAAATAGAATCACGCGCACATCATAGATAGTGATGGCAACTTAAGAACGGACTTGATGTAGGCAGATTGTCCGCTTAAAGGGGTCCAGCAATGAGGGACCGATTGAAGAAGTTATAGATAGTAATGTAGATTTTTTGTTCTTTGTCTGTTTGACTGATACGTATGGCGTATCCGAATTGGCGCAAAAACACCTGAACGGATTAGTCTAAGCACACAGATAGCTTATAACCTGGATTAACTCACAGAGTACTTTTAATCCAGGTATTATACGTTCCCGTGGGATAATTTCCCACGCTCTCCCTCCTCTCTCCTACTTGATCTATACCGAGCCCGACAGGGTCCATAATTGTGACTAATATAACTATTTACTTACCAACTTTATACATTATGGTACGCAATAAAGAATTGAGAATTGAGAATTTCCGACATGCACGCGGGTGAAGCCGCTGGAAAAAGCTAGTGTAGTGCTAGTGTGTATGGAGTATAGTTACTTAAAACACAATCCTTGCTGCACGACTGGCTTATATTTTTATAACGGCACTAATAGCTATTCTCATAGTTCTTACAGATACAAGAGAAGACTTATTACTTAGTTACTTCTTACAAGCCATTGGTCATTTTTTTTATCGTATTAAAAATCACTCAGATCGGCTTCCAGTCCAACCAGATGCAGCTTTAAATGGACCTACTGCCTATCTGACCTCCACAACCCACAGTAACTGGGTAACACGATACCCCTTAGCAAGACCGTTTGAAAACTTTCGAGCTTCTGACGACCAGTAACGACTGTTAAAGATCCACGAACTATTTAGAAATATGATGTAACTTTAAATATGTAATACTTGTGTGGATAGCCTCGTTAAACTAGAATATAATCAATAGGTCCAGACGTCTGATCTTGTATATCTATTTTAGTTTCACATACTTATGAGTGATTTCGTCAATGTCATTTTTGATATCTAAGCTTTTCAAACTCGAGCCCTGTGGTTATATGTAAACTTCTTAGCTAACGCAATAAAGATGGACTAATTTGTTCTTAAATAGAACAACAGAGCCTTTCTATGTACGTATAAATAGATACGGTCGAGTAGCTATAATGTTCCTAATTCAATTTTCAAACAAAATCCATTCTCCACGTTTCTCATAGCGGGCCCATGTCACCTTTGCGAACTGACATTTTCATTCAAAACTAGATGACCCCGTGAACTTCGTACCACGTTTTAGATTTATCGTATCAAACGTTTATTTTTTTTTCGATTTTATGGTTGTTCCTTTGGGTTTTTCCTAATTTTCTTTTTTCCTAAACCACCCCAGAATTGAGGTGAATCACTTTAGAGTTTTTGCGAGATTAACGCACGGCAATTCATTTTTAAATATATATATAAATGTCGGAAAAATAATAAGGTGCAGTAAAAATTAAATTAAGGTGCTTAACATATTTTTTCCTTTACTGTACATGGACAACGTAGCCACATTATAATTTTTTTGAAGGTTAATAATACGGACATGAGACCTTAGCTTAGTAGTCTAGATATAATAATTAATCTAGATTTAATGAACTAGTAATCCTTGTTCACTTGAACTTGACTTACATATCGTAGTTTTATGATCGTGATATAAAATAAACTGTCATGTGCACTTACGTCAGAAACATATCATTAGTAACTAGAATTATTTATTCGTTACGATTGATTTTCCTATTGAGTTTTCCAATGGTAATGTCGCCGACATTACCATTGGAAAACTATGGTGTGAAGCTGATGACGCTGCATTTCTATTTTATTATTATTTAATTTATTTGTTAATTGAAGGCACGCATTGTTTTTTTTTTCAACCCGTATAGGGCTGGGCAAAGGTCTCCCCTACAGCTATCCACTCTTCCCTGTACATTGTCTTACACGGTCAATCTCCTACAAACGCATCTAGGTCATCACGCCAGTGTTTCCACGGCCTCCCTCGGCGACGACGTCCATCTTTTGGCACCCACTGCGTGACGACTCTAGCCCATCTGTCCTGATGTATCCTACATACATGGCCCGATACTACTTCAAAATAGTATTAATATAAATTATAGTGTCTCCAACAAACATAACGATAGAATCCTCGATCCCCATAGTATCCCAGAGATAATAAATCGTTACTTTCGAATGAACTTTTATACGAAAATACTTACCGAGAAATATCTGAAAAAAAAACTAAAATACTGTGTATGTACACTGTAGGTACAGTCACGAGCATAAATCTTCACTAAAATGAATCTTGCGCATATTCAAAAGCGATTTTCTCATAAAGTATTGATAGAAGTTGGTGTTACGAACATAGTAAATTGAAACGACCAATTGGAACCATGCACCTAGCTTCTGACGTTTCATAAGTGCCCTTGTAGGTTTATGTGAAATAAAAATATTTTGAATTTGAATTTGAATACTTCCGAAACCAAACTACGAGTATTATGAAATAAGACCTATGAGTAAAAATCTCACTGACAAAACTTAGGTGAAGTTTGCTGTCAGTTTACCCAATGCTAGGGATTGAAACTATTGACAGGTCACTGCAGGCTTACTTCACCTCAATTTTCACGGTAATTTTTTTACCGAATAGATCGGCTGGTCAAAGTAGCACGCAAGAGCAAGCGGAAGGCCCGAAACCAGGTAAAAAGGCGTGCAATGGAGGAGATCTACACTCAGCATTAGTTGGATACGGGTTGAAGAGAGAGAGAGTGAGTAGGTATGTTCTAAAAGTTGCATGATTACAATCGTTATTTCACGAGAACATAGTGTTTTAATTTTGCGTACGTGTAAGTATTTATGTTCGTGACTGTACATGTGTTGTGGCTCAACATCCATCACAATCCAATACTGTGTTACTAGGAACTCGAAAATTGTTTTTTATTGTGTGGTCAGTCCGCAGAAATCAAAAACTAAAAGGAGGGATATTTTTGCCAGTGTCGATGTCATGTGGTTGTGTCTCGTGCAGACCAGAGAGGCATGGCACAAAAGGGAGGAAGCCTATACTCAGCAGTCGGTGGACCAAGGCTACCGATGATGATGATGGGTCAAATGTATGGTCCATTGATCGATATAGAGTGAAGTCTGTGGTCTGGTTTCGATTTACTTGTCGAGAAAATCTTATTTGGTTTTACGCCCGTCCCATAGTGAGTTCATGGAAGGTAAAGACGCAAACAATCAAGATATTGTATTGTAAATGACAAAATATTACTTCATGTCATCTTACTTTTTAAGTTCATGTTGATTAAGAGAATCTGAATGATAGTTGAGTAACATTTATTGGCTATTTATAAACTGGTTCGATGGAACTATAATTATTAAGTAACTAGATTACTAGGCTGTATTTATAATAACCTTCATCTAGTTTTGGTTAACTAAAAATATTATCCTACTAATAATATTACAAATGTGAAAGTTTGTATGTTTGTTACTCAATCACTCAAAAAAGGCTGAATGGATTTGGATGAAAGTTGGCACACAGATAGTTTATGATCTGGATTAACAGGTAGAATACTCTTTATCCCGGTGTTTCGGATTTGTCCTAGTTTTTCTGAGCAGCACTTTTGCGTCGATCAGCTATGATATGGTAAGCAACCAAACCAACTTTTGTAATGTATTCTGAAATCCCATAAAGTTCAAACTTTACTGTCCCTTTAGACTTCGCAAATTTAATATCTACTTTCAGTTTAAATTCAAAGTAACACGATACACAAACTTGAACCTCTCGTTACGCCACATCTAATTATAATTCCCAACTTTTCTCAAAAGAGGTTACTTTCCTCGTCAAAAAAAAAAGAAACTCAAACATAACAACAAGAAATTCGACTTACCGGCAAGGAGTATCAGGATCGTAACCGCGAAGCAGACATGCGGCGACCCCCGCGGGGGCGGGACCCTCCCCGCCATTGGCCGAGCGATGGGGGCGGTTTACCTATAACAACACAGCCTTCGCCGACGAAACCTTCTTATAATACAATATAACACTCACACCACACAAAAAAGAAAAAAATCTTGACAGTAATTTTGCCGCGTATTTTGACTTTGACGTTTTGATTTTTTTATCGCGCACCGGTACGTTCGCGCTCAGCCACCGCGCGCCACAGACTACACTTTCACTCGCGCTTCCAACGCTGATTGCGTCATTTGTTTACTTTCACTATAATCATCAGTCACATTCGAGATTATTGTTTAACTTTTTCGTTTAACTTACGAACTATTTATTGTCGGAGTTTCTGTACAGTCTTGGTTTAGAATTGGCTGAGTCATGGGTTGACATGGGAACTGAATTCTGTTGGGAGGAAGGGTTAGAGAGTTCAATGAACTTTTTGATTGCAAGTCTTCTAGCTTTTAGGTACTTTACTGCTAAAGTACCCAAGAGCTACGTTGGTATTAGATTTTTAAGTTTTTTTTTTCCTTTTGTCTAACAAACTGGTGCGTCGCTTTCTCGTTTATTTTTACTCGAAAAATCCGTACTAATATAAGTTAATTTTAATTCGCGAAAGCTCTTCTTAACTACGAAGGACGGTCGTTGACTCCGAAACGTTGCATAAGCTAAAAAAAGTACGTGCAAGCAAGCATGACGCAAAAGATTGTGTTTATTCCACCTCATCATTGCACTTAAACCTAATTTAGAATAACTACAATCGTGACTAGGGTTCTGCCGTTAAAATCCTGTAAATGTAATAAACATAACAGGCATTAAAATAATATTATATTTCACTTATTTGTAAAGGTTAACAAGTTTATTAATATTTTATCTTCATTAGTATTATTAACATCCATTTAAAAGCAATAAAATCGTCGCTATAAGTACATTTTTTAACGGTTTTACGATTTACATATGTATTTCAGTAGGGTCAGCGCTTTTTTTTACTTATCTACTTACATAAATGTTGTTTTATTTAATAACTAGGTATCTATTATCTCTGTCCATATACATTAAAGCGGATTATTATGTGTTACTATTATTATGCTGTACCTATTCAAAATTATTGTGACTCTACACAAGTTAATTTTTAAAGCATTGCAGATACCAAGCAAAATAAAACATAGCATAATCAATAAATGAACTGCAAAATAACCAATAAGAAATGAAATTGGCAACGGATTATGCCAATTGAAACTATTGTCACAGTAAATATAAATTAAAACTCCTCAACAAATATACTGTCCAATGTAGTACGCCAAAAAGCCTCGAAATAGTAAAACGGGTACAAAGTGAAAAATAATTTTAATTACGGAAGTCGGTGGCTTTGAAACTGGTAAACTGAAATTATTATTCACTTACTAGATCCGTTGGTTGGTTTGAACGTCTGAATCGCTACGGTCTTCCATCAGGGTTTCCCCTGACTTTTACCTGACCCGGGCTCACTATCCTGAAGTGTGGTAACCGAGCACAGAAGAACAGAGTTTTTTAAAATATAGTAGCTGACTATAATAATCTTAAATTCAGTGTCAAATTAAAATAAATAGCAAAACTTCACACTTTAAATTATCGAGTTTAAAAATTAAATATTTTTATTGTTAAATCATAATGATTCGGTATTGATAGCTACATAACACGTTTGTAAACTTTTAGGATGCCAGTCAATTTTGAAAGACAAATATGAATGAAATACTAAACATACACCACCTAAAGCTCGAAGGGTGAATTCAACCAACTTTTATATCTAGTGAAAGTCAATTCCTGCGATTTTTTTTTGACGTCTGACAGTTTTTGTTAAGAAAACCATGGAAAAACTGTCAAACATTCAAATATTATTCGCCGGATACCAAATAACGTACAAGACATGCAACACTAAATATTCTTAGTATAAAGCAAAACAATCAAAACGGGGTACCTAAGTCATGCATCAAAGAACACAACAAGGAAATTAACGTGATCCAACTAAACATGTAACTGTCTGTGTCGTAACCTAAACAGTATTGAATAACTTACACCAGTACCAATAATACAACTGCAGATATTGTGGGAAATCGGAATAATGAGGAACTGTTATACAACTAGTTTTTCTTAAATTAGGTGTATACTCGTAGGTACCACAGAGCACGGAGACGCCTCGACAGCCGCTGCTAGAGAACGTAATGTCCACAGTTTTCATAGAAACCAAGGGTGTAAGGTAAGGGTAAATATTTCCCTACGTTTGTTACTTGGCTATAGTGAAAAAATATCACACTTGATAGCGTTGCTTAGAACTTTTCCCCAGACATTTCATGTAATATTTTTGAAATACGCTTTCTGAAAGTTTGCACCAACTCAATGCTACCCACTCATAGTTTTATTGAAAGCTTTCCAGTTGTGATATAAAGTTCAGAATATAGCTACCTACATAAAAAAACACTTGAATATAAGCCGTAATCCTGTTCACAGAAACTCCCGCAGTTTTCAATAAAAGCTGTATGGAACAGTGGCACTAGTTTACATTAATATCGCTTGCATTGCTCTTTAAAAACTACCCGACCGAGTATATTTTCCATACAAATCATTGACATAAATGATAAATGATTTTATTTCTGTCAGTAGGTTTGTACAAACACTTTTACACGTCAATCAAAGTTTTTTAAACTAGATGAGGGCGGCGTTTCCTATTTATTTATACACGCACATCAACAGCAGTCACTTACAATTTAAATTAATTATCATCTAAAATTAACATTTCAGTAACCATGCAATAATGAAAATGACAGGTATGCATGACATTCACTTATGAAAATTAGAGACAAAGGAGAACAATATAAAACACTACAAAACAAACCAATCTGAGTTAGATAGACGAGCACTTATCACACTGTTTAAGTAGGGAGCGTCTGTATGAAGCAGAAGTCATGGAGAAAATATCAACAGGGTAATCCGTCAAATTGGACCTTTCATTATTTTTATCGAGTATAGTTCTCGATGGTTTTGTTTGGTATATTGGCGTGTGCTAGCTAACATATGCATAATAATTTAAATTAGGTTAATTATGTTTAATACTATTATATAGAATCTTTTTTTTTTTTTTTCTAACTGAACAGACAGCTGTGCTGCTGGGGAGTTTGTTGCGCCACTTCTTCTTCCCAGCTAACGCAATAGGAAGGGATGAAGGGTGGGCGTTTTGGGGGACTGTCTTATGTGATTTTGAGGTTCGAAAAGTGCTGATTATCAGCCTAGTTTGAATAAATGACTTTTGAATTTTGAATTTGAATTGCCTTGCTCTAGTAAGATCTGACTACTCTGAGAAAAAAGGCTGAAACAAACTCACAGAGATCTCTTTTAAATTTCCGACATAACCTTGATCAGATCATGTGAAAACCCTGTAGATTAAATAACATGTCACCAACGAACAACTGGGGATTGTCATTTTGATCAAATAATTAAGTTTGGTATACGGCATGTTTTAGAAAGGTGTGGTCATATTTAAGGTGTGACCATCAAACTGAGCAACTTTCTCCATGGGACCAACACGTTACCGCGAAAAAGTTATTACCAGCCGTCCCATACAACATTTCGATACCTACTCGAATCAAATTTATTTTACATAAAGCGACTGCCTATCTAACCTCCTAAGTTACTGGTTAGACTGGTTGACAAGCCTCAATTTCAAAAATGAGTTCCTAAGAAAATTCGGGTGGTCACAAAAATGGAGTCGAATAAACTAAGGAAAATTCTCTACAAAATCAAGTCCTTTTATGAGTAACTAGTTGTCGCCGGCGACTTCATCTGCGATCCAGGATGAAAAGTAGCCTATGTCCATCTCCAGGGCATGGTCTACCCGTGTGCCAAATTTCACCCAACTCCGTTCATTTTAGCGTGGAAGCGTAACAAACAAACTCACTTTCGCATTTATACATTGAGATATAAGTACTAACGTACAGTACTTATATCTCGATGCATTTAATTAGGATAGTTGATGATTAAAAAGAAAAAACCGCAGAATTTGAAACATTAAACTAATTCCATTTTCAAATCTAACTTTCCCCATGTATTCTGACGTCACTCGCTACGTAATAGTTGGAGCGTCACTATCTCAAAGTTGTTTATGGGCCAAATAAGTGTGGGTGTTCAAATATTAAGCTGAGTACAGACTGTGAACTCTGACCTTACTTCCCACGTAGACTCATTACTATCATAGTGTAAAAATTACTTTTTAATATTTTGGACAACTATCCTGAAATATCGATTCATGAAATTTTATTTTTAGACCGTAAAGCCCACTTATAATATTTTACAACGACAAATACTGTCAGTGCATTTTTGAAATCACCGACAAATAAATATCGATCGGCTCACACATTTTCATGTAAGTAGTCAACATTAACTGATAGCTCTCACTCTCACTCTATCATTTTGTTTTCACAAATCATTTCCCCCATATGAATACATACGTATGTAAGTAGATTTACAGTTTTCAAAACGGGAATTCGAAACTGCTATTTCAATGTTGGAGGCGGTTTCTAAGCTTCCGTTCCAATTCTAGAATCCAGGACCTGCACCCTAATTGCGTAACAGCGTAACACACGACCAATCACAATCCGTTTCATTTTGACAGTTCGGCAATATTCATTGCGTTATTTACATTGTTGAGCAGACAAATTTTTCGATCATATGAAGCAATGGATTAGCAATATCCTTCAAAAGGGTTCAGATTATGATTGATGGAGTGTTACGCAATTAGTGTGCTGGTTTACAGAATAACAATAAATAGTATAATATTAAGTCGCCCTGTCGTCTATGTTGAGTAGTTTAATAAGACTTGATTTGATTGAGATGATGAGTCTACATGCCTAAAGGCCATTTACATTGATCCAGTATTTCTATCCAGCGCTGGAATTCAGTGATACTAGAAGTGGAACGCTATTGGATCAATGCAAACTTTTATCAATCTAGTTTAGCAACCATATCGGAACAGAACAGACGCTTATTTCGATCCAGTGCTACTGGATTCAAACTCTGGATTGAAATACTAGATCAATGTAAAACCTGTATTTCCCGAAAGGTTAGGTATATGTATATGGTTCACAAATGCTACGGTGTTGCTGTGGTGCTAATTACAGAACTATTTGTTTTATCTCACTCAATTCCTATCAACTATTAGTGTAAAATAATTATTTACCTTTCATTACACAATACTCTAAGTAAACAAACATAATTCTTTACTTCTCGTTAACAAAGACGTTTCAAAGGAAATAGGAATAACCCTGAAGAGTACTTTGTAGAGACAACAACAAAACTACTTAGTGGAAATTGCACAAAGATTCGAGGTATCTATGAAAACATGCATAACTTGCTGATAGATAATTTATCTACATAGAATATATAATATAGGTATAGGTACTTTGAGTTATTTCTTGTTATCATCAGTGAATTATTTGTCACTATTGGCCGCCCCTAATATCTGGCCGCCCTAAGTCCGGGCCTACTGGGTCTTAGGGCAAATCCGCCACTGGTTAGGATAGTTAGGATCATTAAAAAGAAAAAACGCAGAATTTGAAACATTAAACTCATTCCATTTTCAAATCTAACTTTCCCCATGTATTCTGACGCTACGTAATAGTTGGAGCGTCACTATCTCAAAGTTGTTTATGGGCCAAATAAACGTGGGTGTTCAAATATTAAGCTGAGTACAGACTGTGAACTCTGACCTTACTTCCCTCGTAGACTCATTACTATCATAGTGTGAAAATTACTTTTTAATATTTTGGACAACTATCCTGAAATACAAAGATTCGAGGTATCTATGAAAACATGCATAACTTGCTGATAGAATAATTTATCTACATATTATAAAACAAAGTACCCCCGCACGGCGTCTGTCTGTCTGAACGCGATAAACTACCAAACGAATTTTCATACGGTTTGCACCAATGGACGGAGTGATTCATGAGGAACGTTTAGGTTTATAATTTATTATGGTTTTGAGTAAATTAGCTTCAAAAAAATGTAATTAAGTTGTTGACTGTACAAGCGCCGCTCACTTTTTGATGATTCAAGGCAACTGGCATTGCACAATCGACCAAATCGTGATTCTGGTACCTACTTCATTATAGTACCTACAACAAACTTTGCCCTAAGAAAATACGTGGTTAATCTACTTATCTAGATCAATAGGTACTTGCAAGGTGGGCACTTGATAAATTAGTACAGATTTGACGAAGAGAACAAAATAAACAATACGTACACAAGCACACGACAACCTATAAAAACCACATTGAGTGGGAAAATAATAATTAAATAACATAATGTCGTATTTGTGTTCGCATGTGTTATGCTCAGTCAGCGCTTCTTTTCGTATTCAAAATAATTTCTAGTAAATGTACGTACTACTTAGCCGGTGCATATAATGTGTGTTCTAATAGAGCAAAAAAAAAAAGATTTTCTTACATAATTTTGCCCTTTTTATAAAAGATTATATTGTTAGGTTAAAGATTTAAATACTCAGCTTACTTCATCATTGGTTTACGGCCTAGCCTATTCCCAACCATGTCGGGGTCAGCTTCTAGTTTAATCGGATGCAGCGGAATACAGTATTTTACATGGAACGAGTGCCTATCTGACCTCCACAACACATGCAGTTACTGGGTAACACGATACCTCGGTAAGAGACTATCGGGCTTCTGACTTTCCGTAACGACTGAGTGCGTGTGAAAATAAATGGATGCAATCATAATCACTATAATCCAGTCACGGATTTGGCAAAAAGGCTGAATATCTGTGGTTTGAGTCTTCCTTTGATGGTAACAATCAGTCATCTCTCATCTGTATTCTGTCCCTCACCAGCTTAAAACTGGCAAAATAAATGGTGTATCGGACTTGCTAGAATCTGAATTTTAGTCTAGTCTAGAGTAATCTAAAACATTATTCTTAAAAAAAAAACAATCGAAGTCTAGTGTCAGGCGGATAAGCAAGGCATTTGTGAACGAGAAACAGTACATGTAAAAAAATTGCTACAGCCGCGGTAGCTGGTCACACCAAATTAAAAGAATCACACAAAAAAAACAAAAGACTGTGAAGCATCGCGGGTTACAGGAACTATCTCATCGGATATACCTACCTACAGGGTGGCGATTTAGTCAACTGCATTCCTACTTTCCTACGAAATCCATATCCCATTCGTACAAAAAAAAATGCTTTTCATTACATCCATCGAAATAGTATATGTGTATTTATTATACCATCGGGTTTTTTTTTTCACGACTCCGATATGAGTTTCATAGCGAAAGTTGTTTGGTATGTCGGGTAGAATCACCCCCTTGACGGATGCAGGAGACTAAATCGCCATCTAGTTTACAAAATAGTTTCACTATTTCAGGCATTTTTGTCTTATGCAGCATAAAGCTTTGCGTCCGAATTCACACAGCATACCGCCATATTGGCAACTGTGTAGCGTAAAAAGTGTAAACTGAAACATTTTCACTTTTTTTTTGTATTTTAAATGTAGATATTTATTTAAGAAAAATATTAAGAAAGTTATATTGTAAAGCTCTGGTTCAATACGTTTTTAAATAAATTGGCTGCTCTTAAAGAAAACGTTTTTTGTGTATCTATATTTTTTTTCTAAATTAGTTAAAAAAAATATATGATCAGTATTATTATTTACATTGCAAAATACATAATAACAATGAAAAAAAAAAAATTATAAGTATGAAAAGTCTTGATGAGAGATTATTTTGAATAAATCTGACGTTTTTTAAATTATTTTTAGTTGTTATTTACGAGAATCAAATCATGACAAGATTAAACAAAAAACTGTTAAAAGAATCAAAATAATTAAAAATTTCTTAATGAAAACCAGTCAAAAACTGAATAGTACACAGTAACACACGTAAACGAAAAATATTTAAGTAGGTATAATTTTTAATTTTCACACACTCCCAAGAACTAAACCCATATTCCTCAAAATTCAAATGAAAAAATCGAACAGAGAGCACCGCATGAAAAAATCAATTCTTTTTACTGGAAATTTTGTCAAACCGTCGGCGATTTTTATTTGAAATACAAATTTGGAGCTTTTAGTATTCGCACCAGTTTATTTTTTACGGTTTTTAGTTATTTTTATATGGTTTTTAGTGTGTTTTACTGGTGGGATGGTTACTTTGTGTTGGTAAGTGTCGTGTGGAGCGCAATACGCGCTTGCCGCGGCGCGGCCGGGTTCGTACTAAGCAGTTTTGGCGGTGGAAGCGGTTTGAGGGAGATTTACCAGCTTTTTTGGGAAAGATTAAAGTTTTTAGATTTTGGATTGAGGGAAAAGATTGTTGAAATACGGATAAATTATTACATACCTACGATTTTCAAAAATACTAGCAAAACTTATAAGTAACGAGGAAGATTTGAGAGAAAAAATAATAGTTCTAATAATACAAAAAAAATAAACGTTTATAGAGACAAAAAAAAAAAAACTATAGACGACGTATATTTAGTAACTTAATCCGCGTAACTGTTCTTAATGAGTCATAAACGCGCTCAACGTTTGTCGTATCCACACGTCGCGTCCGAGTTCGCAACAAGTCAATCGCCTTCCTGAAGACGCCTCGTTGAGAGGTGAAACACGTGTCGATTTCTTACAGGGTTCTTTATGACTCAATAAGAACAGTTACGCGGATTAAGTTACTAAATATACGACGTCTATTGTATTTTATAATGGATTTCCGCAAAGTCACGCCTGAGTCAATTAACTATGTTTATTGAGACAGTCAATTATTAATGAAAATAGAATCACTGGCGCAAAAAATCATGAATTAAAATACAGACATACTAATCACTTCAAACTTAAGTCAATTTTTTTTTTTTTTCAAATTTTAACTAAATAATATTTAAAAAGCAAGACGACCCACTGACCAAAGCCTCTACTAAAATAATAAACTAAAACCATAAAAATCAAACTCCCACTTCTGTTCTGGCAACCCACCCTACTACGCCGCCCTGTGTAGCCGTAGACCCCGCCCGCTACGCTGCTACGCCGCTACGCGTCTACTCCATACATATATTCTACGTAACGTATTATTACGTTTCTGTAATAATAACCGCTCTTGGCGGGAAGGGGTGGGCAGAGGCTGTCTTTATCAATTAACTGGTTCAGTGTTGACAGGTTTCTTTGTTCGTTTGAGAGAATAAACCGATGTTGAAGATCATTTTTATAGTTTAATAGCTTAGAAATGGTCATGAAATTCTTGGTTTTTTTAAACTTAAACTTTTAATTTAATAGTATTACTTATTATGGCACATTGCTCGTAGAACAGATGGCCGATGGGGCCGAAAGGTTCTAGAGTGGCGACCGCGTACCAGAAGACGTAGCGTTGTAAGTCTGATGACCATTTAGTGGTATGAGGAACAGGGTGTAAAGATCACTCATCCACCATAGGAAAGGGAGGATCTTCCGACCAGACGGGTGTCGTGTCTGGCGGGCAACTGCCTGAAAGTTGATATCGGATCGTCTTATATATGTCGTTCGCTCGGTAAACTCTAATTGCGCGATACAGGATTTGTGTGACGTCAGGTCTTTGATGCGTAGTTCGCAAGTGGCGGTGTAACCGCTACAACCATGACCGTGGATCGATGACCTTGTGAATCTGCTGGCTGCAAGAATCCGTTGGATGCGGGCAGGACAGAACCGGTCGAAGCGGCGGTGCTTGGGAGAGGCCTTTGTCGAGCAGTGGACGTCTTTCGGCTGAAATGATGATGACGAAGTATTATGGACTAAGTTGCTTAAAACAGAGGTTAAAGCAAACACTACTGCGGTCTGTTCTATTAAATTTAGAATAAATTCTTGATTCACGCAAACCGATGTGTTTTCCTTCCGCTTTCGTACTTATCGTCATGTTTACTAAATTCCCTTCTGCCTCCTAACGACTGTTCATTGGATGCTTGATACACGTGACCGAAGATTTTTTGTAACTTATCAATACATCGAATTATGTGCGAAGAGCTTGTACCGAAATCAAGTGACTATACGGACAAGGTTTTAACATTTTGCAGTCAATGGCAATTCTAGTCAAATATGACATCCATCAAAATGATTTACGCGACAACAAAGAGATTATGATACTATTAAATGTCTTTGTACGACAAGTATTTTTATGTTACGCCGTGGCAATTGTAGTTATATACAATTACAAAGTTATATTTAGTTAAGTTGTATTTTCTGTTGTACAATAAAGTATAAATAAATAAATAAAGTTATTTTAATTTGAAGAATGCCTCTTTGGTAGTATTGTTGTAAGTACTGGACCCACTTAGCTTTGATCCGTGGGTTGTTCAAGTGAAAGGCAATTTTCAGTGCCTTAATTTCAAGTGGATTTATGCTCACTTCAGGGCTATAGGCTAGTCCCAATAAAAGAGGACTTAAAAACTCTTTCAAAATCTTCGGAAAATACAGGCATAATGTTATCTTACGTCATTGCAATGTATGTATACCATAAGTATATGTATTTATTGTTAATATGCACTGTACAATCGACATTAATTTGATACAACAATTTACCTATTGATTTATTTAGGATTTCCAACAAAAGATAAACAAAATAAATGGCACATACATAATGGACAGTATCATTGCTAAATAAGTGTACTCCTTGACCAGGTGTGACTCCCGTGCACAGCATGTGCAATAAGGTTAACAACTATGTAAACTAACAAAGTTAAAAATATTAATAATAGTTATTATATTCAAGGGACTATAGCTCTACATGGGTTTCAACTACACTGTGTCAATACACGGATTACACCATACATATGTACATTGTTACAGGCACACACCTTCAGCGAATGAGGTTACACGTACGTCAGTCAGTGGAGGCGTTGACATCCGATACGCCTAATACGCCAGTACTACGTCACTAGGTAGTAAGTACATGACTACACGTCAAATACGGCTCGCTTGACCCGATAATCATGGTGCTGTGATAGACACTATCACCTATCTATCACAGGATGATTCTTCAGGCTTCGTTCTAATCTGAACTTTAATTTGAGAACGAATAAAACCGGCCTATAGCCATAGTGTGCCCTTTACCCTAATTACGTAATACACGATCAATCAGAATCTGAATCGTTTTGAAACAGATTGCTAATCCATTGCTTCAACGTTCGAAAAAAAAATCTGCTCAACAACGTAAATAACACAATGAATGTTGTTGACCTGTCAAATTGAAACAGATTAGTCGGAATTGTCAACGAAAATGTGTTGCGTAATTAGATAGCAGGTCTTGCGCTTGTGTATAAACTCAAACTCAAAGCGTTCATTTCAATTAAACCATTAACAGGCAATTTTTAACCGACTTCCAAAAAGGAGGAGGTTATATTTTCGTCGCGTATCTGTTTTTTTATTTACCGATTTCTCCGTCAATTGTGGACCGATTTTGAAAATTCTTTTTTTGTATCAAAGGGTATGCGCTCAAATTGGTCCCATATAAATTTTATTAACTTTACTTTAATAGTTTTTGAGTAAGCTTCAATAATACGTATTTTTCCCACTTAGCATATGTGGATGATGTGACGATAACTTCCTGCCACTGTTATTTACATAGCAGGTAGTGGTATTCGAATTTGTGTGGGGTAATAATAATTTTTAGTTGAGGTAAGTCTTACAACAATAGTGTAAGTCGAGTGAAGCAGGACCGACTAGGTGCAGACATTAAAATATGTAGAGGAGTAAAACAGGGAGACCCTTTATCTCCCAAACTTTTCACCTCTGTCTTGGAGTTTATAATGAGGGGCCTAAGCTTCAAACAGAAAGGAATCTACATAAACGGACACCTTCTGAGCAACCTAAGGTTTGCCGACTATATCGTTATTTTCTCCAAAACACCCAAAGAATTGGAAGAAATGATCACAGAGCTATGCAACGTTAGCGAAAGCGTAGGATTATGAATAAATACGTCAAAAACTAAAGTTGTAACGAACAGTACTCAAAAGCCTATAACGGTAAATCAAAAAGCTTTAGAATATGTGGATAGCTATCAATATTTAGATATATGTCCTTTAAAATGTCAAAACCCACAGATGAGATCGAAAGGAAAATAAACATGACTTTTGGAGTCTAAAAGAAATATTAAAATCAAAACTCCCCATGACTTTAAAGAAAAAGGTAATGGACTGCTTTGCTCACTACCCTGCCTAGCCTACGGTTGTCAGACTTGGATAATTACCAAAGCGACGAAGGACAAAATACAAACGAGCCAACGAGCAATGGAAAGGAGCATCCTTAAGATCCGATTAAAAGACAAACAAAGAAATGAAGACATACGTAAGAGAACTAATGCTCTAGACGCCCTCGAACATACCCAACGTCTGAAGTGGAAATGGGCAGGCCATGTAGCACGCCTACCTGTCACAAGATGGACTCATAGCACGACGACATGGTCGGCACCAACAGGAAAAAGACCCAGAGGTCGCCCACCGGAACGCTGGGTAGATGAAATAGAAAAATGCATAAGCAAAAACTGGATGGTCAAAGCCAAAAATAGGGAATCCTGGAGAAAATTGGAGGAGGTCCTTAACCGAAAAGGGGCCTTAACCTAATTGAAAAAGTATACTTTACTTTTTAAAGCATGATTTTTGTTTTTTTGTTTTAATAATCCACTTGTAAATTATAAGTTTTGGTTAATGAAATAAAGGCTATATTATATTATAAGTCTTATTTGTATGATCAAACGTAGGAAGTTAATCGTACCTAATTAACTTTACGTCCTACTCAAAAAAACCTAGTAATATTCCATGAAAACGGTTGTATATACCATGAAAAGGGTTGTGTTGGTTGGTACGCACTTAAACAGGGTGGAAAAATCCACAAGTAGTGAGAGTGGATTGAGTCCGTATGGATTGAGGAGCCATGTCTCATATTTAAACGCGGGTACTACTAATATGTATTTAGAAGTAAATTAGTCGGTTTTGTAGGCCCGCTCCTGGAACTTGTCGTAAAATCCTTAAAAACTTACAGGACGTTTAAGGTGGCTCCTCAATCATGACGGTCTATAGAAAAAAAAAAAACTAAACTAACGATTTTATACGGTTTTTGCCGCAAAACGATGTGACATGGTTTTGGTCGTGGGCTCTCATACCACACTAAATTAATAAAGAATGTTTATTTTATTAATATCTTTTGAAATACTGAATGAGCAGGATGTTTTTTTTTGCAAAGATTACGCATAAGTACCACTAAATCGTACCAAATTTTCAAAAATATCCGTCAGCTAGTTTTCGAATTCTAATTTGGCTCTAGATTACTACAAATTCCAGGATCGGGCCTACACAATCGGCTAATTTACTACTAAATATTAGTAACACCTGCGTTTAAATATGAGACATGGCTCCTCAATCCATACGGACACGGGTGAGTGCCCACCACAAGATTTTCTTTCAGGAAAACGTCGCGTCGGTCGAACAAAATCTTTTTTTTTTTTTTTTTGCGACACTGTACCCAAACGTTTGTGTCGCACTTTAAAAAATAATAAACTTTTCCTTAGCAAAATGTCTTTTCTAAACTCAAATTATTTTCGGCTTAGCTTTCGGTTTTTCACGATAGTAGGTTTTGTATGTCAAAAGAATAAACAAAATCATTTCAAGATTGTGAACCATTTCCATATAAATTATTGTGATTATGAAAACACAATCGTGAATTTACCTACCTACAGCAAAAAGTAAGATATGAAACATCAAAGTAGCTTCCAAAAATATTATATATATTATTACTACCTATGTTATGGCGTCAAGGCCTCATTCGCCCACGGGAATCAGAATAGGTTACAAAGGAATTTTGTCAAGGGTCTCTTTATATTAAAGTATAAAAACAATGTGGCAGACTGAAGACTAAGAATCTGGACACCCCATAGAGGCTTTAACCAACTGATTCTATGACCACAATGCCAATGCCAGTTTAAAAACGTTCAAAATCTAGTCCCAGTTTCACAAAACTATGTCAGAAAGGTTTCTATAAAGTTAATAATGACAAAAAGGATTGGAACTAGTTTAGCTACTGCAATGTGGAGTACACTCCCAAGCAACAAATAAGTGTTTTAGAATCAACGACTACATGATACTATATGAGATCAATTATAATTGTTAGTTTATTTTATTTGACTGTATAAGTCAATTTATTTTAATTTAATTTTTATTCTTTATTGACATAATCTACATAGTACAATGTTTTGTTTTAATGAGTTGTATTGCAATATGTCATGTGGTAATGTAAATTATTTTTGCATAAGTATTACTATATAGAATCAAGTTTTTCTAACTGAACAGACAGCTGTGCTGCTGGGGATTTTGTTGCGCCATTTCTTCTTCCCAGCTAAAGCACGAGGAAGTGGTGAAGGGCGGGCGTTTTTGGGGCACTGTCTTATGTAATTTTGACGTTCGAAAAGTGCTGATTCGCAGTCTAGTTTGAATGCATGACTGAGCGACTTTTTGAATTTTAAACTATACCTACTTTGCCACTTCTAAAAAAAACTTGCACTTTTCCCAAAACTCAATCACATTACAGACAGTACAGTGACAAGTTATCCTCGTCTCAATATAACACGCATTAAGGTAATCGTCGTTCCTCCTCTGCATTCATCCCCGTACATCTCCGGGGGTGAGTCGTAAATATTATCCGAGGGTTGCACCCCATGCTTTGTGGAAACCGGCCGGTTATTATATTTTGGGAAGCTGGGAGGTTGGGCTCGTTGTGGGAAACTTAGATTAATTTGTTTAGATAGTTTAAGTTTTTTTTGGTGAAAAAAGGTTTAAAAGATAAAGTCTGGGAAGTTTTTTTAAGTTGTTAGAAACCCTTTGTTTATTTTAGTGTGAAATCGAAAACGACAACTGCAAATAATGGGAACTAATTTAACAGATCACTTCAAAATCACCAAGACCGAGAAAATAGTCTATTTTGGATGTTCCGTCTGCCGACCGGTGGGTAACGAGATTTCACCAAGCAATATGAAGGTATTTTATTGTTTAGAATGAGAATTTTAATAAATCAAAAATAAGGGTTATCTATAGAATATGTAGATATTACAGCTAAAACATATTGGTTTTCTTAGAATTAACACAATAAAAGGCCTTGCCTAGTTAGTGCAAGAAGTAGTGACGACATGAATCATGATAAGTATTATAAATTTCAAAAATGTAGGTACCTCCAATTCCCTCAAGGTAAATCTTTAGGCCAAAATACAAAAGGGTAATTCTCTCTAAAATGGTCTTAGTTACCCCCTGTGACGTCACTTAAGTGGTGAAAACTAACCCCCGGCACAGAGGGGTTGAAAGAATTGATTCTCATCTGATTTGCCGTGACGAATCTAAAGAGCTGATTTGAGACGAAGGGTAGGTATTAAGATGGTGTTGAATAGAAAAGCTATGGAAATGGGAAGGGGTGATAAAATGTATAATTCTATGACTTAATTGTTTCAGTTGATTTTGAAAAAATGTGTTTACATTTTTTTGGCATAAGTACTTACTTAATAAAAAGAGGCCTTAAAGGCCATGCAACCCCAGAATCAGGTAAAGTCGGCCTATGAATGATGATGATGATGATTCCAACCCAAGGCTGGATGACAACCTCAAATTCGCCGTCTGGTTGTGCCCCCCTAGATACTAAAAACTGAAAAGTAAGGAAAAACCCTTTTTAGGCTTTCATAGCCAAATGGCAATTATGGAACCCTAATCATTTCACCATGTCCGTATCCGGATGACAAACAGCCATTTTACTCGAAGATTATTGGCACTAAGTATATTTTTTAAAGATAAATTTTCTTTGTAAATAATAAAACTCGACCAAAACAAACTGAAGTTCAGATTTTTTTCACAATTGTTAAAAAACAAACAAATCTGCCAGTCTATTGAGAGACTATTGATGACAGCCTATGGAAAAACTGTATCAATGATGATAACATTCACAAACCTTGCTTTTGATATTTCTATTCATTACGAAAATGTCTCATTGCTCATTGATACAGGTAGTGCCATCTAGTGAAAACTATGAAACTAAATGGCTAATCAACCAGCCCATTTTCAGTTCTCCACTTGAATGACTTTACAATTGATTCACTTTATTTTCAATAGATGTCGCTAGTCAACTAATGGTGCAGCAAAAACAGTTTTGTTACCATTGCTTTGCTTGGGCGGGTTTACAATCGGCAAGAATGTCCAGTGACCATTCCTGAATTTTTAAGGAGTTTATATTTGTTTTGCATAGCAATCAAGCAATGGATTTTTGATATGAAGTTTAATATAAAGTTGACGATACAGACGTCCTGTGTTGGCGTTATCAATGATCAAATGATTAGTATTTGTTAACAGATGTAATAAAATGCTAATCATTTGATAACCGCTTTGACCTTAATTTCATTTTCATGTTATGCTAGTGAGTCATGTTATATTATGGAATTATACACAGCTGATTCGATCATAAAAGTATTTTTATGCACTGTAGTTCCACGGAATATAAATGTTTCTAGATAATAATTATGTAGGTATTATAATAATTAAATGAAAATAGTTAGAAATGCAAAGATTATAATTACCTATATTATACAATTGTCAGAAAAGATCTGAATTTGTTTTGGTGTTTTTTCTCAGAGTACTTAGGTACAAACGAGTAGTCGGATAGAAACCACCGCAGTGATCTAATTTCGAACTAAAATATTTTTACTTGTTATTTTGGTAAAAACAATTCTCAAACAAATATCATTTAGCATTAATAGGGTATCAGTTCATCTTATTTCGTCATAGGTGGCATGTACGATGATGATGATCTAGCTAGAGGCGCGCAAGCGCAGCTGGCGAGTAGCTGAATACCCAGGTGGCCAGTTCGAATCCAGGCTCGGGCAGTATTCCGAAATATTATAAAAGAGAAAATGAAACGATCCGAGCCGAGCCCCTTTTAATGGTAGGTAGGTTCTAATAAAGTGAGGTGAACGTGTTTGGTTAAAATAATGTGACGCTACCTTCCAACCTACCCCAGCGGGAATCTGGCGTAGCAAACAAAGACCTACTTGAAGAAAAGAAAAAAAAAACATTTTCTGTTCAACACAGACTGTGTTTTTACCGTATCCTGCCTGAAGCTTAATTTAGACTTTGTCGTTTAATTTACAATTGTTAAACAAAGCGACATGTATTATTAAAAAAACTAGTTTCAAACCAGTTTTTTAACGTTCAAAGGCATAACATAGGTACAGTTATTTTATTTAAATAGCAAAGAATAAATTAAGAAACAGACGATTGTTATCTATGGTCTGTAAAACGCGGGTCGCGTCCTCACGTTGACTCAGCGCATGCGTCATAACTGCGAGTGTATAACCAATATGTCTTGAGCGGCGGCGAAATATGGAACTAACCAAAAATGTACTGAATTTAACTTGTTACTGCTCTTTTCCTTAGCAAGCAGCGCCACCCCGAAAGGACAATGTGTATGCTGGGTCCTGGCTTGTTACAACTTGCTATACTTTTAACAGTCACAATTTCTAGTAATATTTATTTGATTAGTCATAATAGCAGTTATTTATGTAGTAAACAGATTCATTGAGTAACAGAAGTGTGTCAGTTAAAGATAATTTTGTACATTTACATGGAAAAATAACGTCACGGTTGTCATGAACTATTTTCTTTATTAATTGCGTTAGTTATTCTCAAAAGTAGAGGGTCTCCAAAAAGGTGGAATATACCCATTATTCCATAGTTGACGTTGCTGAGTGGATCCCTCATTGCCACTTGTCTTATTCTGTTCAAATCACTTTTAGAGCCTACGTCACGTAACTATCTTGCAATTGCTAACCGACTTTTAAAAAGGGCCTTATGATTTCCAATTCTATTCTTATTAAACATACGAGTATAATAAAATACTTAATAACGAAGAATTTTTGTCCGTTTGTCTGTGATGTAAGTTCCGTATTGGTGCAAAACCAGCTGACCGATTTGGCCGAAATTTGGCACACAGATAGTTTATAACCTGGATCTAAACACGTAGAGAACTTTTAATCCTAGTAGTTCGTCCCCGTGGGATATTTTCCGATATCCACGCGGGCGAAGCCGCGAGCAAAAGCTATATTTTACCCGACTGGCCCAGAAGGAGGGTAATGTTTTTAATAAGAATGTCTGCTGAGAAGAACGTAAATCCATTTGTACGGAAAAGGGTGTCATCCCGCCAGGATGTCTGACTATAAAAAAAAACCTTGTTTTTTAAATCCATATTGTCATAAGTTGGCCCACAGATAGTATCTACAAGTAAATATTTAGGCCATGCAAATGCATTTTACGATGCGTACGATGCATAATAAAATTTACAAACAAAGGAGGCCTTGCATCCAATCAGAACTTCAATAAAGATCGTCTCTTTGTGTGCTGCCATCTTGAAAACTGCTGAACCGATTCAATAACTTGTCATTGCGGCAATGAGAACATGAATAATGGCTAATTTTTAAACAATTTTATTCAGTTTCACACCCGTCTTATCAACATCGGTTGTGTTGTGAATTTGTGGTTGATTTTTCACCCAGTCAGTTGATTCAGCCAGACAGAGTCAGTCATCCGATTGAATTGAAATCTTGCAAAGATCTGTTCATGGGCCTAAAATTACTTACAATAGGCAACTTCATCAAGAGTCATGGAATAAGTAAGAAGGTTCATTCATTGCTATGCTTATGACACTATACAAGGTGTTCATTTTGATATCCCCGGTTTGATATAGCGAGTAAATCGGTTCACTAATGTTTCACCAAAACACCATTGACAAATTTTTTGTCTACAACTCACGTTTCGTATACTATTTATTTTACAAACAACTTATTCCGCAAATATTTTATTTTATAAACACTCGTTTTAGAAACATTTATTCAGCAAATGCTTCTTTACAAATGTTTCGCATGATACTTATACATTTTTCATTTTTAGGAAATTGCGTAATGCAATAGGTATGCAACACGTTTTTATTCCAAACGTTATTGTATGAGATAACATGAATAAAAAATGAATAATTTGTCAAATAACACGTTATTAAAAAAAAGTTTATCGTATAATGATTTTCTTGAACTAAATTATTTGGCAAACTTGTTGTTGTATAAATGATGTAATAACAAATCATATTTTTGTCAATCGTTACTTGTCAAATAAAAATTTGTAAATTAAGTTTTGATGAAATGACTGGACACCGAGTAAATCATTTTCATTAATCCAATCATTCATATTTAAAATGCGACGTTGTCATATATATTTTTTTAATGAACGAAAATAGTCTGTATTAAGTACTTAAATGTTTTGTTTTCTTTTATATGTCACGTAAGGGTGTTTTACATAAATAAGTAATCGTGACTTTGTGGAATTATTTTGTATGTAATAATAAGTAGGTACCTACACTAGTTGATTCTTTGACATGGTTTCATTAATACCCTAGAGTTATGGGATATCAAAAAGAACACGTTGTATGGGTAGTTATGGTAGGTATAAACATGCATGGGCCACTTAATGAACGGTATTAGTCACTGTGTGAGTAAGCCCAGGTACGCACGGGCGATTTTTTCGCGCGGAGATTTTTTTTCGAGCACTGGATTTTTAACTCTCTACGTAGCGCCGAGAGTTGAAAATCCAACAGTGTGTTTTTGCAGTTTTTTCAACGCGCTGTGACGAGAGTGCGCCCTAGCGCGTTCCATTCTCACCGCTCGGTTCAACACCGAAAGTTGAACATCTAGTACGCGATAAAATCCCGCCGCGATATTTTTACGTCCGCGCGACCGTGGGCTAAGGCAGAGGTTTAAAATAATGTAAGTACTAAAAGTCGTATTTCCCCATTAATAGTTCTATGTATAGATCAGTCCCTTTACATTTGGTAGATGCGCGTGGGATTATTTTCTGTGGGCTTACGATCAGCTGTAAATGCAGCAAACAAAATGTTTAAGCAACACAGTTCAGTCTGATCTTCACTGCGAAAGACCGCGTGCACTAATTGGTGATTGCCAATATTCTAACCGTCTAACTAAAGTGGTCCATGGTGAAACGTTTTCAAAATTGTTTTACCAGTATCGGTGATTTACCTATCGATGCTTTCTATTACTTTCCTCTTTGATTGAATATTAAAGATTTGTGTAAAGGCAAACTGTCTCAGCATAGGTATAGCACCTGCTTGAACATGTGTCTGTTCTTGTACCTAGCAAATAATATTAAGTTAGTTCATAGTTTATTTTTAGACCCATTGGACAGAGCTTGCCTTTTACACGATAATACCCTTGCACTTATTGAGTTATGCACTACATAGACGTCAAGGAATTTATAAATATAGATTAAGTATGAGAAATTCCTATTAGTGGACCAGTGTCACTCTGCATGTAGGTTTCGTAAGATTACATACGAACTATCAATCTAAGCCTTAGATAGTTCGTATGTAATCTTACGACACAACACAGTTCGGAAGAGGCTTGGTTAATAAAGGTTTGTTTATAACAATAATAGTTTGTTATTACCAAGAAATCGGGCAAGGGGCTAATATTATACATTTCAGAAAATGATTCACGCAAATTACCTCGTTTACCGAGTAAACCATTACTTACAGTTCTTTGTTAAAAACGTTAACTAACTCAAATATTTTAAAGAGGACTCATTGTTTTGTTCACATTGTCATTATGGGTATTTTTACATGACTTATGCCACAAAAGATCATACCACTCAGAAAATAACATGAGTAAAGCCATCTGCACTTGTTTAGTATACTAATTCATTCAAACAAACTAACCAACAAAAATAGATACCTACTTTAAGACAAAATAATTCCTTAAAAGTAAAATAAAATAAAAAACAAAATAAAAGTAATCAGTCTTTATTTCACTCAAGAAACAAACAAAAAACAAAATAAGAAAAAGTAAAAACAAAAAACAGATTTATTACATTTAAAATAGATGGTTCATTATAATTACGAGATTTATACTTAAATTAGATCATAGTTACAAACACAGTGATAAGACCGGACATTACCATTTCACCGTATCTTATCTCCCCTCGTTTCTCGGAAGACAATCATAAGTACTCATGTCGTAAATAACACGTACCAATTACCTAATAGCTAAATCTAGAATAACTTCGAGCACTTACTTCCTAGAGCGAAAGCTTTGAGTAAGATAAATATGTACTTAGATCTTGCCCAATAAGAAGAAGTTATGGCTATAATTATGTATAAGAAAAAATGGCGCGCTTTCATTTAAAAGAGTAGTAGTGTAGGGTGTACGTTACGGAACGGCAATAAACATAATGATAGGTAGTGCAAAGTAGTAGATACATTTTTATCTACTTACATAACACTCACAGCTGTATTTTCATTATTCGTTCTTCCGGCGCCTGGACCATAATTCTAGTAGGTACTATCGAAGAACTTCATATCTATGCAGTTTGAAAAAAAAATCCCGTGAACACGATGACCGCGTCCGTTACCGCCCCGGGTCTATAGCCGCCGAGCGCTGCAAGCAGAAATAGTCCTTACGGTGTATAGATATGAAGTTCTTCGATGGTACATAGGCAATTAAGTTTTATAATATTACGTGTAACTCTAATGCGCGTTTGCCATGTCTGGGCAAATAGAGAAACTCGGAATTAATCTAGCATAGCCTCCAATTTCTAAGTGAGATACCTAGCTAGATTTGTAAGCTTTGTAAATTTGTAAACGAGGTCGTAGACTACTTTAAACAAACAAAAAAAGAATGAAAGATATCCTTCATAGACGAGACCTGTAGGTAAAGGTATACAGCGGAATAATGTCTGTGTAAAATATATCAAAGATAATTTATATTTTTCTGCATAATAATATGATTGGTTATGTAGCACACGTACGACTGTGTATTTTATAACTACATTTACAAATACATAGGGACATTGTATTCTGATTGACTCATTGCCAAGGTTGAACATATTAAATGTAGAGCAAAACAGGTTGACCGTGAGCCTTGACTTATGTTACCTCCTAAACCTAGCTAATAGGTAAAAATCCCCATACATGATTAAATTCGTCTGAAATTATGTATCTACTCGTAGTTGTTTGCGTAGTACAGATGATTAGGGCAAGTTTATGCAATATTAGCAATTGGGTTATTAGGATTTATTGAAGAACTAATTTAAATTTAATAAAAAATAATGTGTCCACAAGCAGTAGAGTCCTATCATTCTATGTTATCACGAACAAATTGTGCAAATTAGAAATCCGACTACAATTTGAACGGGAAGTATTTTGTTTGTGATTGAAGCAATGGAAGATTTTTGTCAAGTAATAATAGTCTACTACCTAGTGAATACTATAGGATGAACAAATTGGCTGTTAGATGGATCTCTATCTCAATAGATTAATCACCTCTAATACATTACAACGAAACAGTAATTTATAAACATAGACGGTAAAATTCGTGACTGATCGATAAGAAAACAGGATAACGCATTAGGTACATCATGTAAGCTAAGTATGTTCCATTAGCTAATATGACATTTCTCTATGGTGAAAATAACGAATAGCATTTGAAAAGGTTATTCAAATAACGGTTTTTAGCTATTCGATATTAATCATACAGAGTGGTTGCCGTTTACAGTTTATCGACAAGAAAAAATATCGATGAACCGTTTGTTGATTTTGGATTAGTAAAAAAATTAGAGATTTTAAGTTGGCACGGAAACTGTATTTGTTATTCAAATTCTAGTAGTTTTGTAATGTTTGCTGACTAAAATATAAATATTATTTCAGGCTTTCGCCTTTGGATTTTATTTTCCATTGAAACCATACTTTACCACCACTAAGCTTACATAAAGGAATATTTAATATTTTATTTAGCTTGTATCAGTTCAAAACTAGATCGCAACCCACGAGTGCAGTAAAAACTTTTGCAATAAATACGGGCACAATCCTGTCGCCTCCTACACGTTGCGGGGGACATACATCTTGATATCAACAGGATACTTGGTTTAAAGGTCCTAGCTGAGAAATGGCACTTCAATGTCGCAATTGTGATGTCTTAAAGGTTACGTAGAGATTTAACTAAGTACTAGGCTTTCTAAGTATAGCTAAGGAATTGAAGATGAGCTGTTTTTATTTATGATGAATTAATATTGAATCCAGGTATTGTTTGCTTTTACAAATCAGCTAATTAATCTAATTAGGTACGTAACATATTTTCGTAAAGAATTTCGACTAATCTGTTTCATTTTGACAGTTCAACAACATTCATTGCGTTATTTATGTACGTTGTTGAGCAGTTTTTTTTGTTTCGATCTTATGGAGCTATGGATTAGCAATCTGTTTCAAAACCAGTCTGATTCTGATTGATCGTGTATTACGCAATTAGGGTACAGGTTTAACAGTCTATTTTCGGCATTAAATCGTATTTTTTGGTCGATTTACTGCCAGATGAACTCTTATTATCTCTTTATATATAGATAAGTATTAGAAGACGGGACGCATCAACAAGTAGGTACTAACTAATAGTTTTATTAACCCTTCGCAAATAGCAACATCCATCATTCACACATTATATGTAGAAATACTGGCTCGATACAAATCCATTTGATCTACAGCACAACGTATAGCCACCACAACGAAGGACAGACTAGAGTGACACATTTTAAGTGGGAGGGCGGAATGTCGCTAGAACTGAGGATAGATTGCCACTACCACGAATAATTGCACGCCATCGCAAAAACTGCGCTAATCGAATCAAATAATTGCGGGCAGTTGACACTAGTTGACTTAAAATTGGACTGTTTTCCCTGTTTTTGCTGTTGTTAGGAAGATTGTTTGGGTGCCGTTTGGCGGAATTATTGTTGAATTTATGGGTACATTGTAGAGTGAACGAGGAAACGCTTATTTAGCCGTGTTTATGGATTCAATCATGCAATCTTGTATTTTGGGAGTCAGACTCACTTGTTTGAAATTCGTTACTTATTGACAGAAACGGGAATAATGATGAAAGTGATCAAAACATAAACAGTCAATTTTGTCTTCCAATGTTCACCGATGAACTACATTTACGAAAAAAAAAATGGAGCGAGGTTCGTTAAATCGGTCACTGCCCATTACCACCCAAAAACTCTACAGTCGTTTTTATTTAGTTATATACTCGTTCACCCATAAACACGACAAGACTGCTCATCATTGACATGGTGTAAGCAGTATAAGCAACATTTTTACGTCCTCCTTACAGCCAGTAGCGAGATTTTACGAGCGGAGGTTAACAAGAGACCAGAAATAGGACTGAGGTGAATGGTCGCTCTCACCCGTTTATTATTCGCTCATAAAAATAATATCTGCCGAATTTACTCGCTGCAGGAAGTGATGTGAATGTTTCCTTGAAATGTGGGTTATGTTCACGTTTGTGGGATGTAGGTATACAGTGAACAGAGATGCAAGCAGTTGTGGAATAATTTTATTCAACACGTAATTTTAAGTAATATACAAGTATCCAATTTGATAACTCTTGCCAGTCGATCTATTGCAATTTTTTTTTTTAATGTTGTTCTATTCCTGAGTATCGTTAGAAGGTAGAACTCGTTCTTCATTCCTTTATGGATTACCCACCGCTATGTAACTAGTACCAACAATGTTTCTAAATATTACGTTTAAATTAAAAGGGTAACAGGTGGAGGTTCGATAAAGTTTTCCCTCCCCTCAGCTTCAAAGAGAACACAAGAAACACGTTATAAATTCAATTTCACAGTAAATTAAATCAAAGTTGGCGTCTCAAGTTGAAAGAAATAATGAGCAGATCGTGGACGGCACACACTCTTCTGTTAGCCCGTCGCATAAATTTTGCAAAATTTTCAACTTTATTTTTTTGTGCGAACACCCTAAATTTTATTGCGGAAGTGGTAATGAGTTGCAAGTGTCCTTTATGTCCTTATTATTCACGCAATGTTGGGGTAATTTATGTGATTACTTGTTGATTACAATAATTGGGCATTGAAGTCGTTTTAATTAATGGGCTTTCTATAAGCAAGAAGGTTACGGCTAGTGCCATTAAAATCAAGCTGAAGTCGTTAATAATACTGCCGTGCTTATTATCGATAACTATCTTTTTATCATTACCAAATCACTTTGAAGTTTCAAAAGTCGAATTTAATGAATAAGTACATTATATGACAAAGTTGGGTATCGTTGGTGTAATCGGATTGCCTTGCCGATAGCAATGTTGGCGAAGCTCTTTTCAAAGGTGAACCTCACTTTGACCTCGTTACCTAAATATGGTTAAGCTCTTTAAGGTCCGTCTGGTTTCTGTTTCCAAGTTGGTTTTTTACTCACTTTTTACGTTCCGATTGGTTTCTTGAACATTAAATGAAGCAGCTATGCCTTGGATGCTTAAAAAATATTCATGAGAGGAGACCTAATTCAATTACGATTTTGAGGCTTTTTTCCTCATATTTATACAAGTAGCATTTATACGTTTCCGATAAAATTGAAATCACGTACGTTTGACTCAAGAAAATAATGCACTACATTTAGTGGGAAGCTGTGTTGTACCAATTAATTAAGAAGTGGCAAATGTGGCAATTTGCAAGATAAGGAAGCAAACACTTGAAACAACGTTCATTCATCGTAGTTACTAATTCTTCACATGTGGATCAGTGAGAGAAAAGAAACAGAGCTAAGTAGTTGTTAAAGTCAATTGATATAAATGGGTCACTATAATGTTTTGCTGTTCCAACGTGTGCAGTACCACTGCAATTTTCTATTACTTCATCTAAGAGCTTCAGGGTTTAATAAAGTAAGAACATTGCATGTTGAATTCTTTTACAGACAAAGGCATGAGTTGTGGTCTACATGCAAGTAATGAAGTCTAATTGTAAGATGTCTCTCTACTAATGCTGGCACTGTTAATAAATACCTCTATTATATTGACTGCCACATGGTGACATGACTCAAACTCAAGGCAGGTGCTTAGCACACTTGGAATATAACAACAAGGCATTCTTAAAGGCTTAGTTGTGAGAATTGTGAGTTTATGACAGGCAAGAGATGTGGAGATAAGATTCAGCTTTAATCTTCTATTTATTCAAGAGTGTTCATCTGCCTAGCCTTTTCACAACTGTGTTGGGGTAAGCTTCCATTCTAACAGGATGCAGCTGAATACCAGTATTTTACTCACGAGCGACTGCCTTTCTGACCTCCACAACTCAGTTACTGGATAATACGATACCCTTTCGGTAAGACTGTACTCTAATTACGTAATACACTATCAATCAGAATCTAAATCGTTTCGAAACAGATTGCTGATCCAATGCTTCATAACTTCGAAAAAAGATCTGCTCAACAACGTAAATAACGCAATGAATGTTGTTGAATTGTCAAAATGAAACAGATTAGTCGTAATCGTTGACGAAAATGTGTTACGTAATTAGCTGGTTGTCAGACTTTTGGGCTTCTGACGAACCGTCATTACTGTCAAAGTTCCACAAATGACAGCCGGGACCAACGGCTTAATGTGCTTGCCGAGGCACGGAGGAGTTTAGATAAGTAAAGATGGATGTGGGGATAAATAAAATAATATCTTTATCTTTTGATAATATCAGTAATTTGAGCTGTCAAACATAATAGTCTGAAACTGTAATGGGTATACGTTCAGGGAGGTAAGATAACATACAATATTCTTCTCCTAGCTTTATGCTTATGAATTATTTTAATTAAAGTTTCTTTAATGTGTGATTTGATTGAACCTTACGATTCTAAAAAGAATCTCTCAAATCAATTAATCAAACAAAATTAATGCGACAATTCCAAAACTCAAAACAGGCCATTAAGAGTTCAATAAAACTTAGATAAACAAGAGGACATTAGCAACAAGAAGAGATTAATGCTTCGCATCTCGGTCGTGACAATTAAATCACTTGAGATGTCTAACAATTCAAGCGGCCCACACAAGCCACACGTTGTATGTCTCTTACATAGACAAGACGGTTCGGCTCTCCGTTTCACTGGAAATGGTTTAATTTTAGAATTTCCGTTCAGCCCTACTTGGACATAATGCGTTGACTGCGTTTAGTTGTGGATTTTGACATGTGGTAGCTTGTCGCCAATTTGTTTTATTTTTCGATTCAGTGGTATTTTATCTGTCGGTGACTAATGTGGGATAGTGATCTTTTTGTGTATTTTTGTTTGTATTGGTGAGTTTATTTTCTTTATCTGGATGGTAGTGAATGTTGAGAGTAAGCCGATTTTTTATTATTTTCCTTTGTACGTAGATTTGTGACATTGCGTAGATTATTGTACGTAGCAGCGCTTTAGGTGATATTTATAAAATTTGCTGGGTCGCAGTTCACCAAATAAAATTAGGAACATTACGAGCAAATAAAATTTCTTTCTTTCTTTCTTTCTTTCTAAATTCGTAATTAGAATTTCCTATTCCACAAATAAGTTGACAATCTTATTAATTATAGTCATTAATATTATTCTTGCGATTTTCGACATATACATTCACAATCATAATTCAATTAATTAATCTAAAACTAGGTACCTACTAATATATTTTTTACATTCAACATTAACGTATGATTCTAACAAGCAAAAACTATGTTAATGTTTTTATTTAATGAATAGATAAAGTCCAGCGACAAATAAAAAAATACATTCAATCTACAGACACAATTGAGTAATTAGAAACGAACAAATCGCAAAGAGCAAATGGAGGTACACTAAATTGATACGTAACGTGGCGATAATGTTGCGGTTCTTCGATCTTATTGATAGTCTATCAAGCGCTCCATGCATAGTCACTTTCGACTAAATTCTAACTAGATTCTAAGAAGGATCGAACGATAACACTGCTAACTATGAGGCAACGTCAAACGTAAACAAAAAGCGTAAACACCAAGCCATATGACTCACAATGACGAACTCCTCATTATCATATCACAGCCACACGCTTACGTTAGCAACCTTAGTTGAAACCTGACACTCGGCCCTCATTCTTGTCTTCTTGACGCGCTTTTTTCTATTAAATATCGAATTATTTGTTGCAGCTTCTAACCGATCAAGGCTGCTTTACAAGTGAACGCGCGTGACATACTCCGATGTGCCGCGTATAATATCACACGTATTTTTCCTCAACGGCGAGAACAAAGAAGTCCTTTCGCGAATTAATTTCAACACTTTCCAACTAGCGACGCACCAGCCTGTTGATCTAACACGTGTCGCGTCTGTGCATACGTGAAAACGAGAGGATGCGAGCGTTCGACGCGCGCGTGCAATAAAAATCGAATGCAAAAATGATTAAAAGGAACGGTGATAATGTATTTGCGATCGCGTCGAGCAACAATCAGTGTCAAGGCGGTCGGAGCGCCGTCTCGCTCTGTCCCGGCGGCGGCGGCGCGGCCACGAGGATACCGCGCGCCACTGCGGCCAGGATGACGCCGCCCGACGCGCAACCACACACCAAGGAGGCTAACATCGCGATCTCCACATACGTGGAAAAGTGGAAAAATAGATACGAGGACGCCGAACGAAAACACAAAGCTTATTTACTGAAATCCGAGAAAGGTAAGTGCTTCCCATTTTTTTTACGGCGAATATCTTTAGTTTTTGCGACTTTACTGTGATTGAAACTGCGCATGTCACAATATCTCCCGGGTCGTATGCAAACGAAAAGCCAAGTTGAAAATCCTATCCGCGTATTTGTCGGATTATGACGGACGATAACCTGTTGCTTAGACATTAATTCGTAATCTTCCCCAATCCTTGCTCATATGAAATACCTAAACTTTTAATACCTTCTATTTGCCAAATAAAATTCAAAACATTAGTATTACTGTAGGTTAGGATTGACAAAGACATTATCATCTGTTTACTACGCATTACACGTTTATGAATAATGACTAATCGTCTACATGGAATAAAAGAGTTATAATACCGTTTCCGATAACGGTATACGCTTTTTCATAGAAAAATATTATCGACTTTTTAATTGCGCAACACTATTTTCGTTTTCCTATGACGAAATGTCAAACAGTCAAATGTCAAATTGTAATTGTAAATATTTAGCTTCTTGAAAATGAATTATTTTAGTGTTTCGTAAATTATGGCGTATCCGCGCATTATTTATTTTTTCGTTGTGATTTGTAATGTGATGAATGATTGTAAGGTAGAACGATTTACCTTGTTGTAAGAATATAATTAATTTTTGCACTCAGTAAGTTTGGAAAATATTGATAAAAACAATTTAATATTTTGAGAAACATTATCGTAAATTCGTAATAGATAAGATTAGGGGTTTAAAATCGGATGCCTTACGACATAATAATCCATTTAGTTAAACTTATTTGTAATAATTTTTCCCAGAATTTTAATTACCTACCTTAAAAGTTTGTTTACTGACTAATTCATCAATGTTAAGGAAAATATTGTTACTTATTTTTACATTCATGTAGATATTAACAGTATGAGTTATTAGTGGCAATGTCCAGTTTTATGCTTTAAGTTAAAAAAAACTTTTATTAAGTTCATTTAAGTAATACTTACTTGTATATGTATAATCAATTTTATTTTATAGTATCTTTAATATGATTAATGAATAGAAAGGACAACTTACATAGTAAGAAAATACATTTTCAGTACATGGGCTAATACAGCAGTGCTATTCTGTAACCATCTCACCGTGAAAACTTAGATGAAGTGAGCGTGGAGTGAGCTGTCATTCCACTTAATGCTAGAGATTGACACTATTGACAGCTCACTCCACGCTCACTTCACCTAAGTTTTCACGGTGAGATGGTTACAGAATAGCACTGCTGATGTATGGTAGAAGAAGACATGCTTTGGGGTCAGAGTGACCCCAAATAAATTGAGATAAGGGCATCATCATCCTCCTGCCCTAGGATGACAAGTATCTTTGATATAGGAAGCTAATTTATTTGATACAGTGTCTAATTATTAAAACAAGTCAGTTAATTTTAACCCATGACATGACATCATTCCTGTATTCCCTCAAGGGTTAGAAAGAGTACCCACATCTCTCCAGTTATGTGATTGTTGTGATCTTAAACCATTTTCGGATTAAATTACAGAACAAAGTTATTAATGGAATACCTAGAAAAATAATAGTCGTACATACTTCTAAGAAATAAAATGGAACACATGAAATCATTACATGTGTAATATAGTTCTTAGGTCATCCATATTTATTGTACACAAAATAATAAATACTTAGTATGACTCCGCCAAACACTGATAATACAAATAATACAACATTGTATTGTTTTGTGTGATTCAATTCTTAGTTGCATTGTATTTCGATAGATAGTTTTAAAGGATCAAAATAGATTGGTTTTTCACAGGGATAATGATTTGTGCAATATGGTTTTATGTAGAACAATAGTGCATATAATTGGCTTATGAGAATTTTCTACATTATCTCTGGGTAGACAATCCAATGATAGCATAATCAGCCTCTCATGTTCCCACTGTTGGGACAAAAGTCTTCACTCTATGATAGGTTGTTGGATGTCACATGTTTTTGAATTTTCAGTTCTAAGACATCGGTTTCTTCACAATGTTCCTTCACTGCTTCGAGAGCAGTGGTGAAAGAAATTACATAAACTAATGCACCTGCTAGGGTTCGAACCCACAACTTATAATAACTTGGTCTAATAAGTCGGGGACGATACCACTTGGTCACCACTGCCCTCCATGCAATGATAGATAGAGCACATATTAAGGTAATTTGACCTAGAAAGTGATTGGTTTTGCTGTTGTAATAGAAATAGATACATAAAAGAATATTTGTCACAGAAAAAAGTGCATATCAAAATTATAAGTTAACTCAAATAAATTATACTTACAATGTAAAACAAAAGAGATCTATAATAAGGAGCACGGAACAGAAGTAGTTGGCAGCTGCACGTTGTGACGTGTTAAGAAGGCTTCCACTCAGGATTGTAAGCAATGCAATACTTACTGACTAGAAGCGTATGACCCAACATGTATTAAGATACATGCTGGCATATTATCAGCTTGTTTGCATCTTGTTCCCAGCTACAATGCTAGGAAGTGGGAGAGAAGGGCAGGCCTTTAGGTGGCTGTCTTATAATGTTATTTTTGACATTCAAAAAGAGCTGAAATTTTAATGTCTTTAAAAGTGAATTTTTCAAACAAGATAGTAAACAAAGAAATAAATTCATTTTTTTACAATCCTTTTGGCAGGAAGTTTTCAATAACATCAAACAAAATCTCAATAAAATTGTTGAGTTGATATTATTTTTGTGTCTGGCTTCCTTAACTGTGGTTAAGTTTTGCCACGCACAGTTATCAAGTAAAACAAAATAAACAATTACAATTTCCTCAAATATGCATTGGAGGAAAGTATTGATGATTCATTTTGTGGGTTGTTAGTTAAACATAATGAGCATTATTCATTAAAACATACAAAGGGTTGACCTGTTACACTTACTTATAATATCAAGCAATTATTTATTGATTTAAACTGGTGCTTTCATTACAGCAGGGAATAGCATCTTGAGTTCTTGATAATACAAACAAAATTCACAAAAAAATATACAAACAAAGGACTTTTGTTTCAAAGTTTCATAAATTTTTGGTCCAAATGTGATTCTTAGTGCCGTGAAATGTAAAGTGACGGATCGTTCATAATAAATTGATGTCAGTAAAATGTGACTTACCTGATGACCTGAAGATAAGCTATGGCTGACTATTATTGTAAGTGCAGTTGAGAAAAGGAGAATTTGGTGCTGTTATTTCGAATATGATTATGGTTTCAGAGCTATGCTAAACATTTACCAGCGATAACACCCTTGGACTCTCTAATCCAAAACCTGGGGGAGAAATAAAGCTGTGCCAATTAAAATAGGTACAGACTCATTTTTAGGGTTCCGTAGTAAACAAGGAACCCTTATAGTTTCGCCATGTCCGTCTGTCTGTCTGTTTGTCCGCGGCTTAGCTCAGAGACGTTTAGTATTAGGACGCTGTAATTTCGCATGGGTATACATATTAATCACGCCGACAGTGGTAAAATAAAATTAAGAAAAATATGGTGGGGTGTCGTTGGAAAGGTCTTTCAAAAATATTGTGGGTCTGTGAAAATCTTTTTTCAATTTAGGAATCCGTTTGCGAAATATTAAGCTTGAAAGTGCACATTTTTGTTAGAGTCAAGTGTCCCCGCCCCCTGCCAGCTAAATGGTAGTACTTGGATTTGTGAAAAAAATCACAGCAGTAGTATATATAACGAAGTTAAAAGGAATACTATCAGCTAAGTAGGCTTTACGGGGTAACAAGTAATAATCGACCAACTTAAATTTGCAGTTTGAAAAACATGTTCTCCCATACATTCCGTATGGGTGAACATATTTTTCAACTAAATTTCAAGTTTGTTCTTGGGATAAATTCATCCCAACTACGGAATAAAAAAATACAGATAGATGCAATGCACAGCTTATTACAATGAATGGCTGGAGTATTTATTGCTGACGTGTAGGTACTGAAAATACATATTCAAACATATCCTGAACGTGGTTACTGGTTACAAATTAACAACTGTTATGGTGATGATAACAAACGGTTTTTATTTTGACCCATTGTGATAATTCACACTCTTTTTGAGAATTGCTCATTTTGAGAAGTGCTATTTTGAGGAGTCCACATTTTGCGAAGTGCACATGTTGCGTCAAGTGCACATTTTGCGACGTGCACATTCTGCGTCAAACCCTTTTGTACTAAGGATGTTACGGAGGCCATCTTAGCGGAGCCGGAGGTGCATAGCTTCAGCTCCGCTCCGCGGATGCGGAGTTTAATGGAGGCGGAGGCGTAAGTGGAAAAAAAAGAAGAAAAAAATAATTAATGATAAAATTCGACAATTCGGTAATTCATTTTTTTTAAGGGTAAACTATATTTTCTCACACATTTTTTACTTGGAAATCCGTGCATTATTTTGACAACCTTCTTCGAGATAAATCGAAATTGCTGTACCTACTGGCCGAATACATGCAAGCGCCCGGCCTATGGTATATTATGGTATTTTTTATTTTTTTTTAATCTTTATTTAAGGAGCTTGGTCAACAAGACTAAGTCGCTCCGTAAGGCTTTCTTATAATTTAATACATCATTTTATAAATATTATACAGTTCTTTTATATGGGTTATCTTCTACGCATACCAATCTGCACAAGTTTATATAATAGTCTCGCTGTTTGTGACAAGGGGAATGCTAGGATATTATTGCATCTTCCCACGTCTCTAACATCAATACCAAATTGTGTCAATAACTCAGCTCTAAGATCTTCGTTCCGGACAAACTCCACCATCATGTGAAGAACATCTTCCACTGTTCCACACTCTGTACAGTTAGGGGAAGGAACTTTTCTCATGGTATATGATGGTTTTATTATGGTATATGATGGCTAACAACTTGGGCCAGACAAAAGTTTGCCTAGTTAAGCGAAGGGGATACGTACTTCGAGAAACCCTAAGACGAACCACTGACCAAAATATAAGTGCGTCCTTGTCTTATTACTATTACTATTTAGTGTCATGTCACAAAATCAGAATTGAAAAAAAAAAAGAAAGATTTTCAAAGTGAAATAAAACCAAGGCTATAGCTTTGATGCCATAATAAAAAACATTACTTACCCCTTTTTGGGCACCGCTACAGTCGGGTAAAAAGGGAGATAATTTTATTTATATCAATGAATATGAGATAGTGACACATTATTCTCTGCATACATTAATTAATATAGCTTATAAATGGATCTGGAATTATACTATTGTAAGATGCATGAATGAGACTGTGGGTTGAATGTAGGTACAATTATGTAGCTAGTTGATAACTAGGTACCTACCCTACATAACAGTAGCTAACTGTTTCTTCAGCTGACTCATTATTTATTAACTTCTACAGTCTACTATTGATATTCATCGATAAATACATTCAAAATAAATTAAGTAAATTATAAAACCATTAATTTTGCTACAAGGAATTGTAGCAAAATTAATGGTTTTATAATTTACATACCTATCTAATTTAATTATATTTATTATGTAATGCGATTACAATTTGTATAACTATGTTCTCAAAAACATTTAGCGAAGTGGCAGGTATGGTTATAGGTTGTATTATACAAAAGGTTTTAACTCAACAGGTGAATGAACCTAATAAATGATAAAACTACATTTACATAACGTCACGCCTGTATGGTCGTCACTTAAAGGACAGTCACCTTGTGTTCGGTTTTGACTATAAAGCTTCGTGCAGACTAGCGCGACGCGACACCGGTTATTGTATCGCGCTGGTCTGCACTTAGCTTTAAACCAGCATTTACGCTTGCTACTAAGCAAGCAAGCGCGAATGCTGAGTATGGAGTCTTGAGTTCTATTCCCAGGTCAAACATTATATTATCCTATTGAGTGCCTACTTATAACATGGGACTTAAACAAGTAAGCTCGCGAAATGTGAGCACTAAAGGTCTGCCTACCCCTAGGCAAATATAGACGTTATTATGTTGTATTTCAACAAAAAACTAATCTGTCTCTCCCAATTCCAGCCAAACGTGAGTACGATGACCTACAGCGCAGATACAACATTATCTTCGAAGAGCGACAGCACCTGGACGGTGAGCTCCGAGAGCGGACGAGAGAGCTCAGCAAGCTCAAGAATGTGTCGGAGAAGCTGTTCAACGAGTACCAGCAGCTCAAGAACCAGAGAGATGTGGATGCGGGGGTTATGCACAAGTGAGTAGGGTTTTTGAACTGTTTATCTGTAGTTAGGCTCGTATTTGCTAAACCACCTTTTTTTTTTTGAGGGTGGGAAATTATCAAATAACTTCTCCCGCTCTGGGCGGAGCGGGAGGGCGTGTCAGACTTTTACTGACTAAAACCCACCCGTGTTCCTTCCGTTGCCTGTGTGCCGGGGTCGCGATATCCCTTTCAGACAAACCCGCAACCCCGGCAGGTGCTAAACCACCCTAAGGGTTGAATGTCAGTTGCGTCATAAAACGACAACAATGGCTAGACGAGTACATAATCAGCCTATAATGTTTCCAAAGCTGGGACACAAGCCTCCTCTCCTTGAGAGGGAGTGGGCTGTAATCCAGCACGCGGGCCCAGTGCGGGTTGGTATTGGTAGATGTCACATGTCTTCGAATTTTTGTTTCTAGGACATACCGGTTTCCTCACGATGTTTTCCGTCACCTTGTAAAGGGCGGTGGCGATAAAATAAATTACACAAAGATAGAGTCAGGAACTCGATGAGCACCTCTGTGGTCTATTTTTTAAGTTTTACTTTGCGTAGCGAGGTTGCCGTGCGTCCAGTACTTGTCGGCGCCTGTGCAAAGGCGACACGATTTGCTTTAATTTTTACCGCAGTTTTGGGGCCTCTGTTGGATTGGCGCAATTTTAATCCATAAGATTTGATTAATATGTTTATATGTCAAAATTTTTACTCCTAATTCTTAAATCTCAAAACAAAATCTAACTAATCTCAGGCAGAGTTCTAACATTTTCGCGCTTGCTTCGATCGCTCTTGCGTTGAAATCGAAAATTAGACCGCACATCAGATTAATATGGCTCGAGCAGTAAAATTGTCATTCTATTATGCTATAATATCATAACTTATTTCAAACCTTAACCTGTCCTAGCCTAATTAAAATAAATGTCCGACACGACCTAGCATATTTGGCCCCCCGCCAAACCTTTTTTTTTTTCTTTTAGACGACGGTTTTTTTTTTTAAATATGCTAGGACGTGTCGGACTTTTATTTTAATTAGGCTAGGACAGGATAAGGTTTGAAATTGATTCTAAGTTCGAATTTGAAATAAGAGGGCAGGCGGCAGGTTTGCCCCGCCTCGGAAAAAATCTGGATCCGAGGTTAGAAAAAGACATGTTGCGCCGACCACTAATAAATTGGGCTAAGGAATGATGTTGAAGTGTTAAACAATTACGAGGTCAATTATGTCTAGTATTTGCCCAGACTCCGGCTGCTACTGAGAAATTCCAGAAGGAAAACCCAATAACTCTGCCCGACCTGGGAATCGAACCCAGGACCTCATGCTCAGTCGTAGCGCTTGCGCCCACTAGACCAACTAGGCAGTCTTTTAATTTATATTATAGTCATTTTTAACTCTTTTTTAGGCTCGAAGAATGTAAGGAACGTACTTAAAGTAAACAAAGGCGGCTTATCTTGACAAGTACCTTGGTGAAGGTTGATGAAATTAAAAGTTAATGTGTTTCCGACTTTAGCTTATCTAAGAGGGCCACGCCATATGTGGAACTTAAGTATCAATTAGTGGTAAATAATGTATTCGAGGGCCTTTTGCATTTTTGGAGAATTCTTAAGATTTTTCATTTGTTCTACTTAAGTCTTGTGTAGTTTGACCGAAGCCGCTCTACCGCGCCTTAGGTATGAGCGCGGCGATATGGAGAGGCAGTGCAGGCTGCTCATTCGTCAACGCTGCCCTCCGCCTCGCCGCGCATTCCTATAGCGCGGTACAGCGGTTTCGGTCAAACTATAGTAATAATACCACCCTGTTAGGCTGGTGTCCGACTGCAGAGCAAAAGTACGCTTCTCATGCAGAGAGGCACGAGCATTCATCACCACGCTTGCTCAAGACGGATTGGCGATTTCGAACTTATATTAATTATTAGTTTCCTCGCGATAATTTCCTTTACCGATGTCGGTGATGAATGAAGGAACTAGCATACACTTTTGACTTGATCAAACATAAGTAAAGAAAATCAAATATAAAGTTAGGCCAGATATTTCCAAATCTAGAAATAGATTATAGTTTCTTAGTGCAGTCCGTGATGATTTATCTCATTTATAAAGATTATGTTTCCATTTCATATGCTTTACTATCTTCGGTATTTAGAGTAAAATTCTACCGACCAAGTAGAAAATTGACCCAGTTTGAAAGGCTTTTGGCAGTAGGTACCTACACACACATAACATCACGCCTGTTGTCCCCGAAGGGTTAGGCAGAGGTGTCCCTATAATACACACACATTTCACCAGTTACCTATTGCCCAAATATACAGGGTGACTGGATCTGGACCCGCCATAGCAAATTCGCATATAGAGGAGGAAATTTGCTAATTATTAGACCTTACTTTCCGTAACTAAAGTTTTATAGTTTAGGAGATATGTCAATTTTTATATTGTATTGAGATTTTTCAAAAATTTTACATTCAAGCATTCATAAATTCAGTTTTTTTCATTATTCTCGTAATTTTTAATTATTCGTTGGTCACATTTGTGATTAAAATACGTAGGAACTTCCCTCAAAATAGGGTTAACAAAATAAGATATTACGCTCAAAGAATAAAAAATACTTAAAAAAAAACTTTACGATCAAATTCTTGCTTGCAGGTCAAACTTTGGAAAAATCTTAATAAAGTATAAAAATTGACATATCTCCCAAAATATGAAACTTTAGCTAGGGAATGTACGGTTCAATTATTAGTAAATGACCTCCTTTATTTATGTGGATTTGCTATGGCGGGTCCAGATCCAGTCACCCTGTATAAATCTGCGTAGCCTTTTCCCAACTATGTTGGGGTCGGATTAAAGTCTAACCGAATGCAGCTGAGTACCAGTATTATCATGGAGCGGCTGCTTATCTGACCACCACAACCCGGTTACGGTTAACACGATACCCCTTGGTAAGACTGGTTTGTCAGACTTGGGCTTCTGACTACCCGTAACGACTCTGTTAAAGACCTACGAACGTCAGTCGAGACCAACGGCTTAACGTGCTTTCAGAGGCACGGAGTGGTCTCGATATGTATGGTCACCCATCCACGAACCGTAAATATAAATTCCTGATCATAGTAATAAAACCTAACATTGTCTATTCCAGGGTGATGCAGCAAGCCGGCGAGTGGTACAAGCAGAACAAACAGTTGAAGCGGCGCAGCACCGCGCTCATACAAGCCTTGCCGGCGAAGGCGGTGGAGATCGATCTCACTGACTCTATCGATACAGGTGAGGATTATACTTACCTACTCAGGCTAATGGGAAAACACAAACAATTTGCATTTTTGTTTTTGACAAAATTGTTGCCTTTATGGCAGTTTACAGATTATCTGAAATTACTTCTGCTTTTATTACAAAACGTATTTTAACCACTAACTGGAGTATAACAGAGTTATCTATGTAATTAGGGTGTAGGTATCAAGGTCTCCTCTGTCTACAGTTTCCTGACTTTTAGAAGCCTATGCGAATACCGAATCAGCTGCTAAGTGCCACTATTTTGATGAACATAACAAACTTTAATTTCTCCTGTAGACCCAAACTGCGATTCTGAGATGCAAACCTTTTAAACACATTAATTAACTATTTCACTTCTGTACCAGCCTCAGACGCAAGCAGTAACGAAGAAGTAGAGTTCCTAAAACAAACAGTATCGGAGCTAAGTCGACAGATAGCGACGCTACAGACCGAGCTCAACGCGGCCAAGCTGCAGGAGTTTGAGGCGCAGGAGGCCAACGTGGCTATTGGACAGGTAACTGAACTTTTAAATACTCTCATAAAATAGTAGCTAATGCAAATCATAGTTTCTGAGGTGTCCAGAGCGATACCGAGTCCCTCTTGATGCCTCTTGAATCTTAGAAAAAAAATGCTATTTATACTTCTTAGATATTTTTTTTCACCCTCAGCCTACGTTCAAACATCATTTATTTTATTTATTAAACAATGGATACCGTGTTGAATTTCCTTAAAATTTCCTTAAAGACTTAACAAACCGTTATCATTCAGCCATCACTTACCAAGTTAAATCCTACCGTGTGTCGCAATAAAAAACTGTCTGAAGTCGAAACATAAACATTACCAAAAATTAATCTCCAATTTTCCAGGAATTAGAAGCCGAAAAAGAGAAATCCTCGGCCCAAGAGAAGGAGCTACACGAGCTTCGCATACAGATAGAGAGACATAACCGAGTGTCTAAGTTATTAATGGAAGAGGTGACCGGACTGAAGAACAACGCGGATACGGACCGCGCGATGGCGGAGACGTGAGTACCTAGTTGAAAGAAAAGAAAGAAAGAATAATGTTTATTTGGACACAGTTCGTGAAACACTAAATACAAAATAACAAAAGTGAAAAAAAATATTTTATTTAGTTGATTATGTTCTTCGTGTCCATTGCACGACAGTTTATTAAATGTTGTTGGCTCAAAACTTTGCCATTTCCACGTCGTCGGCGGCAGAGTGTGGTCGGCGGAGAAGTCACTTGACTGGATTTTTTGGGACTCCAAAGGGCAGGATAAGAGATGAAGCATAGTTTGCGACACGGCTACACATTCTTCTTGCTATACGTAAAGAGCCTATGACGAGATCTGGATCACTGCATGTCATAGTTACGTGTTTCTCGCAGGTTGCGACCAGAAACACGTAACTATGACATGCAGTGATCCAGATCTCGGCCATTCCCGTACCAATGAAATACACTTGTTTACTTCTAAGTACAAATTTCAAGGTTAAGACCGGGTTCACACCATACTTTGGCTGCCGACTGTGAGCGTCAAGTTCAAAATGTATGAAATGAATGTGTTTTGTAATGAAATTTAGAATGACTTTATGTAAAATGCAATTAAATGTAATTTTCTATACCTACAAAATTTGTACGCCGTTATTAGCCAAACATGGACGCACACATCTACTACTAATTCAATACCTTGCATGTCTGATTACTCAGTTTATGTAAACGCATGTTTGACAAATAAATTATCTTTATCTTTATGGAAAAAAGAACTTCAGCCTCAGTCAGCGGCCGACTACTTATAAGTAAAAGTCAAATAAAGATTTGGTGTGAACGTTTCTGTACTGAATTAAAGTTGTTATTGGCCGCATGCGGCTAGTTGGCCATGGCCGTGGTCGCAACAGTGCGCGTGTTGCCTTAATATGCTGATTGTTTTTTATAACTGACTCTCTATATCTGTTTTGATCAGCCTTAAGTCGTTTTTGAGTGTCAGGAATATTACAAGACCGTTTTAAGGAGAAACTTATATTATTATTTAGGTATTCTTCTATCTATGGCAATATTCCAAATTGAACAGTTTTATTTTAAAGACGTTTTCTGTGTCTACAGTTACAAAACCGAAGCCCGCGCGGCCAAGAAGCGGGTCAAGCTGCTCACACACCAGAGCTCTCTGCTGCTCGGCGAGCTCGCGCTGGACGAGCGACTCATGTTGTTGCTCAGCGAGGTCGATAGTCTGAAGGACGCGCTTGAAGAACAGAATGCGAGGCATAGAGACCAGCTCGATGACCTGCAGGTAACTAAAGGCTAATGGAATCTTCTTTCGAGATTTTTCTGGGATATAAAGTAACATTTATTATTCTGAAGGCTATAAAGTAACATTTATTATTCTGAAGGCTATAAAGTAACATTTATTATTCTGAAGGCTATAAACTATATCTGTGTACAAATACCCGGACCCGTTGCTCCGCGGCTGTGTGATTGAAGGACATACAAACACACTTTTGCATATAGGTAATGTTCAGTAGGATTGGGTGGCAGACTGACGCTTGTAAACTAAACATAAAGTGAGATTGACTTAATAATATTAAGTCAATCTCTTTCTCACTTTATGTTTATTTTTTTCTATTATATATATTTTTTTAAATCTCAAGGCTTTAATGCAATTGCATAATAAATATTATGTTATGCAATTGCATTAAAGCCTTGATATTTAGCTATAATACTCGCAAGTTTACCGAGCATAGCCTAGCTTTTAAAAAACTTAATTAAACTGATCATTCAGCTAGACAATAGTATATTTCGAGAAGCTTCCGAAAGCGAAACTGATATCAGTATCAATATAACTTGTACCACACGTGCAAACTGTAAATATAAGATGTTTATTAATAAATCATTTATTTTACTTAAAAAATACAGGTGATTCGAAATCCAGTTTTTCTGTTAAACTAATATTGTGTTTGCGGACATTAAAATTGTTTAAAACGAAAGTCAAAATGCCATTCACTCTCCAAAATTTGGTTAACTTCCGTTTTCATATCAACACCTTTTTAAACCGCTAATTTTAATTCACAGTTAAAACTAGCCGAAAAACACGAAGACACTGACATTCTCCTCTGGGAGGAAAAGATAAAACTGGCAGAAGAAGACGCGCAGAAGGCGGTAGAACGGGCAGAGAAGGCAGAGAAGAGACTGCAGGAGATGGAGAGGAGTAGGCCTGTTCAGAAGAGGTCTAATCTTATGTCGAGGATCTCTTACTTTGAGAACGCAGGGGAGAAGAAGGAGAAAGAAGAAATTAAGGAGGAGGTTGTTGAAGTTGTTGGTGAGTGATACAAATAGTTATTATCATTGTTTCATCTTTCTGTTTTGAATAGAATAGAATAGAATAGAATATTTATTTGCGTAAAACATGGTATACAAGGGTGTTAAATACAAATTGAGGCACAAGCATGTTTAGCTAGGATAAAAACAGCATGCAAAATTTTAAAGACAAGTTAAGCAAAAATTAAAAAAAAAAAAATGTCGTAATTTGTCGTATTTAGTGGTTGTAAGATTTGAAAAAAACTATTTACTTGTTTTTCTCGAGTCGATGGTACGTCGCGTATAACAGTAGGTGGCACGTTATGACGTTAATCGCAACATAGAACAGTTTTTTAAAGTTGTTGGCAAAAGTGCATGAGTAGGGACACTTTGGACACGTCAGCAACTGGGCCGTAGTCTAGTCATAGCATATTTTTTATTTAATTTGCCTTGTAAGTTATTTAGTATGTATTGATCAAATCTTGCAAGCTGAATTAAAACCACTTCCTCTTATACTACGGAGTTGAAATTTTACAAGTTCATTCAGTTTCGAAGACAAAGAATTTTTTTATGATGCATAACCTGATTCTACAGCCAGGATTGACTGCAGACGAAGGAATTCCACAACAGTCTACGGTACGATACGCCAACGCGTACGATATTTTTTTAAATAAAAAAGAACCTATTTTAGTTAAGTTAAAAAAAAAAAAACTACTTGTTTACGGATGCAAGAGCGAGTGAAGCGACCTCGGGACTTGGGGCACAGGGGACACTTACATTTTCAAGTTCAATGTCCCAACTTTTTTTGAAGTACTTAAGTCGACGGAGCCCCGCTTGGTCCTCCTATTTCTGAGTGGTTTAACCTGTCCGAGTCGGGGTGCCCCAAGTACCGAGCTCGCTCCCTCTTGTATACGTAAACAAGTAGTTTTGCTTCGTAGTCGTTTCCTGTTAATTGGGATCCACTGAGTGGTGTTTTTTGTGTATTGCTGCTCCGACATACGACAGACGTGGCCAGCACAGTCCTACGTTAGTCCAGCAACTGTGCGGCCAGAGTCCGCTATTTGAGTTTTGGAACGAAGTATAGAGTTCCTTGCGGTCTGTGAGTTTGACACTTAGTATACTTCGTTCCACAGCCCGTTGGCAGACTCCAAGTGCGGACTTTTGACGCTTTGTATAGAGACCATGTTTGCGCTCCGTAGGTGAGGGTGGGAAGTAGTGTTATCATAAATTAAAATCAGAATCTACTAAATTTTGCAGAAAAATCAGAAAGACTAAATAAATAAATATTGCTGTCGTAATCACCATCCAGACCCCCCGTCCCCCAAGTCATCAAAAATAAGCAAAGCAAAGACCCCTCATCCCCCCTTTGGTGCTTACGTAATAATTGAATAGCCCCTGATACAACATCTAGCTTGTGTTAAACGAGCCTCATCTCACTATTATTATTGTACCAATTCCAGCTCCAGCAACAGAAACATCAGCACGCGTATCCTCCCCGCCCCCTCCCCCCCAGACACCGCCCCCTACTCCCGTGTCGAACTCCCCGCCGCCCCCTCCCGTGGCCCCGCCCCCTCCACCGCCCCCGGCCCTGCCTCCCCCTCCCCCTCCCCCGCCGCCCCCCCCGGCCCCGGCGCCCTTCGAGTTCGGCCAGGCCGACGATATGGCGCAGATGTTGGCCAACAAGAGTGGTACGCTGAAGAAGAGTAAGCAGAACGGGGCCGAGTGTGGTGAGTTGAAGACTGTTCTTATACCTAATTCTTCTTATTCTCTCGTACTAAAAAAATGTGACTCAGCAAGGTGGTAGTGGGCAGATTGCCTAGGGTCAGCAGGAAGTCTGTTATGTATCGTGCGTGACTCTTGAAGACATCACTAAACTGATAGACAAAAGACTCAACTACTGGTAAAATCATGCCTGTATCTTTCTACTAGGGGCACGGAGAAGGTTATATCATCACAACTCGCAAATTGTATACAGGGTGAATTTGAATTCATGCGACACCTGTTAAGGGGTCATTGTACTCATCATTATGAACAACTTTCACTATGGGACCAACGTTGAATCGCGAAAAAAAAATCAGCTGTTTCCTACATTTTGACGAGCTATGCGAACATAAATGTAGGGAACAGCTGATTTTTTTTTCGCGATTTCAACGTTGGTCCCATAGTGAAAGTTGTTCATAATGATGAGTACAATGACCCCTTAACAGGTGTCGCATGAATTCAAATTCACCCTGTATATAAATCCCTTGTAATAAGCAAATCTATTGCTATTAGCCGGCTAAGTCTAGCTAAAGTGTCGACTATTATTAACAATGTTCTAATAGAAAAACCTAACAACATCCGACTCGGGGATCGAATCCTAGAACACCATCAATGAATTCTAAACATTTCCATGCAAAGGTCTTTTCTTGTGAGTAGTGTGAACTCGGTAACTAACTAAAAGTTATAACAGGATACTCTTCTGTCCAAAACAAAATTACATTATAACCCCAACAGAGGCCTAACCCACGTCTTATTCAAAGCGCTCGTGGCGCGAATACGCGATCATTCGAACTTTTTGTTCGGTGACCCTGAACGCGTGGACACGGCCCAAGAAACGTTGGCTCGACGTCCTAGACTTTTTCTTAACCGATTTGCCGGAAAAGGGAGCAGACAAAGTTGAATGGAGAAGTCTGGGGGAGACCTTTGCCCAGCAGTAGGACAGTATAGGTAAAAAAAACCCCAACAGAGTTTCCAAGTATATCTTTCTTTCAACAAACCCATTTGTCCTCGCCAGGCGGTGCCATAGACGCAATAGTAGACCAAATCAAAGGCGGTAAGTTCCAGCTGAAATCCACCGACCGGTCGGTGTCAGAGAAGAAGGCCAAGGAAGAACAGCCTGAGGCCGTGAAGGAGATGCTGGCCATCCTGGGCACGCTGCGCAAGAGGCGCGTCAGTACCAGGCCTGGGTTTGTGGCCGATGGGGACTAGGGAGAGAGGCGTATGTTACTTATAATAAAGCCAGCCAAACTTAGCTTCATAGATTTTGTTCTACGTGTGCATGTCGATGGCAATCTAAAATACAGTGCTTCAAGGATCTTTTGCCGCCTGGCCACATTCGGAACTAACGCCGCCATCTTGTTTTTTTTTCAATATAATTTCACAAAATATGTTAGTTAACACTGCTACAAGTACAAGGTTTCTATTGGCGTTCGAATTACATTGACAGGCGTTGTTTGTAAATTGTTTTGTGAAATGTATTTAAAAAAAGACAAGATCGTTGCGTTAGTTCCGAGTACGGCCACGCGCCAAAACATCCTTGTACGGCTATTTATTCATGACCTTGTTTTCGCTTGACATTATTTCCACTTATACAAATATCAACTTTACCTTAGTGTAAATTAGGTTGGTTTTAGAATGACTAGTACGTATTAATTATAATTATATTTAATTACTAGTAGGAATTACTTCGAATAAGTAACACAACATGTCAAGTGTCCCATCGTTTGCTGAATAGCACTACAAACATACAAACATGTTATTTAAGACTTTGCAAGACGACATCGCAAAATTGTAGTTATTTGTGTGTTTGAAGCTATGTTTGACGACGGTTTAACTGTTTCAGGCTAATCCAAATAGGGTAAGTTTGGTCTAAGCAAGTCCTTTAAACATACAGTAAGTAGATAGCTATAAATTGTGCTATTATTACGTTTTATATGTTTCTATTATTATAATAGTAATAGAATAAGAACACAATGCTATACAACGCTAGGAGGAATATAAATAAATAACAGACATATCTATAGGAATTGACTATCTTAAGAACTTGAAATATCACAGTATGACATTAATGATAATTTTAATATTAACCTGAATTTAAAATAATAAAAAAACGGTTTCTGACATTTTGCATATAAATAGGTACCTAACCTACACTGTCAAACTCATGACAAATGATATAAATGGCTGTTTGGCTTTCAGTCAGCCAATTACAGAAGTTAACATGAGTTTGACAGTCTTTGAGATAAGACTTTCAGAAACCTGGTAATAATACATATCTAAAGAAAACGAAAGACGTTTTATACAAATTTTGTAAATCTAAAGTACACGAAAAGTGCCTTAAAATGTGTGTAGTAGTGCCAATTGTATTAGTATTATACGCCATCTTTGTCAGTGTTGCCATTAGCGTAAATATTAAATGTTGATTAGTAGAAAAAAAGTTATTTTGACGCAATATTAAATTATTTTAAAAATATTATTGGCTTCGCACAATATGGAAATTATTTAAGAATTGGTATAGGTTGTGTATAAGAAATGATATTAGTACGTTTTGTATTTATAATTATTCCAAAATTGATTGTGATTACAGCATTTATTTTTTCAAATGCATCTTGATTGCATTTTTAAGTGTGTCACATGCAAAAGAGAATTGAACTTTTTAGCATTTGTTTTTTTTTATCTGACTGATCTCGAGTCTAAATGATATCGATATTTTACGATATCGTTGTAAAATGATTAAAATCGATTAACCATTCAAGATTTTATACTTTTCTTAACTTGAATTTTAAATAATAATATAAACCCGATATTAAGTTGACCGAGACATTCGTATGACAATATATTTAATTAATATAATTTTGTGACTTATTAGTTTTAGTTAATAACGTCATGATCTGAATACTCTAAGGTGTATGTTTATATTATTGTATAGTTTATGATATTGTATAGTTACTGTGAATTGCTTCCAATATCTTGTACAGGTTTAAATACATTTTAAAAGCTCTATGCTCCCTTTCCATTTTAACCATTTTGCATCTTTGTGGCGCCGATTATTACATTTTATAAAAAAATTATACAAGCCTCCTACTGAGTAGTAGTAATAATAAATAATAAAACATATTTATTACAGATTTTAATATGATAAGAGTACTTTTCAAAGTGTCTAGATAGGCAATATCTTCTATACTTACAAAATTATGTCATGAGTTTTAACTATGTATTTAGATATGTACAAGTGTATAATTGATTGTATACTAAAGTTACCCGCGGTGCCATTGTGTTGACGTCGAAATTGAAGCATTTTGTAAAGTATTATTTACTGTAGTCTTAAGTATACACTGAAGTTTTTATTATACAATATAGATATATCAAAATATATGTTTTACTTTTATTTATTTAAGGTTCCTATTACACACACATAGCATCACAACACTAGGCAATACCCCGAAGGTATAGGCTGATGCCCATTTCGCAGTTGTAAGTCCCTAAAAATAGTTTTTCGCTAATTTCTCTATAACTATACGTCCCAGGTCGAAAATAATAACATTTTATTTTAGTGAGTGTTGCGAAAAACTCAAAAAGGTAATTCCAAGATTTAATTTTTAGGACGCACGGCATGTACTGTGCTAATCAGCGCTGTGCGACCTGAATTGCACTTTATTGTGTCGTAGCAAGAGACGCTTTTGATTAAAATGATTTCCCATCTGTATTAATCTGTGGCTGCATGCAATTGTCTTTCATTCATCCCTTTTGTTGCCCAAAGAAAAACAACAGTATCATGATATAAATAGTAATAGTTTCTCATACAATATACAGGGGAGTGAGTACAATAAATATCATATGCACGCTGGTCACGGTGGCCGCACTGTGCGTCAGACTTAGCCGTAACGTTCTGTCTTGTCTATCCGTGTTGGTGTCCTCCCTGGAACCGGGGAACAATTTATTATTATTAACCGACTTCAAAAAAGGAGGAGGTTATAATATGTTCCTCTGTACAGATAGTGCCACCTACAAAAACACTAGCGGAATGTTGCACACTTGTTCTGTTAGCGTTTAGGAAGAAGCGTGGGGCGCGTCTTCGTGGATGGTAATCTGCTGTTGGACGTACAGTGCTACAAGGGTCTTTTGGCGCTTGAATGATATTGAAAAAACAAGATGGCGGCGTTAGTTCCGATTTTGGCCACACTTCAAAAGATCCTTGTATTAATTGTCATTTCGATTAATTACAAAAGCTTGAAAAAAGCATATAAAAGCATATATAAATAGATACTTACTTCGGAATCTGCACTCGTCAACCAACATAAAAAAAAAACTAAAGAATGGAAAATAAAAACGACGAAATAAAAATAAAACAAAACAATAAAATAATTAGACATTTATTTTTTAATTCTATTTCTACGAATTAAGTAACGATTGTTCTCATATTCATTATTAACTTGTACTGGACGGAATTGTTATACTATTAACAATAAATAACTATAAAAAATTATGCCAACAGTACCTACTTATTCAAACATTCTATTATAGTTATTTAAAAATGAAAATAGTTTAATTAAAATCAAGTAGCACAAAATAGAGGATAAAATAAAAAATGGAAAGAAAACATAATTATTTAGATTTTCCTATCAAGATTCATCTAAAACTTAAAGAATATAGACATTAATATAAACTGAACATAAACAAATAAAGAGGCTGCTTGCGTAAAACGAAAGAAAATACGATTCGGTTATTGGTAACAATAATTGAAATAGCATTCAAACAAAAAAAAAGGGTTAGCGAAAAAAAGTATTTGCAAAACCAACACATGCATGGTAGTGTGCACAGCCAAGTTCCAGACATATTAATATTATTATTTATAAACGCTTTATAAAATACTTTCTGTCCAGCAGACTATAATATCATTTACTCATAACGCGTTTATGAATAACGTTTGTTTACTATTTGTTTTCTGAAAAATCTTTCAGTATTGCAAAGCGCTAAAGCAGATACAGACTTACAGTGAGAGTGGTTTATCCTACAATTAGGATATACCTTTCTTGTGATTGAAAAGTGTCAAATTATCACAGATTTGAAAGCACAATAAAAGTAAGTAAGATTTTACTTTATTTTCCTACGTAATACGCAAACGGCTTCATACGTTCTCTAGATATGTTGTGTATAGCGAATATGGATTGTAACATGAAGTTAGGGCGTCCCTTCCACGGAGCGGCGGGGTGACGGCGGGGACTAAAAATAAACTGAATGTTATACAGGGACACATTTTTATAAGTTACTTCACAGACGCGATAAGTATCGGGATTAATATGTAAGTATGTATAACTGGTAGGTCATCATCATCTACCGAGTCTTTTCCCAACTATGTTGGGGTCAGCTTCCAGTCTAACCGTATGCAGCTGAATACCAGTAGTACATGGAGCGATTACCTATCACACCTCCACAACACAAACCTATATCTCAATGGATATGAGTTTTTTTTTAATTCTCAGATGGCAATACCTTATCATGACTGTGAAGTTTCGCTAAGTTCAATGTAACCCTGTATAATTCGATTTGTCTAACTACTTTTTGTTCTAAAATCATCTGGAAATTCACTATTTTGTTCTAGGATTTAAGTACGCCCAATGAATTGATGCTAGAAATAAAATATACGTATGGCAAATTGAAGACGAATTTTTTTTTTTTTTTTTTCAATGATTTATTCAAGGAATAGCACGAGAAAACAGATAAATATTTCATTTCTAAAACCTATTCGAGACTATTTTACAGGACAAAAAATACGATTACGTTGGTACATCTGCTATCTAATTACGCAACACATTTTCGTTGACAATTCCGACTAATCTGTTTCAATTTGACAGGTCAACAAAATTCATTGTGTTATTTACGTTGTTGAGCAGATTTTTTTTTCGAACGTACGAAGCAATGGATTAGCAATCTGTTTCAAAACGATTCAGATTCTGATTGATCGTGTATTACGTAATTAGGGTACAGGTAATTAGATGAAAGCCGCTTTTCTACTTCATAAGAAATCGCAAAACAATAAAATTCTATGCCTTAAAAATAGATGCAGTCCTTACACTGTTATTTTACCTCTAACAGCAGCATCCCAACAGCAATCTTATTGTAACGTTCATATAATTGTTATAAAGAAAGTTATGCGAAATTAAAGGTAAAATAATTGCGACAGGACTTTATATTGTAGCTTGTCGCTATTTCTTGCAAAGCGAAAACATGCTGCGATCCATAAAGCTAAGCTACGATTATATGGGCAACTTAAAATGCGCAATTCTTCGCAACTGTTATACAATACAATCGTGGACTAAATTGCTCGGTGTTGCCGAGCGACACGTCATAGTTGCACAACTGAGTAGCTCGTGTAAGTGCACCTTTTGTTTTTGACAAAGCAGCCACATAAGTACACTCAAATTAATACATTTCTACTTAACTACTAAACGAAGCATTTTACACTCTAACCAATGTTCTTGGCCCCAATTCGGACACCGCTCTGTGCGAAATGTTCACTAAGTTTCGGATATGTTGTCAGGGGAACACTCTTCACATTTTTATTGATTAGATAAAAAAATGAATCTTGTTTCATTAACCTTAAGGTTCATATTCGTATGAAGCGTTTTGCCAAGTAAAGTAAGTGTCTCATACGATTATGAAACTTCACAATTTAAAGTTAATGTTCATATTTGTATGAAACACTTTATCACATTCGCTTATACGTTTACGAACATTATGAACATAGAAATAAGATTCATAATTCGTATGCAACACATAGCAAAGTAACCATGGTATACAAATATGAACTGTATTTGTTTAAGTGTAATGTTGATATGCGTACGAAACGCTTGCCTCACATTCACTTATATCTATTTTCGTTTATGAACATTATACACATAAGGTTTAAATTCGTATGAAATGCTTACTTAGCAAAGTTATGTCGATGTGAAGTATGCGAATCGCACCTTTAGTACGAAGATGAAATAACTGTTTATTAATAAATATATTCCCCTGACAAATCCCTACAGAGTGTCGTAAGCAAGGTCCTTACGTGGAGAACTCCCTCAGTTTGTCGATGACGACGCGTCTGTTCTTGGAGATCCAGTCGATGTTCACCTTCGCCTTCTCGATGGCTTGTTCCACACTGAGCTTAGAGTCAGCCAGGAACCTGGCGTTCTTCTCGCGCCAGGATAGGAACTGTTGATCAGAAGTTCAAAATAGCATAAGTTTGAATAAAATAGTTGAATGTTTGCAACGGCGCAAAAAATATAGGATGTTGATCAACAGAAAAAATGCTAGGGATGATATGGATGGACCAGAAACTGGCATTTGAGTATCGAAAACCAAGACCATTTCGGTTATACATAACTGGTAAACTGCTCGGCAGACACAATTTGCTTTACATATATATCAGATCATTATATAAGGATAGATATCAGGAGATAGTGTTCAGTTAAAAAAAATACATGTAAAGTAGGTAACAATAGAACTTACGTTGTCGAGCTCCGTCTGCGTGGTGAACTGTTCCAGCAGAACCTTCATGATGTGGCCAATACGACGACCCTGTCCCTTGAAGCTGGAAAGTAATTAAAACGTAAGGATTGTTAGTCGTCTATTTATGTAGGCATGTAAGTTACCAACATGGAATTTCATATTTACTTAGTTTGTATTTTATTTCATTGATCGTTACGGTGCGCGGTGGGATAATTTATGACCGCGCCAAAACTCAGTTCACGCCAAAAAAATTAAATAATTGTAAGAGGGGTTTTTAAAACATTGAGATCATAAAACCAATGTTTTCTATAGCATAATGTAGGTACGCTGTTATCGTGCAATACATGGACCACCATTTTGTGTCACGTGAAAGCTGACTTTCCTCTTTGAGGTTACAAATAGGTATTCAATATGTGCTATGCATACAGAAATGCGTGCCAGCGGGCATTTCTGTTTATCTTGTGGGCATATCGCTAAGAGACAACATCATTTTTGTACATTGAAATAGCCTCTCCGAGTGGTGATACCTACTTCAATCTAACTATAGTCGGTTCCAAAAGTATTTGATGAAAGTGTAAGCAAAACCCTGTTCAGGTGAAATTTTTAAGCAATCACTCGCTAAAGGTAACACATTCATGACGTGTAATTTTATACTGCTCACCACTTTATTCAAAATTAAAAAAAAAAAATTGTACCTGATTGGTAAAAGAACGACGAAAAAAGAGTGCCATATAAAATTTATCTGTACAATTTATCAGTTCAAATTAGAAATTCTGGTTTAAGTATGCAAATAATCAAATCAAACAACTCAATTTGTAAGTGGTATTACAAATTGGTTTCCACCTACGCTTTTTGATCCATTTGTTTACATTTTCATCAGATACTTTAGGAGCAGGCTATATATCCGGCACGCTCTAGAAAGGCTTGAAAAGTGAAGGTTGCCTGAATACTCACGCATTGTGGATGTCCTCGATCCTCTGGTACACGAAGTCCTTGGCGACGTAGTAGCCGACCGGCGAGCGCATGATGTTAGCGATGACGGCGCCCGCGTCCTGGCGACGCACCTCCGAGCCTTCTGTGATCGTCCACTCCAGGTATCTGTCAGGAAGGCATTGGTTCAGCAAAAGGTGTACGAAATATTGATCATGACTTATACTCTCAACGAGTAGGAGATTTTAGGACAACAATTTTTTTTTAATGAAAGTATGTTTTAGTGTGTCAGGACCCTGCCGGGGTTGCGAGTTTGTCCGAAAGGGATATCGCGACCCCGGCACACAGGCAACGGAAGGAACACGGGTGGGTTTTAGTCAGTAAAAGTTTGACACGCCCTCCCGCTCCGCCGACAGCGGGAGAAGTTATTTGATAATTGCCAACTCTCAAAAAAAAAAAAGGGTGGCAGGATTAGTTATTTATCTGTAGGTAGGATCTTTCTTTCTGCAGTGAAGAATCTTAAATCGCAATCGATTTAGAAATAGACGGCAGATTTTGCGATATACTCACTGCGCCAGTATCCAAATCTCCTTGGTGCACGTGAGAGCCTGCAGAAGCGCGTCTCTGGCGGCGGCGACGTTGGTGCGCTGCTCGCGCGCCAGCGCGAATCGCCAGTGCAGCACCGAGCCGCGCGCGACCCCCACGCAGTACACCGTGCGCCGCAGGTCCAGCGGGATGCTGCACAGGGGGCAACGGGTTACAAGAGGGGACATGTTACTTCTGTTTCCAGCTCCAAAATTACCTACGTGACCTACTTAGAATTCCAATCGTTTCATTTTGACAACAAACTAAATTCAATTTTTCAAATAATTTATTAATGATTTTTATCACATCTATTCAAAAAGAGCTAATTTATACTTCGTAAACAGAGACCAAAATAGGTTTTTAAAATCGAAAAAACAAATTCAAAATCGGTCCACAATTGACGAAAATATCGATAAACATACTTATTCTGACTAAGTTCAGCAGCATAATATGCTGTCAGAAAAATCCGTCAATTTACTGATGTAGATACCGCGAGGCTGGTCTATTTTAGTTACTTTCATAGTATCATGTCTTACGGTATTTTACTGTGGGGACGGGCTGCAGACATCGAGTCTATTTTTATTCTGCAGAAAAGAGCGATTAGAGCCATGTAGGTACTATCTCCGCAGGCGTGACTCTCTAAGGGAACTGTTTAAGGATATTAACATCATGACGGTACCTTGTCAATATATCTATGAAAACATCATGTACGTAAGAAAAAACTTACATCTTTTTAATAAAAGAGGTGATAGACATAATTATAGTACAAGAAATAGGGACCTATTAGTTCAACCAGGTTTCAGACTGGCTAAAGTGGACTCATCTTTCATGGGGTACTGTTTAAAATGTTTCAATAAAATTCCTCCCCACATACTTCAACTGAATGAGACGAAATTCAAGTCTTGTATAAAACGCACACTATGCAGGCAGGCATATTATAAGTTGGGGGATTACATCACTGATAAAAATGCTTGGCTCAATGCTGGTCCTGCTCCACAACCACAACTAATTGATTAACATCTGAAAATACTGTTGGAGCTGCTGAAGATTTTAAGACCATCTTTGCATTGTATAAAGTCAATCTCCTTTGTATTATATAATTCCAGAGCACAGGTGTGAGTACTATGTACTAAAGAGCTACCATTTGCCGGGTAATACTTTTTTTTATTGACTTGAATGTGCCCTGGCGGCTGTGAGTATGTCATGCGCACTCAAATGTCTCGCTGATGGTGGCGCGTGTGTTGGATCATTTAGCTCCCTTCAAAATGGTTGAGCTGAATGGTGCTGATCCATACGTCATGTTCGTGAACGGGCGCCGTCAGTTGGGACTGGTCAACTCTTAGCGGCCATGGCTGATTTTTAATTTTTTAATTGTTCTTTGTTTTTATCTTTGTATTACGGACGCTTCTAACGTGCACGTCTTTCTACATTGTTCTCACATGTATAATTTCAACATGAACGATGTAACCAATACTTTGTAACAATTTATTTTATTTAAAAGAGTGTCCGTGGAGTTTCTTGCCCGTTCTTCTCCATAGGTACCTACTACGCTTTGGAATGGGCAACTAGCTTCATATTTTTGACTGACCGATTCCTTGACAATTCAAAAGTGCCTGTAATGGTTTAATTGAAATAAATGATTTGAGTTTGAGTTTGAGTTTATTACAACAAAAAAAAACATACAGATGAAAATAGAACCTCCTCCTTTTTTGAAATCGGTTAAAAATACGCGAACGCGTATATATCAAACTATGTAAAACATGTGCGGGGGGAAATTTCTGATATGGGCCAAAATCTGGGTACGCCCATGGAGTGTTCACCTCGGGAGTAACACAATTTTAAGCTTCGTTGCATTCGGGATTCAAAATATCGCCCACGAGATTAAGACACTACTTTATCCCCTTAGTGAATAATTTACTACTATTAATAATCAAATTAATTAATTAGCATAAAATGTGGTAGGCACAAACGATTTTAACATGTAAAATTCAATTCAAAGACACATTCCGCCATGCAGTGATGGCATGCAAATATTTAATAGATGTTAGTCAGTTAAATAGTAACATACAATTATAGACAAATTAAAATGTTTATCACTCTTGTTGTCAGATTGCATGTACGTGCAGAAAAAACTATTTTCACCCAACAAAAAAAAACAAAAACCAAACAATATCTATTAATATAAAATGCCAATAATCCTCGAAAATAAAATAGAACTTTGCGTTACACTACCATTCACCCAAAATAAATCTTTAACCTCATCGTTATGAAAAAATACTAATTTATAAATAAGCTAAGCAAACTCACGGGTTGTTCTCATCAGGGTTTTCAGAGTCCATCCACTGCTGGAACAGCTGCATGGCGTTCTCTTCACAGCCGGGCACCTTCATACGACACGCCCATGCACTTGTCGTCACCTATCAAATCATTGATTCGGTTACAAAGTGAATATGTATTAACTTATTTATTTTACACAAAAATTTGCTCTTTTCGTGCTAACAAAATAAAGAGGCACGAATAAAAAAACATTATTCAATTTATTCGTTGTGAAACGTTTCGAGAAAATTACGAATGCTGTTAAGAACATTGGCTGTATACACTGCCATGCACCCATCTATTGACAAAGGTTATAATAATCGCGGTATTTTTTTCTTATCCATGTTCTACAAAATAGACGCACATAATGCTTTTCTTGTGACCTATCCATTTTTGGCAGTAGTATAACTATCTGAGTAGTTATTACTATTTTGCTGTGCCCCAGAAATTGAAATAGAAATAGAAATAGAAATCATTTATTTGCCAATAATGTAGGTATACAGATGTGATGGTAATTTTTATTTGAGTCCCGATACATTTTGCCTTACGGCATGCAAAATTATTTAACATAAAAACATTCATTAAACAAAAAATAAAAGAATAATAAACAAAGAAACTAACATTATTAAAAATACTCATATTAAAACATTCGGAATTAGGCCCAATGCCAATGATAATTAGAAAAATAAATAAAATGTCAATAACTTAAACTACAAAATTTGTAGTTTAAGTTATTGACATTTAATGTCAATCAATTAAATTAAAAATGGCAGAAGACTAAGTTACAAATGTTACAAATGTCAATAAATTAAATTTTTAATAACTCAATAAATTAAATTATAAAAAGTCAACAAATTAATTTTAAAATGTCAGCAAATTCCATTACTAAATTGAATTACAAATGTCAAAAAAATAAAATAAAAAAGGGTCCGTATGATCTCATAAAATTTGAAGTACTTAACCACCTTAGTACACAATGTGGAATGCCATAAACGATTGACTTTTGGGCATAAACGAACGGAACAAACTCAACTTACCTGCATCTTAACACTATTCAGATCCTTTCCATTCACTATCCTCTTAGTAGCCAGCCCTCCTGACTTCTCATACGTCTCGCCGATCAGTTTCCTCATGAACTTCTGGAAGGCGCCGTAGTCCGGAGTGCGCTTGAGAACGTTCTCGATTTTGGCGAGAGCTTTCAGACCGGTCGAGAGGGGCAGGTATTCCTTCTCATGTTGGAGGTAGCTTGCTAGACTGGAGGGGAAAAGAATAACTTATCATCTATTTTTATTGCCAAAAAATTATCTATGGTCAATTAGTCAGATTATTGAAGTAAAATTGCGGTTACGTAGGTACCTTTAGATGGGTAGCTATTAATATTTGTGATTAATAATTATGTACTTCGATACACATCGAGTTTATTTATGGTATTTATTAACCGTTACCATTCTAAACATCTAGTATATTTAAGACCTTTGTCTTGAGAAGCCTATTAAAGCAGCACCTCATACGTTTTACTTTTTCGAACTTGGCTTTCACACTACCGTGTTTTTAGAAAACATGACTACACTCGTAGTCAGATTGAGAATTAAAACTGGAAACACTCATTCATTCGTATTCTGGTTAAACACGTATATAATAAAAACAGGAAACTGTTAAAGTACAAGGTGGTTGAAAAACCGATCTCGAGCCGAAGGCAGAAAGTTGAGTTTTAATAATCCATTTGTCGTAAATCAATTTTGTTTACAATGGAATTTGAACTTTGTGGTGAACGAGTTCGTGTTTCCAAATGTATCTTAGTAGGTACCTTATTGAATTATCTAAGATTCTGAATTTAAGTTTAGTCTTAATTACCTGAGCGCAGTATTGTAATCAAGATGGTTGGTCCAGGCCAAGGCGAAGGCATCAGACAGCAGCTGCACGCGCCCCATGACGGGCACGCGCGCGCGCGCTCCGCCGCGCAGCGCGCCCGCCAGCAGCTGCCAGTTGCGCGCGTCGTAGTTCACGCGGTACGGGGCTGCGGGGGCGGTATGCTTGGATGACACATTTTGATAAAAGCCAGCCTGTCGTGACACTGATATGGGCTGCGCGCGACTGCTAGTCACCGCCTGAGGTATGTGAGCGGTGAGACGGGGGAGGTAGACAAAAGCTAAAATAACTGTCAGTTTTGTCAATGGCGCCTTCCCCTGTTCCATGGCTCACATACCTTAGGCGGTGACTAGCAGTCGCGCACGGACTAACACCATATATTTTGAGTGTTGAGAACGCGAGCTGTAGGTACTAAAAAGCCTATGAAACACAACTGACGACTGGAGTATATGTGTGCCTTAGTCCGGGTTAAATACATGTATTTTCTGCCTTTTTTGTTCTCTCTAGAAGGAAATTTCAGGCTTGTTTTAATTATAATTAAGACCTCAACGTATTCGGAAGTCATGTTTCTGTCTACCCAGAACTTCTTCTGTATGACATCTTTTATGCAGAAACTACTAGATACTTATTTTGATACCATTTTCGTTGCTCCATATTGGAACACAGCAATGCCGTTACACAGCAATGGCGTTAACAAACTAGCTTGCAAGATGGTAGCTATTCTATACGACTCGCTATATCCTCCCATACCTATCTCCCACAAGAAGCTCTGCAACCGTTTCTTTTTAATGACTCACCGATCATATCATGGTTGAACAGCACCCACTCATCCCTCCCCGACCCATGATGGAAGGTGTGTAGCTCTCCCACGCCCTCGTTAGCCGCGAGCCACTGCAGAGGAGTGGCCGGACCACTCACTTCTGGCTCACAGAGCACACTGAGGGGAACCCACCACGACGAGCGCGTCGGGGCCTTCGCGGCCAGGGAGAAGTAGCGACGCTGGGGGAGAGAATTATGATTAGCATTTATTTGGAAACAGCCTTAACGGTAATCGACTCAACACTTAAGAATGTTGGACGCACTCTGGACAACAATGTTGAACGCACTCTGGATAGTCAACCAGCAGGTAATACCCACATAAAATGGCAATCGATCGCAATACCTTTGTTTTAGTCGCAATACCTTTACTTTGGCTTGGTTTTTAGAAAAACTACTAGTATACTGATACTGGTGAAAGAGGTGTACTTACGTCTAATCTAACTTTTTTGTTTTAAATCAAGATTTTTGATAGACCCCTACTACCTATCTGTGAAGTTTTACCAGATATTTTCATTTCGTTGGTTTAAAGGTAAATAATTAGGAGATAATGACATTTGAAACATTTCTCAGCCTGAAAAAAAAAGTCCTTAATATGACTGTTCATCTATAAATCGTTATAAATGACTAGGTTAAATGATAATAAAATAAATGTACTTAATGATAAATAAGTACGTAACATTCAAAACTTTATTAATATTATGAAATTGATACTAAATGAATCAAAAATTGACGATTGGGCTTAACCTAATCTGCAATTTCAGTTTCATTTACATCAGGTTCAGGCAATTTTTCAAAAATATCAGTTTTGTGAAATGTTTAATGATTTTTACCTCTCGATAATCTTCTTAAAAACCTTACTTACTGATTTTTCTAAATGCGTAACTCGAAAACTTTAGTAATCAGTACAGTTAATGAGTATTTCCTAGAGGGTCACTACTTACATGAGACTTAAACATAACTGGCGACATCTGAATTGATTGCTAATAAAGTAATTGCTTTAACACCCTCAAGTTGTGGTTGTGGCGTTCATTATAACTCGACCCATGACGCGATTGGTAGTACTGTTCTGTCAGTCGCCATTTTGAACTCTATTTGTATTGAAACTATGTTTGACAAGCAATGACGCCAACATGACGGCAAGGGACAAGTTATAGTGACCGGTCTGTAGATAGTTTCAATTTAATGGGAGTTTTGGCAAATTCATGGGAAAGCAAAATATACGGGGTCAACTATCCCTCTACCCAACCGTTTGAGGGATACAGCAGTAGTGATATCCTCACCTGTGTAATGGTAAGCGACTTGTCCTCATAGTCCCTGACGACGGTCAGTATCGGGTACCCAGTCTGCGTGGTCCACGTGTCCATGACTTCCTTCACGGTCACGTTCCTGGTCAGACCTCCGTATTCCTGACTGACAGCTGTCAGTTCGCGCCAGAGGTCGTCTTGCTCCGCGTTGCTGTAGGAGTATTTGAGGAGATAGCTGGTGGAAAAGGGAAAAATACAGTGTTATATATAAAATTATATAGGTATATTGGGTAGTAGAACTGGATATTGAAATAAAATAAATAGGAAGATATACACTAGTTTTGGATGTAACCTCACCAAAGTTTGGCAATCGTTGTAAAACGGTTCCGTGCGACATGAAAATCTGCCATGTTTTGGTGAACATTAGTGTGATTACTTATTTGACATTAGGGTGTCGAAAATATGCTTTGTATTTGGACAACCGTTATTGTGTGACCGTTCACCGCTTTCATAGGGAACCAAAGCTTATGTGGTACAACCGCAATTTTTATTTTATTTAATATGTGTGCCACGAGTTTGTCTGCGTGTATTTTGTGTATGTGTTTTTTTTGTCCATTTTCGTAATCTGACACTGGACCACGGGACTCCTATCTGAAACTATTTCGGTGTTTTCTCATCACGCCGCACCCAATCAGCTACCCACATTTCGCCCTGCATATGCTTGCTCAAAAACCATCTGGGCTCCCCTACCATGAATTTATTTATTTTTAAAACCATAAATAGGCCTTAATCTTTCCAAGAACAACAAGAAGTTTGTGTCGCAATTCCAAAAATTTTAAAGCTATCGTTTTATGCACTTTAAACAATATGCTGCGATTACGAATCGCTTTGCAAAACGGCAACGATTCTAGGAACAATAATTAATGACTCCAATTCTACACCGACACTGTAGAATTGGAGTCATCAGTTAAATATTGTGTAAGTACAAAGCCAAATGGTAGAATGTACCTGAAACCAAATATTACAACTCACGTGTATTCCTACATTCTATGCAATTATAGGTATATTTTCTATTCTATGCTAATGATCGTTCGTTGCGGTAAGCCACATACTTTTATAAGAAAGTAACTATTCACCAGTAGTAACAATAAATATTTGACGTTAACTTACTTGTGGATAGCCTTCCGGAAGATGTCGCTTCCGAGGAACATGGTCATCATGCGGATGAGTGTGGAGCCCTTCCTGTAGGAGATCTCGTCGAAGATCTCCGAGATACGCTTCGGGTCGTCGATGGGGACTGACACCTGGAGTAATGTACATGTTAGTTTCTTTTTGATAACTTTTTAAGGCAATAATTTATTAAGAGATTGGGGATTCTGTTGTCTCCAAACACTATATTGGAAGCAGCGGAAATCATTATTTCCTTGCATCAAGTGGTTAGTGGAATATTAGTTAGTATTTTAATCACCAGTTCTCGCGGTTTCACCGAACTTTAAAGGTCATCAACACTTTCGACCAATTTCTATAACCTACCAAATGAAACAGACAACTGGTTTAATTTGGTAGAAATTTTGTATATCAAAATTGATCGGTGGCTAATTATAGTTTTTACTATAATTTTCTTTAATGTAAAAAAATCCATTAACAGCACAATAACTGTTTTAAAAGTTGATCAGCCACGTAATGGCCTATTCAGATTGGAGAGAGACAGAGATTGGAGATGGACCGTTACAAAATACAAATACATAACATAAAGTACCTAACTTTATGTGCTTGAGTAATAAGTAATGACAAAAGTGAAATAATAAGTTGTTAATTTTAGGGAGTCAAATCAAACAGAAGCTGGCTTAGCCTGTAGGGGCCAGTATCACAATACTCACAGGATGCGAAGACTCGAGAGCATCCAGACTGAGCACGGACAGCATGTTATCGGCCGCGTAGCTCTTGTCGGCGCTCCAGGTGGGCTCCACGTGGGAGACGGCAACGGAGGCCGCGAAGGTGGCGAAGCCCTCGTTGAGCCACAAGTCCGACCACCACTTCATGGTCACCAGGTTGCCGAACCATTGGTGGGCGAGCTCGTGGGCTATCACCTGCGGGTGGAACATAAAGAATGTCTTTCAAGTACAGCCATAAAACCTTCTGACATACGGAACTTACTAATTACTGTGTAACAGCAAAATAATACAACGTTCTTTTTGATATCCCATAACTCTAGCAAAGTATCAACGAGAAAAAAAAGTTTTTTTTTTTTAATTTCATGTTTCTTACCAAGAATAATCAAATAAAGTAACGATTATTTATGTAAAACACCATAAAGTGAACTAAAAATAATAATTGAATAAACATTTAATTCGGACAACATATGTCAGAAAAAAAAAACTACACTACGCATGTTAGTCGCATTTTCTTAGCTATAAATTTGAATGAAAATGATTTACTCGTACTTATCAATGAAACTTAGATACACACATCGAGTAGTCTAGTGTTATGTTATCTTCAAACTATGATTTTTGGAACACTTTTTGTATTATTTTCACATATAGCATACATATAACCTTAGAGTTATGGGACATGAAGAAGTATACCTTGTATATTTATTGCACAATGTACACACAGTTACTACAGGCTATGACTGTGCTAACCTTTTGCGTAGAACCTCACAGGTTCCTGTTAGGACGCAAGTAGTAACATTTAACTGATAGAATATTGCATACTAGCTTCTGCCAGCGGCTTCGCTCGCGTGATATCTTTATAAATGACAGCCTATGTTACTCAGTGATAATATAGCATTCTACTGGTGAAAGAATTTAATAAACCGCTCCTGTAGTTTGAGTTTATTCATTAGACAAACAAAAATACAAATCTTTTGTCTTTATAAAATTAGTATAGATTTATAATAATTACATTAATCTTTGGGGAATACGTGATGTTATGTTTTCGTGGATGTATTTTATACATACAAACCTACGAACATAATATATTTTGAATAAAAAATGCAATATGTAACAAGAACGGAACTGCGACACGGGTAGTTTCCAAAATATCTGACTTCACTGTTTGTCTCCTAAAATCGAGCCCTGCTACGATCTCATGCATAACAATTATAATATCCAAGCCATACTTACTGATATTTTTGTCTGTTGTCTTATAAGGTCTTTTTTTGATTTGTGTTTCATTTTGTTTCCTTCTATGATTTCGTGTTGTATGTTTTGATTTATTTTATTATTTTCGTTTTGTCAAACTAACTGTATCTCCTAGATTTTAAGAGAATGATGTGGTCTCCTATAATTGGAAGCGCACACTAGTATTTGTCCCTGTTATTTTAAACTTGCATAAAATTGTGTAGCCTCTATTGGAGATCCAATAAATAAAGAAATAATTAAGTATACTATTCGCCTTACCTCTATTTGCAAAAATGACCTGTCTGTTTTAGAAGTTTGTACAAAACGCCTGTGGCGGCATCTACATCGCCACATGCAAACTACGCATCAAAGACCTGACGGACGTCACGCCCAACATTAGGTACAAAATTTCGTGGCACCATATAAATAAAACCTCCAACACTTTCTTATTCCTCACCTCAGCAACCCTCTCCTTATTCAAGAACGAGGACTGCTTCTCATCGTACAGCAGTTCCGTCTCCCTGTAGGTGATGAGGCCCCAGTTCTCCATGGCGCCGGCCGCGAAGTCGGGGATGGCGATCATGTCCTGCTTGGGGAGCGGGTAGGACACGTTGAACCATTGCTCGAAGTACGTCAGGGCTTTGGGGCCGGTTATTGAGGCGTAGGCGGTCTGTGGAGAGGGAAAGTGTAAGTAAGTTATAAGTCATGGGTTTTCTGATGAGAAATTGAAGTATTATAGGACAAGAATAAATATGGCAGAGATTTATTTAAGTATAATTTGCCTGCTATTTTAGGAGCTTTAAAATCTGCTCCATAAGTAGTCAGTTCATTAAAATGATAAATGTATGTTCTGCCAAATAAAGACAATAAATAATAATTCTTTAGTAGACGAGACCAGAAGTTGTTTTATAGTAATCAAGTCTCTCGCAGCTGCTAAGATCCCTATGGTTACCTTTAAGGAACAGATAGCTACCACCTTTTTGAGGCATTCTATACATAAAGTATTAAGCAGTTTTTCTTACTTTTCTGTACTGACAAATCCAGTTAAAGTTCCCTCAAGTACCCATTTCTTACGAACAAAAAGTTCTAATCTCCAACATACCTGATCACTAGCATCAGCCCTGGCCCAGATCCTGAACTTGGTATTGGATAACTCAGCCGGACTCTCGACAAACGAGAACTTGGACACGACGAAGGCCACCAGGTAAGTTGACATAGGGACCGACTTTTCGTACGTGTCCCACACGAAGTCGGCTTTGGGCTTTCTGAAAAACATAAAAGTTATTTATGTAGTTGTGGAAGAAATACTGTGTCAATTTATGGAGGACAAAACTATATTTTGCGCTTAAAAAATATTTTTATAATAAGTATGATGATTAAGGATTTTGACCAGTTAATTAATCATTGGTAATCCCAATTGGTGACGGTGACACAAGGATATAAACAAACTCTTGAGGAAGTCTAAAAAGTGTTCATTCAAAGTCACAAGCAAACTTACTTGAAAGTTTCCTCGATTTGACTCCATGGCCAGATGTCTTCAAAGGCGCTGAAAGAAATCACACAATTTCCTATTAAAATTACGCTTATTTTATTTTATGAAGTCTAGGCAACAAAGGGATAATCTAAATTAAATGTTCAAATAACTCTGAAGGGAACGGGAAGCCTCATCATGGAAGGTTTTTACAGCATGAGGAGAGCAATACGAAATTCAGTGTTACAGGAAATTCGTTCGCATCAATCTTCGTCCTTCATGCGGCACGTAAGCACTACTCGAGAGGGATTCGAGGGGTCAGGGAACGAGACGGAACAGCCTCCCTTGGCTGTCCAACGATAGTTTGCTACACCATCAAAAAGTCCAGTCTCAATGATTCCCCATTTTGAAGTTCAATAATCCTTTGACAGTTTACTTACTTTTCAGAAACAGCGTTGACCAGTGGCATGTTGGAGATAGCGGTGAACTCCTTGTGATGTCCGATGGTGATGGTGAAGGTCGCCTTGTACATTGGCTCGTCGAAGCAGGGGAACCCTTTGCGGGCCGATATTGCCTCGAATTGAGTTGCTATCAGGTATCTGGGAAGGAAAAATATCGATAAGTATCTAGAGACACTTCATAACGCCTGCAGTTCTCAAAGAGGCAAGCAGAGGTATATTGTAAAATCACAGATCCCCAATTATATTTATATCTCATGTAGTACTTATTGACATTAAATAAATTAACCTCACCACTGTTATTACAAAAAATATTATAAAAGCAAATTATTTTTTAAAGATTTGCCGTGGAATTTCTTTTCGACTCTTCTCCACAGGATACGACCAGTTTTAACCGTGCTAACATTTGAAGTTTCTTAAATGCCCACGTATGTGAAATAAACAATTTTTAATTTGAAATTTGATTTTTAACTGGACAAAAATCCAGATTACTACTTTTTGGGAGTTATTTATTTATCACTTCTACCACAGAAATTTACAGAGTCGGACTTAATGCCATAAGGATTTTCTACCAGTTAACCCTTGGGTGATGCAGAGACAAACAGTAGTACGGGCAGTAACGGAGTTGTGGTGTTTTTTTAATGGAAAACCCCAAAAACCTTGCCCACCAATTATCTGCTCTTCCAATGAACACTTGGAAGTTGAAAATACAACAAAGGATAATCTGAAGTTGATCAGCTGTAGCGTATGTATCCGTCTGCCAAACATGGGTAACTAAAGTAGGTACGGGTGGAAACAAACCACACAAAGGAAGGAAATAGGAGTCATAAATTCATTAGTAAGCAAACAGTCATATTCCTATATCCTTGTAAAGCAAAATGTTGGCAGTAAGCCAGAAGAACACTTCTTGCCTTGACCTTGCATAGAGTTGTAAGTTAATAAAACCTCTTTAAAAAAATTCAGGGGTTACAAGACCCATTTGTTATCCTGATTCTTCAACCACCACCATTTTTATTTCGTATAAAACCTTATTAAATACTCACTCTTTAGCCTTCGTCTGCTTATTAACATAAGTACTGATATACACTCCATCCAGCCCCTGCTTCAGGTTGCCGTAGAACGGTATCGTCAGCGTATAGTTCTGGTTCTGTTCCATCTCAGCATCCAGCACGATGGTCATCAGGTTATATGTGTCGTTGAGCTTGGCTCCGGCCACCTTGAATATCTGAGGACCTGTGATCTGACTGACAGAGACACCATCTTCTGTTATTGAGAAGTCTTTGGCGTGGAGGACTATCTTCGATGTTGCTTTTTTTACGTGTAGCTGGGGAAGAAAGAAAATAGTTTTTAGATGATATAAGGAAGTATGTGGTTGCTAAAACTATTCAAAGAGGGCAGTATGGAAGGTATAAGACAGTCTGTTAATACCAGGAAAACTGAAAGAAGTTAGCTCATTTTCTTGAATGCCTAAAATCTTTGGGACTGGATAACGACCTTCGTCATTATCAGCATCATCATCATCAGACTATAACAGACTACTAATAGACATAAGCCTCTGAAATTGCACGCCACGTGGCTTGTTCCTTGACCTCACTCGTTTACCCATTAATAGTCACCTCACGTAGATCCTCACTTCACCTTGCCCAATGAGACAATTTTTGGTTACATTTTTAAAGAATTGCATGTTGTGATGACAGTGTGGCGGCATCTACACCGCCACATGCGAACTACGCATCAAAGACTTGACGTCACACAACATCCTGACGTCACTCAATCCTGCATCGCGCAATTAGAGTTTACCGCGCGGTGGACATATATACAAGCTCACGACTTCAACCTCTGGGCAATTGCCCGCCAGACATGACACCCGTCTGGTCGGAGGATCCTCCCTTTTCTATGGGGGATGAGTGAACTTTACACCCTGTTCCTCATACCCCTAAATTGGTGACCCCGAGCATGAACGTCAACGCAGCCTTCGTGCAACTACTTCAGCGTGACGTCATCATCATCACTCCCGCAAGCTTTCGTGAGGCGAGTCACACAGCTAGCCAGCACCCACGGCTTCAACGGGCATCCTGACCACCAGCATGCAGCGAACGCGCATTCCTGGTCATCACCCTCAGCCACAACAAAGCGCTGTACCACATCCGACTCACTGGATCAAGACGCAGCGCCACCCCGACTCACTGGGGAATCACCGCAAGCACCGCAGACAGTTCCGACTCACCGCGAACTATGCGGCAGACAGTTCCGACTCACCGCGAACTAAGCGGCACCGGGTTCCGACTCACTGGAACCACAGCTGGTACTGTGAAGCATCGCAAGATACAAGACTCCGCCCACTATCGACCTCCGGTCTCCGGAGGGGAGTGATGTGGCGGCATCTACACCGCCACATGCGAACTACGCATCAAAGACTTGACGTCACACAACATCCTGACGTCACTCAATCCTGCATCGCGCAATTAGAGTTTACCGCGCGGTGGACATATATACAAGCTCACGACTTCAACCTCTGGGCAATTGCCCGCCAGACATGACACCCGTCTGGTCGGAGGATCCTCCCTTTTCTATGGGGGATGAGTGAACTTTACACCCTGTTCCTCATACCCCTAAACACACACACACACATACTTTAGACTGACTGCAAAATAATTAGCGCTTTCGTTTGTGATGATGTGCTGTAGTTGATGGTCATATCATAGCTGCGCAAACGATACTTTAATGCAAGTTTAATCGTTTAGAATGGCGAGAAGGCACAGGTCACAGAGATACAACCTTCCTTACATAGACAAGCCTTGACCACTAGATTTCTCTATGATCAATAAAAAGCATAAATTATTATAGTTTATTTTTATTATCATCTGTTGTCACTGCTATTCAAATAACCGTTATTTTGTTTTTTTCTTTCATAAGGTTACCTTATTATTTGAAAGTACATTGCGTCAATCTTTAGGCCTTGGCAAGGCTATTATGGCATGTATAAAAATAAATGTAGGTAGCCACGTAGGCTTTTTTGGGTCCGTTGAATAGTTATTTATAAGAAACTCCTAGGTTTGGGCACACCTTTGAGGCGTTAGGAGATTATTTACGGATAAATACATAACATCACGCTTGTAACGGTGTGTACGGCTGATTAGTCCAACAAATATGATATTTAAGCATCATTTCATTTATGAGAGACCTCTTGCATGTGCCTACTTCATTTGAGTATGAATGGTCGCAAGCGCAAGCGCGACTGCTGAGCATAGGGTCCGGTATAATTCCCGGTTTGAGCAGAAACTTTTTGGGGTTTCCCATTAAGATAATGTATTCTCAGTACCAGCCCGTATTCTCAATTTCATCCCGAATAATAGGAAAATACATGTGTTACCTGAAACCCAGTTGTCGTATCAACCAGGTACCCCATAGTCTCTACATTATCCTCTTTCCTTATTCCAATTTATTTTGTTCGCCCAGCACGTCGTCTCCCATCGGTACATCTCAATTAACTCAGTCGTCACCCCTTTCTAGCCATATCATCTTTCACACAACCCGTCCATAGTTTATTTGATCTTCCTCTACCCTTCCTGTTGCTATTACAGATAGCAACAAACCCAGAAATAATACTACGTATAAAGTAAGTAGTTGATGTCGGTTATGTAAAAACTCCCAACTCAATTCCACTTTATCTGTCAACCTCTGAGCCTTGACCCCGTCAAGATATCATAAATTCATTGTCTACTGAATAAAAACAACATCCTATATATGAGACTTCTAAAAAGTGATAGTTATGAAAGTGACGGGACATCCCCTGTGACAGTTATTTATTAGGTGACGTCATGCGGTTGATTGAACGAGGGGAAAGGTCGGTAGATTCGTACGGTCAGCAAAGAAAGTCGATTAAAACCTTCAGAATGTAAAGGATAATTTATTGACCACACTATTTATTAAAAAAAAAAAACATGTCTGATGTAACATTAAGATATTACTATGGTCTTCTATTTAGCGTGTCGATGGCAATCTATACAGGGTGTCAGGGACATCGACACGAAAACTGTTACCATGGATTCAGTACATGATTCTGAAACCGAAATCATGTACTGAATCCATGGTAACAGTTTTCGCGTCGATATTCCTGACACCCTGTAAAGAGTCAGCCCAGAATTTGGCTACGAGTTTGGCACCTTCAGTAGCGCCCATCAGCTCCTGCATCGTGCAGACACATGCAGGCAGGACACAATATTAAGAGCCCCATTGTTTGTGGGACAGTACCACATTTATTCTCCAGAGCGGAGTCGTCTGTGTTACAATAATTATATGAAATGCTGAAAAGCAGTGTTTCGAATTAATTTGTGTCTATGTAATTAATAAAAGCAAGAAAGAAAGAAAACTTGTTTATTCCGCACAAAAACAAGACGCACATTGCAAAAACAAGACACAAAGTAGTGAAAACTCTCGTATTCAACAAAGTTCAAAGTTTGACGATGTTGTTTTGTTGCTGACTGTACGTGTGTATCTAGTACTTCATTCATAATGTATGATGTGTTTAAAAAGGTCATGTAGATAACGATTGCTTAATAAAATATGTATGTTACTATAATATGTTCTGTCTACGGTCTTGTTATCCTAACTAATAATATAAATGTGGAACTGAGTTTGTATGTTTGTTACGCTTTCACGCTAAAACTGCTGTACTGATTTGGATAAAATTTTACACAGGGGTAGAGCATGACCCGAGTTAGGACATAGGATACTTTTTATCCCGGAAGTACGTTCCCGTGGGATAATTTCCGACCTCCACGCAGGTGAAGCCGGGGGCGAAAGCTAGTAGGTTTATAACTAAAAGTTATGAGTGGCTGGCGGGTGTCTGTTCAATGTAATCAAACAAAAAGTTTATGTTATGTCGCCGTTATTTCATAACTAATCTACAAAGTTATGCTTTCAATCAATGGAAATTCCCACAAAAGGGTTCCGTCCGTACCGTATTAAAATCGAGCAAAAATGCCGCAAAAAACACGTTTTTTGTGTGGAATCCCTTTAATTATTTTTTATTATTATTTTGTTGCAATAGCGGCAATAAAAGTACACAATCTGTGAAAATTTCAACTGTCTATCTATTACGGTTCATGATACACCCGCTGACAGACAGACAGACGGACGGACAGCGGAGGCTTAGTACTAGGGTCCTTTTGGCACCCTTCGGGCACGGAACCCTAAAAAGCATTTGCTGGAGCACCCTAATTGTGTACCTAACACACTTTCTATCAGTATCCGAAGGAATTTCATCTTTAGCATCATGTTACATTGGTTCACTGTATTTGAAAAAATCGTCTGCATTGATAACGTAAATAACCCAATGAATAAAAATGGATTGGGATTGTGAGTGTGTAAGTGTTACCCGATTACCACTGTTCATATTTATACTGTGGCCTGATCCAATTTTGGATCTTTTAACAACATAAAAAATTACAAAGAAAATCAATACTAGAAGTAATTCACCATACAAGTGCAATCTGCTATGACACTATAGGTAAGTTAGTATTATTTGCTATAGGTGGTAATCATTTCCTATTAGGTATTACTCACAGTGTTAGTGATTAGATCACAACTTGTAACCAGCTGATCTAATTTCAGTCTAGGCTACCTAACTTGTTACCTAATCCTATTAATTCATTAGATTATAAAATAGCTGCTTGTTTATTAAAACAATCTAATATAATTACTCTTACTACTAACTGACGTCATATACTTTAATTACATAATTGAATTATACTAATTGTGCAATTTTGTTTGGATGCGCGTGTAAACAAATCTGCCTATTTTTTACACGTACTTGGTACAGTATTTCTATCTCACGAAGCGACGCGCGCTTTACTTGCGGTAAACAAGTGTACAAACACGCTAAAACAATAAAACAATATACAATAATTAATGTATACATAATATGTATACCTACATTAATTATATAATTATATGTCAAGACGATGCATCTAGAATAAGATTACTATACCATGATAGGTAAAAAGAATGAAAAATGAAGCAATGACAGATAAATTAATTATGTGATAGATAGATGGTGCTCACATACTTACAAAAATTGCAAAATTATACGATATTCCCAACATTTTAACAAGTAATACTAATAAGTCAGTGTGTGAGTTTAAGTAATCCCAGAATGTAAACTCAGTGTTATAAAAATAAAAAAACAAACTAAGTATATAGATAATTAACTTAGCAACCAGTTTGATTTTGTCTAGACTCTAAAAAATTGTCCTATGGAGCAGGACCAGCATGTTTCCAAGCATTCTTATCTTGGATATAATCTTCTAATTAGTAATATGCTTGTTTACAAAGTGTACTTTTAATATGAGTTTGAAATTTTCTTTCATTTAATTGCAATATATCACAAGGTATTTTGTTGTAACATTTAACACAGTACCCCATAAAAGATGTATGTACTTTAGATAATCTGAAAAATGGTTGATCTATTTTATCTTTATTTCTAGTATTAAAATTATGTCTATCACTTATTTTATTAAAAATATGTAGATTAATCAAATCAGATTTGATTCGATCAGTTACAATTTGACACAGATTTGCCATGAATTAGCATCGATTAGTGTCAGTTTGGCATTAACGTTAATGAAATTTGATTCGATTCGGAACTCGGCGTGCTGCATCGATTAGTTTATGTCGTGCATAAATAAGTTATATCACATTATAACCAAAACAGTAGTCAGAAGTAGGTCATCATTTCGGCCGAAAGACGTCCACTGCTGGATATAGGCCTCCCCCAAGCATCGCCACTTCGACCGTTTCTGTGCTTCTCGGTACGCGGTCGCTACTCCAGAACCTTGGGCACAATGCTGGCAGAACAGATGCCCGGGAGCCGCCCAGGCATCTGTTCTGCGAGCAATGTGCCCTGCCCACTGCCATTTAAAAGTGTGGCAATTCTTCAATTCAGGGCTATGTCGGTTACCTTGGTTCTCCTGCGGATCTCTTCATTTCTGATTCGACCACGTAAGGAACCTCCGACCATAGCCCTCTCCCTTTGGGCGACTTTTAGCCTTCAATAAGGCCCATTATGTGAGTGATGGTTTTCATCATCATTGTTTTTGTCTACAATCTTTTATTTCGGTAGTCTTCTTATAATAACGATCATAACCTCGGTGCATACTTCAATTTAAAAGTTGTCTATAAACAGACACACCACCCAAATACATAATATTATAGTACCTATAGTATATAAATAGTATATACAAGAGCGTCAAGAGGAAAACCTTCGAATAAGTTTGTCATTCCAGTCGAGTGCAGGCGTCTATTGCGCATGGCAATTAAGTAAGTAAGTAATGCCAGCGAGTTGTGCTGCGGTTGGGTGAAGAAACTGATGGCTTGACAATTTGAAATTAATAGCACAAGCTTGGGATAAAAAGTACCCTTTGTAGATAGATACCTACATGGAAGTACCTCTTTGTCCTCAAAAACCAACAAACAACCTGGTTTTGTTAATTCATTCCATAATTATTGTGTATTCAGTTTATGTTGTTATCAGTTAAAACTATCTCTCATAAGCTTTGAAAGGTGAATCGCTAGCCTCATAAAGTGACTCAATTATTAATAAGTGTTAATGAAAGGATAGGTGCATTTTGTTAATTGTTCTTATGGTATCTAAATACATATATTTGAAAATGAAATGTAAATTTATCCCAACAGGGGATGACATAAGAGCTTTCAGCACATTTGCTGATCCAGAAACTTGGTTAGATTCAGAAACCAAGGGTGAATATGGAGGCTCAACATGTCGGTTTGTTGATAGACCAAAATATAAATGCAATAGAAAGGACCGCGCCCTAATTGCGGAACATAATTTCAATCATAATCCGAGAGTTTTGAAGGATTGCTTCATAGGTTTAATAAATTCGTCTCCTCAACAACGTAAATAACGCAATGAACGTGGCTAAACTTTCAAAATGAAACAAAATGCGATCAATTGTCATTTGATGTGTGTTACGCAATTACCCCGCTGTTGTGATTGAAGCTCATAAAAATAAACTGAAGAGAATCTTCTTGACAAGATGCAAAACCACCGATGACAATCTTTTGCGACCACATGACACAAGCTCTAAGTCTAGGTGAAGGCAAACCGAAAACAACAATATTAATTACTACCTACTAGAAATGAATGAATGAAAAACAACGATCCCAGCGTGCTTTAACTAGACTAGATAAATCGAATGAACCCCAAGATTAACACTAGCCCCTGTAGCCTCATGCTTCATGGGGCTACACAGGCCATTGCATATAAAGGAGTAGACCGGGTGGCACGGTAATGGTAAGGAAGACGTGCCCTTAGGATATGGAAGTATTTGCGAGCTATACATAGGATAGGCATCATTGAGTAGGCAATGGACTAATGGAGAGACGGGTGATATTTATCTATGGATTGGCATCTTCTAACGACGTCGCCGCCAGATTGGTTCATGTCCAGCTTCACCGGTGCATCTTCTGGCCCCCGATAACTGCTTTCTCGACTTATTTCTGTGTCACTGCTATGCTATGTTACACGTTGGATAGTAAATAATATATATATAAAGGATGATTTCGTGAACACGCTACAGACAAAACGTTTACAGAATAGAAGAAAGGACAAAAAGAAAAGTAAATTAAATTTTTGGGAAAAGTGAAAATCAATGGTTGATGGCAATCGATTCGCCCCCTATTACATGGGACTTAAACATAACTGGCAAAATGTGGGTGTGCTATAGCCCGAAGGACCCCCTTCGGGGAAACAGGCGTGGTGTTATGTTATGTGTGTTCTTTGAAGAGACAGATGTGTTTGCTGAGAAGTAAACGCGGAGTAATTGCGTAACACATAAAATGACAATTGATCACAGTGTCTTTCATTTTGACAGTTCAGCCACGTTCATTTACGTTGCGGAGCAGACGAACTTTACAATTCTATAAAGCAATGGATTAGGAGTTTCCTTCAAAACCTTAGGACTGTGATTGAAAGTGTGTTACGTAATTTAGGTGCAAATTGCATAAGAAACACATGTTCAATCAAAATGGACAGTGTGCAATGGAACATAGTTTGCAAACCGCCAGCTGTTGAGATCTGTATATAACCTATAAATTTCAGGGTTACTGGTTGAGCAACCGAGACTACCTACAAGATAAGTCGTCAAAACTTAAGAGCTGATCATCAACTCAATTTGCATAATTATTTTTAAGCAATAATAGAGCAATTTTAAATGCCATAGGTAATATTATTATACCAAATCGATCAGAGATTTTAGAACTACGAAACTTGGACTTTAGTATCTAGGTAACTAGTACCTAATTGATCCTAGATTATTATATTAAAGGGTTTATTTACTTGTTTAACATAACTGGCTAAATGTGGGTGAGGAGCAGCGTTGCCAGACGTCCCGATTTAGGCGGGACGTCCCGATTTTTATTAAATGTCAAATTATAATGTACAAAATTAAATGTCCCGCGCGGGACAGGCTCAGTCCCGCTTTTCGGGGATAACTCGACCGTGCGTGCAGCGTGCTGAGGAAGCTCGGGCGGGTGGCACAGATAAGTGTGACAGACAAATCTACAGCTATCCTGTGAAGAGTTCTTCATCTTTATTAAAGAAAAAAGGAAACTTTAAAAGAAGTTAAATCTTCGCAGAAATATCATGAATAAGTCATTCTTATCATAGTACTCCTTCTCAATTTTTTTTTACATGCTCACAGCAGTTTTTCCAATTTTGAAGTGATATTGAGTTAAAAGCTTCAGCATATTAAGCAGCATTAAGCATATTTTTATGAAGAATAAAACTTTTTTGATTTCTGTTTTTTTTATTCAGAAGACGAATAAGACTCAATTATTTAACAAAATCGGGGGTACTGGGTAAATCTGATTTAAAATATCATATTTTTATTAAAATACATTTTCTATGGCTATGTTTGCTATCTATTGTCACGTAAACGTGACAATAGATAGCAAAGTTCTCAAATAAAAAGATAAATATTTAAAAACTTCTGATCATGTACGTTTTTTCACTATGCTGTTTGTTTTTTTGATTATATACGTTTTTTCCCGCTTTCGACGAAAGAATCCCGCTTTTTTCACTCAAAAAGTTCCAAAATCTGGCAACGCTGGTGAGGAGGCCCACCTCCCCTTAAACCTACGGGGATAGCAGGCGTCATGTTGTGTTATTTACTTGATTCAAAATCACGGATGGAACCGCAGACACGGCTAGTTATTAAGTCATATCATTACCTACTTCAAAAAGTAGTCTAAAAATTAAACTGTGCACCAAATAGACTGACGATTCCTTTAAATTTTAAAAGTTGCATCATCACTCAACATTTAAAATATTGTTATACTTTAGTAAAATTAGCCGAGAATCGCGATATTGTGTACAAAACTCAATTAAATCAACAATCAAATTACTGGTGTTTAGACACACCTCTTCGTCCTTGCCGCATGCGAGATTCATAGTATTTTTTACCTCCATGTGACGCTAAATACGCACTTATTATTGGCGCACCCTGAAAACCCAACCCCGAGCTTACTTACTGAATAAAATAAGTAAGCACAGGTTACGTTGTACCGACATGAAAAAGGAATGTAAGGCTAACAGTCCACGGAGATCACCCCAAGTTTACGTTCCAACCATGTAAACAAATGTTTTTTTTAAATTTTTTAATAATTCACCCTTGGAGTTTAGTTTGCGGTATTACTTCAAACTTTTAGTTGGAGTTGGAAAATGTGACTATTTTATGGCAAATGAATAGGTGCGTTATGAATTAAAATTTCCTTTTCAGGTTTTCGTTTCTATGGCTAGTTGTTATTTACTGGCTAAGTATTATTTCTGTGTCAACATTATGTTTGTAAACTCGCTTCTTATTTAAAATTGTGTAAGGGACACACAGCGTGTATTTCGACTTTTATGACTGGTGGCTATGTGCGTTTCTAACATAACACGCATAACATAATATCGCAGGTTTTACCCGAAGGGTTGAGCAGAGATCCACATGGAGTTTTCGTATAGTAGGTAAGAACACATTCCCCAGGTTGACCAAAAATCCAGTTGTATATTATAAAAGGATTCCAAGTTTCCACTCTGGTGAGCAAGTACTCCACTTTGGGGAGCTATTAGTAGGTACCTAAAGTCTATTCAAATCCTTGTTTCCAATTGATATTATTTCGACTTAACCGAACATGGTGTAAATGAAATGTTACTATTGAAAAAGTCATAGTAATGTTTGAAACTGTTGTGCAAACTGAACTTTATATATGTATGGGTTTTAAAGTTGTTTTTCCAAAAAACACATTTTTTTTATATAATTCCAAATTGGGTGTGTGGTTCAATTATTTGTCATCGTGTTCGTGTCCCGAGCTTATTAAACTATTTTCTTTTTTTCCCACCCTTGCGTGGTTAACTGACAGCACATTCGTTGAACAACCTTATCTATCATACTTATTAAACCAAGCAGTCACAATAGAATTGTCACAAGCTAGACACTTACCTATTTGCACTTTGATGTAGTGTCTCTGACCTCAGCTCTATGATTGCCTATTGTCGTTGAACGCCCACGTAATATATTTACATACCTAAAAGAAGTTCCTGCTATCTGCACATATCTAATAAGTATTATGTAGGTACTAAGTACATACATCTTGCTTTGAAGATTTCTTTTTAAGTTTGCTAAATTTTTACAGCAGCCATTCAAAACATGTTTGGGAGCTTACGGTCCACACTAGCATAATCAGCCTATAATGTGCCCACTGCTGGGACAGGCCTCCTCTCTGTGAGAGGGAGTGGGCCGTAATCAACCACGCGGGCCCAGTGCGGGTTGGCGGATGTCACGTCTTTGAATTTTTTGGTTCTAGGACATGCTGGTTTCCTCACGATGACTCCTTTACCGTTTTGAGAGCAGTGGTGATGAAAAAAATGTTTACACAACGTAAACTGCGTGATTAGGATCGAACCCACGACCTACAACGCGTAAGTCGCGGCCGTTACCACTGGGCCACCATTGCTCGACTATTGCACTGCAGAGCACTGAGCAAGCGTGGTCAAGCTAATTCCTACTCTGTATGAGAAGTGGCCTTAGCCTTTGACCCGGGACATTATAGGTCCACACTAGACGCCGTCAAATTCCAGCGGATTGGAGAAAACTGGACAAGGAAAGTGGAAAAACGGCTGTTGTACGTACTCTACATAAGATACAATTGTCATCAATTATCCTTAACTTAATAAGTATTATGTTTTTAAGTTTTTTTCTTGATGATATTTTGTTAACGTGACGAATTTTGAATCCGCGCGCCACACATTCTACCATCACTCACGCTGCCCAGTTTGGCCGCCATGTATATTCACGGAGATATCTCAGGGCTCTAAGTATTTAATAAAACTTACAAATTGTAAATTGTAGATGACAAGCTACAATTTTACAAGTTTCTGTTTAATAAAAATGACCAGTTACAACTTTGTCAAGGTAGAAAATTTACAATTTACTTATTTCTGTTTAATAAACTTTATCACTTTACCAAGTGTAAGTTTACATATTTGTAGGGAAAACTATTTTATTGAACACATAATTGTAACTACAAGTTTACATATTTTGTAAATTGTAGTATAATTCTGACAGGTGGTCTCATGGTGTGTCAAAACTTTACAATTTTGTGCCTCAACTAAAGAAATTAAAATATTTTATGCAAAAAAATGGTTCTAACAACGAGTAGTGAAAGTAATGATGTTAGTGATGATGTATATGTGATTGAACGGCAACGGCGAATTTTTCATAAAAGGATACATTTTACTATTTTAACGTGACAAATTTTACGATCAACGAAAAATTTCGGGTAAGAAAGACTACCGTCGAATATTTGATAACAAAAATTTACATGAACACGATACGAAGAGAAATTTAGCCCTTACACCAACCGAGCAAATTTTAAAAATTACATTTTATGTAAATTGTAACTTACAAGTACATATTTGTAAACACAATATTGTCATCGATATCTACAGGCGGGTAAATGATTAAACAGCATTTACAATTATGATAATTGTAAGCTATTTACTTGTAACTTTCTAACATATTTGTAAGGTTTAGTAAACAGCACACGAAGCCCCCAACGACAATCTTGGATCCGCCATTGCTGAGTAACGTCTCCTGAGGCCTGTATGCAGTGTCACATTAAATTAGCTGGCAAAACTCCTGAAGGGTATAGATATCTAAACAAAATAAATAAAAAAAAAAGGTTTGGTGTTTTATTTGGGTATTGTACCTAGTTACTTGAAACATCTTTGGATAACGTGACCCAATGTTACGTCTGTGGTGTCACCAGCTAATTTAATTTACCCCGTAAGAGGTAAACCAAAAGCATTTCCTATTTGTTGCAAAACAAAGTTAAAATGACAATATGCAAACTCAAAGTAAAAACATATCTAGTCAACAAAACAAATCAAACGAGCTTTTTAACATTCAAATAGGTTATCGACCGTAACAGGCAATAGAGAGGCGCCAAACTATTTTTATGCTAATTCCCAACATACCGTTTATAACGGTAAATACAATCTATTGTCTATGGACAACTCTATAGACTTGCTTGTCTATGATATTTAGTGGTCATTTTTATAGCCATAATGGTCGTACGGTATCGATCTAGATTTTATCAGGGCACACATGTTCGGATTATTAATATGTATTTATGTTGTTGTGACTATTTTTTAGACGAAAAAACTGTGTAAAATACGGTTTTGTAATAAAACGGTAAAAAATTAAAGCTGCTTTTATTTATGAGACAGTTTCCTCAGTTGACCTATTTATTGTTTTTAAACAGTAAAAAAACAAAGTGATTCTTTGGTTGTTTACTGTTACGGAATAAATTACCTACGCGTGCTGATAAATTGTTGTTGTGTTCTTCTTGTCGAATAAAATTACTTGCCTACACTGTAAATCTTATCCAGGGACACAACACTGGGACTTACGTAAACAAGACAGTATCTATAATCAATTCCTAAAGTACTAGATGAAAGTGTAAACAAACCCTGTTCTTTCTTCTTACGCAAGTACTCACTAACACATTCATGTATTAAGATTAAGGTTTTTACTTTATACCTCACCACTTTTTCCAGCTTTTATTGTACGAATGACATGATTAAATTAGAATTTTAAAATCATCGACGAAAATTGATGTTATAAAATAAACCTCAATTATCAAATGAAAAACTACTCTAAGGTAATTTAAAATTAGAATTTCGGGTTTAAGTATTCAAATAATAAAATCAAAGCACTCAATTCGTTAGTTTCTCTTACAAATTGGCAACCACAGGTAAGTACATTTTCTGATTCATTTGTTTACATATTTATCAGATACTTTTAGAACAGACCATACATATACATAACCCACACTACTGCTACATAAGTACGTAATTGTATCTTCTTTTATGTAGTTAGTAGAATATGATAGATATATCAATCGAATCGACAGTCAATTTGGTCAGAAATTTTATTCGTACTGACATTTTAACCCTTTGATTTATCTTTATATATGTATATTAAGAGAGGTTATCAGTAAGAATTAGAAGTTTGTCTGTCTGTAGCATCATAGCTGCCAAACGGATGGAGTACCTTATTCAATACAATTTTTGTTACCAAGACGTTCAAATTGCACTTATAATTTACAGTTTAAATAATCACTAACGTAAGTTGTTAGCCTTACCGTGTATAGAATTATACACAATAAGATCACTTAGAAGGTAAATATGGCAATTAATGAGAAGTGTAACAGGTAAATTTGAAATTAATGCATTGCGTGTATTTACTTACGTATTTAATACTTGCAGGAATTTTAATAGGTAATGCTATTTGTTTATACAATTTGCATAGGTAAAGTGTATCTGTAATACCTGTGTACCAGTATTTAAATGGGTTAACCAAGGCTAGATTGTTTTTTGTTTGTTTATTCTTCTTTCACGCAGCAACCGAGCGACAGATCGACATGACTTTTTGCATAGATATTATATATTATTATTATAAGATAGTTTACCTACAGGGTCGGAGAGTGATATGTATATACTACTTTTTACCCCGAAAAAAAAGTATGGTTCCCGTTGAGAAGCACAGGGCCCATGAAGTCGCGGGTAAAAGCTGCTTATCAATGTGTAATATTTATGTATAACTAGCTAACCCATCAGACGTTGTTCTGTCAAAATTTCAAATTTGATTTTTCGGCTGTTCCTTTGGATTAATCCAATTTTTGAGGCGAAAAAAACAAAACAAATATTATTCAAATCGGTCGAGCCATTTTCGAGTTTTAGCGAGACTAATGCACGGCAATTGATTTTTATATATATGGATGTTAATCGTAGGTACATATTCGTATAGTTGTGTCTTGAACTTACCTTCAACCACCCACCTTGTTCCATATCCTTCGAATAAAAATAAGTTTTTACTCACCAATATATCAACGACGCCGTAGAAGCTGAAGTTGGTGCTGGGGTCTATATCGAAGGCGTACTTCACATCGTAGTGGTACGGGACCACGTCGCCTGGCAGCAGGTACTCTGCAGGTGCAGCCAGGTGCAGTAGGCATGCTACTGCTACAGTGTAGAGCCAACGCATTGTGCCTGAGGGAGGAAAAGGGTGGGTTTGAGTACAAGATGGATTTAATAAGGATGCGCGCATATATTTTTTTCACAGATATTTTTTTTTTTATGAACGTAACCCTTGGTGGGTTAGGTTAATAAAAAAATAAATATATATGTAGATAATAAGTTGTCTACATCTTTTTAATCACTTTCCTATCGCAGGTAGGAAAGTGATATGCTGAAAGAGATTTCTTTTGAAATAAGCATCACCTTTGTAAGTATGTATTTTTCTGTTCCTTTCTTCTTGTCTGTTTATATGTGTGTACATAAACTGTTAAATAAATAAATAATAAATAAGCAACATCGGTTTACCTACATTTCACTATAACAAAGCAGTGTGCGAGTTTTCTAGAGCGACTTTCTGAAACGTGAAAGCATTCCTCGTGGAATTCCTACACTTACGCAACTTTTTTCAGTAAACCAAGCAGGTGCTAATTACTAAGTAATACAGTTTTTATCACGGGCAAAAATTATGCAACTTAATTAACCTCAAGAACTAGTTGAATGACTTAAAAAATTACACAGTTGAATGGATTCATAAAACTACAAAATTAATTAGGCTCAAGAACTAGTTGAATGGATTCATAAAACTACAAAATTAATTAGGCTCAAGAACTAGTTGAATGGATTCATAAAACTACAAAATTAATTAGGCTCAAGAACTAGTTGAATGGATTCATAAAACTACAAAATTAATTAGGCTCATGAACTAGTTGAATGGATTCATAAAACTACAAAATTAGTATTCATACCTAACCGATTTATTTTACTATCAAAACAACCCTTGCTCCGCCGCCCTTGGCCGCCTTACTAGCGACTACCCGCAGCGACGCAGAAACAACTTAATGTACCACTTAACGTAGATCAATATTATGTATACCTACCCACATACGAGTACTTATAGTTTATGTGTTACTATGCATTTTTGATACAAGGACGGTAGATAAATGATTGTTTGATGGCAATGTTATGGTGGTCGGTGGAATTTAGCGTAATTTTTTATTTGATTGATAGCTATATATAGGAAAGGAGGGCTTAGGCGCCTGTTCCATAGCGAAAAGCGAGTAGAACAAGCAACTAAAAACGAGTTGCTTGTTTGACAGAGTTGTCGCCGGTGCGGTGCGTGGTGTGAACAGTCAGCGATCACCTGTTAATATGTCTATATCTCTTTGACTGACACGGAACCTACAATCTCGTGTGTACATTTCTTGAGCGAGAAAATAGTCGCTAGTTATCGACCATTTGCTCGCTCAGCAAACGTACGCTTCCTCGTCCGGCACGGCGGTGGGACAGGTGCGTAATTGTGGTTCTTCTAAATAGAATACCATTAATAATTTGCTAGCCTCAAATTAATTAAGGTAATATTCAGCGCTGGGAACGCAAACTGACCGATAATTTGTTCAATACATGTATCGGCAAGGAGCTATCCTCAGAACAACCTTTAAAAACACAAGTTATCGAGGTAAACTCGTTAACTCGTAGGTCGTCCAAGCGTTAAGCTATACCCAATAAAATTCAGTACTTACATCTTGACTGACGAAGAAAATATAACAATAATGTATGTTACATTAGTATGCCATGTGTCACGTTTGTTATGGTAAATACATGGTAAATTATAGATTGTTCTGGTCTAGGTATGACATAATCCAATTGATCGAACTGCGTATGTGTTACTTGACCAGTCTAATAGACGTACATTAAATTATCATTATTATTGTTGTTTGAGTGACAGCCTTTCAGCTAGATTTAAAAGATTACCATACCTATTTTAGGATAGCTTCACTAATTAGACAAATTGTACTTAATTAGGTGACAATAAAAAGTTTTTAACAACATAATTAATATTATCATAAATTTCACCATAACACAAAATTATTCATGTTCCCAATATACTTATTTGCATTTTTTTTGGAACTATACACAACTAAAAGCACCATATAGCTGCCTACATAAGTACCTCTTTACTAAAATCGATATAATTGAATTGCCTTACTTACCCCAATAATTGAACAACATGAGTCTGAACTTAAACTGCAGGTGAAAGTGCAAGAGAATGGCGACCATTTAAACTATCACAAATTCACGACGTCGCCACCGAACATTGCGATCGACTACCGATATAGTGAGGTATATACTGTAGTTACTAACTGCAAGTGCTATATAAAATACTTTCGATTCGGCCTATACAACGCTCTCATACATTCTGTTTCACGGGAACACATGACGGACGACACAGCCAGGTATCGAGCTATACATTTCCAGTAAGTTTAAGCTGAGCTAAGCTAGCTTTACGTATAACAGCGAGATGTCAGCAGCGTATTTTAGAAATGTACCCCTTCGTCGTTCCGAGTCGTTTGTAGATACATAACTTACTTACTACATGAAACAAAGTAAGTACCAGTATCTTTACTACTGATAATAACTTATAAACAAAACCGCAAAAGATAAGTCATCTTCCTTCCCTTGTTCCACGTTAAAGCTCGTACAGACCAGCGCGACGCGACGCCGTGCCGCGACACGAACAATACAATTTCTAAGAAAACTTGACGGTATAACAATAACCGGTGTCGCGTCGCGCTGGTCTGCACGAAGCTTTACGTGTGGTCGGCGCAACACGTTTTCTCCTTCCGCCCTCCCCTGTCAACCGTCACGCTATCATTCCCTCCCCTTTCTTTCATATCATTCCTCACACAATCCCTCCATATTTTCTTTGGCAGTCCTCTCCTTCTCCATCCATTAACATTTGTATTAAAACCGCAAAAATAAGTAAAATATACAAAAATATATGAATGATCAATCATCCAGGCAGCACAATTAACATTAACTACGTAATTGACCACTTTACTGTTTTGTCGTCTTACCTAATAGCACTATTGTTTATTAAATACTTATTATGTACAACAAGTTTGTATGCAACTTGTCTAACTACTCGTATAGGTAAGTAGATAGGCACATTTAATCATTTTAGTAGGTAAAGTTTGCAAACGTCTAAAGCTGAAAATGGAATACCTACAGACATTTTTCCCATTTTCAGCAATGAACAAAATAATGAACACTGAGAAAGGAAATAAAATTGCCATAAACATCGGGTTTATTTGGTCCCAGTTGGTTATTAGTAGACAGTAGGACCCGGAGTCTGTTGCCTTTTTTATGCTGTCGTAACACCTTGGTGGCTGGGTGTATAAAATTATAACTCCATCATTGAACCTCAAAGTGTCTGTATCTTGAGTATTCAGTATGAAGCCTCTGTTTTTAAGTGAACACAGAAGTTGATCTAAGCACAGAGTTAAATAAAGACTACAGCGCATTTTGTTACCTACAATACTAAATACTAATACGTTGGGCCACTAACCATATTTCTTCATTAAAATCTTGATCAGTTCTTCGTTATAACGTATTTATAAAACAAAAATATCAACAAAACATACCTAAAACACATTAAATGTTAGTATAATTAACAAAACCATGTCAAATCCTCACGACTTCCCGTTAAACTTGATCTCATATCATAGCACCATATTTTTCGCACACAAATATGTTATAATTCACTATTCTGAATAAATAAATAACATATAAAATAATATTCTCGCTATAAATATTGATAAATCTACCGAAAGTTCAAACGTAACGGTGACAACTGTTGTCAGTGGAAAACTGTCAAAAACCGTGGACTATAAATAAGTGACCGCTTGATTTTTATGTAGGCAATGATCATTTTGCATAAACTTATTGCTGCGCTAATATTTTAAAATGTCGATTGATCTACACCATTTAATGTATTTTAAACGTTTAACCACAGATTAATCTTTTACATGCAAAATCTACAACAGTATTTGAAACTGAAAGGAAGAACCAGGAAAGCGCCGTGGCAAAGAATCGGAGATTATGCAATTGAACTTTGCTGAAATAAATCAGAAAATAAAATAAGTTCTTGAGCACTCATCCATTTAAAACGATATCGAATCACCTGTCTTTTCCTGACTCACCGTAGGTCAAGTCCAGTGTACTTAACATTGTGACAACGTGCAGCATGTATAAATAATCGTGAGGTCAGTATCAAGAAGGTTAGGGCAGTGTCGAGGTCGGGCAGAAAGGTGCGTTTCACAATATTTTTAAATATTTGAATTGTTCAGCTGTTGTAGTTCTTGGGAAATACCAAATAGGCGAACAATGCTGATTTAAGTTATTACAATTGAACATTTGTACCAAATTCCAACTAAATCGGTTCATAAGATTCGGAGCCAAATGGCTGACAGACGAACACACACACGAGTGATCCTATAAGATCAGAGTTTGTTTACTCATATTGATACAGAAGTAATTCCACATCTAATTGAACAATGACTTAAGATTTCAGAGAGCAACAGAAAACAAACATTGTCATCGACAGTCATTGAACTTCCAAAACTGAGATTATACAACAAAGAATATATTTACATAAATTATACCAACAGAATGCTAGCATAATGCTTATTGATTCAAATAATAGCAGTGTTCGGTTAATATTAATTTGTTCTTCGTTTTAGCATTCTCTCTTGTCAGATCTTACATGTTACCTACACGGAATAGAGGTAGGTAACTTATATTTACTTATGAGCGTTCATTCTAAAAGCAACGTCGCAAATAGCTGTCAAATATTTAACTATTTTGATTTTAGCAATATTACTGTATGGAAATATGAAATATCGCTAACTAGTGACCTAAAATATTAATAATGAGTTGCAATTAAATAAGACTGTATTTGATATTGTAACCGTTTTAGGTGTAAAAAGGGCATTTGGAAAGTTCAAAATCAAGTTCAAGTCCAATATTTTTTTTTACATTTAAAACTAAATATTCGGTTTTACGATACTAATTATTGCATTTCACAATCAATATTTTAGTTCACGTATTTCCATACAGTAACATTGCCAAATTCATCAAATCTGTGAAATATTTGACAGCTATTTGCGACGTTGCCCACTTTCAGAATTCAAATTGTTACGCCATATAGCAAAAACCTCTTGAAGTCAAACGGAGAAGAAACAACCCGACTAATTGACCCGTGACTGACAAACGAATAAATTAATCAATCAAACAATATTGATCTCTAACTTTGGATTGTTAACGATTTCACGGGACTTTCCCCTAATAGAAGGAACTCTGGAGAAATGTTGGTGCATTATTCTGCCTACCCCCTGAAAGAAATATCTAAAGGCGTAATGTTTCGTTATGTTAACGATTTCACTTCAAGTTTTGTCACAATATTTTTGCGGTGTCCAAGAATAACTTAGAAAGTAATATGACATTGAATAGATTTAAATCCTGCAATGAATAAGTGTCCCCTTTTCGTCGTCGAAATTAAGCAAAAGAAGGTGAGGTGCCTCCTACCTCGGTAAAAGACCCGTCAATAGAGTAGGTAACCTGAAAATAGGAGTTTCTTTACCAAACATTTCCGCGCTTTGCTTAGCTTTGAACGGGCAACTTGGGGCAACTACTTAGGCCACCATGGCTCACCATTCTGCTGCGATGAACTGTTGTTAAATCATTCAACCAATCACAGCAGTTTATGAGCGCTTCACAATTTTATTTTGTTACAATAATTTTGGGATAATTTGTCGAGAAAGGGCATACCGTGTTTGCTCATTAGGTACGGTGTTGTGTGCCGCTAGTCCGTCGCTATATATGTCCTATGCGGCACCCTGTATCCTAATTACGTATTACACGATCAATCAGAATCTGAATCGTTTTGAAACAGATTTCTAATCCATTGCTTCATAAGTTCGATAACAAATTCTGCGCAGCAACGTTAATAACGCAATGAATGTTGTTGAACTGTCAAATTGAAACAGATTAGTCGTAATCGTTTACGAAAATATGTTACGTAATTAGATAGCAGTGCTACCTATACGGTTAACTATAGCTTTATTATTCCGACCAACTTACCAACTCTGACAATTTAAATAGTTAGCTACCTGCCTACTTTTGAATTGTGCTGTCAGAGTTACGTCTATCAACCCACATGAAATCATTCCTTGACTTCGTATGAGATTGGAAATGATTATTTTCAGTCTTCGCACTTTAAAAACTAGCGACCTTAATAAAAGTTCAAAAAGAAAAGGGCTGTAATAATCCACCAACAAGCAGAAATAATGATAACTTTATCAAGATATCTAGATAATCACGAGAAAGCTTATCGATTGCTTCCGACCGACGCGACAGGGCGACACGGCGACAGTTGTCGGCGTCGGAAATGACAGCGGTTAGCTAAACGAGTTCGTGATCACATCGATTTAGTTCAATTATTTTGTTTTGAGGTGAACACTAACTTCTCCGGTGCGTTTCTTTCTAGTAAAACACTTGGATAGGCCTGTTGCCGGTTGGACCCTCACTTTTGTATCCCATGACTTCAAATACCTTCTTGAATTAGAAGTAGATTGTGCTATATGAAAGTGAATTTGGCGCCTTACAAGATTTCTCCGGCAGTTGTAGTGTTGAAGGATGGAAAATCTGTTTTTTTGGCGGATTTTCCTTTCCTAGTATAACACCGGAGGAAATCCAGTCTTATAGTCGGCTTTCCGGCCTTGCTTCCTTATTCAACTAATGGAAAATCCTTTACAGTTATTGGCCCCGGTAGCCATTTAGACCTCCAAATATTCCCAGTGCCAAATAGTCAAATTGTTTGATGTCTACCTGCGTCCCGCTTCCCCCCTACGCGACTGGTACAAGCTGCTATAAAACAATTTAAACAATATTTGGATAAACCGGACGAGCTCTTCCGATGGTGACGTGCCGATGTAGTAGTAGTTGTAGTAGTTTGTACATGTAATACTACATACCACGAACTGGTGTTAAGGGTATGAGACGGACGCATGTACATATTGGGAGATTGAATTTTGATTTAAAAGAGTGTCCATGGAGTTTCTTGCCCGCTCTTCTCCATAGGAACCTACTATGCTTTGGAATGGGCAACTAGCTTCATCTTTCTGACTGACCGACTCCTTGACAATTCAAAAGTGCCTGTAATTCGTTTATTTGAAATAAATGCTTTGAGTTTGAGTTGAGTTTGAAGCGTGCTATGATTGCAGAGATTCGGCACATTTCATTTTTCACGTACTGTTGTCCGGGCAAGTACCAATGTGACAATGTGACTTTTTCAATTAATAAGTATGTACTTTTTTTCTAAGTTTATCTTGGACATTACTGACATCGGTGAAGTAAGATGATTGTGAGGAAATATAAGTCTGAAATCACCAACCCGTCTTGAGCAAGCGTGGTGATCAATGCTCGTGCCTTCTGTGTATGAGAAGAGGCCTTTGCCCTGCAGTGGGACAATAATAGGCTGGTATATAGGTACTTACTAACATTGTAGATACCAATTGGAACCGTGCACCTAGCTTCTGACGTTTCATAAGTGCCCTAGTAGGTTTATTGTGAAATAATATATTTTTAATTGAATTGAATTGGTACTTACAATAAGACTTGTAAGGGAATTATTTTACAGACCCTTTGGCTTGACTGACTGACTCAGTCAAGCCAATAGACTGGAATAGAGAATGGTCTCTGACCTCTAATAAAAATAATTGTACATAAACTATCTTTATCAAATTATTTGGTTTGTATTAATTTGTAGTAAGTCTAGGCGATTACTGTGATTAGGAAATTAAATTAAATTAAATTGTTTATTCTGTAAATAGGATATCGGAATCACTTTTTTTACACACGTCCTAGGTACAGCCAAGTACAAAAATATTCAGGGTGGCAGGGACATCGACGCGAAAACTGTTACCATGGATTTCAGTACATGATTCTGAACCCCTCTGCGTTGATACTTTTCGCCGGTTATTTAAAAAAAAAATCTGCTGTTCAATACATTTTGTAGATATTGCACTTTTCTATGAAATAGCTGTTTTTTTTTAATTTTGTTTTTTGTATGGTGGTTCAGAATAATGTACTGAATCCATGGTAACAGTTACGAGTATCGCGTCGATGTCCCTGCCACCCTGTATAATTTGTAACTAATATTGTGTACTTTTGCTAAAATGGCACCGAAATAAAGTACTTAATTTTATTAGCATAACAACAATAACAAACATAACTACATTTGAAGCGGTCATCCGTCCTTGAATTCTGAACGAACTCAATGAAAACAAGTGGAGCGGAACTATTTGTATAATTTGTTTGTTCTTGTCACAATATTCAAGTCATTTTCAGTTTCCTAATGAAAAATTTACATTTTGTACCTTTGAAAGTTGAAATTGTAATCATGAAATCATCATTGAAAATTAATTACTTAGGTATACATTCATAACCACACGCCTTTTTTCCACGGGGTAGGCGAAAACTAACGAACGGTACCTACTACGATGCTTATTACATAATATATTTACACATATATTTTTTACGTCCCATCAAACAGGTCACGAGCCTAAAGCCCACACAACCCCCCACCCGGCACACTTCGGGCTGCTACTAACTATTTCCTTATGGAAAAACGAATTAACACTGTCCTTCCCGAGAATCGAACCCAGGACCCCACGCTCAACCAGTGGTGTTTGCGACCACTAGACTATCGATGCATATTCAAAGTCATACAAAGGTAGGTAGGACGCTGAAACACAAAAATGTATCTTTTGAAACCTGAAACCTAAAATCTAATAAACTTTCACCCGAATACTGAAACGTCACTCAAGACTTAAGCATTACTTAAAACTAGTGTCAACCAATCAAAGGGCTTTAATCGAGTTTTAAGTAATGCTTAAGTCTTGAGTGGCGTTTCAGTATTCGGGTGTTAGACTTATTTTCACTAAGTATGGCCGCCACTACACACGTTCACCTGCGAAACCCACGAACACCCCGATCTTACCCGATAAGTTCCGAATGCCACGATGAAACTACCTACATCGCTAAAATAGTAAATTGACTATTGATTTTATTTAGTTTTTTGTTATTTCTTTTTAATCACGAAACCTAGAATGTTCTTAATTTAACAGGACATTCTTATAAACAAAACAAAAATATCTACATTGATATATGTTTTTAAATATGTCTCGTTAATTAGTTATTAATAAAAGTGCTGCATCTCGCAATTAAAGTTTTCCTACTTCGTAGAATATATTCAAAGTAGGCTGTGTGAAGGATGGGTGGACCCCTCTCTACGTGGGAAACCGGGTGCAGTCGTGCCCGCCTAACACGACTGGATGTAAATGGAACCAAACTCAAGCAAACTGAAACAAACTTATGGTTCAATTGGATCTAGACTTTGAGCCAGCCACCACCATTGTAGAGGCTTTGTCCACCCTATTTTTGAGCAAATACGGTGGATCATAGTCTTCTCTCGTGACGTCATGCAGTAGCTATTTGAAAATATCTCATACCATTGCGTGGTGATTATTTTAGCTAGTCAGCAAATGCTGTGACTAACTGTAACAAGTGCACCAAGTTACTTAAGTATTTATTGACACTTAATGCTCATCATCTTTATCCATTCGAGAAATGTCCACATCTGGACAGGCTGGTAGTATCTGTGAGAGGGATTCATGAAAGTGTTCTAACTTTTTTGTTGTTTTATCCAGAGCATTATTATTTTCTCTTTTTTATGTAAGGCCTTTAATTATTGTAATTGGTTTTTAACCGTTTTAATTAAAGTAAATAAATAAAAAGGCCTCCACTACGCATCCTTAAAATGACTGGTCCTGTGCTATGGTATAAAGTTTGCAAATGTGAGTGTAAACTCCTGGAGGGGGACGCTAGCCGGAAATATTGGCACCTTATTGGTGATGTTCTTCAGAAAGGTCAGGTGCGTACTAGAGTAGACTGAGTACGGTTGTGACAGGTCATGGTTGTGACAGTTCACGGTTGTGACAATCGCAATATTAGCGAAACTATAAGGAACTAGCTTTTGCCAGCGGCTTCGCCCGCGTGCATGTCGGAAACTATCCCACGAGAACGTACTACCGGATAAAAAGTCAACCACCCCTGGGGTGTGATCGGTTGTGACTTTTTTTATTTTTTTTCCAACTTGCTCCTGTGAGTTAACCATAGTGCTTAGAAATACAATTTTAGTATTAAGCAAATGCACAATTCACAATAAAAAAAATCTTTTTTACAGCTAATAGCCACACTAACAAAATTATTGGCCGTTAAATGAAAATTGTCACAACCGTACCCAGTCCAACACGCAACCGGCGCGGGCGCGCGTGTGTGACAAGATGTATGAAAGTACACGAAGCTAAGGGAGTATGTCAGAACTGAAGCAGTTGTAGTCCTGTAGTTTCTGCTATCCCCCATGAGAAGAAGGCGTGAGTTTTTGTATGTAATTGGACGACAACTTTGAACGAATAAAGTTACTACCGAAATAATAAGAATCAGGGGCGCAGCTAACCAATAACCCGATTCCTGTCGGCTTCCCTTAGGAAATTATGACAGTCAGTAGTTCTCAGCAGTGTTAAATAATCACACTGAATGTATTATTTAATACTTACACCATAAAATTAAAGTATTACAACACCCTAACCTACATTAAAAAAATTGTCTTTATATTCCAACGAAAACAAAACATTTAAAGTGCGCGCCAATTTTGCTCTAGTGCCTCCAGTATAACTCGTTGTCCGCCCGGGTTATGAAAACTTAAATTTCTATACAAAATAATCTCGTCATGATGTCACTTCAGGTCACGTGACACGCTGTTTTTTGAGGCAATAGTAAGCCGTAAAAAGTCGAGTTATGATAGCTACAGCAGTGTAGGAATCCATTCGCTGAATTTCGTAAGCGTTCGGTTTGGTTCGGGACGGGGGGAGGGACAAGCTCCACGCTCCACGCACGCAATAATTTTAAATGTTTGTTGACGATTGACGTAAATAGTTACATAATAGAATTTATAACCTTTAATTTTGTTGATACTTGTAGTTAATTAGCATTTTGTTCGTTGTATTCATATAAGTTATTAGTGTAGTTTTAGTGTAACAATTAGAATTGGATAATCGTGAGTTTGTTGTGAAATTGTGCTTCGCCGTCGTTGTAATTAGGAATTTGTGGTAAGTCGATAGATTAGCAAGTTGAAATTACTTTTTTAGAGTAGGTATATTTGAAAAGTTAATAGTTGGATGGCGGCATTAATAGTTTTAGATTGTTGTGTGACAGATTATTTGCTTCGTGAGGAAACATGCTTTTCAAGGTTAAGTTTTGAAAATAAGAAACACATAATTAGGCTAGGTCGTGCTCGACCAGATATGACTATAAACTACAAACGACGTGATGGGTTTTTCAAACGTTTGTTTCCCTTTACGATAAATATGAATGGCTGACTGGTAGTTGTAAATTAAATAAGATGTTTTGTTTTCCATGTTTACTTTTCTCAGATTCTAGTAGTTTATGGAATAAAGGGGGTTTTACAGATATTAATAATCTGACGAATTCATCAAAAAAACATGTGCAGACTGAAAAGCATATTCGTAGCTGTTTAGATTTACATGACTTCGGGCATAGTAGGATAGAACCATTTTTCACTAATTCGCTTGAAGCTCATAATAGGAAAGTAGCTCGAAATAGGAATTTAATGAAACGGTTTATTGACACCGTTATTTTGTTAGGTAAACAAGAAGTAGCTTTTCGCGGCCACGATGAACGTCCGAATTCTGATAACCGCGGTAACTATATTGAAACCTTGTTATTTCTGAGCATGTATGACACCGTAATGGACTCTCATTTGGAACTATGTTCTTCAGTTCAGAACCCCGCGTTTTCTGGTCTTTCAAGTGATATTCAAAATGATTTAATACAAATCGATTCTAATGTGGTCTCGTAAATCGGATGCAATACTATTATTGCATCCGTTTTTCGAGACCACATTAGAATCGAGATAGATAAAGCTCCATTTCTGTCTGTAATGATTGACGAAACTCCCGATGTCAGTCATAGGGAGCAATTGACTGTAATTTTTCGATATTTATCTGAAACTGGAATCGAAGAACGATTCCTAGGTTTTTACGATGTTATCGGAAGTCAAACTGCTGAAGTTTTATACAAACAGTTGTTAGAAATACTTGACCAGTATCGTTGTAGGAATAAGTTAGTTGGTCAGTCTTACGACGGCGCGGCTTTTTTTTTTTTGTTTTTGCTCCGGCTTACCTTTCTCATAAACTCACCCTTCGCCACTGATAAGAATGGAATGCGTCGGCGTTGCCGGAAATCAACCAGTAGCTACGTAGATATGACAGCTAGATGATTTATCTGCCTTCAAACAAAGCAATAAATGTAGTTACATCCAGTCAGGTTAGGTCACCGGTGAGCTAACTATTACACAAGAGGTTGTTGCTCTTCGCCGCACTGCTCTGTGGCTTGAGGAATAATTTCTAATGTTAAGTCATCGGCTAGTTATAAGCCTCAGGCTATGAGCGAACACTTAAATAAGATCTAAGTACCTAGTATGTTTTATCTATACTAATATTATAGGGAGGTATGGTTTGTGAGTTCGTAAGTATGGGGTAATCTTTCGAACTAGTGATCCGATTCCTAAAATTCTTCACTGGAAGCTACAGTATTGTCGAGTGTCGTAGGATATGTTATGAGTCGCGGGTAGATGCTGCTAGTCTTTAATAAAGACCAGTCGATCCATTCTGTAAACATCACAACGTGAAGAGTGAGGTGAAGTGAGCATGAAGTGAGCTGTCAATAGTGTCAATTCCTAGCTTCAACTGCAATGACAGCTCACATCACCCAAGTTTTCAGAATAGGTGAGAGATGTTTGCAGAATAGCACGGCTGCTCCTAAGTAGAATAGAGAGATGTGAAAGAAGAGTAGGGATGCTTCTTCTTGCAATAAGACAATATTCTTCTTCTTTATTCAATTTTCGTTGCTTACTATATATTTAGTATGTACCTATGTATTTATGTACCTATCTATTATTTAGGATAATTATGTATTTATCTGTGTATATATTCTAGTATATTGTTTAGTTATTATTTGCACCAACGACAGCCCCATTTTATGTCCAGGCAAATCAGTGTCCATTCCAAGGTTGCCTGGAAGAGATCGCGGAAAGCGATGAGGCCGCCCATTGTATATTTTGTAGTGTTTAATTATGTTTTGTATTTTTGTGGTGTACAATAAAGTATACCAGCATAAAGGAGCAACGCTGAAATCGCGAAAAAAAAGCGTCAGCGTCGTCCGACCCATAGTGAAAGTTATTCATAATGATGAGTACAATGACCCCTTAAGCGGTTTAGGGTAAACCAAAACTAAAGTTGTATATAAATAAATAAATATAGGCTTATAATAATAAGAAGTAGGTACGGTCAGAAAATTGAGTGAGCGTTGCCACCAGATTGGATAACCAGTTTTGACAGTAAAAAATATTGAGTAGGCTCCTATACCTATCAAATAAATCTACATAATTATAATTAAATAAATAGGTAGGTACTTTGAACACTATAGTTAAGTAGTAATTAGGAGCGTTTATTCTGAAAGTGGGCAATGTCGCAAACAGATGTCAAATATTTCGCTGTTTTGATTAATTTTGCAATATTACTGTATGGAAATATGACATGTGGCTAACTAGCGAACTAGAATATAAATTAAAATTGCAATTATATCACTGAATTTGATGTTGTAACCGTTTTACGTGTAAATAAGGCATTTGGAAAGTTTCCAAATACTTTTTTTTACATCTAAAACGAAATATTCGGTGCTACGATATTAATTATTTCATAATTATAAATAAATAAATAAATAAATAATCAATATTCTAGTTCGCTAGTTAGCCACATTTCATATTTACATACAGTAGTATTGCCAAATTAATCAAAACAGGTAAATATTTGACAGCTATTTGCGACGTTGCCAACTTTTAGGATAAACGCACTTAAAAGTATTTTTTTCCTTATAGTCATACAAATTACGTACCATACCTCATTTTATATACATAGGAAAAATAAAACCAACTAGTCAGAGGAATTGAGAACAGTTTTCTGAGTTTTTAGAAGTTGATTGCTAATTGGAGCAGTAAAAAAATCGTAAGTATTGACAAAACTTGTATGTGTAGAATTAGTTTTTTTAATGTTTATGCTGACCGTACTTATTTTGCTATAAAACCTTGTTTAATTTTTAATTAGTTTAAAAGTAACTAATTAATATACTCAACATTTTTTTTTTTTTTTTTTTTAATTATTACTTATTTATATGGTCGAAACTGCCAATAACGTGTAGTGCGAAGCAAAAAATAGGAATTCTAAGAAATATAACCACAGGGTCAAATAATAAAAAAGTACGATCACAAAATAACTTTACAAGAGTGGTGATTATGACAATTTCCTCTATATGTAACCAACCGTGGTATAAAAAATATAAAGAATAATTAAGTAATTATTCTTTATATTTTTATATCACGATTGGTTACATATAGACGTTACGTTAAACCTTCAAACTGTTTTGATTTTTTGACGTATATATATTTTTCTCTCTATCACAGCCCGGAGCCTGGACCAGTGCCTGATTGGGCAATAGAATCGCCCCCATTTCATATTTCATGGGATTTAACCATAACTGGCGAAATGTGGGTGTAGTATACAGGGTGGCAGGGACATCGACGCGAAAACCGTTACCATGGATTCAGTACATGATTCTGAACTCCTGTGTTGAAATTGTTCGTAGGTTAAAAAAAATAATCTGCTGTTCCATACATTTTGACCGCGTAGGTATGAAACAGCAGTTTTTTAATAACCGACGAAAAATTTCAACACCAGGTTCACCAGGTTTCAGAATCATGTACTGAATCCATGGTAACAGATTTCGCGTCGTTGTCCCTGCCACCTTGTATGTATGTACCTCTGCCTAAACCTTCGGGAAATACACGAGTGATGTTAAGTTATATAAATAACATATTATATAAGGATTAGCATCCACTTAGTGTCAACGAATTAACGTCTAATTTTACCGTTAAGTTATTTGTTTGACGTCAAATCAATCACTATCGAGATTAATCGATTATTAAGTTCCGGTACATACACTTTTAAAATTTTATATTCCCGCCACACTTGAGAGCAATCTTTTACTGTTAAACAATGCTATAATTAATTGATAAAAAAATTATTGTGATCCACCGTCTGAACGTTTTTTAGACGATGTCATTTGTTGCTTTAATTTTATTGTATGCCAGAGGTAGAAACTTGCATCTTGTGAACTTATAAGTTTCTTAAGTAAGTATGTATTTCAAGTTACAACGTACCTTTACCTAAATATGTCTTTTAAGTTTAAAAAATATTTTAAAAGGTAGGTTAACTTTTTAAATATTTTAACTAACCCAGTATTTTAGAAATTGTGAAAATATCCGAAATCCAAGTGTTTACCTGTCTATTGACATCACAAATTGCCCTATTTTAAAACTTAACTTAATAACGAGTTCCTCATATTTATTCGAACGGTACGTATTTATTTGGTAAACTCTCAAACGCTAAAGTATTTTTTTATCAAAAACATCCTGAAATTAAACACAAGCAATCGACGTTATTAAAACTAAACATTCTTTCAAAACACAGAAACAAATAGTTAAAAGAAAACAAAATCCACACGCAAATAAAAACTTTTTTAAAAACAAAAAACACTCACTTAATAAAAAAAATATCTTTGTTTATGCCAGTTTTTTTTTTTACTAAAACATTCGCTTTTTTATTTCGAACAGTGGTTCGATAATAGAGTAGGTAATAATACTCACAATAAAGTGTCGTGCCCCGCAGTCCGTCTGCGACTGACTGACCGGCCTCGGATATACGGTGGGGTTACTATCATAGCGCATTTAGAGCTTACGATACGACTGTACGACCGAGTTTTATTTGTGTTTTTTTTTTACATAAAGAATACTTGCAACTAACTTACTAAGTTGTGAAAAAAGTGATTAAAAATAACTTTAGTTTCGGAAGTCAATGGCTCTGGTTGTTTGATACATTTTTTGATAAAAAAAATCTGTGAATCGATTCTGTAAAAATATCACCGTGAAACTTAGGTGAAGTGAGTGTGAAGTGAGCTGTCAATAGTGTCGGTCCCTAGCATCCTGCCGGTCGATTTGTGACAGTGACAGCTCACATCACGCTCACTTCACCTAAGTTTCACGTTGATCTTTTTACAGAATCGACCGACAGATCTAAACTTTTTTGCACTTTGTACTTACTTAGTGTAGGTATTTTTTTATAAAGTAAAAACGGTTGTTGTGGTGCCCCATAGAAATGCATGTTAGTTAGGTACCATTACTTACTATGTGAAAATAACAACATCACCACATACACGTACTGGATTGAACTGCGGGCTTCCTCTAACAAATGAAAAAAGAACTACGTAAATAATCATTTCAGTTTCGTAAGTCGGTGACAATTTGGCAAGTTTTTTTTACTTAGGTAGGTACGTCAATTTTATGCTTTACACTTTCATTGCCACCTCTAATTTCATGAAGTTCAGCTATCTAATTATGCAAGACATTTTCGTAAACGATTACGACTAATCTGTTTCATTTTGACAGTTCAACAATATTCATTGCGTTATTTACGTTGTCGAGCTGATTTTTTTTCGAACTACTGAAGCAATGGATTAGTAATCTGTTTCAAAATGATTTAGATTCTGATTGATCGTGTATTACGTAATTAGGATACAGGGTGCCGCATAAGACATATATAGCGACGGACTAGCGGCACACAACACAGTACCGAATGGACAAACACGGTGTACCCTTTTTCGGCAAATTATCTCAAAATTAATGTAACAAAATAAAATTGTCAAGAGCTCGTAAACTGCTGTGATTGGTTGAATGATTTATCAACAGCCAATCGCAGCAGAATGGTGAGCCATGGTGGCCTAGTGGTAACGACCGAGTTCTAGCTTGTAGATTGGACCCCAGGCAGGCACTTTTCCTGCCGGGGTTGCGGGTTTGTCCGAAAGGGATATCGCGACCCCGGCACACAGGCAACGGAAGGAACACGGGTGGGTTTTAGTCAGTAAAAGTCTGACACGCCCTCCCGCTCCGCCCAGAGCGGGAGAAGTTATTGGATAATTTCCCACCCTCAAAAAAAAAAAAAGGCAGGCACTTTAATTTGTGTAAATTATTTACCACTTATAATTTACCACTGCTGTCAAAACGGTGAAGGAAAACATCATGAGGAAACCGGCACGTCCCAGAACCAAAGATTCGAAGACATGTGAAATTCATCACCCACACTGGACCTGCGAGTTGTATTATGGCCCACTCCCTCTCGCAGCGAGGACGTCTGGATCCCAGCAGTGGGAATCTTATAGACTGAAATCGCAGCAATTTACGCGCGCTTGCGTTTGAAAGTGTGTATTGTAGGTAGATTTCGGAGTTTCGGAGTCGTACGGTGTAAACGCTAGTCAAGTTTCACTGAGGAGTGACGTATGAACTACAGTCGCCGTCACTAACTAGACGAAACTGTTTAGTTTACCAATCTAGTTTGTTAGAACATGTCTAGAGCTGAACTTGAACATTTTAACTACAAACCGAGAAAGGGACCTTTGCAATAATTAGCAGGGTAATCGAAAAGTTGAATGGTTGACTGTAGTAAACATTCTACATCAACAACACCATACTCCTGCTCTTATCCCAATGTATTTCGTGTCGGCGCAACATGTCTTCTTCCAAACTTCTCTATCAGTCTTCATCTCGGTAGTCACCCTCTTTCTAGCCGTATTATCGTTTACACAGTCCATCCATACGCATTCTTCAGCGTATACCAGGGTGTCACCCTCTTCCAACATTTAGGTTCTTAAATAAAAACTCAAAAATTCTCGGACTCGACGAACAATTTTTCCGCGGACAATTTGGAATCGAATGTAAATTTTGTCTACGATTCCAAATTGTCCATCATCTGCTCAGCGCCTAAGCGGCAATAGATCAGACAAGCGAGTGGTCGTGGGTTTGATGCACCGTTGTACTATTTGACTATTGCATATTAGGTCAGTGTTTTGTTTGTGCTGTATATTCAATAAAAAATAAAAACCATCCCATGCAAACGATCGTTACTACTTGTAATCCTTCATTTTGTATGCAGAGTCAAACTAAATTAGCTAGTGAAACTCCGCAGACGTTGATTATCCAACTATGGACCCCCAATAAAAATCATAATCATCATCATCACTTCAGCCCAAGACGTCCACTGCTGAACATAGGCCTCCCCCAAGCACCGCCAGTTCGACCGGTTCTGTGCCTCCCGCAGAAAAATATTTTTAGTTTTAACTTGTTTAGATACTTATCGATACCCATAACGTCTCTGGAGTTCCGCTAAATCAATTTATCCATGTAGTCACGTGATCGGATTTGATTTCAGGTCAGACAAGGTGTTCCTTTTGATATCCCATAACTCTAGGGTATTAATGAGATCATGTTAAAGAATCAAATGGCATATAATATTTTTTTTTAATGATAACCCGATCTAGACTCCCGATGTTGCACACATCGGGAGTCTAGAGTCGGATTATCATTCTCTAAGTTTCATAAATAATTTTCATTCAAACCAATCATTCATATTTAAAGCTAAGAAAATGCGACGTCATATTTTTTTTTTCTGAGCAATATTTTTCTGAATTTAATGTTCTTTTATTTTTTACATTTCACTTATGGGTGTTTTACATAAATAATTGTGTGTCGAATTATTGTGAATGAAAAATTAAAAAAGATAAATACTAAGGTAATTCATAATTAGGTACTATGCCAGTTGATTCTTTGACATGTTCTCTTTAATACCTTCGAGCTATGGGATATCAAAAATAACATCTTGTAAATCATTCTTTGAACTCGGCGATCAAGTACCTACTTAGCACTTTGAAGATCCGGTAGCTGTCCCGTTGAGTAGATATGAGTAGTCATTGATTGCCTTACTTGTTAAGATGATTTATTCGAAGGGCTTGTGAGTAATAACAGCCGCACGGGTCGATTGATAAGGTTAAGCTACGCTTACCGCGGTTGGTCCGAGGATGGGTGACCATCTTTGCATACTAAGAACTCATTACGAGACACGAAGGGGTCGTGCCTCGTAAATGGGTTGTGGAGGTCAGATAGCTGGATGATCCACTGGTGCATGGAGCTGCATCCGGTTAAACTGGAAGCCGACCCCAAAATTGATGAGAAATGGCGAGGGCGGATGATGACTTGTAGTTGTTAATATGATTCAGCCTCCAGGATGTGGAGCAAGTTCGTGATGCCATACCTACGCTTGTTCCAGGTTGTTTAGTCATAGATATAATTCTCAAACTAAAAAAAAAAAACAATTAAATCATTTACAGGCACTTTTGAACTGTCAAATAGTCGGTCAGTTAGTCAGAAAGTTGAAGCTAGTTGCCCATTCCAAAACATAGATCTCTATGCAGAAGAACGGACAAGAAACTCCAAGGACACTCTTTTAAATATAGATATTACAAAATCCTGGGTACATTATTCTAAGTTGCTTCTATATTTGAGACCAATGTAAAAATAAAACCGGCCAAGTGCGTGTCGGACCACGCACAATGAAGGGTTCCGTAGATAGGATAAATTTATCCCAAGAACAAACTTAACATTGTAGTTGAAAAGCATTTTCTCCCATACGGAATGTATAGGAGATCATGTTTTTCAAACTGCAAATTTAAGTTGGTCGATTATTACTCGTTAACCTGTAAAGCCTACTTAGCTGTGATAGTTTTTCCTTTAACTTCGTTATATATACTACTGCTGTGAATTTATTCACAATTCCATGTACGACCATTTAGCTGGCCGGGGGGGGGGGGGGGACACATGACTCTAACAAAACTTAGCGCTTTAAAGCTTAATATTTCGCAAACGGATTCGTGAATTAAAAAATTAACTTCACACACCCACAATATTTTGAACGTCCTTTCCAACGACACCCCACACCATGGGGAACACCCCCCCACGCTTTATTATTATTTTTTACGTCTCTTGACATTTCTCGGGACCCTGGGGTCCCGGACCTTTAGAAGGCGTACGAGGGGCCAAAGCCAACTCGCAGAGGCCCGTCAGACGTTTTTAATGAAATGAGGCACCAACCGACGATTATCCCTGTATGTACTATGCAAGTGCACCCAAGGACAACCCACGGTTGGTGTAGGACTATTGCAGGATATGGAAACAAAAATATTGGACTATGGGTTTGGGTGGCTTAAGTTGGCTGGTGACCTGGAACTATGGGAGGACTATGGCCCCTGCCTGATCAATGCTTTATATGTACACGGATAAAATAGCAGGGGGTGACTTGCACACTCAATAATGGGCCCCCGGAAACTGTCGCTAGCACATAGTGACGTAGCGACAAGGGGGCAACACGTCCTGAGGCGCTTGAGGAGTGGAGAGGTATTCCACGGCTTTCAGAACAATCCCAGAGCCCGGAAGATGGTCAAGATCCCTACGAGCACTTACTGAAATACTTCCTTCCTCCGAGCACGTTTGCTCTTGCGAATCTCCACTCAAGCCGGCCAATTAAGGCAAGAATGAGGTGGGAGCTCTGTTCCTCGTCAGTGTTCACTCCAGCCGGCCAATAAAGGCAAGCCAGAGATAAGGAACAAGATTTCTCCCGGGAGATAGGGTCCGTGGGGTCGCTACTGCCCAACAGCTCGCCACATGCTGCCCTGCGGGTTTCTGTATCTCTTTTGGTCTGGCTCCTCATCCTAGACCTGTTCCGGCAAAGTAAACTCTACCGGCACAGACCTGGAGTTTGGAGCGCGCAAGCCCCACCACGACGTCAACGTAGAGATACGGCGGTGGGGTTATTATTATTATTATAATAAAGTGTGGGGGGTATATAAAGATTTGAATATGAATTTTGAATTTGGGACAGACGAAAAACAAAAAACATCCCCACTTTACGTGTAGGGTAGGTACCCAAAAAAAAATCAAAATATAAGATTAAACGCTTATTCCGTGGCAGAGATGACCAGTCTCGACTGACGGCCCGTTCGACCCGTTCAGGAACATGACGCGTGGATCAGCACTAACCAGTTCAACCATTTTGAACTTTTGATTTTGTAGGGAACCGAATGATCCAACATACTCGCCACCATCAGCGAGACATTTAAGTGAGCATGACATACTCGGGCCCAATCAGAATACCAGCTTTGCGACATTTATTTTTTAAATGTCGCAGCGTACAAAATTTCAACTAAATTCCTCCAGTAGGTTCGGAGCAAATTGGCTGTGACAAACGGATAGACAGACAGATAGCAAGTCAGCCAAACAGACAGACACACGAGTGCTCCTGGGGTTCCGTTTTTTCATTCGGATGCACGGAACTCTAAAAATGTGAGCCTATAAACCGACAACGCCCTAAACAGCTATTTTATTAACTAATACAGGTTCTCGCTATGCGGAACACATTCTGTAATCGTTGCTAGTATTTTTGACGTTTGAGTCATCAGAATCGGAACCGACGTTATAAAATGATGTCAGCCCAAAACAATGATGAAATCACGAAGTAAGATGAAATTACAGTAAGTACAAGCACCAGATTTTTTTTGTTGGACCGATAGACGATTTTTCTTCAATGAAGACTGCAAACGTAAGGTAAACTAAGACACCCGAGGCAGTTGAAAATCACACATAGCAACATCTGTCTCAAAACAAAAGATCAAAAAGAAACGTAAATACTGATTACGTATCTCTCAGAAACAAATATTTTTTTTCTTGTCTGACGCGGTGATTTTAACAGGGCAGGTGTGTAGAGTCATTTAGTAGTGTGAGTGTGATCCTCCCTCAAAGAAGATGAAGGCGTATGCAAAGGCGCCCTTTGATCGCATGTTTATTATTTTTTAAATACTTTTTCTTCTTAGCGTGCCGATAGCAATCTAAATGGACTCGGTTACGTGTTTGTCACCATCAGTAGCGTCCCGTCAGTTCCTGTAACGTGCAGACGACAGAACACGAACGACACGATACAAGTGTCCCATCGTTTGTGGAACCGCATCACATTTTCAAAGCTGAAACGTTCGAAGTTCTCCAATAGTAGTTACGTAGGTAATACTTGCATTATCTGATAAAATTTCTGTAAAGCTCAACAAGAAATCTATGACACAAATATTTACCACGATGCGGGACTCGAACCCGCGTCACTACTGCACTATTTGGGTCGCTGATACCTATGTGGACTATGTCGTAGGATATTTAGTAATTAGAAACAATCGGTTATCGATAATTACTATGCCTTCCGATAACATGTGGCCGTGAGGATCACAATTACGTCACACACATATTTCGTCCATTTATTAAAATATCCCGTTATCACTAAAACTACGAAACACTTAAATGTAGACAACGGTTAAATAAAAGAGCACTGCTGGATTTTCAACGCTCGATTGAGGGCCGATAGTTGAAATTCAACAGATCATTGCAATTAGGTGTCGCTTAGTATTATTGAAAAAGGGGAATTGGACTGTTCTCCGCTATTAAAAAGCACAATTTTAGTACTATTATTGATTCTGTGGCACAATTATGAACACCAATTCTCAGTAGGTAGGTACCTAATGTGAATGTCTTACATCCATAAAATCATTATAGTTTGTGATTATCCACATCAATTGAGCGATTCGCTATAGCTGCTAGTTCTCTTATTCGTCATATAGGTAGATATAGCATTAACTGAGAGCCATGAACTATTGAAATTATAGTGTAACGACTAACAAGCAATGAGAAGGCTAATTACTGTTGCAACAGCTTATGCATTATAAACATCATGTATGTATTCCCCAAATGGGTAGGCAGAAGAGTAGAGATAGATAGAGTAGAGTAGAGTAGAGTAGAGAGTTAGATATAACCTGACATCACTAGTTGGTCTAGGACAGTTAGTCTATGGTTCAAGGAAGAGAAGAGGACTTTGAATCTGAATGTAAACACCGGGAAGCTCAATAATATTACTGGACTATATGTAACATGTAACTAACAAGTTTATTATCCTGTTTTCGTGTATACGCGTAAAATCAGCTGTCGCTTGGATACTGTGCAATGTGATACAAATACACATTTATTACAACTGGACCGAGTTTCATTCAAATAAACAGGCGCCCGCGCCTAAAAGTATAAAAAGCACTATGTTATTTATAAGGGGGCGCGATCCTATCCTATTGCCATATAACTGGACACTGATAATTATGGTCTGTTGGTCTGATGGTGGTCGCAAGCATTACTGCTGAGCTGAGATGATGATGAGGTCCTGGGTTCGATTCCCGGATCGGGCAAAATGTTATTGGGTTTTTCCATATGGTACTTCTCAGTAGCAGCCTGGAGTGTGGTTTTCCCGGTTGATGGCAATAGGCTCGCCCCCTATTACATGGACCTTTAAACATAACTTGGAAATGCTGCCAGTTTGTTGGGCACGTTTTCGGGTGACAGCGATGTGGAGGAGTTCGACGCTTACGTGTCGTTTTGTTTGTATTAGTTAGTTACTTAGTCATTTAATTTAGTACCTTGTGTAAATAGTTGTTATATATTGTACTAGCTTCTGCCCGCGGCTTCGTCCGCGAGCCTATCACCTTTTTCAAGAATTGGGATACCCAATACAAGATTTTTCAAATCAGACTCGTAGTTCCGGAGAATGCCCCCTACATACAAACTGTTACTTATTTATAATATTAAAGAAGTATAGATATAAGATGTCAATATTGAATCTTACTGGGGAAATGTGGGTGTACTATAGGTACCTACACTTCTGCCTAACCCTTAGGGGAATGTTTGATAATAATAGACTCCGTACCATCGTTTATTCTTTTTGGTCGAAAAATCCAATAGAACTGCGACACGAGAATCGACGAACCTCTCTTACAACTACAAAAATCAACTTCAACTCTTGATTTATTACTTGTGGAACTCATAATTATTTTGGGTTCCTTCTTAAGCTACCGTTTCCTAGAAGAGCGGTGGCCGCCACATAGCGTCTGCAATTTACCGGCGAATGACGTCACTAAAACGTTGTTTACGAAACTAACGTAGTGTGTTTTCCTATAGAGCGTTTTTGACAAAGTCAAACGTCGCTGCCATCATTTTCATGAAGGCCGTTATGTGGCCGCCACCGCTCTTCTATGAAACCGTAGCTTTAGCGCTACATGTCAGAGCTACGTTTAAATATTGGGTCCCCACCTATGAAATTGGCGTTTTTTTCTCACAAATAGAGAACCTCGTCACTTCTACGATTTAAAATATTCATTAATTGCTTGGTATTATATCGAATAATGACCATTATAGACTACTAATAGTAAAAAAACCTTAAAACTTATAGTTTTCTAAACAAAAAAAATACCATAAAAATGACTCCTCATTTTGTTAGCAGAAATGACCACTATTTGTTTTAACCTTAGCCAAAACTTATTTTTGACGCCTTATCTAAAAGTGGCATATTACGTTATCTTAGTTTTTAAACATTAGTGCATAAATGTTTCAGAACATTAGTGTGTTCATGGTTGTTATATAAATTAAGAAAATGTTAGTATGAAAAATGCAACTTCTTTAAAATTCTCCATACAAAACGCTGATTATTGCGGACCTAATAATTGTCTGATCTATTTTATTCTAACCCAAGGCTCCAAAGTTTGCTGTACAACTAAACCAATGAAGCGTTAGACACCCAAATAAATGGAAAATTGCTCAACTTAAGTTTTTCTGCCAACAATCTTATTGTGTACACCCACGGGTCGTGACTCTTACATGTTGAAATATCACCTCCATTCTTATAAAATGTTATTTAAATTGCCAAGTTTGGTATGTTGCCCACAAAAAACGGTCCATTTCTATTCTGAAGAGCAAAATGTTAGCGTTGTTGGGCAATCAACAAGCACCTTGTGCTAGAGTTACGTAATAAGCTTACAACACATCTGCTTTGTTGTTTTGTTTTGTGAATAAAATGTTATTCAGGGTAAATAAACGCTTCGGTGTTTTACAGAACTGCAATTTGTGCATTTTCAGATGAAATAAATAGAATGTATATATTGACGATGACTGCAATCATGACTGGCCACTCCCATTTAATTTAGTTTAAATTAATTATATTTTTTGTTTATGAGTATTTTGGCTTGCAATAAAACATTATTTATTTGTATTTATAACTCGTATGCCATAGAGCCAGACCATAGAGTATTATGGTCTGACTTTGATGTAAGGCTTTCTGTAAAATGTTCAAAGAATTTCATTCGGTTTCATTGAAAGATTGAAGTATCTGCCTACTTTTGTCACTACTACGTTGTCATTTTGTACATAAGGATAATGAGGCCCACTTGCACCACAAATCACATGCGACTAGCACTAAACACATAAAATATCATTCTGTCCCTGTCAGCTTCAAACAATTAACAGAAATAGAACGATGTTTTAAATGCGCCTAGCGATTGATTGATTTGTGGTGCAAGAGGACCTAAAATGAGAACACAAAACCTTGATTGCAATGATTTATTTAACAAAAATCGCCATTTCTATGTTATAATTATTATATTTAATATAATTCAATAAAACTAAACTATACCTTAACTACGTCAAAATAAAAGAATCAATTTATTTTTTTGTGTGTTGAGTTCTACACAAAATTTTAGTGATATTTCTCATTTTCGACCGTCCATCATGTATTTAAACCATAAGACCTCGTACCCACGGAGGATTTTTAATCGCTCACTGGATTTTCAACGCATTGCTAAGCGCCGAGAGTCGAAAATCCACCAGTGTGATTTTTGACGCGCTAGGATGCACTCTGTTGGTTTTTGAATGCTCGGCTCAACACAGAGTTGAAAATTGCGCGATAATGAATCGCCGCGTGAAAAAAGAGAGATACCGTTGGATGTCAGAGGGGCAATTCCCATAATTTTAAAGAACGTTTGTATTCGCATCTCATTCGCAATCTGTCAAAAATACAATCTATTTACCGATATTTTTGTATATAAGTATGACAGATTGCGACTTTAATGTGACCGTTTTTTACGTACGAGAATTGGCCTTCTGATCTTCGGTTTGGTTAAATCCCTGTTTATCTACACGCACACAACATTTTAGAAGTAAAGTTTTTACGTTGTGCCTGGATACAAGTAGTTTGAGACTCAACGCATTTTAAGGGCCAGTCAGAATTTTACTTATTCAATTCTATAATTTTTCCTATATATACTCGCGGATTGATTGCGTAAAGTAGCAGTACATGGCAGTCAATCCATCGCTTCGGTTCAAAACGTAAATAACGCTATGAACGTAGCTGAACTGGCAAAATGAAAGAAATTGTGATCAATTGCCATTTTATGTGTTTTGATCACAATTACCCCGCTGCAATCTCGTTCCACGAGCTTGCCAAACCTTTTCTAGATTCGTCGCTAGAACGGTTTTCTTGAGCCCCAAGGGCCCCAATATTAATTTCACATTCAGTAAAGACTGGCCCTTATTTTCAAATAAAACACCTGAAATTGCGAACAAAACTATTTTCTAATTTAACACATATTTTTTTATATAAAATATAATTAATATCGATTTTGAAAACACTTATGATAAACAACCCTTTAGCGCAAGATGCGACATAAAACGGTCTTTATTTGAAAAAGAATGGGAATATTATTTTCTTATTGCTGGCTCTTATTATAATCATACTTTTGCTGAAAAAACAAAAAACATTTGTACGAAGTAAAAAAAAAGTCACTTTTTGACTGCATTTGACTGCATTTTGCTTCTTCAAATGCTGAAAATGGTTAATAATATTAACCATTTTCAGCATTTGAAGAAGCAAAAAAAAAATCTTTTTACTGAGGTTGAAATTATAAAAACTAAGTACAGTACGCCTTTCATACGAAAATAAACCTTATGTATATGAAATAAATGTGTAATCAAGCATTTCATGCGAATATGAACATTAACTTTATATGGATAAGGTTCATAATACTCGAAGGGTAAAGCTCGCATGCGCGGGGCGGGCGCGGAGCTGGTGACTTCCGTCCCGACCCGCGCCCGACCGCGCCCGACCGCCGGTTCGTATTCGTATGAAACGTTACTGTATTTAGCTTTATAGTCTTTACGCTTTATAAATCTCAGCCTTACATTCTTAGCTTGGATTATAGTAAAACTGTAATCTATTAATCTGTTGTGTGAAATACACATAAACTTGTACAAATTGTTGCCTTACTTTTAATATTTTTGCAGTGGGAACGGATAACATAATTTGCACATATTCCCAAAGACACAAATAATTTCTACGCATTTGCAAATACTATTTTCAGAGTAATTTGTTCGATTTGTATCATAGCTTTCGATTCGTGCATTTACTTTGATTCATTGGTATATTGACAAAACGATTTCATAAGTAGCATTAAACATAATTCTGTCAGATGCACGCAGCATTTATAGAAGAATTATTTTAGTAAGAATCTCAATTTGTAGAAAAATTATTATAGTCTATGAACACATTATAGCAAAATGCATACAAATTGGTGGTTTGAGTGAATTTAATGTTCTTATGGCAATGATTCGGTGGTTCTATACATATTGTCATGAGAAAAAAATCGAAAATGATTGTATAAAATATAAACTATGAGATATTTAGCCATGATTCGAGTGCATCCAAATAATTTTCTTGTTAATTTCATATATTTCTAGTTCGAATTTTGTAAAATAATACCAAATCCATTAATTTGTCGACAAACAAAAAAAAAAACTAAATCTAAGGATGATCTGTTAGTAACTTCGAATTATTATGAAATAAAAAGTCCTGTATATTTGTATGATTGAAGTTTATTAAAAAATGCACAAATATGCTTGGAGAACATCATTCTTGTTCCTTCTTTGGGTAGACTTACAGTAAATGATCATTGTTAAAAGATAAAATACATGAAACCGATTACTAACCGAGTTTCGATACCTAAGTAATCTAACACAGTTGGGACATGTTAAGGACTAGAAAACGTACAAATTAATACATTTGACATCATTTTATAGCAATTTCGACATAGGTTCCATGTCTTGGAAAAGGAAACGCACAAATATAAAGATATTTTATTACTTATAATTTGATTCAATAACAATAAAACGAATTTTGCAGATTATTTACAAAATCGCTGCTAAGATAATCCACAAAGTTGATTCTATTAGAAAAAAAAAAACACTCAATTCTCTATCTAGTCCTTATGAAAAAGTTTGTATTCCTTACTATAGAGTTTGTAGTCCCCAACATGTCCAGTTTAAAGTCAATCGATAAAATCATCCGCCGAGTTAAAACCGCGATACATAATAATATTATGTACAAACACATTGCTGTTTATAAACTTGTCTTTTACAACTAATCATCATAATATAATATCTATTTACTATATTACATTTTTATGTATTCTAGTTTGTTTTTCTAGTGGAGTGTGTTTTGGGCTTTAATTTTGAACGTAATGCGTTATTTTATTAATTATTGTAATCAACTACAGTCGATTTTAAACCATTTGTAATTGATTGTAGAAATTAATATTTTTTTATGTTTCCGATCTATGAATAGATAAGTATCGAAATGATAATTGATTGACTTGACGATGTTAATCCAAATTCTAAATGCACGCGTGCTAGGAACTTGTGATTACAATGACATTAATAAAAATTCTAGTACAAAACGCACTCCACGAACAAAGGACAATACTTACATACGGACAAAGGATTCGCTATCGAAGCGATCCGCCGAATATATCGAGACCACACTTATGTCATGAGTTTGTGAAGTAACAAATAGATATTTTGACATTATTCTCGTGAAATACGGAAGAACTTTTTGTGTGCAAATCTTACGTAAAGTTTTCAGTTTTCAGTTTCCAGCTTCTTATGGTTTATTAGATTCAGCGACACAGAACGAACAAAAAACTTAGGCCAAGATCTATTAACGTTATTTACCACGGTTATTTTGGTTTAAGCATTATTCCTATTCCTATCGCACAACTGTTAAACTACAAGTGCAAGAGAAACGGAAACATGTCTAAGTCAAAGCTCCTGTAAGTAACGTTTATAGTTGTCGGCGCCGTTCTGACAATAAACAGTACGACGTCGCCGGTTTGCTGCGTCGTAAATTTATCTACACGCTCTATAAAGCGCCGGGTGTTTTCTGTGTAAAACAAAATACTTTTGTGACTTCAAAACCTCATCCAAAGCGTCTTCAACTCTTACTGAATCGTAAAAACGTATCTAAATAACATCTGATAAAGTCCACCGGGGCTATATCTTCCGCCTAAGGGCCTAAGGTGCTTCATGATTCCCCTTGTGGACACTTTCTCTTACATGATAACGCACCTCTTGTTGTCCTTGTCGTCACCCACGAGCGGCACGGCTACGGGCTCGGCGGCGGGCGCGCACGGCTCGCGCGCGCACGGCTCGCGCGCGGCCGGCTTCAGCGCCTCCGGGTCGAACGTGGCGCCCGACGACACGGGCGCCGTGAGGGGCAGGTCTGTGTTGATGCCTACGATCTGTCGAAGAAATGGCAGAACTTAAATGTGTCGTTCTCAAAAATAACTTCTTGGGAAATTATAAATGCATTAAGACGGAATTTCACTCTTTTCAGCTCTCTTATAAGTTTATTACTGGGCGAAATGAAATTGAAACAATGAAACTGAACGCACCCACCACATCTAAACCGTGATCAAGTTGTCAGTGTCATCGCATGGCACAGACAGCTCTTGAACACGCTTTAGATGTATTAATCGCGTCCAGGGTCATTAGTGAAATTCGCCGTAAGTTAAGTTTACACGAGTAATTCATGGCCTTCGATATAAATTCGTTTTATTCAAGAGTTGCATACTATACTTTATACCATGACTACGAGAAAAAGAAAGATTTAGGTTAAAATAGACATTTAATGAAGAAAAAAGGAAGGTTGAATTAATTAAAATGCACATTCAAATTGGAACAATTACTAAAATTAAAAGTAATTTTCTTATTATTGTTATTAGGATGGTCAACTTGTGAAGCGATATTTATTTCCTGTGTATCGAGTATGTTTTCGCAAGGAGGTTGTATAGCATTGAGTGGAGGTCGCATTTATATTGGTGTGTTCTAAATTCAAACACCAAAATAGTGATTAAAAGTGCTTTTTATTCACTGAAAACAGTGAATAAAATAAGCTTTTTAGAGGTGGAACGGTATAATAGTATATTATGCAATTAGTGAATAAAAGACGGATTTAAAGCGAGGGCCATAGATGAATCACGAGCAAGTGAAGGATTCTAACGACTGATTCACGACCGTAGGGAGTGATTCATGACGATTGAATCACGAGCGTAGCGAGTGATTCAAGTGTTAGAATCCTGAGCGACGCGAGTAATTCATGGCCCTCGATATAAATCCGTTTTATTCAAGAGTTGCATACTATACTTTATACCATGACTACGAGAAAAATAAAGATTTAAGCGAAAATTGACATTTAATGAAGAAAAAAGGAAGGGTGAATTAATTAAAATGCACATTAAAATTGGAACAATTACTAAAAATTTAAAATAATTTTCTTATTATTACTAAAATAATAATCAACTTGTGAAGCGATATTTATTTCCTATGTATCGAGTATGTTTTCGCAAGGAGGTTGTATAGCATTGAGATGGAGGTCGCATATATAGATGTGTTCTAAATTCAAACACCAAAATAGTGATTAAAAGTACTTTTTATTCACTGAAAACAGTGAATAAAATAAGCTTTTTAGAGGGGGAATGGAATAAATAATTTTGCCTATTTTATAGTATCTAGAATTATGGATAGTTCTTAAAAAAATGTTACCTCAGCATTTCTCCTAGCCACAGTAGGCAAGGCCGCAGCGGCCGCTACTCGCCTGAAGGGCTCCGCGAGCCGCTCCAGCACGCGCATGCGCTTGGTGCCCGCGGGGCCCGGCGAAGTGGCCTCTACGCCGAGCTCGATGTCGTCCGCGTCCGGCTTGCGCTTGCGGCCGACGACTGTGCCGGTCGGACGGTTGTGTGAGTCTGAGGCTGGAGATGTTACTGGAAGAGAAAAATACTTATTTAGATTTTAATATCCAGTTTTATTGGGTGAATAATACTGACACGCTGACCACGATTAACTGCAATCGATGCACAATTGAATGTAACTCTATTTTATGCCTAGCGAGCAACCTGCATTGTGATTTAACACCAACACTCAATTTGTATTTTAACGTAACCTTTAAAAATATTAAATTTTTGACAAACTGAATGACATTAAGCTACAACTAGAATGCCCAAAATAATACCAAATATTCATATTATTCCTGAAAGTAATATTTTTAAATAAATCACCCTAATCAACCTACAATGTTGCCACTGCTGGGACACAGGCCTCCTCTCTTTGAGAGCGAGCGGAATCTTTCCACGCGGGCTCAGTGCAGGCTTGAAGTTTTCCTTACGTGGTTTCCATTGTCGTTTTTTTGCTTGCTTTCTAGTTATCATTGTAGTTTGTAATAAATATATATACTTACTGCTAGTGCTAGCTGTGGATCGCGCACTTTTGTTCGCGGTGACGTGTCTCAGCGTGATCTCTTTGAGCGGCTTGTACGACGACCGCCCGCGGATGCTGCGCAGTCCGCGCAGGTACGAACTGTCGTCCAGTGGGGCGTCTTCCATGAATGAGGAGGACTCGGTTATGTCCATCTCCATTGTGGTGTTGTTGCCTGAAAGATGATAAAGAAATATATTTTTATAATAGACAACACTTTAATTTGAGTAATTATTATTATAGTTGGGTATCCAAGGTATACAATTTGAACATCATGGGTGCCCACTGCGGCCATTTTACTTTATTTAAATCAATGCCCACTAGAAACCACAGGTTATTTTCTAAAAACTTATGGGCAAGTGAGTTGGTGGCTACAACAATGCCTTGAACATGTACGAAGCTGATTACCAAGTGGTAATTGGCATAGATGGGGTATAGATACTCTTATTTCCATCGATTAATTTTTAGCCCCAAAATGCCCGATACTAGCTGTCTACCCTAGGCAAAAAAAATTGTGGCCTCTTTCTCTCCAAGCATTTAATAGAAGGACGTTAGGACATGTATGTTTGTCATTATGTAAAGCTTCGTGCAGACTAGCGCGACGTGATACCGGTTATTGTTATACCGTGAAGTTTTCTTAGAAATTATATTGTTCGAGCCACGTCGCGCTGGTCTGCACGAGCCTTCACTCACCAGTATAGTTAGCCTGTACCGACGTGTTGGTCTGGTCCGCGATCCTCATGCTACGCCTATAAGGCGATACCTTAACCCTGGACTTGGAGAAGTTGGTGTCAGTCTTGCTTCGCTCCCTGTCCTGTGGCTCCTCTCCTGCAATGATGTGTCACACTACACATATCGTTACCGTATCCGTGGTTACATTTATTGGGATCGGTGTTGGGAAAGGAAGGGATTTTACAGTTCTATTTTCTTATATCAATTTCTTAAGAGAAAATAATCGGTAACACTGAATTGTATTAGGTCCCCACCTATGAAATCAGCGTTTTGTATGGAGAATTTTAAAGAAGTTGCTTTTTTCATACTAACATTTTCTTAATTTATATAACAACCATGAACACTAATGTTTTAAAACTTTTATGCGATAATGTTTAAAAACTAAGATAACGTAATATGTCACTAGATTAAGCGACAAAAATAAGTTTTGGCTAAATTAAAACAAATAGTGGTCATTTCTGCTAACAAAATGAGGAGTCATTTTTAAGGTATTTTTTATGTTTATAAACTATAAGTAATAATGTTTTTTTTACTATTGGTAGTTGTCTATGATGGTCATTATTCGATATAATACCAAGCAATTGATGAATATTTTAATTCATAGAAGTGACAAGGTTCTCTATTTGTGAGAAAAAAACGCCAATTTCATAGGTGAGGACCCAATATGATTTGTAATAACTTTGTGGTTACAAGGAAGAAGCAAGCCACCCTTTTTAATTTAGGGTCTTTTGAAAGGCAACCAGAGTTTAATCTTATAATCTTAACTACGATGATCAAACTATTTGGCAAATGTGATAATAATATCAATCATTTTGGAAAGCTTTATTTTTGTACCATTATCTGTATTTTGGGATTATTTTTGTTTCTTATCTAACAATAAAAAAAAGAGATTACTTACGCATCCCAATCAAAGCACAACAAAGTGAAATTATTATTATTCGGTACACATACAAACGAAGTATGGTCAACTACAGGTCAGTAACACCTGTTTGATTATGAAAAGCGCCCTTATTGCTATGAAATAATGGCCTATTACAGTTAAATTGTTACCATGGACGCGCGCTTGACTGTACAAAAAAAACATGAGAAAACAATTTACAAAAGACAAACTATCGACTTACCCTCATTGCTCGGCACTTCCAGTACAACTTCTACCTCCACGTCCTGATTCTTCTCAGTCTTGGCAGCATTTTCATCTTTCTCTTCCACCTTCTCCAATTCTGACTTCTTCGGCGAGTCCAGGAGTTTATCCTTCAATGATAAATGATGTTTGTTCAGTAAGTCAGTTATACATACCAATATTACGTTTTTTTTTTTAAGTTATCCTTTAATAGACTTTAGACTTTGTTCAGTTTAGTTCAGACATTTTACGTGTATTGCCACCTTATCAACTAACTACTTCAGCGTTATGTTGGCTAAGTAGATTTTTAATTGACCACTTGTAATAAAAAGGTCCTATATAATTTTCGGTTGTAATGGAATTTGAACATTGTCATGTAATTTGTATAGTCTGTTCCAAAAGTATCTGATGAAAATGTAAGCAAATGGATCAGAAAAAATCCGTATCTGTGGATGAGAATTTGTAGTGTCTCTTACAAATTTAATGATTTGATTTATTTTAATAAAAAATCACGAAGTTTCTAATCTTAGATCGCCTTGAAGATGTTTTTCATATTGAGGTTAATTCCAATCCTTTCGCAATAACCACCACCGATTTTTTTCACCTTTTCAATTACAATTTAATAATGTTATTCAAAATATTATTGTTGGAAAAAGTAGAGAGTTGTAAGTTCAAAACTTTGTAAATACAGATGAATGTGTTACTAATTCCCTTTATTTTGTGAGAGATTGCGTAAGAATTTTACCTGAACAGGGTTTGTTTAAACTTTCATTGGATACTTTTGGAACAGACCATAGAATCAATAGGAAAGAAGGATAAGAATAGACGTTACCTTCTTTGTAGTCTCTGGCTTCTTTCCTTCTTGAGGTTTCGGAGAGTTTGATGACCGGAGTCGCCTGTCTGTTGCGGTCGTCGCATCTTCTTTGAGTTTTAATACTTTGTCTTTTGGCTGAAATTATTTACGAGCGGTGATGAAAACTTTTGTTTGAATTTTGAATGAGGTTTGAAGTTAATTGTGAGTGAGTAGATTTATTGAATGTAGAATAAATAGATAGGTATTGAATACTTTATATTGCTATCCTATTTGTAATTGACTATGGTTAAGCCAAAGATAAATTGTTGTATTTTCGATAAATAGATACTAAGTAAAATAAATTAATACAATACATACATGGCGCATAATACCTTGTAAAAGTTCAGCCAGTAAGTTCACAAGAGGAAATAATATTAAAAAAAAACCCTAACTGTATTGAATATTTCTTTCAGGAAACTAAATTGAGAATATTAATAAGGGAAATCTATATTTTAAAGTGACCATATTGCAGTCAATTACACCTTTACATACATCACGGACTGTATACCATGTATACAAATATCATTAATTCATGCCGCACCTCTTAATTAAAATCTCTCCACCAATATACAAGTAATTATCATAATTACACAGATACATAATACAGAATTGGGTCAGTAGTGTTAGTACAGTCAACATGTGCATTGTGCATATTGTAGTAACAGACATTGTGCAGGCCGTTAGCTGTGCAAATATGTGCAGAACACTGCTTTGCGAATGTGGAAATCTTGAATTTCTAATTATGTTAATTTTATTCAGGTTTCGGTCATATGAGAAGACTGGTATTCTAATCTGACTTATTTCAGATCTTACACAAGAAAACTCGTTTTGTTTTTTTCCCAAATTCAGAAAGTAGTTTTTAAATAACACCACGGAGAAGTAAATAAATGGAGTATCAATGCCAACGCATAATCTACGACTCAACGATTGGGCCCTGCATCACATTATGGCATGTATCTTAACTGTGTAACAATCAAGAGGTTGTTGAACTGCCAAACTGAAAGTGATTGTGATTAAGAAATCGCAATCACTTTCAGTTTGGGGTGATGACAATACTACCAGCTATTTGACCGACTTCAAGAACGAAATAAGAGATATGATTCAAAACTTAAATACTTCACAAAATACCCGTTTGGACAAACTAGAGAGCTATATAATTGAAATAAAAACATCAAACTCTAAAATAGAGGAGTCTTTTACGGAAATGGAAAAATCTGTGAACTCTTTTTCTGACCAGTTAACCTCACTCGATTTAAAGATTATTAGCTTAGAAAAAGAACGTAATTCTATGGCAACTAGATTAACTGCACTGGAAGAAAAGGCGGAGTCTTTCGACCGTTCCCTTGTAAAAACGTGCATCGAGCTCCGCAACGTACCCAAGAGAACGAAAGAAACTAAAAAGATGTTGTATGATGCCTTGCTGGAACTATCAAAACAACTCGAAATAAAACTGCAAGTGTCTGACATACGAGATGTTTCGCGACAGCCTTCAAAGAAAGAAACTCCAAATTCTACCCTAACAGTCGAGTTTACAAACACACTGACCAAAACCAACTTTTTGTCAGCTGTTAAGGACCACAACAAATCAAATCCAAATAATAAGTTAAACTCAACTCATCTGGGTATAGAAGCACCAAAAACGCCAACTTACGCTGCGGAACAATTAACTCCCTACTCTAAACGACTTTTTTATCTGGCTCGTAACTATGCCAAGATGAACCAATACATGTTTTGCTGGACCGCAGACGGGCGCATACTGTTAAAGAAGAATCCTGACAGCCCCTCTATTGTTATTAAAAGTGAACTACAAATCCAAACGATGTCTGTATCGACCGCACCTAACAACGTATGACTAGTTCATCCTTTAAGAAACCTAAGTTTTCTGTTAACGGCTATTTCTTTATTTACTTTTTATTATGTTAATACTCTTTCTGTCACTTTATTTAAGTTAGTAAATCTATACTACTGCACACCAAACATTTCAACCAAAAACACTTTATACATTTTTCATTTAATTAATTCAATTTCATGCATATGGTTTAAACACGTTAACACTACACAATGCTCACCATCACACATAGTAAACGTTGCAAAATTCTTACTGCCTCATTCCAACAGCCTTATTTATTACACCCTATTACCCTTAATTTCATACAACAATGTCTAATACGATAAATGATATAATGTCTGATCTTGACCAATTTTCTGTATCCGAAACTCACATTTGTGCCCCCGAAGAAACCAAATCATACGTTAAGAACGAAAGTTCCTGGTTTACAACATTAACACAAAATATTCGGTCCATTAACTGCAATTACCTTAATCTTCGAACCCTAATTCACCGTATGAATATTGACTGTGATCTTCTGGTTCTTACTGAATGCTGGCTACCGTGCTCAAGTAACTCCTGCATTCCCATTTTACATAATTATGTCACATACAAAACAACCAGGCACCTTAATCAGAGCGATGGGGTAGTGGTCTATGCTAAGTCAGATATCTTAACCATATGTGAAGAGCCCAACTTTCTTGGATCAGCCTCGGGCTTACTTCTGAAGTTCAATTCTGACGTGGCTATACTTTGTATCTACCGCTCCCCCTCAAACGACAACATTAATTCATTCCTTACCGCACTCAATAACATTATTCCAGCCCTCAGTTCCTACAAATCGGTTATCATAACTGGAGACATTAACCTGGATATTAAACCTGATACCCAAGATTCGCGATCCCATGAATATCTCAGCACCATGGCGTATCACGGTTTTCTACCAGCGCATACCCATCCCACTAGAGGCAAAAACTGCCTAGATCATATTATGATTCGATCCAGTGCTACTACTCTTACTCTAGTCTACGATACATCAGTAACAGATCATTGTTCTTCCCTTTTATGTGTAAATAATCAAAATAAAAAGTCAGAGTCAACCCCCAGGAAAATGATATCGAAGGTAGACTATGTTGCACTTGATGAATCTATGAAAAACGTGGATCTTACCTCTCTTTTCCTTATCTCAGACCCAGACGACGCTATAGACAAGCTTACAGAAATAACAAAAACAGCCATAAATGAATGTACGACTCTTGTCAAAGTCCCAGCAAGTAAAAGGATATTGAAACCCTGGATTACTCCAGGCTTGCTGCGTTGTATTCGGAACCGAGATTCTCTTCACAAAAAAGTTAAGCAGTCACCAGACAACCAAAATCTAATTATCACATATAAGCGATACAGAAACTTTTGTACAACCCTTTTAAAAAAAATAAAAAGGAAATTTGATTCCGAAGAAATAAATAAGGCACAACACAACCCTAAAAAACTATGGGACACCATAAAAACCATCACCAATACACAGAAAAAGAGGAACCCCTCCAACCAACTATTAACACACTCTTACTCACCCAGACAGTCTTGCAATGATGTAAACGAATTCTTTGTTAACATTGGGAAAAATCTTGCAGAAAATATGAAGAGCCCCCAAATCCACGTAACTCCCCCTCCAAGTAAAAGGTTCGAGAAATCTATCATTTTAGAACAGACTGATCCCGATGAAGTCTTAAGTACCATTAACCAGCTTAGGGTCAATGCTGCTGCTGGTTGGGATGGCATATCTCAAACCTTCCTAAAAAGATATGCACGGACCTTGGCACCTATACTGGCTCACATTTTCAACCTTTGCTTTTTATCAGCTATCTTTCCCTCTTCTTTAAAAAGAGCAATTATTCATCCTATCTTCAAGGGTGGTGACGGAACCTTGCCAAACAACTATCGCCCAATAGCTGTTCTTAGTGCACTCTCTAAGGTACTTGAACGCCTCATAAACACGCGTTTAGTCCACTACCTCGAACACTTCAAACTGTTATCACCCCAGCAGTTTGGCTTTCGCAGGAAGAAATCCACTTGTGATGCTGTCCATGTGTTGGTTAACAATATAGTACATAACTTAAATAGTAACAAGAAAGTTCTCACCATATTTTTAGATCTTGCGAAAGCATTTGACACCGTTCCGGTTTCCACTCTTCTAATCAAGCTTGAAAGTATAGGTGTCAGAGGGTCTTCACTTGATCTCTTCAAGAGTTATCTTACTGGTCGCTCACAATTTGTTACAATAGACAATTACAAGAGTGATGAACTACCCATTCAGTATGGCGTACCCCAAGGTAGCATTTTGGGGCCCACACTCTTTCTTGTGTTCATAAACGACCTCTGCAATCTCCAAATACCAAGTGCCACAATAGTTTCTTTTGCAGACGATACTGCCATCACAATCACCGCAAACTCTTGGTCGGAACTCCAAGTTACTGCACAAGACGGTTTTAATTCTGCCTTGAAGTGGCTTTCCTCTCATACTCTTACTCTCAATGCTAACAAAACTAACTTCATCACGTTTTCAATGACCAATACTTCCCAGCCAAAAACCCTAATCTCTCTAAAAGCTCATTCTTGTCCCAACCAAACCCAGTCTAATTGTCTATGTCCCACCTTATCTTCAGTAGAACAGGTTAAATATCTTGGCATAGTCCTGGACAAAAACCTTAATTTCAAATCGCATATTAACACTCTTTCTGGTCGTGTACGAAAATTAATTTACGTTTTCAAAACCCTGCGACACGTAGCCAACTCGGTAATCATCCGTAACATGTACTTTGCTCTTTGTCAGTCCATCCTAATATACTGTATCTCATGCTGGGGTGGTGCTGCAAAGACCATACTTAAGCCTCTGGAGGTCGCACACAGAGCTATTCTAAAAGTAGCTACGTTCAGACCAATACTCTTTCCAACTATCGAACTCTACAAATCCTGTAGCGTACTCAATGTAAGGCAACAATATTTTTTACATATAGTCCTTCTGCAACACCGACGAACTCCTTTCAAAACAATCTCTAAACGCCGCAAAGACCTTATCTGCACAGTACCACCTACACGCACAGCTTTTATAAAAAAGTTTGCCCTCTATCTTGGCCCATCACTCTACAATAAAATTAACGCAAAAATTTCGATTTACGCCTTAACAAACTTTGAATGCAAAAAGACTGTTCGCTCCTTCTTTCTAAACCTAAACTACGACGAAACCGAAGAATTCCTAAAGAGGTGATCACTAAAACACATACATGCACCACACACTACATAAACTAACAAAAAACTATCACCACACTAACAAAATACTCACCACACTATCTGAACATTTATTATTTTATATATATTTATATATCTTTTTCTTTTTTACTTTTACAAATTGCCCATTTCCTGAATTTATATTTTTTAGATTTAAGGATTTTTCTTAGTTTTTAGTTTATTTTTATTTTTATTGTTGTTGTTGAAAACCTTATTTTTTCAGAACTTGTAGCTGTACAGACTATAATATGTAACACGTACTATTTTAAGACAACCACTTATGACGGGGATCGGAACTGTTTCTGCTAAACACAGGTTATTTTATAACCTATCTAGGAGAACAGTACGACACCCACTAACTAGATTAAGTCCTTTTGCTTGTGCTTTATTTATTACCTTGCTATGTAATCTAGTCCTGGTTGAACAATAAAATGTATTATTATTATTATTATTAGTTTGGCAGTTCAACACCATCCATATTGCTTTGAGTTTGACATCGCATCAATTTTAAACAAAACGCGCAATGGATATTGTTGAATTGGTAAAATTAAAGCAAGAGTAAGTGATGTGTTTCAAAATTAGGCTGGCTGTATCTAACGGTCAGCAAACCAGTAAAAATCCGAAATCCACCACAGACCATTTATTTTTTAAACTTTGCCGCTTCAGCTGATCGCGACTTATAACGCTAACATGAACCCTCCATTTGTCCACTCCTCCGTGACAAACATAAGTTTGCCGCGACTTACATCGTCCGCATCCTTGTCCGGCTGTTTGTCGGACGCGGGGCGGGGAGTCTCCGGCGTTCGCGTCGCTTTCACCTTTACCATAATAACGCTATTAGTTAGTTAGTTAGGGGGTGGGGACAAACACAGTGAAGGGATGTCTTACTGCTAAACTTAGTTAAGAAGTTGAGAGAAATGGTAGAATATTGAAATGAGATATGCTTTGTGACGTCTGTAAAAAAAAAAAAAACATTGACTTGTTATCAGTGAAATTCACATTTTCATTATTTTTTTACAATTTGAAGGTCAGTGCCTTGTATGTTGATCAAAATATGATTCTCGACCGTAGCCAATATTGTATTTATAGATTTATAATCATTGGAATCATCAATACAACTGTCTAAGTTAGAATTGGCTTCCAATGTCATGACTTCATGAATTTTCATTCAATAGGGTAACTTGAACTGAAGAATCTGTGTTGATTAATCTAATGATTATAATTCATACATGCATACATATTTGTTACGGTCGTGAATCATATTTTAATCAACATACTACCTGCCACTGACCTGCAAACTCCAAAAACCGTAAGAAAATTTGTATTTAGCGGGCTACCCTGGTGCTTTCGACTTCATGCTTCCTTATCAATTCACGACACAAGTAATGGAGGATATACCACAACCCTGAGAATTAATAAGTTTTCAAATTTTAAATCAAATTCAGCAGTAAGACATTAAAACACAATATGACACCACAAAACACAAAATGTTCGGCACAAACCAAAGAAACAACTAAATTCTTTATTGACATTGGCCATGTACCAGTCCATTACTGATGACACTAGTGTCTCATTATGACCAAGATATGATTGATGATCAACTTTCTGACGGAACTGTCACTAAAGTCTTCAGAAATCGGTTTAGTAGATTAAAAAAAACCTGCACCAACCATCAGTGTTACTATCACGCGTTCTATTTAATCGATTTTCAATTCAATTTTCAATTAATCGAAACAAATATCGACTATCGTTTAATAATCGACTCAGATAATCGAATTAAAATCGATTGTGGTAATCGAGTCATAAAATCGGAATAAAAAGCGACTATCGTTTAGAAATCGACTCGACTAATCGGAATAAAATCGACTAAAAACCACAACACAAAAAATTAATTGATATTCAGAAAACAAAAAAAAGCACAACAGGTACCGAATAAAGGTACCTGCGATCGTCTCGTGAAACTCCTACTGGGCCCGTTTTCCGGAGTCGGCAGTTCAAAACAATCGCCATCAGATGTCTCTTCATACGTCAGCTCCGGGAACAAATCGTCTTGGTCGTTGTCATCAATGACGAGCATGACGTCATCGTCGTCCGAGTCCGCACTCACCGTTCCGTTGAGTACGTCATCGGTCCCGTTCGTACCGAGCGTGACGTCAGACACACCGTTGTGCACGCGATCTCGCCCGTTCTGTTTTGCCTTTGATGGCTCTGCCTTTTTCGTGTCTGGTTTTTCTGACTGGAATTTTTAAAGGTTTTTTATATAAATATTTGGATAACTCTGTAGAGCAAATGCAATATTGATTAAGACCAATGAATGGGAAAAACAGCAGTGGAGTTTCAACAAATAGATAGTTTGTGGCAACAGATGGTTGCCATAAATCAAAGGTGAATTATACAATAGCAGTGGGAATAAAATTGAACTCAAACCACTACAGAGTGGGAAATAAACTTAGATCGTAGGATCAAACAGTCAGCTGGGTTGACAAAGAAAATCGCAGGAGATAAATGGTTAAACAAAGGACGGTACCGAGCTGATTGGTAGTGTCGCACAGCGTCAGGTTTATACGTAGGAATGTTAATACGACCTGGGAACGATAATAGAAGGCCTATTTTCAGTAATGGATGTTAACAGAGTGGTGGATGATAATGGTAATGATTGAGTGCTATTGCCTTAAGTGAATGTGGGTTGAATACATGTCATGAAATAGTTAAATGTGGATGATAGGTACATGTTGCTCAAAACAATAATAGGCTGATACTTGTTCAATTTACGTACAAAGTAATTTACAAAATAAATTGGAGAGGTGCATATATTTTTTAGCGTTCGTTTAGTAGTCAGAACTCGGAATCGTCACTACTTTCAACCAATGAAGCGTATGTCTTCCACACCTCTACTTATTATTCTTTAATTAAATGAAACTCACTTTTCCACTCTTATCTTCTTTACTGCTCTCTGCTTTGCTCTTCTCTGGCTGAGGTTCAGGCTTCTTTTGTTCTTCTTTCGTCTGCTTCTCAGATTTCTTATCTACATTTTTATCAAGCTTCTCTGCTTTCTTATCTACGCTCTTATCAAGCTTATCTGCTTTCTTATCTCCACCTTTATCAGGCTTTTCATTCTTATCATGTTTCTCTGCCTTTTCCGCAGCTTTCTCCACTACTTTCTCTGCAGGTTTCTCTGCTTTTTCTACTGTTTTCTCTGATTGTTTATCTGAGGCCTTTTCGGCAGCCTGTTTTTCTTTTTCTGCGTTGGCTGCCATTTTCTTTTTCATCTCTTTTACTGGACTCTGTGTTTGCCTCTGTGGAAGGGAGACAGAATTTATGTTATTAACTGAAAATCAAAAAGAGTTGAAAACGAAAGTGTCACCCTGAGCCTGATTTCACGGCTAATGAATACGATTAGTTTACGGTCGTCGGGTAAAATGGCTTCAGTTAAGAACTTACTGCACAAATACGATAACTGGGGCAGGCGGCTTTAGACCTACTTTAATTTTATAATTTGTATATATGTTTTTTACAACTCGCACCTTTGGTAGAACAAGGGCATAATTGTCATAAATTGCCAAAATGACTTAAATATGCAGAAATGCTTTAAAAAGGCCCTTTGAACTGGAGGGACAAAGACATTCGTTTAATTAAAAACTGCAATTGTGCCCATGTTCTACCAAAGGTGCGAACTGTGCATTACCTTTATTACCTTTTCTTTTTCCTCAGTGACCGCTGATTTGCGGGACACCTTCTGACTCATGATTTATCTGTAACAAAATACAAAATTATTTAGTACCATGGATTGAAAGGGCAAATCAGTTCTAATGATACCAGACTGGTCGAGGCCACACCAATTATCGTGTCTTACGACTCCTATTATTAGAGAAGGTGTATTCGTGGTTACAGTTCATAGAAAAGGTGACTTCTTCTTCTTGACTTCTTATGGGCACGGTATGACCTATAAAGCAGCTATGTAGGCTGGAAAAGTGTTAATTGGTTTGGCTGTGGAATTTTATACAAGTATTTTATGAATTGAACTTAGAGAAATGTCAAATAAAATTACCATTAACTTTTACCAAATATTCAGGTTTACAAGATAAATATAAGTCCTAATACTAAACAACGGTATTCGCGTGAACACACGTAAGATCTAAGATAAATAGTGCCGCCATTACGTCCTAGACTCAGACTATTGTGTGCATAGGTGTTTGAATATCCTTTTGGTATTTGAGACACGTTATGTAATATTTAACACACTTTCACGTATTTCGTTAGTACATCGAGGTTGAGTGAAACTGAATTATTTTAATAGTTGATTTTTATGAAAATCCGAATATTGATTGCAATGCAACGAAGTTTATAACTTTCAGCCCAGATAATCCAGATTCGGAAAACGATGAAGGAAAATATCGTGAGAAAACCGTAATGTCTTAGAACTAAAAACAATCGAATATATGTGACATCCGGCAACCCGGACTGGGCCCGCGTAGTGGATTACGGCTCACTCCCCCTCACAGAGAGTAGGCTTGTGTCCCAGCAGTGGGAACATTATAGACTGATTATGCTAGTCCAGATTCGGTAGGTATTTTTTGACTCCCGTACCACGTAATCCAGAATCGTGGCAGATGTGTGTTCTGACATTAAACGTCAGTCTTCAGAAGTAATTAATCAATTAAATGCTTTACAGATAACTTACTAGTAAGAAGTTGGTAAGTCACGAATAGTGGCAATACGGTTCAAAACAAAGTACAAACAGAGTCATTTCACTATTGGAAACATGCCGCCACCTTATCTTTTCGTGAACTCGTCTTACAAATTAGATAATACGAGGGCGGCACTGAAAATTTCGGGAATCAAGGAAGTGACACAACATTACTATTTAAAAATGTATTTATTGCTTTTCGAAGTATTCTCCGCGAAATTTGACACATTTTTCCATACGATGGAACCAATCATTGAAGCAACCATTCCATTCGGAAGTTGGGGTCTCCAAAATGGCCGTTTTGTAAGCTCCTTCAGGTGATGAAAATCTCTGTCCACGCAATTTATTCTTTATTTTAGGGAAAGTATAGAAATCATTAGGGCTTAGGTCGGGGCTGTACGGCGGATGGTCTAATAATTCTATGTTTTCTTGCTCTAAAAACTCTTTTGTTCTGTGCGCGGTGTGAGAACTCGCATGAGCATTGTCGTGATGGAGGATGATGCGGCGGTTGCAGTTCTCTTTACGGAGTTCAGAAACGACCTGTGGCAAAAAAATGCTAGCATACCATTCTGCATTAACCGTTCTTTGTCCCTCAAGAGGAATAGTCGTAACATGGCCGGTTTTGGAGACAAACGTGGCGACCAATTTTTTTGGAAAGTGTTCCAAAAAAAATGGTGGCCACGTTTGTCTCCACGAACGAACAATTTTTGTTGGAGTTAAAGCCAACAAAAATTGTTCGTTCACGGAGTGCCGTGAACGAACAATTTTTGTTGGCTTTAACTCATTTTCGAACACCCAAACTCGTGACTGGTTTTTTGTTTCGGGTTCGTACGCGTATATCCAGGATTCGGCACCTGATACAATGTTGTATACAGCATTTGAGGATCCTGCGTGGAATCTTTCGAGAGTTCTGACGCACCAAGTAACGCGAGCCGCCTTTTGCTCTTCACAGAGCGAATGCGGTATCCATCGGGAAAACAACTTTTTTTACACCTAATTGTTCATGCAAGATTATTTGCATTTGACTCATGCCAATGTCTAAAGTTGCCTGAATTTCGCGGTATGTCACATGTCGATCTTCCTCAATCAGCTTACGCACAGCATCAACGTTTTCTTGGGTGACTGCAGTTTTTGGACGACCTTGACGGGGATCATCACTGAGCTTGACACGTCCACGTTGAAATTCAGCAAACCAGCGATGAATTGTGGTTTTGGATGGGGCTTCATCACCAAATGCAGAAATCATCCGGTTAACACACTGTTTTTGTGTTAAACCACTTCGAAAGTCATAATAAATCATCGCACTTGAATTTTCTCGAGTCAATTCCATTTTCTCAACGACTAAACAAGTTTGACAAAACCTTGTGACAAGACCGAGAATCTTTTTTTAAATAAATAAATGGTATTCGATTTTTAAAACCAAGGAGTTTTCAATTAAAAAGACTTTAATATGACAGGAACAATGGAAATATTCCATTCCCGATACTTTTAGTGCAGCCCTCGTAGGATTAGCCGTTATACTATATAAAATGGACACTCCATTTTTTACTTATCCATGCCATGGAACCAAACCATCACTGACGATCAAAGGTGAATAACACAAAATTATCTCTAGCCCCATCAAATTGATATAATGACCATGCACTTAAGGTGCTAGGCACCTATCAAGGCCGAGACTACAGGAGCTTTCTCTGAGATATTAGTTATTTCCCTTCTAGCACAAATACGAGGCGATGGGTTGAATGAACTCGTGCGCACACATAGATGGCGCGGCGGCTTGGTGTGTGGTCTAAATTAATATTATTCTATTAATTAGGAATTTTAAATTAGGGGAAGAATTGAGTTCTTAGTGGTTTAGAAGCTGATTGTTATTGCATGAAATTTATATTGTAAGATTAAGAATAGGCAGTTTGAAATGGTTTTATTGTACCTGAATCCTTATTTTTTACAAAGAATAGCGTGTTTGTATTTATAGATTCGTTCCGAACAATTAATCCACTAATGGATAGAAAATTGTTATTTGAAATAAAAATCTGGTGAAATAAAAATAAATGAGGTTTACAAAATCGGTGTTCTGTTTTTGTAGCAAAAATAGTGATGTAAACAAACTAGGAACATCGAACATAATTATTATATTTGAAACCATTCTGAAAAAATGTAAGCTGTACACAATAAACGTGATTTTACTAGATGGAGTAACAAGAATTATTGCATTTTTCTCACATAATCATATTATCCTCATAACCCACATTTCTTCGTTTCTTACCTTGAGCTTGCTAAATGTAGCTCTAATAATTCAGGTTTTTTAGGACCAATGAATCAGTAATAAGTAGAACAAATAAATTAGCTCGCCCCCTATTACATAGTGCTTCAACATAACAGGCGAAACGTGGGTGTACTATAAGTAAACATCTGCCTAACCCTTTGGAGAAAAGGCGTCATGTTTATGTTCTGTAAGTAAATTAGTTTTATAGTCTCGCTATTTTCTATGTCTTGCACCACACCTCACAACAGGCGCTTTCAAAGGCCATCAGCGCAAGGGCCGTTCATTTACCACTTGTGTTAACAGATGTTATACATCAATAGTATACACACATACATCAAATCGTGATTAACCCTAGCAGTTGAAGCGTTTTTGTTAAAAACACATTTGGCAGAAATATTCTGGTTTAAAATGACATGTGCTATAAGGGTGCAACAACTTGCTAAAACACTTATACATAACTTGAAATGAATTGTTTATTCTGTAAATAAAATATCGGAATCACTGTTACACGTCGTATTAAAAAAATAAGCTAGATGGATTCGACATTTCCGATCTGACTAACACTGAGAAAAAATGGAGAAACAAGCTCAGGGGTCAGTCTCTTTTAAAGTCCAGATATGTCTGGACTTTAAAAGGGACTGACCCCTGAGTCTTGACCCTGAGTATCTTGGTCCGGATCATGTGAGGACCATGTTGATTTTTGGCTGAAATGGTATTTTTGAGAAAAGAACCACACTGATTTAAGTGGTCCAGTCAGAGCAAGCATGTGTCCATCGTGTAGCTAATTACGCGTATATTTCCCGGATAAGGGATTTCAGGGATAAGGCTGAGATTAATTATATACATATCACAAACACACAAACACACACCTAACCTACCACCCACCCACCTATCCCACCTATCTTGTTACACAAACTGTTATTTTTTCCACTTTGCAATCGGTATTTTGTAGGTTTGATTGTTTGTTTTCATTTTGTAAATGTCGCAACAGATTATGTAATTGTCTTTGGCCTCTGACCCTGACAGCGGGGAATAGATCAAATTTGTCAAACTTTTCTGTTGTGAATGATGGATACGAGGCTTTTGGCTCATATGTAAAGTGGTATTGTTTTGTTTTTTTTTTTTTGTAATGTGCGTTTGGTTTGTGCAGAATAAACACTTTTTCTTTCTTTTCTTTTTCTTTCTATATCGCCATTTATTTAGATTCCCATGTATCCCATCTAATTCTGCATCCCATGGCGAGTAAGTTACTGAGAATTTCCCAATGAAACCAATTTATTACGCTTTGCCCAGTCACTTACAAAATTCATTCAATAAATACTAATTAATTAACGTAGTGATTAAATTATACAGTAATTCCTTCTATATTTGTACTACGAGTTTACATCGAAACATTATTTAGGAAGGCGACGACAGATTTATTTTTAACGGCAAGTTTATATGGGCCACCTGTTACGTGAACTACCGGCATGGATTGTATCTAGTGTGGAGTGTTGATTGACATTTTATGTTTCCTGCATTTTTCTCTAAAGTCTGTTGATGGTTTTTTTGACATAATGCAAGTAAACATAGGCTAGCAAAAGTTTAGTGTTTTGATTTAAGAAATGTTTTTTTTAGTTTGATTTTTAAGGGTTGAGTATAATATGCTCAGATTAATCAACATTACTTTAGTCATAAAAGAGCACCATTAGGTGAAAAAAAACATAAGCTTAATCAGATAAAAGAACATATTCTGAAGAAAGAAACAATAAAATCTTTCTCACTCAAACCTTCCGATACGGAAATCATTGCTGGTGCCGAAAAAAGCATTCCTGTTAGAATGATTGATGGTTTTGGGGCGCTTCGTTATTTTAGTTCTGATTAATCGTTTTTAGAAATAGCTGCTGCTTTGTATAACTTTATAAGTTCAAAGATACATCTTAGAACTATTCATTTGCATCACTAATTTTATAAATGCGATAAATAGTGACACTGTCCGTGTGTATGTTACGTTTTCACTACTAAACTAACAAAAAATAATAATAATAATAAACAGAATTTGATTTGTTTTTGGTATATAATTTGTCAGGTAGATATAATGCGGCAGGAGTTTTCATCACAAAGAAGCAATCAACATTTTAGCTGTAGGCACAGCTTGTTTAAATAGTTTTCGAATAATATAGTTCAATGGTTAACTAACTCGAATGTATAGTTTAAGTATAAACTAGAATACATAAATATTTATACAGTTCAAATCTTCACAAAAGGGATCTTTTAAAATACCACATAAAGTGGATTTAATTATAGCCATAAAAATACTTTGATGTTAACTGAGAAACGCTTTTAAGAAGATTTTTGATAAAACTATAAATCTTTAAATAATAAAACCCGCAAGTCACTCCCTAGCCAGGAAAGTAAAAATTTATAGATTTTAAAATTGGTTTTCACATCTACATAAGTACATACTTACAAAACAAGATCGAAGCTGTATGTAAATCCCAAATAAATCACTCAAATAAAGTTACAACCCACAACAAAAAAATCTAGTTTCAAAATAGTCTAGAACTCTAGACAAAGTCTAACAACAATCACTGCACCTTGCCACCTACACTTTGAACTAAATGCATTGCAATGCACTCCCAAATACGCCGCGACAGAATGTGAAAGCTCATTAGTCAAAATTTGGCTAATCTAAGTACAAAACCGGTTTGTGCAGTGACCTTTATTTGAGAAACCGGTTTTCGATTTTCGCTCAGTCCCCATACAATTTGTGGATGATTCATGGTAATTTTATGGCAGGAGCTGAGGTTCCATAAGACAATGCTCTTTGAATATAATGCCTTATCAAAGCTGTAGTTTAGTCATAAAAGGTTTGTTTCTGATTAGATAAATGTTTTTGAGTTTATCTGGCAACGCGAGAAAGGAAAAAAAAAAGAAGAAATATCGAACCAATACCAGCAGTATCGAATGAATACATTCCCGTATAGAATACCTCAAAAATCAAGCATGGGTTTGATAGAATACACGTTCCTCATTGGACGATTACTACATTCACGTCAACTGTCCAGTTTCTGATGGAATGCAATGTTTGCGCAAATTGAACACACCATTTCTTACTATTCAACGGTGTATTCCGACAACTTCTATCATCTAGATAAGCATAGCACTTTTCTAATATTCTAGTTAAGTTTAGCGTTATCGTCCACCATACATCGGCCAATAGTTCACTTGGTTAATGTGAACGCTGGGACATTATATCAATACGGAGTTACTGATAAAATATGCAACGTGTGGCGACTGCATTCCTTATCACTTGACTGTCATCTTTAAGTTCAACAAAGTTCGCTTATAGTGATGCTCTAGTTGCTAAGCTGTGATACGACTGGTGCCTTCTTAATGAAGATAAGAGCATAAAACATTAATTTGATACCTCTGTTTGGATTAAAAAACTGGTGTTCTTGTGTTTTCTGCCATTCACACATTCAAAGCTTCTGTCTCTTATCATCACCCTCCTGCCCTGATCCCAATTCAATCGAAGCCGTTGAAGCAAGTCTTATCTCTATCAGCCGTCATCTCAGCCGGCCCTCACTAGCTATATCGACACAATATATCATCCCTCAAACAATCCATGCATCACGCAGTTTCCTCCTCCGCTGTTCTCATTCTGTCAATTCCATAAATTTACGTGTGAAATCGCACGTTATCTGAATGGCTGATGCATTATCAAGTTCAAGGATGCCAATAGAAATTGAAAGGAAATTAAAACTAAGTACCTCTCGGAGTCAGGTGTTGATGAATGGAAAACCACTAAATAATCAATACACATTGAGTATGCTACACACTTAGTAGCCACATCACAAACGATGCCTCTCCCCACCTCTTGTCGTGCTCTATATGCTATAATAACACCTGCACTATTAAAGACTTGTTAGGACAATGCTAACGCTGTCGACGTGCCAGAATTATTGTTGAAGCTTATATGAAACATGGGAATCATCGATAAGACGAAGAAGACAGTAGAAGACATTTTATGAACATCAATATCTGCCTAGCCTTTGCCCAACTATGTGAATACCAGTATTTTACATGGATTGACTGCCTATCTGACCTCCACAACCCAGTAAATGCGTTATACGATACCCCTTAGTAAAACTGGTTGTTAGACTTTCGGGCTTCTGGCGAACCGTAACGACTGTCAAAGATCCACGAATGACATCCGGGACCAACCGCTTAAAGTGCTCTCCGAGGCACGGAGGAGTCTCGGTATGTAAAGATGGTCACCCATCCACGGACCAACCCCGGCAAGCATACCTTAATCTGTTGGATCAACCCGTGCGGCTATTATTACTTAGCCACGAGCTCCTCATTTTATGAACTTGAGAATATGAAACTTATCCTCGTCATGAGAAACTAATCTTCGTACTGTAGCATCCTCCAGCCTTGCCAGATGACTGTCACAATTTCGTAGACAAATGCGGTATAAGTTAGCGCAACGATCTCAGGAAGGGTCAAGTGAGAGCGCGATGCGGGTGTCGCTAGGAGTCACGATCAATTAGTACATGTGTGTTGACAGGTTGGTATTTAGCACATGACAAAGGAAGCGTTGAGAATCAGTAAGCAGGATAGTAGGTAGAGCCTATGTGAAAAGAAACTCACTGGAAATGAGCTTTGAAATATTGGAAAACAATGATCAGTTCTTAGAGTTTTGTAATCCAAGGAAGGTTCCTGGATTTACGAGTTTCGTCTCCATTACTCCTCGTAAAAATAGCTTGCTGCAAGGGGTGCAGCAAGCTAAATAAAACAGTTTTGCAGGTGTGATAATGATAGACAATGACATTTTGCTGCTGATAAAAGGGGAATTGAATTTTAGCTTTTTACACCCATTATTTGACCGCTGTGTTGCCGGAAACCAAACGGAAACTGTATCAAGATTTTAATTTATGTTATTCGAATGAACATCGTTTGTTTATTTTCACTTACTTCAAACTAACTTTTGACCCAGTTTTCAACCAAGGGATTAATCAATACCTTACATATGTAACAAGAAGGTAAAACGTTTGCTATGTACTACGAGTAGATAATTCGTCAATTCACGTCAGATAACCTTGGAGTACGAATTACGAGGTTATGTAACATGGAGTAGACAAAAAACTACGCTAATGATTTTTTGTAATGAGTAAACTAGTTTGGCGTAAGCGTGGGTGATTAATTTTGGCATATTCATTCCAATTTTGTTGGTAAGCAGATCAGATAGATATTTGGCTGAGGAAATGCAAGATTGAAACCGATAAGAATATTCTTCTTTCAGAATTTTTCATTAAATGCTAGGCGACATCGCGGCAGATCAAGACGACCGAGGGACGAACTCGGAACTTGAATACTACCGAAAGGACTGGCCCGTAATATCAGAGGACAGAAGTGTGAAAAAAAGGGAGGGATTCCTTTGCCCACCAGTGGGACCTCACAGGCAATATAGATAGATGGATTTAAGACCACACTTTAGACTAGATTGTAAAGCCACTGTTTAGGCAGAGGTGAGTCGATCGGCTGATGCGGAAAACCAAAGAAACAACTTGAAGAAGTATACAAACTACTACAACTATTGGTGAAATAATTTCTAAAGTACGCACGTGAAGAAATAAATGTGCAAGTACCGACTTAAAAAAATCAGGCACGTAAAATTGCAGGTTTCAAGTGGGTTACATCAATACCAATAAATACTAGCTAAACACGAAACTAGAAAGTCTAGGCCACCGATATAATACTAATTTAGAAAACTAAACAAACATAGTCATTGTATTGCAAATACATTTAGCAATATTTCAGAACACACTTTTTAATATTATGTATATCCTTAACACTGACTCATGGACAAAATATGTTCCACACTTGACGTGTTTAGAATATCATTTAAATGTATGCAAAAAAACTCGATTTTCATTGATAGATTTGAATAAAGATAATGCTGTGCTAATGTGCTAATTCCTGATTTTATCAAAGAACTGTATTAAGACATGCGCAGTCTTTAGAGACATACACAGGTTTCTGCTGTTTACATAGGTGGTTTACAGGTCACCTTTGGCTACTAATGGGGCCAGATGAGACTGCTTACAACCTTGATGTATGAATTCATAATTACAACTACATCTATGGTACGAATTTTTACTTCAGTTCATCCTATCTACGCATGCTACCAACTTCTATCTTCTTTCTTGCTTCCAACTTTGGGAGATCTTGCCATCTATTGTTGGAGATTCTATGAAGTTATGAATACCTACTCATAAGCTGACATTTGAACCCAAAAATGCACGTAGAAAACAAGTACCCAAGCAATTTGAATATTCTAACAAAAATATTTAGAAAAGCTTAGTGACTTAACTTTCACATTTTTAAGACCTACCAGCCAATCAAAATAGACCCAGACAGTTCACAGTTACCTGAACAGCGTCTTTTTAACCAAAAAGAGGTAAGTGACTGAAAAGTATTGTCCTATTTTTTGTCAGTTACAAATTTTGGGTTTTTCTTTTTCGTTTTGTGGGTGCATTTCGTCTGGTGCATTGATCTTTGCTCTGAAAGTTGCATCATTGAATTGGTATCCCATACTATCCAAGCATGCGTATATTATATGAAATTTTGCACACGGTAGACTGTAACCTGGGTTAGGACATAGGATACTTTTTTATCCCAGTAGTACGCACCCGTGGAATTATTTCCGTCTTCCAAGCGGGCAATTAGTTTTATAATAAAATTTGCTCATTGAGTTCAGTACTTTATCGGATCTGAAGAAAGCAAGGCTGTTGTCTCTTTATGGGGCGATGATCTGAAGAAAGCAATGCAGTTACTTGTATTTAGAAAGATTGAACGCGGAAAACCGGGAAGGTAATGTGGCACACTTTCAAAGAAAGCTATGTTTAATATTGGACTGCGCGTTGAGACGAGTCGATTATTGACTCTCACATATTATTTCATTCATATACTATACTAATACCAGCTGCGCCCCGCGGTTTCACCCGCATAAGTCTCGAACCCGTGGGAATATCGAGATAAAAAGTATTTATGTCCTCAGCCAGGTCATGGTCGACCCATGTACCAAATTACATCCAAACCGTTCAGCCGTTTTAGCGTGAAAGCGTAACAAACAAACTCACTTTCGCATTTTTAATATTAGTTCGATTATAAATGCGAAAGTTACTCTGTCTGTCTGTCTGTTACCTTTTTACGCCTTTACGGTTGAACGGATTTAGATGAAATTTGGCACATGAGTAGGCCATGACCTGGGTTAGGATATAGGATAGTTTTTTATCCCGGCAGTACGTTCTCGTTACTTCTGAGCTCCACGCCGGCGACGTCGTGGGCAAAAGCTAGTATACAATATTTGTGTTAACAGACAAACGGACATTTCGTATATTGCAGTTAAAACACCCCCTATTAACAATTTAGCATTCTAACCACACAACGCCTCTAAAAACCATTAAACGATGAATGAATCAAACACTTAGACCATTATTTTTGCCAAGAACTTCACAAGAAACTCGAGTTCATCATCATAATATCAGTCAATTAACGGCGGTAACATAATCTGCGATTGTAGAAGTGTTTTTTGGGACGTTGCCATAAGGGTCAACGGACTAGGTAATGATCCAATGTGCCATACTTTGGAGCCAACACGTGGCCAATGACGGCCATTCCAACTGATGAGAGCAGTGTATAGTTTTATTTATGACTAGTTTGAAGTCGATATTTTCTATTTTCAGATAGTTGGTCCGATTGGCCTAATCAAGTTATTTTTCATAGTTTAGGAGTAAAGAATCAGTTGTTTGAGGCAAAGTATGCAACCTGTACGTAAAGAAATCTTCGAGGAGGTAATCCAACGTTGGATCAAATGTGTTGGTGTATGACGAGCGTACTGAAGACTGGCATACAGTAATGGATTTCTAATGACGATCTAGAAACGGATTATAGATTTAATTTAAAATCTGTATGTTATGAATTATGAAGTCAGTGATAACGGTTGTTTGATTATGCTGTTTTGATGTGCTTGAGTTGGCTGTAGAAGTAATGAAAATTAACGCTTTATACTTTGGTTCCTACTCAATCTACCCAAGATCTACTTTAGGTAAACACATACGTACTTTAGTCTCCTGAACTACGAGTTGGACGTTGGGAACCTAACACATCACACCTTCTTCAAAATGTGCATGGTAGTGTTAGAAGTCCTTGGGACTACGTGGTCAATGTAATTTTATGCATGAGTCGCAGCGTAAGGGCCAAAGGACCCATGCTAAGGACCCATGAAGTACCCAACAAGGGCCGTCGGCAATACTTCGGTCTTCACGAGTCGGAGTAAAACAATAAAGGCAACATTATTTCGCATGCTAAATGGAGGTAAATAAGGACCTACGTTCTATAGTAAACTAGCGGGTGTAAAGTTGGCACCTTAACGATGGGCAAACATACCGAGTCAATATGAGTTCTCATTTACCTGAATAGGTAAGTAAAATGGTTTTGACTTAGTAATAATTTATACTAATAATAAAGTTAGGTATGTAGTTAAATTTTTTCGTTTTAATTTTCGATTGAGTATAGATTTCGATGTTTTTGTTGGTATATTGGCATGTGCTAGCTGACATTATGGCAAATAATTTAATGTTTTGTGTTGAGTAATGTAAATTATTTTGCATACTATTGTATAGAATCAAGTTTTTTTTCCAAGTGAACAGAATTGTGCTGCTGGGGAGTTTGTTACGCCATTTCGTCTTCCCAGCTGAAGCACTAGGAAGAGATGAAGGGGGCGGGCGTTATTCGGGGACTGTCTTATGTAATGTTGACGTTCGAAAAGTGCTGTTTCTCAGCCTAGTTTGAATTAATGACTTTTTTTTTTGTGGAACTTAATTATTATTATTAGCCGATAGCTGCATTACTTTAGGGCAAAGAACTTTTCTCAATTCACATGTAGAGAAAAATGAAGAAACGAGCCTTGGTCACTAGCTTGCTGCTACGTGGTTGGACACACCTTAGGAAGTTTTTATCTAAAAAAATTGCGCACTGGATAGCTTATTAGGCCATAATACAAATCTACAGAATGTACAGCGCTCTTCCAATGAATGTAAATGCCGGTTTTATTTGTTTCTAGTCGCTTTCATCAATTTCCCATATGATACTATTCTGTGCTTATGACTAAATAAAATGGTCATAATTTTAGCGACATTGGAATCAAAACTTGTATTTTATGATTTGTCAAGCATTCCTAAGTTTTCTTCAGAGACCTCACCTTACATTCCTATCGCTTAAAACCCCACACTTCCGTCACACCACGAAATGAACACAAAACCACTGACCATGAACTCTATCAATTAAATATCACCATATTCGACAGCGTGTAAAGCCTGCATAAAGCTGTGTACCGACAGGAAGGTGGTCTATTGAGGCATGCGTGTGCGCATTGATGCGCGCATGATATGCATCACAATGCGTTCATGCCGGGATTGTGTGTATGTCCTTAGGGTACGGTTTTAGTGTTATTGAATGTAATGGACAATTGATGGCTAGTATTATTTGTTGAAGACCTGAAAACATGGTTGGAGGATTCAGAGCTTGAAAGCTGTGCCGTGGACTTCATACTTTTAGCATTACAATTAATATGTTGGCTCGGATCAACTGAACGTGACGTGACGTATTTATGGCGAAGACCAAACATACTGGCACGATCATAAGAAGGCCTGCATCTATCATGCTGAACAAACGAACAAAAGTAATTTATTATTTATAATTAATATAGTGCATGTGTTAGTTTTTAAAGCTATTTTATTTATATTTCACACAGCTTTGTTGTCCCCAATAGATGAAATAAGCATGGCTATTAGTTATTTATGGAAAACGTCAAGTTTTCCTTATAAGGACAGTGTCACGCGTCATATTGTGAAAGTATTTATTTTTATACAAATACACACATGTGCAAACAATTGCATGAGTGTTTCGTTGTTAAATAAAATACCAATATCATGTTAGAATTAGAAAGTACTAAGTAGATAGAGGCCATTGAAAAGATCAGAAAACTGTTACCGGGTGATTAACAAGAATAATGAACCTCTAAAATTTCTGTGAAAAAATCCAAACAATATCTGTCTGGTAAAAAATTTGCTGTGCAATAAACATCTATCTACAGAGTCCTGCTACTGAGGGTCCATGCCAGTACGCGAACTCGATCAAATAAGGAATTCGAAGTTAAACATTCACTAGCAAAGTTCAGACAATCGTTACCTTCAAGTCCTACAACCACATTGCAACAAATTACATAGCATTACTTCTGATAAACTTACTCTATTATACTCAAACTATGCCTCACAAATGCATCCTGCACGAGCTATTGACAACGCACAGACATACATCTGCATAGTTCCTCAGCTCTCTAAAGATTTGCAAGTTAATGCATATGGACAAATAGCTGACAAGTTTCAATGACCTCAGGTAACCCTTTTGAGGATCACTTGAGGTTTACACCAAAGGAGGTGTATTGTATTTGGAATATGAATAACTTTATGTAAGGTTAAATACGTTGCAGATTTTATTCTATGGCGTCTTAACGGAATGTGGTTCCAGGGCCTAAACAAAAAAAAGTTAAGATTGTGCTGTCGACACGGGCTTACTATTCGGCATATTATCTTGGAGAGCAAATGCATTTGGAGAATTTCTTTTCCATAGCAAAGATTGCCTCAATATTGATACTGTTAAACAGGTTAGATTTTATGCAACGAAAAACTTGTTGCTAGCGATAAGCATTTTGAGACATACAAAACAGAACGAAATTATGTTCATGAGGATGCTAAAAAAATATTCGAGCAGAAATAAAGACTCCATTCATTCGTACTTCCAGTTTATCGTAGTACACTGTGCCCATACACTATGTAAATGGTTTTATGCGTGTGCCATATCTACACACTTTATCATGGCCGTACATACCATAGGCTGAACCCATTCAGTAATTGGAGCATTGGATCGGTAAGCGAACAAATTGCTGATGTTTACACATTGATTGAATTTCAATTTGATATGCTATCAACGTTGGTGGATCAGGCGATTGGAATACACCTTGTTTCAGTGCAAATAGAAATACTCGGAATTCGTTTTTTAACTTCATTTGTACATGCACTACAAAATTGGGAATGAGATTAGAAAATGAGTTACAGTAAATTCAATAAATGAACTTGTAATTAAGTAAACTCTCTACCTAAAGATCTTTCTGAGGACGTTAGCCAGCGCGTGATACGAGTTATCAAACTTGGTGAAAATGCATTCTTGTATACTATAGCTTTGACAATCAACAAACAGGAAAAGAAACGAACTACTAAAACCGAGAACAACATTTGCGCCGCTTGCACCAAAACCACAAGATCTTCGCCCTTTTCATGAACAGACAGTACAAAAACACCATCGTATAAAGTTTATAAAAACCACAAGCGGTAGGTCACTTGTTGAGCACGGGTGGATGCACGAACGCTCGTCACACTTCACTGGTTTCGATACCAAGGGTCGGGCTACGCTACGCCATTGCCATTAACATCTAGTCCTACTCGAACTAATTGTTGAACGATAAAGGTGCCGTACCTTACTGTTGTAGAAAACTATATAAAACATGGGAGCTCTTCAGAAAACTTTTAAGAAGTGTTTTAAAGAATCCGGGCACGAATTGTTAAGAAGATGGTTTTGGAAGTAGAAGACTGAGGTACCAATACCGATATCGTGGAGAATTATGGGAAGCTTAATAGCAATGGATACTAAAAAAATTGTATTAATTTGTATTGGGCAGTAAGAAACGGAGGTCAGAAACCGGTCTGCTTTTTTTCTCTCAGTATTCCAGTATAATTCAAACGCAATATAAAAACTACTTCGTGTAAAAAACTACAGTATCTATCTGTTCAACAAAGTCTGGTTTGTCTAGAAGCAGGCTCCAAAATACTTGGAACCAACGTTTGATGATAATATAGCACATACCTACTATGATTTAAAGCTTTGTGCAGACCAGCGCGACTTGTCGCGCGACGCGACACCGGTTATTGTTATACCGTCAAGTTTTCTTAGAAATTGTATTGTTCGAGTCGCATCGCGGCGTCGCGTCGCGCTGGTCTGCACGAAGCTTTAGTCAGTTTCCGTCCATTTGTTTTTATTTATTCGAAGGGACGGGCGATGGGCTGACATGTTGACCTTTATTTAACTAATTGAGCTATTACAATGCCGTACCTTTATGGGTTACATATTATTGACCGAAAATGATGTGAGATTGTCCCATCTTAATAAACATGTCGACAGTTCTAAACAATGGGTAATGTTGTGAAATAGTGGAAGGTATTGTCAACAATCGATTCGATCTAAGACTAGCGTAGTTAGTGCAAAACCGACTATATTTCAATCTGCTCGGCTTAGTAGGCTCAATGACGAATAGAATTGGTATCATTAGGCCTCCTACATCAAATCTATTTATGGCTATAAAACCTACACCCAACTATCCCTGCGAGTCGCGTCACTGCTATAATATTGATCCTGGTATAGCTAGCTACTACCTTAAAAAGCACCCAGCTAGTGTACTAATTATTCAGGCTTCTATAGTACTCTCAATCGCTTTGTATTTGCGTGATGCAATCAATAAGCAGGTGACTCCGAGTCAGATTTTAAGCAGGAAAAAATTACTTGACTAAGAATGGGACTAAATGTCGTGAAATAGACATAAGATCTGGTTTCTTTAGAGATCAGTGTCTTGATTACATAACTTCGATAACAATTATTCGGTATTTGGTACCGAAATGGGTGCAAAACTAGTGCTCGGTAGTCTCGGGACCAACAGCTTCCACCTGCTTAATTATCACTTACTGCACAAATCCGGTTGCCATGCTCAGATTATGGCAACACTCGCCCACGATTTCTTTCGGTTTTCAATGGCAATGGCAGACGCTTCCGTAATAGAGTAGACTACTTTTGATGTTGTGCTGAATGACGTTGACGACCGAAGTGATTTAGATTAGTTTATAAGAGTTTGTTCTCGTCCCGTGCTCAAGGTCGTGCAAAAAAAGTCTGGACGTTATACGGTGATTTGTGTGTGCGTTGGCAAATACAGAGGCCCGTGAAAATTTTGTAGGTAGGCGCGTCGTTCATGTGTTTTTCTTTGCCATTGTTCATGTGGGAAACATGAGCAGTGCCGTTATTCTAGCTAGTATGTACAGTGGGTCGCTCATCAGTGAAAAGTGGCAACTTAACCAGTATAAGCCAGCCTCATATTCTATTGTAACTCCTACTAGGTTAGGCCAGCTCGCAGTCAGTGTTACTACAGACGTGCCTACTGTACAAAACTTGGATTGTTGAATAGGGTCTCGGGGGTTCGGGAGTACAAAGGTGACTGAAAATTAGGAAAAGCACTACAGAATTCAGGCAAAAATGATATTTCAATTGTGCCGCATTTTCGCTCTACTTTAAAAAATTGGAAGTAGGTACTTAAGTTTTTATTTTATTTTTCGTGTGGTTAGTGACTAACCTGGTATTAGAGTTTTAAAGCCGCCCAAAGGCCTCTGACTTGGTTTCACATGCCGCCGTGATTTATCTCTCAGGCATGCCGGTTTTCTCACAATGTTTTCCTTCACCGTTTTTGAAGCAAGTGATAATTATACAATACCCACATGAATCCGAAAAGTCAGAGGTGTGTGCCTTGGGTTCGAAGTCGAGACCTATGACTTGGCAGTCCGACGGTCACACCACTAAGCTATCACTGCTAGGAAGTAAGTAACTATCTATGGGCGATTTCTGGGGGTGCCTTTTTGATATTCTAAAAACATTAATATTTGTCCATTTCTAATAAAGGAATTTTCATTTTGAAAGGACATTATCTCAGTTGCCACAAACAAGGACCGTTTAGTTTATCATTCAATTCACTTCCAACTATCTCGACCACGTGGGTGACTAATTATACCGAGTCGTACTCGTGCCTAGATAGTGTTCTATTTAGTCACGCAAGATATAACAATGTAGTACGCTGTACGGTGTACCAGGTTACACATAGTAAATACCTCGCGGTAATTTATGACGGAGATTATTCACTGAATGAGGTGTTACGATTTGATCTGGATGTTATGAATTCATGTGCCGTGGTTATAGTATATTTTTCCTACCACCGACGCTGGAATCTAAAGACAATGTAGGTACGCTTTTGTAATTTTTAACGTGACAATTTTATCGTGGACGTCCGTAAATTGTATGGAAATACGTCCACGTTATAACTTTATCGTGGATGGAAATTTAAAAACGTCTTCATATATTTTCATACATTTTACTTCCCTGTGTTATTGTTATGCCGTGGAAGTAAACGATAATACCGTCACGTTAGAAATTACAAAAACCGCAAAATAGGATTCTTCGTGGAAGTAGTCTACGAGTATTATAAGTACAAAAAAAACATACAGTCGAATTGAGAACCTCCTCCTTTTTGAAGTTTTTGTCTCTGAGGTAAACTACATTTTGGTCAATGAAAAGTGTTTTGTTTCACATGAAATATTGAGTTCCTTTACATGTTTTGAGACTGTGACCAAAACACACCTTGTTCGGCTATCTAATTACGCAACACATTTTCGTTGACGATTCCGACTAATCTGCTTCAATTTGACAGGTCAACAACATTCATTGTGTTATTTACGTTGTTGGGCAGATTGTTTTTTCGAACGTACAAAGCAATGGATTAGCAATCTGCTTCAAAACGATTCAGATTCTGATTGATCGTGTATTACGTAATCAGAATGCTGGTCGACATGATTGCATGAAGCATGCCTAACTTCTACAAGATAATCCCGAAAAATACCGAACTGCATTTTTAACTGCACATGGCTTCAGTATATCTATTTGTTTATACAACAAGTTTAGTGAAAACGTCGATAAGAAAGTCGTCGACAGACATTGGCCAGTGATCTTGAAGTATCCTGACACGCTTGGGGGACCGCATGCGGTTTTTTTGCCCACTTGTCGAGCGACCAGACTCGGCAGGATGGGAATGAACAAAGATTTTTACCCTTTTAGTTTTTTTAATGATTTAGTTACTTTCTTTTTGCAAGCATGCAATATGTGATGTTTCTGAATTATCGTTTGGGAAGGGACCAATAATCATAGACTTGTTACTTTGTTCTTTATTTATGTGACCATCACAGGTTTGGTGAGGAAACTAGTGTTCATAATTTCATGATATTTTTTGTGGTTATTAAGAATTGTTGTACTAAATTAAGTATTGTAGGAAGTGTTTTTATGATAGCCTTGACTTTATAATGTATTCAAATATATTTGCAAGTTAACTAAGTTGCTCCATAGCAACTTACCATGTCATACAAACGATGGAGTTGTACTGAAGAACTAAGTTTTAACAAAACATTCCTTGATAACTTCACAAAAATATTGCTTATCTTTACTGATAAGCAAGTTCATTCATCCGCAAAAACAATTTAAACAACCTGAAGGATATTTTTTATCACTAGTATTTTACTATGAAAATTCTTGAAGCTGTACTAAAGTACTAATTGAAATCATATTACAAAAATAGTATAGCCACACAAAGTTAAGAAACAAAGAAAAAAAATTTTTTTATGTGCCATTAATATGCCACAGTTTTAATCCACTGAATAAATCCTTCAGGCCTGCAAACTAATCGTAAACGCAATATTATCTTCACTAAAGAGTATAAACATGGAGCACTGATAGATAAAGAGGTTACGAACAGGTGCGGCCGAGATAAGTGGAATTATCTTGATTTGCCTGGTCACATCACTAATTTACTTGAGATGTCAACGTGAGAAGCTATGAATGAAATTTTAATTTTGATATTTTCACAGAACTAAAGGATAATAACGAATTGTTTCAGTGCATGGTTTTCATGCTTAAATGATTATTTAATTGAATAAATAATGTATCATAGGCATCAACCAGTTTGGAAGGCAAAACAAGGTATCAATTTATTTTAATTACAATTTCCTGTTTAATATAAATTATAAAAACTGTGATTGAAAATATACTGTTTACTTTACATTGAATATTTTGACAGTAATAATCTAAACAAATATTATAAAGATAAAAGATTTAATTTTTTGTATGTTTGTTTGTAATGAATAAACTCAAAATTTTGATATTTTCAAAAAATACTACTGGACCGATTATAAAAATTCTTTCTCCAGTAGAATGCTATATTATCAATGAGTAACATAGGCTATAATTCATAAAGATATCACGCAGATGAAGCCTCTGGTGGAAATTTATAATAAATAAACAGATCAAGTTTGTAAATCAATTGTTGGGAATCCTATACAAGGAAAATAGTATAGCATACTCAATGGAAGAACAAATTATAGGAAAATAAGTTGTTTTGACACAAACTTTGTAAATAAACAGGTAAGTACATTGTTTTGATAAAATTAATCAAAGCATTAAGCTTATTGTTTTAACAATGTTAGATAGATAGCAAGGACTGACATTTGATAGCTTAATTTTTTCCCGTAGTATTATTAGTATGCTAGAGTTTTTCTAGATAAAAATGTCAATGTAAATGTGGATTGCACTGTGCATTCATTTGAAAAGTTTGATGTGCTAAAAATAAAAGTATACCACATTATTTTAGCATAGCAATCGCGCCAAAAGCTCGGCAAAATTCGTTCTAGATAGCAGTAACAATAGAGCTATACTTTATGTATAAGTTAAGGTCAAAAAGATATAAAAAACACAGCATTTTTTTCACTTCCTAGTAGGAACCAAAGAGGTCCAATTTCGTTCAATTCTTGTACATTTTATACAGATATGCGTTGCTGAAATAGGGTAATACGAGTAGAACGCTGCAACATCGGTTTATATTACATTGGAGCTACGAACGTAATTAGAAAGACACCGACGCAAAGATCCTTTGGGCGTGCGCAATCCATAACCTAAATAATAAACACAAGCACCTATAAACAATAAAAGGTGAATAAGAAAGTATTTGAGCTATTTTCCGGCAATTTTTTATAACATTTCCGAGTGTAAAATTCAAGTTGGACAAATAAAAAAACAATAATTGAAATGATGGCGGGCGGCACAATGGCGCGCTCACGGTTTGATAATAAAACAAGAGAGAAAACGAAGAAAATACTCACGTTTGATTACAATAATCCACAGTCACTGAAAATAACACTGAACAAACTAAATAAACCCGAATTTGGCGTGTAACGATCAAACAAAACGTATTATTTTCGAGAAAGCGTCGTTGAAACACATCGTTTTTCCGGATTCAGAATGATTAGTGCTGCCAAGTGTTGCCAACATGCCAAACAAAAGCAATCTCTGTTTCATTCAAAAAAAAAAATTTATTATGATAATCAAAACACTACTGATTAGTTATATGTATAATATGTATATGTATAATATGAAAAATTGATTACACATCATTGGAGTGTGAAAATAATGGTTCAGTTATTTTCTTATAAAACTCCATTTATAGTTTTTTTTTTACTCTGGCAAGATAAAAAGTGTTCTCAGGCTCGTTGAAATCCCTTATTTGTGGGAATATTATGAGTCTGGCAGTGATAGAAAAATAGAAAATAGTTTATTATCCAGTCAATAATAGTCAACAGGGTAGAATGTACCTGGAACAAAACATTACTCACCTGTATACCTACATTCTTAGCAAATAAACATTTTATATTTCTTCCTACAGCGGGGTTACAAAGTATTATTTGTCAGTGAGCCCCAAACTATACAGTTGAAAGTCCGTGAATCTAACTGTGCGTTCGCACCAATGACTAATATTAGTCATTGGTTCGCACTGGCGAAACATCGCAACAAAACATGATGAAATCTCTAGGTCCTGTCAAAAAGTGTATGGAAAATTGACAGTAAATAGAGATTCCAACATATTTTGTTGTGAATGTTTCGCCAGTGCAAACGCATAGTAAGGCTCGGGATTATAGTTTAAATTGACCTCATGATTTCATGAAAATCGTCATTCATTATCGTAATTTGAATTTAGATAGTTGTATTGTTGATTTTAATGGTGGTTATTCTTTAAATACATATTTTTTACGGTCGAAAATCATATTTTGATCAACATACAACTTGTAAATTGCAAAAACTGTAAGAAAATTTTAATTTGGCGGGGTTAAGTGGCGCTATTGCCATATAATGAAATCTCTCTTATTCTGAATCTCATCAAAACAAGCATCGACAGATGGCATTGGCATGTTCTATTCTATTCAATCAGGATCATTCGTTGCACATTTCTATTGTAAAGGATAAAAAAAGGATGTTTATTAACAAGTAATGCTTATAATTTTATGTATACAATAGTAAATTAAGTAATATACAACTATTTACAGTAGGTACTAAATAAAATTCGGGAAAATACAGTTCTTACTTTCAGTATGTTATAAAGCACTCTGTGGTTCTTACGTGGTAGCCCCACTGAACTGTCAATCGAATGTCAAAAACTCTAAATAAAATAACCAAAAATATAACATGTGCGTTGCGCGGCCACACACGGTATTTGATCTATAAATAGTTATATCAAGTTATTGTTGTGCCATGGATTACGTGCTAGGCAGCGTGGCAGCCTTAATTACCGGCAACGTGACACCAAGCAGACCTAAGCTCATTAAGAGAGCCTTAACTCCTACAAAACACCAGCCTTCACCCAACGTTACTCCAAAGAGTGAATTTGTTGAAGATAGATCCATATTTCTCTCACCAAGTATGCAGAAAAAAAAGGCTATAGTCAAGAAGTCTCCGAAGAGAATATTTCAGAACCCAGAACTAGAGGGTACTGAAAATGGTGAAGGTAATTTAAGTCTCACTAGTCCGAAGGCAGATAAAGTGAAGAAACATTTAAAAGATGAGTTAGAAGCTGACAGCGTGGCTAATCATAGTATATTGAGTCAGAAATCACCTAAAAACAAAGGTAATAACAAAAGAGAATCAACATCAACACAGGTTGGTAATAAAAGTGTTACAGAACACGATGATAATGAAAGTACTCCTAAAAAGAAGAAAAAGAAACAGAACTCAGAATCAGATAATACTGTAAATGTAAGTACTCAATCTATAGGCAATGTAAGTACTGAAAATACTGCAGCTGCAGCTAAGAGTCCTAAAAAGAAGAATCGGAGGCGCAAATCAGTAGTCGCCACAGAAAGTGTTAAGAAAAATGATATCAGTGAAAAATCAAATCCACCTACACCTAACAAAAGTCCTAAGAAACAGGATAATAAAACAGATAGTTCAGAAGCAACAATAAAAAATAATGAGGTCGCACAAACAAGTAATACTAACACTCCTAAAAAGAAGAATAAGAGACGAAAGAAGAAACCAAAGGCACAAGTAGCACTACAAACTACTGAAAATAAAGATAAAGAATCAGATGGCATAGACAAGGAGAATATACAAAAAAGGAATCAAGTCGCAACAAAAAATAAAAATAAAAAACGTAAGAAATCAAAAGGACCACAAAATAAACCAGAAGTTATGGAAACAGATGAACAAAAACCAGAAAGTGAAGTAGAATCAGACAATGAAGAAGAAGAAGAAGAAGTAGAATCAGACAATGAAGAAGAAGAAGTAGAATCAGACAATGAAGAAGAAGAAGAAGTAGAATCAGACAATGAAGAAGAAGAAGAAGAGGACAACACAGAATCTAAAAGCACAGTTAACCCAAATGCCATAACAGACAAAGAATCAGATTCAGAGCATGAATCGGATGATGAAATAGAATCAGAGAATGAAGAAATAAATAAAAAAGTTCTAGAATCAGAGAAGCCAGAATCTTCAGATGAAGAAGATGAGGAACCAGAGAAAGTAGAGAAAAAAGAAGGGGAGAAGAATGAAGGGGGGAAGAAAGAAGGTGGTGAAGAGAGAATTACTGAGGAAGAGATTAAAAGGACACTGTTTGTCGGCAATGTGCCTTTTAGCGTTAAGTGTAAGAAGGAATTGAAGAAAATTTTCAGTCAACATGGACAGATAGAAACCATCAGGTATTTTTTATATTGATTCAATTTTTTCTGGTAATTTTTAGAATTAATAATATAAACCTGTTTTCTAATGAATTTCAGTCTCTGAAGCCAGTCTCAAGAGGCATTCTATCAGTTCATAACATAACATCACCTTATTTCTAACTCATGTTATATCTTCAGGATCCGCACAGTACCCATAAAGGATGGCCGGTACACCCCCAAGTTAGCTGTCATCAAGAATGAGCTGCATCCTGAGAGGACCACTGTCAATGTGTACATTAAGTATGCTGATGAAGACTCTGTTGTAAAGGTTGGTTTTTGGTTTCACTTACAAATATTCTTTCTTTTGGAGCGTTGGCTTGAGGGCCTTCTGTTGTGGGTGGACTTATTTCTTATACTGGCACTTGATGTATTTATCAATTCACAATATTTTACTCTAAATCTGTATTTTGTATCAATTTGTTGATTTTTCGACTACAACAGCAATTTTCAATATGCTGCCTGTTATAAAGGTGTAAACACAAGGAGTAAAAAAAAATTGTAGGATGTGACATCTAACATTCTACTAATTTGCAACTCTGAGACCTGACTTCGTCCCTTCAATTATTCAATCCAAATGAATATTTTAAAACCTTTTTACTTTCCAGGCCCTAGTTGAAAACAACACAATCCTCAATGAGAACCACCTCCGCGTTTCCCGTAGCAACAGCACAGGCGCTGAACACGACCCCAAGTGCTCCGTGTTTATCGGAAACTTGCCGTTTGCTATGGAGGATGAAGCACTACGGACCAAGTTCGAAAACTGTGGGGAGATTCATTCTGTCAGGATTATTAGGGATAAGAAGACTAATGCGGGGAAAGGTGCGTTTATTATTGTTTATAGTACTGACAGAACAGTTCCACTGTCATTCTCAGCAAATTTTTTCATTAAAGTCAAAGCCAAGTTTCTTGGCTTCAAATCTAACCAAATATTCCTACTTGCGATTGCCACCACTTTCTTAATTCTTGTCACTTTTCTCTTTATCAGTAGAAATATTCTCATGGTTAATAAAACGTGAGAAAATAAACATACACGCACTGAAAGTTCTTTGAAAATAAAAAACTGAATAAAGCATTAAGTTGCTAACAGCTTGACTGTTTTTTGAAATACTCTCCATTCCTTTCTAAGCAGCGTCGCATTCTGTGGAACCACTGAGTTACGGATTAAACTTTGACACCTTTTCACGGCGTTTTTGGTCTTCGGTCTTCGGTCAAATTATGGGGTGTCCATCTAGTGCATAGCTTCCTGACGCTTAAATGCTCATGTAAGATTTTTTGCACCCGACTCATACCAATGCCTAAGCTTGCCCGAATCTGTTGGTAGGTCACTCTCTTATCAGCCTTTATCATGCGCTGCACAGTAGTGATTTTATCGTCAGTTGTCGCCGTTGCAGAACGTCACTCACGCAGGGCATCAGTAAGATTCCTACGACCACGATTAAACTCTTTGAACCAGTTGTAAACAGTAGCACGGTGGTGGGGCTTCATCATGAAAGGCTAATCGAAGTCTATCATAACTTTGTTGTTGATTAAGACTACAACGAAAGTCGTAATAAATCATATGATACTTGTTTGTTGTGATTTAATACATTCCCCTACAACTCCCAAGTCAAATAACATCTTCATTTCATTTTTCTTTCCAGGATTCGGCTACGTAAACTTCGAATCAAAAGACGGTGTAGAATTAGCTCTCGCTTTAACAGAAGAAGATCTAACAGTCAAGAACAGAATACTCCGCGTGAAACGATGCACGCAAACCACGACCAAGAAGAAACCAGTTAAAAACAATAATAACGTGAAACATAGTGGGTACAAAGGCGGCAATCACCAGCCCAATCAAGAAAGAGGTGGCTTTAATAACCAGCCTAATCAACAAAGAGGGGGCTTTGGAGGTGGTAATAACGACAACAACCAACAAAGAGGTGGCTTTAGAGGTGGTAATAACCAAGGCAACCAGCAAGGAGGTGGTTTTAGAGGTGGCAACCAGCAAAGAGGGGATTTCCGATCTGGTAATAATGACAACAACCAGCAAAGAGGTGGCTTTAGAGGTGGAAACAACCAAGGTTACCAGCAAAGAAGTGGACCTCCTAGCCGTAATAACCAGGGTAATAGGCAGAGAGCATTTGGAGCCGGTAATAACCAGCAAAGAGGCGGATTTAATAATAAGTTTGGAGGCCAGAGAGATGAGCAGGGCCGCGAGGGAGCGCATAGGCGGGTTATGAATAAGAGGAAGAATCAGGTAAGAGATTGATTCTAGAAATATGTAAATAAATAAAATTAGGCACTTTCTAAAAGACTGACTTGAAAATGTATATTATTGACTGCTAAAAACGACCTAGGCTAGCTAGACTAAATCTAGCTGACTTAATGAAGAGTAGTAAAATAATACCTTTGTTTAAATCGGGCAGCACATCAGACCCCACGAACTTTAGACCTATTTCTGTGCTTCCCACCTTTAGTAAAATATTCGAAAAATTTATGCTAGATCAATTGCAAAGACATTTTAATAAACATAAGTTATTAAACAGTAAGCAATTCGGTTTCACAAGGGGTCGCTCGACTTCCGACGCTGGTGTTGAGCTTCTTTCACATATTTTTGAGGCCTGGGAGAGGTCACATGATGCCCTAGGTATTTTTTGTGACTTATCTAAGGCTTTCGATTGTGTTTCACATGATACATTGGTCAGGAAATTGCATCACTATGGTGTTAGAAACACTGCCTTGGATCTTCTTATTTCTTATTTGGATAATAGGATCCAAAGAGTAGACGTTAACGGCAAGCGATCCCCAGGTTCGCTTGTCACTATGGGAGTTCCGCAGGGCTCAATTCTTGGCCCTTTTTTATTTCTCGTATATATTAATGACCTACCTTGCCTTATAAAGAACAGTCATGAAATAGTGTTATTTGCAGATGACACATCACTTATATTTAAGCTTAAGCGAAAACAGACCGTTATTGACGATGTAAATAATGCTCTCTCTAAAATTGTGCATTGGTTTAGTGTTAATAATTTACTTTTGAACGAGAAAAAGACTAAATGTATTAGATTTCTGACACCTAACGTTAAGCAGGTGAAAACCAATGTACTAGTAAATGGGACAGAATTGGATCTTGTGGACACCACTGTGTTCTTAGGTGTTACTTTGGATTCGAAGCTTCAGTGGGGACCTCATATAACCAAATTGTCGAAGCGGCTAAGCTCTGCAGCCTACGCGGTGTATAAAATCCGTCATTTGACTGATGTGGAAACAGCTCGATTAGTATACTTTAGTTATTTCCATAGTGTAATGTCGTATGGCATTTTGTTGTGGGGAAATGCGGCCGACTTTCAGGCTATATTTGTGCTGCAGAAACGTGCCATTCGAGCAATTTATAACCTAAGTTGTAGGCATTCACTGAGGGATAAAGGAGACGGGGATTTCTGGGCCTGATTGTAATAAGTTGACGTATGGTTAAAAAAAAAGGTTATATTTTTCTATTACAAAATGTGAAATATCAGCCCATTTTACAATCTGGAAATTGAGAAATCCAAAAATTAAGTTATGGCTACGAACAAAATGGAATATCGATTAAATTATAATCGACTATCGTGATGTAGTTTTTTCATACTATTTAAAAGATGCTTTTACGAGTACCAGATGATTAATTCAAACACATTAATTATTAGAATTAACGTATTAAACAGTTTAAACAAATTAAATATCTATAAAGATAAATGTTACAATCGATTCACGTTTGCTAATCGATTATTGTATTTTTAGTCTATGGTGACATGTCAGTCAGTCACTCGTTTCGTATCGTTTAGTGCGTGTGCGTTTTGAGTGTTTCCTCCCATAGTTTTATTGATATTTTCTTCGACCCCTGCTTTCTTTCTACGGACTTCTGATCTTACTTCTTGTACGACCCTTGCTGCCATACCGGACACGGAGAGCCTCGCTTTTACGTTGGACTTGGACTTGTTTTTTTGGATTCTACTACCAGCCTACCGATTGGATATTATCATAATGGATCATTGTGTAAATATACAGTGCCGCTAGCGGCACTGTATACACCTTCTATAATTGTAAAAGTATCCTATCTTTAAAAAAAACAACTACCTATCGCACAATGAGGTTATACATCGCACTTCAAAAATCAGCTGTTTTGTTACGTAACCTCACTTTAACAAATATCTTTCAACTCGGCTCTCAGATTGCTAAAATCCGCAAAATTTTCAGTGATGGTTTGATAATATAGTAGCTATTAATTGACACCAATTTCATCTCTTTACATCCAGGCCCAAGATTGTATGAAAGCGTATCCGTCTCCTTTAAGGAAATAAACATAATGACGGTCGCGTCTCAATATGTATATGAGAACCTGATTCATGTAAAAAAGAATATAAATCTATATTCTAAACACAGCGACATTCATAGCTTAAATACTAGAAACAAAGATTTATTTCTTGTGCCGAGGACTAGGCTCCAAAAAATTTGTAATTCATTTAAGTGCCAAAGTATACGTTTTTACAACAAACTCCCAAGCCATGTCAAAGAACTGAGCCTCAATAAATTTAAATCATTTGTTAAACGGAAACTATGTCAAAAAGGTTTCTATAAAGTTAAAGATTACTTAGATGACAAAAAGGCTTGGGACTAATTAAGCTACTCCAATGTACCCCAAGCAACAAACAAGTGTTTTTAGAATCAAAGACTACATGATACTATATGAGCTCATATAATTGTTTGGATTATTTTATTTGACTGTAAGTCAATTTATTTTAAATTTTGTTTTTCATTTATTGTTGACAGAATCTACTCATTAAAATGTTTTTATTTTATGAGTTGATTGCAATTTGTGCTTATGTAAATTATTTTTGCATTAAAGCATTATTATATAGAATCAAGTTTTTCTAACTGAACAGACAGCTGTGCTGCTGGGGAGTTTGTTGCGCCACTTCTTCTTCCCAGCTTAAGCACTAGGAAGTGGTGAAGGGTGGGCGTTTTTGGGGGACTGTCTTATGTAATTTTGACGTTCGAAAAGTGCTGATTCTCAGCCTAGTTTAAATAAATGACTTTTGAATTTTGAATTTGAATTTTAGAAAGACGAATGCATTTTATCGAGGACGTTATAAAGTATTCAGTTTATCAGCGGAATGCATTTTATCCGCTATTTTAAGGGATCTTCAGAATCAAACAGCAGCAGATTTTAATTAGTTCTGGTTTTATTTATTTTATAGTATACGTTAGCTCACGTCTTTTTCCCATGGAGGTTTGTGGAATTTATAGATCGCCACCTGCTACGATCCCCACATACTCCTTTTGTTTGTTTTGCATTTTAGATTGAATACCCTATAATGAGTACTGACAATAAAATAAATTTTCTGCTTCCAGGACGGTGCGGGCGGTGATGCACCTCCAAACAAAAAACCGAAAGATATGGACCAACCTAAAGAAAAGAAAAGCAGGAAGGAATTCGTTGGTATGACTGCAGAAAAGAAAAAGGTTAGTAACTCTTCAAACCTCAGTGTTTATTTTCTTATTAAGTATGAATTCTGCAGCCGATCTTCCGATCTACTCGGATCGGAAGGTCGGCTGCAGAATTCACCTATATCAAGTAAGGATCGTAAGATGTTGGCCTCTTCATGATCTCTCCAAGGCATTGGAATGTTTTAAGCTGATCACTGTTATAAATAAATGTCGAACTCGAAAGTTCGTAGTCTATTTTTTTTTTTTTTTTTTTTTTTTTTATGCCATGGAGCTTTAAAGCTAAAGATAAATTGATCCCACGTACGCAACGTATGCAACGTATTATGATATCCGGACTCTTGATTTTATATGAAGAACTGCAAAAGAAGCACACTTATCGTATGCAACGCAATCACACGCCTCACACGCAACGTCGACCTGCGATGTCCAGATCGCCATGGGAGGGTGGCGGGGATGTTCCTACGATATTCCTGCGCGTGTGACCAGTGTGTTTCTAGAACTTATGCGCAGCACGTCATAAAACAAATAGACCTTTGGTGAACGCGTTTTGTTGAAGAGATTAAATAGAAAAGAAAGAAAATACATTTATTTAGCACAGACTGTAATAATAAATAAAGAATCGTTGTTCATACGATTCCCGTTTCTGCATTAATGTATGGATGTATTCTCCAACTTATTATCTTTTTATATTCATCTCATGAACCCAATATATTCTCTTCTTAACTTTCATGTTTGTTTTTGTAGCGCGGAAATATTCATTAATAAAAGAAAACCCAATAAATCATCCTCAAACTTACTATCAGAATCAGAAAAAATGACTTACAGACGCATTAGTGCACCTTCTGATAAATTATAACAGCTTCTGATGCCAATTTACGTTGCATAGAGTGCACACCAGCAGTGCTATTCTGTAACCATCTCCCCGTGAAAACTTAGGTTAAATGAGCGTGGAGTGAGCTGTCATTCCACAGGGATTGACACTATTGACAGCTCACTTCACCCAAGTTTTCACAGTGAGATGTTTACAGAATAGCATGGCAGTTCTCCCACGTCGCATCGCATACGTTGCGCACGTGGGACCAGTTCGTCTCTCGCTTAACTATCTTAAATGTGACAAGAGACAGCAGAAAGAAAGGCATAGACGTTGGAACATCATTATTTGGCTTGGTAAAAGTTGTCCCACAGGGCACTATTCTGGGTCCTCTCCAATTCAAGAATAGCATACAACCGTATGTAATCTTTAGTAAGCGTTTGAAATATTAATATTGAAAATCTTGTATTCTACAGAAACACAAGTTCGACAAAGGACAGAAGAAAAAGAAGGCTCTGAGCGAGATTTTAACGAAATAGTGTGTTTGTGGTGATAATGCTACCAACTGTATGTAACTTATTGTTTTAATATATTCATTAAAATGGCGAATATTTTAAGTACATAATTATTGTTTGATTTGATTTTGCCCTTATTAGTATTAATCAATTTTAGATATTATGTAACCAGCCAAGGGGTATCGTTTTACCCAATAGCTGGGTTTACATAGTTTTAGCTTCGTGCGAATTTCACTAAAGAAACTGAACGCGATCAGCACATCTAAACCGCGTTCAAGAACTCAATAGTCAGTCATTGTCCATATTCCACAGAAAATAATGACACTGTCAGCTCTTAAACCTGGTTTATAAACTGAACGGGTTCAGTTTCTTTGGTGAAATTCGCCCTTAGCCTGAGCTGTTATGTTATACGATACTAGAGATGGGTTAATGCCCTGGCATATTGGGCGCATTGAATAAGCGCCGGATAAATGCCCATAAACGCCCAATAAATGCCTTTTGCCTGGGCAAAAACTTTAACAGAACTTTTATTAAATTTTTCATTCAAATAGCTATATTTGAGTGTGCGGAAAAGGTAAATTTCCAAAAACATATTGGATTCTACGAGGGTCATTCAATAAATACTTAGCCTACAAAAAGTAAACGAAAATTTTGGAAAAGTGGGAATTTATTTTTCAACATAGTCTCCTTTTAGTTCGATACACTTAGCCCAGCGATGGTCCAACTTTTTTAATCCGTCCGAAAAACAGTTTTTGTCAAACTCTGCAAAATAGGCCTCCGTGGCGGCGATGACCTCCTCATTCGATCCATATCTATTCCCGGCGAGTGATTTCTTCAGATTAGGAAACAGAAAGAAGTCACAAGGGGCCAAATCTGGAAAATACGGTGGATGGGGCAGCAATTCGTAGCGTAATTCGACCAATTTGGCCATGGCAACGGCAGACGTGTGAACCGGTGCGTTGTCGTGGTGAAACAGCACTTTTTTCTTCGCCAGATGGGGTCGTTTTTTCTTTAATTCAAGCCCTGTAATTGTTTTACCCTTCTCGAGGTAATCGATGTAGATCACACCTTGTGAATCCCAGAAAACGGTGGCCATAACTTTTCCGGCCGATTTTACAGTTTTCGCCTTCTTTGGAGCACGTTCCCCGGTCTGGATCCATTGTTTTGATTGCTCCTTGGTCTCTGGTGTGTACCAGTGGATCCAGGTTTCATCGACGGTCACAAAACGACGCAAAAACTCCGCTGGATTCCGCTTAAACAGCGCCAAACACGTCTCCGATGTGGTCTCACGGTTGCGCTTGTTTTCTGGTGTGAGTAAACGCGGCACCCATCGCGCCGACAGCTTTCTCATGCCGAGTTCCTCGTGAAGAATATGATGCACTGTTCCTTCTGAAATGCCTACAGTCTCAGCTAGCTCCCGAACCTTCAATCGGCGATCTGCCAATACGAGATCATGGATTTTTTTAATGTTTTCCTCCGTAGCAGCTGTTTTCGGTGCACCTGGACGTGGTTCATCAAAAACCGACGTACGGTCACGTGCAAACTCGTTGAACCAATTCTTGACGGTGGCCATCGATGGAGAAGAGTCACCGTACACAGCATCCAAGCGCTCTTTGATTTCGATGCGCGTTTTCCCTTCCAAAAATAGGAATCGAATCACCGAACGATATTGCTCTTTTTCCATTTTTGTAAAACCGATCGACACGTTCGCTTCCATAAGTTGTCAAATTAAAACAAATGAAGGGATTGGAATGAAAATTTGAAAAAAGAATGTGCTACACTGTGGTAAAACTCTTTTGAAACTACAGCGCCCTCTGGCGATGAGGCTAGGTACTTATTGACACCTCGTAGCTAATATCAGAAATAATAACTCAGCAAATAATATGATAATATCCCATAATAGCTCAGAATTATGCAACCACGTCAATATCAACAAAAGTGACCTTACTATAATCTCCCAAAACATAAGAAGCATCTATTGCAATTTTGATGACTTTGTACTTAACTTGTCTACTCTTAAATTCGAAGCTGACGTTATAGTCTTATCGGAATGCAGATTGACCACTAGCAAACCTATACCCCAACTGACTAATTATTTATCGTACTCTACAACACGACAGATCAATCAAAACGATGGGGTTGTGGTATATATAAAACAATCCCTAAAACACAAAGTTAAGGAGCCTGAAATTTCCCAAGCTTCCTGTCTACAGGTAAACTTACTTAATAACACTATCTTATGTATTTATCGCTCGCCCTCAAACACAAACATTGACAGTTTCGTAAACTCCCTCAGCACCCATTTACACAATTTAAATACGCATAAAAACATAACTATAACAGGGGACATAAACATCAACATTATAACTCGAGAAACTGAATCATCACATGAGCAAAAAAATAGAAATAGTTATTTGGATATGTTATCACTGTACGGTATACTTCCAGGACACACACTTCCAACTCGTGAAAGGAATTGTTTGGATCACCTCATGTTAAAAACAAATAAGAAAAAGGTTTCCGCGTTTATTGCTATCCTACATACCTCTATCACAGACCACTATACTACATTTTTATCATTATCTAAATTAAAAAATAACAGTACTCCTAAAAAAACTACTACCATTATAGACTACGAAAAAGCATTGAAATATCTACAGGAACAAAATCTAGCTGAATTATTGTTCTGCAGCGACCCAAATCTACTAACTGACCTTCTTATAGAAAAACTAACTGACTCTTTAAAATTTAGTACCACTATCCGCAAAATCCCAAATAATAAATCGATAATTAAACCGTGGATTACGAAAGGAATATTGCGATGTATAAGAAACCGAAATAAATTACAGAAACAAAACAAACTAGACCCATTTAATGATACCCTTAGAATAACATATATTAGGTATAGGAATTACTGCAACAATTTGATAAAAAAACTGAAACGTAAATATGAGAGAGAGCTACTCGTAAAATCACTACCAAATAGTAAGCTTCTCTGGAAAAATATTAAAAATATAACCTACACGAATAACACTAAAAATCATAATACAGAACTTCTTAACATCAAGTCCTCCTCTCTTCATTCTGTAAACTTTATTAATAACCACTTTGCTAACGTCGGTAAACAACTTGCTAATCAAATACAACCTAGTACCTACATATAATCGTAATTCTCAGCATTCAAAAACCCATACGCAGAGTAACTCATTCGTGCTTCTAGACACTGATATAGATGAAGTGAACCGCATTCTAATGAGCCTAAAGACTGATAGTGCCCCTGGTTGGGACAACATACCAACAAGGTTCTTAAAATACAGTCGAAAGGAAATAGTGCCCATTTTAACACATCTTGTAAACCTCTCCTTTAAAAAAGGAATCTTCCCCCTTGCCTTGAAACAATCTGTCATTACTCCAATTCACAAGGGAGGGGACAGGGAAGACGTCAATAACTATAGGCCAATATCCGTCCTACCTGCTGTTTCAAAAATATTTGAAAAATTACTGAACAATAGACTAATTCAATATCTAACCAAATTTAATATTCTATCACACTCGCAATTTGGCTTTAGGCGTAATATATCTACAGAGGACGCCGTAACAGCCTTGAGTTCTCTAGTAACGAAACACCTTGACTCAGGAAACAAATGTCTGACGGCATTTTTAGACCTCAAAAAGGCCTTTGACACCGTCTCTGTCCCCATCCTTGTGAGCAAATTGGAAAATGTTGGAATTAGAGAAGTTTCGTTGAAATTGCTGGAAGATTATCTTTCGTCTAGAAAACAAAGGGTCAAGGTCGGAGATATTATTAGCGAAACTACAGAGGTAACGTACGGCGTGCCGCAAGGTAGTGTACTTGGCCCTACGTTATTCTTAATCTACGTTAATGATTTATGTAATATGAATATTAACAATGCACAAGTCATTTCTTACGCTGATGATACAGCTGTCGTCTTCTCTGGTAAGTCCTGGGATGATGTAAAAATTACCGCTGAAAAGGGTTTGGCTCAAATAGCTACCTGGCTTAACAGTAATATGCTAACTCTAAATGTATCCAAAACCGTTTATATGTGTTTTAGTATATATCAAACTACCAAACAGACTGACGACCTTGATATTAAAATACATGTTTGCGGTTATACAAGGAACACACAATGTAGCTGCACTTGTATAAAACAAGTTACACAAACTAAATACCTAGGTGTGATAGTTGACCAGCGCTTGAGTTGGTACCCTCATCTCGAGCAGGTAGCAAATAGGATCAGGAGATTGAGCTGGATTTTTAGAACAATAAGACATGTAGTTCCTAAGGGAATTTCTATTGACAATAAACCTCCTAGGAATATTCTGGTTGAGATTTACGTAGCTCTGGTACAGTCAGTACTGACATACTGTATACCTGTATGGGGAGGAGCAGCAAAAACCTACTTCATAAATCTTGAGAGAGCTCAACGCGCACTAATTAAAATCATGTATTTTTTAAACAGTAGATATCCGACTGCTGGCCTCTATAAAACCAGTGACTTACTTTCGGTGAGAAAACTATATATAACTCAAACCATTGTAAAAAAACACAAAGAGCTTCCATTAGAATCATCTAACCTAACAAAAAGAAGGAAAGACATTGTTGCAATCACACCTCACACTAAAACTGTATTCGCAAGTAGGCAACTCAAAAAGCAATCAGCTAACCTATACAACAAAATAAACAAAAAATTAAGTATATACACAAAAACGATTTTCGAATGTAGGAAAACTGTAACAAAATGGATAAAATCACTTACATACGACGAAACTGAGGCACTCATGGAATATATAATATAGCACCAATAAAACACAGACATACACACGCAAACATACATACACACACCTACACACACACACACACACACACACACACACACACATCCACATTCATCATACTGCACATAATACACATACACACACTATTCTTTTTATAAGCTTTTACTTATTATTAAATTACTTACCTTAAATTACTTTTAAAGCAGAAGAAGCACTGTTAAATGTTCTTTAGTTAACTATGCTTTATTATGGAAGAGCGGAACCTCCTAACACAGGCATTATTTGCTTAAAAGGAGGCTCCAAACACAAATGACCCTTTTTGTAAATCTGAAGCATAAATAAATATTTTGTATTTTTTTGTATTTTGTATTTTTGTATTTAATATATTGCAACAAACCAGAAATCGATATAATAAGGTCAAGAGTATGCTTTACCTGTACCCCCTTACCGGAAAATAATGATCCATCTAAAAGTATCCAATTGTCCAATGTTAACGATTTTGATACGGAGATCGACGATTTTTTAAGCGATGATTATGATAGTCAAAATGAATCTAACTCGATTCAATTCAATACGCCTGAGGATTTTGATTCCCGCCCATCAACATCCACTTCAACAAACCGAAACCTAGAATTTGTTGATGTTGCATCTAATATCAACTTTAGTGATGATGATGATGACTGAAGCTATCTACATTGTATTGAGCGATTTCATTACCTATTATTAATTTACGTAATAAACATCAAAATAAAGCCAAAATTATAATTAGGACCACGATGATGGTAAAACTTGACAAACATTTATTTTATTTTATTACTTACTTATGATTATTGTAGTGTCAAAGCCAATTAAAAAACTTCACTTCATTTTTCATTTTACGAGAGTTAAAATTATATTTTCTATAATTACGTATTCGAATTTTCAACTGTGATTTTTTTAACAAGACTGATTATCTTATGACTGAATATTTAATTAAAATTTTAATTTACAAAATACCTACTGACATTAAGTTTCATTTTAAGTTAAGTTCCTGCTTTATTTTTTACAAAACAAAGTTATTCATTTTTATGTCCAATGATCGGGCATTTATTTGGGCGTAAACTCATTTATGCCCAATATGCCAAGTTTATGCCCATTTTGTCCATATTTGTTTTTGCCCTCGACCCATCTCTATACGATACACGATATAAAGTACATTGCACTGATAGACCCAGTATGAACTTTTATCTTTTGGGATTTTTATATAAAACCGCCTCGAGGGGCAGTCAATAGCTAATGGGATTGGATAAAACAGCCCACATTAAATAAAAATACAAAGGTTATTTGGTACAGTATTTATTGTATAGTTGTCATTACAAAAATGTCAATGTTAGCAAAAATAATCACAGTCTGACACTTCTAAGATACAATAATTAATTCTACACGCAATCGATACATTCGCTACCACATCTATCGACCGATTTACACAGCTACTCGATGTTCATTTGTTAAGCGACATCGCTAGACCGAAAATTATAAAAAAAGAGAATATTTTATACAAACGCCACATATAACTTAATATCTAGATTCCTATCTACCAATTCTAGACTCCAAAACAACCTAACTTATCTGTACATCACTAAAATCTATAAAATGATGTGACCATTGATTATTATAGATTTTGAATACCATAAAGTTTGTGTGTTGCCGTTTAAAAAACAAGATGGCGCTGCCGTTTACTCAATAATTATTATTTTTCTTATAACTTTGTTATATTTTTATTATATTCACACAGATTTTTATAACAGAGCCTAACCAAAAATAATAATCATATAGTATTTGAAGTTCAAACCAGTTTTCATATTTTAATCCAAAAAGGTTTTTCGAAAAAAGTTCCTTATACACCATTATTGTTTATGGCACCATCTTATTCTATGGTAACTCATTAATCAGGTATTTTCAACATTGCATGTCAAAATCTTACATTATAATGTCCCTTACCAATGATAGCTAGGAAAACCTGTGTTTATTTCGAGATAAGACATTTCACTAAAGGAAACGGCGATTTTAGGGCAATATTTATTTACCACGTTGGCAGCACCTCAGTAGGTATTCATTTTTAAATATGTTTACTATAGCAACACTGCTTAATTGTTTTAATTATGGATAATGCGATACATAAACAGGTTTTAAATAGCATAAACTGAGAAATAGAGAGAACTCCCGAAATAAACACAAGAAAACACAATTTAACCCTAAAAAGCGTTGGACCAATCATTATTGCTAACATTCCCGTTAACCCTAGAAGTATATCTTGACACTAACGCATAAATATAAGCTACTATTTACATTCCGACTAACAGTCAATTAGCTATAAGAACTAGGACATAAAAAAAACAGTTTTGTTCGTTTTTTGAGCAAAATATAATTTTATGAGGTTGTTGGAGCCAATGAGGTTTAACACACATTTTATTTTACAAAAAATAATCTCCCCAAATTTTTCAATATTATCGAAAAATTAATCGAAGATTATTTTGTTCCTTTCTTTCGAAATTGCAAATTGATCTTCTTTAAAAATATAAGTTAAGCCACTTTTGCACAAACATCCTCAAATACGCAAAAAAGTGACCATGTTTGCCATACTAAATCGGATTTAGAAATCGCATCATAGAAAACTTTTTCTTGTACATTTTTGGAAAGAAAGCCGCACACTCTCGATATTTGGTGGTAACAGGCATAAGCGTGAATTTGGCATTTTGGAAAACACCCAGATTTTTCTACATCTCCAGCCTTTTTTTTTTGTATTTTTATTATTTTTTCTCCATTTTTCTTTAAGTTTCGACAGTGTACAACCAACTTTGACTCGTCTACCTTCACCTTTATAATGAAGAAATAGATAGGTACTGACTAAATAAGAGGCGTGGTCCATGAAATTCTAATTCTTTTCTATCGTAAGCTATAACGTACATAAATAATTTACAAATATACTTACATCAGATTTTTTGTTTGTTATAATTGATATGTCTGTCAATAATGTGATGCAAAATAAAATTAATGTTATGATTTATACAATTCAATTAATTACAATTCAATTCACTGATAGCTCACGATAGTCAAAATACCCCATTTTAAATGCTATTCTTACGTAACAGATACATTTAGAAAACTCTAAAGGACGGACTTTCAAGTCGAAAAATCGACTTCCGAAATCGGACTAATGCCTGAAGCAACTGCAATGGCATCCTAATTTCTTTTGAACTTCAAAATGGTTAATGTGACGACTAAAAATAGGGCGATCCAGGCTAGAGTTGAGACGAAGCCCATGTAGACTTCTGAGTCTGTGATCGGCCATCCTCGTGTGAGGATGGACCGTAGCGAGTTGGTGGCTAGTGTCAGGGGTAGGCAGAGAGAAACGTATCTTAGGATCCAGGGCATGCCCTCGATGGGCCAGATGACTCCACTGAGCAGTAGTGTGGGGTAGAAGGATCCTAGCGCGAGCTGGATGGCGTTTCGTTCTAGCTCGCAAGCCGCGGAGATTACGAAGCCGAAACACATGCCGCAGAGACCTGAAAACACGAAATATTATTTATTATCATAATATTTAGTAACAACCAGCATGAATGAGCTCTAGTATCGATCGGATGGGGCAGTGACTCCGTACTGTGCAAGATCAGTAACCATCATCTACCGATTGCTGAATGTCCCAGGACAGATTGCATTACATAGGAGATAAAAAAATATTTAGTACAGAAAATCAGCCATTAATACTAAATTAAGTTAATCCTTTCACTCTGTCTTCTCACAAAACCGCAAATATTCTAATATTATTGTCTTGTATTCATCAGCAAACAACTCCAATCCAGGGTTGGTTGTTGCACGTTAAGATTACTCTCATTAAGTATACCCAGTCTTTTCGGCACGACTTAGCCCACGTTCGCACGCATGTAAAAATATCGCGGCGGGCTTTTGTTGCGCACTGGATTTTCAACTCTCGGTCAATCCAACAGAGTGCATCCCAGCGCATCGAAAAAGCACTCAGTTGTATATTCAACTCTCAGCCCTAAACAGAGCGTTAAAAATGCAGTGTCCGAAAAAAATGCTGAGGTAAAATATTAGCCAGTCATCAAGGGGTTCCAGGATTTACTACCCAGGGTACAGGGTACCTTTCGTGGAGGCTTTTTTAATACATCATACATAAAAAAATCCCAGATCGGGTAAAGTGTTATTGGGTTTTTCCATCAGGAATTTCTCAGTAGCCCGGTTGCTCGCCTCCTGTTACATGGGACTTTTAAATATAACTTGCGAAATGTGGGTGTACTTTAGGTAAGTAGACCCCTGCTTAACTCTTCGCAGAATACAGTTATGATGTTATGTGTAAATACAAAATATTGTAGTCATATCCAACCAAGGCTAAATACAAAATATTGTAGTCATATCCAACCAAGGCTAAATACAAAATATTGTAGTCATATCCAACCAAGGCTAAATACAAAATATTGTAGTCATATCCAACCAAGGCTAAATACAAAATATTGTAGTCATATCCAACCAAGGCTAAATACAAAATATTGTAGTCATATCCAACCAAGGCTAAATACAAAATATTGTAGTCATATCCAACCAAGGCTACTGTTAAGCCTTTTCAAGGTTCGTTTCTGTTCTAGACATAAATGTCCAAATTCCAAACCATTTATAACTGACATTATGAGGAAGTTTCCGCGTTGGTAAAATTTACTCATTGCCGAGTTACTAACATTTTATAGTTAGAGTGATCTTGAACTTAACGTTATGCAAATAATAATGAGATTAAACTTGAAACCACTTCTAACAACGCATTATAGATGTTTTAAATAGCCTTGAGAATTAATTTAATAAATAATGGTTTGTGGTCACACTAAATTAAGTTAGGCGTATCAAGGAATGTCTAATCACGAATATGACCTTTTTTAACCAATTTTTATTTTCTTTTGTATAATGCTCCATGACTAAGTTTAATGACCGCAAAAAATTAACGATTCGAAGATATTAAAGTTATTCTATGACAAATTGTGCGTCATAAAGTATGACAATTGTTATCTTGTATTTAATGACCGCAAAAAGTAAAGACATTAATGGTGGTCACACTGGTCATTATAAGAATTATGTGCATTATGTCAGTACCTATTAAGACTAAGTTTGTGTATAAAACTTTGACATGTAATGCGACATGCGACCACTTGAGTTAGCAACTATATTAGTAACTAGTTGATGCCCGCGCCTTCGACCGCGTTCACCCTTATTCTTAAATAAAAAAAGTTGCCTAATTTACTCCTTATAACATCAGCTGTCTGCCAGCGAAAGTCCCGTCAAAATCGGTCCAGCCGTTTCTGGAGATTAGCCGGAACAAACAAACAGACAGACAAATTTCTTTTGGTAATGATTACTATATAAGTTCCGTATACTTTCTTAAGCATTTAGTCAAAACTTATATTCTGACATTAGATACAGTCACTTCAATGTTATTTATTTGTATGTGTAGATACTACAAGTAGGTATAATCTCCTGTTTTGAACGTTTGTGTAGGTTTTTCTCACGAGGTGAAACTAAAGTTCAATGGTATATTACCTATAGTGTGTTTTAAAAATCACTGACTAATCAAATTGCTTTAAAGTTTTTTTTTTTTGTTAGTAGCATCATAAAGCTGTCGATAATATATTTTTTGTAACTTCCAGCATCGGTTATAAAACGTCAGATTTGCATTTAATTAACATAATAATATCGCTAAGATTTTTTTTTTTTTTTTTTGTTTATCTAATATAGCTTTCACTGATATTTGTATGTCATCAATGACAAAACATAGCGACATGTATAATAATTATTAGACCTTAACCTACCTATGTTTTACAAATAAAAAAATACGTGTGGCACTCGAGGACTGCCGCGGTAAAGCTATTGCATAGCATATATTCAAAAATAAGAAGATAATATTGTTGATTTAAAATATTTTTTTTAAAAAATACCCCTATACCCCCCCCCCCTAAATCGCAGAATTTACACAACCGTCAATGACGTCTGCCCTCACGCGTCTGCCCGCGTTCGGGTCCATCCCGCCCCTCCACCCTCGTTCTGCGCGCCCGCCGTCGACTCATCGCAGGTCATTCTTATCGTTCTAACTTTTAAAATATTAGTCCAAATTACTTAGTGTAAAAGACAAATTTTATCTACATTAAATACCGAAAGCGATGAAGGTATTTATTTTGATACGAATTAACTAAATACTCTAAAATATGCAACTTAAAAAAAGTATTCAATTTAAATGTATTTATAGCTCACTATTTTGGCTATAATGGCTTCCACATAAAAGGTAGATATATGCTGTCGCGGACTTTTATTTAGAACTCTTTAAGACAAACAACCCCACAATACATTCTTTTCATGTAACTCCAGCGGTTTAGGCAGCGCACGCAAAGATAGATCTCAGAGGGCAGGATTTTTTCCGACTTACTGGATACTTATCGTTATATTATGGCTAAATCACATAAAATCTTTATAAATTGTAGCCTATGTGTTATTCTGATATATAAGCCACATTACTGTAAAGTTTCATTAAAATCCGTTCGGTAGTTTTTGCGTGAAAGAGTAACAAACATCCATCCATCCATCCTCACAAACTTTCGCGTCAGGTTTTTTTTTTCGTTACGGAATTTCTACATTCGGTCGCCGCGCTCAGAGTCTCCGATAAAAGCTATGCAATAGCTTAAAAATTCTGATTCTGATTCTGATTCAGGAATTTGTCAGTAGCAGCCCGGAGTTTGGGTTTGTGCCCGGTTGATGGCATTAGGCTCGTCCCCTTTGACATGGGACTTAGACCTAACTGTGGTTGTCGTATACACCTCTGCCTAACCTTTAGAGGATTACAGGCGTGATGTCATGGTGTTTTGTAGTCTTTCCTTTGACCACTATGCTTCGATCAACAATACTCCTAGATAGATCTTCGATGAGCGCACCAAAAACGGCCGGAAAAATAAGACCACAAATAATGTTGTTGTCTTATCAAGCAACATAGTTATTTCAACTTTATTGCTTAGAACATATGTTTTATTTTTCCATAAATATAACGATAATAAACGTTATGTTTGAGTGGTAAGGTTTATAATCAAGTTATATGCCGCCAAAAAAGCAAGTTAAAAGCAAGCAAGCTGCAAGTTATGTAGTTGTCCGCCTTTGTACTTTTTTGAGTGTGAAAAGTTTTAATAAATAAATATGTCAATCGCGGCCATTTGAGTGATGTGTTTTTATTCCTTATCCTTAATCAACTGCCATTGTTGATCGAAGCCACTACCTCATCAATGTCGAGCATGCGACATTGTGGGTTACCTAGAAACAACCTATTCACTTGTAACTCACACTAAAACAACAACAACCACACTACTCACCCTGCAGTAAAGTCAGCATGATAACAAAGACAATATTTCCATTATTCTTGACGCCGAACACGGAGATCATGAAGATCAGGACCAGGGCCGTCTGCCCACACATGACCACGAACTGCGTGACGACGTGCGAGAACAGGATCTCTCCTGGGGACACTCCAGCAACCCAAGACCTGTCCAGCAGACCTTCCATTCGTTCTACGATCAGCGCTGATGATGTGAGGGCGACGGCTAAGAAGAACACGATTCTGGAAGAGAAATGGTGATGATTAGTTTGAGGACCTGTTTTAGTATCTTTATAGGCAGGATCTATTAGGTAAAGGGTTCCGATTGTGCGATTTGGCTAAGGAACCCTAATAAAAAAAATACGTGTGGCACTCGAGGACTGCCGCGGTAAAGCTATTGCATAGCATATATTCAAAAATAAGAAGATAATATTGTTGATTTAAAATATTTTTTTTAAAAAATACCCCTATACCCCCCCCCCCTAAATCGCAGAATTTACACAACCGTCAATGACGTCTGCCCTCACGCGTCTGCCCGCGTTCGGGTCCATCCCGCCCCTCCACCCTCGTTCTGCGCGCCCGCCGTCGACTCATCGCAGGTCATTCTTATCGTTCTAACTTTTAAAATATTAGTCCAAATTACTTAGTGTAAAAGACAAATTTTATCTACATTAAATACCGAAAGCGATGAAGGTATTTATTTTGATACGAATTAACTAAATACTCTAAAATATGCAACTTAAAAAAAGTATTCAATTTAAATGTATTTATAGCTCACTATTTTGGCTATAATGGCTTCCACATAAAAGGTAGATATATGCTGTCGCGGACTTTTATTTAGAACTCTTTAAGACAAACAACCCCACAATACATTCTTTTCATGTAACTCCAGCGGTTTAGGCAGCGCACGCAAAGATAGATCTCAGAGGGCAGGATTTTTTCCGACTTACTGGATACTTATCGTTATATTATGGCTAAATCACATAAAATCTTTATAAATTGTAGCCTATGTGTTATTCTGATATATAAGCCACATTACTGTAAAGTTTCATTAAAATCCGTTCGGTAGTTTTTGCGTGAAAGAGTAACAAACATCCATCCATCCATCCTCACAAACTTTCGCGTCAGGTTTTTTTTTTCGTTACGGAATTTCTACATTCGGTCGCCGCGCTCAGAGTCTCCGATAAAAGCTATGCAATAGCTTAAAAAGTTTAAATAATTTGTAATATTTTTCTCCTAGATAAGTTAACAGAGGCCTATTTGAAAGTGGAAGATTATAGGTTTTCTTATATTCGGATAGGCACTATCTAGTAGATTAACAAAAAAATACAAAGAATTTGAATAATATTATCTGCTAGATAAGTTATCAATCATTTAGGAACGTAGCCACTGTATCCAGAGTGCCACTTGGCGCTCTCTACCAAATAAAATGAAGAGATTTAGTAAGAAGTTACCTGCCAAAGTCTTCGTAATAACTCCTCTTCGGGCAGTGAATAGGCCTACATAATAATGATGTAAAACTTACGTCAAAATAACTCCAGGAGCGACGAAGTCAGTGAAGGAGGGGTTCTTGTTGCCGTAGATAGGGTCCATGAAGTCGATGGGGATGTCGCCTAGCTTCGGGTTGTATTTACACGTCTGTAGCAGGTCCTGGAAATAAGCATTATAATGTGTTAAATGATGGATTGTAAACATGGAAAGTAAAGTTATGCAGACTGGTCTCGACTTCTTTAGTTCAGAAGTGCTGAACCTATAAATCGAATGCAAAAGGTTACAAAGGGTAAAATTTTTAAACTCTAAATCAAGTAAACTTTAAGTAAATGTGGCGGCATCTACATCGCCACATGCAAACTACGTATCACACTGACGTCACGCAAAATCCTGCATCGCGCAAGCAGGGTTTACCGCGCGACTATCTTATATACAACGTCCCGACATCAATCGACGGGCAGTTGCCCACCAGATCGATCCTTCCTTTTCTATGGAGGATGAGTGAACTTTACATCCTGTTCCTCATACCTCTTTATGTTAAATAAAAAAGAAAAAATGTTTTTACTCATACATAATGTTTTCATAAGACATTGTTACCTCTGCCAAACTGTAAAGAGCCACGCGTTCGATTTTGGAGAAAAATTAATCATGGAATCGACTTGCTCTTTTTTGAAAAAATATGTTAGCCTTATGAAGATTATCACAACGAATTCATCAGAAAGTGGCGTAGTGTTTTGCATTTTTGTAGTTTTTTGGCGTTGTTTTTTGTATTTTCTGTGTCCAAATAAACATTATTCTTTCTTTCTTTCTTTATTTTCCCTTACCTTAGCAAAGTCCCTGTACGAGAACTGTATGTCCCTGTTGAGCATGAGACCGATCTGTTGGTTGGACATGTCGAGCCAGACTTGCACCTCCGAGGATATGATGGTCTCGTTGTCAGCAGTATCCGCTGTGGACAAATGTAGTTATAGTTTGAGGAGCTACTTAGAATGTTATCATCATCTGCCTAGCCTTTTCCCAACTATGTGGGGGTCGGCTTTCAGTCTAACCTTTTACTGTATGTTCCAAAACTATCTGTTGAAAGTGTAAACAAACCCTGTCCTGGTTAAATTCTTACGCAATCACTCACTAAACGGAAATTAGTAACACATTCATCTGTATTTAGAAGACCACACCATCGTTCACCACTTTTTCCAACAATTGTTGTTTGAATAACATGATCAAATTGTAATTGAAAATTGAGGTTATAAAATTAACCTCAATATATTTTAAGTGATTTAAGATAAGAATTTCGGGTTTAAGTATTCAAATACGTAATCAAATCAAAACGCTCAACTTATAACTGTCCCTCTGAATTGGCATCCACAGATACGTTTTCTCATCCATTTGTTTACATTTTCATCAGATACTGTTGGGACAGACCATAATATTCTTCATGGTAGGATTTCTAACTTGCTCCCTACATTAATATCACTTTAAAACTCACCCAAAGCCAATCTCGCAACGAGCGAGTCGGTATAATTCTCGTTAAAGTACAGCGCGCCCCAAGCCTGGCCATCTTCGACCGCTTTCAAGGCTGATGACAGGTCGGCGTAGTACTCCTTTATAGTATGGTTGTTGAGGTTGTCCAGGTATCGACACGAGAGGTTCTTCATCGAACAGGACGCGTTGTAGGGACAGTTGCCGTCGATTATGCGGACGTCGTCGTTTACTATGGCCTGCGGAGAGAAGGGTAGCTGTGAGTCAAAGGAATTAAAGCAATGACTTTGGCCAGATTCAGTAAGCGAATTAGTGACTTCTAATATGCAAGATCGAATAGCGGTTACTCTGTAAAGCAATTCGATCCCCAAGGCTATCGAATAGTGGAAATCTAAATATTTTTAACCGTCTTCTAAAAGGAGGAGGTTATCAATTCGGATGTTTTTTTAAGTGTATTTTCGGGCATAACTCCGTCATATAGACGGATTTGCAAAAACCAAAGACACTGTTTTGTTTTTGTAAACAACTTTTTCATTTCCATTATTGAAAATTGTTAATTTTAAACTTACAGGGCATACCACTATCTACTGCAGCAGTTGTATTTTCGTCATGCTTCGGTGTGAAAGACATATTTACCATTCCAGGAGTGTCACTTCTCTCAACTGCCCATTTTACTTGTTTCCTTTATCTTTGTAACTGTTACTAGATACAAGATTGATGCTTTCTCTTTTTGTAAGTGTACTCACCAGCCTCAACCCACTAGGGTCCCTTCCGATGGCCAGACAGAACAGGATGACCTGCATGACGGGCAGCACGAAGATGAACAGCATCACGCCGATGTTACGCCACATCCGAAGGAAGTTCTTCTGGATGAGAGCCTTTATCTTGCCACGAGACGTGAACTGGAAGGGAGAGGAATTGATGTAGAATTTTTGTGGAGGCAATGGGGCAGATATTTAAGGGCACACAGAATACAGAGGCCTAGTTTTTCCGGGTCTAGATGAATGTGGAGATTTATGTTTGTGAATAAAATCATATTGTCTGTATAATTACTTATTGTCAAAGTTTGTTTTTTGTTAATCAATATTTTATTTATTTATATTAGGCGACAAACTGGAGAATTTGTTCGAGATTTATATTTTAAAATTCGCCATTGCAAGGTGCGCTGTGAACTGCCTTCATATTTTGGACATCTCGTAATAATCTGGATGTATTTCGATGGGTAGACTTTGCAGTAGTTCTAATAATGATAGATGATAAGCAATACTTACGTTCAGACAGTCTCCGCAGTCTTCACAGTCAGGCGTCACGTCAGTCACCTTGCCAGGAATCTGAAACATGCCATCATATTTATTAGTTTGGGTTTAGCTTGAAAATTTGAGGCACTCCAAGTAATCCTCCTAATATGCCCAGACAAATACAAATTTAAAAAAATATTCCTTTTCTATCAAAATCAAAGAGGTTATCAACTCGCAAGGGGGAAGTAAAATATTTTTTGCCAGAGAAATTCACAGGACTCGTCAAAACCTAAGACACAATTCTATACTTACATCACCATTTGAGCCGGCCCCATTGTCCACTATCAACACCTCCTTGCTCTGATGGAACACCAGTCCCACGACCTGAGCATCCTCCGCCGCGTAAGGCGCCTCCTCTCGCTTCGACATCTTGTTCAGCCCCAGGCCTCCGCCCGTTACATTGAGCTCCACAACTTGGTTCGCTTGGCCTGGAAGAGAAGGCACGTTTTGTTGGGAAGGTTGCTCCACTGAAAGGAAAAGGGGGTTTTTAGATTTCTGTGAAGAAAGAAACCTAAGAATAGATTAAGATTAGGTGAGGAAAGAGGACAAAGTAAATAGTGTTATTTGATAGCGCTAGCTCGTTAGGACGAATTGAAGATAGTATAGTGCCTACACGGCTATACCATGTCGATTCGCCCTAACAAAGCCCTATACTATAGGATTGAAAACCAGATGTGACTTGGAGTGTTGAAATACAGTCGAATTTTCAAACGCAACTTAAGTTTAGGTCCCCGGTAAGTCTTATGCTGTACCAAACTTTGTAAAATTAAATATCGTAGCGATAGATAGAAAATAACTTCATAATTACATTAACACAATGAATATCGTTTGAGAATTTGGAGGAATGGTGGTCATATATATTGATATTGATATATATGATGATTTTAGGGTTAATCCAACTCTTTGACATTGGTCAAAGAGTTGGATTAACCCTAAAATCATGGATCACCTTAGGCTAGGCGCAAACGAGCCACCGGCCACAGCCATCCACCGGTAGCACAGCGAGTTCACATGATGATTCATAATGTGAACTGCTTGTCGCTGGCCTTAGTCATCATTAGATAATAATGACACCAGGATTTTTATACAGTCACCAAAATGGACAAAAACTTGACACAGTCATCTCTACAAACATTTTTATAATCATGAAGGAAATTAACAAATTCATGTTTGATATTCCGGTATATAAAATCGTGTGATATCTCAACATAGCATCTTATTATGATCATCGTTTTTCCTATGTGAAGAAATATTTTATAGTCACGTGCAATGAGGTAGAAAATAAACGGAATGCTTTCTTTGTGGCTCCGAGGGAGAGAGTGCTACACGAGAATGGACATGCTTATTGCATTTGCAATTATGGTTTCTGTTTGCTTGGTCAGTTGTAGATTTGAACTGTTTTCCTGCAAGGAGACGTTCTACATTTGTGTTCTATTTAAAAGATGGAATTTCAGAATATCGTCTCATTTCAAAATAACGATGAATTTCGTGAGATAGTAAGGGATTTTTTGAACTGCACATTGCCTATTAGCATAAGGCTCGCCTCAAATGACATGGGACCTGTAACGTAACTGCTCACGTACTGCAGACACACACCTATCTATGCAGGCAATCAGGCATTACGTTTTTGTGTGTTGTAGGTCAGTAGGTAGGTATCTTCATGTAATATTATTGTAAATTTTATTCAAACAAGAATTTTCTCCAACATATCAATTATATCGACGATGCAGCAAGAAAAACTCAGATGATTGGAGTCCATCAAACAATAGTGCGACAACCTTGACTCAACAATTTTCTTAGTCGTCAATAGATACCTATACCTACAACGCAACTTATTCATTATAAGTTAATTATTGTCTTCGAGATGTGAACCAATCCCAGGCTGGGATAAAACAAGCGCCATCATTGCGTAAAACACTCACAATCCGAGAGTTTTGCAGGATATAGCAAATTGATTGCTTCATAGGTTTGAAAAATTCGTCTGGTCAACAACGTAAATAATACAATGAACTGGTGAACTGTCAAAATGAAACCAGTCATTTTATATTCAAATATCTGGGACATATGCTTACCGACGACCTGAAGGACAATGTGGATATTGAGAGGGAGCGCAAGGCTTTGGCGGTCCGCGGTAATATGTTGGCTTGTAGATTCGCTCGCTGCACGGACCAGGTAAAAATAACGCTTTTCAAAGCATATTGCCAGGGTCTGTACACGGGTGGTTTGTGGATCAACTACACCAAAAGGTCGCTAGATGTCCTGCGCGTCCAGTACAACAATGTTTTTAGAAGACTCTTGAGACTGCCCCGGTTCTGTAGTGCGTCAGAGATGTTTACGCAGAACCGTACTGACGGCTTCCATGCAATTGTGCGGAAGAAAATAGCGTCGGTGGCAGCTAGAACCCGGGCCAGTGGCAACAGCATTCTAGAAACAGTGAGTGAGAATGTGTTTTCCCCTTTTAGGAGGCTTTTTGTGGAGAGGATGACCGGTTGAGAAACTGGGTTCGTCTTCTTTTGTATTTTAATTTATGTATATACTAACACTAGGTATAAGGTACTTTACTAACACTACGGATCTCTGTTATCTGAGTATTTGAAATAAATTATTATTTCGTTTATTTCTTTATTGGACATATAAAATACATTTTTAAATATTTCTTAAAAAGAATATAAAAAACATTTAAAAATATAAAAAATAGCGTTCCGCCGGTATCGGGAGCAGGGTCCAAGCTACCGGTGGTTAGGGCTGCAGAGACAGGAACCTCCTCACTATGCGAGCCGTATCGAGGAGTACTGCCTTCTGGATCAGGCCCTTGATCCAACCGCCTAACGAGAGCCTCGAGAGATGTTGGTCGAGGCTTTCGGCCATCAGGCCATTGGCTGTTACGACAATCGGCACAATGATAGCCGAGCTCACATTCCACATGTCGACAACCTCGTGTGCTAAGTCGAGATATTTTATTTGTTTCTCTTTCTCAGCTTTCACGAGGTTCCCGTCATGTGGGATAGTAACATCGACTATCATTGCGCGGCGCGCTAATCGGTCTATCACCACTATATCAGGCTTATTGGCAGCAATAGTCCTGTCAGTAATGATAGACCGATCCCAGTACAACGTGACATGGTCATTTTCGAGAACTGGGTCGGGCACATACTTGTAGTACGGTACCTCAGAAACCACAAGTTTGTATTTCAAAGCAAGTTGCTGGTGAATAATCCTGGCTACTTGGTTATGTCTGTGCAAGTACTCGCCGTTAGCCAGACGACAACAGCCAGAGATAATATGTCTGATGGACTCACTCAAATTATTATTATTATTATTATATTTTCACATAAACACAATTACCACGTAGGATCGAGGACGTTTTGGCTCGAGGGTATATAGTAACCAACTGCAAAGAAGAAAGAGGTTCTGTATTCGTTTGTCTGCCTGCATGTCAATATTAGGTTTGTGATGTCTTCTTTTCCTAAATCTTTTTTGTGCATTGTCTGTTTCTTCATTTCAGCTACCCATTTGTTAGTTTTAACCATAGATGAATAAATTCTAGCTTTAAAAAAACTGCAAATAGGTCCGTTTCAATACATATTCAAGATTATCTTTCGATCTCTATGTCATCTAATGCAATGCAGACTAACCTACTTAAGAATCAATCGATTTCGTTCAGATTAACTCATCAACCACCTTATTTCACAAATAAACATCAACACATGCATACAAAACGATAATTTTACATTGTAATATTAAATACGCCATCAATAACGTGCTTATGTACCTACTTAAAAGGTAAAACTAATGGTCGCTACTCTATTAGTCAGTGACAACTCTATTTACTGCTGAATACGATTTCTAAATAACCACATTGAAATTATTCACAATTTGTCATCTTTGTTGTAAAAAATGCGTTATTAATGTATTCTGAAGTGGGCTTCGTACGTAAGTATCATCTTGGCGTCCTTTGGTATGTTTTCTTATGAATGCCGATTTTTTAAGGATTTCATAAATAAAATTTGGTACATTGATCTAGGTCCTAGGTACTAGGGTTCCCCCAACGACTGGTATCACGCAGTGCAGCTGCCTGTTCTTTTTTAAAACTTTTGTTTTCCCTAGATAGGTACTTATCTCTGGCCATGTCTGCCTCACACTATCTCATTTGAAATACACCTACAGCTAACAGTGCGTGTTAACTAATTAAGGTACTTGATTTCGTCACCCTCATGAATTATTCCTACAACCTTGACAACAGACCTTTGACCCACTGTCTCAGTCAGAGATGAGTAAGTAAATAAAACTACAGTTTATGACGAAAATTATCGTCGGAACAATAGTGTACCATTTACGACAGGACCTTGCATTGTGCATCTGTTTCGTAAGGCCGCGCTGGCACGCAAGATGTGAACGTTCGTCTAGGGCTTGGCAGCAGGTTGAGGCCGAATATTTGGTTTAGGTTTTGATATGCCGAATTTGAAAATAGGTAAAATGGATCAACATAATTATCAATGGTACAGGTGTGTGCCCCTTTTTCTTAATTTCATCTCTAAGGGGATGGTAAATTATAATATGTTAATGGTGAGGAAAGTTTTTTTCGCCATAAATGTAACGTGTTATTAAATTAATCAATAAACTCTTAGAGCGCACAGAGAATTGGAAAAATTATATATATTTTCCATGTTTTTAACTAAATACGTAGATATTAGGGGCAAAACCCACGAGCCGAATGCCGAACATTCGGCTCATCTCTATTCATAGCATTTACTTGTATTCCAAAGAAGTAATTTTGCAACAATCGCAATATTACTAGAATTTACATAAATTACAATATTGGAAGTACCTACTGTTGTGCGACTTTTTTATGTTTGATTTATCGTTAAGTAATATAAAAGTTAACCAATAAATTATTTTAAGAAAATTCTATAAAAGAAGTCACGTTCTATATAATGAACTTGCCTAATTAAATCGCCTGGGAGATATGCCACATGTTTTTTTCTTTTAAGCAACGTTTAGAAAAACCTGGGAAAATACAAAGGTGAATCAAAAATTATTCACATTCAAGATCAGTGGCATTCTTTAGGTGATCAAAGGTGCAAGTAGCCGGCACTTGGAACACTCCAGCAATTGGGACATCAACAATATAATAATAACCAACCAAAGTACCGCCGACACGAGAAGAAGAAGAAGACCAAGAAGAGGACCAATCAGAAAATTGCACCTCAAAACAACAAATTACACAACACTTTCTAGCTGACTAAAAAAGCAGTTCAAGCAGTGACATATTAGGTAATATTTCGAGCAATGAACTCCAAATTATGTCTAACAACATGAGCAGGTGGTTTGAACACGCATTAATATTTTACGAGCACGCCATTATAATAATATACTAATATACTTCGCAATGAAACCGATTTTACTTAAATTGATCAACAGCTTGTTGTATGTGAGGAGTCTCGTAATATTTGACGTGTGAAGATTGAATAGAACCTATACACACACACATACAGACAGATAGACAGACAAATTGTGATTGTTTATCTGTCATTTTGTCTATTCTTCCGTCGACAAAACCAGTTTCTAATGTGGTCATGCTAAGCGTGCTGTAGTTAGAGAATCCCCTGTCAAAATCAAAGTCATATAATATAGGTATTTAAAGTAGGCAGGCTATTAAAAACGCACTTTTGAAAGTCAAAATTTAAAAGCAAAACAAAAAAAAAAAAATCTAGGCGTATTCCAAAAGGTAGTTTCGTATGGACAAGAAACTCCATAGTAATTCTATTAAAGTGTTTATAATAATTTTGCATACATTAATTATATGTGAAAAAGATGTAGGTACCTAAAATACAAAATTACTAAACTCAATCGGTACCAACAAAGTGTTAAAACTAAACAACGACAGATAAATTGACTATGTGGATAGTCATAGTGCTCACATATTTACAAATATTGCAACCGTAGACGATTTTTCCTAACATTTTAATATATCAATCCAGCGGAAACTTCATTAGATTCTTAGAATTTCCTAGCCAGTTTTACAAGACTGCTCTAACAGCCGCTCGACTATTTTTAGGAGTTAGGGCTCATGAGGTGGCCTACTACCAACTCAAGGAGATTAGACAAATCATTGACAGTACCTACCTACATAAAGACCAGCGAGCCAACAATTCGAAATTCATCCCGAGTGGCTCAAATGTACGTTCGGCGCAACTCAGCTCAGCGACCACCTTGCTGACGAGCTAGCATTTTTACTACAGCATGAGGTCAGATAGACAGTCGCTCCAAAACTTTCTAAAAAGCCACATTACCTAACTACCTAACTAAGATCAATTACCAAATTACCAATGTTATAACAAGGTGTCCATATTGTAAGGTTAGTTTCCCATGGCTATAAATATTGACATGGAAGTCGTGTGAAAATCTTAATATTATTTCTACGTGTAATGGTTTCAGTCGGTCTGTTTATGTGCGTATTCATTCAGTTATGACACGTGAGTGCTGAAATCTAACAGGTTACATTTTAAAATGAATGTAGAAAAGTGGAAGAACATTACAACCTTCATCGGCATAATTTTCACCGAGTCTTTCGAACCTCAGTAGAAGTCCTAGAATAAACGTTCCTATGTTGCAGGTAACCAGCAATGCTGCAATCTGTCTACGTAAGTTGGGGTAACCTAAGACTGATCTATGAGGAACTACAATACGCTTAACCTTAAGTAAACAGAACAATAATTATCTTTTGGCGCGTGGCCAAAATCAGAACTAACGCCGCCATCTTGTTTTTTCAATACGTTTCACAAAACAAGTACGCAAATGTTTACCTACAGCGCCCCCTTGTCAACGTCATTCGAGCGCCAAAAGATCTTTGAAGTGTACTAAGCTATGTGCCATTTCTATTACTTGTTAAGAAAATGCACGAACGACAACATTACAGACATCTTTCCGTTTCTACAAAGCTCGGGTAAAGTGACAGAGAAAGCATGAGACTTTGTAACAATTTATTTTATTTAAAAGAGTGTCCGTGGAGTTTCTTGCCCGTTCTTCTCCATAGGTACCTACTACGCTTTGGAATGGGCAACTAGCTTCATATTTTTGACTGACCGATTCCTTGACAATTCAAAAGTGCCTGTAATGGTTTAATTGAAATAAATGATTTTGAGTTTTTGAGTTTTTGACATTGAATTCCTTTTGAGAATTCGACCGTAATAATCAAATAATACCTAGAAACAGTTATGTAGGTAAAGGAGTTTGAATTCTTACCTTGCTTCCTGGATAGTTTGAGGAAGACATCTTCGAGTGATATGCAGCTGTACATCTGCAGCAGTGCTTGTGGAGACTCCTCGGCCAACAAGCGACCGCTTCGCATCAGACCGATCTGGAAAATGAGGTACATCATCAGAATAGGGCACGATACTTCTGTTTCCATTCTAGTATGGAGTTGAATTTGGCTGCTATCTTATATCTGTATTAAACAAGGATTTTCACAAAATATTGTTCCTCTTTATTCAATGGTGTCCCACGGGGTAATTTGGTAACACACTTATAATGGCAATATCTTTCAATTTGACAATTCAACAACATTCATTGCGTCATTTATGCTCGAGCGATGTCGAGCAGATAAATTTTTCAACATTATGATGAGGATTAGGAATTTCCTTCAACTTGTGATTGTAAGTGTGTTACTCAATTAGGGTGGTCAAGGAATTGCTGCAATTGGCATGTTGATCACAATTGGCAAACAGATTTTGTTGTAATAGCAATATTCTTCCACCATTTTGTTCATAATTATTAATATGTTTTTGTTAAATTCGAGCTCATCAGAACACTAGATACGTAATCACTTATTATTCACGTCATCAGCATAATTATAATGACTTGCCCAGTCTCGCCGTAACAAATAAGATAATGATGTCAAATATTTCTCATGGTTTTTGTCAATAACGCCGAAAATGGGAAAAAATATTGTTTAGTTTTTGTCTTTGCCTTCATTAGTGGCTTGTGGTCAAATAGTTGGTACTATGAACTTGCCGCGTGTTTACGGTTAACTAACTTACTATGGAGTTTCACAAAAGTAATATTTAGACCTTTTACTTTTTAGGTAGTACTCACAACAAGGAACGTTAGAAGTAGAGATTAGATTTTATTTTAGAAACTTGTTTTCGGAACTTGTACCTGAAAATATTATTAAGTATTATTTAATATAATTTTATTATGTATGTGTATTTTAACCTATACATGGAAGAGTATGTTATATGTGCCTATTTTATTTAAAAGTATATGTCAAAAAAAGAACACATGAACAATGCACCTGTCATGTTATCTCTCTCTTCTCCACTTCTTTGTAGACTGGTAGACAAAGGCGGACTTAATGCCTTACATTAAGTCCGCCTTTGTGCCTTTTATGTTGCATAATATTTAATAAATATTATGTCTGCAGATTGAAATGATATTCGAAATAATGGAAGAGCTCATTGGGCATAAAAAAAAACATCCGCAACGCTGTCAATGGGAAATGTGCCCAAAAGACTGGCAGCATTGCCACGTTGGGTGGCAATGCTGATTCTTTGGACTTAAAATAGGCCAGCCGTCTGTCACGTGAACAGTCGACCAACAGCTTGGCTATGTCGCGAAATACTCGACGAGCACTAGGACCCTTGAAACACTAGGGCCTTACTTAGTCCTTTTTTTAAATACTTGTACATGATATCTAGGTATATGTTTTAATGTTAACTTGTATAATGTGTTTAAGAAATGTCAAAATAAATAAAACTAAGTTTGAGTAATAATAGAATGTCTTGTTTATCTACTTTTGTTTTAATGCAAATACGCAGACTGTGTAAAACGACTAAATAATAAAAACCTGTGTGGCAGGCACAGGAATCTAGTTGACATTTGGAAGGAGTGGGGAATAATCGAAAACTCCAAAATCCAAAATCGTAACAGAGCGTTGTTAAAAAAAATTGTTTTCAGAGTTGAACACGTTCAGTGCCGAGAGCCCTCCTGGACAGTTCACCTAGTCGGATATGGGATGCCGGGAGCCCTCACTGAGGGCTCATTTTAAATGTAGATTTTTCTTAGCGAATACAGCATTAGGTCAGTGAAGTTCTAACTGTACGTAAGTTAAAAATGGCTACTAAACGGGAGAGTGAAAAAGAAGTATGAAATTAATGTAACTTACTCTTAAGGCCTTATTGTGTTCAATTATTAATACAAATGAACTATGATTTGAACCCGTGAAAATCCCAAGAATCTTTTCCATTGAAAGAATTTGGTGAATTTCGCAGTGCTGCCAGTAAAACACACTGACGTATAAACCGTGAAAATAAAATCTGATGTATATTTTAACAAGATTTATTAGTATATGCGTTGGCTTTAAAATCGCAAAAAAATTAAAAGGTTGGAAACTACGTATAGCGACAAGACCACACAATCTTACTTCATTGTAACTACAGTGTTTTATAACACGGTTTTAAACCTAATGCCGTTGACCATCCGCAATGTTTAACTTTAGCGCAAACGTAATGCCGGGACCCTCCCGGAGGGTTCACTTCCAATATGTATGACGGCATGGCGTGTGAGTTCTATGAAAAAACATTTTAAAAGAGTAACGGTGGAGTTTCTTGCCCACTCTTCTCCATACGAAAACTACCTTTTGGCAAGGGCGACTAGAACCAATTCTATTTTGTTTTTGTAAATTTTGACGTCCAAGTGTCTTTATTCAAATTATTTGACTGAAAAGTGGGTGTAGTCGAAAGTGTTAAGTTACTGAAAGGCTGGTAAACACCCATATTGAAGACTGAAAAAAAAAGCAGTTACCACTGCATTCCCTGAAGAAGTAGCCGCGTAATTTTGTTTTTTAACCTTTGGTACAACTTTGAGCGTTTCTCCGCAGTTGTAAAAAACAGCCTTATCAAGTCAAAATTATGCGTACAATATGGTAATGACACGAACTCTCAACGAGGAAGCTGTTGGACCTCGATTAGTCAGTTTTTTGATACAAAAACACGTATCTTCAAGGAAACAACAGTCCGGAAATATTAGTGGGAGGTAATATGGTTGCGAAATATTATAAAATAATAAATAATTTATAAGAAGTTCGCCTTTATTTCTAAAGGCTTCGGGTTCGTAGTGCCTACATCTTCCTTTTTCACGGCTTCGGGCAAACAGCGGGCAATTGCGTAACACACAGGTGGCATTCGTTCGCAATGCTTTTCATTTTGACAGTTCAGCCATGATCATTGCGTTATTTACGTTGTTGAACGGACGAATTTTACAAATTTATGAAGGATAAGCAACGGATTAAGAATTTCCTTCAAAACCCTCGGGTTGTAATTGAAAGTGTGTTACTCGATTAGAGTGGCAGGCTGGTGGCCCACTTGATGAAAACCTTGCTTTAAGTTGAGCTTTCAACACTAAGGATTGTCAATGCTTTGCAGAGCAATTTGAAAACTCTTCATGTACCTGAACTTTAAACGACATTTACAATATTCACGAAAAGAAAGAAATGCTGAATAAAAATGAAAATGTTGAAACAAAAATGGTAGTAAGTAGTTGATAACGTTCTGGGCCAAAGGCTCTTGTTGAGCTGTACGATTACTGACAAATGCAATCACTGACAGGTGAACTCAATCTGTGTGGTTATTTCCTATGAAGATCATTTCAGACACCAATCTACATGGTCTCCACATGATCTGACCAATATTAAACCTACTTACTGACATAAAATCATTTATCATTTGTATAATGGTTATTTCATTACATTTTGATGTGAATAATGACACCCATAAATGGCAGCTATCATTGACTGGGGACCTTCAACAGAGATCAGACACAAGTGCCTGTTTTTTTTCAAAATTTGCAAGTTTTTGCTATTTTTGACTTCACCTTTAACTTAACATTGACTGTCAAGTTTTTGTGTAAATACAATAAATTATTATTGTACATAATTTTTTACTTGAGACAAAGTTTTGTCAATAAACTACGAGGTACACACATGCTGCTTTATTATAACTTCGTGCGTGTCAATTTAAAATGTATGAGGCATTTATTTTTAATTGCAAATAAATTGCTTAGTTAATTTAAGGAGGCTCTACACTCTACAGTATAATATCTCTGTAATAATCCAAATGTTTTGAAAGAGTTTCAAGACTGCCTAAAGCAGTAATTTTGTATTTACCTACTCACTATGCAAATACTCAGAAAACTGGAATATTTTAAAAGTTTATTGTTTTTTCTGTTTACTAAAATCAAAAAGGATAAGAAAGCCTAAGTTGTCGCTTCTCAAAAAATATTACTGTATATTTGGTACATTTCTATGTTAAATTACCCAACTCTCGCAAGTTTAATAAAAATAATCAAGTTCCACCAAATACTCACACAATGCGCCTGCCTAGCCTCTTCAATATAATGCGTGGTGATGATGACAGTCTTGTCTCCGGAGCTGGTGATGCGCACCAGATGGGTCCAGATGGACTGGCGCAGCAGTGGGTCTACCCCCACGGTGGGCTCATCCAGGATCAGCAGCTCTGGGTCGTGCATGAGTGCCACGGCGAAGGAAACTCGACGTTGTTGACCACCACTGTGGAAGAGAGGAAGGGTTAGTTTTGTTCGATAGGGCGTTCTACTAGCGCATGATTGTGCCAGTGTGTGAAAGAGATGGCTATACAGATTGGATAGTACAATCTCTTTTTCGCAACGGAACAATTATGTCTTTAACACTTCATATACGGTCTGAGAATGAATATCATATTAAAGACTTTTTGGATGCAGTTAGTGGGTTCTGTGTGATTTATTAGAGCTAGAGGTTGCTGGTACACGAAGCAAACATCGATCAGTTCAGGATTCGACTGTTTGGCAAACGGAGAATCAGCAAATATTTGAGCAGCCTCAAGAATTCGTTCTGTCCATAGTCAGTTTGGCAGTATAAATGTTATTGCTTTTTGCGGTTGTCAGGACTAGGTTGTTAAATTATTTTTAAAGTAGATATTAACACAGTACAGTGAACTCTATTTGACGGACAAAACTAAATTTTGTTTGTATTGCAAGGTATTATTTGTCTGTAACTTTACACACGATGGAAACCATCTTAGTGCCGACGCACTAAGATGGTTTCCATCGTGTGTAAAGTTTCGTTTTATTCGTTTATGGAATCGGTGAGAACTATTGATCGGAAAATTATCCTTCGTTTTTTAAAATTGGCGATTAACACAAATGTAGTGTTTATCACTAATCGATTGAAATTGGTTTACCCGATTCACGTAAAATTTTCAATCAATAAAGTTTAACAAAGTTAGGCAACCTATGAAATATGACCTTTTCAATAAAGATCAATAGAAATTTATCTTGTCCCAGCAGGCAGAAAACATGTGGCATTCCAACATATTATTCGACTCATCATGACACCACAATATCGTGATCTTATACAGTCGAGTCATATGAAATTTCACCTTTCAAAAAACTGCCTCACAACAGTTACAAGCCATTGTCGAGCGATCGACCAGCGAAAGTTGATTGGTTGTGTAATATCATGACTTTACATTTAGAGTTAAGTTATGAGTAAGGTGATTCAAATACCTAGTAAGAGTCTTAGATAATGTACGTCATAACATCACACCTGTAACCCTCAAAGGGTAAGGCAGAGTGCATGTTACGTCCACAATTTGCCAGTTCTATCATTATCAATAAGCCGACAAATTCCCACCAGCTAAACCTCTACCTCCCATCCAGTGTGTGTAATAGAGGGCGAACCTATTGCCATAAACTAAGCACCAATCAAAACTCCAAGCTGCTGCTGAGAAATGATGGCTAGGTAAACCCATTAACCATTTACCCAACCTGAGGACCAAACCCAAGAACCAACGAGCACTCGCGACTACTAGCCCAGCGTAAGACGATTACTTAGAATGGTTGCGTAATGTCATCACTTATAGACTAGGCTTAAGAACGATTGTATTCTTAGATTGTAAGAGTTTTAGATTATGATGTGGTAATTACTCTTTCGTTATAAGTGTTATTAAATATTATGCAGGTTTTTGTTGTGTAAGAGGAAAATAAGTTCAGTCAATGTCAGTCTTGAGTAAGGTGCGTTTTTTCTACTCCGGTGGAGCTGCCTTTTGCTAGCATTGACTTTTCTAAGAAGCTACAACTGAGACATGCTATATTTTTATATCATTGTGACCACACAATGATATAAAATTCAAAGGCTAGCCTTTGGTACTTAATTGCCTCGACTTTGAGGTCATCTTTATCGGGGTTTTTCCATCAAGTATCTCAGCAGGTACTCGGGGTCCGTATTTGTGCCCGGTTAAGCCTTTTGTACACCCACGTTTTTCTAGCCGTGAAAAGCTACGGTTTATTCACCATGTGTAAGCACGGTCGTCAGTGTTTTATGGATCACTATTGAAGTTTGTTGACAAGCTCGTTTTTCTACGGCGCGGTTTATATCGTACCGTATCGTACCGATATATAGATACCGTGCCGTGTACAAAGGGCCTTAGGGGCCGAGCCGAGCGGCAAAACCGATTATAAATATGTTAATAAATGTTCGGAAATAAGTCATAATCATGACGGCTCGGCAGAATTCGAGCAAAGCCGGGCTAGCTCGAATTGTGCCGAGCCGTCATCATTCAGCGAAGATATAAGATGCCGAACGGAGTTTGCCGATTGGCACGAGCCGCATGAAAGCCGAATATTTGTAGTAATTGCTTCGGTCGGCTTTATTGTTGAACAAATACTGCCGAATCGAATGTGCTGACCCGAATAAGTGAATGAATCGTCAATGAATCAAAGCTTTTATAAATCTATACCTACGACCTATGAAGTGCTTGTTAAACCTTCAATACATTTTTTACTCTTAAAGCACAATAAGTTTTTTCCACATGTCTATTTTAGATAACTAACCAATTCACATATAAATACATAGATGCTACTGTTAAAAACGGTCACAGATGACGATGAATTGACGAACGGTAGATTGGAACAAAAAAAGACCAATACCGTTAATACTCTGAAACGTTTTTGTTAACATGTGATTGGTGGATCCGTACCTACTTATTAAAGTGACAATAGACATAAAAAACTGTGGGAATTTAAACAGATGTAGTGCTTAGTATAAAAGGAGCTTATATTAAGCAGAACAGGGAATTGCAGTCAGCAGTCATTTTGGAACAGCAGTCATTTGGTTTAAATAGGTTTTTATTTTTATTATTTGTCTTATCTTTTTTTTTATAGATTATTTCCTTTTAAATTTTGTGAATGAGAGAACGTTGTAGACATAACAGACTGTAGATCTGTGGACCATTTTATATTTTGCTAAGTACCTGGTACTTGTTGATGGGCCTACACTGTCCTCTCATACCTTTTAACACTGTAATTTGGAAACATTGTAAAAACCATTTACTTTTAAAAGAGTAACCGTGGAGTTTCTTGCCGGCTCTTCTCCATAGGAAACGACCAATTGGAACCGTGCACCTAGATTCTGACGTTTCATAAGTGCCCTTGTAGGTTTATGTCAAATTTGATGATATTTTGAATTTTGAGTAGGTTGTGCCTACTGTATTAAAGTTGGAAATCGGAAACCAAACTCAATTCAGCATGAAGATGCAACGAATAATTTTTAGGTATTCGAGTATTTACTTACCTACCTCGAAATTCACGTTTTATGGTAAATCTATGAGCCATGATTTTTTCCAGTCAGTTTGTATCTGGAAAAGGTTATTTCATCCCGAAAAATTCTTAATATTATTATTAATCATTATTCTATCTGAAGCCTCAAGTTGGTGCTATAAAGCCAACAAATTACTTAACACTTCTCACGTAATCAGCACCGATGTTCGAAAGTTACGATGATGAAATTGAATTCAATACGGATCTAGCATGAACTTAACTCACACTTAGCATTTATAAGTGACACAGGAACAAATCCCGTAGTGTACTGGATTGTACTACTCGATAATGAAAAGACTTTTATAAAGCAGTGCAAAATGTAATATTCAAGTACATTAATCTGAGCTTGACTAGGAAGTAGGTTAAAGTGTAATGACAAGTCTAGATTTTGCTTAACCGACAGGATTTCCTTTACTTAAAAAGTTACACAAACTTATCTTTATCCTTACAAGGAACTTTTATCGTCAACGACATAATTGTGTATCTAAATACATGATATGAAAATCGATTGCCTCACAAAAACTTGAAAATGGCTCGACAAATATGTTTTTTTTTTTTGGGCCTCGATTTTAGGTTTGTTTAGGAAAAATTTAATTAGGAAATACCAGGCGAAAAATCATAATTATAATAATAATATTTATTTCTATTATAATTATGATTTTTCGGCTGGTATTTCTTAATTTTAATTGTAATGTTGACAGGACTACGTCTGACGTGTCATCTCGTACTTTATAAAATTGTTCTGCAATGGTTATTATTTGTCTTCTCGTTGGATTTACATATATCTTGGTATTCTCATAGATGCTTTACAATACTGAATTTCAGTCGTATCTAGTGAGGCTGTCAACTTCAGCAATTAAGATAATACAAATAATAATAATTGCTCTAATAACCATTAAAACCTGATACAAAAACACACTACAATTATCCACACCAATTGCCTACACAATTATGTCAGTTTTCAATAACCTATACGGCACAGATCGACATAAGTCCTTTGTCACGGGTGTCACGCGTGTTTGGACACAATTGGCGTGACAAAACTCTCGTTACACACGGATTAGTCACGCTGCTGGGAACGTTTACAAATTAGAAGTGTTTGTTTAGAGTTTAGATATTGTTTTGTAAATGTTTTGAACTTTTGTTAATTAGTGTGGGAAAATACGATCTATTGTGTGGGCAATGAGCATGGAAGTTGCTCCGGTAAAGCGAAATGAATTGGCAAACACTATCCTATACTATTAAATGAGCAATATTTGTATATATATATATTTGTAATCACGTTCTCGAAAACGGCTCTAACGATTTCGATGAAAGTTGCAATATAGGGGTTTACGGGGGCTAAAAATCAATCTAGCTAGGTCTCATATCTGGGAAAATTAGTATTCTCTATTTTCACAGCGTCGGGATTGTGATACAACGTTGGTATACCTAGGCGATATGTTTATCTATTTTCATCGGTCGACCAGGTACTTTACAATTAAGTATCCTAGTAGCAATGTTCTATAAGCAATGCTTATAGGTACTCACTGAAATAACTGCCAATGTCGGTGTTTTGAGTACCTGATTTTTACAAATAATTAAATAGTTAGTAGTGATATTATTCAGAAAGATAAAGATATTATTTACTAGCTGTGCCCCGCGGTTTCACCCGCATTTGTGTCGACCCCGTAGGAATATCGGAGTAAAAAGTATCCTATGTCCTAACCTAGGTCATGGTCTACCCATGTGCCAAATTTAATCCAAATCCGTTCACCAGTATTAGCGTGAAACCGTTACAAAAAAAAAACACTTTTGCATTTAAAATATTGGTAAGGATTTTTTTATTTCTCTTGATTTAATATTTCTTCCTACTGTTAAGAAAGTTACGGCTGCACAGTCGAGACTATAATAACAGCAATTTATCTACCTTACTATGACCAATTACTCAACATTTAAAACTATTCTATAACTTACTAAAGAATAACTAAAATCGTATTTAAACACATGCGTCTTGTATTTAACGACGCAACAAATAATGTTGCCTGTTCACACAATTGCTAAACTATCGTAAACCCTAATAATCATAAAATTATTGTAAATATTATGTGATTAGGTAAGCGGTTGAATAGAAATAATAGGTGTAATAAACTAGACATTACTTTTTGTTAGAACATTAATACTTGAATTCAATATTAATCTTTCTGTTTACTTTAATTTTGAATCCTTAGATTGGTTGCCAATTACTCAACTATTTACTTTACCGTTAGACCACATAACGGTCGCAGTGACCGCCGCCATGAAAATGATGGCACCACTTTACGCTGTCAAAAAAAACGCTCTTCAGGAAAACACGTCAACTTACAATACGGCCGATATAACTTGGCCGCTCTGAACATAGGCTCTCCGAACTTTCTCGCATGTTCTCTCACTCACACTCGCCTCATATCTCCATTTGGTTCCTAAAAGATATTATAGCGCAGCCTTCTGCGCGAATTTCGGAACTGCTAATGTAATTTGAACTGTGTCACCTACGAAATTGAGTTTGTTGTTCCAAAATTTGAAAAATCTACGATTAAGAATAGAGGAATATCTAAGTTTAGATTCATATTAGATTTAAATCCACCTTTTTTATTTTTGCAATAAATTTATCATACTTAGCATTTTAAACGTTGTCTTTTTGCTGAATTTTAATTTTTTGTTACATAACAAGCGAATCTACCTATTAAGTAAGACTACTAACAATTATGTAATTACTAATAACAAAAAATATATGTTCTACCTCACGCGAGTCAACCTAAGATCCTTAGCTGTCAATCTTTTCTAAAAATAACTTGAATGACTAGTAATTTGTATGGAAAATACATAACATAGTGGAAATATTTGCATAAATACTTAACAGATACAAAATAATATGATGTTAAATACCTATGAGTCAATTTGAACGGTGATTCCAGTATTTGCAATTCGTAAAGATTTTCATACAAATAAAAGTCATGATCACTAGGTATGACTAACAAGCTAAACCAAGTTGTAATTACTGGAAACTACGATTTTTTATTTAATTATTAATGCTGTATCCAATTACGCTAATTAAGAAAAACATACAGATCTTGTAGGTATGCTTAACAACTTCCGTTTGCGTGTGCCTTACACTGTTGAATGAGCAAACGGAGGCTTTTAAAAGGAGAGAGGTTTTATTGCCATTTTATTTTTCTGAAACGTTTTGTACATCTTGTTGGCAAACTTTTCTGTTTGGATAGCTTGTTTTGTGTTATCGTACTGCATTTGTACATCTTCGGAATCTGTATCTAATAAACTGAAGCTGTTTATAATACTTAGAGGGAATTGTTCTTTTATGTTTTATTAGTGTTCATCTGTCCAAACATTTAATTGTGCTTTTAATAATTTTATTGGGATGTAAATGTATGTGAAAATTTGCTGTTACCTGTACTTAATGGGCGGTGATAGAAATCTCTAGACCATAGAGCTGAGCTCTCTACAGTTTTAATAATGCATTTTCATAATCATAATTATTTATTTGTCAGAATATAGTACATTATATGGTCACGTGGTCATAAGCACGTGATAAGTAAAGTTTAATAATCTCAGCCTTAGAGTCATCTTGATTGATATCAATTTAGAGCTTATTGGTGCACTGCGTAGTAAATACATAGATTTGTGAATTATTCATAAAGAAGACTACGAAGTTAGCTAATATTGATATTAACACCACCGTGAAGTCACCATGCCTCATGTACCTCAACGCTTACAGTTTACATAACACTAATTCACACATAAAGGTTTCCTGTCCCACTGCAAATAATGAACAAGTATTTAACCAAGTTAGGGTTCCGTACTCAAAGAGTGAAAATGTGACCTTATTACTAAGCCTTGCCGTGTACCGTCAACTGTGGCATCTTTACTTTCCATGAACAATTTTACCTATTAGTACTGTACTTAAATATCTCTCGATTAATAAAAATCTGTTGCAAATAGTAGTATTTTCGACTTTTGTATCGCTTTGATATTAAATGGCGGCAACTGATTTTTGTAATTGAGAGATATCTATAATATGTACTCATGGGTAAAGTGGCCCATGGAAAGTAAAGATGGCACATTTGAATGTATCGGTTTGTTCGTCAGTCACAGAGGTCACGAGCTCTCTTTAACTTTAGGTGACCAGATTAATTTTAACATAATACATGTTACTATGTCTTTTATCATTCAAAATGGTACAAAAATTCAATTCCCTAAATCTACCTAAAATAAACCTATGGAAATTTGATTTATTTTAAAGGTTTTCTGTTCCTGCTCTTTCTTGTGGTATGTTCAGAACAGAACCCTTATTGTATGAGAACAACTCGCACTTGGCCGGATTTTTTATGTGCTTAAGTAATTATTGTCATTGAATTTAAGAGGAAATCCTGATGATAATTTGTCTGGGGTTAAACTGATCATGTGCCGGATTCAGGATTCCGGTTTGCAAAATTGTTATGACGTATGTGACTACTTATTTATAATATAATGTCACTTGTTACGTGAGTTAAGTCCTACATTTATTTTTAAGTCAATGAACTTAAATGCCAGACTGCAAGATCTTTTAGATGGGGACGACAATACAAACAATAAATGAAAACAATGTCAATAGCAGTGCATAAGAGTATTTAGAAACCGTCAAATACCAAAATACAAATATTGATATTAAAAAATTAAATTAGCCAAGCGCGAGTCGGTCGGCACACAAAGGGTTCCGTACCACCGTACAATATTTAACACTACGTTTTTTAGTTTATTAAAAAAGAAAACACGTGTCTTGTATGGGGACTCCCCTTTAATTTTTAACCTTATTTTATTATTTGTTGTTATAGCGGCAATAGAAATACACAATCTGTAAAAATTTCAACTGTCTACCTATTACGGTTCATGAGATATAGCCCGCTGACAGACAGACGGACAGCAGAGGCTTAGTATTAGGGTTCCGTTTAGCATCCTTCGGGTACAGAACCATAAAAATTGTTTTAACATGTGATATAGAATTAAATGTAGCACATAACTCAAAGGTAGCGTCTCAAGAGAGTCCCGCTGAGTCCCGCTCTATCCCCGGGACCGACTATCTAGACGTTGTTGTGTAGTTACTGATACTGATAATTTGGTGGTTTTACTCTAAACCGCTAGTGATGGGTTGCCCATGGAATTTTCCAAATTGTCTGAGTGACTGTAGTGATTAAGTGGGCATATGTATTTGATTGAATTTTCGATAGTAGACTGGCAACGTCATTAGTTAGATAAACGAAGTTTTATTTACTGTCGTATTGACGTCCCCACCCTGTATAAACTAAGTTGATTGATTTAATTGAGTTATATGTAGAACAAACTACCTTTAAATGGGTTTTGTACACAAGACTCGACTCTGCCCTGGCCTTAATTGACAAGGGCCTCATACATTTTAAATTGAATAGGTACTTTCCCTGAATAGAGCAAGTAGTCACACAATATTCATGAAATAATGACACAGTGGTCATTTCACATTTCCAAAGTTAAAGACATTTAATTAGGATAGTTTTTTTTTAGTGATTGGAATTATTATGGTAGGAACTAAACTAAATTTTATAGATATTTTGATCTCGTCCAAATTTTTCCTGTAGCATTTTCTCTTATATCGTGGCGATCCTGCGTTTATAGGCACAAATCTTACATGCACCCTAATCCGAAACAACTATCTGGGGATCGAACGTGCGAAGAGTAGTTCAGCATTCAATCGCTTAACCACTATGGCGAAAATTATCGTCTTTTGATACCTCATGATAATTGTCTTGGCCTTATCACAATTTATTAGTGGTCGGCGCAACATGTAATTGTCTTCCATACTTCTGTATTAGTCGTCATCTCGGTAGTCACATCCTTTTGATACCTATTTCTCTAGCTTTTTGCCACTCACCTAAGATTCTTAACCATCCTATTCTCGCTGGGTAGGTCGAGGAAGTCCAGCAGGAACCGCAGCCTCTCCACGATCTCCCTGGTCTCCATGCCGAAGATCCATCCGAAGTACATCATTGTCTCCTTGATGGTGAACTCGCCGTACAAAGCGATCTCTTGAGGCATGTAGCCTACCCGCTTGCCGGGAACTCCAGAACCTGGGGAAAGATGGGGGATATTAGCCTGTCCTTGCCACATGTTACTTGGGGTCGGTACAACACCATTTCTTCTTGCATTCTCCCCTATTATATTCACAAGAATATCTATGGGTAAAAAGATGGGATTTGCAATAATCCCTCCTAAACTAGGCCCACCTGTATATGGAGGACAATTTTTTTATTTGAATATAATATAATGTTTTTCTTTCAACATTGTTCGAAATGCTTACTACGAAAACAACACCATAGAGACAGTTACACGATAACGACAACGTTACAAATTGCATAAGAATTGCAATGCAGATGTTTGGCATTTGGTATAATTTTATAAATACTTTTTTATCTATCTATATAAAAATGTGTGGGTTGTTCAGTTCAGTTCTCTGTAATGATTATTTTTCTTAAATCATCTTGCTAATCTAACTAAAAAAAGCTTGTGCTACGCACAAACTCTCATTGCCACAACGATTCCTTTACACATGTAGCCCTTTCATTTGTAGACTTTTTGGCCATATTCTGTTAGTTGATGGTGCAGCTCTTACCTTTGGTGCCAGGCTTGCCCCCCAGCACCCATATCTCTCCGCTGTTCAGTTTCCGCCTGCCCACGATGCAGGACAACAGCGTCGTCTTGCCGCATCCTGACGCACCGAGTAGACCGTATCTGTAAACAAAGAAAACAATTGAATGGTTATGATCTTGATTATTTTACATGCCTTATTTAAATGAACTTACATTCTGACTATACCTTAAGGTAACCGGCCAGGCCCTACGAAGCAATTATCCTAGTAAAATGCAGGGTGGGGTCCTAGTAACTGTCATGGGGGTGACTAAAATATGATTAATTTCTAAAATCTTTACCTCCGAAATCATGCTACAGTTGACAATGGAAAAAGATGTTAAATTGTTATCACTATACGTAGATCATGATAACAATTTGACATTTTTTTCCTATTATAACACTATTAGAAATAAATCTTGTCCATTTTCTAGGCCACCTAAAACACTAAATTTCATCCAAAAACGATTAAATCTCAAGCACATCAGCATTTCCTAAAACCGTCCGAGATCGCAACGTAACGGTCGGACGCGCTTGCGCTTGCGCACGCATGCAGCAATACACGAGGACGAAGCATTGCGAAACAACACCATTTACATTCTATTCCGTACCAGACCAACTAACACATGCGGTTTACAACACTCTAATGAGATGGCAATAAGGTTGATTTTTGCTTGTAAATGGTCATAGGATGGACATGTTTCTTCATTGGAAAAAATGTACCTTAAAAGAATCTTATGCCATTGTAATAAGGTGGGTTTTAGACTGATAATTCTCATAGGATGGACAGTCAGTTTCTTCATTGGTTTGAGGAAAAGACGGTATTACAGTATGTGGAGGAAGGCGACAATTGTGCAGGCAGTGGCTGTGACTTATTTCTCAATGGATTAGGATGTCGTTGTTTGCTTTGGGATTGGTCGTCATGGTATGCGCTTGAGCATTTCCAAGGGTGACGGAAGGATAAAGGAGGTTTGCATATGTAAACTTACCTTGCTTGATGCTAATTAAGGCGAGGATTTTTTAAATTGACCTTTGGGCCTTTTAGTCGCAATAAATGGTCAGCTGTATGAACGTAAACTAAGCAAAAGGTGTATGTAAGGATAGTAGCAGAGTTTCTGCTTTCCCCCATGGGAAATAGGCGTGAATTTATATAAATGGTCAGCTAGGAAGACTGATGATCGATTTCATCAGACTTCCTATCTGACCAACTTTTGCAATCTTAATCCTAACTTAATTGTAAATGCGAAAGTGAGTTTGTTTGTTACGCTTTCACGCTAAAACAGCTGAACAGATTTGGATAAAATTTGGCACATGGGTATAAATGGTCAGCTAGGAAGACTGATGATCGATTTCATCAGACTTCCTATCTGACCAACTTTTGCAATCTTAATCCTAACTTAATTATAAATGCGAAAGTGAGTTTGTTTGTTACGCTTTCACGCTAAAACAGCTGAACAGATTTGGATACAATTTGGCACATGGGTAGATCATGAGCTGTACCCTAATTGCGTAATACACGATCAACCAGAATCTGAATCGATTTGAAACAGATTGCACATTGCTCCATAAGTTCGAAAAAAAAATCTCCTCAACAACGTAAATAACGCAATGAATGTTGTTGAACTGTCAAAATGAAACAGATTAATCGTAATCGTTTACGGAAATGTGTTGAGTAATTAGATAGCTGGCTTAGGTAGGACATAGGATAATTTTTATCCCGATATTCCCATGGGATCGAGACTTATACGGGTGAAACCGCGGGGCGCTGTTAGTTTGCTATAATCACTACGCCTGATACGTAGTCTGATATTCAATGGCAGATCATGAGAACTGTGTTGCCAACCGTGACTTCTTCAGAGGCGAGAATTCGCCATTCATTATGTTGCAATTTTTTTCCCCCAACCACGCAAAAATATAGCCTGATTTACTTTACTACCTAAGAAATCCAAAGATAAATGTTTCCTATTTTTAACGATGAACGCACAAATATTTAAGTAAAAAAACAACCCATACTTATTTAGTTATTTACTTTGATAACATAATGTATTTCCTATACTGTTACGATGTGAGCGCCCATGTGTTAATGAAACCCATAAACTAACTGACCATGAATCCATTCTGACGGATTGTAAAAAAAAACCGGCCCAGTGCGTGTCGAACACGCACATTGAAGGGTTTCGTGGTTGGAATTAATTTATCCCACGAAAAAACTTAAGATTTTAGTTGAAAAACATGCTTTCCCATACATTCCAACTACAAATGTAAGTTTGATACGCACAATATTGGGAGATTTACCATGTTATTTTAAGGCCATAGACTTCTTATAGGTTTTCCTGTAATCTATAATTATAGAACTATTTTATGCATTTTTTTTTAATTGGTTCAGAAAATTTTCCTGTATGTCTACCAAAAGTGACCCCATATTCGAAATTTAGTCATTTACGTAACACGTCCGTGTTTGGGTCACAGAAATTGATATGCGTAGCAAATTCCAACTTAACCGGTTCATTAGATTCGGAGCAAATTCGCTGTGACAGACGGACACACAGACAGCAATACGAGTTCTTTTATTCGAGCATACGGAGCCCTAAAAACGTTAAAACATGTGACGTGGGTAGGTTTGTTTTTGTGGCAAATCTATGTTTTTTTGCTCTATGTTCGATTTATTTAAGACGTCAATGGAAGCTATAAACTTTAGTATAGGCAATTATTAACTGTTTTTTATCAATAAAGGGAACTTTGAAATTGATTTCCGAGTATCGTCTGAGGTTTAGAACCCTCCGATGGAAGGATTTTTCCAGCGCCTTATTTTCTGCAATATTCAGGAATATTCCGATGAGTCGCCTGTCGTAGAGACAAAGTTAAATATTTAATGTGCTTTTTGAATTACTGTACAAACCAGAGATTATTATCTACTGTTCAGACTACCTGCAGTAACTATTGTCTCAGTTTCTTCCCTAAATTCATTCAAAAGTTGTCTTAAAAAGTACACACAATGCCCATTGAAATTAAATTTATATCTGAAATTAATAAAGAATATTCTACTCGTATCTATTTTACTATTGTATTGGATTGTATTGGCATTGTATTGGATAAAATCTCTGTCCTTTTCAGAAGGTACACGATGTAAAAGTCAATTCAAGAGTTTAGTATGAAAATCCTTTCTGCCAATCAACCGTTATCACCAACTCATTCACCAAGCATGGTGGTTGGTGGTAGGCTAGCAGTTCATCTTTAAAATCATCAGTGAAGTCGGCGGTTTTCAACAGAAATTACGACCTCAAAACGTCCCACATTAAATATATTCCGTCAATAATTAGGTCTCAATTTGTATGTCGTTCACATATCCTTCCCATATTAAGGCAACAGTCTTGACAGTACATAGCATCAGTTATGTACCGCACATAATGTAATGGTCGCCATCGTTTATGGCGCAAGTATTCTAATAGTTAGGCTTGACGTCAGATAGTAAGGACTTCCTGACGATGTTGGAACTACGACGTATTGTTACGTAGATGTTAGGCTGAACAGTTTTGAGCAAACTTATATATGTATGAAACAATAGGTAGGTAAAGCGACTAGGTGGCTAGTGTAAGCATTGATCAATACATATCGTATAACTGCAAACATGATGGTGCTATCTTGTTTGATTGAGGAGTTCCTATGGTCAGCTTGCTGTATGTTTTGAATACTGTTTTACCTAATCACAACCGATGTTTCTGAAATGGAATCACCACATTTCAACAATAACGGTCAGGTCGGTTCTAAAACTTCAAATCTTTAAATCTCTATACACACTTATTATAATAGCCCTAGTGTTCTCCCATAAAATAATTCAACGTCAATAATTATTGGCACTCCCATTTGGCTGACGTCGTTTGACGTCAAACGGCGTCGTAAGGAGTGCTTCACGTTTCTCTATATGCTATTGAGCACTTAACATAATTGGAGTAACAATTGATTTCATGTACTAAAGTCATTGTACTTGGTAATGGATAGAGGGACCGGAGAACCACGTGGAAAGTAGGTCCAGTCTTTTTTGGAATGCAAAATGCCTTGTGTTTATTACAATAATTTAAAAGCCAAGAGACGTAGCGTAGGACGCCCCAGCTATTTGTCATTAATGAGGAACAGACTGCGAAAGGCGGAAGATCGGGTTTTGTAGCTTAACTTCGGAGAGACCTATGCCCTTCACCAGTGAAGACCAGTGATGGGCCAATCCGAGCGCCGAACGCAGTGAATGCGTAAAGTCGAGATGGTTAAAAGCAACTCACACTAGGGCCTCTGTAGTGGACTGCGATACACTGAGTTGTTTGAACCAAATTTAGATTATCTATTAAAGAAAGAATTCTAGTACCTAGGTAATTTGCAATTTATAACCTGCTAGTTATTTTTTTAATTTTAAACATAACGCTCTTGATGTCTGCATAGTTTCGACTAAGGTTGCAATTTTGTCAAATCGCGATTATCAGTCAAATTAATTAATTACAGATATAATGTAATGACTTAGCGTCATGAATTTATTCATAACTAGCTGACCCGTCACACGTTGTCCTGACCAAATTTCAATAATTCATACAGAAATCCATTGATTTGCAAAAAATCCATAGGGAAAAACTGAACGTCCAATTTGGACTTTCCAACCAATTTTTCTTTGTATAAAAACCTAATTCGGACTGTTACGAACATTTTAAAACAAAAAATAGTGAAATCGATCCGCCCGTGCTCCGTTTTTACGAGTTTACAAAACAACGACATATCTTTATTTTATGTAAGTTTAGTATTAAATTCATACTAAATTTAAATAATATAATAAAGATATCATTAGATACATTAAAACTATTATTTTTTTATACACATGAACGTTCCGGAATAAATTGTCTAATAATGCGGTCACACAGACGTACACTAAAAGCGACTTAAAATATAGATTGAGCTACAAATACCTCTGGCTACTTGCAATTTGGAACACATTCTTTCTTTTTTTGCATCTGGTAATACTGGTCGTTATGTAACAAGCTTCTTGTTATATCTGTCCAAAAACGTCCTCATATATTATGCATGACATTTCACGAGTCGTTTTTACTAACTCTGCAAAGAGTGTAAAAAAAACCTAAATAAACAGTAGACTCAGACTGGTTTCAAGTCTTACTTTTTCAATCAACTAGTTTTTTTTATGATGTTGATGTGTTTTTGTTACTAAATAAATTATGTATGAAATAAATGCATTCAATTAATCATATTTTAAAACTGCAATAAAACGGATTGTAACAAACATCTTAGCAGGTAGGTAATCTGACTTAGCAAACGTTTTTTAAGTTGAGTAGTTTTGCGGATCAATATCAGGATTATGAATCAATCAAGCTATTAAAACAGGTTATCGTCTTAAAGAATTAAATCTAAATAATAACTGGTTCCACCTTTGTGGAATTAATAATAAAAAATAGGCTTTACAAAAATATCCTTCACGTACGAGTATCTGCTTCGTTAGTTCGTTGCTAACGCTTATGACTAGCTAACTTTTCACCAAAACACAGGTAAACTATTCTCGTATCCCACGTAAATAAAATATAAACTTACTAGGAAAGAGCTCTACCACAAATAATAACATCTGAAGCTACAAATTGTTATAACTTAATCGATTATCTATCAGTACATCTGTTTAAGATTCACACACGTCCCATGCTCCCGTCGTACGCTACCAAAACTTCCGGCTTACTACAATTACTACTCATATTCACTCCCATCAATTGTTATACGAGTATTACAATAATTATAAAACGTTTGTCAGAGGTTAAAAATCTTTTGTTCTTCGCCCTTGCTACTTTGGCATCATGCCAGACACTTCCTTGTGGAAAATAGTTAGTTGTTTGTTACTTAATCTATAGGCATTTTACCATCAAGGTATGGTCTGTTCCAAAAGTATCTAATGAAAATGTAAACAAACGGATCAAAAAACGTAAGGTTGGATACCACTTTGTAGTGCCACTTACGAATTCAGTGCTTTGATTATTTCAATAGTTTAACCCGAAATTCTAATTTTAAATCACCTTAAAGATGTTTATCATTTGACAATGGAGGTTAATTTTGTAACCTCAATTTTTGTCGGTGATTGTTCTATTATAATTTAATAATGTTATTTAACCGTTAAAGGCCTGATAAACAACTAATTAACGTGCTAATTGACGTGCTTGAGGGTCACCCAGGGCTTTACCGGTTAAACAATAAATGTTGGAAAAACCTGAACAGGGTTTGTTTACAGTTTCATCATATACTTTTGGAATTGACTATAGGTACGTGATAATTATGTGAGATTACTATCAGGTAATCTGATTTGGCATTCGTCCAACAGGTTAAAATGTTACTGTACAACTCCTAACCGGAAATCAAAGGGGTTCTGTGCCAAAGGAGATAAAATTATAATGAGAAGAAAATACTGTTGAATCGTTCCTTTGCAATTTAATTGACTAACTACGTAAAATATGTAAGTGATTTGCCAATTTTGATCTTGATCTCTTGTTACGGGATATTGTAATGTTTTACCGGTTTAAAATGACAATTGATCGCAATGGGTTTCATATTGACAGTTCACCGACGTTCATTGCGTTATTTACGTTGTTGAGCAGACGAAGTTTTCAAACCGAAGCAATAGATTAGGAATATCCTTCAAAACTCTCGCATTGTGATTGAAAGCTGTTCATACCAAGTAGCAGCATTTATTTTCGATAGATGGTGCCGTACTGAATTCAGTATCGCATATGACCTGCAGAGATATTGGGTTGCATAAATTGGACTTGGACTGGAGACAAGATCAATCTTTTCTTTAATCCTCTATTCTCGTATCGAACAAATTACCGTCAACTGCCCTAACTTCGCCTGGCGTCCTATGTTTGCCTATAATGAAAAACATGTAATATCTTTTTCATTTTACTTGTCAAATATGTAATCGAAACTTAAAGCTCTCTATGAAAACTCAAAGTTCCGATTGCCATACAAGTAAAATATAAATATAGGCAAACATAGGACGCCAGGCGAAGTTAGGGCGGTTGACCGGTACTTACTTATATGTATGCTGTGGCAAAAAAACAGTCAGTCAGCAGTAATGGTGCTAATTGCTCTGGCTGCCTGGCCACAGGTAAGCACTTACGTTTCAGTATTTCCAATTTTGGAATTCGAAAATAAAAAAGGCAGGAAACTCAGACAAATGATGGTCTGAGTTTCCTGCCCTTTTTCTTTACTTTATTCCATCCAAGAGTCAATAATTTTGTACACAAGACAAATAAAGGTGTTGTACTTACATGGTGCCCTTAGCGACTGTCATGTTGAGGTTACTGAGCACGTGGTTGGGTCGCTTCTTCGAGCCGTAGTCCTTGAACGCGTGCCGCACACACACCGCCTGTTGACGTTTCTGCCATACCTGTTGATATAATAGGGCGTGAATATAGGTAACAATTTGACGGATAAAGGCACTCATAGTAATAAAGTAGAATCAGCCTGTTCTTGTTACACAACAAGAAAGAGGGTTTCTAAAGCCGGATTTGCACGGTACGATTTGTCTCTGGCATACCATAAGTTCCAGCAATCGCACTGACTAAACAGTGTGAAAAAAAAATAACTTTCGACGATGCAAGTCATTTATTGCTTCAATTTTATTGATGGCAAAAACCTTGCATCGTGTTTATGAAGCCGAAGGAACCATTTATTAAAGCACATTTGCTAACTCTCTATTTGCCTAGCCTTATCCATTTCATTTTGGGGTCGGCTCTCTTCGTCAATCTTCGCCAGATGTTACAGTTCTGGGTCGTCGAGTCATTCACTTCAACACGTTTGCTAACTGCGTATCGCATATGCCTATATTGATACTAATTAATGTAGAAGTCATCATCAGCATCACCTTTTCCCAACTATCCTGGCTGCTTGCAATCTGAACAGATACGGCTATGACGCTTGAATAGTCACCCTAAGGACCAAATTGACTGTGGCCAACATGGCTCAAACCCGTACGTTAAAAGACCTGTCTTTTAGATTGACTTGCCAAATAAAGTTTTATTCGCAGAGTTGTAAGTACATGGATAAACGATAAAGCACGTGTTGCTAACAATGATGGTAACTGACCTTGATGTTATCATTTCACGAAACAATTGGAAGAAATGAGACGCTATCGTTCGTTGCGTATACTGCTTATTTTAAAAGCAGTGATTCTCTCTTATGTTGAGTTATATTATCAAATTCTACATAATCTATGTATGTATTCTCACTCAAGTACTATCTCCGATGAAGACTCATGGAACTGTACTTTATACAAAGTATAACGCAAAGGCACAAGTAAGTTTCACTGAATATTCCGAATCCGAATTTCATTGATACGGAATAAGTTTAACTGAATAGTCAGATTATTTCCCTCCAGCCATCCCTAAACTAAGGACATCCATACAATAAAATAATGTTATAAAATGGTCACTGTGTTTCGCAGAACCTTGACCATCCAGCTAATAATGACAAATTGCCTATAAAAAAATGACACTCTCGTCGTCCGATATCAATGTCATCAAGGCTTCGTTGAAAACAATAACACATTGACGGTCTTCCTCGTTCGGGACATTTATGGCAAGTAAGTGGCCATTGTAGTAGTGACTCCTTGTACCTTCGGAGTAATGGCTGATTCATGTGTATGGCTAAAATCTCGGCTGTTGACCTTTAGGTATCAGTGCAGGAGTACCTTGGTCCCTAGAAAAGTCTATCAGGAAACGAAATCATTTCGTTTCTGATCATTCTGCAATTTTGGAAGGACCGTGATAACATTACCATTCATCACGTTTTGATGCCGCACCAGTGACACAATTTGCAAAGAACATTTGGCAATATTGGGCTATTTTAACAGTTTCAAAAGTAATGCCATATTTTTCAGCAGGACATCTTAACATGTATTACATGCTGTAAATGTCGAAGTAAATAAGGTTCCTGAATATCCGAAGATCATTTTAGATGTTTAACGTCCACTTGGGCTCCGATACTAACATAGATAGTCCATGTCTCGTTCTCTGATTTCAGAAAGGAAACAATGTCACTAGATGACTATTGTTTTTTTTTATCGTATTCATGGTGGCCCGGATGTCCCTGTATCCAATTCTTAAGCACCAGGACAGAGACATGAATAATGGTGGAGGAAAATATCATGAGGAAACCTAGACTTTACTGCCAAAAATTCGCAATGCAAATTCCAGCACGCAATGATTATGCATGATGATTTGTACTGGTTCCTTGTGTGTAATTTTTAATGAGCCTTAATAATTTAACGGGATAATTACAGGCTAGTATTTGCCTAGCGGAAAACCCTCTGGTAGTGACAACTTCCATGAAATTTGATGATATGGCAGTTGTTTCGGGAAAACTTTTAATAGTCTGCTGCTACATAGAGCTGTTTAGGAAGGTGTCACCCACATCCGGAGTTTCCTATAACCACTCCATCGTTAGCTAAATTATCAGCCTTTGTTGGACATGGGGTACCTCTATAGGACACTATATATTGTGTGTAACTAGTGACCTCGACAATAGATCATATTATTTATTGTTATTAGTAATTAACTGTTTATTTATTTTAACTCGATGGTCCTAGTTTATCATTTATAACTTCCAGTTACAGCTTTATGTAAGCGGGCACGCCCTTTATGCCTGGAGGCTTTTATTAAGACGTTAAGTTTTGTTTACGTTTAGTTTTTATTTCTGCCCGAGTATAGTTCTCGATGATTTTGTTTGGTATATTGGCGTGTGCTAGCTAACATATGGATAATAATTTAAATTAGGTTAATTATTTTGAATACTATTATATAGAGTCTTTTTTTTTCTTTCTAACTGAAAAGACAGCTGTGAGTGTGCTGCTGGGGAGTTTGTTGCGCCACTTCTTCCTCCCAGCTAACGCACTAGGAAGTGGTGATGGGTGGGCGTTTTGGGGGACTGTCTTATGTAATTTTGACGTTCGAAAAGTGCTGATTATCAGCCTAGTTTGAATAAATGACTTTTGAATTTTGAATTTTGTGGCCACCTGCAACTTCCTAAAATTGGTAGAATTGCAATACTTGAAAAAATTACCCCGAATAGATACAAATAATGCCAAACAGTCTTCTATTTTTGTTATGATAATTAATTATCATAAAAATTATACAAGATATGCATAAATACCTAATACATAAAGTAGTACAGACTATTGATTAAAGTATTATCTGTATTCCAGTCATTGGCAGATATATGTTTCGCAAGTACAATTCGCTTAACAAGGTCATCTTGGATTTTTTGATATTTTAATAAATTGCACTGTTTTTGTAGTGAAAACTTCTTTAGGCGCGTTGAGTGATTTTTGGTAGAGGGTAAACTTATCGATTCGCGTAGTGCTACTATAGAATAAAGATGGCGTTAATACCGGTGTTATTAATCTAATAATAAATGCAGGTTGTACACGCTTTAGTAAAATATAATCTTCGTGCCACCTTTACCCCACTTTATTTGTGGTCAGTGCAGCGTTTTTTTTATGTGTAACATCTTTCCTTTCGCTTTCCTGCTATCTGTGCACAGAACATAATTATATACCCTAAAAATCTTTGGGAGTGATTTCGTGAAAAGGGACGGAAGTGTGTAACAGGAAGCTGAGGGAACCGCGCGCTATTTGATTTGACCAATGAGAGCGCGTGATGCTAGAGTTTGCCCTTAGAAACGACCTTGACGAGGCCCCTTAATTGTAATGTTGCTTATTACCAAGGTGAAATGTCAGATGTTATACAGGGTGATTGGAAGATGGGTGCAAAGCTTTAAGGCGAAGATAGTACAGACAATTTAGAACCATTTAAGCCATGGTTGTCTTAGACGAAGTCTTACCAAATGTTTTTAACCAAATTTTTAAGTTTTTTTTCGGAAATTCTCAAAATTTAATGTAAACTGCATAATTATGGCCAAATTGAATGATAAATGAATTAATTTTTTATTTATTTAATTAAAGTAATGTGTAAGCAATCAAGCAAAACATGTTTTAGGCTTCTGTGTCATTAGAATTTTTTTTTACAGACATTTAAAGCTCAGAAAAAATAAAAAATTTGTACAATACGTCTTTTAAACCTAATTAAAAAAAAAAAAAATTGGTAAGACTTCGTCTAAGACAACCATGGCTTAAATGGTTCTAAATTGTCTATACTATCTTCACCTTAAAGCTTTGCACCCATCTTCCAATCACCCTGTATATCATATGCGACTACTGTAAGGATCGCTCTTTTTTTTCATTCATATTATGTGTATCGATCAGTACACATTCTGCTAATTTTCTTACATTTAAATTCGCTAAACTACCACGCATGTGTGACAGTTTGCTATTTTTGTATTTTTTCTGTTCTGGTACTACTATTCATCATCGTCTCAACCGGACGGAATAACTTACTAACTGCCTCTAGGCCTCCTTTCATTTCTGCCATTCCGACACGTAAAACCCTAAAATGACATAAGGAAACCATCATCAGATTTCACTAGTTTAATACCGGTTTAATTACGAACAGAATATAATAGCCGTCGTAACTGCGTGTAGTTTGGACAATGGTTAATTATGCAATACATTTTGTAACTACGACTCCAAAAGCGATTGACATAGTTTGGAGTTATGTATTCTTTGGAGAGAGAAATCTGCGAGAGTGGTAGGTGGCGAAACAGGGTTCTAGAAATTATAAGTTTTTGATACTAGGTGTATTTTTTTCGCTGATTGCTTAGCAACACCATGATATTTCATAATTTGCCTCGCGTTTTTACAACTACGTTGGAGTCGGCTTCCAATCTAACTGGTTGTAGCTGAATACCAGTATTTGCCATGGACCGACTGCCTAGGGTCTATTTGACCTCCAAGGCCCAGTTAGTGGGAAACACAATAGGTACCCCTTGGTAAGACTTTCGGGTTTCTGACTACCAAAGATCGACTCTCAAAGATCTCCGAATGAAAGCCGCGACCACCGGCCTAACTTGCTTTCCTAAGCACGGAGGGGTCTTGATATGTAATGGGTATTCTTTCCCATGCACTGACTTACCTCGTCAAGCATTGCTTAACCTTGTTGATAAACCTGTGCAGCTGATAATAGTTACCAACGAGCCCAGATCTGCCCAGAGGTATTTTATGTAGGTATGGCATACTTAGAAAAACTGAATTTATGGTCGTTTGAAGTTTTATTGAGCTGTATGATTTGATAACAGCCTAGGTACTAATTTTATGAGCCAATTTTTTTAATGAAATTTTTGTTACGCATATTCTTTTAAAGTGATTAAAAGAATATGCGTAACAAAAATTTCATTCGGTTCAGCAAAACTGAACACTAAGTCAAAGGGAGTCTAGTGGATATTGGCATCTTTGATCTTGCTTCTGCCATCTCTCACATTCATTGGTTTTCCTCTAGATAGTCTGTCCATCTGGACTGATCACTAATTTTACCTAATGAAATAGTATTTTTATCACAAAAACAAATCGGACCATTTAATCTTTTTCTACAAGAGCCCAATATTCTCTTAATTCCTCGGTCTTTTTTCTACCATTAAGCCCCATTTACACGACGTAAATTTCTTGCCTGTGGCATACAATAATATCGAAACAACAAATGACTGGCATCGTCTAAACACTGTTTAGACGAACTGCAACTTTTTGCAACTTTTATTAATGCTTAAATATTATTGTATGCCACATGCAAAAACTTGCATAGTGTAAATCAGGATTTATTGATCAGGTCATTGGCGATATCATCATTTAACATCACCTACTTGGGTGGTCACTTATTCCTTCTTCAACTGTATACGTGACACTATTAATGTTTAATTGCCTTCAATTAGAAAGAACGGTTCATAATCATTTGTACCGTTATTTAATTATGTCACCTCATTCCAATCTAATTGGTTTTCATATTTGCTAATGAGCGTGCTCCTAAGGTATTTAACAAAGCAAGACTATTCCTAGGATAAAGAAGTAATCCTATCACAGGTCCACAACCACTGATAACGATATACAAGCCACCTCGGTTGCTCAATGAGATCCTGAGTTGGATTTCTAATTTGGACAAAAGAAACACAGCCTCGAGCATTAATCTGCTCATCAACATGATTTTTTTTTCTAGAATGAAGCTTGTCAATAAATTGGCGATTTCTGGTATTGTTATGAGGTATCAGGAAGATAGATTTACAGTGAAGTTGTTGGGAACAGTTGAAAATAAAGCGTATACTAACCGAGCTCTCCTGTTTTTCGAAAGGCGTTGAGAACTGTATCTGGCTCATCTTTGACTCCTTCGCGTCGCCCATCGGCGACGGAGGCGAGGTCTCTCTGTAAACAAAGGAAATACAACGTTAGTTACACTGTCTTTAGGTTTATATTACAAGGTAAGATGTAGAAGGAGTTAAGGCTTTTCGTCTGTGAGATTCCGATATTGTATCTCAACCAATCATGTTGCGACTCAATGATTACAGCTATTTCCCAATTTATTTGGGGTTGGCCAGACATGGTTGTATAGAAACATTTTGACATCAAGCGACTGCTATTTAATCATATCTCTACAGTCCAATCACCCCGATGGGTCCCTTTTACTTAGAAGTAACTTGTTAGTTAATTGACTCAGGCGTGACTTTGCGGAAATCCATTATAAAATACAATCCATAAACGACGTATATTTAGTAACTTAATCCGCTTAACTGTTCTTAAAGAGTCATAAAGAACCCTGTAAGAAATCGACACTTGTTTCACCTGTCAACGGCAGGCATCCTCAGGATGACGATTGATTTGTTGCGAACTCGAACACGACGTCTTGCCACATCAAGCGCCGAACGCACTGTGGATGTGTGAGGATGCCTCGTTGAGAGGTGAACCACATGTCGATTTCTTACAGGGTTCTTTATGACTCTATAAGATCGGTTACTCGGATAAGGTTACTAAATATACGTCTATTGTATTTTAAGTAACTTGTTTACAACTAAAATGACACAGTTTGGTAATTGATACACTTGTATAATGCAAATGTAGGCCAGGTGACACTGTGATTTAACGTAAACCGCTCGTAACTGTAGTTACTGTAACAGGATGTTTAATATGTTTATCCTTTCATTCATAACTCAACATTCATCGTGCATGAATGTTCAGTTGCTATTGCTTAAGTAGTGGAGTATTACCTGACAATGTTTTACTTTTTAAAAGACGAGACTTCAATAAATTTCCGAAGTAAATGACTCATCAATTTTATTATAAACAATCTCAGAGCATTTAACACTTACTGAGAGACGTCATTTAAAAATAATCAAGCACAATGTCAACAACATTGAAATGTTTCAAATTTACACGTTTTTTACTGACACCGTACGATAGACCAAAAAATTCCAGCTCCAAGGACCAAAAATTAATGTAGAGGGATATCTATTTATATTTACTGATATGATAACGGGGTGATTCTATTAGAATGAAGAATTAAAACTGACCGCTTTGAATGTTCGTGTGAAATATATTTTTACATGTTATTTTCAGAATGCATAGTGCGGTACGCGTTAGAGTAATGTACAATTCCGTACAATTGCTGGTAACTAAATTTAATGATTGATTAATCCTAAAATTTGAATACATAAACAACTATGTACTACATAACATAAAAGTAAATTTCCTAAAAAAAAACCGTCTTCAACATCTGTGACCCAATACTTCCAGGAAAATGTCAGGATGTTGGCTTCTGAAGGCGTCTATCGGACAGACTACCTTGACCTGAGATGAGTCAGACTGTCACCTTCATAAACGGGCGTTTAAATCATGGTGCAACCTGTCAGTTAACTTTTATGATAGCGCGAGGTGTAAGGTGAAACTGTCAGCGTAAAAGTAGCTATTTTTGCCGAAGTTGAATTTAACTGCGTTAAAATTGATAATGGTTATCGGATACTACGGGAAGTACAGGACCGGTCATCATGGCGATGTTGGAGGAGGCCTATGTCCAGGAGTGGACGTCTTTCGGCTGAATAATGGGTGATAATGATGACGGTCATCGAAGAGTGTTGAACTATGTAATTCGAATCTTTATTTGACCTGACAAGTCAGACCTTCATAACCTGGCGATTAAACCATGGTGCAACCTGTCAAGTTAACTTTTATGATAGCGTGAAGTGTAATGAAACTGTTGGCGTAAATTTACAAGAACTTTTTTTTGAGAACATTTTGGAATGAAAATTTTGGCGGATTTGAATTTAACTGCGTTCAAATTTAGAATGGTTATCGAATACTACGAGAATCTCAGGACCACTCTGAAATATAGCCAGCAGTGAACGTCTTTCAGATGAATGATGAAGATGATCGGTATCTTGTTGAACTAATTCAAGTCTTTGTGTTACTTTTAATTCATTAAAAATTCATTGACCTACTACCTACTGGTATTGGCATTGATTGTCCCATGCACAGACGTTGACAAATTGATTTAATAATAGCATAATCAGCCTATAATGTTCCCACTGTGACAGAGGACTCCTCTCTGTGATAGGGAGTGGGCCGTAATCCACCACGCGGGCCCAGTGATGAAATCAACTAAAGCGTCTGCTTGGTTTCGAACCCAGGACCTAAAACTCGTATGTCGGGGCCGATACCACTGGGCCACCACTGATCAATAATTATCATTCAAGAATAATTATGTTATAATTGAATTGTGACAATTTATTTTATTATTAGCTATGATTATTAATTATTATTCAAGAATAATTATGTTATAATTGAATTGTGACAATTTAATATATTATTAGCACCTACTGTCAGCCGTGAAGTTACTTTTTATAAATAAATAAAATAATACAATCTTATCATCCCGTTCCATTCACTATAATTAATTACAAGATAAAGCCTCAAAACTCTATTTTTAATTCATGATGTGTTGTGTGCTACCTACCAATAATCAAGGATATAAAAAAACTTGTAATATCTACATACGTAATGCTTAAATGACGTAAATGTCTTGAGACAAAGTGCGTTATGTATATTTACATAATTATAGGTATATATATTCATGTATCTTTACATAAACATTTGGCACTATTAATAAAAGCGGATGTGAGTCGTTTTCCTTAGGCAGCCCGATAATTAAATTGTACAATTGTTTTAGAGGATTTTATGTTTCTAAGTTTTATGATTATGACCCATTATTATCTACGTATGGTTAAAACTAACAATCGTGCTTTTGTATATTGTGCTATGTTTTTTGTGTACACCGAATAAACGATCTATATTAAGCTTTGTGCAGACTAGCGCGACGCGACACCGGTTATTGTTATACCGGGAAGTTTTCTTAGAAATTGTATTGTTCGTGTCACGTCGCGCCGTCGCGTCGCTCTGGTCTGCACGAGCCTTTAGTCTATAACCATCTAATAAGTGTTTGTAGTTTTAAATATTTCGCGAAAAGACAATTGTGTAATAGATTCCGTCATAATACGTTAATCATTATTTCAGTTCAATGGAAGTATTCATTTAATAGAACAACAGATCAATCGAACGGAGATTGTCTATGACAAACTGACAGTCAGTCAGACACATTTTATTAAGGCACCTACCTACATAACTAACTTTTTATTTTAAAAGAAAAATAAAGCAAGAAAGAATAATGTTTATTTAGAATAATGTTTACACAAAAAACAAAAAATAAAAAAGTGAAAATATTTTAACAATAATAGTGTGTGCCTCACGGCTGCGCCAAAAAGGTTCATTTTCGTGTCATTTATCTTCTAAATAACTAACTAACAAACAGAAATCTATAAGATACATCGCGGAAAATACCCTGTCGAAACAAGGGTCATGGAACTAATAACCGGTGTAAATGATACTGTTACCATGGACGTGCGGCTGACTGTCCACGTAAACGACCTTAAGTACAGGGTTATGATTTAACTGGAATATCGGAATATTAAATTGCAGGTTACAAAATTGAGGAAATCATTAAATTTGAGGCTTGGTTGCGACATGCAGGACCTAAATTTAAAAAAAAAACACTTGTGCATTAAAGTCACATAGTCGGTAAAATTTTAATAGTGAAACCGCAACACGACAAAATAATATTATACATCTTAATAAAAATGCTTCTTCCCTTGTGGCACCACTCTATATGTACAAATAAGACGCCCATTACATACTGCCAATAGCCAAGAGAGAGAGAGCACGGTGGGATATACAAGAATTACATCAAACTTTAATGAGACCAATTCAGACCCAACAGCAATTCTACAAAAACCAGATTTAAAGAAATCCCAAGAGAAGAGCTATTCCAAATAGATGAGAACCATGTAGGCTCATCATCTGCGTAGCCTTTTTCTATGTTGGGGTCGGCTTAACCGGATGCAGCTGCATACCAGTATTTTACATGGAGCGATACCCCTTAGTAAGAGTGGTCGTCAGACTTTTGGGCTTCTGACAACCCGTAACGACTCATCTCAACTTAATAAAAGTCTTAAATTCACTGACACAACACAGCCTAAACCGCTGGTTGTAGAAACATGAAATCTTGCACAATAATTCCTTATATACCTAACAAAGGTGAATACTACAAAGGATTTTTGTCAATTCATCCCCTAAAGAGGTTAATAGGGCATGGAAGTTTTTATGGAAGAACGTCATTTAGAGCGTTAACAGTATCACACTGACGATTTGCCAGCGTGTTTCTAGCGCGACGAATGGTGAACGTGTTCTCCGCGGGTGCGAAGCGAGCTAACTGCGACTATGCGACGTATACACCGCGTTTTCAGAATATTGTACACTCGCTTGTCCCGCTCTCTCTTGTACACTCACGTCAATCACTCTTGTTACGCAAACGCGGCGAACACGTTGGGCAGACGTGGGGTGCTCGCTATGCACACGCGGCGAGCGCGTTGAACAATCGTCTCCCTGTTAATCGCTCGCAAATCGCCAGTGTGATAACTTTCCTTTCCTTTATGCCGATGCCCATCAAGCATACCACTTGTAAGAGCAAATAAATAGGTTCAAATGTGTTTCAAAATGGCGACAAGATAAAACATAACCGTTACCATTAATTGTCCTAACAATACCAAGCTGACCTGCTTCTAAGTATCTATAACAGAATTACGTGAACACAGCTGTTATCTCCTACATCTAAACTAAACCACTTCTCAACCGCGCTATAAAACCGAGATGTGTTAACAGTTGTGTCTTCCGCCATGTTGTCTTCCTTGAAGATATTATAACATGTTATTACAGCATCGTACGGTATTGTCACTCCCGTCACGTGCAGGATTTGTTACTCGAGTTGTAAGTGGCTTTTGTTCAGAAATTATAGACCTATAATTCTTTGTGTGAGCACGATTGACGACCACATCACATAGGTCAAAATACTTACTTACCGTGAAAAGGGCAATTTGGCTGAATTACATTTGCATTAGTTAAGTCGCGAGTTTATTTCAAGTAGCAAGTTGTGTGTCCAAACGTCAAGCCAAAAGTGACAGTTTTTAATTGTCAAGTGTCGCAAGAAGTCAAGGGTCTTAAGTATTTAAAGACATACAACGAGCATTGGCCAGGATTCCTGACATGTTTCCTTTACATTCCTCAAGTGGCATATAATATCGTTGTATGGGATCGATACTATTAGCTAAACCTAAACCACGTGTTCGTCGCAACTAAAGCTTATTTAGTCTGTATTTTTAATTCTGTGAATACAGGAAATTTACAAAGCAAATAAAAAAAATATCTTTAAAGTAATGATGGCATCATCAGTTTTAACAAGAAAGTTGCCAATGTTACAACATTTTAGCTGCGTCAGTGTTTCAATGACTCATCTTTTCTACGAATGACTTTGCTTCAATAACCAAATAGTTAATTTCTAGTCTTAAAAGCAACCTCGTACGAACTCAACCATACCAGCATCATTTTTAGAAAGTAGAAACCCTAATAAACGTGTGACTACCACGAAACACCGTCAGATCAATCAACAGTCTGTTATAATCGATTCGATACACAAACCGGCTCTCGATTACCGATGCACACTCGAGTATTCGGACGTCACATCGATTGTACCTACACTCGTATTCTAACGACACGTCATGACGACGTATCAAGGTCGCTGGTGACTCAGTAGTGCAAGTCTGCACAAATCACGTACGGATGTGAAATGTGAGGAAAATTAAAATGAGAGTGAAGCGAAGACGTGGCTGTTGTTGAAGGTACAGATGAAAAGTTACGTCAATGGTAACTATGGTAAAGGTTTCTGGGTCAAGAATGCTAAGAGTCGGGGCGACCCTGGAAAGCATAGCACTTTTATTTTCTCCAGATCGTGCCAAAGATAATCTGACAGTTTTTAATGATTTAAATTATATATTCATTAACCTACAGCCAACACACAGCGTAACCCACTGGGTCTAGAATTATGAAACTTTGCACAAGTTCCTTATATAACGAAGGTGAGCAGTGAGGAAGTATTTTTGAAAATTTATCCCTTAAAGGGGTTAAATAGGGGATGAAAGTTTATATAGAAGTTCGACATTACCGCTAAAGGGAAATCTCATCGGGCACACGGCTTCTTTTCCATAAAATTGTTACATTATTTAAATGTGACACTAGATCCCGCATTAGGATACCATGTGTCACAGGATCTAGTTTGACAGCAACGGTTGCAGGAGATTATCATTAGACTCAAGACTACAACAGGAGAGGGTATGTTGGTTTACCGGATCTCAAAGCCTCAGATGTTTCGAGAATAGCTATCTTAATTAATTCTAGTCAATTATAGAGGCCTTCACCTTCGCCGGAAGGATTTCCATGAAGTTTATCAAACTATAAATGTTAAGATGGATCATTAATAAAACTTGTTATGATTTTAGCATCTTTTGTGTTCATGGTCGCCAGAGTAGGTACTACTGGCGCTTGTGAATTCGTTTATTATGTTTTAAATTATTTCCTTGATAAAGACAAGCAAATGAGCTTGTCTGAGAAAATTCTGATAAGAAATAAGAAGAAATAAACACAAGTCCTGTTCCCACGTTAAAACCACTGCAATTATTTAGCATATTTAAGAACAAATGGGTTTATTTCCAAGATATCTGGAAAAATCTGTTAACCAACACAGTCAGAAAAAAAAAAGATGACCTTATTTATCTATTGGTAATACGTAGCGTTATTGAGTTTCCATCTGGAATTTCTCAGTAGCAGTCTGGGATTGTGCCCGGTTGATGTCAATAGGCTCGCCCCCTATTACATGGGACTCAAACATAACTGGCGAAATGTGGGTGTACTATGAGTACACATACTTCTGCCCAACTCTTCGGGGAAAACAGGCGTGATGTTATATTATGTGTGTAGTGTAAACTGCTCCCAAAATGAAATTATTCCTAAACGACAACAAAACATTTGTAAAGATAAGCCTTTTAATCATCCCGCAATCCTGATTAAAAATCATCAAGTCTTCGCAACATATCACTAAATCCGTCTCGACACCAATAAATTACACTAAAACAAAGAGAACTCAACTTACTATTACAAGGAGACCATAAAAGAAAAGAAGTTAACAAAGCAATCTCGATTAACACTATCATCAAATTCCATTGTTCTTGTCTCTCACGCACGGCTTCAAGGACAAGACGAAAGAGAGAGACGGCGGCATAGTAATCAGTTTCGTTTCGTATCGTAATCGTAATTTCGCCATGCGGCCATGGGCATGTCAAAACGTTAGACGCGGATTGAATGAAAATAGAGGATGTCTGACTGGAATTAATTTGTTTAGTTTTAAACAAAGGGTATCAATGCCTTTGATAGAATGTAATTAGTACGTAGGTACCTATAACAATGTTGGCAAATGTAGGATAATTTAGCTTGTCCTTTTATCAGCTTTTCCGCCCAGAATTCTTTGTCTTTCTAGATTATGCCAACGGTTTAATTCAGTTTAGAAACCCGGCTTAACATCTTCGAATCCAAAAACCGGATTTGCCCAAAATGGTTTTAGCAAATTAAAATTCATAGACATTTTGTAGATCCGTTTTTTTTACGAAATAGGCGGAAAATTACGTAATAGATTGGCGATAATTTCATGATATTGTCGGTAATTCTTTGTTTTGAAAATATTCTACATTTTAACTCTAATTAAAAACTCATATCGGATTAATTGACCAACCAGAATAAAAACTAATGTCTTATTCACAGCCTTTTCTTAGTGTTTAAACGATCTGTTTTCTTTAAACCAACTTGAATCATATTCATAACCACAATTTTGTTAACATAATCTGAAATGAGAGTTCAATCTCAAACGAAATCAAATGCATCGAACGTACTAAACAATCATAACATTAAATTATTTTACTATTCAATATTAATATTAATGTTGTAAGCCGACTTATTATTTAGCCAATTAGTAGTTATCAAAATAGTGTGTTTACTGAAGATATACTAAGCTCGTAGGAAACTATTGGAGGTCGCACGTGAAACGTTACACCGCACGCTCCGATAGTTACTTGCAATGTTTTATGCTAGCCTGGTACACAGTATAAGTGCCTGGTACCTCGTGAGGGGTTTTCTTGGAAAATCCTTGGGTATGCGAATGGCACTCCTTTCTTGTTGCATCAAAAAAAAATGGTTTTAACTTACTGGGGTTTGAATGGGTTTTATTCATGCATATAGGCTAGGGAGGTACCTACGTAGAGGGAATCCTACCATAGGTACTATCTATCTAACTATCAGAAAGCGCTTCAAAAGCTACGTATTTGGTCTGAGTTAACTGATCCAGACAGAAATTTTAGACCAGGGTAAGTTGATTTACAACATGATCAATGAAAGACGTAGTAAATATTTTCTCAGATCATATTATTTTATATTTAACAGTTTACTGCATATTTCCGGTCGGTATACAAATACTCTAGTATTGACACCAGTTTAATACCTAAGTTACCTATATTTACGTACACTAGCATATTTTCCATATTTTTCCTTGTTCTAACTATTAGACTATTAACTATTAACAACGCCTGTATACACTTGACTTTGAACCCTGCTGACCTCTGCTCGGCGCAATGGTCTGTCATTATGACAGAGGAAAAACATTAAATATGTATATTATTGACAATCCATTTTTATGCCTTCTCGGAAATGTAAGAATACTATTTTATTTATCCCCATTGCGTTTTTTTTTAAATAAAGCTTTGATGCTACAGCTAGTACCCTATGAAGTAGCATAGCGTATTTTTATTTGAGAACACCTAATAATAAGCATTGTTGAGATTTTTAGAGAAACATAGCAACTAAATTCCTCTCTTAGCAAAAACAAACATTATAAAATTAAATTAATAACTTATCTTAAAGAAACTCGTTTTGAATAATGCAATAAAAGCAAAATAAGTCAAAATATATCTATGACGTTATTGCGCTTCCATCTGTATGCAACTCAAATTACCAATTTATCTATTTAATTTACCTAATAAATTTAAATATAATCAAGAAGAAACTCCTTTGTCTGAAATAAGGAGCACCTCACATAAAACAGTCAGGCAAAACGCGATAAAAAATCGCGAGACCCGCGATTTATTTCCTAGATTTGTTTGTAATATAAAGTATGAAGTTATGAGCTACAAAGTCGCGTTACGTATTTCATCTTTATGTTTTTTAATGTAACTACGAGTAGGTAATAATAAATTCTAAAATAAATTTGTAACTATATATTAACTGTGTGAAAAAAATCCTAGTAAAGGACGAAAATTTGTTTTCATGGCATAAAAAATACGCCCGGAACTGTGTGCTAGTTTTATTTGAATAATAAAATTGATATCGTGAACAATTCAGTCATCAGTTCATAGGTTACCTATAAATTAATGATAATGACCTGCTTATCTTTGTTGATTTGTTTACTTTTCGTATTAATGCTGATAGTGACCATAAGTATTGTTTAGAGTAAACGGTTCTTTACACGAGTTTTCTTGGTCGAGATATCACCACTTTTTATACCGAATTTACAAATGAAGGGCCAAGCCAACTGCAACACAGAACTGCTAAATTGCTGGTATTCATTTCTTTAGCAATGGTATAGCTGCATAAAGCTGCAGTTGCATTGTTGTTGTGGTGCTTCCCTTCCTGTTTTTTTTTTCAGGCAAGCAACAAATTACTAGAAGAAATTAAAAAAAAAACGGCCAGGAGCGTGTCGGATCACGTACAGTGAAGGATTCCGTTGTTGGGATGAATGTATATATTTACACATGCGCATAGTATCGTTTTTGCCAGTTGGCTATTGAACCCTTAACACACAATAGTTACACATTGGACGAAAATTCCAAACAAAACAAGCGTGTTGCCAGATAATAAATAATAACAATAATATGTGTGATGTCGCAAGTATATCGCAAGTGCACGGTGATCCTAACACGTTAGTTATAAACTTATAATCACTTCACGTCATGCAGATTTTCGGTAATTTTAACTTTGTTTAACTTAAGTTAAATTCCTTGCTCGCTTTTTATTACTTACAAACAGGAAACATTAAGCAGCTGCTCAACGGAAAAATACTAACAAAGTGATTTGAATCAGTACCGAAAATTAGTGTAGTAAGAGAAAAAATCAATAAAATTATCAATTATAATGTAAATCATTGTCATTTAAAGCAACTAATTTCTTAGATTTTTTTTTAACATAGGTCCCTACCCCAAATATACCTAGAGAGATGTCAAAATTAGACAGCAGTAACATTTTAACAGTTTTAATTGTAAGTAGGTATTTTCTAGTCTAAATAAGCAAGTGGCAGAGAAAGTAAAGATCGCAGATAATGCGCAAGGGCATGCTTCGGTAGCTCGCTGTATCCTAACTAATATTATAAATGCGAAAGTGAGTTTGTTTGTTTGTTACGCTTTCACTAAAAAAGCTGAACGGATTTGGATGAAATTTGGCACACGTGTAGACCACGACCTGGATTAGGACAGGATACTTTTTAGCTCGTTACTGCCCGTTAGTACGTGTCCATAGGATAATTTCCGACATCCACAAGGGTGTAACCGAGGGCAAATGCGAGTAAATTGTAAAAGGAAGGCATACTAACTAAGTTTAATTACTTAAATATTATTTAAATATCACAGAAAAAAGTTTTAGGCGTTTTTTAGAGAATGCATTCAGGAAAATTGATTATTAAAGACGGAGTTAAGGAATGAAACAATTAAATAGCAGGAGTTCGATGAACAGTAGACCTCGCGTCCACAAACTTTTTTGCAACAATTAACCTTTCTTCTTAGATCAGGCTCCAAACTAATCTTATCTCCGTAGGTGATAAGGAGTAGGAATCGCCCATAACTATAATATCAATTTATTACAGAGGTATCGACACTCCTCCGTACCTCGGAAAGCACGTTAAGCCGCTGGTCCCGGCTGTCATTCGTAGATTTCTGGCAGCCGTTTCGTGTAGCCAGAAACCCAAAAGTCTGACAAACAGTCTTACCAAGGGGTATCGTTTTACCCAGTAACTGGGTTGTGGAGGTCAGATAGGCTGTTGCTCCATTTAAAATACCGGTATTCAGCTGCATCCAGTTAGATTGAAAGTCGACGCTAACATGATGGGAAAAGGCTTGACCGATCATGACTTGTCTTTAGACAATATAGTTGGGCAAGGGCTAGGCAGATTGATTGGTTGATATATAAGAAGAACTCAAGAAGTAGCAATAGAATCACCAACTCAAAAAGTTAAAGCTAGTAGGTACCTATCTAGTGATCAAACCAAGTCAGGAGTTATTGTTTATTCTGAATTCCAAGCTATTGAATCATCTGGTAGAGACACATCTCATTTAAATGTCATTAAGTAAATAAGATGGTGCTTAAATTGTGATAAAATTCCATTCATTGTTATAGGAATTTATTTTTTACCTATAGGAGACATTGATATGAGATAAATACGTTAGTAGAAGTAACTTAATAGGCTCGCCCCCTTTTACATAGGACTTAAACATAACTGGCCAAATGTGGGTGTACTAAATATGCGACTTTAAATATCCGCAGAGAATTTTCTGTTTTATTAAAATTTTAAGTTCTCCGCGTCTAAAAAATACACCCGATATAATACATATATAGGTACACCTCTACCTAAACCTTCAGGAAAAACAGGTGTAATGTTATATTACGTAGAAGTAACATAGTGCATTCTAAATGTGTAACACTTTCGATATCGTTATCGCAATAACTTTCATTTTGACATTTACGACTTTTTTCACACCGAATATGGATCTCGCACAATCAAACATATTGCGATCGTGTTGCTGTGGCTACTAGTCTTATGTTCTTAGAATCGTGTTTCATTAATAATACGGTAGCTAATTAACCTTTCGTCCTTAATAAAGCATAGATTTTGATTAAAAGCATATTCTGACTAATAGGTGAATGCTAATGAAAGGATAAAAATTAATTTTATAATCTCTATTTCCGTCGATAATTTTAATTTTTACAATAATTGTTGTAAAGAGTGGTGAGATATAACATTGAGACCTTCTAAATACCGTCTGTATTTGAGAGCAGGGTATGTTTACAATTGAACACGGTTTGTTTACACTTTCATCAGATACTTTTACTCGTAGAACAGTCCGTACGTATATATCATATTTTCTACAAGTTAAATCGTAAAAATTATCTTACGTGAGTAACCTGAGAGCCTCCATGGTCTCAGGTCTTCCGAGGCTGTTCTTCCTCGACACATTTTTTGACGGCATACCGTCCACTTGACACTTCAAATGAATACTGATTACATTATCATTTATTCAAATGACTTCTCTATTAATTTCTCTTTAGCTTTGCTACTGGTTACACTTTATAATCATGCGCAAAAAGAGGATCGGAACAGAACTTACGTATGTATATTTTCTAGGTCTTGAATGAGATACACAATTCACTAAGTCCATCCATCGTTTCTTTGATCTTCTCCTACTTACTACTAATATACTGCCCTGCTAAGCCGAAAGGCGTTATCTCAATCGGAGTAAGTATTGAGAAAATTCACTTTTTGTAAATTGAAATTTAAGGAAAACTTGAAATATAAAAACTTCTTTGTGTTTTTTTTTAAGTTTTACGTTATTTAGCGCTATTTGGCTTATACCATTAGATGCGAAATTGTTATAGCTATTGAATGGTATAAAAAAAACTAAAAGGGCCTATCTCAGAGATAGCGCCGTTCGACTTAGCAGGGCAGTATAATCATAACTGATTTTACAAAAACTCTTTCTTCATCTCAAAATGTATATGAAATTATGATCAGACAGACAGTCAGACAGACGAATTTCTGCACCAATAAGTACATGATAAAAATTTTATATGCTGTTATCTTAATTATACATTAATCTACTTTCCTTATTGTATCTAAGTACATGAATTATCATATAAATCCAAAAAAAAATATGCCTATCGAAGCGAAACGATGAAAAGATATTATTTCTGCAAGTAGATATTTTCAGATAAATTTCACGTCAGTGTCTTGGTTAATGTCAAAGTCAACTAGATGGCCTCGGCACTTCCTAGCTGACTGATCCCTGAGATGAAATGCCGAAACAATCTCAGAGGTCATGGGTCACTTTTAAAGTTCAAACATTAAGATATTATATGAGTCTAACAATGCGGGGCAATTACTGGAAGACCTTTTGGAAAAAGACCCATTGCAACATTGAGTTGACCAAACCCGACGGATGGGACTTGTCTTCGTTTCTTCTTTAGGGAGTGGGGAATCTTCCAGTTCTTCTTCTTATTGTCGATGGCAATGTATATAGAGTAAGCCCAAAATTTAGCTACGACTTTGGCACCTTCAGTAACGTCCATCAGTTCATGTAACGTGCAGGCAACAGGACACGATATTAAGTGCCCCATTGTTTGTTGGACAGCACCCCATCTTCTACTTTAAACATATGATTACATGTTCATAGATCATTCTCACAGACCACATAATCAACGTGTACAATCAACAATAAACGCATTGTTTATATAGATAATAAAATAATGCTGATACAAACACCATCGTACGTGCCTTTCAAATCGTAGTGAATCATTCAAACCGCATTGTATGCAGAATTCCATCCAGCGCGGCTGTAGCACGTTCATCGATGAACTTAACTTGTGGGTGGCATTTCCAGGTATTTTTATTGTCCTGTTTATTTGTTTTTTCTTTGTTCAATTGTTAATTTTTTAGCCGCTGTAGAAATTGTTGGAGAGCCTTGACCCTGATTGAAGTAATAGAGGAAAAGTTTGCAATGTCTCTATCGAATAATGTTTTCCTATCATCAACATCGGCCGCCCCCAAGCACCGCCACTTCGACCGGTTCTGTTCTTCCCGCATCCAGCGGATTCCAGCGGCCTTCACCAGGTTATCGGTCCACCTTGTGGGAGGCCTTCCAACACTAAGTTTATCTTTCGCGTCTTTGAAAATTCCTCCATAGGATTGCATTTATTTATTTCAAGACAACTTTCAAAATCTTCTGATATTAATATCTTATACAATGTTTTTGGTAAATATTTACTTTATCTATCACATTATTTCGAACTTATTGTAAATTATTATATACCTGTTTATTCATCTTTCGCTTTATAAGTAAACATTCAACCAGTAAAAGTTCTTTCAATAGTATAGAAGTATTGTTACAAGTACATAAGGATGTTTTCTCGCGTTGGGATGGCGCAACAATCGATGTTCAGAGATCATTGTGTACCTTCCTCAGTAGGTACACTACTCACATAATACACGTGTGGGGCCATAGAACAGGCGAGTGAAAGAGCAGAAGCAGAGCTACACAATATGTCATAGTAATAAAACAAACAACAATTTATATTTGCTAGCGGATGTTTCGGTTGGAAAATTCCTACTCACATCATAATATGTAATGGCTCAGAAAGTGTTTTCAACTAAAAATTAATTGTTTTCCATACAATCACAAATTCTTCTTGTTGCTTATAAAAACGTAATTGAAACAAATTGCAATACAGGCAATTTTTTTTTTGCTATATTGACCGTGGCTTTCGAAAGCGGACGCTACTTGTCTATTTTGGCACTAACCTAATCTTTCAACAACTAGTGATTAACCAGCCTAATTGTCAAGGACAAAGGTGATCAGAGAGCGAGCATTGTAAAGTCTATCAATTACATGGTCAGAGGAACTGGTGAAAGTTGAAAGAAACTGTAAGTATAGGACCCTAAATACGTTTTTGGTAGTAGGTATAAACACTTAGATTGTCCTTCGTCTACTCTTCGCCATAAAGCGTGGCACTTCAACTAAGTCACTTCTTTTAACACGTATTGCCCATGCATCGAAATTTTCCAATTCATAAAAAAGATTTTATTTCTTTGTCGTAACTAATATACTAAACAATACTTGAGTAGTATATTACTTAGGTTAATTATAATAAAAAAAAGTCGTAATTTAAAAAAAAATTATAATTAGTCAGATTCACTTCTAGTCGCGTCTTATGCGCTACTTGTATGGCCGCACCAGTTCAATAGGCAGTACCTTCCTGTTACAATCCCTGCTCGTATGGCACTATTATTTATTTACTGTCTGCGACCAACTTATGTAACTTACAAGTAAGATATAGATATGGTGAAATTTTGATGATGTTAGGGATTTAAATTAATTTCACTCATCTACACACTACAAAAAGGTCCCGAATTCACCTAGGCCAGTATATAAAAGTGCTTTGTTTAGCAAACACGTTTTAAATACGAAGAAAAATTTTGTTGAAATTAATCGTATACGTAGCTGAAACCTAACATCTTGGAAGCAAAAGAAAATTGTTTTTCCTGAAAAACATAAACTTTCCTGCGATTCTGAATTTTCTGTATGACCCTTATGAATACGGACATTACTATAGGCAGGCCGAGTGCGAAAATGTAGATGAGAGCGCTCGGCCCGCCTCGTGTCTCGGCATTCCTCGCTCGCTCTCCGTCCCGTGTCGGTTTTTTGTGCCCGAGTCAAAGGATCTCGCAGCAGTTGCGAGTGCGTCGCTATACACTCTCGTGTCTCTATACTCCATAGGTTTAGGTAGTTAAATAAAGGTAAACGAAAAAAATCACGTGACGAGACAGCTGTCCAGTAACCGACTAAACGTAATACCTGACACTTCAGTTGTCATGCTACGTCACAGTTGTAATCTTCAATTTAGCAACGTTATAATTCGTTGACTTTTAGAGTTTGGGCTCTTTAAAATACACAGATTGCAAATTATTATATTATTATTATAATTCTTACTAAAAAATTGTGCTCAAGCAGTAACATCAACGAAGAGTAGTTTATGAATAAATGATAAAGTTTAAGATACATAAATACAAGAGGAAACTATTGTTAGAGTCTTAAATAAATTTAGTTTGCGTTATCAAATTTTTAAACAAGAAAGTGTCAACTATAAAAACCCTTTTTACGATTTGTTTACCTTTATTTAACTAACTAAAGCTATGGAGTATAGTGTTGCTTGCACCGACTTCAATTGAACTAGGCGATAGTATTATATGACCGTACTCGGGCTGAAGACCCCTCCCTCGAGACTTTTTCGCGAGACCTAACGAGAGCACTCGGACAGGAGTGTACAGCCGGCATAAAAATAGCAGTTTCACTTCTCATAAACGATCAACTGTCGATTTACCTTAACAATCAAAATTCTATTGTGTCTCGTTAGAAGAGAGTTGATAATGTTAACAGACCGATTGCCATTAATATGATGAAAATAATATTCTGAACAAAAAAAAAGAAAGTGTTACCACCATTAGGTGTCCGATTTGACAGAGAGAGAGTGTTTTGATTACTTTGCACTTTTTATGTAATATAATTATCAATGATTACAGTTCAATATAATACTTTGCATTACTGCCTACTTATTGATGATCTGTGGGGTTATAATAAAGGGATCAGTGGGGTTAAGTTTAGAAAATGAGGTAAAAGAAAAGTTGCAGTTGTATTGAAGACTAGCTTTTGCGCGTTACTTCGTTCGCGTGGAAGTCGTAAGACTCCACAATTACTAAATAACAGCCACATTATTAAAAAACTTCCCTGTATACTGCGTTTGTAGTTTTGGCCTCATTAGCGAAAAATATACAGAGAGTCAGGACTGGTGACCCGGGAGAAAACAACATACAGTTGTCCGTGTGAAAAGCAACTTGTCCTCAGGTCGACACTCGCGGCCTTTGTAGCAATTTCCCATTGCTTGCCAAGCTTTTAGTTTTTAGTGAATGAATGAATGAAGGCCTGCGTTTCTGCTTATACTACCTCATGTCACAACACTGATACACTGACTGATGTATTCTAACAATTTATTCCTGACGAACGGCTATCACTAAATAATATAACAGTAGATTGTATTAAAATCAAACTTTGTAAAAAAAGGGTGCTATTTTCTGATTATTTAGAAGACAAAAAAGCTTGGGATTGAGCGGCTCGCTCTGCTAAACCTTGTGTTAAAACCCTAAAACGATCATTTTTTATTTCATTTCAATCATTTAAAAGATACAATCTATAACTATCTGCAATATTCTAACCTTATGGTTCGTTTTTTTACAATTTGCGGTATACTACAGAAGAACACGAACATAATATGTACAATATTGCTCGTCCCCCATAGCAAATAGCGTGATAATTTATAGGCAAATTTGAACAGAATCTCTCCGGTTGTATTTGAGTGATGCTGGAACATACATTCGGCCAAACACAACAAAAATTCTTAAAACTATATTTTCGGCATTAGTCGTCGTAGCAATTACATTTTTTCAAGCTACTCAATGTACAGTTTTGACTTCACTTAGATTTTATTTATGTATAGAAGATGACTTTGCGAAGGTCGAGATAAGGTAAAAATAATTACTTTAAATTGTAAAGGTTTAAAGTAAGAAAACTCCTTGATTTATTGCTTCTTACTACTGCACATTAAAAACAGTATACTTGGAAACCTGCAATTCCAAAGGTTTTGGTATTCTCATAAAGCGCATTCGTAAAATCGACGTAGCTGCTGCTGTGAACTAATAGATCATAGACCTGTCGGTCGATTCTGTAAAAATATCAACGTGAAACTTAGGCGGTGGCGGTGGCGGACTTAACTTTCACGCTGATATTTTTACAGAATCGATCGGCTGAGGTTGTATTTCAATTAAATAACGCAATTTATCAGTGTCGATTTGCCGCAATATTCTAATATTTATAACGTATTGTTTTATAATGGCTGCGGCGATGGAAACCAAAGATCAATGACTTAACAAACCAATAAAAGTACCTAATGAAATTGTATTATTTAGTTGATTTAAACTGGATACAATAATGTGGGTACATTTTAGGGTCAGTGACAGGTCGGCCCGAGTCAACTTAACCCGAATAATAATACCAGATATTTTACTCCCGATGACGGTGATTTGTACGGTCAGGCAAAAAATAACAGCCTCGGCAGATGATATTTAAGTAAGTGCAGTCAGACACACGGTACCGGGAAGCATGGCAGAAGCAAGGGGAGGCCTGTAGCCAGCAGTGGGTGGTTCCGGGCCGAAATGATGATGATGAGTCAGGTCCACTAACAACCCTGCTGGCTAGCAAATTTTCTGGCTGCGTTGCCCTTTTTGGAGACCTACAAAAAGCTACGCGATGCTCATTCTCTGAAAACAATCCCATGTCATCATCATCTGCCTAGCCTTTTCAAAACTATGTTGGGGTCGGCTTCCAGTCTTACCGGATGCAGCTGAATATTTGAATCTTAGTATTTTACATGAAGCGACGGCTATCTAAGCTCTACAACACAGTTACTAGGTAATACGTCTTTCGGGTTTCTGACGAGCCGTACCGACTGTCAAAGATCCAAGAATGACAGCCGGGACCAACAGCTTAACCTGCTTTCCGAGGCTCGGTAAACAATCACATGTGTGAAACATAAATATGCAGGAATTTTATTAAAGATTCCAGCGTACACCTCAGACTTGAATCGCCAATCCCTGTCTGCATACATTGCAGTAACCGTACACCTATAAGACGTGTGCCAGACGTCGCATAACAATGGTATACAAGTGGTAATATTGTTGCCATGTCTGATGGTAAGTTGGCAACGAACAATGCCGAGTCATGACGCAAAAATGTTGGACAATTATTGTTGGGAATTATTGTAAAAAATGAATGGAAAAGAATTTTCGAGAACTTTATACATGAACTTTTTAAGAAGGTAAGCCGCCTTGATCGATCGGTCTACGAGAGTAAACTTAGAATACGTACTTTATCGTACGATAATAAGGTAAATATCACCTCTACTAAAGACTGTACGCAGACAAGAGTATAGACTGACAATTAGACAAACGGTCCATTATAGTAAAAAAGTATTGAAAACCATGTTTTGACACGGTTCAGTCTATGATAGACAAAAATATTGTATTTCTAGTTCGTAGGTATAGGTACGTTGCCTTTTTACATTAGCTATTAAACTCAAACACCTGCACGTTTTAGCAAAGTGTGCGCACCTTGCCAACACGTGAGCATTAAGCTTAGCATCGCCAATATTGGTCCAAACACGGCCAACAGCTTGCCAAACATCGCTTGCAAAGGTCGCCTTACATAATTTCGGATGTGTCTGACGGCATACTTACCGACTTCGCCGACTATGGTTTGTTGACCGTAATTCTTATAACTATAAAATATTTCGGTCAAGTGCATATTTAATATGCGGGGTTTTGTCACTGGTCTCGCAATTCGGTTTGAGATTGGCGGACTGTGAATGTTACTTAATGAAATGATCTAGTTTTAATTGAGACTAGCAGTTTGCCAGCGACTTCATCCGCGGTTCTCTAATCTAACCAGTGGAAAGTTTGAACAACCCGGCCTAATTCCTTGTCTAAATCATAAAGAGACCGACGACCAAAAAGGAGGAGGTTTTATGTTCGTCGCGTATGTCTGTCTGCCGATTTCTCCGTCAATTGGGACCGATTTAGAAAATTATTTTTTTGTATGAAAGGGTATTTTCCCAAGTTGGTCCCATATAAATTTTATTAAATTTGCTTGGATAGTTTTTGAGTAAGCTTCAATAATACGTATTTTTTCCACTTAGTAAATGTGTAAGATATGATGATAACTTCCTGTCACTGTTATGTACATAGCAGTTATTGGTATTCGAATTTGTGTGGGGTAGGTTCCACAACCAAAAAGAGAAAAAAAAAAAAAAAAAAAAAAAAAAAAAAACAACCAACTTAAAAAAAACACTACAAAGTGAAAAATAGGTCGGTGGCAAAAAACAAAAATTCAAAACCAAAGACACCGACTAAGAAGTTTGAAGTCGGTTGTTTTTTTTGTAAGTGTACCTATTGATAAATAATAGCAGAAGTTAATTTATTACTTGTTTCATCTATTATAGAGTTAGATCACTCAATCTAGTAGAGAGAGCTGCAATATCACCGTCACCCACATTCTTAAAACCGGAACAAAACGTTGCAGTTGTTGCTATGCAGCAACAATAGATATTATTGTATAGCATACTTACAGGAAATTGGAATACTTAGCAAGATGTCATCACTGTCATAGTACCTACTTTATTTTTAAATGTGGAAACAGAGATAGATGGCGAATCGCATTTCCGAAATACTGAAGTAAATATTCTTTTACAAACGTTCCGAATATTATGGGCAAATGATACGGTTGTTTTTACGGAATTGGGAATCAGAAGCTTCCGTTATATTATGTCAACAAAAAGAAAACTATAAACAAAACAAATACAGTGAAAATTCATTTAGGTGTTTACACAATCCATACTTCCATACTAATATTATAAATGCGAAGGAAACTCTGTCTGTTTGTTACCTCTTCACGCCTAAACTATTGAACCGATCGTTATGAAATTTGGCAAATTAAGAGTCTGGGTCTTGGAGAACTGTACTTTTTAACCTGGATATTTGTATTTTGGGACACCCGTAACAGGCGGACAAAGAAAAGACTAGCTAAAGGATGATTTGTGTTAAAGGTGATACAGCTGGACTAAGATAATGGCTAAAAGAGATGTATGGAAGAAAGACATACTGCACTGACCCCAATTAAATTAGGACAAGAATGGAAGGATCTCCAAACCACCGTACTAGTTTGACCCAAATATCACCAACTATCCTCAACCATCGAACATCAGAGGCCAGCGGAAGCTGCGAGAGAGAACGGTTGCACAACCACAAGTTAAATGATCGGCTAACGTGACATAACTGTGATGAAACCCTTGCGTCACCGACCGCTTCATTTTGACAGACCACGAGTCACAGATATTTGTTACAGATCCGTTCTTACTCTGTGTAATTATAAGGTAAGTGGTTGGTAGTATTTTGTTTATTTTTAGTAAGTATAGCAGTGATAATGGTGTTATTAAAGCGCCCAAGTGCGAGTCGGACGGCACAGGAAGGGCGGAACCCTTGGTGTGCCGTCCGACTCGCATTTGGGTACACAACCGTACAATATTTTATACATACCCCATAGTCGAGCCAGAGGAAAAAACGCCGCAAAAACACGTTTCTTTTAAGGTAAATAAAAAAAAATAAAAAAAATAAAGGGGAAACTGTTTTTTTTACTTTATCTTATTTTTATTATTTGATGTGAAAATTTCATGTGGGTACTATTACAGTTCAAAAGATATGGCCCTGTGAAGGACGGACGGACAGCGGAGCTTTAGTAAAGGGTCCAGTTGGCACCCTTTGGGTACGGAACCCTAAAAAGTGGATTGTGTTGCATTGAAATATTCATAATAGGCACCTCGTCTATTATGAAGACGAAGTCGTATGTAATGTCAAGATTATTGGGTGTTTAAAAACACGCTGCAATTTTTGCTGAACGTCATCGCGTATACTTAGGTATTACATACTATAGGTCAGGTTTTTGCTGAAATTAGGATTTTCAGTCTTGATATCTTTGCACACTTACGGTTGCCATTAAAACAATTTGTGAACGGTCCAAAGGTCACATAAAGACACATTCGGGATCTTCTGAAAAACTTGCACTAACTGGTATCACCTGGTGGATGGGTAAATGATTACGCCCCCAAATCCTTACAAATGCGAAGGATGTCCTGGGTTTCCTCACTTTCCTCTTATAGTTCTCCTTCGTGAGGTCGTTCCAACTAGTACCGCCCTTTAAATAGTTTTTAATGGCTATACTTAGTTCGCTAGCAAATGTGTTTCGGGTTAGCTTAAAGTATATATAGCTAGATATAACTGAATATGACTAATAAGGTCACTAAACTAGAGTATTACTTATATTTCGCGAGTTGCGCAGTCAGTCACCTCACCACTCACGCCTTTCCATTTTAGCTCACTATACACTATCTATTTGTCCATATTTATATACCTACGTGTTTATATTACCAGCTACGCCCGTTAACTTTGTTTACTCTAAGTCAAGCATATTATTTGTAGCAAAATTAAGCAAGGTTGGTTCAACTCTAAGTTAGTTCATCATTCTCTTGCCTTTATGCAAATTTACTTGGAGTCGGCAAAACATGGCTTCTTCCTCTATAATTCTCTATTAGTCGTCATCTCAAAAGCCACCCCGAGCCATATCATCTTCCACACAGTCCATCCATCGTTTCTTTGGTCTTCCCCTACTTTTATAGCCAACAACATAATCAAAACTTTCATCACGACATTTTCCTCATTTCTCCGCATCATAATCACACCGGTTGGTGGAAATCGGTTGTCAATTTGTCAAGGTATGGGACCTTGACAAATTGACAACCGATTTCCACCCTAAGTTAATTGAAAACTTAAAAGAATCCTTGAACACCCAATAAAAATACTGCACGAATTTTGAAAAGACATTTCTTAGTACTGTATTACATTTTAAGTTTATAACCTAAATGAATATTCACTTCTGAATATACCCAGAGAAACATACGGGTGGCCAGTTACTCATAACTCATACTGAAACATTCATAAATCATCATAGAATAATGACCACTCCATACGATCATAGCCAATATGTATTATACTAACTCTGTAAAAGGCAATGCATATGATTAAGTAAAGTATTAAGTACCGACGTCCACAGTCTGCCTATTTGAGCTCCTTACAGTCTGTCAACACAAGCACTTTGGCAGAGCAATCGTGTGGAGAGTTGTAGAGAGCGGAGCTTCAAGTCCCAAATTGACATACTGTTGTTCAAGTTGTAGCCTGACTGCGTCAAGACTGTTTTTTGTAGAGACTAGAGACTCACTCTATGAAAACAGTGATGGCGCACACGCAACAAAACAATCTCATGAAGCCAGTTGACAACATGTACTCAATGAAAAACCTGATTTGATACAAGACAAAACTGTTCGTTCTCTGATAGACAATACTGTTTTGTTTCTGGTGTGTGCACTGTCCAAGGAAATAAATTTAGATATGAAATTTCTTGACGTATGGACGTTGAACCACTGAAAGTAATAAATACACTGTGGTATTACTAGTCTAAAGCGCAGGCCACACCGCCAGCTAGCGGGCGGGCGGGCTAGGCGGGCGAACATCGTTTCACCTCTTTACATACTTCGGTTCACACCGCGAGCTACCGACTAACCATGTAAAGAGGTGAAACGATGTTCGCCCGCCTAGCCCGCCCGCCCGCTAGCTGGCGGTGTGGCCTGCGCTTTATATTAGAACGAATCGGTTCTGACAGGATGCGTGTTATTAGTTAGTAATGTGCCGCGAAGGGCGCCAGAGATGCAATTAGAACGGATACTGACGTAGTTGACCATATCAGAAGGCTTAGGAGTTACCCTTATTCAGGAAAGTTGCGTAATTTTTGTAACTGAATTGCTCTATCAATTTAACCTTTTTTGTACTATATTATGTTTGGCTATCAGTCTAAATAGATGCAGTAGAATATTGAATATTGAGCAAGTTCGAATTCTAAGCAAACGGGTGGCAGTTTCGTGAATTCGGGATTCTAGCTACCTAATGACTACTACCGTTATTGGTATGAGAACCGGAAATGCCCAGAATTGTTCTGCTATTATACTAGATGTCTTGTCTTCTGTAATAAGTATGTTTTATACGGGAATAGCCCAAACAAGCGTAAAAGATTAGCCGGCTAGCTAGCTATCTTTGGTAGGGTTTTTGAGTTTTGGCTGCCGAAGGTGTACCAAATTCACTTAAATACCATAATTTGTGGAGGCTATTTGTTGTATCATAATACGCAAATAGACTGGAATCTCCACTAAGGACCCAATATCACCTAAATAAGTGCATAAACATTGACGATTCTCAAACACACAATAAAGGTCATGCTTGAACCGACGGCCCAAAACTGACCGGATTGTTTTCACTAACCTTGCAGCGCCGTTGCGATACATGTTTATATGCGCGGACGCATGCTACTACGAAGGTTTGCTGCGTTGCAACACTTATATTATACCGATCTGGCAACCTCGCAGTAGTGATGACACCGAGAATCAGTTGATGAGAATGTTTGATTGATGGGTTGTAGAAATAGTGAGGAATGCCGACAGAACTGCTTAGGGGAAAAGGGGGCAAGGGACGAATTTCTTCCTTGTAAACTACCACTAACTGGTTAACATAACACCGGCCTGACCTGTTCATAAATAGTTTAGATCACCAATTACTTTTATTGTTATTTTAAATAATAAATCGCGGTCCGCTTGGTAGACGATTACTATTAGACAAGATAAAACAAAAAAAAAAAAGGCTTTAAAAAAAAACACTACAAAGTGAACAAGTTTAATTTCGGAAGTCTGTGTCTTTGGTTTTGTATTTTCTTTTATTGCCACTGACTTCCGAAATAGTAGTAGTAGGAAAACAAAGTAATTAAATAACATTAATATGAAAAAAAAAAAATTACTTTGAACTAACTGTCTGAAGTGTACAAAGCGCGGGTTAAGCTAAATTACTCTTTTTTTTTATGTTTATCTTTTTGATTAAGTTTTAGATATAAATTTTACTGTTTACTTAAGGTCCGCACCAAGTAAGTCGACGGGCGGTCCGGATCCAGACTGCGGTCCGCCATTTGGTGACCCTTGCATTATATGATCGTCATTGTTTTCAGCGAACTACGAATTATTAGTCCTGCTCTGGATTGAGTGCTGAAGAGTTGGTGAGGCGGTTGTCATGGCACCAAATTGCCTAAAGAATTTGTAGATTGTTTCTCTGCAGTTTTCTTTTAAAAATGATGGTGATGAGCTTCAAAAAACTTTATTACTTTCCTACTTCGAAAACATAAGGTAGGGTAATTCGTAAGGTGGATCAAGTTAAACATCAACAAGTTATATTTACTAAAGACCTTGCATTGGCCTCACCCGCGCGAGGTCGATCTGAGTATCATTTTATAGGAATTCGGTTGGTATACCAAGATACAAGATGTGTGAGCATGCATAGTGTGTGTTGTTTCATTTGTTTTTTCTCACGGTTTTGATTACTGCTTAAGACTCCATAACATTATGGAGAAGAAATTTCTCCCTATTTCTTCCCCCCCGCCCCGACACTTGCTCGAGCCACCCAGCCAGCCAACTTTAAATTCCCCTAATAATAATAATTCCGATCCAGCCTGTCCCTTGCTGTCCTCCCCCAGCGACGCCCTAAGCCGAGGTCCGTTCCCCACAGGGTGTGCCCTTAGCGTGTAGTCGCTTAGTATTTATGTTATATGCCCTGGCTGGAGGCTTTAATTTATTGAGACACAAGTCTGGTTAAGCACCCGACAAACTCCTAGGTTGACCCAGCGAAATACGATTCCCAAAAAAAAACCCATAAGGTATTTAAGAGTATCCAGAAAATACCTTAACACAACATGATGTCTGGAATTACTTTAAGATATTAAAGCGCGGCTTGCCAGTGTTTTGCTATTTCTTGTAAAATGAAAGAACAATGGTTTATTTGCTACAGAAATACAAGCATATTACAAATATGGTATTTCATTTAAAAAAACGTTGAACAGAAAAAATGCTTTTCCTGTGATTAAATATGCATATTGATGTTTCAATCGGTTTTTTTTGCGAATTTTCAACTGCACCCTAACTAAGTTGTTTCCATAGAAATATGAAAAGTTCATAATAAATATATTTTTTCTTAAAAAAAAAACACTTATTCATCTCTCACAACTCTATCACATAATAGCTATATAATAATGCCTGACACATACTTTTTATAGATTACCCTTTGTTTACCGACCTCTGTGACCCCTACATAAAGATAATATGCGCTCTTATGTCTCTAGCAATAAGGTTCATATTCGAACCGATGTTGTTATTACATCTTCAAGGATTGATTTTCGTCATAAGCTTTGTCACAACAAGACCTATGAGAACAATACTTTGAGGTATCAATTATGCAAGATGTTGCTAATATTTTTGACAGGTTTTATAAGTATTAATATAACCTGTGTTAGATAGAATTCCTGGTGGTCTTTACGTAGTTTCGAGGTAACCTTCTAGACAAGCTTCCACCATGAGCTCCTTAAGCTCTCGAGTTCAGTTACACAATTACTGACACATACATGCACTGACAAGACAAGACAATCGTAAAGGAATAAACGAGTATTTTTTGACCATCTAGTTTTAAAATATTCTTTTAACCACCAATAAAGATACATATGTTACTTTAGCTTAACAACTTGTAATACAATTTTTTTTATGTAAGTATCTTCACAATGAAATCCGAAAGGTCAATTAATTACAATTTAATTAAGGATTCACTTCTTAATACCTTCTTATAAAAAAAAACATAACTATTTTATCTTTTAATAAATGTATTATCAATATCATTATCATAAAATAAAATACTCAATTAATTTATGACATATTTAAGAAAATTGTATGGTAATTATAATAAAATTAATTAGAGTTAGTTATCTCATCTTCGTTAAATTAAATCTTTAAATAAAATTAATAGGCACACAAAAGTTGCGTTTATTTGAGAATGACGTCACGCAGGTCATTGTGCCTTAATAGCTGTTAATTTAAAACCTAGGCTGCCTTTTCTACAAACAAAAAAAAACCGAATACTGCTCTAAAAAATATAATAATTGAAAAGGTGCATTCATCATTGCGCGTTGATGTCTTTTCTCAGTAAAACAGTTTCGGGACCACATTTTCAGTTTTCTATTATTTGAATTATATGCTCCAACATTAAAATAATTCAGGTAGGTAGTGACTTTCAATTATGAAACAGACAACAGATGAATATTACTATTCATACTTTTATCTAATATGTTATGTCGAACCTTCATCTCACTGAAGATTTTATCATCTATTCTATGTTACAAAAACTTGTAGGTTTTGTTAGAGCAAAATAATAACAACCAATCACATTGACTTACACGTGATTTTATTTCAATATAAATTAAATAGGCTTCCTAAATTCCAAACTTATAAAAAAACACTGTTTTCCTACAATGTTTGCTTATAACAATATCTGCAAAATAACAAATTATTCATATCTATTAATATTATAAATACGAAAGTAACTCTGTCTGTCTGTCTGTTAATTTTTCACGCCTAAATCACTGAACCGATCGTTACGTTAGAGAAGGAAATAGGCTACTTACCTGGATTTTTTTATAAAAAATATTTAAATACATACAAGACGAAGTAGCGGGCAACACCGAGACAACAAAAAAAAAAAAGCTTACTTATAACAATAACTGTAAAATTGATTCTAAACAGTATCATAGTAACTCTAACCAAAGTTTATCTTGCAAATTAATTATTCAAAACTGATGGGTTTTTAGTCACATGGCGTATAGTTTGACCTTATACGTCAATGATGGCCTCACCAGTTACCCTACGACCTTATTTACGTCATAATTTTTTTAAAAGCCGTTTCCGGTTGAGTACGAAGTCTTTATTACAATCTTAAGCATTTTTCTTATGAACTAATATTCAGTTTTACAGCCAAGGCAATTCATTCATTCATGGCAAATTGACACCCTACGTCAATTTGCCATGTTACAGCCATTTCATGCAACTGTCAAGAATTATATGTAGGAGTGATTTGAATATACGGAAAATTTAATTTGGTAGTCAATTAACTTGACAATTAATTTCCGTGACTGTACCTAGTCAATTTTCAGTATTTTAGAACTAATATACATATTTTGGCAATAAAATTACTGGGGAATTCTTGTATTTTTAATTGCTCATCGCGGACTATCAAAGATAGCTACGATTGTGGCAAATTCCTTAATCGCCATGCCTGTAGATTAAGTCATTAACCGCAACACACTGCAAACAGCTTTTAATTTTTGCGTTCGGTTGGGATCATAATGGAATGGTTGAGTTCATGCACGGATTTTCCCTCTCTACTAGGTAATAATTGTGACATGGCCTAAAATTAAAGCAATTTTCAAGTCCTGGAAAGATTAATTTCGTGCAGGCATCGAACCTTCTTTCAATTGCGAAAAATACCATACGTTTGCTACTGCACCATTCAATCAAACGTGGCAAGGTATGAAGGTAAATTCTTCTAATAAGTACAGCAACACCTAAATCAAGCACCAAGTATACCGCATACTAAGCAAGTTACAAGTCCGCATGTTTGCGCTAATCTCGTAAACTACTGGACCGAATTGGAACAGGCTTCAGTATTTCAACAGCTGCCCTTCCGACCGACTCGATACGTATACATTAGACATGTTAGGTAACTCAATGTTCGACTTTTGAGTAATAATCGTATGTATTACGGTTGAGATAATATGTTTGACCTAATGACGGCTATATCAATGAAAAGTTTTAATAAAATATTGGTCTGTTAATTTCCTATTGCAGGGTAAGGTCCTGTCGATCTATTTTGTTTGTAATAAACTCACCGGGAACTTACGTCAAGTGAGCTGTCAGCAAATTAACAAGCAATTATTAACAATTATCAATTAATTAATAACGTTTTCAGACTGATTAAATTGATAACATCGAAAAGTAAAGTCAATTGTTCAAGTTTTCAAAAAATACTAAGTTCCATTTTATTAAAACAATTTCGAAATGGCGACTAAAAACAATATATCATTTTGAAAATCATACAGTTCAGGACAAAAAATACTTTTGGGCCGTTCGGAACCACGACCCTTAAGAATAGGTTCAGGTTACCGATATCAATGTCGACTATAGCCCCAATTAAATAAAGCTAGAACAGTTTATTAATCATGAACAAGTTTGCCTTCAAAGATTCCAAATTCGCCATTCACACACCGAAAATTATAGCCAATTCTCATATAAGGTATCCGAAATACTATAAGTAGTACTAGGTAATGTAGTGTCCAATGTCTAAGCCGCCCACGAATGTATTTGACCTAGTTTCGTTATTTATGTTTGCTTGTTTTTCTTTTGTACAAGAGCTGGCAGGCAGTTGTTTTTTGTTACTTTCAAATCTTGTTTGAGCAGAAAAAAGTTGGAATATTTAGAAATAAAAAAAAACGAAAAAATATATTTCACATTAACACTTATGAAACGTCAGAAGCTAAGTGCACGGTTCTTATTAGTCGTTTCATATGGAGAAGAGCCAGCAAGAAACTCCACGGTTAATCTTTCAAAAATATCTTGATGAGATAGTAAAACTTTTTAATCTTAAATACTTTGCGGTAACCGACAACCCTAGACACATTGCCTTGGCGCAGCAAGGTGAGGAGACCCGACACCAAATGGGAAAGGGAAGGACAAAGAAGAACAAGACTTTGCGTCAACACCCTGTATTTTCTCATTACGAAAGAAAAGAAAGAAAGAAAAATATTTTATTTGAGACACGCACAGGAAATAAAAATAATAACTACCACGACCAACGACTGCTTCGTTGATCTGTGGTCGCAAGCGCTACTGCTGAGCATGAAGTCTTGGGTTTGATTAACGGGTCGTGCAAAGTGTTATTGGACTTAGGACATAGGCTCGCCCCTATTACATGGGACTTAAACATAACTGATGAAATCTGGGTGTACTATACACCCACTGGGGTACACCCCTGCCTAACTCCTCGGGGAATACAGGCATGCAACAAAAAAAAGCAGAACTGTGTGAGGTCAAAAAGGCTCCTATCTCAGCATGATGCTGCGATATTTAAAAAACAATTACCGCAGCGCTGGGTTTTCAGATACGAGCCCGCTCGTGAAAATAACCAGTTTAGTTCAAAATCTCTACAACAAGAATATACTTGCGTCAAGTTATCATTACTCGCGTGTGATGAGTTGTTAATTCTCTCTTACATATTAACAACGCAGTGCAAGACCCATTAAACCCATTCCGCATGGCTGAACCACGCCCTACAATATTCTACCGCATTTCTAACTTTATCTTTACATCCGAAGTTACAATACCACCCTAATCAGAGCAAGAAGGTTTATAATTTAATTTTTCTTACATCGTTCGTTATATAACTCCCTCACTTACTAATTACGTAAGAGTAACAGAGATGGAATATACCCAATCGATGTCGATATGATACACAGCTGAACAAAAAAAGTCGCCTGATCAATTTTTGTTTTGTGATCGTGCAATGACGTAAAGCTATAATTTGGTATTGTAAAGGTGAGTATAGACTAAAGCATTTACTTGTAACAAAACATCGAGCCACTCTAATGTGTCACCTTTTCACGACCCAAACAATGAGCACGGCACTCGACGGTTTGTTACAACTTGATTTTGCAAATAAATGAACGAATTTGTATAACATTTCATCGAGCAAGATAAACGCATCACACGCGACCTGAAGTTTTTCAACGAGTAGTTAACGCAAAATAGAAACGAATGTTACAGGTAAATGCTCCCTCCCTCCTTCGAACATTGAAATGCTCGAGAAAATGCTCTAGTGCATACTCACCTTTAGATATAAAAATCTGACGCGAATGAATGCAAAAAGTTGTTTTGGATGTGTAAATAACTTATACCGGTTTTGATTAGTCTTTAGAGATGTGAAGAAATAGTACACGTTGAAAATATTTTGTGTCTACGGATGTTGTTTATCGTAATGTAACATGCATTTCTAAGTAGTAAAAACATAAAGGTTTGTTATATTATTATTTAAGTACTATCAAAACGATAAAGTGCAACTAAGTCAAGAGCCGTTGATAACCTGAGCCACTGCAGTTTATGTCTCTCGCAGATAAAATTTAATTAAAATGTCATTAGCCTACTTTTGTATCTTTATTAAATTAGTAGAAAAAACAAATGGGTAATTAAAAATTGTCTATTTATAATTGATATTAATGCTGTACACAGGTTTTGAGACATATTAACAAATGTAAATATTAATTGAATTTAAAGTTTATGAGATAAACATCAACCTTGATAACTTGAAATAAACAAATTAAATTAGTGTAGATTTTAGCCGAGGTGATTTTTTTTATTACCCTCAATTGAGAATCATTTAGTGGCAATTTGACGTTTAAAACGATTTTTAAAAGGAAAATAGAAAAGGCGAGCGTTGTGTCAACTACCTTTCAGCAACGTCTTAAGTAACTTCCTTATAAGTTCAATACTTTAAAACTATTGTTCAGGAGATCGGTATCGTAATCGTGTTACTGAGTAAAAAATTGTTTGTTTCATATATACACAATACATCTACGCAAAAACCACTGACTGTGTGGAAAATGATAATTATTCTGCGGCTTCCTGAGTAAAAACATCTAAAATGTTTTATTATTTTAAACCTCTTCTGACCCCACTGTACTGAATAAAATAATCGCAACCTTCAAATAACATACATTAGGACTAAATCTTCATTCATTCTGAATTTTATACCCTCCTAAAAAAAATAACGTTCATGTCAATATATCCCTTGATAAAAAAATAACAGTCAGTAATCGTGAAGCTTTTATAACTAACAAAAAACAGTGTCAGCTGGCTGGTTACAAAAATAAACAGCGACTTAAATTTTCCACTACACCTCCATAATTTGCGTGCGCCCAAACCTATCTCAAGTTAAACTGTGTAATTTATATTGCACGGCAGTTTACATGCAAGGCCAAGATAGCGATACACTTTAACTGTTATAGTAATTACAACTCTATTTGCGCGAAGCTAGAATATATTTTTGATCGATAAATACTGATAATTTCGAGAGAAATCATATAATATCCTTTAAAATTAAATACGTAATTAGTTGAGTCATATTTTATTTACGTGTTTGCTGAACTGAATTTGAAATATGGTCTTTCAAAAATTGGCAGCCGTCATAATTGCACATCGCGTCTATGCAAGTTGCTTAACATTTATTTCATCAAATGATCTCTCTTAAATATCAGCTGACTCATTGACATTTATTTGATGACTAGAGAACACACAAACCGTTAACCGAACTTAATTCCTCTGAAGATACAAATCTCTATACTGCCTCGTCTAATTAGTGGTAGCAAGCGTTACTGCCGAGCATGAGGTCTTGGGATCGATTCCCGGGTTCATCAAAGTGTTATTGGGTTTATCCATCTGGAATTTCTCAGTAAGCAGCACGGAGTTTGGATTGTGCCCGGTTGATAGCAATAGGCTCTAGGGGGCGAACCTATTGAGGTAGGTTATGTAGTCGCTCCATGTAAAATACTGGTGTTCAGCTGTTAGACTGGAAGCCGACCCCAACATAGTTTGGAAAAGGCTAGGTAGATGATGATGATGAACTTTGCTCATTGATATAATGATACACAGATTATATTAGATTATTACTAGGGAGTCTGGGTTTGTGCCCGGTTGATGGCAATAGGCTCGCCCCCTATTACATGGGACTCAAACATAACTGGCGAAATGTGAGTGTACTATAGGTAAACCACTGCCTTAACCTTTGGGGAATGCAGGCGTGATGCATGGATGTAAGTAATCATATGTTATTAAGCAGACGTCAAAGTTTCAACTCACGACAAAAGCCATCTTAAGACTTTTGACCTTAATAGAGCGTGACTCTGGAAAATTCATACTTATTGGTCATTCCCCTTCCTGAGTCATATGGACTATAAATACAAATACCTACCATTAATAAATAATACTGTACAGCTTTGTTGACTACGAAATTCTTTTGTAAGTTATCGGTCAATAATCTTTCGATACGAATGTTGTGGTCAGACGGATTTGGGTTCTGTGAAGAATTTGGTGTTGAAAAACATTTGGGGTTCATTTATTTTTATGATGACACTGCTGTGGTGCTCCTTATATGTGCTTCTTTTAGTTAATAAATAATTTGAGGGTGTGTACTCTCTCTAATGAAAAGAAATGAAACAAAGAAACGGTGGATGGTCTGTGTGAAAGATGATATGGCTAGAAAGGGGGTGACGACTAATAGAGAAGTATGGAAGGAAAATACATTTTGTGCCGACCACAAATTAATTGGTATAACGGCAGGAGACTTATGATGACATTCTTTCTAATGAGAACTATTAATAAGTCTTCAATTATTCAGATGGTTATTTCTCCCAACAGGCAAAATAAAATTAGACACAAAAAAATTACCGGTAGGTTACGGAATTCAAATATATCAAATTATGAAGTGTGTTGAAGTACACATTATTTTCAGTTTATTCATTACAACAACATCATAAAAACGCGCAATTACAAACTACACACTAGTAACAATTATTCGCAGATAAAAACGACGGTAATAACTTACTTCCTGTTTATACGAAACTTAAACCGATTACTTCGACTCGCACTTGACTGCTATTTTTTGCAACCATGTCGTGCTAGATCTGGCAGTGACTCGACAATATAACATTCGCAAAGGACTTTGATCATCTGGTGAAACTGACAGTTGCTCAAGTATGACCAAATTGAGTTGCGGATTTATTAATTTAATTAATAGTGACATGGGGATTATTTGGGATACCCTTTAGATTAAGTTAGATTATCCACAATTATTGTGAAGACGTGTTATATAGAAGAGGTTTTAAAAATCAGTTTTGTTTTTGAAAGTGAGCATTGTGATAGTTTAGTTCATAGTTCTGATTGTTTTGAAGGATTAATCAGCATGTTTTCTTTTAGGATACGATGACTGAATGCTGGCAAGTCATATCATGTCTATTTTTTTGCTTTAAAAGGTGGGATTTCTCAGGTAAATAATAATTTAAGCAATAATTCAACCATAGCGCCAAATCAGCCATTGACTTTCTTTTCTCTAACTCAGTCACGTACTCACAAATCAACGCTAATATTGCACAAATAAATTATTAAAGTAATATAATAGATAGCAAGTTTGTTCGCGATTGTACAATTGCGAACATCGAGGTACACCGCTGTCAAAAACTTCAGTTCACAGTTAAAAGTACAGTTACACACAAACGGCTTGTTATTAAGGTGAAGATGCTTCAGATCATTATTCATTATAAAAAGGATGTGAATGTGAACCAGGTTTTTGGGAGAGCAATGACACCGAAATTATGAAGAAAAGTGTGGAAGAATGGCATTCATGTAATGTGAATTTTTCATTATTATACAACGGATAGTTCGTCGTAAAACTGACTTTTAAGTGCAATGGGAAATGCTTCTGCTTAGTATCCCTATAACATAATAATTCATTTCTCATTATTTCTAAATTCTTCCTGTGCCAATTTACAAACAAAAATACTAACGACGCAATTTTTTCCGTAGATAAAAGTCTATAAGAAATGTACTGTTTCTACACATTATAGGTTTATACATAGGGGAAATATCTACAATCTAATTGTAGCAATATCTACAATTAATTATACCTACCACAGATAAATTATTTCTAATAAAGAGCTAACAATTTTCCATTTGTTCTTGTATTCTTAATTATCGTTACCACAAGATTAATAAAGTTTGAAAAATGTTAGGAATATTCCTAAGTTCTTGTTATTTGCAGTACTTGTAAATTTATTAGAATAATTATTTCACGGTATTTAACGTTGGCAAGGATTCTACCTACTACGCTTTGGAATGGGCAACTAGCTGCATCTTTCTGACTGACCACCCCTTAACAATTCAAAAGTGCATGTAATTGGTTTATTTGAAAAATAATTGTTTTCAGTTTGAGTTTGAGTTTCTTTGTAAATTATTATGAATTTAATCATTATTATTATCTTGGACAATATTATAAGGCGAATCTGTTTGTTAAAACTTTTTGCGAAATGAAAGAACATAATAATATTACGGTTATTGTAAAAATACCCAAAACCCCTTGGGTATTTATTCAATCCTCCTGTATATTTTTATAAGTTTACATTTCTCATAGGATTATTTGGTTGTGTTTCATTTAATTTTCAATCTTACCTTATGAACATAAATAAGTTATTTATATGCTCTTTAAATTTTTATTAGTCTCTGTTGTAGTATTTCGCAAATAATATTTAGGATTTTAAAATTATTCATATTTTTAAGTGCTTATAAAATATCTAAAATTGCTTGATTGAGACCTTGTCCTATACATATTTAGAGCAGAATCCTGTTTTATTGGACACGTGTAAGCAACATAATTATGTTTACGAGAAACCCCGAAACTGATTACTTGAATAAATCATCATAATATGTCTTTATTAATTTTAACGGTTATTATCCTCCATGTTTTTTAGGAAAACATCAAGAATAAAAGATTTATTAAACTAGATTTATTGAACATGACTTACGCTTTGCATTTCGTAATAGAGGAATTGCTATATTCTCAAAATGATACTGGTTTGGGACTTGCACCTGCGACTCGACCAGAAAGAGCTTTGCTACTCGTAGTAGATATTCATTGATGCTCAATTCACTGCTAAACTAATAATAAAATTGCAACCATTATCTCATCCAGGTAAACAATTATTTTTCTTAATTGTGATAAATGGACTAACAACTGTGAATGCATCGTTGAGCAAGAGATCACTCACTCTTAGAGCGCGTTTACATTCGGTAGAGCAACGAACTGCCAACTAGGTACTGTAGAAGTTTTTTTTCGTTTAGTGCTAAATGCATTGAGTGATTTGTTGCAAGAAGATGCAAGTGAGCCTAGGTATTCAAAATGTGCTGATTCTCAGCCTGTTTTTATATTTTTTATTATATTTTCTAGTCCAATAAACGTTACGCCACAATGGTTGTTGTGAAATGGCTGATCTATCAAAGAAGATCTCAAGTGATGTACAATAGATTATGTAATTATATTAAGTAATGTGTGCTATTAATAACCATTCGACAGGCAGGCTTGTCGAAAATGTTACCTGATTTGCCTTGCCCCCGACAGCTGTCGGAAGAATAGCTTGAGTTAAACTGACGAAATTTTCGAATTTCTGGAGGACTCCTTCGAAAACATTGCTTGATATTCGATTCTGCACGGAATCGTATCAAATGTTTGTAGCTGTCATTCTTGTATATTTTGGTCGCCAAACTTTGACATTAAAGGCAAAAAGCTAAGCCCTAAAAGGCTTTAAAGTGCAACCTTACTTAAAAAATTAAAATTACTGAATGAAAATATAGGGTGATTATTTATTCCAGTATGGTCCGCACCTAATTTTCCTTTACCGACATGTTTGCCGATGATCATATTATACTTCTAGACCAAAGTGATAAGAAAGAAGTAGCATTCTTCGTCCTAGTGCTAACCAACGCGTGAACATGGAAAATTCCAATAACACGTGTTAGTATCACAAAAACGGTGTAGGTAATCGATGGTCAATAAACCATTTTCACGATACTTACTTATAAGTTTATAAATACGAGAGCAACAATAAGTGCTTGCGTGTAATCGATTGAAAGATTAATCGTTTGAGTGTTTGTAATTTTTGGGGAAAACGAAAAATTACCCATTTTTTGAGAATCATCCGGTATTACATCAACTAAGACATGACTACATAACTTTGATTTCGTTATAATCTCGCCTAATGCAAATTACTACGAAAATTAATTTCTGGGTCAAGTCGGAAGTGTGCGAATGGCGACGTTTTCGCAATGCGAAAAGTTTTATTTGCTCAAATTCTGGTCAAAATATAAATGTCAGAAAAAATTGAGGTCACAGAATAAATTCTCAACACTTTTTAATACCTTAGGCTATAATAAAGGTAATCAAATACAAATCCAATCAGAATAATTACGATGCTAATCACATCACTTAATATTTAAAAACTTACGTTATAAGCATCTCGGTGGCCTTTGGTCAGCTTCCTTGTATCATGTACTCGATTCACAGCACAGTACACAGAAACAAACACCAAAAATAACAATTATAATATAAATTAAATGTAAAAACACTCACACACACACGTAACGTGGAATTTGCGTAAAGGTTTACGAAACTTTCTAATTCGTGGCGCGAATTTTGCGGCGCGAGTGGTCAAAGACGTGTGATGTGCGGCGCGCTCAATCGCTGACTGGCGCGTTCCGTTTTCGCTCACAGGCCGCGGCGCGTTCTTTTTTTTAAACCGGCTCCCAGACTATAACTCTGTCTTAGTGGCCAGTCCGGCGTGTCAAGCAAGAAGGTATGACGCAAGTAGTTTCGGCAACTGGGTTTTTTCGTTGCCCCAATCGGCACTCACACATTCATAATGGCTAACTTTATTCGGTGCTCGCTCCCAGCGCTAATTTCGTATATTAATTAGATTGAAAGCCTTCGGCTGACGTGGTGTGAATAGTTTAAAAATCGCGCGACTTATTGCGTGTGAGTTCCTCTTTCGATGCAGATAGGAATCGTGCAGAAACGAATCGATTAGATTCATAGATATTGATCCCATCCATCTCTCATCGTAACATTGAAGGTAATGCGTGTTGGACACCGTGTTATGAGACAAGTATTAGTGAAAGTCTTATAAACTGCCATTATTTCTAGTTCAATTATTTGGTCATGCCGAAATACAGGTCCTACAGGGAAAATATCTTAACTGACCGCAATCTGTTCAAATTGAAAGGGATTACTGCTACGCTACCGTTATTCTCAAGAATATGGTAAAAACGAAACCAGTGAACGGAATTCCTTTCCGATCCTCACAGACAGCAGACTCCTTGACTGCGGAAAGTCGACACATACTGTATGAAAAAAACGATTGATCCTAACAAAATAATAAAAGAATTGTCCAGCTGTTATTACTGAAAGATGTCCAGAAAGATGCTACACTGGATACTCCAAACTATAGACCACTGAAGGTTGTGCAGACAGTCTTGTCTCAGTGAAACCAGTTTGCAGAATTAATTGCGAAAGAAGTTTAAAAACAAAAATCCCGAGATTTAGCATGACGCCATACAATACGATAGCACCTTGGTGACCAAATGAAACTTTTTTTAAACAACTGAATGATATTACCTTAAAGATATCTTATACATACGCAACTCTATGTGCACTATTAACTGCAACGGTGCCCCAGAAACCTTATTCTGCTCTTCCATCTCAGGGATGGAAGAGTAGAATTAAGTCACTCGCTGTTATTTCAGAAGACATCTTTAAAAGTTGACGGGATTTAACAGTTGCATGGTCCGGATAATTTTAGACTGAACCAAAGTCCTTTTTCATAAGATAAAATGAAGTAAACTAGCTCATACTGGCCAGGTCGAAATCATGTATAACCAAGGTTTGGTAGCTGAACCCTTGATTCTGAAACATGAATGGATTTTTGAATTCATCATCATCATTCAAAATAAAAATGAAAAGTAATTTATTAAAATAAGGTTGAGAAACAGCACTTTTTGAATGGCTAACAATAACATAAGACAGTCCCCCAAAACGCCCGCCGTCCACCACTTCCTAATGCTTTAGCAAGAAGGATGAAGTGGCGCAACAAACTCCCCAGCAGCACAGCTGTCTGTTCAGTTAGAAGAACATCGGCAGCATTGTTCCACCCACTGCGAGTATAGGCCTCCCCCTTTTTGTGCCATGCTTCCCTGGTCTGTGCAAGTCTCATCCATATCTTCCCTGCAACATTCTGTAGTATCATCTTCTTCTTCTATATCGTATAATCTTGATATTTCTGGAAACGACAGTAGTCAGAAACTCCTTTATAGGCAAATAAGTAAAAAATCATATTCAAAACAAATAAATCTTAACAACGGGTCGTACAAAGATCAAACATAACTTTGTAGAAAATTACAAGATTAACACGAGGAATACTGATAACCTTCATAATTACATATCTTTGTATCAATTAAAACCTACACATGTCTAATTAATTCAAGGCTTTTTGGATGTGTTCAACCTTAGCCAGAAACCAGAATTTAACTTATATACTCACGCCTCGTTTCCATGGGGTAGGCAGAAACTACAGAACGCCACCTGCTACGATCCTTACATACCGCTTTTGCCTCGTTTACGTTCATACATCTGGTCATACGCAAGGCGGTTGCGATTACTACGCACCTGACGTTTCTGAAGAACATCACCAATAAGTATACTATAATATGTCCTTTCTAGGGCGTCACCATCATTTTATTCTTGTTGAAAAACATGCTGCATTTCATCATTAAGTAAAACCAAAAGTGCCACTTGCCTTCGACTTCAACCGCCTGGAGGTCGGATATTATCCCACGAGAACGTACTATGATAAAACCGGGTATCCTATATGGTCATGGTCTACCTGTGTGCCAAATTTCATCGAAACCCAATCAGCTGTTTAGTCGTGAAAAGGTAAGAGACAGACAACTTCGCATTTATAATATTATAAAGATGTAAAATTTGTTTATTTGTTTGTTGGTAAGTTTGTATGTAGGGTAATCTCCGGAACTACCAGTCGGATTTGAAAAAATCTTTTTGCATTGGATAGCCCAATTCTTGAGGACGGTGATAGGCTCGCGGACGAAGTCGCGAGCAGAAGCTAGTATATTATAAGATTTATAAGTAATGAAAATGGTTTATTTTGGGAAGCTAATAAAATATTATCTCTAACTGTTATCTCCGTTTAACAGTCGTTACTAGGTTGATTTGCAGGGTACCTATATTAAAAAAAACTTGATTGTTCAAGACACCAGTACAAATTCAAATAGCACTACCCTCCACACTAGGATTCCCTGTGTCGTTGATCATGATGGTCCTAGGCATGATGATCCTGAGTTCGATTGACGGGTGGCGTAAAGTGTTATTGGGTTCATCAATCTGGAATTTCATATTAGCTGCCCAGAGTCTGGATTAGTGTCCGGTTGATGGCAATAGGCTCGCCCCCTAAGTCATGGGACTTCATCATAATATATGGCAAACTGTGGGTGTACTATAGGTACACCTCTGCCTAACCTTTCGGGGATTACAGGCGTGATGTTATGTTATGTTGTACATAAATAACATTATAGTCTAACATTCCCGAGAACTAATTTTGTTTTTAACAATTTTATAATTACATCACCATAATTAATTCTAAAACAACCGTTAAAATTATCTTTTTTTTCTTGTGACTAACAATAACTATGGTATTTCCACATGTACTAATATAGGTACCGAACTAATAGAAGAATACATAGGTATATGAAGTTGAATATTAATTAAATGGATGTATTGTAAAAAACATACTGAGGCATGTATAAAGTTTTTGTTCAATATTGTAGAAAATACACGTGGTTACCTACTATGGAAAACGATGAGTAGAAATAGAAACATTATTTCCAGGTAGAATACAATACACAATACAATAACATTCTTACAGTTAACAACAGTAAAAGTATTACCTACAGCTATTTTACACAATTAATATTGTCAGCAAAACCTAAACTCAAAGCATTTACTCGTATTTCAAATAAACCAATTACAGGTACTTTTGAATTGTCAAGGGGTCAGTCAGAAAGATGAAGCTAGTTGCCCATTCCAAAGCGTAGTAGGTACCTATGGAGAAGAACGGGCAAGAAACTCCACGGACACGCTTTTAAATCAACATATTGTTACAAAATATTGGTTACATCATTCGAAATTATACATATAAGAACAATGTAAAAAGACGTGCAGTAACACATCCATCTGTATTGAGGTTTAAACTTTGTATCTCTCCATTTTTCCAACAATTATTGCTTGAATAACATGATTAAATTGCAATTGAAAAATCATCGACAAAAACTGCGGTTTGCGATTAACTTCAATTATCAAATCAAAAACATCTTTAAGGTAATTTAAAATTAGAATTTCTGGTTTAAGTGATTAAATAATCAAATCAAAGCACTCAATTTGTAAGTGGCACTAGATATTGGTATCCACAAATAACGTTTTCTGATCCATTTGTTTACATTTCATCAGATACTTTTAGAACACACCATACACGTGAAATCTGACAGCTCGAGACTGAGCATCAGCAACTGATGTACTAGGCATCAGTCAATACCTCGATGCGAGCATAACAGTGAACTTGTGGCATGGAATTCGAAAAGCTGAGCAATACAGTGCACAGCATTCTGTTTTTGTTTTATGTTGAATGCCTTAGTATGTCTATGCGGTATTTACATTATTTATTTTCTCTTGTAACACGATGCAACGCAACATACAATCAATAACAGCCCCACGAGTCAATCGAAGGCTACGCTTGCCGAGGTCAGTCCGTGGATGGATAACCATCTATTTCATAACGAGACCCCTCCGTGCCTCAGAAAGCACGTTAATCCGTAGGTGTATCGTATTTTCCAGTAACTGGGTTGTGGAGGTCAGATCCAGGAGTTAGTTCGAGTAGACTAGAAACCAACCCCAACATAGTTATATATATATTAATTAAGTTATTTATAAATAGCACATTTGCCGAATTGGAATTTTAAATTATTCAGATGTGCTCGCAAATGTCAATGACGATTAAAACTAATAAAACTGACAAAGGCTAATAAACTGAAAAATAATATTAAAAAACATGTGAGTACTGTAAATGTATAAAATTAACCTATTTACCTATTAACTAGGTAAACAATAACTTATATTCTAATCTTTACAAGAAAATCGCTTTTAAACTTTACTGGTTACATGGAAATAATATACGTGACTGCACTTTATAATCATTCAACAACCAAGATATTACAACCTTCAAGTTAACTCTAACTATGAGATGGTTGTAGCGGCATTTACAACGCCACATGCGAACTACGAATCACACTGACGTCACACAAAATCCTGCATCCCGCAAGCAGAATTTACCGCGCGACGAGTATATATACAACGTCCCGACATCAATCGTCGGGCAGTAGCCCACCAGACACGACACCCGTTTGGTCGGAGGATCCTCCCTTTTCAATGGAGGATGAGTGAACTTTAACCAACAAATGAATCAACTAACATCGACAGTCTAATCCCACTAATTCAAGTGGCTCTATTAAACTAAGTTCAAGGGAAAGAAAGATACATATTATTTTATTTATACTGTAATTAAAGCTAAAGCTTGATTAAAATCCCAAATTAAGAGCTTGTTTACCAAGTGTAACAAGATAAATCTCTGTCTGAAACTCAATGAGATAATGTTATCTAAAACGCCAAACAAAGATGACCCTAACGATACATCGGGGACATTTACAAAAAAAGCGAGGTGCGGTCGCTCGTACCGTAACCGCTCGTACCGGACCATACAATATTTAACAATTTTTTTTTTATAAATACAATTCAAAAACCGCTGGTAAAAACACGTGTCGTGTGTGGAACTTTTAATTTTTAACTTTATATCTTTTTTTATTATTTGTTTGTTGGTATGGTGGTCATAGTAGTACACATTCTGTGACATGGCCAACCTGTGGTGGCATCTACATCGCCACATGCGAACTCGGCATCAAAGACCTTACGACATACAACAGCCTTTTTTTTTTTTTTTTGATGGTGGGAAATGATCAAATAACTTCTCCCGCTCTGGGCACAGCGGGAGGGCGTGTCAGACTCTTACTAACTAAAACCCACCCGTGTTCCTTCAGTTGCCTGTACATTGCCAGGGGCCACGGTATCCCTTTCGGACTTTCCCGCGACCACATACAACATCCTGACTTCACAAAAATCCTGCATCGCGCAATTAGAGTTTACCGCGCGATCGACATATATACAAGCATACATGGTTGAAGTCGGTACTTCAATCATTGGGCAGTTGCCTGCCAGACACGACACTCGTCTTGTCGGAGGATCCTCCCTTTTCTAATGAAGATGAGTGAACTTTACACCCTCATCTCTAACGGTTACAGTTCAAAAGATAAAGGTTCCCTGTGACAGGCGGATGGACGGACAGCGGAGCCTTAGTAATAGGGTCCCGTTGGCACCCTTTAGGTACGGAACCCTAAAATATATATGAGAATAACTAGAGCTTAGACTGTTTCTTAATCATCTAGGATCAGAAGGTGAAAACCGAGCGATCTTATTATAGTAAATGCACCGAAACCTTGCTATAAACTAACACATTCTACACCAAGTAACGCAATACATAAAACTAAACGGCGCCCCATCTAACTACTGACCGCGACACAGATTGCTTAACCGCGTGAATCATTTCCAGCTAAGCATTCGTGCCGGCTCATAATTTATAAGAACCTTCATAATTTTCCTTTATGTGTAAAAAGGATTACTGGGTCCTGTGTGTGAAGATGACCTTTGCCCAGTATTGGGATATCTAACACTAGTAGTTATCTCATCATAACATAACATCACGCATGCATTCCTCGAAAGGTTAGGCAGTGTTATACCTATAGTACACCCACATTACGCCAGTATGTTTTAGTCCTATGTAATAGGCGGCGAGCCTATTGCCATCAACCGGGCACAACTCTAGACTCACTAGTAATATTCTAATAGTAATCTGTGTGTCATTATATCAATGAGCAAAGTTCGTCATCATTGTCCGCCTAGCCTTTTCCAAACTATGTTGGGGTCGGCTTCCGGTCTAACAGCTGAACACCAGTATTTTACACGGAGCGACTGCCTATCTGACCTCCTCAACCCTGTTACTGGGTCACAGGATACCCCTATTAAATCCATGAAGTTGACGATCTATTATAATAGTAGTAAGAGTTAGTACAGTAGGCTGCAATTCAGTGGTAACAAAACCGGTAAAAGCTGGCCTTTTTTTAACCGACTTCCCAAAAAGGATGAGGTTCACAATTCGGTTGTATTTTTTTTTTTTTAGGTTTGTTAACACTGCGTACTACACAAGGCCAGCTCAAGTTCAAAGTGCTATCACCGACGTGCGCACTGTACCAAGCAGAAAGTTACAGTATTTTTTTTACTAGGCGTTCTCAGATCAGATCCGACGTAAGTTTAAAAAACGCCCACATGGCTCCGTCACAATTTCTATAGGAAGTTCTTGATGGTAAAACTGCAAGCAGTATGCAGTACTGACTGCGAATAAAAACCAAACCAGCCTACTATTGTCCTACTACAGGGCACAGGCCTCTTTTCATACACAAAAGGCACGAGCATTGATCTCCACGCTTGCTCTAGATGGATGGGCGATTTTATACATATATTTATTGTAAGTCCAACACGCGTAGCATGACAAACATAAAAACGGGTTTACTAGGGGTTTTGTCGACGGAAGAAAAGACAAAATAACAGATTGTGATTGTTTATCTGTCATATGTCATTTTCTATTGTGGTCATGCTAAGCGAGCAGGTTTCCTGACTACGTTTTCCTTCAGCCATGTCTGTAATGTCTAAGATAATAAAAAGCTGGATAACTTCGAAACAAACATATAAATAGATGCCGTTAAGAGTAATAAAAAATACCCACTTCATAGTTAACACCTTGAAGATAGAATCCGGGAATATACGATCGGAAAACCCGATCATAGTAATTGGTAGTATTAATAACACCTAAAAGGTTTCCACGCGCGGTCTCATTACATATTATAAAACAAACTCCCCCGCCCCGTCTGTCTGTCTGTCTGAACGCGATAAACTCAATAACTACCGAACGGATTTTCATAGGGTTTTCACCAAAGGACGGAGTGATTGATGAGGAAGGTTAAGGTGTATAAATTTATTAAGGTTTTGTATAAATTGGGTGAAAATGACGATGATTGTTAATTATCCGAAGATGTCGGCAAAAATCATGCCGACTGATGTAGGCATATATGCTCTGATACCCGTGCGATGCCGGGGCGGGGTGCTAATATAAAATATTCTGACAAACTTTCAGTCTCATCAACATGCTAATCAGTTTCCTGCAGCTCTTGATGATCGTTAAATCCTCCATTACGTCACATAGAACTAACCATATTGGGAAATACAGTATGCTAAGTTAACCTTAGTTATTAATAAGAAAGAAAATTGTTTATTAAGACGCTCATATATGCCAATGGCCTTGAGTGGTTAGCTTGCATGTTCTGTGCTGAGCTCACGCAACGCGTCGTACGTCCAGTCGCCCATCAAGGAGCGCTGTCCCAAATTATACGCATTATACATAAAATAAAAGGTATTTTAATAAAACACGTATACTAAAAGGTTAATAATTGAATTAGATTTAAAATGGTGAAGGTTTCAGAAAACTACGCTTGATAGTTTTTGCATGATTCTCAGTTTTTTAACCGCGTTATACACACTTTACAAATTAATTACACTATGCAATATAAACATAATCTAAAATATTCACAGATTAAGTTGTTAAGAAAATGCTCTTATTTAACATATATTTTTCCAAATAATTAACACTGCTCGTTTAGACGTGATCTTCAGTATAAAATCATTAAAAGCCGGTTATCGTCGCCTTAACAGTTAATTTATGCAACCATATAATTACAGTGTTTTGCACTAGTTATGATTAGATTAGAACTGGTTTTTGTGGTGTTATTTATATTTGCGTCCTTTTATTTCATGGTGCTAAATAATAACTCCCGCACTGGTCGATCCATGGTTAAGCTGCGCTTTTCGCAGTCAGTTCGTGGATGGGTGACCGTCCATTTCGTAAAGAGAACCTTCAGTACCTCGAAAAGCAAGTGAAGCCCTTGATCCCGGATGTCATTCGTAGATCTTTGACAGTCGTTACAGATAGTCAGAACCATATAGCGTTATCTATGGTCAGAACAAGCCCAAAAGTCTGACAAGCAGTCTTACCAAGAGGTATCGTGTTACCCAGTTACTAGGTTGTGGAGGTCAAATAGGCAGTCGCTTCATGTAAAATACTTGTATTCAGCTGCATCCCGTTAGACTGGAAGCTGACCCCAACATAGTTGGGAGCAGGCTAGGCCCGCAGATGTGATGTTAAGTGGTTTCAACTTGCTAACACTTCAAAAGTTCTCATGCTTTATTTATAGCAAGGTGGTATGTATTTCGGCTGATACAGCAATCTAGAGTTAATTGAGCTGTGAAGACGCATTAAACACTGCCTTTTAAACAGTCAAGCACATGGCAGCAACTCATTTTTCCGTTTATAACATTTGTAGTGATTCTAGGTATCTACGCTACATGTGATTATAAGTGTCGCATGCAATAGGTCAACATACCTTTGTTCAAAGATAAAAATAGATCAATATTAACTTTTATTTGATAATACAATGACACAGACAAAACAAAAAATGATTAAATCCACAATTGGACACTGCTGCGAGCATCAATGAAATTATTTATATTCTACATATACAAATTAGGTATTTATATTCTACACAAACAAATTAGGTATTTTTATTCCACATATTTAGGTGTTTATTTTGCCGGAAAGGTGAGACCGGACATTACTAGCACCTTGAGCTCTCCTATAGGTGGAGGACACATGGAGATTTTTGTAAAGTGTTTACGAAAAAACACACGCTAAATTTAAATCTTTATAAATCGATTTAAAAAGGAGTAGTGAAATAAATGCTGCCTTCTTTTTTGTACTGCCAATAAAAGATTTCCGGGCTGCTACTGCGAAATTTCAGATGATAAACCCAATAACAGTTTGCCTGACCCGGGAATCTAAACCAGGACCTCATCTGCAGTAGCGCTTGCCACCACTAGACCAACGATGCAGGATGATATTTTTTATCACCACAATTATATCGTTTTTATTTCAAGTATGAATATCATAGTGACATATTGCTCATTCACCATTCCTATCTGAAGAAGGTTCTACAAAATATCCTTGTATAAGCCATGTTCGTCTGAAATTCTGCCACCAGCTATTTTATGTGTATACACGCTAATTAGTGTCATTCAGTGCTACATTGGCACTCATAATGACTTAATTGCACTCATATCCTGTTGGCATGGATACTTTGATTGATTTATTGTGTCATGAGCCTTTGACATCAAGTGACACAATGTTTAAACTTGTTTAAATAATCCATCTGATTGACCTAGAACTAAGGTCACAAAATGTAAGGTCCGGAATTCGATGGTCCTGAGTTAGATTTAGAAAACAGTAAAAGTGTTAGGCTGTCTTAATAGAAGTAAGGTTTCAAACATAACATCACGCCTGTATTACCCGAATGGTTAGGCAGAGGTGTACCTATAGTACACCCATATTTCGCCAGTTATGTTTCATCCCAGAAATTAAGGGGACTTTGTCGTAAACTGGGCTCAAATCCAGACTGGGAAGTTCCTAATGGAAAAACCCAATATCACTTTACCCGACCTTTTTTTTTTGGGTGGGAAATTATCAAATAACTTTTCCCGTTCTAGGCGGAGCGGGAGGGCATGTCAGAGTCTTACTGACTAAAACCCACCCGTGTTCCTTCAGTTGCCTGTACGTTGCCAGGGGCCACGGTATTCCTTTTGGACTTTCCCGCGACCATGACAGGCATCGGTCCTATTCAGTTGTTCTGACATCTCCTTTAGGGCGCGAGTGGAACACAACGCGCCGTCGACCCGGGCCTCCTTATCCGACGGCGAACCCATTACTCACCGTCCGCAAGCCCGCGCCTACGGTGGCCAAGTATCGGCCTGCGATTCCCGACGCCCAGGGCGCTTTACCCGACCTAAGAATCAAATCCATGACTAAATGCTTGACACTCGTACTGCAACCATTTAACCAATGAGGTTTTATTTATACGTATTTGTAATGCTCTAAAAAAGCAGCTTTCAGTTGATGACAGGCGCCCCCTGTTACATGGGACTTAAACCTAACTGGCAAAATGTGGGGATACTATAGGTACACCTCTGACTATCCCTTCGGGATTATATAATAAGCGTGATGTTATGTTAGTAAAACAGAATTAATGTAAATACTTTGAATATTCGCGCAACCTTCGTTAGTTTACGGTTAGTACTTAGATAACTTGGTTCAATAATAAGTTAAGGAATTTGATGATAGGTTGGCCAACCGGCTGACTAAACCGAACATAAGAAAAAAATGTTTATACGTTGTAATCTAGAAATATGTAATAATATCCTTTTAACTTAAGATGGGGTAATGAAATCCTTTCGTGCCTCAAAGGGCATGTTAATGAAATTACTATTTCTACTGGCTTAGGTCAAGTGGCCGCGAGAACGACTGCTGTGTTTGAGCTCGGTTTTCAATTAGGGGAAAGGGTTATTGGGCTTTCATTTCGCACATGGAATTTAGAAGCAACCCTGGAACCTGGATCTTTGCCCGGCTGATGTCAATAGGCTCGATGTAAAAAGAGACATGGGTAGAAACAAAATACTGAATTTTTCTTATTTGTAAGACACTTATTTTATTATTTTTACCTCACACAGAAACACGTAGACAGATCGAGATTTTGTTTTATTTATCCAAAAAATGTATTTTTGTTGTTTATCAAAAACCACTTTACATCTCTCCGTATTGACGAAGTCAGCATGACAAAGCACTTACCAATAATTAATACGTGTTTTATAACAAAATGCCTTCGAACCCGAGTGTTCCGGCGACTTCGTCCTTGCGTCAACCAGTTTGTTGGACTTTACACCCGACGCAAAGCATAGCCATTTACTCAGATATTGTCGATTGTTTACGTAAGATAAATATTTGAGATTGATTCGTTATGTGACAAAGAAAAGTTAAGAATTTAGAATGGGCTCAATCAGGAGATCTATTATGTAAGGAATACCAAAACTCCGTTTTCTGCCGTCAGGCAGTGATGCAATGTCCGGTTTAAAGGATATTCTGTGGGGGCTAGCGCATAAACATACACTTGCTGTTGAAGGTCTATAGACGACGGTTAGGCTCTATGAATTAAGTAAGCCGTAAGCCTGTTTAGCCATCTATTTACCGGTTTACTGGTTTACAGGGTGATATTATATTGATTAAACAAAAGCTTTCAGTAAAGCATGGTAAAAAGTAAAAATTTTATTTTTCGGGCTTTGTCTTGTGTGTCGTGTCGTGCACAGAAAAAACATGATACCTTTCGTTCTATTTTATCAAGAATTTCTGCAAGAACTCAGCGCATAATCACGTTTTAGCTAAACGTGACGTCAAATTATCAAACGTGGTATCTAGTTAAAAGAACGTTGGCCTACTAGTATTATTTACATAATGACTACATAACACGCCAGTGGCCCCAAATAGTTGGGCAAAAGTATGGTGTGATCTATGCTTATAATAATGTCACAGATAAGCCTTAAACTGTATGTTTAAAGTAATTATAAAGGATAAACTAGGAGCTCAATTTTGAGTACTACTACAGATTTCAAACAGATAATTTGGAACCTGGAGCGAGATATAAGATACGTTTTAGTACGGAAACCTGGAATTGATATTCCAAAATCGCCAACACATTGTGAGTTACTGGTAATTAACAGCCTTGGGATGACAAGACGTCTTAACAATAATGATTGTTAACACATCTCGTCATCCCAAGGAAAATAAAAAACTATAATATGCAGAGCAATAATAATTATAGGTATTTCCAAAGATAAACCGTTATTTATTTAAGCGTCAACTCTAGCTGTACTGTTACACGGTACAGCCTCCGGCACAAAAATATTATACCTTTCAATTTCCTTTAGAAAGTTATAAAGTACTTAAAGTAATGACGTTTACATAAAAAAAACAATTTATTTCGGACAACTAAATGATCCATTAATTATTAGTAACAGGTTTGCACTTAAAATACTATTATTAGTAACTTTACCTAAAGACGAATTAATGAGAAGACCACCCAACAACTAGAGACACAACAAGAAATGGAAACTATTATATGGTATAAGTGTCTTCGCACAAATTGCCTTATATAATATGACGAAGGAAGTATCTGCCGCAACACCGCGCCTTCAGGACAATAATGTGACTGCCTCTTATTCTGCTCAGTCACTCCTGAGCCGTTTTTTAGCGGATGAATGAATGCATGAAATCCATCGGTATGGGTTACCGCGAACATTTCTGAGGCACTGCAAAAACGAGGCAGTCGCAAAAGTTGTTTTGTTTCAGTTTGAATTTCGTAAAGTGCTGGTCTTGAAGGGTTAATGAACATTCACAGGGTTATTGCCTTTTATCCGCACACTTATATAAAACAGTAGGTATTAATTAAATAAGTTCACGTTAAAATGAACGCTTTAGCGGACGGTAAACGCCCATACGTCATAACAATTAAACTTTTTATTGAATCGTGTCTCGTTCAGTGTCCGCAAAAGCGTTAAAAGCAAATTCAAGTGGACAAGTTATGTTTAAAAAAAAAACAGGAATCTTTGTGTGCTTTTGGAATGACGCAATAAAATAACAGCAAACAAAGGAGTTCTAAATATATAACAATTAGGAAAATGGGCGTCATATGTACCATCGAAGAAGTTCATATCTAACCACCGTAAGGACTATTCTTGCTTGCAGCGCTCGGCGGCTATAGCACCGGGCCGGTAACAGATGTGGTCATCGTGTTCACGGGATTTTGTTTTGAAACTTGTTAGATATGAACTTCTTTGATGGTACATATTATTATGCATATCTTCAAAATACGAAGCAAAAAGAGTATGTAAGGATCGTACCAAGTGGCGTTCTGTAAGGTCTGCCTCCCGCCGTGGGAACGAGGCGTGAGTTAACCCACCTAAAGTATTTTTAAAGATACATACATAATGTATCTTCAAAAATACTTTAGGTAGGTTAATATTGATTAGATGGATGTAATTAAAATCATATTTATTATCATGAAACAGATTATTTAGTCACGTACTCCTCTTTATTATTTACTGTAGGTATTTTGCGGAAAAAAACAATTAATCATTAAAAAAAAAACAGGCAAGTAGTTGGCTGTTTGGCAAAAAAATTAAATAAAAATTGGAAATCTAATATGAACCATTTAGCTATAGTTTATGTATAAGTTTAACGTCGGCCGATCACTTAGCAATTCACTCACGTAGGTATTTAATTACATAGGGCGGGTCCTTTTTGCACCATTTTCAAAAGCAGTATTTCTTACCTATACTCCATTTGAAATAAGATTAAATATTTAACTAAACCCTTTTACAGACAAACAAACAAACAATTCAAACAATTTTGATTTCTATTGCGTTGGTGGCATGACAAATGGCAGCTGCAGTAAACAGTTGGTATTGTAACCACTTTTTTACTGTTAATGTCGTCCTCATGCCTACGGTATAGAAGTCAGAATCGGTTGATCGGACTGTAAAAAAAGTTTTTTTAAATGATAATCTTATTTGAGTTTGAGTTGAGTTTGAGTTTGCACCTCAGAAAGCACGTAAACCCGTTGGTCCTAATAACTGGGTTGTAGAGGTCAGATAGGCAGTCGCTCCATATAGAATACTGGTATTCAGATGCATCCGGTTAGACTGGAAACCGACCACAACGTAGTTGGAAAAAAGGGTAAGTAGAAGATGATGAACTAACTAAATAACTGCGACCGCAGATTCATCTGATTATATCAGTTATTTTCGGTATAAACAGAACTGTAAGGTTTCTGCTTTAAGTACCAATTACTTTCTGTTAAAATCTTACTTCGGTCTTTTTCTCCATGAACAGAAAACGAAAAACGCAGACAAACTCGCTTTCATTTACTCTTATCATAATTTCGTCCGTCCCCAAAATAAATCGACTAGCAGACACTTTATTTCGGCCACAGGTTAGCCTTAAATCCGACAAAAACTAATACCGGCCTTCGTACACGGTCAACCATTTTAGCGGTCACTAACTTAAAGATTAAATTCAACTTCAAAACTATTCTGTTATCACTGATTTTATGTATAATAAACGTTTATCTTGAAATCATTTAGGGTTTTACTTGCTACGCGGGATCTGCTACGAGGCTACGCGCGTAGCTGTTGCTACGACGCGTAGACGTTCGCTACGATTTTATTTCGGGATAACGGGAATGATCTATTTCTTTCATTCATTCGTTTTTGTTGCTAAAGTCACTAGCCAGGAAACGATGCGTTGTGAACATGATGAAACAAAGATTTCTTAATTTTTAGTGCAAAAGGAACTCTTGAAATCAATTCGTGGCTCTCCGTCTTTCTATGGCGATTTCTAGAGTAACGTCTTAGGACGTATTATAGGCCCTAAAAGAAACTGAACTAGGTACTGATGGCTATAGATAGATTATTTTATGTTAAGATGGAAAAAAAGCCATGCTGTTAGCAGAATTTTCGCAAATTAATAGACATATGAATGGTTATTTAGGCTTTGCAAAATATTTTCTGGTATAATGAAGTTAATATAACCTTGCTGAGTTCAAGTATAAAGTTACAGACCTTGCACAAAAAAAACTTACACTTTAAATATTCGAAGGTTACGTCAATATACCAATAGTTGTATGTCTTGAATATTTAATATATCATTATTCAGTTTGAAACACGTATTGATAGCACCTATTAATTTTGTAGCCAAAGTGCAAATGCTGGAAACGTGTATGTTTGCAAAAACAGCGAATCACTGAATGATATAATATTTTGTGTTTGTTTTATTTTAGCTCTTAGTTGATAAGAACATGGTAGGATCAGCGGCAAATTTGTTTTTTTTTATACCGGAATCTTTTTAATGATAATCTTAAATTCATTCATTCATTCACTGACAGACTACAACACAAACTTAACCGTTGGGTCTAGAAGCATGAAATCTTGCGCACGAGTTCATTGTATCCTCATAACGAAAGTGGACTTTTTAATGAAAGTTTCTATGGAAGAACGTCATTTTACCGATGGGAAACCCCGTCGGGCGCATGGCGTGTAAGAATAATACAGTTTTTAATAAATAAATATTAATTTACCCATTGTAATAGGAAGCCTACTAACATTATAAATGCGAAAGTGAGTTTGTTTGTTTCACTCAAAACGGCTGTACAGGTTTGGATGAAATTTGGCACACGGGTAGACCATAAACTAGATTAGGACATAGGATACTTTTTATCCCGTTAGTATGTTCCCGTGGGATATACGACATCCACGCGGGCCAAGCCGCGGGCGAAAGCTAGTAGTTAATAAAACTGTCAACAAACATAAATACAGAAATTTAAAAAAATACAAGCTTTTGCCCGCATTAAAAATTATATGTGTTAATTCAGGTTATAAACTATCTGTGTGCCAAATTTCGTCCAAATCCGTTCAGTCGTTTTTGCGTGATTATGTAACAAACATCTAAACACACAAATATACAAACTTATATATTATATAGTCGGCTGTAGGCCGTCCATTTCACCACCATTCACAGCCCGACTTCACCCACAGCTAAGCATATGCCTATCTTTTTTTTGTGCCAATGCCCACGCTCGTGTGCAGTGTGCAGCCTCATCCAGGTTCTACCCGCGATATAGTAATTATAAAATAATTCTTTATTAATTAATTTATTCTGTAGTCGAAAAAATAATAATAGAATATTATGGCCGAATTTATGTAAGTTAAGGATTATTATTGTAAGCCCCACTTGTATGTACGTTAACAGCTAACGCGGAGTTAATAGCTAACTCAGGGTTAATACAATAATTCTCTTAGGATTAACCCTGAGTTAGCCGTTAACTTCGAGATATTTAGCTAACCCATGAGCGCGCAAGTGGGCCTAAGAGTTATTTTCGAGGGTTAATAACCAAGAATTATAAAAATATTACATTTCTGCTAAAAGGTTAACAAAAATCATTCTTGAATAACTTTAACTGACGTCTTATATAAATGCGAAGTTAAATCATTAAATTGACATGTATTGTGTAAATCTTAGCATATTTTATGTTTGTACAAACATCATTGACTGTGGTTTATTGCGAAAATATTGAAGGTGTATGTAATAATTTACATACTTATGTAAAAATTAAGACCCGGTAGAGAATTGTTGTAAAATCTCAAAAAAAAGGAGGAAATATAAAACAAGTCTTACTTACTTATTGGTAAAATGATTGTAAATGAATAAACGTGCATGTTTGTATAATCTTAATTACCTTTGTCTCCTGTAAGACAATAGTCAACTAATTTCAATAAATTAAAACATTTATGAATAAAATTAAAACGAAGTGAATTAGTAAGTACCTACTATTTATTCGTAAACGTTTTGTGAAAGTGATGGCTTAACTCTATCAAAATCAACTGAGCAGTTTTCGAGATAAGACCACACAAAAAGACAGACGTGGTCTGAAAGCGTGCTGATCAAGTTGCGATAAATATTAAATAACATTATCATAATAATAGATGTTATTATATTAGTACGTAATACGTAACAGATAACAAACTTCTTTATGTTTTAGTATCTAACCCTTTCTTTTCAAATTATAATGTAGGTTGATATAGTAATAACAATTGTAAAACCAATTTCCAAAAAGGAGTTTCTCTGTTTGTACTTCCGACTTATTATATAAGTTTTAGATCCATCTTTACAAACCAGAGCTTGACCGGAAGTGATGAACAAGCTATGCATTTTCAGCATTCAAAGGTTGGTAAGCTAAGCAGATGATAAGAAGGATGATTTCAGCAAAGTATTCAAATTGATTCACAAAGTAGACAAATGGCCTTAGGCTTTCCTAAGTCTAGAAAAATTCATGCATTAATTAACTAACTACTAACTTTTGCGTCTTTCAAGTAACTATGTACATATACTATTATATATAATATTATAATTTTTATTGATAATTTTTAATGTTTTTACTACTTATTTATTCAATTTTTTGTATATGGGTATTTTGCCTGAAATAAAACACTATTTATTTATTATATACTTAGTTACATACTTGAAAGACGCAAATGTTATAATTGTGAATGTCTGATTCGTCCCGTTCCCGACATTAGGAACCTCACCTAACATGTCTAACTAATAGTGACCTTAGTTCAACTAACCAGATAGTACATTGTCCTGCTGGCATATCTTTTTTTATTTTTTATTAATAAACCTTTATATTGGCATAATAACAATAAGTAACCAAATGTCAGAAAAATACGTGTGCGTCACCGAGATCTAGGTAATTAATTAATCTTGTTTAATCGCGGCGCGATGTCGTTTTCAAGAAAAACATCCGTGACAGACGGACGGTCGAACTTAAACAAAAGATTCGATATTTAAAAATCCTTTTTTTCATAAGGAAAACTACGCTAAAGCCCATCTACTAAATCTTTGGTTCCCTATCGTTGTACAAATACAGATCGTTTTTTGACACAAATACTGGTTAAAATTACATTTTCATGACGAGCGTTCTAATAAATTCCTAGAAAGCATATGTTGTAATGAATCCCTCAGAAAGTAAGTTTAAAAAAAATCGTTTATAAAATTAACCATTAGTTATAACTTAATCTAATCGCAGTTTAGCTTCCGTTATAAAAACGTTGTTATTCACAAGCTTATGTTTTTTTCCTGACGCCTATAAAACTCAATTTGTTGACGTCAACCGGCGCCATGATATTTTTATGTTATGAAGTATCATAAGTAGCAAAGCGAGTTTGATAGTCTTGCGCCATCCTGTCGGTTTGCTTCCCAGGCACCTGACCTACCGCCGAGGAAGCGACTAGCTATACAAAAACCCGTACAAAAGATTGTCCCGTGTAAGTAAACGAAAACCGTAAATACCGTAAACGTAATAAGTAGTTGATCGCTGACTGTTCACATCGCCGCCGCCGCACTATGGTTCGGGTAGAACAAGCTAGCTGGACAAAATTATTTGTTTAGATTTTTATTCATAAATGAGGTTATTAAGCATAGATATGAGAGTCTTAATACTTTTTTGAGGACCATTGGTCGTTTGAGCAGGTATAGTCAAATAAAAAAAAAAAAATTGTTTAAACAATTTTTTTAAATATTTATCTATAAATGTAACTATAAAATCGAATAACAGATATATTAAATACTTAATAACTTAATCTATCACTCATTATCATCACTATCATCAGATGAATCATCCATTGAATAGTCATGATCATGAGTGGCAGAACTATGGAAACTAGAAACTATATTAACATTTTGTTCCTTACAGCTAGGTTGAAATATTAAATCTAAGACTTCGATAGAGAACGATCCTGATTTCTTCCGGGGAACTTCTCTTAAACCATTTATTACAGGGTCAGATGTTATCAATAACATATTAAGTAAATCTCTATTCGTAGCAATTCGCGATCGTTTTCGTGTGTTGTGTTCACGAAATCTTCTGCAGTCCTTATTCCGAGCTTCCTGTGCTTCCTCGGAAAGCTGGCCGATAGGCAGAAGTGATGATTTAATTACATCACCACTGTGCAAAAGTATTTTGTGAACAGTCGCGGGCATATAATACCACGGATAGGGGTTTACGTAAAGTTGTCTGGTTTCTTATGGAACCAAGTGCCCCTAGGAAACAAGTGGCTCCAGGGGCACTTATTTCACTGTCTATATGGGTTACTGAAGGGTTACCATATACATCTTCGATTTGACGTGCTACACTTCTACGACATACGTGCTGATACTTCAGCAGCGTAAATCAATTCACTAGCACTCCTGGACTGTAAGAGGTTATCTACGCGTCGTCTTTTCGTTTTGACACATCCAAAGATATGTCAACTCCCTTCAGCCACGTCGAATTCTTCTCTAGGAACCGCTCTCGATTTCTTCCACAGCTGCTTCACTTTTCAGCTAATTTTGACGAATATTTTGAGATGATGACCTTGACATCTCTCAGGGACTGTTCTGTAACACCATAAAAATCATGTCTCAAAGATATAAACCGAAACAGCTCCTCATTCCGCGTTTCCTTTGCGTGTTTTAGCCATTCTTCGAAAAAATCCATTTTTGAGACGATGAAAACTGTTTAAGGAAAAAAAAGAAAAAAATTAGTTGTGCAAATATTTCGCAATATATTTTTTTACTAATTACTACTAGATACTTGTGAAAATCATATAAAATAGATTCTACAGAGTGTACATGAGTGGACATGTAATTTTTTGACCATTGAATTCAAAATTATGGGTAAAAAAGTCTACTTTTATCTAAACAATTAATTTAATAAAATTATAGAATGAAGTTCTTGTGATAAAAATGAATTAAAACAAAACTACTTACCCTTACGTACACAATCCATCACAAAAACACTATCACAAATTTCTTTTAGTTACTTAAATAATGTTAACAATGATGGTGTAAAAATGCAAGTGAATACACTTTGAATTATCAATTCTTTAAATACTTACCTTAATGACGGTCCTAATGAGGGTAATTACGAAAATTAATAGGTGTATTCCTTAATGTAAAGGGCTACTGAGTTCTTATTAGTAATTAACTACTAGGAATTGAAGAGTTGTTTTTGTCCAGCTAGTTTGTTCTACACGAACCATAGTGCGCCGGCGAGTACTCTTTTGTCGCAGCGACAAGAGCCATCAAATAAAGTACTCGCTCAGCGACGCTCGCTTGGCGTGCAGAACACGCGCTGAGAGATTCACGTTTACTACATTGCGCATACCAGACCAGCGACGCTCGCTCGTCGTGCAAAAAAACTAGTTTTTCTGCACGATTGGGAAGCCTAACTAATTAACTTCAACATGACTGATTTTTGGCAAACTTTTTATATGAATGATAATAATACTAAGTGTGTTTTGGATTTAAAGATTAATAATAGTTTAATTATTTTTGAGTCTATAGTTTTTCTGTTCATTAAAAGTTTATTTTTATTTAGACAACTTTTCGCCGAATGTCGAATAATAGGCACTATAATTCGGTGTAATGCCGAATAGCGAATAATAGCGAGTATTCGCGGCATCTCTAGTACAAATGCACGTCTCTCTTTCAAGAAAATGTTTCAAGCTGTCTGCCATACTTGCTTACAGACATTTTTGAACAATTTGCTATTCTATAAACCTACCTACCTTAGATATATTTATTTCTTGCCTACACGCCGTCTGTTAGTACATAACGTAACCTAACATCAATAAAACAGTAGGTATTTAAATAGACTAGCTTCTACTCGCGACTTCGTCCGCGTGAAATCTTGTTCTCCGACCCACCCCATCGCATCGCATCGCATCGCCTGCCTGTGCTATAACTTCGCGTTCTTTGTGACTTTGTTTCTTTTTGGTCGACTCCTTAGGGTGGTAGCGTCCTAAAGAATTAAGCTATCAAATGCAAAAATATTTTTTCAAAGCTGACTGGTAGTTCTAGAGATTAGCGTGTACAAACAAAGAACAAACTCTTCAGGTTTATTATTAATATATATAGGTATTAGGTACCTCAGTTCCTGACACCATCATTAAAGGCTCGTACAGACCAGCGCGACGCGACAGCGCGACGCGACTCGAACAATACAATTTCTAAGAAAACTTGACGGTATAACAATAACCGGTGTCGCGTCGCGCTGTCGCGTCGCGCTTGTCTGAACGAAGCTTTACGTAGAAACACTTAAATAAATACATAATTTTAAACACATAACTACGGCCTTCATAGCTGAACTATTGACCCTCTGGTAGACTTGTACCTACAGTCACAGGCTATTTTATCTACAATATAAACTACTTAGTTTACCACATACTTAACATAACATAACATGTGGCCTGTTGCCCCGAAAGGTTAGCCAGAAGTGCATCTATAGTACACCCACGTTTCGCCAGTTATGTTTAAGTCCCATGTAATAGGGGGCGAGCCTATTGCCACCAACCGGGCACTAACCCAGACTACTACTGAGAAATTCCTGTTGGAAAAAACCAATAACACTTTGCCGACCTGAGAATCGAGCCTGTGACCTCATTCTCAGAAGTCAGGCAGTTATAGGTACTTAACTCGACTATGAAGCTGGGGTTCGTATTAAAAGTAATGGCGTCCGAGTTCTAACAACTCGACCAACTTGTGCATATGTAATTGCCTATAGCCAAAAATCTACAGTTTTCTTAAGGTTATTAGTTCTTTCTTTAGAATGCGCTTCCTCTGGACATCAGGACGGCAACCAGTCGGTTATCTTTTAAAGTGAAGGCACATGATCATATTCGTAAGAAGTTGGCAGAATCATCTCAGCGCTGATTTGCTGGATTCGTTTTCTCCTATAACTGTCGTTATTTCTCCTGACTAAGTTTATTTCGTTTATATGTATGTATTAGTATTTATTCTTTTTAGAGTTATCTATCAATTATGTTGCACCTGCCATGTTTTCTCTCTGCATCAACCTAAGGTTGACTGGTAGAAAATGCCTCAGGCATTAAGTCCGCCTTTATACAGTATTTTTTTACTTGTGCATAAAGTTTTAATAAATAAATAAGTTGTAGGTATATATTTATGTAGGCAAAGGAGTAATAGTGGCAAGCCTAGCCATAAACCAGACATGCACCAAAGCACCGGGCCGCTACTAAAAAATCCCAGTGAAAATTATTATTTTTCGATTCATTTCAATTGATTTATTCAGTAACGATAAACATTGCATTCGAATATAATCTAGTAAGTACATAAGTATACCATATATAAATATGTAGGTTACACCCAATAAAGGCTCACGCCTGTCTGCTTAAAACATGTACGATCCGGAAATTGAACCGACAATCCCCGACAGGAATAGAACCTGCGATTACAGAGCAGTTTAGATTTTTTTTCAAATAAAATTATTATTGCAGAAGTACCTATGTTAATTGTTCGCAACTCAGCCAATTAACTTAGACCTCGCTAAGCGATCCTCACATACACTAGATATAATAAATCTTCACGTAATACTCAAGTAAAATGGAATAAATTATAAACTAGATCAAAATCTCAGCGACCTCAACGAGAGGTCGCCAACTATCTCGGTTTGGTTAAAAACTACTTACTACCGACAGTTCATTAATTATAAATAAGTCTTCATAAATGAACTTGAACGCAATGCCTGCGTTTATGGACGTTTTACTTGAAGTTTGTGCGTCTTTGTACAATGTCTCCAACATGAAGTCACACGGGTGTTCCGATTCGATTCCCATGTCAAGCAAATTTTTAATGTGTTCTATGATTCTATCAGGAATTCCTCATCATGCAGGCTGGCAGAAAAATGATTCCGGTTGGACTCGCCCACTCAAACGAATTTAAAATCAGTTTAAAGTTGGTGGAGGCGCCGGATATCAATAGAGTATCTTATATGGCAGACAAACTAACAGTTCCTATAAAAAAAATAATGTGAACCGACTTCGTGATAGTTTGTTTCAGCTCATTGTGTCATATAGTTTAGCAGACAGAATGCTACTCAAAGTGCATTATCATTAACTTTTTTCATATTTCCCCATTTATGAATTTAATGACAAAGAATATTCGAGACTCTTCGATAGATAATTAGCACAGACAGCCCAGCCTATGTCAAATGATCACGGACGCGGATGTAATTTGTATCCATTTATTAATTAACCAATTAATGCTAAGAACTATAAGCTTAGAGTGCTGTCTGCGCGCGGCTGAAATCGGAACTAATAAGTATGCCGCCGTCTTGTCGTTTATATAAGATCAAGTTAAGTATATAATTATTTAATTACTTTATTAATATAACATTAACAAGATTAATTATTAATATAGATTTAATATTTTAAATACCTGTTACAATGCCCAGTCGCTTGCAGACTTATCTTGCACGCACTCTATCACAGATTACGGGGTAAGCAATAAAAACGTTAGCAAATAGTTTTTTTTGTTAAGTGGCGTGTAATGGCCCATACAAATTAAATGTAATGTGCATCTTGACCTAAAGAAAACAACTAGTCGCTTGTTTTGTTTTGTAACCTGGTCTAAAAAAACATTCACACAAGTTACTTTAAAAAGTAACGCATTATTAACTACAAGTCCCGCCATCTAGTGGACTGAGGCAGCATTACACAATTAGCAATCATCGCTACCAGTTCGTATTACAACCAGCAGGTGGCGCTATTCTTAACTGTTACGTGATACAATTTTCCACATGTAGATGGCAGTGTTTTTAAAATGAAATATTCAGTCTTATTAGGAGGAGAAAGGTATCCAATTTCTATAGAAGCAGTAATGTTAAGTCGTTTATTGAATGAAGTATTACAAATATCTGGGTTATTGGGCTTGCTCATCGACCTCTTGGCTGTACGCGAAAGTGGCTCTTGCGTCATTGGACAGGTCAGAATCTCATAACGCTTGCATCATGGAGAGGAAGTTATGTGAAGCTGTACGTGTTTATTTTGTCTCTGTGGCTTTACAAACCTGTTGAGATATAAAACGTACGTGGTATGAGACGCTTCTGTAAACGTGGTTGTCCATAAATTACCCAAAACGGGAACTTTACAGCCTAAATACCTATTTATATTGACCCCTCGAACCTAGAGAAAATAATACCTAGAAATGTCGTTAACTGTAATTTATTCTTGCCGTATATCAACCTTCACATTACTTTCAGATTGATTGGCTAGTGTAGTTTCACGAGAAAAAACAAAACAAGCACTTGGGTATAAATAAGATTCAGGATTTTGATTGACTTAAAACGAAGTCGACATTCTAGACATGTTTTAGAACCTGTATTATGATATAGGAACTTACGCCGTAGTCCAACTGAACATCTGCTTCACCCTCTCCGAACGCAACTCTGTTGGTTGCGCCATCTTCCTGTAACAAAGAGAACTACATTTAAAATAAACGTAAATTCAAATAAGCCGGCAAATTAAAAGTCTTATAAAAATTCAAACATTGCTAAATGCTGCAGCTCAATGGTGTTGCTGGGCATTCTTAATTTAAATAGGATAGGTACCAGAAATTATATTGTAAATAGATTTACATATTTATAAATAGTTTCCTCGTTCGGAGATGATTCTGACTACACCACTAGATTATAGGTTGTATGTCAGGTGATTTCTATTCTACTAAATGGATTAATGTATCATCATTGGAACGAAAGTAGTATTTAAAGTCCCAACTTGATGGACCAAAAGGAAGTGCGCCAAAATTGCATTTGCAATAATTTCCAAGTTAGTGTTGTTATGGCAGGCAATGCATTACAAAACTGGAAGTAACCTAACGTTGTAAAAAGAACATGTGAAAAGCATACCTATTGCCTATAACTATTAGAGTTTACTTTGTTATAGTCATCGATCAATAGATAATAATAGATCACATACAATATCAAATGAAAGACAGTTTGGATACTTTTGCAACTTCCTGTGAAAGGCTGTCGTCTACTTCTCTTCTTCTTTTCGTGTCTATGGTACTCTTCTTCGTTGTTGCTTTTGTTTTTTTTAAATATTATTTGGGCCCACTAGGTGGCCACGTTGATTGTGGCATCAGTGGCATTCTTTAGGTCATCCGATGTGCATTTGAACGGGCATTTCAGACACTCCACTACACTCGACGATTGAACGTGGGGGTCCCGGGTTCGAGCCCCGGGTGAGACTGCATTATTGGGAATTGCTCAGTTGCGGGCAGTGGCGGTTGTGGCTATGCTTAGGCTCTCGAAATGGCCGCAGGACGAAGTTTTAACATTTTTTTGCCACATGCGAACTACGCATCAAAGACGTGTCGTCACACAAATCCTGCAACGCGCAAACAAAGTTTACCGCGCGTTAGCATATATATAACTTTCCCACATGCCACCCATCTGGTCGGAGGATCCTCGCTTTTCTATAGAGGATGAGTGAACTTTACACCCTGTTCACCATACCTCGATACATGCATCATCATACTCCTGCCCTTACCCCAATTTATTTAGGGTCGGCGCAACATGTCTTCATCTTCCACACTTCTCTATCAGTCGTCACCTCGGTAGTCACCCCCTTTCTAGCCATATCATCTTCCACACAGTCCATGCATCGTTTCTTTGGTCCGTCCCTACTCTTATAGCCATCTACATTAATACTCGAAATTTTCCTCACGACATTGTAATTAAATCTCCAGGAGGTTTAAAACTTCTAGAAGTTCTGTTATTAAATACATAAAGACAAGCAAATATACCGTCATGTAATTGCAAGTCCACTTAGTATTAACAATGGGATTATAAGTTATTATCTGAGTGCAGTGCATGGGTGAAGGTTCTATGTATAACTTGGCATAATTGGTCCTACATTGTAATCTTTGTTCTTGATTACACGTGGCTTGGAAGAACTAAGTATATCGTCGCCTTAGAGTGAAAAGCTCGGGAATGCAAATTTGACTTTTTATTTTAGTACATTTTTGGAAAAAAATCCTCGCAACGCACGCCCTAGTTTTGTGGCGGCATCTATATCGCCACATGCGACCTACGCATCATAGTGACGTCACGCAAAATCCTGCATCGCGTTAGCAGATTTTACCGCGCGATCAGCATTTAAATAACTTCCCAGTTGCCCACTAATTTTTCGCATATAAGAGGTTTTCACTCTCAAGACGACGATACCTATATCTAATTCTTTTATGATATCTAGTGTGCAAGTAAGAGGCACACTTGGTGTCGAGGCGCTCTTGAAAATTTCGAAATCCAGAGACATCGGTGCGTTGTCCACCCCAAAGTTAAATTGTCATATGTGACTTGCAGTGAGCAGGGCATTTTGCTCGCAGAACATAAATGGTCGATGGAGTCGAAAGGTTCTGGAGTGGCGACCGCGTAGGTTCCGGAAAACTTAGCGTTGAAAGGCCTTCCACAAGGTGGACTGATGACCTTGTGAAGGCCGCAGGAATCTGCTGAGTGCGGGAAGCACAGAACCGGTTGAAATGGCAGTGCTTAGGGGAGGCCTATGTCCAGCAGTGTACATTTTTCGGCTGAAACGATGATGATGATGTGACTGAAATTACACCAGCAGCACCCATGCATTCCCTCAAAACCTGAATATAGCGGTGATTCTCGGGACAAATAGGAATGGTGGTAAACGTTCTGTAATACCTACCTACTTCCTCAGACAAGCTCTTCCACAAAGATCTCAAATAATCCACCATTAATAATCAGTAACCACGACATTTGTTTTTGTTTTAGAACATTTTGACCCAGGTCTTTCCAACCATAGTCACATGCATGGTGCATTTTAAACGTTACAAATAATAACCACAATTACCCACCAGAGGGCAGCACTCAACACTAGACTGGAGGCTACTAATGCAAATAAATAAAATATACATGACACAGCATTAACTGAGGCCATGACAATGGTAATTGAAGGAAAACTACAGTAATTGCACAGTAGGATCGGCTCAGGTGCATCCAAGATGGTCGCCAGACGTCGTCGATGCATCTCCGAGAAAAATGATCGTAAATGGAACTTTATTGACGAGTATAATTGCAATTTTAACTGTTTTCCGTGTTATGATCGGTTCTTTGAATAGATTCTGAGGTTGCAAAATAGTTGTCATCAGGTTAATGGATATAATAATATATGCTGTGCCTGTCTTTATTGCAACGCTAACTTCAAGCGTGGGAGCAGTTAGCTATAAAGCGGAAGGGCCGTCTACACTCGTGGCCGGCTTTCTAGTTTTTACTGACAGTATGAGCAAGGTTGATATCAGCCGTACCGGGGCTGCCTATTTTGCCCAGGGTATGCCGGACGAATATATTAACGCTGCTAGGGTTTTTATAAATTTAACCAGACTCTTTGAATTCACAACCTGGGGTCTATTTAATAAAACCGGCAGGTGACAGGCGAAAATCCGCCAATCCGACAATTTAATAAGTTCCTTTCATAGTTTTATGCTTTTTTAAACAGCACCTGTCGCGATAATATGTTTTTTTTTTCAGTTATATGAAATAGGGTGTGGTGGTGGTGTTTCAGTGGTCACAATTCTTGCGCATCTTTTAATTCTTTCCTTTTTTAATACATACTTAAAACTTCTGCTAGCTATAGCCAACCATGACTGCATAGAAGGTTCTGTCCCAAAATAAGGATCGTAGGTTACATTTATTTTGTTACGTTACTAGTCACAATCACAATGAATCAAACGACAATCGATGGTGTCCCACGTTTTTATTACCTTACATAAGACGAGCTTCGGTAACCTGTTCTATTCGAGTTATATAACACTTGTCGTTACTGTTGGCTGTAGAATCCACCTCTCTATCACTTGTGATATATCGAGAGATGCGACAAAGAAAGAAGATCGATATCTTCTTTCTTTGTGACATTCGACATAGAAAGACGCCTTTATCATCCTTATTAAGGTCGCTAACTTCCAACTATGCTATCCGCGTTAACAATAAGTGCTATCCATATTCTGCGTAGATTATCACCAACTGGCTCTTGTAGTGCAGCTTAGGCGATGCTTATGTTTTTTAACTTCATAAGGCTTTTATATATATTTTAATTTTGTATTCTCTTATTATCTTCAACCTTTTCCTTTGAGGATCTCGGAGTAAGCACTCTATCTGAGAAATACATATTTCTTCCAAAACTGTTAAATATTCCATCTTTACTTTTTAGAGTTCCGAAGGGTGCCAAACGGAACACTGTTACTAAACCTCCGCTGTCCGTCCTTCCGTAGGTCTGTCTGTCAGCCAGCTGCATCTCATGAACTGTATAGATAGACAGTTGAAATTTTCACAGATTGTGCATTTCTATTGCCGCTATACAAATAAAAAAAGTTAATAATTAAAGAGCGTCCCTATAGGTACAAGAAACGTTTTGTTTTTTCGGCACTTTTTGCTCGATCTCAATACGGTACGGAACGCTTTGTGTGCGAGTCTGACTCGCACTTGGCCGGTTTTTTAGTCACTGGATGTGCCATTTCTATCAGTCCGAAGCCTAATTGGGCAACACACGATCAATCTCTGAATCATTTTGTAGGATATTGCAGATTGCTAATCCATTGCTTCATATGTTGGAAAAATTATTTTCCTCTACAACGTAAATAACACAATGAATGTTGTTCAACTGTCAAAATGAAACAGATTGTGATTAATCGTGTGTTAGGGTGCAGTTAGTCATAGAATTGTTAAATAATGATGTACCTACACAAAATACATAACTATCTAACTAGAGGAATCACCCCTCACAATTTGTGGTTCTTTATTTAATTGATTCCCAGGGATCAGAATAAATAGATGTAAATAAGCCTCTAAACAAGGGACGCCTCGGTCAGTGACTCAAACCGGTTGGTGATGGAATGTTCAGCACTTCATAATTGTATTAAATGTTGCTGTCTCTTTCACTTATGACGTCAATGAAAGGGACTTTACCTAAAGAAGTGTGAGTTCAGTTATTTTTATGTTGAAATTGATTGGAAATAAACAGTCCATAGACACAACATCGCAGGCGACGAGCAACTAAGACGCAGTAACATATTTTTTTTTTAATGGATTATAGAAAGGCAATGGGGGTAAAGTGGGGGTAGTTTAACTTTGATCGATTTAGCCGTTAACGGATATTATAGTTTTAGGTCCTCAATCTCAGGTTCTGAAAGCTTATTTAATTTATTGTTGTCAATTTGCTAAAAAGTGCACTAACATCAAATGCTGCTCTTTCAGTATTATTTAATTATTCCGTTTCATAAGAGACTTTATAGATAATTTAATCTGTCTGTATCCTCCATGACGTCAAGGGACACCGATTTGACAACAACCTCATGATCTTGTCATTTTTTTAGGGAGTCCAATTTATCAATGCACTTCTAGGTAGCGCTCCTTGTTCAACAAAACGTCAAATTCAGTACATTATTATTTAGTTCTCTATTTCGCCGCTTGTCAAGATAACTTGGCCACTGTGAGCCAATCCTTTTTATTTTTAATCGGTGTCCTCTACCTTATAATTATTGTTTTTAAAAAAGGACAGGGTACAGGTATCCTATCCCATACGAGTATAGTAATCTGAGCAACTGGTATTAATCGGGTTGTCCAGTTACCCGAGTTGCCGATAAACACATAAATAACTCTATAGGTCGTGAATTTGTGATATAAATAACTGTATAGGTATTCTGGTAGATTTCCATTCATATGCAGATAATAATAAAAACGTAAACATAAATAAGGCTTAGAACAGCTAAACAAAGGTCTAACGAGCGAACGATTCTTCGAGTGGAGACCACGAATCCAAAAACGTAGTGTGTCACCAGTGTGTGTACCCTTATTGCGTAATACACGATCAATCAAAATCTGAATCGTTTTGAAACTGATTGCTAATCCATTGCATCATAATTTCGAAAAAAAATCTGCTCATCAACGTAAATAACGCAATGTATGTTGTTGAACTGTCAAAATGCAACAGATTAGTCGTAATCGTTTATGAAAATGTGTTGCGTAATTAGGGTACAGCTCGACGGACCAACGACTAAAGGTACTGCTGGGACAGCTTGGGAAGGCAGAGAAACGGATGTTGAAACAAGTTAGGAGAGCCCTGTGTCAAGGAGCAATTGGATGATACTTGATGTGAGTAGGTAATCATAAAAGTAAACACCAAAAAAAACGAAGTACCATACTTTGTTTTCTTTGTTTGTAATTTGCCCTGTTCCAAAAGTATCTAAAGAAAACGTAAACAAATGAATCAGAAAACGTAGGTACCTGTGGATGCCACTCTGTAGTGCTACTTTTAAATTGAGTCCTTTGATCTGTGAGTGTGACTTCTTAAACCCGAAATTCTAATTTTAAATCACCTTAAAAATCATTTCCATACACGAACAACAAATGAAATCCGTTACACACCTAATATTTCGATGAATAACAAAATTGATAGCTTAGCGATTGCGAAACGCGCCAATTTGGCGGGCATCCTTTAATTTGATAGAATTACACAAAGCACATCCCCAATCAGTTATTTATTGCTCAACGGTCATTAGGCATGCACATTAAACACAATTATTCATACACGGGAATGTATCGTAGTGTGGTGTAGAGAAAAACTTTCCATATCCTTGGCTAAATTGGTGAATAAGGCAAATATAGATGGCGTTAATTTGAACTGTCATGGCGACCATGTCATTTTTTTTATCATTAAATAGTCATTTAGTGCTGGAGCAGCCTCGTCAAATAAATCATGAATATGAACTCCCATTATGGGAGTCATCAACCATTTGCCTTTTCACGTTTTGGACTTTTGGTTTAGAAATTGACACTTTGGTATCAGTCTGTCCGGCACTAGCATTTTTCTCAAAATTGTGCTGACGCCATTTTGAAACCAAAGGAGTTAGAGCGGCTTTAGATGAATGATGATTCTAGTAAATATTTATAGGAGGATGATGAAATTGAAAACAACTTCTTTATTTTTGAACTGTATGTACACATTACTATGATATCTAATATCGTCATATATGAGCTCAACACGACGATTCGCTAATTGTCTCTGTCTATAAAATAGGTAAGTAATTCACACTCAATGCGTTCAACCCCCAGAGCCTCCCACAACGATATCCTGCGTCACATACGCCATTACAGACACAACTCACGCGCACCAAGTTCAATCTTGACATACTCAACGATGTACAAACATCAGTTGGCCATACAAATATTTGTCCTGTTGAGGAAACAACGCATATGTCTTAAACGTGATAGCCTTGGGTGTGAAACACCTTGATGGGCAGTTTCACTAAAGGGTTCTGATGGACATTCCGTTGCGATTGGTCCGTAAGACGGATTCAAAGACAAAGGCATTGTTTTCAAGTGGGAAGTGGTTCTGAAAGGGAATTTAGGGGAGGGCACGGTCCTTCGAAGTGTCCAAATTGTAATAAAGCAGGATATGATGTAATCTGAAACAGCCTGTGAGTTCATGCTTACCCAAGTTGCCCTTGAGCCCTTGGTTGTGCACTGGGGCCCTTGTTCAATACAAAGTGTGACGGTTGGATCGGTCCAGTGGCAAATGCTGGACATTGATGCGTTGTAACCATGTGAGCCCACCACGTGGCCTCCTCCACCTCGTCAGCCATCGAGGAGGGTTTAGTTAGACTCTAATTAAAGGGCTTCAAAGGTTTATAAATCTTCTGGTCAGATGACTATACAGGGTGGCTGGGACAGCGACGCGAAAATTGATACCATGGATTCGGTACATGATTCTGAACCGCCCTGCGATGAATAGTCTGTTATTAAGAAAAAAATCTGCTGGGCCATACATTGACCGCGTAGGTATTGCAGTTTTCTATGAAACAGCAGATTTTTTTTAAATATGCGGCGTAAAGTTTCGTTGCAGGGGTGTTCAGAATCAGGTACTGAATCCATGGTAACAGTTTTTCCTTCAATGTCCCTGCAGCCCTGTATAACCTATAAGTGGTTTTAAATGTCTGTAAAATTAAAAAAAACCTTTAAAGGTTTATAAAAGTTAGGCATCGGTAGTAATTAAAACATTGTAGATAGCTGATGACAAGTTAGCATTACTTCTACTAATTCCGCTGCACAGTCATATAAATGGGCTGGATCTAAGAAAATAATAGATTATGTTTCTAAGCGACAGTAAGTACGGTAACCTAATAGGTAGTTCGATGGAATCCCGATTGGAAAGTTGTCCTCAAACCCGTCGGACAATAGATGAACTCACTCTTAACAGTAATATGTTGAACTTGTAGTCTTGGAGAAATTCGTCGGCTTGCAGCAGTCTTATATTAAATCTATGCCCCACAAAATCGTTTTCCTGTACCCACCTGTATATATTAAAGTGGTAAATAAATAATAGTACGAGAGCCCACAACCAAAACCATGTCACATCATTTTACGGCCAAATCGTTTAATCGTTAGTTTTGACGATTCTGAACCCGACTGGGGTTCAGAATCCGTCTGGTGAGGGTTCCGTAATTGGGATGAACCTATCCCAAGAACAAACTTAACATTGTAATTGAAAAGCATGTTCTCCCATGGAATGTACAGAACATGTTTTTGCAACTGTAAATGTAAGTTGGTCGATTATTACTCGTTAACTTGTAGAGCCTACTTAGTTGTGATAGTTTTCCTTTTAATTTCGTTATATATACTACTGCCGTGTATTTTTTCACATATCCAGAACCAACCATTTAGATGGCGGGGGCAGCAAACAAATTCTTTTAATTTCAGCTTGATGGTTTCGGGTAAGCTCTTTAGTAATCGTACGTAAAAACGCCGCAAAACGATTTATTAATAATTTCTGACTATCAAAAAGTTTTCTGTACCCTAATTACGTAATACACACAATCAGAATCTGAATTGTTTTAAAACTGATTGCTAATCCATGGCTAAAAAAGTTCGAAAAAAAAATTTGCTCAACAACGTAAATCACGCAATGAATGGTGTTGAACTGTCAAAATTAAACTGATTAGTCGTAATCGTTTACGAAAATATTTTACGTAATTAGGTAGCTGATTAGTAACGTGAGACACAAAATTTGTCTGATATAATGCTTTTCTACATCTGGGCAACCTTTTTCGTCATATCAGATGTATATAGTATCTGTATAGTATCATGTTTTCAGACAGAATGCTATGTTACCGATCGGTAAAAGTTTTCAACGCTTTCAAAATGGTTTTAACACATAAGATGGTCAAACTTTCTTCTGAAAAATGATTTATTTGCATCAACTGACCAATTTTCACCTGAAAACAAGCTTTTCAGACGGGTTGCTATGGGTTTTATTTTTTGCCTCATATTTAATTTTCTCAAATGTTCTCCTGAGTACGTGTGACGTTACTGGTTTCTGAAAATTTTATTGTCGGTATCTAAAAACTATAGTTCAACTTCATTCTGAAAATCAGACAGAGGTTTTTTTTTTACATATTTAAAAACACGATCAGGTCAGACGTGACGCGGAAAATTTCTGAAATTAGGTTAGGTTTGGATCCAGAATAAACAAATCTATCGATTTTATACGGTTTTGTTCATAAAACGATAAGGCAAAATTTGGTCTCGTACCATAAATTAATACGTGACACGACATCATATAAGTATTTTTAAAGCCATACTGTATATTATGTGAAGGTACAATCCCTTAAAGCGACTAAATATCAAGGCTGAAATCTTAAATTCCTTGTTCAATTGAACTTTAATAACTTGTTACCATAGAGAGACCGTCTGTTTTTGGAGGTGAACAAGTGTGAAAGACGGTTTTAACGTCGTTAATTTCGTCCCTTTTTTGTGATGGCGGGTAAATTGTCGCCTTTTTGGAATTCATAATCTTTAATTTTTGGTTGTCGTGCCATTTGTTATGTGGAATACCTGAGAGGATGGTTGCCGGACCTTTAAAAATAATAAAATTATAAGGTAATGGATTTATACAACCAGTTTTTAGGCAAAATCAATTTAATGTACGAGGTAGATAGCTGTTCCACTGTATGACGAAGGCCTCTATTTTTATAAAGAGGAATCTACCATTGAGCACGTACAGGCCACCAACTGCTTGTTAGCGATTTTAGACCATGAAGTAGTAGTTCGTAGCATTCGTCGGCCCTATATTATTCCCTAGCCCGTAAGATTTTCTCGTGAAAAATCCTGCCTTGTTCCTTGTCTACATCATAAAGGGAACCTCTGTTCATTTGGTTTAGGCTGGGGTTTAGGCTGGACGCGGATGAGTTAGTCAGTGCGTGAATCAGGACTTGTCTTTATATGAGATTATATTAATGATATCTCTGTTTTTAAAGCTCAACCGCTTTTTTGGGTTCCGTAGTAAACAAGGAACCCTTATAGTTTCGCCATGTCCGTCTGTCTGTCTGTCTGTCCGTCTATCTGTCCGCGGCTTAGCTCAGAGACGGTTAGTACTAGAAAGCTGCAATTTGGCATGGGTATACATATTAATCACGCCGTCAAAGTGGTAAAATTAAATTAAGTTTTTTAAGCTATTGCATAGCTTTTATCGGAGACTCTGAGCGCGGCGACCGAATGTAGAAATTCCGTAACGAAAATAAAAACCTGACGCGAAAGTTTGTGAGGATGGATGGATGGATGTTTGTTACTCTTTCACGCAAAAACTACCGAACGGATTTTAATGAAACTTTACAGTAATGTGGCTTATATATCAGAATAACACATAGGCTACAATTTATAAAGATTTTATGTGATTTAGCCATAATATAACGATAAGTATCCAGTAAGTCGGAAAAAATCCTGCCCTCTGAGATCTATCTTTGCGTGCGCTGCCTAAACCGCTGGAGTTACATGAAAAGAATGTATTGTGGGGTTGTTTGTCTTAAAGAGTTCTAAATAAAAGTCCGCGACAGCATATATCTACCTTTTATGTGGAAGCCATTATAGCCAAAATAGTGAGCTATAAATACATTTAAATTGAATACTTTTTTTAAGTTGCATATTTTAGAGTATTTAGTTAATTCGTATCAAAATAAATACCTTCATCGCTTTCGGTATTTAATGTAGATAAAATTTGTCTTTTACACTAAGTAATTTGGACTAATATTTTAAAAGTTAGAACGATAAGAATGACCTGCGATGAGTCGACGGCGGGCGCGCAGAACGAGGGTGGAGGGGCGGGATAGGCAATGACGCGCGATCGCCGAGTGCGCGACCCGAACGCGGGCAGACGCGTGAGGGCAGACGTCATTGACGGTTGTGTAAATTCTGCGATTTAGGGGGGGGGGGGTATAGGGGTATTTTTTTAAAAAAATATTTTAAATCAACAATATTATCTTCTTATTTTTGAATATATGCTATGCAATAGCTTTACCGCGGCAGTCCTCGAGTGCCACACGTATTTTTAATTTTTATGTTAGTTTCCCTGCTCGTAAAGTGGGGATGTTTTTTTCTTTCTCGTCTATCCCAAAGTGTGGGGTATAGTTGGATAGGTCATTCAGAATTGCGAGTTTGTGAAAACCATTTTTCGATTCAGGGATCCGTTCGCGAAATATTAAGCTTAAAAGTATTAATTTTTGTTAGAGTCAAGTGTGTGGCCCCCCCTGCCAGCTAAATGGTTGGTTTTAGATATGTGAAAAAATTCACCGCAGTAGTATATATAACGAAATTAAAACAGAAACTATCACAGCTCAGTAGGCTTTACAAGTTAACGAGTAATAATCGTCAAAAAAAATCAGCTGTAACATTTATGTTCGCATAGCTCGTTATAATGAAGGGAACGGCAGATTTTTTTTTCGCGATTTCAGGATTGACCCCATAGTGAAAGTTTTTCATAATGATGAGTACAATGACCCCTTAAGAGGATGCAAACGAATTAAATTTCACATTGTATTAAAGAAATCTCAATGTTTTGTCAAATCCTAGTCTAAAAATAAAAACAAATTAGCTTACTGCTGATCAGCGGGTTTTTCAGACGAATCTTATTTATCATCCATATAGCTAGATCGATTTAAATTAACTGGTTGAAAAACATGATCTCCCATACATTCCGTATGGGAGAACATGTTTTTCAACTACGAGTACAATGTTAAGTTTGTTATTGGGATAAATTCATCCCAACTACGGCACCCTTCATTGTGCGTAGTCCGACACGCCTTGGCCGGTTTTGCATCTTATTTTGGATTTACCCTCTTTTTATTGCAACTACAAAGTTTACTCTCTATGGAGTTATTTTCTTCAGTCGATGGAAACTGTGATGGGTTTTATGGCGCTATTCTATTGTGTGAAAGGTAAGTACAATGTTTTCCACCAATCATGAGATTTCCCATGTATTGTAGACAACGTTTTATACCTACAATTTGCTACATCTTGTCACGTAACTTTGAATATAGGAAGTACCCAGTGATAAAACCACTGAGACCAATATTAAGCTGAGCGATGGCCGTTTTGCGTAGATGTGACGCATATTTTTCCCCCAAATTGTTTATTTTTGTGTTTTGTTCTTTCTTTGCGTCATGTGTACCGCAAATAAACGTATTTTCTTTCTTCTTTCTTTCAATATAAATTAATGGATAAAATCAGGAATTGATCACCTCTTAAATACAGTTCTCAAGAATAAATAAGGAATCAACAAGGTAGGTAAATCAAGACGAAATGAAGTGCAGAGATATGACAGTGAACAATGTAGTGGGGCTGACTGATGTTGAAACCGAAGAACCAGATATGGTGGCGTAACTTTAAAGAGACTCACGCCCAACAGCTACTAATACAGACAGTTATAACATCATTCATATACCTTGCACCTACCATAGAAGTTCGACCACCACGGCCCTTTACAACGGCACCTATTAATTTAAATTCGAACGTTGAAGTGACGTAATGTTTTGACCACAGAATAACACACGCGCCACAGATGAAAAAGGTCCCGGCAAGTGAAAGGAGTCCGTATGCTTGCGCACTGCCAGTTATTATGTGATTACATAACGTGATGCCGGTATCAAACCAGTTTTTAACTGGGACGCTTGGAAATGGTTCATTTTAAAAGAAGAAAAAAAAACAAGGAATAAGATAGAATTTCTCAATCGTGTCCCTTTATTTGAGGGCGCACGTGCGTAGTTTTAAATTAGATTTTACTATTTTTACTTTGATCGAAATGATTTTACAAGCGAATGTGAATGGGTTTTGGAGGCGGTGAAAGAATACTTTGCCGATGTTGTGTAACTTAAGCTGACGGTTAAAATAAAGATTAATAATAGTCAGAATGCTGTAATCGAGAAAGCTCGAGAGGTCATTGATTTATTCGCCAGTATATAAAAGCCTTTGTTGACTTTCCGAAGGCGTTCGACTCATTCGAGTAGCCTTATATAGAATATTTCCTTGATTGAGGATGCAAAACCCTTTATTCATATCATTACCAGAGTCTATCAAGTGGTAATTTAATCATTCATAATAAAGCAGGCAACAACCTATCGACAATTTTCCACCCTTGACAGGAATGCCTCAAGGGCGAGTAGTTTATCCACATATTTTCGTCACCAAACTGGACGGATGGGGGAAGTATGTTTTCAATGCAATGGTATAAAATATCAATTGAGTTTTAAGTGAGTACCGTACATGTACATGTATGTTGAAGAAAATACCTCTGCCTTGCGTTGCGACATATAATGGGTATCTGTCAGATGAAGATTCAAACTTTCGCTAAGAGTGAGATGATTAATGTGATGATCATCTCTTAGAGATACGTCTAGCGCATGCTGCTACTTAATACAATAAACATAAATAAAACAGCGTAACATAAGAAATATTTCATAAATAATAACCATTACAGCTCATAATTGCATTCATCATAAAGCCAGGATCAACAAAGCTAAGTAAATATTGACACAAAAACTATAGAGACGCATTTTACTATTTTACATTCAAACCATAGCTATGTACAATGGGTAATGGCTACTGTATGTACACATGGCAAAAAAATATTGTTGGTATGCAAACAGGGAACAAATATGTGTCAATGAAATTACGATGTCCTAATGGATGAGCACGGAATTAATACACGGTCTACCGATGCGTCAAATCTGAATGTCACACTACGTTTTCCGATTCGCGGTCTCTCGTTTGCTCCAACAGCCATCGTTCGTAAGTCCTTAAGAACTGTATACATGGTCTGTTTCAAAAGTATCTGATGAAATGAATAAACAAATTGATCAGAAAACGTACTTGTGTATTCCAATTTGTAGTACAACTTACAAATTGAGTGATGTGATTTGATTTTCTAATTTTATGCAGGGTGGCAGGGACATCGACGCGAAAACTAATACCATGGATTCAGTACATGATTCTGAATCTACTGTTCCATAGAAAAGTGCAATACCTACGCGGTTAAAATGTATGACACAGCAGATTTTTTTTTTATAACAGACTATTCAACGCAGGGCGGTTCAAATCATGTACCGAATCCATGGTATAAATTTTCGCGTCAATGTGATGCCACCCTGCAGCCTAATTACGTAATGCACGATCAATAATAAATTGAAATGAATTGAAACAGATTGCTAGTACATTGCTTCATAAGTTCGAAAAAAAATTGAGCAGTTTTTTTTTTCTGCTGCTGTATTACTTTAAAGATGTTTTTCATTTGACAATCAAGGTTAATTTCATAATCTCAATTGTAAGAATGTATGGAATGACAACAAGATATAGAAGTAGACCCACGTCTGCGGGGCCATGAATCAGTTGTTGCATCAGACGCAGTCCTTTTTTTAGACGAGGCCTTCACAACACTGACCGTTGTGCCTACAAATGTATCAAAATCATTCTTCCTTGCCTGTCAACTAATATCTTTTGCCAACTTTACAAAGGTTACATCATTTCACACATAGGTACATGTCGCACGCAAACAAGGCTGGTCCATTTAGGTGTGTTTAGAAATATTAAGTGGTCAAATCTTGGTCATCTGTTAGTGTGTATTTCATCATTGGTGCTCGTAAAACTCTGCAGTTGAGTTCCAACAGATTAAATTATAATGCCATGATCGCTTCAACACGTATGTAATAAAATAGTATTCCTTTATCTCTTAGCAGCTCAGCACCTGTAAGGCTCTTACCAGAGAAGGTAGGCGGGAATTTGGGGTCACGGGCGCTCAGAGTGGGAACTCTGTCCGCCCACTGGGGTAACGGTGTCAACGACCGCAGTTTGAGTGGGGTAAAAATCCCACACTCCCCGGTCTTATCCCCATGCCCGGGCGCCTTTCGAAGGTTACCACCAAAAAAAAATGCCGTCCCAGATACTAATTACATCTATGCTCAACAAAAAATGTTGAGGGTCTACAAATCTTGTTGAACAGTTATATAGGGTACCACACTGTTCAACAAGATTTGTAGACCCTCAACACTGCACTGAATTTAATTTACATAAGGGCTAAGACAAAGACTTCAAAGTTAACTACAGATAAACTTGTATTTGAACAGCGACCGCAGCACGCTATTTCATATTTCACAAATCGAATGTAGGATTTTAGACCAACGATTCAGTTTATTGTTATAAGAACACGAGAACCTCACTCAACTTAATGATCGTAGCATAACGTGTTATTTTCTAACCGGTATCTGCTAATAATCGTGATTAGCGATTACTACTCATAATTAGGTATCATAATTTACCTTCTTGTTAGTTTATTATAAAGTCCTGACTGAATTCTATTTGGCCCTTAAGTTGTAAATAAATAGAGTTTGTTTATCGTAAATGCGAATATTCGTGAAGCCCTTTAAAAATTCAAAATATTTTATTTCACATAAACCTACAAGGGCACTTATGAAACGTCAGAAGCTAGGCGCACGGTTCCAATTGGTCGTTTCAACCACAAGGTAGGTATATTACTGTATAATTAATCAATTATGGGCCAAGCAAACAGATTCTTAGTATTTAAACTTAAAATGATATAAACAGTCTGATTTCTGGCCTAAACCTCTCAAATTGAGCCACATTATCAGCCTTTTCTGTATTCGGTCTACCATAGCTGACTTTTGTCGGGCCTTCGACTTCGATCACTAATAAGGTTACGAACGGTCCCGAGTACACCTTCTTTGATGAGTCTGAATTAATGTAGTTTTATTGATCCTCAGACAGACATGTATGCCCTCTATTCCACTACTCAGTCAATGAGGCTATCGTTTTTGTGCTCACGAGTTGGCGCCACTCACGAGTAAGGTCCTGTCAGTAGTTTTATTTGATATGTTTTGGATATGTTTAAGTCCCCATTACTTTATATACATATATGTATAATGTTTATTTTATTACATTTTTAAACATTAAATGAACATTTACATTACAATGTTCCTAAAATTGGCAAGCATGAAGCAGACAAATATTATTCTTCCTCCAAGTGCTACCAAATTAGATCCTGAGTTGTTACTTAAAATGTTAAGCCATAATTAATCAAGAATGGCATAACCTTTGCAAAAATTATGAATAATAAGTCAAAATTCCTATTAGAAAATCCCACAAACAGTGAACGTTTAGTGACATTTGACATTTCTAGAGACCTCACTCTACACTAGCGCCTCTAGCGGCGAATTCAAGCGCGATAGTCCTCATTGCTTTTCTACTACTGACAGTACGGGACAACTGTCGTAATTATTCGTACGACATTGACAATCATGATCGCAAAAACTCGGCAGATATTGTCTATGCAGTTACACGCATCGCTCGCTAAAAACCTGCCACAATTGATTACCTTATGCATTTATGGATCAACGTCTTCGCAGGAAATTACAAGTGATTTTTCCGTTAAATACTGTCATGAAAATTCATTGATAAACGTGGTTCAGACTTCCTGGGTATAAGCAGTAATAACAGTGGAAATTACAAGAACAAAAGTTAAAGTATAGTGTGCTCAGTGATCTTGTTTCTTGACAAGTTAGGCGTGTTATACACTATTTCAGGGAGCCTACCAGCGATGGAACTATGCGTCCCATATTGCTCCATTTCTTTCCCATACTGAAATACTGCTATACGCGGTGGTGGTAGGCTCACAGGGGCTGGAGTCTCAAAATTGCTTGTCACGCACGAAAAAATCACGCGCTTGTCAAGCAAATTTAACCGTCTAGCCCCCATTAGAACTTTGCGACCGAATTCGTTCGTAAAGCGATCGTTATCTACGTCGAGACTGCAACCCCTGCACCCTAATTGCGTAACACACGATCAATCACAATCTGTTTCATTTTGACAGTTCAACAATATTCACTGCGTTATTTACGTTGTTGAGCAGACAAATTTTTCCGAAGATATGAAGCAATGGTTTAGCTATATCCTTCAAAAATTATTCAGATTGTGATTGATCGTGTGTTATGCAATTAGTGTGCTGACCAGCAAGTCGGCACAACCGAGCGGCAAAATCGAAAATATATAATTATACCAATGTAGTAATTGCTTCGGGTCGGCTTTATTTATTATTTATATACACTTTATTGTACACCACTAAAATACATAACAAAAAATAATAATTATGCACTACAAAATATACAATGGGCGACCTTATCGCTTTCCGCGATAAGCGGAAAGCGATAAGGCAATAAATACAAATAATAAATAAAAATGGTAATATATACAGTGGTGGTGGTGGTGGTGTATGTGTGTGGTATGGTATATATATGGTGGTATGGTAATATATTTATTGGTTTTCATTATAATACTGCCGAATCGAATGTGCCGACCCGAACAAGTAGCTATAAGAACAATTAACTGGCAATGATTAGTCAACGTTATTGACTTTTTTTTTGTATTTTTTGGCTTTGGAATTAGTAAGTACTAGGTTTGCAATCGTTTATCGAAAGATGGTGGTACTACCACCGTTGTACAGACAAGTTCAAGACCAAAGGAAGGACTAGATCAAAAAGACACGTTATAAAAGTGACATTTCTTAAAATATCTATGCTTAGGTACATTATAATAAAATAGTAACGAAGAATTTTTGTCCGTTCGACTGTTTGTCTGGATGAATGTTCCAAATAGGCGCAAAAACGGCTGAACGGATTTTGATGAAATTTGGCACACAAATAGTTTACAACCTGACTCGTAAGGTACTTAAAAGTACCTGTGTCCTGGCAGTACGTTCCCGTGAGATATTTTCTGACATCTACGCGAGCGAAGCCACGGGCAAAAGCTAATAAAGAATAAGAGAGATTTAGTGTGAGAGAAAGAGAGAGAGAGAGTTATCATATCTTTCTTCTCGCGCATGTAACGAAAGGTGCCTAAACGTGACGCATTCTTGAAATTTTACTTTCAATTCTCGCCCAATTATCGAATCGCCACATAACTATCACTTTATTTTGAGAGTTTATTTAAACTTTTATAGGACAGATTTTGACTTTTAAATTAAATGACTAATATGAAACGCGGAAAAGCAATGTAGGTAGGTACCTACTTAACGGTGTTAGCCAACTTTCGTTCCTGACCGAAAGGTTATCTCAGTTACAATCATGTATCTATAATTTTCAGGACTTCCTTAACTCTCATGTTTAGCGAGACTGCTACCTAGACTCCTACTCCTACAATACCTAGACCTACTCATAAATTCTGATACCATTGTAAGAACACGCTATAATCATTATTTTAGCCATTACAACTTGTAACTTGTAAGACAACTCTCCTGTCACGTTAACGTTTCCCGGATGCAAAATTGTAGGCAAACGATTTGGAATTAGCGGTTCGGCAATTAGGTAAAAGACCCAAATGACTAAGTTAGTGACGCATTGGCGTTGAGAGCAGTGGTGGCCACGTGTTAGCGGCCGCGACTTACGAGTTGGTGTTCACTTCTGCTCTCAAAACGGAACATCGTGAGGTTGCTACTGTTGCTAGGGAGTTTGTTGCGCCACTTCTTCTTCCCAGCTAAAGCACTAGGAAGTGGTGAAGGGTGGGCGTTTTGGGGGACTGTCTTATGTAATCTTGACGTTCGAAAAGTGCTGATACTCAGCCTAGTTTGAATAAATGACTTTTGAATTGAATTTTTTGAATCATCAATCGTCGTAGAACCAAAAATTCGAACGCATGTGTCAAGATCTACCAACCTGCACTGGGCCCGCGTGGTGGTAAACGGTCCACTCCCTCTCACAGTGAGTAGGCATGTGTCCCAGCAGCGGGAACAATATAAGCTTTCTTTTGAAATTAAAAAGATCTTTATGACGTATTGCTTCATCAAAACTTCGGGCACTGAACACAGGGCTTTTGAAGTTTATCCCAAAACTCACCAATAAATGCCTAACCTTTTTAACGTTACATTTATCTACCTTTGGAATTCCAAAGCAAGTTTATCTATTCCCTCACTTAACTAAATATTACCTACCTAATACACAAATCTACTACCGACAAATGATTGCTGCATTCCCAGCCAACCGTTGCAGTGGCGATAGATACCGAGTTCATAAAATTATGTGCAAGCCACCGCAAGGCGGCACACAACCTGTTTAAGCTAATTATTGCAAGTACTTGCAAGTGTTTGCAACTTGTGCACGCACTGCAAGACTGATTGCTGACTCATTCTATGTAACAACGGTTGTAAAGTGCTAGAAGACAACTGATGCGTTTTCCTCATGTTAGTTATTGATTGCGAGGTCGGAATCGAACTAAAAAAAAGCGGATCTCATAGGCGACCGTTGCTTCGCGCGTCTTTAGCAATATCTATAAAATCCGTATCCCCAAACCCATTTATGACATGCTATCTAATTAAATTACGCAATACATTTTTCGTTAACAATTCCGACTAATCTGTTTCAATTTGACAGGTCAACAACATTCATTGTATTATTTACGTTGTAGAGCAGATTTTTTTTTCGAACGTACGAAGCAATTGATTAGCAATCTTTTTCAAAACGATTCAGATTCTGATTGATCGTGTATTACGTAATTAGGGTAATGGTTTCCTTTTGAATTTACTGACACGATTTCTGGAACGAAAATCAACACAAAAATTTGCTAACAAATTGTCAAACGCAAGTCAATTGCAGCTGTGATTCGGTGACTGACATATCAACAGCCAATCGGATCACTTAACATCAGTTTGATTGTAATAAAGGGTCCCCGAAACGATCAGTTTATATTGTAATTTTTTACTTGATTGATAATCAAATTGATAGTCTACCAAATGCAAATGCATTTGGTAGACGATCAATTGCGATTGAGAATATTACTACAATAAAAATTGATGGCAATTGATCAATCGCAATTAATCGTTTCGGGGACCCCCTTAAACGTGATTGATTTCCGTTTCAGAAACGGTTGTTAGAGTTAGGAGACCCCCTATTTCATAATGTGAAGTTATTTTCGCCTTTATTCGAATGAGGGGTTTCCGACTGTTTTGTTAGAATTAATAAACTATTAATAATTAATAGTTTATTAATTCAAGGGCAAATTAATTGGCCCTTGAATTAATAAACTATTAATTAATTATTAAAAAATAAAAACAATAACTTCCTTAGACGTGACATAGATAGAAACCTGATGTTACGTTATATTATTTGGCTTTATGGCTTTTACTTAATTAAATTATAATTTTCTTATTTCAGTCCAAAACAGTCAGAAATCCCTCATTCGAATAAAGGCAAAAATAACTTTAATTAAACTTTATAATAATTAACTTTGAGTGTGCGTTTGCTTTTTGTGAAATATTTCGGTCCTAATGATTCTGTCACCGCGCTGGTTGGAACTAGTTAATTAAATGCTACTCAAGAAATGTGTACCTAAAACAAAGACTTTAGTATAATCTTAATATTATACCTAACTACATCATATTTTCTCATCGTAGGTAACTAAAATGTCATAAACAAGCAAGTCAGGAAGTGCCTTTATTAACTCAGGCAAGCCAGCAATGATGAATCTACATAATCGAAACAAGGCCGGTCTAAACTCTTTCCAAATTTCTCTTCGCATTTACCATTTAGAATACTAATAGCGACCCACTGATTTCGCAGTTCAAACTTATAGATAGGTACTATGAGTTTCAGCGCACGTAGATACCTGGGTTCACGACGAAATTAAAAGTATTCTTGACTGCCAAAGTTTGAATTTCGAAGATTAGCGTTACTCAATGAACATCGAATACCAAGATCCGGAACAGCATGCACACCACAAAGAACTTATTGAGTTTACACACACAGTTACACACCTCGTCCACAGCTGGGTCACTTTCTCTAGCAACCTTGATTCCTTACCCCGAGTACGTTAACACTAGCTACGTAAAATGATGACAATTTCAACAATATACTGTTAAACTTTTACTTTTTCCTGATTTAAAAGAAAGTGTTAAACATGAGGAATAAGTTCCGAGATTATTATTTTCCTCCATATATCTTACCGTAACACATCGCTTGATTATATAAAAAGATTAATTACTTGCGGAACTTGCATAAGTTTTTTTTTTTTAAACTTGTGCGTTACTTACAATAATTAGAGAATGTAGCTAAACCAAAAAGTTTACTTACCAAAAAATCCGAACGGAAGGAAAAAGAAAAAAGTGTCACAGATAATCACAAAAAGTCACTGTCACTGAATTTTGGCGCGAAACCGCGCGGGCACACAATCACTTTCTTTTTCAATTATTTTCAGAATTGAAAACGAAACACAACAAACAATTTCTACACGAGTTGGTACTACGATCGCCACGTACGTTACGGACTGTGGCTTCGCCGGTTGTGGTAAGACGATTTCTTGTTTACACATCAAACCGAGAAACTCGAGCTAACCGATCGTGGGGAAAAGTTATTGATGGAAACGTATTTCCGCATTTTGACGGTGTCGTTTCAATATGGCTGCGTAATAACGTTAACAAACTGTATTAGGCGTAGTGTTGTGTCGCAATAGTTGTCTTGTCCGTTTTCGCAATTATGCGGCCGTGCGGGTAAGCAAACATTTACTGGCGATGCGATGTAGGTAATCTTCGGACGAATAGGTAAGTATGCGAAGGGTATGAGGAGTTTGATACACCTCTGCACCCTAATTGCGTAACACACGATCTATCGCAATCTGTTTAATTTTGACAGTTCAACAACATTAATTGCGTTATTGAGCAGACACATTTTTCCAACAAATATGAAGCAATGGATTAGCAATATCCTTCGATTATGATTGATCGTGTTGGGTGCTGGCTTTAAGTGGTTTAATTATTGCTATAACTAAGAAGATGACAAGGGCATAGATAGGTACCTAATTCATATTCATGGATTCCAAGAATGGTTGATGTTTTGAATTTTTATACTGGAATGCGGTTGCTTTTCATATAGCCAAGCCAGTGGCTTAGCTAGTAGAAAAGGGGCCCTGTATCAAAATGTGTTGGGGGCCCTTTTTTTCTCACTGTCGTTTTTTTTTTTTTATTAATAAAATAGTATCCTGAGTCGACATTGTGAAGTTACCAAGAGAGTCCAAGAGCAAGCGAAGCGAGCTAGAAAGCTGACTCAAATATTTTCAGTTTTCATTGAAGAGCGAGCGAAGCCAGCTCGACGAAAGAAGCATTCTGACTCGTAGGTTAGATTTTCTGTGTGATTTTACTCAATGGATGTAAGAGCTTGAGAATTGGACCGTGCCTTTAGCTTTAAGCCTTAGTAAGCCATAAACAAATTACGTTTATTTTCATATTTTCATTAGGTATTCATTCAGTACGGGCTCCTCATCAATAAGAATTTGAGGTTTTGGATAATATTGTACGAATTTTTGCTTACACACCTGGGGGCCTCTGTAGCTTGGGGGCCCCGTATGATTGATACGGCCGATACGGCACTAGCTATGCCCCTCTGATAGCAGCGTCTACAGAGAACACCCTGCCCTACACTCACGAAATCCGGATACATTTTATGTTGCTCATGGCATCACGCTACTTGCACTAAAAACAAGGGATTTTATATGTACTTACATACGCGTGATTAATGCCCGTTTTCACTTTATATTTATTTTACTCTTTGATAGTCTCTCACTGGATTTGACACTGGATTTTTGACAGACACCACAACTTTTAACACTGGCAGATATAGTTCGATTCAAACTTAATGGCGGCTCAGAAGTTAGCCACTCGCTGCGCATTAACGCACCCCTCACTCCCGCTGAAACATGAATTCGTTAATGCGCAGGGACTTGCCTCATGTTCCGAGCCGTCATTAAGTTTGAATCGGGCTGTAGGTACTTGTCTCAATGACGAAGTGAGACTATCCTAAATCCCGACAAAAAAAAGTTCGCGTTGTCGTCATCCCATTGCAATTAATTTGCAACCTACTACAATTTGGAGTTACGATACCCAGTTGCACGCCCCCTCGAAAGCCCCGAGAATTGCTAACAAGTGTGGAGAATTCCCGTTATAAGTTTTCTCTCTGACTGATTAGCCCTAACGTCAATAAAATGGTCTCCCCGAAGTCTCCTAGTGACGACCTAATTGAATTTACGTCTAACGCACGCCAGGCCCGCCGCTGGGCACTTCACCTCCCGCGTGCAAAATTGACATTGGCGTCCCCTCTTTACCCTCCTGCTTATCCTACTAGGCTTTTAGAGAGGAATTTGATGTCGGATTAAGTTTTTATGGAAGTGTGTAAAAAACCCAAACATGTGCGTGTTGGATCACGCACAAGGCCGGTTCTTTTTTATTCACCCTCATAGAGATTATCTATCTAAGGGCCGATTTTTCAATAACAGTTTTGATTGTCCAAACAAAAACTGTAAAAATGACAAACTTATTTGTCGGATAAAAGTTAGCTGGCGATTGAAAAATCGGCCCTAAGTGGTTCGAACCTTTTTTTTTTTTTTTTTTTGAGGGTGGGAAATTATCAAATAACTTCTCCCGCTCTGGGCGGAGCGGGAGGGCGTGTCAGACTTTTACTGACTAAAACCCACCCGTGTTCCTTCCGTTGCCTGTGTGCCGGGGTCGCGATATCCCTTTCAGACAAACCTGCAACCCCGGCAGGCATTGGCCCTTCCGGACCCCGTCAGTTGGTGCTGACATCTCTTTGAGGCGCGCGTGGAACACAACGCGCCGTCGACCCGGGCCTGGTCCCTATCGGACGGCGAGCTACCCATTGCTCACCGTCCGCAAGCCCGCGCCTACGGTGGCCGGAAGTCGGCTCGCGACTCCCGACGCCCGGGGCGTCTCCTGCGGCGACTAGGGGCGCGAGGGCGCGCATTTTGCCTCTCCCTACATGATGCCTCTCCCTCGCGCGCTCCGCCTCCTATTTCGCGAGCATTACTGCTTCGCAGAAGGAGGTGACGGCCTCCCATGCACTCTCGCTCCGGACCATGGCCTGAACCAGGGCCGGACGCGAGAGATCGCCGCCGCCGATCGCCTCCGTGAGGACACGGCGGTGCTCCGCCCAAGCTGGGCAGACCTCCACCGTGTCCTCCGGGCGATCCACACAGTGGTGACACCCGGGCGTTTCCTCCCGCTTTATCCTGAACAGGAACCTCCCGAAACAACCATGTCCGGTGAGGACCTGTGTCAGGCGGAAGGTGAGGACGCCGTGGCGCCTCTCTAGCCACTCCTCAAAGAGGGGACTTATCGCCACAATTGTGGCGTGCCCAAGTGGTTCGAACCTGCAAATGTTATTTTCCATGTAGATCAATAGATGTCGTAGTTAAGACATAATAAAAAAAAATAAAAAAAATAAAAATAGGCGAAAATTATGAGAATGTGTTCAATAAGGAGATTTCTTTGTTTGCCGCCCCCTTCAAAATACCGCCCTTTTGCGGTACACGCCCTGCACGGCCGTTCCCGGCGGGCCTGACACACGCCCCCTGGGCCCTGCCAAGCGCTACCACCTTGCTGACTGGCAAAATAAGCTCATACGTGAGAGTAAAATCAAGAAGAACTCTTATCAGTGTTTTTATATGATTATGAGCAAACTCAAAGCATTTATTTCAATTAAGTAAACCAATTACTTACAGGAATTGTCATCTTTCTGACTGACCGGCCAGTACCTACCCTAATTGCGTAATACAAGATCGATCAGAATCTGAATCGTTTTGAAACAGATTGCTAATCCATTGAATCATAAGTTCGAAAAAAAAAAATCCGCTCAACAACGTAATTAACGCAATGAATGTTGTTGAACTGTCAAAATGAAACATTAATCGTAATCGTTCACGAAAATGTGTTGCGTAATTAGATAGCCGGTCAGTCAGATAGATGAAGCTAGTTGCACATTATAAAGCGTAGTAGGTTCCTATGAAGAAGAATGGGCAAGAAACTTCACGGCATTTTCATTAAGTTTATAATATAACTATTAACAAGACACCGCAATGTGCGTATCGATACAAGTGCTATTACATTAACCTAGGTACTTATTTCACGAGAAATCATAACAATGTGAGATATCGGCATATCATTCATTTGGTACTATGCGTAACTTTCTTGACTATAAAGAAAAGAGAACCGGGTGTTGTGCTAGTGGTGCAAATTGGGAGAGAAATGGCCTATGACCTGCAGCAGGCTGCATTATGCTTGAGTTGTTTGATACGTGTGAATAAACAACTTAAACAACCAAACGACCAGCAGCTGCCCACTGAGTTGCAAAAAACTCATGCAGTAGTGGCCATTAGGGCTAGGAGACAATATAATAGACGCCCTAATTCTTTACACAAGAGGGAGGCATGTAGCACTTAAATGATCATACTATGTGACGAAGAAGCCACTCTTCACAACCATGAAAGCTTTCAGTTTCCAAGTGTACTCACGCTATTTGCTGATAGGCCTATAAAATAATATTGATAAGCCCTTCCTTCTGAGCCCGTTATGTTGATACCATGTTGGCACTCTTTTTCTGTAAGTTTTCTCTGAAGCGGTGCAGGAGGAATCGACAAAATAAGTTTAATCTTCAAGTAACGCGATACCGACCGTTGCTATGATTAATCTTAAAGGCACCCACAAATAACCCAATGAAAGATAAAAAATAAAAGTACGAATTTTCAGAGGCAATCTTTTACACAATTGAAATTATTGTATATTAAAATTTTAAAACCCCCGACACAAACATTTCCTGATTTTCTCTTTCATACTCCATCACCAGACCCTGTTGATTATATTATCAATCTGTCGCAAGCAGATTGTACGATTCGACATTTTACAAACGGCGCCATCCGTACAAATACTGGCGGTTTTGCAAAATGCGTAAGGCAAAACGTAAATTGCCTAGTCACTTTATAATATGCCGCAATATTTGATGCACAATTCAAACGCCGTTTACAAAATGCCGCGGCAAATTTACGTTTTTATATTTCTGTGTGAAAAACATAAGGTGTCCATGGAATCTGGTGCTCGGAGGACTCCTGAATATTATTGGTACAAAATTGACGAAAATTTTGATCTGCAACAAACAATTTACAATTTAATGTTTTTTTTTAAATAGTTTATAAATAAATGTACCGAAATAATAACGACAAATTGTGAACTGCCATGCGATTCTGTAAACATCTCACCGTGAAAACTTGGGTGAAGTGAGCTGTCAATAGTGTCAATCCCTGTGGAATGACAGCTCACTCCACGCTCACTTCACCCAAGTTTTCACGGTGAGATGTTTACAGAATAGCATGGCTGGTATCAAACTTGCGTGCGACGTAACGCACCTTGCGCTAATACTAAATACTCGTAGCCTGCCTAACTGCTAACTTGGAAGTAGCTGCACGGTTGGTCAAAGTTCTAACCAAACCCAACCTATTTCAACCAGTTCACAATTTTTCGATTGTTTTTAATTTAACGGAAATAATACCGATAAATTATAAACTAACGGTTCTCACAATTTTACGGTAACATATAGTAGGTACCTGATTACTGTAAAGCATGATATGTCCAACCTGTGTTTTATCATGGTCACCCTAAAATAACAATCAATTTCGAAATTATAACAAGTAAACGAATTGCCAATTTTCCGAATGGCGCCGTTTGTAAAATAACGAATCATACAACTTGCCTGCGACATATCTATAACCTATTAATTGAGACCATTCCAATGAGCCCAAACACGATACCAGTAGTGCTATTCTGTAACCATCTCACCGTGAAAACTTAGGTGAAGTGAGCGTGGAGTGAGCTGTCATTCCACAGGGATTGACACTATTGACAGCTCACTTCACCCAAGTTTTCACGGTGCGATGTTTACAGAATCGCATGGCTGTGCTGTAAGTTGGTAAGGGAGTTGGGTATCCTGCAAATTCCAGGTGATGCTGCAGTATCAGTACAAATTCAAATTCAAAATATTTTATTTCACATAAACCTACAAGAGCACGTCAGAAGCTACGAGTAGGTGCACAGTTCCAATTGGTCGTTTCCTATGGAGAAGAGCCGGCAAGAAACTCCACGGTTACTCTTTTAAAAGTAAATGGCTTTTACAATTTTTCCAAATTACAATGTTAAAAGCTTCGATCAACTCAGGTATGAGAGGACAGTGTAGGCCCATCAACATGTACCAGGTACTTAGCAAAATATAAAATGGTCCACAGATCTACAGTCTGCAACGTTCTCACATTCACAAAATTTAAAAGAAAATAATCAATATAAAAGATAAATAAAATAATAAAAATAAAAACCTATTTAAACCAAATGACAATGGTTGACACTACAGCTGTAACAAATCAAATCAAAATCATCAGTACAAGGTTACTATGTTCTTCTAATACCTATCATTGAAGTAGGTAACAGAATACCTTTCAAATCGATCAGACCCGTGGAAGACGCTCAAATCCATCCATCAACTAGAAAAGAGCTGATAATTTTCAAACGGCTGAGCTGATTTGAATATGGCTTTTCTTCTAAAAACCATCGCTAGAAAACCTGCTTTCAAATAAAAAGACCGCATTCAAATCGGTTCACCGAGCTACGGTGCCACAGACAGACACAATAGCGGTCAAACCTAAAACACCTCCTTTTTTGCGTCGGGGTTTAAAAAAGTAATTAAATCAATCTGCCTAGCCTTTCCCCAACTTTGTTGGGGTCGGCTTGCAGTCTAACCGGATGCAGCTGAATGCTATAATTTAAATGGAGCGACTGCCTATTCCTCCACCCAACCACAACCCAATATCTGGGTAACACAATACCCCTTGGTAAGACTGGTTGTTAGACTTTCGGGCTTCTAACAACCCGTAACGAACGGCTCAACGTGCTTTTCCGAGGCACGTTGAGAGTCTCGGCATATAAAGATGGTCACCCATCCAAGGACCAACCCCAGCAAGCGTAGCTTAACCGCGCTTAGCTTTAGCGTAGTTTAAGAAAGGAATTGATACATGAAATATACCTCGGAAAATGAAAATGAGATGGAAAAATATGAATAATGTATGTATAACAAGATGTAACATCACGTGCCCCAAACGACTCGAAAAGTCGAAATTAGTCGAAACAAAACGTTGCAAACGTCAACTTCATATTTTGAGGTTATGTTGTTACAGTGAAATCTATTATTCAATTCAATCTATTTTAGTGGCTTTTATAAAGGAACTACAAAGATGTCCTTATTGAAAACACTGTTAACGCGATATGTCTGTATGTATCTACAAGTTTTGTCTTAAAAATACTACGTTTTGAATCTTATGCCTGTGTTGATGTAATAACAACATTTAAAGATATTTATGAGAACGAAGACGATGCAATTTAGTGGCTAAAATTTGTTATTGGGTTCATATATCCGTTTGTATAAAGCCTACCTTTCGTCTACTAATAGTTACAACTCACGATACTAAATAATGTTTTAGAGTTTTATGTTCTATTCCAATGAAGTTCTTTTTCCACTTATTACCGCATTCAAGTCCTTTTACTTATTTTTTTTAACCAAAAACGTATAAAACCTTTTTCTTTTTTTCAGTGCCAAACACATACAGAGCAACAGCAGTGAGGTTTTCATCCACAGATACACACTTAACAGCCAGCGATGACACCCCAGTTGAAATGGAAAACCCATACAAAAAAGAACATCGCCAGTGCATCCTTTGCAAACTAAACATAAAACCGGACTACAAAAACTATAGATTACTGTCTCAATTCCAAAGTCCTTACACTGGTCGGATCTATGGGAGGCATATAACTGGTCTCTGCAAAACAAAGCAAGAGTTAGTCGAAAATGAGATCAAAAAAGCACAAAATTGTGCTTACATGCCTTACTATTATAAGGACAAGGCCTTCCTGAAGGATCCCAAGCTGTTTGATCCTGAAAACCCCATTCGATCCCACAGATTCTAAGTTTATATAGTTGTAGTGCTGTAGTAACATTATGGTAAAGTTGTTGTAATAAATTATGTCTCAAGAATTAGTTTTTTATTGATGTTTTTCCATTTATATAGATTTGTACAACTGAGTCAATTGCCCTAAAAAAATATATAAAGGAATTGCTATAATCCTTTATAAAATCTTTTAGGGCATACAAACATAGGGGTTATACAAACAATCTATTCTAAATAATAAAATCCTCTAGAAAGAGTAAGTTACTGAATATCAGTTCAGAATGGCATAGCAAAATAATGATGTGAATGTAATTTATGTTTTTTATCCTTTCAATAAAAAACCATAGGTAAAGAATAATAACTTTTATTAAATAACTCTTAAAATAATTAACTTCATTAAATAATATCCTCAAATTGACCTAAAATAATGTTAGCATCACTAGGTTCATTAAAACAATCATTTTCTGCATCATAGCCTACTAAAGATGGTGGTATCTTTAAACTCTTTAACATTTCGGAGTAATCCATATCTTGTTTGTCATGAAACTTAGTTTTCATTAAATCTAAGAGTTCTATCAAGGCATCCTGGCATCCTTTTTGCCATTTCTTAATCAAATTCCGTAGTTCTTCTGTATCTGGGTTAATAGATTGAGCTAAAAGAAGTCTTTTCTTAGCGTCTATCCTTGCTTTGAGTTCATCAATATCTTTTTGGGTTATTGAACCTGTAGATCTCGCTTTTAATGGTTTACTGACTTTTTCATATGTTTTTCGTATAAGAATTGTTTTTTTTATTGTTGTCAAAATCATCATCATCATCAAAAGAGCTCTGTGATGGTGGTTTTGGTTGTACTTTTATTTTTTCTACATTAGGTTTAGTGATTTTGTTAGTTTTCAGTTTTGTTTTAGGAGATTTTATTTCTTTTACTTTGCCAACTTGAATTTTAGAAGATTTATCAATGAAATCATCATCTTCATTTAATTCTTTTCTGTTTTCTGTTTCATTTGTTATCTGTTCTACTTCAATTATCTTCTCCGTCTTACTTTTTGATGATTCTTTATCATTTAATTGGATTAAAGGAGTCTCGTCTGAATCATAATCAAATAATGTTTGTGAGGAGGGTTTTTCTTTATTATCTTTTTTTAATTTAGTGTCTTTGTCTTCTTTCTCAAAATCTTCTGTGTTCTTGAATACTTTTCTTTGTATGACAACTATGCATTCTTTTCTAAGATCATTTGGACTTTTTTCTTTAATTTCATAGACAGTGTCTGGTGATTCCTTAGGGTTATTTTCAGTTGTATTGGTACTCTCTTTTACGTTTTTCACGTTGGTTGAACTAACTTTAGCAACTTTGGAATCTGATTGCACTCTTGGAGACTGTTTCTTGCTCTTTTTAGACTTTGTCCGCACAGGCATGGAAACGACTTCTATATTTGGAGTGTCTACTGTTTCAGAGGTTTCTTCAGTCATTGTTATTTTAATATCTTCATTATCTGTCAGTGAAGAGGCAACTAAATCCTCTTGAGATTTATTTATAGCCGCTAACAAAGTCTTAGATTTCTTTCTACGAGGCACTTCAACATTTCTGGACGGTGTTTTATCAATATCATTGCTTTGGTCAACTTCTATTTCAGCCCCATCATCAACAGTAGATGTTTCAGTACTTTCAACATTATCGTTGAAAACACGCTGTTTTCGCTTTCTTGGCTCAATCTTCTCTTCTTTCACTTCTTGTGTACTGCCAGCCAGAGGAGATATAAAGGGCGATGGACCCTTGTTTCTCCAATTTCGGGATAGACCAAGTCTTCGACATGGAGTTAGTAAAGACTTACTTATACCGCCAGGAGTCTTTGGCGAATTAGTAGCATTTGATTTTAATGACGACGCATTCTTCATTTTTCTCAATTAGTTAGAAAATAATTCATTTCTTGTAAATAATTTGTTTGTTTTGGAAATATTTTCGTGATGTGATCTGTCTCTGTCAAAGTACTCTCATTATTTCTCATTCCCGCCATCTTATGAATGAATGAATGAACTAATGAAGTACTAAAATAGCGTTCAGTGTGACCAGATTTAAATTGAACATTATGCCTCCTGCTCGCCTAAATTCTGCTTAGGTCAGCAATTTTATTAATTGCTATTTTTAATTTTATCAACACGCATTATGAATTATTTTCTCTTATCTTAACAATGACATGTGCATGCCCAAACATTACATTATTAGATTCATCACCAGACTCAAGACAGTGTTTTATATACTCTATCCAAGTTACTTTAGCATTAGCAAATAACTGTGACAGAGCATCAAACAGATTTCGGGCTGGCTTACCTAAATCCATTAATGTCATTAACTTAGTTTTTAGTTGCGTAATAAAATTTTTTTTAGAGCAATATTTTATTAGTACAGGTAGAACCTGCTAATTTTCATTTTCTACCAAGTTTTAGACGATTCTGCCAAAAACTGCTATCTTTTAGAGCGTTATTCTAAAAGTTGGCAACATCGCAAATAGCTGTCAAATATTTATCTATTTTGATACATTATTGTATCAAAATGTGAAATATCGCTAATTATTGAACTAGAACAGCCATGCTATTCTGTAAACATCTCACCGTGAAAACTCGTGTGAAGTGAGCTGTCAATAGTTTCAATCCCTGTAGAATGACAGCTCACTCCACGCTAACTTCACCTAAGTTTTCACGGTGAGATGGTTACAGAATAGCACTGCTGGGCTGCCCAGACGACGTCCCGTGGGCCAAATGCGGCCCGCGGCTTGTTTTCATGCGGCCCGCGACGCATGTTTTAAAGTGTAAATTAATCAGAAAATAGTTTTGGACATAAATAGTTTGGATAATAGAATTCTTTGTCAAATACTTTATAAAATATGAGTATAGATCTTCACTGTCAGATAAAGTCACTTCTTCATGCAATGCTTCTGGCAACAACGAATGTTGACGTTGATCTATCGATATGACGGTTAAAGATAAATTAACGAAGAACCAATAAACGTAAGTATAAAGAAACGATTACCCTGTATTTTTTTTACTTCAAAACTGAAAATATTTGTTTCTTCTGCGGCCCTCCAGCTTTTGTAGTAAATTTAATTTGCCCGCGAAGGTACATACCTTCGCGGGCTAATTAAAATTAATATTCTAGTTCAGGGCTGTCCAAACTACATAGTTTGGACAGCCCTGGATGTTGTAACCGTTTTAGTTGTAAAAATGGCATTTGTAAACTTTCCAAACATTTTTTTACATCTAAAACTCAATATTCGGTGTTACGATATTAATTATTGCTTTTCATGATCAATATTTTAGTTCACCTAGATAGCTACAATATATATTTCCTTACAGTAATATTGCCAAATTAATCACAACAGGTGAATATTTGACAGCTATTTGCTACGTTGCCAACTTTTAGGATAAACGCTCTTAAGGGGGATGCCCTAAGGGACCATAATAAATGATTTCATGAAATATTCATTCAATAGGACGATATGAACTTAGAGATGTATGAATGATTTTTATGATTATAATTCAATAAATAAATATTTGATACGGCCATGAATCATATTTAGAGCAACATACAACCTGATACTAACCTGCAAATTATAAAAAACGGAAGAAAATTTTAATTTCGGGCTACCCTGACGCTTTCGCCTTAAGCCCTAAATTGGAAATCTAAATCTGCTATAATTGCAGAATTCTGCTAAATCTGGTCACACTGCACACATATTAGCGTTTCGTACGCTCCTTGAGCTCATTCTGTCTCACTTCTCAGTGTTGCTAGTTAACATAAGGTTTTAGCCGTGTTTCATAATAATATAAAATTATTAAATCTTCTATCCTACCGACATTCATTTAAGTAAAATACTGGTATTCAGCTGCTTCCACTTGAACTGGAAGCCGACCCTAACATAGGTGGAAAAGGATTAGGTAAATAATGATTAAATCTTCCGCACTCTGAACTTGCTGTTTTGTCCCTATAATAATAATCATCATCATCATCTGCGCAGATTTTTCCAACTATGTTGGGGTCAACTCCAGTCTAACCGGATGCAGTTGAATACCAATACCTAATTGACATGGAGCGACTGCCTGACCCCCAAAACCCAGTTAATGGATAATACGATACCCCTGAGTAAGAAATTAAGAATGGTTGTCAGACTTGTTGACTTCTGACTATTCATAACGACTGTCAAAGATCAAAGATCTACAAATGTCCCCATAAAAATCACTGAACTTTATTACCAGACATACCTACATCTGTTAGGTATGTTTAATCACTGGATTATTATAATATATATAAAAATATCAAATCAAACGTTGCAAACTATGTGATTTTATCAAAAACTCATCAGACATCTGCTATAAAAAATTTGTAGAATTATATATTGTCAACGCTTCCTTTCCTTCCACTATGGCGTTTACCGTATCATTGGCAACACTGTTACAAAAAAAGGCCCGCGATCTCCCAAAATTATTGCATAATATTTTGCCTACATTAGGAAATCCTGAACTTTCAATAATTATGTAGCAACGGTAGGCATTTCAATAAACAAAAAAATGATTATTTAATACAGAAAGTTGCATTGCAGTGCAATATTATTTTAAGATTTCCGATAAAAATTGATAAAAACTTTTCCTTGACCGATATTGAGCCAGGTCCATTCACTTCAAGTTCATGGTGGAATGCTTTTCTTTCACTCACTCATATTTCATTTCATTCGCTCGCCCATCTTTCAAAAATATTCCGTGCCGTGGTGATAACGATACGATTGTTATTTTAATTAAATAGTCCGACTCGAAAGCGATAATTTAACGACTGCGTTTAACTGTTTAATTCAAGTGCTTACAATTTATAAGGCGTGTAATTTTTGCTACTCTTGTGAATAAACACATTACATAATGCCGCTGCTAAGGTTGACAACGGGTACTTTTGGCCAGCTACGCACTTTCGCGACGTCACCAGCCCTTGGGAAGAGAGTGAAGACCTTCGCTGTGTACAGATGGAACCCTGACGAGCCCGACAAGAAGCCTCACACTCAGAACTATGAGGTGGATTTGGACGAATGCGCGCCCATGGTTCTGGATGCCTTGCTGAAAATCAAAAATGAAATGGACCCAACGCTGACGTTCAGGCGTTCGTGCCGCGAGGGTGTGTGTGGTTCCTGTGCCATGAACATCGATGGTATCAACACATTGGCCTGCATCTGCCACATTGACACAAACCTGAACAAGCCTTCCAAAATCTACCCATTGCCTCATATGTACGTCGTAAAAGACCTCGTGCCAGATCTGACGAACTTTTACCGCCAGTACCAGTCGATACAGCCGTGGCTGCAGCGAGACAAGGAGGCTGCTAAAGGTAAGGAGACTCAGCTACTGCAGGATGTTGAGGACCGCGCCAAACTGGACGGACTTTACGAATGTGTGCTGTGCGCGTGTTGTTCGACCAGCTGCCCGTCGTACTGGTGGAATGGCGACAAGTACCTCGGGCCCGCCGTGCTCATGCAGGCCTACAGGTGGATCATCGACTCCCGCGACGACGCCACTGAGAAACGCCTCAATAATCTTAAAGACACATACTCTGTCTACCGCTGTCATACAATCATGAACTGCACACGTACATGCCCCAAAGGCTTGAACCCTGGCCGTGCTATTGCCCAGATCAAAACCCTGCTGTCAGGTATGGTCAAGAAGCAGCCGCCTATCATGGACCCTGCAGGTCTTGAGAAGTCAACTGCACACAACTAGACACCTTGCACTAACTGATGAAAGGCTGGACACGCTTTTAGTCCGACAGTAGATGTACTTAATAGGTTCAATCAATGACAACCTCAGTTAACCTACCTTAGAAATGTTACCACGCATCTAAAACAGTAAGTAGGAATAAGATTGTTTTGTATCCATACAATTTGTCAGGGCTGTAAATAATACAAGATTTATATTTACCCATAGAAAAGTAATATAAAGTAGTTGCATTCATGTTAAAGAAGCAGCCATAAAGTAATGCCAATTTTTTTTATTATAAGCAGCGGGAACTGCAATCAAACTTCCTGAAAAATCAAAAAATATTTTTGATGTTTATTGTTGGTCAGCCACGCAGTAATGTAATTATTTGATAGAACCTTTTAACATTTTTGAATGATTTTTCTTTTAATTTCTCTATTGAGGCAGGTGTAAGGCAGGACCTGAAATCAAACCATTGTTTTGAAGTATTATCCACCATGCAATAAACTTGCCACTATTCAAAAATTATACAAAGTGGCTCTAAACTTGTAAAAATAATAATATTTTAGGTTTTTCTAACAGGTGTTAAGTTATTCAAGGTTACAACAATGACTATTTGCACGTTTTTGTCTCAAAATATATGTTTTTACTTGAGTTTGAAAAATCACAATTTGTTTAATTTAAAAGTCATACATTTTGTGTTTGTGACAACTTTTGGAATAGTCAAATTGAATAATGTAAAAAATGAGATTCATGTTTTTAAATAAGTAAGCTTTGACTGCCATTTTCTTTAAATAAAATGGCAATGTAAAAAGATGAGACATTATTTTCTGTTTTTAAACTTGTTTCCTTAAACGTAAGTATCATAATAAAATAAATTTTCCTTATTTGCAATCATGGTGGTCAAAAGGTTAACGAATGTTGACTTATAAAATCTGTAGTACAAAATGGACATTTGCAATAAACTGATAATTATTTTAATGATATTTAAATTGTGAAATTAATCAAAGTATTATAGTAGAAAGTATTTTAAAATACTGATGCAAGTTCATTTTTAAATTATTAAGCATCGCATGTTGTATTTATTGTTCATTTCATGTGTTGTGGACGCATTGAATTGTATTAATGTTGTTAATAAATAATCATTTAAGTAAGCAATTGTGTTTTTTTACTGGACGAATTTATCGTTTTATAGCAAAGCTTAAATTACGAGTTTATGAGTCTAAAGACAATGAACATTTTCACAGAAGAGGAAAAATGCAATTATTGTTATGAAAACATATAATCTGATTTATTTTCGTTTAATGCTTTGGTTCTTCTTCACTGAAAGACAAGAGTAATTTTAGAAATTGCTGTGTAGGTGGCAATTGTTTCAGCTATATAAACATGAATACATTGCTCAGATGCTAGTTGAATTCTTTTGTAAAGACTATTTTTATTAAACTGTGGTTTTTGGTCAAATTACAAGCGATAAGGCGTTATAAGTTTTCCTATGTATAATGTTATGGTACCTACCTAGTTGGACTCGTGACAAAAGCGGTTTATATTGGTAAGTACTGAAATCAGAATTACTATGCACATAAATGCAAAACTGCAGCTAAAAATAGACATCATCATCAACATAGAAAATGATAAGTTATCGAATTACAAGCATAGAAAAATTCTATGTTTGTAATTCGATAAATTATCATTTCAAGGATTTGAGCAGTAAAACTACTTCTGCGTTATCGGTTTGCGTTGCCCTTATTTTCCGAAATGTCATGTCATGAATATAGCCTCCATATAGATATAGATTGTAGAACTACTAACTTAGTCTGACCCAGGTACCCGCTTGGAAAGCTCCCAACTCCGAACTCAGTCAAAAACCCCATAGAATGCCTTTGCTATCGTAAGGAGTTATCAAAATCCTCTCTAGAACCCGTCCGATACACTTACCTAGACGTGTATCGGACTCAAAGAGACTCGAAATGAAAAAAATACCACTAATATGACCGGAATTTTATACGTCCACCATGCGATAAAAAAGAAGCCCGCGGTTCGGTTTTAGACAGGCAGGTAGAAACATGAGTTGTTTCGACCTTATTGCTTAGGCAATAAGGTCGAAACGTGCAACCACCGGTGACCTAAGGAACGTATGGTTTTATGTGTAGGTATGCTACTGGGACTAGGGTTGCCAGGCCCAAAAATACACAAGCCGGACATAGATTCATATTTAGCCGGATATTTTGCTCTGAAAGCCTGACAAACTGGTTTTTAAAAGTAAAAAATATTGTAGGTACTTTTATTTGTGTATTTCTACTGTTTTTCATTTGAGACTTACTCGACGCTTAATTATGAATCACAAATTTTGTTCTTACTAAAGTAATTTGTAACTTATTTACATTGAAAGTAATTCAAACAATCAATAATAATCAGGCATCAAAAGCCGGACAGGGTCGGACTTGTCTATATTTGGCCGGACACCTGGCAACCCTAGGTGGGACAATAGACAAGCTCCGAGATTGCATTGCACAAAAACAAGCCATAAGTAGGTATAAAACTGCCCAGTGGATTCCATCGATGCCAATAACTTATAAAGTACTCTGCGATCGATGCTTTGCAACTCCGAAGATAGCAGAATTGCGCACTCAATATTGTGTTTACTGATTCCCAGGTTACAGATAAAGGTGAATTGTTTGTAATGTAGCTTCATTAATCGTGGGACAAGCAAGAGACAACTACTTAGGTAATAGGTACAATTCAGTTTAGCTATTAGCGAAGCATTAGGTGCCTGGCAATCTGACTGATATTGCTCGGTTTTGTGGATGGAGAAATCTTCCTACCTAAAAAAATGCTCTAAATTAACATATATTTTTTCCAAATCATTAACACTACTAGTTTAGACGTGATCTTCAGTATACAATCATTAATAAATTCTGCAGCTTCTAAGATTTCAAGAGGTGTGTGGGAATTGAAAATCAGTCGGTAAAACCAGTACCTACCTATCTAATAATTTATACTCGATTATCTGCAGACGGATATTACTATCCAGTAGCGTCGCTGACCCAGTCTGACTTATTACGTCAGAAACACGCCTCTGCTCTGCCGTCTATTTATAAGAAGACAAGTGATCTTTAAAATTATTATCACAGTACAAATTGTTCTTTTATGATAGCTACCTTACCTACTTACCTAGGTGGCTCAGCAACAACGTTAAATATAGAAGTCGTGATTGACAGACTAAGCTTTATGTTCCAGAAACTTACGCAGCGAAAACAAAGTTTGCTAGCAAAACTAGCAATGAAGTGGAAGTCTTCAGTCGTAACCTGTCTAAGCAAATTGCACGTGGTGTTTACTGGAAAACTCCAATAACTTGGCCAGGGAGTCGAACGCCGTGACATTCCGCGAGCTCGCAGCCCTCACATCCAACAGACCTTCCAGAAAGAAGCAGACACACACAACATGCTTTAAAAGGTTGACATTCACAAGACAAAATGCGTGACACCTAGTCTTACGTAGTGCATGCTAACTGCAGTTAGCCAAGGCAGATTAGGTAGGATATCAAAGAAATAATTCACCTGCATTTTATGAGATTTCGGGAAATGAGTAGGTATCAAACTGATAAAAAATCCTATTATTCTACGCTACGTGTGAATTAAATCTACAATACGGACGTAGCCGTTACTAGGTTACACACTCGTATCACAATAAACAATTACAATCACGTTGCCTATTTCAGTTCAAACCATTCAGAACCTGAACTCTCGGAAATAAAGTCTAAAATCATCTGTAAATATGTAACTTTTATGATTGCATAATTTAATTCAAATGTGCAATGGCAATAACCTAATGATAGTAAGTATTAATGACTCAGATACATTGTCCGTACCTACATAGTAGATAGGTAGGTACATAGTAGAATCGGTTTTTTATTCATGTGGTAGATGAATGTTAGTAATTCTTGAGTGGCGTAATAATAATATGGAATACCTACTGTAATTTCAGAGCTTTACGTAATATAGCAATACACCTGTATTCGATGGAGTGGTAGAAGTAGCCTATTAGGTACAGCCACTGGACAGTTACTGTATGTTTAGAATTGGCCCAATAACGCATTTATAGCGCCTGTCTGGGAATCGAACCCAGTCGAGAGTCGAGACTCGCGACAGCGGAAACTAGACCATTGAGGCAGCATTGCATGTGACGTCAGGTAGGCTATGTACCTATAGTGTGATCGTAAGCTCCCAAACCACAGACATGTTTGTGGTCCACTGATCTGTGGCAAGAACTGGCAATATGCGACCCAGTTTCGCCATTAGATAGTTTCGTTTCAAGATTAAGTAGGTACCTATTTATTAGTCTATGGTTTCAAGGTAAATCAACAACTCTACAACACTGCATTGCTATTCGTGTAGGTGCATAGTTATTTAGTTACTTACAATATGTAGGCTCATAGGCTGCTAAAGTAATAAGTAAATATTTGAACCTTTTAATTGCCCCTTAGTTAAGTTGTTGAAGCGTCATTATTATCCATCCATCTATTTATACTCTTTATACAGGGTGTCAGGGACATCGATGCGAAAACTGATACCATGCATTCAGTCCATGATTTTGAATGCTGCGTTGAGATTTTTCGTACCTACTTACGCGGTCAAAATGTATGGAACAGCTGTTTCTTTTTAAATAACCGACAAAAAAATTCAGCGCAGGGGCGTTCAGAATCCGGGTGTTACCACTGTGTGGATCGACCGGAGGACACTGTGGAGCATACGGTGGAGGTCTGCTCGGCTTGGGCGGAGTACCGCCGTCACGTGTCCTCACGGAGGCGATCGGCGGCGGCGATCTCTCGCGTCCGGCCCTGGTTCAGGCCATGGTTCGGAGCGGGATTGCATGGGAGGCTGTCAGTTCCTTCAGCGAAGCAGTAATACTCGCGAAGGAGGAGGCGGTACGCGCGAGGGAGAGGCAAGATTCGCGCCCTCGCGCCCCTAGTCGCCGCAGGAGACGCCCCGGGCGTCGGGAGTCGCAAGCCGATTTCCGGCCACCGTAGGCGCGGGCTTTGCGGACGGTGAGCGATGGGTAGCTCGTCGTCCGATAAGGACCAGGCCAGGGTTGACGGCGCGTTGTGTTCCACGCGCGACTCAAAGAGATGTTAGCACCAACTGACGGGGTCCGTTAGGGCCATTGCCTGCCAGGGTTGCGAGTTTGTCCGAAAGGGATATCGTGGCCCCCGCAAACAGGCAACGGAAGGAACACGGGTGGGTTTTAGTCAGTAAAAGTCTGACACACCCGCCCGCTCCGACCAGAGCGCGAGAAGTTATTTGATAATTTCCCACCGCGACATAAATAAAAGGGAGGCGTTCAGAATCATTTACCGTATCCATTTTCGCGTCGCTGTCCCTGCCACCCTGTATATACAAACGGTTGTGATGCGGTACCTAGTTATGTAGTTATTGCAATTGCAAATAGCAATTTTCCACGCTTGGCGGATAGATTCATGGCGATAGTGATCTCAGTAGGTAGGTACTTATTTATGTGTTTAGTTGAGATTAGACTACTAGGTACCTACTTACTTTATAGGATGATGCTGCCAGCAATTCTTCGAGATTATTATACCTACCTATCTATAAAGATGTCGTTTCAAATCCCACTGAAAAAAACTGCCTAAGAAAAGTTCGGAGATCTGCTTATCCTAAGCAATAATATATACCTATAGAGTGTTAGAATAAACAAGAGATATAGGTGGACCATTAGACATACGTATTTGATAATAATTTAGACATGATAGCTCCACGCGTTCTAAAGAAAAAGAGTTTTGACAGACTGACAGACAGACGGACGGACAACGAAGTGATCCTGTAAGGGTTACGTTTTTCCTTTTGAGGTTCGTACGGAATCCTAAAAATCAACCTTGAAATTTTGTACTTAAATTAAATGTATGGTCCAGCTGAGTTATTTTCGTGACTTCAAGGATGGTCCCATAGTAAAAGTAGTTCATTTTCATGAGTACCTACCTACCTACCAACCTACTTACTACACTCCAGTATGTCCCTCGGTCTTAACACCCTACATAAAACTGGATTTTTCATGACAACTTATCAATATAATGTGACTACATTTATAGGTAAAGAAGAAGTGCCAAGTATGTATGACTAAGTATTTATTCACTTTTTTCTAGACATCTTGTGCAACTCGTGTCTGTTTTGGAAGATCTCCAAGAGTTGTAAGCGGTGAGGTAAGTATAATTCTTGTCTATATAATTTAAAATCATCGATGTGGGTGATCGAATCAGAAATGAAGAGACCGATGTAGAAAAACCAAGGTAACCGACATAGCCTGAAGAATTGCCAAACTTAAGTGTATATATACCGACATAGCCATATTTCTTATTTCCATACAGTAATATTACCAAGTTAATCAAAGCAGGTAAATTTTTGACAGCTATTTGCGATTGCTAACTTGTAGGATAAACGCTCATCAGTCAAGGAACTCCCACTAGAATGCTAAACACAAGTCACAACAATAATTTCTACGAATTAATAACCAGACATAGTCTTAGACAGCGAGGCTGCAACTTACTTGACCTACAGACAGTAGGCACGTTCAATTATTGTCTAGTCCCTTTATTTACATGGTACGGTCGTCCATTGATTGACTCCTAATCGGATGGCATACGCATCTCGTGTTACGATGCGCGCACGCCGCATTATTGATGACTTCTCTATGGGAATCGTTTAGTAATAAGTAAGTTTTTATGTAATGCAAAGTATAATAAACCATAACATTACGCTGGTTTTCCCCGAAGCACATATTTTACCAGTTACACCCAGATTTTACCAGATATGTTATGTCCCATATACATAACTTACATGAGGCGTTAACATAACTGGCACTGGCTCGACGATGTAAGAGTTGCAAGCCTATTGCCATTAACGCGCGTATCTGCTCCTGAGAATTCCGAATGGAAAAAAATAAAAGTTATAATAACTAAAACCCAACTAAGACAAACAAAATCAACTATAAAGGTATAAACAAGACATTACAGACAGACTAATTAAAAACACAAATTCTAAAAACTAATTAAAAATCCACGTAATCTATTCGATTTATGCCCTAACACGTGTAATGTCTTTTTTATACCTTTTTAGTTATTTTTTTTGTCGTAGTTGGGTTTTAGTTTTTTTGATATTATTTTGTGAAGCCTATACCCAGCGGACGATCAAGACGCTTCTAACGACACCTCATTTGTCAAATTATGATCAGGAATTTAGAAGTTATGAGGTAACAGATGAACATACATGCCTACATACATACCGGTAAAAATCATAACGCTCCTTTTTGCTTCGCCGTAGTCGGGTAAAAACTCAATAACACTGCCCGACCAGTAGACCAATGAGGCAGTCGCAAGCAGTCTTAGAATAATATAAAACTGCTGAGTCAATGTCGTGCTATTTAGTTAGATAACGACCTTATTTTACTTTGTTGGATATTACCGTGTTTTTTGAGAAATACAAATTTATTTATTACAATACATACTCGTATTATTTTATTTAACAATCACCCTTATAGGCCAAGGAAGGGCCACTCTATCAATGCAGAATTTTAACTTTCTTACTCAAATTTTACTGCCACAGTCAAGCTTTCGCTTTACAGGGTCGTCTCTGGTCTAACATGAGAGCCTTATAATAGTGTCTAGTGTCCGCGACAGTACCTAGTACCTACTCAGGTAGGTACTATCGCGGACACTGGCCCCTGACCACTCGACCACCTCGACCTTATTGGCTAAGCAATACGGTCGAAAATTCAAAATTCTGGAGTCATTGATTCTAACTAGCCTGAGAATCAGCACTTTTCGAACGTCAAAATTACACATAAGACAGTCCTCCAAAAACGCCCGATCTTCACCACGTGGCCGCCCTTCGAAAAGTGGTCAGGCGCCAGTATCCGCGATGGTACCTACGAAAACCCTTTAAGAGGTTTTCAGTTATTTCAATTAAGTACACCTTGTATAGGTAGCCTAGGCTGCTGCTGGCAAGTGGTGTGGCTGTGTGATCAAAATGACCATATCGCATTTTCAGCCACCACGAGCCCCTCTTAATTCCGGCTCGCGTCCGCGTTGTCACCTTGAGAACAGACACGGGGCAGCTTATCAACGCCCGGTAATATGACCTTTGGTGCTCTGACATTTAGAGATAATGTGGCCGACTGTGCGGTCTCTGCACTTGATTATTAATTATGGTGCAGGTGTAATTAAAACGCATTCAGGTCCGTAGAGATAAATAGTAAAAATAATTAACAAACCATAAAAATTCTATTAACTTTTGCTATGTTCGTGTAGGTATGTTTCAATCAGCGATGCCTGTTCAGTGTACATACAGTAATTATCTATAGATGGTACGGCATTTCTAATTCTGGCAGCTTACTTGGCTTAGTTGTCAAAATATTCGCGTTACTTGAAACAAAATATACCCTATTATTATTGAAATAAAGTTAACTTTGTTTTAACGACATACGTAAAGTGTAGTGCCAGTCTTAGGTTAGGGGGCGACAAGACACGGAACGAAACATGAGAGGCAAAATGGCGGGTATAAGTTAACTTATTATTCCATTTACCAAAAACATATGCCTAAAATGTACTATTTAGACTTTAGGTTAGGTTTAAAAAAAAAATACCCTACCCTAATAATAAATAAATAACGAAATTGTATCAAAATTTAGGCACAGGTAGACATAAAAGAGTTAGACAGACGTGGTGACATTTGGAACTAAATATTTTAACTAAGTAATGCAGACCTAGGATGATGGCACTACTTTGCCGACAAGTGCTAGTAGAATTTGAGTCACCAACAAGCAGCGTTTTTAACAATTTGTTTACATTGTTTTACTCATTTTCCATTCGAAGTGACCTAAGTGCGATAATGGCGCCCTCATTTTTACCACTCTTTTTTGCCAAGCTGTAAGTTAAACAACTTGACGTATTAGTTGGATGTCTATGGTTTTCAGCAGTGAGACAGAAACGTTGACAAAAAAAAATCTGTTTATAGTATGTAGGTACATAACCAGATTATAAGAACTTTTAATTTTTAATGTTGACCGTAAATAAATGTCTGGTTTTTTTTTTCTTCGTCCTACAATAAGTAAAAGGGTAAAAAAAGTATTAAGTACAACCAGATTGGGAATAAATTATATTTTATTATAATTACAACAACAAAATTATAGAATCACGACACACAACCATCGCGATATTTATCATTAAGAGGATAGACAGAACTTATTTAACTAACAGAGTCAAATCAGAACATTGTGGTGGATTTAACACAAACAAATACATATTTTATATTATCTATATAAATAAATTGGCGGGAATCGCCATGACACTTTAAAATTATGCAAAGGCTCCCGCCATTTTCTTTCAAATAAATTTTACAAAAATTCAATATAGTACATAATACTATTCATTAATGTGAGTTAATTATAATTTCTAGTTACGGTTGGTTACTGTTTTTCATGAGTAAATATTTAAAATATGTTTGGAAGTAGTGAATATAATAGACGACCGGACCACAGAGTAGAGAATAATCAGATGACTATAATCGCCGTCCGTGCAGAACCGGGTTTATATTTCAGCCAGTTATTCAGAACCAGGAAATGAAATTATTACGAACTGGCCATGTTTGTAATTTGTTATTATTGGATGACAAACAAGCCGACAGTCTACCTGATAGTGACTACCAAAGAAATATTAAAAAAACATATATGGTGACTACTATCAGATAAACTTCACAGACTTAAGACAATTAAACAGCCGGCCAACTGATTTCGAACGATTTGCTAGTTGGTAAGTGCCTTTTGAAAAGAGCGGTTGCATAGGTAATGTGTTAATACAAAATTCTCCAGAACGGAGGAGAACCCAAAGCTCGGAGCAAACTGAACTATCGGCCGACTAAACAATCGATAGGTGTACGCACGTGGATGAGCGCCATACTGATTTAGCAGTCGGCCGACAGTGCAGTTTGAAGGCAAGCGGGTAGCCCAGTGGTCGGCAAACAGCGGCTCTTTGGCATATAGACTGCGGCTCTATAGAAATGTCGATGAGTGCGAGCGTAAATACGCGCGGGGATCGGGGTATCGAGCATTAAGCATTAAGCAAGATATCAAGTTTCATTCAAAATTCAAACTATATTTCAATGATTTATTTCCGAAGTGTTTTCACAAAAATTAACAGATTATCGAAAATTAATCATTTACAGTACCGAAAAGGTTAAATTGTTAATAAGTAAGATGCCTTCATCATATTATTATCAGCCGATATGGTGATGATGATGAAGGCAGTGTCCGTTACCCAGGCCAGATGTTGTCGAAAATGGTCATTTGAATCTTATAGATAATTAGTTGTGCGGCTTCTGTAAATGTTGCGCACATTTTTAAATTTGTTGCGCTTATAGTTTTTTAATTATTTCACAAAAACATTTCCTGCTGGCGTAACGTTACCGCAGCCAGACCTTTTTCTTTCTAATGGGAATATTTAAATAAATACTAGCTATAGAATTAGTTGTCTAGATGAAGTAAATGTTGTGCCTTATTTTGTATTTGTTCTTTCATCGGTTGCGAAGTTATTCGAGATTTTGCTGGGGTAACGTTTTTGGTTTTGCTAGATCTTTGAAACGGTTAAGCAGATTCTTATCATATTTTGTACAAGACTTCTTAGGGATTAGTTTAAATTTGTTCTGCAATAAAAATACCAAAAAAATGCATAGCTTAAAGGTTATTTCATTAAATAGAAAAACACTTCAATCGGTCCCAGCACTCTCAATAAGAGGTCTAAAGACTTACTTTAAACGTTATTTTAAAGCTTGTAACTGCCTTCAAATGTATGTGAAGTTTCATTAGTATCCTGTAAGTATTTAAAAAGATATGATGATATTCAGTTCTTCACGAGCACGGTCTTGATGCGCGCGGTGTTATTTGGCCACTGGATTGGATATATGAACTGAATGTTATGTCAATTATTAGTTGTTTAGTTCAGTTGTATATCAGTAAAATTTCAGCGTAGTACATTGGATAATTAATGAGATAATACGATTAAAGTCATTAGGAAGTGAATGATCGAGGTAACCCGACCAAGTTTAGGTGGTTACGAAAAAGCGAAAACTCAGAACATTATGCTATCTTGTGAAATGTTCAGTATAATACACCTTACAATTTCGGTACAGACGCGTACACTGTTAAATACAAGCACAACAACACTGTTAAATACAAGTACAAAATACAAGCTTTAAAATAACGTTTAAAGTAAGTCTTTAGACCTCTTATTGAGAGTGCTGGGACCGATTGAAGTGTTTTTCTATTTAATGAAATAACCTTTAAGCTATGCATTTTTTTGGTATTTTTATTGCAGAACAAATTTAAACTAATCCCTAAGAAGTCTTGTACAAAATATGATAAGAATCTGCTTAACCGTTTCAAAGATCTAGCAAAACCAAAAACGTTACCCCAGCAAAATCTCGAATAACTTCGCAACCGATGAAAGAACAAATACAAAATAAGGCACAACATTTACTTCATCTAGACAACTAATTCTATAGCTAGTATTTATTTAAATATTCCCATTAGAAAGAAAAAGGTCTGGCTGCGGTAACGTTACGCCAGCAGGAAATGTTTTTGTAAAATAATTAAAAAACTATAAGCGCAACAAATTTAAAAATGTGCGCAACATTTACAGAAGCCGCACAACTAATTATCTATAAGATTCAAATGACCATTTTCGACAACATCTGGCCTGGGTAACGGACACATGAAGGCAAGTTCCTACTTCTTAGCAAGTTAATTTTAGGAAACTTTGTGGAGTGAAAGAGCATGGGAGTTTTAAGAAAAGTGTATTGAGACAGTTTGGACACAGAAGAGATAGGCTTTCATAAGAAATCTTGGTCGTTATAATATTGATATTTGGCTCTATTGACTAATGAGTTTGCCGACCACTGGTGTAGCCCATAAAACTTTTTTATCGGCGGATACCGAATCAAGATTAAGAAATCGACTAAACTATCGGCCGATAGAAAGTCTGTATTCTACGGGGGCTCTAAATAGTCACCGCCGCCTAAGAAGCATCGACAATACGGGACGCATCGCAGAAGCATTGCCAGTCCAGGAAAAAGCTCAGATGTATCACGTGCCCCTAAACCGAAATACCCTCAACTTGTTCTTTTTTGCGTTTTCTTTACGTCATGTTTACCGCAAATAAACGTATTTTCTTTCTTTCTTTCTTTTCTTGAATACAGCAACGCAGCTTAATGGCAGAAAAAGGAGTGGTGGTAGTACATTCCCGGACGAGCTCAAGCAAGTTTTACAGCAAGAGAGCGCTATACACTGACTGTTTGCCAACCTATTTACTTGCGTAAATAATATCTCTGATTATTTTCTGCTCTGTACTGTTAAATACTATTTTACCATGTGATATATCACTTTATTTACAAAGCTTGATTGTTTTAACAGCAATGCACAAACTACTACAAAAGAAGGATTTCAAATTTACGATTTTTTGTGTATTCTTTTTAATAGAGTTTATCTACTGACTCATTTTGTTCAAACAAAAAGGGTTAGAAATATAAATAAATGAGGTGATTAACCATTGTATGTGTTGTTATATTCATATTCCCTTTTACATTTAAACATCAGTCATTTAGTCAGTGTCCTTGCTTCTGCAGTAAATTGCACATATTGAAACATATTTATTTTAAACTTAAATATATTACTACAATGTTATACATATTATATTAATATATAGGTATGAATAAAAAAATCTCTAACATCTTAGATTTTATCACTCAATATGAAGCTACTATTCGTTTCAAATAATAATTTTACTACGAGTATCAACTGAAAAGTGCCAACAATACCCGGAATACTAATTAAATGAAGAGCTCAAGGGGCAGATGTAAAACGCCAGTTAATTGTTTGCTGCGTATTCCCAAAGGAGCAAAATTTTTTGTGGACATAAGCGAAGCGTTTCATCAGATATGACCACTCCATTTATTTAATACTCCGTGTAGATTAAGAAATATTTAACTACAGTATATTTTCACGTGTTCTGCACACAATCGTTGATATTTGGACATCATTTCATATTAGTAATTATTCAACGAGATGAAAATGTGCCACCTTTAATAAGAATAATTTAGATGTACTCATTTCATTTAGATTTAAACTATCTGTGATAGACAATTAAGTTAAAAATCATACATGCACAAATAGAGAGCCAGTCTCGAGATATTTCGTCAAAAATTTCAAGATGGGATGATGACAAAATAAAAATCGAATATTTCAAGATTTTACAAGTATTTGTAAAACTGTTTAAGAGAAGAAAAAAATATTATAATAAAATAACGAGTTAATTAATTAAATTTTTCATAAAATATTTCTTTAATACTACATACTCTGTTGACTTAAAAATAATACTAAATTGAGAATAAAATATATTAACAGTTTATTTCATTTTGGACGTTAATCCGAAGAGAAATTTTATAATAATCGAGTTTGTTTAAAAATAGCCCTATGTTCGGGCAAGCCTCTGATTTTTGTTCACCAGATGTGGGTGATTTCAATATTTTGCACTGAGCTGATCTCTGCAACCCATTTTGTAGAGGATAGCTTTCTAACATTGAATCAGTTGTCAGATTTCTCGTTATTCTAAAGACAACTGGGACCTTGCAAACATGCTTTATTATAGAAATAAAATCCCCAATAAACAAGTTAAGAGATTGCATCCTACTAAAATGTAGGCAACGATTCTCATGTCAGTCACAAAAGGAAATAGCCAGTTTCATTCAACGGCTCTTTGAAATGGTGTGTATCGCCCTTGGGCTTATACATATAGCTACCAAATACCATGCGACTAGACACATTGCTGGAATACGGCCCGGTACTTTACTGAACTGTATTGTACGCAAGGGCGGTCCCAGGGGGGGGAGACACGACACAGGGGGCATGTGTCGTCTGAATGCATAACTATCAAGAAATTGCTTCAATGATGAACGCTGAAGAAGAAGGGTACTATATCTTCATTGAAAAAGAATTAATCCCAAAAGCAGTCTAGTGCAATGAAGATACGGGAGATACTTCTTATCTGCCTGGCCCATGTGCCCCTCCCAGAAATAAATTCTGGATCCGCCCTTGATTGTATGAGTGACGTCACAGCGCCAGGTGACTAGTTAATTCGCACGGGTTGTACAAGAATCTTTTGGCGCGTGGCCAAAATCTGAACGAACGCCGCCATCTTGTTTTTTCAATACATTTTGTAAAACAATTGCACAAAAGTTTCCCAACAGCGCCCCACTGTCAACGTCATTGAAGCGCCTAAAGATCCTTGTACTCTTGTAATAGTATGAAAACCACTCGAAAGGAAAAGTAATTAGATACGAGCGTGATCTTGGTCACAGCAGGCATAATATAAGCCTCGCGCCCGATGCCATAGCCTTAACAGATTAAATCCATGTGTTACCCTTGTTTCCAATAATACCTTAAGCCAAGATCCGAGTATTTAAGTGCCTGAGAATTAATAAACCACTTCCAAGTTCCAAACCGACTTTCAGTTTAGTTTTGGGCTACATATAGGTTCCATGACTGGTGATACCTTAAATGTAAGGTCAGGGAAATTCATTTTTAAGTAAATTGACTATCAACTTAAATTGTCCGTATATTCAAATCACAATCAATCACTCTGACAGTTGTTTGGTATAAAAAATGTCCCTGAATTAACGCACAGCACCAAACACCCCAATCAGAATATTTTGTCATAATACATACACAGAATTTTTACGCTTATGTACAAAAAAAACATTGTTTATTTATTAGATTATTTATACTGATTGTCGGAGGAAATTGTGGTCACAATACAAATGTACGCGCGCACTCAGTCGCACACCTGTAAGGGTCTAGCGTAGTCGGTACTTTGTCAATTTTGGTTTGTTTTGACCATACAGCGGAAGTGTGACTGTAACTAACGTAGTTGTATTAATTAAAAATTACCTATATAAAAAATGCCAGAAATCGATTCAGTAAACGATTCTGAACAAACTACTTTCATAATGTGCATTAATTTAGTTACACATAGTTTAAAACGGTAAATTGACGTAGGGTAACAACAACAATTAATTTCCCTGACCTGAGTACCTTCAGTGTCAGCCTCGCTACCTTGCTCACTGGCAAATATTTTTATTTTAACATGGCTATTTTTGTATTATAGGGATAACGACAAAAAAAAAAGTTCTTCATGTAGATCATTAAAAAAAATTGGACATGACGTTACGCCTTGCTAGATTTTATACTGAATTATGACCTAGCAAGCCCCCATTCCCCAACTTTAATGCGTTTTATCTAAGTAATTTTTTATTAATATGATAAAGCAAAAAATACGTCTAATATTTTTTTTATGATCTAACTGATGGACTGAATATAAATTCATTTTTTCCTTGGCATCATCCCTATTCGTGCCGATACTGGAGAAATTCTGTTTTGACAAATCTCGAGATTGATTTGATACTAGGAAATTGGGTTACTTTCACATTTACCAAACAATGCTCTAAATTTATTTATTTGTTGAGAATGGTTTATTATCTCAATCATTTCAAACTAAATGTGGGAAGCGATTTCAGCGTTCCCTTTAATACAACTTCTGAGAAGCGAAATAAAGGCAATAAATGTACACAGTACAGAAACAAGAAGCATTTTGCACTCTCTGCTTATAAAGAGCAGACTTCAAGGTAATTAAACTTTTTTGAGGCAAAATCAAATGTCAATTTAATTTTATAAGTTTACAAAGATTTATAATCTCAATAATATAAGTTTTAAAAGATTATGCATGGAGTTTAAAAATTAACTAATATTCCATTTATACAAATAATGTTAAATTTCACAGTTCGGCCTATAATTGCCTACCTTCGAGGGTATGGCATAAACAATAATCACTAACCGTGACATTCTCGGCTTTAAATAGGCTCACCTTACTATTTTTGTGGTTTAACTAAAACATGCATTTGTTTTACCCACGCATAGCAACAGAAATTATATTTCGTAAAGAGTTTCTTTCGAAACTGGGCCTCACAAACGCCCTTAATGGTCGATTAACTGATTGATTTATAATTCATTTTATAGTTCATGCATTTCACGAGCGCACATCATTGCAAACCTTTTTTCAATGACATAAATGTCACATGACGCGTAGTGTTTTACAACGACTATAGCAGTTCAATGACATTAACGTCACATTACGGGTTCGTAATTTGAACCGATTATACCAGTTAGCCTATTTTAGCCAAGAAAATCAACGGTATTTAAAATTAATTACTTAACTGATGTTATTTCTTCTAGACAAGTAGTGTAGTTTCGGCTTGTATAGGTCAGAAGTGTCGTATCTTTGAACTTTGTTTCTTGTGATGGATTTAAACTTTCCGTTTGGTGTTTGTATTTGGGTCGTTGTCTGAGTGTTTTGCTCGTAGTTTTCAACTGATTTGTCGCTTGATGGACTATTTGGTAGATCTGGAAATTGATAGGTGAAAAAATGTTAAAGGCCTATTCAGATATAAGCGATATCGCTGTTGTGCTCGGTAGCGATACTGGTCCAAAGTGACTGTAGTCCATTCGCGTTAAGAAAATAGTGAGTCATTGTTGTCCGCCGGCCTAACCCCGCCCTTCGACCGAACGGGTCGCAAAAGACACAAGCGTTTCGTACCCTAATCTGCCATCAATGGTCACTGTGAACTTAGCTTTCTAATTTGTTGCGACCTGATTGGTCGGGGGGCGGGGCTAGGCGTCGGTGGACAACGATGATTCACTATTTTCTTAACGCGAATGGACTATAACCAGAAGGCAAACCACAGTATCGCTACCGAGCGCGACAGCGTTATCGGATATCGCTTATATCTGAATAGGCCATAATAAATAACATTAACTGTTTATAATTTAGTTTTAGAATCACATAGTATCGGTTTCTGAAAGCGTGTTAATTTTGATCCATTGGCAAATTATATGATTCGTTGTGAGGTGTTTTGGTGCAACCAAGAGCTAATAGATGATTTAACATTAGACTTACTGATGAATGTTATGAACAAGCTTTCAAAAACTGATGGATAAATACTAGTAAATACTGGTTTTCTGTTATTTTGTTAATCTTTTACTGTATTATATTATCTGTGCTAGGGATGTAACGATACATAAGTGTCCTGATACGATACCGATGGCTTAGTAGATACTAAATTATATAAATAATCAAGTATTTACAGTCACGAGCGCTAATATGTATCCACTTAGCAAAAATCAAAAGCGATTTTCTCATGGAATAACGACTACAACTTTGAAATAAGACGTATTTCATAATAATGTGTGTTCCAAAATATCTATGATCGTAACAACATTCAATTACAATCAACACAGTAGCAGCAAATCATATTTAAAAATTGCTAAGTGTATACATATTAGTGCTCGTGACAACAGTCAAAAGCACTAATATGTACATGTTATTGTATACAGGAATCGTTATATCCCTAATCTGTGCTATAGGATTATGTCAGCAATAATAGTAATGAGAAACGTACACGTTACTACAAAACGTTTTTTTGTCTAAAGGAATATGGCTAAAACGTTTTTTTATCTAATAAGTAATATGGCTATCGTTTATTATTTAGACTACAATACACAATGACTTGTAATTATCTATTACGACAATCACCCTATAAGAAGCACTGAATATGACATAGTAACATTTAAGGGTAACAGGGTATTTCTATCTTCGGCCTTATCGCTCAAAGCGATAGTTTATAAACAATCTTATAAAAAATCTGTAGGCTGTTTATTATTAACAGGAGGGTAATGTTTTGAACTGAAACACAAGTACTCACTATTCCTCCTAGGTCTTGCCAAGCCGACCCGTCTCGCCCTACCGAGGTACTTTGACCTGGTCGGGTGCGAGACCCTATTGTTGTTTGAAACCTCTTCGCTTTCTGAAATATTGCGTACATAACTTGATATATAAATAATGGCAATTAATTAAGGTTTTGTTCGCAAGCGAAGGGAAAATGGTGTACTTTTATTACGAGTCATTTTTACTTATACCCAGATTTAAAATATCGTAAAATACCTGTGTTATATTTTACGATGGTATTTTCTGGAATGGAAATTATACTTTTTGAATACTATAAATATCACTAACTTTTGCCGTCATTGAAGTGTGACAAGCACGAAGAAAATAAATCAAAAAAATAGCTGCGTTTTGTCTATGGGACAAGACAATTATATACCCTAAAAATGAGCCCAGAATCTTTCTAGCTAGCTGGTAAATTATGTTGAAAGAATTTTGAAAGATGATGAACGGTTCAGCTATGATAATCTATGAAAACTACGCTTCGTTGTTGACTAAAACAAGAATTGTAGCACAATATTGGTTCGTAAGACAAAGAAATAGCGCTTAGCAAAATTACAACTACCAATTTGCAAGTGTACATAAAAAACTACAAAACTCACCTTCAGTGGTCGACGAGATCTGGTCCGAATCGCTCATTTTCCTCATTTTCTTCAACACCTGCCTGTTATTGTTCTCCGAACTCTGAACATCCCCTAACTTCCTCTTCAAATGTAATTCATTATCAATACTAGACTCCGTGCAATAGTCTATAGATGGATTCTCGTCATCATCTATTACATTGCCAAGTATTATCTCCATAACTTCTTGCCGAGAAGTTTTATTAACCATCTCTTCCAATTTAGCATCATAATCACTTGATAATTCAAAGGAACATTCGGATTTCACTGGACTAAAAACTGGTGACGGAGATTTTGATTCGAAAGTTTTATCCACTGGTAAAGATATTTCTGACGCTACGTTCACGTTTTTGATGACATTTTTAGCAGTGTTCGGTAGTTTTAAATGTCCATTTTTGTGGTAATTTATTACTTCGAAAGAACCGAAAGTAGCGCATGCCTCTTTGATTATATTTTCTTCGTAAGTATCGCAGTTGATAATATGTATTTTGTTGGATACTGTATTTTTTTCTAAGTAGGCTTTGAGGAAATCGCTGTATTGGTGTCTTTTTAGTTCGGCATCGAATTTTTCGTGTTCGGCGAAGTATTTTAAGGTTTCTTTTTCTGCTTTTGGACTTTTAGGAGTTTCGGGTTTAGATTCTTCGGCAAATTCGGGTTTGATTTCGGGAATTTCTATTTCAGAGCTTTGGGTATTCTCAGATTCAAGGCATTGGGTAATATCAGTTCCTGCACTTTCATTAGTGTCTGTTTCAGGGTCTAGAGTAGCATCAGGTGCATTCGCCGGTTCATCTGATTCCGATAGTTCTTCAGTAATAATTGTAACTTCGAAAAATTCCGTTCGCTTTTTATTTTCGTCGTCAACTAAATTGTCTAAAGCATCCTTTTTGTTCTTCTCTGAAGCTTTACTATATTTTGATATTTCTTCCATAAGTTCTGAAAATGGTTTGTTCTCATTGTAAGTTTGACTTTTGTCTAACAGTTTAGTATCTGAATCATCAAACATTTCCGTGTCATTAGTTAGTGTGTCTTCAAGTTCGTCTATAATTTCATTTGTTACTTTGTTTTTATCTTCATTTTTAATGTTTTCTGTTTTAACTTCTTTTTCATCTTTCTCTTTTACTGTGTCTTTGGATTCTTTAGGTGATTTTTCTTTTTCTTCATGTTCTGTCTTGCACATTTTATTTTGCATTATATTATTAACTTCATTAGCTATGCACGCGAATTCTAACTCAGGCCCAGGAATGCTAGAATATACTTGACTCAGACTAGGCCTGACGTTCGCTTGAAACTCAAGAAGTAACGCAGCTTCTTGATTCATTCTCTTCTGTTCTTCGTCTAGAAACTTCCTCATTTTCATCATTCGTTTAGCCTCTTCCAAATTAGCTGCGAATTTGGGCTTTTTTAATGTCACATCTGGTACAAAAGGTAGTCTTGGGGGACTAGCAATGGGAGTTTCTAAATGGTTCTCAACTCTGATAGGCTTCTGGCTCCCTTTCGTGCCACTAGCTGTGGTAGCTCCATGGTCTTTATCACTGGGGCTGGTAGATTCACCACTAGTTGAAGTATTCTCTGATTTAGAGCTTGACCCCTTATTAGTTTCTTTCTTATTTTCTGTAGGTTTTGGGGCGGATTGGTTCTGAGACCCTTTTGAGGAGGAGCTGCCATCGTTAGAATCTCTGTCAGTTGAACGCCGCCCATGGTTACCTCTACCAGACAAATTATAATGGTCATCAGTTTCTTTTTTATCTTTTTTCTTATCTTTCTCATCATGTTTGCTCTTAGAACTACTCTTTTTATCTTTGTCTGATCGATGGGAACTGGATCTATTAGAATCTCTTTTATCTCTGGAACTTCTGTCGGAACTTTTTTCTGAACTCCTTTCAGATTTGTGGCTTGATGAAGACTTTTTGTCGTCTGAAGATTTTTTGTCACTAGAATGTTTCTGGCTAGAACTTGAACTTCTATGGGATTTGGAGTCTCTATGGCTAGAGCTGCTCTTATGTGAAGAACTCCTATGTTTGGACGAATCCCGACTATCTTTCTTATCACTCCGCTCTCGCGACTTCTCTCGTTCTTTATCGCGACTGGATTTAGATTTGCTGTGATCTTCTTTAGGTTTCTTGTCATGCCTGCTACTGTCTCTAGAAGTGGACTGTTTAGAGTCAGACCTCTTGTCTTTACTACTAGAATGTCTGTGCGAGTCTCTGGATCTGTGGGAGCTTTTATAACTGCTTTTTCTTTCCTCATTCTTTTTATCCCGTTTATCTTGTGAGTTCTGATCAGCTTCCGGCACTTTCTCTGTGTTAGTCTTACTGTTTACATCACTCTCGTAATCAATTTGTAAATTGTTGCTATTTGAACTATCGTCGTACAATGGCGTGTTGAAAGTGTTAATATTAACTTGATTGTTGAACTGATAAGCTAGGTTAGCTTGTTCAGGATCTTTCTTTTCTGGTTTTGCTTCCATACTGTTTTCTGGCGATTTTGCTTCTATAGCAAATCTGAAAGAACTTGGCTCTTTTTTATCGTTACTTTTGCTGTCAGAATCATGCTCAAAAGCCTGTTGGGCATCATAAGAGTTTTCATTATTATAATTCCTGATTGGAGTTAGCGGAGACATATTCCTTCGTAAAGAAGAGTCGCTACTTGAATCATCATCACTTTGTACAATTGGTTTAAAGAATTGTTCTTTATCGTCTTTTGGAAGCGGTATTTCATCAGGGTGAGGGACTTCGGATACTATGTTAGGTTCTTTTGGAAGTTCTATCTTTTCGATATCAATGTTTTCGAGTTCGACTTTCGGCGGGCTGTTATCTGGTGGTGGGATATTCTCTAGCTTTATTTCCTCATGCATTGTCATGTTAGTTTTTTCTGTATTCTCATCAGAATCAGTGGTAATTTCAATTATAGAGGGTTGTGAGTCTCCTTCAATTTTAGGCTTTTCTATTTCAGAAATTGAAGGTTTATCTTCATCTTTTATATCTACTTCCATTTTATTCTCTTCGCTAATATCTTCGTCCATTGCTTCTGCCTTCTCATCATTACTCTTGACGGACCCAGGACTGACTGCTTCCAAGTCTTCCGGCAGGAGATCATCGGTACTTAGTTTACCGTTGGAAGTTTCTGTAGAGGTTACTGATTTCTTTCTGGATATACCTAAGTAGTTGTATACTAGGTCTTCAACTTGAGGTATGAATACAGAAGCAACTTTAGGGTTCACCACCTGGTCGACTATCCTCTCGACGCCCTGTTCTAGGTAGTTGCCACTGTAATGAGACGTTCATGATGTTAATTAAGTATTGTAACTGGTTTACACATAAACATTACATATTTTCCTTTACAAGTAAAATACTAATAATTGGTGTCAGAACTTTCTTGAAAGATTTTGGGCTTCCCTGATTTTACCTCTCACTCCTTACAAAAATGAAATGAAATGAAATTGTTTATTCTGTAATACAAATTTTGACTGTCTTGTTGACCAAGTGGCCAATAACACAGGTTATTTCGAAAATTCTTAGTATGAAATGTACTAGACACGTCTGACTACCTCTTCAGGCAATACAGGCGTGAAGTTACGTATGTAGGTATAAGCTCTACGAAAGAAGAACCAGCTCACATTCAATTCCAACTCATAGTGTGAGTATTGTCTTTTTTTTTTGTAATATGCGTCTTGTTTTTGCAGAATAAACAATTTTGTCTTTCTTTCTTTTTCTATATAGCATTTATTTCAATTAAACCAATTACAGGCAGTTTTGTATTGTCAAGTAGTCAGTAGGTCAGAAACATGAAGCTAGCTGCGCATTCCCCAAAGCGTAGTTTGGTAGATTTCTATGGCGAAGAGTGTGCAAGAAACTCCATGGACACTCTTTTAATTAAAAATATTGCTACAAAATATTAAAGGAACAAATAACTTACTCTAAGATGTGTTTCCTAAGCTTCTCCCTAAGCTGGTTTTTGTTGAGGTCCGGCTTCCAGACTTGTCGTGACAGGAACGAGGACACGGAGTTCTCGACACGCTGTCTAAGGTTCTGGTAGGCAGGACGAGTGTCCACGTCTGCAATGCAGTCCTTACGGAACTGGAATAGACAGATTGATTTTATTACTCTAACCCATCTAGTAAAAAAACAACCCATCTTTGCTGTCCGCACAGTTGGATTAAAAATAGCTTATTAAATTCATAATTAATTAACGAATAACATAGTATTAAGTGTTACTAACACCTATTGTGGACCAAAATAGTTTTCTCATATATAAATGTATTATTATATTATAACAAAAATGATAGGTTTATCATTGAAAGACTGAATGTCTCTACTCAATGCTTGAGTTTTGAGTGAGGTTCTGTAATACGGGCTTCAGTCTGTAACTGAGAGTCAGATGTAGAACTAATATTCAAGATGTTGGACTATTTGTAGCGACTCCGAAGCATGGCACAAAGGCTTATAATCAGCAGTTTACACTATCACTTTTACATTTATACACTAAATTGATACATAATGATTTGATATATTGCTTTTCTGTTAATACCCTAAAATCTTATATCAGTACAGGTTTTTTAAGGATATATTGTTCAACTAGCTTATGCCCCCGACTTCATTCGCGTGGAAGTCGATAAAATATAGCCCATGTTACTCGCTGAAAATGTAGGTTACTATAGGCGAAAGAATTTTTTAAATTGATTAAGTCCTTTTTGAGTTTATCCATTAAAAACAAACATAAATATAATCAAATCACAGAGAGACACACATAGAGATCTCGCGAAAATGTATATTTTAAGACCTTTTATGACTATGTTCACAAATAAAGTTTGATTTGATTTGATTTGAATCTTTTCTCTTTATAATTATGATGATGATAATATTAGTTTAGATAATGAAGATTAAATAAAACCAAAATATTCTCCTATTTATGATGATGAGTACTTAAATATTTGTAGTCACTTCTGGAGTCAGCCCTAATACCAGCTTAATTAATCTATACTAATAATAAAGCTGAAGAGTTTGTATGTTCTAATCTCTGGAGCCACTAGTCGGATTTGTACAATTTCTTTTTGCATTTGATAGTCCAATTCTTGAGGAAGGTTATGGGCAGTTTAACATCACGTTACAACCCTCAGGCGACGAACAAATATAAAAAAGTAAGACGTAAAGCGAAACCGAAGTAACAGTGCACAGCTACATGATATATTTTATTTATGTTAAAACTATAAATTTCACGCGGACGAGGCCGCCGGTAGAAGCTAGTGGCTTATATTTCGTCTAAAGCTTGTACTTGTACTCATATACTTGCTTGCGTCAGCATGAGAAAAGATTATATTGTTCCAACAAAATGAAAACTAAATTACTTGAAATAGGTTGAGAAATGAGTTTAGAGTTTTTGAAAGTCATAAATAAAAGACTCAAGTATAAAACCCTAGTACATCCTAGTTTTTTGCAATTGTTACATATATAAAATTTATGCACAATACTGACGAAATAAACAAAGTATTTTATCATTGGTAGGTGTGCAACAATAATAATTTCATATCACTTAGGCGATATGTGTTTAAAGAGCATTCCTGTTCGTTATCTATCATAAATGCTTGCAAAATGTATGATAGATTTGTAAACTTATAATAAAAAAAACTAGACACATGTCTTGTTTAATGAGATGACGTTTTAAAAATGTAAGTTATAGTGTTTTTTTAAGATCTATGAATCTGCCTAGTCTTTTCCCAAAATATATTAGGGTCGGCTTCCAGCCTAACCGGAGTCATCTGAATACCAGTATTTTACATGGAGTGACTGCCTATCTGACCTCCACAACTCAATTACTGGGTAGGATTCATGGATAAAATGATCAGTTACAACCAATCTTAGAAAATTTTCTTCCTAAACCGAGTTAGAATTGGAGATTAAGTTGTAATAAAATTATTTGTCAAGCAATGAATTGTTTGTGTGAATGATTATAATTATGGTTTGAGAGGGGGTGACTTCTGAGATGACGACTAATAGAGATGCATGGAAGAAGACACTCTGTGCCGACCCCATTATATATTGGGATAAAGATGATGAGTAAATTGTACAAAGAAGTATCATAAGCTTATTTTAGTTTACAATTTTTATTTAAACCTCAATAGTGACATTTGTGGCCAGAATACCGAAACTTGTTGTTGAAAATATAATTGGCACTTTAATTTCAAACATAAGACAGCATAATCAGCCTATAATGTTCCCACTGCTGGGACACAGGCCTCTTTGTGAGAGGGAGCAGTATGGGTTGGCATTAGACAACACAACATAATAATGATATCACACTACACAATGATCAAAGGAACAATTAGGAAGAAGCTAACATGCAATTAATTTATTTATTTTAACCTTAGTTTGGTAACATAGCATACGGCCAAAACTGAAAATATTTTCTTTGAGATAAGTGTATTATAGATATAATATCTGTAGTAGACCCTTGATGTTTTCAGTTACATGCTTAATAATATCTGCAGTACCCAGAGGGGCAAATTGTAAAATAAATAGAAGTATCAGTTTTACAAAAATATTAAGACTAAGCAATACAGCATAAAGAAATAGATAAGAGAGGTACAAACTTATGAAGATTAATTCCATGACTGAGATTGGACATGAAATGCTTTTTCGTTGGCTTTTTACCATATTGGAATAGTTACAAAGCAATATAGGAATATAATGATTGAGTAGTGATACTAATGTGATTGAAGAAAGGGACACACAAGGTCAGGGAAAAATGGCGACTTCAGCTCTAAGTACACCACAGAGGGCAAAACTTGATGATGTAAAATAGTTGTTTAACTTACCTGATCAAATATACCCTTCGATTTTAACTCATAAACTAGTTGATCGACCAGCCGAGGATCCCCGGGCATGTATTGCAAATGCGCCATATTTACGGCATTAAATAACTATAATGTTAAATAATTATTACTCTAATAGTTTAGGCTATATTGCTATTGCTAATATAATATTTATTATTGGGAAAGAAAATATTTAAAACATCTACGAAAATGAAATACGACAAACACAGTCAATATTTAAGGGATGCCAACTGTCACAACACGGGTGTCGATAGTATCGATGATTGGTTTGAATCGATAATTTTGTCTACGTTTATTGATCGTGTTTTAATTAGAATAATTAATTTAACTACGTAGCAATCTTATTAGTGTTTGCTATGCTTGTGAAATAATTAAGTATAACTACATAAATATTGTTTTATGTTCACCACACAGTAAATAAAACACACAAAACTTAGCACAAATAAAAAAATAAAAAAAACAATCTTGGACTTCACACAATCAGTTATTCTTATTAAATTATGCTTAGTAAACTAATCTACGATTTTATGTAAGTATAGTATTCTAGTATATACCGAAAGGACTGGCCGACACTAGCAATAGACAGAATTGTGCGAAAAAGGGAGAGGGACGCCTTTGCCCTGCAGTGGGCCAGTGGGACAGTACAGGCTAGTTAGATTAGATTAGTGATCTAGTACCGATGTCAGCATCATTCTTATTTATTTTTGTATTATTTTTATTCTAATGCTAAGTCCAGCGCAGACACAATGACATTAATAGCCGCCGGCGACTTGCTAGCAATTTCAAAACCAGAAGTCCACACCACTGTCCAGTGGTGTGGACTTCTGGTTTTGAAATTGCCAGACTTTGACATAGCTAGCGATAAGTTGGCTGTCAAAATTAATTTGGATGTGGATGTGAGATATTGAAATTTTGATACCGCCAGTGAATCACCAGCAACTCAAGTCGCTACGTGTATTCCCTAGCATTAAATATACGAAAATATTTGACTAGAAAATCTCAAAAACAGTAAACTAAATAGCCCCTAAGACGACCCACTCACTGACCAAATTTTTGGTGTAAAGCTGAAAATGGTTCCGATGTATTGTCGTTGGCTAATGTTATTCCCAATATATTTTTTGTACTGGAATAAGTAATATTAATTATTTATAATAATTATAAGCTCTACTCTATTCATCATGTTTCGTTTCTAAACTTTGGAAAATATCGCACCTTTGGTAGAACAAGGGCACAATTGCAGTTTTTGCAATTTTACAGGAGAGTAATTTTATAAGATATTTTTTGTACTTAATGTGGTCTAGCTATGTTAATAATGTTCTAAGGTTGTTCTGCTTTGTATGACATAAACTATATACTATATTCTTTTAGGTGTATCGTTCTGCATATTTAAGTCATTTTGGCAATTTATGACAATTATGCCCTTGTTCTACCAAAGGTGCGATATATTTGTTTCTCTATTTAGTCGATAATATTTTTTTTCTAAGAACGTCCCTACTATCAATTAAAAAATGTGTAGACGAAGGCAACAATAATATTGACCAAACAGTTTAATGTGTTACGAATGAGTTTTTATTATTTATTTCTACAAAATAATAAATTCAAACAATGGATTCAATAATAATAAGTTGTTTTTTTTAATCGTTTATGATAATGGTAGGATACAAAACGCAACGTAGAATTTAGTGCTGGTCACAACTTCACGCTGGTCACTTACGCTGTCAGACGTCAGTCCTTCTGTGTCAGGACTGTCAGATGTCAACTGGTCTGTTGTCAATAAACAATCAACATTTCAAATCGCGGTTGTGAATAATTTCAATCCATTTCAGAAGAAATATCCTGAAAATGAAGACTGTTTCGGTAAACATTGAAGAACATGACCGAGTACATTCTGGTTTAATTCAGCAACAAAACCAAGAATACGTCGTTACTGGTAAGCAATACTTTTAAAATAATACGTTAGGTTTAACCCACCTAAATTGTGGAAGCCTTTTGTAATAATGACGTTTCTAAGCGTATTTTCACTTTTGTTACTTGGTCTTGTTGTCAGAATGTCAGTTTGTCGTTCAGTAAATTTTTTGTTGTATTGTAACCTGTAATTTTGTATTTTAATTGAATAAAATATATTGAAAAGCCAAAAAGATGAATAAATTAACGTCTTACACGATAAAGAAGGTTCACCAAGCATATTCCGAGAAAATGTTGACACCCACGAGTTTCGTAGATTTAAGTTTACAGAATGCTAAACAGAACAAAGATTTGAATGCATTTGTGACTGTCACGGACGACGTTGCTGAAACCCAAGGTATAGAAAGTGAAAAGAGGTTCTACATCTCCAAAAACCCAAAACATTTAGACGGCATTCCTATTGGTATAAAAGATAATTTCTGCACAAGCAATATAATGACTACTTGTGCTTCGGAGATGCTTAGAAACTTTGTGCCGAGTTATGATGCTACAGTATACTCGAGATTAAGAGCTGCTGGTGCCTGTTTGATCGGCAAATGTAATCTTGATGAGTTTGCCATGGGCTCGGGGACAGTAGACTCAGTATTTGGCCCAACTCGCAACCCTTGGTTATATGACAGGGAAAATTGGAGAATCGCAGGTGGGAGCTCCGGTGGTAGTGCAGTTGCTGTAGCTTCAGGGTCCTGTGTAGCGGCAATCGGCTCAGACACAGGAGGGTCCACACGGAACCCAGCTGCGTTATGTGGTGTTGTAGGATTAAAACCAACTTATGGTCTTGTATCCAGACATGGATTGATACCTTTGGTTAATTCAATGGATGTGCCCGGTATCTTAGCGCGAACTGTTGAGGATGCTACCATGATGTTAAATGCGGTTGCTGGACCAGATGAACATGACTCTACAACATTAACAAAGCCATATGATCCAATCACTCTAAAAGATATAGACCTATCAAAGGTAAAAATTGGTATTCCTAGAGAATACCACTGTCGAGGTATGAGCAGAGAAGTTATCAACACATGGAGTTTAGTAACTGATTTACTAGAAAAAGAACATGCTATCGTAAGGTCCGTTTCATTGCCTCACACATCAGTATCAATAGCAGTTTACTCAATATTAAATCAATGTGAAGTTGCCAGCAACATGGCTAGATATGATGGTATCGAATTTGGTCTTAGAGCAAATGCAAATAATTCTACTGAAGAATTGTATGCATTCACTAGACACCAAGGCTTCAACAATGTTGTGCGCTCAAGAATCCTAGCTGGCAACTACTTCTTACTGACAAGAAACTACGTGAAATACTTTATAAAAACTCTGAAACTAAGGAGGTTGATTTTGGATGACTTCAAACAAGTTTTCAATAAAGAAACTGGCGTTGATTTGCTTTTGACTCCAACAACGCTGTCAGATGCACCGTTATATAAAGACTTTGTGGCTAAACATAATAGGGATCAGTGTGCAGAACAGGATTATTGTACACAGCCTGCAAATATGGCTGGAATACCGGCCATTTCGATCCCAATAAGGCTTTCAATGAACAATCTGCCGTTGTCCCTACAACTCATGGGACCGACATTATCTGAAGATTTATTGTTAAATGTAGCTAAGAAAATTGAGAGTCTTGTACAATTTCCTGGGATGAAATCTGCTTAGTATTATAGAATAGTTTTGTGAAGCAAATACCTATCAAGTTTGTAGACATTTTTGTGCTTTAAATTCAAATAAATTAATTTATTTTAAATGGTAGTAATTATTTACTTATTATGCTATATTAGAAGCCTCCAATATACAAATTGATATTGTAGTAATCTGTAAAATTGTGAAAAGTGAAATACTTCTTGTGTAGAAAAAGTATTTTACTTTTCACAATTTTACCCAGGTTGACAATGGATCAGTAAACCCCATGGTCACCTACCTACCCACCAACCTATTAATTGAAAATAAAGATAAAAACAACCAACTTCCAAAAAAACATTACAAGGTGAAAAATAACTTACATTTCGGTAGTTGATGGCAAATAACGAAAATACAAAACCAAAGACACCGCCTTCCAAAATTTTTGTTATTTTTCACTTTGTAGTGTTTTTTTGGAAGTCGGTTGTTTTTTTTTTGTAATAAAGTTTTTATTTCTCGCTTTTTGGTCAGTTTGTAATTGATCTTTGTTACAATAGCCTAATATCAACTGCTCATCACCTTTTACAAAATATTGCTTTTCCCGATACAGGGACGTTAATCGTTGAGGAGTTCTCCTGGTACTTCACCAGCAGCTCCACTTCTCCATATGCATTGTGACGAGCATAAATTGCTTGGCAACCATATTTTATACCATATATAACCATTTTTATATAAGTAATCGAATCGCAAACCGTGACATACTTATTACATAATTAGTAGTTCTGGTGGCCATGTGTCTTGTCTAAATCATCAGTTCCACTTCACCAAATGGTGCTATCCGAGAGCAACAAGCACGAGTTACTATAAAAAATACCCAAATCGTTATAAGTGTGCCTGCAATATTTGAAGAGTTCCCACAAATTCTCCAGGATCCCATCATCAGATCCTGACCTGATGACAATGGGACCACGTCGGAACTATACCCTTTCAAACAAAAAATATTTTTGCAAATCTGTCTATATAAAACAAGGTGTCAGGACACCGATGCGAAAAGTGCATTACCATTGACACAGATTAAGTCATGGATTCAGTACATGATTCTGAAAGCCACTGCGTTTTAATTTTTCGTCGGTTATTAAATAAAATCTGTTGTTTCATAGATAAGTGCAAATACCTAGTGTAGTGGTCAAAATGTATGGAACAGCTGTTTTTTTTTAAGCTATTGCATAGCTTTTATCGGAGACTCTGAGCGCGGCGACCGAATGTAGAAATTCCGTAACGAAAAAAAAACCTGACGCGAAAGTTTGTGAGGATGGATGGATGGATGTTTGTTACTCTTTCACGCAAAAACTACCGAACGGATTTTAATGAAACTTTACAGTAATGTGGCTTATATATCAGAATAACACATAGGCTACAATTTATAAAGATTTTATATGATTTAGCCATAATATAACGATAAGTATCCAGTAAGTCGGAAAAAATCCTGCCCTCTGAGATCTATCTTTGCGTGCGCTGCCTAAACCGCTGGAGTTACATGAAAAGAATGTATTGTGGGGTTGTTTGTCTTAAAGAGTTCTAAATAAAAGTCCGCGACAGCATATATCTACCTTTTATGTGGAAGCCATTATAGCCAAAATAGTGAGCATTTAAATTGAATACTTTTTTTAAGTTGCATATTTTAGAGTATTTAGTTAATTCGTATCAAAATAAATACCTTCATCGCTTTCGGTATTTAATGTAGATAAAATTTGTCTTTTACACTAAGTAATTTGGACTAATATTTTAAAAGTTAGAACGATAAGAATGACCTGCGATGAGTCGACGGCGGGCGCGCAGAACGAGGGTGGAGGGGCGGGATAGGCAATGACGCGCGATCGCCGAGTGCGCGACCCGAACGCGGGCAGACGCGTGAGGGCAGACGTCATTGACGGTTGTGTAAATTCTGCGATTTAGGGGGGGGGTATAGGGGTATTTAAAAAAAAAAAAATTTTAAATCAACAATATTATCTTCTTATTTTTGAATATATGCTATGCAATAGCTTTACCGCGGCAGTCCTCGAGTGCCACACGTATTTTTAAATACCGGACGAAAAATTTCAACACACGTTCAGAATCATGTGCTGAATCCATGTTAACAGTCTTCGCGTCGATGTCCCTGACACCCTGTATATGACGGAGTTATGGCCGAACATACATAAGTCCTCCTCTTAGAAGTCGGTTAAAAATCGTACTTACACCTCTCTGAGTTGCTAGCTAACCCTTTCCTTATTCCCTTTTTCTTCTTCAGTTTTATGCATACATAAACTCACGCCTTCTGCCCACGTCGTAGGCAGAAACTACAGAACCCCACCTGCTATGATCCTTAGGTAGGTACTTATGTACCTACTCCTTTTGCTTTATATTTTGAAGATGCATAATAATATGTGTAGGTAGGTAATGTAGATATGCCGCACATTGTCCTAACCCCCTGGTTTTGTTAATTGTAATGTATTTAGAACTCTTTTTTTTTTTTTTTTTTTAGTCATTCAAGAAGCACACAAAGATTTATGCATGTTTTTAAAACAAAGCTTTCCATTTGAATTTGTTTATGTTAAATTACTTTATTACTTTATTATTACTATTAATTATAGTCGTGTATATGAAAGGGGAAATAACCCTGTGAATGTTCATCAACCCTTAGGTATACCTACCTACCTTACTATTTCAAGTACCATGCTTCTAAAGTAAGTTATATGCCTCACACATCTCAAACCTTTATTCAGTACCATTCGACACATCTAATTCTCCATCTACCATTTCCAGCGGCGCTAACATCTGAGATCCTATCGAAACTCAACATATCCATCGACGCTTTGCCTCAGAAATGTCAGCAGCTACTTCTTCAAGCCGCCGAAGCTCAATACGCAATGGACATCAATCAACTTGACCCCATAGCCATATCCCTACACCAGACGAAAGAAATGTCGCAGAAACTAGAAGAGGAATACGAAATATTAAAGTTAAAACAAAAGAACTGTGAGTTGCAAGCGAAAATCGATCGTAATAACAAGTTTTTGGCGGGCTTGAGGAAAGAATTGCAGAATTCGCAAGATTCTTTAGCGAGTCAGAATCCGAATCCGGAAAATATTCAGGATTGCATCAGACAGTTCAAGCAGAAAGTGGTTTCTTATGAAGAGAGCTGTGAGAAGGCTAAGGTACCTATATATTTTATCTACTAGTTTATTGCTTACTTATTTCCAGAACGATAATAATTGTCTCTAGAATATTTTGAAATATTATCTTACTGTTAAAATTCTACATATAGCCAAGACTTCTGGGCAGTCGCGATCATAAAATGAGAAAATCAAAAAAACTACACTTCGGTCTCGTCTTGCTTTGGTAGACGCTTTTTAGTGTAGATGGTTATGTTGACGTTTAGTTTTTATGACCAAGGAAAACCAGCAAATTCAATTCAATTCCTGCGAGCAAATAAAAAAATCAATTTCTTGTAATTTCCAGACAAAGTTCTCAAAGCTGTCAATTCCGGAAGCCATATTGCCGGCGTCACTGACGGCGTCAGTAGCAACTCTGGTTGCGTTGCGCGAAGAAGCTGCCGCGCTCAAACTTCGTGCTGATGATGTGGCGTTAGCTCGAGAGGCGAGGGATACTTTTATAAGGTTACGAAGATAGATTACATGTTAATTTGATTGTTAGTCATAAGTAGCAGTAGATCAATGATTCCGGGGCGAACTATACAGGGTGTCCGGGACATCGATGCGCAAACTGTTATCTTGAACTCAGTACATGATTCTAGATACACCAGAGTAGAAATTTTTCGGTCGGTTTAAAAAAAATGTGCTTTTTCTTATAAAAGAACAGTACGTAAACGCTCAAAATTTATGGAATAACAAATTTTTTATTAAATAATCGACGAATAATTGCACTATTGGCCAACTCAGTCCTAGCAAACATTTATCTACCTATGATCCGTTCCAAAACTATCTGATGAAAATGTTAATGGATCAGAAAACGTACCTGAGGATGCATTTAGTGCTTTAATTTGAATACCCAAAATTCAAATTTTACCACATATCAAAAATGTTTTTCAGACAGTTGATGTTAATTTTTTAACCACAATTTTCGTCTATGATTTTTTAACTACAATGTAACAATAGAATACTCTTTATCTGTTATGTACTTACACCAAATAAATTTCAGATATAAATGTAGAAATTTTGCATAGAGTGACACAACAGCTTTATCGCTAAAAGCAATGTAATTTTTGGAAAAAGTGGTGACATCGAAAGTTGAAACCTTCTGGATGAATGAATTACTAATTCCATTTAATCAGTGATTGCGTAATAATTTAAACTGCTATCTAATTGCGTAACCCTTTTTCTGTAAACGATTAAGACCAATCCATTTCATTTTGACAGTTTAGTGACATTCTTTGCGTTATTTACGTTGTTGAACAGATTTTTTTACAAACTTATGAAGCAATGGATCTGTTTCAAAATTATTCAGATTGTGATTGATCGTATATTATGCAATTAGGGTGCTGAACAGGGTTTGTTTACACTTTCTTCAGATACTTATGGAACAGGCATTAGTGTAGAGAGATTAACGAAAATACAATTTCTATAAAAAGTTAAATGATTATTGCTTCGAAGATAAGTAAAAAAAAAAACTACTATTTAAGTGCACCTATCGCTTTCTTTTCGGGGTATTTAAAAAGTGACGCCATAAGTCCGTAAGATTGTAATTGTAACATCATTAATGAAATAAATATTAAAAAATGTCTAATGATACAGTCGTTTTATTTCCAATACATCTTTATACTAGGCAAGTGCTGTTTCTGAAAAACAGAAGATGTGAACATACCTAAACAACCATTTATTATTAACAAAACATAATAAACGTAACCATCAACCAAGATTTATATCGTTAGATTTGCCCTCACCGTACTTGGGTCGCGCGAAAGTGTCCACACTGAAAAAACTGAGCTCGCACACACATCCCGCATGAAGAGCGATATATACGATGCTCAGTATGAATCTTCTTCTTTTCGAGTCAATGGTAAAAGTAAAAATATTGTAGATATTATGTTAAGCCCCCAGTACAGGGCGAGCCCCTCGCTCGCCCAACGTGACTTGGGGCTTTATATGAGTTGGGCCCAGTAGGTGACCACGCCAATCGAGGTATCAGTGGCGTTTTTAAGTCCTCAGAAGTGCAGGTGTATGGTATGGGTATGAGTGAACGAGACATTACTAGGGTACATTATTCAAATGTCATTGTAAACAAAACGGAAACGTGACAATCTTTTGACACGATCGAGCGAATCTAACGATTTAAATCTTTCCTTTTAAATCCCAAAACAAAACAAAATGGCGTTAATAGAAGTAACATAGCGTCTCAATTTATTATGGTTCTTATTCTAGATCACCGGGCAAGTAGAATTCATTTTTTTCTTCACTATGTACGGATTCTGGTAAGCTCCCCGTCTCGATACAGGGCCATGTGCACGCGGTCGCTGTTTGCGCTGTAAAAACAATGGGAATATAAAAATCCAAGATTTAGTAGTAGGTAGTAGATCTCTGGCTCAATTTACATTGCCACAGAACGGAATGGAAGCGAGTTTTTATTATGATATTGTACATAGCAAAATGAACTTTATGTCAATTGTGTATCGTACAAACTCAACTGCGGGAATTACCGAGAATGCGCGAGCATTATCCAGAAGACACACGACCTGTTAGTTGGCTCGTATCTAGTTTCTACGTTACACTATTGACAAAAAGTACATTATGCCTTTTACAAAAAAAATCATATCCATTCCGTTCTGCGGCAATGTTAATTAAGTCTTTAGCTTTTTATTTTTGAGTAGAGGTTGATGGCAATGGGCTCACCGCCATTACATGGGACTAAACATAACTGGCGAAATGTCTGTCTTACCTTTCGGGGAAAAGAAGCGTTACGTTATGTGTGTATGTTATGAGCTCTTTATGAAGAAGCTCTTCCGGGAAAGTGCTGCCACCGAACCCATTTCTGCCACCAAGAAGCGTTGTTGTTGCTGTGTTCCAGTTTGAAGAGTATAAGTGTCGGTATGGGAGGGTCTCCTGGCTGAATGATAACAGCCGCACGGGTCAATCGTAGGTTAAGCTATGCTTGCCGCGGTCGGTTCGTGGATGGGTGACCATGCATTACATATCCAGACCTCTCCGTGTCTCGGAAAGCACGTTAAGCTGTTGGTCCCGGCTGTAATTCGTAGATCTATGATAGTCGTTACGGGTAGCCAGAAGCCCAAGTCTGACAAGTCTGAAAGAAGTATCGTGTTACCCAGTAACTGGATTGTGGAGGTCAGATAGGCAGTCGCTCTATGTAAAATACTGTATAATGATAAAAATACATACTTTTCAGCCCTAACGTAGAATGCTGAGGCTTCAAATCCATGGGGTGTTGTCCGTAACCCCGCTGCCCCCTCAGACCCCACAGGAAGTAGGTGCTATTGACGGTGTTGATGCCTTTATCCTTGTTGGTCTGAAGGCATTTGTCTCGTGGTTCCACGGTCTGACATTGAATGTCAGACCGGAGATGGCTGTAGTTCGTTTGAGTTGAATGCGTTTGGCAGTTCACTATTGTTGCCTGGATGTGGAACGTGTATTTTGTGATTAAAATTAATCCCCGCTCGTGCCCCGCGAAATTCAAATTTTCTAACGGTTTTTGCCATTTGCAGGTCAGTGACAGGTTGTTTCCTGATCAAAATATGATGCGCGACTATAACAGAAATGTATTTACTGAATTATAATCATTAGAATCTTTAATATATATCTCTAAGTTAGATTTGTTTCTTAAGAACTTTTCCTTTTTATTAACCGACTTCCAAAAACGAGGAGGTGGCTTGAGTTAGCTTCAATAATACGCATTTTTCCCACTTAGTTTTTGTGGATGATATGATAAGTTCCTGTCACTGTTATTTACATAGCAGTTAGTGGTAATGGAATTTGTGTGGGGTAGGTACCACAACTAAAAAGTGAAAAATTAAAAACTTTTTACAAAAAAAAAAAGTCGGTGGCAAAAAACGAAAATTTAAAACAATTTCGGAAGTCGGTGTCAAAGACAGCGACTTCCGAAATAGTTTTCCGAAATTAAAGTGATTTTTCTCTTTGTAGTGTTTTTTTTTGAAAGTCGGTTGTTGAAAAGTATTTTATGATTTGATCTTAGGTTACACTGACCTGCAAATTGCAAAAAACGTTAGAAAATAATTTCACGGGCTACCACTCCGGATCCTCCATAGGTGACGTTCTTTCAGACAGACAAATAGCTTTTTGTAATTGAGTTCTTAGATATTGAACACATGTGCTAAGTATGATTTCATTGACAACAGACCCATTGACAAGCTCTTCTCTTCCACTCCCAGAGGTCCCACGAGTAGTTCTTCTGTTTATATTCGTCCATTGGATGCGCCTCCGTCTGAACGTCCTTGTCGAATACCTTTACTACAAAAAAAGGAGAGGTTCTTAAGTTAAAGATTATTTTTATCGTTTAAAATTCATACGAGGTATTAAAAAAAGTTTATTTGCTATTCGCATTTCTAATACCACTTATTAGATCACTTCCCCGTTTCTATGGGCATAGGTACATACTCTAACTGGTTGAATGTGTCATACGCTCAGAAAATCGCGCTGGTATTCTACAGCTTTGAGGCGTATGATACGCCCAGTTCAGATTCCATACGAGAATTGTTTCGCCTGTATGCCAAGGAAAGACGAAGTGAACAAGACATTCTTCAGTATCGCCCACAGAGCACGAAATGACCCGAATAATATTCGTGACCGAATTTGGCGCAATTAGGCGCAAGCTATATGTCACTCAGTTTCTATGAGTAAACGGGGACGATCACTGACGCTTGGTTTGTATGAAAATTGTTGACTGTATTGGCAGACAGGTCTCAGCAACCGCTGCTACGGTTGCTGAGACCTGTCCGGGATCTGTCAGTGTTGCTAGACACCTAGTTCGTCCTGCATGCGCAGATTGTGTTTGATCTGTCATTTTGTCTATTCTTCCATCGATAAAACCCGTTTCTATTCTGGTCATAATACGCGTGCTGACTGCACTTTAAGAACATAATGTTTTTATCTAGGTACTCACTCTTAGGCACTCTAATAACAACGAGATCGTCGACATCTTTGACGCTGTACACGTTCGCCACGATGTTCAGCAAGTTGATGAGGTGCGGGTTGTTGCGCGCGTGGTTTATCACCTCATTCTCATACCTGGGGGATATTATTATTATAAACTAGCTTTCGCCCGCGTGGAGGTCTGAAATTATCTCACGGGAACATACTACCGCGATAAACCTCTAGCATAAGAACCGGACCGGTAACAGATGTGATCGTGTTCACGGAATTTTGTTTTGAAACTGGTTAGATATGAACTTCTTTGATGGTACGTATATACTTACTTTTTTTTTTTATCGGCCTCTATAAACATCGCGGTTTTGAGTTATTATCATTATCGGACAGAAAAGGTGTAAAAACGCTGTCGAGATTTTGGTATTCAAAATATTGATATCCATATCAACTTTCATCCCCTTGGCTCTATTTAACCGGATTAGGGGATGAATTTCAAAAATCCTTCCTTTGTGCTGACTTTCGATATAAGGAACATAATATGTCCCAAACTTCATGCTTCTAGACCTACCGGCTGTCCGTTGTCACTTGTCTGTCAAAGAATGAATTAATTTTTTCGACGAGTCTCAGTCGAGAATCTATATAAAATTAAGTCTGACCAAATAGTATAATAGGCATACCTCTCAGGCTCCTTACTAAACAGGGCAGCCATCTTGACGCAGCAAAATCCGTAGAACCGGCCCTTACTCTTGATGAGACCTATCTTTATGTTGCAGGGCACCAGTGCACCCACACTTAGGCATAGTGCGCAGAATCCTAGGAACTGGAGAAAATAAATATATTATTATGAAATATAAACTAATATTATATTAGGTAGGTACACAGTGGTAAAATTATTTGCTTATATGTTTGTAAATCTCTGGTCGGTCGGGGCCTACCATAAGCTTTTAAAATATTTGCCCAAGTGCAAGGCAGTTCAACTCATGGTAATCCTGACAGGTTTTATGTTTGTTTGTACCATGAGTATTTCCCGCCGAGTACAGCGGGAAATACTTCTAACACTAGGTCAAAAGTTTTGACCTGTTACATAGTCTCTGGTCAGTAAGCTGGCAGCACAGATTAAATAAGTTTATTAAAAACAAACGTCCTAAAATACTTTAGCGGTTTTACGGTTTTTATAAAAATGAAATATGTTTTTATAAAATAAAAAAGCGAGCGATCCTTACAGTAGTCGCATAATATTATGTGTAACATCTGACATCTGGCCTTGGTAATAAGCAACATTAGGGTATGCAACATTAAAGGGGCGGGGCCGCGTCAAGGTCGTTTCTGACTGCGAACTCTAGCACCGCGCGCGCTTATTGGTCAAACCAAATGGCGCGCGCTTCCCCGGCTTCCTGTGACACACTTCAGTCCCTTTTCACGGAATCGCTCCCACAGATTTGATTATTTAGATTTTGATTGCAGGAAAGCGAAGGAAAGATGTCATAAAGAGTAATGAAAGAAACATATAACTTGTTTGCGTGGTGCAAACTGTTAATATAAGGTGAAATAAGTTGGTTTTTTAATAAAATAAAATAAACATGGTTCTTTAATAGGTAGTGTTGAATTAATATTGTACGGTGGATCGGAATCGGAACGCTTTGTGTGCGAGTGCGACTCGCACTTGCCGGTTTTTATTTTATGATGTCGTGTAAGTTTTCTTTAAATTATAATAAATGAATAATAAGTACCTCTGCCTGCTTGATTGCGAGTAGTTCGGAGCTGCTTGGAAAACAGATGTGATTCCCCAACGAGGCCAGAAACAAGCGGTCCTCCATGCACGGACGGACGCTGACCCTGGTCTGTGTTTACAAAAAACAATCAAATAATTATGGAGTAGACTTATTTTAAATAACAAGCCGTTTGCCCGATGGTATTTCCCATCGGCAAAAATTTCAAACCTTTTAGAGGGCGCATTTTCAGAATTCTTTCTTAGTTAGTGCTCATTTTCGGTATATGAAGAACTCTTGTGCAAAAGGAGACTGAGCAAGTGGTCTATGGGCCAGTAGCGATATGGTTTTGATACAATTGTGGACCGATTTTGAAAATTTCTTTTTTGTCCCTTATAAATACATTTTATCAATTTGGCTTGGATAGTTTTTGAATAAGCTTCAATAATACGTATTTTCCCCACTTAGTATATGTGGATGATATGATGATAACTTCCTGTTACTGTTATTTAGATAGCAGGTAGTGGTATTTGATTTTGTGTGAGGTATATACCACAATTAAAAAGTGAAAAATAAATACTTTTTACAATAAAAGATTTTTAGGTTGGAGATTCAGACGGGTTATAAGGGCAGGTACCTTAACCGTTGTAGCTAGAGGAAAAGGTTCTTAGAACATAACTTTTTTTAACATTTTGACCCGCACTTACAGATTTTGTAAAAAAAAAAGTCACGTCCAGCTTCTAAGAAATATTTCCTAAGACTGCATATCTCGCGATTGTAGAGGGTCTTAGCGTTTAAAAAGACTCGCGGGATATACAGTCTCATTACCGATAACCGTGGGTGGTGCATTCGATATGCAGTCAGCTGCGTTCGGACCCTCCTATCTAGGGCATCGAGTTCGGTCTGAGTCCATTTGAGTATGCCAAAAGAGTACATCAAAACCGGCATGACCCAACCGTTGAAGGCCAACTCACCTGATCAGAAGTGACAGTTCTGCCCCCCAGCATCTTGTCGATGACTTCGTGAGGCATCGTGATCTGATCCTGTATGCTTGTCATGATGACCATCAATCTGTTCACTGTGGATACTAGAAACATGCAGTTTTGCATGGCGCGCCATACTTTCCATAGCTTGGTGAAGTGGGGCTGGAATGGAAGTGACGTTATTTTACATTTTTAAGTTTTAAGACGGATGCGCTTATGTGGTAGGCCAGCCCGCGAAATAAAAAAATTCTAACTATTTCTGTAGGTAATATCAGGTTATATGTTAATAAAAAAAAACCGGGTTCCGTATTTGAGATGAATTTATCCCAAGAACAAAGTTAACTTTGTAGTTGAAAAAATTTTCTCCCAAAGTACATCGATATACGTCACGGTCAATTCTCCAACTGCAAATGGAAGTTTGCACTGCAACGTATGCCAGGCATTACCTAGTAATTAAATAAAAACTTACGAAAACATTGACAACGGGTACGGCCGCCTTATACTTCATAGCTGCATGTAACTCTTGTAGCACTGCATGAGTTCTCTCAACGAACTGAGCAGCCTTCTGCGTCATAGTATCCACGTCAGCTAACAGCTTGCGAATGAAGACCTCGTACTGACGGTTGAATGCTAGGAGGTCGAAGATTTCTTTGTAATCTTCGCTGGAAATAAGACGATATAAAAGTAAGCAGGAGACATCTAAAAATCTTTGTTTCAAATAGGCAGGCACATAAAAGGCACTTTTGAAAGTCAAAAATTAACAAATAGAATTGATTCTAGTCGCTCCTTCCAAAAGTTAGTTTCGTATGGAGAAGAATGGGCAAGAGTTGGAGCGGGTGTTTTTGAGATCAGCCGTCATCATCATCTGTCTAGCCGGGTAGGCCTTTTCTCATTTGGTCGGCTTCCAGTCTAACCGGATGCAGCTAATACCAGTATTTTACGTGGAGCGACGACCTATCTGACATCCACAACCTAGTTACTGGGTAACACGATACCCCTTGGTAAGACTGGTTGTCATTTTGTCACTCTTAAAATCACCAACTGGAAATCTGATTTCCCAAATAAAAGAAATGTTGATATGTGTTGATAGCTTGTTGACAATATCGTCAGTATTCGCCTGATTTATCCGTCCGTTAGCAAAATTCTAAATATAGGTAGGTACCTATCGACGACGGGGCGGGGTATTAGTTGCTATGCCAAGATGAGTCATACTGAGAAGAAAATACTGTATTTGTAACGAATATTCTAAACTGATTTCTTTTTGATGAACATCCTTTATTACTATACAGGCTGGTATTTCTTTTCGACAATATAGCGTGGAAGGTACGTAAGACATATTTTAAAGGTCTTACGTACCTACCACGCAAGATCATTGGCAAGAAAATAAAAATAAACTCACATAGTAATTTCATGATTCTTAGTCATGTCTATCATAACATTGCCGGTCTCATCCTGCACCGTGATAGCGCCCTCGATGGCCGTCGTGAGGGTGTTGACCTTCTGCATCACTGTTATCAGTGCGTTTGATAACATCACCGTGCATGCCTTTGCAGCGTCTACCAGGTTGTGGGGCACTGCGACACAGGATGTTATTCTTTTAAATAGTTTGATAAGTAGATCTCCGGATTATATATACCTAACTCTGTCCGTCTGTCTGTTACCTTTTGATTTGGATGTTTGACACGCGGATAGACCATAACCTGGGTTAGGACATAGGATACTTTTTATCCAGGTAATACGTTCCCGTGGACTAATTTCCGAACTCCACGCGGTAGAAGCCGCGACCAAAGCTAGTCGTTCATACAAAATAATTACGAAATAGATGTAGGAGGATTTTCGCGTTGATGGTCGGCCCGCCCGAATGTGCGTCAGCCTTAAGTTGATGGGCAGCCCGACCAAATTTGCGTCAGCCTTAAGTTGATGGGCGGCCCGCCCAAATGTGCGTCAGCCTTAACTTGTAAGGCTGCTTATAAACCCATGCATAGTTCAGGGGTTTGCCAACGCTGACATCATTATAGCTTGTCCAAATAAGGCGGTATACCCGCGTATCGATCGAATCGACGCCAGTTGCCTGAGATAGGTTGGTACTACGAATATCTAATATTATGTGAAAAAACGTAACTCATACAGTTACTGCTTCGATTTTGGTACCATTTATTCACACCAACAAACAGCTATAGGTACTAACGAAACACACTCTTTAACGACAATGCTTGCCGCTATTGGCCGCGTCAAAGTTATGGGGTGGCGCTCAAGAGACGAATTATTATTATTTATAAAGAGTTTATTTTGAACTATATGCCCCACTAAATCGTATTAATGGTTTGTCTGTGGGAACGGGCCGAACTGATCATATATTTTTTTTAATAAAGTAGGTAGATGGATGGCCTATCTATCGATGCAGCGTGGTCACACTTTTCCGCGGAAACTTTTTGAGATTGAATTAAATTGTTATTATTTACTTATTTGTTTGCAGGTACATTTCTTCACATATTTATTATTCGTAGGCGCCAATACATTTCATCCGAAAAGTATAGGTAAAAGCATCGTATGGCTGCCGAAAACAACAGAAAGAAACATTCATGTACTTACAATCAGGTATGCCTTGGCCCCCCTTCTTGCAGTCCCTATTGAACAGCCTGACGCCAGCCGTGTAGCCCAGCAGCACTTCTAGTTGTTGCAGCTTCTCGTTACGCGGTACCGCTACAAATAACTTCAGATCTTCCATGCTGAACACGCTTTCTAAGGCTGCCATGCCTTCTTTTAATGTCTGGAACATTTAGATGGTAGGCACAACTAAATATACGCACACTACGGTACACACTAAAGCTACAAACAGATAAATATGGCGACAGAACCTCCTAGACGCTTCACTGGTCTGTAGAAAATCTTACGCCCTGCGTTGTAGCGAAAAGATTACCTAAGTACTTAATAGGCTACTACATTTAGATTTATTCTGCAAGGTTGGTAGCAAGTGCTATCTAAAAGCAAAACTCCGGACATTACATAAACATTTATTGATATAAATATCATTTCATATACCTATTATGTAGGTACATTACCATACGGTCTATATTCTGGCAAATAAACATTCATTCTTCATTATTCATAGATAAGCCTCAGGACTCAGGTTCAAGCAGAAAGTCGAATCTCTAGAATTCCGAGTTTCGGCTCAGTGCGAGTCCAGCATTCGATGCCATCGATTATTGAGTGGCGAGTTTCGACGATGACGCATCACTTTTAGGACATTCGGCCCTTAGGTACGTACCCATTACCTTCTGCGATCGTCAATTTAATGCAGGTGATAATGGCGATTTTTAACTATAAATGTTAAAACTACTCACAATAACAGTCCCAGGATTTCCCAGCCCACTAGCAAGAATAAAATAGATAGAGATCTTCCTGAACAGCTTATTAAACCCCGCTTCATCGTTGGTGTCGGGATCCATCTCCGTAATTTCGTTGACTAGGGGACTTAAGCAATTCGCAATGGTGTCCAGATGTTTTTCTATTAAAATTTGAAGTTTATCGTAGTTCGATTGTAAAATGAACTGCATTCTCATAATGTTTAGTGCGGTTCCTCCACCTGGAACGCGTCAGTGAATAAAATTGCCAGCAAAACAAAATGTGATATGTATTTGGGAGTGCTACTCATACCTACTGGTCGGCATGATGTGGCACAGACGGGCGGCAAATCGAATATAGTATAATAAAAATATGTTCGGGAAAAAACCGATCGCTTTTAAAAGCTTGAATAGTACCTACCGAGCCGACCCGAACATGATCAATCAAGGGCAGATGCCAAACGAAAGTTTCCGATCGGCATGAGCCGAATGTGTAGTAAATACAGGGTGGCAGGGACATCGACGCGAAAACTGTAACTAATTTCACCGCAGGGGGGTTCAGAATCATGTATTGAATCCATGGTAAAAGTTTTCGCGTCGATGTCCCTGCCACCCTGTATAGTAATTGCTTAGGGTCGGATTTGTTGTTAAACAAATACTACCAAATCGAATTGGTCGACCCGAACATGAGAGTAGCACCCCTAAGAAGATACCTATAAAATAAGTCGAAGTCTGCTTAGACCTCAAGTCTGAGACTGTACTGAGGAATTACTTGGACACAAGAGGTACTGTAGCCCACTAATATTACAAGTGATTGTGTCGTATCATATGGCGGCATCTACATCGCCACATGTGAATTACGCATCACACTGACCTCACGCAAAATTCTGCATCGCGCAAGCAGCGTTTACCGCGCGACTAGCATATATACAACGTCCCGACATCAATCGTTGGGCAGTAGACCTCCAGACAACACTCGTCTGGTCGGAGGATCCTCCCTTTCTATGGAGGATGAGTGAACATGTCTCTATACACAGATAGGAAGCACCCTCAGATATTATTATGTAGGTAAGTAACTATTTATAAACCGCCATCCCGCTTGGATTTGAACCCACAACCTCGTGCATGAGAGGCGAGGCCTTAACCACTGGTTCAGCATTGAGCAAGCGTGGTGATCAATGCTCATGCCTTCTCTGTATGAGAAAAGAGGCTTGACAATAAAAAAAACAGCTAAATAGGTACGTACGTATCACCATAGACCCACACTCGTCTACAAAATACGCTAAATTATTCCTGTTGATCGTCTTCTTGAAGAGTTTCCCATACTTTGGATTGAGTAGTAACAAATCGATTATGTATGTCACGAACTCGGGATCAACAGTCACATTCTGTCCTTGACAATTGCGTGTTATTTCATTTGCCATGTTTTTGATTACGTTCTCATTACACCCCATTTTTGTGTAAACTAAATAATTAAGTATAAGATATAACTAAGAAAACTCGCGCATAAAAAAAATCTAAGTATTATGGTTATTTGTGATATAGTTGCTAAGCGATTACGTTGCGTTGGTAATAGATAAGCTATGCTTATTCATTGTAATCTTTGTCACGTTGACAGAGAACGCTTTCTCATAATTTGAAACCATAGTGAAAGATTGTCACAATGCAATGAGGTTCCAATATCTTTTGGCAGCCAGTCAGACGCACATGATTATTATTACTACTAATAGATTATTATTATTGGTAATAGAGTAAATTAGGCCGCGTCCTAACCAAAAGCGATTGTCGTGCGAATACGCGATCGTCGCGTTCACATGCCACTTTTTGTTTGGTGCACGGGAACGCCTGGTCGCGCCGCCAGAGGGCGCCTTTCGGTTTTCAGAACAAAAAATGGCGCGGCTAATACCTGCATCTGATACTGCAATAATATCACAAAATACCTAAAGCACAAATTCTGATTCCGTATTCTGGCAGTTTGGGCAACATGGAAATCGAGGTTCAAATATTTCTGCTACAACAGAATCTGTCGTTTCTGTTGATCCTGATCGGAATTATTACCTGTTAGTAGTGAAATAAATGGTCAGAAAATAACACACCAGTAGACATTTTCATCATATTTATTCAATTCGTCCGTACACCTCAGTCTAGTAATAATTCGACTCTCATCAGCGCCTGCCACGTGTCAGGCGAGTCTCGTGCCTGAAGGCTACACTTATAACTATTGGAATACGCTATCTTATCGACCAATTGTAAGGAAGCTACTAATCGACCAAGATCATTAGAAAACTGCGGTCCTTTCACATTTACTTTATTATTTTACCACTGATAAAGCAACCCAATAGCAACTCTATAATAACGACTATAAAGATCACTGTAATTTTGACAGACTTGTCAATGGCAGCAACCCAATGGCAACCTTATATTGATGATAATAAAGATCACTGTGATTTTGACAGTTAAAATAATTGTGAATCGATTGTAGTTAGCGTATGACTACTATCTTACTTGGTATCACGAATTGAGGCACACTCAAGGCAAAGTCTCGACTCGACTCAATCGAGAACATCCTTTTTTGATAATTTCAGCCGAAAGACGTCCACTGCTGGACATAGGCCTCCCCAAGCCCCTCCACTTCGACCGGTTCTGTGCTTCCCGCATCCAGCATATTCCTGTGGCCTTCACCAGGTCATCGGTCCTCCTTGTGGAGGCCTTCCAACGCTACGTTTTCCGGTACGCGGTCGCCACAGAACCTTTCGGCACCATCGGCCATCTGTTCATTGGCATTGGGCCTCCTTTTTGAAGTCAAAACTGAACTATAGTTCACCCGCGACTTTTTGTCATTATGCCTCTCTGTTACCAACAGGTCAAATCATACTTAACATAACATCACGCTTGTTTTCCCGCAAGGGTTATGCAGAGGTATACCAATAGCACACCCGCACTTAGCCAGTCATGTAATCATGTTGCACTACTTTTAATTATGTCTAGTTCGTTCACCACATAATGAAATCTAGTACAATTTATATCTCTCAGCTTCTCCAATTGATCAATAAGACAGCTCAAACTGACTGTATTTACAATGTATGAACTTACGCTAAAGGTAAAGGCTGTCTAGACAACAAGCTGCTAAATTATGTAGGACAATTAATATAATTCATCATGATTTCATTAATAATCGTAATTTTCTTGGGCAGTCGAATTGATGGTGATATTTATTATTAGAATACTAGCCAGCTAGTTTCACGTATTTTTAGTAATATAACTTCACGATTTTATTCCCTGAACGGGCAAGCAGAGATACAAGTATTTTAAATTCGTGGAATTAATTTAAAATGTCTAAATTACATACCACTATCAATTTGACGCCCTTATGATCAGATTTTCAGAATGCCATGCTATTCGAAAAAAAGAGGAATTATTATCGATATGTTTATTTAAGGTAATACAGATTCAAATGCTCTACTTTAAAAATATGTGATTGGCAAATACTTATCCAATTCTAGTACTCACATACAATAATTACACTTATTTATATTAATTCACATTTATGTCATTCTTATTCTTATTAAAATAAGAATCATTATTGCATGTGGAATAGATCCTGAATATAATTAATCTAAACTATTGACGGAACTACAATGTAAAATGGCTCTTAACTATGCGGAATAGAGTTGCTTTAAAAAACTATTTTTCTATGTAGAATACTTCTCATACAAGATCATCACATTCGGCATCAATTAATTTTTACAATAGTCATCACAACAGTCCCTAAGTTATACATAAATTAATTTATTAATGTCCAAATCTACATGTAAATGTCTAATAAATATTATTTTATTTAAATTTTTAGAAGAAAATATCGTTTAGTTTTTGCGTTAACAATTTCAAAAACTAGAATTACTACTAATTTGATATTTATTTAATCATGTAGATTTGGACGGGTGCCTAGTCATCAATATTGGCTTAATTATAATATAAAGAAAACAATAAATGCATTGTATAATGCACCAGTTCAAAATTAGATCAAATCTAATTAATGTTTGAGTATACTTGCTCGAATACGAAGACATTTTAATAAAGAAATTGTTTGCTGCCACTTTTTGTTGTAACCAACGTACAACTATAATTCTAGATTAAATATTTGACCACTCAATAGAAACCACAGCAGGAATCAAAAGAGAAAATATTCGGCGGTTAATATATTTTTTTGAAGAATGAGAAGATGCCTTTTTCTTTGTTTGTATCAAATACAAATTTTAAGCAAATTGCTACTCGAATGGTCGGTAGTTGAATCAAAAGAACAAAGACTTTTATAAGTGATACAGGACGAATCATACACCCCGAAGTTTTAAACTAAAGCACTGGCCACTCTGAGGCGAATCCCACGTGGAACTTCACGAGGCGAAACCCACGCGGGACTTCACGAGGCGAATCCCACGCTGGACTTCACGCGTTGATTGTTTCAATGATAAGGAACTCACGCGACTATTCGCGCCTGTTTGAACATCTCCATACAAATTAGTTGACACAATCGGCGCAAGCGAACTTCGTCCTGTATCCGGCGCGGGATTCACATCAGTTTGGCCAGAGCTTTAGAGCGCGGATTTGAACGCTTTCGGACCTTCTTTCTATTCGAGGTTTTTTTTTCTCTGCAGGCGAACCTATTAGCTGGTTTGTTACACAACCTGATCACGAATCGGTGAGATTTGTTGACCAATACGAAAATATATATTTTAGGCAATGGATTCACAATGCCTACGTGACGACTTAATAATTATCAAAAACAAAATAATACACATTACGTAATATTTTATAACAAAAACCTAGTAGATGTCTTGATGAGCTACTTTGTATTCATAATATTAAAAGAACATGGCTGTTTTAATGAACATAACATTTCGACCTAACCACAAAATTGACTGAATTCACGATTTCTAATAGCTTTTAGCTCATCTAAAAACAATGACGCTCACGTCACGTCATTGAAACGCATATCTTCGTCACGAATGTAAGATTACCTTCGCATCTGGTGTTGGTTGACGTCGCGAAGACGTGCTTGTATCGACATTAACATCGCGTAGACGCTGCGTTACGCTAATGATGGCTAGACATTGTGTGTACATCATCATTAGCATAGCCTCAGCCATGATGATGCGAAGACTGCCTTAAACTGACGAACATAAGCGTCACGAAGACAAGACTTCGCCGAGTACTGACTTAGATCAAACTTCCTACTTACTAATTTAGTCCAAGAAATGATTTTTCAAGTACTTCATCATGCTGAATGTGTGAAAACTCTCTTCGCCGATGACTTTGAATAGGGCCTTGTCGCAGATCGCAAACTGTCTGTTTTTGGGGTCAAACAGTTGTTTTTCTTTGATGATTGCCCACACCCTTTTGACGACCTCGTGTCGTGGTAGTTCGCTTTCTCCCATTAGTTCTGCTAAGGCTGGTGACAGTTTGCAGGCCTTAGTGTACCCACCGCCCTTGCGGCGCTTTGTGACACCGCCAGCGGCGCCGCCCTGGAATTCGTTGTTTCAAATTAGTTTTGATAAAAAAAAAATTGCCCGTTTGTCCCAGAAGGAGGGTAATGTTTTTGGAAAGTATATATGTCTATTTCTTTGGCACGCTCTGTAGCCTAAACGGCTTGATGGATTTTAACATAAATGAGGTGTCGTTAGATTCGTCTTAATTGTGGGAATGACATAGGCTATATAATATTTATATATTGCATCTGCAAATACACAAAGAGGGAGGTGAAGGTTTTAAAAATAAATTATAACAATACAGGTAAGTATCAAATTAAAGCTAGCAATGAGTCAATTCCAAATATACGGCGCGGCGGGGACAAACCAATAACCTGAAATATAGTGTAACTTTTGTTTGGCCTACAATATCAAAATTCTATAGATTATAATGCTTGTTTTTGTCTTTTCAGTTATGTGTTTTTGCAGTCGGGTTTTTTGTTATTAGATAATTTGTTCAACCTTGTCCCACTTCTGGGCAAAGGTCCCCCCAACAGCATTGTTTTATGTTGTTGTGTTAATGTTATGTGATACATAACATTTGTAACGCACATATATTTTTTGCTAAAAGTCTTACATACCTTCTTCGTTTTTTCTGTGCTCTTCTTGGATTTAGGAGCGGGTTTCTTTTTCTTTTCTTCAACCTTCTTCTTTTTGCCAGACTAGAACAGAAATTAAAAGATATGATTAGTTTTTTTTTTTTTTGTGTGGGAAATTATCAAATAACTTCTCCCGCTCTGGGCGGAGCGGGAGGGCGAGTCAGACTTTTCTGACTAAAACCCACCCGTGTTCCTTCCGTTGCCTGTGTGCCGGGGTCGCGATATCCCTTTCGGACAAACTCGCAACCCCGGCAGGACCAGGTTCAGAGGTCTCATTTCCAAAAACTTATTTTCATAATTATTCTGAAGACTTGAATACCTAACTGTCAAACATAGATTTTAATTTTGATTAGAATTTACCAGAGGTAATCCATGGCTGGATTTAATCCCTATTTCCACCACTATCGTTCGGTGCAATAATACAGGATGGTATTTTTATACTCAGAACCCTGTATACTAGGAAGAATCAATTAAGTAAGGTAAGAAAATAAAACCACAAATTATCACTAAACACCTTTATTGAAAATCGTAAACCAGTTCACGGACACACAGTGCCGAAATTACGGTCACAGCCGCTCGTAGAGTTTTAGACTAAAATAAATACTTACAACTAACACCTTAGACTTTAGTTTTTCTAAATCTTTACAATATAATAAATAGTTGTAAGGAAATTGTTTTTTTTTTTTAATTATTTTACTAATACGTTAGGGAAATATGGTCCAAAAGAAGAACTCCATATGAACAGAGAAACATGAAAAAATAAAACAACGTGAGTATTTTCGAGGAGTCCACCAAGGACACAAAAATGTTTTTTTTTCTAAGCATTGTGATTACTGTTTAAATCATTATAAATACCTGTAGACCATGATTGATAGAAATTGTTTGCTTTACTTCTTATGGAGGGGCTCTTGGCTAAGTAATAACAGCCACACAGGTCCATCGATCAGGTTAAGCTACGCTTGCCAAGGTTAGCCCGTGGATGGGTGATCATCTTAACATACCGCGACGCCTCCGTGCTTCGGGAAAATACGTTAGGCCGTTGGTCCCGGCTGTCATTCTTAGATCTTTGACAGTCGTTACGGGTCGTCGGAAGCCCGAAAGTCTGACAACCAGTCTTACCAAGGAGTATCGTATTACCCAGTAACTAGGTTGCATCCGGTTAGACTGGAAGTCGACCTCAACATAGTTGGGAAAAGGCTAGGCAGATTGATCCTATTACTTCTTATCATATCCCAACTAGACTTCTCACACATTAAAATTCCAGTAAGTTAAAAGAGGTCACATTCAGTGACCCCAAGTTGAACATGGCTGACGGAAAATAAGATTGAACATGAAATGTAGAGAAAAGAAATAAGTAAGCAGGCATTTTGTAACTACTTTTTACCCAGGATTATGAATTTTAACCACTGTTGTGCGTGTGCTGAGTAGCTGTCTTTGACAGTCTCTTGATTTGAATAAGAGACTACTATGAAATATGTCAGGTTGTGGATTGGGATGCTTGGATTTGCTTTCAGAATGAGCGGCCTACTAGTCTCTTTTAAAAGTAGGTAAGTACTAACACGCAAATTATTTCTTGCCTGCATGCAGAACTGCTGCGACAAGCGACAACACAGCTAAGCTATTATGATATACTTAGAAAATATACAATATATTTTATAACTTATAACTTTGAGCATAAAATACTGTTTTTTTTCAATCACGAAATAAGATCTGTCTTCCGTTTTCCTCATCAATATTAAAACATACACATGCCAGTGAGAAGTAGCTATCATCTACTGACATTTCATATCCTCAAAATACACAGTAACTGATTATTTTAGATAATTTATTTAAATCCCAAGTCTTTGTACGGAACAATTTACAATCTTAAAACTGACACACTTACCTGTGTAAGTAGGTTCGGTAAAATACAATGTGTTTTTTTTAAATATATAAATACATGAAAATAACAAACAAAATAACAATTGTATAATAAACAAACTGCGATCAAAAGGGAGAAAAATAAAAAGTATCTTTCATCCATCTTCTCCAAAAAACTTCACATTCACAACAATGCATTGTTGTTTTAACTGAAAATCTATAATTAGCACACGGAAAACCCTTATTTATAAAGTAGACAGGATATAGCAAAGCTCCATTTTCTAATTTCAAATCTTTCAAATCTTAACCAATCGAAATAAGGTATATATTTCAATGCTCGGTGATCGACCTCGAAGCTTCGCAGAAGTTTTCTCTGGACCACTGAGCATTGAAATATATACCTTATTTCCATTGGATAAGTATTAAATTCGGTTGATAGATTTAAAAACCAATGCCGTCCCGTCCGCCAGTCTGCGCAGGCCATAAAATGTGTATACCGGCTAGGAACGAATAAATCGAATTAAAATCTTCATTTTGAAGAAGTAACACCATCTTAGGTGGGAACCAAAAACATCACATGATTTTTCTTAAAACAAATTTTTAACACTTTATTTGCATTTCTCATAATAATATCATTTGTTGCCAAGGATTGACATAGAAAAGTTAAATCGAGCATTCTGAGGCTCTTAAGGCTGCCTAACCAAACCTTGAGCATCATAATTTATGCGATGGAATTTTTGACAGTCATAAAATAACCATAATCTTTGAATTCATTTATTAGATATTTTTGGCCTCAAGATCATACTGTCATAGAGTAAAGAATTGTTTTTACAAAGATAGCTAAATTCTATCGAAAATAATGAGACGATGGTGAAGATTGACTTGTAAAAGAAGAACAATTACATGACATCACAATAATTAAAACCAGCATTCACATTATTTTCCGAAGCTTTCTCATTAGCTGGTGCTTCAACCAGCTTAGGTATAGCACCTTCTTGAACAACGGGCTCAGGTACATTGGAAGGTGGTACCACTGTCTTAGGCACACCAGTCGATGTTACAACTGGCCTAGGTATCGTACCAAGCGCGATAGGGATACCCGCAGTAGTCAAATTATTCGGAGACGTCAAATGACACGGGATACTGTTCACGCGGTAAATTTTCTTCGCTTCATACTGGATCGGAGGTGGCATTGAAGTGTAGTTATCCACCATTTGTGGTTTCCGTGGGTCTTGCCGCTTATAACTATTGTCGTAAAACAACTGGTTTATTTCTATCATCATGGCATCTCTTTGTTCGTAGGAAAGTTTCCGTAGCTTCTTAGCTGTCAGTTTTCCGAAGATATCCGCTTCATCTTCCTCGTGGGTAGTTGGAGCCACTCTCTTTAGGATTAAGCCTTGTCGTGAATGGTTGGGGGCATGTTTCATTGAAGATGTTGTAATGGTGGATTCTTGTGGTAAACGGCGATAGCTCGCGTCAGAATATCCGTCAAGAAGGTGCCCGTCGTGGTGGTACTGTAAGCAAAATGGGGACGATTTTAACGGAATTCTAAGAGAAGGAGAGGAGTGATAAGTTTTTTGTAAGTGTTAGTGTGAGGAGGGTAATGCCAAAAGTTATATCCGCTCGGTCAACCGTGCGTCAAATATGACAGTCACTGGAGCAGGTTCCTACGATAGGGTGTATTAATGTAGAACGCTGGTAAACGGTGCCGATATGCCATTTTGATTGGTTGTATGGCTAATATAAGACCGTCAGGCGCTCGAAGCGCGCTTCCGCTTTATACGATACCCAATTTTCTACAATTACCCTGTCCAGTGATTGCTTAAATGTATGATTAATGACGAATTAATGGTAAACTATCTTCTGCTTTGCAGTGAAAGTGTTTGTCAGTAGGCAAAATATTGTATGGCATAAAGTAATCAGGTTAACAGAAAAAGAAACCTGCCAATATCTTCAATCACTTGCCAAGCATGGTGAATATGACAATACCAGTTGCAGCAATCTATGACGACTTATGCTCAATAGTGCTTATTATCAGGAGTTACCATAATTTATAAGAAGCGTGAGTACTAACTAAATGAGAATAAAATATGTGAGTAAAGTTCTAAATGCTAGCGAGATCAGGCAAGAATAAAAGGTTATTGGACAGCAGTGAGTAAAAGCTAATAAAAATGATTATGAATACAGTATAAATAATTAAAAAAATGCGAGTTAATGAATGAATGATTAAATAAAGGAACAAAAGAGTAAAATTTGGTTTTAATTACATACCTCAGGGGGGATTGTGAATGTGTACATTTAAAAGTCCATTTAAGTTGCACTGCACCATTGTTTCCGCTGAAATTGTTCACGTGAAATAGGGCGAGATTGATGGGTTTAGCCCTGCTAGATCTCAGAAAAGTGCATTCGCCATCGCGACGTGGTATTAGAATTTAAGCAATCAAAATTGTATGTAAATAGTTTATTATAATTTTCACCAAATATCTTGCAATTCAAGATATTATTTTGAAAAACAAGCCAAATATGCTTGGAACAAATCACTATTGTTGATTATTATTAGAACCTATTATCATACAACGTATGATCAAATGGTAAGTTCGTAAATATGATCTTCATGATGGGTCCAGCCTCTAAAGTCTGTCACAGAAAAGTTGTTAACTGCTATTAAAAAAAATATTCTCCAAAATGTTACAATTTTAAAATGACACTGGGGAAATTAGTGCAGTTAAACACAACTGTTTATTTAAACATACATTAAATAAACAGTTGTGTTCTTGCTTCAATATGTCATACTCCACTGTTGGGCATAACCATAACTCCCTAAAGGTGGTAATCCCATAGTCACAATGCAAAGCAAGGTTGTTTTATTGTTTCCTCTTAAAATGAAAACGTTTGACATATCTTGGCTGGTCATAAAATTACAATATTTCTTAAATTTCTTAATTCTTTGCAATTACCTCTACCAGCATGCACAGGATGTGCTGGTCAAATGTATGTAAGCAAAAGAGATATGTATGTAGTCGGCTCAATCACTAAAATTCCTCTTCAACCAAAGTTTCTTAATCCACTTTATAGTTAGGGCTTACAAAAACAAAAATTGTCTGTGTAGTGTATCTACATGTCATGTAATTTTCTGTCCTGCATATCTATCTCTTTTGCTAACTGTACTACTAACATCAAAAAGACTACTCACTCCCCAATCGCTGTCGTTGCTATCATCATGTTCCTCATCATCCTCATCTTCATCTTGGTTCTTCAATATCTTTATCTTCTTAGGAACCACCCGCACCTCCTTCTCTGGTGGTTCTTCCTCAACAGAATCCTCATCAGAGTCCATGCTGTTCACATAGTCCATCACCAGGTGGTCAATCAGTTTCCTCTTCTCCGTCAAGTCTACTCCCAACTTCTTCTCCAGCTTTTGAATAACTTTCTTGGTTGAAGTCTTGTCGAGACTGGCCTTATCGAGGATTTCTGGCGGAAACGGGTGGAATTTTTTAATAAAAATATTGAAGGCTGCTTTATAACTGATGATCGATAGTATCGATATCGATTCTCATTTCGATCGACACAATCGACACTCGACAGCACCGTGACGAGATTTTGACATTTGCGTTTTGTTATTTTACTTTATATTACTAGCCAACTTATAATTACAGTTTGCATCATAAATACAAGTTATCGGTTAATTAATGAGACTAAAAAGTATAAGTTTTTAGTATTTTTGAGAACTACAAGCAAGTATGGTTATGGAAAGCATTTTTAGGTCGCAAACCTTTCACACCGAAAAACAAATACAGGTAGATACCAGATCCAGTAATTAATAACTAATTAGATGCACCAAATGCGACGCAAGCAGTTTTTAACAATCAATCAATACTGTCTAATGCAATGTTGCATTGCATGAAACAAAACGCATCCCGCCCTGCGCCCGTTTTCATTCCTCACATTCATTTGACAAAATTGATTCACAAAAAAATTTAAATGCACCATTCTATTCTCTTGGTTACCAAATTAGGTACGACTTTTATTATTCGTAGCATATTACTAATCAAGAAGCTACTCAAATGAAATCAGCGCTGCCCACTATCCATTCCACACAATTTCAATAGAATACAATGATATACGAACCAATTCGGTGTTGTGTAAAAATAAACCAACAAAAAGACATTTTAAAGCGAGAACAACGATTACTTTCAACTTAAATCAATCCCAATTGAAATGCTTTATTAGCTAAGCTTCAGACAATTGCGGATAAATATAGTAATAACAGAGATATTTTGACAAAAACATTATGCTAAATCGAAGTTCTCGTCCAATTCGGCGTTGGAAGCCATTTTACTTACCCGGGCAAATCATCAAATTTCAGCGATAAAATCTCAGAGTTTAAGTAAATAACATCTTTTATATAGTACTAACCTGCGATTTCTTTTTGCAGTTTTTCGAAGGTAATTTCAGTTTCCGACTCGGCCATTTTTTCTGCTTGAACGGATATTTTCTTTCTTCAGTGTCTGATAAAAACTTTGCTAGCAAATCTAGCTAGCTAGCCTGTAGCCACACAATAATATACCTACGCGCTACGTGCAACACCGCGTCATTGCGAAATTAGCCGAATATCACTTCGGAGCGATTCGTTCGTCCAATACAATTTGAGCATATAGTAAACATCACAGCATCAAATACTTCAATAACAATTTACAAAATATTGCATCCTATTGCAAGAAATTAAAGTTGACATTAGTAAATTTATAAATCGGTGTAGTTAGCAAGCTGTTGGAAGTAGTGTACAGTAGTACATGCGTTCATATAACTTATAAATGATGAATTTGCGAAATATGTGATATGCGGAAACAAAACTTACTTTCATCAATCTTATTACACGAAATGCCATAAGCTGTAAATAAGAGTAAGGATATCGATATATCAACCACAATTTCCAACGAAATTGGACTGTAACATGCAAGCGTAAGTGGCTTAAAATGAATGCATCCTTTGAAACGTCAAACCACGCGTGTGTTGTTTTCTGTCAAATTAACTCTGTCAATGTCAAAATCCTAACCTCACATATTGTACGGTCCGCGAATTTCTATTTTATGAATTGCACGATTACGAATTAAACAAAAATAATGGCGAAAGTAAAGAATAAGAGAAACTCCGGCCTCGCCAACAAAGTCCACAACAAGAGGAAAACGGAAATCAACAAGAAAAAGATGAATCCGTTCGAAGTACACATCAATAGAGAAAAAATCAAAGTTTTGGGAAAGAAGTCGAAGCATGACAGAGGATTGCCAGGTGTTTCTCGAGCTAAAGCTATACAGAAGGTAATGACCACTATATTATAGATTTGAGATAGGTCTAGCAATGCTTTACACTTTTACAGAAACCTTTTACGGGTATTTGTGTCAATATGGCAGCTTAAGGGTGCGTTTCCACTGAAGCGGAGACGTACGGAGCTGAGCGCAGACGTGCAGGAATCGTCCAATCACAGACGAGACGAGAGACGCGATGAAGATTTCAACCATTGTGATTGCACGTCTCCGCTCAGCTTCGCTCGTCTCCGCTTCAGTGGAAACGCACCCTAATATACATGTTGTGCCGACCCCAAGTAACATGGGACCAGGTCAGGAAGATGATGACGATGGCAGCATATCATACTAAAGTACCGATTGTGATCAATAATCCTCAACAAATTACAAACTTGGTATGAATATTGTGAATTAGTGATAGATATTGTCCGAGATTTTCTCTTCAAATTATTGTCCAATTGCACGACAGAGAAGACTGGGTATTTTTTTTCATAATTGAGTCAATGCATAATCTAGTCTTCCACCTTATAATTTTCAAATTGTAATGCTCTCATACAATTATTTATCAAACAGAGAAAAGAGACGCTTGGAACTGAAATGAAGTTAATGAACAAGACCAATTCGTTCATTGACCGTCGTATCGGAGAGAAGAATAACCAGCTATCAGCGGAAGACCGTATGGTGGCTCGTTTTGCGGCAGAACGGGCTAAGCAGCACAACAAGAAGAATATTTATAACTTGGCTGATGAGGAGATTCTAACACATAGGTTTGTGATTAAGATTTAAAAAAGAAATACTTTATGTGATATAAAAGGTACAACGGCAAATTGAATGCCTGTAGAAATTCTCTATCAGTGAACCAAACAAGAAATAGAGTGGTTTAGAGATAACATTGAAGGATTAAAAAAAAAAAAAACTTTTTGAATAGACCGTCAGTTACAGTGTATTACTAGCAACATACATTTTGTCAGATGTATAGTTCTTCAATAAAAATATGGGTATATTAACATCGATTTCTTATTACAGAGGTCAGACACTGGAGCAGATTGAAAAGTTTGACGACCCCAGGTCTGAGGATGAGGATGATGAAGACGGCAGGAAGTTTGGGGGATTAGGCGGTAAGCAATTCTTAAAGTTCCTAGGATTTTTTTTGCAACGTTATTGCTGTTTTTACAAAAATTCTATTATCAAGTAATTCTATTACTAATAATTATTGTTAGTAAGAAACTCTTATTATAATATACCTTTCCATTCCCCAGATGATTTCGTAGCAGAAGGCCATTTTGGTGGAGGAATGTTATCCAAAACCGAATCGAAAGACGGCGCGAAATCCCACAAAGACCTCATAGAACAACTCATTGCTGAATCCAAGAAGAGAAAAGCAGAAAAACAGAAGGAAAAAGAACAAACTCTAGATTTAACAGAGAAGTTGGATACAGAATGGAAAGATCTCCAACCAGTAGTGTTTAAGAAAATGAGAACAGAAGAGAAAGAACCTTCTGCAATTGAGAAGCTTCTGAGTCAAGCAGAGAAGAAGAATATGGACTATGATAAAATGATGAGGGAATTGAAGTTTGAGAAGAGAGGAACTGTAAGTAGAAACAGATAAACAATTAAAACACAACATAAACTCAAAAAAAATCTCTTGGCAGAAACTACAGACCTGTTAAGATTCTTAAATACTTCTTTTGCTTCATCAGCATCAGTAAATGAATTCATTTAGCTACTAATCTCCCTTTTTAAGGGTTTGCTACTCTTGCACACCAGTATTTCATATTGAATACTATCATCTGTTTCTTTTATAAAATCTAACTTCCATACTTTAAAATGCCAATAAAAACAGTTACTTTCTATCAAAAAATAAATATTGTGTTTTATCCTTCACATATGAATTTTAATAAACATCTTTATACTAAAGTAACATTCTTATTCCAGCCTTCAGATGGTCTGAAGAATGATGAAAAACAAAAAAAGGAAGAAATGGCGAGATTGGAACAACTAGAGAAGGAAAGAGAAATGAGAATGATTGGAGATGAAGAGAAGATTGCAGTCAAAGCTAAGCCAACTACACGGAAACATAGGTAATGGATGCTACTGTTGCTTTTAAAGCAAGTTCTTACAAGCATATTTTAAGCTTTGTAATGTTGCAAGGATTAAATAATTTTTATAATTGCCACATTTGCGACTGCTAGGCTACAAGATCAAATTTTTTGGCGAAACTTAACAAATGTGATGGGTTGAAGTATAATAACGATAAAACAACAAAAAACCGACCAAGTGCGTGGCGGACCATGCACAATGAAGCGTTCCGTAGTTGGGATGAATTTATCCTAAGGACAAACTTAACATTGTAGTTGAAAAACATGTTCTCCCATACATTACAACTGCAAATGTAAGTTTGTACGCTCAATATAAGAAGATTTACCATGTTATTTTAAGACCATAAATTTCTTATAGGTTTTCCTGTAATCTATGAGTATAGAACTATTTACTGTATTTTTTTCAAAATTTTAGGCTCAGTAGTTTCGGATAAGGGCCCGGAAATGGTCAATTTTCATCTGTTTTCTTAAATATCTGAGAACCGTGTTTGGGTCACAGAAATTTATATGTGTACCAAATTTCAACTTAATTGGTCCATTAGATTCGGAGCAAGTTGGCTGTGACAGATGGACAGACAGACACACGAGTGACCCTATAGGGATCCGTTTTTCCTTTTGAGGTACGGATCCCTAAAAGTATTAAACACATATTCCAAGTGTACGTAGACTATACTACAACTACATACACGTGGTTGACTTTGTTATTATTATTGCAGATCAGCAGAAGATTTAGATGATAATTTTGAGTTGGAAGATGAACATGATTTCATGCTGGCCTATGATAACGAAGGAAAACCATTGGTGCCTGAAAATGTACTCAAAGATTTTTCAGGTAAGAATTAGTTAGGTTTCTTTAAAAAAAAAAAACGTAATCTGTTAGAGATTGTTGCAATGAATGTTCGTGAAACAATATTGAAATAAACACTTCACTTAACACATGTAACAGTTCATATTCTTATCAGTTTGCCTGCATGATGTTTAAATCGCCTATAAATACATACATAAATTCATGCTTCCTTCCCATGGAGGTAGGCAGAAACAGATACAGCAAGGCACCTGCTACGATCCTTGCATACTGCTTTTGCCTCGTTAACGTTCATACATCTGGCCATGCACGCCGGTTACGAGTACTACGCACCTAACCTTTCTGAAGAACATCACCAATAAGGTCACTATATGTCGTCCTAGGGCGTCCCCTCCCGGCGTTTCCACTTACATATGCTTTGTAAATACCTTTACCTTTAACTTACCTTTTGTTGTCGCCTATAAATAATATTACAATTTTAGTTCCAAATGCAAAACCCAAGTTTGAAGATGGGATATCAGACACATCTGATGAGGATGGCGAAGGAGACGATGACGATAGTGACAATGAAGAGAATGAAGCCGAATCAAATGATGATAGTGATGAAAATGAAGAGAGTTCTAAAAAATCAAAATCGAAAGAAAAAGGCAAAGTCAAACTGGTTTCAAACAAAAAAGATGATGACTCCGACTCTGATGAAAGCGAAGCAAGTATTAAAGAAACTAAAAAAAAGGACAAAGGAAAAATTAAATTAATTTCAAATAAAAATGTTTATGGCTCTGATTCTGACGAATCTAGTGATGACGACAGCGATGATATACCACCAGTCGTAAAAACTAAGCCAAAGGAAAAACCTAAAACATTAGAAAAAGAAAAAAAATCTGGAGAAAAGAAACCAGTTGCTCAGAAATTAGAAGAAGAAAACACAATTCTATTCCAAAACTCTAAAGGTGAAGAATCCAGTGAAGATGATGATGAAAGCAGTGAAGAAGAGAGTGAAAGTGAAGGTGATGATGATGATGACAAAGGGAATGAAATAGACTTGAACGACTTAAACGATTTGAAGGAGTCTGACGTTGAAAGTAATGAGGAAGAAGTTCCAGAGGATGTGGAGAAAATTGGATCTTTCTTCGATCTTAAAGCTGGAGAGGGTGATAAATTAAAGGTATGTTAGAACCCATTTCTTTGAAAATGTTTTATTCAACATTTACCATGTATATTTTAAAAAGTGGCAATGTAGCTTATCTCTCCTGGAATCCCATTATTGGATCATTTAGGCCAGTAATTAGTATTAAGAATGGTCCGAAAACAGACCCTTGAGGGAAACTTATTTGAATAAAAAAAACCCTTTTAGTTAGAGGGACTCTTTTTGTACTGACATTTGCCACTATCAGTTGGAAAAGATAAAGGATCATACGCACAACTATAAATTAAACAAATAGAAAATAGAATGAGAAACAATGGTACTGTGCTATGATCAAATGCTTTCGGCAGATCCCCATGGTTGTGAAATATTATTGCAATCATATTGTTAAACAAGAGTGAAGCGAATTCTCCTCTCACCCGGTAATAGTTGTGGTTTTTATGGAGAATATAGTATTTTAAATTTTATTCCTGATTCCTCACAGTTCAAAATACTTATCTTTATTTCTTTACAGGAATTATTAACCGGGAAGACTCCAGCACAACAGTCCAGTGCGTTACAAAGCCTTATTAAAAGTTACGATCCAAGTCTCGCAGTAAATAACAAAGATAAACTTAGCAAATTATTCGCATATATGCTGCAATATATTAATGATATATTTACCGACTTGAAAGAAGAAAGTGATATAATCAAATCATTTCTTATCTTCGACAGACTAGCCCCACATTTCTATGATTTAGCTCAAACAAATAAAGTTTCAACTAAGAAATATGTAGTAGAATTACTGAAAGAAAAATATGGGAATTTTAAAAAGAGGCAAAAATGTGTTCCTGATTTGGATACTTTGATATTTTTCAAATTAATTTCTCTGTTATATCCAACATCAGATTTCAGACATCCAGTCACGACACCATCTTTGATTTTCATGTCAGAAATTTTAACTTACTCTAGGTTCAACGACGCACATTCGTTATCTAGAGGTTTATTTATAACTACCCTCATTTTAGAATACACGATGTTATCAAAAAGATTAGTACCTTCCGCTATTAATTTTCTAAGAGGCATTTTATATTTAAGCGCAAACACTACAATTTTAAATCCCATACAAGTTGTCCCACCATTTAGGTTACATAAAGATTCCAAAATTTTGAATTTAGAAGATGACTGCTCTAAAATGGACGTCGGAAGCAAGATGGCCGCTCGCGATTTGACTCTAACCGAAATAAACGATGATTTCAAAATACGTTGTTTGTCATCTAGTATGGGGATTATGAAAGAGTTTTTCGATTATTTCAATGATATTGAGGCCCAAGTTTATTTATTTGAGCCTCATTTGAGGTTGATAGGTAGGATTGACTTGGATATGTACCCCGCAAGGGTTGCTAATAGGGCAAATCAGATTGTTAAGTACATGAAGGCTGGTTTAGAGGTGAAGACGTTTACTCCTCTCAGTAGAGAGAAAAAGAGGCCGAAAGCTTTGAGGCTGTATGAACCGGATATACAGGAAGTGTGAGTATAGATATTTTGTTCTTTTTGGTCTGTTGCCAGTTCTTCTGTTCTTCACATATTGACATGTGACAGGATACCGTCTTTCCAGTACTGCCGGAACGCCCCATACGCATCTTCTGACGCAACAGTAGGCCCTGTTTGCCGAGGTAGAAATTCTTCCCGGTTGCCTGAATAATTGCGCATGGACGACCATTCAAAACGACTGGAAACTTCCATCCCGGCAAACAGGGCCTCGTCCTGGCCATCCTCTGCATCTAAAAACTCCTCATTCTCATCATACGCTGAAACTGGCATTTGCTTCCTCACTCTCGCTGTCGCCCGCACTCTCGCTGCCTCCCTATTTCTCACTACTTTTAAAACAGTTTCTCTCAAGGCCTCTGGCACATCGTCATCATTTACGTATCACCTTTGTTCCATCGGGCCTCACCTGCCCGCCGGTTCGTGCCGCGTGCTCCACGTCCACGCCGCCCGCGCGGGCGCCCGAGACACGGTATCTTCTTATTCTTTGTCTTCAAAAGTGCAGGTGTAGGGACACTGGACCGTCTAACACGCTGCTCACACGATTAGTTGCTAAATATGATTTTGTCGATTTAAAAACCTTCCTTGGCGCAACTAGATTACAAAACAGATGACCTGACAGGTTATTTTCCAGGTGCAAAAGTCTACTACTATAGAGATCTAGAATATGACTTCGAAACAAAAAAATATATAATATTAAATTTATAGAAATTCGAAGGTCGAAATGGTAAATTTCCTTTCGAAACCCGAGTACTTTGGTAAAACAAAAACTCAATTTTCTATCTTTCATTTTACAGCTTCACAGGCAGCAAGAGTTCGAAACTGTCTCGCGAACAGGCAGAGTCGCAGCGACTGAAGAGCAAATATAAGAAGGAGATGAAGGGAGCACTCAGAGAGATCAGGAGAGACAAGTCTTACATCGGATCCGTCAAGATCAGACAGAAGCTTCATGGGTGAGTTTACGTTATTATTTTTAAGTACGTGGTCGACCGATAGATATATGACCTACCTAGATCGATTTTTCGCCCCCGTAAACCCCCATATTGCAACTTTCATCGAAATCGTTAGAGCCGTGTTCGAGAACGTGATTACAAATATTTATTTAAATAAAGATTGCTCATTTAATAGTATAGGATAGACAGAAAGAAAAAATAAATTATATGATGCTGTACACCGATTTCCTCTTAGTTCACCATATAAAACATCAATTCTAATATGCTCTGTCTCTTTCCAGCGACAACATTCGAAGAGAGAAGGTGAAGCAGATCTACAAAGACGCGTCGATACAACAAGGAGAACTGAACAAAATGAAACGCATGAAGTGATACCAGCTGTATATTTTGTTGATAAAAGAAATAAAGTTGTATAATACTGGTTACATTTGACTTTTAACTTACTTGTTACATACTGCGGTGTGTTTTACGTGCAGATAAAATGAGAAAGAGCTGGGAGATTTTTATGTCTAATAGGCAACACCTAATTGTATATCTTTAGCTGCCAAAAACCATGGAAAAAAACATGTTAACATGAATCCATCACTTTATTGTTTCGTCAGTTAGAAAAAGATAACAATATTAATTTAAAATTTAAATGAATATTTAATATTCAGTGCACCTAAATTATCCTTAGATTTAGTACCAAATTCGGCCACCATGCAGCATTGCTAAGTTCAGTAAAAAAAAAGAAGAAAACTACAACTTAAGGCTGGCAAAACATCGCGGGAAAGTCCGAAAGGGATACCGTGGCCCCTGGCAATGTACAGGGAACTGAAGGAACACGGGTGGGTTTTAGTCAGTAAGAGTCTGACACGCCCTCCCGCTCCACTCAGAGCGGAAGAAGTTATTTGATAATTTCACAACCAAAAAAAAGAAAAAAAACTAAAAAGGCTGACAAAACATATCAGCAAAAACTTTGGAATTTGAGGTAGTTTTTATATCGGTAATACAGTAGGTCCGATACCCAACATTAAAAAATACAGTAATCTATAAACAAAAATGACTTAAAATTACTGATCTCCATCTAACTTATCGGCATCGATTTTCTTCTCATTTATAGGCTTATTGAGCTCCCAAATAGAGTAGTTAAGACAAGTCGCGAAGGCAAGCCAAGCGAGGTAGGGTATCATAAAGTAGCCGGTCGTTGGAGTCACCTTGTAGAAACTGACTGTGCAGGCTACTGCAGCCGCGTCTAGGGCCAGCATGTGGAGAAGACCCTGAAAATAGAGATGAGTTTGTTTATGAATGGTATTCTTTCTTTTTCGTAAGGTTAGTGACTAAACTTGGTGTCAGAGTTTTAAAGCCGCCCATGGGCCTCCGACTTAGCTGCACATGCCGCCGAGAAATATGAATGGTATAACGTGGTACTTAATATGTTTTTTTTTTTTTTTTGCTGACCTTTATTGTTCCACTGCCGGGCAAAGGTCTCCCCCATATTTTTCCATTACTTTAGTAATTTTCTCAGAACAGTGACCGTGTCGTGCTCATACATTTGTAGTTTTGTACATTTTGCAGGCATTTGGCGAAACCAAATAGGTTTTTAGAAGGTTGAAGAAACGGTCACAATAACTCGACTCCGTGACAATTCAATCCTAGGACAACTCGACCCGGACACCACGACCCCGACTACTCGACCCCAACCAGTTGACTTCGACAACTCGACCTCAACAAGTTGACTTCGACAACTCTACCTCAACAAGTTGACTTCGATAACCTGAACGATACCAAATCTTTAATCTTTATAAGATTTGGTACACACTATATTCCGCTTCCCAAATATTTGTCGCTGGTAAAAGATTTTTATTTGTCGCGTAAAACATTCTAAAATTACAAGATTTATTTACCAGTCCAACTTTATGCCATCCAAAGAAGACAGGTGTCCATGTCCAGTTGAGGATAAGCTGACCCCCATACAGCGCAAGTGGTAACACTGAGGCATCTGGAAATAAAATGATGTGCTAAATGAGCTCCCCATACATAAGTCTTCAAACATTAGCCTCGAACCCACGAGTGTGTACGGCAGTCCCTGGACAGACATACCCATATCTACTAGTAGGCCTCTACCACTACCAAATTAGAATGTCTAATTTTTTCACCACCTTAGGAGTCATAAGGTATCTACTTATGCGAGAGTGCAAGAATCATTTTGCAAGTATATATAATATCTTATTGACATTGAGCTTTGCAGCCTCTTCCCGTCGCAGCGCATTTCATGCAGCACGTGTTTTTTTTAATGCAATAGGATACTTACTGATTTCCGTCTACAACATTAATAAAATCGAAGCGCGCATGCATTTTATGAGGGTGCAAGTGTGTTTTACGATGATTTTATGTGAGTGACCTTGACGTGGGGTCGTAGGTACCTACCTAAGCTAAGCTAAGCTCAGCATTTATAAATGGGGAGAATAGGGTGTTTTTAATTAAGTACCTGTAAATCCTCCACACTCTGTATATACGATGTAAGAAGCGTATCCCATCCCAGAGTAAAGGACTGTCCATGCGGGTCCGAACAGCCAGGGCGGTGGCGTCCAGGAGGGCTTTTTCAACAGCTGGTACCAAGCCTTGCCGTCAGGCTTTTTGACCTGACCCCTCATCGTTAAAGTACTGAGCCATCCGCCCATGTTGGGCGCCAGAATAGCGCCAATTATTCCCCAGTTTACCATCGTGTCTGTGGAATAAGATTTTGTATTTTACAAACGTTACTTGTAAGGTATTCCCCCTATAGACCCTGGTTAGAATAGGACCAATAAACCAAAAGGGAGACGGAAGAAAGTGGCAAAGCAGAGGGTCGTTTGTTCAACAATGATTTAAGAAGGTACTTAAACAGGAAGCAAACTATATATACAAATGTATCTGGCAGTGAAGTGACTATGCACGAGGACCCCACACGCTGGCAGTGGCCCGCTAGTTCAAAGTCCCATGCCATTAAAAAATCCCATGGGTAAACAATGCGTTCCGTTTATATTGTGAAAATTATAATTTTAATGGTAATTATTTTGTATAGGAAAAGACTCCTTTTCCATAATTCTGACCTATTAAAACTGGAAGCTTAAAAAAAAAATTTCTTTTGGGTTGGTTATTGATATCTTATCTATCAACCATTAGAAATACGTAAAGGAAGTCTGTTGCATGTCTGCAATATAAAACGGAACGATCCAATCATCTGACAACGGTGACATTATGTCACTAAGTCTATTATCCTACAAAATTAAAAAGAACCAAATTTTTATTGTATTCCCTTAAATTTGCATTACCCTTAAATTTCATAGCATAACATTTGTTCCGGGAAGCTGATTTCACTTTTTTTATTTTCACATTTACAAGACAATTTCTGCGTCTAACAGCAGATTTTCGAAGCAAAAACTTGAACAAGTAAGTAGTCAACTCTATCATTATATCTCACCTTTCTAGCAGATTTCCGGCGTTTTCTAATTTAAATAAATTGCGTAATGTTTATGAAGACTCACTCACGAATAACTTAACAGTACATTAGAATTTCGGCTCAATCATCGTTGATAAATAGCGTACCGTACGTTACGTCACTCGTAATTAACTGCCTAAGTAATACTGCTGGTAAGTTTTTTAAATATCTAATCTAATCGGTCGACACGCAAAGTTTAATCGATATTTGGCGACCGGCTTTAATTTTTGTCATTCATAATTTTAAAACAGGCTTATACGTGCTGTTTCTTATTTATCTTAAGTGTCTGTCGAAAAGAATTAAATGTATAAGAAAAATGGAGCTTGAAAGGTATGATAGTCCAAAGTATATAGTATAGGACTTAAGTACTCAAGAGGTGTAGTTGTTGACTTAGTTAACTAGTTGTAGTATCAAGTTGATAATAACTAAACCCTATGGCAGCTGAAAGATATGTCTTAAACCTAAATGCTATAAAATGGCCTTGGGATTCTTACCCCAATGGTTAAATCTTGATCATGCTTAGGTAGTAAAAATACACCCTTTGCTGCAATTAGCAACAGGTGTATCTTTGCAGTTCCATAAACTGCTCTTAAGATTTAAGTGCCAATTATTCAGATAACTTATTTCGAAAGAAGCGTCAACACTGTCCCCATAGAATTGTTACTTGTTGACCGAAAGATACATTACTTGTCACTCTCTTTTTTTAATATATTTGACTTTTTAAGGTTTTTACCCACTCAGAGGTGAATGATTGCAAAATGCTATAAACTAAATTTGCACTGAGTGTGCATTGTACCTACCTATAACAGCCTTCATATATTGTGTTTACCTTAATTCTAGAAAGGTCTTCTCTTTGGATTTGTGCCTGGTTGATGGCAATAGGCTCGCCCTCTATTACATGGGACTTCAACATAACTGGCGAAATGTGGGTGTACTATAGGTACGCCTCTGCCTAACCCTTTGGGGATTACAGACATGATGTTATGTTATTTCTTGTTATTATTACATTATTTCAAAATGGCGATAGCTACACAACTTGAATCTTATCAGGATTAATCTTATTAGAAATCTGAAAGCATCACACATCAAGGAACATAGAATGACAGATACAACAAAATGAAAGCTGGCAACTAATCAGTTCTACCCTCTCTTTCAGCGTCAACGAATTCATCATGGCAAACTTGTCCGCTATTGGTTCCATCATCCTACCCAACTTGGGAGGATGGGCTAATGGTCTGTACTTCGCTGGACAAATCCGCAAGGAACCGGGACAGAAGGCCTGGTACGATGACCTCAAGAAGCCTTGCTGGAACCCCCCCAAGTGGGTGTTCGGACCTGCATGGACTGTTCTGTACAGCAGCATGGGTTACGCCTCATATATTATTTATGAGGAGTGCGGTGGATTCCAAGGTAAGCAATCTTTTTAGTTTTTTTTTTAAAAGGTTTTGGTATATGGGCTTTATTTTATAAACTAACAGTTATAATTTTATATGAGAAAAGCCAAATAACACTTAACCTAACCTAAAGGTGCAATAATAGAGCCTTTACAAGTGATAATATACTAACACCCGAATACTGAAACGCCACTCAAAACTTAAGCGTTACTTATGACTCGTTTAAAGCCTTTTGATTGGTTGAAACTAGTTTTAAGTAACGCTTAAGTTTTGGGTGGCGTTTCAGTATTCGGGTGTAAATGTTTAATCTGCATTGTCAACTATGCAAGTTAGAAACTTTTGGCAAATCTTTTTCAATCTTTTTGCTTGAGTTATTAATATTTTCGTTCTGCTGCAGTAATATTGCCAAATTAATCAAAACAGGTAAATATTTGACAGCTATTTGCGACGCCGACTTTCTGTATAAACGCTCATAAGCTAAAGTACTACTAAAGCTGAAGAATTTATCCTAGAACCCTAATTTATATCAATGACATGTGAAATGTCTCTAAAATCAAATAGAATTTATTACTTGAGAGACAATACGACTTAAATGGATAATCTTTTATTTGAGGAATGATAAGGTAGGTACTTATCTGTTTGTAGTGAGTGAGTAAGATATATCACTTGTTGTCAAGTGATAGTAACATGCATATTTAGGTATGTATTTCATAATACCTATTAGACTTTAATGCATTTGATTTAAAATCCTAACTTGAATGACAAGTTATTTGCCGTGTCGGAGCGGGTCCTTTAAGGAAAATATCAGTGATTCTTTGATAATTTCGGCTCGCCCTTTTTAACGAGCCCTATGAGAAGTGTCATTCAAACAAAAATAACAATGCGTCACACAGAGCTTATTTTAAGTTCTGAGTTGAGCTACACGATGACTGACAAATAAATGCGTGCACTGACTGGACAGGTCCACTCAAATCTGTATGGTTCTTTACTCAAAAGACCATCTCAGATACATCTCTGCATGGTCCTCATAATAAATAAATAATAGATACATTTTTTATTTCAGAAAAATCACATGCATTTATGGTTCATAAAAACAAATATTCCAGTAAAAAATTAACATAACAGAAAAAAGTGTTACGTTGGTGTCTGTACTAATGAAAAATCATTGTATCACAGACCAGCGCCTTCCACACAAGACTACTTAAAATTAAAAATTAAATCGGAACGTAGAACGTAATACATATAATAGCTACAATAACTAGTAAAAAATATAATAATACTAGATGTATCCGGTCCAGCTTCGCACGGGTAGCACAAAGTACTTATCTACGGCGCACCTACCTACCCTACCTACATATCTACCTACCTACCTACCTATCTACCTACATACCTACCTACTTACATATACCTATCCTACCTACACCTACCTATCTCTATACCTTCATACCTACCTACCTACCTATTGAGATAGTTACCATCGTGAATTCATGCAAGCCTTTTGATAGGATTAATGGCAACTACAGCTAGGAACAGTTTGTACGGGAAAATAAAAAAATTGTTTTTACAATTTTCCTCGCAATTTTTCCATATAAAATTATATAATATTTCAAAGCCAAAATTAGCCAAATCGGTCCAGCCGTTCTCGAGTTTTAGCGAGACTAACTAACAGCAATTAATTTATATGTTTTACGAGAGTGCACGGGTGAATGATTGTGTGAGTGTATGTATGCGCCTGTGTTCTTGAGATACCTCTTATTGTATTGCCTGACCAAGATTATGTCTGGACTTTAAAAGAGACTGTGACCTCTGAGTTTGTTTCTGTGTTTCTTCTCAGAGTAAGAAAACACTGATTTAATTTAGTTTTAAAACGTAATTTGTTTTTAACGAGTTAAGTGTTTTTAAGACCAATTTACAGAAATCATTGTTTCAAAACGCTATAAAATAATCAAACGACACTTAGTCGTTCTTAAAAGTATTTCTGTCGCAACAATACCTTGCCTTGAAGTGACAGACGCTGCATGGTGGCTTAAAGTTGAGTTCTGTTTGAGCATTACGGCAAGAATGTACAACATGCTGGCCTTCATTAGCCACATATATTACAAAATACTACTTATAATGCTAAATACAACACATCGTCACTATTGCATCAGCACATAAAAATATTACTCAAAGGTAAACACACCTTTGATCAATACCATCATACTCGTATGGAATCAGGCATCAGTAAGACGGTAAACCTACTAAAATGTGTGAAATCAATCGCCATGAGTCAGATTATTGCTAAAAATGAATAAAATTTGGTTGTTATTGATAAGTGTTGTACCTATTACCACAAATGCTAGTTTGGGTTTTCCAGCAGGAAGATGTTTCAGGAAATACCTAACAAACAAATTCATAATTATTTGTTTGTCTCTTGGTTAACAATGCCAATTTAGTACAAAATAGTAGGTATTATTTATATGTGTAGGCTTTATTTTTACACCTAAAACTAACTATCCACTGCTACCATATTAATTATTTAATTTCTTAATATATTTTTTTATATAGGTAATATAGAACGTAATTAAATATTTTCTTTTAGTAATATTTATAAACACCTTGGGGGAGGTTTGCCCATAAGTGAAGCAGTACAGGCTAATAAAAAAAAATAAAAAAATATAAATATTAATCAAAATAGCAAAATATTTGACAGCTCTTTGCGACGCGACGCAACGTTGGCATCTATCAGAATGCATCAATGCACCGTTTTATTTTATTTTATTAAAGTCTAAAAGTGTTAAACTTTACTTCGTTTATTTCCAGATGAAGCAGTGTTGCCGCTGACCCTGTATGGAGGTCAGTTGCTCCTCAACTGGGCGTGGACACCCATCTTCTTCGGTTTGAAGGACTTTAAGCTGGTTAGTATATCATGATACGGGTTCTACCATTATTTAATAATTTATTTATTATACTTTATGCAACTTAATACCTACGAAGGCGGCCTTAATGCCTTAGGCAGTCTTAAGTATCGTGGATAATATTAGACAGACACCCCCAATGTATGTTCGCATAACTCGACAACATGTAGGGAACAGCAGATTATTTTTTCGTGATTTCATTCGTGATTCCGCAGCGAGATAGACCAGTAATGTTGAGAAGAGTATGCTTAGATGGTTTGGTCATGTTGAGAGGATGAATGAAAGGCTACTAATAAAAGGTATTAAGGCAGAAGTGAGTGGAAAAGGCGGGAAGCCCTAGAAGGATATATAGTGCCCTTATCAGTGGTGTCCTTCAGAAAGGTCAGGTGCGTACTACCTATTTGCAACCGCGTATAGGACCAGATGTATGAACGAAGCAAAAAGAGTATGTAAAGATGGCAGGTGGCGTTATGTAGTTTCTGTCTACCCCTATAGAAAGAAGGCGTAAGTTTATGTACTATCGCGGACGTGCATATCTGAACACCGCAAGGACTATTCCTGCTTGCAGCACTCGGCCGCTACAGTAACGCTTACCTACTAAAAAAAAGGTGCGATAAACAGATGTGGTCATCGTGCGCACGGGATTTTTATTTCAAAGTGGTTAGTTATGCGTGACCGCGATGGTACGTATGTAGGTTTACGAAGTTTAAATCATCTCAATTTATTACCATCAGGCTTTCATCGAGATCTCAGTGCTGTCGGCCGCAGCCTTGGCCACCACAATTTCGTTCTTCCCCATCAGTCACAAGGCTGGGTTCCTCATGCTGCCGTACCTGGCATGGCTGGGTTATGCCAGCTCCTTGTCTTACTACATCTGGAGGAACAACCCGAAAACAGACGGCCCCACAGTCCGTGAGATTAAGGATGAGAAGAGCCAGTGAAGGTTTGTATTTTTTTTCTATTGGTATTTCTTATTACTTTAGAAAAAAGAGGATGAAGATTCCCTAATCGAGACGATATTTACGAAAGTCGGTGGCAATTTTTATTTATAGAAACAGAATTCCGAAACTGTTTGAGATCGATATGAGTGTGCTTTCATACTCGTAAAATACATTCTGCTTTAATGGGATAAGTTTTATATTTATTTGCCTCTCTTTTGTAAATTTTGTTTGCCTTAATCGTAGCGTTTTTTCTTACTTTCTTTTATTGTTCTTTTGACGAGGCATTTGCATTTGTTTTGAAAGATTTATTTTTGCACAACCCAATTTTTTTAAATTTTACGTTATTATTTCCTAGAATACCCGTGAAATTTCGCGGATTTGTACATAACTTTTTAAGTAGTCGAGATTTTTAATTTATATTCTTTATGGCACATAATTAGGTCATGAGCTATCCGAATATTAAAAAAAATATTTGGCCTAGGTATAAGGGGCATCCCCCTTTAGACCATATTTTTTTACACGAAGTGTATAGAGTGCCGCTAGCGGCACTTTATCCCTGTCGGATAAAGTGCCTTTACTTGCGGCACTTTAGTGGCGCTGCCTCGGCCGGGCTAAAGTGCCGTAAGCATTGCATTTTCACTGTCACTTGTTATTTTGTTTGATTGTTGACGTTAGTTCGCTGCCCTTTATATTGATTGATCGTGTGAAGAGAGGCTAAGTTGAATTCCTTTCATCTATAGCCTGCTAAACTTAAGTGCAGCCACAATCATGCCTAGGCATAGCAAATAAAAATGGCTGAAAGATAGGTTAGGTTAGAACTGTGACCGTGACCACACAACGGGGTCCGTTTAGGCACAAGAGAATGTATTTTTTTTGGAATGTGATGTTTTCCAGCGAACTAACCGCAACAATCAAACAAAATAACAAGTGACAGTAACTCAGTGACAGTGACAATGACAATGCAATGGTTACGGCACTTTAGCCGGGCCGAGGCCGCGCTACTATTATGCCGCTAGCGGCACTTTATCCGACACGGATAGAGTGCCACTAGCGGCGCTCTATACACTGCCTTTTTTATATCTATCTAAACATTTGAGATTAGTGAACATTGATTCGCTGTGGCAATTTATATTGATGTATACCTACTCATCGTTTTCTTCTTTTTCAGATAATAATCAACAATGAAAAGCGCTTAATAACTTAACTATTTTCTTAAGTCTTCGAACAACAATGTGTTCTTAGTTTTAGAAGCATATTTCACGCAATAAGTGCAATTTCTATAAACTTATATTTTAAGTAATAAGTAGGGTGATAGCTTTTCGCTATTGATAAGGTCTTGGGTAGCAGTTGAGACAGTGAATTTCATTAAATCACCTGGAGTAGGGTTCCTTATGAACCTTGGCGGGGTTAAATGCAGCCTTTCGGGGCTTAATGCGGCCTTGAAGGGTTAAATGCAGCGTTTTGGGGCTAAATGAGGTTAGTAAAGCTTAATGCGGTCTTTCGGGGCCTATTATAACTTTTTGCTGCTTAATACGGGTTTTCCGAGTTCGTGCGACCCGTTATAGTATTATTATTTGACGCTCAAAACATACTTATATTTATTCGCACAAAGAACATCAATTCGCCTTCCACAAAAGTTTTAGGGGTCCGTAACAAAAAGTATATCGGAAAAACCCTTTTATAAAGGTAGATTTATTCTTAATTCACTGTCTTGTTCATGTACTAAACTGTTGTATAACATTTTATAAATACACACAACTTTGTGAATTTAATCGTTGTATACATAATAACAGTATTTGTATCGCATTTACCTATCAATATAAAATATTGTCTTAGAAACGCAGACTATCATTCTCAATGTATAAACAATAATAATATTTTGCAATTATTAGAAATACATTTTAACAACGCATTTATTCTAGAAATTATAGAGGAATAGATTTTTTGTGGGTAGTTTTGCATTTATTAGGTCAGCGTTAGAAGAACCTTTATTGTTCCAGCGGTAGTTAACACAGCTTGCGGTGAGAATCCTAAATTGGAAAATAATTTATAGATTTTTTTCTTTCGTTTATCAAATGGTTATTTCTTACGTTATTAAGTGTTTAATCTGTCAAGTCAATTTTGAACTTGGAATACCGCAATAATCACGACAATAAACTTACAAATACCCACAATAAATGTTGTATTCTTATTAATGTACCCTCAAATAACAAAGTTGTTTTTATTTATCTGTATTTTAGATATAAGATGAAAGTGTCCTTGAAATCACAAATTATTTAATTTTTATGCATTCCTGGATTGCATTTACCTTCATATATTTTTGAAACCAAATCGTAAATTATGTAGTAGGTATTGGAAAAGTACATTCTTTGTGTAAATTGTAGATTTATCTAATATTTATTGTTTGGAGTTATTTATTGTCTATCAATAAATTACTGAAATATTATGGTGTTGTATTTATTTTATCTCTCCATGTACCCTTACGCCATAATAAGGTTAACAAACTTCTTCAATCCAGCGTATCCAGGATCTTGAATCCAGCGTTACAAGAAGTCTGGCCAGCATCTATTTTTCAAGCCTGGGGCTTCTCAAGCCGTCCTCGTCGTCACATAGATTTTTTTTTGTTCTGTAACTTCTTGGTACCTAGTATTGTAAATTTGTAATTCGTAAATGCACGAATCGGAAATTATTCATATAATTTCCTTTATTTATACCGTGTCCAGAGCTCAAGCATTGAGAATCCCACCGGGACAAAACACTCGGGATGATGTTAGTACTAGCACGCATGTGCGTTAGGACGGAACAAGCCAGAGGCACTGCAATATCGCGGCAGCCCCATCAATATTACCAAGAAGTTTGTTTTATACAAGCGTCCAGTGATTTGGATATTAACTGAATTTTTCCGACTCGTTCCGGATGCACTCCATCAGAAGTTCAGAACCCGGTAAGTGTCTTCCACTGTAATCCACTCTGGACAATATAGTAAATCGCCTTTTAAAACATTTCTAAAAAGAAAGATTACGGTCTTATCCCTTCTTACCGATCGTTTTTGATGCAAAAAGCATATCCACGTAAAACCCTTGAAACTATTATCGGACATTTAAAACTAATGGCACTATAAATACGTCTTATCTCTTCGAATTGTAACTCTAAGCCGTTGAGATAAAGTCTGTTTTTGCACAAAAACTCGTCACAGAAGGATTAGCTGCTTAGATCTGATGTCGCAACTTTGATTTATTTGGTCCGTACTATTGGAGCGATGTTTTAGTTTCGCTAAGTGGGATCATGGGGATCGGGAAACACGCTAAGTGGCGATCTTATGGCTACTCAAACTATGGGAAGTGGAGATAAAGTTTTGTAGGAGAAGCTTCCCGTGGAGGGATCTTCCGGAGTTCTCTATCGTTAACTTATTTATTTTTGTCGTCCAGCAGAATTGTTCGCGGTATTGATACCTACTTATATATAATATAATAGGTAAAATTCATGTTTAAATAGGTTACCTACAAAGATATAAACATGTCTAGATAGGCAGTCAAAGCTGTGAACTCTTCGAAAAAGATAGCGTCCAACTGTTGGCCAGTAAATGCACGCACACTAGAAAATCACAATGACAGCATAATGACGTGGCGCGAGTGTCAGACGTAGCTGTCACGCACTCCACCATAATACAGTTGGCTTGTTTGTTTTAGCTCTTTTGCAGCGCGACACTTATCTAGAAATATAAGTAATCAAAGGTTACCTATTTAAATATTAAGTTTAATAACTAATTATTCATTATTTAAAAAAAATGGTAGGTACGTAGGAATGAGATTGTAGTTCTGACTAGGTAGGTACTTGTACCTATATTTTTAGTTTGTTGCCTATTTTCTATCAAGCTACTAGTATCGATATTATTAATGTGTAAAAAGTGGTCGCAGTCGAAACCCATAGAGACCTTGGTGTTGTTTCACAAAATTATCAGTCGATCCTTTTATTATATAGTAGGGGTAAAGATGGAAGGAATGAGTTGTTGAGGGAAGGATTATGGCCATTTCTCCGTTTGACAGGGGCCAAGTTTTTAGTGGCCTCGATGCTATTAGTATTCAGATGTAACTTTAGGTTTGACTGTTTGGATTTTATCTGTGAAATTGTAGTACCTACTTATTCGAAATTTCAAAATATTTTGTCCGTACCGTCGCAAAATAAAAATAAAAACACATAAACCTACAAGGGCCCTTATGAAACGTCAGACGCTATTTGCACGGTTCGAAATTGGTCGTTTCCTATGGAGAAGAGCCGGCAAGAAACTCCACGGTAACTCTTTTAAAAATAAATGGTTTTTACAAACCACCACCACCACCTATAACTTGTATGTGTGGTGCAAACTGTTAATGTAAGTTGGTTTTTTAATAAATAAATAAATAAATGTTTTCAAATTACAGTGTTAATAGGTAGGAGAGGACAGTGCAGGCCTATCAACAAGTAGGTACCAGGTACTTAGCAAAATAGAAAATGGTCCACAGATCTACAGTCTGTTATAAATACAACGTTCTCACATTCACGAAATCTAAAAGAAAATAATCTATACGTATAAAACATAAATAGAATAATAAAAATAAAGACCTATTGACATGATCGGCACTACAGGTGCTGTAACATATCTAATTTAATAAAAAAATAGAATATTGCAGGTATACAGGATGGCATGGTATAAATTTTTGCGTCGATGTCCCTGCCTGTATAATGTCAAATAATGAAAAAAAAATATGTCAAGGAAGTATGTAAAAAAGGTAAAATAAAATAATCATCGTAATCTGGGAGCAGCTAATAGACATTTACATAATTATGCCGTTATTTTCGTGTTTTGTTCTTTCTTCGCGTCATGCTTACTGCAAATAAACTTATTTCATTTCTATTTCTTTTTCTTAATAAGGTACCAAGGAAGCCAATTTGGCGGGTGCGTCTCATATCATATAAAGTTATTTGGTATATTTTCATTTCAATAACATTTACAAGATGTAAAATATACTTGAGAATACCAACTGTTGATATAATTTCTTTACATATAACATTAATATATTCTAAAACTTATTTCGTATAACGTTATTGGATATAACGTTTATTTAATCGAAAATCATTAGGTCTATCGTTTAAAATATATATTGATGGTATTAACCATCAATATGGCTAACACTCCGATTCAGAGCAATGCGACTCGGATAGGTTAGGTTAGAAGGCTAAGGTGGGAGCGGCCGCCGAGCGCCAGATCCCCTCTTTCGTTGGTGAATCATTTGGGTAAGGTTGGGTTAGAACAGTGACCTGTGGCGGAATGGCGGGACAGGCTTTCGCGCCCTACCGCCGGCCTCGACGTCGTCGAGGCGGTCCGGCCGGTGCTCGAGCGCTGGCTCGGGAGGAGGCACGGCTCCCTGTCGTTTCGGGTGACGCAGGTGCTCTCGGGGCATGGTTGCTTCGGGAAGTACCTGTGTCGCATAAACAAGGAGCCGGACGCCCGGTGTCACCACTGCGTCGACTGCCGGGGACACGGCGCGGCACACGCTGGCAGAGTGTGCCGCTTGGGAGGAGCCGCGCCGTGCCCTCATCTCAGGAGTAGGCAGTGACTTGTCGCTGCCGGCCGTAGTGAACGCTATGGTCGGCGGCGCCGAGTCTGCGGAAAGGGAGAGGGAGATCTCGTCCACTCACCCGGCCCGCAGCAGGCGCACCGGGCGTCGGCGGAGGGCGGACAACGCCCTCTTCCGGCCCCCCTAAATGGGTCCAGGGGCGACGGACTCGGGGACGTCCGTCGCCCCCCACTCATCAGGACCCGAGGTGGCGGCGCGTAGTGTTCCACGCGCGCCCCTCTGAGACGTCGCGGGGGAGTCAAACACCTCACTCCCCCCCTGACCCGAGAGGTGGCCCGCGGTGGCGGGCCGGCACCGGCCGGGGGTTGCGGAAGATTCTTTCGTTCCCGCGACCCCCCGGCGTAGGTGTGAGTCGGAACACCGGGGTGGTTTTTAGTCAGTAAGAGTCTGACAGACCCCTCCGCCCGCCCCAGGGCGGAGGACATCCTTGAGGATTTTCCACACCGGAACAAAAAAAAAAAGAAAAAAAAAAAAGAACAGTGACCTGCCCAGTGACGATCTATTGTTGATGAATCTTGCTCAGTAAAATAAATTATTATGTTATATAATAATTTATATAGAGCAAGATTATACACACAAAGTGACAACGAACAATGATATTTGTTAAGCTACCTACAGGCTACAACTTATGAATAATTAGACTAAGTTACAAAGTGTATGTATGCAATTTTGCCTAGGCGTTTTTATCATATTAGACTAAATATGTTTTATGTGTTTTGCGTGGTATATCAAACGATTTTATATTCAATGTATGTTGAATACAAATTTTATAAATTAATTTTTATAAGCATACTTATAAAATAAAATTATAGATTCAGTTGTTATATCTTGTAAATATTAGACATTTTGTAATTATATCATATATCACTTACCCAATTTGGCCGGTTCAAAAAAATTTTTTTTTGGTAATTTATAATCTAAACCTATTGTTGCATTACGTGTTAGATTATTTTATGTTTAGATTCACTTACCCACTGTTTTGACTAGGTATATACCAAATTGGAAAAGAGTTTTGATATTGTTTTGAATATTTTGCATTCCGTGAGGTAAAATGTATCGGAACTATTTATAAAAATTACATCATAATTATCTGTATACCTACATTATATCGTTGGTTAAAAGGTAAAACTCACTAACTACATGAGCGAATCTTTACGAACTTAGCTTCGTTCTCAGTGTTCTAATTTATATGTACCTATTATTAGTCTATGCTAAGTGTGGCCTGCGCTTAAGAATATTTGTAAACGAACAAAAGATGTTGATAATTTTGATTTGCTTTATGTAATTAATATTCATGCTTTTATCTACTACGAGCTTCTGCCCGCGACTTCGTTCACGTGAAAGTCGACAAGTGAAATTTTTGGTAAAAATCACTTTTTTTATTTACTTGTTTATACTTTTCACACTCAAAAAAGTACAAAGGCGGACTTAATGCCTTAGGCATTCTCTACCAGTCAACCAAGGGTGGTGTAGAGATTAGATGGCAGGTGCTCTATTTGAGAGGAACAAAGAAAAATAATTTAAAAAATATATTCTAATGCATTATAACTAAAATAGATACAACAATACATAAATAGGTTACAAACAACTTTTTTTCATTCTCGGCACTAATTCGGCGTAATCTTTCATAGGAAAAACTCAATAACTGTACTGATTAAGTACTAAAGTTTTCGAGTTACGCATTTAGAAAAATACGTAAGTAAAGTTTTTAAGAAGATTATCGAGAGGAAAAAAACATTATACATTTCACAAAACTGATATTATTGAAAAATTGCCTGAACCTGATGTACCTACCTAAATGAAACTGAAATTGCAGATTAAGTTAAGCCTAATCGTAAATTTTTGATTCATTTTGTATCAATTTCATAATATTAATAGTTTTGAATGTTAGGTACTTATTTTATTTTAACTTCATTAAGTACGCACCTACTAAACGTTAAAAGCCGAGTAGTGTAAGATGAGTCCTAACAAAAAAATAATCATTAACTACATTTTTTCTTCTAAACTAGTAATTTATTGTTCCTTTTAAATCGATTTTCAGATGAACAGTCATAATAACTAGCTTTTATGTAAATATCAAAAGATTCAGCTAAGGACTTTTTTTTTCAGGCCGAAAAATGTATTAAAATGTCATTATCTTCTAATTCTTTAAAAACACTTAATGACTTTTGCCTTTAAACCAACGATATGCAAATAAATGATTTATATTTCTATTTCTATCGTTGCATTAACGTACAATAATGTAAATAAATTCAAATTCCTATACTTACAATAAACAATTTATTAGCATATTAATAGAAAACAGAATAAAACTAAAACATTAAATAAATATTTTTTCCTTCAACACCTATCTAAAACGCAAACAATGCAGAACCGTGTATACAATACAATACAACACAAATTCAATACATTGATTTCACTACAATACTGTTCAACACAGCACAGTATTAGGTATGTAAATGATTATCATAATGCTTTAAATAATCTTCTTCCTTGTAGCTAATAAAAGGTGTGATTCTTTGTAAAATTTCACAATAAACCCATGATTTATCGACGGATATTGTTAATCGGAGTGTATTGATTATTTTTAAGGAGTGTTATTAATGCGTTTATTTTCCATGAATTTTCTTTTATGTCAGCCTGTAGAGGGAGACTTCTGAACATAATTTGAATTATCATCAGCCTTAAAAGAAGCCATACTGAAATGTTTAGTCAGGGATATTAATTATTTCTCAAATTGGCTTACCGTGTCAATTGGTCGTGCTAGAGCCAGTTTATACAACTGTCGAAAAATTATAGTTGTGATCTATGTCTACGTTCAAGGGATTGGTTTCCACACTTAGTCCTTCAAGTGGATCATTGTGAGTGGGCCATGGCGGCCGTCGGTGGTTATTCCAACCAGCACCTCCCTCCAGAAGTTGATTAGGTCTCCTGGTCTATTCAGGAAATAAGGCGTAATGTTATGTTATCTTTGTGTATGTATGTAACCAACTTTACAACCTTTATAAAAATCTACTACTAAGTACTGCATAATACCTAAGAATGTTGCAAGATCCTACTCTGGCTATTTAATTTAATCCCAAATATTACTAGACAAGCTAAGTTTTTCACTTTTGATCATCACCAAAGTACGAAAGATATCAGGGATTAATAAGAATTAAGGATATTGCCCTGTGATATAAACTAGTTAAGCTAGGAAAACATTACACGAACGAGTCGTATAACAAATGGTGCCGACGTGTAAACAATTTATTTTTTCAAAGTTGCGTTTCCTTAGTACTGCAGTTGACTGGAGAATCTTGGTCTAAAAACCAAGTGGCCAGGATTATTCACCAGCAACTTGTTTTGAAATATAAACTTGTGGATTCAGAGGTACCGTATTACAAGTATGCGCCCGACCCAGTTCTCGAAAAATGTCACGTTGTACTGGGATCGGTCTATCATTACTGTCAGGAATATTATAGACAATAAGTCTTATATGGTGGTGATAGACCGATTAGCGCGCCGCGCAATGATAGTCGATGTTACCATTCCACATGACGGGAACCTCGTGAAAGCTGAGAAAGAGAAACAAATAAAATATCTCGACTTAGCACACGATGTCGATAACGACATGTGGAATGTGAGCTTGGCTATCATTGTGCCGATTGTCATACCGGCCAATGGCCTGATGGGCAAAAGCCTCAACCCACAAGTCTCGAGACTCTCTTAGGCGATTGGATCAAGGGCTTGATACAGAAGGCTAAAGGCCAAAAACAAAGGCAAGGCAAGGCAAAACAAAGGCAACACAACAAACACTACACAACACACACAAAGGCAAGGACAGGCTAAGGGGGGGCTTCTCGATACGGCTCGCATCGTGAGGAGGTTCTTTTTTTTGGAGCCCTAACCACCGGTAGCATGGACACTGCTCCCGACACCGGCGGAATACAATTTTTATATGTTTTTAATAATTTTTTTAAGAAGTATTTGCATTTCTTAAAATAAAATAAAAAAGTTTTTATATGTTATCTATGTTCAAGGGTTTGGTTTCCGCATTGAGTCCTTCCGGTGGATCATTGTGCGTGGGTCATGGCGATCGCCGGTGGTTATTCCAACCGGCCCACCTCCCTCCAGAAGTTGGTTAAGTCTCACTCATATCTCTAAAAGATCTGGGTGTCACTGGTTTCTGTTCTGATCTGGGTGACTTGTGATTGCTGTGCATTCAAAGAGCACATGCGCAACGGTTTCCTGAGCCTCCATGCATGCCCTGCACAGAGGAATGTCCGTTATGTGTGGAAGAGTTTGTTAAGCGAGCAGTATCCCCGTCACCAGGCGAAGGCCGTACTTGTCCAGGCGTAATAAACGCTTTGCTTCTCGCGAACCATTCGCATTCAGTCTCAGTGCATATGATTCGCGACTATATCAGGTAAATATATACCTGGTCGCGAATCATATTTCGATCATGATGCAACCTGACACTGACCTGCAAATTGCAAAAAACGTAAGAAAATTTGAATTTCGCGGACATCAACTGTGGATTCACCTTAAACTTCATTAATAGAGCTTGCATATAATAAATAAATCTCGATGTTTTGACAATTGTCAAGTCGTAGAAACCGACCTGCGAAGCAGAGGCAGGTCGCTTGTATTTAAATATATAAAAAATAGTAATAAATTAATAATCAAAGTTTCTCTGTACATAGGTAGGTATCTGACAACCATTCAAAGTGTCTTAGAGTACGGGAGGCAGTTTTTATTATAGGAGTACAGCCGGTCGATTCTGTAAAAATATCACCGTGAAACTTAGGTGAAGTGAGCTGTCAATAGTGTTTATCCCTAGCATCCTGCCGGTCGATTTGTGACAGTGACAGCTCACTTCACGCTCACTTCACCTAAGTTTCACGAACAGAATCGACCGACTGATTAGAAGGGATCTCGCGCACTTTGGTACACACACTAGACTTTTATTAGTAGCTTTTGTGTACATGATAAATTATTCAGATTTGTTACAGTTGTAATGGCAATCATGTCATTTTGTTTAAAATAGGTTTTTATTTTTATTAATTCATTCATGTTAACTAATATATATATAATAACTGCGAAAGTGAGTTTCTTTGTTACGCTTTCACGCTAAAACGGCTGAACAGATTTGGATGAAATTTGGGACACGGGTAGACCATGACCTGGAATAGAACATAGGATACTTTTTATCCCGATATTTCCACGGGATCGAGCCTTATGCGGGTAAAACTAGTCTTTTATAATACTTAGATCTATTTATGTTGTAGGCTTAGTGGACAGAAGATTTGTTGACCATTTTCTATTTTGTTAAGTATCTGGTACTTGTTGAAAGTCTCACTGTCCTCCCATACCTATTAACAATGTAAGGAAAAATGGTGAAGGGTGGGCGTTTTGGGGGACTGTTTTATGTAATTTTGAAGTTCGAAAAGTGCTGTTTCTCAGCCTAGTTCCAATAAAAAATATAAAAAAATCTTTATTTCGGATAAGCAACATCCATATGGGTTAGTAAACAAAAAGATAACTTATATCTATGTTAGTAAACTTATTATCTATTTGGAAACAAGGCTGTTGTTCGAGATACATCTTCGAACAACATCACCTAACATAGGAGAATCGGACCTCCCCGCTATGGTCTTGTGATGACGATGGAGTTGAAGCTTTCCCGCACTCTGCCGAGCAAAGAGGCAGATTTCTATCTAACGATAGCGTGGAAGCCATCGACGCGTGCTTGTGCAAACATACCTGATGCAGTGCAGAAATCCAATACGCCCTATCAACACCCTGAACCCGTTACTATATTGGACCCGTATGGCGCTGATAGCCCGCTGAGTATAGTCGGTCCACAGGCTGCACGTGTAAAACACTTGGCAATAAGCTTTAAAAAGCGTTATCTTGACTACCTACCTACTATCCAAGATGTTACATCGGACTGCCAGCGCCCTACGTTCCCTCAATATCCCACAATATGCAATATCCACTTGGTCATTAAGGTCGTCGGTTACATAATGCCCCAAGTAGTTGAACTGGTACACTCGCAATATGTTATTTAGTTGACATGACTTTTGAATTTATTTGAAAATATTGTAAAAGCCAATAGAGAGAGTAACCGTAGATTTTCTTGCCGGCTCTTCTCCATAGGAAACGACCAATTGGAACCGTGCACCTAGCTTGTGACGTTTCATAAGTGCCCTTGTAGGTTTATGTGTTTTTATTTTTATTTTGCGACGGTAACGACTCCGGCCAGTCGTACCCGGTCTGCGGCTAGTTGGCCGTTGTGACCAAGTCTCAAATCATTTCGGAAACAACCAAAGCCTACAATTTATGAGCATGAGGTGAGGATGCAAACGGGTCTACCCTTTATAGCAGAACTTTTTATGTCATAATATTATTTCGCATAACAGCGGATAGCTTTAAGTTAATTTCGCAGAAAATCGTTTGGCATACACTTATATATCATACATTCAAAACTCATAATTTTGTAAGTCAGAATAATGTTTAGGCATAAACTTCATATCCATAATAATTAAAAAGTAGAACTATCATATCGCAGAAAGTACACAAACAAGCATACACCATGCACGTAACAAGCATGCAATATGCAGTAGGCATGGTTTCTGTCACGGCTCCGGCGCTACGGGGCTCCGGCGGTCCCACGCGAGCTTATCGACGCAGATGGTTTTAACACTCACCACCGCAGCTTCGGCTTGCCGGCTAGGCAGGCCAGCCTCAGCCGCGGCGGAGCGTTAAAACTACCTGCTCCTCAGCTCGCGGGCCGCCTCGCCCCTCCCCGCCTACGCGGGCTTAAATTACACTCTAGGGGTAGGGCAGACAAGACTACGTGGAGTCGGTTTTGCAGCCATTCGTTTTTGTCACTAACTTTTGTAGCACAAAATATTGACTTTTTATGAAATATTATAATTTTATAGGTAGGTTAAAAATAATATATTATAGAAATGGTAATATGCATTTTTGAACGCCTCCGGCTCTAAAAAAAATCACGGCGTAAGGAAAAACAAGTACCACGCATGTGGAGTCGCCATGATCAAATTCAATTTTAATTTTGTCAAAATTATTATTAAATTTAGTTATAGAATCGCTTTAATATTGTCATAACCAAATTAAGGAATTTTAGTGATAGTTTAGTTCGGTGTACAAGAGGATCGGCACCACTACTCGTATTTATATAAAACCCTTACCTCAATGTTATTGAATGTCTAAATGTATTTAAATGCATCTAACACCAAATTGTAGCATTTTTATATTGATTGTTATATATATTTTAAACGAATATACACAAAAAATCCAGACTATTCTTAACGGTACCTACGTAACTTAAGAAAATATCATCTATAGGATCCAAACTGTTTAAGCGATCACTACGCTCGATCTTTAGGCGTGTGTGCGTGAACGGTGCTCACAAACAGCATCGCAATGAATTTAGCTAAACTCTGTCCAGTGAATTTTGTGCACGGACTCTTAAGCAAAATAAATTCCGGAGCATCAAGATTCTGCCAGATAGAGGGAACCCGATTTATACTCGTAGGTAGGTACCTACTTTCACCCTGAAATTGTTTCGGCATTTCTTCTCTGGGGTTGTTAGATAGGAAATGTCAACGAATGTCGATGTCGATGTGTAGCTTATTATTATCCTATTTACAGAATAAACAATTTTATTTTATAACACTATTCTATAAATACAAGCCACACAACAACAAAAAATATTTTTAAAAGTAGATGATGTCGTTGTAACATTATAAATCAACAACTTTTTTTTGCCGAATCTTAAATTCAACCCTCCAATAGTACTGAACCTGTAAGAACAGCAAAACAAGATGCCCCGAATGCCCCGACCCTTTCAAAATATACAGGACTATGTTAGAGAGGGTCCCATTTAGCATTCCACAGTCTCAAGTACTATTTTTATTCATAATTAGGACCTTCCTTCACAAGTGGGTCCGACCTGGCAACGCGCCTTAATAATCTAAGCATACTCAGGGTTTTTAAACAGGTTTTTCTTGTTTTTGGGGTATATGTATTTTAACATCGGAAAGTTTTGGTGGGGTGGTGAAAACGAAGGGTTGAATAGGTTTTTGACTATGATATGGTAGAGTGTTAATAAGTTGGTGCAGTATTTTTAGGAATTAAGGTCTTGTCGATATGAAGTAAGAATACAATGAATAAAAACAAATGTCTACAACAACATTTATCATAGTCATCATCATAATCATTTCTTTATTTGTGTAACATAGGTAGTGAATACAGTTCTTAAATTAAAGATATAGGTCGCTATGTTATGCCAAGAGGCGTACAAATATGGTTGCATGCGAAATAAGAACAATAAAACAATTTCTACAGTCAAAGGATAAATAAACAATCATAAATTACAATTAGTCACAATATTCAATTAAAAATTGTTTCTCCAGTCAAATAAATAAATAAGTCTACTTTAATTTATCATTCAGAAATTCATCAGTCGTATAATAACACTTTTCAATTAATAATAGTTTTAATTTTTTTTTGAATTGTGTTACTTTCAAATTTTTTATGACATTTGGTAATTTATTGTAAATGCGCGGTGCCATGCCTAAAACGCTCTTTCTCACTAAGGCAGTCTTACAACACTGATTGCTAAAGGAGTTTGCGTATTGGCTACGAATCGCAACATCTCGTGACGTTGACACTTTTTCGAATAATCTTATGTTTGTCTTGACGAAAACACTAATTTCAAAAATATATAATTTTAATTAGGGTAGGGTAAATATTTTCAGCGATTCAAAGAATGGTACACAGCTATCATCAACTTTCAGACCACACATTGATCTTATGCACCTTTTTTGTGCCTTTAAATCGATATCTTTATCGGTAGAATTGCCCCAAAAAACAATACCATATCGCAAAATTTAGTTGACACATGATTGGTCAAATCTTATCTTCTGTTTGCATTCTATTGAATACTATAATAATAGGTATATAGCTAGGTACTCGTGACGGACCAGTGGTTAGGCCTCGCCTCTCAAGCACGAGGTTGTGGTTTCAAATCCGGGTAAGTACCTACCAATGTGACTTTTCAATTCATATTTACTTTCTGAGTTTATCTTGAACATTACTTATAGCAATGAAGGAAAAACATCTTGAAGAAACCTGGATTTATTTTTATTATAAGTCTGATATGCCAACCCATCTTGAGCAAGGTGATCAATGCTCGTGCATTCTCTGTATGAGAAGAGGCCTTTGCCCTGCAGTGGGTCAGTAATAGGCTGATATTATTATTTGTGCCCTGCTGTTTCAGCCGCATAAGTCTCGATCTCGTAGGATCTCGCAGGCTGTCTTTGCTATCGTGCAGTCGGGGAAAGAGGGGTCTTTCCTCGACTATAGCGAAGACAGGGTTATGTTTTTACTAAATCTTTGTCAAATCTTCCTACAGCCGAGGGAAACAAGGGCTGTCACCCACAAAATAACACTCTAATTTCTTCCCACCCGAACATACTTTAAATTCAGACCCAGAACATCCACATAAATCACAATATATGTGGGCTTTGTTAAGATTAAATAATTACGTGAATTATAATGTGGAATTACACAGGATTACACATAATTCTATTAAGGTTGAAATGTTTTTCGGTGAAACCTTAGACCCGCACAAATGCCCCTCAAAAAAAAAATACTTGGCTTGTTTTCGACTTTTCTAGGACATCAGCACGCTATGACTTTATGGACCTATGCAGTCAATCATGAAAGAAACTAAAGATAGAAAAAGTATTTATTGAGAAAAATATATTATTATTAAGTATTAATTTATTCTATTTTTTTTTATGACATATACAAGAACGGTTATTTTATCCAACTTTCAACTATATTCAATAGCTAAGCGGTTTCAGGACTGCTTTACATATTTGTGGTTGTAATTTCGGTCCAACTATTGATCATTTCTGTGAATCTTTTTTTAAACATTTTGTATGGTCATCTATGGTTATAATAAAAATAGATATCTATTGTTATGTGACTGCTAATGAGGAATCTCGTGTGTTTACAGTCTACTGTTATATTATTATAGTGATAGCCGTTCGTCAGGAATAATGCATCAGTAAGCGTATCAATGTTGTGCCATCAGGTACTATAGTATATAGGCAAGTTTTGTAAAAAAAAAAAAAAAAATTTAGTTTATTGTGGTGTTTTCCGAAATCCGCGTGAACGAAATCGCGGGCAGAAGCTAGTGTATTGATAAAATAACTGAACTGGTATCATAGCGCATTGTAGCGTGTAACTTTGTGGACGCGTGTCACTGCTCATCAGCGCATCAGACTGCGCACGCGACGCTCACTATGGACGACGATGACACAAGTATTTCCAGCCCTGAATCCTTGGAAGATCTCGTTGATGACACAAGTATTTCCAGCCCAGAATCCTTGGAAGAACTCGTTGGTAACCCTGGGTTCCTCATTATGAATTTGACTTTGTTCGTGCTGACTCTCGCGGCAGCCATGTACGGAGTGACATCGTGGTGCGTGGTCAAGAAGTTCCGTCATTTCAGAAACTATGTGATTCTCAGTGTAATTATGGCAAACGTGCTAGTGACTTTATTCGATTTTCTACCTTATGGGGAATTGTCCGATAATCTTTTATTTGAAAGTATTTCAAGTATACATGAGTATTGTGAAGAATCGTTTTATTGTTGGTTACTAGTGTTTAGCTACATATTATATGTTGACTTTGTAAAAGTTTTTAGTCTTGACATTCGTAGGAGGTACCTTAAGAGTAGCCTATTTGCGTGGGGTCTACCTTGTGTAACAGTCTTATTGATAACTGTTCCTACGGATTATTATTATTACTCTGACGCGAGAGAAACAATAACAACGCGAATTTTATTTTTTCTCTCTGATTCAAAGTTATTTATACCCCTAGCGATTACCATAGTTATGTATGTAAGAGTTTTATATTGTTTGAGCCGCGGTAGTGAAGCTGGTGGGAGTATATCTGTTAACAAATGGCGTTCCTTATACATAGCTACGTTGATTTTTTTACTCAGCAATATAATAGTTTTACCTTATATAATAATTACGCAATTTGGTGTAAAGATATTGACCATTAATGTTTTAACTGAATTAGGAGCTATCTTGAACATAATAGCATTATCTGTGTATTTCATTATGTTAAAGCGTAATCGGGAATTATGGCGAGAATTTCTGGATAAGAGATCAAGACAAAAGGTGGCTCGAAATGAAGTGCGTATGTTCAATATACTTGAACAACATGTTTGAGGATAATACCTTAATTAGTTTAACCGCTAGAATAAAAAAGAATGAAATAAAGTAGTAGGGTTAGAAGCAAAGTACAAAAAGCAAATGAGTAATGTTTGTAACCTGTTTCGTTAAACGATTGACCTTTACCCTCCAAGATAAACATGGTTCCAACAATAACCATGTAAATAAACTAGACTATGTAGACCAGAGGGCTGGCTCGTTCTTTGGCAAAAATAATTAGCATTGCCATTCAACGTGGCAATGCTGCCAGTCTTCTGGGCGCGTTTTCGGATGAGAGCAATGCGGACGAGTACTTCGACGCTTTAGTGCCTTTCATACGTCCCGGTTGCCGGGTAGCCAGTGCTTGGTACGTCAGTCGGTTTTGTGTATGCCATGTACGTTTTCTTTCACACATACCGGCGAAGGATAACGTACATGGCCCATCCGGGTACCCGGCACCGGCTATCCGGCAACCGGGACGTATGAAAAGGCACTAAGTGTCCTTTTATTGTGTATTCATTTGTATAGTTAGTTAGTTGGTCATTTAATTTAGTGTTAGATTGTATATAAGATATTTTGTCATCTATGGTTAGGTATAATAAAAAGTAAAGAAATGAATGTCACATGCGTGTCGGATTCGTAGATAAAACAATAGTTAGAATATAATGTATGCCATCTGGATTATTTAGCACAATAAATATAAAAATATAAAATTGTATTTATTGTGCTAGACACAATAAATACAATTTTATATTTTTACCGAGAAAGATGAAGATCGTTTTACCCTCACCGCCCTGTCTCAAAAATCCACCTTATAAATGTATCCATTCAATCATCCAACAAATTCATCGATTCGACTGTCATGAGCCATTGTCCCGTGTTATAGGGATTAGCCCAGTGGTCGGCAAACTCATTAGTCAAAAGAGCCAAATCTCAAAACTATATAACGACTAATATTTCTTCTGAGAACCAATCCTTTTTGTGTGTCCAAACTGTATCAATACACTTCTCTTAATCCTTAAAACTCCTCTTTCACTCCACAACGCTTTGAAAAATTTACTTGGTAAGAAGTAGGATGCCTTCATTATCATCATCATATGGGGTGATAATAATACGATGAAGGCATCTTACTTATTAGCAAGTTAACCTTGACACAGATACAGTAAATCATAAATTTTCGATGTCCCGTTAATTTTTGGTGAAAATAGTTCGGAAATAAATCTTTGAAATATAGTTTCAATTATTAATTAAACTTGATATCTTGCTTGATGACCGACACCTCGACCCCCGCGCGTATCTACGCTTGCACTCGGCAGTAGTAGCAGTACATTAAATAACGAAGTTAAATAAAAGGAAAACTATCACTGTAACAAGTTACCGAGTAATAATCGACTCACTTACATTAGCAGTTGGAATGTATCGGAGAACATGTTTTTCAACTACAATGTTAAGTTTGTTCTTGGGATAACTTCATCCCGACTACGGAACCCTTCATTGTGCGGGGTCCGACACGCACTTGGCCGGTTTTTATGATTATACTTCTATAAATAAATATTTGTAACAGCCGCGAATCATACTAAAATCAACATCCAACTTGATACTGACCTGCAAATTGCAAAAAAACCGTAAGAAAATATGAATTTCTTGCGTGACACTGAAGCCGTTTAGCCTTCAGTCACCTCGAAATTGTTCGTATTTAACTTGCAATGTTCTTATGTAAGATTTCCGTTTCAAAATTTGCAAAGGATTTTTCAACCACTTTATTCGATTGAGCTGAAATTTGGTATACTTCTGTAAGTTTGGTGACAATGCTATATTATGGTACTTACCATCGAGCTGATCTGGTGATGGAGCCGAGGTGGATGGATTGGAACTCATTGATGGCAAATAGTAGGACAGTCGAATGAAGAAAAGTGCTGAGATGGTCGAGTTTGGGCTTGTTTGCTTTCAAACATTTTTATACATCATAAACATTTTTGACAATATAAATTGGAAATTTATCTATATATATAAAAATGAATCCCTATTTCCCTTGGTCACGGCATCACGCGTGAACGGCTGAACCAATTTCACAAATTATTTTTTTGTTATGTTTGTTATTATGAGGAGAAGGTATTTACGGAAAAAAATTTAAGAATATTGCGCAGAAAAATGGAAAATTTCAGAAAACTTAACGACTATTTTAACTTCGCGCGTTGGACAGTTAACGCATTTGATGAATGTGAATTTACCAGAGTTAGGTAGGTTGGTAGGTATGTAGGTAAGTAGGTAGGTAGATAGGCTAGGGAGGGTAGGGAGGGTAGGTAGGGTAGATAGGTAGGGTTGGGACGGTAGGGTAGGGAGGTAGGTAGGTAGGTGAGCCGTAGATAAGTACATAGTGCTACCCGTGCAAAGCTGGGGCGGGCAGCTAGTAACTTTATAATATTGTAAGTGTAATTATAGCAAACGTGCTAGTGACTTTATTCGATGCTCTACCTTATGTGGAATTGTCTGATGATCTTTTATTTGAAGTTTTTTTAGGTATACATGAGTATTGTGAAGAATCGTTTTATTGTTGGTTACTAGTGTTGAGCTACATATTATATGTTGACTTTGTAAAAGTTTTTAGTCTTGACATTCGTAGGAGGTACCTTAAGAGTAGCCTATTTGCGTGGGGTCTACCTTGTGTAACAGTCTTATTGATAACTGTTCCTACGGATTATTATTATTACTCTGACGCGAGAGAAACAATAACAACGCGAATTTTATTTTTTCTCTCTGATTCAAAGTTATTTATACCCCTAGCGATTACCATAGTTATGTATGTAAGAGTTTTATATTGTTTGAGCCGCGGTAGTGAAGCTGGCGCGAGTATATCTGTTAACAAATGGCGTTCCTTATACATAGCTACGTTGATTTTTTTACTCAGCAACATAATAGTTTTACCTTATATAATAATTACGCAATTTGGTGTAAAGATATTGACCATTAATGTTTTAACTGAATTAGGAGCTATCTTGAACATAATAGCATTATCTGTGTATTTCATTATGTTAAAGCGTAATCGGGAATTATGGCGAGAATTTCTGGATAAGAGATCAAGACAAAACGTCGCTCGAAATGAAGTGCGTATGTTCAATATACTTGTACAACATGTTTGAGGATAATGCCTTAATTAGTTTAACCGCTAGAATAAAAAAGAATTAAATAAAGTAGTAGGGTTAGAAGCAAAGTACAAAAAGCAAATGAGTAATGTTTGTAACCTGTTTCGTTAAACGATTGACCTTTACCCTCCAAGATAAACATGGTTCCAACAATAACCATATAAATAAACTAGACTATGTAGACTAGAGGGCTGACTCGTTCTTTGGCAAAAATAATTAGCATTGCCATTCAACGTGGCAAAGCTGCCAGTCTTCTGGGCGCGTTTTCGGATGAGGGCAATGCGGACGAGTACTTCGACGCTTTAGTGCCTTTCATACGTCCCGGTTGCCGGGTAGCCAGTGCTTGGTACCCGGCGGTTTTGTGTGTCTCATGTACGTTTTCTTTCACACATACCGGCGAAGGATAACGTATATGGCCCATCCGTACCCGGCACCGGCTATCCGGCAACCGGGACGTATGAAAAGGCACTAAGTGTCCTTTTATTGTGTATTCATTTGTATAGTTAGTTGGTCATTTAATTTAGTGTTAGATTGTATATAAGATATTTTGTCATCTATGGTTAGGTAAAGAAATTAATGTCACATGCGTGTCGGATTCATAGATAAAACAATAGTTAGAATATAATGTATGCCATCTGGATTATTTAGCACAATAAATATAAAAATATAAAATTGTATTTATTGTGCTAGACACAATAAATACAATTTTATATTTTTACCGAGAAAGTCAAAGTCAAATCATTTATTTCAAATAGGCCCTTGTAAGGCACTTTTGAACGTCAAAGTTTACAAAAAATTGAATTGATTCTAGTCGCCCCTTCCAAAAGGTAGTTTTCGTATGGAGAAGAATGGGCAAGAAACTCCACCGTTACTCTTTTAAAAAGTGTTACAATATTTGTATGTGTAGGTACATTCGTTACACAATTATATGTGAAGACGATGCATCTAAAAAAAAAAAAAAACGTTACCGCAATAGGTAAAAAGAAGAATTAATAAAAATGAAGCAACGAAAGATAAATTAATTACTTATGTGATAGATGCACGGTTCTCACATATTTACAAACATTGTAAAAGTAGATGATTTTCTTAAAAAATTTACAATTAATAAGTCAGTGTGTGAGGAAGTAATCACAGAATGTAAAATCAATGTCATATAATAAAAATAATAATTTATACAACTTATATTAGCAACCAGTTTGATTTTGTCTTGATTCTAGATTGTCCTATGGAGCAGGACCAGCATGTTGCCAAGCATTCTTATCTTGGATATAATCCTCTAATTTGTAATATGCTTGTTTACAAAGTCTACTATTAATATAAAAAATTTAAAATTTTCTTTCATTTAATTGTAATATATCACAAGGTATTTTGTTGTAGCATTTAACACAGTACCCCATAAAAGATGAAGATACTTTAGATAATCTGAAAAATGGTTGATCTATTTTATCTTTATTTCTAGTATTAAAATTATGCCTATCACTTATTTTGTGAGAAAGATGAAGATCGTTTTACCCTTACCGCCCTGTCTCAAAAATCCACCTTATATGTAGAAACGGATACTTAATGTGATGTTTTTATATTTATTAGGAAAATGTATCCATTCAATCATCCAACAAATTCATCGATTCGACTGTCATGAGCCATTGTCCCGTGTTATAGGGACTAGCCCAGGGTTAGCCCAGTGGTCGGCAAACTCATTAGTAAATTTATGTTAGATGTTTGTATTAAGTTTTTTACCTAAATGTTGTTGATGGCTTGCTGCGCGCTTTGGTTTTTACTGTAAGTGCAGCAAGCAATTGTTATATAAATAAATAAATAAAATAAAAGAGCCAAATCTCAAAACTATATAACGACTAAGATTTCTTCTGAGAACCAATCCTTTTTGTGTGTCCAAACTGTATCAATACACTTTTCTTAATCCTTAAAACTCCCATCCTCTTTTACTCCACAACGCTTGCTAAAATTTACTTGGTAAGAAGTAGGATGCCTTCATTATCATCATCATATGGGGTGATAATAATACGATGAAGGCATCTTACTTATTAACAAGTTAACCTTGAGAAAGATACAGTAAATCATAAATTTTCGATGTCCTGCTAATTTTTGGTGAAAATACTTAGGAAATAAATCTTTGAGATATAGTTTCAATTTTTAATTAAATTTGACATCTTGCACCCTTACCCCCGCGCGTGTCTGCGCTCGCACACGTCGACATTTGTACGGAGCCGCACTCTATAGGCGAAAGAGCCGCAAGCGGCTCGCGAGTCGTTGTTTGCCGACCACTCTATTAGCCCATTGTTTTTAACCGCTAATAATTTATTTTTCCTTATATAATTATTGTTCCTAATCTACATAAATAACATCCATGAACTCGGTCTAAAAGGGGATATTGCGCTGTACGCTGACGACACGGCAGACCCGTGTGTTACTCAGGTGCCTTAATTTGCTCAATCATACATAGAACAAGCCCAACAGGATCTAAGGACCTCTTACACACTTGGCTTAAATCAAACTTACTTACAATAAACATAGCTAAAACAAATTATATTATATTCACTGTTAAAAACAAAAAGATTAGTCAGCATAATAACTTGGTAACATATGGTCAAGTACTGAATAGAGTGCATCAAGAAAAATATCTTGGTCTTTTAATTGACGATCAAATAACGTAGGAACCACAGATAATATATTAAGAATAAGCTCACATCACTAACAGGTGTAGTACGTGGCATAGTGCGATATCTGCCTAGACAGGTACGCGTACGGTACAGTACATTATAACTCCAAGGTTAAGTCTCACATAGATAATATAAAAAAAATATAAAAAATTACACGATTACTTTGTAAAGTATTATATTATTTTAGTTATATTTATTTTTTATTTTTTTCTGTTTCATTTATTTTTTCTGTTTCAGTTTGAATGATGGTCTGGCAGTTTGAGTAGTTGATGCGGCCTACCCAAACATCCTTTCTTTGGTATTGTTCGACGAGTTGAGCTCCTTAAGGTCTCAGTTGAGCTCCACGATTACTGATAAATGCTTGCACTGAGTGGACAGGTGCACTCAAATCTGTGTAGTTCTTTCCTGAAAAGACCATTCCAGACACTAATCTATGTAGATTAGTGTCTGGAATGGTCTTCACCATGAGAGGACCATGTGGTCCTCATATGGCCTGACCAAGATTATGTCTGGACTTTAAAAGAGACTGTGACTTCTGAGTTTGTTTCGGCCTTTCTTCTCAGAGTAGTCAGATAGGAAACGCCGAACTCATCTAGCAAAGTTTTAATATTCTTTTAATGTGATGTGTGAAAGTGATTCCAATATCCTATTTACAGAATAAACAATTTAATTTCGTATACTTGTTAGGAAAATACTAACTTAGACATACTAGAGATATACACTCGCAGATAAAATTTACAAAAAGGGTAGAAACCTACAAAATTTTGACAATACTGGCTAACGACTGACTTAGTCCAGCCTAGGACTAAATATGGAAAGAGGAACATTATCTATGAAGGGGCCAACTTTTATAATAAATTGCCTAAGGACATTGTATATACTAGAAGTTGCCCTATTCGTTAGAACAAACAAGCACCTGTTTACGTCAATAGTGGACAACTACGTGATAAAAGACAACGCTTAGGACCTTATTGGTCCTAAGCGTTGTCTTCTAAAAATCACAATATAAAAATCAACTTTACACAGGTGGTTACCAAAAGTATTAAAAAAAATAAAAATAAGCGTGGGTCCTCTTATATAATGTAATAAACTGCCGATACATTTAAAAGAATTATCCATCAAAGAATTTAAAAAAATGTTTCCAAACTGCTTCTGGACAAGTGTTACTACACAATTAAAGATTTTGTTGATGACAAAACTTTCTGTTATTAGTGTTTAAGCTGTTTCTTTGTGATTTAATTCACTAACATTTCTTTTTTTTGGCTTTATTGCAACTCTTAATTTACTTTATTTTTGTCTTTTTTTATTTTTTATTTAAGCATTGACATTTGTAATTTAATTTATTGTCATTTTAAATTCAATTTCTTGACATTTTTGTAGTTGAATTAATTGGTTGACATTATGCCTAATTCCGAATGTTTTTGAATAATATGAGTATTTTTAATAATGATAGTAATGTTGCTTAGTGAATGGAATGCTTTTTATTTTTATGTTTGTTTACATTTTAATTTAATTTTTCTAGTAAAATTATAAATAATTTTGCATGCCGTACCTAAGGCAAAATGTACCGAGACTCTCATCAAAATAACCATCATATCTGTATACCTACATTATTGGCAAATAAATGATTTCTTTTCTATTCCATTCTAAAACATAAAAAGAAATCAAATCGTTTAACATTTACAAAAAATTGTACCTAAAAATTAGGTATAATTTTTTGTAAAATTGGTAGGCGGCCTATTGAATAAATTACCTAACAATAAGTATTAAATAACAAAAAATATATAAATGAATCTCTGATTGCACGCTGGATTCAAAAAATTATTAATAAAACAAAATATTACTTTATTTTTTCGTTTCTTTTTTTTGTTCACTGTGGTGTAGGCCTTAGTAAACATGCTACAACTGTTGAAATGCACCCTAACCGCATCGGTTAAAATTCTACTGTTCCTTACGTAGAACTACCTACTATTTATTGATTTGTTTTGTTTGACTAAACTATTACTAAGTGGAAAGTGTTATGGTTTAGTTCTGAGACATGTAAGTGTAGTACCTAATATTTTATTTTAAGCTACGCTTGATGGCAAATTTATTGTTTAAACCTATTTATGTTTTCTCTTTATTTGAATGTGTAATTCTTTTGAGAAAATAAATATAATAAAAACATCTTTGTTTTATTTTTTTGTTTTTTTTTTTCAACGCACTGCTACTAACAATTCTGTACCTTCAAAGTGGGAATCCCACGCTCGAAATGTTTGCCTTTACCTCAAAATCAAAGTAGTTTATTTCAAAAGTATATAATTTCAAATAAATATATTAGAATCGTTGGTATAACATGGTTCTCAAGTCATCACGAATTTTCCTTAAAAAATTCGTTACCGTTACTTTTTAAAAGTTTTCCTTTAAGTGTATTGTTGGTGAAAGCATTTATTTTATTAAACTCTTGAGCTAAGCCTTTGCTGTGCTACGAGTGGTTCAACAAGGTATTGAACGAGCACTCGATCGCACGAGTCACGACCGCTTTAAGCATTGTACTCCTGTCGCTTTAAACATATTATGTTCAGTTCAAAATACCAGCCTGTAACGTGCATCAATGAATAATATCGGCTTTATTGCTGGTAGGATGAATATTCCAGAGGTTTTTACTATGCTTGGATAGCAAACATATGAGAAGGAAAGAGGAGGATTGGGAAATGAGAGGAGCTCGTGGCTAAGTAATAACAGCCGCATCATGTTAAGCTACGCTTGCCGCTTTAAAAATAAATGTTAAATATGGTACTTTGGTAGTCGGTAGACCTAATATACCTACCTATCGATCTCAAATATCAAAGATGAGATTTAAGAATTTAGAAACCTTTTCATCTTTAGCTAAATAAATTAGGTTGGTATGTAGCTGAAGATGACGTAGCCTACATATTATTATGAGTTTGACTAACTTTTCAAAGAACTCGCTAAGCACCACCAAGTGCTTTTATTGACTAGCAAAACGAAGAGTTTTAAAACCATGTTTAACTTTCGTAAGTTGACGATATAAGCCATTTTAATCTGAAAAATAACTAAAAACGTGAATTTGTTACCTACAGGGTGTAAAAAGACCCATCACATAGTCGTTATCTTCGCATTCTGTACATCAAACTAAGTAAAATTGAGCTAATTATTGCTGGGATTCGAGTTTTAGTTTTGGTGTGAAAAATTGCTGTTTACGGCAGCGTGCAATGTAACGCACGCAAAACATTGTGCTTTTAGATGCTTGCAACTGTAGATACAGGAGTTGCTGGTTTATTTAAAGTTAAAACATTTCGAATTTTGATTTAGTGTTAAAAGTAGGAACTTCATAATCTCCATAACCAGAAGGTTCTCAGGTTTCAGTACAAAAAAATTATCACAATAACAGGGAGTGAAGTGACTCTCGGCTTCATTAATCGTTGTTTTACACCCGTTATAATAATTCTGTTAATTGACTTCACATAAGTGAGCAATCATGTTTTATTGACACGTCCTAGGTGTCAATGTAGTGCGCTCAACCTAAACTTGGGAAGTATGTCAGCTGAGCGCCGTGAGCGGTCTGAGCTCAGTTGGTGCTTGCATGTCGTGACGCTGCATGCCGAAACATACGCCGCGCAAATATCTTGCTCGTTTCAGCTTGTGTGTACGACTAGATATGCTATAGCGAGATATGCTAGGCTCTGTTATAATGTTTTAAGTAGATTTTTTTTTTTTCATCTGGTGTATTTCCTGATTTGATGAAACTTAGCAAAGTGATTCCACTGTTCAAATCTGGCAGCACAACTGATCCCACAAATTTTCGGCCTATTTCGATATTACCTACATTGAGCAAAATCTTTGAAAAATTAATTTTAAAACAAATGTTAGGACATTTCAATGTACATAATTTACTCCATCTGAAACAGTTTGGTTTTACTAAGGGTCGTTCAACTACAGACGCGGGCGTGGAATTACTGAAAAGCATATTCGAGGCCTGAGAGGAGTCGCAAGATGCTCTTGGCATTTTCTGCGACTTGTCCAAAGCCTTCGATTGCGTACATCATGATACTCTCATCAGGAAACTGTACGACTATGGTATGAGGGACAAGGCACTTGACCTTCTGACTTCTTATCTGAATAATAGAATTCAGAGGGTCGATGTAAATGGCAAGAGATCTGCAGGATCTGCGGTCACCATGGGCGTTCCGCAGGGTTCAATTCTAGGTCCTTTCTTATTTCTAATTTATATAAATGACTTACCTTACCACATAAGGGATAATGACAAGATCGTATTATTCGCGGATGACACTTCCCTCATTTTTAAAATCAAACGTCAGTTAGTCAATTTTGAACAAGTCAACGATGCACTCTCTGAAGTTGTGCATTGGTTTAATGTAAATAATCTTCTCCTGAACGAAAAAAAGACTAAACTCATCAAATTTTCAACGCCAAATGTCAGGCAGCTAACTACCAATGTTCAAGTTAATGGAATAGAGTTGGACCATGTTGAGTCAACAGTTTTTCTTGGAATAACTACTGACGGTAAATTACAATGGGGCCCACACATAGAAAAATTGTCAGGTAGGCTCAGTTCCGCCGCCTATGCTGTTAAAAAAATTAGACAGATAACCGACGTAGATACAGCTAGAATTGTTTATTTTAGTTATTTTCATAGTCTTATGTCTTATGGGATTCTTCTCTGGGGAACCTGTGCGGACATTAATACTATCTTTGTTCTACAGAAAAGGGCTGTTCGAGCCATTTACAACCTCGTTCCAAGAGATTCCCTTCGGGAGAAATTCAGAGAAATAAATATTCTGACTGTAGCCTCACAATATATTTTTGAAAACCTATTGTATGTAGGTACACAAAAATATATCAAATTTTAAGAAAATGTCCGATATTCATAGTTTAAATACCAGCAATAAACACAACCTTGCTGTACATCGCACACGTCTCCACAGAGTAGGCAACTCGTTCATGGGTCAATGTATACGCTTTTACAACAAACTTCCCATTGACATTAGAAACTTACCCATTAAACGATTTAAAAACTGTATTAAAACCAAACTTTGTAAAAAAGGGTACTATAAAATTTCAGATTATTTAGAAGATAAAAAAGCTTGGGATTGAGCTGCTCGCTCTGCTAAGCCTTGTGAAAACCATAAAACTTGACATTTTGCTTATTCATCACAATAAACCAGTTTTATGTACATATTGACATTGTTGAATTATATTCAAACTGCACACGATTACTTTGTAAAGTATTATATTATTTTAATTATTGTGAATGTGAGGACTATGTGGATATTTTATTTTTATTTTTTCTCTTTCATTTATTTTTTCTTTCTCATTTAGTTTTAATGATGGTCTGGCAGTTTGAGTAGTTGATGCGGCCTAGACAAATATCCTTTCTTTGGTATTGTTCGTCGAGTTGAGCTCCTTCAGTTTTGAGTTGAGCTCCACGATTACTGACAAATGCTTGCACTGACTGGACAGGTCCACTCAAATCTGTGTGGTTCTTTCCTCAAAAGACCATTTCAGACACTGATCCACATGGTCCTCATATGACTTGACCAAGATTATGTCTGGACTTTAAAAGAGACTACGACCTCTGAGTTTGTTTCGGCCTTTCTTCTCAGAGTAGTCAGATAGGAAACACCGACCTCATCTAGCTTATTTTTAATATTTTCTTATATGACGTGTAAAAGTGATTCCGATATCCTATTTACAGAATAAACAATTTCATTTCATTATAACAACCCTCTGAATAAGTAGGTAGGTAAATACGTACCTAGTCTTTTCTTCACCTGTTTTATTTTTGCAACGGCCGAGTTCTCTTGCATTGATAAATAAAAAACCAGCCAATTGCGTGTTCCGTAGTTTGGATGAATTTATTCCAAAAACAAACTTAACATTGTAGTTGAAAAACATGTTTTCCCTTACATCGATGTACGTCACAGTCAATTCTCCAATTGCAAATGTAAGCCTAATTGCAAAAAAAATATAATTGTGTGATAAAACAAGAAATTAACAATTTTCCGACTTTTTCCTTTACATTTACTGTGAGACTTTGCTTCCTGCCAAACTTCATGATTGTAGGGCAACGGGAAGTACCCGTAGTAAGATTTTGATTTATTTGCAAGTATCAAAATATGTCGCATATTAGGTCGTGTTTTTTGTTGCGTTGACTTAGTAAGCGAAAAAAAAAAATGTTTTTTTTGGTATGGCACCTAAAGTGTTTAATAAAATTCCTGATGACATATAGAACATGACATTATATAAGTTTAATAAAGCTCTTACTAAATTATTAATTGACAAATGTTAATATTTATACTGTAGACGAATTTTTGAACGACCAATTATTATAATAATGCATTTTTACCTTTTGATAATAAGTACTATGGCTATTTGTTGATTTTATTATATGTGATGTTTTTCTTTTCAGGAGGCCTAAAACGGCCACTTTGGCAGAATCATAATATGGTAATAATATGAATCACACAAACTGTCACAAACCGACAATTCATAATATTCAATTAATATTACGCAATTCATCTGTTTGACAGTTTTGTATTATAATTAAATAAAATTTAAACTGTAGAATTATAAAATAAAAATCTCGTTTGGTTAATAAAAACTGTAAAGAAAAATTATCCGGTAAAATTACGGTCTTAATTTATTTCATGCGGCAATATTTACACCTTATATGATTTTGATATGAATTGAATTGAATATGATACTGCTAATATATGTGTCACCATAGAGGAATTGCTAATGATCTGCTAGGAATTCAGAAAATGAATTGCTTTTAGAGGAATTGCTTAATGTGACCGTTTTAAGCCCGCTGTTCATGTATTTAATTAATTTAAAATATTGTTTTTTCTAAGTCACATAATGTAATGATACCTATATTCATGTATTTAGCTATTATTTAATAGTGTTTTTGAATTTTGTGTTGTCTTTTGTGTGCACCAAATAAACGATTTGTCTATCTATCTACCTAATGTGTCACTTATTTTGTATGTCTTAATTATGACAAAACATAGCGCACCCCCTATTTATATAAACACCTATATTTCATAAATAAACTGATTAATTGATTGATTTGTTTAGAGGCCTAGTATTTGATATTAATTTCAACATGATATCCAGATATGCATCCAAAGAATAAAAAATACACATAAATAATAATATAAATAGATAGCATTCAAATTACATTATTTGGGCATAGTCAATATACTGTGCTACCCAAAGGTAGCGAATTAGGTAATCGGGTTATGGTAGGATTGCCAACTTTTCATTCATATTAGATACTTTTGATAGATACTTAAGTATAGTTAATTGACTCAGGTGTGACTTTGCGGAAATCCATTAAATTACAATAGACGACGTATATTTAGTAACCTAATCCGCTTAACTGTTCTTAAAGAGTCATAACGAACCCTGTAAGAAATCGACTCGTGTTTCCCCTATCAACGAGGCATCCTCAGAATGACGATTGACTTGTCACGAAGCCGGACACGACGTGATGCCACGTCAAACGCCGAACGCAGTGTGGGCCACACCGCCCGACGCCTCCACTTATATAGGATTACTGCTCGGTCCACCTCGGCTAGGATCGTACTTAAGTATCTCATATTCTCAACCTGTTTTGGTCCCAGAATTGAATATCTTTCATTCATCAATGATTTTGTAATCAGCTCTTTCTCGGAGGCGTATTACGATGCGTCTAAGAATGATCATGATACTGGAAGGATGCGCATCAGTACACACCTAATTAAGCCATTAACACGATTACCTCAGTAAACTGCGTGCTCAAAATCTGGTTCCGTCAAGCAAAATGATTTGTGGCACCGAGGATCATAGATACAATATGGTGCTAAAGAAAGCTCGTCGCCAGTTGTGAAAGTCAACTTTTGCTTTTCTAACTAATAGAAAAGCTGCTCGTTGGTCGCGTGAGGTCCTGGGCTCGATTCCCAGGTTTTGTATAATTTTGGTGTGGGTACAGCTTCACAGTTATTTTATTTATTTATTTTATAAATAACAAGTTCCTTACACTTAAACAAAGCACACAATTAGACCTCTGGGGTCTATTAGCATGCCATGGCTTGAGATTTGATCAACACGCTATAAACAGTTAAGTTATAATTCAGTTGATCTAATGTTCTTTCAGCTTACGGCTTCATGTTTTTACTATTCATTGAGTCTCTAATGTCTTTGGTTTTAATCTCAGGTATTTGGTTTAGTAAATTGGGTATTGTGAAAGAAGCGGTACGCCGTGTATTCACGTCATATTTAACTGGAATTTGAATATCACTGTTATCAAATATGAGGAACAGCCATACTATTCTGTAAACATCTCACCGTGAAAACTTGGGTGACGTGAGCTGTCAATAGTGTCAATCCCTGTGGAATGACAGCTCACTCCACGCTCACTTCACCTAAGTTTTCACGGTGAGATGGTTACAGAATAGCACTGCATATACTTAGCGCGCGCTAAAACAGGTAATACTTTGCAATGTTTAAATAATCCTGTGTAAGTGTCTTGGTATTTAAATACGAAGGTGAATGACATATGTCCATATTGGTATAAGAATATGCTTATAATATTTTTTTTTTTGTTGTGTATCAATAGGCAGGAACCCCGTGCAATCAACTAATACATATTTTTAAAACGCATGTTTAGTTCTTAACTTTTTTTTTTGACGGTGTGCTTTCCAGCGCCGTTTCGCGTAAGACGTTAGGCCATGCCAAGCTCATTGACTGAATTTGCGTAAACTAAAATTGTTCTAATAAAAAAAAAATGGTTTCCAAGACAGGTTTCCCGTGTCTCCTATAGATACTAACTCTGATCCAGTAAAACATGTGTAGTTTCTGAGCTGATTATTGTCGTAGAGCAAATCAGCTCAGTTGCAGTGTGCTACAAGCGTGTTTTGAACTATGTCCAGCATGTATGTAGGCTGCGTTGTAATGTTCCGCACACGACGACGTTCATAGTTACACCTTACATAGTTGACATGACACGTTGTCATCTCTGACTACAATACCTACCTACATCCTTTTAATGCCTGTTCCTAAACTATCTGATGAAAGTGTAAACAAACCCTTTTCAGATTAAATTCTTACGTAACCACTCACTAAAAGGAATGAGTAACACATTCATCTGTATTTAGAAAGGTAAAATTTTATATCTCACCATTTTTTCCAACAACTATTGTTTGAAAAACATTATTAAATTGTAATTGAAAAATCACAATACCACTACCACTACCACTACCACTTTAAACTTCTGCCTAACCCTGTTGGGAAATACAGGTGTAATGTGTGTGAAAAATTATCGACGAAAATTGAAATTATAAAATTAACAAAAATTAATCAATTGTCAAAACATGTTTGAGGTGAGTTATAAAATTTGGATTTCGGTTTAAAGTATTCAAATAATCAAATTAAAGCCCTCAATTTATAAGTGGCACTACAAACTGGCATCTACATCACATAACCTACCTACATTTTCTGATCATACCTCAATTAAATGTGTACATTTTAATCAGATACTTTTGGAACAGACCACACCTACGTTTACGTAGACTAGAAAAAAGAATTAGAACCAAGAAACTTACTTAGGTAACCGAGGAAATTCTTAATGTTTTCATACTTCCTTTGTATTTTTTGTTGGCTTATCTTATCTTACTAAACAGGCTAAAATCAAGTGAAAAATGTATTCCCCGCTGCCGATATACATCGGTTATACCGAGAGAAGTAATAGATGTTCTGACTAGAATTTGACGCACTTGGCACACGTGTATGGATATGTTTTTATCGAGCATGTCCTCTTCTAGCCCTTTTGCTCAATACACCTCTGGTTGGGCTGTTGCATTTCCGACGTTCGAGAGGAAGTTTCTTGTGCCTGCATTTCACCACGTGCGCCCTTCAAACTAACACGTCTGCCGGTCGATTCTGTAAAAATCTCACCGTGAAAACTTAGGTGAAGTGAGCTGTCATTTCTAGGGATTGACACTATTGACAGCTTACTTCGCCCAAGTTTTCACGGTGAGATTTTTACAGAATAGCACGGCTGGTCTGCTTGTTAGTTGTAGAAATAAGTAGGTTCCTATGGTAACAATTCTTCAACGGAGAAAACTTTCGCTACAGACTTCTAGTTTCCACATAGGTTTTTGAGGTCGAGGGGAGTTACTTATGTTATTTGTCATTTCTTGTGCCTACTGTTCAATAAATTCGCTGAGTTGGTACCTACCTATAAGTCCTAGTACTTATAGTGTTCGAATCTATACAGGGTGGTTGATAATTGGGCGCATTCCTTGAAGGATGATACTCGTACTATAGTTAATTTGCAACATTATTGACTCCGACAACTTGGGATCCAAACTGGGTTGTTTTGGAGATTTTATCTCGACCTCTCGAACATAAACTGCTAATAGTGAGAAATCTACTCCGCTTTGGACGTTATACTCATACTTTTCTGATAGCCTATGAACGAAAGGATTTTCATAAATATTCTTTTTATATAATTTATTTTTTTATTTTTTTATGATTGTGTTTAGTTTAGTTCGTGATTTTCCTGTGCGATTCACAATAAATACTTGTTGTCTTTTTCTTTTAATGGATCATTCGAAAACCTATTTAGCAAAACAGTACCCATACCTTTACAAATGAAAAGTATATTATTAATTTTTTTTTCTCAAAATATATGTATGGCACTTGCCGTACAAAATTTATCGTGGATATCTAATATAGTCGTTATAGAATCCAGTTATCGGGTCAAAAATGTTGCGAATTAGCTCTAGTATCACCTATTTCAAGGAATGCACCTAATTACCAATCATTGGGAATTCACCCAATTAGACCTCATTAATTACCCGAGCCATTTGCACAGAATAAATAAGTAGCAGTATTACATCTCGGCAGCGACCTTGAAATAATTACCTACAGCGGCTTGGTAGATAAACTTTCCGCGTCCGTGCGTAATTACTGCGCACTCGATACTGTAGCGTACTGATATAGACTGAGATTTCGAAGCGTTTTCTAAGAAGATAGAATACTGTACTTATCTATACTTATTTGTATTAAAGAGTATCTATAAACATCACTTAACGTTTCACATAAGAAAACCTCAAAACTGTCCTCTAGTTACTAATTCCCATTAGGTACAGTACAATCTGTCTGTCGCTACTGTGTTCAATCAAAATGTTAATTCTAGCACATTACTGAACCCAATCAAATGTGTCCAGTTTGAGTGTAACTGAAGAATCTAGTTCATTATTCATATCATGTACTACCAAGCTATTGCTTTATACGCTGGAAAGTTTCCTTGAGAGATAGTAGTCTTACATCCATAACATAAAATCACGCTAGTAATCCCCGAAGAGTTAAGCAGAGGTTTACACCAATACCACCCAGTACAATTATATGAAATGAAATGAAATTGTTTATTCTGTAAATAGGATATCGGAATCACTTTTACATGTCATATAAAAAAATATTAAAAATAAGCTAGATGGGGTCGGTGTTTCCTATCTGACTACTCTGAGAAGCAAGGCCGAAACAAACTCAGAGGTCGTAGTCTCTTTTAAAGTCCAGACATAATCTTGGTCAAGTCAGATGAGGACCAGTCTTTTGAGGAAAGAACCACACAGATTTGAGTGGACCTGTCCAGTCAGTGCAAGCATTTGTCAGTAATCGTGGAGCTCAAATCAAAACTGAAGGACCTCAACTCGACGAACAATACCAAAGAAAGGATATTTGGGTAGGCCGCATCAACTACTCAAACTGCCAGACCATCATTAAAACTAACTGAGAAAGAAAAAATAAATGAAAGAGAAAAAATAAAAATAAAATATCCACGTAGTCCTCACATTCACAATAATTAAAATAATGTAATACTTTACAAAGTAATCGTGTGCAGTTTGAATATAATTTTCAACAATGTCAATATGTATATAAAAGTAGTAGTATAGTATTCCCACATGTCGCCAGTTATGTTTAAGGTCCCATGTAATAAGGGGCGAGCTTATTGCCATCGATATAGACTCCGGGCTGCAAGTGACAAATTGCTGATGTAAAAACCCAATAACACCGGGGAATCGAACTTTGTACGAGCAGTAGCGTGACCACTAGAGCAACGAGGCGGTCAAAGTACTCTTATTAATTCGAACAGTTAAGTTGTGTGTTTAATATACGTTTTAACTTTTGGATTTTGATGATTTGAAGAGCAGAGACCAGTTTGTTTGGCGGTTCCCCAGGTAGTACCTAAGGGTGCAATGGCTTCCAAACGAGCTGATTTACGAAATTACGAATCTTTTCTCCACGACATGTTAGTACCTGTATTTCATACTGAAAACATTTTCCTAAAACCTGTCTTTATCTTTCATGTCCTGGTCTCCTGATTCACTCAGTTTCAGTTATTCGTTACATGAAATATTATCGAGTTGTTTAAACTATAATGCAGGCACCAACCATTTACAGGCACTTTTAATTTTTCAAAAAGTCGGTCATTTAGTCAGAAAGTTGAAGCTAGTTGCACATTCGAAAACGTAGATCCCTATGGAGAAGAACGAGTAAGAAGCTCCAAGGACACGCTTCTAAATCAAGATGTTACAAAATCCAGGGTACATTGTTCTTGCTGCTTCTATAAAATATGTAAAAAAATCCATACCAATCCGAAAGGGGCATAGGTATATTGCAATAACATTACCTAAAAGTAATAAAAATATTACAGAAAATAAAAAGTTATTAAATAGCTACTTAAAAATCATATTATTTGTATCAAAATTACTAATCAAGACTTAAGTTATGACTTGTAGACCTGCTAAACGACGGGCCCCGCGTCCCATGTAAGAACCCGGTAAAATACACAATTGAAAACTTGTATTTGTAATTTTTTTCTGAAAATTACCTCATTAATAGACTCTCAGTACAATGTCTAACAACACCCTCAGGGATCGGACAGGGTTTTTTCTTCATGTTGTATGTGACAACTAACTGAGTAACTACTCAAATACTGGACTGCAGTAAATACCCATAGATACCATTACAAAGATTTACCAAAACTACAACAGCTAAGCTAAACCTGTAAACAGAACCCGTTTATAATCTGCTCCATTTGTGTACCTTTGGGAGCATTTAGCTAAACAATACACAGAACGGTTGCAATTTTGCACATTTAGACAATATGTGCTCAAAGGGCTGATGATATGTTTGTACAGTGCAGATTACTGTGGATTTGCTATGGTTTAGTTATTTGCTTGACCACGTTCATGGGTAAATATGAGCCTCCTCTATACATAGGACACATGGACACATGGGGCCTATTAATTATCTACTCTTATATACTCCATGTTGAAGAGAAATCCTAAAGCTCCTTATGAGAGAGTTCGTCTAGAAAAGTTTAACTGCTTTAAGAACCTACTAACCTAAGAATTACTATCTACTATTCTATTCTTTTTTTCTATTCTATTCTACTTCTGGTTTAAAAAGTCGGTGACAGTGACGGGACATACTTTACAACAGCTTTATGGTTCACTGACAGGACCCGTACAGTAACAATGTTGCTTGCAGCTGGCACATTTGCCTGTTCTAAGCCTTTTCAGTTAGTGTTATCACCAAACTTAATAATAATTAAACACTGCAAATCTTGTTTCTTTAAAGGACACCACTTCTTAGATGTAATTATACCAAAAACTAGTTTTTTATATTACCATGAATACAGAACAAGTTGTCTCTTGCTTATGAGCGCACAACCAGACAATTTAAACAAAGCCAAACCCTGGCTGAATGCCAACAAACCCAACGAACAATACTTTATCTTAATTTCATATTTAAAACAAAGTTCGCGAACACTTTTTTGTGACACATTTTCTACAAAGTTAAACTAAAATCATGTCACCATCAGCGGCTGCCATCTTGGTTTAACCAGTAATTCAAAATGGCGGAATGTGTAGATAAAGTGAGTTATGAACAGTTTTATAACATAGTTATAAACGTTAGGACTCAAAGTATTTGGGGTTACAAAGTAGTATGTATGTTCGAGCTTTATGTTCTATGTTAACATATTGAAGAACCTACATTAAAAAGTTTAGACATTCATCAAAGGTTACATATGTAAATAATGGGTTTTTGAAGAAGCCGCTGGCTCCTGTAACACAGGGTGTTTTACCTAGCGCAGGAATCAGGACTTCACTTTGTTTGTTCCCCTTATTTTATGAAAGAAAGAAAGAAAGATCATTTATTTGTCAAACATGCAAGGTATTGAGTTAATATTTTGTTGTGAGCGTCCATGTTTTGCCAATAGCGGCGTACAAATTGTGTAAGTTGTAAGTTATTAGTTAACAATTTCATTTAATTGGATTAACATTCATAATCATTTTATTAATAATTTATGTCAAGATTTAAAGTATATTATGGTCAAAAATAAATTAAATGATGTCCAGTATATATTCATTATTATCAAATAGTATCATTATAATCATTTCATGTCACGTCATTTTAAATTCATTAGAAAATACGTAAGAAATAAACAATAATAATTGATGTCACGATTTTAAAGTCCAAAATAAATTAAATTAACTGTGTCCACTATAATTAACTGTGTTCACATTATAAAATTGTATTTTTAACCATCTACATTAGAGGTCGGAATAGAAAAGTCCTTTTCAGCCAATAAAGAATGTTTTGATTTTTGATTTTTTTCAACCTATTACATGATACCCTCTTATTTCCCCAGTTATAAAATCCCATGATGGGTTATATGGGGCGTGCGTCAACTTCACATAAATCCAGACTCTGAATCTGAGTTACTTTAGATTTTCTCCTTAAAAAGGGCCAGCAGAAACAATATCTGAATACCCGCTGATTTGAATGTCTATAGAGTGAATCAGTACACAAAGTCCAAACAATGGTGTTGTTAGGACAAACTTTTTAACTAGGAACGTGGGGTGGCGCTCATTTGAATAATTCAGCGCTTCGGTGATCCGTTATACTCTATTAACGTCACTTATTTAGGACGTAACTGTTGAGTAAAGCTAGGGTAGCCTAAGACTGTGGTGGTCGCCACATACCGTCCGAAATTTACCGTCGAATGACGTCACTGAAACGTTATTTATGGAAGTGAGTTGGTGTGTTTTCCTGGAGAGCGTTTTTTGACACCGTAGAGTCAAAACGGTGTCATCATTTTCATGACGGCCGCCACTGCGACCGTTATGTGGCAGTCACCGCTCTTTCAGGAACCTCTCTTTGGTTACAACTCGTTTTGGTTTAGAGATCAAATTTATAATACGAAGAAAAAAAAAAATTGGCTCTTTTTTGCAAGCAAGGCGTCGATCCAGCTTGCGCTGTCTGTCTAAATTAACCGCTTAATATGAGTTAAGATTGGAAAGAAGGCAGCATTTTCCTGTGTCGTCGAATATGAAGGTTTGAAGGGCTGTTAGTGTTAACAGTCACATGGAACATTTCAGCTTTGTTTCTGGAATGGCAACGCACCGGCAATGCCTCTGGTATTGCAGATGGCTACAGGTCGCTGTAACCAGTTAACATCTGGTTGGCCGAAGTCAAAAATCAATCTGCCTAGCTTTTTCCCAACTAAGTTGGGATCGGCTTCCAATCTCACCGGATGTAGCTGTATACCAGTATTTTATATGGAGCGCCTGCCTATCTGACCTCCCCAGTGAGTAGGTAACATGACACCCTTGATAAGACTGGTTGTTAGACTTTTGGGCTTCTGACTACCCGTAACGACTGTCAAAGATCTACGAACGACAGCCTGGACCAACGGCTGACGTGCACTCCGAGGCACGGAGGGGTCTCGATATGTAATGGATTGGCACCCATCCACGGACCGACCGCAGCAAGCGTAGCTTAACCTTAACCTTCCATCGATCTGTTCGGCTATTATTAATTAACGTGACGTAATCGAACGATAATCTAAAATAAAAAATACTAACCTTAAAATTACAGCATGGGTTTCGTGTCGACTTTTGAGAAGAAATAGATTCTAAATATAGCAAAGCAAATTGCCCCAATAATTAAGTTTCGTCAGTTAAAACCTTACACCGTAACAAGTTACGTCCTACCCAAACAGAAGTGTAGCGTAATTGACTTAAAACTCGTCTCAAGTAACTTTTCTCGGCGAGAGGCAAATTAACATGGGTAATGGCGGGGAACCAATAGACTCCTGTATATTCTGCTCGGGTATTCCATCAGCCTTATGTCAACCCTTACACGTCTACTACTATGCATTAGACAACAGGTAACGCTCGAAGCCTAAAACCATATCAGCACTCAGCGGTATCAGTATCTTGTAATTTAGGTAACCTCAGGGGTTACCTAAATTACAAGATACTAATACCGCTGATACTGGGTCTAAGGCTGCGGTTTATCCGACCACACAACGACCGTGACCGACGACGTGTAGCCGTCCGTCACCGACAGAGCGGCTGAATGCTGTGTTCGTAAACACACGGGTGCGGTCTCGCTCGCACGCCGCCCGCGACGTTTTGATAGCTGGCGGCGTGCTGCAGTAGCACACCGCACGCTGTCAGTAGTGTCTGACGTTTTAAAGAGACCGTAGCCTAAGAGGTAAATGATAAGGACAGCTGTAACTACTTCCGGTTTACTTCCATAACAACCCCGTGACTCGGAAAACACGTTTAGCTGTTGTTCCTGCGCCTAAACTCTCTATCTACAGTCAGAGTGAGGGAAGAGAGGATGCACCTGTGTTTAAGAAAGAAAAGAAAGAAAAATAAGTTTATTTGTCACAGAAACATGTGCATAAAAAAAAAAAATCTCTAGTAGAACAAAAAAATAAAACACAACACAGAAATAGTCGGCAGCTGCTGGCACGTCATGACTGTGACAAGAAGGCAGCACTCAGCATGATGTTGTGCTATGGGGGACACAGCATAGCGTTGATTTTAAGTGGTGGCCTATAATAATCTCCCGCGTCGATGGTGAGTCTCCGCTGAGATTAGAAACCATGGCCGAAATTCGGTCTGGAGGACTATTATAGTAATATTAACAATATTTATTTTTCTCTTCACAAAGGTTCACATAGTCATAAATACAGAGATAATAATTATAGCTTTTTGAGAAAAATTTAAAAAATTTGGTCCTTTGTGAGAGACTGGCGTCCATACTAGGATCCTCTGTGTGACGGATCACCAGCTCTCACCCCGAATTTAATCTAAATAACATTAAAATGGTCAATTTTCAAATTCTAGACAAATTATTTATCGAAGAAGGGAAAAAAACAAAAAAAAAATAACCAGAACAAAAAAATAAAAATATTTTTTTTTTGTTAATGGTAAGAGTTTAAAGGCTCGTGCAGACCAGAGCGACGCGACGGCGCGACGCGACTCGAACAATACAATTTCTACGAAAACTTTACGGTATAACAATCACCGGTGTCGCGTCGCGCTGTCGCGTCGCGCTGGTCTGCACAAAGCTTAATGCATGTGTCACTTGTAGGTGAAGTGTGAGTATAGGTAGAATTATGGTGTGGGTGTGTAGGGTGTTTGTTACAGACAAGAACCCAAAATTATAGGTATTACGAGGGGACAATGCGTAGCGGCTCGTTGGCGTCATAGTTTAATTTCTGTAACCAGGCATAGATTGACAACATTGCGTTAATTTTGTTATACAAGTAATTTCCAAGAAAACTGAAATGTCGACGGGAGAAAGCGGTATGGAACCGAGTTTTGGGACAGACTGCGTGTTTACGTCGCTTACCTTCAAATAGAGTAGGATTATAGGTAAGAAGAGTGTGTCTGTGCAAGATCGTATGTAAAATTAAAAGTTTTGACGTACAGTTAACACTTCAGTCGCCCATAATGTTCTCTGGAGGGAAATAAGAAAGGCAGGAAATTACTAACCTTTAGAACTGCCCTTTGTGCACGTCGATTAGGAGCATCCAAAAAAAAAAAAAAATTGTTATCATAGGTAAAGAAATACAGATCTTATGTTTGGTGAACAGAGCGTTATGTTATGCAAGTAGGCGTACAAATATTGTGTGCAATCTAGCTGAGGATAACTAATTATTTACTATAAATATTTGAAAATCATGCATAATTATGGTATTCATTAGAAAATAAATTGAACATTTGCTTATTATTTAATACTCCAATTATGTCAGACCTAAATGATGAATTATTAAAACGTCAAAAAAAAAAAAAAACATGTCAAAGTATGTTATTAAAATATCAAAATTATTTAATCTCAATATTAATAATTGTAATTCTAAATTAATTCGTCATTTAAGTATTCCTCAATAGTATAATAACATTTATCAATTATTAAGAACGTTTCTTAAATTCTGTAAAATTTAATTCATTTATTTAACACCTACACTTCTGCTACAAAAGCGCACTTCCATTGCTGCCGACGGCTACTCTACTTACGACTGGTTGGTAAACAAGTGAACCCGCGCAGCTATAACCTCGCCCTGCACATCCTAATCACCAGTGGAGTTACGATGTGTGTTCCATTACCATGAGACAGTATGGGTAAAAAAAGGTAGGTAATTTGTAAGGACGTTTAAACACTGCCTCGTGGGTCGCAAGGGAGACTGCTGAACGTGAGGTACAGGGTTGGATGTGCAGGTTAGGCGTAGTAAATGTTTTTGGGTTGTATGCGTGGTTAATAGGTTGGTGGTGATAAGGAATAACCTCATCTTGAGACTTGAACATAACTGGTGAAATTATGATACTTTGGGGAATGACTCGTAATGTCGTAAAAACGTTACCTATGTTAGGTACAAATCACATTTGGTCGAAATATAGAAAGCAAAAGAATCTGACAAGAATAGAGAAAATCCTGTTCTTAGGCATAGAGCTACATCGTCATGGCCATTAGGCTAGTCCGAGGTTACCGCACGGTCTCCCGTGAGGCGGCGAGCCTCCTTGCCGGACTACCGCCATGGGATCTGGAGGCAAAAGTCCTCGCGCACATGTGGGAGTTGCGCGAGGAGGCGAAACGCCGGGGCGTAACTCCGCTGCCGCGAGAAATCGCGGCACAGCGGACAGAGCTCCGGCGGGATCTCATGGCGGCATGGAGAGTGCGATTGTCGCAACCCAGCGCTGGGCACGCCACAATTGTGGCGATAAGTCCCCTCTTTGAGGAGTGGCTAGAGAGGCGCCACGGCGTCCTCACCTTCCGCCTGACACAGGTCCTCACCGGACATGGTTGTTTCGGGAGGTTCCTGTTCAGGATAAAGCGGGAGGAAACGCCCGGGTGTCACCACTGTGTGGATCGCCCGGAGGACACGGTGGAGCATACGGTGGAGGTCTGCCCAGCTTGGGCGGAGCACCGCCGTGTCCTCACGGCGGCGATCTCTCGCGTCCGGCCCTGGTTCAGGCCATGGTCCGGAGCGAGAGTGCATGGGAGGCCGTCACCTCCTTCTGCGAAGCAGTAATGCTCGCGAAGGAGGAGGCGGAGCGCGCGAGGGAGAGGCAAAATGCGCGCCCTCGCGCCCCTAGTCGCCGCAGGAGACGCCCCGGGCGTCGGGAGTCGACTTCCGGCCACCGTAGGCGCGGGCTTGCGGATGGTGAGCAATGGGTAGCTCGCCGTCCGATAGGGACCAGGCCCGGGTCGACGGCGCGTTGTGTTCCACGCGCGCCTCAAAGAGATGTCAGCACCAACTGACGGGGTCCGGAAGGGCCAATGCCTGCCGGGGTTGCGGGTTTGTCTGAAAGGGATATCGCGGCCTCGGCACACAGGCAACGGAAGGAACACGGGTGAGTTTTAGTCAGTAAAAGTCTGACACGCCCTCCCGCTCCACCCAGAGCGGGAGAAGTTATATGATAATTTCACATCCTCAAAAAAAAAAAAAAAAAAGGCATAGAGCTACATTGAATGGCAAAAAGACAACGGTTTCTTTGTGTCCCAAGTGGCGAACGTTCCTTAAGTGGCTCGATACAATTGAAGGCAGGTAGGTACCCGCAAACATTATCTTCAAAACAAAAGAAATCTCATTACCCTCCAAAGTTTTTTAATCGTAAACACTGAACGACAAAGGCAATTAAAGCGATACTTGAAATGCTTGAAGTCAAAACTTGAAGGTAAAATCGCTGAACTTCCACAGTCCAAGGTTTTTTGAAGTCTCCAACTTGGGAACTTTGTTTAATAAAACTGTCATTAAAAAATATTAAATGGCTTGTTGCTCAAGCGGTTGGTGAGGAAGGTAGATTCTGATAAGATATTATTTTACTGCTTTTGTTTTCTTTAAAAATAATTAATTATGTTTGCGACTTTTTCATATGAAAGAAAGAAAGAAAGAAAGAAAAACTACTACTACTACTAAACTATTCTGCACAAACTAAACGCACATTACAAAATAAAAACAAAATACAAAACCACTTTACAAATTATCCAAAAGACTCGTATTCATTATTCAACAGAAAAGTTTTACAAATTTTGTCTATTGCTTGCTGTCACGGCCAGAGGCCAAAGACAATTTACAATCATTGCGTAGTGTGTTGCATAAAGGTACACTTTATGTCATTGTCATATATATCAGTCTGAAAGTGAAAACATAAACTGCTGGCCTTCCTCAAACATCAATGAATGCTTAACTCAAAATGGAAAGTTTTTTATTAGCAGACAATGCAATGTTGGTTGTAGGTGCCTCCTTAAATTCCTGAAGACCTGACTGACGATCGACATTCATAGGTATCTTTTCAATTTGTACCAAAACTCAAAACAAAAACGGATTTGGTCGACATATTATTCTTAAAACTAGGATCATCAATGAGATAAGCACGATTACCTAGCAGTTACTCTTCAAATTAAATAGTTCATCACAGTCTCTTCAATAAATTAATTATTCGTCGTCTAATATTCCCACAGTTCCTCTAAGCAAAGGTTCCCTGTCAATAGGCCTCAAACGGCGAGATGAGGAAGATAGAATACATTTTCAATCATCATCAATTCTCAATAATGTCTAACATTCAATTAAAGTCGGCCCTCAAAGGCTAAATCGTAATCATGCGCTTTGGAACGAAGATGTGGGGAAATATATAAACAGAACTTCCTTTCTTAACTTTTCTTACGTTATTGGGTCACCGCTATCTATATCATATATTTACAATGACTTTTTGAATTATATTGTTTTTAGGGTTCCGTAGTAAACAAGGAACCCTCAAGGTCTGTCTGTCTGTACGCGGCTTAGCTCAGAGATTGTTAATACTAGAAAGCTGTATTTTGGCATGGATATATACGTACATATTAATCACGCCGACAAAGTGGTAAAATAAAATCATGTTTTTTTTTATTAGTTACCTCCCCTACATGTAAAGTGGGGCTGTTTTTTTTTTCTCGTCTATCCTATGGTGCGGGGTATCATTTTTCAATTCAGGGGTCCGTTTGCGAAATATTAAGCTTTAAAGTGCAAATTTTTGTTAGAGTCAAGTGTCCCCAGCCCCCCCCTGCTAGCTAAATGGTTGTACTTGGATTTGTGAACAAATTCAATGCAGTAGTATGTATAACGAAGTTAAAAGGAAAACTATCAAAGCTAAGTAGGCTTTACAGGTTAACGAGTAATAATCGACCAACTTATTTTTGCAGTTTGAAAAATATGATCTCATAATATATTCCTTAGGGGAGAAAATGTTTTTCAACTACAATGTTAAGATTTTTCTTGGTATAAATTCATCCCAACTACGGAACCCTTCATTGTGCGTGGTCCGACACACAAGACTGGTTTAAAAAAAAAATCATTGACATGCTAAAGTAGATCAAGTTAATTTGACAGCATTTTAGTTAGTAAAACTTTCATATAACCTATGCTGAGTTGTGGAATTTACATTCTGAGCCCTCACGAAACTATTAGCCGCTTTTCTCTACATCCGTGTTTCAACCGAAGATCTCCAATCTTCCAACGGTAAGGTAAAAATCAATAATGGAGAATTCACTTCAGTAACTTTAATTGTTTCCATGGAAGTCTCTCACTTACATTGTAATATCTATTTTAACTTGAACACTAAGTTTTCTGATAGTACTTAGTGTTACATTGTGTTGATAGTTAATAGCTTTTTTAAGACTAGAAAGAAGTTAAGCAGCTGGGACAGTAGCCAGATTTGTATTTGATGTTAATTAAAGATAAAAGAAAGAAAGAATAATGTTTATTCTGTTTTTTATGTTTATTGTTTGTTTAATTAAGTCCTATAGACTCTCTCAAAAACAGTAGTTATACTCGTAGTATTAGAGCTTGTTGTGGAGGTGTTCGTCCTTTATTTCTACCTCCATTAATATTTCTGCCGCCAAGCAACGTTGCTATGTTCCGGCTTGAAGTGTGTGGGTGCTGGCGTAGTCAGGCTTAGCGCGCACTGCGGTGCGTTTTACTACCACTAAATCTATGAAGTATGAAACACAGTGGAAGCGCGCGCACTGCGGAAAAAAAACGCATAAGAAAACAAAGCAGGATTTTATTCGTTGGTAAAAAATACGCATCGCAAGTCACCGCACCGCAGTGCGCGCTCGGGCTAACAGACACATGACGAGGCATTTCAGTTAGAATGGAAACGCACTTGCAATGCTTCTGGTACCGCAGATGTTCATAGGTGAGGTCCACCTACCATCTGTTGGACTGTCTTTTTATTCAATAATAAGTTTTATTGCTTACAAATGTGAACTAATCTGTAAAATAAAGTAAATAAATAAAATAAAATAAATAATACTAATATTTAAAAAAACCGGCCAAGTGCGTGTCGGACCACACACAATTAAGGGTTCCGTGTATAAATTTATCCCAAGAACAAACTTAATATTGTAGTTGAAAAACATGTTCCCCCATACATTCTAACTGCAAATGTAAGTTTGTACGCACAATATTGAGTTATTTACCATGTTATTTTAAGACCATAGACTTCTTATAGATTTTCCTGTAATCTATAAGCATAGAACAGAACTATTCTCTGTATTTTTTTCAAAATTTTAGGATCAGTAGTTTCGGAGATAAGGGTAAATTTTTATCAAGTTTCTTAAATATCTTTAAAAGTATTTATTGTAAAATGATAAAAAAATGTATTTGAGGTCCTCGTAATAATCCTTTTCATTTGATATGTCACACGGTACAGTTAGCAAAACCTTGTTTTTAATTTTCATATTTGCCCCCTAAAAGTGACCCTAATATTCAAAATTCATTTATTTATGTTACACGTCCGTTTTTGGGTTACAGAAATACATATATATACTAAATTTCAACTTAATCGGTCAATTAGATTCAGAGCAAATTGGCTGTGATAGACGGACAGACGGACAGACAGACACGAGTGATACTCTATAAGGGTTCTGTTTTTTCCTTTTCAGGTATGGAACCATAAAAAAACACATGTTGTGAATTGTCTTTGGTATGGCGCTCATCAAGCAATACATAAAATTGACAAACTTTTATTACTTGGATTTTTAAGGCTTTTGGCCATTTTAGAAGTGTGTATTTTGTATTTTTTTTTTTGTAATGTGCATTTTGTTTGTGCAAAAATATACAATTCAACTTTTTTAGGGTTCCATACCTTAAAAAGAAAAAACGTGTGTCTGTCTGTATGTCTGGCTGCCTGGCCGTCTGTCCGTCTGTCACAGCAAATTTTCTTCATATCTGTTGGACCAATTTCGTTGAAATTTGGTACACATATGAATTTCTGTTACCCAAACATGGGCTTGTAACATAAAAAATGAATTTTGAATAGGTATGGGGATCACATTTAGGGGGAAAATTGGAAAAAAAAAAATGTTTTGCTAACTGTACCGTGTGACAGATCAAAACGCTTGTAGCGCGGATATCTTTTTTTTAAATTGTTTTTAAATGTATTGTTTTAAAGATATTTAAGAAAATTTTGAAAAAATTACAGCGAATGGTTCTTTACTCATAAATTACAGGAAAACCTATAAGAAGTCTATTGTCTTAAAATAACATAGTAAATCTCTCAATATTGTGCGTACAAACTTACATTTGCAGTTGGAATGTATAAGAGAACACGTTTTTCAACTACAATATTAAGTTTTTTCTTGAGATAAATTCAACCCAATTACGGAACCCTTCATTGTGCGTGGTCCGACACACACTTGGCCGGTTTTTTTTTTACTTTTTTGTTGTTTTTAACAAAAATATGAACATTGTGGACCCTTTCAGGCACTACTAATGCTGTCTGGCATGTTTTAGGCATCCACAAAATAATCCCACCATAAAATACGTTGAATGCATAACCTCCTCCATGTTAAAGTCAATTTAAGATTCCAAAATCTACATTTAAAACTCTAAGTCATTTCAAACGAATATAGGTATATCTTAGTAATTAATAGCTTCAAAGTTCACAGTCCCAATAATAACGTTCAAGTCTTTCAGTAGCGAAACAGAATCGCTTCACTCAATTCATTTAATGTACTCTATAATTACTCAGTCGGAGTTCTATTTAATCGAGGATCTTTAATAAATGTTATTTCATCTAGTTCGTAGTGAAAGGCTTGATTGGGCTGCGGCAGAAATACTGTCGACGGGTTGTGAGGTTTAAGGCTCGTGCAGACCAGCGCGACGCGACGGCGCGACGCGACTCGAACAATACAATTTCTAAGAAAACTTCACGGTATAACAATAGCCGGTGTCGCACCGCGCTGTCGCGTCGCGCTTGTCTGTACGAAGCTTTAGGGTCTTTGTAAGATGGGCAATATAGGTTGAAATTTTTTGGCTTATTTTCCAAACAATAAAGAAAAATAATGAATTTGCTTCAAAAAGGTGGTAATCACAACCGACACGCGTCTTTGATCAGATAGTGATCCGGTTGAAAATAAACTGTTTGCGTCTAAACGATTGTTGGATTGTATTAATCGATCGTGTACTATTTATTTTTTAATTTATGTTATAGGTATTTTGTGCCGACCTTTTTCGTGTTTATGTGCGTGTTAATCTGTGGAAACTTTTAAATTTTATATTTTTAAAGAACACCGTATTAAGTTAGCTAAAGTTTCCCGAATAGAATAAAATAAAACTATATTATGATCGTGGTCGAAACTGTAGTTTCTGCTTGCCCCGAAAATACGAAATAGGCGTAATTTTATAATTGCATCGTAACCTCCAAGAAATGGAGTAAACCGTGTATGTAAATCTGATCCAGTCAGTTCTCAGTAAAAAACAAACAACAATGTTGGGGATCTGCTACTCTTGGACCCATATAAGTATGCAAGTATAAATGATTCTGTGCCTAAATAAATAAATAACGTAACTTCAAAACATCTTCTGTGTACATAAACAACAAACTTTTACTATTCCCGTATTTCCCTTCGCCAAGACCAAGACAAACAAAATCAAAACCAGAATTCCCAAAGTTATTAAATAATTGAACGGAGCAAGCTGGTTCGTAACGTATTTTAACATTGTTGGCCGTTGAACGGAAACGCGGCCATCTTAACTTTTATACAATTTAAAATTAGGACTTGTAAAAGTTTTGCACTAAAGTAATTATAGGGCAACACTGTAGTTATTTGATCTTCACCTTGCTATACGCTTTTCACGGTAGGAGAGTTTGCACGACACTATTTTGGAACTGTGGCCCACATAAATGCTAATTAAAATTACTGCCTTCGGGCTAATCACGACTAGCTTAGCTTTGGACTACTTTTGAACTAGTAAGGGGTCCACGACTAGCTTCGGACTAGTCATTTATTTTTAATGTATATTTCTTTCTTTCTTTCTTTTGGGTACATTACCAGTCGACAGCGATGCGGAGGAATTTTGGTCCAGCCGTTTAGGAATTCAGTGACATACACACGTACAGAAGAATTATAATATGTACAAAATATATCTTTTAGTCATCGGATATCGAATATTTTCGTCCGTTAAATATTGCAGTTATAAAAGGTGTCCCTTTTTTTAAAGCTGGCACTTAGCCTCAGGTGAGCCATTAAATAATTCTCTCACATAGACAAAATTAAATAAAGAATCTAGCTTTTCCAGGACGTATGTACTTAATAAAGGACACCTTTCGTCCTTCGTGCAGTACATTTTCACTCAACTCCTCAATGTCAGGTGTTCTAGGTCAAAACTGTTAGTTTTATAAAGTGCACAGTATAATTGACTTCGTAATTTAGTAGCGGCTGTTACCACAAGGCTAGGTTAAGGTCTTGTCTGTAAAATATGTGATCTGTGGATGAAGTTATTGGTTTTGTGACGTTTTAAGTGGAAGGATGTTGCATTTGGCCTTGTAGTACAAGCTTAGTTAGGCACGGCCACAATATCCTGTACCGACCTGATTTATTTGTTTATAATAAAAATGAAATGATGTGATGAGGCAGCGTTGTGGTTTAAAAGAAAATGACGTAGTGACAAAAATTTAAAAGAGTATGCTTAGATGGTATTCTTGTTTTACCATTTTCATTTTTAACTTTGATTTTTAGTTAATTTATATCTCATAATATTATTATTTAAACTAACATTAACATTATCTCAATAACTATTAATACGTCATTTATAAGTTCACATAAATTTATATGAATTTATTGTTATTTTCGAAATGTTATCATTGGATTTTAATTTTAATTATAATTTAATACTTTATAAACAATAAAGGAAGAGCTCATTGGGCATCAAAAAATTCGTCGGCGTCGCTGTCAGTGGGAAAAGTGCCCAAAAGGCTGGCAGCATTGCCACGTTGGATGGCAATGCTGATTCTTTCCCATTGACAGCGACGTCGACGAATTTTTTGATGCCCAATGAGCTCTCCCTTTATTGTTTATAATTTATATATTTTAGTGTTAGTTGTATATTTTAATCTTAATGTTATTTTAATTTTATTTGTAAATTAGTAGCATAACATAATAAACATTAATTTAATACTTATGTTGCTGTGCCTTAACAGGGTCCATAACTGTACTTTAGCTATAAGCCTCATGTAACATCTTTATACATAATTATGGTATGCAAATAAATGAAATGAAATGGTTTGGTCATGTTGAGAAGATGAATGAAAGGCAATTAACAAAAGGTATTAAAGCAGATGTGAGTGGAAACGCCGGGAGGGGGGGGGGGACGCCTTAGAAGAATATATAGGAACCTTATTAGCGATGTTCTTTAAAAAAGTCACTTGCGTAGTACTCTCAACCGGCGTGTAATCTGTGTTCGCAATTCATTTGCCAAAACATGTAAACAAACACGAGTTTTAGGAAAAACAACTGTAATGCCTACACATAAGGTTCAGTTTGCGCTACAACTTCATATTTTTTATGACTCTTTCAACAGTACTAGTTTGTCTAAAATCAACTTTATTTACACATGCTTAAAGTTGATGTTTGTCTAAGTGGAAAAATCGTGTTTGTTTACATGTTTGGCAAATACATTGCGAACGCAGATTATGTTCGTAAATGAAGCAAAAGCAGTATGTAAGGATTGTAGCACCCGGCGTTCTGTAGTTTCTGACTCCCCCCGTAAGAAGGAGGTGTGAGTTTATGTATCAAAAAACAATCTTATGATAAACAGAGCCTTGAAACAGTTATTATACAGACACTTTTTGAATGCAGCGGTGAGTTTAACAGTAAAGACATCAGTGAGCGTGGTGCGAACGTGATTCCATTATGTGCATGATGGTATCTTTTAATCACGCTTCGCAAAACATTCACAAACGAAGAAGAAGAAGAAGGCAGAAAGAAAGAAAAAAAAATACGTTTATTTGCGGTAAAAGATGACGCAAAGAAAAAACACAAACACAAAAAAGAACAAGTTGGGGGAAAATATGCGTCAGATCCACGAAAAACGGCCATCGCTCAGCATAATGCTGGGATCCTACGCGAGACAGAGCCACAGCGCTGGTTTACAGCGACAGCAGTTGACGTGATGCATACGTGAAGAGGCTTTGTCAATGTGTTGTCCTGCGGATATACAGGTCTATTAGATTTTTTGGTAGTCTATAATGTACGAACCTCTGTGATATCTGACACACTGATGTGCACAGTGATTAGTGATTAAAAAACCGATCACGAAGCCGTCTTCTATGCATTTTGTACCTATAACTAAGTAATTAAAATTTTGTAAAAATAAAACAGCTGGGAAACGACTTTTATTTTTGGTATTTATTTTCTGTTTATGGTAGTGCACAATGGAACGCACGGAAAAGCGTTGTGCTTGTGGGGCATGCAATAGAACAGGGCTCGTGGGAGTAGTTAAAGTTAAGTGATAACATTTAAAACTCATTTTTATACAAAAACGTCAAAAAAAGTTGGAACTTTGACTTGAATATCTCCGTAAATAGAAGGTACACAAGTATGGTCCAGTACAAAAAAAAAATCACAATGCCGGGGAGTTCAAGTGAGTCTCGGCTTCGATAAGCATCATTTTACACCCGCTATGTGTAAAATATTGTTTTACCTACTATAATAATTGAACAGCATGGCTTAGCGCTAAGAACTAAAAACTGGAGTAAGAAACGCATTAGCAGGATACACTTTGCAAATATCAGAGATAAAAAGTATGCTCACACCGGAAGTAGAGCCGGTACTTCCGGTGGGGTCGGAAGTGAGCCGGCACCGCAGCTTGGCAGCCAAGGTTTGTGTTTAAAAAATAGTTATCCTTATCCTTGCATAAGTTTAAAGGATAGGCAGAAGACCAAGTAACGTATTTGTTTATTTCTTGTATATTCTGTATCTTGGTGATTGGTTGATATTTTTCGATGAAGATAATGAATAATTAAACTAAATACAATCGACTCGTCAATTTCGTTTTCAACATGCATTTGGTCGTATATAGCCTTGATAGAATGTCATCACCCTGCAATGCAGATTTAAGAAAACTACGTTCAACATATTGCTAAAGATACCTTTGCCATATGGAGCGATATGAAACAATAGGAACCACGCATACCCAATGATTAAGTCGACACCAGCAATTAAGAATACGCTAACTTGTAAAAGTTGATTTGACACCAAGGGCGCTCCAAAGAAAAATTGTGATTACTTAAAAAAAAAAAAAAAAAGAACTTTTCACTGTTGTCAGTTCTCTTGATAATACAGGGAATGACGTTATTTAATTTCTTTATTAATTGCTAATTCTGATTTTAACCTGAGTTAGCCATGTAAAAAAAACGATAAATTAATGTGTAATAAATTACGCCAACTCATAGTTCCAGTTCAAGTTCAAGTTCAAAATATTTTATTTCACATAAACCTACATGGGCCTAACCTAACCTGTAACCTACTTATGGAACGTCAGAAGCTAGGTGCGCGGTTACAATTGGTCGTTTCCTATGGAGAAGAGCCGGCAAGAAACTCCACGGTTACTCTTTTAAAAATACCCTTTGGCCTTTATAATATTTTCAAAAAACAGTCATAATAGGTATGGGAGGACAGTGTAGGTCTTTCAACAAGTACCAGGTACTTGGCAAAATAGAAGATGGTTAATAAATCTACAGTCCACTAAGCCTACAGCGCTACAGTTAGCGTACTATAATATGGAATATCAATAGGTGAGAATGCTAAAACCTTACATTAAATTCATGTTAATTGCCAAACTATAATTGAAATAAATAAAACATAAATTGTTTACAATATTAATAACAACAAAAAGCAATACAAATACTTTAAACCGCCATGTAATAAGTACTCGTAAGAGTGTACTTATGTACTCTCGGCTAACTCGTGCCTTTTTTGGTTATGAACGTTCACGAACGGACTACACTAGGCTAACTAGAGATAGCGTAATGTAATCGCGCAATTGCAAAAATTACATTCATTTAGCATACTGTAAAATTTGTAACTTCGTTATTTTTTGGAATTTCTATATAATTATTTTGGTATTTATTTAAAGTCCATAATATAAATAATTTGGCATTAAAACGGAAATTGCCCAAAATTCGCGTTCGTAGTGTAAATTGCTGGTGTCGAAATAGCAATTAATTTTGGGGAAATTTAGCAACGCAGACCATAATGGAGCAATAGCGAAAATTCACGTAATTCAAGACTTACTAATTATTTAAATATACATCGTATTGGAGTCAAGAAACAAATTCCTATTTTATTAAAATTTTAAATGCAATACTTATTTTACAATGCATTATTTTATGTTGTGTTTTTTGATGGAACGGAACGCATCAAAACGCGTTGTCTTCGACAATGCCGGAAGTGACGTTAAAAACTATGTGAATAAAATACTATTCTTTGCAAAGAGTTTGATATCTCACTAAGGTTAGTAAGAAAGAGTGATTTCTGCTTGAATAAAGCATCAATTATTTAATTTATAAGATTTGGAGCTAAAAACATGACGTCACGTCATGACCGCGACAGAAACGTACGTTTGAGCTGTAGTAGAAAATTGTTGGAGTTTCATAACTTTTTTGAGCAGCAAGCATTAGTTGAATTTAACTTTTATTACTATTCTTGGGTGGGTTTACTGTCTATATATGATATAGTGAAAAAAAAATACATGCATATTAGAAGATTGTTCCACCAATTTCTCCGCTACCTCCAACATTAAATTGTCAGCAATGATTGCTGAAAAATATTGCCCGAGTTATGCTGATTTGTATAATGCAACGGCAAATAAATAAAACATTCGATGCCAAAACTGCACAATATATTTCCTCAATGATTCAGATATCTCCTGGCGAGTAAAGCTCTGCTCCGCGGGATGTTACACTCGACAATGGTGTGGACCCTGTCACTCCTCACGTACGCGGGGTCTGCGGATAGTTCTCTGAGGGCTGTGAGCGTCATGCTCAGGTTGAAGGGAGATTCAGGGCCCTCGCAAATGCGGGAGAGCCAGCGGGCTTCGACGCAGCTGGAACAAAGGATTATAGTTATTAAAATGGTGATCGGAGAAGGCAGGCTAAAATAAGCGTGATTAGGAAGATAGGTTACCAATTTGGGAAGATTCTTAATTTGACTGCTTTAAGATATGAGATTTTTAAAGGACCAGAAGAGGAAGAGGTTTTTCATGTCATTTTCGTCGCGGAAAAGAAATAGATGACACAAAAAAAAAATTGTAACCTATTCCGCTAAACTGTTCGCAACAAGTCAATCGTCATCCTGAGGATGCCTCGTCGAGAGAAGTGAACGTGTCGATTTCTTACAGGGTTCTTTATGACACTTTAGGAACAGTTTAGCGGATTAGGTTATTAAATATACGTCGTCTATTGTATTCTATAATGGATTTCCGCAAAGTCAAGCCTGAGTCAATTAACTATAGATGACACACTTTATTCTCTTTCAAAATCACCAGTGAGCGTAAAAAAATATAGTGTGAGTGTTAGGAACTGTAGATGTGATGAAAGCTGAGAGCAGATCAATGTTATTAAAACCGTCTGTGGTCGACGTTTTACCAATGAAACTAATAGCACCACTTTTACTTCTTAGCGTGTCGACGATAAAATAACACATAAAATATATATTTTTTAAATTTATTTGCCCCAAAATTCAGTAACGCAACGTAATACCGTTTGCTGTCACAGCCATTAGGTCCTCACGTGTGCAGGTGACAGTTCATGCGGCGAAAGATGGAATGAAGATGGGCAAATTCTCGAATTTAAAAGAGATAATTAATTAACTAAGTTATTGTAGTATAAATATTTCAAATAATTAGTTGGAAATTAAATGTTAATCGTTTTTAAATATATCTAGTTTTTTTTAGAAAAAATTATAACATTGTCTATAGAGACACGCCGCATACGCACCGCACTTGCGTGACTTGCGCACCGAGACTTGAGCTGTCTATGAACCCCCACTAGTGGCGATTGTCTTTGCTGCGGCCGACTTGGGTACGAAGTTTATTTAAGGTTAACAGCACCACTAGCCAGCCATCGTGTGAAAATCTAGTCGGGACCAGAAAAGAGAGAGTCAGAAAGACTACTTACGAAGGACACGGATCAGCAGGTACGAGTAAGCCGATGGGCATCGGTTTAAACACCTCCGACGGTTCCGCCTGTACTGTGTACTTCTTCAGTCGAGAGGTGCTTGTCTTATCACTCTTCTTGATGCAGTGCTCCTGAAAATAAGAAAATGGGGAGTGATGGGTATTTTGAGCCTTTAAAGGTTTTTTTAAATAGAACCATTTGTCATCAGGTTCACATGGGTGAAGGGCGACATTCAAAGGAAATTTGGTACTTGGTCACCAAACGCTCTGAATATTACGGAAAGACGTAAGGAAAAAAAAACAATATTATTAATGATGATGAAGCAGAAAATATAGATGTATTGTGTTAGTAGGATATAAAAAAAGTAAATGAATGATAAGTTGTAAACTGATGGTTTCAATACCATCCTGCGAAATAATATATGATTTGAGATTTTATTTTACATTTGTTACTAACATAGATTATAAGTAGTGTGTATTCCTAACATCATAAGGTATCAAAAAATATTAAGTATGTTTTTTTAATAGGTGACAGCTAAAATATTTTGTGCTGACCCTCAGACGTAACATGGAACAGATAGGCCGAAAACGTGGGTACCGCCAAGCGTGTCAGCGAGCTTTTCCTCTCTAGATCAGGTTTGAAAGGAACCGCCGCGCGTATGGGTTTTGTAGCTGTGTTTATAAGTCTTACAAAATAGTAGATATTCTCTCTATACTCCTTGATCTTGTCTGTGATGAGAAGGAGTGACAGTTTCAGCTGATTGATCGAGGGTTGTTTGTCTCCGAGGAGGTTCTGGAACGGCTCCAGACTGCAGTCCAGCATTCTGGAAACGTTTTGAGAATACGTTATTTGTGCGTACAGCTTAGTAGCGGAATTCCCTGCCAGATATGAAACGAAATAAAATTATTTATTCAGTCAAACAAATATACATGCCAGGTAAAAAAACTAGATGGACCCCACATTCCCTATCTGATTATCCTTGAGAAGAAAGGGCGAAACAAATTATAAATAAATAATAATAAATAAATTTTATTGTTCAACCAGGACTAGATTACATAGCAAGGTAATAAATAAAGCACAAGCAAAAGGACTTAATCTAGTTAGTGGGTGTCGTACTGTTCTCCTAGATAGGTTATAAAATAACCTGTGTTTAGCAGAAACAGTTCCGATCCCCGTCATAAGTGGTTGTCTTAAAATAGTACGTGTTACATATTATTGTCTGTACAGCTACAAGTTCTGAAAAAATAAGGTTTTCAACAACAACAATAAAAAATAATAAAAAATAAAAACTAAGAAAAATCCTTAAATCTAAAAAATATAAATTCAGGAAATGGGCAATTTGTAAAAGTAAAAAAGAAAAAGATATATAAATATATATAAAATAATAAATGTTCAGATAGTGTGGTGAGTATTTTGTTAGTGTGGTGATAGTTTTTTGTTAGTTTATGTAGTGTGTGGTGCATGTATGTGTTTTAGTGATCACCTCTTTAGGAATTCTTCGGTTTCGTCGTAGTTTAGGTTTAGAAAGAAGGAGCGAACAGTCTTTTTGCATTCAAAGTTTGTTAAGGCGTAAATCGAAATTTTTGCGTTAATTTTATTGTAGAGTGATGGGCCAAGATAGAGGGCAAACTTTTTTATAAAAGCTGTGCGTGTAGGTGGTACTGTGCAGATAAGGTCTTTGCGGCGTTTAGAGATTGTTTTGAAAGGAGTTCGTCGGTGTTGCAGAAGGACTATATGTAAAAAATATTGTTGCCTTACATTGAGTACGCTACAGGATTTGTAGAGTTCGATAGTTGGAAAGAGTATTGGTCTGAACGTAGCTACTTTTAGAATAGCTCTGTGTGCGACCTCCAGAGGCTTAAGTATGGTCTTTGCAGCACCACCCCAGCATGAGATACAGTATATTAGGAAGGACTGACAAAGAGCAAAGTACATGTTACGGATGATTACCGAGTTGGCTACGTGTCGCAGGGTTTTGAAAACGTAAATTAATTTTCGTACACGACCAGAAAGAGTGTTAATATGCGATTTGAAATTAAGGTTTTTGTCCAGGACTATGCCAAGATATTTAACCTGCTCTACTGAAGATAAGGTGGGACATAGACAATTAGACTGGGTTTGGTTGGGACAAGAATGAGCTTTTAGAGAGATTAGGGTTTTTGGCTGGGAAGTATTGGTCATTGAAAACGTGATGAAGTTAGTTTTGTTAGCATTGAGAGTAAGAGTATGAGAGGAAAGCCACTTCAAGGCAGAATTAAAACCGTCTTGTGCAGTAACTTGGAGTTCCGACCAAGAGTTTGCGGTGATTGTGATGGCAGTATCGTCTGCAAAAGAAACTATTGTGGCACTTGGTATTTGGAGATTGCAGAGGTCGTTTATGAACACAAGAAAGAGTGTGGGCCCCAAAATGCTACCTTGGGGTACGCCATACTGAATGGGTAGTTCATCACTCTTGTAATTCTCTATTGTAACAAATTGTGAGCGATCAGTAAGATAACTCTTGAAGAGATCAAGTGAAGACCCTCTGACACCTATACTTTCAAGCTTGATTAGAAGAGTGGAAACCGGAACGGTGTCAAATGCTTTCGCAAGATCTAAAAATATGGTGAGAACTTTCTTGTTACTATTTAAGTTATGTACTATATTGTTAACCAACACATGGACAGCATCACAAGTGGATTTCTTCCTGCGAAAGCCAAACTGCTGGGGTGATAACAGTTTGAAGTGTTCGAGGTAGTGGACTAAACGCGTGTTTATGAGGCGTTCAAGTACCTTAGAGAGTGCACTAAGAACAGCTATTGGGCGATAGTTGTTTGGCAAGGTTCCGTCACCACCCTTGAAGATAGGATGAATAATTGCTCTTTTTAAAGAAGAGGGAAAGATAGCTGATAAAAAGCAAAGGTTGAAAATGTGAGCCAGTATAGGTGCCAAGGTCCGTGCATATCTTTTTAGGAAGGTTTGAGATATGCCATCCCAACCAGCAGCAGCATTGACCCTAAGCTGGTTAATGGTACTTAAGACTTTATCGGGATCAGTCTGTTCTAAAATGATAGATTTCTCGAACCTTTTACTTGGAGGGGGAGTTACGTGGATTTGGGGGCTCTTCATATTTTCTGCAAGATTTTTCCCAATGTTAACAAAGAATTCGTTTACATCATTGCAAGACTGTCTGGGTGAGTAAGAGTGTGTTAATAGTTGGTTGGAGGGGTTCCTCTTTTTCTGTGTATTGGTGATGGTTTTTATGGTGTCCCATAGTTTTTTAGGGTTGTGTTGTGCCTTATTTATTTCTTCGGAATCAAATTTCCTTTTTATTTTTTTTAAAAGGGTTGTACAAAAGTTTCTGTATCGCTTATATGTGATAATTAGATTTTGGTTGTCTGGTGACTGCTTAACTTTTTTGTGAAGAGAATCTCGGTTCCGGATACAACGCAGCAAGCCTGGAGTAATCCAGGGTTTCAATATCCTTTTACTTGCTGGGACTTTGACAAGAGTCGTACATTCATTTATGGCTGTTTTTGTTATTTCTGTAAGCTTGTCTATAGCGTCGTCTGGGTCTGAGATAAGGAAAAGAGAGGTAAGATCCACGTTTTTCATAGATTCATCAAGTGCAACATAGTCTACCTTCGATATCATTTTCCTGGGGGTTGACTCTGACTTTTTATTTTGATTATTTACACATAAAAGGGAAGAACAATGATCTGTTACTGATGTATCGTAGACTAGAGTAAGAATAGTAGCACTGGATCGAATCATAATATGATCTAGGCAGTTTTTGCCTCTAGTGGGATGGGTATGCGCTGGTAGAAAACCGTGATACGCCATGGTGCTGAGATATTCATGGGATCGCGAATCTTGGGTATCAGGTTTAATATCCAGGTTAATGTCTCCAGTTATGATAACCGATTTGTAGGAACTGAGGGCTGGAATAATGTTATTGAGTGCGGTAAGGAATGAATTAATGTTGTCGTTTGAGGGGGAGCGGTAGATACAAAGTATAGCCACGTCAGAATTGAACTTCAGAAGTAAGCCCGAGGCTGATCCAAGAAAGTTGGGCTCTTAACATATGGTTAAGATATCTGACTTAGCATAGACCACTACCCCATCGCTCTGATTAAGGTGCCTGGTTGTTTTGTATGTGACATAATTATGTAAAATGGGAATGCAGGAGTTACTTGAGCACGGTAGCCAGCATTCAGTAAGAACCAGAAGATCACAGTCAATATTCATACGGTGAATTAGGGTTCGAAGATTAAGGTAATTGCAGTTAATGGACCGAATATTTTGTGTTAATGTTGTAAACCAGGAACTTTCGTTCTTAACGTATGATTTGGTTTCTTCGGGGGCACAAATGTGAGTTTCGGATACAGAAAATTGGTCAAGATCAGACATTATATCATTTATCGTATTAGACATTGTTGTATGAAATTAAGGGTAATAGGGTGTAATAAATAAGGCTGTTGGAATGAGGCAGTAAGAATTTTGCAACGTTTACTATGTGTGATGGTGAGCATTGTGTAGTGTTAACGTGTTTAAACCATATGCATGAAATTGAATTAATTAAATGAAAAATGTATAAAGTGTTTTTGGTTGAAATGTTTGGTGTGCAGTAGTATAGATTTACTAACTTAAATAAAGTGACAGAAAGAGTATTAACATAATAAAAAGTAAATAAAGAAATAGCCGTTAACAGAAAACTTAGGTTTCTTAAAGGATGAACTAGTCATACGTTGTTAGGTGCGGTCGATACAGACATCGTTTGGATTTGTAGTTCACTTTTAATAACAATAGAGGGGCTGTCAGGATTCTTCTTTAACAGTATGCGCCCGTCTGCGGTCCAGCAAAACATGTATTGGTTCATCTTGGCATAGTTACGAGCCAGATAAAAAAGTCGTTTAGAGTAGGGAGTTAATTGTTCCGCAGCGTAAGTTGGCGTTTTTGGTGCTTCTATACCCAGATGAGTTGAGTTTAACTTATTATTTGGATTTGATTTGTTGTGGTCCTTAACAGCTGACAAAAAGTTGGTTTTGGTCAGTGTGTTTGTAAACTCGACTGTTAGGGTAGAATTTGGAGTTTCTTTCTTTGAAGGCTGTCGCGAAACATCTCGTATGTCAGACACTTGCAGTTTTATTTCGAGTTGTTTTGATAGTTCCAGCAAGGCATCATACAACATCTTTTTAGTTTCTTTCGTTCTCTTGGGTACGTTGCGGAGCTCGATGCACGTTTTTACAAGGGAACGGTCGAAAGACTCCGCCTTTTCTTCCAGTGCAGTTAATCTAGTTGCCATAGAATTACGTTCTTTTTCTAAGCTAATAATCTTTAAATCGAGTGAGGTTAACTGGTCAGAAAAAGAGTTCACAGATTTTTCCATTTCCGTCAAAGACTCCTCTATTTTAGAGTTTGATGTTTTTATTTCAATTATATAGCTCTCTAGTTTGTCCAAACGGGTATTTTGTGAAGTATTTAAGTTTTGAATCATATCTCTTATTTCGTTCTTGAAGTCGGTCAAATAGCTGGTAGTATTGTCATCACCTGATGGGCAACGTCGCTTATTTGTTCTTTGGGTAACATTAGTTGTTGTTGACGACTCATCCTTAGCGAACAATTTCGTGATGTCGGACTCGGAGCGTGAGGGAGTATTATGATTTGGTGGCGTTCTAGACGTCGACATTTTTGCTTTTAATTTAGTTTCGATGGTTAGTTTCAAATTCTAACAATTATTAAAATCACAAAAAGTGCGAGTGGTGTCAGTTTCGAACCTGCGACCTGAGGCGTACAGGGCAGGGCTCTTAGCTAATCCGCCAAGTAGACTGTTATCTCGTAGATCAAAATTGTTGATAGCTTTCAAGTCTTGTGATAAAAAGTGAGGGTGTTATCTTTTAACAAAATGCAGGATATCATCCAGACTGGCTGGAGTCTGTGTTCCCAGGTACCTGGAACTTTTCAAGTCGATAGTGAATAGCTTAGTTCTAATTAAAGGCAACTGCAGTCACCGACACGCGTCGACGGCAGCCGCCGACACACATGTGCAGTTGCCTCTGCCGCTAACGCGCGCCGCTCCTGAGTATGAACAATTACATTGCCTTTTCAGTTGTCTAACTAAACACCCAAAAAGAGAAACAGCAAGATTTCATCAATCAATCTGCCGGGTTTTCCCAACATGTTGCGGTCGGCTTCCAATCTAACCGGATGCAGTTGTATTACATAAGCAAGCAAGACTATTTATAGTAAATTCACATAGCAAGTAACACCCTTCAATAATCCAATACAAGTACGTATAACCCAACACTATATCCATTACTAAGCGACAATGTCTGACTAATCCAATTAAATTGAGCTGCATCGTCCGGCCGACGACAATCAATATAATGTTGGCCTATGAGCTGATATCATGGGGTTTAGCGTTTAGAGGGTTCATAATTGACCTACGGCCCTTACTGGTTAGAGTGGCCTAGAAATATTGTTCGTAATCTACATTGAAACCTTAAAGAAACTTGTAAGTCTACTTAAATGTTGATTTTTTAACCTTTATTAAAAACAACTAGTTTCAAACAGTGTTGTAATGATTAAATACAGTCTAGCTTAAATATAAGACTAAATAAGCAATTTTAATCTAACTAAATATTTTACTTGTTAAGTAATTATTTTAAAACTTAGTACCAATTTGTCAAATCAAATCAAATAATTTATTTGCTAGAATGCAGGTATACAAATAAGGTCGTGAAGAATTAAAGTTGAGCCATACATTCTGCCCAAGATTCGACATGCAAAATTTAAATGATACGATGCTATGGTAAAAATAAAAATAAAATAAAACATTAAACACAATTATCAGATAAAAATTTACAGTTCAATACAATTAAAATCAATTCAGTCAAAATGCAATCAATAAATACATAATAGTCAAAATAAGATCAAATGTCAAAATAAAATTAAACATACATTTTAAATGTCAAAATACAATTCCAATGTCAAAATATTATTAAAATTTAGAAAAATACTACTAAAATGTCAAACAACATACAATAAAAAAACGTTGGTACTTAACACAAGTCCGTTCCACTTTTTAAGGTCTGATAGAATAATATAAATAATTTATTCATGTTTTATATGTGATATTACTACTATTATTTCTACACTTTAGTGTTAAGTAATTATTCTAAAATTTTGTACCAATTTCTACTTAACACAAGTCAGTTCCACTTTTTTAAAGTCTGATATAATAATATAAACAGTTTGTTCATGTTTTAAATGTGATATTACTACTATTATTTCTACACTTTTGACACTACACTAACTCAAAGGGTTTTGATCGTTTTAGTGGAATTTATTTGACACCCCTAAATTCTCCGTAATAACAACATTAGATCAGTTGAAGTTCCATTAACAAAGTCAAAGTCAAATAATTTTTTTCAATTAGGTACATAGAAGGCACTTTTGGACGTCAAAATATACAAAAATACAACTTTTTACAAAAATATTGAATTGATGACCATTAATCCCGAACTGCTACTGAGAATTAAAAAAAAACAATAAAATTTTGCCTTACCTGGAGATCGAACCCAGTAGGTACACCCAGTTCTAAGTAGTAGCGCTTGCGACCACAAGAACATAAGCAATTTTTCTACCTTCGGATAAGACGTCAGTTTTTTTTAAATGCTGACTATTTGTAGTTTCCTTGAAACGTTCTCCTTTTCTTTAAAGAGTTCCATGTCTAATCCAAAGGTTCTTATTAATGGCTAACACATTTATACACAACACATTTTAACAAATTTATAAAAAAATATAAGATTACTGCCCACGGCTTCACCTCCGTGGAGGTCTGAAATTAACCCACGGGACCGTACTGCTGGGATAAAAAGTATCCTATGTCCTAACCCAGGTCATGGGTAGGCCATGTGTCAAATTTCTTCCAAATCCGTTCAGCCATTTAAGCGTGAAAGCGTAACAAACAAACAAAATCGCTTTTGCAACAAAATCGCTTTTGGATATCCATCAACGTTCTCTAAAAATCTCGTTACCTATATTCCCTGGTACAATGGCGTCCCTACATCGAGCAGCTAAGCAATCGATCCAACTTGCGCCGCTTATAAAATTGATCACGACTACCACTTTGTTATTAGAAGTACGGTTCCAGCTTCAACTTGCTGCTTGATTTATATGTACGTCAGTTACGTGAGAGTATTTAGGACGTGCCTGATCAGCTTAAAAAATGATTGTGACTAGCTTTTTAGGTTTCGCCTGGGTGGTCGGATATTACCCCATCGGGAACGTTCTACCGGGATAAAAGTATCCTATTTTCTAGCATGGGTCATGGTTTACCTGTGTGCCAAATTTCATCGAAATCCGTTCTGTCAGAGAGACAGACAGACAGACAGAGTTACTTCCACATTTATAATATTAGCACCTATACCAATTAGCACTTAAAGATTACAATGCTCTACATTTTGGTAGCAGTTTAAGCTAGATATCTGTACATAATCTGCGTTCGTAATTCATTTGCCCAACATGTAAGCAAACACGAGTTTTAGGAAAAATAATTGTAATGCCTACACATAAGGTTCAGTTTGCGCTACAACTTCATATTTTTATGACTTTTGCAACAGTAGTTGTCAGTCTAAAATCAACTTTATTTACACTTTTATAAAGTTGATGATTGTCTAAGTGGAAAACTCGTGTTTGCTTATAGGTAAAAGAAAAAAATACGTGTACAATATTTTTTAATAATTTTGGCGGACAAAAATAAATTTTATCAACATCCCTATTATTTTAGGCAGGAACTTCACTTTGCCTAGATTATTCCTTCACCACTGTTCTCAAATCGGTGAAGAGAAACATCGTGAGGAAACCGGCATGTCCTAGAACCAAATATTCGAATCTAAATGCGACATCCACCGACCCGCACTGGACCCGCGTAGTGGATTACGGCCAATTCCCTTTCACGGAGAGGAGGCCTATGTCCCAGCAGTGGGAAGGTTATACAGGGTGATTGGAAGATGGGTGCAAAGCTTTAAGGTGAAGATAGTATAGACAATTTAGAACCATTTAAGCCATGGTTGTCTTAGACGAAGTCTTACCAATTTTTTTTTTTTTAATAAGGTTTAAAAGACGTATTGTAGAAATTTTTTATTTTTTCTGAGCTTTAAATGTCTGTAAAAAAAATGTCTAATGACACAGAAGCCTAAAACATGTTTTGCTTGATTGCTTACACATTACTTTAATTAAATAAATAAAAAATGAATTCATTTATCATTAAATTTGGCCATAATTATGCAGTTTACATTAAATTTTGAGAATTTCCGAAAAAAAACTTAAAAATTTGGTTAAAAATATTTGGTAAGACTTCGTCTAAGACAACCATGGCTTAAATGGTTCTAAATTGTCTGTACTATCTTCGCCTTAAAGCTTTGCACCCATCTTCCAATCACCCTGTATACTGATGTTGCGTAATTAATGTTATTTTTGAGTCTAAAGACGCAACCGGCCGAATAACTTTCCATATATTTCCATCCAAACCGTCTTTACATTTAATGCGCTACGTATAAAGTTAGTTCAAATATTTATAGTCATACTGAGTAGAATTGAATGTGATACAGCTATATTTTAAAGTCGAATATTCGTGTATCGTTCCAGTATGTATGTTCATATCGTAAGTATATTGAAGTTTATGTAGAACTTCAACAATTGTTCTGCTGAATTGAAATGCGCCACTCGCTTCAATCCTTACAAATTCATACATTTTCTTCACTCAAGTCGGTACGATTTGATGAAAAGATTAGAAACTCAGCAAGTTTGTGGCTTCGTTGAGGATTTTTATTACACTTCAATTTACACAAAATAAAAGGTGTAAAGCTGTTGCGTACTGACAATCAGCCTGAAACACTGAAGAAAGACACAGCCCACCATAAACATTTCCATGTAAAGTAGGTTGCCAAGACTCACATAACGCTTTCACTGTTTAAAAGTTATGAGCTCTAATCTGCCCTGCTAAGCCGAAAGACGCTATCTCAATCGTAGTAAGTTTTGAGAAAATTGATTTTTTGTTACTTGTAATTTAAGGAAACATATGGAAATAAAAAACTTCTGAGTGTTTTTTTTTAATGTTTTAAGTTAGATAGCTTTACCATTAGATGCAAAATTGTTATAGCTATTGAATAGTATAAAAAAAACTAAAAGGATGTATCTCTGAGATAGCGCCTTTTGGCTTAGCAGGGCAGTAATGTAGAGCCAAGTCGTTATGGGCTTGGCTCTACATTAGGGGGCTCTACAAAGTCTAACTCTACAAACCTTATATCTTGGTCAAAATGCACGGCTTGGCCGTTTCGCGGCTGACGCACTCACATTCCTATGGGCTCGTGGTATGAAATTAAGTCACTGGTCTGTCCTAAATACAGATTATTCGGTGATCTAGCTAGGAGAGCAGCGATTCATCTAACAATTCATTGTACCTACACCATGTTATTAATAATGCATACTTTGTAAGTCACTCATAACAAAACCTTTATGTTCTTAAATAAATTTATTAGTATTCGTTTATTCATCTTAATACTTATTGATTACATTTTTAAATATTTTTATAATAATCATTAATAAAAAATATAAAAAATTGTGTTCCGCCGGTGTCGGGAGCAGGGTCCAAGCTACCGGTGGTTAGGGCTGCAGAGACAGGAACCTCCTCACAATACGAGCCGTATCGAGGAGTACTGCCTTCTGGAGGCCCTTGATTCAACCGCCTAACGCGAGACTCGAGAGATGTTGGTCGAGGCTTTCGGCCATCAAGCCACTGGCCGTTACGACAATCGGCACAATGATAGCCGAGCTCATATTATTATTATTATTATAATAAATGTTATGTCATGCGATAGTTCAATCGAACGGCCGAAAGAAGAATAAGCATAGACAATAGATCACACAGTGAGAGCGGAGTTGACCGCTCGGTGCGTCAGACGTACATTGAATTTGAATATCGAACTGAAATATTGGTTAAAACGAAGTCGCGGCCAAAGCCTCCGCTCTCTATCTCGAAAACGCTTGAGTTCATGAAAAATATGTTAACATCATTGGAGCTTTAAAAAACCTAAATAATCGCGGAAACCCGATTTTTGTGACCTTTGCCCTTGAATAACCTACGACGCAGACACGAGATTTTATGAGACTTTTGAGACAACTTTTAGAAAGTCAAAATGAAGGTGTATAAGAGTTTCCAGCTTATTATCCTCATTCAGAGGTGAAACCCCTAAGACTCTACTATACACTGTACCAGAAAAACAATTTTTACGCCGCCCCCTTAAGACCTAGGTCAAATATGAATTAAAAATCTCGACTAATTAAAAAGCAGTGGTGGCCCAGTGGTTAAACAGCCCCGACTTACGAGTTGTAGGTCGTGGGTTCGAAACCAGGCAGGCGCATTACTTTGTGTAAATAATTTCATCAGCACTGCTCTCAAAACGGTGATGGAAAACATCTTGAGGAAACCGGCATGTCCTAGAACCAAAAATTCGAAGACATGTGACATCTACCAACCCGCACTGGGCCCGCGTGGTGGATTACGGCCCACTGTCACAGAGGAGTCCTGTGTCCCAGCAGTGGGAACATTATAAGCTGATTATGATTAAACGCGAAATTTCACGGTTATTCTGGTACCGTTTTGGTTATATCCATTTTGAATAATACATCTATGGTTATATCGCTGTTTAATTAATTCATCTGTCATCACTTATCAGGTGGGCCACTCGCTTGTTTTCCATTTAACTAATTATATAAGAAAGGTTTTTTTAACGCGGGTTATAATTTTGCACACAAAGTCGCAGCCAAAACCTAGTGTTGCCCTCACCACATACATAGACATATAATTAGACTTCGTTATAGCGCTATATAATTAATTCTATAGTAATCATAGTGTTGTCAGTAGCGGGCGGCGGGTTAACGTCGATTTGATGGTAATGACGCGATGGCACACGTCGACTGTGACGCGTGTGGCACAGGCTGTAATGAACATGTTAACATAAGTAGTATGTAACATAACATCACTCTTGTATACCCCGAAGGGTTTGGGTAGAGGTGTATTTATAGTACCCATGTGGCGGCATCTACACCGCCACATGCGAACTACGCATCAAAGACCTGACGTCACACAACATCCTGACGTCACTCAAATCCTGCATCGCGCAATTAGAGTTTACCGCGCGGTGGACATGTATACAAGCTCCCGACTTCAACCTCTGGGCAGTTGCCCGCCAGACATGACACCCGCCTGGTCGGAGGATCCTCCCTTTTCTATGGTGGATGAGTGAACTTTACACCCTGTTCCTTATACCACTAAACCCACACCAACATTTCGCCAGTTATGTGTCGAATGGAATAGTAGCCTATTGCCCATCGACCGGGCATAAATACAGACAGATTTTTTTATTGGAAAATCTCAATAATTAACAGTTTGCTCGACCTGGGACGTATATCTATCTACGGAAAATCATAAAGGAAGTTTAAAATTTTACAGGCTGTATGAGATCTTCTTCTCTTTCCTGTATAAACTACTAAAACATTTTCAAAAACCACTAAACAATTTTTTTGCAGCCGAGTAGGTATGGAGACTGTGTAGAATTGCAGCCAGGTATGTATATACAGGGTGAATTTGAATTCATGCGACACCTGTTAAGGGGTCATTGTACTCATCATTATGAACAACTTTCATTATGGAACCAACACCGAAATCGCGAAAAAAAAACCAGCCTTTTCCTACATTTTGACGAGCTATGCGAACATAAATGTAGGGAACAGCTGTTTTGTTTTTCGCGGTGACGGTGTTGGTTCCATAGTGAAAGTTGTTCATAATGATGAGTACAATGACCCCTTAACAGGTGTCGCATGAATTCAATTTCAACCTGTATACAACTATAGCAGCCTATATTTATATATATTGTTATTAAGAGCACGGTTCGTGGTTCTCGACGAATCGTCTTTCTCACGATTCGTAATTTTTTTTGACGGTCGCAATTCTTTTTGAACGCCCGTGTTCACACGCATCACGAATCGTGAAAAATTACGTACACGTTTTAAATCACGTATCGTCTTAGAAAAATTACGTTTGTTAAAAAACATGAATCTTGATTTTTTTGTGACGGATCCGTTGAAGCGCTCGTCCAAGACTGAACTCTAAATCACGAATCAAGTGTCGACCTCTATTCGGGTATTTTGACGAAACGCGAAAAAACTCGTTTCAGTATGCAATGTGAACGTGCATTCGTCATGACATATTGTTTTTTTTTGACGAATCGTCAATGACGGGTCCCGTGTGAGTGAGCTGTAACTATATACTATGCATTGCAATAATATTCCAATTCAAAGGTATAGCTGTCATCAAATGACAGAAAAATGAGACTTTGAACTTTTCTCTACAGGCTCATTTATATTTGCATTTTGCTCGGGATACACGAGGCTAGTTTTTCTAAGCTAAGATAGCAACCTAGAACCTCTGTATTCAATCCTGACTTGGTGTCTTGGCTTGACACAAGCTAGTGCTGTTTACACGATGCTAGTAAATTTTAAGCTAGAGGAAAATGATCCGATTGGTAGTACCCAATCGGATCATTTTACTCTAGTTTAAAATCTTGTTTTCTTCTTATTAAATTAAATTAATATATATTCTTCTCTTTGCCGGCTACAGAAGGCTAGTACACAAGCCAGGAAAGTAAAATCGGTGGCAAGGGGAGCTACTAGTTCAAACATAGAACCCCATCCTATTAAACTATCCTTGTTTGAGACGCTAGCTTACTTGCTTTTTCACTAGTTTACTTGCCTAGAAATGAAGCTAGTTTTGTTAACACGAAGCCAGAGTTACTAGCTTGCTAGCTTACTATCCTAGCTTCAAAATCTAGCATTGTGTATCCCAGGCATTAGTAAGGTAAGTAGCGAGTTAAGTCCTTGCTACTTGCTACTTGAACTGAACTCGCTACTTGACTAATGCAAATGCAAATCAGCCTTAAGAACTGGAAAGTAGCAGCATGCATTTTATTGCAGCAGTATCTTAAAACAACGAATGGTACCATTTTCTATTAAGACCGTGAGCTTTTTAGCGAAGCTCCGTTCTTGATCCATTAAATAGTTCTGGTAACGATAAACATACAACGTACAAAAGAACTAGAGATAAGTTCTTTGGAGATTGTATAAACCTATGTGATATTGAGATCTTATTGATATTGATTTTTTTTTTGGTGAGATATTGTATCAAGAAGGAAATTTACTTATTTATTTATTTATTTATTTATTAATCACCAACTTGCACTAACAGTAGTAAGACACCAAACATACAAGTTATAAAGTTAAGTTCAAGTTACAAGTTAACAAAACATAACCTATACGGAAGGTTGCGGTTTGTGCGCTACTATACAGAGGGTGGTGATTTAAAAAGTGACTAAAGCCCTATTTACACAGTGCAAGTATATTGCCTGTGGCACACCATAAAATTGAAGCAACAATTGACTGATGGCGCCGTCTAAACACCACGCACATGTTACACGACCTATCGTGTAACATGTGCGTGGTGTTTGGTACCTGCCCTAGCAAGTTAGGTGCCGTTCAAAACTGGTATAAGTAGGTGTAAACAGCACGTAAAATAAAATCGCATTAAATTCTGGCAATAAAAAAATATATTATTAAAACATGAGTGCGGTGAGTGAGGGTGTGTTAATCGTTGCTGCTAACGAAACAAGTTAAAAAATCTTGGTACGAAGTTCAATTAAATTGAATGAAATTATTGAATTTTATGTTTAAACGAGGCAAATATTGCACGCAATAATCGTCTTGCAATAATTGCCTTGGTGTAAACAGGAATCGCATGCAATTATTGAATGGCAAAACTAGCATTCAATTATGGTATGCCATTTTATGGAAATATCACGCGTGTAAACACTTGCATGCAATTCTTAAATGGCAATTATTGAACGGGTTTTATGGCATACAATTATTGCTAGAAACTTGCACCATGTAAATGGGGCTTAAGTCACCTGCTTTCGTCAAGACAGTCTATTTCGCATGAATGAAAAGATTTTTTTGAAATCGTATATTTGTTTAGCATGACGGGTAGTCTCGCCCCCTATACTGGTGCAGGTGACTACATCGTCACTCTGTATAACATTAAAAAAAAAAAAAAGTTTTTTTTAAAACTCACGTGAACATATCACTGATTTTATTCATCCTGTAATGTATCCGCTGTGCCTGCTCCTCGTTCCTCCTCCTCATGTCTTCAGTCCTGGCCATGTGATCTGATAGTTGTTCCCGTAAGGCTTCCAACTTTGTCAGTCTTCTGTTCTCTTTCATCTCGTTCCAGGCACTGCGGTCAACTGGAAGAAGAATTGAAAAGGTTGGTTCCTTAATAACCGGACCGGGGAAAAAAATAGGAATCAGCTTTGATAAGGTTTGGGTATCCTTTAGATATTTGTACAATCGCTTTAATTTTACAGTAGCTTGTAGGTTTTAAAATATTTACATCCAAACAATCCGAATATGCAATCCAACCCTTCCTTAAATACAGTCTCTCTTCTATAAATATGTTTGTATGTAGGTATATCAAAGCTATTCAAGTCGACTGGACTATTTACAATTCCTTTAGCAAGCCCAAAATACTGGCTTTGCAAGCAGTCAAACAAGTGTTCGTCATTACTGTTCCGTTTACTTAGACAGACTTGCACATAATGCACATAAATATGAATAAACAGCAGAAAAGTCATTGCCATACAACAGCAAAAAGCATTGTTGTATGGCAATGTTGATTAAAAAGAGTGTCCATGGAGTTTTTGCCAGCTCTTTTTCATTCGAACCTACTACGCTTTAAAATAAATAAAAATCAAATTCATTTATTTCAGGTCCACATAACCCATACGAAAACTTGAAATCACAAACAAATAAATTCAAATAAATTCAACGAATAAATACAACCTCACCACCTCACCTCGCTTTGTAATGGGCATCTAGCTTCATCTTTCTGACTGACCGACTCCTTGAGAATTCAAAAGTGCCTGTAAATGGTTTATGTGCAATAAATGCTTTGAGTTTGAGTTTATCTTACTAGCAGCCTGCCGTGCAGCCTTCACTTCTCGCCGCAGCACGTCGTTCTCAGCGCAGAAGTCTGTCAGCAGCTGGTACACCGAGAAGTTCTCCTGCTCTATCCTCAGGAACGTGTCTATTATTCTGTCAGTTCTGTATTCTCCCGTGTATTCCTAGGAGATAAAGGGTGAAAAGAATATTGATCATACTTGCATAGACATAAAACTATAGTAAATCTGGTCGACGAAATACCAAAGAATTAACTCGAGAAAAAAAAAAACATAACAAACGTAACTGGCGAAATGTGGGTGTACTATAGGACACCTCTGCCTGAACCTTCGGGGAAATACAGTCGTGATATTGTATTATGTTATGTTGAACCGAGAATTAATAAAACTGCGTCTAATCTGAGATTCGAACCCAAGAACTTTGAAACTATATTCATTTATTTTTCTACTACTTCCACACATCAAAAGTGTCTAGGGATCAAGTACGTTTTAGAGTATCGCCGCAATTGAGGATTATTATTTTAACTTTTTTGGATCGTTATTGATTCTTTTTTGATAATAATGTGTGTATATCCTATAAAAGTGTGTAATAAGCTTTTTTACATAACCATTACTATTTTTGCATCGGAACTGAAAAAAATTGAATCGATACGGAGCAACGACATCATTTGACTCGAGTTTGGAGGACTTCTGGACGTCAATAAAAATTTAAAAAATCCTCATTTTGCCTTTTCTTTTGCCATTTAATTGACGACTTTAACTTAGGTTAATTTCCCACAATTTGCAAAAATTTGAATTTTTCTTAATTTTTACAAAATATCGGGATAACTTTATAATTTAAACATAATAGGAATTAAAGTAAGAAGCCAGTCTGGAAGACTAGATTTGGTAAATATAAATTGGATATTTTTTTATAGTTAAAAATGTACTTGATCGCCTAGACACTTTTGATGGCCTGTTGTGATTATAATAACTCGGCGCACTACGTTGTCGACATGTGGGATGTGGCATACATTTCATAATCAGCCTATAATGTTCCCACTGCTGGGACACCGGCGTCCTCTCTATGAGAGGGAGTGGGTCATAATCCACCACGCGGCCCCAGTGGAGGTTGGTGGATGTCATGTCTTAGAACTTTTTGGTTCTAGGACATGCCGGTTTCCTCACGATGTTTTCCTTCACCGTTTTGAGAGGTGAACTCTTCAATGATTGCCTTGATAATTGGTATGGTTCATGTTCTAATAGCCAAGAGCCTCAACCAAAGAGGTTCTCGTTAGGCAGTTAGACTAACCGCTTCATGCACAATGAGTAGTAGTCTCGGACATGGCTGTGTTGTGCTGCTCTCGTCCTTTATGAAAACAAATACTTACAGAAATATCATCCAGCAAATTAAGATGATACTGATGATGTTTCTTATTGTTCTCTTCTTCCATCCTCTTCAGTCGTTCCTCTCGTCTCTCCTGCTTCCGGTTGACCCTGGTCATGCCTTTGGTGGCCAGGAACAGGTAAATGGTCATCTCGTGGTCGTACCCTTTTATTAGGTCACGCATTTCCTGTAACCATTATTAAAAAAATATAATTCCTTGAGGGTTTTTTGAGTAACAGCTGTATGTTTGGATCGCTGTCCAATACATGGAAATTAAAGTTAATGTGTTATTGTATGGGTTTACTATAGAAAGGTTTACTGTAAATACGAGGTCTAAAAACACTCATCATCAAGCCAAACTCTGCATATAACTAAGCAATATTTTATGTTAAGCATATTTGTCAAGTCTTCTAGACAAAACAAATAAATAAACAATATTGTCCAAAAAAAAACCAACCACGTGCCACTTAGTTAAGGCACAGCATGTGCAGTCAGCTTCACTATCTACCTTGCTGACTGGACAATATTTTCACCTCAACTCAGTCTATCGCAGTGCTGAATATAGGCCTCTCCCAGGCTGCACCACAACATCCTGTCCGCGGCTTTCCGTATCCAGTGTGACTCAGCCAACTTTATAAGGTCATCCGTCCATCTAGCTAGGGGTCCCACACTACGCTTGCCGATACGCGGTATCAACTCTAGGACTCATCTGCTCCACCGGCCATCGGCCTTCGACAAACATGGCCGGCCCTCTGCCACTTCAGCTTGCTTACTCTGCAGGCTATGTCGGTAGCTCCGGTTCTTTTCCAGTCAACTTCATTTCTGATCTTATCCTTCAAAGAAACTCCGACCATAGCCCGCTCCATAGCGCGCTGATCGACCTTTAATTTGTGAACTAGCACGACTGTCAGTGTCCACGTTTACGTCTTATAAATATTTTAACCATAACATGAGCTATTTTCCGTATCTTATAAAGTGCAACACTCAATAAGATCGTCATCCTGTTGTCACAAGGTCAGTAAAATTATGTCATCTCTATCCGTAACAGATAATAAAAAAATTACTACCTTATTCATAAAAATGTCTTTATTAAAAAGCTATTTAAGTGCATTGCTGCCTCACTTCATTGGCATTCAAATGACAAGGACAAAGAACACTTGAGTTTATAAATGCCAACCGATAACCTAGTTCTCAAAAGTAATAGAAATATTATATAAACTTAAAAGCAAACGTGCGAGAAATAACCAAAAACGACGGTCTAAGCATTGTGCTTCTAGTATCTACACCCAAAATCCACTTTATGTGACTAACTCATCAAGTAACAGGCCCAAACAGTTCTCGAAAGTGTCAACACCGTGAAGAATTGAGGACATTTCAAGCGTTACCAACTTGAAACTTTAAATGGTGCACTGTCCTTTTAACCATGATTTAACAGAAGTTAGCTCATAAGTACCGTTAAGGGCCTTTTAGCTGTTATAATGGTTTAAAGTTATGAGGTGGTGCAATCAACTGTTGTTGTTTAAATGGATAATTTAAGTAAGGTACACTTTATATACGTTTTGACCATCTGTCTTCGTGACTATTGTCCTGGCGACAAATAATTTAGACCTAAATAGAGATCTAAATGCGTCTCAAAATGACCACCAACTGTGTGTGACAAGTTGAGATCATTAGCAGTACACGTTTATTATTTGTAAATGATGACCCATCACCAAATTCTACTGTCGTAAAACATTAAGCGTTTGTTGACAAGCTTATTTACAGAATGTCTTATAGCACGCGTAACCTGACAATCATAGAAACAGGTTTTCTACGGGTTTTGTTGACGGAAGAATTGACAAAAATGATAGATTATGATTGTTTATCAAGTCAATTGAATACCGTAACAGCTGGTCACAGTTTCGATTCCCATATCTAAACCAATGACATAGAGGTTTCGGATTTCCCTTCTATTTGACTAAATCTTGTACAGTTACTACGGGGTCCACTCATCGAATTCTGAAAACTTCTCTTTCCATGTCCGACGGCCGCGTACTGAACCTACATTTGCAAAAGAGATTAGACCTACCTGAACTTGCAACATCTGATCAATTTTTCCCTTCTCCTGCATGGTCTTCAACTTGGTGCACCATTCGTCTCTCTGGTCGTAAGCCAGGGTCGAGGACTCGAACAGGTCGTTGAGGAACTTCTTGCCTTTGCACAGGGCTGATAGCATCTTTTCCCAGGCTTGGTTAAAGAGGGCCCTGTGGAGGAAGTGTTTAAGTGAAAATTTCCTGGATGGATAAGTCACAGGTTGTCAATCAGAAAATGTCAGGAAATGGTTGAATACGAGTAAAAGGTAACGTAAAAGTAAGTTGTTAAACGGAACCAGAAATCCGTACCCAGAATTTCTAAATGGAATAACTTTCAATATGTGGTTGTCTTTATCTGTGCCTTGGGAGAATACGGAACAAAGAGGTGCGCTTATGTATGTAGGTATAGAGGTCCTAGTACGAACGCGTGACGTAAGCATAATCAGCCTATAACGTTACCACTGCTAAGACCCAAGCCTCCACTTTTCGAGAGGGAGTGGTGACCTACCACGCGGGCCCAAGTGCGGATTTGTAAATGTCACATGTCTTAACATTTTTGGTTCTAGGACTTGCCGCTTTCCTTCACCGGTTTGAGAGCAGTGGTGATGAAATTATTTACACAAAGTAAAGTGCTTGCTTAGGTTCGAACTCATGACATACTACTCGCTGGGCCATCACTGCTCGCGTGACGTAAACTTATCATAAATTCGAACGATTTTTGAAACGAAAATACAAGTATCCTAGTATATCTAGCATTTTCTTTATTTTTTCGGTAAGCGCATGTAGTATTACGTATAGATATGAAGTCTTAAAACTAAGTAAATATTATGTTCGAAACGATATTTTCAATTTTAAAATCGTTCGAATGTACGTAACGTTTAATCGGCGCGTTCGTGCTAGATCCACCGTACATGTCCGTTATTATGGCACATTCCATCTGCCTAGCCTTTTCCGAACTATGTTGGAGTCGGCTTCCAGTCTAACCGGATGCATCTGAATACCAGTATTTTACATGGAGCGACTGCCTATCTGACCACTATAACCCAGTAACTGGGTAATACGATACCCCTTGGTAAGACTGGTTGTCAGACTTTCGGGCTTCTGACGACCTGTAACGACTGTCAAAGATGACAGCCGAATGACAGCCGCGACCAACGGCTTAGCGTGCTTTCCGAGGCACGGAGGAGTCGCGAGGAGTCTCGGATTATTATGGCACATTGAGAGGCGAAACGTTCGCCCTTGTCTATTGTCTTTTCAGGCATTTATTCTTGTGTGTCTCTTTCTAGACGACGTCGATATTAACTGCTACGATCTGTCTGCAAAGTCCGCGTAGTAGCCAAATGTACCGTTTATGAGCGTCAAATATTTACCTGTTTTGATTAATTTGGAAATAATACTGTATGGAAATAAGAAATGTGGGTAACTAAGTTACTAGAATATTGATTATGATATGCAATCTACACTAATATTATAAAGAGGAAAGATTTGTGTGTATGTTTGTAATGAATAAACTCAAAAACTACTGCGCCGATTTCAAAAATTCTTTCACCATTAGAAAGCTACATTTACCTTGAGTAACATAGGCTATATTTATTGCTAGAAAAGATTAGGGATCCTTACTAAAACTTTAGTAACGTAACCCAAGGTATATTTTTTTTCCTTTCGTCGCATGTGCTGCGGAAAGTATTGATGAGAGAACAAAATTATGTTCTACAATATTAAAGAACATATCAATAACTACAAAAAACTTCGCGATACTATATGTCCAACTATTATCGTTATGTCACAATAACCACTTTTTACATTTTAAAAGTTGATAGAAATACCGAACAAAATTAGACCATGTTATTCATACTTCTGTTTAAATCCTTATCCAAATAAATCATATTGATTTCAAGACTGTTTCAATTCATGTATATTACTTTTTGAATTGTTCAAATCGGCTATTCCATTCAATAGATATTACGAATTTAAAAAGTTATAGATATAGAAAAGGCGCCACCGCGCCGCGCCGCCCCTTGGCGGACGGAATCCAGTATAAACTCTGTACGTGATCGTATAGCTTTTGTACATGACGAAGCTTGCTTAACCCCGCGTCTTATTTAAAAGCGAACGACGCGCGAATACACGATCGGTCGAACTTTTGTGTTCGGTGAACCTGAACGCGTGGTCGCGCCGACAGAGGGCGCTTTCCGGTTTTCCGAACAAAAAGTGTCATATACACGCGACCGATCGCGTATTCGAGCGGCAATCGCTTTTAAATAGTACGCGGCCTAACACAGATGCTCTACGAAATATGTCTCTTTGATGAGGAACAGTATAATCTTCTTCTTTTCATGTGGTAAGTGTCTTGACTGGTATCAGAGATTTAATGCCGCCCATGGGCCTCTGACTTGGCTTCACATGCCGTCGAAAAATATCTCTCAGGCATGCCGGTTTCCTCACGATGTTTTCCTTCACCGTTTTTGAAGCAAGTGATAATTATACAATACGAATAAATGTCTTTTTGTCTTTACGCACATGATTCTGAAAAGTCAGAGGTGCGTGCCTTGGGTTCGAACTTGAGAACTATGACTTGGCAGTCTGACGGTCACCACTAGGCTATCACTGCTAAACAACAGTAACAGTATAATAATATGTACGTACACGGATCGAGAGGGTTAATCATATAATAAATAATCTATATAAATAAAAAATTATCAATAAACGTGTTGCTAAGCGCAATACTCGAGAACGGCTGAACCAATTTAGCATTTTTTTTTTAAATATTCCTTTATGTTCGAGAAAGGTTCTTATAAGTGAAAATTTGGAATAATTGCCCGGAAAAACGTAAAAACACCACTATTATTTTTCCAACACAAACTGTTCTAAAACCAAATCAAAGAAAAGACGTCTGTCGGGTCAGCTAGGTAGGTGTATATAGGTAGGTAGGTAGTTATGTAAGTAGGTAGGTATGTAGTTAGGGTGGGTAGGCAGGTATGTAGGTAGATAGGTAGGTAGGTATGTAGTTAGGGTGGGTAGGCAGGTATGTAGGTAGATAGGTAGGTATGTGGGTAGGTAGGTAGATGTAGGTAGGGTAGGTAGGTAGGTAGGTGTAGGTAGGGTAGGTAGGTGTAGGTAGGATAGGTAGGTGTAGGTAGGGTAGGTAGGTAGGTGCGCCGTAGATAAGTACTTAGTGCTACCCGTGCGAAGCCGGGGCGGGCAGCTAGTAATTAATATTGTAACACCGAATATTTAGTTTTAGGCGTAAAACGGGTACAACATCAAATTCAATGTTACAACTGCATAACATAATCAATATTCTAGTAACTTAGTTAGCCACATTTCTTATTTCCATACAGCATTATTTCCATATTAATCAAAACAGGTAAATATTTGACAGCTATTTACGACCGCGACGTTGCCAACTTTCAGAATAAACGTTAAAACATATCCTATAGCACTCAGCAATAATGTAGCTTTGTATCGGTGATAGATTTTATAATTCTGATCAGTCCGTCTAGAAATTACCTCTTACAAACAAACAATCTTACATCTTTAAAATATTGGTTTAGACGAGTACTATAGATTATATTATAGAAAAGTATTTAGGTACCTATCCTGCAGCATATGATCGATCTCTTCTCTAATCTTCTTGTTCTCATACTGGATGGCGTTGAACCTCAGCTTGGCAGTCTCCAGCTTGTTCTCTGCTGATACCAGGCGGTACTCGCTTTGCCAGCGACGTTCTTCAAGCTGTTGAATTTTGTATATGGGGGTCACTGTCAAAAAAACTTTTGCAAACTGTACCGTGTGACATATCAAATGAAAAAGATTGCTGTGACGGTCTCAAGTTTAAAAAAAATAATTTACTAAGATCTATGGTCTTAAAATAAATTATTTAAGAAAATTAATGAAAATTTACCATTCCTTATCTCTGAAATTACTCAGCATACAATTTTGAAAAAACAATACAGAAAATAGTGCAGTACTTATTACAGGAAAACCTATAAGAAATCTATGGTCTTAAAACAAAATGGTAAATCTGAATAAAAAATGGCGGTATCTTTGAACAAATTGTGTTTCATGTATTCTAGTTTCTAAAGAAATAAATATTATATAAACAAGAAGGGTATACAGTACCACTTGAAGACAGCAGGAAAATTTACTTGTATAATTTTATAACTGTTTTAAAAAGTACAGAAATAAAAAAGTGATTTTGAATCCAAGAAATCTTCTTTTTAGCGGTAGAAATGAAACAAAGATACCTAGAATAATGTTAGTGGCGAGTATTACAGTACATAATGGTTTTAAGTTATGTACCCTACTACGGAAAAACCAAAGGGAGTAATAAGTTTAACTGGCTATATGTATTTATGTACTCCTGTTCCCTGATAACTCCTAAACTACTCGTTGTATTTTGACCAACGAGGTATCGTTAGAAGGGTCATGTTGATGACGGCGCATAAAATTACACGTCATTACTAAGTCATGCAATTAAGACATAAATCGTACAAATTAAGTGTGACTACGGCCATAAGAAAAACGAAAGACAATCGACATCGATTATATAATAATGTATAATACGTCGTAGTTGGGTTATAGTTATTAACTTTCTTTTTTATGATAATTCTGATTCATAGCAACGGCATCCTGCAGATCTCAGATTCAGATTCAAATTCAGATTCAGTTTTTTTTTGTTTTTTTTTTTTAGTTTTTTTATTTATTTCACGTTTCAGATTCTGTATATCGTGCGGATTGCCCTATTCAAAACAAATGGATGCGCATTGTTTTGGGCGCTCACTAACACATTGTTTACGTCTTATACTTACACAATTTTGATTTTGATTTTATTGTATATTATTTAATTTAACGTAATGTAAAAAAAAACAATTACAGGCACTTTTGAATTGTCAAGGGGTCGGTCAGTCAGAAAGATGAAGCTAGATGCCCATTCCAAAGCGTAGTAGGTACCTATGGAGAAGAACGGGCAAGAAACTCCACGGACACTCTTTTAAATCATGATATGGTTACAAACATCATTCATGTTGAAGTTATACATGTGAGAACGATGCAAATGAATTAATAATAAAACATTTTAAGGTCAGTTTCAACAAGAAGTATATGTAGATAATTACCTGCCCCTGTGTTGTGCTCGCTAGTTTTCTTAGATCCAAAGTTTCTTTATTGTTTTTCTGTATTAAGCCACTGATCTGATCCATCATCGCTACATCGGCTGAAAATATTAAGGTTTATATTTTGTTAGTTATTATTTTTCATAATATACGACTTCCTTAGAGCAATTATAGCCCAGTGGTAATAATAGCCATGACTTACGAGTTGTAGGTCGTAGGTTCGAACTTTTTTTTTTTTTTTGTTGGGACATGATCAATTATCTTGTCCCGCTCTGGGCGGAGCGGGAGGGCGTGTTAGACTCTTACTGACTTCTGACGACCCGTAACGACTGTCGAAGATCCACGAATGACACCCGGGACCAACGGCTTAACTTGTTTTTTTTTTAACTTTGCTTTTTTTCTGGTATGTAAAGATGGTCACCCATCCATGGACCAACCCCGACAAGCGTAGCTTAACCTGATGGATCGACCCGTGCGGCTGTTAATACTTAGCCTATTAAAGGTCTATTATTATTATTATCAACCATTTGTGTTCCACTGCAACGCAAAGGCCTCCTCTCCCTTCCACTTAATCTCTTACCAATCATTCATTTCCACTTATTATTGACCTACTTGAAATTAGCGGTTTGGCTTTGACCATAAATAACTCCAGCAACTAAACCTAAGTGAAGAAACATAATTTAGTGCAAACACTAAAATATCAAAAACTTTTCTGGTTGTCAACTTTGGGGGAGTGCAGCCGATCGATGACCTGCTACGAGCGCGTAGCTGGCGTAGCTATGACGTCAGCTACGACGTAGCTGTGTCGTAGCAAGTGACCGTAGCCCAATTTTGAACTTTAGTGTTCCAGCAATTGAGGCGGATTCGTCTTTAGATTTACTTGACGTGTCCACAGGATAAAATTATATAGAACTTGTACAATCGGCATTAATACAAAAAAAAAAACTGCAATAATTCCCGTAACGTAATTTTCAAACACATTAGTGGTTATTTATATCCCTACCTAAAGTATATTACCTTCAACCTGCTGCTCAGTCTCAACTCTGTGCAACAAAGAGGTCTTCAGCTCCACTTTCATTCTCTTATCCTTCTTCTTATGAGCTCCTGACCTTGCTATCTGTAGAGAAACAGAAGAATTCTTCACTAACAACTCTTTAACCTGGCATAACAAAACATCACGCTTGTTTTCTTCACTGGGGTCGGCAGAGGTTAACTCTTAAAAAAGGAGGAGGTTCTCAATTGAGTTGTTTTTTTTTAAATATTTGTTATCTCATTGTTTGTCCGTCATTAGGAATTCAATAACATTTTTTTTTTAAACTACAAAGTGAAAAATATCTTTAATTTCGGAAGTCTGTGGCAAACAACGTAATTTTGTAAAGTAATTTTTTATGTCGTAATGTTTTTTTTTGAAAGTCGGTGGTTTTTTATTTTGGTAAAAGGTTTTTATTACATGTATACAACCATATTTCGCCAGTTTTGTTAAAACACTGACAAGTATTAGTCACAGGGGAAAAAGCCAATTAACCTCAACCAGCACACATTCATATTCCGGGCTGCTACTGAGAATTACATAATGTTAAAGATACATAATTCTTTGCCCGACCCGGGAATCGAACACATAACCTCACACTCAGCAGTCTAGTGGATCAACGATGCACTCCAGCAGTACTTTGTACGAAGCTACTGGAGAAACCAACAGCAGTACACGGCTAGCATGAGAAATGCTAACTTACAACTAAGTTTTTATACGAGAGCAAATAGTTATAAATATGGAAGTGTGTTCGTTTACTCGACTTCTCGTGTTAGCTCGACTGTGTTTATAAGTGCAATATTTACTCTTTCATTTATATTTTTGAAATGAACAATAACCCCGCGTCCTAATAGATAGCGATCGTGGCGCGAATACACGATCGTCGCGTACGTTTGTTACTTTTTGTTCGGAAAACCGGCAGGAGCTCTCTGTCGGCGCGACCAGGCGTTCCGTACGAACGCAACGATCGCATATTCGCGCCACGATCGCTTTCTATTAAGACGCGGCCTGATGATTGTTACTTGTCCTTTCATAGTTATTTTTACTCTGACAGCAGCAACCTAATAGCAACCTTATTCTAACATTAATAAAGATCACTGTGATTTTGACAGTGATGCAAAATCAGAGGTCAAATAACTGTGAAAGGACTGGTTGCGAAAATCGAACTCTCGATACGCAGCGGAGTAACCAATTACTCAGCTAACGGCACTCTTGGTGCCGTAACACCAAGTGTGCCGTTAAAAACGTAAGATATAGTTGATTACCATAAGGTCTTTGCAGAGGTTGACGTACTCCTTCTTCAGCTGTCTCATCAGCTCGTCTTGTCTCCTGAATTGAGGGTGGACGCCCATCCTGCGCTGCTGGCGGTCCACTTGGATCATTCGGACCTGATGGAGGAAATTCAATAAATTATCAATCGGTTTATGATCGCGGGTAGCGGTTTTTATTCTCTTGTATCAGCACAAACTATGTTCTTCACGCGACGAAAGTTTGTGCGAAACACAGTTGGTCAACAGATATGTTACGATAAATTGTAAGTCGCAAAAATAAACATCGAAGTCAAGTAATCCTGTATGATAATGTCCTTAACTACCAAAAAACTTTCTGTCGAATTTCTTCAAAATCAAATGGTTGAAACCACAAAGTACAGTAGGCCACACTTCAGTGGTAGCAAAACAGCAATAAACTGGCCTCGCAATCTATTGAAACTCCAAACTACGCTAGGCCAGTTCAAGGTTAAAGTGGTACCATCGATGTGAGGCCTACTGTACTAAAATGAAGACTGAAGACTGTTTTTTTTTGTGTTTGGGTACCGCTGACACTTTTCTGATCGGCTAATATTTTTACAACAACATGAGTTATTCTCATATAGTGGCAGGGACATCGACGAGAAAATTGATACCATGGACTGACAAACTGCTGTTTCATAGAAAAGTGCTTGATGTTTTTATTTGGGGGGACAACGACCGCTTGTAGTGTTGTTACTTGAAGTATGAGTTGACGCTGTTTTATTGTGTTTAGATATCGATACCCATCACGTCTATGAAGTCTACACAAAAAAAAACCTGTTTTAAACTGATATTTCAAGTGACTACATTAACTGTGGGGTCAGGGACCGCCCATGACCCCACGAAAAAATATCATCAAATTAATGTCTTTTGTTTTATCATGTTTAGATTTCGATACCCATCACGTCTGCATAGTTTCGGTAGCTAACTTAATTTGACCCTGTATATCTATACGAGAGAAGAAGGAAACGACGAAAGGAAAAATGTGACAAGTTCTAGAATATAAAATCCTAAAATACAATTTCATATTAAAATAGACCATGTAACCTGTCTCTGCAGCCGCAAATGTTCGTCCTCCATTTTTCTCAGCACCTCGATGTCGGTTGACTGAATTTCAGTGGTCTGTCCGTCCATTTTAATTAATTAAACAATAATATATCTCCGTCTTTCGTAAATTGTGTAAAAATTAAATTTGATTATGAAATGAAGCCATTTTCGCAGCCCACTGGATGTGGTGTTAAGATACAAAAAATAAGTAGTATGAAATTTTCTTTTGTTTGGGCCTTATTTTCAAGCATTAGTTTCTATGTTGTTAGTCCATAGCTTGTTTAAATATTTGCTGGCAAAAATCAATTAAATCTTTATCATAAAATTGATGCACGAGAAATCCTTGACCTCAAATTGGCAAACATAGAGTTGGATGCCATCCTTATATCTATTAGGAGGGTATCCCACACTACGTTTACCGATTTGACCGATGTGCTGAAAGTTGCGGCGGGGACAGGTAAGATATGATCGGCAGGGAACTGGATATTGTGGCGAATCTTGGAAGAGGCCTATCGTACAATCAGGCATATTAATTGTTAAACAAATTTAAACCTTACATTAACTTGCCATTTCATACAACTGTCAAAATATGACAGTTGTGATTTGAATAATATACGGACTATTTAAGTCGCTAGTTAATTTGCTAATCATTTAACCTGAATTTAATCAAATTACAGCTTTAAAAAAAAAAGCTGACATGGAAATGGGCGGGTCACATAATCAGAGAAGGTAAGAGGAAGAGAGGATGCCCGATACGAAGGTGGGACCGGATCTTAAGGCGACAGTCGGGCCAATGTGGAAGACGTAAACCCATGTTCGAGAACTCTGGAAGAATATGGCAGAGGCCTATGCTAATGCAAAACTATCTTCTGAAACCGATAGCTGAAGAATTAACCTAAATAATATATGCAATTATATTGTAAGATTGTTAATAACGGCTAATATTATATTATTACTCAAATGACTAACAAGCACAGTGAGCAAGCGTGATGATGAATGTGTATTGCTTTTCTTATATTTGCTCTGCAGCGGGAAAAAATATGTGTATAATTATAAAAACATACAAAGAAGATACCCATAATAAACACTGCAAATATCATACACATTACTTAACGACCTTAAGCTACTTACTAACAAAGCTTTTATCCATAAATAAAGGCTCTTTATTAAAGAATAGAGTAGAAATAGTTTAGCTGTGTTGCCAGCTCTCGCCAGTAAGTTGTGTATTGTTGCCAGACGCAAAATAAACGTTTCTATTGTACGACAATAAATGTTTTGTTAAGAGTTCGTGTTTTAAGTTTGTGGAGTTTAAAATGTGGTGTTAGTATTGTCGGGTTCTTGTCAAGGTAGAATAAAACTAATTTTGCAGTAATTTTTTGAAGTGAGACTTCTTAGGCGGCGCGGTCGTTTCGATAATTGGACGAAAATTGATAGTGAAATTTTAAACACGCGTCACGTGAAGATACATAGAATATTTTGTTTAAAGTATAATTTATCTATGTTAAGGCATATGAGAGAGAAGGAAGATATGACTCTCTCTGACTCTCACACTAAATCTCTCTTATTCTTTGTTTTTTACGAAGTTTCATTTGTATCACGTGTTATCATCTGCCCAGCCATTTCTCAACTATGTTGGAGTCGGCTTCCAGTCCAACCGGATGCAGCTACATTGCCACATGTTAACTACGATCAAAAACCTCTGACGTCCCACAAAATCCTGACCTCACATAGATCCAGCATCGCGCAATTAGTGTTTACTGCGCGAACGACATATTATACAATGTGAAATTTAATTCGTTTGCATCCTCTTAAGGGGTCATTGTACTCATCATTATGAACAACTTTCACTATGGGGCCAACCCTGAAATAACGAGAAAAAAATCAGCTGTTTCATACATTTATGTTCGCATAGCTCGTTATAATGTAGGGAACAGCTGATATTTTTCTCACGATTTCAGGGTTGGCGCCTTAAGAGGATGAATGATTTAAATTTCACATTGTATGAGACTATCGGATATCAATCGTTGGGCACTTGCCCGCCAGACACGACACCCGTCTGGTCGGAGGACCCTCCCTTTACAATAGAGGATGAGTGAACTTTACACCCTGTTCCTGATGCCTCTAAACCAGTATTTTACATGGAACCGCCTAGCTGACCTCAACAACTCAGTTACTGGGTAATACGATACCCCTTGGTAAGACTGGTTGTCAGACTTTCGGGCTTCTGACTACGTGAACCGTGTTTAAATGGTGCATTCAAGTGAGCTTTGTCTATTAAATCTAACATATTCTTCACAGCAGCAAATCGCCTTAAAAAGTAAATTTCAAGATGATTTCCTGCTGATTCCCGTACGGCAATACTATTAGTTATGTGTTTGTGCATTTAAGTTTTGTGTCCATACTCGTAAACTGACGACATAGGAACAACAGTTTATAAAAAGGATAATCTTTATAAGCTGGGAATCGAACCTGGACGCTAAATTCCCCAGCATCTGCACAGAGGCAGACATTAAGATGACATCCTGTATTTATTCACACGCCGGCCGTATTCATTCACACTGCGCGGCTGCCACTCACACCGACGCGTAATGTTAATGATCATAAAAATCTAAATCAAAAATCATTTATTCGAATTAAGAAGGGAAATCCTCCTTGATGCCGTCCCCCGCCATCCGTGGCGTGTGCTCCAGCCTTCCTTCACCGTACAGTCACATTGTAAACAACACAGGCGTCATGTAATTAAAATTCCTGTAAATATACCCGCGGCTAATCACTGATTGCTTTTTTTAATTGGTATGTTTTTTTTAATAAATCGAATTCATTTATTCAAATTAGGTTGAGAATCAGCACTTTTTGAACGTCAAAATTACATAAGATTGTCCCCCAAAACACGCGCCCTCCACTTCCTAGTGCTTTAGCTGACAAGAAGATGTGGCGCAACAAACTCCCCAGCAGCTCAGCTATTATATTGTCTTAAAATATGGCACATATGACGGATCAAATGGCTTGGAAAAGGATGTCTGATAATAAGATATTGCTATGATCCGTAAAGAAAATAAAAAAGTTATAGTTTTTTTACATTTTGTCGTAAAGACGGTTCTTCGTAAAATATAAAAATAAAATGTAATCTCTAATAAGGTAATATTTTTATATTAGCGACAAGCACGAACCATTTAATTTAACGTAGGCCAGTACCTAAACTTAATTAGTTACTTCAATAAGCAGTACTGCGTAAAGTTGTCCGCACGTATGAAATGTAGAAGATTTATTTTATTGTTGCCATTATCAAGAGATTAAGCTATTATAAGAACCTTTAAACTTAAATATTTCGTGGTAACATAGCAGTTTGTCAAAAGAGATGATTTTCTGTAACAATGGTCCATCAAGTGCATACCAATTAATCTGCCTAGCCTTTTCCGAACTATGTTGGGTTCGGCTTCCAGTTTAGCCAGATGCAGCTGAATACCAGTATTTTACATGGAGCGACTGCCTACTGACCCAGTTACTGAGTAACACGATACCCTTTGGACTGATTGTCAGAGTTTTGGGCTTATGAATACGTAACGACTGTCAAAGTTCTACGAATCACAGCCGGGACCAAAGGCTTAACGTACTTTCCAAGACACGGAGGGGTCTCGATATGTAATGGATGGTCACCCATCCACGAACCGACCGTGGCAAGCGTAGCTTAAGCTTCGATCGCCCGGTGCGGCTGTTATTTTTTAGCCACGAACCCTTCCAATGAGAGCATACCAAAAAAAACACCATATAAAAAAGAAGCGTCAGCATTTCATAATGATTTCAGTTCGGTGTGACAGGCGGCAAAGCCGGCCTCTTTGTAAAATCCCTCTTTAATGTTGCCGCCACTGCCTTTGAATTCACCGCTCTATGCAACTCTGATTTTCTTTTTCAGCTATTGGTTTTTTAAATGCTTTGCGAGATGGCTTTTCGTAATTAGCTCGGCTTTTCACGATTTTCGTGATTTATGTGGATTATGAAATAAATTGGGATGAGAGCAGGAGGATGATTAATGAAATCCAAATGGTGATCTGCATCCTTGCCGTAATGACGAAGCAAGTGAGAAAAATGTTTCGGGTTACGGGTCCGGGTTGAATGTGTCGTGTCGTGTCGTCGTTGTGTTTGTTGTATGTTTCCAATTGAGGTTGTATAATAATTTATTTGATGGAGCAATGTTTCTATGTCCTTGCATTATCAATTTCTAATATTGAGACAAGTCCTAATGAAAGATATTTTTACAATGTCTTAAAAGTATAACTTTTCTAAAATCTTTCGTTTTATGCTCCTTGTAGACCAAATCCAAGTTATTAATGACTTATGAAGTTATATAATTATCTATGGTCATAAAGCATTTTCGAGCACCTAGTACCTGTAGCTATATAATTTAAGGAATTAAAGAGAAAGACTCAGTTTTTATTTTAGTCTGGATGAGTAATTAGGAAAAAGCTATTTCAGCAGTTAAGATTAATAAAGCTTAATATTTTAAAATACTGTGCTCTTTATGAAAATATACCTTTTGTCCACTGAGATTTTAATTTAAATAAATAGTTTGCAACTAATATTAATAAGCATTTCACTGAAAGAAAAATTTATAATCATAGTAATTTTAAGAAAGCTTTAAAGCAGAATGTATTTAGCGAAGTTTCAAAGATTAACATATTATTAAGAGTTTTTTTTTTGTTAATTTAGAACGATAAGCTTTTTTACTATTTATGATTCATTTCTTTATTTCTAATCGGAGACGTTACAAATACTCACATTTTAAGAGAGGTGTAACAATAAGCAAACAATTTCATGTTTCCTGCTTAGACTGTAAAATAGTCTAAGGTTTCCTGTAAAACCATGACAAAACTGACACGGCACTAAAATCTCTCAAACTAAAACAACACCCAGTTTAAACTAAATCGAACTAAACCAATGTATATTTACACGACACAAGTCATTACCGTCTCTAAATAAAACTGCAAGCTCAGCAATGCAACAAAGTACATACACTTAGGTACCTACAACTAAAATAAAAAACAAACTCAAACTTTCCAATGAACGAACCGATTTTTAGTATTGGAAAACCTATAATTCTGGACGAGCGAAAGACAACAATGTAGGATTTACGAGTACTATCGAACGAATCTAGGTTTTTGATGCTATGACGACTGATTATGAGCTCGTGGCTAAGTAATAACAGCCGCACAGGTCGATCCATCAGGTTAAGCTACGCTTACCGGGGTTTGTCCGTGGATGGGTGACCATCTTTACATACCGAAACTCCTCCGTGCCTCGGAAAGCACGTTAAGCCGTTGGTCCCGGCTATCATTCATGGATCTTTGACAGTCGTTACGGGTCGTCAGAAGCCCGAAACTCTGATAACCAGTCCTAAGGGGTATTGTGTTACCCAGTAACTGGGTTGTGGAAGTCAGATAGGCAGTCGCTCCATGTAAAATACTGGTACTCACCTGCATCCGGTTAGACTAGAAGCCGACCCCGACATAATTTGGGAAAGGCTAGGCAGATTTATTGACGACTGATTATAAAAATCGTGATGGTGGAGTGAAATCTTTGTCATAGAGTTTCAGGGGTAAATTTCCTAAGACGACGGTGGGCGCCACATAGCATTATAGTCCCCACTGCTGGGACACAGGCCTCCTCTCTTCGAGAGGGAGTGGGCCGTTATTCCACGCGGGCCCAGTGCGGGTTAGTAGATGTCACATGTCTTTAAATTTTCAGTTCTATGATATGCCGGTTTCCTCACGATGTTTTCCTTCATCGTTTGTGAGCAGTGGAGATGAAATTATTTACACAAAGCAAAACGCCTGCCTGGGTTCGAACCCACGACCTACTTGTAAGTGGTGGCTGTTATCACTGGGCCACCTTCTATTGCCATTTATCGGGCGAAAATCCAGACTCACAGGGTTTTCCCATTAGGAATTTCACAGCCCGGAGTCAGGATTTGTGAAAAAATGTGTTGTGTTACCTGTAATTGGTTTATTTGAAATAAATTTAAAGTTTGGGGATTGAATTTGAGTTTGAGTTCACCCATCCACGGACCAACCCCGGCAAGCGTGTATTACACAGTCTGCTTACCCCTTTAAGGACTTATACAAGGATATTATTATATTGTCATGTATGTACTTTGGATTATGTCTTTGCCTAGATACATTCAATTTATACTTCGGATGAAAAACACTTTCGTTATATCGTACCAACTCACACAGGTCCGATAATTTTTTTTCAGATATCTTCGAAATTTATTGAAAAAATATTTCTTCGGTTTTCAAAGACATTCTAATAATAATTAAATGAAATCAAACCAACATACAAATTAAAATTTCTGGATTAGAAATGTTTTAATTTGTATGTTGGTTCTTGGTCTAGTAGTCCAAAATGCCCATGGTCTGTTCAACGAAATCTCCAAACGAGTGGTTGACACTTCCCGTGACCCAAGGGCTAAAGCCCTGGCCTTTACCTTGGCCAGAGGCTAAGCATTGCCATACAACGTGGCAATGCCGCCAGTCTCTTGGGTACATTACCGACAGCGATGCGGAGGAATTTTTCGACGCCATACATTTTAGTTTGTTAATTGGGATATTATATTTTTATTTCATTCATTAATTTGGTGTCAGTTGTTATTTAAGGATATTTCATTTTTATTCTGACTAATCCTAACTATCCTACTAATATTATAAATGTGAAAGTTTGTATGTTTGGATGTTACGCTTTCACGCTAAAACGGCTTGACGGATTTAGATGAAATTTAGCAGATAGGTAGACCATGAACTGGGTTAGGACATAGAATACCATTTATCCCGATATTTCCACGGGATCGAGACTTATGCGGGTGAAACTGCGGGGCGCAGCTAGTAAAAAATAAATCTTTAGGTGTTTATCAATTAATATCAATATATTTTCTCAAGCACCCGCGATGCATGCCTAATTCATCACTTCGATTGGCGCTAAGTTTTCGTGAGCGGGGAGTGGGGCGGAGGGCTCGCGGGGGGCGGGGTCCACGCAGGCGCCACTTCCCGCCATTTTCTCAGGCTGGGGATACCAGCTGCGACAGAATTCGCAAGAATAAGGGAGGATTTGGGGTTTATTTATATTGATTACTAGCTGACCCGACAGACGTTGTTCTATCAAAATTTTTACAAAATAATTCATACAAACATTCCATAGAAAAAAACTTGTTTAGTTTTAAGAACATTTTCAAACAAAAAATAGCCATTTCGGTCGAGCCGTTCTCAAGTGATGCGCTAACCATTTCGTTTATACATATTTAGAATCCGATGAAAATGTTGTATTTTGTTTAGGTGAATTTTTTATTTGGTATTTGGGTGTCCGGAAACCAAAATATCACCTCGTCTTACTTGGACTTCGTAAGAATTCGACGAGTAGGTAGGTAAAGATGATCAATGAATTTAAGTTAATTTATGGTAGGAAAGCATTTGGTTAAATGATTATTTGATGTAGAAATTAAATATCAATCATACATGCGCAAGCAGCAGAAAACATTTTGTATAAAATGCGTTCGCAAACATTACCTATAATTATTTTATCTTTCCTTAGGTAAATAGTATTTCAAATTAAGTACTTATTTTTGTTTTTCCAGGTATTATATTTACTTTATTTTTGAAGACATATGATCAGTACGAAATAACTATATGCGTCTTGTAACACTCATGTATTGTCAAAATGACAGGGCAAATGAGATGTTCACCTTACCTCTAAGGTTAACGCTTCCACAAATGACCTTGACATACATACAATACCCCGAAATTTTCCCCGGAATTTTCCCTCTCAACCCAATTTTCCCCGGCACTTTTCCACTCGCACGCTGGCAACCCGACCATCCCGAATGGTCAGTCGTTTTGGCGCCGTCGTCGAAAGCGGCCGACGCTCGCAGCGCCACCATCCTAACGTCGTGTCTAAATAAGAAAATAAATAAAAAATTGTGTAAAGTTGTGTGTGAAGTGTTTAGTGACAGTGTTTTATTGTGTTATGAGTTCTTCTATTATAAACTGTGAGTATTTTTATATTTTATGTAAGATATGCATTTTCGTGGATTACATAGGATACGGCGACCTTCAGATTCTTCTGGGTAAAGGTTCCTTGTAGTAGTATCGTAAATAATTCTGGATTGGGCCCAGAAAGGTTGTTAGGTTCTTATAAAATAGGGGTTTTGTTATTTGCAGATGTGACATAAATTTTGAGACGGTTTTTCGTGACGATTTACGGTTCCAAACGTCATTTTCAGACGTTTAAGACTTATATTTTGGTTTTGCAGCAAAGATTTTTGTGAAAATTTTTTAGACACCAATAAAACCTATAAAATTCTATCTTTTCAGTGTCAAATGAAAATTGAATATCTAAAGCAATGAAAATAGATGGTATGTTTATAAAAAATGCAATCGGGTTTCTATTATTGTGTGCAAAATAGGTAATTAACTTGATTTATGAATACAATAATAATGACATTACGATGAAATGACATTAATATAATGACGATGAAAACACCATAAAAACGTGCAATTACATGACTAATCGAAAACATGCTTTATTCTTTTCTGATGGTCTATTTTTTATCAGAGGAATAAAAACGACGTTTGACAGATCTCGAGTCAAAATTCAAAAATTCAAAATAAATTTTCGAATGGTATGACAAGACGATTGAAAAATCATCCTTCATCGAAGTGCAGTGTTTTAATTAAAAAATAATTATAAAAAATCAACAATTAAATAATTCCTGTGGGACTCTTGATTTATTTATTTCTCGCCAACAATTTTATTTAGCTCTCCAACAAAGCGTAATGAAATTGCTTTTTTTGAAAAAGAAAAATGGTTCATTCTCTTTGGAATTTAAGCCAGTAATTTGATGTTATTTTCTTTATAATGTATAAAATATCTTCATGACATCTCCTTTTTCAAAGAGGGTAGTCACAGTTAGGTATGTTTCAACGGTTCAATGTTTGACATAGTAATCCATATTGTAGTTAGGGGAGCATTGGGTCAAGAGGTTGATTTTGCAGTTTGTAGGGGATGTATTGCTAGTTAAGTTTTGCCCTTTCTCCCTGTAAAGCGTAAATTATGAGATTATAGTATTATGTACGATTGAAAAAAAAGGAAATTGCGCTTAGTAGTGAGAGCTTTACTGTTTTTGAAAAATTATGATTAATTATGATCGAAGGGCTAAAATTACCAATTTGTGAACGATTATGAAATAATTAGTTGGAGTTTTTCCGAAGTCGCTTATTATTTTTGTGTGATGAATTTTAGTATGATACAATTTTGTTGCTTTGTATAGTCATCACTTACTTATGCTATCGACTGTACATCGATAATGTCTTATATGTTTCGTAATCGTCATACGAGTACATAAAGGAAGATCTTTTGACGCGGAAGGAGACAGAAATACTTTATTTCATGTAGGTGTATGTACTACATAATATACCGCTCCTGAAATCCCCGCCGTTTCTAAAGGAATTCAGATCTTCAATCAAAAGGTGAAAATATTATTATTATTTCAGAGTAACTAAATAAGTTCGCCTTTCATAAATGTTTGACATATTGAAGACAATAAAAATACTTACCAGTGTTCAAAATCATCAGTTATAACAACTTGATTTTAATTAACATAAAACAACGTGGATAAATATGAAATGAAATGATGAAATTATTTTATTTCTGTCAGTAGGTTTGTACAAACACTTTTACATCTTAACCATATTTTAAAAACTAAATTAGGTTCTGTTTCTTATCCGACTACTCTGACAAGAAAGGCCGAAATAAGATCAATGGTATTATCGAATAACTGGTCAAAATCTTTTATATAAACTTAATGTTCTTGACATAAATGTAGATAATCTTTTTATTTAAACTTTTCACACTCAAAAAAGTACAAAGGCGGACTTAATGCCTTAGGCATTCTCTACCAGTCAACCAAGGGTGGTGTAGAGATTAGGTGGCAGGTGCTCTATTTGAGAGGAACAAAGAAAAAATAAATAAAAAATATATTCTAATGCATTATAACTAAAATAGATACAACAATACATAAATAGGTTACAAACTACATACACATACATACATATTTACTATAATATATACCTATATTAAATATATATACATGTATACGAAATCAAGGGAGAGAGGTGTTGAGATGACTCTACTCTATTTATTTGAAAATAACTCCACAGTTTCCGCTTAAATGCATACCGACTGGTGGCCGTCCTGATATCAAGAAGAAGCGCATTCCAAAGAAGAATGGACTGAATATGAAAGGAAGAATGAACAAAGTCAGAAGTATGAGAAGGACAGAGAAGGAGAAGATTATTAGAAGAACGCAGATTCTTAGTGTGTGAACAACATAGATATCCCTCCCCCCTCCCTTTCCTTTCCTCTTATAATCTTTTCCTCTATAAAATAAAAAAACAACACATAGTTCTCCTAATGTGATTCTTCCACTAAACGAAAACATTCACATACACCATATAATAATAATAATATAATAATGCCAGCCTATTACTGTCCCACTGCTGGGCAAAGGCCTCTTCTCATACAGAGAAAGCACGAGCATTGATTTTAGACATATATTAGCTATAATGTCCAGGTTTCCTCACGATGTTTTTCCTTCACCAATGTCAGTAATGTTCAAGATAAACTTTAATATAGTAAATAATCACCAAGCGTTCTAAACACATTATTGATTGCAGTTATCATTATCAAATACGATAACACTGTTTCCGATCCTTTCGACATTTAATCCCTTAACTCAGTAGCCGGTCACAACACATTTAGTTAGGGAAAACATACATTAAATACTCCTCATGAGCTTGAATACCCGACCTTAGATATTTTACATGTACCTATTGCAACTTTATCGGAAGCCCAATTCTAGTACTTAAATACGCAAAAAAACATAATCTCATCTCTGCGACACCAATGTCTAAAACTAGTCAAAAATGTAGAGAAATAAGAGGTATGCAGTGATAGCCTAGTGGTGTGACCATCAGACAGCTAAGTCATAGACACACCTCTGACTTTTGGCTTCATGTGCGTATATTATAATGATCACTAGCTTCAAAATCGGTGAACGGAAACATCGTGAGGAAACCGGCATGCCTAAGAGATATTTCTCGACGGCATGTGAAGCCAAGTCAGAGGCCCATGGTTGGCTTTAAAAATCTGACACCAGGTTAGTCACTAACCATACGAAAAGAAGAAAAAGAAGAGGTACTTATATTTGGACGATTGAGAATAAAATGCGAACGACCATTTGTAATAAACAGCCTTTTTGGTACCTTCGCAGTGCACAAAGTTTAATAAATCAATAAAAATATCCGACTTTTTTTTTGTTGATAATTGTCTGAGATTCTTAATTGAAGAATAATGAGTTACCCCCGCTACAAGCCTTGCTGACTGGAAAAAGTTGTCTATAGCATCAAGCCGTCTGAAAAAAAATCAAGAAAGTTTAGAGGATGAATTTTCAAAAATAAAATCACCTTCATCATAAGGAACTCTTGTGCAAAATTTCTTGCTTCTAGATCCAGCGGTGTAGGGTGAGAGTTGTCTATCATTAATTTAATAAATATATATTCTTATAGTTCATGCTATCATCAGAAAAGACAAAGAAACACATACGAAATAAGTTATTAAACATATCTTCTTACTTATAGCGTGAATATACATTGTCCATAACTGTAACGAAAAGACAGTATTTTATGTAACGAAACGGGCCAAGTTGTAAGTAGAATGTGTTGCACGTTGTTTTCATAAACAGTGAAAACATCGTGATTGAAATAAGCGTTATTTTACAGGGGAAGACAAAAACTGCCTGAAAAATGGCCGCCATTGACGTTTCCCGACGTTCCCCCATAAACTCACACCTTCTGCCTATATGGGTAGGCAGAAATTATAGAAGATATTGGAAGCTTTTTAGAGCTGTGCACGTTTGCTCTAAATATGCGTCAAGTGGTTTTCTACCCAAGAAAGAAATAAAAAGAAAACGCAATGAATGTTTTTTTCTTTACGAGTTTTTTATTGCATGTAGAAGATATCCTACTACACTGTTATGTATAGTACTGTCCGCCCCAAAAAGATGTATACACGGACAAATCACTATTTTATTGTCAATAATTTTTGTTCCATAACATTGTATCCACCGTATAGGTACAAAATAAAGTAAACATTTTTTTCCAAAACATCGGTGGATACAATGTTATGGGACAAAGGTTGTTGACAATAAAACGGTTCCATTCAAAATTCAAAATATTTTTATTTCACATAAACCTACAAGGGCACTTATGAAACGTCAGAAGCTAGGTGCCCGGTTCCAATTGGTCGTTTCCTATGGAGAAGAGCCGGCTAGAAACTCTACTCCATTTCCATGTATACATCTTTTTGGGGCTCGTTTTACCCATTAATATGACACATCCAGCCCTATTTAGAAAGAGACTGTCACATGGTATGAGTGACAGCGATGACGCTCTAGAAAGCCGAACATTTTTAAAATGATTTGCCTGTTTCCTTACGATGTTTTCCTTCACCGTTTTGAGAGCAGTGATGATGAAAATAATTTACACAAAGTAAAGCACCTGTTAAGGTTCGAACTCACCACCTACAACTCGTAAGTCGCGGACATTACTACTCCTCATTTTTTGACTCAGAAACCTTTCAAAATCAGCTGTCAAATGATTTGATTGGTTGTGGTACTTCTGGTCGAATCGTAATTGCTAATGTGCGATTTGAAATTCGAATCAAACATTGATTTATGAATGGTTTCTAAGTAGGTACTAAAACGGATCGTTGCACTTACTAATCGTCATTTTGAAATGTCAATCACTAATTGACGTTAAAGAGATTGGTAACTGTACGTGTACTGTGCGTGTATAACCAGTACCCTTATTAAGTAATACACGATCAATCAGAATCTGAATCGTTTTGAAACAGATTGCCTATCCATTGCTTCATAAGTTCGAAAAAACATCTGCTCAACAACGTAAATAACGCAATGAATGTTGTTGAATTGTCAAAATGAAACAGATTAGTTGTAATCGTTTACGAAAATGTGTTGCGTAATTAGATAGCTGTGTAAAGTCAAAGTTAAAGTCAAAGTCGAAGTCAAATCATTTATTTCAAATAGGCCCCTGTAAGGCACTTTTGAACGTCAAAGTTTACAAAAAAATTGAATTTATTCTAGTCGCCCCTTCCAAAAGGTAGTTTTCGTATGGAGAAGAATGGGCAAGAAACTCCACCACACTCTTTTAAAATGTAGGGTATGAACGTAAACGAAGGTAGCAGGTGGCGTTCTGTAGTTCCTGGTTACCCCCCATAGGAAGAAGGCGACAGTTTATGTATGTATGTAGATAAGTAATTTGGTTTTAAATCTGAACTAATGTTATAAAGAGAAAAGATTTGATTTTTAGTATATTTGTATTTTTGTTTGATTGTTTATTACGCTTTCACGCTAAAACGGCTGAACGAATTCGGATGAAATTTGCCACTTGGATATTCCCAAGGGATCGAAACTTATACGGGTGAAACAGCGGGGCGCAGGTAGTAAAGAATAAGCATAAATTAGTCCATAATGTTCACTGCTGGCCTTCTCTCTGTGAGAGGGAGTGGACTGGATACGAATTCGTATCGTACGTAAACGTACGACGGTGGTCGTACAAATTGAGCGCACACTGAAAATGTTTTTCTCCGTCAAATAGGTACAGTTCTGGTGACATCGCATTGACCGCAAAACGCGAACCACGAAAAATCCCAACAAGTTCGGATTGTTTTCGGATGTCGGAACTATACGTACGTATACGTACGACTAGCTCGCACTCAGTTCACACGATTTAAATTCGTACGAAAACGCGTCAGAAGTGCGCGCGGCCTAACCACTACGCGGGCTCAGTGCGGGTTGGTAGATGTCACATGTCTTCGATTTTTCGGTTCTATTACATGCTAGTTTCGGTAAATACCTGATACGTTATTTCATCTCTTGTATTATCACGAACTATTTTTTATTATTCGAAAAAAAGTTAGCTAGTCAGCTGGCTCTCTGACTGTCCTGGGTGTGTCTGACGTACTATGTTCGTGTTGGCCATTTTAATGGCGTCGTAAAACACTAGATGTAGTAAAGCTGTTATAAACCTATTTGGTTATATTAGGCGACAGGAAGATGTCGTATTTATGTAGTTACGTCTAAAGAAATTGTTTACTTGCTATTGAAAAACCCTGTTGTATATTTAAATTCAAGAAATCATAATCATAAATCTTCATTTATCTCGAGATCTTTTTATTACTTATTAACCAGTGCACAATATTAAGAGCGTTTATTCTGAAAGTGGGCAACGTTACAAATAGATGTCAAATATTTCGCTGTTTTGATTAATTTGGCAATATTACTGTATAGAAATATGAAATGTGGCTAACTAGCGAACTAGAATTATAACACTGAATTTGATGTTGTAACCGTTTTCGGGGTAAAAAAATCATTTGCAAAGTTTCCAAATACTTATTTTACATCTAAAACTAAATTTTCGGTGTTACGATATTAATTATTGCATTTCATAATCAATATTTTAGTTCACTAGTTTCATATTTTCATGCAGCAATATTGCCAAATTAATCAAAACAGGTAAATATTTGACAGCTATTTGCGACGTTGCCAACTCTTGGGATAAGCGCTCTTGGATAGAGAATGGTGTCAGAGGTAGGAGAGTCCTGAGGCCCGGCTCTCTTAGATAGCACATGTTATTTTTACAAAAAGTTAAGTCAAAATATTACGGATAGCTAATAAATACGGTGGAGGTCTGCCCGGCTTTGGCGGGGCACCACCGTATCGTCACGGAGGCGATCGGCGGCGGCGATCTCTCGTGTCCAGCCCTGGTTCAGGCCATGGTCCGGAGCGAGAGTGCATGGGAGGCCGTCACCTCCTTCTGCGAAGCAGTAATGTTCGCGAAGGAGGAGGCGGCACGCGTGAGGGAGAGGCGAAGATTGCGCCCAAAAAAAAAGGGATAGCTAATAAAGCTATATAAATCTAAAATTGCAAGTAGGTAAACAATATCAACCAAAGATGCAGGAAAGAACCCCGAAGAAAGAGCTCCAATATCGTCGCAAAAACACTTTCCCCCCATCTGTCGTCCTAGGTATGAAGGTAAGAACAAATTCAGGCAGAAATAGAGCAAAACTTAGACACGCAGTAGAATCTAAGGCAACGTTTTACGAGTCGAGTTCGAGCTCTAGAGTTTATTCCTACCAACATTCTGATTTCCAGAGGGAAATCTTTTTTATTATACGGCGAGTTGAGTTCATAACACTTGTGAAATGAACTCTTGTATGTTCATTTAGGTGTTCTAGACTAGAGGGGTTAGTCTATGATTTGACAGGTAAAGGTGGGATATGTGTGTAGCTAAATCTATGGTCTAGATGGGTCGGAGGATTGGGACTTGATCCGTAGGTTTATTTATTAATGTCATGTCTTATAGAAGACATGACATTGATAAATAAACTAAACTATCTTAGAAGATAGTCTTAATACTTAGATATAACAATGACAAAGAGGTGAAGGAAAATTAGCGTCAGGTATATTTGTCTGACACATGCTGAGTTGGACTCCCATTTGGTGCAACCTTGAGACGCACACCGCACTTTGTATGTTTCACTATTTTAAAGTGTCTTAGCCAATAGTCATCACAATGTCTTTATTTTCTTTTTAATTTATTTTTTTGTATATTGGCACCTTATAGCTATATTCATGTATTTAGTTATTATTTAATCGTGTTTTTGTGTTTTATGCTGTCTTTTGTGTGCACGATATGAGATGAGATAAACGATTTATCTATCTAAGGAAAGGATTGTAAGGGATTTTCGGTATTACGATGTGGAATTGCCAATATGCAGTGAAAAAGGGTGTTAATCAATCCTCCTTCTTTCCCTGTAAGACGATTAAGATATTAGCTAAGTGGATCAACTACAGGGAACAACATTTAGTACTAGCGACCCGACCCTGCTACTCACGGTATTTGTAGACTTTTGACTGTCGCATTTCACTGTGGATATTTGTTCCCTATGTCAGTTGTGGCTATTTTGTGATGTTTATTTGATTGGAAGCATTATTACACCTAAGAAAGAAAAAGCTTTGTATTCTCACAGAAACATGTGCATATATAAATGACAAGGGTTTTAGCTGCTGGCAAAAAGATTATCTATACAGAATAAATAATACATAATAATTATCCAGGAACAATTAGACAAAAAGCTCCCTAAAATGAATTCCAACCTATTTTTAACAAATCTATTTTTCATAATGTTTGTATCCAACAGGGTTAAATGGGGTGACAAACATTTTTATCCCATATTTTCTATAAACATTGTGTAAATGAAATTCTATTTTAACCAAACTCGGACCTTTTAAACAGCTTTGTGAATATTTATAGAATTTTCTGGAATGTAACTCTGAAAGTGAGTGTGAAAAATTATTAAAATATTCATTTATACTGAATTAATTTGATGAAACATTTGTCTGTGGTTATTCTTTATCTGACTAGGATAATTTTTACCAATTTTTACATAAATTATTCTTATTCCTATTTTTAATCATGTCTGGACTTAAAGACTGTAACTACTGCGTTCGTGTTGACCTTTCTTCTCAGAATAGTCAGACCAGGAAGCACCGACCTCATCTAGTTTTTAATATATTTTTTAGACGAGTAAAAGTGTTTGATTAAAACCAATTTACAGAATGAACATATTTTATTGTTCTCGTTGCTAACACCTTTGTATATGAACGCAGGTTTGATATCCGTGTAAGGAAAAAAGTCGAGTTTTTCTGATCGAAAAATTTCACGTTGTGGATTGCGTAGGCACGATAACAGGTGATAGGTCCGTTTGCACTTCGTTAGGCAGGCAATTATAGCTCACCGATCAAATTACGTAGTTCGGAAGCCTGCATCTACCTATATGATGCATTTTAACCCACACAGTTTTATAATTCTGAGATATATGTAATAGGTACTACATCATATCAAACCTGTAAATATTTGTAATGAAATTATGTTTATTTCTGTAAGACGCTTTTATACGTTAATATTTGAAAACATATCTGCTGGCATTTACTAGCTGACTGATCCCAGCATGCGTAGCATGACAACCATAGACACGGGTATTCTACAGGTTTTGTAGACTGAAGAATAGACACAATGACAGATTGTGATTGTTTATCTGTCATATTGTCTATTCTTCCGTCGACAAAACCCGTTTCTATCGAGGTCAAGCTAAACGTGCTGAGAAGAAATGCCGAAACAAAGTCGGAGGTCATGGTGGTCTGTTCAAATATTATGTTGTATTATTTCATGTGCATTTTAGGAAATTTCAATGTTAATGAGAATTATTATGGTTGCTGTAATCAGCAGAACTATAAACTGTTATTGTTTTAGCAATAATTGATATTCTTATCAAAAAAGGGAATGTTGAATGATTAAATAACATGAATTTCAGTTAATTCCTTTCACTTTTCATAATCGAGTGAACCTTAATTATAGGTAAACGGTATTCCTTGGGAAATAAAGGTCACTGAAAATTATTGGTTTTCTGGATTCTTACACAATTATTAAATAAGAATAAATTTATTTCGCAAAGTTTACATTAAAGTGGATTGAATTCCTAGACCTCAGGATTCCCTGTGTTGTCAGATCCAGGCTCCTTCGTTCCGTTAAATTTTTTATATAAAAAGGTAGGTGAATTTAAAAAACTTAAATAATAGATACATATAAAAAAAGAGTGTGTGCGTATGCATGGTGCTGTGATTTGTGTTAGTATTGTTGGTGTTGTAACTGCGCGTTTGTACTGGCGAAACATTCACAACAAAACATATTGGAATCTCTATTTTCTGTCAATGTTCCATACAAGTTTTGACAGGACCTAGAGGTTTCAACATGTTTTATTGAGATGTTTCGCCAGTGCAAACGCATAGTTAGAGTGTCTGTATGTTATAGATATGCTAGTGAGTGCACGTGTAAATAACAAGCCCTGTGCCTGTTTTATCCCTTAATTAACCACTTAATGGAATGTATTTTCAAAAATCGTTCCCTAGTGCTCACTTCCGCCTTGTAATGAACTCTTGAGCACATACTTGTCAGTGAAGAAATTTAAAAATTTTGTTAAGTAGAATTACTAAAACATTTCGAATATCTACCAATATCTTCATATCCTTTGCCTCATATTATCAGCCTCCAATTCTCTGCTCCATCGAACATCAGGAAACTAACCTTCTTTAAGGTTTCTCATCACATATACGATCCGTAGTCCGTATCTTGTACCAGTAGTTAATTAAAACGAAATAGCTAACTCTGATACGTGGGGTAAGTCTGTTTCCAGCTGAAACGGAACGGATTAGTGAGGGGACGGATAATTCCGGATTTGGTACCGTAGAGTAGGGGAAACAGAGGGACAATTGAGCGATTAGAGAACTAATGACGTCTTGAAGTCAATGCATGCTCTGGATTTAGTTGGTCTGTGGTTTTGAATATAAATTGTTCCAATTTAGGTGATATTTTGGGTCCCAGTACCTACAAAGCTAGTTAAACAATTAAGTTTACTGAAATTTTCATTTTTTCATACATTTGGGTGATGAACGTTGTAAAAATTTCGGGTTTTTTTTTGACAAGTATTTAAGTAATTATTTGTTTTATACCTAGCTATGAAGCTGATCAAAAATATCTTTGTTAGTTAATAAAACATCAACAAAAACGAGAGGTGTCGTGGGCCACCCCGTTGAAACGAAGTTTCTTGCGGTTTTGCACACTTGGCGAATGAGATGGCGACACTAGTTACATAAGAAGTATCGTGACGGTCAAGATGTTACACTTTTTTCGGTCTAGCTCTCATTCACCAAGTGAGCAGAGTATATCGCGCGATAGGAAACTTCGTTCCAAAATCTTCCTAGAAATACAGCTAAAACAAAAAAAGTTCGCTAAAAAAAACATCAATGTAAAAACGTTGCTAGACTTAAAGATAAAACTAAATAAACGTCGTTAAAAAAGAGGAATTTCGCCAATTACCCACTCATAGTTCCACTGCATGTAATTACACTGTGCCACAACACAGCCTGTTGCTCTGGAGACGTGCGGTCAATTACCAGTACTTACTTAATACTGCGCGATGTACTGGTGAAATGACAAGCTTACTGTGGCTGACAAGCTCTAAATGCTCTAGGAATGTTGGACTAGACTGGACTGGTTCAAACTGGTACATTTTGATAGTGTTCGAGATTAGGAGCTTGCATAAAGATACAGGTTTTCCGGTCCCGGTTTTTCGGTACAGGTCAGTTCTGATAGGTACAGATCAACCCACGACTCCACGAGTGCCCGGTATAAAATAGTGTAGAAGATAATGACAAGTTTAATTCTGTTTCTTTGTGTGCGAGCGCATACAAAAAGTATGGGACTATTTTACCCGCACACCGATCGGTACCGATCCGTGCTGATTTGGCAAATAATATGAAAACTGCCTGCCTGTTGTCAACACTGGTCGGCACCAGCGTTCTACATGAATACGCCCTAAGACACCAACATACATGACATGACACACACACTTACACTGACACACACACACACACTCTCTCACTTTACATTGACATGATTAACTTCACATCGATGTCTTTATCAATGTAGATTGCATAGGTGTTAGGTATAGTTCAGAATGATTGACGTTTACAGCTTGTAAAGCATAATATCGTGCAACCTTGTGCTAATATATAGATCAATCGATTAATGCTGAATGATTTCATTAATCAATAATAGGGCACGATGTTCATTGCAGAAATATTTTCAAACTCTCGTGAAGTTTGTGGTTTGGTGTGATATCACATAAACAACGTACAACGTCGAACGGTCTATACCTAGGATGACGATTGATAAGTTTGTTGCAATGCTTTAGACGTGTAAAAAGGTACTAGAATTTCAAACAAAACACGTTTTGTTTTCTTTTTGCATCACGAAATTATTCTTTCTCTGGTTTTTCTGCTCTGTGGCCATCTCAGCCTGTTACAATCACAGAGTTTGACGCAGTCAGTTACTAGTACAAAAGTAACGCCGCGATCTTATTTTTTTTCATATAATTTCTCAACATAATTTGTCATTCAATCGCCAATTTAAAAGATCCTTAATCTATTACATTTAAAAAAATGGTATCACTGCACATTATTCTACTCTGTGTCCATCTCAGCCTGCTGCAATACCAGAGTTTGACGCGGTTAATTACTAGTATTTCACTTAACTGCATCGATATTTGTACCTGCTGCCGGTAAATTACAGCTTACTCACTTAGGGCACGACTCAAGAGGTAACTACCGGATAGGTACTTAGGCTCCGTTCTCATTGAGACTTGACGACAGATAGTCCTGTTCAATGTGTCGTGGCTTGAAATTGAACTGTTCACACATATCATGGTATGATAAACTGTCCTTTGAGATATTTTACAGTATTAAAGTAAAGTAAAGTAAACATTTATTTGCATAGATTGCAGGAACAGGTAGGAGGGGGGAGGGGGGGGGGGGGTTTGGTGGTATGTTGCAGAAATTGTCATTTTCTAATATTTTTCTAACGTCAAGAATAAATAAAGTAAATAAATTTGTGTTTAGGTATCACTGTGTAATTTTAAGATACGTTTACGTACGGCTACGTTTTTTCTAGGTTATTCTTAACTGAAAAATTCACTTTAAGCACTACTTATTTCACTAAAAGTTTTTTGAAGAACTAAGCTATTTATTACTATGTAGCAGTTAATTTAACATTTCATTTTCCACCCTCGAGACGAGACCTTTTTCAACAGACAGACAGACCACTTGTTGTAGGTACCCTTTTACATGTCTCGTCCGCCTGTCCTTGGATTTGACATCAAACATCTTTTTGCCTTGTCTGAAATGAAATGACAAATCACTACATATTATAAAACAAAGGCCTCCCACCGCGTATGTATGTCTGAACACGATAAACTCGAAAACTCCCGAACAGGATTTTCATACGGATTTCACCAAAGGACGGAGTGTTTCATGATGAAGGTTTAGGAGTTATGTAAATTATCTGAAATATCACGACCATTGTAGAAGATTTCGAACAATCTTGCCGTCTAGGAGCTTTACTGGCGTGCGCCGCGTAAACCAATATACTCGTAGTTATATAAAAACAATGTATTACGGAATTGATACATTATTTACCTGGATTAACACAAGGAGTACTTTTAATCAGCGGGCAAAGTTAGTCAAATATAAAATTTTAAAACTATTGTCTCTTATCAAATTGTCAAAATTCACGTGATACAAAAAAGGGCAAAATATTAAGGATTTGCCTGGCGACGTGTTACGCTCCTTTTAATCCGTCTCGAGGTAATAGAGGGCAGACCCCAACTGTTTTCGATCTGTTTTGTTTTCTAGTGGAACGTGAGGTAAGACTTTAAAAGGTAACTGTTCCATGAGTTCATCATCCTTCTCCCCTTATCTCAATTTATTTGGGGTCGAGCAGCATGTCATCTTCGTCCATACTTCTCTATTAGTCGTAATCTTTGTCACCGGATCGGCCGGGTACCCGATCGTGTCGGATTGCCGTCCATCGGCCTATAAGATCGAGGAAAGAGTGTATAACACTTGTAATGTCTCCCGCGTAGATGACTGGTCTCGGAATTCGATCTGGAGGACTATTATAATAATTATTAAGTCACCCCCTTTCTAGCCATATCGTCTTTAACACAATCCATCGTTCCTTTAAAGTTCTCCAACTGTTATATACTGTTTCCTATTGTTCCATACGTTATTTATTTAAACGGAATCATAATTTGAATATTCTTTTCTAAAGTTCTGTGTCATAGTAAAAGTTATACAGGTGTCATAGTAAAAGTTACACATGTTCAGCACAGACTAATTCACTTACAATAGAAACGCGAAAGGAAGGTATATTCCTTAGAGAGAGTGTAAGTAAAAGATATAGTTGATCGCTAACTGTTCTTACTGTTACTCATTTATCGCACTGACAATTTCAGTGCTATTAAAGAGAATACTCGCTCAGCGCCGCTCGCTCGTCGCCGTCGCCCACTCGCTGATATTTGCTCGACAACTCGCTAGTTCTATGCTTCTCATTAATTGCCGGTAAAAGTGAAAATCAAATCATATATTTAGATAGTAGATATATACTTTATTTGGTGCACACAAAACACATAGCAAAACATACAAAAACACGAGTAAATAATAACTAAATACATGAATATAGCTAAAAGGGGCCAATATACAAAAAAAAAAGAGCATACAAGACATTGTGATTACACTATTGGCTATGAATAAATAAGCACACAAAGGACACTTTAGAACGCCGAAATTGACAAAAAAAAAAATGTAGTCTCACCTTACAAAAGGTAATTTTCGGTGGTGGGACAAATGCCTCATAAAAGATTTTTCAAAATTTACTCGATTCATCTGCGCTGAAGTATATTTGCGGAAAACGTCAACAAGGAGCAAGAAAGATCTTATCTTCTTTACTCAATCACGCATCAACGAATTTGAATGTTTGGTTCATACATAGATAGACCATGTCCTGGATTAACAAATGGACTTTTATTCAGTGTAACTCTTAAGACGCAGATATATGCCAGTGACTTTGAGTGGTTAGCTCTTGCGTGTTCTGTACTGAGCTCACGCAACGCGTCGTACGTCCAGCCAGTAATAGGACTCGCCCATTAAGGAGCGCTGTCCCAAATTAGACGCATTATTAATTTAATATACTTACATAAAACAAAAGGTATTTCAATAAAACACGTATACCAAAGGAACAATAATTAAATTATCTTTGAAAGGGTGAACGTTTTAGGAAAGTTCGCTTGTTAGTTTTTACGTGATTCTCAGTTTTTTATCCACGTTAGACATAACTTTACAAATTAATTTCACTACGTAATATAAACATAATCTAAAATATTCATATAATAAGTTATTATGAAAATGCTCTATTTTAACATATATTTTTTCCAAATAATTAAAACTAGGTACTCGTTTAGACGTGGTCTTCAGTATAAAATCATTAAAAGTCGGCCGATTATAAAGAACCTGAGGGTCTTAGCAAGTGGGAATCACTTTCAAAATGTTTCATATTTTTACAACGATTTTCAACAAGATTGACGTAAGCTTTTCGATTGCTTTTGTCAATGCAGTAAATTTTTGACTTTTCTATCGTTTTTTTCGCTGATATGACGAGAGGGCCTTGACAAAGTGACATTATTCTGTCTACGCCCTCTTGTCGTATTACAAAAATGCAAAACATAAGTATAGCATAATCAGCCTATAATGTTCCCACTGCTGGGACACAGTCATCCTCTCTGTGATAGGATGACTGTGTCCCAGTGGAAGTGCGCCGTAACCTAGAACGTGGGCCCAGTGCAGGTTGGTAAATGTCACATTAAAAAATTCAAAAGTAATTTATTCAAACTAGTCTGAGAATCAGCACTTTTCGAACGTTAAAATTACGTAAGACAGTCTTCCAAAACGCCCGCCCGTCACCACTTCCTAGTGCTTTAGCTGGGATGAAGAAGTGGCGCAGCAAACTCCCCAGCAGCTCTGCTGTCTGTTCAGTTAGAAAGAAAAACTTGATTCTATACAACAGTATGCAAAATAATTTACATTATTCAACACAAAACAGTAAATAAAATTATTTGCCCTAATGACAGCTAGCACACGTTAATATACCAAAAAAACAATCGAAATCTATACTCAAGCGAAAATAAAAATTCAAAACGTAAACAGAACTTAATACCGGAATAAAAGCCTCCAGGCATAAAGGGCGTGCCCGCTTACATATAGCTAATAAAGCCACATATGATAAAATAGGACCATCGAGGTAAAAATAAATAAACAGTTAGGCAAGAATAATATATGATCAATTGACGAGGTCGTTAGCTAATCACATATTGCAACACAACTCATTAAAAAAACATTGTAATGAGTATATTATGTCAATAACAAATGAAAATAAAATTAAAATAAATTGACTCGCGGCCATTTTTACTAAGCCACCACTGCTCTTCAAATGCAAAGGCGACGTACAAAATGACGCGTCAATGACTTATCGCAAGTAATAAAGACAGTTATATCAATTTTGACAAGGAACGAGTTGATTGTGATAAAGTCTAAAAACTCAAAATCATCCCTTTCTAAGTTCCCTGAAGTTAGTTTCCTCAGGAAACGGCTGAAACCGCAGGCAGTACCTAGTTTCAAATAAAATCGATGCCTTCAAAGGCTAATGGACAAGCGGCTACCGTAGCCAATCCGTCGTACCGTGGGGACCCGGGTAGGCTATCCGAGCTGATTTAAAGCCGACTGCTTAATCCAGCGTTGCGCAGTTTAGTTACTCGGTGTGGACCGTGCCTTAGAGATTAAGCATGCTTTGGATTTTAATTTACTTCAAGTAGCTATTAACTCTTCGTAATAATTTAGGGAAAAAGGACTTTAAACTGCATTGTTGTTTGAATTAATTTGAAACAGATGAAATAGTCTGTGCACTGGTAGCCCAGTGGTAACGGCCCCGACTTACCGAGTTGTAGGCCGTGGGTTTGAACTCAAGCAGGCGCTTTACTTTGTGTAAATAATTTCACAAAAAAATCGAACACATGTGACATCTACCAACCCGCACTGGGCCCGCGAAGAGGGCCATTCTACTCCCTCTCAAAGACAAGAGGCGTGTGTCCCAGCAGTGAACATTATAGGCTGATTACCATAAATGAAATAGATAGTACTTATGCCAAATTATATAATATATTCACATTATTTATTTTCTCTTATGTACTCAAAATGAAGACGATCAATGGAAATATACTAGTTTTTAACTTTTCGCATAAATTAAGACACTAGGCTACCCGCATCAACATTTAATAGCCAGCATGCTTGTTGTTATGATCCACAATCGATGAATTAAACCTAGATTAAGTAAACCTACATATTTATCAATACCGTTATATCGATTTTGTGGCTATTTACCTGTCCCCTATGTAACAAAACGTAATCATGGAAAGCATTCAAAAAGGATAAGTAGTTCTCATGTTATAAAGCGATATACTAACTTGTGACTTTCTGCCTTTTGACTATCCATAACTACTGTCAAAGATCTACGAATGAAAGCCAGGAACACGTCAAGTGTGGACACGTCAAGCGTCGAGCGCAGCACACACCTCCCACTCACTCACTCAACGCCACTGCGCTCGACGCTAGACGTGTCCACACGTCGGGTAACAAGTCAATCGCCTTCCTGAGGATGCCTCGTTGAGAGGTGAAACACGTGTCGATTTCTTACAGGGTTCTTTATGACTCTTTAAGAATAGTTTACGCGGATTAGGTTACTAAATATACGTCGTCTATTGTATTTTATAATGGATTTCCGCAAAGTCAATTAACGAGCTTAACGTGCTTGCCGAGGCATGGAGGGGTCTCGGTATGACATACTCCGCAAGCGTAGTTTAACCTGATCGATGGAATTGTGCGGCTGTTGTTACTTAGCCACGAGCCCCTCTCGTAAGAGGCCTCAAGAGGCCGCAAGAGGCCTCCCACAAGTTGGACCGATGACCTTGTGAAGGCCGCAGGAATCCGCTGGATGCGGGAAGCACAGAATCTGTCTCATATACAGACCTTTAATTTTACCTAGTGTTCTTGTCCTTGTCCAGACCAAAGATCAGACACATTAAGAACCAGACGTAGGACACGAAATCAATCGTAAATATTGTATCACAAAGCCTTGAACAAATCGATGGAAATTTCATTTGTCACACTAGTTTTTTGTGGCAGTATGTATGGAGTTTCCATTATTCATAACCTCTTTTTTGGTTTGGCCGGTCAGGTCATTATAGTCTATTATTGTCGTCTGATGCAAAAGGTCAGTGAATTTGATGGAGTAGAATGGCCATATATTTTTTAATACCTGGGCGACCGAGCTGTGTTCTGGTGAAAATATCTCTATTTTCACCATACTAATGCCATGAATAGTACCTACATACTAATTCCATGGTGTCGTGATAGTTGGTACTTACCACAGAACAGATAAAAGAGGTTTATCTGTTCTGTGGTACTTACTATCATGACAGCATGGAATTAGTATGTAGGTACTATGTATATATGCTAGTCGCGCGGTAAACCCTGCTTGCGCGATGCAGGATTTGGCGTGACGTCAGTGTAATACGTAGTTCGCATGTGGCGATGCAGAAACCGCCACAAATTGTTAAGTAGTTTGACACAAGTAAAATTTGTCGTGGCATAACCGGAATGACAGCTGTGGGTTCAATTTTCGTACATATTAAGTTGTTAGTGAATTTGGTTAGCAATAATTTTACATGACTGCATCCAGAGCACCCTGGATATTTAGCCTCTCTACCACTTTTCTGTCTAATTAATATTTTACCACGTTATTAGTATTCGTGTGGTGGCATCTACATCGCCACATGCGAACTACGCATCAAAGACTACGACATATATAACGACTATCCGACATCAACCGTTGGGCAGTTGCCCGCCAGACACGACACCCGTCTGCACAAAATACCTTGTGATATATTACAATTAAATGAAAGAAAATTTAGAGGATTATATCCAAGATAAGAATGCTTGGAAATATGCTGGTCCTGCTCCATAGGATAATCTAGAATCTAGACAAAATCAAACTGGTTGCTAATTTAAATTGTATAAATTAGCATTTTTATTATATGTATGACATTGATTTTACATTCTGTGATTACTTCCTCACACACTGACTTATTAATTGTAAAATTTTAAGAAAATCGTCTACTTTTACAATGTTTGTAAATATGTGAGAACCATGCATCTATCACATAATAGTAATTAATTTATCTTTCGTTGCTTCATTTTTATTAATTCTTCTTTTTACCTATTGTGGTAAAGTATTTTTTTTTTTAGGTGCGTCGTCTTCACATATAATTATGTAACTAATGTACCTACCATATGTACTACCCCTACCCGTGTACATATACAAAATATTGTAACACTTTTTAAAAGAGTAACGGTGGAGTTTCTTGCCCATTCTTCTCCATACGAAAACTACCTTTTGGAAGGGGTGACTAGAATCAATTCAATTTTTTGTAAACTTTGACGTTCAAAAGTGCCTTACAAGGGCCTATTTGAAATAAATGATTTGACTTTGACTTTGACACGGAGGATCCTCCTGAATCTATGGGGGATGAGTGAACTGTACACCCTGTTCATCATACCTCTAAATTGGTGACCCCGAATATGAACGTCAGCGCAGCCTTCGTAAAACGACTTCAGCATGACGTCATCATCATCACTCCCGCAAGCTTTCGTGAGGCGATACTTCATCTCGATTCGCTAGAAAACAAAGAACCCTATTATATAACTCCGCTGCTTCCAAAAACCGTTAAAAGCTGTTAGTCCTCTATTTGCGGATTAGTTCCAAATTTTTTCGGGCGGTCTCCATGCATACTGCCCGGGTAATGGGAATAATGGGCAAAGTGCACATATTATAGCGTTTGCCCAGTACCCGGTCTGCTAGGAGAAAAGTGCGTGACGACGCATACATTAAGAGGAGAATTAAAATTAATGCTTTAAACGATTCCTGCTAGTTTTTACCGTGGATTATGATCTTTAGTTCAAATGGGCTGTAATTCTCTACTGTTTGTCTTACCAAGAAATCTTTGCAAGTAAAAAAAGGATTTCGAAATGTTGGATTTAAATGTGTAAAGCAAAAAGCATTATTTTTCAGACTTGTTTCAGAATCATGAAAGGTAGGTAGTATGTCAAATCTCATAAGAGATTCCATTCCATCATAATCATAACATTCGTTACATAAATGCGCCATTTTAATTATTAGGTAACCAGATGTCAATCAAAACGTCAAAAAGATAGTTTTCTGACAGCTGCGGGCACAGATTACTCTAAGCCGGCGGCGCACGAGTCGATGCCGACTTAATGGAATGTTGCCATTTTAATACTTTATATAAACATGTAGATGAATTATTGTATATTTATTTTGTCTTTATATCTCATTGTATGCTGCACCGGTCGACTTCATAATCTGTCTTCATTTTATTGAATGAAAATGTGATAAAAACTTATCTTAGTAAGCTGAAATCTCCAATACGTAGAAAGTAAACGTGGTGATTAAAGTTCATTCCTACTCTATGTGAGAAGCCTTCACCTTGCAGTGGAATAATTACAAGCCAATTTTATTCACAAAATATCCTTCTACGACGCCTTGTGACTGCCCGTTGGTCTAGAGCTCGCAAGCGCTACTGTTGAGCTTGAGATCCTGGGTTCCATTCCAGGGTCGGGAAATGCGTTATTGGGTTTTTTATCTGGAATTCCTCAGTAGCAGCCCGGAGTATGTATTTAAGCCTACTTGTTGGCAATAGGCTCGCCCCCTGTTACACGGGACTCAAACATAACTAGCGAAATGTGGATGTACTATAGGTACACCTCTGCCTAACCCTTTCGCGCATACAGGCGTGATGTATTAGTACGGATGGGTCCCTCCGCAAAACCATTTAAATAAAAAGCGACTTTTGCTACGACACAATAAAGTGCAATTCAGGTCGCACAGCGCTAATTACCTACAGTTATATTCACTTAGAAGTTGCCTCTCTTTCTATCGCGTAACTCTTATATCTTCTGAGTACGTTACGCCCACTGAATTCGACAAGTCGTCGAGCCTTCCGCGCACCTACTTGTAGCTTCATACCTAAAATGTGGAGTGTCCCATCTGTATTCATCCGTGGCTCAGGCAAAAGCCTTAGCACTAAATTCAACAGAACTACGTCTAGGCTTAAACAATTAGACCCTAACAAAGCTTACAGTAGTGTGCAGTCAAAAGCGCCCGTGACCCGTCGTGTATTCAAATGTAATTGACCGGTGTACCATGCAGTTTGAACTATTGGTACTATTTTGTACTATTGATTATTTATGACTCTTTAAGAACAGCTAAGCAGATTAGGTTACTAAATATACGGCGTCTATTGTATTTTATAATAGATTTCCGCAAAGTCACGGCTGAGCCAATTAACTAACTTTTTAATGCTTTAGATGACCACTGTCTGCAGTGGTCGCGAATCATTTAACAATTAAAGATGTAATTTCTATATCTATATAATATAGAATAAATACAAACCATTCGGAGCTTCAAGATAATCGTTCCATTTTCTTGTGGAACAGAATGGTAGGATTCGTTCTCCAATAAATAAGAAAATAAAACAAATGAAGATAGGAAACAAAACATGACTGAACTATAAACACATTGTCAAATTATTTTTCACGTACTTCTGTAAATAGAGAGTGAGTTAGAGGTATTTTCTACCATAAAATAGCAATTACAGGTCACTTCTTAACTATAAATAAATTAATTTCAATCACAGCCCACAAATCTACTAATGTCAACCAGACATCACACCCGTCTGGTGGATCCTCCCTTTCAATGGAGGATAAGTGAACTTTATACCCTGTTCCTCATATCCTTATAAATCTACTAATCATTCAATTAAATATCACAACTCAAAAGCCACAATAAACCATACAATTCATCAAAATCACGGCAGAACTATCGATGTCAATTCCTTATTCCAAGTAGAGCAATATTCAATACTCGATCTATACGTAGTAATAATGATCTCGGGGAACCCCTATGCCAACTATAGCCGACCGGCAGACAGTGCCTGCAATTCCAGTTAGTCCTATTTCCAGGAATAAAACGCAGGTTATGTGAAATAGATAAGTGTACGGCCTGAGTGCACGCTCTATTCGAGCGTCGGGCGGGGAGGGGCGTGCAGCGTTCATGTTAAACACGTGCTACCCGTAGTGGCCGTCCTGAGTGCCGGCCGAGCGGAGCGTGGGCAGCAGCGGGCTTGTTTGCGTCGAGCGGGGCGTCGCGTGCAAGTTCAAACCAGTTTGTGTTTTGCAGCGGTGATACGTGCGTTCTTGAAGGATGTGTGAAAATTAGTACTACTCAATTGTAATCTTGATTCAATTCTCTGTAATATGTAATCAAAAGTTGCCACTGTCATCCTTGTATACTCATGGAATTTATCTTAATTCACCCTTAATGTTTCAAATAACGTAGAAAACTCTCCAAATTGTTTTCTTTGCTTCACAATGTTACTAGGACCTTGTCTTGACTCATAATTAAATTTTTGCCACAAATTTTCTTCTAAATACATATCAATAATATCGTACGACGCAGACGCCATGATGAAAAATGTGACCGGCTCACACGAACGCTAAGCGTGCACTAAGGCCATTCGGCGAACGCTCTTTCGCCGCATGCACGCAACGCTGAACGCTCCGCTAGACGCTTCTTCACTCAGGCCGTACACTAAGTGTTACGCCGAGTTCTCGTTATTACGCCACTTCGAACTTGTATTGTACAGGCAACAAAGTGATTTGGTTTATAGGGAATAATATTAATCTTTTAACTTCACTTCTGAATTTCATTTTTATGGAAAACGGGACTATATTACTAAGCATAACACGTCTGTCTGTATGTCACCGGGCGGTATCTTTGGAACCGTAATACATTACCTGTGTTTAAATAATCACAGAATAGGTATTTATTTTCTCAGCATCTACGTAGCCTTTTATCAACTACATTGCGGTCGCGAGATGCAGCTGAATACTAGTATTTTACATGGAGCGACTGCCTATTTGACCTCCACAACCCAGTTGATTAGCTACCTTTTCTCAACTACATTGGAGTCGGCTTCCAATCTTAACGAGATGCAGCTGAATACGGGTTTTACATGGAGCGACTGCCGATCTGTCCTCCACAATCCAGCAAATAGTTTATTTATATTATGGCCTCTATCATTTTAAATAATAAAAGAAGGTAAACTGTAATACTTTTGGTGGTACGGAACTTTTAGTGCATCATTGTTGGTCCGAATCGTACTTGTCCGGTTTTTTTTAAATTGCGAACATAATATATTTTTTTTAGCTTTTAGGTATGACAGATTCAAAAGAGTCTTGTTAAAGACTCGATTAATCAGCGCACTCACAAAAAGCTGCCTGTGATCTTTGTTTGACTGTACTTCCATTACTGTAAAGTTGTACTTAAAATACAAATTAAAGACTTGGATATGCTTTGTGTTCTAGGAAAAGTATAAAAGGAAAAACTTAGGTAAAAAGTATTCTTGTTTAATGCGAAAATTTGTGTCGCTGCCTGCCTGTTTGAAAAGTATTTATTGCTAAACTAACGAACCAATTTTAATTAAATTCAGCGAAGAGGTAGCTTAGTATCTAGAGGAGAATATTTTGCGAAAATGTATGTCGTAAATCGAACCTCAAATAATTCAGATTTTGCTTTCCAAAAAATATTGTTGGGCATTCACACAGAGATGCATTTAATGAATGCGCCTCTTTTTGTGAACCTAGAGCAGTGGTGGCCCAGTGGTAACGGCCGCGACTTACGAGTTGTAGGTCGTGGGTTCGAACCCAAGCAGGCACTTTACTTTGTGTAAATTATTCATCACCACTGCTCTCAAAACGGCAAAAGAAAACATCGTGAGGAAACCGGTTTGTCCTAGAACCAAAAATTCAAAGACATTTGACATTCGCTAACTCGCACTCGGGCCTCGTGGTGGATTATGGCTCACTCCCCCTCACAGAGAGGACACCTGTTTCCCAGCAGTGGGAACAAATAGACTGATTATGCTATGGGGTCCTAAAATACTTAATAGCCAAGTAATCCGACCAACTTGTATGTAGTGCATGGTTGATCAGAGTTCTAACCTAACGTATCCCATTGGTTCGGGATGCCATAGTTACTCAGACTAATTCAACACCCACGTGGTTGATCACAGTCCTAGCCTAACTCGTTGGTCGGCGTACCCTAGCTTATTTACTGCGTCTGACTGTGACAAACAGCCAGAAAGTTCAAAAGAGGCTCATTTATTTGAAAAAGTCTGCATCATTATAAGCCCAAAAAGTAAAAAAAAATTAGAGGTTAATAAATTTAAAAAGCGTACATCAGGTCAATAAGTTTTTAGAGGATCCTAATGTAATTTTGTTTTTGAAACGCTAAAATCATTTTTATACAAATTCAGCCATTACTTCCTCAGTAGCGTCTTCCTAGCCAGTCCTCCCGATGCTATTGCTAGCTAATTTTCGATATTCCTGGTGTCAGCTGTATTTAATGAGAAACTGTAATATGAAAATTCCGTTACTCATTTTCCAATACCGGGGCTTAAGAAACCAATATCAATCCCGGGACGGTTTTCTTTATCTAGGACCAATCGTGTTTTTTCAGTAGTTTGCTGTAGAATGATTTGGCTCTGGTAGTTTATTTACATCGTTAACAAAAGTTTACCGAAGAATATTTAAATGAAGCGTGCTCTGGCAGTAGGTCAGGAGTGGAAAACATCGAAATAACACTACGTAGAACATTATTTATGGATTTAATAATAACAAACAAACAATAAAAATTCTTACTCACTGGTACATTTTTAGTCTCGAAACTTTATTTGGGTGAAGGTGAGGTCATACTTGCAAATTTTGGAAGTCAAAGTCAAATCATTTATATCCATTAGGCCATTAAAAGGCACTTTTGAATATATTTTTTTTAAAGGAAAAACACACATGGAAAAGAATGGGTAAGAAACTCTTCTTTTTTAGGGTTCCGTAGTAAACAAGAAACCCTTATAGTTTTGCCATGTCCGTCTGTCTGTCTCTCTGTCTGTCTGTCCGCGGCTTAGCTCAGAGACGGTTAGTACTAGAAAGCTGTAATTTGGCATGGGTATACATATTAATCACGCCGACAAAATGGTAAAATAAAATAAAGTTTTTTTTTTCTAGGTTTGTTCCCTGCTCGTAAAGTGGGGATGTTTTTTTCTTTCTCGTCTATCCCATAGTGTCGGGTATCGTTGGAAAGGTCATTTAAATATTGCGAGTTTGTGAAAACCATTTTTCGATTCAGGGTTCCGTTCGCGAAATATTAAGCTTAAAAGTGTTAATTTTTGTTAGAGTCAAGTGTCCCGCCCCCTGCCGGCTAAATAGTTGGTTTTGGATATGTGAAAAAATTCACCGTAGTAGTATATATAACGAAATTAAAAGAAAAACTATCACAGCTAAGTAGGCTTTACAAGTTAACGTTGCTGTTCCCTACATTTATGTTCGCATATCTTGTTATAATGTAGGGAGCAGCAGATTTTTTTTTCGCGATTTCAGGTTTGGATAGGCAACAGAAGGAACACGGGTGGGCCCCATAGTGAAAGTTGTTCATAATGATGAGCACAACGACCCCTTAAGAGGATGCAAATGAAATAAATTTCACATTGTATTAAAGAAATCTCAATGTTTTGTCAAGTCTTAGTGTAAAAATAAAAACAAATTAGCTTCTGCTGATCACCTGGTTTTTCAGACGAATCCATATAGCTAGATCGATTCACATAAAAATCGATTCAAAACTGTACTATTTAACCACCCGAAAATATTACGACTAATCGTTAAAGTAATTTATTCATTGTTTTACAATGTCAATGACTTCTGATACCTACAGCATGACGTCAATTTTGAGTACTTATCAATAAAATGACCTCCGATTAACCACATCGATTATTGTGGTTTTTAGTGATAAAATATTGTGTTTTATTGATTTAAATGATAAACGAGTTATATCGTGAGGTTCAGTAGATTAATAAAAATAAAAATAAATAGAAAAATATGCGTCTGGTGTACCTACTGTTGCCGTCCGACATTATGTTGAGCTGAGGCAAAAGCATAAAAAAATTATACTTTTTCTGTTTTGTCTTATGTTAATAAACAGTTTTTTTTTTCTTCTTCCTTATTGTTTATACTATCGATTGCTTTTATTTTGACAATTTTGAATTCGTTCGTTCGTTCGTTGTTGTGTTCGAAAACGTTTTCGACAAGACAAATCCAAACATTTGAAGCAATGGATCATGTACCCTTCAGAATTGTGATTGTGAGTGAGAAACGTGATTGAGGCATGGGGACTGTAGATAAATGAGAGAAGTTTCGTATGTATTGCTCGCTAAAATATTATCGCGCTAATGCCCTAATCACATTAGCGGGTTCATAATTTTAACAACTTATCGTGCAATAATCCAAGATGGCTATCCATTATTTCGACAGAGCGTTTACGCAGTCCGGAAACAACAGTCGAAATGACCAACGATAGTCTGACCACGCGCCACGCTTATTATTTACCGCCACCCGGGCGATAAGTGCTACGCAGTCCAAACTATCGCGACAATAACCGATAATGGTTGGTCACATCTGTGTGTATCGTATCACTGTGCAAAGCTTCGTCACGATAGACGCAGATGCGGCCCCAGCATTGTGCTAGGGCCGCATCTGTAACAAACAAACAAACACACTTTTGTATCTATAATATTAGTATATACGCGGGTTCAAAAATTCACCTGTCGGTGGGAAATCCCTTCCTAAAGATATACTACAACATCAGTTGCTCCATTTGAATGATCACAACCAATTTCTTATTTGCCATCGATACCGATACGCTAAGAAGATCATTTGCTTGACCACTTATCATGTCATTCCGGACAACGCAATGTATATTGTTGAACTATCAAAATGAACGCTATTTCAATTGCCAGTACATTGCGAAACAATATTACCGCTTGCCGTGCCTATGAATAAAACCGAATAATAACAAACCTACAGGCTATTTTTACCCGACCTAGGAATAGAACTGGGCGCTTCATAGCACAATCTAATCTACTGACGTGCTATGAGAATATTAGAATACTATTTAGTTCCGAGGTTGTCTATCAGAGATGGGCGGCGATATTCACGCATCTTGACCTATTTTAATTAAAAGATCAGGCAGGCATGCACCTCTGACTTTTCAGATTCGTGTGCGTATTGTATAATTATCACTTACTTCAAAAACGGAGAAGGAAAACATCGTGAAACCGGCATGTCCTAGAACCAAAAATTCCTAAAATCCTGAGGTTTCATAATCCAGCCGCAATCGTGTCAGGAATGAAATGAATGAATGTAATGCACCGATCCCGGCGTGCTTTTAAAACCAGACTCGATAAATCGAATGAACCCTAAGATTTGCACTAGCCCCTGGAGCCTCATGCTTCATGGGGCTACAGAGGCCATTGCATATCAAGGAGTAGACCGGGGGGCGCGGTAATGGTAAGGAAGACGTGCCCTTAGGATTCGGAAGGATCTGCGAGCCGTAATGGATATGCATCCTTGAGTAGGCATTGGATTAGAGGAGACACGGGTGATATTTATCTATGGATTGGCATCTTTTAACGACGTCGCTGCCAGTTGGCTCAGTCAATCTTCGCCTGTGAATCCTTTGGCGGAGTTACGCTGCTTTCTAGGCTCTATCCAAATTCGGAATTAGGATAGAGCCTAAAAAGTAGCGTATCCTCGGCCGCAAACCTGTCAGGAGCCTAAAAATCCTGAGATATGGTAACGCTATGAGTAAGCTCGTTCATTCTCTTTAGGAGAAGCTTAGTTTCTTTGTAGGATAAGAGGTGTTTGTTCTGTAGTGGGATATTTTACAAGCTGATACTATATTTGTTTTTAAGAAACCTAACCAACTCTGTCATACGTCACTTACTTTCGACAATATTAGCGGACGTAAAAGTATTTATTTATTAATTTATTTGTTAGCCTACCCTGTCCCACAGTATGGACAACAAAAAATCTTTTTAATCTGCGTTCGTAATTTAGTTGCCAAACATGTAAACAAACACGAGTTTTAGGAAAAACAACTGTAATGCTTACACATAAAGTTGAGTTTGCGCTACAACTTCATATTCATTATGACTTTTTCAACAGTACTAGTCAGTCTAAAATTGACTTTATTTACACTTGCATAAAGTTGATGTTTTGGAAATAATTGGAAACAAGTATTTGAATAGACATTAAAATGACTGGAAGAGACTGCAATTATTTTAGTTTTGAAAGAAAATATATTATACAAGTTCCGATAGTAGATATAATATTAAGCATTATTAGGGCACCTACCTGTACGACTGTATCATACAAAATATCGGGAAATCATCTTAAAATGTCTATACGAATCTACTACAGTTTAAAATAAAGAGGATTTAATATAATTGTATTAATTAAACTATTCTTAGAATTTTCACAAAGCCCACGAAGCTTATAAAATTATATCATTATAATAATACCTACATATGATTACAGACAGCGTGTCAGTACTTATATAGTACCTATTCAACATTTTCTCAGAACTGTTTTATAAAGGACAAGCTCAGGTTACTGACTTCTGAAGTAGTTTGTAGGTAGACAAGCGGCAATTGCGGCCGACATTTTGTCGGTGAAAATGACAAGACAAGACTAGGGTAGAAACCTAATGATTTATTTATTTATTTTATCGGTTCACCAACAATTGTTTACACTGGTTTATGCATAAATCAACTCAAACTCAAAACTCAAAGCATTTATTTCAAATAAACCAATTACAGGCACTTTTGAATTGTCAAGGGGGTCGGTCAGTCAGAAAGATGAAGCTAGATGCCCATTCCAAAGCGTAGTAGGTACCTATGGAGAAGAACGGGCAAGAAACTCCACGGACACTCTTTTAAAACATGATATGGTTACAAAATATTGGTTACATCATTCATGTTGAAGTTATACATGTGAGAACGATGCAAAATATGAAAAGCGTCCGTAACAGAAAAAAAAAAAATAAACAATCAAAAAAAATTAAATTAAATTAAAATAGTTAAGCCGTGGCAGCTAAGAGATGACCAGTCCCTACTGACGGCGCCCGTTCACGAACATGACGCATGGATTAGCACCATTCAGCTCAACCATTTTGAAGGGAGCTAAATGATCCAACACACGCGCCACCGTCAGCGAGACATTAGAGTGAGCATGACATACTCTCAGCCGCCATGACACATTCAAGTCAATGAAAGACATACCCTGCACCTAAATGGTAGCTTTATAGTCGGTACATAGCACTCACACATGTTCTATGCAATTATACAATGCTAAGAGATTGAATTTATACAATGCAAAGATAGTTTATTAAATCTTCAGCAGCTCCAATTGTATTTTCAAATGCTAATCAATTAGTTTATGCGCCCTTGTGGAGCAGGACCAGCGTTGGGCCAAGCATTTTTATCAGCAATATAATCTGCCAATTTATAATATGCTTGGCTGCATAGTGTGCGTGTATAAATGTACATGCAACAGTTCAATAATCATCTAGCTTCATCTTTCTGACTGACCGACCCCTTGACAATTCAAAAGTGCCTGTAATTGGTTTATTTGAAATAAATTCTTTGAGTTTGAGATTGAAATCACTTACAGGTAAACTCCGCATAAATAAAGCAGTTGTACAAAACTTAATAATAATTAGTCTAGTTTTAATACATAACCAAAAGTCTAAATAATTAATATAACAATGTACTATACTATACTTATAATATGTATATAAACGCATTTCTTTTCAAGCGAAAGGATACACGTAGTATGCGTAGGTACCTAATATGTATTATGCTATGTCTTTACATACAACTAATTATTTTTATTCATTTAAATTAACCCCTTTTAACAGTACGTTTTTTTTAATCCTTCTTAGTTTTATAACCAGCTTTTGCCCGCGGCTTCGCCCGCATGGATGTCATAAAATATCCCACGAGAACGTACTACCGGGATTACATACCTAATAGCCGAGGAAAAGGTCATTGACTCCTACCGCACGGTTTTTTTTGTTGAACTTTTTAAGTTGAATCATTCTGTAGAACATAATTTTGATATATCTTTTATGGTTTACGCGGCATAAGCCAGTAAAGGTCCCAGTCGGTATGAATTTTGCCGACATCTTCGACAATAATCGTCATATTCCAACCAATTTACACAAAACCTTAATTAATTATGTACTAAAACCTTCCACATGAATCACTCCGTCCATTGGTAAAAACCGTTTGAAAATCCGTTTGGGAGTTTTTGAGTTTATCGCGTTCAGACAGACATACACGGTGGGGGACTTTGTTTTATAATATGTAAGGATGTAAGGATAAACAAAAGGCAACTACTGTATTTGCCTTTTGTTGATTATATAAATAATTAAATAAAATAGGTTAAAAGCATCATCATCCATTGTTCTTTATACTGGGATGCTGAAAAAAAAATGAACGATTATACATATACATATAACTAGGGTTTCGTCTATTGCCGACCTAAAAAGTATTTCTATTTTTATAACACAAATAAATTAGAGGTGTCGTTTTACATTGAGATTTAGAATAACATACGGATTGTTTTCTTGGTTAATTTAACAGATGTTTTCTTTGACAGAGAATAAATAGGCACGATTAAAAAGCGTTGACGGTGGGGAGAAAATATAATAATATTGTGAAAGTTATTTCGAGAACTTGGTGATGGGATGCGGACAATTTTTTTTTGACCGTCGTTTATGTTATAAAAAAAATATTGGCCACGTATTTTTTCAGTGTTTTACGTAATAAAAGATTACGGCAATACAGTGAGTTAAAATGCGGCATGACGTTACTCTCCGGTAGATTTTATACTGACTTGTGACATAGCGACCGCCACTCCCGAATTTAAATGCGTTTTATCTAAATTATTTTTTATTAATATAATATGACAAAGCAAAAAAAACGTGTCTAATATTTATTTATTATCTGACTGACGGACTAAATAGTTTTTTTCCCCAGTCAACAGTATATGTAGTGTTAAATTGCTTTTATAATAAATACCACTAGCGAGTTGGCCCTGTTTCAGACTTTTTGTGCTATATGTAATTTAAATATTGATGTGTTATGAGTACACATCATATACCTGCCGGAATAAATGTTTTAAATGACGGTGGAAGCCACTTCCAAATCCATTAAGCGGTTTAGAAGATCTAAGCGGCCACAGCCGGCTCGAAAAGCCATTTTGTTTTATACTTAGTGTGTATAGATTTTCACAGAACCAGTTGCATAATCAGCCTATAATGTTCCCACTGCTGGGACACAGGCCTACTCTCTGTAAGAGGGAGTGGGCCATAAACAACCACGCGGGCCCAGTGCGGGTTGGCGGATGTCACAATGCCTTCGAATTTTTGGTTCTAGAACATGCCGGCTTCGTCACTATGTTTTCCTTTACCGTTTTGAGAGCAGTGGTGATGGAATTAGTTACACAAAGTATGTGTCTGCTTAGGTTCGAACCCATGATCATACCTAAGTCGCGCCCATTACTACTGGGCTAACTGCTCTTAGAACCAGTTGAACATGACCAAATGTTATTCGTAAAGCAAAACTATTTGCAGTTTGCCATAAAATCCGGTCGTAAAAGGCATGATTGATTGGATGTTAATGTCAAATTCCTGTTTTAATAGAGAGGATTTAATATCAAGTTGATTTTAATGGCTAAATAAATTACTGGCAATAAGATAACACCTGTTTTAGTCCTATATGAACTACGTATTTGCTAAGTATGAACATGTGTGCTACATTAACATGTCGTTTAGTTTAGACAAAAATAAGTCACGATCATTGGGTTTTTCCGCAGTGATAGCCTAGTGGTTCAACCGTCAGATAACCAAGTCATAGGTCTCGAGTTCAAACCCAAGGCCCGCACCTATGTTTTTTCGGATACATGTGCGCATTTTACGATTATCACTTGCTTCATAAACGGTGAAGGAAAATTACGTGAGGAAACCGGCCTGAGAGATATTTCTCGACGGCATGTGAAGCCAAGTCAGAGGCCCATGGGCGGCTTTAAAACTTTGACACCAAGTTAGTCACTAACCACACGAAAAGAAGAAGGTTCAGTACCAGCCCAGAACCTGGATTTGTGTCCGGTTGATAACATAAGGCTCACTCCCATTCGTGGGCTAAATGTAGATGCACTAAAGGTACACATCTGCCTAACACCTCGCGGAAAACAGGCGTGATATTATGTTATAAATCACGAGCATCTTACAATCCTTACATCTATGTATATAAAAATCAATTGCCGTGTATTAGTCTCGAAAAATCTCGAAAATGGCTCGACCGATTTGAATTTTTTTTAATGGTTTGCTCGCCTTAATACTGAGGTGGTTTAAGAAAAAAGAAAATTTTGGAAAACCCAAAGGAACAGCCGGAAAATCGAAATTGAGATTTTGACAGGACAACGCCTGACGATACTAATAAACAATCAAACGGCTCTAACTGGACTATCAAGACGAACTGAACTCAGATGAAGCGAGTTTGATTCCCACTCGTTGCAAGATGGAGTGATTCTTCCCAAAGCCACGAGTTGACAATAAAATTACGACAACTAAATTACGACACTTAAATGTTTTGCAATTTCAATTTTGAGTTTTAATTTCGCTAAAAAGCTAGATCCAGGCTTAAAGCAGAACCCGCCTGCAAAAATAATGCATATACAGAAGGTGCGATAATCATGATGCAACAGGCAATCCAAACCTGTATTCGAGACGTGTTTCGTCATTCGTGTCATCGTGGAGATATTGAGTCGACGACCGCGAAATTTCTCAAAGATTTCCGTAAGATAATATCTGATTCCATAACCTATTAAAGTTATGATAACCAACGTCACCACTAAAACACAATAGTTAGTGCCCACCCACGATTCAACCAAAATCTTAACCCTCAACCACATAAATTAAGCCATTGATACACGATGCCCATTGATCTCCAGTGATTCCCTAAGCCTGCAGCCGACCCCACAATTTGTTACGGGATCGGGTCGCGTCCCTTTAACTAGGTCAACTGGGCTAATTGTACTTTAGGGACGGTTCAACCAAGTTTTTAAAACTCCACATGGGTTATGTACAATTACGAGTATATTAATTACCTTACAATTCCGAAAGATGCAAAAGCGATTTTCCCCTAAAGTATTGATAGATTTTTTATGTGTAACATCTTTCCTCTCGCTTTCCAGCAATCTGTGGGAGTGATTTCGTAAAAAGGGACGGAAGTGTGTAACAGGAAGCCAGGGAAGCGCTATTTGATTTGACCAATGAGCGCGCGCGGTGCTAGAGTTGTACCAACCCATTTTCCGAGAGGTTGTAAATTGTAAATGTGATGATGATGATGAATATTGTTTACATCACATATACGTCAGCCAAGATGACAGTTGTTACAAATCATCTGCGACTACTGTAAGGCTCGCTCGTTTTCTTTTAATGGTGTTAAGAACACAGTATTATCGAAACCATAGTCTTATGAAGTAGGGGCTTGTGGGTAAATAATAACAGTCATATGCGTCGATCGAAGGTTAAGCTACGCTTGTCGCGGTCGCTTCGTGGATGCGTGACCATCCATCCTTACTATCCTAATTTGTTCTTTTGTTTGTTACGCTTTCACGCTAAAACGGCTGAACGGATTTGGATGAAATTTAGCACATGGGTAGACCATGACTTGGACAAGGACATAGGATACTTTTTATACCAATATTCTCACGGTATCGAGACTTACGTGGGTGAAACCGTGCGGCGCAGCTAGTTACATTTATGACCGCTCCGTGCCTCTGAAAGCATGTTAATCCGTTGGTCCCAGCTGTCATTTGTAGATCTTTGACAGGCGTTACGTGTAGTCAGAAGTCCGAAAGTCTGAGAACCAGTTTTACTTGTATTACCCAGTAACTGAGTTGTCCGTTGCGCAGTTTAGAAGACCAACGCGGTCACAGACAGACACGACAAACTACTTTAATTTATAATATGTATAGAAGACCTAGGGGAAGGGCCTGTTGCCATAAATCGGGCAAAAATACAGAGTCGGTTCTGCTCCTACGAAATTCCTAATGCAAAAACAAAATAATAGGTACTTATTTGCCCGACCTGGGGTTCAAAATCAGGACCTGAGGATCAGGTCCTGATTCTTCAGACCTCAGGATACTTAGCAGTAGCACCTCCCACTCCTAGACTAATAAGACAACATCAGATAAAGTGTTAGGGAGTAAGTTTTCTGCAGTAAAAGTTACTCAGAGTACTATTACCATATGCTCCACTCAGCATTCCCGTGTTCCAGTTTCAACAATGTAAGTGTACGCAAATGAGGCTTTTAAAACTTTGTCTGAAGTTCTGCAAAGCATCGGCAATCTTCTAGGTGTTACAGGTGTGCCTATAAACCTTTTACCTCAGCCTATAGACACCTAACACCTGTGAAACTTATATGCTACTTATTTTCTCCATTTTGTGAATTTTCTCTTTTAGTGGTGTTACAGGGTCAAATTAAATTAGCTAGCCAAACCCCGAAGATGCGATGGGTATCGAAGTCTTAACACGTGAAGTGAACAGAATAAGTTGAGAACATCTGTTTTTTCGTTTTGTATATCGTTTTTAGTTATTCAAACTCATCACGTCTGTGAAGTACAAACAAACAACAAAAAAAACTGATTTTTCAAGTGACTACACTAACAGCGGTTGATGACCCCACAAAAAACTCATCAAATTAATAAATTTTTTGTTTTAATATGTTAAGATATCGATACCCATCACGTCTGCGGAGTTTCGCTAGCTACTTTAATATCACCCTGTATACCTGTAACTACAGCCTATAGACATCTAAGGTGTATTTATAGCTTTGCTTCCAATTAATGTTAACCCCACTTAAACAAATATCAACTTTATACTAGTGTAAATAAAGTAGATTTTAGACTGACTAGTACCGTTGAAAATGTCATAAAAAATATGAGGTTTTAGCGGAAACTGAACCTTATCTGTACGTGTTACGGTTGTTTTTCCCAAAAAACTCGTGTTTGTTTACATGTTTAGCAAATAACTTGCGAATGCAGATTAAACACATGTAAAACTGCACCTTTTATTCATTCGGAAAGAAAGAAAAAAAACAAAAATCTGTTGGTCTAGTGGTCGCAAGCGCATCTGCTGAGAATGAGGTTCTGGGTTCGATTCCGACGTCGGGCAAATTGTTATAGAGTTTTCCCATCAGGAATTTCTCAGTTGCGGCCCGGAGTCTGGATTTATGTCCAGTTGATGGGAATAGGCTCGCCCCCATTACCTGGAGATTTAAACATAGCTGGTGAAATGTGGGTTTAGTATAGGTACACCTCTGCTGAACCCTTTAAGGAAAACAGGCGTGATATTAAATTATATTGCCTATTTTGTGGTGAATTTTGTCTTTGTACTGTAGTGGTGTTACAGGTGTCCGTAGACCTGTAACCGCGGCCTGTAGACACCTGTAACTCCTACTATTCATCAGGTGGTCTGACAATCAGATGGCTGATATACATATAACCTAAACAAGATTTATTTTTACAAATGGACAATGTAGGATTATGTTCTTTTACAGGCTGGGTTTAGAGTACTTTTTACATTGGATAGGGTCAGGTACGGTTTTTATTACTAAGTTTGTGCATGGTTCGTGATAATGTGGTTGATGAAGTCGAAGTGCCCAGTTGTTTAGAAAGACTCAGTTCTCTCACCCTAATTTTTTTCTACTTTTTGATATATTCTGTGTTAATTCAAATTTTATTTAAATATTTGGATTGTTTAATTTTGATTGCCCCAGAAAGCACGTTAAGTCCCGGCTGTCATTCGTGGATTTTGAGTTTAGTTTCTTTTAAAATGTTTTCCTTGTTTATAAGTCAATGTTATTGATGTTGATACGAAATATTTTCTATCACCAATTATAATAATAGCAGTGAGGAGCTCGTGGCGAAGTAATAACAGCCGCACGGGTCGATTCATCAGGTTAAACTACGCTTGCCGGGGTTGGTTCGTGGATGGGTGACCATCTTTACATGCTCCGTGCCTCGGAAAGCACGTTAAGCTGTTGGTCCCGGCTGTCATTCGTGGATATTTGACAGTCGTTACGGGTCGCCCGCAAGTCTGAAAACCAGTCTCAAGGGTTATCGTATTACCCAGTTACTGGGTTGTGGAGGTCAACTAGGCAGTCACTCCATGTAAAATACAGGTATTCAGCTGCATCCTGGACTGAAAGCCGACCCCAACATTGTTGAGAAAAGACTAGGCAGATTGATTTGGATTGTTTAAGTAATAAGTTTATTATTTTATTATAAATTATATTATAAATTATGATCATTCTATTTCGAAATATATTTTCATTTTTTTTTTAAAACAGCCTCTTCACTTGAAAAGAGCAATTATAACCACTTCCATTTACGCCTTCAAAAGGCTTAATTTCTCCACCTTGAAAACAAACAAAATTCAACAGCAAAATTCTCTAAATTACATTTATAATCTACACCTCCCGCCAAGTGCTCCCTTAGATAATGGCTAGTACATTCAGCCTCAAAAAGATGTGTACATCGACAAGAATTCATTTGATTGTCTCCAATTTGTGTTCCATTACACTGAATCCATGTGTAGCTAAAATTTATTTCCCAATATGTAATATGTTTTTGGCTTCTCATTGTTACAATATTATTGAAAAAATATTGTAGACATTTATACATATTTTTGAGGCGGAGTGTACAATTGTAACTGAGATTGAACTCTTAGTAGTGAAGTAATTCTACGTAATCCGGCCACAGTTAAAGTTTTGTAACGAGATCCGAGTTAAATTACTGTCGTAATTATTAATCCTTGGGTTTAGGGTGTAATGTACAAGGTAGTAACAGATTAGCAGAGACTTTGTGTTGGCAACATTTACAGAAAAAGAAGTAATCTAGAAAGAAACGTCAAACTAATGTCATTGTGACAGTTCGATTTAAAACTCTTTCGCTGTATCTTGTCGTATGCAGATGACAGATTTTGCATATTATCTTAGTGAATTTAGTGGAGGTTGTTAAAATGTAAATAGGTACATTTTTATTTTCATATTTTTAGATAAAATCCTTTTTGTATGAATGAATAAAATAAGTTTTTAAGTCATTTTGCATTAATTGAATTTACCTCACCATAAAGTAAAACCTAGATCCTCTAAGCGCTTCGAATTTTACTCTTTCACACACACATATATCATCTTCTAAGACAGAAAAAACCTGTCAAACAAAACTCAAATTTCATATCCAAAAACATAAACCGTCTGGCACATCCCTTTGGCATCACCTTGAAAACTTCGAACTCAGTTTTATTAATAAAAAAGAGTTTATCCCCCAGGATAAGTATTATACATGTAAGGTATCGTTCACATTTCCGGGGATCGGGGTGGATTCCCACGGGCTCGTTCCCCGTTTTATTTTTACCCGCTGTCAGTGTGTCAGTAACCTTATTTAAAGTCTGTGTTGCCCTTATAGAGACGTGTTGTAGCCCTTAAATGTGGTTTAGGATTAGAAATTAGGTAAACTTGTTAAGTCTGTGTTGAATTCTAGATTTTAGAACTATTATTTCGGTGGTAACTTAAATATTATTACTTACTTAAACTTTAATTTTGGTAAAATCCCTGTAATTCGCTAAAAAGTTTTGTGGAGGTTAGAAATTATTCTGTGGTTTAAATGTTTCCAAAATATTTGTTTTTATTAGATTTCTTTATAAACTTCTTACAAGTAAATTTTTGGTAACCTACAACTCCATTTAAAATAAGATTAGACATTTAAACAAAACTTTTTTACAGTCCGTTCAATGAATTCTGACTTCTATACCGTTGACATAAGGATGGCATTAAAAGCAGAAAAGTGGTTAAAATACCAATTACTTACTGCAGCTACCGTTTGTCATGCTACCAACGCAATAAAAGACAAAACCGGTTTAAAAAAAAAATCGGTAATTAAAAAGAAAACTCTGGCTCTATACTCGATTTGAAATAAGATTAGGCATTTAACTAAACATTTTTTACAGTCCGTTACTGTAAAAAAGGTTCTATCCTCCATTTGAAATAAGATTAGACATTTAACTAAACCTTTTTTACAGTAACGGACTGTAAAAAAGGTTTGTTCAAATGGAGTATAGAGCCAGAGTTTTCTTTTTAATTACCAGATTGAGGTAGAGGGTTCAAAACCTAGTATTTATTAGGGTACCTTTCTTAATATTGTCATTTTATTTCCAAGCGTTCAAAGTTAACGACTTAAGAAAATATTGTGAGTAAACAAACTAGGTACCAACGCAAACAGAGCAAGCATGCTAATTAATGATAGTTTCTTTCTTTGTGTAAGAGAAACGTGAAATAGAAATGTTTACCTTTACATCTTCAAGTAAACGATTACATACTTGATTTTCTACAATTACTTCAAGCCAACAGTTGGATAATCACTTGTTGAGAGGCCTACAGGTCTATTCTACGTTCGCAATTCGATTTCCAAAAATGTAAACAAATACAATTTTTTGAAAAATCACTTTAACACCTACAAATAATATTCAGTTTGCGTTACAACTTCAACATGTGTTATGACTTTTTCAATCGTTGTCATGCTTAAATCAACTTAATGTACAGTAGCACAAAGTTGATATTTGTTTAGTAGAAATAATATCAATTGGAAACATGGATTTAAATAGACCTTAGGTAGTACTTGTTGACAACCGTCCTCCCATACCTATTAGCATTGTAATTCGAAAACATTTTTGTAAAAGCCAATTATTTTTAAAAGAGTAACCGAGGAGTTCTTCGCCGGCTCTTCTTCATAGGAAACGACCAATTGGAACCGTGCACCTAGCTTCTGACGTTTCATAAGTGCCCATGTATGTTGTATTGAGTAGGTAATTATTGCCTGAATGCGTCAGGTGAAGGGTTAACTTTTCATACTAGTTTCTCCCCGTGACTTTGTCCGAATGAAATTTCTTGCTTTAACATAAAACATATCCTTTGCAACTCGGCAATACTGTAAAAGCTCGTACAGACCAGCGCGACGCGACGGCGCGATGCGACTTGAACAATACAATTTCTAAGAAAACTTCACGGTATAACAATAACCGGTGTCGCATCGCGTTGTCGCGTCGCGCTGGTTTGCACAACGCTTTACTTCCCTTTGTTTAAATTGATGATCCCTAGTATGAACTTCAAGAACGTTTAGATATAGATAAGTAGTCAGTAGTCTGAGATGAGAAATAAACATATTTCAACAGCCTAGCATAACAAGCAGTCTACCAACAACAACAAAAACACATGGCGAAATACTGGAGAAATTCCCACAGGTCAACATCAACAGTCCTCACACACAATTGGACTGTATTGGTCAGTTGTGACAAATAGGTCATCGGCTCCGTCGCACAAAGAGTACGTAACAAGGATGTCTGACCCGCCGCACTAACTGCTTTGTTGTAGGCTGTGTCATTCATCTGATGACAGTGTGGGGACTATCTTGTTTCATCTCGTATAATGCGGAGTGTATATGTATTCATGTAACTTCCAATGTACAGTCGGCCTAAAGACTGTGTCTGGTTAAATATAACACTTCATAATCATTATCATTTCAGCCGAAAGACGTCCACTGCTGGACAAAGGCCGTCCCCAAGCACCGTCACTTCGACCGGTTCTGTGCATCTCGCATTCTTGCGGCGTTCGTAGGTCCACCTTATGTAGGGGGGCTTTCCAACGATACGTCTTCCGGTCCGCGGTCGCCACTCCAAAACCTTTCAACCCCATCAGCCATCTGTTCTGCGAGCAATGTGCCTTGCCCACTGCCACTTAAGTTTGGCAATTCTTCGAACTATGTCGGTTACCTTGGTTCTCCTGCGGATCTCTTCATTTCTGATTCGATCACGTAGGGAAACTCCAAGCATAGCCCTCTTCATTACCCTTTGGGTGACTTCAGCCTTCTAATGAGGGCCTTGTGAGCGACCACGTTTCAATGCTATAGGTCATTACTATTAACACTCACTGGTCAAAAACTTTCGTCTTGAGACACTGATGTGACGAGAAGATAATACGCAGCTTCCCGAGCCGAGTCGGATTCGACCATTGACCTCTTTCTCGAAGTTAAACCTACCACTGGACACGATATAACACTTACTTGCACCAATTACTGGTTTAATCTAATGCTGTCTCACTAAAACCAATATGTGACATTTATGAGAAAAATATATAATGTGAAATGTGGCTGTATAACCATATACTTCTGCCTACCCCTCCGAAGTAATCCCCCTTCGAGAACTACAAGCGTTAAATTATGTTATGTCAGTTTTATTTTCATTCAATAATCATATAAAACTGAAACAATAACTTCTATACGCTATAAATCAATCAAACCCACACAAAAAAGTAGAAACAAACTGCCACAAAACCACAGCTTAAACTCTTTTCAACACTCAAATTCACAAATCTCTTTTACAACCAACAACCCGAACTGTGAACACAACCGAAAAATGGCAGACATCACACAAATATTGTATTCTAATGAAAAAACTTCACACACATTCAAAAGTTACAACGAAATAAAACGATTCGTCCAACTTCGCGTAATTTCGGCTAAGTTCGGAAAACTTCGGGCTTCTCCGCTAAGTTTTCGGGTATCAACCGCTCAGGTGCCTAATAAATAAGTTAGTGTCTGCACCTTTTCTTAACTTTGTGGTTTTTGTGAATTTTTTGATTGCTTTCTTGAGTGGGCTAGTAAATTATTGGTATGAGTTTTCCAATGATATATAGAGGAGCAGAAAGGTAATAAATGAGACTGGCATCCCTCATTCCCTACCCACTACGGGTAGGGATGCTTAGTTGTGGTACATCTGTGCTTTTTAAAACTTTTGCCATGAATACAGGATGACTCTTGCGCTGAAGTGGAATAAGGATAAAAGTTTTGTAGGTTAAAGAAAAGCACACAGGAATTCGTAACAAAAAATATGTATTCAATCAAGTGGGACATAATTCAATGTGTATGTATATGCGATCCATCACCAGTCAGGACACAAACAGTGGAACACCTATTGGCAAATATGCCAGAAAATACAAAGTTAAAAAACTTTTTTACAAAAAAAAAAAAAAAGCAACCGCCTTTCTTTCATTTATTGTTGTAAAACAATGGTTTTATTTCTCGCTTTTCAGTGAGTCAGTTTTTAATATATCTAAGTTACAATAGGCTAATGTCAACCGCTCATCACTTTTTACAAAATATTGCTTTTCCCGATGCAGGGACGTTAATCGTTTGGGCACGCCACAATTGTGGCGATAAGTCCCCTCTTTGAGGAGTGGCTAGAGAGGCGCCACGGCGTCCTCACCTTCCGCCTGACACAGGTCCTCACCGGACATGGTTGTTTCGGGAGGTTCCTGTTCAGGATAAAGCGGGAGGAAACGCCCGGGTGTCACCACTGTGTGGATCGCCCGGAGGACACGGTGGAGCATACGGTGGAGGTCTGCCCAGCTTGGGCGGAGCACCGCCGTGTCCTCACGGAGGCTATCGGCGGCGGCGATCTCTCGCGTCCGGCCCTGGTTCAGGCCATGGTCCGGAGCGAGAGTGCATGGGAGGCCGTCACCTCCTTCTGCGAAGCAGTAATGCTCGCGAAGGAGGAGGCGGAGCGCGCGAGGGAGAGTCAAAATGCGCGCCCTCGCGCCCCTAGTCGCCGCAGGAGACGCCCCGGGCGTCGGGAGTCGCGAGCCGACTTCCGGCCACCGTAGGCGCGGGCTTGCGGACGGTGAGCAATGGGTAGCTCGCCGTCCGATAGGGACCAGGCCCGGGTCGACGGCGCGTTGTGTTCCACGCGCGCCTCAAAGAGATGTCAGCACCAACTGACGGGGTCCGGAAGGGCCAATGCCTGCCGGGGTTGCGGGTTTGTCTGAAAGGGATATCGCGACCTCGGCACACAGGCAACGGAAGGAACACGGGTGGGTTTTAGTCAGTAAAAGTCTGACACGCCCTCCCGCTCCACCCAGAGCGGGAGAAGTTATTTGATAATTTCCCATCCTCAAAAAAAAAAAAAAAAAAAGGGACGTTAATCGTTGAGGAGTTCTCCTGGTACTCCACCATCCGCTCCACTTCTCCATATGCATTGTGACGAGCATTAATTGCTTGGCAACCATATTAAAGTAATCAAATCGTAATCCGTGAAATACTTATTACTGAGTAGTTTCGGTGGACATCTGTGGTGTTCATCACCATTTCACCAAGAGGTCCGAGAGCAACTGCACGAGTTATTATAAAAAATACGCAAATCGCTATAGGTGTGCCTATACTATTTGAAGAGTTCCCTCGATTTCTCCAGGATCCCATCATCCGATCCTAACTTGATGATGGGATCTTGGAGAAATCGAGGGAATGGAAATGGGACCGCCTCGGAAGTATAAACTTTCTTCTTTCTTTTAAGAATTTTGCAAATCCGTCTTTATATTATGACGTACTAATGCACTAACACACATAAAAAACAAAAATAAATATAACCATCCGAATTGATAACCTCCTACTTTTAGAAGTCGGTTAAAAATAGGATAGAAGACTATTCTGTATTATGGCGAAAGCATTTGCCAAGCCAATAGATTAAAAAAAAAATGTTCAAAATACAATGTCTTTCTAAAGCAAGCCCCGCTTAAAAGTAATTAGCATTGTTTGCATAATTAATCATTTAGCTTGTCCTGAATGTATCCGTAATGTGCTGGTAATTTAATTAACATAAAACTATAGTTATTTATACGTTTACATGTAAAACATTGCCCGATAAGGGTTATTAATTAAATCACATTTGCAATGGCGATAATAAATGGTCGTGTTCACATAATTATTAATGCACGCTATAAAAAATGTAGGCAATCTCTTTTTTTTTACCAAAACATAATGTGATAATGTATCCACGTTCTGATTTTAATAAAATTATTAACACTTGTGATACGGACGTAATTTAATTTATTATCGGCGCCGGCGTCAGAAAATGTATCGAAAATTGTAATGGTTGAGACAAAATAAAAACAGGCTGCAGATTTTTATAAAAAAGTGCGTTTCCAGAAATTGTAAAATCAGAAAGAAAAAAAATATTATATCGTTCTAGCTTTTGTCTGTCGAGGTCGGAAATTATTCCACAGGGACGTACGTACTACCAGGAGACAAAAACGTATCCTATGGCCCAGGTTATGGTCTATATGTGTGCCAAATTTAATTTAAATGCGTTTTGCCGTTAATGTGTAAAAAGGTAACAGACAGTCAGAGTTACTTTCGCATTTACAATATACTAAGGATTTTTCCGTCCCGAGATAATCCCCAGCCACACTTCCAAAAGTCCAAATCATCACGTAGGCCAAATCAAATATTTTAACTGAGCCAATTGGGGTCGAGGGTGAAGTGCTAAAGTTATTAGTAGTAATTGTACGTCGGGGAGCTCAACCCCAGATTGTTAAAACTTCCACAACATCAACTTCCAAATTAAAAAAAAAAACTTGGTACGATACCAAAGATGCTCAGCTTTAAAAACTTGCTACGATCGGAAAGATGCTCGTCTTTGCTCAGTTCGTTATAGTTGCCGCTTTGTTACTTGCCACTGGAGAATATAAAGTTTTAAAATATATTTTTTCATGCCGTTTGGCTGCGGGCACTCGGAAAATGTTTTTAATTTGTGAATTTTCTTGTCGCTGTCTCCTTTATCGAGTTTAGTTATTTGTTTTAATGTGGAATAGAAGTTAGTATTGTGTTTGATATTTAAATATTTTTTTGATACGGCTTTTCAGTCACATTTTGTAGGTGGTCAAAGAACATAATTGAAAATTGTAAAACTTAAAAAAAATGGTTCGAAAATTGAAAAAGCAACCTTGGTGACATCACTACGAGATGGTAACAAGTTTCTGCTAAAACAATTGCGCGTGCGGCACCGTACACGTGATAGAAGTGAAACTTCTTAAAAAAAATACCGGCCACGTGCGTGTTTGACCTTGCATAATGAAGAGTTCCGTAGTTAGAAAGAATTTATCTCAAGAACAATATTAACATTGTAGTTGACAAACATGTTCTCGACATACGTCAACATTTCTTGTGTGATAAAACTACAAATTATCAATTTTCAGACTTTTTTCTTTACTTGTGCTTTACCTTGCGTTCTGCCAAATTTCATAATTCTAGGTCAACGGGAAGTACCAGGGTACTTCCCGTTGACCTAGAATTATGAAATTATAGGTTTTGATTTATTTGCGAGTATCAAAATATGTCACGTAAATGGCGGTTTTTGAAGCTTGATTTTTTAGAGGTCCAAAGAAACATAGTATTTGATATTAATTTCAACTTGACAGACTGTTGGACGGACAACGAACTGATCCTATAAGGGTTCCGTTTTTTCTTTTTGAGGTACGGAACCCTAATTAAGAATAAGAAAGATTTAGTGTGAGAGGCAGAGTAAGTTATATCTTTCTTCTCTCTCGTGTAACAAAACGTGCGTAAACGTGACGCGTCCTTGAAATTTCACTCTCAATTTCTCGTCCAATTATCGAATCGCCGCCTAAGAACTTTTACTTTAAAAACTATGATCACCAATCCGCCTGTCAAGCCTGGTGATTATGCTATTTTCACCTTACTTTCTAAGCCCATGTTCAGCAATGGACAGTAGCATTAACATAACATAATCAACCTATAATTTTTCCACTGCTTTGACTCAGGCCTTCTCTATGTTGGAGGGAGTGAATCCACCACGCGGGCCCAGTGCGGGTTGGTGAATCTCACATACCTTCGAGCTATTGTTTCTAGGGCAAGCCGGTTTCCGATGTTTTCCTTTACCTTTTGAGAATAGTGGTGATTAATTAAATTATAAAAAGTAGAGTACCATGCTTGCCTAGGATCGAACAAACGACTTATACCACGTTAGCCCTGGTGGTCTGCTGCAAGGGACACTGTTGGTCGCAATTTGTATTGGACACTGGCCATCTTTTTGATGTTCAGACTATATCCTTTAGTTCACTTTAGTTATGCTGTATTGTTAAAAAGTTGTATTGTATTCATTGCCGAAAATCAAGACCTTTTAAACATTCCTCTGCTTAGCTCTTTAATAAATATAGGCTTGATATCTCTTCAGCTATTACTTATGTAAAAACCATATATTTACTCTTACTTCAGTAAAAACTGTTTATCGTAAATATATTCCCTTCCAAATACCAAATAAAATATAGCTGATATCATCTTTGGTATAGTCTGCCCCCCGGCGTTTCTTTCGCCCTTCAGGGATAGGAATGTATGTATATTTTATATACATATATCAAAATATCTCCTATCTTTGGCTGTGATACAAAATATGCAGAGTTCGCTATGGCGATTTCCTTATTTTTGTCTTTAGTGTTATTTTATTTTGTATTCAGGATTTCTGTCATTTAGGGATAAGAACGGAAGTGCAGTAATGTGTCTCTGTAATCGAAATAAAGCAATGTCAGCTCGTTAGTGTCTCACTGCAGAGCATGTACAATATGTAAAAATAATACTCTCCGATCCGAAAGGGGTATATAGGCAGTGCAATAACATTAATTACCAAAAACAATAAAAAATCTTATTATTATTGAAAATAAAAAAGTTGTTGCTATTTAAAATTCACTTTTTTAGTACCAAAATTACCCCAAATCCATTAAAAATGAATACATTTTCAACAGGAGTCATAAGTTATGACTTGTAGACACCAGCTAAATGACGACGGCCGCCCGCGCCCCATGTAATAACTCGGTAAAATTCCCCATTGAAAAAGAAAGTGGCGAATTTTCTTTTCCTTTTTCTTGAAAATTTCCACATAAATATACGAGTATTCTCAGTACTTAACAACACCCTCAAGGATTGGACAGGGTTTTTTTACATGTTGTATATGCCTCTTATCGTACAGAGAAGGGCCGAGCATATCACCACGCTTGCTTCGAGCGTGTTGGTGATTTCAGAATATTAACATACCGTACCATCTCGGTGACTAAGAAGGTTTTGTGAGTCTTCTACTGTTTCCACTGTACCCGTGCTTTTACCTAAAAAAGCCCGGCTGTCTCTTGCAGAGTTTTACTAACTAATATTACAAACTTAATATTATAAATGCGAAAGTGAGTTTTTTGTTTGTTTGTTACGCATTCAAGATAAAACGGCTGAACGGATTTGGATTAAATTTGGCACATGGGTAGACCATGACTTGGGTTAGGACATTGAATACTTACTTATATTTATACTAATTTTCCCACGGGTTCGAGACTAATGCGGGTGAAACCGCGTGGCGGAGCTAGTATGATATAATTCTATTTTGGCACCGAGATTCGCGGTAAGCCAATTTCGATCACTAACATGAGGGTGGCAATCTGTTGTAATTTTTCTGATCAGAAACGTGATCAGACTTTTTAAATCTGCAGCTTTGTACCAGAACCGAGTACCCCACAAAATAACAACACTCCGTCATAACGACCAACTTCCCAGTAATTCATTTCACATTTTCTACTTGGCCTATTCGAACTTCAATGGCGCGTCAATAAAGAACGCGCCAAGTTTCGTTAAGTCGCGTAAACTCGCGCCAAGTCGCGCCAACTCGCGCCAAGTGTGCCAAGCTGAGTATTTTAATGCAGTACCCACAAGTTGACGTTTATTAATTAAGTCTACATTTAGTCTGGTACTATTTAAACTTGACTTGGCGAGTTAGACGTTGATTTAAAGGCCAATAAATTTTATTTGCAAAAAATGGAGAATGCTGAAAGTGTAGTTGTAGTGAAATGTGGGTTTCAGGTCTTTTGTTTAAGTAGGGGTTTATAAAGTTGTGCTAGTTACATAGTAGACTAATCAGAGATAAGAGATAAGTTTTTGTATTTTTTCACTAGATAGAGAACAAAGAGGAGCTCGTGGCTAAGTAATAACTGCCGCACGGGTCGATCCATCAGGTTAAGGTACGCTTGCCGGGGTTGGTCTGTGGACGGGTGACCATCTTTACATACGGAGACTCCTACGTGGCTCGGAAACTACGTTAAGCTGTTGGCCCCGGCTGTCATTCGTAGATCTTTGACAGTCGTTACGGGTCGTCAGAAGAACAAAAGTCTTACAACCAGTCTTACCAGGGGGTATCGTGTTGCCCACTCACTTGGTTGCGAAGGTCAGATAGGCAGTTGCTCCATGTAAAATATTGGTATTCAGCTGCATCCGGTTAGACTGGAAGCCGACCCCAACATAGTTGGGAAAAGGCTAGGCAGATTGATTGATTTGTTCACTAGACTTTTAGGATTCCTCCGCTGTTCGTCCGTCCGTCTGTCACAGAGCTGTGTCTCATGAACCGTAATAGGTAGACAGTTGAAATTTTCTCAGATTGTGTTCCTATTACTATTGCCGCTTTAACAAAAAATAATAAAAATATGAATAATCAAGGGGTACAAGTAACATGTTTTTTTTTTACAATACTTACAATATTTAACACATTTTTTTTACACTGACATTAAAAAAAAAAAAAACTTTTAATTCTTTTAATTGTGGTAAATATTGCACGGTGGTACGGAACCCTTCGTGTGCGAGTCCGACTTGCACTTGACCGGTTTAAAAAATAAAAAAAACTTTTTTAGGTTATTATTATCGATGGTCTAGAAAACAGATGTTATAAGTGCAGTTTTGGTAATTTTTCAGGACAACAGTTTAAAGAAAGTTGAAAGCTTAACACGCTTTCACTTTATTAAAGGTTTTTTTTCTATTATTAAGAGACTTTACAGCTCATGTTAACACCTTGATGTTACTTATATAAGGTGTCAAGTAAAAACGAGATGAAAAATTGGTTTTCTGATGATTGCAAATGGTTCAGCATGAGCAGTTAATACATCTTCTAGATCATCGTTTTGTTTTTATAAGTCACGGTAAAGGAAGACGCTGATATAGATAAAAACCTTAACTTACGGGTATTCTTGCACTGTTTAAGACACAGAGGCATATTTGCCCTACCAAGAGAAATTAAAAACCAAAAGACTAATAATCTAAGTATTGTTCAGAAAATGGACTACTATGGGTTAAAATCGAATTCAATGAAGTTATGAAAAAGTTAGGCAGCATAGAATGTCGCAGATAAAAAAAAACATCTAAACAATCACAGCAATTTCAAAACAATTCAAAAATGCAGCCAAAAACTGCACAATACAGTCACCTCGCACCCAAACCAAAACCGATGTTCTCGAACAAAGAATTTCGGTGCTGGCAACACTACACTAAATTACCTAGTATCATGCAATGGCAGCACTGAACGGTTAGGAGAAAAAGTAAAAGAAAATTGTGTCCCAATTGAATTTGTTATACAAACTAGGAAAGTTAGCACTAAATTGACTTTCCTTTATGTTGTGTGTAAGAGTTTCTTTGCTTATTTCGTGATATGGGGTCTGCAGGGATGCAGGGTTTGTTTAGAAATGAAGTTTGGGATTATACTTTGACATGAAGTTTGTTGATCATTTTGATAAAAGTGTTGTTGTAATTAGTTCTTTATCTATGCATTGGCGTAATTTAGATCAGGCGTTTCGATAAATAAAGAACCCGTACGAATAATATTTTATTATCGGAAAAAAAAAACCTTAAAATTAATTTTTAACCCAGTTGACTACCAATTTAAATTGTCCGTACATTCAAATCGCAACTGTCAATCTTTGACATTTGTATGAAATGGCTATACACGGCAAATTGATGTAGGGTGTCAATTTGATTAATAATAATTAATTTACCAGGCTGTACTTAGACGCAGTGATTATAATGACTAAAAATATTTGATTGATTCCAACATACGCGGCAAATATTTTTAAATATAAATATTTTTAAGTATGTAGCTTTAAAGCTTATTAATTGATTTGGGCGTAATCCATCACAATACTCGATTTAATTCACCATAATCACACCGTATCTACCCAAACAAGTTAACACAACCTGAATCTCTACCTACCCACAAGCCGCACACCACAACCAATTAAGATGTATACAGATAACATAATAGGTTCTATTGTACTCACGATCGAGATATACTCACTATTATTAGGGTTCCCCAAACAATGGTCCAATACATAATCCATAGGACAATAGTTATTATTGAGTTAGTTTAGCTTTAAATGGAATTAATTATAGCGGGCACGGGTGACGTTTGTGGCCGCCATTTTGGATATACGTCATAAATGTCACATGTATACGAGAACCATGGAATTAGTCTGTACTATATTGAAACTATTATGAGACTAATGCATTTCCAAAAAAGGCATTTTAGTACGCGCGTTCAAATACGCGTGTAGCTAAAACATTGCGACAAAGTTTCACTCAATTTAGCCATTTCACCAGTAAGGGTTTGACACTATTGACAGTTCAGTTAAAGCTCACTTCACCTAAGTTTTCACTGTGCATTTTATTGAATCCGGAATAAATTATGCGAGTAAAGTGCCTTAGTGCTTAGGGCAACTGCAGCCACCGATGCGTCGACTGCAATCTGCTGTTTGTGTATATATATGAGTACGTACTCTAATTCACGCGCGGTACGTCGCCAACTGAAGAGGTAACTGCTGCTGTCAACGCGTCTACTACTGCCGTCGATGAGTTTCAACGGCTGTAGTTGCCTCGGCCATTGGCAACGTGCCTCTCGTGTATATGAGCACTTACACTTAGGGACATGCACTGGCCAGTAGCTTCATTGTTGCTTTTATAGATTGCGTAAACGTGAAAAATGTCTCTAAAAGGCCGTCATCCAAAGAAATAAATAGTTATTCCACAAAAATAACGATCAAATTCACAACTATGTAACATGAATGAAATTTCTAGAGATTATCGTGTTCAAACTAAAAATCTAATAAACTCTACAGCTTTATTATTAAGATCTACAGATAGTTTTTCGAATGTGGATGTCTCTAGTAAAAAATCCTAGTACTAGGCAATATTTACTTTAATTTCAAATTGGAACCACAAAACAAAAAAAAAAACATTAAAGTATATTGTTCTAATAAAAAATGAAAAAAACCCTTACGCACCAAATCATTGTCCGATCTATTATTTTTTCTGCGTACGGAGCATTATAGGCATTAATTAATAGATTATCTAACTAACGCAGTAATCAGGAGGTCGCCGGTAATTCTGAGGTACGGCCTGGGGTCTCATTACGGCCGTAAATTGGACACTACCTACGGATTAGTTACGTGATCGAAATTGGTGATAGTCTAGGTTATTTTTTGTTGGTCACCCCTGTTCTTGTATGCAGGGTGGAAAAACGTACGGAATGTATGAAAGTATGTGTATCTTAAATTACCTAGGTTAACACTTTGCGTCACAGGTGTAATAACAATAAAGCTTCTATTGTGTCTCGTTCAGTGTCCTCCAACTGATTTAAAAGCAATTTTTAGACACATTTTATTTTTTTATTTTTGAGGGAAAACAAACAGTGATACATTACATTTTGTAGGAAGAAATACAAAAAAGATACGGCCAAATGTGTTTAGAGCGTTTACGCCATCCGTGCGCTGTTTTGATCAAAATCAGTACTTTTCGTCCCAGTTAATACCCATCAAACATTATTTTAAAACCAAATTAATTACATACTAATAATTTTAGGAAATATTGTTGTCTAAATACTAAGTTAGGATTTTTTTTAGATTAATAACTACTCTAAAACTACTATAAAACTCAAGCGGTAGGGCAAACAAGTACCATGTGGAAAAGAGATTGTCGAAAAAAAAAAAAAATCAAATTAGATTTTAGTTGTATCAAAATTATTTTTAAATTTAAGTTTTTTTTTTTTTGCAGAATAGTTTTATGATTCTCATAGCCAAAAGTAAGTTGTGATAGTTTAGTTCGGTGTACAAGTGAATTGGCACCAGTGAAATCGAAATATAAATTCTAAATGTCGGCTGCAAAAATAAATCACATTTTTCATTATGGGTGCCGTTTTCACCCCGTTATAGTCGTTTACATTCAACTCACTTCCACGACGTCTGGAAGAGAATTAGTGAAGCTTTAGAAGTCACTGATGGCCACGGTCAGGCCTCTTTTGAAAATAAAAAATCATCTATCCGATCTGGAGCAGACGACATATTTCATCCGATATGGTTTGCATTCGATGTTTTGGAGAGGTCCATCTCATACGAAGACGAATTTTCTTGTTTTGAATTTGTTATCATTCTAAATTCTGAACATAATTTTGTATTGCAAAAAGGGCAAATGTACATTTTTTTCTAACCTTTTTGTTGACTAGAACTTGATTAGTTTTATCTGTATTTTTTTATGTCTTGTAAGTACTTACAAGACATTAAAAAAATGCTAAGGTTTGGAAAAAATGTAACAAAGAATATGAAAAATTATTCCGCATTTGTAAAATTCTACCAGTAGATAAGAAAGTCGATTATTTAATAAGCCTAGAACACTATTTTAGTGACGAGTATAATGTTAAAAATAAATATAATACAAGAAGTGTAAGAGAGAAAAAAGCTGCATTAACTGAGTCAGCAATAGAGCATAATATACAGTCAATAGCGTCTGTTTATTCACCACATTGTTCAATTGATAGAACTTCCCCAATACCGATCTCAACTCGTTACCTATATCAGTTACATGCGTGTAGTAACGGGACTTATCGGAGCTCTATATAATTTACGTTTAATTGATTTTAAGCTTACACGATTGTGTAAAAAAACTGCACTCAAAGATTTATGCAAATGATTATTTGCCATAAATCTTTGAGTGTAGTTTTTTTTGCTTGAACATCTCAAGAAAGAAGAAGAAGACTTGTCTTCCTGTTTCTAAATTGTCGGCCAACATAATATCACGCCTGTATTTCCTGAAAGGTTAGGCAGAGCTGTACCTATAGTACACCCACATTTCGCCAGTTATGTTTAAGTCCCATGTAAATTTGGGCACAAATCTAGACTTCGGGCTGCTACTGAGAAATTTCGGATGGAAAACCTAATAATACTTTGCCCGACCCGCGAATCGAAGCCAGGACCTCATGCTCAGCAGTAGCGCATGCGATCACTAGATCAACAAGACATGTCTGCCAAAGCGACCGCTGTATAAAACTGTATTAAATATATAATTTTTGTTCTTGGGAAAATATCTGAAGGCCAATTATTATTTTATTATTTATTATTTTTAAGTATACATATACATTGTAGTATAAAAACTGATTTACATCCGTCACCTCACACTTCAGCAGTGCTATTCTGTAACCATCTCACCGTGAAAACTCAGGTGAAGTGAGCGTGGAGTGAGCTGTCATTCCACAGGGATTGACACTATTGACAGCTCACTTCACCCAAGTTTTCACGGTGAGATGTTTACAGAATAGCATGGCTGGTCTAGTTGAAAACCAGCGTCCGGCACTAGTTGTCTGGCATTTTTGCTGAACTAGGCCTATTTGGTGCAGCCGCGAGGCACACTTTCCTGCTAGTATCTTAGAACGCACTTTACACTTTTTATTTGTTTTCTTTCTTTTTTAATTTGGTTTTTACTTGTACTACAATATGTTGTGTTGTGTGCCTTTTAGTCTGTGCTAAATAAATGTATTTTGTTTCTTTCAATTCTCGTGCTTAAAAAAAAATCACATTCAAGTCGCAATCTGTCAAACTTATCAAAAATGTTGGTAAATTGAATGTATTTTTGACAAATTGAGAATGGGATGCAAATGCGAACGTTTTAAAAAAATACGGGAATTGCCCCTCTGGTATTAAGAGGTTTTACGTCATTACTAACATAGTTTTAGGACTAACAAAATATGGACAAAAATGGTCTGAATTATATGAATTTTATTTATTTATTAAGCTCGTAGGCACAACATCCGGGAGAATGTCACTGGTCGTTACAAAACAAGATCTATTTTGGATGTTACTACAAAAATGTAAGATATTCCTTTATATTGAATCTGTCACCGTATAAATTGAAATATGATAGAGGTGGTCTGTTTGTGTCAGGTCTGGCAATGAAGAGATAATAATAGATATTATTTTGGGGGTGTTTTATCTGCATCCCTTGGTTCCTATGAGGTGATAGAGGTTGAAGTTTCCTTGGTATTGATGTAAGAAAGAACGAAGGCAAGGAAGAAAGTAAAGATAACTGACGTTGTCTAGACCTAAGGGTCAGTTGACGCGAAGCGACACTGCGCGAACTTTTGAAGATAGATATACAAAATATAACTTTATTTACTACACAAAAAGATACAAATTTAATTGAGATAATTCGAAAAGTTCCGCGACGCCTTACGACGAAGGGCTGCTTCGTCAGTGAACATTGACAGCCGTCATAGTATTACTTAAGTTTTTTAATAAAGCATCTAATCTATCTAGTATTTTCATAGAAATTATTAAACCCAAAGTATGTACGAACACGAATCCTATCAAGTTTCCTTCAACAAAAAATCCATTGCTTCAGTGAGTAAGTCTGCACACACCCTAACAAAACGATAACCATAAAAAGCCCTCCCCAATTGATACTTACTCATGTTAAAACCTTTAATTAAAGAATAAGTCCTTAATTAAAACTGTCGATAAGACTTGGACAGATCCGTGAGATCCGTGAGAAAGTCCATCAATTTAGCCCCAAAATAAACGTTGGCTCATTACTCTTGGGGCTCATTTATCTATGTCTAAAGGGGCTTTGTGGCTCAGAAATGGGACTTAAAAAATGTCTTTTTTTATAGCCTTTCGGGGGTTCGTAGTGAGAAATCGAAAAACACACTTTTCCTGCTATGATTTGTTGTTTATTTTTATGGCTTTGGGAATAAGTCGCTGCAGAGTTGCAAATGCATAGCAGTGGTGATCTAGTGGAAACGGTCACGATTTACGAGCTGCAAGTCGTAGGTTCGAACTCAGCCAGGTACTTTATTTTATGTAAAAAATATTTCGTCACCATTGCTCTCAAAACGGTGAAAGAAACCATCGTGAATAACTCGGCATGTCCTAGAACCAAAAATTCGAAGACATGTGACGTCTACCAACTCGCACTGGGCCCGCGTGGTGAATTACGGCCCACTCCCTTTGACAGAGAGGAGGCCATTGGCTGATTATGCGGTGCAAATTCCTAGTTGTTACATTTGAATGTGTTGCATAGGAAATTGTGTGTTGTAAAATTTGGCGTTTAAAGTTCGCGTTTGGCGCTCTGGTTGCAAGTTCGAAACCTGGCATACACTGGCTAAACTATAACAGTAGAGGAAACTACTGTCTTCATTGAAACCCTTGAGAAAATCCCTTTTTACTACACCCACAGTAACTAGCACAGTTTTATCTAAAAACCACACAAAGATCGATATAAAAAAACAGTTTAATCAAATTACAGAACCCGTAACAACTTCGGCCATTTAGCCATTTTCATCGGCAGTTCCGGGTTAAATTAAAATATTTTTACGTTACGTCATCAAAGTACCAATATTGATGTGTCAGCGTTGAACGGGTTAACGGTACACCGAGGATTTTTTATTAGAGGATTATATCGAGAAATTGCTTCGGTACATTTTTAATTTGACCTCATTTTTAGGGTGTGCTTTTTATGTCGAAGATTGGAATAAAATATCGTTGCTTTCAGTTGGGTAAAAGTGAATAGGGGGTGGGTTTTTTTACATTGTTTTTTCTTGTTTGCCATGTAATCAAAGTGTTTGGAAATTTGTCATTCAATGACGCTGTAATAAGCACTTATAGTACGTAGAATGACGCCAGAATAAAGGGTCCCTAAAACGATCAATTAAAATTGATCAATTAAAATTGATCAATTGCCAATCAATCATTGGTCAATCTGGTCAATCTGCCTAGCCTTTTCCCAACTATATTGGGGTCGACTTCTAGTCTAACCGGATGCAGCTGCATACCTGTATTTTACATGGAGCGACTGCCTATCTGACCTCCACAACCCCGTAACTGGGATACGATATCCCTTGGTAAGACTGGTTGTCAGACTTTCGGGCTTCTGACGACACGTAACGACTGTCGAAGATCTACGAATTACAGCCGGGACCAACGGTTTAACAGACAGAGTCACAGAGGATTCTCGGTACATTTAAAGATGGTCACTAATCCACAAACCAACTCCGTCAAGCGTAGCTTAACCTGATGGATCGATCCGTGCGGCTACTATTACTTAGCCCCGAGCAACCTCCAATCCTCCAACTGATCAATTGCAATTGTATTAATATTGTCAATCGCTTCAATTGCATTTGGAATCAATCTATTTGGACATCAATGTGAATCAATCACGTAAAAGTTTACCGTTGCAATTGATCGTTTCGGGGACTTTTACCTTAAGAAATATTGAATTCTAGGATTGTCCAAAGAGCTTTGCAAATTGACACACACTGCTATAGATTGAAACGAATTCATGATCGCTTAGCTAGTAGTATCCTACGCCCCCAGTCAAACGCGTCTTCCAGAAAAAAAACAAGAATAGAAAATTCCACAATTTTCCCCGTATCATTTCCCCATTTATCTTCACAGTCTAAGCAGAAAACCGTCTTAATTTTGCCCTGAAAATACAGGGTGATTTTTCACGTCCGCCGTATCAAACGGAAAGGGCTACCCTGAATTAGATTTGAACACAAAAGACTGTATTAAGTGATGTTTGTTGTACCCTGCATCCATTGTTGGCAAAAATGTGTCCGACAAGGAAACGCTTTTTGGGGTTATACAATGTTTTCCTGTTTTATTTTGGGGTTAACTGGTGATGGGTCAGTAATTTATAGTGTTAGAGTAGAGGGTCATGAAAATAATTGAGTGACCAACTGAAAATAAAATATGTGACAGGAGTATATTGGTTATCATTATACTCTTGTATTTAAAAAATGATGATTCATGATACAATACAAAAACATCATTTTTTACTTACCGTTCAACATTGATGTGTTATCGACCAAACAATATGTAAAAAAAACTGCCCGGTCCAAAAGGGGCATATAGGTACTGCAATAATATTACCAAAAAGTAATATTTTTTGTTATTATTAATAATAAAAAATATTACTTTAAATTTCACATGCACATTTTTAATACCAAAACTACCCCAAACACATAAAAAAAAAAAAACAACGGTGCTCATAAGTTATGACTTGTAGACACCCGCTAAATGACGGCCGCGCGCACCCCATGTAATAATCCCGCAAAATTCCCCAATGATTTTTTTTTGTTATTTACTGAATATTTTTTACATGTTATATAGGTTATAATTATTTCAAAGATTATTGTATATGGCACAGCTAAAATCAACATAAACCCATACCTTACCAGTGGTCCTAAAATAAACAGACCATGAAATAATAGTAGTTTATGAAACTGATGCATAATGAGGGGTATTAAAATACGAGTGTGTGTTTAATAGTATCACACGAGTGTTTTAATACCAAGTTATGTGCAGTTTCATACACTACTTTATCTACTCTCATACATTGGGATTGAACCTACTAAATAAAAGTTCAAAGTTAAAAATCAAGAATAAAATGGCGCCTGCACCCAGCACATTACCGCGCACGCGCGCGGTGAGCGGTGCTGCTGTACCCGCTAACGTTCCATTACAAAAGTTGATGGAAACTCCTTGGTGACATTATCTTCTTGGATTTGCCCTGTATCGTAATAGAAAAAAAATGTTTTGTAGCATTATTTTGTTAGAGAAAAAGTGTTATAAGTTTCTATTTTTAAATTTCGGTATTGTGTTAATAAAGTATGTCAATATAAACTCGTTTTGAAGTTCATAATTCGAATATAATGATATGAGAGTAGATAAACTTATTATTAAACTTAGGTATAGCGCACGAATAGATACATAAGTAAATGCCTCAGGCATTAAGTCCGCCTTTATACAGTTTTTTTTTACTTGTGCATATAGTTTTAATATTATTATTGTATTAATACGTGAAGCAATAACTTTGTACCCCTTTTTACGAAAATTACGCGGACTGAGGAGTATGAAATTTGGCACAGTTAAAGTTTATATGGAGAAGGAGTGCAGAAAGCTAATATTTTTATGTAATATTCAGTAGAAATAAATTAAATTAATTAAAATTACATTACACACACTACCATGCGTTTGACACAAGATGGCTACCTTAGAATCATGACATTTAAATGAATTATGGTCGTACGAGTATTTCAACCTCTGGGGACTAGTATAAATAAATAAGTAAATCAATCAATCTGCCTAGCCTTTTCCCAACTATCAATCAACTGCTTAAGGTACCCGTCACCTGCAGTTGCCGCAGGCGGCAACTGCAGGTGACGTGTCGCGGCGTCATGTCGCTGCAGTCATGATTCCGAACTCGACCGCCAGTCGGTAGATAGAAGATAGAAAAACGTGTTATCGGTCGAGCGTTGGCGGCACTATTGGGGGCCTAAAACGGCCACTTTAGCAATTGTGCTAAAATCGATTCATTTTCTCCAATATTTACACCACATATGATTCAGATATGAATTGAATTGAGATATTATTCAGCTTATACATACGTGTCACCATTTCACGAAAATTTGAAGAATTGCTGGGAATTCAGGAAATGAATCGCTAAAGTAGCCGTTTTAGGCCCTCTGGTCTGCGGTCGGGCTACACGTGTCTACTGTCGCTCGCCCGTAACTGCAAATGACGTGTCGCCAGCTACGGAAGGTATTTCATAGGAATTCATAGAAACCAGTCGTGTCGCGGCGACACGTCGCCTGCAGTTGCCTCCTGCGGTCGGGTACGGAATGGTTCCTTTACCCCCCCCCCCCCTCTTTATGGTTTTTTACGAAATGGTTTTTCCCTCTTTTGTAACCTGTACACACGACTGCATTAAATACTTACCCCTTTCAAATCTATTTAAATGCGTGAGTCCCCAATTAATGCAGTTGTCTGTACCTACCTATGTAAGATAGCTCTACCGAGAGAGTGGTGACGCTATTTCTGGGTTAGTAGATGCAATTTGCAGATCCTTGGCACCCATTTGCATATTCGACTGAGAAGCGTAGCAGGGGACGGGTTGCATATAGGTAGGTGCAGTGCATTTGTAGGGTTAAAGTTTTAGGGTGAATATACTCGTTATTAGTGGGTAGATAGTAATATAAAGTCTTTGAATTGTAGAAAGTGTTTCAACTTCGATGGTCAGGTGATGAGGGCTGGGATCCAGGTTACTTCAATGAATTAATTTATTGCGAATTTTGTAATTGGACATTTATTTCTTGTGGTTTACAAAACGATCTTGACGGAATAATAGACGAAAAGTATATATTATAAAATTTAAAGCGCGTGAGATCATGACCTGCACAAATTTCTTCAGAGTGAAGCTGGTCGCCGACGGCTCGCGTTGATTGGTCGAGAGGCCGCTCGCAATCACACCATTTGCAACAACGTCAGGTCACGCTTTTAATTCCTCATGTCGCCGTTAGATGGCACAGGCGGTAACATAGGCCCGGCCTTGGAAGTATCAGGTTCCAATGAGATCAGCTGGACGGTACATCAGATTCTGACAGCGGCGATGGCAGCGGGCAGATTTTTGAAAACGCTCTGCGAGTGACGCCTGAAGCCGTGAGTAGGTCAGCCACTCTTGAGATTCCATCAGCACCTGGATGAATTCGTACAATCCTTCCTAGTTTCCATCTGAGTGGCGGCAGGTTTTCATCTTTGATTAGAGCGAGTTGATTTAGAGTGAGGGAGTGTTGATTGCTCTTCCACTTTGTCCGCGTCTGCAGTTCCGTGACATATTCTGAAGCCCAGCGCTTCCAGAACCCTTGCCTCATCTGCTCGATCACGTCGTAGCGCTGCAGGCGATGAGTCGGTGCAGCTGTCAAGTCTTGACAGGCTGGAGCGGTCAGAGGTCGTCCAATGAGGAAATGGGCAGGGGTAAGGGGTTGTAGGTCGTTCGGATCTGTGGACAGAGCTGTTAAGGGACGGGAATTCAGGATGGCTTCAGTTTGTGCCAATACCGTACTGAATTCCTCGTAAGTGAGATTCGTGCCCCCCACTACTCGTCGCAGGTGGTGCTTACACGATTTCACCCCTGCTTCCCATAAACCGCCGAAATGAGGGGCATACGGCGGAATGAAGCTGAATTTAATATTGTTATTTGAAGCGAAATCGTTAATATCTTTACTATTATTTTCTATGGAAGAGACAAATTCTTTCTCAGCCCCAACGAAATTTTTGCCGTTGTCTGACATTATCTCAGCTGGCTTACCTCTTCGTGATATGAAACGTTTTAGTGCGAGCAAATAGTCATTTGTTGAAAGACTTGTAACTAACTCGAGATGAATAGCACGCGTACATAAGCACACAAATAAACATATATAAGCCTTTGTGAGACTAGCCCCCCTGCCCCTACGGTTCAAAATCATCACTGGCCCCGCGTAGTCAACGCCGCAGCGCATAAAAGGGAAGCCGGGTTCCAGACGTTCAGCCGGTAAGTTACCCATGAGAGGCTGCATGGTCTTCCCTTTGATGCGTGTGCACGTGACGCAGTCGTTTACCGTCTTCCTCGCGAGGTTCCGCCCTCCGAGTGGCCACCAAGCCTCACGCACACAAGCGAGCAAGAGCTGAGGTCCACCATGCAACAACTGTTTATGTTCATGTGAAAACAACAATACTGTGAATCGATGCTTACTACACAATAGCACTGGATGTTTTTTATTATTATCGAAATGTGACGAGTTACTCAATCTTCCGCCAACGCGTATTAACTTATATTTATCAAGAAATACATTTAAACCTATTAATCGTTTAGATTTCACCACCGATTGTTTAGTTAAATCATTATGTTCGTTGTAAAATGACTGACGTTGCGCGAGCCGTGCGAGAATAACAACTGAGGCGTCTAATTCGTCAACAGATAAGGAACCGGTTCTGCGATCGTTTACACTCGCACGCGTGTTACCTATAAAACGAAGTACATAGGCTGTCGCGCGCCGCAATCGGCTAAATGAGGAGAATCTGTTAAAATCTATTATATTATAGTTTGAGTTAGTACATAACATACAAATTTTCTGTGTTTTTAAGTCAGGCAACTGGTTACTATCTATGTTAATATCGCAGGAATAATCGAATTTATCCTGTCGTAAAAAGTCTGGCCCGTGCCACCATATATTATTGTATTGAAGTTCGTTTAGAGGAAGACCTCTCGACACAATATCAGCCGGGTTATCTTTACCGTTAACATGCAACCAGATTGCGTCACCTGTAAGCTCGTTTATTTGTGACACACGATTCTGAACGAACGTTTTTAAACTATAAGGTGACATTCTTATCCAGCCCATGACTATGGTGGAATCAGTCCAGAAAACCACTTTTGTAAACGTCATTCTTAATGAACTTATTATTTTTCTATATAACCGGGCGCCTAATAAAGCGCCACATAACTCAAGTCGCGGAATGGTGCACACAGTTTTGACTGGCGCGACCTTGCTCTTGGCACACAACAACTTTGTTACTATAGATGAGTTGCCTGTATATGTACGCACGTACGCGCAGGCCCCGTACGCGTCTTGTGACGCGTCAGTGAAAATATGTAACTCACAATTATATGTACCGTATTCACGCATGGCGCAACGAGGGACACGAATATTACTCAATGAGGATAAATCCTGAAGGAATCGAGTCCACAAACATTCAACATCATCAGGAATAGCGTCATCCCAATCGATCTTACATAACCACAACCTTTGAAGCAATATTTTTGCCGTAATTACTGCGGGTGACAAAAGACCGAGCGGATCATAAATTTGTGAGATAACCGACATCATGCTTCGCTTAGTAACCTTCTTAGATTTATTTTGTAGGGTGGTGGTAAAATAAAGTTCGTCTTTATCGACTTGCCAACCTAAACCGAGAGTTTTATTTTGACAATGTTCACCGATAGCTAATTCTTTAAATGCTTCCACGTTCACGTCATTACTGAATGTCCATTTCCGCAAAGGAAAGCAGGCCGATCTTAGAACCTCCGAAGTTTTTTCACAAGTGTTCAATAAAACTTGGGGATCGCTATCTCCTGTGATAAGATCGTCAACAAAGAAGTCCTCGTTTATGACCTTCGCAATGACCTTGTCTTCCGTTTCCTGTGCAAGTTGACGTAAACAACGCATACTGAGATAAGGAGCCGACGCGGTTCCGTACGTAACAGTGTTGAGTCGGTAAATACTTAATTCATCGGATGCATTTTCCCGCCATAATATTAACTGAAGGTTCCGCTGATCGTCATGTACCAGTACTTGCCGGTACATCTTCTCCACGTCAGCGCAGGCGACATACTTATATTGCCGAAAACGAAGAAGAATAGAAAAAATGTCGTTTTGAAGAGGGGGTCCTATCATCTGTATGTCGTTAAAAGACTTATTTGAAGTAGTTGTGGCACTGGCATCAAACACCACCCGCAATTTTGTGGTCGTGCTATGTTCTCGGAGAACTCCGTGATGCGGGAGAAAGTAGTGTGGCCATGCGGGTTCGCTTATTCGAGACATGTGCCCTAGTTCTATATATTCCCGTATAAAGTCACTGTACAACCTTTTATAAGAAGGAGACCGGTCTAACTTACGTTCTAGTGATAAGAAACGAGATTTTGCGTTTTCATAAGAATCACCCAGTGCGTCAGCTGGTTCCTTCAATGGAATTCTCACGGAGAACCTACCACTACTATCACGTGTAGTAGTGCTGACAAAGAATTCTTCACACCTACGATCTTCTTCGGTAAGAATAGGACCCGAAGTGACGAGTTCTTCTAGTTCCCAAAATTTACGTAGTTGTGTATCTATATTTGACTGTTGTACAAAATTACACTGAGTATGATTAACGTTTGGTTTATTATGAATGGGTCCCGAAATTAACCATCCTAATTTCGAATTCTGTAGGTATGGACCATTAGACAATCGAATTCGATCCGCATCTAATAAGTCCCAAAATACGTCCGCCCCAATCAGTAAATCGATCTCTGATGGTATGTTGAACGTAGGGTCCGCAAGACATACGTTGTCCGGGATATGGATTGTGTCATAGACAATATGAGTCGCCGGCAAACTCGTTGTAATACACGGCAAAACAAAACATCTAAGACAAATCTTAAAGTTACTCGTTTTTGATCGCATGTTGATATCGCATAATTTTGTCGATTGTGAGACCGACTGTCCCACGCCCGATATTCGTATAGTGGACTGTATTATTGGCACGTTTAACCGTTTACAAAGTTTTTCGGAAATAAAGCAGTTTTGGCTACCACTGTCTATCAGCGCGCGAGCTGTATAATATTTACGATTATTATCCATGACTTCGACTAGTGCAGTGGATAATAACACTTGTGGTAACGGTACGGAAGGTGCATTATCGATTAGCAAATTATTCGCATGTGACACGACAGAGACCGGTTTCGCATCAGAACTCGCCTCTGACGATGCCGGTATGATTGTGAGAACATTGTTGTTGTCATTATGCAGCAAAGTATTGTGTTTTTCCTTGCACTGCTTGCATGGGCCGAATATACATTCGGTGATTAGGTGACCCTGACGTAAGCAATTATGGCACAGGTCCTTGGAACTATCAACGAATTTAATTCTGTCCGGAACTGCCAAGTTTAGGAATTTAAAACAAATAAATAACGGGTGATTTTGCCCGCACATCGAACAAGGCTGTTTTGATGTTTCGGATGTTCCGTTATTTTTACGCGTCGACACATAGCTATGTGTTTGATGTACCGAACTACCCGCATGTCTTTTATTATCAGACTTGTGAGATTTATTATCCTGTAAACTTCGCGGGTGGTTACTATAAAGCATATCTAACATATCGGCACGATTACGTAGAAAACAGAACAAATCATCTAATTTTGTCTTGGTTTTATGACTGCCTGTAAACATCGAGCCTAAGTAATTCTCCCACTCACGCTCTGTAGAAGAATCTAGCTTTGATACTATAATGTGAATGACTAAAGTATCCCACGTGTCGGTGGGCTCGTCAAGAGATTTAAGCGCTCGTAGGTTACGTAACATTACATCGATTAAGTCTCTGATTAACGAAGGGGATTCTTTGCTAATAGATTGTGCAGCGAACAACGCATTCACATGGTTGTGGATTAACAGACGATTATTGTGGTACCTATTCTCCAACAACTCCCATGCGTGAGTATAATTGGCGGCAGTAAACTCTAATGCACTTATAACCTGGAGTGCTGAACCACTGAGCGAAGACTTCAAGTAGTGGAACTTCTGAATTGCGTCTAAATCATTTCGCCTATGAATCATAGATAAATAAGTATTTTTATACTCGAGCCAGCGATCATATGAACCGTCGAAAGATGGGAGTGTAATCTGCGGTAATTTAATAGAACTAAAATTACTATAATTCGTATTTGAACACGCGTTGTCACTCGCATCTTTTATTTTAATAACATCGGTTAGGCATTTAGCAATGGACATGATACTAAAATATTGATCTTCAAAAGATGCCCTATACTCTAATTGTTTGTCTAATTCACTGTCATCTAATAATTGTTCGATTTTGTCTTGAATCTTGGTAAACGCGATTAGAACATTGGAGACAGACTCCATGCGTAAAAGAAGCTCTGCCTGCTGTCGATCAGACATCTTAACATTTTCATATTTGGCAATATATTTTTCAAATAAAGTTAGTCGACCTTTTAGTGTACCCCTTTGCTTTTTAAGATCCCCAATATTCGAAACATGTTCAGCTTCACTGTACTCGCCGTCACTCATTTTAGCGGCTTAGAGGAAACAAAGGCTACTCACGGTTAAACACCAACTGCTGAACAAGATGTAGGTAGGCGACACGTTGCGAACTTTGCGCGATGTAAGTTAACTGGAATTCGAAATAACAGTACTGTATTAGACAATTGCCAAATGGGATGGGAAGAAAAGGAACAACCGACCTGACCGTTTCTTGCTGATCCTCGATGTGATGCGAAGATCCGGCTCGATAGGACCAATGTTTCAACTTCGATGGTCAGGTGATGAGGGCTGGGATCCAGGTTACTTCAATGAATTAATTTATTGCGAATTTTGTAATTGGACATTTATTTCTTGTGGTTTACAAAACGATCTTGACGGAATAATAGACGAAAAGTATATATTATAAAATTTAAAGCGCGTGAGATCATGACCTGCACAAATTTCTTCAGAGTGAAGCTGGTCGCCGACGGCTCGCGTTGATTGGTCGAGAGGCCGCTCGCAATCACACCATTTGCAACAACGTCAGGTCACGCTTTTAATTCCTCATGTCGCCGTTAGATGGCACAGGCGGTAACAGAAAGTTTAACTGTATTTCTTGTTTATTTTTGTACACAGGGTGTTTTTTTCTTATCAGCAGTCAGCCTAGTGATGTGACTGCCAAGTCATAGGTCAAGTTCGACCCAAAGCACGCACCTCTGACTTTTCGGATTCATGTGCGCATTGTATAATTATCACTTGTTTCAAAAACGGTGAAGGGAAACATCGTGAGGAAACCGGCATGCCTAAGAGATATTTCCAAGCCAAGTCAGAGGCCCATGAGTGGCATAAAAACACCAGGAAAGTCACTAACGACACGAAAAAGAAGATTATTCTTAACTAAGGTAGGTAGCTACTTTTTGGTGTGTCGAGTGTGTATGGGAAGAAACGTTTTGTACTAAGACGGACTTATCTTAAAAATGTTAATATTATGGGTAAAAAGGCTGGTGGATTTTGCGTAGTGGCGCTAGTATCGATATGATACATTAAGACGCAGATATATGCCAGTGACCTTGAGTGATTAGCGTGCGTGTTCTGTACTAAGCTCACGCAACGCGTCGTACGTCCAGCCAGTAATAGGACTCGGCCTTCCAGGAGCGCTGTCCCAAATAAGACGCATTATTAATTTATTATACATAAAACAAAAGAATTTTAATAAAACACGTACACTAAAAGAGCAATCATTAAATTATCTTTAAAATGGTGAAGGTTCCAGAAAAATACAATTGATAAATTTTGCGTGATTCTCAGTTTTTTATCCGTGTTAGACATGACTTTACAAATTAATTTCACTATGTAATATAAACATAATCTAAAATATTCATTTATTAAGTTATTGAGAAAATGCTCTAATGATCTAATCTATACTAATATTATAAAGGGGTAAATTTGTTTGTTTGTTTTTAAGTTTGTATGTTGGGGGTAATCTCCGGAACTACCAGCCGGATTTGAAAAATATTTTTGCATCGGATAGCCCAATTCTCGAGATTATAAGCTCGCGGGAACTTGCGGGCAGAAGCTAGTTTAACATATATTTCACAAATCTTTAACACTACTTGTTTAGATGTGATCTTCAGTATAAAATCATTAAAAGTCGGTTATCGTTGCCTTAAAGGCATCATCATTTATAGCTTATAGCACCCCTGGATCATTTTTAATGTTTTCACTACTTATTTATTGAATTTTTTGTATATGGGTATTTTGCCTGAAATAAAACACATTTATTTTTTTTAATAAAGTGTTCACCATTAGCACGCTACAAAGTTCGATCCCTGCTTGCTCTCAATCTCCCAACTTGCATAGATCAAAAGTATTTTATTTCACATAAACCTACAAGGGCACTTATGAAACGTCAGAAGCTAGGTGCACGGTTCCAGTTGGTCGTTTCCTATGGAGAAGAGCCGGCAAGAAACTCCACGGTTACTCTTTTACCCAGACCTTCGCTCTTTAGCTTAAAATCTACATGTACCTACTACTAAATATAACTTTTAATAAATTTGTACTTTCTAAAAAGCCTCCTAGAAAACAATTTAAAACAATATTAAAAACCTCAACTTCCTAACAAACAGATTACTAAGAAGCACAAAATAAAAGTTATTCCCCATTTCATGTCAGATTTATCTGAGAGAGATCCGGAAGCGTCAGGATTGTGTTATCTGCTTACACATCCGACATCCGTAGAGGTAACATCTTTGTTTTTATGGTACCTAAATATCATGGTAAACGGTAAACAAGGAGTTTATGGTATCTCAGGAGGATACGTTGAGACTAGAAAGCAAACGAAGCAAATAGAGTATGTAAGGATTGTAGTTAGTGCTTACCCCCTCTTGGGAAGAAGGCATGAGTTTATTTATGTAATGTATGAATGTTGAGATTTTCTAAGTGCCAGTTTTTTGTAGTAAACGTTTGTGTCAGATCTGCATGGCAATACAAATTGAGTCCTTCTAATTTATAAAATTCATAAATCCGTTCATTTAGTGACAACGCACAGTCTAAATCGTTGGGTCTAAATTTGAATAAATTATCTATTTACTCAAAAATGAGTTGAGTAAATGAAAATAAAAAAACAACCAAGTTCTGCATTCAAATTCAATTCTGAATTCATATTTATTAGATGTTTTGGTATTAAAACTCAAGGTTAGTTTGTCGCTAATTTGTATCGAGATTCTTTTTTAAAACGTCTTTGGTAACAAGTAAGTTCTGAGAAATTTGTTCATGATTAACATATATTTATTCCGCTAACACAAACTGTATAGACTTGGCATGTTTTTGTTTCAAGACAGCCTATTTTTAAGATTTGACTCTTGTGAAAGATTTCTTAAAATCCTTCCCTAAAGGGGAGATGTAAGTTGGTATGGAAGTTCATAATTTTTGTCGATTGGAGAAATGCCGTCGGTCTCACGGCTTGCCCCATCTGTGAGTCGGACTGGTACTCAAAGGGTTTTGTACCCCCGCACAATATTTTACAATACATAATTTATTTAAATACTTAAAAAAAAACACATTTCTTGTAATCGTTGTTGTTGAAGTTGAAATTTTCACAGATTGCGTATTTCTATTGTCGCTTTAACACCAAAATATAATATTTTAAACTAGTATAAAGTTAAAAATCAAATTTAATTATCTTCTTTACTCTAACTTTATATTATATTTTGCTGTTATAGCGGCAATATAAATGTATACACAATCTGTGAAAATTTCAAGTGTCTACCTATTACAGTTCATGAGAGACAGCCTGCTGACAGACAGACGGATAGCGGAGGCTTAGTAATAGGGTTCCGTTTGGCACATTTCGGGTACGGAACCTTAAAAAGGCCATAAAAAGGCAAGGCAAGGGTGGCTTAAAAAGGCTATAAAGGTCATTTTATGTAAAGAACAAAATTAACAAACACTAACATCAAATTCATTTATTTTTCTACCTACAAACAAAAGACGATCGAGAATATTCAATCAACTACGCAGCGATCACCCGAAAACGTTCAGAAATAGCCCAAAATATAAGAAAGTAAGTAACCACTTGGCAATGTTATTTTTCCATCGGCAGCCTCTTCAAACAATATTTCCAATAGGTCCGGAGATAATCTACTTACCAATAAAGATTCCATTCAATTACGTACATCAATAAGGGGCGCTATAAATTATAAGACTCTGCAAATATTTGCATTTGTTTAATCGGGCACTGCGCACAATTACACGAGACACCTGCGTACTGTTAGGCGGTGTGTTGACTGAGCAACTTGAGGCGATTATTTTGTGGTGGGATTGTTATTAGATTTTTTCCTGTTTTTTTTAAATAATTGAGTAAGCTGTAGAAGAAAAGTCATTACAATTATGCTTTTGTCATGTTAATCAAACTATCTTCGTGTATCGTTTACACCCGTAATTTTTATTTTTTATTTTTTTTCTGCCTAACCGTACAAATCATCGAAATCGGGAGTAAAATATCTGGTATTGTTATTCGGGTTGAGTTGAATCGGGCCGAGCTGTCGAAAATAAAAACCATTCGACGCTCGGCATTGGTCGCGGATGGTTGTTAAACAAATTGTAAAGACTGGTTGTATACAAAATTGTTAACAATTTCAAAGAGGTGAACAAAATGATTTTGTTCACCTCTTTGAAATAAATTTTCACATGTTTTGATAAATCACAGCTCGACACATTTTTATCACTAACAAAAATAGTCTCACTCCCAAACAAAAACCTCTTAATTTTTTCCACTTATCGCTATCCTCTGCTACTACACATCAATTCTCGAGGGAGTCCTTTACCAAAGTTGTTTCACTTGACCAAAGAAAAAGTTTACATTCTTCCATTGCATTAACACGTTGAGTCGTTCGTTTGTGGAGGGCCTTACAAGAATTCATTAGAGACGTGTAAATAAAGTTATCTTAATTTGTAGCACCGAGGGGCTTTTGTGTTTTATTATTACAGAGTGCTGTTTATATAACATAACATCACGCCTGTTTACCTCTAAGGGTTAGGCAGAGGTGTACCTGTAGTACACCCACATTTCGCCAGTTATGTTTAAGTCCCATGTAACAGGGGACGAGCCTAATGCTAATAACCGCATACATCTAGTTTCCAGGCTGCTACTGAGTCGCGGGAAAGTCTGAAAGGGATACCGTGGCCCCTGGCAACGTACAGGCAACTGAAGGAACACGGGGGTGTTTTAGTCAGTAAGAGTCTGACACGCCCTCCCGATCCAAGCAGAGCGGGAGAAGTTATTTTATAATTTCCCATAAAAAAAAATAAAAAAAAACTCTGAGAGATAGTATGTTTGTGTGCTGTGATAGCAAAATATTTAAAAAAAACACGTCTCTTGAATTGAAACTCCTTTAAATTTTTTACTTTAAGTTGTTTTGTAGATAAAGCAGCAATATAAATACACAATCTGTGAAAATTTCAACTGTCTACAGTACGACACAACTTAGATGTAGCATATATCGCACCTTTGGTAGAACAAGGGCATAAATTGTCATAAATTGCCAAACGAATATCTTTGTCCCTCCAGTTCAAAGGGTCTTTTTAAAGCATTTCTGCATATTTAAGTCATTTTGGCAATTTATGACAATTATGCCCTTGTTCTACCAAAGGTGCGATATTTGAAAATATGCAAACATTAATTTCAATTTTACGAATGTATTTGGTTATATGACTTCATAAGTTATTGCTTTTGCCTAAAGATCATTTTCACCTAAAGCAGTAATAAATATTGGTAATTTTGAGGGCGCACTCAGTTCGGATGGTGATCGGTTTTACGAATTTTGCCGATGCTACGTCTAAGTTGTGTCGTACTGTACATAGGTACGGTTCATGAGATATAGCCTGCTGACAGACAGACGGACAGCGAAGGTTTAGTAATAGTGTTCCGTTTGGCGGCCTTCGGGTACGGAACCCTAAAATCGTCAAATTGATACTCGCTAGGTTTCAAACCCACATTCTGGTGTATTCATGTGGTGCTTGTTGTAGTCAGTAGTCTAAAGATCTGACAACCAGGCTTACTAAGGGAGGGGTATAGTATTACCCAGTAACTGGGTTGTGGAGGTCAGCTAGGTAGTCGCTCCATGTAAAATACTGGTATTTAGCTTCATCTATTCTGGTTAGACCGGAAGCCGACCCCAACTCAAACTCAAACTCAAAGCATTTATTTCAATTAAACCCTACGAATAATGAAAGTTATTATTCGAAGATTAAACCATTCACAGGCACTTTTGAATTGTCAAGGAGTCTAGTCGGTCAGTTAGAAATATGAAGTTGCCCATTCAAAAGCGTAATAGGTAGCTATGGAGAAGAACGAGCAAGAAACTCCATCGACACTCTAAAAAAATATATTGTTTACATCATTCATGTTGAAATTTTACATGTGAGAACAACGTAGAAGGACGTGCACGATAAAAGCGTCCGCAATATAAAGATAAAAGCAAACACAATTAAAAAATTTAAATAAATTACAATAAGCCATGGCATGTAAGAGATGACCAGTCTTTACTGACGGCGCTCGTTTGCGAACATGACGCATGGATCAGCACCATTCAGCTTAACAATTTGAAGGGAGCTAAATGATCCAACACAGTTCAAAAGGCTAGGCAGATTTTGATTCTGGTGCATGTGAAGTTGTTTTTATTTCTTATTTTTCTATTAGCATTTTCGAGAAAATACTGTAGTATTTTCAGTACCTACTGTGTACAGACTATTGTGTATGGCAATTTGTTTGTTCCGTATGAGTATCGAGTCCACCACCCATGGTTCAATCACAGAGCTAATCAGCTTTGCTCTCCGGGAGAGGTTTTCACGCGAAAAATCACACTCGAATTGTTCTCGACTGCTCGCAATCAACCTACGATTCAGAATCCGCATTTGACGTCCAATTTGTATAGACACCGTTTACTTTGATACTTTTTAAATAATATTAATCGGGATAATTGTTAAGGCGTCCTAATATCTATTTGATGTCGAATCATTGCTCCAATATTAAGCTTATTTTGTTGTGATACAATAATTTAATTTGGAATTTGTTTGTTACCAAATCCTTGTAATTTCTGGAAATCTTGTAATAAACTTTCAGATTCATTAAGATCAGTGTATTGCCGCGTGTTTATACCATAAGTTTTTCATACATTTATTGTGTTGTTTCTGATCCGCCGTTATATCGTAAATACTGCAGCATTCATTTTGAAATAAATATATGTTTAAGTTGAGGATTAATGTTAAGTACTATGTTTGACGAATTATACGTTTCCATTAAATTTTCGCGATAGAAAAAAATTACAAAGTTATCTCCAAACCGAACAATAAACCGCTAGTATACAAAAAATACTTCAAATTAGATCATAAAACTTTGCATAATAACTGAACTAAATATGAAGCAAATATTGTTTTTTATATTTTTTAAATTACCATTACTATCACCGTAAAAAAAAATTACCTAAACTATCGGAACCTTCTCTGCGACGCTCAGCCTCGCTCTCACTTAGTCCGCGAGCAGTAGCGTGCGAGCGAGATAAAAAGTGAATTGAGCTGAGGTATTATGGACTCTTAAGTCTCATTTACACGACACAAGTTTCTTGCGGCATACACTAAAATTGAAGCAACAATTGTCTTGCATCGTCTAAACACTGTATACACGATGCAACTTTTATTCTTGCTTCAACTCATGGTATACCACAGACAATTACATCATACTGTGTAAATTAGGCTTTACAAATCATAAGATAATAAAAAAGTGCAACGTGAATCAGTGTTACATTTACAGAAATATTATTGAGGACATCATTCACCGTCCATTAATTTCTGGGGTAAATGTGAAACCCAAACAAAACAAAAGTTGGACCAAATCTGTAGGGTCTCTGCGCTGTTATAAAATATTATTTTCAGTATGTTTTAGTTAACAGAATAATAGTAATATACTTATATATAGTAATAACTTTTTATGCCAGTAAACGTTACAGTCATCATTTTTTACTGTGAAACTAAGGTTCTAGGGCTGTTCTTCGTATAGCTACAGTATCCTAACTATAATATTATAAACGCGAAAGTGTTTGTTTGTTTGTTACGCTTTCACGTGTTAACTACTCAACCGATCATCATGAAATTTTGCATACACGTTGTCAGGGTTATAGAAATCTGCCGAGGTCGCGGGAAAGTCCGAAAGGGATACCGTGGCCCCTGGCAACATACAGGCAACTGAAGGAACACGGGTGGGTTTCAGTCAGTAAGAGTCTGACACGCCCTCCGGCTCCGCCCAGAGCGGGAGAAGTTATATGACAATATCCCACCCAAAATAAAAGGTTATAGAAATGGAAATAGGGTTATTTGCATCCAGAAAAAAAAGTACTGTTGTCTCGCTATAGATACTGAACGTGAGGGAAGCCGCCCGCCGGCTAAAACTAGTTAGAAATAAAGTTTTATGTTATTTTTTTATAACAGTACTAGTAATAACTGATTTACTGACTGTAATTTAGCTCAAAATGAATGATCTCCTTCAGAAGCGCCGTCTATTGCTCGGTCGTACCCATCCTAAGCTCTCTATTCCCTATTGTTAGTAATATTACAATCAGAATTGGTTTATATGTAATAGGCTATCGTTACAAAATGGAGTGCGAATATGTGGCTTATCTAGTGAGTTATAGTCGCATTATTTCGTCCGGGTGAGAGTATTTTAATGGGAATCCTGTTTTGTTGCTTGCTCATGTATTTATGTGAAAGGAATAATGTTACTAACTAGAAAGAGGAATTGAGGTATTATAGGTAATATGAATGCAGTGGGGACAGGCCAATTTTACTGCTAGAAATGAGCTTTCTAATGTTATGCAACTACTTACGTAAGGGAACTAATAGAACAGTGGTGGCCCTGTGGCAACGACCCCGACTTACGAGTTGTAGGTCATGGGTTCGAACCCAGGCAGGCGCTTTACTTTGTGTAAATAATTTCATCACCACTGCTCTCAAAACGGTGAAGGAAAACATTATGAGGAAACCGGCATGTCCTAGAACCAAAAATTCAAAGACATGTGACATCTACCAACCCGCGCTGGACCCACGTGATAGATTGTAGGTAATCTACCACGCGATGTTTTTTTTACTCACGATGTTTTCCTACCCCACTCCCTCTCGAAGAGAGGAGGCCTTTGTCCCAGCAGTGGGAACATTATAACTGATGACTAAAGCAAGGGACTTTGGTAACAATTATAGTTCGATTAGCTTTTGCTCGCCCGCGTGGTTGTTGCGAAAATTATGCCACAGGAACGTACTACCGGGATAAAAAGTATCCTATGTCTTAGCCCAGGTCATGATCTACCTGTGTACCAAATTTCATCCAAATCCGTTCAGTCGTTTTAGCGTGAAAGCGTAACAAATAAAAAACTCACTTTCACATTTATTCTGAATCTGTGCACATCCAATTAATTACTCACTGATAAAGCCAACACATTCCGTCAAGTTGAAAAATAGAAGAAATTGTGCAACCCATTCACCAATTTTTTTTCGTTTGTAGTTACTATACTTAGACAAGAACATTTCTGTATTTTTCTTCCAAACATTTGTATTCACTGCGTCCATATTATCTCTCCAGCATTAGGTGCTCCTTCCCATAATCCAAGTCGTCACCTCCAACATATTCCATCCTCCATTAAAACCTTATTGCTACAGCATAAAAACCGGCCAAGTGCGAGTAGGACTCGCACACTAACGGTTCTGTACCGTATTATGATCGAGCAAAAAACACCTATCTTGTAAAACCACCTTTAATTGTTACTTTTTTTATTTTTATTATTAGTTGTTAATAGCGTCAATAGAACATAATCTGTAGAAATTTCAACTGTCTACCTATTAAAGAAGAAGATATAGCCCGCTGATAGATAGAGAGACGGACAGACGGACAGCGGACAGCCCGAGTAAGAAACCTCGCATGGTACTGATAGACACGTATTTTTTGCTTTCTCATATTAATAAAAAATGGTTTAGATAAAACGCATTATAGTTGTGGAGTCTCGCTACGTCACAAGTCAGTATAAAATCTACCGCCCAGTGATTTCATGCCACATTTTAACGCATTGCCTACTCAATGTATTGCCGTAATCTTTAGATCACGTAAAAAAAGAAAAAAATACGTGTCCAATATTTTTTAATAATCTACCTGACGGACAAAAAAAAAATTTTTTGTCGACATCCCTGTTGAGTGCCATCCCTGGTACAGCTTATGCTTACTGCGCAGCTACTCGCATGAAACTTCCGAGAGCTCATAAAGTTTTGCGCGTACTGTAAAAGGGTTCCATTTGGCACCTTTCGAGTACGGAATCCTAAAAAGAAGCAACGACCTACCTACCGAGCTACTTGCACGTTATGTTGTTTCATTACTTACCTCTCGAATCATATTACGGGGGCGACCATAAATTTTGTCAAGACCCGTAGCGTGGAAGAGGGTGTAAATTAAAAAAAAGTGGTTTGTTTTTCTCCGATGTTGTTTTTTGATGACGACGATGTGTCTTTTTGTTTAGACTAGTTACGTGTATGTAGGTTACGAGGATTTCTTTCATGCTAAAAATCCACGGTCTTATGTGTCCTAAAATACGAGTTTCCTGAGACGCTGCTACTGAATAGCGATGTTGACAAAAAAAAAACCGTCAGGTACATTATAAAACTATATTAGACATGTATTTTTTTAAATGTGCAATACGTTAAAATGTGGCATGACGTCCCTCCCCCGTAGATTTTATACTGACTTGTGACGTAGCGAGCCCCCACCCACCAACTTTAATACGTCTTATCTAAAACATTTCTTATTTAAATGATAAAGCAAAAAATTGGTGTTTATTTTTATTTTTTTTATCTTACTGACGGACGAAATACTTGTGTTTCCCCAGTCAACATCGCCGCCGAGGTAGACCATAGCGAAGGTGGTGTGACGATCTGATAATGTTTGCAGAACCAATATGACCAGAGATCGCACAAGACCTGTTACAAGGTTTGGGAGGAAAAGGGGAGGTCCTTGCCCAGTGGGACACAATAAAATAGACTGTAAAAATAAAAAAAACACTACACGTGGCACTCCGACTGCAGTGGCCAGACAGAGTCACCCGGCCAAGTGAAGTCTCCATCTTAATTAAAAATTAAAGTAAAGTTCCTTCTTTACCACGACATATTACTTTCAACATTATTTAAGTTCAAGTCTTCAGTAGCACACTGTTTCCTTGACACCCACAGCGTGCGTGAGATATAATGTTTCATACCCATTATGATATCTCTTACAATGCCATGTTTTTAGCTGAAGAATAAACCATTCTATCTACGTGGGAGTTGAAAGCTTTCGAAGCAAAAAATCTTTAGGTGCACTAGTTTTCTAGTTCCTATATTTTTTGAGTCAAAATTTAGCATCGTCTCGTGGTGAAAATTTCTCGGGTGTAAACTTGACACATCGAGGCGTGTTAAGCCATCCAGACGTATGTAATGTAATGTATCGTGTAATGTAACGCGAACTGCGTGGAGACGACACTACCAGCATTACAAGTGACGCTCGGGCTGGTGTTTGCGCTGATCCATCGGCTGCCGCTTTTTAGAGCGAACACAAAGGCCCTCGCAGTGGAACTCATGAAGGATTGGCGTTGAGTTTGTATGCTGTCCACACTATTCGAATTACATTACTCCCATTCGTTACCTAAAGCAACTAAAGATTACGAGCTTCAAGAAGAAATTATCAATGTTTCTAATCCATAAATGTTATTACACTGTAGATGAATTTCTATATGACAATAATATTAATATAATTTGACTAAGTAATGAAAGTGTGTGTTTTTGTTGTATATTGTTTTGTACGTTTGTTGTATTAATCTAAAATACCTTGAATTTGTAAATTAAAGTCAATTTATTAATTTATAATGGTTTTGAATTAAATTTTAATATTATTTTACTTATTGTAACTATAAAATTTATACGCCACTGGCAAAACAGAGAGTCAACTGAATTGTTACTGAAGACCAAATGTGTGTAGGTATCTGTGTTCAACAAATAAATATTTATTTACTACACGATACATAACATTACACATTACAAACGTCTGGTCCGGCTGTAGAAAGAGACTGTTACACAGGTATGAATAACAGACGACATTCTACAAAATTGAACTTTTCCCAAACTCGATACGCTTATTATATGTCAGATTCCTACCTAAAACCACACGATCTCTGTCTTCAGTGCATAAAATGCCGAACAGATCGTGAATGCTAAAGCTTGTCCAGGTTTAAAATTTATGTGGGAGTTACTTATTTTGCTAGGAAGAAAACATCAACAGTATATAATAGGCAGCCGGATTTAAAAATCCTCTTCTTTTCGTGTGTAGTGACGACCTGTCGGTCGATTCTGTAAAAATATCACCGTGAAACTTAGGTGAAGTGAGCGTGAAGTGAGCTGTCAATAGTGCTAATCCCTAGCATCCTGCCGGTCGATTTGTGACAGTGACAGCTCACTTCACCTAAGTTTCACATTGATATTTTTACAGAATCGACCGACTGGTGTCAGAGTTTTAAAGCCGCCCATGGAATATCTCTCAGGCATGCCGGTTTCCACACGATGTTTTCGATTTAAAATAGGAGTTGACATTTATGTAGGCACCCAAAATTATAAATAAATAGGTGCGAAGTTACGAAAATATTGCAGAGAGGGTGAATGAAACGCAAAAGATTGAAAGGAATTTAAAAATCAGATGCTCGAGGAAACGCCATGAGGAGGCGCCTTGGAAGTATGGTATGAACATAGTAGAACATAAAGAACTGCATCGATGATAAGCCGGATTCGTGGTAGCACCAAAACTGTCCTCAAAACGTTAGCGTGCAAAATTGACAGTCCATTTACTGTGTACTGGGTAGGTGTACAACTGCACAGGAATTGGAAATAGGCTTAAGTAATTATTGTGTAACTTGTTTTGTTTACTAACACCATTTTTTTTTGTGTGTACTATTGACGGTTTCTTTCTTTGTAACAGTGTTTTATGGACTGTGTGTCTCAATAAAAGATAAATAGGGAGCGCGGTTCTTATTCCAAAAGGAGTGTAAGTGGCTACAAATTGTATTAATAATACCCACCTATTATTGTCCCACTGCAGTGCAGGCACGAGCATTGATCACCACGCTTGCTCAAGACGGGTCGGGACATTAAATTCATTCTTAAAAAGAAATTACGATATTCCCTTCATCAATAATCATAATCATTTAATCATTTGTTAACATAGGTACCATCAAAGAAGTTCACATCTAACCAGTTTCGAAACAAAATCCCGTGAACACGATGACCACATCTGTTACCAGCTCGGTTCTATAGCCGCCGAGCGCTGCAAGCAAGAATAGGACTATTCTTACAGTGGTTAGATATGAACTTCTTCGCTGGTACAATAACAAAGTTGTTAAAAAAAAAAATAAGCTAGGTGTTATACCAGAAGGCATACAAATATTTATGGATGTCAATGATACTAAAAAAAATATGACATAAATGATTATAATGCAAACGATAATTAATTGATTTAAAAAAAATATATATATATATACATGTCAAAAAGAAAAAAATAAGTTTACTACGTCAATATTCAGGTAAAGTTTAAACAAAAAGAGAGACAAAGGTAATATAATAATTAAAATGATTTGGGGATAAAGGCCGTGAACTTAAACACAGGTCAATGAGTACCAATCATGGTAAAAAAAAACAGTCATTGCATTCTGTCTGTCAAAAATTCAGAAATACTGTATTATGCTTTATTCAACAGTAAAGATTTAAGCCTTTTCTTAAATAAGTTTATATTCAATTCTTTAATTGAAGTAGGTATATGGTTGAATATGATTGGTGCCATACAAAAAACACTTTTACGCATCAATGCTGTATGAGAACTTTTTACGTACAAGTTATTGTTCTGTGGTCGAGTTCGTAGGTCTGGATTGGTCATAACAAATACAGCTACCTCAAAAATATATAAGCAAGGAAATGTCAATAATTTGTATTTCATAAACAATTGCTTACAAGAATCTAAACTGTGGAGTCTGGTGCTTTAAAAACTAATTCCCTATTGATTGAATTACCCCAGACTTAACTGAAGGTACAACGATTACAAATGACTAAGAACGGCTACTACAATAATATTAAAACTAACACAATAATACGCAGTGACACAACAAATTAAAATGTCTGCTTCCTCTACGGCGGTGTGGAGAGAAAATAATTATTTTGTGCAGTCACACACTGGCTGTAAGGCGGACTGGGGGAATTTCATCTAAGCTGTATTAAGCTGCATGTTTTTGTACTGGAAATTGTATAAATTGTTGCTGTCTTGTGTCGTTTTGTGCTGTGTATGATGTGATTATTGTCCCTTTGATGTATGCTGTGTTTGTTTGTGTTAGGTAGGTTAGATGTCGCGTGTTATTTGTCTGGCGACATGTGCCGGGCACATGTAGATAGGTACATAAATATGTGTGTTGTCTGTGAGTGTGCATTGGTATAGTATAAGAAGCTCTGAAAAATTCAGGAAACGTACCTACCTGTCTGATGACATAAAGAGACTTGCTCGGTAGAATCTAAAATTCTAGTAAGGTAAATAAAAGTTTAACTAGTCTTTTGTTAAGTTTCACTACACAATCTTATTTTTATTCGTGTTCATTCCGTCTACGGTTTTAGAGGTGTATGTCGCAAAAATACAGCAACTTTGTATCTTAAAAACTCGACAAATAACTTTTGTTGTCTATGCTGGATGTGTTGACACGAGAGTTCAGCTTATAGAAAGTGGTTACCGTGTATACTTCTAAACAAGGTGTAATTTAAATTAGTTAAAAACTCAGAAGTACTGTAAAGGTCGATTGAGACCAAACGACCGAATGCACATTTTTGTCTCACTCTACCAAATTCGCTTTGTGTAAACAGTGATAGAACATTCCTTCGTTGGTCTCTTCCTAGTAAAATGTCAAGAATATCAACAAAAGAATGCTCTAGCTCTCGTTCGTTTAGTCATAGTCTAAACCCACCTTTAGCTACTCATAAATGATAATCAACCTTTACAGTTGGATCAAGCCTGATCGCGAAAAAAATCAGCTTCTCCCTCCATTTTGTTAAGTAATTTGGACATAAATGTATGGAGCAGCTGACTTTTCTTCGTGATTTGCCCTATAGTAAAAGTGGTTCATAATGATGACTACAATGAGAGGTTTTGAGTCATTTCAATTCCACCGTGCTTAGAAGTATAGACATTAACCACTGTTAATAAGCTGGAGCGGCAGTCTCGACATGGATGGTGATCACTATACCACCGAATTCGGTCGCAAAGTCGTAATGGCGTTCCTAGACGCGCGCGACGTGCTTGATAAGCACGTGATTTCGTCGTGCTTGTCAAGCAATTTTGACGCCATTAGGATTTTGCGACCGAATTCGGTCGTATAGCGATCCTTATCTATGTCGAGACTGTCGCCTTAAGCATGACCACACAGAATAGACAAAATTACAAATTGTGATGGTTTATCTGTAATTTTGTTTATTCTTCCGTCGACAAACCCCGTTTATACGGTGGCCAAGCTACGTATGCTGGACTGTCGTGTCGACACATCCAACATAGAAATCTTTCATGCTGTGCATCACCCGCTGTAGCCAAATAATATTCCCAAAAAGCCTGTCTGGCATACAAAACTCTGCGTAAAAAGAATTTGGAACGAATACAAAATAACCAATGCTTTCATAGTATTATTGTGGCGGTAGCCTACATTGGCTGCGTGCCAGTACGTACGCTACCCTTACATACAGCAGGCCGCACTGGTAACACTTCAACCTTGAGCTGGCCTAGCGTAGTACGGAGTCATCATAGTTCTCCTACCCTTACCCCAATTTATTTGGGGTCGGTGCAACATGTATTTTTGTTCCATAACTAGTCGTCATCTCGGTAGTTCCTTTCTAGCCATATCATCTTTCACACAGTCCATCCATCGTTTCTTTGGCCTTCCCCTACTCTTATTCGCCGTCCACATTCAGACTCAAAACTTTCTTCACGACATTTAGCGTAGTACGGAATTTCAATAGTATAAGAGGCCACCTTGTAAGTGCCCAGCGACACGACGCCGTCGCCGCGCCGCCACCGTGCCGCCATCGTCCTGCAACCGCGCCGCCACCGCGCCTCTAAGCTGTCTATATGCAACGTTGCCGGCCCACTTCCGAATCGCCGCCGCGCCCCCGTCGCGCCGCTACCGCGCAGCCACCACACCGCTAGTATTGTTCATACAGTTATTTTATACCATCGCCGGCCGCTTGCAAACATGCACGCGTTTTATAAGTGATATGGCAAAATCAAGCATCGCAGCGACTGAGCGGCGGCGGCGCGGAGACGGCGCGGGGACGGCGTCGTCGTGTTCCTGAGCACTAACGGTTTTGTTGCCACTGACGTGTAGTCGACTGTATTTCGGAAGTAAATATATTAAAATATCAAGCTTGTCTTGGCACAGGATATTTTCTTATCTTTTTGGGGGACTGCAGTAACCCTAAGCTTAGGAGTTGGTCTGGCGTGCAAGAAGCTGTGAGTTTCGAATCGATTCGGTTGTACTTTTTTTTGGCGTAAGTTTTTGTGCTCTTTCTCTACGTTTTAAGAATTAAAAAAAAAAAAACAAACGAAATTAACCGCCGCGCTATTTGTCCACCGGACAACGTCAACGGTACGTCATCGACCGTGAAATCCGGGTGACGGCGTGCGTTCGCGCCTTTTTCTCGTTGACTGCCAGTTGACGTGGCGGTGGACAAACGGCCCTAGGCAAAGATCACAGTGACGGTTGTAATGAAAATGGTGGCGGCGTGGTATGACTCTACGGTGTCAAAAATCGCTCTCTAGGAAAACACACCAAGTTACTTTCATTACTATTTGGCGACCACCACTCTTCTAGGAAACCGTAGCCTTACCTTGTTAATTTCTGCTTAATAGCAAAACGGCTGTATCTTTGTTGTAAATACTTTGATAGGGCACATTTATACATAACTACTGAATATTCCTCATGAATCGGTTCTGTACCTTTCTTAGAAGGTGTCCAATCATAACGCTTGACAGACCCAGGCTTGACACTTCACTACACTGATCTACATACTGTGAGTCACACGTGATCATGTAATCAGGCGTGTACGAATGCTTACCCTTCCAGCATTATGCTCAATCCTAGACACATCTTACAACGACGCCTACGCACACGGTTGGGGGAATTCAAAGATATTTGTTATGTAGGTACACATACGAAATAAACGAAATGTTTTGCAAAAAAATTGTCTTGAGGTGGTTAACCTAACCACTTCGCGACTATTTTTTTGCGAAATTTTCCATCCGTGATATTGTAAGGATTAGAAATGGTAACCTTGAATTCGACTCTCGACTTCGAAAGCTTTTGTATTTGGTTAAAAATAGGTAACAGTAACAAAGGTGTAAGTTACGATTTCGTTTCTTGAAAGTACAGTCATACTACATAAATAGAGCTATTGTTATTATTACGCCTATTGTGTATACATTGGACGAGCTCGTGGCTAAGTAATAACAGCCACATGGGTCGATCCATCAGGTTAAGCTACGCTCGCCGGGATTGGTCCGTGGATGGGTGACCATCTTTACATACCGAGACTCCTCCGTGCCTCGGAAAGCACGTTAAGAAGTTGGTCCCGGCTGTCATTCGTGGATCTTTGACAGTCGTTAAGAGTCGTCAGAAGCCCGAAAGTCTGACGCCATTCTTACCAAGGGGTATCGTATTACCAAGTTACTGGGTTGTGGAGGTCAGATAGGCAGTCGCTACATGTAAAATACTGCATCCGGTTGGACTGGAAACTGACTCCAACATAGTTGGGAAAAGGCTAGGCAGATTGATTGTGTATACATTAGAAGTAATACCTAAATACTGTTTTAAGGTTATGAAATGAAATGAAATTGTAATGAAATGAAATTGTTTATTCTGTAAAGAGGATATCGGAATCACTTTTACGCGTCATATAAAAAAATATTAAAAATAAGCTAGATGAGGTCGGTGTTTCCTATCTGACTACTCTGAGAAGAAAGGCCGAAACAAACTCAGAGGTCGTAGTCTATTTTAAAGTCCAGACATAATCTTGGTCAAGTCATATGATTATGTTATTTGTATATGCTGTTAGTGCAATTATTGAATAAAGAACATAACACATAACATAAAATCACGCCTCGTCTCCAAGAAGGGTTGGAATAAATAAATAAATACTTCGAATTAAGGATATAATAGGACGAATTCTACATCAAGACTTTTATTATTTGTTGAATAATGTAGTTGTAATGCAAACAACTCGATTATTACAACAGTAATCGAGGATAATTTTTGGTATTGTGTCGCCATTAACTACGTATTACTCTGACTAAACAAATTCAAATTCTATAGATTATAATGTTTTAGTCGGGTTTCTGATTTTTAAAATTTTTGATTTTATTTTTAGTGTCCACTCGTATGAACAAAAACTGGTCCGACACAAACATGGCCCATTTTCACGCTATGAAAATGTACTTAAACCAATTTATTATTCCTAATTTAATTTAAACTTAAGAATTAAATATATATTTTTGTAATACCCTTTTAATTTCCTTTATACCCCACTCGATAGGTGTGGTATATATTTTTTTAAATTACCGTATAATAAATCCGCGCCAAAAAAAAAAAAACAAATACGACAGGTATTTGATTTTTTTTTTTAACGAATATAACGATACCGTAACTGTCGAAATCCATCCAGTCGTTTGGAAGATATGAGGCAATACAGAAATTTACAAATATACAAACATACAAGATACGCGCAATAAACATAACCCTTTCTTGGCAGTCGGGTAAAAAACCTAAAACAAAACAATATTGACCAAAACGTCTTCAAAAACATTATTGTGAGTGTCTACAGTTTTGGCCATCTTCCAACCAAAGTCTACACGTACCCACAAACGTACACAATTTATTATATACGTATTATAAAAACAGACATAAACAGTTAATTTATGAAATATATTTTTTACTCGACACAAAAATTTAGGCTTCATATGCTTGTGTTAATGTAAAATGGATTTTACGACAAAGAAATACGGTTCGTTTCGTTTTGACTAATTCTAAATAATGGGAAGTTCGTAATATACCGTCTATTGTTTTAACAGTTAGCTTTATATTTGTTTAGATCTGTTTTTCAGCCTGTTTTTACTTTTCTGTTATACGTTGTGGGTTCCATTTACTTGTGACATTCCGCCTATTTTTCATTTTGCTGCGCCAAAACTGTAGGGCAACAAAAAACCGATCATTTGCTTAAATCTACAATGGGAGAATACCGAATTCGAGTATTTCAAATATAAATAAAATCGAATAAAACTTTGCTGTTCTAGACCCTTTGGTATGCGAAAAAGCTTACTATATATAAACCGTTATTGAACCAAAAAACTTAACAGTAATGGAATACAGTAATGGCTTAATACTATATAAAATACAATAGACGACGTATATTTAGTAACCTAATCCGCTTAACTGTTCTTAATGAGTCATAAAGAACCCTGTAAGAAATCGACACGTGTCTCACCTCTCAACGAGGCACCTTCAGGATGACGAGTGACTTGTTGCGAACTCGGACGTGACGTGTTGCCACGTCAAGCCCTGTTCAATCGTCATCCTGAGGATGCCTCGTTGAGAGGTGAAAGGAGAAACTTTAAGAACAGTTAAATGGATTAGGTTACTAAATATACGTTGTCTATTGTATTTTATAATGGATTTTCGCAAAGTCACGCCTGAGTCAATTAACTATGTTAATACTATATACTAAAAGTTATATATAATTACAGCATTAACACGATTTATGTTAAGAGGAATCAATAAGGTTGTTTATAGAAATCCAACTTATAGGTTACGATGTCCCCAGAACGATTCTCGCACGACAAAAGAGTGCTTAGGTATTTGAAAATGGTTCCTTTGTAACATAAACTCTAATTTACGGACTCAAATCATTACCACAAAGCAAGCAAATCCACAGCCAAAATAAGGCCTCCCGGCTTACTCACCACAATCCAAGCCAAGTTTATATTTAATCAGATTGTTATCCAGACAGCCGGAACCCACAATTTATTCCCCGGTCGATATTATATTAATTGCGACCACTTGTTTTCTATCTCCATGGTCGTGCTGATGAAGTGCGACCATTTATATCCATCGCGACCACGTTTAATTCGAGGTTTCTGTGTTCTGGTATATTTTTCCCGTTTGCGGTACGGTCCGGTGGATCCGTTCAGTTGTTTGGTGACAGATGGTACGGAACTTTATATGTGGCTTTTTTTTGGGATCCGGCGAACGTTTTTGTTATTGTTTGTATAAAAGATATACTTGTCAGTGTCAAATACTAAGCGTGTTTCACAGTGTCCGGGCGGACAGTTTTTATCACGTAAAGATATAATGATAATTGAGTTTGTATGGAAATGCTCTAAAAAGAAGTTAACCGGGAAATTTAAGGAGGTGTAAATATGAACCTAGGTTCCACTCAAATTAATGACTGAATGATATTAAGTTGCGTCAAGTGCTTGATGCAGGAACCACCTTTTGGACACGGCTCGTTTTTTTACGATATTGTTTTAAATAGTTAATAGAACCTAAAAATTAATGCAAATATGCATCATCTGTCATGCCTGTTTATAGGCTCGTGCAGACCGGCGCGACGCGACTCGAACAATACAATTTCTAAGAAAACTTCAGGGTATAACAATCGCCGGTGTCGCGTCGCGTTGGTCTGCACGAAGCTTTAAGAAGGATTAGATAGAGGTGCCACACTCGTAGGTGTACCAACCTAAAGCGCAGAAAACACTGAGAACAATCGAAACGAGGTTAAGTTTTTTAAGCTTTCTTTCGGGTATACTTTCGTTTGTTTGTTGTTGTGTTTTTATGCGGTGTGCGTATGAAAACGGAAGTATGAAAAGACGCAGAGGAAAGCTAAACGAACTTAGCTTCGTTTCGATTCGTTCCCAGTGTGACCTGCGCTCAACACGTTGCCCAAGATGAGCATCGAACCCAAAACCTCTGCAGTTGCGCTTGTCTTCTAGGCTAACGAAGAAGCCCTACTTTAAATCTAACAATTAAGTTCTTAAAGTTAAGTAATGATTAACGACTGTTTAACCATACATTTTTGACGTCTAAACGTCTCTTTACCTTAAGCAACGTTTATGAATAAACCCTTATAAATATAGGCATATATATATGCTTAACTACTCTTGCAAAGCTGGGGCGGTTTCCTAGTATTATCCTCTATCTATAAAAGCAGAAACTGACCGACTGACTGACATATCAACGTAGAGCCGAAACTACTGGGACTACGAACGTGAGATTTTGCACACAGCTTCCTTTTATAATGTAGCGGACCACTAAGAAAGGGTTTTTGAAAATTCCTCCTTTAAGAGGACGATGTCGTTTGTATGAAAAATCTTATTCCTTGAGTTGTAACTAACTTGAAACTTAGTACAAAAAGTACTAGGCTTGCATGAGTTCAAGACAGTATTTCAATCATTAGACGTGCACAATATCTGATCAGTAACCTAACAAAAGTACTAGGCTTGCATGAATTCACGATAGTATTCAATCATTATGTTATGCTAATAATAGATTTGGATGAGGCAGACAGATAGTTACACATAGGATACTTTTTATCCCGATAGTACATTTCCATGGGATAATTTCCGACTTCCACGCGAGCTAAGACGCGGGAAAAGCTAGTATTATATAAACGAAAAGCATTTTCAGACTCATGAGACGTTTAAACTTAGTTTCCAGGCGACATACGCTATGACCTAGTTGGACGTGGCCTAGGATTTAGTATTTATTTACGCTTGCTTGTTTACTGAGGAAGATTGGATACGTTTTATTGTCGGCTCATTACCGTTTATCTGAGGATTGTGCCTGTGCGGTCGGAATCAAAAGTAATAACATATTTCTGGAAATAGGAGCGGGCTTATTTTGCCACAAAGGTTGCTACTGTTTATTTAATTTGTCAGTTATTTTTATGCTTTCAAAACACATAACATAACATCACGCTTGTAATCATTAAATGGTTAGGCAGAGGTGTACCTATAGTACACAGAGTACACCCACATTTCGCCCCAGTTATGTTTGAGTCCCATGTTATAGGGGGCGAGCCGGTTGCCAACCGGGCAAAAATTCAGACTTCGGGCTGCTACTGAAAAATTCTAGATCGAAAAAACCCGATAACACTTTGTACGGCCCGGGGTTTGAACCTAGGACCTCATGCTCAACAGTAGCGCTTGCGATGAAGAGACCACCGAGGCAGCACTCGCCGTGGACTTAAATTTTATCATTATTATCTTCCTGTGCATCTCTCAACTGAACGTGTTTTTCATACAGACATTTCTAAAATAAGCAACATTAAGGGAATAAGCAACATTAAAGGGGCCGTCTTCAAGGTCGCTTTTGACGGCCAACTCTAGCAACGCGCTCGCTCATTGCTCAAATCAAATAGCGCGCGCTTCCTGTTACACATTTCCGTCCCTTTTCACGAAATCACTCCCACAGATTTTTAGGGTACTTATATTTCTGTGCACAGATTGCAGGAAACTGTGAAGATGTTACACATCAAAAATAAAATACAACCGAATTAAGAACCTCCTCCTTTTTTTGAAGTCGGTGAAAAAGGCAAGTTCTCATCCACGAGCCAGATTATTTATCCAACAGTAACTTCCCTTCAACACCTGTTATCCACATCCAACAACACATACACAACTCAGTCAGTATGTGTACTACATAGCTAGTGCCGCATTGTTTCCGGACACTGGCCGAGCATTCCGCCCGAGTATGTGCTAATACCATCACATGCTACGCTTGGCACTCGACCCCTGTACACAAAATTACAATAATCGCACACCAGTCAGGTTTTAGAGCTGTCTGACAGATCTAAATGTGTTGGGAAGTGACTAATTTCAGCCGTAAGACGTCCACTGCCGGACATAGGCCTCCCCCAAGCATCGCCACTTTGACCAGTTCTGTGCTTCCCGAATCCAGCGGATTCCTACAGCCTTCACAAGGTCATCGGTCTACCTTGTTGGAGGCCTTCAAACGCTACGTCTTCCGGTACGCGGTCACTCCAGAACTTTTCGGCCCCATTGGCCATCTGTTGTGGGAGCAATATGTCTTGCCTGTCTGCCCTTAAATTATAGTACATCTATAATTTTTCAAACGTATATACGAACTGTTAGACACGGTACAATTATCTGTGTGTCATACAAATATTTATCTCGTGCGGGAATGGAAACCGCGACTCGTAACGTAGCAGCCTATCATAAAACTTTTGCGCCAACCATGCCATCTAAGATGAGGTACAATAGATTCTATCTAGGGACTTAAAAGGTAACTGGCGAAAAGTTGGTGTCCTCTGCCTACACGTTCGGGGAATACAGTCATGATGTAGAACCCTGTAAATATTCTACAGTTTGCCAAACAACTCTTCTACACATTGAAGGGGCAAATATATTGATTACCACGTTAGCTCACAAGGTGTCTTAAGAGACCTATTACATTTTTTACGGAAATTCATGATATTTGACGATGTCAATTTCAGCAGCAATAAGATTTGATTATATTAGCGATAGTGCCATTCTCGTTCTTGTAAGTTGGAGTTACAAATTCTTTTAGTGTAATTTGCTGAATTGACGCGGAATGTATACTTAATTTTGTCTTATTTTATTGAGAAACAAAAAATAATGAAACGTATTCATTGTAGATAGAAGTTTTATATTATATTAGTTTATTTGATAAAATTGTGTTTATTTGATGAACGCTGAATATTTATTTATTTATTGCTTTTTTTTACGATTTTTTCCGTGAACACTCAAGGAATGTAAAGAAATTCTAGTTCTCCAATAACCAAGTAAAAAATTCAACTTATCTTTTTATTATTTTTTGCTTTTATTAGAATTGAATGAAACAATGTGAATTTGAGCTTCAAATTTCCATCGCCGACCGTTTTTCTTGTAAACTGAGTTCGTAAAATATTTATAGTAAATTACACGAAAACAAAAATTAAAATGTGTAACTCCAACTTACAAGAAAGAGAATGGCATTATCGTTATTCATAATCAAATAATAAAATATCTTACTGCTGCTGAAAATTACAGCGTCAAAAATCATGAATTTGCGTAAAAAATGTAATAGGACTCACGGCTTGGCCACGACCTTGCCGCTATCAGCGGTAATTTAGCGCGGGGCGGCGAGCGGTAAAAACAAATATACAAAAATGTATGAAGCATGCTGCGAGGCGCCGCTCGCAGCGACAATTTTTTATTTCCAACACCGCACCGCCAAAAGTCGTGGCTAAGCCCTTAAAACTGCACACCCTGATCAATTGTTAGTTTTCGGCGCTCCCTCAACAGCCGGCCCCTTATCAACTTGCCGACTTGCTAATATTTTGACCCGGACATGAGCTATTCCAATAAAAAACACCCCGATACTACAAAAGAAGCACAGCCGACCTACCAACCTCGAAAATCGACGCAATTTAGATAATGAGAGCGCCATTCTTAGATGTCAAACGTCAAAGTTAGACAGTTGCCGATGTGCCTGTTCAAACAACAGTCGAAGTAACAAGTTGAAACAGGCTCACCTACCGTCGACTGCTAGTGAAAGATGTAGGTCTGGAGTTAATTGTTTTAGCCCTATTTGTAGAATGAGTCGAATACCAAACGTCACCTCATTACCACACTGTTTAGTGAATTTTAGTGTTTGTTGCAAAACACTAAAGTTGTTTGAAATTCGGGAATTATAATTGATAGGTGGATTGATTAGAAATATACAATAACCTTAGATATTCCATATTCTATTGTAAGGGTATTTTCTCAAATTGTGCATCATTAAATTGTTCGCTCTTGATTCAATTATTCTATTTTGATTGAATCAAGAACGAAAATTTTAACGATCATGCATGATAACATTGATATTATTGGAGATTTGTAATAATATATTATCAGTACGCTAAGAAGAAGATTATATTGGCTACAACCTTAGTTTTTGTTTAAAAACTAAGGTTGTATAATTGTATTATTGTTATTATTAGTGGCTTACAGTTCATTCTATTTTATATTTTCTTTTTTGTAAATTTGTGTACACATTGTAACTTATAACATCGCCTTCTGTAAAGGTGTTATAATTGTGATTTGAATAAATAAATAAATAATCATTATATTTTAGTTGTGAAAACAAAACTCACATAGACCCACTGTGCACTGTTCATTACACGATATAATGTTAGATGACACATCCAACACGGCAAAAATAAAACGGTTTAATTAGATCACACAGTTAATATTCGGCATGTGTAAGCCCATCCTTTACTGAACAGACTATACAATTTTCATGGTTAGTTCCAAACTCTCAAATTCGTTTAAACAGTAATTACAAACTTAAAATAAATACTCCAGTCTTAAAAGTAACATCAATTCACAAGAACCCGTCTTCCCGAACCATAATAGCGTCATATTTCTAAAGGAAAATTAGCAAAAGAAAATGTTATGTCCTCAAACTACTTCCCAGCCTTCATAGACCATTAATTTGAATACGTTCTCAAACTATCGGAGAGTGGTTGGTGTCCCCAAACGAGGACAGTCACGATGACACCCATTTGTATGTAAATATCAGGAAAAAGTGCCTATTACTTAATGAGGGGGGGTCGTAAAAGTTAGTTGACTAATTTAAGAGGAGAGGGAATTCTTGGTCGAGTTTTTTTTTTTTTTTGAGTGTCATTTGGTACAGTTTGGCAAGTTGAAACGTAAAGTTTGACGTCTGAGTTTTATAAGTTTTGAGGTGTGCGTTTGCGTTGAATGCCAGAAAAATCTGAAATTCGGAAGCCCAACTTTATTTGCTCGGTTTCTGGGATTTTGCTGACCGAAGTTTATCGATTCAATAGTGCTATTTTGATATATTCCGTTCGATACCTTGACACATTCCGTATCAGAAATACAGTTCTGAGCCTGTACCATAACCGTTTGCAGGGCAATTTAAGCGCAGGACAGGTTAAATGCTCAGATATGTTGCGGACATCCGCAACCGAAATTGCGGAACTTCCACATTTATTTATATCGACATCCGCATTAATCAGGGCGGAGCTCATGCGGATGCAGATGTGGGTGGAAAAGGGAGAATATAAGTAAAATTATAATCAACAAAATGGAAATTATAATAATTTGAAAAATGAAAATGAAAAATGTTTTATTAATTATACAAGTAAAATTTAACAACTAGTGATTGGAGTCTCCTTTTAAGCAAAAAAGCCTGTGTTAGGAGACTTCGCTCTTCCAAAACTTAAAATATTAACATAAAATTACTTGTTTTAAGTGTTATAAAAACAGGCGATTTAAAATAAAAAGAGAAAATTAAAACTAGACAAGAAGCATGCAAATGTGTGAGTGAGAATTTAAATGATCAAAATAGTTCTAAGTCGTCACATTTTCACGAAACAGTCTTTTATACATCAAACACATTATTTCGAGAGCTACATATATTGATTTTTAAATGATTATAATTTAGTAAGTAGATATTTTATAATAATTGCCGCGATGATCAAAATACAACGAAACTGCGCTGCAATTTGCAAAAAACGTAAGTAATTTTCAATTTCTGAAAGGATCCGCCTTTAAAAACTTGAGATCCGCGGATGTCAGCTACCAAACACCCACATACGCAAACGCGATTTTTTTTAAAATCTGCATAAAATCAGCATCGTTAACTTAACAACAGTAATGGCTGCATCGTACATAATTCAAAATCGCTTGACACTTTGCTTTACGTCAAATATTGACTTGCTTCCTGTCCAACATTAGCAAGTAACTTTGCTTATATAGAAAACTTATCGAAACAATATACCTATCTATTGAGAGTTTACCTGAGGACCTTAAAAACAAGGATAAAATAATGGACTACCTGGCTAAATTATATTTAGCTCAAGACAACCCATCTCACATGGGGCAAGTTATAATAAATATGCTTCGGTCGAAGAGTTTTCCATACAATTTGATGAGGGCGTCCCCTTGATATTCCAACGGCTTAATTTGTTGAGCCGTTAACGAAGTTTCTAAGAGGCTTACATGTTTTGTTTGTGTTTAAAATTATGTGATAATTGTTCGGTGCCCTAATTATGGAGCATTTGGAGGTGTTAGAAAATAATTTTGTTTTAAGAAAAAATTTAAGGTAGTAAATTCGTAAAGTTAGTAGAATCGCTTTGCACTTTTGCACTGAAGTTTATGTTCCCAAATGAGTACAAAGGACAAAATAAAAATAATTTTCAAAATATGTGAATATTCGTGATACCGACTGTATAACTAACTTTTTTAAGTTAAGTGCTTACTCTTGAATTTAATTTTAAAGCATCAGTATTTGAATCAGTCTCCATCTCTCATGATTTAAGTTTTAGTAACTGGGCGACCGAGCTCTGGTGAAAATTGAGAATGCTCATTTAATAATACAGGATAGTTCATACTAATTTCATATAAAGTACGTACTAATTCCATGCGGCCATGTCATGTTATGTATCTTGTTCTAAACTTTGGGCGACCGAGCTCTGCTCGGGTGAAAATACGGAGAAAACGAATTTTCCCAGTTAAGCGAATTAGCTAGATCGATTTTTCGCCCCCGTAAACCATATTGCAACTTTCATCTAAATCGTTACAGCTGGTTACGAAAACGTGATTACGAATATATACAACCTTAGTTTTTGTTTACCCTAAACCTCTTAAGAGGTCATTGAACTTATCATTATGAATAATTTTCACTATGGGACCGAAGATGAAATCGCGAAAAAAAAATCTGCTGTTCCCTACATTTCGACGAGATATACGAACATAAATGTAGGGAACAGCTGATTTTTTTTTCGCGATTCGCGAGTGAATGTTGTTCATAATAATGAGTACAATGACCCCTTAAGAGGTTTAAGGTAAACAAAAACTAAAGTTGTATATATATATATATATATATATGTATAAATATTGTTCGTTTAATAATATAGGATATTTTTAAGGCAAACAAATAAAATGAACTCAATCAACCACACTTCCTTACTCCCAAAACCTGCGAAAAATATCCTACCAGAATTTAACTAATACCCAACATTCCCTTATAAACCCAAAAATTACTTTATCCCCATTCATTTACCTTACATCACCTTCCTTGAGCAAAAATAACATCCTAAACAACACAATTTGACGGGAACAAACGACACAATTACTTTCTTTCCCCCACAATGGACGTAATTAGTCCACCACCTCTCCCTCCAAGGAGGATAGGATGGGGGATGTAAGATGAGCTCCCATCCACACACGTGGGATGAAAGTGTATTGATAAAAACACACATTACAAAGTAACGATCTTCATCCATTGAGGTCAATTTACCGGCATTAAGAATAGTGCCTACTTAGAGATTTACATAGCTTAAGAGGAAATACGGTCAGGTGGTCAATGGCGTCCATTCCATACAAACGTATTCGTCTGTTTTGTCCTTGGGTAATGAGATTAGAGCAAACTTTTTTTTACGATACAATCTTGTTCAACCGCGACCATGTTCGTATCTATGATTTCTTTTATGCATTTTTTGACGTGAAAACATCTTTTTGCTTGGAGTATAACTGGTAGTAAGTTATATTTCTGACCGTCAAAAACATGTAAGATTTCAATCGCTAATAACTACAAGAATTTTAATGCTAGAGTAATGGATAACCATTATGCACGCAATAGATAGTCCATATTTATAACAATATTGAGGCAGGATATAAGTTGCCTATATTGTCACATCGCGAGGCGCATGCGTGCGACCCTCTATTTTTCACTATATGTTGGAATTCCAATTCGTATAGTGCAAAAACGTGTTCAGCTAGAACGGTGATTCTGGTGTCATTCCCAAAAGTTGACAAAGAACTACCAGGACTTAAAGAGATACAACAAAAATATTTCGTAAATTAGGGATAACAATGCATTCAAAATAATTTCATATATAGACTAATAACGGCCGTAAATCTGCTCAGAAATTAAAAAATCCCAATCGATGAAAGCTTGCATCATTAGGAACGCAATGAACATTATTTTTTGTAATTAATTGTAAATATTAAATAACATCTTTAATAAAATTTGTTATTATTTCACCACCATTTTTATTCAACATTTTTTTTAAATTATTTTGTACGTTTAAAACAAATCATAGGCAGTGGTTAGAACATTATACCGTAAAAATATTTGCTCTAGTATCATTAACCAGGGAGAAAACGTAAGAATACGTTTGTATGGAATGGACGCCAACGACCACATGACCGCGTTTAATCTTAAATCCTGCCTGAATTCCCAGAAAAAAGGTAGGCACTGGTATATAGGACACGCATTTCGCCATCTATTTTATAAGTCCCACATGTAATAAGGGGCGAGCCTTTTGCCATTAACCGGTCACAAATCCAGGTTTCCAGGCTCGGGGAATTTCTTAATGGAAAAATCCAATAACATTTTTGTTCTCTTTTTTAGCTGTTTAGGTATTTATTAGAAAATAAAACACTAAGCCCGAACACACTAAGCTCGAACCTAGGATGCTCAGAAGTCGCGCTAGCAACACTGCCTTGTTGGTCTTACAAGGCAGTAAGATTTAAGTACTTAGAAATAAATCATTCAAAGTAAATTCGCCTGGATATTTCCCTGATACATACTCGGTTTCTCAAAGCCTGATCAAGTGGTTGATCAGTAAATCTGCTGTCAGATCTAGGGTTGAACAAAATTACAATGGACATCTAGAACATTAAATTTCTTTTTTTAATTAACTGAATATTATTTATTAGGAATCTAATACCTATTTTTTAGAATATTTAACACAACTGACTACTCGTATTTACAGTAGGTACTACATTAAATGTTTAATTAACTAACCCTCCCTATTGGTGCCGAAGATACAGGCTTGCCTAGTTTCGGGCCCTTTGTAATATTTTTTTGCAATAATGATTATATATTTATTATTTTATTTAAAATGGTTGATAAAGTATGTCTTAATGACTTGGAATAAATCTTTATTTTGTAACTGATTGTACAAATTAATACCAAAACAAAAGGACAATTAGCCGTCGAAGTGTTCGTCCGCATCGCTGTCATCCTTAAACGTGCCCAGAAGACTGGCAGTATTGCCTCGTTGAATGGTAATGCTAATTCTTAATAAGATTTTTGTAGCGGATGGCTCTTTTTATTTAATATGGAGTGGATTAACAAGCTAGTTATCATCCCAGTGCTCGGCATAGACCTTTATACATGTTAAAAAAAAGCGTTGATCGCTTATCCACTTAATTTTCAGACGTAGTTCTAGTTTTCTCACAATGTTTTCTTTCACTAAAAATATCTGAAACTTAGATTATCTTGAAAAGTACGATAGGTTTTTGACCCATAATCTGTAACTTAGAAAACTGGTGACTTTTTTATGTAGACTAGACCTTTTTTTTAAATTTTGTAAAAAATAAAAACCAGACAAGTCCTTTGCCAACCCTACCCAGGCCGCGGCTTTGCCCAAAATATGTATAAAGCAATGCCATTAAAAATTTGCGTTTATACTCAATCACGCCGTAAGTGTACATCGTTTCCAAGAATCAGCCACCTGGATTGTAAGAGACGAGGCATCAACGAGCTGAGTCATTTCTCGCTTAGCTTAGCTTTGGCCCGCTGTGGCCCTAAATTTTTGGTTATTGCCTTGAACTAGTGACCTTAGATAACGAGGCTGTAGTTTCGGTGATTTGATATCACAAAAGATAACCTAGAGATCATGTCAAGATGATAAATAACAGGGCTCACTACTAAGATACTTACCAAATCATTATTATCCCAAATGTTAAATTGAAATTAACCTAAATTCAATTTGGGCATTTATTGTAGCAGTCATTGGAACCAGGGGATCAGCAAATACTATAATATTAGGTGATAATTTAATGCCGTGCATGCTTAAAAATAATTGTGTACCATATGCACACCTCTAAGCCTGTTTCCTCAAAGGGTTAGCTTTGGGAAAACTGCCGTGATGTTATGTTAATTTCATACCGTGAAAAATATTAAGCGCGTTTAACCTAAAAGTTGGCAACGTCGCCGATAGCTGTCAAAAATTTACCTGTTTTGATTAATTTGTCAATATTACTGTATGGAAATAAGAAATGTGGATAACTAGCGAACTAGAATATTAATAAAGAATTGCAATTATAACATTGAATTTGATGTTGTTACCTGTTTTAGATTTAAAAAAGGCATTTGGAAAGCTTCCAAATACTTTTTTTGCATTTAAAACTAAATATTCGTTGTTGCGATATTAATTTCATAATCAATATTCTAGTTCGCTAGTTAGCCACATTTCTTATTTCCATACAGTAATATTGTCAAATTAATCAAAACAGCGAAATATTTGACATCTATGTGCGACGTTGTACACTTTCAGAATAAACGCTCTTAACCAATCAAAAAACTGTTAGCGGGGTTGACAGCACATGGTTCACCGAGGCAAGATATCTAAATACACCCAAAAGAAAGACGTTAATTTGTTCGATAGTAATGCCAAATTACTAGCGAACAAATTAACGTCTTTCTTTTAAAAACCGTCAACGAAATCAATACAAAGCATCCATTTCCTCATTACTCCATGTTTAAAAAACTCGCTCATCTCTCTCATTCCTCGCTCATCTCGACTCATCTTACCTCCATATTTATACATTGAATGTCGTGTGTTAAGGGTGTTATCTTGAAGCACGCATTAGGCTGAGTGCGGATATATTATAATATATTGAATTGTGCGTGAGTGCTGTGTGTACCCGCTTTATAATGTGTTTTATACCACCGCTTTGGGATATGGATTTTTGATCTGTGTAGAGTTATTGAATATTATTAGGGAAAGGTATGGAGATGTAATGAAAGTAAGTTTTCAAAGGGATGTTTTTGATATACAAAAGGGTAAAAGTCTTGGCGGATTCTTACATTAACTTTATTAAATTGACTTTATTTGGGGAATGTTTTTGGTACCGAGATAGCTTGGAATATTTTGAAAAAGAAACTTATGATATTGAGGAAAGCTAGCTGGGCTTATTTGATATTTACAAAATTTTTACAAGATTTCACCTTAATGAAAGAAACGCATCTTATGACTAGGCATCCTTTCTTTTGACATAATAGGTATACAAATCAACTTCTAAACAGTAATTTCCTGAAAGCCTAGATTTAATCTGTTGTTGAACCTCATATCAACATAAATAGTTAATGTTACTATAGTCGCGATATTTTCAAATCTAAAGCTTTATTAAGCAGATCAATATTCGAATTGTATCGTTACAGAAAATGGGTCTTAATATTTCCCAAATTTCACACTACGCTCCTTCTGGGCCTATCGGGTAAAAATGGAAAACTCAACTCAACCAGAAAAAATTAGAACTTACAACACACGACAATCTATGTCTAGCTCTAAATTCGGCCCTAAATAAGGTCCTATAAGATCTCTAATCCCATATGGCCGGCTCCAGTTGGATTATACTACTGCCCTTTCAGACTATCAAAATGGTCGTTTAAGGCTGCAAAGGGAATTAGAAATAACCTTACTGTATACAAGTTTGAATCAGAAGTTTTGGTTGATGTGAAGTTTGAGATCCCCTGTGGGTGTTTTTGTGTGTTGGACGTGCGTGTGGAGTGTGTGTGTGGATTTATTACATGTGATTGGTTAGTTTGTGAGTTAGTAGTGGATGGTACAGTTAGAAAGAAGTGTTTATAGTTTTTAGGCACAGTCACGAAATGTCCAGCTGCCGACTATTTCTGTTCTGTGGTCGTGATTATAGTACTGTTTAATTTTAGGGTTCCGTACTTCAAATGGAAAAAACGGAACCCTTATAGGATCCGGATCGATTAAGTTGAAATTTGTTACACATATGAATTTCTACGACCTAAACATGGACGTGTAACGTAAATAAATACATTTTGAATATGAGGGTCACTTTTGGGGAGCATATAAGAACATTTAAAAATAAGTTTTGCAAACTGTACCGTGTGACATATCAAATGAAAGGACTTATTGCGAGGATCTGAAATATATTCTTTCATAATTTTAAAATGAATACTTTGAAAGATATTTAAGAAAATTTATGAAAATTTATCTCCGAAACTACTGAGCCTAAAATTTTGAAAAAATACTGAGAATGGTTTTTTACTCATAGATTACAGGATTACCTATAAGAAGTTTATGGTCTTAAAATAACATGATAAATCTATCAATATTGTGCGTACAAACTTCCATTTGCAGTTGGAATGCATCGGAGAACATGTTTTGCAACTACAATGTTAAGTTTGTTCTTGGGCTAAATTCGTCCCAACTCGGAACCCTTCATTGTGCGTAGTCAGACACGCACGTGGCCGGTTTAAAAAAAATCGAGTTATCTTTTTTATATGTACGCACATATAAAAAAGATAACTCGATTTTTTGTGACTAATACCTATTTTTCTTTCTTTCTTAAAGTAAAACGTTTTAAAGGTATAACTGGAATCTCACCTCAATCATATGTATAATAGAGGCGAGAATCCCTTAGAGTTATAAAAACGAGCGGCCCACCCCCGCCCCTGCTTCAAATGGGTGCAGGCTATATGTCAAATCATCGCGATTTCTGTACTATTTCTTCTTAGAAAAATAATATTATATTTATTATACACATAAAATACAATTATAAACCGGTATACAATTAAATTATCTACATGGTCCTGAAAACTGCTTGAAGATTGTTCGTGATAGGGCGGGATTTCAACACAAAACAAACACAAAGTTACCGGTAATAGAGTACTTATATTACTTTTCCCACAGGTTTACATAAACTCGCACATAGAACAGTTCACAGTAACTATAAACAATTGAAACTAGCGTAACTAAAGGACTTTAAAATGACTAAACCGATTTTGGCGGGAACGCCCGAGCGATTAGGCATACGTCCGCACGCACTGATCATCCGACGGCGCTTCTTAGACTGCACGCCGCGGCGGCGCGTGATGTCCCTACCCGTCGGCTGGCGAGCGCGCGAACAAAAAGGCGGCCCCGTGCATGCGTGCAAGGCAAGCATGATCGACGATACTTCAGTGGCGCGGGGATGGCATTTCTCTTCGTGATTCTAAACTTAAAACTAGTATTTTTATTTACATGAGGCGAGTGAGTTGCCTACAAAGATTCTTTTTACTACTTCTGCAAGTTGTTTTAACTTATACTTCTTAAATTTTTCTGTATACTGTATTTATAGCTGTTACAGCTGTAACTTTTTTCTTTCCCATTGCGGAGGTATTTCAGTAAACCAGCTCAAGGGTTGATTTGTAGGTATATAACTTACATAAATACCTATAATGTTCTACACAACGAACACATTACATAAATGTATGTCGCAGTTACCTGTAGTTTTACGAACATGTTCAAATCAGATGCATAAGCATCTGATTTGGAGGTCAAAACGGGACAATAATGTACCAGACATTTTCGTTATGAGACAGTTTTTTTCAGAGGTTTTTATTAATCCTCATACCTTTTCCCCGAACCTAACTTCCGCTTGCAAACCGCTCTTTCCTCTCGTAAAATTAATGTCAATGCTAACAAGGATTGATTTGCCTTCATCGCTTCATCATGTGAAATCTAATACCGTCATTAACAAAATATCTCTACCTATAGGTACCTTAGAGAAATATACCTACCCCCGACAGATGACAAAAAAAATCTCTCTTTTTACACACAATGCTTCCTTACTGTATGTGTAAAGAACAGAACGTGGAACGTGGTGACGTTCCTATGTTAGTTTAGGCTGTGTGTACACAAACAGTGTCCAGTTTAGTTAATCACAGGATAAAGGTAGATTTATGTGGTCAAATACCCTGACTTAATACCCATAGAAGACCGGCTAGAGGTATGCGGAAGGCGTCGCTGTCATTTCGAAAGGAAATACAGAAAAAATAAATGAATTCGTTGTTGATACACCTTCTTTTTTTTTTGTGGGTGGGAAATTATCTAATAACTTCTCCCGCTCTGGGCGGAGCGCGAGGGCGTGTCAGACTTTTACTGACTAAAACCCACCCGCGTTCCTTCCGTTGCCTGTGTGCCGGGGCCACGATATCCCTTTCGGACAACTCACAACCCTGGCAGGCATTGGCCCTAAAGGACCCCGTCAGTTGGTGCTGACATCTCCTTGAGGCGCGTGTGGAACACAACGCGCCGTCGACCCGGGCCTGGTCCTTATCGGACGGCGAGCTACCCATCGCTCACCGTCCGCAAGCCCGCTTGTTGATACATCTAAGGCCTTCGTCCAAGACGCTAATCAAAAGGAACTAGGAAAGCCAATTCTACTAATTAAAAAACTTTAATATTCAAGTCGAAATCTCATTAAATGTCAAAAATTTTGCGAAATTAAAAGTTTTTTTGTCACATTGGGATTGAGATTAGATTTAGACCGTTCTTAAAATTACGGGAGCTGCTCCTCGGGAGTTACAAACTCAAATAACCAATGAGTAGCCAGAATGTCACAGCACTAGTATTTCAAATACGTACGCGAGGAGACTCACTAACGCGTTATTAACTAGTTTGTGATGGTTGAGTCGGCTCCTCATTGGTGATTTGAGTTTGTTAGTGCTCATACACACGAAAGGCACGCGTTAACAGAGGTACGACGGCTGCAGTTGCCTCTGCCGTTGACGCGTGCCGCTCGTGTGTATGAGCACTAACTAACTAGGTACTTTTGTGTAGTGTCGTGAACGACGGGCCTACATATTCGGTGGCTATTCTTTTGTTAATTTAGATATTTGTGAATGCTCTACTACTTTATGTAGTCCGCATAGGAGCCTAATAAACTTCCTTGGTCAGCAATCTAATTGCAAAGCAGAGATGAAAGAAAACTAACGCTGACATATTAATTCCATACGTGTATTTCTCAATACCTTCGAATGGGTTATCCTAGATGACAAAGATATTTATTAATTTAATATCATCAAATTTTGTCTAGTTTTATGTAATTTAATATCATTTCTTGATTATATGTGTAATTACTAATAGATATTGACCGATAACTTGTATGTTTGGTGCAAACTGTAAATATAAGTTGGTTATTAATAAAAAGAAAAACCGGCCAAGTGCGTGCCCCGCACAATGAAGGGATCCGTAGTTGGGATGAATTTATTTTATTTTTATATTTGAGTTCATTGAATGAAAGGTAAATTGCGGTTTACGATTTATGACGTATCAAAAAAACTGCTTACTAGATCTCGTTCAAACCAATTTTTGGTGGAAGTTTACATGGTAATGTACATCATATATTTTGTTTAGTTTTATCATTCTCTTATTTTAGAAGTTACAGGGCACACATTTTACCACTTTGGAAGTGTCTCTCGCGCAAACTATTCAGTTTAGAAAAAAATGATATTAGAAACCTCAATATCATTTTTGAAGACCAATCCATAGATAACCCACAAGTAAGGGTTTTATGAAAAAAAAAAATTGAGTTTCTGTTCTAAGTATATCCCCAATTTTTTTTGTTTTTTTTCTATTTTTGTGTAAAAATCTTAATGCGGTTCACAGAATACATCTACTCACCAAGTTCCAACGGCTGTGACATACGGACGGACAGACAGACAGACATGACGAATCAATAAGGGTTCCGTTTTTTGCCATTTGGCTAAGGAACCCTAAAAAAAACAAATGATGTACCAAAATAGACCGAAGTAAGCAAGATTCAACTTTATCTGGGGTTAGTATAGAATGTAGTGTTAAAAATTTATTCGACAGCTCCCATCCCCGCTAAATCACGAATCATTCACCATGATAGAGCTAAATTAATATTTTTCCGTGCTACCACGAAGAAGAAAATATGAATCTTATATTAAAATCACCTAGCCACATCAGACGCCTGTCCTACAAAATATGGATCTCTATCACATATCTATAGCTGCCCAAATATCGTTAGTCCTTCCCTTTATGTTAATTTTAGGCGCGGTCCTCCTACGTAGATATAGCGACCTTTCTAAGTCAACAACAAAATTTGATGGCTTCTCCTTGCTGCTGTATAAATAATAACAAGTAAGTCAGGATTTGTCTACCTAAGTCTGTTTTGATGTGAATATTTTAGAAAATTCCTTTTATTTTTGTGCTCTGGTACAAATTTGTCTTTTTATTATACGCGTTGGTGACATAAAGGGTTATTAAACATAATCAGCCTATAATGTTCCCACTGCTGGGACACAGGCCTTCTCTCTGTGAAAGGGAAAGAGCCGTAATCCTCCACGCAGGCCCAGTGCGGGTTGGTAAATGTCACGTCTTGGAATTTTTGGTTCTAGGACATGCCGGTTTCCTCACGATGTTTTCCTTCACCGTTTTGAGAGCAGTGGTGATGAAATAATTTAAACAAAGTAAAGCGCCTCTCTGGGCTCGAACCTTCGACGTAGAACTCGTAAGTTGCGGCCGTTACCACTGGGCCAGCGCTGCTCAAAGGGTTATTAACAGGACCACATAATCTTTGTGGGAACATAGATACCTAATAACCAGTTTTTATACTTATAATAGAAATGTGAAAGAAACTCTGTTAAGCCATTAAAGAGGGAAGAGGTAACAGACAGCTGTTACCTCTTCCCTCTTTAACGGCACATCAGATTTCAATGAGAAATGGCACATATTTAGACCATGAATACTTGTTATCCCGATATTACGTTCCCATGGAGTAATTTCCGAGGACGAAACTGCGGGTAAAAACTAGTAAAATTAAAAAAAAAAAAAAAACAAAAAAAAAAAATCACATAAACCTACAAGGGCACTTATGAAACGTCAGAAGCTAGGTGCACGGTTCCAATTGTTCGTTTCCTATGGAGAAGAGCCGGCAAGAAACTCCACGGTAACTCTTTTAAAAATAAATGGTTTTTACAATTTTTCCAAATTACAGTGTTAAAAGCTTCGATCAACTATACAGGTATGAGAGGACAGTGTAGGCCCATCAACATGTACCAGGTACTTAGCAAAATATAAAATGGTCCACAGATCTACAGTCTGTTATGTCTACAATGTTCTCCCATTCACAAAATTTAAAAGAAAATAATCTATATAAAAGATAAATAAAATAATAAAAATAAAAACCAATTTAAAGTACCTACACAACATGTAAACGATAACCCTATCTGTGACTATGAAAGTAAATGGCAATATGTGTGTTTTAGGATAAATATCTGCCGCAAGTGGGTCTACTACTTACCCTTTAGGGTAATACAGACGTCACGTTATGTTATGTACTGACCTAGGCATGAGTAGGTGTTGGTTTTGCCCACCACATCTATATTAATATTATAAAGAGGTAAAATGTTTGTTTGCAACTTTGTATGTAGGGTAACCTCCGGAACTACCAGTCAGATTTGCAAAAATCTTTTTGCAATGGATAGCCCAATTCTTGAAGGTTATAGGCTCGCGGACAGAAGCTAGTGTGTCATAAATGAAACGAAACAAAAAGGAAACAATTTGTAATGGCTATTTACGGGTATAGATAGCAGCATTCTCCTGAATGCTATACCTAATAACGACAAATTGCGTTCAAAATAATAGGTATATATATGGTTTCCTAATTTAAACGTATATTTAATTAAAACATTGAAAAAAAAACCAGGTATAAATACAGTTTGCGTCAAATTTTGAAACTGGGACCCGTAGTTTAGAAACACGTGTACTCAACCATTAAAATATCTACAGTGTCATATTAAATAAGCTAGCAAAACTCCGCAGACGTGACGGATATATCTAAACATAATCAAATAAATAAAGACTAGGTTTTTTTTTTGGGGTCTTCAGCCGCATTTTGTTTAGTCACTTGAATTATCCGTTTTTCTTTGTGTAAACTTCACAGACGCGATACCGCAATACGATAAAAAAAAAAACAAAAAAAAAAAAGATTTTCTCAACTCAACTTCAAGTAACAAAACCATCAGCGGTCAAAGACCCCAAAAAAAATCATCAAAATACTTTTTATTTTGTCGTATTTAGATTTTGATAAACATCACGTCTACGGAGTTTCACTAGCAATAATTAAATTTGACCCATATATTTGACCTTGTATACTTATTAGACCTTAATTTTATTTGACCTTGTATACTTATTAGTCTAAAGTTCCCGTTTACCTAAAAGTTCAAAACTCCCAATACCTACTTAATTCTTCTTTGATGAATCATACGGCTCTAGTCAAATGGAGGGGGGCAGACAACAAACTCTTCGGTTTTCATGCACCAAAAGATTTGTTGTATCTACCTGCATATTGCTTAAAATCTACTTATGCTTACTAAATAATCGTGTTTCACACTCGAACTGCTATGTAGGTACACCATTCAAGTATCTACCAAAATGTAAAGTATTATTATATTAATACGTGAAGCAATAACTTTGTACCCCTTTTTACGAAAATTACGCGGACGGAGGAGTATGAAATTTGGCGCAGTTAAAGTTTATAATGGAGAAGGAGTGCAGAAAGCTAATATTTTTATATATAATATACATTAGAAATAAATTAAATTTATAAAAAAAACATTACACACACTACCATGCGTTTGACACAAGATGGCTACCTTAGAATCTTGACATTTAAATGAATTGTGGTCGAATTTCGACCTCTGGTCGGCCACTAGTGTGAATAAATAAGCTTCTACTGCCCGCGACTTTGTCCGTAATTTCTTGTTATACCTTCCCATCGAGTCGCGTCGCATCGCCTGCCCGCGGTATTACTTCGTTCTCACTTAGAGTTCTTTCTGACTTTTATTCTTTTTGGGGCCTTCCTAAGGCTTCCCAAGGGTCGTAGCGTGATGTTACATAGCCTATAACCTTCCTCAAGAATTGGGCTATGAAATGCAACAAATTTCATATGCGACTCATAGGTCCAGAGATTAGCAGGTTCAAACAAACAAACAAACTAAACAAAAAAACTGTTCATCTTTATTATTAGTATGAACCGTCAAAATGACAGGCAATGAAGTAAGCCGACTGCACGAAATTAGGGCAGGAGTTCCTCAAGGCAGCCTGATGGGCTCTTTACCTTTCTACACATCTGATCTCCCTGTGTCCGAAGGAGTAGTCTTAGGCACATTTTTTCGAATCGAATACTAGAAGTAAATACCTACACCAAAAATAAAAATATTTTCTACAATCATTTATGAAAATATAATATATAGATTTCACGCATGCTTCCACGCTTGCGCCGCGCAAGCTTCCTCTACCAAATTAAAACAGTTTTCAAAATCGGTCCACAGTTAACGAAAATATCGATGAAAATACATTTAAAAAAATACATACAGACGAACATATAACCTCCTCCTTTTTTAAAGTCAGTTAAAAATGTAAACTAGTCTTCCCTTTTACATAATCATCTAAAAATTAGTCTCTCTCAACCTAGACAGCGCACCGGTTTGAACAACATCTTGAACTGATTGTGTCTCCATATATCACGGGGCCCGTATCGGGGGCCCACACCTCAGCTAATTATGCGGCCCATGCTGCCCCTGGGGCCAAGAGTGACAGCGGTCTGACACGCGTTGGGTCCGTAAAATACATAAATTTAATTATACCTTAGTAATGATTTATATTTGCATTATCTGTTTATTTTTAGGACTGTTCTTTGGGGTAGGGTGTAATAATTGGATTTATTATTTTTGGGCTGTCTGGGCCGGATATAATAAACCATCTGGGTGCTATTTTAGGCGGTAGTGTCTAGAAAATATAGGCTGAAATAAACGTTATGTCGTTTTCATATATTAACTAGTGGTCGCGCTGTGGTCGAAATTCGACCATAATTCATTTTAATTTTAAGTTTGATAGGATAGTTCATACTAATTCCATGTATAGTACATACTAATTCCATGCTGCCATGCCATTATTTTAAGGTATCTTTAACCATAAACAAAAGAGTGTGTATGTGTCAAACGTATGGTAGTGTGTGTAATGTTTTTTTATTATTAATTCAATTTATTTCTAATGCATCTAAACTTTTATTATTATAAAGATTTTTGTTTTTTTGTTTCTTCCTTTGTTTGTTTGTTTTTACGCTGTCACGTTAAAACGACTGAACGGATTGGAATGAAATTTGGTACATGGGTAGACCATGACCTGGAGATGGAGACTTATGCGGATGAAACCACGTGGCGCAGCTAGTATTATATAAAAAAAATATTAGCTTTCCTTTCCTTCTCCATATAAACTTTAACTGCGCCAAATTTCATACTCCTCCGTCCGCGTAATTTTCGTAAAAAGTGGTACAAAGTTGTTGCTTCACGTATTCATATAAAGTGAATTGTGCGATCAGATCTTTGGAAAAATCAATCTCAAACATAATTTCTTTCAGTAAAGTGTTCATAGTTATTTCTTTTATAAAACTGATGACCGCCCTTTTCACATCTACTTGGTATATATTGTAACAGCGAATTAATTTTTACTCCTCATATTATAATATTTTTTTGATTCAGTTAGGTCCTAAAGAAGTAGGTAGAGACTTTAAAAAAAATGCATTAAAAATCTAAATTAAAAGTGAAATTTCGCGGGTAAAAAGCTAGTAAGGGACATTATCCAACTCACACTTGGCCATTTTTAAGTTAATTACATTTTCACTATGGCTCCCACAGGAGTGCACTCCTATCGTTAATCTGACACTATGACATGTATTTTAACTACTCAATTAAACAAGCTAGCTCCCTTGTCAATTGAACCTTTGAGCCTTAGTAATTAGTTGAGAGGTCTGGACTTAATATATGTATGGGATGTAGCTGTGTGACTAGGGTAGTCTCGAAATTGTAAGGATGATGTCAACCTGACAAATTACTTGAGTAATTTATGGTTTTGCTGGTGGAGATAGTTTTAAAATTCATTGTTGATTGAATTCATAATGTACGAGTATAATATTACCACAGAAATTGTATCAGCTTGTAATATTGTCATTCTTTTAACCTTTTCGAGCCCTGATCGCCGACTTATCTTAACGAAAATGCGATTTTATCGACATAGTTTTAAAATATCGTTTACGAAAAGAAACACTTTTTCATAATAATGTCGCTTAAGATAAGTCGGTGGCGGTCAGGGCTCGTATAGAGAAGTAATGAATCTTAGTCACCACGGTTCGTGCATGCTTTTGATTTTAAATGAACTGATTTTTCTTTTTTAATAATAGGTATAATATCTCAAAATTACATTTAAATTAGATGGAGATTACTCATTTTTCAGAGCTTTTTATGTAGAACATGTTGAACTGTTAACTACATTTAACATGAACAAGAATGCTTTCCCATGAGATTGTCTGATCAGGATTACACCATGTTTAATGCAAATAAATTATTTTGATTTGATTAAATTTATTTATGCCCTGTATTCATGGCAACACTGCATGCACTAGGATTTTTGTGTGGTTGGCTATGAACACCAGGCATTTAGTGCTGGCTAAAATAAATCATAAAATCACATTCAAGTTTTGGATCAGTCCATTACATTTAAAACGATTACTAACCGATCTGCCTACATCCCTAGAAGAAATTTTTTATCGGTCATAAATATCGGAGTTCACCACAAGCACGTTGAAATGTGAATATATGTAAGTCTAAGTTGAAACATGAACTTATCTCCGTTTTAAAATAGTGACAGGGCGCTAAGTTATGGACAACTTACAAGTTTCTCTACTAAGTTGAGATCGTACATACATACTTACTGAAGTTTGTCGAGATATTTTTAGAGCTTGATGCTTGGCATAATCTTTTTATATTTGTCTTCTTATATAAGTTGCGAACTCTATGATTTCTCTAGTATTGTGGGTGCGTTTTCAGATGCAAATATTGAATGAATAAATACTTATTTTATATCATTGGGAGTCAGATAAATACGTCGTTCAAAGGTACTTTTTATGTGCCTAATTGAAATTATTCGACTTTGACTTTGACAGTCAAAACTGTGAATTCGTCGAAAAAAATAGCGTCCAACCGTTGGCCGCTAAATGTAAACACTAAAACAGCAGTATGTCGTGGCACGAGTGTAAAACATAGCTGTCACGCACTCCAGCTAGAATCAATTCTATTTTCTTGTTAATTTTTGACGTTCAAAAGTGTCTTTTATGTGCCTATTTGAAATAAACGATTTGACTTTGAATTTTGTGCTAGGGCCACTGACAGTTACTTGGCACCGTTATTCACTTATAGACATTTGCAATACCGGAGGCATCAAATCAATGACCGAAACAAAGGAACGTTCCCAACCCAAAGACAAAGGTGAAATGTTTGATGTGCCCACACTGATACCCTTCACACCGGATCACGTCAACGCTGCTTGGTGGCAGTATGTCCCCGGACAACCTCCTTCACAAAGAGCTCAACTGAACTAAGTACTCGTAAGTCTATTCCAAAATTATCTGACGAAAATGTAAACAAATGAATCAGAAAACGTACCTGTGGATGCCAATTTGAAGTGCCACTTACAAAATTTGAGTGCTTTGATTTTATCAGTTGAATAGTTAAACCCGAAATTCTAATATTAAATCACCTTACAGATGGTTTTTGTCAAATTTCCTCGATGATTTTTGAATTATACTTAATTTAATTCTTGTTTGAGTAACAAGAATTGTTGGAAGAAGAGGTGAGACATAAAGTAGAAACCTAAACACAGTTTAACGTGTCCCAAAACTTTCTTTAGTGAGTGATTGCGTACGAATTTAGATTCGTTTACAGTTTTGCCAGATACTTTACGAACATACCATACTATGGTAAAGTCAGCCCGAGAAGTTATCAATCACCACTACCAACTTACAGATTGGCTAATCATTTTACCACGAAAACCAACAATTCTGATATTTTTGTGTTGTATCGGCACGAAATGTACCAACAAATAAAATATCATTCTAGCCATTGAATGAATAAATAATAATAGGTACCCGCCTATTATTGTCCCACTGTAGGGCTCTATGGGAAACTGGCAAAGGCCTCTTCTCATATAGATGCGGCACGAGAATTGATCACCACGTTTGCTCAAGACGGGTTGGTGATTTCAGAATTATATCAAATACTTAAACAGCGTGTAACAAAATCCCTGTCCGATCCGTGAGGGTGTTGTTAAGAATCATACTGAGAGTCTATTTATGTTCTAAAGTTCTGGAAAAAAAAAAAAAAAATTGCCGCTTTTTTTTTCAATGGGGATTTTACCGGATTATTACATGGGGTGCGGGCGGCCGTCTTTTAGCGGGTGTCTATAAGCCAAAACTTCGAATGCTAATTCATAATGCAATTGGTGTAATGTTGGTACGAAAAAAGTGAATTTTTAATATCAAAAATCAATTATTTTTATACAAAAATAAACGAAACAGTTTTTTTTTGGTAATGTTATTGTGGTACCTATGCACCTCCTTTTGGAGCGGACAGGGTTTTTGTTATGTGCTGTATAAGTCCAGCGTGGTAATTGTGTTAAACATAAATTGCTAAATGATGGCAATTCCTTTCATTTTGACAGTTCAGTAGCGTTCATTGCGTTATTTACTTTGTTGAGGAGACGAGTTCTTCAAACCTATGAAGCAATGGATTAGGCATTTATTTCAAAACCCTTGGATTGTGGTTGAAGGTGTGTCACGCAATTAATGTGCTGGTTTCCTCCATGATGTTTTTCCTCCACCGATGTCAGAATGTCCAAGACAAGCTCGGAATGTACAATCTTATATATAATATACATCTAACACTAAAATATACAAATTATGTACAAGTATACAGAGGAAAAAAAATAAAGGAAGAGCTATTGAGAGAGATTACTTGTCACTGGGAAAAGGCTGGCCCAAAAGGCTGGCAGCATAGGAAAGTACATATGAATTAAAAACCTCACCTTAGTCAATATTCTGTATTAGCCCGGGTAAACACGGGCGATTTATTCCTGCGGCGATTAATTTTGGCACACTGGGTTTTCAACGTTCTGCTCAGCGCCTAGAGTTGAAAATACAACCGTGTGTCTTTTTGACGCGCTGGGATACACTCTGTTGGATTCTCATCGCTCGGCTCAACACCGACAGTTGAAAATCCAATACGCGATAAAATCCCGCCGCGATATTTTTACGTCCATGCGAATGTGGACTTATTCTTACCACAAAAACCGAGCCCCGATCGATAAGTGCCCCATAACATGACATTATAATATTTGACACCCACTATCCCACGGGTAACTGATAGTTGATACAGTGAATTTTAAGTGTGCATAATAATATGTTCGGAAGGAGGGAGAAGCTATAAATAATGTAAGATGACACGGAAACGAGATCCCGAAGGGGTTGTGCAACTTTAAGTTTGTATATGTGTGTCGTGTATTGACGCACATAAATGTAAGTGACAGTGGAAAGAGGCCTTTATTCTGTTGTGTGATAAATAAATCTATACTTAAACAGGGTGGCAGGGACATTGAAGCGAAAACTGTTACCATCGATTCCGTGTATGATTCTGAACCCTACGTTGAAAATTTTCGAAGCTTATAAAAAAAAAAAAACAGCTGTTTCATAGAAAAGTACAATACCTACGCGGTCAAAATGTATGGAACACCTGTTTTTTTTTTTATAACCGACGACACATTTCATTGCATGGCGGTACAGAATCATGTTTTTAATTTTTTCTTATTTTCGTCTGTCTGTTCCGGCTTATCTGAAACGCCTGGACCGATTTTGACGGGATTTTCACTTCTAGCTGATTTATTTTTATTTTAGAACAAGCCACGCAGGCGAAGCCACGGGCTACAACTAGTTAAAAATAAACGAAGTGTTTCTTTCTTGTACTCTTAAATGAAATAAAAAAGAGATGGAAACAATTGTAACCTTTGAGGAAACACAAGATTTTTCATACCTACAAACTTTATCACCCTAAAGCTTTCACCCCCATGGATTTGGGGGTTGTAATCTAGGCACGATTATTTCTTACATTATAAGGAAGTAGCTGGGCTCTGCTCTGGTGAAAATAGAGAATGCTCATTTGATAGTACAGGATAGTTCATACTAATTCCATATAAAGTACGTACCTACTAATTCCATGCTGTCATGTCATTATTCTAAGGTAGCCATCTTGTTCTAAACTTTGGGCGACCGCGCTCTGCTTAGGTGAAAATACGGGGAAAACTAAATTTCCCAGTAATGAGACTTAGCTAGATCGATCGATTTTTCGCCCTGGTAAACCCCTATATTCCAACTTTCATTGAAAGCCGTTTGAAAAAAAAAAACTGCTTTTCCATACATTTTGACCGCGTAGGTATTGCACTTTTTTATGAAACAGCAGATTTTTTTTTAATAACCGTGAAAAATTCAAATGCAGGGGTGTTCAGAATCATGTACCGATTCCATGGTATCAGTTTTCACTTCGATGTCCCTGCCACCTTGTATATATATATATATTCAAATATTGAAAGAAAGAAAGAAAAATATTTTATTTGGGACACGCACAGGAAATACAAACAGTAAGTAGGTAATAACAAAAATACAAAAAAAAAACAAAAAAAAATAATTATAAAGACCTGTGCGAGGCCAAAAAGGCTCCTATCTCAGCATAATGCGGCGATATTTAAAAAATAAATACCGCAGCGCTGGTATTCTGATAGGGCCCACTGTGTGTGTGGTATGCAGCTTGTTCGTATCGATTACTTGGTTAATAAAAATTATACCATCTCCTTTTCTAAAATAAACTAAAATCTGATATTGTTCTCTATGTTGTTAGAAAAAAGAGAAAAATATACATCAATTTTCTATAGTTTTATTTTACTTAAATCGACTACAGTATAATGTTTCGATAATACAAGTAAACCTTAGATTTCTTTCAAAGCTTTATACACGTCTTGTTCAGCTGTGTTAAAAAATGTTAAGACCTTGTTTTTCTGTATCTAGTAAATGTTTTTGTGTAAAGAAAGTAGGTAAGTGTTCGAGTTCTTTTATGGCGTCAGTTTTTGAACAAAACAAGGTATTTTTACGATAACAAAATAAAGCGGAAGGAACTTGGCTCCACTTTGTAATACGATACTTAAGTTTTTTGCGAATTTATTGTGAGGAACTAACTAACTTGGGACTTAAACATAACTGGCGAAATGTGGGTGTACTATGGGCACACCTCTGCCTAGCCCATCGGGGAAACAAGGTGGGATGGTATGTTATGTGTAGTCTGAGGAAGTACCAATGTCTGTCGTCAAACAGTATTGCTAAGCACATGAGAATTTTCAAACTTGTATTTTAGAAATAAGTCGTAGTAGTGAGATATAAGGACATAGTAATGAGGAATACTTAAGGGCTAATCTTAGACAAAAAATGATCTATGAGGCATTGCTGTAATAGACATGCATAGATAAGTAAAGGCTTGTACACACCAGCGCGACGCGACGGCGCGACGCGACTCGAACAATACAATTTCTAAGAAAACTTGACGGTATAACAATAACCGGTGTCGCGTCGCGCTAGTCTGCACAAAGCTTAACTGTTTAACATCTGTAACCGCCTCTGTGGTCTAGTGGTTAGACTACCCGTCTCAGACCCCGAGGTCCCCGGGTTCGAATCCCAGTGGGGGCAACATTTTCTACTCGGTTTCGTAAGTGGTATGGCTTGTTCTAAGTCCGCCTGGCTAGCTACCACCGCCTTATCTAAGTCTGTCGCTATTACAAAAATGTTAACAGCATTCTTGTGTTTCGGCAGATAGAGGTAAGATAGCCAGTTCCACTGTGGTTTCCGGGTGAAGCTCGCTTCCACCTTAGGCCTGATCATCACTTATCATCAGGGGAGATGAAGACCAGTAAATACCCCGACGTAGATAAAAAATGAAAACTTAGAATTTTATTCAAACTTTCTTCAGTTTGGATATAATTCTAAATTAATCCAACAAAATTAAAAAAATCTTCAGCCCCGTTTACACTAACAAACTATCAAGCAAGCACTCCTCACGATTGGCAAGTATATGGTATAGTGACTCCAAACACAACATAACGGCACAGAACTACTGTGCCTTGTTTACACAGGGACACGCTCCTTGAAAACTTGTGTCAACATTCACTCGCGTTGTCGCCTTAATATTTGATGCTCGGAAAATAAAATCGAAGACGTTGATTTGTTGGTTTAAGCAAATTGGAACGTTGGTCAGTTTGGAGGCTCGTTTGCATAGGAAAGTAAAACTATCTACTCAGCTTTGCCATGTTTCAAGAGACAGCACAAACTAGATGATTTTATGCTGTTTATTATTGCTTCGTATATTGCATCGTCTTGGGGTCGCTTTATTGCATGCTTTACAGGTTTCTAAGCAATTAATAGTGTTTGTTTAGGTTCGCTTCCGTATCGCTTAGTGATGTTAGCACTTGTGAATGGATAGTCTACGGTAGGGTAGTAACTCTACCAATAGCTCATCATCATCATTGCACCCGAAAGACGTCCACTGCTGGACATAGGCCCCCCCCCAAGCACCACCACTTTGATCGGTTCTGTGCTTCCCGTATCCAGCGCATTCCTGCAGCCTTCACAAGGTCCACCATGTGGGAGGCCTTACAACGATACGTCTTCCGGTACGCAGTCGCAACTCCAGACCCTTTCACATCGGCCATCCGTTCTGCGAGCAATCTGCCCTGCACTCTGCCACTTAACTTTGGCAATAGCTGTATGAGCTTAAATGGCAGCAGTCTAGTTCGATCGACAGTGTACTTTACTGTGTGTTTTTTACTTTTCGAACTGGACTGTCCACTCTACCAATGTAAACGCGCTCTTATATACCGTTGATGATTCTAGTAGTATGTTTGTTTATCCTTTTGACATTTTGACACGTGTATGGGTGACCCTTCGCCTTTAGGTACCATAAGGATAGTGCCCCTAGTATTTACTCAACATATTTATTAATTCACGGGTACTAAGTACGATTACCTAGTAAATTATTGTAATGGAACATTGAAGAGCATTTGTGTAAAGAATTGGGTTCCACAATGACCAAAATTCTGTCATACACCAATTACCATTAAACTGTTGTTGACGTTCCACTTTGTTATGAGCTGTCAAATTAGACTAAAATGGCGCCGAAAACACGTGAAGTTGATATGTCAAGTAGTTTGACAGCTGTCATCTTCACTGAATTTTTCATGTGCCTTTATGTATAAGATAACAAAACACTTATTTAAATTAAGTCTCGAACTACAGCAGAACCTCAAAAGCAACAATAAAAATAAGAAATAAAATCATTTCGATGCTTACATCTGTTCTGAAACAACTTTGCCAAAGCCTTCGATTTGCGCTGAAATATTCTGTTGTACTCAAAGTTCTTACAACTCGAACACTTGTGTAGTTATTGAAAGTTTAAACTGTAACAGCTCGCGGAACAAAAGAATCGCTTTTCTCAATATTTAAAGGAGCAGACACATCATTGTAACGAGCCTGCAGCGTTCGTCGAAGAAAGACAAGAAAAAGTTTTGTTGACTTAAAAACTATCAACCTTCGGGGTAATATAAAATGGCAATCGATCACCATGTCTCTTTCATTTTGACAGTTCAGCCACGTTCACTGTGTCATTTACGTTGTTGAGCAGACGAATTTTTCAAACCTATGCAGCAATGGTTTACGAATATGCTTCAAAACTCTTGTAATTGAAAGTATTTTAATTAGGGTGCTGCGTAGTTGATAAAAAAAAAGGTGTAGTAAGGCACGGTTTAGATTTACATTTTTTCCGCGAAATAAAACCAGAAAACTTAAGCATACTTTAAACTATGTGGAACTGAGTATTATAACGTAGATTTGATTGAAAATAACACAATCCGAAAAAGTCTGAATATAATACGTATAAATTTATTATTTTCTTGAATTAGGCAATGTATCACATAATGGGTTACACTACTCTCGTCCTGTGGCGTAATTACGGTGACATTATGTTATGATACCACAGGAATTTGCGGCGCAAATACCTGAGCAGTTGATTTGCTGCAACACACTAATATACAACCTAACCTATGGGGGAGCACAGCTCTATAATAGACTTCCAAAGGATGTCAAAGAAGCGACTTCACTCAGCATATTTAAAAAAAAAATATTCACTTTTATTTACAACGACGAAACAGTATGTTAATAGTGTTGTGATTATTTTTGTTTAAAACGGCATCTTTTAACTTGGGCCACCGCCTTATCTTAGGAATGCAGTGAACTCGTTTCCAATTTTGTTGACAATGATCTTTTAATGTTTTTTGCTTTTGTTTTTCTTCTACCCGTACTGATATAATATATTTAGTAATAGGATTTAATGTTCTCATGTAAGTGACAATTGTCTTAATGAGAATAAAGTTCTTTAAACCGAAGATGGCAGGGACATCGGCGCGAAAACTGATACCATGGATTCAGTACATGATACTGAACCTGCTGAAAAAAAATCAGCTGTTCCATTCATTTTGACCACGTAGGTATTGCACTTTTCTATGAAACAGCTGATTTTTTTTAAGATAACTGATGAACGAAAACAACGCAGGGGGGTTCAGAATCATGTACAGAATCCATGGTGTCTTCGCGTCGATGTCCCTGCCACCCTGTACACAGTCAATCTCAAAAAGATGTGTATAAATCTAATACAAACCAGTACGTACATCTTCTTCAAGCAACATTCTCACCCATTTTAAATATTCTATACAACATTGCAACCATTCTCTGTACGTTTCCCAATGAGAGTTTTCTGAAATAACGTTCACTAGGTGGCAGTACTGAGACGTCAGGTGCAGGCACCTGTCAAAGGTGTCAAAGCACCTTTAATTTCAATAGTCGTGGCTGAACGATGAACGAATGATGAACGTCATCATAAATTTTATATTCATTGTCGAAATACGAAGAAGCGAAGCGAAGCGATAAGGTCGCCCATTGTATATTTTGTAGTGCATAATTATTATTTCTTGTTATGTATTTTTGTGGTGTACAAAAAAGTATATATAAATAATAAATACCTCTTGTCATAGTGGCGCCAACTGGTGTCGAGAATTGTCATAAAAACACTCTTTCCGTCGAATGCCACAACCATACCGCGAAGTCCCCAAGCCCGCCTTTCTGTAACAGGCAGATTTTATTTGGCATCTTGCCCAGCCGCTTGTATTACAAATACTTGTAACGTTATTCATATATTGGACGACACTTAGTTTTTATTGGCTTCTATGAATAGCTATGGGGATTGTCACTTATTAAAGATCTGTGTGGTTTATTTGGCTTTAAAGGTTTGTCGAGATCTATAATGTGTCTTGTGCAAATAAACGTACGCTGTGTACAGACTGACTCAAGAATATCTGACAGACCATCGCTCTGTGAAAATTAATTAAATATAATTATGTAATTATGTTTTAGTCATATTTATTTTTGAAGTATGTATGTATGTATATATTCTCATGTTTTATGTTGTATTTAAACTAGTGAATTGTTTATTTTTTTATTTTACCTATTATGTTTTCTTTACATCTTCATGAAAAAAAAATACATTTTGCGTTGACTCCAAATAAATTGGGATTAGTGCAGGAGAATGATGATGAAGACCTATATCTCTACAAGACGACGTCACAATCCGAAAGAACCCGAGGAAACCCGAATATGCACGAACTAATAGCAACTCATAAACAAGATTAAGTTAGCTACTTAGCTAAAAGCAAGAATTATGACGGTATTATGATTACATTATCATGCTGCTAATGCTGTTCCTTTGTTTACAATTATTATTATCGTGAAACAAAGCGTCGGACGAAATTAGAGAATTTAGCGAATCACTGACTTGCTGTGGCAGTAACCATTCGCACTAAGTGAAGTTTTGGTTGCGGTTGAACGCCAAAAACTTTTTCAATGTGTGAATTTTTATTTATTTCATTGTGTTACTTTAAACAGTCTTAACTTAGGTACTCAATACTTGTACTTAGTACTTACTACTACTACCTACTCATTTAACTTTTTAATACATACTCCATTAAAATCAAAATAAAAATAACACAAAATTTTACCAAGACGTAGATAACTGGGCAATTTTGTAAAAAGATCTTTGAAAACGATATTTATGTCTGTAAGTAGATCTTTCAAGACACTTTAACACGTAAATTTTTTGGTAAATATTTTAAAACAAGATGGCGCCGGCATTTCCTAGTTGACTGTTCCTTGAGAAGAAATGCCGAAACAAACTCAGAGGTGAAGTGTTACTACTAAAATAACAAATCCGTTTTTAAACGAATTAAGCCATATACCTTTACCATTTACCTATATTATTTTTCTATTTATTTTTGTTGTCATTTAGATAGTTACTTGCTACAAAAAACGCTGCGTTCAAAAACCCAGTGCGTCGTCATAGCCTTTGAGCCGTTTTCATTATTAACTAGTTGTCTACATTACCTGATTACTTTCTAAACTGAAAACAGACATTATGATCACTATTATATGCGAAATAGTTTCGCTTTGAGTTTCACACAGAATTAAGTCTGGGATTGAAACGGAATGAGCATAATTACGACGTTAAACTTACATTATGAAATTCACACCATAAAATAATTATGGTTCAGAATACATTTTTATATTATAAGTTTGGAAATAGGACGACACTATGGCCTCTCCACGGGATACCAAACCCTAGGTAAGCAAAGATTTTAGATGAACTATAAACCAATACAGATGTAGTAGGCTTATTTTTAAAGTATTAATATTAATTTTCCGATAAGATAATAAAATATGAACTGAAATCAAATGAAAACTTTTGCACGTTTAATTTATTTAAAACTAGTTGCGCCCCGCGGTTTCACCCGCAAAAGTCTCGATCTTATGTCGTAACTCAAAACATGGTACACCAATAGGTACGCCAAATTTCATCCAAATCCGTTCAGCCGATTTAGTGTGAAAGCGTAACAATCAAACAAACTCACAAAAAAAACAAAATAATAGACGACGTATATAGCAAACGCAGTAACGCAATGCACGCACTGCGTTCGACGCTTGACGTGGCAACACGTCGTGTCTGGTTTTGAAAACAAGTCAATCGTCATTCTGAGGATGCCTCGTTGAGAGGTGAATCACGTGTCGATTTCTTACAGGGTTCTTTATGACTTTTTAATAACAGTTCAGTGGATTAGGTTAGTAAATCTATACGTCGTCTATTGTATTTTATAATGGATTTCCGCAAAGTCACGTCTGAGTCAATTAACTGAACAAACTCACTTACGCATTTATAATATTTATAGTTAGGATATATCGAAATTACTTAGCTGTTTACATTTATATTGGTTCACAGACCAATTTTTTAAGCAGTCCTTCTCCTTTGCAATGTCTCACGTGCCCGTAACTTAACTAACATCCTTCAAACTGAAATATAGCATTAGCGGTAGAAATATCTTCGAGGAAAATATAGGGATAGCAAAAACCTACTTAAAAAAATAGCGGTATTAGGTTTGGCTAACTGCTTAGATTTCTATTGACCTTTCAAAACACAACAGAATATAACAAAAAGATCAAATAACATTTATATCAGCGAACAAAGTTAGATTTACGATCCAACGTCAGAAATATTAAGAATTTTTTCTTACATTTTAATTTTTCATCTGCCCTTCATCATTTTTTACCTGTCCGTGTAGGAGTCAAATGATAATGATTGATCATGGCGAAAGTGAGAAATGGCAACGTGATCATTTATAATAAATCTTTTGACGTGTATATTTTTATTGGGTTTAGTGGTAAAAAGTAGAAAAGCCTGGTTTTATATCTAGAATAAAAATAAAAATGTAAGTAGGCTTTTGTGTCTTTGAAAATGTCAAGGCATATTTTTTTCAATAGGTACCTAAGTATTTTTTTTAAATTATGTCATATTTAAGCCGAGGTTTTTATAATGCTATTTTATCCCTCTAGTAAAGTTAAAACCTTTTCTTAGTCCAAGCCTACAGCGAAAACATCTTTTTTTCAAGAAAAATATCTTAGTCGTATCTCATCTAGTTTTCAAAATAAAAATGGTCAGCATACAAATCTGTCACATATTAATACTATAATTAAACGAGTCATCATCTGCCTAGCCATTTCCCAACATTCCACAGGGGTCGGCTTCCAGTCTAACCGATATGACTGAATATCAGTATTTTACATGGAGTAACTTCTTATCTGACCTCCACAACCCAGATCTCAATAACTGGATGTATTTATGTACTGGATGTTTTTTGTATCGTGTTACCTAGGAAACACGAGACCCCTTAAATACAAACAAGTGCCTACGCTTTCATTTCCCAAATCCAACTTACTTTTAGGGCTAGCTCGCACTGCGAATTTATTCGCGCGATTATATTCATACACGATACTATCGTGTATCGTGTTAACTAGGAAACACAATACCCCTTAAATACAAACAAGTGCCTACGCTTTTATTTCCCAAATCCAACTTACTTTTAGGGCTAGCTCGCACTGCGAATTTTAAATCGACAGTGCGTGTAGCTACATAAGATACCATGTGTTACAGAAATGCGATGAATTTTTTTTTGCGCGATTTTCTTCTATTTCTAAGATTCGCGGAACCGCAATGTATAGAATTTACGAGCTGTTGCTGAAAAACTGTCAAAGCCAATATTTTATATCGAGACATTCATGACCGCTAAGATTTTTATAGTGGCCAATTTTTATGGCTTCTGCTGGGGCACCATACATAATGGATCGCCCGTCATCATCCCTTAAGCTCAGGCTTATAGAATTTCGGAAACCATCGACGAAAGAGAAATTTATACAACGAACCCTATTTTGATAAATCTTCTTTGAAATAAAAGTATTTGTTTGTAGTTTTATAAGATCTAAAAATAAAGAAAAAGAAGTCGAGGAGTGTGTTTTTAAATAATTGTGATTATCTGTATATCTATGATGTGTTTCTATAATATTTTTTTAATAACAAAAACATCAACGCGGATTTTGCATTAACTCGAAGTTTTGGCAAACTTAAACCTTGAAAAACGTAGATTTATACTGAAGTTACATTGTAGCTTGGGTTTTTTTTGTCGGGTCAGCATAAGCTAATCGAAAAGCAACAATGCAATGTCTGATATTTTGCAAGTTAACCAGTGGTTAATCTACACAACTTTAACACGACTCAATAAAAGAGTGAAATAATAATAAGTCTTTAGACTTTGAAACGGAAATACTGCGACCAAAAGAGTGTTTTACTTATAGTTAAATTAATTAAAAGCGTTAACTATGTCATTCAGAGAGTTATAGTTACGAATCGATAACAGTTAACATGTAAATATCGCACTGGGGAAGTGCGATATTTACATGTTAACTGTTATCGGGCCTAGCCCTAGGACATAACGACTACCAACACCACAGTAATGAAAAGTCCCCATCATTGATAAACCATAATATTTGGCCCCCAAACATTATTCATTATTTATTATTCGCAAAAGAAGATCTTGCTATGAGGATTTAAAAAATTCGCATTTTTTGGGTTAAGTCAGTATTCCATTAAGCATGCGATTAGTTCAAATTAAAACTAGTGCGCTCAATATTTCAGTTTAAATTCATCATCCTTGGGTTACAAACAAAACATTAATGAAAGGTTCTCATAACTTTTTACCACCTTAATCCATCCATACCATCAGTTAAAACTAGTGCTATTTCAGTTTAAATTTCATCAACGGCGAGCGAACCATTACAGCGCTCTTTAAATATTTAATACTCATCGAGATACACTTTTGAGTGGATTTTTGTACTTTTAGTGTGATAATTAAGCTGGAAGTCGTTATTTTAAGCTTTTAGAGTGGTTTGGCCCAGACAAAAAAACTGTTCACTTTTTTTTTTATTTTTTTTTTTTTTCCTTGTCTTCTGCCTATTAAAACATCATTGCTTTCGTAGGCCACATGTTTCTAAGTTATGCCTAATTAATTGCATTGCGAAGAGTGAGTCCCGTCAGACTGGCAAGCAAAGGACCAAGCTAACCTAACCTAACGGTCACTACCTAAAGCTCGCCCGTTGCACTTCATGGATTCGATTTCACTATGTTTAATCCTATATTTGATTTAGATAGTATGTGTTATTCGTTTTTTGTGAAAAGAAATAATTAAAATACTAATCAGTATTCTCACACTTTAATAATAACCATTAAAAATCACATCAGGAAGGAGTACTTATTTAAATATTCTCTTTAAAACCCATTTTGAAGAACCTTCATACCAGTTAGTCCTTAAAAAAGAAAAATCACAGAATGACAGTGAAGAAGAACCAAAATAAATTGACGATGCATTCCCCCTTAATTTAGAATTCCCAAGCTCCCTTCCCCCACAAGCTTTTCCTTTGGAATTTAATTACAATTGTAAAAACTTTCAGTTTCTAACAATAAGGAAGTATTTCGTTAAGTAATGCCATGGAGGTTGACTTGGGGGAAACAGATGGGTTGTCACGTGATTGACATTGGAATCTACCTACTTTAGAGTTTGGAGGGAAATAAATTATTTCTTCACATTCCTGAAATGCTTGGACATTTTTTTTATCAAGCTGTGCATTTCTTAGACAACATATTTTTCTATTTAGGTAAATGAACTGGAAATATATTTTAAATGTTTATTAGCAAGCAAGCAAGCAAGCAAGCAAGCAAACAAGCAAGCTAGGTAGGTCCTTCATTACTAAGAAATGTAAACATAGTTTTTTTTTTCTGAATAAGCCCCCGAGGAAGATTTTGGTATGCGAACCTAATGATAAGAATGAAAGAAAAGAAAGAAAGAAAAATAAGTTTATTTGTCACAGAAACACGTGCATAAAAAAATAAAGATAATAAACTCGAGTAGAAAATAAGAAAATAAAACACAATAGACTTTTTCTATAGTTTTGTAACATACCAGGTACTTACTAGTTATATACGTAAAATACATTAGCGTCCGACTATTTTGTTGAAAAGCCAAATTCTATCTTAATTTTAGACGCTTTCGCTCACCTTTTTACATAATCCTTCAAAAATCGTGACTTACTAATGAGCACAGCATCTTTTCCATCAAATATCTATCCATCTTTGAATAAAAGCCAATCAATCATGATTACCCACCCTACGTCACTCAACCATATTCCCCCAACTTGCAATATAATTACCCCATTTCGCCATTATACAAAATTTGCAAAGATTACAAAAACGAAACCGGCTTAGTGCGTGTCGGACGCAATGAAGGGTTCCGTAGTTGGGATGAATATATCCCAAGAACAAACTTAACATTGTTGTTGAAAAACATGGTCTCCCATACATTCCAACTGCAAATCTAAGTTTGTACGCACAATATTGAGAGATTTACCACGTTATTGTAAGACCACAGACTTCTTATAGGTGTTTCTGTAATCTAGAAGTATTGGACAATTTTCTGAATTTTTCCCAAAAATGTTGGCTCAGTAGTTTTGGAATAAGGGACTGGTAAATTTTCATCTATTTTCTTAAATATCTTTTAAAGTATTTATTTTAAAATAATAAAAAGAAGTATTTGAGACCCGCATAGCCCTTTCATTTGATATGTCACACAGTACCCACTGTTTGCAAAACTTAATTTTTTATTTTTCAATTAGCCCCCGAAAAGTGACCCCCATATTCAAAATTCATTTGGGTAACAGACTTTGATATGTGTACCAAATTTCAACTTAATCGGTCCATTAGATTCGGAGCTAATTGACTGTGACAGACGGGCAGACGTGTGAGAGTGATCCTATAAGGGTTCCGTTTTTTCCTTTTGAGGTACGGAACCCTAAAAAGAAAAAAATAGGGTTCCGTAATTGATCTAGAGAGACTTTATTACTAAGCCTACTAGTGTATCTGTCTGTTCGTCCGTTCGTCTGTCTATCACAGGACTATATCTAAGCCAGTTGAAAATTCCACAGAATTCTGTGGAATTTGTAGCCTTCGAATGTGTAAATTGTATTTTTTTTGTGTTACTGTAGCCTCTATCATGGCATAAATTATAAAAATAAGATAAAATATGCTACTTTTGGTGTTACAGAACCCTTAGCACTGGCTTCCAACTCGCCCTAGTCAGTTTTTTTTTCTGGCAACGCAGTTCATTCGCAAAATTAAGCAAACTTTCCGTTGAGCGTTGAAATTAAACTTTTCCATCTACAGTAGAGTGGTGCTGGTGTCCGTTTTTTAATGTGAAACCATGCTTGAAAACTTCTGTTTTACGTAGAGCTGTGGGCTGCGAACTCTATTTATGTCACTCTATTATTTTGTAGAGGTTTCGGGCGAGATCTGTTTAACTAGTTTTGAGGGCACAATTATAAACTGCTGATGATTCATGGACATTGGATTATGAAGAATAATGTAACAGTGGATTGAATTAATCTAGTTGTTTCTAAGTAGAAAATATGGGAACGTGGATGTAGTCAACAGATGGAACATAACATAAAATCACGTCTTCCCCGAAGGTTTAGGCAGCGGTATACCTAATAGTGTCACACGCACAAGTCCACATTCAGGGCTGCTAGGTTCCTGTTCAGGATTAAACGGGAGGAAACGCCTAGGTGTCACCACTGTGTGGATCGCCCGGAGGACACGGTGCAGCATACGGTGGAGGTCTGCCCAGCTTGGGCGGAGCACCGCCGTGTCCTCACGGAGGCGATCGGCGGCGGCGATCTCTCGCGTCCGGCCCTGGTTCAGGCCATGGTCCGGAGCGAGAGTGCATGGGAGGCCGTCACCTCCTTCTGCGAAGCAGTAATGCTCGCGAAGGAGGAGGCGGAGCGCGCGAGGGAGAGGCAAGATTCGTGCCCTCGCGCCCCTAGTCGCCGCAGGAGACGCCCCGGGCGTCGGGAGTCGAGAGCCGACTTCCGGCCACCGTAGGCGCGGGCTTGCGGACGGTGAGCAATGGGTAGCTCGCCGTCCGATAGGGACCGTCGACGGCACGTTGTGTTCCACGCGCGCCTCAAGGAGATGTCAGCTCCAACTGACGGGGTCCGGAAGGGCCAATGCCTGCCGGGGTTGCGGGTTTGTCCGAAAGGGATATCGCGACCCCGGCACACAGGCAACGGAAGGAACACGGGTGGGTTTTAGTCAGTAAAAGTCTGACACGCCCTCCCGCTCCGCCCAGAGCGGGAGAAGTTATTTGATAATTTCCCACACTCAAAAAAAAAAAAAAAAGGGCTGCTACTGAGTAATTCCTGATGGAAAACTCCAATAACATTTTACCCGACCTGGGAATCGACCCAAGAGCTCATCAGTGGAGCTTGCGACCACTACAGTATCGAGGAATATCTTGATATACGAGGCATACGAGGCAAATAAGGATAAACAACAGCGGCTTTTAAAAATTGTATTTGCAGGCAGAAGCGCAAATAGGAAATGAAATGAACTGAAATTATTTATTCTGTAAATACGATATCGGAATTACTTTTGCACGTCATAAAATAACAGGCACTAGAGATTTAAGTGAAATGAAATTAAATGAAATAGTTTATCCTGTAAATAGGATATCGGAATCACTTTTACACGTCATATAAAAAAATATTAAAAATAAGCTAGATGAGGTCGGTGTTTCCTATCTGACTTCTCACACAGTAACATCCTGTTGTAAAATGACAGCAATATTATAATGTGATCTTCAATCCTTTTGCAAATCATAGTAATTACAGTTGAAATATTACCAACGATGAATCGATTTCAAATATTAATGTGAAACACATGCTATTAACAGAGTAGTAATCGCAAGATGCTGCCGTAATTGCTTCGATTCCTACGCAAACAAAATCGATATTTTCGTAGAAACATGCATCAGATTTACAAAATTTTCCATCCTTTTAATAAGCACTGTCTCTCTACTTTTCTTCTGTGCGCTAATAGTTCGAGAGACACTTAGGTATCTATTTACATGTGTCTTAAAATTCAAATGTCAGTATAGGTATATAATTTTGTTTTGTAAACAAAACGCACGTCAACGCAAAATAAAGCTCATTTATTATACATTGCCACGGAACTGAATGGAAGCTAATTTTTCTAAAATTGTATATAGCAAAGTAAAGTTTATGTCAATTGTGTAACGTACGAACTAGATACGCGCTTGTAACTGCGGGAATTACCGAGAATGCGCGAGAATTCTACCGAAAACACACCTGTTATTTGGCTTGTATCTAGTTTGTACGTTACGCTATTGGCATAAAGTTCATTATGCTTTGTACAACAAAAAAAACGCTTCCATTCCGTTCCGCGACAATGTAAATTGAACCTAAAATATACTCAGCGAGCGGTTCCGCTTTCTTCTTCTCTAAATATTATAAAACAAATTCAGTATTCCGTCTAAATGAATGAATGAATGATCATGTCTTTGTAACTCCTTTTACCCCTGTATTTGTGATATGTAATAAATACATTGAGTATCTTCCAAACTGCAGATCGGATTTTGATGCACTTTTCACCATCATTTAGAACATTTTTTCTAATATTATTAGTAGTAGTTGTTAGTAATTGTTAACTTAGATGTAGCACAGAAAGCTCGATGTTTTGACAGGTAACCGTACAAAGCAGGGCGCGCCGCTAGTCGTAAGAAGTCAATGTTTTAAATTGACGGAGTGCAGCTTTTATACGCATAAAAGGTATAATACAATCTCTCCATCTACATACAACAAGCAATCAACAGTCTTAAACATAAGCAACATACGCTGACCCAGTTACAGACAATCAAATTGAATCAAATAGACTCGAACTTCTAACACGATTGTAGTGAATTAGCAATTATAATTGTTGAGCTATGAGGCGAATCTTGTGCTTCATCTAATTACGGGGTAGTTCCAACGCTTGGGTTGGATCTCTCCTTAAATTGTTGTGAATCTTGGGAGGCTGTTTAGCATTTAAGATGGCTTAGTGGAAGTTATGGTGCGGGTTTCTGCATGTGAGATTTGTGTGTGTTTAACCTTTGATACTAGAGAAATAGAGGGTAGTGTATCTAGAGCAACGTTTGACGTAACTGATTATGTTTGAGTATGGCTATTTATTTGACTTCGTTTTTGGGTTTTCTTTCGTGTAAATATTAGATGATGACAAGTCAAGAGGGAAAAAATTGGAAGGGAAACGCCATTTAGGTAATGTCCCCAACAGCTTTGTTACAAGCGACTACCTTATAGTAAATAATCACCAGAGGCGATGAAAAAAATGAAATGAATGTAACGAATAAAAATGCAATACTAGAAACATCGCAGATCCGTGGTCATCAGAGTTGATCAGAGGCAAGAACTGAAATGTCTCATGCGCCTATAGTAACATCGGAACTCATGTCCTATCAGGAGCACAGCAACCCTGTTGGAGGAGACATAAGTAAGGTGATAGTTAGTGCCTCCCATACTATCAACACCCCAAAAAGCATCACATAACCGAACCACGTAACCAGTATTCAAATTCGCTTTCAAACCACACACCCCATAGCACTATTGTCCTTTAAATAAATAAGTTGAGAGCTTCAAGTTTCTCGCCCCAGGCCGACTTCGTGAACCGAAATAGATATATACAGAAGGTCGACTCGATATAACGAGCGAAAACAGGCGCACGCACATTTGGCGCATATCCTGCGTTAGCAATTTTATTTCCAAACATATAACCAAATAATGTGTTATTGGAAAAATTACTTTCATTCTCAGACATAAAGTATGGTTTGCGCTACAACATAATAATGAATGATTTTTTCAATAATATCTACTAGTCGTTCTGAAATCAATTTGATTTAGGTACAGGGAAATAAAAGTGGTATTCATTATCAATTGGAAACAAAGATTTCAATATGGAATACATACGACGTCGATCTCTAACAAATGACAGTCGCGCGTTAGTTCCGATTTTGGCCACGCGCCAAAAGATTCTTGTACGGCTATAGATTGCATACGCACGGCGATCTTAAACTATTCCAAACAAATGCCAGTCGCGAGTGCGCTTGCACTCGCTGTACGTGAAGCGTGTCTATGTTTGCGTGCGTTCTCGCTCGGTGTATGAAGCTAACCTTCTGTAACTATCTATTATGTTGGCGTGTGGGATCCTATTGTTTCACTAACAATTGGTTTAATCTCATATTAAGTGCGATCCGTGATTTCGCCCGAGGATGTACGGAAAGCGTCCTCATTGTATCTTCTTTTGGGTGGGTAGAACTAATTGGTATAGTGAGTTATGGTGTGGTGTGAAATCGCATGGTTTTCTTTAATATATTTCATATATACATAAACTTTTGCCTTTTACTCATGGTGGTAGGCAGGAACTACGCTACTTTCTACGATCCTTACTTTTTTGCTTCTGGTCATACACGCACGCCGGTTGCGAGTACTACGCACCTGAGCTTTCTGAAGAACATCACCAATAAGGTCACTATTGTCCTTTATGGCGTATATGTCCTTTTAAGGCGTACAGTCCCGGCGTTTTTAGTCACATCTGCCTTAACATGATAAACCATCTTCCATTATATTACTTGTGTGTAATCTCACTATATAAAAAAATATGAACTTTTTTTTTCCTTTTAAAGTATAACGGTTGGTGACACTTTATTCACATAAAAATCTAGTCTATTAGCTAATAAGTAATTTAAATATTACTTAAACTGCTAATTAGTAAATATAAAATTAAGAAATGGTCCAATAACGTCTTCTTATTCATTTTATGTTAAGGGGGAGACAGTTCCCTAACGTGTTCCTAAGTCAGCACTTACACTGCAGTTTAGGTTCACTCACACTGCATTAAACTAACTCAAAGGGTCTTACCCTTTTTTTTAAAGAAAATAGATGCATTCAATTAACGTATCCGGTAGAGGTTATTACTATCTCCTTTATTCCAATCATACTTATAAATTATATACTTATTTAAATATTTTTTATAAAAAAACATACCAAAAACATTAAAAATAAAAATAAATTGTGGCCCACCGGTATCGGGAACGGGTATTATTATTATTTTGTATCTATGTATATGGATTTGACCCCGGAACCAACTCTGAACGTGTAGTAAGATTAGGGGGTGGATATGAAAAAGGATAGCAAACAAGGCTTTTGAAGTAAAGCTGGTTTTTACGTGTTACCGTGGAACTGTTGCTTGTCGAAATAAAGTCCAAATAACAAAAGAATATCCTTTTTACGTCCAAACTTCAAAGTCACCTATATATTTTGGGCGTAAAAGGTTCCAACAGAAAATCGAATCGTAAACCTTCAAAACGATCGTAAACCAAAACTGAAGTAACTTAAGTTACTTAAGGATTTCGCAAACATACACTGCAACATTTCTACAAGTAGGATTTGAACTCACGACCCCCTACCAATTTGAAGTTTCGACCATCAGAGTCCTTGCCACATGTATCGAATACTATCAACAACAAATTGTTGAGATCTAAGTGCGTTCCCTAATTCAGCCCGAGGTTGTTTACAAGTTATGTCCCGATCTACGACCTTGTGAGGTTTGGGTTTGAATTAAAGTTATATAGGTACATTAGCTAAAACATGTTGTTTTCAGTTTGAGAGGTCATTTGTCTCATTTTGCACTTAACTAGTTAGGTACTTAGAAAAGTAGTTCAAAAGAGAAATGCGGGATAATTGCGTAACACACAAAAATTACAATTGATCGCAATGGGTTTCATTTTGACAGTTCTTGCGCTATTTCCGTTGTTGAGCTGAAGAATTTTTCAAACTTATGAAGCAATGGATTAGCAATATGCTTAAAAACTCTCGGATTGTGATTAAAAGTGTGTTATGAAATTAAACGCCACAATGCAACATCGAGTGTTGCAGCAACTATATTGTCGATGATGCTGTAACATAAAAGCATATCAATTCAATGAAAGAAGTTAATATAAATTGAGACTACACCATTTTACCTAAAATAGTTAGAAATAACGCTACTTAGGGTGTTATGTCATTGTTAAAAGGCATGATAAATCGTATTCTGTGTTGCGTTGCAAATGTTTGGGCTATCTGGTGTGCGGTGCCACTTTTCAAGACTTTGCTTTGGAAACATTATCAATGTCAGTGACAAAAATAGTGCTCGTAAGTGTCGAACTGAAATATAACATCATTCTCAGTTATCCTGTTTTCATGAAAACAGACTACACACAAAACCCCCTTACTCCCGCCAAACATATAAAAATCTTGAGTCCACAGTTCAGTGAGTACCAATCCCCTGTAGTTATACCTCCAACATATTTCTGCGACCCTGGTACAATCGGTCACGACTGAAATACAAGAAAACTCGTAGGTACCTATCCTGTTTTCATAAATACACTAAACACAAAAATCCCTTTTCCCCGTCAAACATACATATAAAAAAAACCCACAGTTCAATGAGCACCGGATCCACAGTATACCTCCAACATATTTCTGCGACCCTGGTATAATCGGTCACTTTGATCGCCCGTACGAAACGGAATCATAAGATTATTGGATAATAACTTCGGAATACCTATAGAGTTTTCCTTTAGTGAAACTGAAATTTTATGGTTGTGATATTAGTTGGGACGTAGTCTAGGGAATAAGGACGGTTTCGCTGAGGTTAGCGTTTTATTATCGACCTGCTTTTGCCCGTGGCTTCGCCCGCGTGGGGGTTGAAAGGTATCTCACGAGATCGTACTACCGGGATAAAAAGTATCTCATGTCCTAACCCAAGTCATAGTTTACCTGTGTCGTAGAAATCTGTGGAGCCGTTAAGGCGTGAAAAGGTTGTTACCTTTTTGTTCTGTTGACAGACATACTTTCACATTTAAAATATTAAAGTATAGATTTTGGAGACAAAGAGATGGATGATGAAGTTATGGACACGGGAGACATTCAACTTTGTCTCAACGTTTCTTGTCACGCTCTGGTAACCGGTTATGAGGCATTGGGTAGAACTTAACTGAAGGGCAATTCCTGTATTTTTAATAACGTTCGCATTCTAATCTCAGTCTCAATCTGTCAAAATTAACTCTTAACTCTGTTTTTGACACTGATTGTCGCTGGGATGAGATTGCGACTATATTTAAAAAAAAAATATTTACAGGAGTTGTCCTTTTGGTATGTATAACATCTTTCAATTTACTTTACATGGCTGTACCAAACCGGTCACCGGGTACCTCGGTATCTCGTGTCGCTCATATTATAAATAAACGAAATTATTAGTTTGAATGAGAAAAAAACCGGCCAAGTGTGTGTCGGACCACGCACGACGAAGGGTTCCGTAGTTGGGATGAATTTAACCCAAAACAAACTTAACTTTGTAGTTGAAAAAATGCAATGCAAATGTAAGTTGGTAACGCTTGTGGCTTGCTAGATCTCCGTATTTGATATAATTTCAACTTGGTACCTCTACGCGTCTCTGAGAAAATGGGGCATGACAGACTGACAAACAGACGCACAACCAAGTGATCCTATAAGGGTTCCGTTTTTTTTCTTTTGAGGTACGGAACCCTAAAAATTAAAAAAGTTCAGGAAATTTTATATTTTGTTTTATGAAAATAAAAATGAATGAAAAATGGAAATGGTTTATTATTTTAACAAGTAAACCTTAAAAACTAGTGATTCGAGCGTCCTTTTAAGCAAATAAACCTATTTTAGACTCCGCTCTACCGTATCTTGAATAAGTATAATTAACTTGTCTTCTTAAAATGTAGGTACTTTCTAAAGGAAATAATAAAACATTCATATATATAATATTTTTATCATCATTAAATATCGATTCGAAACACATCTGTGTAGTTTCGCCTGCTAATTTAATTTGACCTTAAAGTCGGTGGTATGGACTACCTATCAGGTGTGATGTCTTACTTCACGTCTTGGCTTAAGTTCGGTTTAAACATGCCACGTAAGACAGACAAGTAAGACTTACTACTTACTTAGTCTCTTAAGTACATAGTCATATCTATCTACACCTAGGAAACAAATACTATATCCCTCTAATATAGCCCACATACACAATCACCCGAATATAATCCCAAATCTACTTTAAGAAGCTTACGGTCACAGCGACCAACGCCTAATTCTCTGCGCTACCAAGCAGATATAATCCCGCTTACGGCTAAAGCACCAGGGTAGTCAACAAAATTCAAATTTTCTTACGTTTTTAGCAGGTCAGTATATTGTTGTATATATGTAACAAGTATGTGTTTACAGAATTGGACGTAGTTAAACGGAAATGATCCAACACACCAGAGAACATCCACACTGAGTTAGTTTTGAGATATTCAAGTTTTAAGATCTGTAGTGCTATTCTGTAAAAATCTCACCGTGAAAACTTAGGTGAAGTGAGCTGTCAATAGTGTCAATCCCTAGCATCTGACAGCTCACTTTAAGCTCACTTCACCTAAATTTTCACGGTGAGATTTTTACAGAATCGACCGGCAGATCGTGTTATGTGATCGTATGACCTGCCATACATACGGGTTGGTAACGTATGGTCATAATTTTGGTCATTTGGTAACGTATGGTCAGATTGTTTTTGTGATATTAAAGTTTTAACTACGAAGAGTGTTTTGGTATACATAACTCATTTTCGCCCATAGTGTGGGTTGGATCCTTTCCGCTTAACTACGTCCAATTATAAATCATTAACACCTTAACTAATATTACAAATGCGAAACTGAGTTTGTTTATTACGCTTTCAAGCAAAAACGGCTGAACGGATTTGGAAGAAATTTGGCACATGGGTAGACCATGACCTGGAGAAGGACATTGGCGTCTTTTCATCCTCGAAGTCACGGGCAATACCTAGTCATCAATATAATTATTTGGGGCCAATTTTAACTAAGAGAGTTATATTGAAAGAAAGAAAGAAAAATAGGTTTATTTGTCACAGAAACACGTGCATAAAAAAAAGATAATAAACTCGAGTAGAAAACAAGAAAATAAAACACAATAGATTTAAATACAATAACGAGCACAAAACAGAAATAGTCGGCAGCTGCTGGCACGTCATGACTGTGACAAGAAAGCTTCCACTCAGCATGATGCTGTGCTATGGAGACCTACAGCACAGCGCTGATTTTCAGTGGTCACCCGAAAAAGACGTACGGAAACCAAGTCAGGCTTAAAGAATTATACATAAATATAAAATAAAATAAATAGTACTTACAATATAATGCTACTATACAACCAATAATATGAATAAAATGATTAAATAACATATAAATAATTATCTGCAGGCATCACCGTGCGTGCATAAAACATGTACCATGTAACATGTACATGTGTGATTGATGATTCTAATGATTATAATCAGGAAATACGTCCTTGTGGGGGGGGGGGGGCTACCTTAGCACATCCGCCTTAAAGGTGGACCATGCAAAGAGTTGCTAACAGGGTTGGTATCAAAATAATCGACCAATTTGAATCCCAAATTACTAAAATTTCATCTAAAAGGGAGTTAATGAATAGCTCGTAAATTGGCGCGGAAGCAAAGCGTGATTATTTTAATTTGAAAACAGTTGGCTTTTCGCGAATTTTGTACTACTCGAATATTTAACCTTTGACGGGAAAGAGGGGTGTATAAATACTGAGCACATTCTTTTTTTTGTGTAGATGGACCTGCTTAGTTATTAACGCTTTTTTACTTTACTTAAAAAGATTTTTGTTCTCAGAAGTGAATTTTAAATAATTTTATAGGATTCTTAGAAAAGGTAGACATAAAGCAGTTATCTTATTTCTGTCGGTACACAGCCATTGGTATGTTCAGAAGGCCAATTCTCTTACTTCAAAAACGTTCACATTCAAGTCGCAATCTGTCAAACTTGTTAAAAAAGTTTGATTGTATTTTTGACAGATTGCGAATGCGAACGCTCTTAACAATTACGGGAATTGATCCTCTGTTGTAAAACGCCAGTAAAATTACGGACTAATTTTGTCTAAGTTTTGTAACGAATCAATAGCTTCTATGATAAACAAATGTCACTCCAGTTAGGCAGCATCCATTTTAAATTTTTAATTGAACAGTTTTTCCTCTTCTTACTATTTGCATTACCCTGTATACAGAGTGTGTTCTAAACCAAAATGCGCATTATTCCATAAATTACTACGAACAATTTGTCGTGTGTGTAGGCGGAAGAATCGTCTGTCATTGGACAATCGCTAGTGTCGCGTCATGTTGCATTGTTCTCATTGGCTACTGTCGCGGTGACATATGCAGTGTTTGTGCTGATGTCAAAACTGATTTGTTTGTACGAAACGACTACGTGGAAGATGTTATTGTAATTTATACTGTTGGTTGCCCTAGTAGGTTGGTGTCGCATGGGGAGTCTACGCATGTTGACAAAATAATGACAAAAAAAGCAAGATATGAACTTCAGATTTGTTGACCATCTTCTATTTTGTTAAGTATCTGGTACTTGTTGAAAGACCTACACTGTCCTCCCATACCTATTACCTAACACTGTTATTTGAAAACATTTTAAGAGCCAATTATTTTTAAAAGACTAACCGTGGAGTTTCTTGCCGGCTCTTCTCCATAGGAAACGACCAATCGGAACCGTGCACCTAGCTTCTGACGTTTCATAAGTGCCCTTGTAGGTTTATGTGAAATAAAATATTTTGAATTGATTTTTTTTATCACAACAGATGAGTTATCATTAAGTTTTGACGTCATTTATCGTAGCATTTATTAGATGCCCCTTTAGCACCTTTTCAGATATTTACTGTTAACAGAAAGGTGATGAAATCGGCCCATTGACATACACACAGTCCTCTCTCATTCCCGATTCCATCATACAAAAAGTTTGTTGAAGAAATCAACTATTTCTCATTACATCAAACAGGATTACAGGAACTCACAACCAACCAAATTTAGACCACAAACCTTACTCCAAAATCTCAATCTTGCCTAAAACTGTCGATCATCACAGAGCCTTAGCCTAACAAATCAGTCTAACCCTTTTGGCGGTGCTATCCATCTTGTTTATGGCCCAAAATGGTGGATGCTAATCCCTTTCAGACCAGCGAGTGTCTGTATATAATTCTATCGGTTCACGTTATTTATAGGAACCACAAAATTACTCGCATAAATTGGCGGCTAGTCAAGATTTTGGAATCTGATGCCAAGTGTTGAGGTTATAGGGAGAATATTTTAAAGACTTCAAGTCTTGAGTGGATGGGGTACTTCTAGAAAAGTGTAGGGTTGTCGACCGTATCAGCTCTAACTATCTCATGTGATGGTGTTCAAACGCGAGTATATCAAGTAAACAAAATGTTTTAGTGCCTCGTGACTAAGGTGTAGCGTTTAGAGTCATTTAATAGACATCAAGTCCAATCCAGGACACTGAGGCCCGTATTACAGAACCTCACTCAAAATTCAAACATTACTTAAAACTAGTTTCAACCAATCAGAAGGCTTTAAATGAGTTTGTAGCGGTTACACCGCCACGTACGAACTACGCATCAAAGACTCATATGACGTCATACAAATCCTGCATCGCGCAATTATGGTTTACCGCGCGAACGACATATATAAGACTATCCGACATCAATCGTTGGGCAGATGCTCGCCAGACACGACACCCGTCTGGTGGATGAGTGAACTTTACACCCCGTTCCTTATACCACTAAATTGGTGACCCCGAGTATGAACGTGAACGCAGCCTTCGTGCAATTACTTCAGCGTGACGTCATTATCATCGTCACTTCCGCAAGCTGAAGAGATCGGAAACCATTTTGTTGACGGGCTCATGGCTACAGCTAAGCGTTCGATCTGAGAGAGCAGCACTTCTAGTGGTCATTCTTTCCGGCCATTTCTTGCCGGCTCTTCTCCATAGGAAACGACCAATTGGAACCGCGTGCACTTAGGTTTTGATGTTTTATAAGTGCCCATGTAGGTTTATGTAAAACTAGCTTCCGCCAGTGGCTTCGCCCACGTGATCCTACTAATCCTACTAATATTATAAATGTGAAAGTTTGTATGTTTGGATGTTTGTTACTCAATCACGCAGAAACGGCTAAACGGATTTGGATAAGATTTGGCACACAGATAGTTTATAACCTGAATTAACATATAGGATACTTTTTATCCTAGTAGTAAGTTCTTGTGGGATAATTTTCGACCACCACGTGGGCGAAGCCGCGGGCGAAAGCATAGTATGTTTAGAAATTATGGCCTATGTTACTCAGTGATAATATAACATTCTACAGGTGAAATAAGAACGTAAAGTCGGTTCAGTAGTTTTTGAGTTTATTACGAACAAAAATACAAACATACAAAAATACAAATCTTTTCTCTTTCAAATATTAGTGTTGATAAAATATATTTTTGAAATTGAATTGCAAACATGGCTGACAATTCGTTAGACTAGGTTATCGAAACAAAGCTTGAATTTTGCAAACTATGAAAGTCTTTAATTTCCGTATACCGTTCCATGTTAACTGTGACAACATGGGTCCCCTGATGACCGTTTAATGAACGGCTCAAAGGGGAAGTGGTGATAATTGGAAGTATGTAGGTAAATAGTGGAAGTAAAACCAATTATGTCAAGAGGCCACTCACCTCGGACGCTTTCATGGTCACCTGATATTGATAACACTTCATATATTGGGTTAACTATTCTTTTGGGACTGGCTGTAATAATATTTTCGCCTTCTCAATTCCTATTTGTTTATGATGGTATTTAACCACTTTTGTAAGAAGACTTGAGTATCCTTTATTGTCGGTTTTGAAAGGCAAAGGGCAGACGTATACTTTTAATGTTTTTTTCGGTAGCAGAGGACTTTTTGCATAGTGACGAAAGAATTGATTAATACTTCTTACTACGTGTTGGTGATTTTATGCCCGCTTTCACTGAGACTAGGCGGCACCTAGATGAAAGCCTAAATTAAAGACAAAAATTTACATGATGAATCTACAATTATTCTAGAAAAAAATAAATGTTGCCGGTTTTGTTATTTTTAAATGAAATTAATGACGTTTGAAGTTTGAGCAACGACGAATATCGAAGAAAATTTAAAAAATCATTAAAATAAATCCTTGTGGCTTGGGTCTTGTTATTGGACCTAAACACGTAGCAAACGGTCCCACGGATCCGCCATTTTCGTATGTTCAACCGTCTGCCGAACACTCTGTATATATATACTGGTCACCGGTGTCCGATCAAAAATCGAAATCCACCATAATAAGGCATTTTTGCCCTACTGTTTTGAAATGACAGCCAATTTTTTTTTTTACTGTGCCGGTTGGGTCCATTTATTTTGCAATATCTATCGATGTAGAGGTCCAACAGGCACAAAAGTAGGCAATAAGTTGACACTAAAAGGTTTATCAAACGGGAACTAAAACCTTTAAAAAATATTTGATACGTTTTCTAGAAACATTTAAAAAGTTAAAATTTCTTAAAATACTCTCTTTACTTTCTTTAGGAGTTGTAACAATTTGAATAAGACCCTTTACTTACAAGTAGAAGGAAAATAACAAATAAAATAACAATTTAATGGCGTTTAATTTAAATTGCCTTATTATGGTGGATTTGTCGATAAAATTGATCATTTTGCTTCGCCTTAACGGGTCGGACACCGGTGACCAGACACACTGTCTGGTCACGACGCGAAAACGGTTACCATGGATTCAGTACATGACTCTGACCTCCGAAATATTTATTTCGACATTGGAATTTTTGGTCGGTTATTTAAAAAAAACTGCTTTTCCATACATTTTGACCGCGTACGTATTGCAGTTTTCTATGAAACAGCTGTTTATTTTTTTTATAACTGACGAAAAATTTCAACGCAGGTGCGGGCAGAATCATGTACTAAATCCATGGTAACCGTTTTCGCGTCAATGTCCCTGCCACCCTGTATACAAATATTGCTCATTTAATAGTATGGGATTCTTTCCTAAATAAATAAATCTGACACTAAACTAGGCGTCTTTTACCATAACACAAGGATACGTCACGAGACGTAGCTGTTACTAGGTGCCCTTTTGTCCTATCTCACAAAATGTCAGAAAAATTTATATGAAAGAGCCAGAAGATCTAAAAATGTATTATTTGATCTATCAGAAAAAAATCAAAGCACATGAAACCTGACAAAAGTGTAACGTACAAAGATGTCAAATCAAGCGACTGACAGATGGTTTGATGAGAAATATAAAACAGTCCTATTTCCCCATCCGTCACCTCAAAATTATCTCTTTTCGTGGTAAGAAAGTAAACCTTCAGACCCGTAAATTAAACAAATTAATATTAGCTAAACAAACATCCTGTCTGCCGGAACCGGATTTCAATGTCAACATTCAAAACCGCCCTTTGATCGCTCCAACTTTTCTGAACCGACAAAAGATTTGATAAAGTGCGTGGTGGATACGCCCTTGCCCTCTTTTAGTGCCCTTATTGGTAAAAGTCATAAGAGATAGCGATTGGAGGTATTTTGATGAGCTAGTTTTATTTATTGCTGTAAATATGTCGCTTAGCAACAGTCTTCTGCTGAACCCCCCTTTAACTAACGTCTAGTATTAATGGTAAAAATCAAAGTAGAGTCCGCGTCACCACTGAATTACGGCGGAAAATTGTGGAACAAAATTTTTTTTTAGGCAGTTTGATGCAATGACATAGACACTAGCGCGCGCCGCGTCTATCGGACTTGTGTGGCGCGGACTCAACATAGTAGTATGTACTTTTTTTTTGACGGTCGTAGTTTTTTTTTGAGGTTTTTTTTTTTCGCCAACAGCAACTCTATTGTAAGTTGGTTTGTCTTGATGCAATCCCTTTCATGCCTATCACGCCAACCGCATCTGTCATTCGTAGAATAGCAATTACTAATGACAACAATGTAACTGTCACATATATTATTTATGACGTGCAAGTGACATTCTTAGAGTGGTAAAGTAATTATGAGGTCGATTATACAAGGTGTAGTCATTTGATTGGCTTTTGTTATTTCATCAACCTATGTGGGATAGCGAAATTCGACAGCTCATTTACTTAATCTCTTTACTGTAAATCTGCTATCGAATCTTTTACTCAAGTCTCCACTTGATCAGGTTTTCATATAAACGGAAAGTTAATTGGCTCAGGCGTGACTTTAGATGAGGTATATTTACTAACCTAATCCGCTTAACTGTTCTTAAAGAGTCATAAAGAACTCTGTAATCGACATGTGTTTCACCTCTCAACAAGGTATCCTCAGGATGACGATTGACTTGGTGCGAACCCGGACACGACGTATTGACTTGACGTGACAACACGTACGAGTATTCGTCGTCTGTTGTATTTCATAAAAACACAAGCACGTGTAGTTTTAATTATGTATCTTATCTCAATCTTTTCACTTGCACCATATCTTGGTATTCCAGAGATCTTATACGACGGACGATATTAAAAATGATAAGTATTCAGCGTGCCCTTAATACAGTCTTATTCCTTAAGATTGGGCCAGGATTTGTTAAATTTCTCCCTTTTTTCAAAATGTCATCTTTTATGTAAAGATTTTAGCTGATTTTCTGGCATGGGTAGTCATTAGGTTGGATATTTAGAGGCCCTTTCAATCGCTGGAGGGACGGCTTTTGTTCTTTTTTTTTAGAAATTTCTGTGTGTGTTGGATCTTATTAGGATTTCCTTTGACCGTGACTAAGCTGGGTAAGGGTTTGGCCTTTTATAGTGGCAGCGGGGTGGCGGCAAGACTAAATCCAAAATACAATGAGAGACAAGCGAAGGTACCATCGAAGAACTTCATATCTATACGCCGTAAATACTATTTCTGCTTGCAGTGCTCGGCGGCTATAAAACCGGGGCGGTAACAGATGTGGTCATCGTGTTCACGGGATTTTGTTTTCAAACTGCTTAGATATAGAAAGAAAGAAAGAAAAATAAGTTTATTTGTCACAGAAACAAGTGCATAAAAAAAAAGATGATAAACTCGAGTAGAAAATAAAAAAATGAAACAGAATACATTTGAATACAATAACGAGCACAAAACAGAAATAGTCGGCAGCTGCTGGCACGTCATGACTGTGACAAGAAGGCTTCCACTCAGCATGATGCTGTGCTATGGAGACCCACAGCACAGCGCTGATTTTCAGTGGTCACCCGAAAAATATGATGTTCTTCGATAGTACCTACAATGAGGTTCTAATGAGTAAAAGCAGTGTTAATGATAGCAGCACGGGGTTGCAAAATGAGTGTGAGTTAGAGAAGCCCAATCAACTGCTTGTTTCCATACACCGCTAAAATTTGCGTCAAAACTTAACATTCTCATACATCGACAATTTTGATAATTTCGTTGCCAAAGTCATTAATGATCATTGTGCCTAGATTCGTCTAAGTAGCACACCACCGCTGCCGTCTCCAGATCCGCAGGAACATAATATACAAGATGAATTTTCCAAGTGTGCACACTAATGATGCAGTTTTAGTTTATCAAAATCGTAATCATAACCTAGTTACTGGGTAATATGATAACTATCCAGTTTCGGGCTTCTGACGACCAGTAACGACTGTCAAAGATCCACGAATGACAGACAGCCAGGACAAACGGCTTAACGTGTTTTCCGAGGCACGGAGGAGTCTCGGTATGTTAACATGGTCACCCATCCACAGACCAACCCCGGAAAGCATAGCTTAACCTGATGGATCATACCGTGTGGCTGTTATTACTTAGCCACGAGCCCCTTACCCAGTATAGCAGTAGCTTGAAAAAGAATAGTCTTTTGCTGCAGAATCGCAGTGATAACCGTCAATGTACAAACACCATAACTCCAGAAATTGCTAAATGTACCATCGACGTCGGTGGTACCGGGTGTCGACCACAATTCGACAATTTAATCGCGCTTCGTTAGATAATTCGACGGTAGATTACGTTCTGGAGCTAAGCTATCGGATTTTGTTTCTCATTGTGGTGTTGATATGTCCGTGGTTGAGGTTCTTAATTTCAGGTGGGTCTCATTTGCATGGTTTTATTATAATAGCCACTTTTTGTTCAGTATTTAATTGTATTATGCCAATAGGGTCGCCCCCTATTACAAGAGAATTAAACATAACTAACAAAATGTCTCCCTAATCCTCCGACTACCGGCGTGATGTTATATTATGTTATAACCATCATTCTATACCTTTTAAAGCAATTTCCCCTGTTCTCTCTCGGGACATATATTCGCTAACCGATTTTGATTTGTTAGTTGAATTCCCACACGCTATTTAATTAATTATGTTGCATGCAAGGAGTTGGTTGTGGTTCCTGTTGATTTTGCTCTGGTTCAAACGTCTTTTGAACCAGAGCAAAATCAGGAGGAACCATAGATAGGATCGGTTGTCTTTGGTCTTTGATCTATAGTCAAAACTACAACAGTTTTTTAATTAATGATTGATGAAATCCCAGTGTTTGTCTGTAACGCAACTCATGAAAGGTTGACGCCGATTCCGAGAAAACTCGGTAATCTGTCAAACAAGAAGTTTTTCTCAAACATGCTTGGACATTCGAACATTATTTTGACAACCTTCTTCGAAATAAATCGAATTTGCTGTACTGGTCGAATACATACAATGTTTGTATGAAAATACATATCTGTCGTGTTTAGCGGCCAAATAAATTACTACGAAAACTCATATCTTTCGTGTTATTTAAAAATGGAACGAACTTTTTATTTCAACACATAGCAACCAAGGAGGTCACTTATCAATCGACAGTAATGTACTATACTGGTGAGCCTTCCCCTATTTCACACAGGTACAATGGTCAAAACATTGAGATTTCTGGGCTAAATCTAAGTTAAATATTAATGTTTTATACATAAACGTTTCGCAATTCATGTTCTAAGTGATGGTGAAAACTGCATCAAAGTGCAGTTTAGAAGATCTAAGCGGTGATACAGACTGACATAAAAAGCGATTTCAATATTTAATATAACTAGCGACCCGCCCCTACTTCGAAAGGTTTTTACGACTTGAAAAAACATCGAGATTTTTTAATTATCTATAAGTTTAATATACATGTATTGTACACATAAACCTTCCGGGATACATTCAAAATTGTGTTGAAAAACCTCATCAAAATCTGTTGTGTATTTTAGAAGAACAACGCGGACATACAGACGACCGCGAAAAGCGACTTGGTTTTATAATAAATATGTATAGATTTATGTACCTATAGATATTGATAATACAAGATAACCTTTCTGATCGTTGACGTGAATCAACTTCAAAGGAGTTATGATATACGAAATTTTTGCTTCAACTGGTACAGAAAATTAGTCCTTGGGAACACTTGACTGGTTTTAGGTCAATCGACTGTTCTTTTTGCGCTTTTACCTCTCACATGCACAAATGCTTATTTATGTAGACAATTTTTTTATGTGAGATATAATATAACGCGGTTAATTTTACCAATGAAACTGAACGCGATCAGCACATAAACTACGTTTAAGAGCTGTCAGTGTCATTATTTTCTGTGGAATATTGACAGTTCTTGAACGCGGTTTAGATATGCTTATCACGATCAGTTTCATTGGTGAAATAGATCATAAGTTAGATTTGTTCTCAAATGTCATGATTTCATAAAAACGTCATCTGTCAGTCAATGGAACAAATATAACTTAGAGAGATGTATTAATGATTATAATTCGTTAAATATATAATTGTTATAGTCGCGAATCATATTTTGATCTAGATACAACCTGACATTGAGTTGCAAATTGCAAAAAACATAAGACAATTTGAATTTAGCGGGCTACCACTGCGGCACCACCTTAAGTGTTGGTGCATGTATGATGTGAGTGATTGTGCATGTGTGCATATAAGAGATTTACAGGCTAAGTGTTAGAGTAAAGTGCATATGATTTGTGATTATTATGTTTATACGTTTTTGTTCCATGAAGGAATCGAACCGGTGCAGCGGTGACCAGCCATTGGGACATTCGTTACGTCACTTACAATTTTTTTTAAGTAAAATTTCTCGGTGTTTAAACCTTATTGAGAGAATAGAATCCGAACATTATTTTAAATAGAAACGAGCCATTATAATATGGAAACCGATATTCAGAAATAACCTGTTGTAATAATTTTCCATAAGTACGTACGTAACAGGTAGGTGTCTCATTGCCAACCAGACGTAACTACCACTCATTACATACTTACAATTTGTGATGATATGCAAGTTGTAAATTAAACGTTTTATTGAGGAAAATGGAAGGAAATCTGCATACTTATTATAGAGATAAACGTACGTAGATAATGTTTAATAGCTGAGTCGTCTTATTTATTTATTAAGCATCTTAAGAAAAGGTACTATAAAAAAAAACATTCTTTACGATGTTTTTTTTAATGACCGTTTCAATACTGGACTATCGACCTCTTCTCATACAGACTAGGAATGATCATTGAATACTATACTTGCCTTGTTGTGGCGATTTTCGACTGTCCCATATTTCTATAAAATAGTTATAGATAAATGATCGAAAAAAATTAAAAACGTCTTCACCGCTTGACGTCACCAACTCTGCTTAGCACCAGCCGGTCCGAGCGTTATGTTGTAAACTCTGTCGAGCAACACTAGGCGGCGCTTGTGTTCCGATTACTCAACTCAGTAACGTATTTCCGACATATATTTTTTATTCCACAAGCATTTGAAATTCGATTATTTCTGTATTTATGTTCATTTGTGCTACTCATTTTCATCTGGAATTAAATCAACCGAAATTGTAATTAATCAGTAGTTTATCATGATGACATTAAATTACAAAGTTTCAGTCAATTAATTCATCAAAAGCAGGCATTTATTGGTTTTACATATCAGTGGTTCCGTTTTAAAACATTGATAATATATAAATATTCACGACTGAAAGTGCACCCCAAAGATACTGTAAAAACATTAACTGACAGGGATCATGAAAGACATTTACGTAGCTAATTCTCATAAATAGATCAATAGCCGATTTCAGATTAATTTTACATTAAAGTCCCATAAATGAGCTAAATCGAAAACAAATTAAGATTTAGCACCATAAAAAGAAACAGCTCACAACGAAACATCCGCACACCATCTATGTAGTTCGATCTGACTCAAACTGGCATAAACTGGTTATAACTGCAGTAATCCAGATGCGAACTGGTCATTAAAGCGACGGATATGAGGTATAGGTCTCATCGGGCAGTTAAATGAAATATCGACTGGACGCCGGAATCCATGGATATGGCATTTGATGACTAAAACGGTCTAGATTATGGGTGGATATAAATAAACGTGGGCTTTGGAGTTATGACCTTTTAGAACGAAGATTCTTGAATTAGTTGATTCACAGTTTGCGTGTGATGAAACTAACTTTTGACAAAACCCCGGTGAGACTGGTTTTAGTTTTATTTTTAGAATAAATAAAAAGATAAATATTTTACTTTTATTAGAAAGAAGTAATCGTACCTTTCAAAATACAGTCAGGGAAATATATTTTTAAGCAAATTGACACCCTACGTCAATTTGCAGTTGTGATTTGAATATACGGACAATTTAAGTTGGTAGTTAAAAATTCATTTACCTGACTCTACATAGTTTCACTGTAAATGAGTTTAAAAGTGTAAATGAGTTGTAAACTCCTAACTCTTATCCTCATTTATTTACATCAAATTCACACCATATCATCACAAAAGGACGAACTCCTCAAAACATATAATTTTTTTTTCCGGGGTCATTGTTCCCGTAGCACGGGTCAGTTTGACAAATTATCCACATTCCCGGACCACCATACCCGGATAATAGCAACACTATAAACTTTATTGTGGCGGCTATTTTAGGTTTTGGTATGTTTTGTTTTTGATATTAGGGTTCTGTTAAAGTGAACCAAAGAGTAAGGCTACGGTTTCTTAAAAGAACGTCGGCCGTCACATAGTGTCCACAATTTACCGGCGAGTCTCTGAAACGTAATTTATGAAAGTAAGTTGGTGTTTTTTCCTTGACAGCGTTTTTTGGTACTGTAAAGGCAAACCCCACTGTCATCAAATTCAAAATTCAAAAGTCATTTATTCAAACTAGGCTGAGAATCAGCACTTTTCGAACGTCAAAATTACATAAGACAGTCCTCCAAAACGCCCACCCTTCACCACTTTCTAGTGCGATCATCATTTTCATGACTGGGGCCGTTATGTGGCGTCCACCGGTCTTCTAGGAACCGAACCGGAACTTTAGAGAACCGTAGGCAAGTCCTGAAAAGTGCGGTCGTATTTTTTCTTAGAAAATCGTATTCCGTGAGTTTTTTTATAAGGGTTCCGTACCCGAAGGATGCAAAACAAAACCCTGTTACTAAGCCTCCGCCTTCCGTCCGTCTCTTTGTCAGCGGCTTGTATCTCATGAACCGTAACAGGTGTTCAGTTGAAATTTTCACAGATTGCGTATTACTATTGCCATTATTAAAAAAATATATAAAACTTAAAAAAAGTTAATAAAAAAAAAGCCGAAAAATACACGTTTCTTGTATGAGATCCCCATACAAGAAACTTGTATGTTTCGGCTTTTTTTGCTCGATCTTAATACGACACGGAACGACGTGCGCGAGTTCGACTCGCACTTGGCCGTTTTTTATTATTGATTGTCTCACGTGTGGCCACTATCTAACTTGATGGTAAGCGATGATGCGGTCCACGATTGAGCACCCTTACCTTTTGTTTTATGGAAATCGCTTTTTTTTTTGTAAAATATGTAAGTCTGGACAATTCTTATTTTTTTTTTCAAAGTAGGTAACCTATTCACTCTTGAGTCAATCAATCTGCTTAGCCTTTACCCAACTATGTTGGGGTCGGCTTCCAGTTTAACCGGATGCAGCTAAATACCAGTATTTTACATGGAGCGACTGCCTATCTGACCTCCACAACCCAGTAACTGGGTAATACGATACCTTTTCACTCTTGAGTGATATAGGTAAAAATAAAAAACCCAAAAGATAAACCTATCCATAGCATTTAGACCATTTGCATCTAAATTGTTGCGTATCCAATCGTGTTACACAGATTTTCCAGAAAAAGGGAAGTTGCCGTCGAAAATACGAGACCTAAACAAAGGTATACCAGAATTTCATCTGAGATTGACTACTACACTATTCAAATGGTCGCACATAGTTTATAATACCGGCTTCAAACCCGAGAAAACATAAATAAACTAGACTACAATAAAATCTAACGTGTGTATTGTCTGAAAAGTAATATGAACGAGCTATGTTCGGAATGAAATAACGTTGTTGTATGATAGGCTACACTCAATCACAGTATAAATAAGTAACAGTAATATATCTTCGTAGAAAACGACCGAAACGACCCGCTTCGAAATATCGATTATCGAGTGCGCGGCAGTTACGCACGGACACGGAAGGTTTATCTACCGAGGTCACTGCTGAATATAATACTGTTACTTTATTATACTTTGACTCAATCCATTTCGACGTAACATTGAACAAAACGACGAGACAAAAATTCGGTTAGGTTACGTATTTGATTGACTCGATCAAAATTATAAGTTTGTAAGTCGTGACTTCGAATCCAGGCAGACATGCACTTTACTTTGGTTAATTTATGGAATAGTTCCGGTCGGTATGGTTTTAATACCGATCTTTAGTTTTTGCGCAATTCAGCAAAAACTCATAATCATCTGCGTAGCCTTTTCTCAACTATGTTTGGGTCGGCTTCCAGTCTAACCGGATGTAGCTAAATACCAGTATTTTACATGGAGCGACTGCCTATCACAATTCCTCAAAGATTAAAGACGGAAATTAAAACTAAATATTTTTGCATAACATTGCAATTTCACAATCACATTATAATTTAACATTGCAATTTTCATAATCAACACTGCTCTCAAAACGGTGAAGAAAAACATCGTGAAGAAACCGGCATGTCCTAGAACCAAAAATATCGAAGACATGTGACACAATGGGCCCGCGTGGTGGATTATGGCCCACTCCTTCTCACAGAGTGGAGGTTGTGTCTCAGCAGTGGGTGATAGGCTGAATATGCTATATTTTTGTAGGGCTCCTACCACATCGATCTGAAACCCAGAATTAGGTGAACATAGATGCCAGGATTACCTACAACCAGTAATGTCGGTACATCCCCGTCGTTTGAGGTTGTATTCACGCCTCACTCCCGTTGTGGGATAAGTACGATTTATTACGGCCAGGACGTAATTAAGTATCGCCTTAATCGGGTCCGTTATTTGGCACAAGCTGCCCACTCGGTTAGGCTTGTATAGATGACCACTTTGGGCTTTCCATGAGGTAAATTACCCCTGTTTTATGAAAGCCTGTTTAATGCTGTCAAATCTGAGGATAACTTGATTGGTTTTTTGTCAACCTATCACAGCTGCGGATATGAGATGAGTGGATTTATCAGGCTGTATATTTTTTACCCGTTGGTGCAGTGGTCGCAAGCGTTACTGCTGTGCATGAGGTCCTGAGTTCGATTTGTAAAGTGTTATTGGGTTTTTCCATCGGGAACTTCTGCACGTCTGTGTCTGACCCCCCTGGGGAAAACAAGCGTGATGTTATGTTGTATATTTAATAAATATTACTCACAATTCATTGAGATAAACAAAAGTTGCACGGATTTATCCACCTGCGAAGTTAATCTCCGGTTTTTAAAAGCCTGGTCAAGCTTCTGAGTAGAAATTCTGCCCTGTGATTGGTTTACCAAAATAACAACCAATCATAAGGTTTGCCGTAAGATTGAACAACAGACCCAAAGTCACAAAGAAAACTAAAAATTGTTAAGAAAATTCTAGTCGGAGGGTGTAGTAAAAATCGTTCATGCAATTACCAAACTGTGTCCTAATAAACTTCATTCTTGCTTTTTAATTAAAAATGCAGAAGATCTACCGTCCCAGGAATACATGCAAAGGTAACATCGCGGACACCGGTGGTTGACCACTTTTCGACCTTATTGCCTAAGCAATAAGTAGTACCTCATCATCTCCCTGCCGTTGTCCCATATTAGGTACGTGTGGTCGGCGCAACACGTTTTCTTCTTCCATTCACTCCTGTCTTTCGCCACGATGTCATTCACTTCCTTTTCGTTCATATCATTCCCAGAAGAAAGAAAGAAAGAAAGAAAGAAAGAAAGAAAGAAAAGTTGTTCATTCTGCAAAAACAAAACGCACATTACAATAATATTACATAAAATACAGACATACAAAGTAGCCAAAGGCCTCGTATTCAAGTAATAGAAGTTTGACAATTTTATCTATTGCTTGATGTCAGGGCCAGGGACCAAAGACAATTTCCTCACATGTTCGCCTTCCTTTCAAATAATTAAGTAAAGTCATGGCACAGAGCCTAACAAAAATGCATAAGTTGTACCGTCCCAGCAATCCTAGCAAACGTACTCGGCTAAAACCTTATGGTTTATAGATAGTAAGTAGCTACCTGGAAGTACAGTCAGCCTCAAAACGATGTATATTTATTTATATATACTTTATTGTAAACCAGAAAATACATAGCAAAATAGTAGATTGTTTGCCTAGGGAGCAAAGAATTATTCTAAAGGCGAGAGTTAACAAACTTCTTTTTTTAATTTGACTCGCGCGTGGTTTTTGTTCATACAATGTTCGTGATTGATCTCTTTGGTGACTGTAACTTTTGCTCCCTAGGGATTAAATATCTATTTCGGCCCCTGTTTACGAAGAATAAACTAGTTCTTTTTGAGAAGATGTCATAAAAAATAAATTTAACACTACAAAACATACAATGGGCTGCCTTATCGCTTTCGTATAGATCGACAAGAATTCATTTAATTGTAAACAATATTATTTTCTTCCATATTATTGTGTCAATATGCAGCCGCAAAACTTGATCGATATTGTTATCGACACTATATTATAAAGAGAAAAGATTTGTATTTTTGTTTGTAATTAATAAAATCAAAAACAACTGGACCGATTAAAAAAAATTCTTTCACCAATAGAACGCTATATTATCTGAGTAACATAGGTTATAATGATATCACGCATGCGAAGCTGCTAGCGGAAGCTAGTTTAATATAACGATGTTACCTAGGTACTTAAGTGTAATTTTAGATACATACTTTATTGATATTTGTACGCCGTCAACGGCAAAATATTGTGACTTTAAAACATATTTTATTAAGAACACCTATTTTTATAAATACTTACTTTGACTTTGAAAAGCATTGGGCTCTTAATTGTAGTTACTCAGTATTATGGATCAAAAATTGTAGACAATCAAATCAGTTCTTGTCGATGTATACCTAGAATAGAGAAAGAAAGAAAAACTACATTTATTTGGACACAGTTCGTCAAACAAATAACAAAAAAAAAAGTGAAAATAATGTTTTAACAACAATTAAAGTGTGTGCCTCACCACTGCGCCAAAAACCTACATATCCTTTTGAGGCCGACTGTACCTACTCGGCTGAAACTCCATAGTTTATAGATGTAGCTACCTTAGTGGGAACAAGTGCATTCACTACGTCCTACCTCTACTAATTGAAATCGCCGTGAAAAACGCCTCTCTGGCACGCCATACTACTACCATTGGTTTAGGCGCTTCTCGATCGGAAGTCACGCGACGATTTAGTATCAAAACTGCCTGTTTCAATTGACGTCTCTTTTAAGCTAATTTTATGATTATTTATTTACAAATAAATTAAATTCATAAAATGATATGACACAAAAAACATAATTAATAAACTTGCTTTCCAGATTGACAAGTATTCCTTTAATTGAAATAATGAATATTCAATAATCCTAATCTGAGTCGAATTATTTATTTTTCCTTCTTTTCTTTCTTTAACCAACTTTCGATTATAATACGATATTTAAAATGTGCAGTGCTGAGTTGTAAAGTTGGCCTTCCCTTGGTTAATAAACAGAGGGGCTATTCCCGTAATTTTGAAGAACCTTCGCATCCGCATCTCATTCGCAATCTGTCAAAAATACAATATATTTACCGACATAATTAACAATTTTGACAGATTGCGGCTTGAATGAGAACGTTTTTATGTACGAGAATTGGCCTTCAGGTCATGAGCTGCAAGCAACATAGCACAGTAATTAGAAGCAAACAAAAAACAGCAACTACTTACAGAAATGACTCCCTACTTCCCACAGAACATAAGTACCAATAGAAATTATTCCTATTCGAAACCACGACCAATAGAAATGACGTATTCAACATTAGAACAACAGTAAGAGCTCCTGGCTCGGCCTGAACTCGCATAAAAAGGTATACCTTTTTTTTCTCTTGGATAGAAAGAGTCGTAAACGTGGTGTTTAAATGTGCAGTGCCGAGTTGTCTCCCAGTAATTAATATCTATCGTGCAACAAGGAAGTGTGGGGAATTGCTAGTGGAATTAATGATTCTCTGACCGATTTATAGACTTCGGGAATTGTGGTCAATGTAGGTTGAATCAAGTTGAGTACTGTTTAATTTTTTAAATTCGAGTCGGACTGTCGGGTCAAACCGAAGACAGATTGTTTAGGTGCAAAAGAAATTGTAGACCCGACCCGACAAAGAAGGGGAGTTGGTTGTAATCGGCAGGTTTCGGGTTTAAATCTGGCCTTTATGCTTACTAATTCATATGTTGTTAGTTTCATGGAACACTATTGAATTATTCAAGTAAGAAAATATTTGATGCAACCTAAATCATATAAAATCATGTTGTGCTATCGCTGTCAGTAAAACTAAAACCCTGTCTTCCCGTGGGAGTTAATATGAGAGTGAACTATGTACTTATAGTGATTACGTCACAACGATGGAGTTTCTTACCCGTTCTTTTCCATAGAGATTTACGATTTGGAATGGGCAACTAACTTATCGACTCTTTGACAATTCAAAAGTGCCTATAAATGTTTTAATTGAAATAAATGCTTTGAGTTTGAGTTTGATGAACAGCAGTATTCTTGTCCTACCTACTATTCTTAACACGAATCATACACAGAGGGCCTAGTGTGAGTTTATTTTAACCATGTCGATTTTACGCATCGACCGCGTTCGGCACTCTGATTGGCTCTTCACTGGCCTTCACTGGTGAAGGGCCAATCGGAGCGCCAAACGTGGTCGATGCGTAAAATCGAGATGGTTAAAAGAAACTCACACTAGGCCCTCAGTAACAATTGCAAATGGCAAACTATTGAACCGTCTATTAGCGATTAATATTGTTTATTCAGAGTATAAACTATACATTATATTATAATTAGCACAGCCATGAAATGTGATCATAATAACCGGACAAGTCTCTATTTATTGTATGACATAGTTCGGGAGTTAACGCACAATTGCACATGCTATAGGTACAGGCGCGCTGCGTATTGTGTATTATTTTTATTCTGTTTTTTTTTTTTGTTTTAAGGAGAAATGTGGATTACGTTGCATTTTTCCCTTTATCTTGTGGGAACAGTCGGGTAGCTGAGACCCACCTAATGAATTAAATTGCTAGATAGTGTCGATACCTATTCTGACAACCGATCGTATGTGGAATAGCGTTGTACCTTATTGTGTGCGAGTTAAAGTGGGTTTAAATAAATAAATAAATAGATAAGTGTTTTCCTACAATTTCGTTTACTATTGCAATATCTTCTCTTATCAATAAATCTTCAAGTAACTTAATAATATTAGTACTTTTTCCATTCATTTCGACAAAAATACAAAAAAAAAACTAAATAAATAATTAACGTCCATATGGGTTAGTAAACAAAAAAGTAACTTATACCTATGCTAGTTAACTTATTATCTATTTGGAATGCATCTTCGAACAACATCACCTAACAAAGGAGATTCGGTACCTCCCCGCTATGGTCTTCAGGATGGACTTGGAGCTTTCCCGCACTCTGCAGAGGAAAGAGGCAGGTGCGGTTCTGTGTGACAAAGCCATGTTATTCTATTTTTGGTACCAAACGATTAAATACAGTTTCGAAAATTCAGAATCAAGTGATCATTTTCACATTAATTCCGAATGACGGTAAAATCAAATTGCAATGCATAAATTGATGTCGCTTATTAGTAACAAATACATGAAATGGAAGGCAAAATACAGCCCGGATCTGATATCTGCGGTTATTTCCGATATGAGCCAATTATGGTTACATTTTACGGGCAATGTGGTTAACAACTTATCATATAAATAGTCTTCTAATGTTAAGTATATGGTTTTGTATTGGTTGTTCAATATGATGTTTATAAATTCGGTAGATAATGGGGTAGGCAGGAATGTAGGTACCTACTGTTACACACGCACGTTTGCCTGTTGATAGTTTGGTCTCGAGGCAAGGCCAACTACAGGGGACAGTTTTATTCTAGACTAGCTGCTACCCGGGGCTTCGCCCGCGTGGACCCTAATTATTTTTCTAAAATAAAAGCAACATAAGTTATTCCTTATAACATCAGCTATCTGTCAGTGAAAGCCTCGTCGGTCCAGTCGTGTCAGAGATTAGCCGGAACAAACAAAGAGACAGACAAAAAAAAAAAAAAAGTTTTTTTTTTGTTATAATTACCGTATATACTTTCATATTTATGCATTTAGTAAAAAGCTGTTATTTGACATTGCCTACTGACACTTCAATTTTATTTATTTGTAGTATGTAGTATAAATATTCCAGGTTTCTACTGATTTTCATACAAAAAGTATTACTGTTTTGAAAAAAGTGGTATTGGCACCAAAAAGGACGTACTATAAATGCACATACACATAATTCAATTCACAATTTCTTTCATATTACGTACCCTGACATTAAATCATCCATATCCATGACTTATATCGAAAAATTTGGAAACCTAATACCTCAAGCAATGGTGCCAAAACATTATGCTATGCGTCTTAAATACATCCACAATCTGCAGAATCATACAGCGTCTGTTTGGCACCATCTTACTTAGCTCGACGATTAAGTGCGAAGCAATAATCTGTCGCTGGCTCCTTGCCCATAATCTTTTAACTTAGCACTTAAAACTTCTATACTTAACACTAACTTAAAAATGTAGGGATGATGTATTACGTACTCTGTTTACGTATGAAAACGATGTACCCGGGGGTAAATGGCGTATATATGGCGCATTTTTAGAAAAACTTGTTTGAAAGCGTATTAAGTTGTTTAATGCTAAGTTTTAGTTTGATTAATAGTATTTTTATGCTACTGTGGCGAAAAAGTGGGTAATGTTTTTTAATTGTGTGATGTGTGTTGGACATCCTATAAACCTGTATTATACAAATCAATTAATTTGAATTTGAGCCACTCTTGTAACCTCCCAATCAACTATTAAAAATTTAAAAATACCAATCCCTCATAAAACACATACATTTCACATTTCAATTTCATCGACTAAAACAACAGAGCGTACTCAAAAACCACTTAGCACACGGAAAAATCTATCCCACTAGCAATAAACCGGTGAACAGGCAAGCGCTATCGATAATTGACAACTTTCTTACTACCGTGACATCACTACACGAACAAAAAGTGCTCCGGTATCAATTAAAACGGACTCTGGAGAGATTAGTGGTGGGACACGACAAACAAAATTGTCGATGTTTTTTACGCTTTTTCGACTGTCGAATACTAATTAATTTTATGGATTTCGTTTGATGTTTACAGTTTTGTGAAACGTAGAACGCCTGTTGGGTTGCATCCGGTTTTGGGAGCGGCCTTTGTTCAGACAATTAGGCTGGTTGTTATTTAGCTAGTGATAGACAAATAGTCGTACAGATATTGTATAAAATACACCTGTATTTCAATGTTGGTTGTGAACAGGATGACTATTGTTTTAGTTCTATGTTAGAAGCGTTTCCGAATCGAAAGTGACAATTAAATTCTCATGTATCTGTCGTTCTATTGGTACTTACTATTCAATACGGATTACAGAAAGTAATGCTGTTTATCGATATAAATAGGTCGTATAGTAGAACTTCCCTAGAAGATATCTTTTCCCTGCTATGTTTTCGTAGGCGTCTAGTGTACCTAATATTATTTTAGAATAAATAATCCTACTTAGAATTTACCAACTTAGTGTGAACCCAAAAAGATTAAAGTACTTAACCATACATTAAAACAAAATCAACATAGGCAAACACTCGTTCAAACCATTACATTTATTCCCATTTAAATGTAACCCTGAAAATGCAAATTGAAATTCGGGATATAACAAATTAAAATTAATAACGAATCTAGAAAATATATGAATTGTTTAAAAACGGTGAATAAACGTAACGTTTTATTTGGGTTTACGTATATTTATAACTCACTGGTTTGTTTTATTTATTTATTTATTATAGCTGTTTTAGTGTTACTAAAAATAGACGGAACGTAATGCTATCGGCAAACCGTTTGACAAGCATTATGTTTATGGCAAGCCCGTTTATTCGAGTTATTTAGGTTATACCTATATTCTCTTTGGTACATACCTACATGCCCTCATGTAGGTAGATGGAGGAAGAGAGAGAATGGATAAGTACGAGTATGGAGGAAAAAGAACAAAAAAAGAGGTTATCTTTTAAAGTAAAGGCACGTGAACATATTCGTAACAAATTGACAGAATCATCCCAGCGCTGATTTGCTGGATTCGTTTTCTCCGCTACCTATCGTTATTTTTCATGACTAAGTTTATTTTGTTTATATGTATGTATTTATGTATTAGTATTTATTCTTTTTTGAGTTATCTATCAATTATGTTGCACCTGCCATGTTTTATCTCAGCATCAACCTAAGGTTGACTGGTAGAAAATGCCTCAGGCATTAAGTCTGCCTTTGTACAGTATTAATATATAAAAAATACAGTTTGGGCCGACTCCATATAAATTGAGATAAAGACTTAGGTGAATGATGTTTAAAGAGAATGACTTCATGTCAATAGTTCACCCGAAGATGAGTTCTTTCACTATATCTAATTTGGCCATCAAGAAGCATTTCTGTATGATATGAAAAGTGCAGCTGCTGGCTAAAATGACCTAAATGAAAAACAAACTCCTTGAACAAAGTCGGCAACCTGCCAACTCCTTCACAAAAATAGAGAAGAAAATCTATCAATCAAGCTCTTTATAACCCTATCAGACTCACCTAGACATCTTTACGACATCGATTATAATTTCTATGACAAAGCCTGTAATTTCTCGTCATTTTAACGCGCAACGTAATTGACATTAATCGTAGTATTGTCAATGTTAACCATGGTCTTTAATAATGTTGTTTACTGAGCATTCAATGGGTTATGTCACGCAAGCAGTGTTGCCAGGAATCTGAATAAATTTGCTGATTTGTGAATTATTTTAGCTTGTTTTAATCCTGTTGCAGTCACAAATTATTTTCTGATTATGAGAGAAAGGACAAACAAGCATGTTTCAAAGTTCAGTTTCTAGGCACTTTTATTTATTTACTAGCGATCCACCCCTACAGTTATTTTGACTTGACAAAATACTGAGATTTCTTTATTATATGTAAGTTTAATATTAATGTAGTACTTATTATATGTACACATAAACCTAACGGAATAAATACTCTAAATCAGGTGTTCCCAACCTTTTAACATACGCGCCCCCCTAACTTTCTTTTAAAATCAATACGCCTCTGAGTTACTTTGTCAACATAACCAGAAAAGCATAAGACTGTAAAGCGAGCGAAATTGAGGTCGAAAATTTGTGCACCCCCTTGGATAGGTTAGATTTTCTTTTGATCATTCAAACAGAAATAGAAGTAACTTTGTCAACTTAAGCAGAATAATTGAAGAATCAAGAGAATTGAATGGATCATTCATACAGAAATAGAAAACTTATTTTGTCGACTTATGCAGAAAAGCTGAACCTCATTTTACAGCACCCAAGTAAGTATTATGAAACATTTGGGTATTAACGTAACCTTACCAACCAAAATATAGGTACGATCAAAGGCATACCTGCGATTGGAGAATAGATGTAGACACACAAGAGTTGAAGAGTAAAAAGAAAACAATACTATAAAACAATTCACCCAGTTCTTTATTCATTGGTTTAATGGTTCAACGTCTGCTCCACATACGGAAAACGCATTCAAAAGACAGGAAAAAATCCTATGGTGTATCGTTTTTTAGAAAATAACTTGATCCTTCGAAGCAGTGAGTGAGCAGTTGTGATCATTCCTAGTTTCAATTCGTACAAAAAATATATATAAAACGGTACGTTTTCTGCAGTGAATCAATTACAGAACAATATTATGACACATAACATCTGTGGTAATGTCTGGTGGACGCAAGCATTACTGCTGAGCATGTGGAAGTCCACATGCTCAGCAGTAATGCTTGCGTCCCGGGTTTGATTAAAGGGTTGATTCCCGGGTTGAAGTTGAGCAAAGTGTTATTGGGTTTTACATCAGGAATTTCTCAAGAGTCTGGATTGGTGCCAGATTGATGGCAACAGCCTCGCCCCCTATTACAGGGCACTTAAACATAACTGGCGAAATGTCGGCATACTATAAGTACATTCCTGCCTAGCAATATTATGATACGCTACATTTACATTATTAATCTGTGCAAAAATAATATACTCACTACAAGAACTATTTTCTGCCTTTGTTTTGCATAAATACGATCGTGCATAATTAGTACTGCGTGGAGTTAATTCCTTCATACGTGTGATGGCGAGTGCTTCGTTATAACGTTTGTATTAGATTTCCATACTGATAACGTATTATTTACTCGAGAACTTAGGACTGGGAGTTATAAAAGCATATATAATAATAATAATAATGGCGGCCAATGGCCTGATGGCCGAAAGCCTCGACCAACATCTCTCTAGGCTCTCGTTAGGCGGTTGGATCAAGGGCCTGATCCAGAAGGCAGTACTCCTCGATACGGCTCGCATAGTGAGGAGGTTCCTGTCTCTGCAGCCCTAACCACCGGTAGCTTGGACCCTGCTCCCGATACCGGCGGAACACTATTTTTTATATTTTTAAATGTTTTTTATATTTTTTTTAAGAAATATTTAAAAATGTATTTTATATGTCCAAAATTGAAATAAACGAAATAATAATAAATAATACCAGCCAGTTTACTGCCCCACTGCAGGGCAAAGGCCTCTTCTCATACAGAGAAGGCACGAGCATTGATCACCACGCTTGCTCAAGACGGGTTGGCGATTTCAGACTTATATTAACTATAAAGTCCAGGTTTCCTCACGATGTTTTCCTTCACCGATGTCAGTAATGTCCAAGATAAACTCAGAAAGTACATATGAATTGAAAAGTCACATTGGTGCTTGCCCAGATTTGAACTCAAAACGTCGTGCAAAAGCATAATTATAGCATAATCAGCCTATAATGTTCCCACTGCTGGGACACAGGTTTCCTCTCTTCGAGAGGGAGTGGGCTGTAATCTACCACGCGAGCCCAGTGCGGGTTGGTAGATGTCACATGTGAATTAATTTTTGGTACTAGAACATGCCGGTTTCCTCACGATGTTTTCTTTCACCGTTTTGAGAGCAGTGGTGATGAAACTATTTACACAAAGTAAAGCACCTGTCTGGGGTCGAACCCACGACCTACAACTTTTAAGTCGGGGCCGATACCACTGTAATCAATATTATGACTATGACTCCTGAGAGCAATCGTAGCCACCATTGCTCTCAGGAGTCATAGTCATAATATTGGAGCGTAATTAGTGAGGGATTATAAAAGAAGAATGTAGTGATGGCTTGTAGTAATATCACGCAAATTAATTGTCAAGCAAGATTAATACCAATTTAAATTGTCCGTATATTCAAATCACAACTGTCATTCTTCAACAGTGGTATGAAATGGCTATACCACAGTAAATATACGTAGGGTGTCAATTTGCTTAGCAATTATTTTCCCTAGCTGTACCTACCTTAATTGATTTTGCTGTGCATGCCGAGGTCTTGCTACGGATGGGGGGCCATAACTTATAATGCAGCCAGTTCTTACAAAATTCACCCTTTCAATATTTATTATTGTTATTTTAAAAAATCCTATGGTTATATCTACTATTTAATTTTCATCCGCTGGCAACACTAGCAATTTAGCGCAAATAAAAAACGCGATTGTTTTTTTTTTCCATAATTCGCTACTTATTACAGTGACGTAATTGGTGGCGTCAATCATCGTCAATTTGTGATTAGAGATGTGCTAATTTTATCGACAATTCCAGTTAAGTGGTATCAATTAATAATGTACTCGTATGTACTTTTTATAAGTATTTTTGTCGTCTTAATGTGATTGTCTGTTTAGCCTTATTATCGCGATAATAATTAATGTCTCGCTGTCTAAATAGGAAGATGTGCTGAGAAGCTCATTTATCCACTAATCATACGGTTCCTAGGATCGGGAAATTTTAGTAGTGATTAGGTACTACAAATGAATGAAAGAAATCATGGGTTTATTTAGATAAACGATCCCTAAGATCACAAATTGTACCTATTTTTGTTTAATTGTAAATCTTTCATAAAAAAACAGACCTTATAAAAATACATTAAATTAAATTCGTTGATTTAAAACAAATAAGTACATTATTAAAAACCATTTGTTTCAAGAGTGCTGTAAAATAAGTGTCGAACATTCTAAATTAAACTTCAATAAAAAGAGATTTTACAACAAATCAGTTTGGAATGCTAAGATTGGTACCAATTTTATCGATATCGACTTTGTAATACCAGCATTTTATTGGTACTAGACCTGACATTAAAAGGTTGCAGAATTTATAATATCGAGTGGAGCTGACGAAGGGAATTTTCATTCTGGTTTCAATCTATACTAATATAATAAAGCTGAAGAGTTTGTTTGTTGGTTTGAACCCGCTAATCTCTGGAACTAACAGTGGGATTTGAAAAATTCTTTTTGCATTTGATAGCTCAATTCTAGAGGAAGTAGTAATATCACGCTTCGGGTCTTAGAGGCCGAACGAAGAAGATGTCAGCACAACTGAAGGGGTCTGCAAAAACCAATGCCTGCCAGGGTCGCAGGAAAGTCTGAAAGGGATACCGTGGCCCCTGGAAACGTACAGGCAACTGAAGGAACACGGGTGGGTTTTAGTCAGTAAGAGTCTGATACGCCCTCCCGCTCCGCCCAGAGCGGGAGAAGTTATTTGATAATGAAAAACAAATCTGAAAGTGTGGTGGGTCGGGGAACAAGATATATCACGTGGATGAAGTCGCGGGCAAAAGCTAGTGTAACGGATAAATGGATTAGGTTGATTTTTGTGTGCTTTTGTAACACGTTTGCAAAGCTAAGTGGTATGAATTTTATATATGAACATGTGTTTTGAAATGGTATTGATTAAAAGAGTGATGAATGTATGTGTGTGTGTATGTACTGTCGCGTTGCTCTAGTGGTCGCAAGCGCTACTGCTGAGCATGAGGTCCTGGGTTCGATTTCCATGTCGGGCAAAGTGATATTGAGTTTTTCCATTATGAATTTATCGGTACCAGCCCGAAATTTAGATTTGTGCCCGGTTGATGGGAATAGTTAAGTACCCAGTAACTGTCTTGTAGAGGTCAGGTCACTCTTTAGAGGCATGAGGAACAAGTTGTAAAGTTCCCTCATCCTCTACAGAAAAAGGAGGATCCTCCAACCAGACGGGTGTCGTGTCTGGCGGGCCAGAGGTTGAAGTCGGGAGCTTGTATATATGTCCATCGCGCGGTAAACTCTAATTGCGCGATGCAGGATTTGTGTGACGTCAGGATGTTGTGTTGTGTTTGTGTGTTGTGTTGTCTTTGATGCGTAGTTCGCTTGTGGCGATGTAGATGCCGCCACAGCTCCATGTATTCCTGACATTCAGTTCTATCCATTTAGACTGGAAGCCCTCCCCAACATAGTGGGGAAAAAAGTAATTTCAAAAACTAAACTACTGAAAACTCATGCTCTAAAAAGTATTAAACAAAAAAATATTTCAGACAAAAATCATGTCATAGGTACAAAAATGGTCAAGGTAAAGCCGTGGTCGCATGCTTGTACACCTACAAAATTATAATGGCATGAGACGACGGCTTTACCTTTCTGTCTGACTTATTTCATATTTTTTAGAGCGTGATTTTTCAGTAGTCGGGTTTTAGTTTTTGAACTTACTTTTTATTTAAATTATTTCGGAGTTATAATTCCGTGATAAAGTATTTACAGGGGCGTTTCATTTATTTTTTGTTAAGGTTTTATTGTATAATAGGTTATAATTTTACAGCCGCGCCGTGCGTAGCACTGGCTCACTTTTGCTTGCTTTTAACAATTTAAATATATTTACTTACTTAGACCTTATGACATATATAATTATACATATTTGTAACGTGCTCGTCAAGCTCTTTGATTTGATACCCAAAATGGCATAATTAAAAAAAAAACACTTCTTTACTTTGTCGCCTAGAGGGCGCCATATTGAATACCTCTATCCAGCGGACGATCAAGACGCTTCCAACGATACCTCATTTGTCAAATTATGATCAGTAGTTTAGAAGTTATGAGGTAACAGATGAACATACATAAATACTGGTCAAAATCATAACCCTCCTTTTTGCTTCGCCGTTGTCGGGTAAAAAGGCTTGGCAGATTGAATTATTAATCATACAAAACCGTACGAAGATCCAGATACACATGTTCTAGGCTATATACTATTAGGTAGTATTATAGAAGAATATGTTTATGATCTCATCCACTAATAAATATATTTATACCTCATACAGCATTCACGCAAAACTGAAAATGCGTTAGTATATTTCAGTTCTGCCAGACCATTTACAATGGACACTAAATTGTATTATTTAATAGTATTTCGAAGCAAGTTAAACCTTGCTTATTTAAATTATGACACGATTGAATAAATTATCTGTTTTGTCTTTGAAGCCAACTTAGCATACCTAGGTCTTATATAAACCAATTATGATTTTAGATAACTAGATAAACTCGGTGTCTGAATTAGAATTTCAAGCCAACTATGGAACCATGTTTGAGGAAAACTATGAATCGGTCAAAGTTGGTTTTGTCTGTTAACATTTATAAATATAATTTTAACTAGCTTTTGCCCGCAGCTTCGACTGCGTGGCTGTCAAAATATCCCACGGGAGCGTATTATCAGGAATAAAGTTTTCTATTAGCATATAGAAAACTTTTCCAGGTTATAAACTATCTGTGCGCCAAGTTTCACCCAAATCCGTTCAGCCGTTTTTGCACTAATCCGGATAATACTTCCAGAAAAACAGACAAAAATTCTAAAAGCTATATTTTCGGCACCAGACTCTTTCCCACACGTCGTAGCAATTACTTATTTTCAAAAATATTCAATGTATATTATGGACTTCAATACTATTTTTATATTATATACGAGTATATAGATTGATTGATATATTTTGGTACGGAGCCCCAACCGCCACGACTACAGCTTTTGACCTTGCTTCGTCTTAGCTTGTCGCAAATTATATGTAGTCAGTCCAGAATTTGGCTACGAGTTTGGCACCTTCAGTAGCGTTCATCAGGTCCTGCATCGTGCAGGCAACAGGATACACAGGACACGATATTAAGTCAGAGCGGAGTCATCTGTTAATCTGACCTTGACCTTTCTAACAGAAGTTTTGTTAAAGATTTATTTTTAGTTTTACTTATGTGTCGTGTAGTGAATGAGATAAAGATGCACTATAATAGTTTTAAGCAAGCTTTTAAATTTATATACCCTCTCAGTTGGCCTCTGAGGAGGTCGTAGCTACTTAACCGGACTTTCCTGTGGCTGCCTTAAGCTGCTAACTTAAAGCCTCCAGTCAGGGCGTAAATATAACTTGTAAACTAGGCAAACGCTCGCTAAGGGCACCCCCTGTGGGGTACGAATCTCGGCTTAGGGTGTCGCTGGGGGGAAGACAGCAAGATGGAACAAGCTATATCAAACATGGATAATTATTATTAACAGGGCAATTTAAAGCTATTGGCTCAGCTTCGACGCGGGCTGGCGCATCATTGAGCAAGGGTCGGGGGGGACTCTGACTCTCTCTCTACTCTTTTAGATACTAAATGGAACACACGGTATTGATCAGCGTATAATATAATAATTATATTGTTTCTAGGCACAAAATGTTATAATTGACATATAAATTAAATTAATATCCACTTTGCAATATCATCGAAGACGGTACGTAAGTAAGTTAACTATATCATCCAATTACAGTAATGTAGAGGAAAATTAAGTTATTACTGTAACATTGCACAGGGTTAGAGTTTGCTAAGTTCAGTTTAACTTTTATTTTAAGTGACAGCATAAGTAATCGATAGGATTGATAGTTAAGGAGTTCAAATAAGCTAATAAACTCAAAAACTTTTACGTGCGTTTATAGACAAAAAAATATACTGATACACTGATACTAATATATAATATTTATTATATATATTTTTTTAGCAGTGTTACCGATGGACTGCTACGTCTAGGTCTCGTGTTCGAACCAGGGCACGCACCTCTGACTTTTTGGATTCATGTGCGTATTGTATAATTATCACTTGCTTCAAAAACGGTGAAGTAAAACATCGTCAGGAAAACCGGCATGCCTGAGAGATATTTCTCGACGGCATATGAAGCCAAGTCAAAGGCCCATGGGCGGTTTTAAAACTGACACCAGTTTAGTCACTAACCGCACGAAAGAAGAAGAAGCTTAAAATGTATTCATTAATAAAATGATTAAATTAAATACTTCAAGCACAGAAATGTAGAGAGGACGGATTTGTTGCCATGGGCATTTTCTACCAGTCAACCTTTGAGTGATGCTATGATGCAGAGACAAACAGTGGTAGGTGCAATAATGAAAAATTCAAGAATTCATATTTAAATATAAAGATACATATATACCTATTACAAAATATAAATATAACATACATACCTAATAATATATAAATATAAGCACAAATAAATATATATAAATACACGAATATACTAAAACAAATAAGACAAACAATGGGAAAACATTAATGTTGTGATGATACTGTCAGCTTTGTACGAATGTGCTCGCGAACTTTTACTTCAAATGATAATCGTAAAAAAAGTGTATTATAAATGCGGAAGTAAATCTGTCTGTCTGTCCCTTTTCACGCCTTAACGACCGAACGGATTTGAATGAAATTCGGCTCACAGATAGACAATGGCCTGGGTTAGGATGTAGGATACTTTTGTATCCCGGTAGTACGCTCCCCTTAGATTCCGACCTCCTCGTGGACGAAACCGTGGGAAAATGCTTATCTTATACAAGGTGTTTCTTTTTTGATATCCCATGAATGAGACCATATTAGACAAAGAACCAACGGACATTATTTTTTTTTCATTTTTTATTTAATTCAATTCGAAAAAGTCACGATTATTTATGTAAAAAATCCTCAGGTGAAATAAAAAAAAATAAAAAAAACATTTAATTGAAACTATTTTTGTTCATAAAAAGAAAATATGACAACGTCGCATTTTCTTAGCTTTAAATATAGTTTTAATGAAAATGACTTACTCGTACTTATCAATGGAACTTAGATACACACATCGAGAGTCTAGTTGTAAGTTGTCTTACAAAAATAAAAAAGTTGTAATAGTAGTTTATGAAACTGTTGCATAATGAGGGGTATTATAATACGAGTTTGTGTTATCACACGAGTGTTTTAAGACCCAGTTATGTGCAGTTTTATACACTACTTTATCTACTCTCATACATTGGGATTGAACCTACTAATTATAAGATCAAGAATACAAAATTCCCACGAAATTCAGTACAACAATACGTATGAATGGCGCCTGCACCCAGCACATCCCCCCCGCGCATGCTCTAGAGCGGTGCTGCTGTTCCCCGCTAACGTTCCATTACAAAAGTTGATGGGAACTCCTTGGCGACATTAACTTCTTGGATTTGCCCTGTATCGTAATAGAAATAATAGTACCTATATTATGCAATTAGTGAATAAAGGACGGATTTAAAGCGAGGGCCATAGATGAATCACGAGCAAGTGAAGGATTCTAACGACTGAATCACGACCGTAGGGAGTGATTCAAGTGTTAGAATCCTGAGCGACGCGAGTAATTCATGGCCCTCGATATAAATCCGTTTTATTCAAGAGTTGCATACTATACTTTATACCATGACTACGAGAAAAAGAAAGATTAAAGCAAAAATAGACATTTAGTGAAAAAAAAGGAAGGTTGAATTAATTAAAATGCACATTAAAATTGGAACAATTACTAAAACTAAAAGTAATTTTCTTATTATTACTAATAATAATCAACTTGTGAAGCGATATTTATTTCCTGTGTATCGAGTATGTTTTCGCAAGGAGGTTGTATAGCATTGAGATGGAGGTCGCATATATAGATGTGTTCTAAATTCAAACACCAAAACAGTGATTAAAAGTGCTTTTTATTCACTGAAAACAGTGAATAAAATAAGCTTTTTAGAGGGGGAATGGTATAATAGTATATTATGCAATTAGTGAATAAAGGACGGATTTAAAGCGAGGGCCATAGATGAATCACGAGCAAGTGAAGGATTCTAACGACTGAATCACGACCGAAGGGTTGATTGTGAGGGTGATTCATGATGATTGAATCACGAGCGTAGCGAGTGATTCAAGTGTTAGAATCCTGAACGACGCGAGTGATTCATGGCCCTCGATATAAATCCGTTTTATTCATGAGTTGCATACTATACTTTATACCATGACTACGAGAAAAAGAAAGATTTAAGCGAAAATAGAAAGAAAAAAACCGGCCAAGTGCATGTCGGACCACGCACATTGAAGGGTTCCGTAGTTGAAATGAATTTATCCCAAGGAAAAACTTAACATTGTAGTTGAAAAACATTTTCTCCCATACGGAATCTATGGGAAGATCATGTTTATCAAACTGCAAATTTAAGTTGGTCGATTATTACTCGTTAACCTATAAAGCCTAATTAGCTGTGTTAGTTTTCCTTTTAATTTCGTTATACCTATATACTACTGCTATGATTTTTTTCACAAATCCAAGTACAACCATTTAGCTGGTAGGGGGGGGGGGGACACTTGACTCTAACAAAAATATTCGGTTAAAAGCTTAATATTTCGCAAACGGGTCCCTTAATTCAAAAATGGTTTTCACAAACTTCCAATATTTTTGAACGACCTTTCCAACAATACCCCATACGGTAGATGAGAAAAAAAAATATCCCCACTTTACGTGTACCTTAAAAAATATATTTTTCTTGATTTTATTTTACCACTTTCTCGGCGTGATTAATATGTATACATATGCCAAATTACAGCTTTCTAGTACTAACCGTCTCTGAGCTAAGCCGCAGACAGACAGACGGACATGGCGATACTATAAGGGTTCCTTATTTACTACGTAACCCTAAAAAGGAAGGTTAAATTAATTAAAATGTACATTACAATTGAAACAATTACTAAAATTAAGAGTAATTTTCTTATTATTGTTATTAGGATGGTCAACTTGTGAAGCGCTATATATTTCCTGTGTATCGAGTATTTTTTCGCAAGGAGGTTGTATAGCATTTAGATGGAGGTCGAATATATTGGTGTGTTCTAAATTCAATCACCAAAATAGTGATTAAAAGAGCTTTTTATTCACTGTTTTCAGTGAATAAAATAAGCTTTTTAGAGGGGGAATGGTATAAAATTGTTTTATAGCATTATTTTGTTAGAGAAAAAGTGTTATAATATTATTCTATTTTTAAATTTCGGTATTGTGTTTATAAAGTATGTCAATATAAACTCATTTTGAAGTTTATAATTCGAATATATTACAATCTGAGAGTAGATGAAATAATTTATATGCTAGTGATTCTTTGACATGGTCTCATTAATAGCCTAGAGTTATGGGATATCAAAATGATCGACCTAGTACAACGAATTCGTAATTTCAGTTAATTGACAGAGCTCATAATAATTAAACCGGTATTTATTAATTCTAATCTAACGCAGCTATAAACCGCAGCCCTACCCAATCGATACTGAAACCGATACTCGGCACACAGTCACATCACTATTCAATCAGCTAACTGCAAAACCACTCGTCGGTCAACTCGTTAATTAAAGAGCCAACAAACTGCCGACTAATTTAGTTAACTACTGTATTTGTGGGATCATTAGGATAAAATTCTAGGTGATAAGAGTATTACGTGTTTTTTGAGTAGTTTTGTCCACCGTTGGACTGTTGGACTGTTGGCTTGTGGTTGAAATACTTTTTCTTTGTGTAGCTATGATGATATAATCTGCGTTCGCAATTCATTTGCCAAACATGTAATCAAACACGAGTTTTAGAAAAAAACAATTGTAATGCCTACTCATAAGGTTCAGATTGCGCTACAACTTCATAATTTTTATGCCTTTTTCAACAATACTAGTCGATCTAAAATCAACTTTATTTACACTTTCATAAAGTTGATGTTTGTCTAAGTGGGAAACTCGTGTTTGTTTACATGTTTGGCAAATAAACTGCGAACGCAGATTAGTTGGGAATGGATTTAATTGGTAGTTTTGGTCTTCCTCCCCTGTTATAAATACAACGATGAATCGTGAAATGGAACTCCTAACTTCCTAACCATAAGCCCCCTTAAGACCCCTTAAGAGGTTTAGGGTAAAAAAAAACTAAGGTTGTATAATGAACAATAAAGTAATGTAATAATATTATATGAAAGAGAAAAGATTAGATTTTTTGTATGTTTGTTTGTTTGTTTGTTATGAATAAACTCAAAAACTACTAAACCGATTTAAAAATCCTTCCACCAGTAGTGTTCTATATTATCACTGAGTAACATAGGCTATAATTTATGAAGATATCACGCGGGCGAAATCGCTGGCGGAAGCTAGTATAATATTATAAATGCGAAACTGTGTCTGTTTGTTTGTAAAGCTTTCACGCTAAAACGGCTTAACGGAACTTGATGAAATTTGGCACACAAGGAGATCATGACCAGGGTTAGGACATAGGATACTTTTTACCCCGTTAGTACATTTCCATGGGATAATTTCCAACTTAAACGCGGGCAAAAGCTAGCATTTCCTAATTTACATAACAACAACTTATAGGGCGAGTCTATTGCCTAATTCATAATCTGATTACTAATGTTATCAGATTTGTGTTCCAATCGGGTTGTTATACGCACAAACAGACGGAGGTCTATCTATAGTACTTACACCCCCATTTCGCCTGTTACATTTAAGGTCCAATGTAATAGGGGGCGAGTCTATTGCCAAATTCATAAGCTGATTACTATTGTAATCAGATTTGTGTTTGAATCGGGTTGTTATACGCACAAACAGACGGAGATACCTCCGTCTGTTTGTGCGTATAACAACCCGATTCGAACAAAAAATAAATAAAAAAATCGACCTTAAATGTAACAGGCAAAATGGGGGTGTAAATATACATTTACACCCCCATTTTGCCTGTTACATTTAAGGTCGATTTTTTTTCGAATTGGGTTGTAATAATAATAAAATTGCATTGCGGCCTGCAAAAGGGGCATTGATGGATGGACGTGAAAATGTGGGTTGAGGCGAAGCCGAGGCACACACGTGAGTCCATCAATGCCTGGTTCCGACCTAGGCTTGTCGCGCATATTGGCGTGTGAAAAACTATCGTTGTTCGTCATTGATTCTGGAATTTATAATTAGTTTACTTAGTTTGAACTTTCGCACATTATTTGAGAAAAATCATATATTAGGTCCCCACCTATGAAATCAGCGTTTTGTATGGAGAATTTTAAAGAAGTTGCATTTTTCATACTAACATTTTCTTAATTTATATAACAATCATGAACACTAGTGCTTTAAAACTTTTATGCACTAATGTTTAAAAACTAAGATAACGCAATATGCCACTAAGTTAAAACAAATAGTGATCATTTCTGCTAACAAAATGAGGATTCATTTTTAAGGTATTTTTTATGTTTAGAAAACTATAAGTAATAAGGTTTTTTTTACTATTAGTAGTTGTCTATGATGGTCATTATTAGATATAATACCACGCAATTGATGAATATTTTAAATCATAGAAGTGACAAGGTTCTCTATTTGTGAGAAAAAAAACGCCAATTTCATAGGTGGGGACCCAATATATGATAAGTAAAAGACTGTATACATACCTAGATCACTGTCTCGGTCTTTTAGCATACAACGAAAAATCTAACATGAATAACCATATTTCTTACTGCATCACAGCGATTTCAGGCCATTACAGGCTCCACAAGGTTTTTCCCAACATAACGGTAACGCAAAAGTAAACGTTTCATACTAAAGGATTAACCCTACCAACTGTAGCGGAAACGTAAACAAGTGCGTGTCACACATGCATTAACTTGAGCCCCGCGTTTGTAACCCACATCATGCTTGTAAATATTTAATAGGGTTGACGAAGTTATTTGCGTTGGTACTTGTCTAGAAAGTTTCTATACAGTCGTTTGCAAGATAACTGAGTTTTCGTCTTTTTATTTTTCTTTTTTAGGGTTCCGTACCCAAAGGGTACCTACTGAGTCTCCGATGTCCGTCCGTCTGTCATAGGGCTAATACCGAGACCGGAATAGTACACTTGGAATTTTCACTGATTCTGTATTTCTATTACCGCTATAATAATAAAAAGTTTAAAAAAATAAGGGGGCTTCCATACAAGAAATGTGTTTATATCTGCGTTTTTGCTCGTTACTAAAGTATTAAAAAAAGATGTAGTGTTAATATTCTACGGTGGTACGGAACTCTTCGCGAGCGAATCCGACTCGCACTTGACCACTTTTTATTTTCTTTTCTTTTGGCGAGATAGTACTGCTGATGTTTGTTTTGCACGAAAGATAGTCGGGTTCCGTTTCATCTTACGAATTCATTGAATTTTATATTTATTTAGTTCAGCGGTTAGAAAAGGTGACATTATCTAAGAATTCAAACTCAACGCATTCAAATATTATCTTTACAATTAAAAAAAAAATATTTTGTGATAAAAAAATATATTTTGTAATGCCCGATTGTGTAGCAATCATCTTGTACTTTTAAGTACCACATAAAATACAAGTTAAAAGAACGGTCAAGTTTATTTATGCTTGCCTCCATTGTCCTTTTTGATAATAAAATAAATAAATGCAATGACAAAATAAAATAAAATGACAGAAAAAATTTAAAGAAAGAAACAAAAGATATAAACGTGCCATGTTATCAAAAAGAAAAAGAAATTAAGTTCACTAGCAGGCTTATTAACCCGTAAGTGACGCTGGTAGGAAAAAAGCCACCGTATATAAATCAGCGTCAAATGAACAAGTAAAACTAGTAAAGTGTTCAGTGGTCTGTTGACTAATTAATTGAGTCGACTGACTAGCTTGCACCTGCAGTCGCCGGGTTGAGTGGGGATGGGACACTGTTGGTATCGATGTGGATGAGATTTTGTATCGATAAATGGAGCGGTCATGTTTTTCTTTGATGTGCCTGATTGTGACCCAGTTTATTGTAGACCGAGTTGATTGATGCGTTGTTATATTTTAACTTTGTTAAATTATTGTACTTTTTTTAAAGTAAACGTACATGTGATTCAGATTCTGATTGAAAATTGAAAATATTGTCCTCATAAATAAAGTTCATAAAGTAACTTAAATTAATTACAAAAAGATTAAAAAATACGTGGAATAAAAATATGAAAACATCTAAATAGGTTACGTCTTGTAGAATAAATTATATTGGAATACTATTTATAGTTGCTACAGGTATTTACAAATTCGTCAAAATTAAATATAATGAAACATTGAATAAAGAGTTTAGTTCACACCTTAGAAAAGTGTCAAAAATATCAAAGGATGATATTATGCCTACTGTAATCTAAATACTAGTATTCAACTCCATACGGTTAGACTAGAAGCCGGCCCCAACATAGTTGGGAAAGGGCTTACAGATTGATTTATTGATATACCCACCGTAACAACTCGAACAAATTACGGTTCTCGACATATTGACAAACAAACTGATGCATTTAATAAATATTTTAACAAAAACCAACAGAAAGACATCATAAATAATTCATTGTCACGAAGCACTTCAATCCAGTTCAATCCAGATTTTTAATTTTGATATTCAATTTAATTTTCGTCACTCGAATTTTAACGAAGATGTCCCTTTTTGTTACTTTACATTTTGTGTTATTTTTCAGCTTTACATATTGTTGGTAACGTTTTTAAGGTTTAGTTTCAGGTCGGACAAAGGGTAATTAAGTCTTTCTTTTGAACGTAATCTGTATTATTAAAGATTTTTTCTATCAAATTGATTAAAAATCCAACCATGAATTTTTTTGCTTAAACTTCACCGCGTCATCATTCCTTTTTGTAACGAAAATTCCTGCCAAAAGATTTCGATAACAAAAATGAAGCACTTCGAAAAAGAACTCGAGTAATTAAACATTCGAACAGCATCGTGTAAGCCGTCTCTAATGAGAGAGAAACTTCATTGTCTCTGGAAAAGAAAAGATTATTATGTTGCTCTCAGTTTTGCTGGAGTTTTATATTTATAAAGGAAGAGATTTTTTGTGAAGAGTTTCCTGAAAAAGTGTAAAGTACAGAAAGATACTTGACCTGTGTGATATTGAGTCCAAAGCACTTTGGTGGTCATTTTTCCGATGTGTTTTGCTTCTTTTGTATACGAGTTCTTTATGGCAACTTATTCTTACGTTTTGTGGATGTAGGAGAGTTGCTGAGTGAGACAGTTCGTAGTTCGATTCTAAGGTTTAGAAATGGGAAAAAAATGGAAAAGGAAATGTTTTTGGGTTTGGAAGCCAGTTTCTTCTCTTTTCGTGTGGTTAGTGACTAACCTGGTGTCAGAGTTTTAAAGCCGCCCATGGGCCACTGACTTGGCTTCACATGCTGTCGAGAAATATCTCTCAGGCTTCCTCACGATGTTTTCGTTCACCGTTTTTGAAGCAAGTGATGATTATACAATACGCACATGAATCCGAAAAGTCAGAGGTGCCTTGGGTTCGAACTCGAGACCTATGACTTGGCAGTCTGACGATCACACCACTAGGCTATCACTGCCAGCAATACTGCTAAAATAAGACACGACTGTAACAAAATTTAACTGATAATTAATTTCACAAATGGCGACCCTACAGATTTTATTCAAAATTGTGACAATGTTTTTGGCACATTATTTTCCAATTTATAATTTGAATATTGCCTACCAACTACCTTTCTCAATCAAACCACTATAAAACCTAACGAAGTGACACAAATCAACAAAACACAAATAATAAAACATCTTTGAACAAACAAAAACAAATTAAAATAAAGTTGGAGCAATAAAACAGGACGACTCAATAAATTGGGCGCTCACCCGAATAGAGTTTGGACATCAATCAATTAAAGCGAAGAAACATAAAATAACATCACGCTTGTATTCTCAAAAGGTGAGGCAGAGGTGTACCATCGAAGAAGTTCATATCTAACCACCGTAAGTAAGGACTATTCTTGCTTGCAGCGCTCGGCGGCTATAGAATCGGGCCGGTAACAGATGTGGTCATCATGTTCACGGGATTTTGTTTTAAAACTGTTTAGATATGAACTTCTTTGATGGTACATAACTGGCGAAATGTACAGCCATGTTTCGCCAGTTATAGTTAAGGCGAGAGCGTCAGGGTAGACGCGAAATTAATTTTCTTCTTACGTTTTTTGCAATTTGCAGGTCAGTATCAGTTTGTATGTTGATCTAAATATGATTCGCAGCCGTATCTAATATTTATTTATAGAATTATAATCATAAAAATCATCAATACAACTCTCTAAGTTCATATATATTACCCTATTGAATGACTATTTCATGAAATCATGACATTCGGTGCCAATTCTAACTTAAGGAGTTCTATTGCTGATTCTAATGATTATAATTCTGTAAACCCATATTTGTTACGGTCACGAATCATATTTTAATGAACATACAACCTGATATTATCTAATGCGGGTGAAACTGCAGGGTGCAGTCAGTAAATTATATAAACGTGTTTTAAAGTACTAGTAATAGTATCCTGTTTAGCTTTTGTTCACTTCCTAGATGATGATGAATTGTTGATGTTCCAACTAAACTAATTATACCCATATTATCTGCGTACTATCACAAAGATGCCTACGTCACACACAAGGCCATTTCACACAACTCATCAATAACAATATCATTGTTGCAGGCACAAGACGTCGGCCGTAATCAAGATAATCATCAGGCGACATTGATTACAATGCACCCGCGGTAATGACTGCCCATTAAACCGTCACGCGACGGGCCAGCCATGACCATCATGTAAACACAACATGAGCCACGTCGCAAAGAAAATGTTTGCGAAAACACATCGGTTTTGGGACAGACGGAAGCACAAAGTCGGACGATGACACCGCCGGGCGACTGCATAAAATAAAAAGATTTTTCGTTAAATAACAAGCTTTTAGTGTAAAATCGCTTTTTTGTGTGTACGCAAAATATCGTAACCTTCATTTGCAAATTAATTTAATTTCACAATCAGTGCTCTTTCAATAGTTTCAAGCAATACTAGTTAAGGCCTTCGTCTACATGTAAATATTGTGTTCGTAATCGCTTCTATTTCAACGTTCGGGTAAAACGGGTATTTAGTAATTGTATGAAAGAGAAATAATATTCAAACACTTCCGTTCCTATAGGCAATACGTTTTTTTAAAAGGTAAATCAATTATACAGTTATTCTACGGGGCCAAACTTTCAATCTGTCTAAACAAATTAATTAGATGAATTTTACAAATCCGGTATTGAGAGCCACAATGGTGCCGAACACTACATTGTTGGCGAGGACTACAATGTCGGCACACTTTAATACAACAGTTGGTCCAAATGCGACGTTCTTGGTTCCAACGTATATGAGCCAGGAAGAGTTCTTTGCGTTGCAAATGACGAATGGTTCAGACGCAAATACGACATTATCGAACGACACTACTGTAAATTTAGTTCTAAAGACCTGGTACCCGAGTGGGTACTCTCCAGCGCATATAATAATAGCTTCAGTGGTTGTGACAGTGTTAATGATAATGGTGGTAGTGGGGAATATGTTGGTGATAATCGCGATAGTGACAGAGAAAGCGCTGAAGAACATACAGAACTGGTTCATAGCGTCACTGGCCGTGTCGGACTTCTTCCTCGGTCTTGTGATAATGCCGTTTTCTTTGGCGAATGAGCTCATGGGCTATTGGATCTTTGGGTTCTGGTGGTGCGAGATACATTCGGCGATGGATGTGCTGTTGTGTACGGCGTCCATCATGAATCTGTGCCTGATCTCGCTGGACCGATACTGGAGTATAACTCAGGTGAGTGATATTATTATAATCCTTTGTATTCTTTTATATAGTCTGGCTTGATTGAAAAGCAAATTAATTATTATTAACTTAAATTGAACGTAAATTAAACTCACAGCCCTCATTTGCTCTCATTCGTATAAAATGGCTATAGGCCTCAAGTAAGATGTGAAACTGCCCAATAATTTTGCTCCCGGACTAAACCTTACTTTGAAGATAGAATTTATAAAACGTTATTTTTACCAATTAAAAGGACGAAATTAAATCTGGAAAGGCAGTCGGGATGTCTATGAGTAACTTAGGGCAAAGACTCAGAGACTCCACTTATTTAGCTCCGGTCCGTCTTCTGACCCAATTCGTCTTGCAGATTGAATGACAAACTGAAATGAACTGAACGATTGACTCAGAAAGTTGAAAGTGATATTGGAAAGTTTGGAGTTCCAATTACAGACGCAAAAAGTTACATTTAGTTTTTTCAATTCCGGAAATAGTTTTGTAACTGCGAAGAGGGTGGATTTTTTATTCGGTGGTAGTCTGTTAAATGCTCGTTCCGAAATCCGTGATTTGCTTTAGTTAAAACGTTTTAATATTTGTCGCTGCAGTTCGGGAATTTGGTAAAGGTCGAACGAATTTTGTCCGTGTATATTATAAATATTTTTTTTTATGGGGAAGGTATTTTCACAGCCAGTAGGTATTTTCTGTTCAGTAAAATATTTTGCAGTTATTTTAAAAATTCATGAAAGTCCAGTTCCTTCTGTTTGGGCTCAGTACAATTCTTGTTTTTTTCCGCTATCAATATAAAGACTGACGTAACGAAAAATAATTAGAATTTATAATATGGTAATATTACTGATTGGCCCCGGCTGTCATTCATAGATCTTTGACAGTCGTTACGGGTCCTCAGAAGCCCGAAAAGTCTGACAACCAGTCTTACCAAGGGGTATCGTATTACCCAGTAACTGGGTGGTGGCGTACAGATAGGCAGTCGCTCCATGTAAAATATTGGTATTCAGCTGCATCTGGTTAGACTGGTAACCGATCCCAACATATGGAAAAGTCTAGGCAGATGATCGCTGCCACAGTCAAATCATTTATTTCAAATAGTCACTTTTGAACGTCAATATTTACAAAAAAATAGAATTGATTCTATTCGCCCTTCCAAAAGTTAGTTTTCGTATGGAGAACTGATATATATACTCACTTCAGAATTGCTTAAGATAATATTAAATTTAATATTTTCATCCCCTGACTTATTCTTCAAAATAAAACATCAAAATCATGCCTAAATATTTCCAAAACTCCATCGTTAAAATCTAAGCTAACGTATAAAAATTGGCATATTTAAAACCTTTTAAAAACAAAAACGGAGCTTCATTAATTTAAAAAATCTACATGGTGACTTGTAATTTGGCGTATTCCTTCCAGGACATAATAGTATGACCCATTTGCAACAATTAAGCAATCATGGGATGGAATATTTCCCAGAATTCGTTACTAAATATCACTTTTCTCTAAATTCTCAAATTGACTCGGTAGGAGGTTCAAAGGTTTTACTAGTTACTTCTTGGATTAAATAATTATCACATTTTTGAGCTTACTTTTCGTGATTTGAACATGCCAACCCACCTCCATCTCCCTCAGCATTTCAATTCCCTATCCCATCTAAAACCATACCATCCAAACCAACTCAAAAATCTTTTACCGAGATTGGGTTTAGTTTACAAACACTTTTCAACTCAGAAACAGCACTGGCAATTTTCAACGTACCTATGCTAGTAGCTGTGGACCAGTGTTTTTGACTTCTAGCTGTAAAGTTAGATGGTGACCTAACGTGACCTGTTGTTATTGGAGCGAGACGACCTAATATCGAGGTATCGGCGACGTGGCTTCAATTATTTGTAACTTTCAAACTGAACGTTGTAAAGGTTATGTGGAGATAAGGGTTTAGTTGGTTCGATGAGAGTTATTATATTAGATTTTAGGATAATCTTACGTCTTTAATGTTTTCACTGCTGGGACAGAGGCCTCCTAAAGTGTCACGAAGGTCACAAAGGCGAGAGAGAGTAGTCCTTAATCCACAACGTGGGCTCAACGCGGCAATGCAATAAAAATATTACATTAATTAGGTACTTATTCCTTTTTATGGTATACAGAAGATGTACATACGGGACACAATTAAAATCAGTCTTAGTTATTACTGGGTTAGTATCCAAAGTGCGTCTAGTGTAAGTTAAAAAGACTTTACCTAATCAAAATTAATACTTTGTAAGTAGTTCGCGTTTATTAAGTGGACCTTAGATACCTTTTTACTAAACCTTGACTTCTGAACGTCTGTCCTTTACAAGGCTTTGTCTGTGTTACCTTAGTCTGGGTTAAATAAATATTAATCCTTTTATTCTTTACAGAATACTGTTAGAAACAGCCAGTTTCACAACTTGGCTTTTGTTAAAATCGATATCTTGGCAACAGAAAATATTGTACACAGAGCGGTCGGTCTGCGAGTATCTATGACTGGCCCTCGTTCCGACCCAAATTTCGGCAACATAAGTCACGTTTTCAAATTCCCATGTCCCCCAAAATCTGTTACCAAAATCATAAATTCAGAGTCCATTTGCAAATCAATACACCGTAGCTTGCCGACCGCGTCTTGTTTAACAATGAATATTTCAAACAGCTTTGCCTATCGGCGAATTTCAATGGCGACAAACCGGCCAACCGGCGTTTACTGGTTTCGTCTGGTTACCGGCGGTCCGAAGCTGTTCGAACCGGCTCAAACTAACTCACAGTGGCAGAACATCGGATTATTCTGTTGCGAAGCGGAATAAGGCAGTAGTTTGTGCTTATTTGTGCGTGAATTTTGTCTATGGTTAAGATTTGCCGTTTAGGAAGTTGTGTTCGTATAACAATAGTTTGTTAAGTGATTTAGTTTGTGGTTGCAGGGTTTGGGTTTAGAGAAAGGTTATATTCGTAGCTATGTTGTTTGCGTTTTGGGTTCGAATTAGGAGAGTGAAATGTGTTCACTTACTTTTTAGTATTATGGTCTAAGTAAACTGTCTCATGTTGATGTCTGCTTGTCAAGCTGTGTAGCAAGCAGTTTACTTGACAGTAGATAAGTTTCATGTTAGCATACTCATTTTCTCTGTAAAAAATAAACATTAAATAGTAAAAAAAATGCTGCAAAAACTTTGACTTCAATAAAGCCAGTTCATTCACAAAAATACTTTTGTAAAAAAAAAACAAAAGCAGAATTAACAATGCCGGTGTAAACTAAAATAAATTAAAAGTCCATTGATAAATGTTACAATACTCTGCCCTACCTTTTTCACCTGAATGAACGATTGGTCATTGAAAATGCGTCCACGTGAACAATAGTTTGCAGGACGTTACTGGCTGGTAGAAAATAATAATATGTGACTACCTTTAGTGTGATTTTTAAAATTTTAATATTTAGAAATTAACTCCTTTACAATTTAATGCGAAGGAGATTTATCTTCGAGAATTAGGCCAACTCAAAATTGTGACGAATATTAATGAAATGGGTGTTGATTTGTTCCTTACAATCTCTAGATTACAGTGGTAGTTATAATTATGCTTCGTCTAACGGGAATACTGACACATACGATCATTACCTAAAAATCCACTAAGGGCTATTGTTTAGTGATTAGGTTGGTCCCATCAAAGTCAAGTCAAAGTCAAATCATTTATTTCAAACAGGCCCCTGTAAGGCACTTTTGAACGTCAAAGTTTACAAAAAAATTGAATTAATTCTAGTCGCCCCTTCGCAAAAGGTAGTTTTCGTATGGAGAAGAATGGGCAAGAAACTCCACCGTTACTCTTTTAAAATGTGTTACAATATTTTGCATATGTGCGTACATTAGTTACATAATTATATGTGAAGACGATGCAACTAAACAAAAAAAAAAAAAAAAAATACGTTACCACAATAGGTAAAAAGAAGAATTAATAAAAATGAAGCAACGAAAGATAAATTAATTACTTATGTGATAGATGCATGGTTCTCACATATTTACAAACATTGTAAAAGTAGACGATTTTCTTAAAATTTTACAATTAATAAGTCAGTGTGTGAGGAAGTAATCACAGAATGTAAAATCAATGTCATATAATAAAAATAATAATTCATACAACTTAAATTAGCAACCAGTTTGATTTTATCTAGATTCTAGATTATCCTATGGAGCAGGACCAGCGTGTTTCCAAGCATTCTTATCTTGGATATAATCCTCTATCATCCGTATTATAAGTTAGTAAAATAGTGCACTGTTCAGTGATAAATAGTAGGCATCTAGGGTATTGTAAACCGTTCATGAAATAAATAAAATACAAATGAAACAAAACATTTTTGATACTGTAGGTAGGTATATCATTTTCTAGTCAGAAGAAGACTTAGAAGTAGTATTTCACCTATGAGAGCAACGTGGGCTAAATATTGCCCAAAAATAACAATTTAACGCTACTATATTACTAATTCATCTTCAAATTTAATAAAATAAATAATTAATATAAAGCGGGCGCTTGTACGTCCATTATTTACGGCTCGGTTGAAACGTATTCATGGTAATCCCGGTTAAGTCCCGGGTATGTAATATTTTACCCGGTTTTTGTACCGCAGAGATGGGGATTGATAATGCCATTTTAAATTAAAAATAATTAGCAAGGTAGACCGGGGGTTTATGGATAATATGGCGAGTACCGGTGTGACTTTTTAAATGTATTTTGTAACATACTTTCCAAAACATATACTAGTGAATTACTGACTTAGGAAGAAGCCATTGTGAGGGGTTTAAACGAATTACAAGTAACGTCTAGTAAGCAAGGTTGGTGGTCAGTGCTTTTTCCATCTTTCCATAAATCATCACTTACAGTCTTACATAATTATACCCTGTGCTTACATCGGGTTTCTAAATTAAGAATTTGAAGTTGAAAACTTGTCAAACTGTACTTTAGCATTACGTAAGTTAAATTCAATTTACAAAACACGTAAAAATCTTCATACAGTCTATAGCAAATTCACCATAGTTTATTAGGAACGCTGAAGTTCACGAACACCTGAACATGTAAACAGAAGAAATAAGTTCATGTTCGCAAAAGTACAAGTTCAGACTGGAGAGACACCGTAACCAATTGGCCGCTCAACTAACAATACCAGACTCACAACAGAGTCAGCAAACTCAAAAGATGCAACATCCTACAATTACATAGATAACTTGTAGACAGCTGCATTACTGATAAGAGAACTCTCTTATCAGTAATGCAGCTCTCTACAAGCAGCAACTGCACCAGAAGAGGAATAACTCTTCCCTGCCAGATCTTCCTACAACTCATCTGCTCATAGTTTTCAAACTGATTGCAAGATACATAGTCAGCCAATAACGTGCCCACTGCTGGGACACAGGCCTCCTCTTTGTGAGAGGGAGTGGGCCATAATCCATCACGCGGGCCCAGTGCGGGTTGGTAGATGTGGCACATGTCTTGAAATTTTTGGTTCTAGAACATGCCGGTTTCCTCACGATGTTTCCGTTCACTATTTTAAGATCAGTGGTGATGAAATAATTTACACAACGTAAAACGTCTGTCAGGGCTACTTACGACTCAAAACTCGTAAATCGCATTGGGCCACCACTGCTCCCATTGCAAGACAAACAAATTAAAAAAAAACGCGGGCTTCCATTGAAGGAATCACCTTGAGTAAAGCTAATGTAGAATTTGACGAGTTCTTAACTTCAAATTCTCAATTCAAAAACCGAGTGTTGATCAAAAGTGTAAATTACATAAGATGAAAACCTAGGTTTCACGACCTCATAAAAAGCAACGTAGATCTACGTTTATGTAAAACCAATAAGTTCTACACATAGTTCTATTTGCTTTTACAAACAGAATGAAGAGAACTAAAAAAGATAGTTTTCAAAGTGATTTATTAATTTCAAATACGTCAGATGAAAATATTACTTTTTATTTTGTTTCTCGTTTGCCAGTCAAAAGGGGAAAGGGTCCTAGTATTGATAAAATGAAAATTTTATTGCTGAGGTATTTTGTTTTTATCATTCGTTATTTTTGTGGAAAATGAATCACAGCTGAAGCGTTGTAGGTATGTGCTGTGGGTTAGGTCCTTTATTGTCTTGTTCGATTTGATTTGAAGACCGAGATTCAAAATTCAAATTCAAAATTCAAAATATTTTTTTTTTTTTTTTTTTTTTTTTTTTTTTTTTTTTTTTTTTTTTTATATTTTATTTCACATAAACCTACTTATGAAACGTCAGAAGCAAGGTGCACGGTTACAATTGGTCGTTTCCTATGGAGAAGAGCCGGCAAGAAACTCCACGGTTACTCTTTTAAAAGTAAATGGTTTCTACAATTTTTCCAAATTACAATGTTAAAGCTTCGATCTTACTATACAGGTATGAGAGGACAGTGTAGGCCCATCAACATGTACCAGGTACTTAGCAAAATATAAAAGGGTTAACAGATCTACAGTCTGTTATGTCTACAATGTTCTCACATTCACAAAATTTAAAAGAAAATAATGTAGATAAAAGATAAATAAAATGACAATGGTTGACACTACAGCTGAAACAAATCAAATTTAATAAAAAATATTGAATATTGAAAATCTAGAGGAAAACAACAACAAGTTTAGAATCACTCGCTAAGATCAAGTTGTATGCCTCGTTGGTTTAGTGGTCGCGAGCGCTACTGCTGAGCATGAGGTCCTGGGTTCGATTCCCGGGTCGGGCAAAGTGTTATTGGGTTTTTCCATCTGGAATTGCTCAGTAGCAGCCCGGAGTCTGGATTTGTGCCCGGTTGATGGCAATAGGGTCGCCCCCTATTACATGGGACTTAAACATAGCGGGTGAAATGTGGGTGTACTATAGGTACATCTCTGCCTAGCCCTTCGGTGACTATAGGTGTTATGTATGTAAGATCAGATCAAGTGTGGGGAGCTCTTGCATTTCTCATAAAAAGCTGATGTTCTATAGTAAGACAAATAATAGAAACAAAAAAAAAAATAAAAAAAACAATATAAATTTGAATTAAAAAAAAATGTTAATGTTGTTGTTGTTTGTTTTTTTTTTAATTTCAATTAAATTTCTGTTATAAATAATTATAATAGAATCTAAAGGCTTCTAAAACGTAACAAAGATCACGTCACTCGGCGTTCTATAGTGTCCACTTAGGCCAAAAATATGTGAGTAAAAGTATGTAAAACATTAAATGTTCCACCATTCGTACGATGCATCAATAATTTTTTTCGGCGTAACTAGTAAATTTGTCTGTTATCCCTTGCATTCCCCCTCCAAGGGTAATAGCAATCCATTACCCTTTAAGACACCCTATATAAGCACAACATAGCACAACTTAACCACCCACAACAAAGAAAATGCTCGCTCTCTAAGTGGTTCCTTACCAGATAATCCCTTGAAAATGAAATCAACAGCATAGTATATACCCTTATTTCTTTACCCTGTTTACCCCATAGCGCAAAATAGATGGGTACAGAAGGCCAGCATCATGAAGAGCGAAAAAAAGATATACGTACACGGCTACACAGATCGTTCATTATAACTTGACCTGTGACGCGATTGGTAACACTGAATTTTGCAGCTTTGTGATTGGTAGTACTGTTCTATCAGTCACTATTTTGAACTCTATTAGTATTGAAACTAAGACTGCAATATTCAGTGCTACCAATCGCGTCACGGGTCAAGTTATATTGAACGCATTGTAGGGATCTTTTGGCACCCGAATGACGTTGACATGAGAGCGCTTTTGGGTATCATTTGTGCAATTGATTTTTGCCACGAAAAACAAGATGGTGGCGTTAGTTCCAATTTTGGGCTTGCGCCAAAAGATTCTTGTGCGGCTATAGATTGCATACAAACTATTCCAAACAAAATGAAAGTCGTGAGTGCGTTTGCACTCGCTGTACGTGAACCGTGCGTTTTCGCTCGCAGTATGGAGCCGACTTACTGAATCTATCTTTTTTGTGCCCATAGTTTCGTGTATAGTGTAAAACTTTATGTTTAATTCAACAGTACTCGGTACGGTATATCATTGTGCAGGCGTCATGACACCCCCGAGGGGATTCCGAAAAAAGCGAAAATAGAGAAAACGGGTAGCTTTTGTGACTTCCTAGGGTAGCTCGGTATTTTGTCATGTGGTTTGTTCCATGTAGATAGATTTTATAGGTTCTGGATAGGTTTTTCGTTTGTGTAACAGTAATGTTTACAGTATGTAACTTATTATAATCACATATACTAGCTAAGTATAGTCGGTATAAAAACGAACCTAAACTTTTTTTTTAAGATATGCATTCATAAATTATTTCGTGAGATCGAAATTTCGAGATTAATGTTAAATATTAATGTACTCTTTACAACAGCTACATATCACCTTTAAAAAAAAAATATCCTCGGACATTCAATAATAAATAAATTAAACATTCGTGTGAATCTTATAATAACGTTAATTTTTATTTTTATTGAACCTACGTTATAGGCGCTTATTCTTTTTTGGATATTAATAATTATGTTGTCCTAGAAATATTTTTATAATTATGTTTGTTTTGCAACCTCACCTATTTTCCTTCTAACTTGCTAAATAAGATCTCTTCTTTAATATTAATACGAATATTTAAAGTAACGGCGTTCAATCTCTCCGAACCTGCCGACCTAATCTTTCTCTGTCGAAAAGGAATTATTATGATAATAAGTGGCAGAATCGATTTTATGCCAAATTCCTCACAGTAATCGAATGACATAAATTTGCCGAGATATCTGTCCAAATTTGAATGACATGTATCTTCTGCTTATTGAGAAATTGGCAATATCTTGCCGGAGATTTTTTTTAGGGAATTAAAATTTATGTTAAACATGATGATTTGTATGGTGATGTGTATCTTTGGAGGTGAAATACAAGGGGTTAAGATAAATTATTAAATTAAATTAAATTATTTATTTTCAGACAACAAAGATCCATTTATCGTTAGTTAGTTACAAACAAAAACTTAAAAGCTATGTTAGTGTATTATTATAAATAGGTATTAAGTAGATTGAAATTATATTATAAAAATACATTACTATGTCTCACTGATACGCACATATCCATACTTTCGTGTATAAAATGGTTTAATACTGCTTATGTTTTAAAAATAGCAAGACTTTTGTGAATAAGATTTTTTACTTAGACCTTCCTGCATCTCTTTTAATAGGTCTAACATTGTGATTACATACTTACCTACTGTTTATTCTAACATTGCGCAAAATTTGGGTTATCCTTTTATCTACACCCATGCTATAAATCCTCCATAAAGTTTCTGAAACAGTTATCTTATTGCCAACATTAAAACAACTAGTGTCATAGTAACCATAATATTATCGAAACGAGTGTTATAATTTTGTACTAAATTTCATTATGCAACTCCTTTGCTTTTTCTATCCCTTACTTACTCATCATATCAAACAGCCACATTCTCACTACTTAATTCGTGGTATCTTTATGAATTTCAAAAAAAGAACATTGTCATGCACGCGCGTTTCACTACCACAGCAACGTAATAAAAAAAAAACTTATACATTGTTTGTATTAAATTCTCAGCAATTAAACTTTCCATGAATATACATAGAGTTCTTACAGCACTGTATGTACAACACCCTATGGTTTCAGAGCTTTTTATAAAGGAATCATATCATGGGTTGGGTGAGATAAAGTCTTGTATGCAACTGTACATAATTAGGTATTAAAACACGAATGTGGGTTACATGATAATAGTATCACACGAGTGTTTTAATACCCCTTATTATACAACAGTTGCATACAAAACTATCATTACATAACATAACGGTTAGGCAGAGGTGTACCTATAATAGGGTACACCCACCATTCGCCAGTTATGTGGGTTTTAAAGTCCCATGTAATAGGAGGCAAGCCTATTGCCATAAACCAGACACAAATCCAAACTCTGGGCTGCTACTGAGAAATTCCTGATGGAAAACCCCAGTAACACTTTACCCGACGTGGGAATCGAACCCAGGACCTCATGCTCAGCAGTAGCGCTTGCGACTACTTATAGACCAACCAGCAATCCCTTTATTCTAAAGTAAAAATGATGGCAATAGGCTTGCCACCTATGACATGAGACTTAAACATAACTAGCGGCATGTGTGTGCACCTCTGCCTAGGATTACAAGCGTGATATTATGTAAAAATCTGGTTGTCGCACGCAAATGTACTGTTGTAGTTTTATGTTACTGGTTTATTTTTCAAGGAGAGTCGGATTAAAAGGTTTCAAATGGACTTAATTTCCCATTTCATTTGTATTCCAAACGAATTCAAATATGAGATATAAAACACGATATTCATTTGTGAAACTAGGGTAATAGAATAACATGCAATTAGTATTTTTATTACATAATCAAGTCGTTAAGAAAACAGGAAACCATTAGTATGTTTTAATAAAAAAAGTTAACTAACCTAATTTGAAATTAACATTTATCATCCGGTCAGTAGTAGCGTGTAAAATGGCGTGACAAAACTCATTAGCTACCTTTCATGAAGTCAGTAAAATATTACCCATTATCAATTTGAACAAACCTACCTCGTGATTTTGAATCTGGGTAAAAAAATTAAGGATTCTAAAATCGTGCGTAAGACAATTTATTAATGCACCTACCCTCGGGGGGTGAGTCCCCCTCCATGGAGATTTATTATGCCTACAACCTTATCTGAAATTAATCTCAGATTTCTCGTGAAATGTTTTTTTTTTTTGGAATAAACCGACCACTTTTTTTGCTAACTGTACCTCTTGAGGTTTTCTAAAGCGGAAGAATTAGGAAATGTTGTTGAGTTGATATTGTTTTTAAAAGTAAAATGGAGGTTTTTGTGTAGCATCCTATTTGTTAGTTGTTACAAACCTCTAGGTACCATAGTATGTGGTGACAAAGTTGTACATTAGATGACAGTCTTTTCATAGCTGTAAAAGAAGTCATCGTTTGCCTAGCCTTTTCCCTACGATATTGGGGTCGGCTTTCAGTCAAACCGGATTCAGGACTACATTCCATGTGACGTAGAGCACATGGAAGGCACTCAGATTTTGTAAAACTGCGTCAGGTTGCAACTTTTACTACTGATAGAGTGTCGGATAAACTATTATATGCGAAAATGCATTTAAATATGAATTCACTGGTGTACCCTTCAAACTGGAACACAGCAAATCTGTTTACCGGCAAAGGCAGATCAAGTGATAGACAGTACTAACTTTTCCCTGAAACTGATAAAATTCATACATTAAATTTAATATCTCAAAGAAGGGAGGCCGGGACGGGACGGGACGGGACCAATCTTACCAAGGGGTATCGTATTACCCAGTCACTGGGCTGTAGAGGTCAGAAAGGCAGTAGCGCCATGTAAAATACTGGTATTCAGCTGCATCCGGTTAGACTGGAAGCCGACCCCAATATAGTTGGGAAAAGGCTAGGCAGATATATATTTAATATCTCAAAACCTAGGAGCTGACCACGCAAACCCACATAAAAGTACTATAAAGTTCTGTAATGTGACGGTTAAAATGCTCGTAAAGCCATGTTAATTATCATGTGAACACATAAACTTTATTACTGACATCTGTCTAGTTATTGCTGTAGTGTCTTTAAATCTAGGTTAGTTATTACACTAATATTACTGACTATTAGGTAAGCTAGATTTTTTTTATATGTAACATCTTTCCTCTCGCTTTCTTGTAATCTGTGGGAGTGATTTTGTGAAAAGGGACGGAAGTGTGTAACAGGAAGCCGGGGAAGCGCGCGCTATTGATTTGACCAATGAGCGAGCGCGCTGATATCGTTGGCTGTCAGAAACGACCTTGACGAGGTAAAAATATTAAAAAGCAACATTAAAGGGGTGGACCCCTTTAATGTTGCTTTTTACCTTAATTTTGCTTATTACCAAGGTGAGATGTCAGACACATCACATGCGACTTCTGTAAGACTCGCTCGTTTTTTTCCAATGGTGGTTGTTCTGGCTATATTTTTTCGCTTCACTGTATCAAATGAGGCATTATAGACATACATTGGGAAAAAAGGCTAAGGGATGGTGACGTAAAATATTTTAGCTTTCTTTCTGGGATAGCAACCATGCCTCTGGCATTGCCATTAGACTACTTAATGCCAACCAAGTGGGCGTCTCTTTTCTATGCCTTGCAATAATTTAAAAGGTACTGTGTGGTGCGTGTGTGGTGTATTTAAAAAAAAATACATCTTATATTCTGTATTTACACATCTTATATTCTTTATTTTACTTTTATTTTTTTTCTGCCAGGACCAAAGAAGAATCATAAGCATTGTTCAACCACTTCTTCTCTGAAACTGTGCAATGCCTACCCATATTTTAAGGTTAGACCAGCTGTTAGACTATCTGGATTTTGGTTACAGATACCTTCTACTACTTAACAGTATTTTTTGGACAATCAGGGCTCGAGGAATTATTGTGCTCTTCTAATCAGTCTCAATGTGTAAAAAAATGGCCACAAATCCACTAACTGACTTTAGTACGCCACCCAAATCAATTCACACCTCTATCATTTGACCACATTCTAGATTATCGACTCAACAGTTAATTACATCAAATAGTTAAACCATACAGGTTTATTAACCACATATTATTAACAATAGAACACCTCTAATTACTGTACCACGGGCAGCCAAATTGTTTTTGTTGTGCTAACTTAGACAGGCATAGTTTGATGTGGGTAGATCATCAATCAGTCATATTTAGGGTTCCATGTGCGGGCAATGGCCTGTGGTTCGAAATTAGTCCTTAGGTATTATACTTACGATTTAGACATGTGTCAAAGTCACATCATTTATTTCAATTACACAGATTTGTATTATATACTATTAAGGCTAAGCGTATGCCACAGGTGACGCAGGTCCACGCAGCGCAGGGCAGAGCAGATTTTGTAATGCATGAACATACTGACAGCTGCGTACGCAGCAGCGCAGGCACCTGCGACGCAGACTTGTGTCTGTCCTGCTCTGCGTCTCGTTGTAGAACCGCGTGCAGGTCATCACTTGTTTTTAACATGCTTTTATTAGGTCGACCTGTATGTATGTAACTATGTAATCAAATCTAAGAAAACTAATTTAACCATCTTCTAAAGATCGTAGCATTATGAAAATTGGCAGTTGTATGTGATTTTGATGACAATACAATAACATGGTACTGTCGAGCTGATCTGATGATAGAGCCGGAAGATATGAACTGGAACTTCATGATGGATGATCGTATCATAGCCATGTTTGGACTTGTTAGAAAGGTCTTGTAATGAACTTTGACCACGATTAGGTTTCAAGATCTGAATACGCCTATAGGTGCACGTAAAAGCGTGTCTTTTAGTGTTTTTTAAACTATTAATATTTTTTTACCACTGATTCATAATTTTGTTTCAATGACAGATTGTTTGTACTAGCTGGGACGCCAATGTGTCCGTGTAGCTGCGCCGTAGCATGCACTCGCGGCCTATGTCTGCCTCGCCTGGCCTACCCTGCAAAATCTGTACTGTGCTGTGCTGCGTCACCTGCGTCTCAGCATACGCTTAGCCCAAAGGACTGCCTCATTGGTCTAGTGGTCGCAAGCGCTACTGCTGGGCATGAAGTCCTGGGGACAAGATGTCATTGGGTCTTTCCATCTGGAATTTCTCCGTAGCAGCCCGCAGTCTGGATTTGTGCCCGGTTGATGGCAGTAGGCTCTCCCCCTACTACATGGGACTTAAACATAACTGGCGAAATATGGGTGTACTATAGGTACACCTCTGCCTAACCCTGTGGGGAGTTTGGGCGTGATATTATGTTATTAAAGGTGAAAGAGTAAAAAAATAAAATGAATAATGTTTTAAAGAGAGTTGTCCAATTCAAAATGTTAACATGAGTTTGATAATCGCTTGACAAATCTTGCTTTTCGATGGGTGTGAAAGAGCCCTTGCGTAAAAAAGCTTTTTAAACATTGTGGTATCTATGGATACAAATAAAAGAAGAAGTAGACAGTAATGACCTTTTCTTTTGAGAAAATGTAAAAAACGAAAGAAAAAATGTTATTTTTCACTAGACCATAACATTTTATACACCAAAGTAATGTTTCGGTTCGAATTTCTATTGCATTCCAAAGGTTACCTCGCTTCTCTCTAAGGATGCAGTGGAAACATTCAGAAACACAGTTAAAAACTTTGCGCTACTACACATTTTAGGGTCTTTAGTTGAATGGTAAGAACGGAACTCTGCACAAACTTTTCATAAGCCGTCTCAGCAACAGCATCATCTTTTACGCCGAAAGACGTCAACTGCAGAACGCATTCACGTGAGCCAAAACAGGCCTCTTATTCAGCAACGTACATAAAGCTAGGCTGCCTATCAACTCGACAGTCTACTCTAAGTTTTTAATAAGAATACAGATAAAATTATCGGAGTTTATAATGCCGTTGCCATTTTAAAATAGGCATTCTAAAGAATTAAACATAAATAATTGCGGTCGAAAACTTTAAGTAATTTTTAACTAAAATTGCTTGACCCACTACAAAGTCTTACTAAACATTTCCGGTGAACGTTCAAAATAAAATGTTTATAAACTACAGAACCCAAAGCACGTTACAACCCACCCCTGACCAGTTTCCACAACTTTTTCATCATAATTTTACGTGAGTTGGAACCCAAAATAGTTTTACTTTAAACATTTTTGTTTTGAACATAAACATGAATATAGAGTAGGCAATTTTACCCAATCTAGATTTTTTTGGCTATTTTGTTAAACGTGTCATACGGTGTTAGTATTTTATTTTATTGGTGCTATAAATCATTCTTTTTAGTTTGGCTGACGTTGGATTTGGGTTGTGTTGGTAACGATAAGTTATTGTTTGGTTGGTATCAAAGCTTAGTTTACGAACGGTGTGACAGATAAGGCTGTTGGTTCTCTACCAGTTAGCCTCATGGTTCACGACGCTACTCAAAATTAATAATAAGATTCCGGACCGATTTCGTTCACGGTGGCCAATCTCTACAGATATCAGTCAAATCCGCAGCACATACTTTGTATAATGCTGGGTTGAATACTATTATATAGAATTATTTTTTTCTTTCTATCTATACCGACAGCTGTGCTGCTGGGGAGTTTGTTGCGCCACTTCTTCTTCCCAGCTAAACCACTAGGAAATGGTGAAGGGTGCGTGTTTGGGGGACTGTCTTATGTCATTTTGACGTTAGAAAAGTTCTGATTCTCAGCCTAGTTTGAATAAATAACTATTGAATTTTGAATTATTGTTTGTTATTCATTGATAATAAGGTATTAATGAAAGAAAGAAATAAAATATGTTTATTTGGAACATGTAATAAGAACACACAATATAAACAACAACAACTGACAAATTTATCAGAAGACAATAGTTAGTGCTTTCCGCGAAAAAAATGATATTAATTCAAAATTCAAAAGTCAATATTTCAAACTAGGCTGAGAATCAGCACTTTTCGAACGTCAAAATTACATAAGACAGTCCCCTAAAACGCCCACCCTTCACCACTGCCTAGTGCGTTATCTGGGAAGAAGAAGTGGCGCAACAAACTCCCCAGCGGCACAGCTGTCTATTCAGTTAGAAAAGAAAATGATTCTGTATAATAGTATGCAAAATAAATTACATTGCGCAACACAAAACAATTATTATCCATATATGTTAGCTAGCACACGCCAATATACCAAACAAAATCATCGAGAACTACATATACTCGGGCAGAAATATAAACTAAACGTAAACAGAACTTAATATCTAAATAAAAGCCTCCAGGCATAAAGGGCGTGCCCGCTTACATAAAGCTGTAACTAGAAGTTATAAATGATAAACTAGGACCATCGAGGTAAAATAAATAAACAGTAAATTACTAATAACAAACCATGATCAGCACGACGACCGGTCACCCCGACTCTACCGCACGCAGTGACATCTAAGGGAACATGACGAACTTGCTGCCGGTTGCTCAGGCAACAAAATAGTAATTATGATAAAAAAATTCAAAATTCAAAATTCAAAAGTCATTTATTCAAACTAGGCTGATAATCAGCACTTTTCGAACGTCAAAATTACATAAGACAGTCCCCCAAAACGCCCACCCTTCACCACTTCCTAGTGCGTTAACTGGGAAGAAGAAGTGGCGCAACAAACTCCCCAGCAGCACAGCTGTCTGTTCAGTTAGAAAGAAAAAAAAATGACTCTATATAATAGTATTCAACATAATTTAACCTAATTTAAATTATTATCCATATGTTAGCTAGCACACGCCAATATACCAAACAAAATCATCGAGAACTATACTCGGGCAGAAATAAAAACTAAACGTAAACAAAACTTAACGTCTTAATAAAAGCCTCCAGGCATAAAGGGCGTGCCCGCTTACATAAAGCTGTAACTGGAAGTTATAAATGATAAACTAGGACCATCGAGGTAAAATAAAAAAATAGTTAATTACTAATAACAATAAATAATATGATCTATTGTCGAGGTCACTAGTTACATATTGCAATACAACTCATTAAAAAAAACATTGTAATGAGTAGATTATGTCAACAATAAATTAAAATAAACAATTATATGAACTCATATAACCTGTCAGTAGGTAAGCTAATTCTGGTGAAGAACATAAACATTGTCTTGAGTTAATCACAGCGACCAACTATTCTTATCATTTAAGTAGTCGTTGATAGAATAGTATGCCTTTGAACAAAGGTTGGATTTTACTTTCGTTTTAAACGCATTAAAAGGCAAATCTAGCAAAGAAGAGGGTAACTTGTTATAAAAGGTTATAGCCCAACAAATGAGTTATGAACCTTATGAAGCCGGTGAAAAGGAACTCTTAGTTTTTCCTTATTTCTAGTGTTAACATTGTGAAAATCACTGTTTTTAGTGTATAAATGTATATTTTGCCTAATATATAAGATGTTGGCGAAAATGAATTGAGATGCCACTGTGAGGATACCAATATCTTTGAAAAAATCTCTCAGAGAAACTCTGGGGCCTAGCTGGTAAATAGCTCGAACAGCTCGTTTTTGAAGGACAAATATATTTTGAATATCAGCAGCTTTGCCCCACAGCAGAAGACCGTAGGACATAACGCTATGAAAATAACTAAAATAGACTAATCGAGCTGTATCGACGTCAGTGTATTGTCTTACTTTCCTGGCGTAGGCGGCAGAACTGAGCCTTCCCGCTAGGCTCGATATATGTGGGCCCCACTGAAGTTTGGCATCTACTGTTATGCCCAGAAAAACTGCCGAATTTACAGATTCAAGCACCTCTTTATCTAAGACGATGTTGGGTCCTAGATTTCTAACATTTGGTAGGGCGAACTTAACACATTTCGTTTTCTTGATCAATTGTCGAGGTCACTAGCTAACCACATATTGCAATACAACTCATAAAAAAAACATTGTAATGAGTAGATTATGTCAACAATAAATTAAAATTAAATTAAAATAACTTGACTTCTAAAATCAAATAAAATAAACAATTATAATATAAACTCATATAACTTGTCAGTAGGCAAGCTAATTCTGGAGAAAGAACATAACATAACATATACATTGCGAATATGATTGCCCGCAGGTTTAAGCGTGCTTCTACGGAGGTTAAAAAAAACACTTTTTAGAGCCTTCTGTTCCTCGTTTTACACCTGTGGCCTGTGGGTACATTTTACGCAAAGGTCGTACAGTGCCCTTCGCGTGCAGTACAATAATGCTTTCAGGGTGTTGATGGGGTTGCCTCGCTTCTGTAGCGCATCAGGGATGTTTGCGGATTTGCGTGTTGATTGCTTTTATGCATTAATGCGTAAAAGATGTGCGTCCTTGGTGCGCAGAGTGCGAGCCAGTTCCAACAGCATCCTGGGAGTTATTGCTGACAGGCTGGACTGCTGTATAGTGAGTCGTTGCTCCCGTATCTCAGCTGGAATGCTGTAGCAGTTATTTATTTTGTTGTGTGTATTTGTGTAATTGTATCACTAACATAGTTGTAAGTAAATATCATAAAAATCAACCATATTGGGCTTTGTGTATTGTATTGTTAATGTAAGTATTGTTTGTTGTATGTGTAATGTATTGTATCTATGAGTCATTGTAACTTGTTTAATAAATGAATAATAATAATAATAATAAACATTGTCTTGAGTTAATCACAGTGACCAATTCTTCAAAATTCAAATTTTCTTTTTAAACGCATTAAAAGGCAAATCTAGCAAAGAAAAAAAAATGTACCTATGATTGACATTCAGCAAATAGGTTAAGTAAGTAAGTAAGTTGGCGGAGTCTGGATTTGTGCCCGGTTGATGGCAATAGGCTCGCCCCCTATTATATGGGACTTAAACATGACTGGCGATATTTAGGTTGCCATTTATTTAGATATAAATAATGTTAGGTGGTAATCATTAAATTCCTGGTGTACCGTTGGCCTATTTTAAGCTGCAATATAAAAATATTTCCATATACAAGAGCCCCACTGTGCGTTAAAAATGCGTAGTTATTTTTTTACAAAATAATAAATCACCAAATATATCCCAATCTTATAAAGCATTAATAAAACTCGCACACAGTGGTTCAAAGTTCATCATTTCGGAGGAATTGTTGAAGTTAAAAAAAAAAAATTGTTTGAATTCCACTAATTAAACTAAACGCGATCAGCACATCGAAACCGCGTTCAAGAGCTGTCAGTGTCAATATTCCATATGACAGTGACAGCTATTGAACGCGGTTTAGATGTGCTGATCGCGTTCAGTTTCATTGGTGAAATTGGCACTTAGTGGGTGAATTGAGGATCGAAGTCGGCAATAAATGTTGAAGATGATAATTCGTTACTTTTTAAATTAACGCATGGAATTGGATTTTATTTTTTTCTGCTGTAGTCTTAAAGTGGGCTTAGACCAACCGGAAATAAAATCAGAAAAGAGCAAGTGCATCCCTATATTTGCCCAGCTTGGGCGGAGCACCGCCGTGTACTCACGGAGGCGATCGGCGGCGGCGATCTCTCGCGTCCGGCCCTGGTTCAGGCCATGGTCCGGAGCGAGAGTGCATGGGAGGCCGTCACCTCCTTCTGCGAAGCAGTAATGCTCGCGAAGGAGGAGGCGGAGCGCGCGAGGGAGAGGCAAAATGCGCGCCCTCGCGCCCCTAGTCGCCGCAGGTGACGCCCCGGGCGTCGGGAGTCGCGAGCCGACTTCCGGCCACCGTAGGCGCGGGCTTGCGGACGGTGAGCAATGGGTAGCTCGCCGTCCGATAGGGACCAGGCCCGGGTCGACGGCGCGTTGTGTTCCACGCGCGCCTCAAAGAGATGTCAGCACCAACTGAAAGGGTCCGGAAGGGCCAATGCCTGCCGGGGTTGCGGGTTTGTCTGAAAGGGATATCGCGACCTCGGCACACAGGCAACGGAAGGAACACGGGTGGGTTTTAGTCAGTAAAAGTCTGACACGCCCTCCCGCTCCACCCAGAGCGGGAGAAGTTATTTGATAATTTCACACAAAAAAAAAAAAAAAACCCTATATTTGATTCGATATTCTTTAGTATTGATTTCACTTAAGTTTGGCAATTCTTCGAGCTATGTCGGTTACCTTGGTTCTCCTACGGATATCTTAATTTCTGATTCGATCTCGGAGGGCAACTCCAAGCATGGTTATATTTACAGTTTCTAGGATATCAAGCTTAAATAAAAAGCTGCGCCTTTACAGATAAAATCTGAAATATCAATTTGTTTACAATTCCTTCCCTTACATTTCACTTAGCAAAAGTCTTAACAAACTACGGCTATTCCTGACTTTCACACTAAATTATGACAAATAGCAACCTTCTCAGTGTCCTCCATTTTGCTCCCCAATTAATTCACTTAACATAATTGTAATTCCTAAACTTGGGAACAAATACCCTCGTCTGGTTGGCACATTGCGGTATTTCTTTGTCCATGTTGTGCGACGTTGTACACTGTGCAGTTGTATGGAGAAGGTTTATTAATGTTGGAAAATAAAATGGAAGAACTTTTGCTGTGTTTTTTTACATAGGTACATAAAGTCACGACTACTTCCCATGGGTGTTAGGCAGAAACAACAGATCCTACATCCTACGATCCATAAAAACTACTTCTGCTTCGTTTACGTTCATACATCTGGTCATACACATAGGTCGCGCCGCGCCTTTTGCTTTTTTAAGACGCAAATATATGTTAGTGACCTTGAGTGGTTATCTTGCGTGTTCAGTACTGAGCTCACGTAACGCGTCGTACGTCCAGCCTGTAATAGGACTCGCCCGTCCAGGAGGGCTGTCCCAAATTAGACGCATTATTAATTTATTATACATAAAACAAAATGTATTTTAATAAAACACGTATACTAAAAGATCAATAATTAAATTATATTTAAAATGGTGACAGTTTCAGAAAAATACGCTGTTAAGTTGTTTATCCGCGCAAAACTTTTCAAATTAATTTCACTTTGTAATATAAACATAATCTAAAATATTCATATGTTAAGTTATTAAGAAAATGCTCTAATTTAACATATATTTTCTCCAAATCATTATCACTACTAGTTTAGACGTCATATTCAGTATAAAATCGGTTATCGTCGCCTTAAGGATCAAAATATTGACTTCCATAGATGTCCCCTTGCTTTGTGGGTGTTTTCAAATCACATCATCTCAGTCTACTCCTTCACGGAATACACGTAGGATATCATATTCCTAATGAACCTTCTGTAGATTCTTTGTGGAGCACACCACCATTCTAAGGTGTATTGTTGTTGGAAGACATTATTTAATTAATTCGCTTCTCTCATGTTTCTTTCAGTTTTAATATAACATACTTCAGAAACACGTAATTTAATACGGATTATTATTATTTATATGTTCTTATATTGAGGTAATAAGGAAAATGGTTGAAGGGAGCTTAGTAATAAAGGGTGGCTTTCAAAATCAGAATTTCAATGGGAGTAAAATATATGTGTGTGTTGTATGAAGTTTTCAGGGACACGACACCGTCACCGCTCCTTCGCCGCGCCGTCTCCGCTTAATTTTGCCATGATAATATTATTTATAAAGCACGTGCATTTTTGCAAGCGGCCGGCGATGGAATAAAAAAAACAGTTTAAACAATACTAGCGGTGTGGTGGCGCGGCGGCGCGGTGGCGCTGCGGCAGCGGGCTGGCAACGTTGCATATACACAGCTTAGAGCCGTAGTGGCGGCGCGGTGGCGGTGCGGTGACGGCGCGGCGACGGCGTCGTGTCGCTGAGCACTAAGGATGTTTACGCAATTACTAATGACCATCAATTGAGCAGCTACTTTGTACTAGATGTGACCTCTTATAGGTATGTAGATCTGCTGATATGTTGGGATCGGCTTCCAATCTAACCAGAAGCAGCTGTAACAGTATTTTACATGGAGCGACTGCCTATCTGATCTCCATAACCCAGTTATTGGGCAACACGATATCCCTTGGTAAGACTGGTTGTCAGACTTGGGCTTTTGACTACACGTATACAACTGCCAAAGATCTACTAATGACAGCCGGAACCAACGGCTTAACGTGCTTTCCGAGGCGCAGAGGGGTCTCGATATTTAATGGATGGTCACCCATCCACGGAGCGACCGCGGCAAGCGGAACATAACCTCGATCGACCCGTGCGGCTGTTATCGTTTAGCCACGAGCCCCTCTAGCTACTACTGGCTGTGAGTGTGATGTTTTTATTTTTTTTCCGAGCTGAAAAACGCGGTTAAATTCCATACGTGTAATTAGGTTAGGATGTGTCCCGGGTACTTACTAAAGCAAAGTAATTTTTGGAAAAAAACCTGTCAAATGAAGTTAAATTAAAATTTGCACGTCGAAATAAACATGTAATTAGCAGTTCAGTATCTTATCCATCTAGATAGTAAGTAAGCTACCTTTTTGCTAATATTTCAACAAAATCTTTGCAGAAATGTTGTTAAGAAAATATATTTAGCAGACAGAGAGACTGATATTCACAGGTTTAACTGTGTGGAGTAAGATTTGTGTGTCTGTCTTGTGTACCCCATCCGTTAGCATACGTGCTCAGAAAATACAACTCGCGCGTTTCTAGATGTGTGCTCAGCCTTATGTGTTCTATATTCAATTCTTTGTTTCCAAATTGATGTTATTTCCATTTAACTTTATGTCAGTATAAATTAAGTTGAGCAAAGAATGGGTTATTCCACTAATCCCCATTGACAATCCTCATTCGTGGGGATTTTCCCCGTCATTCCCCATCAGTTTAAAAATAAAATACAAGCAATGTTTAAATTAAACATTTTTATGACTTTTTCAATAGTAGGTACCCACTACTACCGAAAAAGTCATAAAAATGTTTGAAATTGTAGCCCAAATTGGAAAAAATACTCGTAACTTTAATATCCACATGTATGTAAAGTACGTGTACTGTACGTGTATGTGCGGATATTACAATTATTTTTCCAAAATAAATAATTTATGTACATATTTGGACACTAAAATGCAAACGGACTTTTAACGAATTTGCTTTAACAGAAACCCTTTGTCAAAATACCCATAAACCAATACAAAAAGCCGTCGATACCATTAAAAAGATATACATCGAATTAATTCAGTTAAACAAACAATTCTTGAACCAAGAAACATTAATCTTAATATTATTGTTATTCAGAATCAGGTGCAATGCCTTGAATAGACACAAACAGATAAAATCTATGTTTTGACCTTGACTTTAGGCAATAATGGCCTTTCAAGGGCAATCCACCAAGGAGAAAATAGAAAATGTAAGTAAAAACTGACTTTAAAGAACAAATTATATTGACAGGTGTGTGTGTGTGTAATGTTTCAGTACCTCAGAAAGCACGTTATGGCGTCGGTTCCGGCTGTCATTTGTAGATTTTTGACAGTTACGGGTCGTCAGAAGCCTGAAAGTCTGACAACCAGTCCTACCAATGGGTATCGTGTTACCCAGTGACTGGGTTGTGGAGGTCAGATGGGCATCCGGTTAGACTGGAAGCCGACCCCAACATAGTTACAGAGTTGGGTAAAGGCTAGGCACATGATGATGAGGTGTGTGTGAATAGATATCGAAAGTGCATTTGTTTATTTAAGTATTTGAAAAAATAGATAAATAGTTATTTGCACTGAACTTCCGAAGGTTGAACATCCATCCATTTTTATATTGGGTTCCCACCTATGAAATTGGCGTTTTTTTTCTCACAAATAGAGAACCTCGTCACTTCTATGATTTAAAATATTCATCAATTGCTTGGTATTATATCGAATAATGACCATCATAGACAACTACCAATAGTAAAAAAACCTTATTACTTATAGTTTTCTAAACATAAAAAATACCTTAAAAATGACTCCTCATTTTGTTAGCAGAAATTACCACATTTTGTTTTAACTTAGCCAAAACTTATTTTTCTTTAATCTAAACGTTATCTTAGTTTTTAAACATTAGTACATAAAAGTTTTAAAACATTAGTGTTCATGGTTGTTATATAAATTAAGAAAATGTTAGTATGAAAAATGCAGCTTCTTTAAAATTCTCCATACAAAACGCTGATTTCATAGGTGGGGGGGGTAACCTAATACTTTCTAAGTTATTTGTTACTTCTTTTTCATTTAAAGACGCTCCCTCACCTGGAGCATTTGCCAGTAATTTAACAGTTCGAATCGAGCATTACAACAGTGACTGATTAGATCCGAGCATTACAACAGTGACTGCGGAGACCCGAGCATTACAGTGCGCAACCTGTAATAATACAATTTGTAACATACATTCACCGGGACCATTCGCCTGTAATGTAACAGTGGTGAGTGGGAGCATCCGTGATACAATTTGTAACATGAATGCGAATCTTATGGAATCATGGATTGTTACATTACAGGCGAATGCTCGTCGGGCAGTGAAGCAGTATTGTAACGTAATGATCGAAATCGAATCTTAGATTGTTACATTACAGGCGAATGGTCCGGTGAGGGAGCGCCATGGTCTAACCCAGTGGTCGGCAAACTTCGGCTCTTTGGCCTATAGTGAGTTAGGCTCTCTACAAATGTAAATGAGTGCTAGCCAAGTTTTATTCAACATTCAAACTATATTTCAAAGATTTATTACCGAAGTATTTTCACCAAACATTCACTCACACATCGAAAATTTATCATTTACTGTGTACCCTTTCAGAGTTTTCCAAGGTTAGCTTGTTAATAAGTATGATGCCTTCATCATATTATTATCAGCCGATATGATGATAATGATGAAGGCATCCTGCTTCTTAGCAAGTTAATTTTAGGAAGCGTTGTGGAGTGAAAGAGGATGGGAGTTTCATAGATTAAGAAATATACAAAAATATTTTTTATGAGAGCCAATACTTTCTGTGTGTCCAAACTGTCTCAATACACTTGAGACAGTTTGGACACACAGAAAGGATTGGCTCTCATAAAAAATATTTGTCGTTATAGTATTGGTAACTGGCTCTATTGACTAATAAGCTTGCCGGCCACTGGTCTAACCAATACATAAACCCACGGTTACTAAAATGTCTGGTGACTTGAAACTATAGAAGATTACCATTCTCGATCCGAAGATCACAAAAAAATGTAAACATAAAATTCATCCAAATCAGACAATCTTGTTTTGAACTCATTTAATAAAAAGTGAGAACAAAAGTCTGATTCCCCAGGAGTGACTGTTGTTGTCGAGAGGTGTATCATAAAGAATTCAGCTACGATACACTGGCGGCCACTCGCGTTCCGTTATTTATTGACGTCAGAGCATCTGATGTGCACTGGCGGACAGAATATTTGGCTAGCTTTTGAATTTTGGACGTGACTGTGGTTTAAATTGTTATGTTTTGTCATGCAAATGTTTTTTGATGTGTATTTATTTTGAATTCCAAGTGTGAGTTTAAATAAAATATTGGAATATGTTTGTTTTTTATATGGAAATACCTTTGTATATTTTTTATTATAAGCCTGTGTTGACCCACTGCGGGGCAAAGGCCCAGTGGCTCGTGACGCACTAGCCCAACGAGGCAGCCCAATACCTTATTCATATCAATTTAATTAGAAAATCTTATAACTGATACAGAATATTTTCATATCCATTCTGAGATTACCATAGAAATAAGAATGCAAATTAAACACAATCTTTTCATTCTGTCGTTTTAAAAATGACAGGATTCCAGAATATGAAATTACAAGTAAAATGAATGAATTAATTTAAACAAAAAATTCTGGAACGATCGTTCTATCACAAAAGGTGCCTCGTTTAATTTTGAAAATGATTTTGTAAATGAGAAAATTTTCTTAGATGCTACAAATGCTTTTATTATTGTATTTCTAAATCACATTCTAGCTAATATTGGAGAACTCGAGACTCATTCAATAATGTCTACGACAGACGACGATTATACTTTGAGTGGCTACTTATTTCAGTAAAGAGATTCTTTTTCATAAGTTTTAGTTATAATTTAAACTAAGTAGTAGTTTATCTCTTTGTAAATTAGAAAAGTATTGTAGGTATTTTTTTACGTATTTCAATAAGATTTGTCACTTTTTGGGTTTTCCTTAATTTCTGTTGATATTATTTCTAAAACACGACCCAAACAAAACCATAGCTAAAAATACACAGTATTAAGATGTGTTTGGTTTAAGAAAAGTATTTAGTTATTTATAACCTAAAGTTTTAAAACTCCTACAGTCTGTTTCAAATTAAATTAATATTTAATTTTCTCCATAAAAGCTTTTATTACAAGAAATAATTATCAAAGTTTAATAATAAAGTTAGAATTTATTGTGATATGAGTGTAATAATATTAATACTGATCACAATATCTTCAGTTTCAAAGTTTTTATAAGCTAACAATTGTGCGAAATTAGCTTTTAAAGTGTGAAATTAAAACGATTGCTCTATTAAGTTTTAGTACAATAAGTTTTAACGAAGCTTCAGTCTGTTCATTGAATATTAAAACGGAAAATGTTTTTACTCTTCGATGCTAACAGGAACTCTGATAAGTGTCACAAAACAACCTAAATAAGGTAGTTAACAAAATCTAGGATACCTATTTTTTTTATTTGTGTGGTGTGTCTATTATTCTGTCCCGACACACATTCACCCGTACACTGCGATTGCTTCGGATGGAAAACATCGTAAAGTACGAAATTAAATGCAGTGATTTGTATCGCAAGTGCAATGGACTACATGTCAAATGGAATTTATGGGCCGGGGTCTATTAATAATGCTGGTGCTTTGTACGTTTTTTTGCATGTATGTGTAATCTGTACTATGTACGTTTATAGATGTGGTATTTATGTATTGCGCTTAACTGTTAGTGTAACACATTTTAGATGGTACCTACCAACCTACCAGTAATCCTAACTTTATCCTATACCTACTATTAAACGAGCAATACCTATTTGTATATATATTTGTAATCACGTTCACGAAAACGGCTCTAAAGATTTCGATGAAAGTTGCAATATAGGGGTTTATGGAGGCGAAAAATCGATCTAGCTAGGTCTCATATCTGGGAAAATTCGTTTTCTCCGTACCCGAGCAGAGCTTGGTCGCCCAAAGTTTAGAACAAGACATTAATAGAATGTCAATAATGACTTGGCAGCATAGAATTAGTATGAGTTTATATAATTCTTTATTTTATTTGACTTTTTAAGTCAAGTTATTTTAAATTAATTTTAATTTATTGTTGACATAATCTACTCATTACAAAGTTTTTTTAAATGAGTTGTATTGCAATATGTGGTTAACTAGTGACCTCGACAATTGATCATAATATTATTTATTGTTATTAGTAATTAACTGTTTATTTATTTTACCTCGATGGTCCTAGTTTATCATTTATAACTTCCAGTTACAGCTTTATGTAAGCGGGCACGCCCTTTATGCCTGGAGGCTTTTATTTAGATATTAAGTTCTGTTTACGTTTAGTTTATATTTCTGTCCGAGTATAGTTCTCGATGATTTTGTTTGGTATATTGGCGTGTGCTAGCTAACATATGGATAATAATTTAAATTATGTTAATTATGTTGAATACTATTATATCCATAGAATCATTTTTTTTCTTTCTAACTGAACAGACAGCTGCTGGGGAGTTTGTTGCGCCACTTCTTCTTCCCAGCTAACGCACTAAGAAGTGGTGAAGGGTGGGCGTTTCGGGGGACTGTCTTATACTCGTATAATTTTGACGCTCGAAAAGTGCTGATTCTCAGCCTAATTTTGAATTTTGAGTATGAACTATCCTATACGATTAAATGAGCATTCTCTATTTTCATCCGAGCAGAGCTCGGTCGACCGGGTACTAATATTATAAGTGCGAAAGTGAGTTTGTTTATTTGTTATGCTTTCACGCTAAAACGGATGAACGGATCTCTACGACACATAGCACTATGACTTGGGTTAGAACATGGGATTCTTTTTATTCCGGTAGTACGATCTCGTGAGATACTTTCCGACTACACCCGGGCAAAGCCGCGAGTAAAACCTAGTCTAAATTAATACACATTTTGACACAGGGGTACACCAAGATCTGTAGAAGGACATAGGCTACTTTTCATCCTGTATCGCAGACGAAGTCGCGGGCAACAGATAGTAATGTTATAAATGCGAATGTGACTTTATTTATTACGCTTTCACGCTAAAATGGCTGACCGGATTTGAATGAAATTAGGCACATGGGTAGAAGGTAAACATTGGATGAAATTTGGTACACAGATAGTTTATAACCTGGATTAATTAAATCCCTGTTGTACGTTCCTGTGGCATATTTTCCGACATTCATGTAGGCAAAACCACGGGCAAAAGCTAGTAAGAGATAAAAATGTCCCTTGACCAAATGGTGTTTATACATGAAATTGACAAGTTGTTAGAACTTATCCTAGAGGTAAAGTAGGTCAGAAATAATAAATTTAAATCAAGGTTTATCATCGATACTTACAAGAGAATCACAATTACATAGCCATAAAGCTGGTAACCTCCCATAGCAACGATACAACGTTCAAGCTTGCTACCGTAGCGGGCACAACGCCAAGTGACATCAAAGGCGAAATGATTCGGCTTCGCATCAAACTGTGCATGGTAGTAACGGTTTAGTACCACTGGGAGATGTGGATTAGAGGCGTCTTCTGTGATCATTGGTCTTGGTAGTTATGATGATGCATATCGTGGTATGGGGGTTCGAGCTCCAGGAAAAGCAAAGCGTTTTATTTATCAAAACAGTTTTCCTTGACTGAATCTTTGGTCTTGTGTGCTGTAGGTGGTTTCCAGGGTTCGTTCCTCGGGTCCAGCAAACAAATAATTATTTGGGTTTATCCATTAAATTACTCTTAGTAGTAAATTCAGATTCTACTTTGTACTGAGAGTAATGTAATGTTCAATTATATTTAGTACCTGGGCGACCGAGCTCTGCTCTGGTGAAAATAGAGAATGCTCATTTAATTCCATGTTGCCATGATAGCAGGTAGTTACTAATTCCATGCTGCCATGATAGTAGGTAGTTACTAATTCCATGTTGCCATGATAGTAGGTAGTTACTAATTCCATGCTGCCATGATAGTAGGTAGTTACTAATTCCATGCTGCCATGTCATTATTCTTGTTCTAAACTTTGGGCGACCGAGCTCTGCTCCGGTAAAAATACGGATAAAACGATATTTCCCAGCTAAGAAATGTAGCTAGATTGATTTTTCGCCTCCGTAAACCCTACCCATATTGCAACTTTCATCGAAATCTTTAGAGCCGTCGTCGTGAACGTGATTACAAATATTGCTCGTTTAATAGTATAGGATATGTGTCGATCTGTCTGTAGATAGTGCCATCCATGAAGATGCGCCGGAGTGGGACGCTTTTTTTATGGCTCTATCTGTATTCGATAGATGTATCTCGACACTAATATATCTATAGTTTATAGTTTACCCCTTTGATGAATACAGGCATAGTATCTATAATTAATTTTAACTGTTTCTATAGGTAAAAACACATGTGCAAGAAACAAGAAATACCTTATTATTTATTAAGATGAATAGGATTTGAATGCTTCCAGTATTTCGATCTTTACAATATTTAACAGGAACTTGATAATTTCCATATGTGGTATCAATCTACTCTACTGAAAACCGTTCCTTATGTATTTTATACTGAGCTGCTCATTCTAATTCCCACAAACCGCGACAACTCGTAGAAATCTTCCTAAAATATAAACATTTAATTCAATTATAAACTGCCAGCTATGTATTATGTATTTACAGTCGAAAACATTCATGTGAATATAACACTTTGTTCCTGTACATAAGTGTCAGATTTGCATGTAGAATTAATAATGTTAATTTTGCCGGATGTGTATGCTGTGCCGCAGAAATCAATGTGACAAGAGAAACCTAGTGTCACCGGCAGAAGTGTTACTATTTGCTCTCGAAAATTTGTAATCATTTCGACTCTGATTTGTGGTTTTTCATGTAGTGGTGGTGGGTGGAAAAAGTACTATTTTGTGCAGCGAGCTTTCGGTAAAAATTGTAAATGAATAATAAGAGTTGAGGAAAAAGCGAGTATTGGAGTAAGTAGGACTAGAGATCACACAATAGCACGCGATTGTAAGACCGTTAAAAGGGCTAAGTTTTTGTGGATGACGGAGTCCACAAAAACTAAGTGCAATCCCGAACTCGAGTTTAGCCCTTCTTATGGTAACTTCTTTTGCTGTTTGACGAATAAGGATCGCAAGTCTTCAAAAGACTGGGTTTTATACAACAGTCCAAACAAAAACGGATTATGCCTACTTAGAATATTATATACTTTTGTTACGACATTGGTTATGCCTTGGTTATATACCTATCCACCCAAAAATAAACATTAACATCATCATCACCGGCAACTTTGTTCTACCCACTGCTGAGTATAGGCCTCCTTTTGTATCATGCTTCCCTGGTCTGTGCGACTCTCATCCAGCTATCTAATTACGCAACACATTTTCGTTGACAATTCCGACTAATCTGTTTCAATTTGACAGGTCAACAACATTCATTGTGATATTTGCGTTGTTGAGCAGATTTTTTTTTCGATCGTACGAAGCAATGGATTAGCAATCTGTTTCAAAACGATTCAGATTCTGATTGATCGTGTATTGCGTAATTAGGGTACAGGTCTTCCTTGCGATCTACAATGGTAGAAATAAAATTAAAAAACACATCAACTGGTAATTCTATAATAACAACGGAAACTACATTTCATAGCCAACTAAAATAAAGAAAATCAAATAAACTTGTAGCACAAAGTCGTAAGTGAACTCTAAATCAATTGTGACGTTATTCGTATACGGAAACTTGGCACGTGGTTTATAGAAATATAATTCAAATCGCATAATAATATCTGATATTTATTGCGAATAATATTACTACGTCTTCAGTCACGAATTTGATTTAGATATATTATGTAAACATAGATATATGAACAATTCCTGATATTGGTCACCAGAAAATTAACCAAGATTAAACCTTGTCTTGCGAATTGATTTCTTTTCAAAAATCATGGAGTTCAAAATATAAGGTGAAAGTGACATCCGAGATTGAGAATCTAGCTTATGACACGATGAAGACTGTTCTATGTGAAACAAGTTTCATGTGGACCAAAACTCCTGTCAGAAACGTACTGCCCACTGTCCTTTCTTGAACCCTAGTATGATAAATCTTTTAACTGCATACCAAATATTTATACACCTCTTCAAATGTATATTGTTCGCAATCAATATCTTCAAACCAAAGTACGTACTCGATACGAGAATTCAACGGTAGGGGTGCCACAGCGTTGCAAATTCAAAATTTGAGCCACCACCTCGCCAGAGTCGCCAGTTACAGAGCATTGTGGGCAAATTGTGAAACATTTGCTGTGTAGGCACGCTTTTTTTTTTTTTTTTTTTTTAGGTAGGGCATCTCATAGCTGACCTCTGAGGTCATGACTATTTAACCGGTCAATCCTGTGGCTGCCTTAAGCTTCTACACTTAAAAGCCTCCGGCCAGGGGCAAAACTATGCTAATTAAAACTAGGCGAACGCACGCTAAGGGCACCCCCTGTGGGGTACGAACCTCGGCTTAGGGCGTTCGCTGGGGGGAGGACAGCAAGAGGGACAGGCTGGATCAAAGATATTTCATGATTATTAGACGGGGAATTTAAAGCTACGCGCTCAGCTGCGACGCGGGCTGGCGCATCGTCGAGCAAGGGTCGGGGGGGAGTATCATTTACTCGGGCGGGTCGCGATCGCGGACCTCGGCGGCGAGGTCGGAAAGTGTGTCGGAGTGTGTGTATGCGAGCTGTGCTGGTTTCCCTATTGCTCTCCTGGAGGAGTGTTATGGGATCATCGGGATCGAGAAGGATTTGCCTCGGACGGCGGGTTCTACTCATCTGACTTGGGACATAACTGGCGGCCTCGACAACCAGAGGGTTGCGGTGAGTGAGGGCTGAGTCAAAGAAACGCTTGGAATTGCGTTTGAGAAACTGGTGGATTGTGGGGAGTTTAAAATCTACGTGGAGGGTTTCGTTCCTACAGAACCAAGGGGCTCCGGTGGCTTTACGAAGGAATCTGTTCTGCATCACTTGCATTCTATGGATTTGTCGGGGTTTTGAATGTGCGAACACGACGCCCGCATAGGTCATGATAGGGCGAATGCACGTTGTGTAGATTCGCAATTTGCACCTGAGTGACAATTTGCTACGTACATTTAATATGGAGTGGAGTCTACTGAGAGCGAAAGCGGCCCGCGCGCGAGCCTGCTTTATGTGCTCTGTGAAGGAAAGATTTTCATCTAAGATGACACCTAGGTACTTGGCTCGCCTCCCCCAAGGGATCGGCTTGCCGAGCATGGTGATGGGTCGGGGAGGCGGTGGTCTGAAGCGTCTTTTCTGCTTAGAGAATAAGACCGCTTGACTCTTATCCGGATTGACTTCGATCCTCCACTTTCTAAACCACGCGCCGAGCTTGTCGACTGCGGTCTGGAGAGTGCGAGCTATCGAGTCGGGGCCAGCGCCCTTGTAGTAGATGGCCGTATCGTCTGCGAACAGAGCCAACTGCGCCTTTCTACTCTTCGGGATATCGCTGGTGAACAGGGTGAAAATGAGCGGGGCGAGTACGGAGCCCTGAGGGACTCCGGCCCGGATGGGGCGGGGAGAGGAGAGTGCTCCCTCGATGCGATAGCGAAAGGTGCGGTTCAACAAAAAGTCTCGCAAGATGAGCACGAGACGATCTGGCACACCGAGTTTGTATAGCTTGTATATCAAGCCGTTGTGCCAGACTTTGTCGAACGCTTTCGCTACGTCGAAGAATACTGCACCGGTCGTCAGACCACGCTGGAAGCCAGCGCTTATGTGTTCGACGATCCGGTGGGCCTGATGCACGCTAGAGTGCTGGGTTCTGAACCCAAACTGTTCGTTGGGGATGAGGCCCTTGGTCTCGGCGTAGTCTCTGAGGCGCTTATAAATAAGCCTCTCATAGACCTTGCCGAGGACCTTGAGCAGACTGATGGGGCGGTAGCTGGTCGGCTCGGACTTGGGCTTGCCGGGCTTTGGGATACCGATAACGGTGGCGTCTTTCCACGCTTGGGGGAAGAAGTTATTGCTTAGCGCACCATTGAAGATGGTGGTCAGAAGCATTATCAAGTGGGCTGGGAATAGTTGGACCACCCTATTGGTGATTCCATCTGAGCCGGGGGCCTTTCGGACTTTGAGACCTTTGATGATGTCTTGCACCTCGTCCGGAGTGACGGGAGGCAGAGGACTCTCAGGGTCTTCGACGGGAGGGAGGGAGGCTCTACGTTCGACTTCGGCGTCGACCTCTTCGAGGTGAGCTTGGTCTACTGGTAAAGAGCTGGGCGAGCATTGTGCTTCTAGACTGTCGGCTAGGCATTCCGCCTTGTCGATGTCGTCGAAAGCTATGGTCTTATCGGGACGGATCAGGGGAGGTGTGGAGGCGACCTGCTGGGACCTGAGTTTCCTCTGGAGTTCCCAGAAGGCTAGGTGGGTCGGCTCTAGATCGCTCAGCATCTTGTCCCAGCCCGCGTCCCGCAGCTCCTGTATGCGTGTCTTTACAGATCTCTGTAAATAGCGCATATGGGCCTTGTTAGCGGCGCAGGGAAAGTTGCTGTATGCACGAATAGCTGCGTTCTTCTCAGTCAGCAGATCACGCACTTCGTCAGGTAGTTTCCAGCGGGGGTCTTCCCCCACTGGAACTTCCTTCGAGCAGTCGCTCACGACGGATTGTACGTGATCTGTGAGTGAGTCGATCGCGGCCGTTGTTGCTGCGATAGAGTCGAATTGGTCGGGGATAGAGTCCAAATGGGGGGACGTGTTGGATTTCAGCTGGGTGCCTACTTTCCTCCAGTCCGTTACCTTTTTGGTTGCTGGGGGGCGATTGGGGTCAGGGAGACCTATGCGGGGGTCCAGTTTTAGGATTACCGGACGGTGGTCAGAGTGAAGCTCGTCTACCGTCTCTATCGAGTCTAGTCGTAGGTTGACGTTCTTAAGGATCGCCAAGTCTAATACGTCGGGGGTATGATTTACGTTATGGGGATAGTGAGTGGGATTCATCGGGGCGATGATATCAATATTGAGGGAGTTTGAGAGGTTGAACAAGTGTCGCCCTCTCATCGAGGCCCTAGTGCTATTCCAGGAGGGATGTTTGGCATTGAGGTCGCCCGCTATGATAACGGAGTCGCTCATATTTAACAAGATAGAGAGGTCATTAGTGAAAGGTTGAAAGTCCTCCGTACCGGTAGGGGGAGATACGTAGGCTGAGACTATCTGGATCGGCTGATGGCCTGTCATGCCTAAGCGGCAGATTGAAACTTCTAGATATGCTAGAGGAGGAGGGTCCATAGGGATGCAGTACAGATCCTTTTTATAATAAATTAGAGTGCCGCCCTTGTGACAGCGAACCCTGTCATTGCGAACCACGCGGTAGTTCGCAATGCCAGGGTCACGGTTGAAGGGTTTTAAAAATGATTCCTGGATGAGGAGGATGTCGATTTGATGGTCGCGGAGGAAAGTCGCGATCTCATCTTTTTGACCATTGATGCCATTGGCATTGAAAAAACCTAACTTTAGGGATCGGGGTTTGAACCTAGCTATTACGGTGTTAGACATGATTGGTTTGAGGGGTGGAGAGGGTCAACAGGGCTTGCGTGATCTCGGGATACGCTCTATGAGTGGCTAGGATTCTCGCTAGAGATCCGGCTTTCTGTGCGGCTGCTAGTTCGCATGCCATTTGATGTGCGCGAGGGGTGAAAAACAACTGATAAGCAGTTGTGATGACCTCAAAGGTTTGGTCAAAGGGGACTAGGGGCGCGTTTATGGGCTGACGTTGGGGTTGGGGGCGCGGTGCTTGAGGAGCAGGTGCGGGCCTGTCTAGTGGCGCGGGTACGCGATATATACGGGGGTCCATTAGGGGGGGGAGGGGTTTGGTGGGTGGGGGGGGTGGTGGAGGGTTTGCGTACTGGCCATAGGCTGGGAAAGCCTGTTGGTGGTGGAGGTGGTTCCACGGACTAGGCCTCTGGGGGCTAAGCCTTTCGGGCATTTGGGATGAGGGGATTCTATAATTAGTATTGGGGGCTTCCCGTTGCTGGCGGGCGTCGAAACGCTTGGCCAGTTTGGGAGAAGAGGACTTGGGGGCTTTCGGGCAGCCGCGGTAGTTAGCCGGGTGACCTACTTGCCCGCATAGAACGCAACTAGGCGGTTCGGGACAGAGGGTACGATCTTTGGGTCGGGAGCACTCAGAGGTGCCATGCTCGCCCAGGCACTTGACGCACCTGGGTTTCGCGTGGCAGTTCCTCTGCGAGTGCCCGTATAGCTGGCAATTATGGCATTGCCCTATGGCGCTACTTTTCCACGGCTTTTCAATAATAAAGCCCGTGAGGTGGCAGAGAGACTTTAGTAGGAAGATGGGGTGATGCCCCTCTACGGGAGTGCATACGACGAGGACCATGTCGTATGCTTCTCCTTGTTTGCCGCGGTGCATGCGGTGCACTTCGTCTACCGGGACGTTTTGTGACTGAAGGTCGGCTAGTATCTCTGAGGGAGATATTTCTTTGGGGATCCTTTTGATCACCACTCGGATCTGACGCTCTTCTGAGAGAGTGTACGTGTGGAATGACACGTTACGCTCTCTCAGAAGTTTTGTTAATTCCCTAAAGTCGTGGGAGGTAGGGGTCTGGACTTTGATACCCTGCTGGGTATTACGCGCGTTGGTGTATGCGATCTTTCGTTCGCAACACCATTTGGATACGTCCGTCCACTTCTCCTTGTCCTGAATGAACATGGGAGGTGGCGGAGCGGCCTTCTTAGGGCCATAAACGTGAGGGACGGGAGTAACCTGCGAAGAGGTCGACGCGATCGGGGAGGGGGAGGGGGAGGGGGAGAGGGGGGCTACTGGGGCGCAAGTAGCGGCTGGGGTAAGAGGTAGCGGGGAGAGTGAGAGCGAGTCCTCCACCGCGACGACCTTGTTGGCCTGGGTGGAGAACTGCTTCTTGTTCTTCCGCTTTTTCCCTTTTCCGGCGACGGGGACGAATCCATCGTCGTCAGAGTGGGACGAAGCGGAGGAACCTTCGAGGATTGCCTCTAAGTCGGACTGAGTATAGGGGGAAGCGGGGCGCTTTGAAGAAGCGGCCATCGCGGGGGTAGTGTCCATTTGCTCCGGCGGACTGAGCGGACTGTCTAATTCTACGGCTGGGAGCGAACTCTCCAGCGCGTCGCTGAAGTCAGCGACGTTATTGTCGGATGGACCTAGTATAGCGCATTTCAGCGCGTTGAATTTAGTTTGCCATTTGGCCTTGAGACGGGGTTCGTCTTCTAAGACGCTTTGGAAGAAATCGACGAACTTCGAGAGTCGAAGGTCGTCCATGATCGGGGGGGAATTAAGAATTTAAGGGGGAAATGGTCCCTAATTCTCCTAACAAAATACCTAGCACTACTTCCCCGGGCGGATTGGCCGGGGATGTGTAAAACCCTCCCTGTCGGGTATAGACAGGGAGGTTGAGTACCTAAGGGTGAGCCCTAAGCTTGCTTTGGCCCGTTGCCTATCTTATTGTGCAACGGGGTCCTAACCAGTCTAGTGCGCCGGGGTAGAGACACCCGACCAACACTAGGTGTGTCGCTGTAAAAGGAAAACTGTCACCAATGCCGACTAGGAGATCCCCCAAGGCCGGACACTGGGACCCGTCCAATTGACTGCCTAGCCCTGAAGGGGTTCGGCTGGTGTGATTGGGACAACACCACACTCGGTTTCGTTGGCACCGTGTAGGTTTCCACCGAGGACCACGAAACTGTGGATTTACCCAGAAGGGGCCAGAAAGACGCGACGATTACGTTTTGACACTAGACTGTTATTGAAATATTTATTAGTTGTGTCTTGAAAAAGACACCAACTAATAGGTCGGAGGAAGTCGGGGCGACTTCGGAGCTCGTCGGCAGGGGCGACGAAATCTTGACAGGAGGAGGCAGCTTCCACGAACCACACAGCAGCAGCGCACGACCGTCCGCAACCGGTGCCGAGCGTAGAATGTAGGCACGCTGGTGTCGACTGAGCTTTTGTTTCGGCGTTCATGCGTAAAGGTAGAAGTGACAACCCTGTTTTAATGTGAAATGCGATCTTTGGGTGAGAAGTGGGTTGAGGTTTTAGGTGAAGGAAAGACGAAAGAGATTTTTCAGGAGAATGGCTGTAGCTTTTGGAAAGGAATAGTTCGATAGCTTTTTCTTTTGCTAATCGTGGTGATAGTTTCTTCGTGAATTTTCACGGTGCGATTTAACTGCTAGTGTTGGCTAGCTCCAACACTGTCCTGGCGATGATTGCTCAGCGACTGGATTGTCCCTACGTTGGGCATTGTTGTAGCAGGCATATTACTGGTTCTTGATTTATAATTATATGTAACTGTGTGTATTGTTGTCATTGTTTTTTGTATTTAATATGGGTCAACGACCTGAAATAAATGAATTTTATTTTATTTATTTATGCAATAAGTTGAAGCAATAATAAAAGTAATTTGTTGCTTCAATTGTATTGCATGTCAGGCAAGAAAGTTGCATCGTGTAAATGGGGTTTTCATAATAACAGTGATATCGATTATGAGGATCATGTTTGGCTGTACTCCTACTGTTTTGTGCTGAAGTAACAGATTAACTATTTGTGTTAAGAACCTACCTATTACGAATAGGCAATAGAAAACATGGACAAAGAGATTTTGGTTGGATAAGGATAATAGATAACATTTGAATAGTAAACATACATTGATCACTTATTCCATTTATAACTTAACGTGATGATTATTACGTAGATTAGATTCTTATCGATTAGGAAGGCATGTTTACATAATACTATTTTGTCAATCGTCTAGCCTTTTCCCAACTATATTGGGGTCGGCTTCCAGTCTAACAGGATGCAGCTGAATACCAATGTTTTACATGGAGCGACTGCCTATCTGACCTCCACAACCCAGTCACTGGGTAATACGATACCCCTTGGTAAGACTGGTTGTCAGACTTTCGGGCTTCTGACGACCCGTAACGACTGTCAAAGATCTACGAATGACAACCGGGACCAACGGCTTAACGTGCTTTCCGACCCGCGGAGGAGTCTCGGTATGTAAAGATGGTCACCCAGCCACAGACCAACCCCGGCAAGCGTTGCTTAACCTTATGGATCGACCCGTTCGGCTGTTATTACTTAGCCACGAGCTCCTCTACATAATACTATTTTGTGTTGATGTAAAAAGGTTAAATACAAACTATTCCTGCAAGATATTAAGATATTCCAGATTCTTGCAAAAACGTTGAAAACCTTTTTGGAAAACGTCATGATGGTAGTAATAATGTCCCTAAATGCTACCATTCTTTCTACTAACTGCTTAGTAAATGTTATTCAGATGCATAAAGAGCAGTCTGCAAACTGCAAACGTTTAAAAACGTTTTAGCTATTTTAACGGTTCATCCTTGATGTTTATTTTGAAAAATAACTCGAGCGCTCAGTGCACGTTTTTGAGAAAATAGAGCTTTATATTTTTCAAGCTTTTCCGCTTTTTCATAGTTGAAATAATTGGTGGTGTTTTTCAGTATTTTTCACAATACCACATTTTGTATTGACACGTTTTTCTCAATAGGTGAAGAGCGATATAAAAAGCTACTAACTTATCATGAAATATTTCCAAAACCATGCATGATAGCTTCTTGAAGTAAAAATAGAACATTCTAGTTTATTTAATAGCGTATAAAAACACATATAAAACTGTATTCAAGATTTTTTTTTTTTAACTTGTGTGGGTTAGGAGATATTTAGGTTTTTTTGGCACTTTGCAAGTGGCTTTTTTGTATGGCTCGTCAGTGTAGGTATTTCAGTTTTGATTTCAAAATAGACCGATTTGCAAAAATTTTCTGTTTAGCGCTAATTACGATGCTTCGTTTGAGCTGAATTTCCGTTTGAAATAAGTATAGCTTTTATGAAACTGAACATAATTATTTTGTACCATCTGTTCTCATGGACAGTAGCGTTTTTTGTAATTACATTATTTATTTCAGGCAAGACTTAAATAAATATAAGTATTCAATATCTCTCGGTTAAATGAAACCATTAAAAAAGAACAATTTATTTTATAAAAGTTATGAAAATTTTATCAAAATGCAAAAACAAATCTCCAGATTAATTTATAAATAACAAATCGCTTTTTAATTTTGTATAAAGTCAACATTTGTATAAAATTCAAAATGTCATTTATTGAACGTGTTGGCGCGACGCCTTTCTGTTTGCCAATTAAATTGTAGTTTTGAGGATTAACAATCAAATAATTTTTGAACATGCAACATTTTATTAAAATTGCCTCTGAATGTCTGAACGTGAACTTGATTCGAGGATTTATATACGGCAAAGATATTTATAAAAAGCTTTATTTATGTATAGTCGACCGATGGCCCAGTGGTTAAGGACGGCATGTCCTTGTCTCGTGCACGAGGTTGTGGGTTCAAATCTTGGCAAGTACCATTGTGATTTCTTAACATATTTATTTCATATGTACTCTCTGAATTTATCTTGGACATTACTGACATCTGTGAAGGGAAACATCGTGAGGAAACCTGGACTTAGGTAGTTAATATAAGTCTGAAATCGCCAAGCCGTCTTGAGCAAGCGTGATGATCATGTGCCTTCTCTGTACGAGAAGAGACCATTGCCCTGCAGTGGGACAGTTATAGGCTGGTATTATTATTAGTATTTCATTATTTACATACAAATTACTTATGTTTTTAAATATTATATTAAAAAATATATTAGTATTATATATAGCATCAAAACTGTCCTCAGAACGTTAGCGTGCAAGATCAACAGTCTTTTTAATGTGTACTAGGCAGGTACTATCGAAGAACTTCATATCTAAGCAGTTTGAAAACAAAATCTCGTGAACACGATGATGTTTAACGAGTAATAATCGACCAAATTAAATTTGCAGTTCGAAAAACATGTTCTCCCATATATTCCGTATGGGAGAACATGTTTTGAATTACAATGTTTATTGTGTACTACTAACAACCCTTGCTAACGTTATCTTTATAAAAAATATGGACTGGATCTGTATACATGTGTCTGAAATAAAGATTAAATTTATTATTTTTAGGTACAACAATTTTACGTTCGTCATAAATGTCCATCATCATTTATATCGGCTATAAACTACACCCAATAGTGTCACCAAAATTACAAGTGTGTAAAAAATCTGTTCGGATTCAATTCGGTCATAATTGTGTAATGTAATGTCTGTTGTCTTTTAATAACAATAAAATCATTAAAAATAAAAATAAAATAATAACCGTTTATTTTATTTTTATTCTTAATGATTTTATTGTTTTTAGTGTTTTTATTATTAATTTGTTTTGTTATCTCTGATTTCATGTTGTATGTTTTGATTTATTAATTATTATATTCCCTTTGTCAAACTTAATGTTGTACCTAGATTATAAGAGAATGATTGTGGTCTCCTATAATTGAAAGCGCACATTATATTTGTCCCTATTCTTAGATTATAAACTTGCATGTAATTGTGTAGCCTTTGTTGGAGGTCCAATAAATAAATAAATAGTCATAAAGAAAATCCTTGACAATTCAAAAGTGCCTGTAAATGGTTTAATTGAAAAAAAATTTGCTTAGCTTGGAGTTTGAATTTGAGTTTGGAAAAATAGTCCTGAAGTCAATTTTGAGAAACTGCCATTGCTATTGTAAAACTATTGAAAAATGGGTTTATTTATTAAAAACAAAATCTGTTTGTTACGGCCAAATTAAATCCTAGTTTTGACATCCAAACACCGAATTGAAAACTAGACCTCAATTTAATTGTATTCTTACGAAAAAAATAATTTAAAAAATCTTGTCAATTCAAGGCAAGCTTTCTGCTACACTTTGTATAAACAAAATTACCTAAGCTTTTTTTACTTCACATTCATTAATATTCCGTTCAGCCCTTGTTCTGAATGTTCAACTTTTTGATTCCAGCCAGAGTTATTTTGTTTATGCGTTGTTCTTGTTTCGGAGTGGATATTGTAAATGACAGATGCTTGTATACAGGGTCAAATCAAATTAGCTAGCGAAACTACGCAGACGTGATGAGTATCTATATCTAAACACGATACAATAATAAAAAAAAAGATTTGATGGTTTTTTTTGGGGTCAAGAACCCTTGGTAGTTTTGTTACCTACTTGAAGTATGAGCTGAGATTTTTTTTGTCATGTGGTGTTTCGCTGCTTAATTTAATTTGACCCTATAGTCACGATTCGAGATAATAATATCCCAGAATCGATAGTGTATAGATGTGTCACCGTAAGATTGTGAGCATCGTTAGTTTAAAATCTATCTAGTGAGATTATAGAGTGGCCGTTCTCACTCATAGACGTTTATAAAAATACACATTTGGCCATTCGAATAGAATACTATACAAAAGCGATGTTAGTGTTAGTTACACGAAATTTAAGAATAGGTCATAAATGTGAATGTCGGTTATAGAGGTACAAGCTAGCAGCAGTTTCAGTTATAGAGCTCCACGAGTGAGAAAACGACTTTCTCTTTTAGAGGTTTCTGTTTCCCACTTATAGACGTTTTAGAAGGTTAAAATGACGGGACCTGGCAATTACTCAGGTTTGACTACTTCGTTTTCGTTTAATAGTCTTAAATAAAAACATACATAAACTAAAGCCTTCTTTCCCACAACAACTACAGCACGCCACATTCTTCCATGCTTACATACTCTTTTTGCTTCGTTTACGTTCATACATCTGGTCATACACGCACGCCGGTTGCGAGTACGCACCTGACCTTTCTGAAGAACATCACCAATAAGGTCACTCTAAGTCCTCCAGGGCGTTCCCTCCCGGCGTTTCCACTTACAATCTTTTGTTAGTCACCTTAAATTCATCGTCGTGATCAAAATGAAAAGTAGTTAGGTATGTGTGGAGCATAGAGTAGTAGAACAATTTTGCTATCTACTTCAGTTTTTTTGTGCCTTCTTCATTTCGAAGTTGTTGTGCCCAATAACAATGTTGAATATCATCAAAAGTTACTTTAAATTTTAATCAAATGTCTCTTTGATTTTGTGACTTACCTATGTATTAATGAATTGACTGATGATCGCTGTTATGATTTTGTACAATAATATTATATTCAAAATAGAGCAAATTCCAATAGGTATTCTAGCCTTCATGGTGGAATACATATAAAGTTATTATTCCAAGTATGCTAACAAGAAGAGGCAAACAATACAAACAATAGAAGTACGCTCAACCCCACACGAATCAATAAACATGTAGAAAATAAATTGCAAAAATACGAGTACACTCTCAATTTTTCCATTCCCCCGATCAACAAGTAACCATTCTTCTATTTCCATTCGATCGTTCATTCATTCTGTCAGCGGCACGACGTTCACTCACATTGAACGATCCATCATCGTTCACTTCAATCAGTCTATCATTCAATTACCCTTTTTGCTAACATTGCCTAAGTTCTTTTTTGCATTTTCTTTCTTATGTAGGTAGGATTCAATTGGAAAGTTTCCTAATTCCAAGGGGGACACCCTACAAAAGTTTATCTCAAAGGAACATTCATTTTTCATCGTCAATTACTGAAACTTTGGTGGGGATGATTAATTTAGACATTAAAATGGCGGAAACGGGAAGCGAGAAACGACATGTGCTTAGATTAGAGAGTTTAACATTAGTTGAAAGTACTTTTGTTAGCACGTGTCATGAAAGTGCAGCTGTATTTTCTAAATATACTTGACAAAACACGAGTCTTAAGCTTCGTGCAGACCAACGCGACGCGACAGCGCGACGCGACACCGGTTATTGTTATACCGTCAAGTTTTCTTAGAAATTGTATTGTTCGAGTCGCGTCGCGGCGTCGCGTCGCGCTGGTCTGCACGAAGCTTTATATTACTTCCGAAGTTGAAGAGTCTTATAACTTTCCACGACGATGTGGAAAGCTGAAAACGGAATTCTGGGGGTTGTCTAACAGTAGGATTCATTTGTTTATTTGTTTTGTTTTTCTTAATTAACTTAAACAACATACATACAGATCCGGAAAATCAAAACACGAAACAAATATTTGTATATGTATAAGTAGGTACAGGGTCAAATTAAATTTGTTAGCTAAACTCTGCAGACGTGATGGGTATCCATGTCCAAACACGATAAAATAAAAACATTGTGATGTGATGAAAAAAAAATTTGGAGTCAACGGGCGCTGCCAGTGTAGTTATGTGAAGTATGGGTTCAAGAAAATCTGTTTTTTTTTGTGTTTATATACCACGATACCCATTACCAACGTCTGTAAAGTTTACACAACATAAAAACTGTTTTTTTAAACTGATATTTCAAGTAACAAGACTAAACACACGACTACGACCACGGACGGACTATGGTCGTGGTTAAAAAAAAAACTTCAAATCATTTTTATTTTACATGTTTATTCAAATTCAAATTCAATATATTTCATTTCACATAAACCTACAAGGGCACTAATGAAACGTCAGAAGCTAGGTACACGGTTCCAATTGGTCGTTTTCTATGGAGAAGAGCCGGCAAGAAACTCCACGGTTTACTCTTTTAAAAGTTTATGGTTCTTACAATTTGTTTTTTTTTTTTCAAATTACTCTTTTAAAAGGTATGAGAGTACAGTGTAAAATATTGATTTGACAGTGTAAAATATCAAATCGTTTAAATATCGATACCCATGACGTCTGCCGAGTTTCGCTAGCTAATTTTATTTGACCCTGTATATTATTTTATTTGGTGTGAAAACGAAACTGCAACACGCAGGGGAGCAACCAATCGCACAGCAGCTAAACGTACTAAAGTACGTAGTTTTTATAACAAATATTAACAGTTTTATTTGCAACGCTAAATAAAACGTTTATTCTTAGCTTCACAGGATTCCTCGTCATCTACCTAAGTCTTGTCCCAACTATGTTGGGGTCGGCTTCCAGACTAACCTGAATACCTACCAGTATTTCACATGAAGCGACTGCTGCCTATCTGCCCTAACGGGTTGTTAGGGCAGATAGGCAGCAGTCGCTTCACTTACTATATATAACACGATACAACAATAATTAATCGCCAAAAAACAATCGGAACCTATAACTCGATTTTTATAACTGCTCGCTTGGAGCTGTCAAAATCGTAGGTTGTTAGTATTGAATTCACCCGCCCGGTTACCTCCTCAGTGCCACGACGTACTCGTGTCGTCTCCACAGTTCTGTCTTATTATTCGTTATTGATATTATTTAAACCACATATACCGTAAAATGTTGACGTTGATAGGCGCACAGTTATAAAAATCTGGTTGAGTATACCATGTTTGCACAGCTATACACTATGCTACCACCTACTTACACATAAGCACAGCATGTGCACAACTAAGCCAGCACACATTGTTGAGTAGCAGCCTTCAGTTTCCGAGCCATCTGGCCAGTTGTGCGGTCACTGGCGCGAGTGACTGGTCGGTAGGTAGGAAGGGCTGGGGGGGTAAGGATACAATGTTTTAAACTCATTGATGGTTGGGTTTTGTTTATGGTTTAACTCAATTGCATGTGTCGTGATTTTACGATTTGTTTTGGCGTCAAAAGGAGACTGAAAATGCGACCTCGCAACACGATTAGCGTTTCTGATCATGCGTATTGATAATAGTAGCTCAAACAACTAGGCACGAAACTAAACTCAAGATGATCATTTTTGTATTTCGTCCTACTAATATTATAAATGCGAAAGTGAGTTTGTTTGTTTGTTTGTTTGTTACGCTTCCACGCTAAAACGGCTGTACAGACAAATTTGGCACATGGGTAGACCATGACTTGCTATCTAATTACGTAACACATTTTCGTAAACGATTAAGACTAATCTGATTCATTTTGACAGTTCAACAACATTCATTGATTTATTTACGTTGTCGAGCAGATTCTTTTTTCGAACGTTTCAAAACGATTTAGATTATGATTGATCATGTAATACGCAATTAGGGTACTGGTTTAGGACATAGGATACTTTTATCCCGATATTCTCACGGGATCGAGACTTATGCGGGTAAAACCGCGGGGCGCAGCTAGTGATTTCTAAATTTTGGTGACTTTATTTATTGCCTTTTCTTCATATTCCTCCCACCTTCTTTCTACAAGTTGTTTCTTAGATTGCCATATTCAGTTTCTAAACAGGTATTGATTTCTCAAACCTTACCAATCAAACAGACAAAAACTCACTTCCTAGTTCATAAATATCAGATACAATGATTTACATCCACAATCACACGCAGTACCCAAACACCGGACGCAAAAAAATCACAAAAATAAATTCAACAATGAAACATTGTCCTGGCTGTGGCAAGGCCTGCCCTTATCATCGGCCGCCTGGTCCTTTGTCCAGCCTAACGACTTCCCACGACACATGTCACGGTAACAGTAATGCTAGTTTATGGTGTTTTTGGAGAACGTTACGATTTGTAGATTTTGGTGTGGCGTGGTTTCGGTATCGGTATTTGTAAAATAGTTTTTTTTTGTTAACGAAATTCTGTAAATTACGGATGTAATATTATCTAACTTATAATATTATATTATACTTTATTTTTTATACTTATATATACAATGTGAAATTTTATTCATTTGCATCCTCTCAAGGGGTAATTGTACTCATCATTATGAACAACTTTCGCGATTTCGGGGTTGGCCCCATGGCCACAAATTATAATTGTAGGTCGTGAGTTCAAACCCAGGCAGGCACTATACTATGTGTATTTAATTTCATCACCACTGCTCTCAAAATGGTGAAGGAAAACATCGTAAGGGAACCAAAAAAATCGAAGATATGTTACATCGACCAATTCGCACTGTGCCCGCGTGGTTGATTATGGCCCACTCCCTCTCACCGAGAGGAGGCCTGTGTCCCAGCAGTGGGAACGTTATAGGCTGATTATGTAAGTAGCAGCCAGTTGTCTAGATTTATTCCGTGAACTATGTTGCGAAATGTTGACCCCGAATCACTTGTCTATCCTTTCAAGAAATACGAACGTGGTGATAGCGTGCGCGTGAACTGTACAAAATTGAAATTACATTTAACTTGGCAATCAAGAAACACTTCTTAGATTAACTTTAAACACTAACTTTACTGACTGCCCAATTCTCTCCTAATAATAATGTTTAACAATGGTTTAGTTTCGAGAGTACCAAGTAGATAGTATCGCAGTTAATTGGCTTTAGATATCAGGTGTGAAAGTTTAGATTTAGATTACATTAAAAGTTGGTCGTTTTTAAAGATGTTGAAAGAGATTTTGACCATTATTAGCTGCTTTCTTGTTCTATTGTTAGCATGTGCCAGTATTTTTTTATGCTTACCTCCTAAGCTCCATTTACAAGTTTATTGCCTGTGGCATACAATAAAGTTGAAGCAACAGTTGACTGACACCGTCTAAACCTCAAGTACAATTATTGCACGATACGGGCAAGTTAGTTGCCGTTCAAAACTGCTATAGGTGTAAACAGCACGTACAATAAATTACACGTATAATAAAATCGCATTCAACTCTACAAAAACGAACGAAAGAAATAAGTTAGAAAATCTTGGGAAGACATTCAATGAAATGTTGCCAAATATTTCATTAAAATTTTAATGAAATATTAGGCAGCGCAAATACGGGATATACTTGAATCAATTGAACAAGGAAGTGCAACTCTGTGTTAAGACGAGGCAAAACTTGCATGCAATTATCGTCTTGCAATAAAATTGCTTTGGTATAAGTCGCATGGAATTTTATTGAACGTCAAAACTAGCATTCGATTATTGTATGACATTTTATGGAAATCGCTAGCCGGTTAACACTAGCATGCAATTCTTGAATGGCAATAATTGAACGTGCTTTATGGCATGCGACTATTGCTCCTGAACGTTCCAGAAACTTGCACCGTGAATGGAGCCTAACGTATCGAGTTAACTATGACCATACGTGATTTTTTCTTGTTGAGTTTATCCTAAAATTAATGGCAAAAAAATACGAATCAATGAGACTAGGTACTAGTGACATAAAAACTTTGGAAAATAACATAGTCACTCAGGGCATTTTGTGGCATGAATAAAAATATATTAAGTGGCTTTCAAAACCTTTAAGAAATTTTCTTTATTTTCTTTGCATGGCAAACTCTAGAACTGTAAATTACTGTTCAAATATCATCCGACGATGATATTGCCTGCCCTCGGTCGTTATCACCAAACCCCACAGGACTCAACACAGCATCCATGTTTGTCCGTCCGAACACACACCCAAATTGGCTGAGCCTCATTTATTTAACGATGCACCATTACCGCGAGCATTAATGACTATCTATCTACTTTACCAAGTTTTTCCCATAGGGTAACAGCCACAATCAACGGCCCATAGGGTAAATTCACATAATCACTCCACTTGGCATGCAAGGGATGCTTGTAACCCACAGCCGCGGAATAATCCCTTGGCTCACGACGCCCATGGGAACTGACGGGGTTTACCCAACGTAATTTGAACACGGAATCTATATAAATAATTAAGTTATTCTAAGTAATTAATGTTTATTTAAGTCGACTTGGAGATGAGATGATTTATGAATAGGTATTTGATGTTTAACTCTGCTGTGATGTAGGTAAATCCAAAAATAACCTTCATGAATTATGTTTGGCGTACCCTGGTCCAGTCATTCCCGTTAAAGCCTGGCTAATCTTTTCTGGTATCGGCTCAGCTGTATTTTCTGAGGGTATAAGTAGATGTGTAAATTACACCCACATAGGGAGGGCTTATTATCATTACGTGGGTACAGCAGTGGAGCCGTGGTTGCCCGGTGGATACGGCCCCGACTTACGAGTAGTAGTAGGTCATGTTCGAGGCCATGGTTCGAACCCCGACAGGCGCTTTACTTTGTGTAAATTATTTCATCACCACTGCTCTCAAAACGGTGAAGGAAAACATCGTGAGGAAACCTGCCTATCCTTAAACCAAAAATCCGAAGACTTGTGACATCCCGCACAGGGCCCGCGTGATAGATTATAGCTCACTCCCCCTCGAAGAGAGGAGACCTGTGTCCCAGCAGTGGAAACATTATAGGTTGATTATGCATCGGCACAAATCCAGATACCCGGCTATTACACCGCTCGACCTGGGCATCGAAAACGAAGCAGTCTAGGGAGACTATTTCAATACACTTCAAAGTAATGTTGGTACAGCCAAGTTACAATAAAGATTAAAATAATTTCCCATAAGACCAGAATTTCCTAAAACCCATTACAAAAATATAGCCTGCCCTGACACAGAAAGATAAACTCATAAATCATTAAACCAAAACACACGTCCTGCCCTTGTCGGGTAAAAATGACAACTGCCTCATTAACAATTCTACCCGGGTACACCCCCACTAACTGAGCTACCGTAGCACAATTATTTATACACCAATCAGAAAACAAAGTGTAAGATACAATGCTATTTAATATTCCTAACGGGGTCTTGTTTCGTTTGGCACAAACTTGGGACTGAGAGATGTTGCCAGGATGAAAAATTAAAGTAACATATGGGGTGGATTGAGTTAGTTTTTGAAGGAAAATTTTGGGTTTTCAAGAGAAAATGAAGGTTTCCTTTGTATGTTGTTAAGACTAATGTAGTCAATTATTTGCGCAGTTACCTCTAACGACAAACTATTAGAAGATCTTCCAGTGGGCAGGGCACATTGCTCGCAGAAAAGATTGCTAGTCGAAGTGACGATGCTTGGGGAGGCCTATGCCTATGCCCAGCAGTGGTCGTCTTTCGACTGAAATGATGATGATAATGAATTTAACTAATCATACTCAAAGCTTTTATTTTAATCAATTAAACCATTTACAGGCAATTTTAATTGAAGGTTCGTCGTCAAGTCAACTCAAAGCATTTATTTCAACTAAACCAATTACAGGCATTTTTGAATGGTCAAGGAGTCGGTCAGTCAGAAAGATGAAGCTAGTTGCCCATTCCAAAGCGTAGTAAGTTCCTATAGAGATGAACGGGCAAGAAACTCCATGGACACTCTTTTAAATCAAATAATAGTTAGTTAGAAGTTAGGGATGTTTAACTTCTCGATAAATAATTAATCGATAGTATGACTAGATCGAGTAGATGAATAATTTGCTGACAATCCCGAAAACATATTTTCCTGATCTATGTATTTGCAATAGGCTCGCCCCCTTTTATGTGGGACTTTAACATTACTGACGAAATGTGGGTGAACTATAGGTACAACTCTGCCTTACCCTTTGGGGTTTAAACCCCTTTACTTGCTAGTTACCAAAGTAAACAATTCCCAACAATATTTCAATTATATTTTTTTTTTACTTGTAAACAATGTTTTCGTTACAAAACATAGTTTGTTCGTGCATCTCCGGTTACATTTTCCCAGAGCAACATTCTGAAATTCCAGGCAAACCATAAAGGTGATTTTTACACGTTAAATATTTGATAATTTTAAACTACCGGCCACATTGTTTGATCAAAAATGTTTAAGCAAAAATTTGTAGTACACAATATTATTGTTTATCAAGTTAAGGTTTGTTACACACTTAATAAAGTACACAAGTAAAAGATACGTTTATTATTAAAAATAAGAATGTAATTTGCATTTTATAGGATATTTTTTTTTGTAAAGAAAATGACTGTGGATCATAGCTTGTTTTGTTAATTCATTTAGGACTTTAGAAGCCAAACTTTGTACTTATCATCAAAAGTATTTAAGAAATTCATTAATCAGACTAACTATTATAACTTATCTTCTCACATTCACCATGAAATTAACAAAAAGTTTATTATCTGTTTAAAAAAAACTTAAATTTATCATAAAACAACGTTCCCTCTATAAATCATAAATTAATCACGTTTTAAAATAAGATTTTTGAAGAAAAGATGACAGCGATTAGACACGAAATCTTGTCCAAGTTTTCTCAATTTAAAGTTGGAATTTTATTAAAAACCTAGAGTGAACTTAAAATATAGGTGAATCTACGTAATCTGCTCGATGTTGGCATATAAATTATATTTTTATCGATCATGTTTAAAAATCTTCCTCGTTGGTCTGGTGGTCGTAAGCGCTACTACTGAGCATGAGGTTCTGGGTTCGATTCCTAGGTCGGACAAAGTGATATTGGCTTTTTCCTACTAGAATTTCTCAGTAACGGCCTTATTTTGTTTTTTTTTGAGTGTGGGAATTTATAAAAAAACTTCTTCCCCTCTGGGCGGAGCGGGAGGGCGTGTCAGACTTTTCATGACTAAAACCCACCCGTGTTCCTTCCGTTGCCTGTGTGTTCCGTTGCCTAGAGTCTAAATTTGTGCGCGGTTGATGGCCCCCTATTATCTACAAAAGGATTAAACATAACTGGAGAAATCTGGGTGTACTGTGCAATAGGTACACCTCTGCCTAACCCTACGAGTATTACAGGCGTGATGTTATGTCATGTTCAAAATAAGTTCTGAGAGTTCCCGGTCTTGTCAAACTTTTAAAAGATTGTTTACTTATTTTCAACTTGAATAATTGTTTTTAATAATCTTTTTATATTGTTTCAGGTAACACATTTTCCACAATAAAAAAATTCAAGTAAGGTATGTTAAGTTTACATTCTTAATAAAACTTCTAGCTAGGTAGGAAGGTGTTACCTATGTACTTCTTCAATGCGTGAATTATTATTTTATTGATGATCTTTAGTGAAATACCAGTTATTTCCCTTCTTCTTCTTTCCCAGTCTAGTGACACTGTGAAGGAAGATTCGTTCACCAATTTTATTTCTTGGCTGGTGATTGCCTTTTTAAACATTTTGTCCCTCGCAAAATAAAAACTCTTATCTCTTTATCTCTATAGTAAGGGTGGGCAGGTTGTTTGGTTGCACCCTTAGTAAGAAATCTTCAAGTAACTAAGATTTTACACAATTAAAATAATTTAATTTAAAATACATAAGTGTCTGAGCACCTTTATAATTTAAAAATATGTATTTCAAAATCTTTTGTCAGTTTAAGTGTTGTTCAAATAATAGTGTGCTTTTACATTTTACAAAAGTGATTTTTGAATAAAAATTCTAAGCACATGTCGAATATAACATTTTAATCATAAATCTACAAGAGTAGCAATTGCACTCGTTCCATAAAAAAATGAAATGTTAGCAAAAAGGTTGACAGAGCAATTTGACGAAATAAGTGAATATATCTTTTTACATTTATTTTTTATTTTTTAAGCCTTCTACTGAGCATGAGGTCGATCGGGTTCGATTCCCAGGTCGCACAAAGTGTTATTGGATTTAATTATTTAAGTAGCAGCACGTGTCTGGATTTGTGCTCGGTTGATGGCAATAGGCTCGCTCCCTATTACATCACTCACGGGACTCAGGGGCCTCGCCCACGACGAATTTTTGTAGCGATGCAGTAGCTATGCTGTCGCGTATGTGTATCGATACAGCCGCGATGCTGTTGCTAGTTGTGTACCTTCGCTCAAATTCTGTATCGCTACTATCGCGATGCTGTCGGGCACATTCCCCAGCACCCCTCCCTCCGTTCTCCATCCTTCGTTCCCCCGATGTTATCAGAAACGGTCACGCATTTGCATCGTTTCTGTCGCATGTTGCAAATGCTACTAACGCGCGATAGTAGCGATGCAGAAGCGCGTTTACAAAACATCGCTACAAAATTAAACATAACTGGCCAAATATGGGGTGTCCTATTAGGTACACCTCTGCTTAACTCTTCAGGGTTTACAGGCGTGATATTATGTATGTAAATTTTATACATATATATTTCACCAGTGGATTAATTTTTGTTTGAGGTTTCAAATTGTGTTTGAAAAATGATAAAATTTTCGCCCATAGGTAAATAAAATTGATTGATGTGGATGTGATTGCAATTTTTTTTACAAATACGTGGAGGAATTTAAACACTTTTTAAGCTTATGGTTTCGTTAAACCTTTGGTTGGAAGTTATTAACCTGAATTGACATTATTTTTCATTGAACTTGATGTTATTTTAGTCACGTAAGCCGTTTTTTCTTTATAATATTTAGTCATGCTTCACTAAATTGGACGTTTTTGCCACATTGATAAACTGAGTAAAATAAAATCTCCAACTAAATTGCAGGTAAGAAAAAAATAATTGTATTTTATAAATAAATTCAGGGTCATCCGCCAGAAACAACTAGAAATATGAAGTTAAATAACTCTTAATTACTATTGCAAATTCAAAAATATTTTAATTAAATGTTCAGTGTGCCTCAAACTTTAGTAATATTTTGTTTAGTTGTGAGGCGAAGTTGAAACAAACAAACGGTTAGAATACGTAATTATTTGATATTTACAAGTTGCTTTTTCAAACTTTATATATATAAACTCATGCCTTCTTCCCAAGGAGGTAGACAGAAACTACAGAACGCCCCCGCCTACGTTCTTTAAATACTCCTTTTGCCTCGTTTACGTTCATACATCTGGTCATGCACGCACGCCGGTTGTGAGTACTACACACCTGAACTTTCTGAAGAACATTGTTATAAGTAAGTATACATAAAACACTGTGTTATTAAATAGTTCCATTTGGATTTTTTCCAAAGGTAGTAGATAAGTACCCTGTAGCCTGGATTTGTAACCAGTTTAACAATAGCCTAACCTCCCATACCTAAAAAGCGTGTGTACCAATCATCACTGCCTGCCCCTTTAGTGAATAAAAATGTGATTACGTTATTATAAAAAAACAAATATCCAAGTTCACCATCTCACCAACTTCAAAACAACAGCATAACCGTTTAAGTTTAAAACTTAAGTTGGAATCCAGGACCGTTATGCCGTGGCTCCTGAACTCCTGAAAGTTGGGATACATGAGATGTTCTGTGTTTTGGTATGCATAATTTTCAAGGAAGTTAGTTAAGATGCCAGTGGCTAGTTCTGTGCTCTACTCTGTGTAGTATACCCGCTACTTGCGCACCTTTGTTGAGTTTGTACCAACACTGCTGTTTCAGTTTTGAGAGAAAGTTAGAGGTATTTTGAGTCAAGTTCATAGTATTATTTTTAAGGAGGTCATATTCAGGTTTATGTTAGACTCACTTAGCTATTAAAAAGTTGGTGCCTACTATAATATAGTAGTTAACAATAGTTTCTTACTGAATTGTGGTCATCATTACTGACATATGGACTTAAAATCGCTAACACACGGGCTTGACAAACTTTGTGAGTACTTGAACAACCTGCATGCTTGGTGAGTATAGGTAGGTACTCTTTACTCATGTTTACAAAAATAAAAAATCCTGTATCCTTTTTTTTGTCTTCTTTTTTTTGTATAGTAAGGTATTTATTTGAAAATTTGTGAAGTTTCTCCAGATTTTTTTTCGTTAAAGAGTAAAAATTAAAATTAAAAAAAATAAGGCTTATCGTATTACTCAGTTAGACGTATCATACGGTTAGACTGTAAGCCGACTCCATTATAGTTGGGAAAAGGCTAGGCAGATTGATTGATAGAAAGAGAAAACAAATTAAAAAAATATGCAAAAAAAAATGCCACATACGCCTACATGGGCGCTTAGCAAACGTCAGAAAAAGACAGATATAACTATTTATCAACTTTAAGATTAATTTTCATTAGTCGATAACTCGTTCGATTTACAGCATGCGGGGACTCTCCGCAGTCGGGGTGAATGACTAATGAAAGTCATAATTCGATAACACGGTCGGTACATCGTCTGCGGGGAATCCCCGTACCCGGCGTAGCGACCAATGACATTCATCGTTCGGTAAAATGCGAGTCACACCCAATGAAAATGAGCCTTCAAAGCAACTGCCAAACGTGCAGTGCAGGTTCTTCGTATACCGCAGTCGTTCCCTATCGACTAATAAAAACGATTCCCTGCATGCGGGCCCTATGGCACGCGTTACAGAACTCTTCCGCACCCAGCATACGAGCCCTATCGACCAATGAAAATGAGCCTTTATAGTTAGTTTTATCACTATCCACATTTAAGAAAGATGGTTTCATGCCTCCTGTAATCGGTCATCCCGTTTCAGCAATACATGACATCTATAGGCTTAACACAATGTTTTTCCTTTACTGGCATTACTTAGAAGTTTTATCGTAAGCTCTTCGGAGCCCGTTCGACCCATCTGTCAAGGCGTAATAATGAAAATAATAATCTTAGACAAATGGCAGCTACGGACGCCCGAACATTTCTCAATATCAGAAGTTGTACAACCTGGATTAAGGTTGTGGTTTGAGTGGTGAGAGGTAGCGGGTCGTTGAGCGGAGCGGTTAGCGACGTTGTATTTACGTGTGATTTGAATGTGGGGCGAATGGCCAAGGCATTAAGTACCTTTATTCTACACAAAGATGAATAAATAAATAAAAACTCGGGCAATTTTTTTAACTAGAGTTTAACAATTAATTAGATATCTTTATTCATCTATCCCGGTTATCTATATCTGTCAATACCTGTGCCAAACAGTAAAAAAGATATTCTATGAGGCATAAGGGCATAGAATCCATAAAAAAAATAACTGCATCCTCCTTGTCAATCTGAAAAGGGGCAGCTCATCTTTTGAAACTCAATTTAAAATGGCTTCCTAAAGGTGCTAATATACTTGAGCATTCACTTGTAATAAGCATTCTAGCGAATGTTACATTACAGAAAACTAAACGGGAGCGTATTAGCGAGCATTCTAGCGAGCGTTCTAGCGAGCATTCCAGCTAATGTGACAGTAAGTTTGCTTCGAGTTTTTTGCCGAGCCGACCCATTCTGTCATTGTTCCGCCGCCGTCCTTCTATGCCTAGAACATTCACAAGAGCGTTCGCTAGAATGTTCGTAGCGATGTTTGGCTCTATGCTTGGCTCTGTTCGTGGTTCAGTTCGACAAATTTAAAAACGGCGAATGCTCCAAGTTCTTTTTCAAACTCAAACTCAAACTCAAAGCATTTATTTCAATTAAACCATTTACAGGCACTTTTGAATTGTCAAATAGTCGGTCAGTTAGTTAGAAAATTGAAGCTAGTTACCCAGTTCCAAAACGTAGATCTTCATGGAGAAGAACGGGCAAGATACTCCAAGGACACTACAAGGAAAATTACACAATCCTGGGTACATTATTCTTATTGCTTCTATATGTGAGAACAATGTACAACATTTTTTATTAAAACAATTCAAAATATAAGTTTAAAAATAAGCCCTGCCAGATAAGAGATGACCAGTCACAACTGACGGCGCCCGTTCACGAACATGACGCGTGGATCAGCACCATCCAGCTCAACCATTTTGTAGGGAACCGAATGATCCAACACACTCGCCACCATCAGCGAGACATTTAAGTGAGCATGACAAACTCTCAACTGCCGTGCTCTTTCAAGTCAACATACATCTTAATAACATAAAATACGGCTCCATGGTACTCACATTTACAAAAATTGAAAAAATGCTTCTAAATTATACAAAACTATAGTTTGCAATGTATTTGAGAGATTAATAGAATGTTACTACCAAAAAGAAAGAAAATCATTATCCATTGGAACATTAAACTTGTTTAAATAAAAAATAAACATTAAGTTCGTAATGTCAGAAAAATAAAAAGGGGAAGCAACTCTTCCAAACATTAAATTTTTTAACTAGTGAGCCCAAGTGGCTGTGGAGCAGGACACTGGTCCTGCTGGACACTATGTAGACAAGCATAATATTATAAATTGGATGATTATATCGATGATAAAAATGTTTGGCTTTATACTGATAAAGCCAAACATTTTTCATCCATCCAATTTATAATATTATGCTTGTCTACATAGTGTGCGTTTAATGCATGTTTTAAATTTCTTCTCATTCAGTTGAAGAGTTGTTAACAAGTGACAAGCTCAAGTCTATCAGCACCTTAAGGTGCCGCTGCTCGCTTATACCTTGCACCACGCGATAGCCGAAGCTTAGTTTGAAAGGAGTTATTGGGACGGAAACGCTCAGACGAATAGAACAATTTATTGATAATATTAACTATATTAAATCGTGCCTTCACTTTGTTTTACTACTAATTCTCATTCGTTCACCTTCATTTGATTTGCCGATTCAACTATGAAATTGACGTTTATTTACTCGATTATTATAAATTCCCGATAAACAAATAATAATATATAATAAGCCGATGGCCGAATGCCTCGACCAAAATCTCTCTCGTCTCTCGTTAGGCGGTTGGATCAAGGGCCTGATTCAGAAGGTAGTACTCCTCGATACGGCTCGCATTGTGAGGAGGTTCCTGTCTCTGCAGCCCTAACCACCGGTAGCTTGGACCCTGCTCCCGACACTGGCGGACCTCTTCTTTTTTATATTTTTGAATGTTTTTTTTAAAATATTTTTTTAGTGTGAAAAATATTTAAAAATGTAATTATGTAAAAAAGAAAATAAATAAAAGATATATATAATAAGTATAATTATATCTGTGGCTGTAAGGTCGATTCCTAACTATTGATATTTTTTTTTTGTTTTATTTACTAGTTTTCTGTCATCTATGGTAATAATAAAAATATCTATGGTTATGTGACTGTTAATGAGAAATCCCGTGTGCTTTCATTGTACTGTTATATTACTTTAGTGACAGCCGTTCGTCTGGAATAATAATCTGTAAGAATGCATTAGCCAACGTATCAGTGGCAGTGTTGTCATTAGGTATTATAGTATAAAGGCAAGTTTTATAAAAATGTGGCTATAAATTTATTATAATTGTGGTGTCTTACGACTTCCGCGCTAACAAAATCGCGGGCAGAAGCTAGTGTATTGATAAAATAACTAATCTGGTATTATAGCGCTTTGTAGCGTGTAACTTTGTGAACGCGTGTCACTGCTCATCAGTGCATCAGACTGCGTATGCGCCGCTCACCATGGCCGACAACGACACCAGTATAACCAGCCCAGAATACCTTCAAGATCTCGTTGGTGACCTTGGGTACCTTATTATGGACTATATTTTGTTCATGCTGACTCTCGCGGCGGCCATTTATGGAGTGACAACGTGGTGCGTGATCAAAAAGTTTCGTCATTTTAAAAAACTATGTGATTCTCAGTGCAATTATAGCAAATATGCTAGTGATCTTACGCGATATTCTACCACCTCCTGAGGAATTTATCGAAGATGCAGTTGAAGATTGAACTGCAGATTTTTTTTGGTTTATATATGTATTTTGAACTATCGTTTTTTTGTTGGTTACTAGTGATAAGCTACATCTTTTATGTTGACTTTGTAAAAGTTTTTAGTCTTGACATTCGTAGGAGGTACCTTAAGAGTAGCCTATTTGCGTGGGGTCTACCTTGTGTAATAGACTTATTAGTTAGTGTTCCTACGTGGTTTTATACTGTCTATGAACCGAGAGAAACAACAATAATGCAAATTTATTTTTTTCTCTCTGATTCAATGTTATTTATACCCGTAGCGATTAATATTGCTATGTATATAAAAGTTTTATATTGTTTAAGCCGCGTTAATGAAGCTGGTGCGAGTAGGTATATCTGTTAACAAATGGCGTCGCTTGTACATAGCTACATTGATTTTTGTACTCAGCGATTTAATAGCTTTACCTTATATACGAACTTTATTATTGGATCGGATTGGATTGGATGTAAATATTTTGACCATTAATGTTATATTGGAATTAGGAGATATCTTGAACACAATAGCATTACCTGTGTATTTAGTTATGTTAAAGAGTAATCGGGAATTACGGAGAGAATTCCTGGATAAGAGATCAAGAGAAAATTTCGCTAAAAATGAAGTGCGTATGTCCAATATACTGTCTTGAACAACATCTTTGAGGAAAATATATTAATTAGTATGACCGCTTAGAAATAAAGTAAAAAAAGCAATTTGTAACCTGTTTCGTTATTTATTTATATTCTTTTTTTTTTGGTGGAATCATGTTTATCTTGGACCTTAAAGGTCAATCTTTAAGGTCCAAGATAAACATGATTCCACCAAAAAAAAAAGAATATAAATAAATGTCACATGCATTTCGGGATCGTAGGTGAATCAATAGTTTGAAATATATAGTATAAGTCGCCTTGGTTATCTAGCACAATAAATACAATTTTGTAATTTTGCAAGTAACGTCTTTTGAAAAAAAATTGCTTTCAAATCGTTTTATTTTTATATTTCACAAACTACGGTTCTTGAAATGATCCATTTTTCTGCTGGGCATAGGAACCAGGCAAAAACGTTCTCGGCTCATCGTCTCACCTGTTTGGCACACGCATAACTATTACTATTTGGCACAACCGACAGTAGGGCACACAATTTTAGCTTCTATAAATTGAACGTGTTGCCCACTTTGTAATTATTATCTTTCTATATTTATTTGCAGCATTTAATAGTAAATTAGCTTTTGCCCGCGGCTTCACAGGAGGTCGATTAATACTACCGGGATAAAAGGTATCCTATGTCCTAAGCCAGGCCATGGTCTGTCCGTGTGCCTAATTTAATCAAAATCCGTTTAGCCGTGAAGGCATGAAAAGGTAACAGACACCACACAGACAGACAGTTTTCGCATTTGTAATAATTAGTATTGCCTTTTTGGATTCCACTTCATAGCCATGTCAGAGCTTGAGGTATAGAATGTCTGTGACAACAGACAGACAGACTCAAGATCTTTTCATCATGTTGAGCGGAACCCCAATAAACCACTTTTATAAAACGTAGTTCTAAAAAGGTTGAAGACTTCACGTCATATTGTAACCGATAACGTCCCCCCTCCGCCCCTTCCCTCCAAAGTACCAAGACGTACCATAGAACTAAAAATATTTTATTTCAGTCCTTTTTGCCTTTTTCTATCAAAGGTCCTCGAGGTCTCTTGTTACCCGGTACTCTCGTCGGCAGATATCGGACATTTGAGTTCAAAATGGCAATTTTTGTATTTTTTCTACCTTATTATATTATGTAAAATGGAATCTGTTTGATTGATTATTGTATTGATTAGGTTTAGCTACAGTTTGTCATGCGCAGTAATAATAAAAATGAAGCAGCAAATGAAAAATTGCTACGTGTTTTTCGTCATGATTGGTTAATTAGCAAAACATTCTAAGATCCTTACTTTGCTTTGATCTATATCTTTGAGTTTGATTCGGTGTTTCTTCTCAGAGTAGATCGTTAGGTAACACCGTCTTCATCTAGTTTTAAAATATTATTATTTCTTTATACGTGTAAAAGTGGTTTAGAACCAATTTATATAAATAAAATATCATCATATCTTTTATTTTTTTCGGGAAAGTTTAGATAAAGTCTTTTTCTCACCTGATGGTAAGTAATGATCAGGCCGAACGAAGGTGGCAGCGAGCCTCACCCGGAATCTTCAACCACAGAGGATTTATCTGTTTTTGACAAGATTCTCCTCAGAATCATAATCTCATGTTTTAAAACGACGAGAACGACAGAGCCGTCGAAAGAATTATTAGTCAAAGATTTTTTGTTACACAAAGAACAGAGGCATGCCTCTTCGTCTTCTTCTCGCCCTTCTTCTATTCTCCCCTGTCAACCGTCACGCTATCATTCATACGGGGTCAAATTAAATTAGCTAGCGAAACCCCGCAGACCTGATGGGTAACGATCTAAACAAGATTAAAAAAAAAGATTTGATGTTTTTTTGGGGGGTCAACGAAAGCTAGTGGTAATGTTTTTACTTGTTGTATGAACTCTCTGTATAATCTGTTATTTTTTGTTTTGTTTTATAGTGTTAAGATACCAGTGACGTCTGTGAAGTTTACAAAAAAAAAAACTGTTTTTTTTTAAGTACGTGTACACACGCGGGAAATTGGTACAAAAACGCATCCAAAGTTCACGCGGCCTAATACTGTGGTCAATGACCCCACAAAAAATCATTAAATTAATATATTTTTTATTTAATCATGTTCACGTATCGATACCCATCACGCCTGCGGAGTTTTGCTAGCTAGTTTAATATCACCCTGTATATTACAAGCAGAAGTTCAACCCGTATATTCCTTTGCCTACAAACCTAAAGCGATTTGCAGCTCCGGCTTGCTAATGCTCGGGCAATAAGAGAGGGTCTCAATAAGAGCCGGTACTCTGGCGCTTGATACAACATTCTCTTTGCATCGAAACCGCCTTACTCCGAATCGCTACCTTTAGGCCGTGGTATTGGCAGAAGCTGTAGCGGGGATAGATAATCCGAAGATGAAGGAAATGTGAATGGAACTGTTGGATGGGTATGTGGGCGGTTGTAATAGGGATGTTGACCGGGTAAAAAAAAATATTTACTCCGCTAGTTAGATAATAAAAAAATATTAGACACGTATTTTTTGCTTTATCATTTTAATAATTTTTTTATTGCATTTAAGTTGGGGAGAATCCACCGGCCAGTGACGTCCTGCCACATTTTAACAAAAATCTTTCTTTCTTTGGAAATAACTAACTATTTTCGGAAAAAATCATACTCATGAGTTGTCCAACAGATTTTTTTAAAGTTATTTCCCAATATAATTCGAGCCTACTAGGTACCAGCAAGCCTAAGTATTAGTGAAATCGCTGTAAGCTTGTTCCTTGCACCACAAACAGCTCACACTTCTCTATCTGGAGGCCTCTCTCAACACAGTTAATACATTTGCAGGTGTAAACAGCTCCTGCTGCAGACCAATTAAAATGTATCTAGCTAGAGGCCGCCTTAGTATCGAGGGATTGTCTTAAAATCAAGTCATTTTGATAAATTATAATGTCGTTATTTTAACGTCAATCAAAATCAATCTGCCTAGCCTTTTCCCAAATATGTTGCGGTCGGCCAGTCCAGTCTAACCTGATGCAGCTGAGTAGGTACAAGTATTTTACATGGAGCGACTGCTTATCTGACCTCCACAACCCAGTTACTGGGTAACACAAAACCCCTTGGTAAGACTGGTTGTCAGACTTTCTGGCTTCTGACGACCCGTAACGACTGTCAAATAATGACACAGCCGGGACCAACGGTTTATCGTGCTTTCCGAGGCATGGAGGAGTCTCGGAGTAAAAATGGTCACTCATCCACGGACCAACCCTGGCAAGCGTAGCTTAGCCTGATGGATCGATCCGTGCGGCTGTTATTACTTAGCCAAGAGCGCCTCCTCGTTATTTTAACGTCAATAATTATGTTTTATTTAGCTTAGACTTAGTGTGCTTATTTATATGTTGGGGAAATCAAGGAAAACATTGGAAAGATTCTGAAAATTAGATACTTACATACACTCGCCTTTTTCAAAATGGGGGTAGGCAGAAACTACAGAAAACTATTTACCGTGTCCAGAATTAAGTCTATTGACAAATAATAACCATGAATATTAAGCACAGTGACGCTTCTTACATAAGTTATACAGAACACAAGTTATTGCCACGGTGCGGGGGAGACGACTGGCCGCGAAACTCTATGCGCGGGGAACATTGCATTTTGCATTGTTAGCATTAAGCTTCGTGCAGACCAGCGCGACGCGCGACAGCGCGATGCGACAGCGCGACGCGACACCGGTTATTGTTATACCGTCAAGTTATCTTAGAAATTGTATTGTTCGTGTCGCGGCGCGGCGTCGCGTCGCGCTGGTCTGTACGAGCTTTTATTGTTACCGATAGTTCCTACTTATGGGTATATTATATAAAACTAATTTACATCCATCAGGTCAGATGAGTTTTATCTTTTTATTTTGTAACTAAATCAACTAACGATAACTAAAACGTCCTTTATTCATTAAGTTCTCTGTTAGTGCAGTGCACTTCTGTAAGTGACGAATTCACAATACCTAAAACTGTATGTGATTTCTGTATGTGTATGTTTTAGTGAGTAAGTCGTTGAGGTGCCTTACCAATAAATAAATAAATTAATAAATGAATAAAAACCAGCGTCAGGCACTTATAGTTGTCTGGCATTTTTGCTGAGCTGGGCCTTTTGGCACAGCCGTGAGGCACACGTCCCTGTTAATTTCTTACATCGCTTTTTACACTTTTTTATTTTATTTTTCATCTGCTGTATAAATATTGTGTTTTTTAGTCTGTGCTAAATAAATGTATTTTCTGTGATAAATTAATGTATTAAAAAAGGGCATGTATTTAATGCGGCAACTAAGTAAAATGAATATAGGTTTAAAAAAAAAATAGAGTGGGTACCATATATAATGGGTTGGCAGCTAATAAGGAGTATCGTAATAAGTAATAGGTAGCATATTAATATATCAGTAATAAGCTCCGTTTTAATTTAAACTAGCATCAAGTTTTTCTTTTGGGAACAGAATTAATATCTAAGCGGAAACTTAATGGCGAAAATAAAATAGAAAATGGGCATTCATAAATAATATATTATTATTGTATTATTAGGGCAGGTTTAGATTTTCTATATAATCTAGTCGTTTCTGGCACTCGCCGGCCGCTACCGCGGCACCGCTCGCTTCGCTCGCTCGGCTCGTGCGTAGGAAGTCACAGTTTTAACCTAACCTAACCATTAAAAAAAAAAAAAAACCTACTCTAACTAGACTGGTAATATATTATCTTTGCCACCCTACTAACATTATTAGTCGCCAAGTCATTATTTATAGCTCCTCGCCTAATATTTTATTTGACTGGTATAGTTTATTTGCTACCTAAACGCAGCTGCTAGTTTTTAGTTTTTATAACACCTTTAATTTTGAACCTTACGTAATATAATAGTCGCGAAAATATTTAATCGCTGGCAAGTTATTTTATTTGTTGCAAACATTTAGTCGACTTTTAAGTTATTAGTCACTCGGAAAATAATAAGCTTTAAAAAAGAAAGAAAGAAAATACATTTCTTTCTTTCTTTTTGAATACATGAATTCATTCCGTAACCTTACGGTTAAATTCACTAAATGGGGGTGAAAACCGGTGTAAATCGCATCAAAATCCAGTGCTTAGTATAGAAAGAAGTACAACGCAATTACACACAGACACGAAAAGCGATTTTAATTTATAATATTATATGTATGAGAGTAAAGATAAAGTTTCTAGATTACGTTTTCCAATCCTGGAATTCAGATTCGTAATAGAACTTGTCTAAATATAGACTAAGTTTGGTCTAATAATGAACAGCCTATATCTACCCTTCGTCTATTATTATCCCAGACTACACACCGCTCTATTGGCTAGATTTACACAGTAGAGTCGACATTGGTCGATACATTATTATAGAGTCCGACTCTACCAAATGAGGCGGTCAGTTCCGAATGATTAACTCTATTCTATATTCCTATAGACGTAGGAGGACAGGGAATATTGACATTTCGTATTTTCTATAGGGTAGAGAGCAGGTTTTTGGGTTAAATATATTTATTTCTCAGAACAGAATATGAGAAACGGAACTTAAAAATTAAAACTCGTTTTTTTATGAACAAAAATTCGGAGCGACGTGTCCTCAAGTTTAAAAAAACCATGGTTATTTGGAGTTTTGTGAAGTTACAGAATGATGTATTTTCATTATTGCTGTATTTTATTAATAGTAAAATAATAATATTCTAGAAAGCATCGCATCGCAACTTGGGTATCATCTTTAGCCTCCAGTCGAAGTAGGTTTTGCGTGCTAAAAGCTTGTTGTGAATTGTGGAATTGTTAGGAGCTACCAACATAGAAGGGCCGAATTTTTCCAAGGTTTGATGAGACAGAAGTTCCATACAGTTAGTTGTAAATGTCAATAAAAATATAAAATAATAAAATCAAAGGGCATCAAAAAGAATACGTTATTAATTTCGATTTCGATAATATTTTTTAAATAATTTTAATAATAATTAGAATTTAATTTTAATAATATTCAGAATTATTTATTTTTAATATGTAATAATTTTGATTTCGATATAATACATTACATATTTTTTTTGAATTTGTTTGTTTTGTTATTGACATTGTTTGCCCAATAATTAGTACGGACTCTATTGATACTTGATAATTAATTAATAATAAAATAATAAATAAATATGCAACATTTGTTCCGTTGTATTTAATATAATTCTAGTTAATTTACTACTTATGGAAGTGTCATCAACTCATCACATATCAAAATTATCTGAATAATTGAGATTCTAATGGAGATACATTCATAAAAGCAATATTATACTAATACACTGATTGGATGCTGATACAATTTAACACTGCATTGCAGTACATATCAAATTAGCGAAATATTTGAATTATTAATACAGTCTAATCATTACCAGTTAGATATAATCACATTGTTGCATTAGATAATTATTTTGATGGATTTTAAGATTAATATGTGATTAGATGAAAGCAATACTAATGCACTAATTAAACAGTAATTCCAAATCTATACAGGGTGGAGTTTTTTAACCTCATCAGGAGGGAAAGTACTCTAAATATTGGAGATAGCAAATTTTACTCAAAGGAAATATTCCTATATTTAAAAAAAAAAACAAATCGGCATTCAAAGATTTTCGCTTACTTACTCGGACTCAAACAAACCGAAAAAAAAAAGTTTATTTTATTTTTTTACCTATTTATTATGTACAAAGCATTGAACCTGACTTGATTTCCGTACGTCTTTTTCGGGTGATAACTGAAAATCAGCGTTGAAACTCAGCACGATGCTGAGTGGAAGCCTTCTTGTCATAGTCATCACGTACAGCTGCCGACTATTTCTGTTTTATGCTCGTGATTTCATATGTACAATATTTTAATTATATTTATATATATTTTATATTTAATAGATTAGGTACTCTATCAATCTGCCTAGACTTTTCCCAACTTTATTGGGGTCGGCTTCCAGTCTAACCGGATTCAGCTGAATACCAGTATTTTACATGGAGCGACTGCCTATCTGACCTCCACAACCTAGTAACTGGGTAATACGATACCCCTTGGTAAGATTGGTTGTCAGGCTTTCGGGCTTCTGACGACCCGTAACTACTGTCAAAGATCCTTGAATGACAGCCGGGACCAACGGCTTAACGTGCTTTCCGAGGCACGGAGGAGTCTCGGTATGTAATAATGGTCACCCATCTACAGACCAACCCCAGCAAGCGTAGTTTAACCTGATGGATCGACCCATGCGGCTTTTATTATTTAGCCACAAGCTCCTAAACGCTAAAACGCCACTTCAAAACATTCATCTATCGTTTTCATTCTAAAACATTTCTTGCAAGTTAAACTAGTAATTTTTCCCTTCAAATCAGCAAAGGAATTTAAACTATCCAGCAAATGGCTACTCCAGCAATTTTACCCAAGCATTGCAGTGCTGAATTGCTTTAAATCAAAGTCTAATCAGGTATAAGACGATTTATTGAAAGCGCTGTGTTGCTGACAATTCTTTGAGTCACTTTTTGCTGGGATATAAGCGCAAGCTGAGAATGTTTTCTGTTATAGTAATATTGAATTAATCAATCGGTCGGTATGTAAAGATGGTCACCCATCTCGTCATCGGACTAACCGCGGTAAGCGTAGCTTAACCTGATCGATCAACTCGTGCGGCTGATTAGTTAGCCATGAGTGATAATATTAAATGATAATGCTATACGGAGTCAATTTAAATTAGCTAACGAAACTCCGTAGAAACACCGTATTTGAAGTTTACACCAATAAAAAACCGATTTTCTTATCTCATACAAATACGTCACTACAATATCTGCGGTCCCTAAAAAACTCGAATCATGTTTCATCCAAACCCATCACTCCGGAGTTTTGCTAGCTAATTTATTTTTAGACGAATGAATGAATGATGCTTCTCATATAGATAATATGCGACAAAAACTGGCTATAAATACATCGAGCACTACAACTACTCTTTGTGACGTGAACACGTCTTTTAATTTGTTTCTATAGTGGGAGGCAGTTTAAAAAACGGATGATAACAAATCGAGGGATACAGTTTGATGCTGCAGCTACATGTCTACTATCTACATCCAAAATTTTATTACACAACCGGATAATTAAAGGATCAAAGAATTCGCCTCAAAGTAAATATTACTCGTAACGTATTCACGTAAAACACACGTGACTTGCCTTTTAATAATTTTGGACAACTATACAAGGTTTTTGTTAACTTGCCTTTTAATCATTTTGGACAACTATACAAGGTCCCATTCAAATAGATGGACAAATTTTAACACAGCGTTCAGTACGTCTAACCAAAGATATCCAAGCCGAAAAAACCCAGAATAAAGTGATTTTATTTTGACCTAAAATAATAAATGGCATTGGGTTACCAACATTTTTTGTGAATTTTCGTTAGCAGATTTTTTCTGGTAAGTATTTAATGCGTTTTTCTTATTTTTTTTAACCATTGTCTTTATTTTGGCGGTCTGAATGATTTCTAAAAGTTTGTCCATCTATTTAAATGGGACCTTATATATTTAATGGGACCTTATATATTTGGGGAGTTCTCTGGCACACCTTACTCTCTCTACAACACTTTAGTACCAAACGAAATTAAAATTTATGCATTTGGATTCACCTCTGGTTGCCTTACTTGTTAACCTGTAAATCATCTATTACTATATGTAGCTATTTTACTAAAGACATTTTTTTTTATATTACTGAAATGGTTACATAATGAAGGTTTTAAATCTGCAACTTGATACAAATGTCAATTTATTTGATTCCGATTCTAGAATTTTGTTAGTTTCCATACCTCCTCCAAAGATCGAAATCACACTGCTATAACCCAACACTTAGTATGTGCATTAATAAATGAATCACCCATAAAACCAATTTGTATACCACACTGCAACGCTAAATCACTTTAAATCAACCCTAATCAGATGTAAGACGATTTATCGCGAGCGCTGCATCGCTTTCCATTCACGGTAGTAACGTTAATAACTCTTGTGTGACGATGAGTTACCGGGTGTTAGTCCTGAGCAGTATTATGGAGGTATGTAGCTTGATATGGGGATAAAGGTGGCGATATCTTGGTTGGCAATCTTACTTGGTGGCTATTATTACTCCTAAGCACTATATTTTGTGACAATTTTGCGGTATAGTCGTAAGCGTTTTAGCGTTTAGGAGCTCGTGGCTAAGTAATAAAAGCCGCATGGGTCAAGCCATCAGGTTAAGCTACGCTTACCGGGGTTGGTCCATGGATGGGTGACCATCTTTACATACCGAGATTCCTCCGTGCCTCGGAAAGTACGTTAAGCAACGGCTTAACGTGCTTTCCGAGGCACGGAGGAGCCAGGACCAACGGGTCCTGGCTGTCATTCGTGGACCTTTGACAAGTTCAAGTTCAAAATATTTTATTTCACATAAACCTACATGGGCACTTATGAAACGTCAGAAGCTAGGTGCACAGTTCCAATTGGTCGTTTCCTATGGAGAAGAGCCGGCAAGAAACTTCACGGTTACTCTTTTAAAAATGCCTTTCTAATATTTTCAAATAAAATTATTAATAGGTATGGGAGGACAGTGTAGGTCTTCCAACAAGTACTAGGTACTTAACAAAAATAGAAGATGGTCAATAAATCTACAGTCCACTAAGCCTACAGCGTTCTCACATTCACAAAATAGAAAATAATCTATCTAAAATATGAATAAATTAATAAAAATAAAAACCTATTTTAAACAAAAGGACATGATTGCTATTACAACTGTAACAAATCTGAATAATTATCATGTACACAAAAGCCACAAATAAAGTGTTGAAATTAATCGTTAAGTCGTCAGAAGCCCGAAAATCTGACACCAGTCTTACCAAGGGGTATCGTATTACCCAGTAACTGTTGTGCAGGTCAGATAGGCAGTCGCTCTATGTAAAATACTAGTATTCAGCTGCATCCGGTTAGACTGGAAGCCGACCCCAACATAGTTGGGAAAAGTTTAGGCAGTTTGATTGAGTTGTAAGCGTTTGAGCATGGCATTAACGGTCATTGCCCTGTCCGTAATATCTCTCTGTAGGAACCCAAACAATGAACTTTGTATGGTTTTTAGATATTGGAACATGCTGGAGATAGATAAATATTGATTCAGGACGTTACCAGACATTATTTCAGTGTGAAATAAAGAATGCTAGAAAATTTAGGTTGATCGGTCAATGACTGTTACTGCCATGCTAAAATGCGACGATTATTAGTAGAGTTCAATGTGAAGAAGCTCGTTCAAGGAAGTGTTGCCACCATACCTATTTCTGCCGTAAAGCAATGTACCTGTGTTTTGTTTTGGAGGGTTATAGGTGCTAGTGTAATTTTTGCCACATGAGACATTTCAGCTGTGTGGCTAAGGGGAGAGGTTTGTGGCTAAGTAATAACAGCCGCACGGGTCGATCGTTCAGGTTAAGCTACACTTGCCGCGGTTGGTCCGTGGATGGGTGACCATCACCCCTCCGTGCCTTTAAAGCACGTTAAGCCGTAGGTCTTGGCCCGCACGTGGTGAATTACGGCCCACTCACCGAGAAGAGGCCTGTGTCCCAGCAGTGGGAACATTATAGGCTGATGATGTATTGCTCACTAGCCTATGGAAATCTGCAATACCGACACATCACAAGCTCGATGACTCTCCAGACACAATGTCTTCATATTATTGTAAAATTATAATTCACCTCTTAAGATTCAGTAGTTAAATTATTCTTGGAGCGTCTTCTTAAAATACATTTGTTACAGTCAAAGGGAGGAAATAGCAAAATTGCTGGTTTTTGACAACCATGCACACTGAAGCATTGCACTTGTATATTTAACTGGAAGACACATCGTTTCAAAAGACAGGGTTGATATATGCATGAAGGCAATCGTCCTCAAAAATCGTAACAAATCGATTTACTTGTGAGTAAAATTGGTGCAACTGCCTCTTGGTCTAGTGATGACTGATTTGGTCTAGTGATAACTGACTGACTTATTAATTGTAAAATTTTAAGAAAATCGTCTACTTTTACAATGTTTGTAAATATGTGAGAATCATGCATCTATCACATAAGTAATTAATTTATCTTTCATTGCTTCATTTTTATCAATTCTTCTTTTTACCTATTGTGGCGACGTATTTTTTTTTTTAGGTGCATCGTCATCACATTATGTATGTAACTAATGTACCTACATATAAAAAATATTGTAACACTTTTTAAAAGAGTAACGGTGGAGTTTCTTGCCCATTCTTCTCCATACGAAAACTACCTTTTGGATGGGGCGACTAGAATCAATTAAATTTTTTGTAAACTTTGACGTTCAAAAGTGCCTTACAAGGGCCTATTTGAAACAAATGATTTGACTTTTACTTTGAGTGGTCACAAGCGGTACTGCTGAGCATGAGGTCCTGGTTTCGAATCTCAGGTTGGGAAAAGTGTTATTGGGCTTTTCTATATGGAATTTCTCAGCAGCAGCCCGGAGTTTGGAGTTATGCCCGGTTCATGGCAATAGGCTCGCCCCCTATTACATGGGAAAAACATAATTGGCGAAATATGGGTGTACTATAGATACACTTCCCTCCACCTCATCTCCCTTGCACGTAAAGTGGGGATGAGATTTCTTTTTCTCATCTATCCCATGGTGTGGGGTATCGTTGGATAGGCCGTTCAAAAATATTGTGGGACTGTGAAAACCATTTTTCACTTCAGGCATCCATTTGCGTAATATTAAGCTTAAAAGTGCTATTTATTGTTAGAGTCTACCCCTGCCAGCTAAATGGTTATTTTTGGATATGTGAAAAAGATCGCGGCGAAGTAGACTTTATAAGTTAACGAGTAATAGTCGACAAACTTACTTACTGTTACACCTTTGCTTAGCTCTTCGGGGAACAAGGCGTGGTGTTATGTGTTATAAAATGGGTGTCGAGACAACTGGCATTATGTTAAGGGGGTTGAATCAATTATCATTAATATGGTCTGTATCAAAATTATGTGATGAAAAGGTAAACAAACCCTGTCCAGGTTAAATTCTAACGCAATCACTCATTAATGTGAATTATTCAAATAGCAACACATTCATCTGTATTGAGAAGGTTTCAACTAGGTATATGTCTCAACACTTTTTCCAACAATTATTGTTATTAAAATGCAATTGAAAAACCATTGACTAAAATTGAGGTTATTAAATTAACCTTATCTAATAAATCGGATAGCAATGATAGCCTAGTGATGTGACCGTCAGACTGCCAAGTCATAGGTCTCGAGTTCGAATTCAAGGCACCTCTAGTTTTTCAGATTCATGTGCGTATTGTATTAAATATCACTTGCTTAAAAACGGTGAAGGAAAACATCGTGAGGAAACTGGCATGCGTGAGAGATAAATATTGCTCGACGGCATGTGGAGCCAAGTCAGAGGCCCATGGGCGGCTTAAAAACTCTGACACTAGTTTAGTCACTAACCGCATGAAAAGAAGATCTAACAAATGAAAATCATCTGTAAGGTGATTTAAAATTAGAATTTCGGGTTCAAGTATTCCAATAATCAAATCATAGCACTCAATTTGTAAGTGACACTACAAATTGGTATCCATAGGTACGGTTTATATTTTTGGACTATACAACTATGCAGTTCATCAAATTAGCGCGTTTAATAACGCATTAATGTATTGAATACCTATTCCTGGTAATCTCACAATAAAATTTATATTTAGCAGCAGTATATGCAAGTTCAAAAGCACAGCCGCCATTTTATGCAGAAGTAACAAGGTTGCCAACCTTCTAGAGCGCGGTGTTTGCTACAATGCATAGAAAATTCAACAGCTTTATTTCGCAATGTTGGCAGCGCCTGGTAACAAAATTGATCAATTTTTATTGTCTCACGGAGACCTGGCTTGCGAGATCTGTTGTTATGTATTTCCTTTTATTTGGTTTGTAGACTTTCTAAATATAACGTGACAAAGGAAAAGCAACCTGGGAAGTTCTTGGTTTGAGATCTTAGCTTTTAAATATTGTGACCTCAAACCAAGACATTAGCGCTGTCAATAGTGACGTGAGGCCGGTGTCGTAAACATGTGTGTACTTAGTTTGATTGTAAAAGGTTGTGAATGTGTGCGTGTGAGCGTGTATGCACAGAGCGGTGGTGTAGTTTTGGCATGCTTCACTATATTGCTCGCGGCGCTGTCTTGGTTTTTAATTTAAGAACTGTATACCATAAGATTATTTGGTCTGATATTGTGACATACTCAACCAGTTTTTAAGGCACCATCCATTGATGACATTTCATGATGACAGATTGCCTGTCAGGTATTGGCTCAGAAAAAATAACTGAATATATTTATGCATCAAAGATATAGTTGGTAAGGCTAATTCCTATGGTGTTAAGAAATGCCCTAAAAGACTATTACATAAAGTGCAGGCCGCAATTCCATCAGAAAACATTTCCGTAATCAGATGGTTGTGTAAGAAAACTCGAAATGAACAGAAATATTTGCGCCAAAGAATAATACTAACCCATTGTAGATTATTCCTGTGGTTTTTATGTATTTATACTCTAAAATAAGCACGAATAGAAACAACAAACATCTAAAAATAACAACGAAACCAGGTATAATAAGTTGGACGCGAGCGAGGTCAGGTAGTCGCGCGCTGGCCCACATAATGCACTGGGCAATAAGTCCGACTGCTGTCGACGCGTCGGGTATTGCCGACACACAGATACGTACGATGCCTAGTCAAATCTGATAAGAAGTTTTTTAAGTAGCTTAGGAAACATGACTGACATCTAACTTTAAAGAGTGAGGCAAAAAGAAAATACTTAGTAAAGAACACAATAATAGGTGTATGATGTTCATGAGCCCCGAAGGTACAGTACGACACAACTTAGATGTAGCATCGGCAAAATTCGTAAAACCGATCATCAACCGAACTGAGTACGCCTTCAAAATCATCAATCTTTATTACTGCTTTTGGTGAAAATGATCTTTACGAAAACGTAATAACTTGTACAGTCATATAACCAAATACATTTGTAAGATTCTTAAAAGCTACATCTAAGTTGTGCCGTACTGTACTAGTGTTTTTTTTTTATCTTTCCATATGTGTGCATATAAAAATACACCAAATAATCTAACAGCAGAGTATTTGCATTACATACTTCCAATGGCATTGCCTTTCATTTGGACAGTTCAACAACATTGATTAAGTTATTTACGTTTTTGAGCAGACGAATTTTTCAAACATGAAGCAGTGGATAGATTAGCAGTTTCCTTCAAAATCTTTCAGATTGTGATTGAAAGTGTGTTACCCAATTAGGGTGCAGGTACTTGTTTCTAAAAAGATGAAGAAAAGATTTTCTTTAATTCATTTATATGTCATAGTTTCAACATTTGATTGGAAGTTCAATCTTAAAAAATCACCCAGTACTAAAACTAAAGTCCAGGAACTAAAGTATCTCAGTAGATACAAAACAAACAACCTCTACAATACATAAACCTCCAACTACCTTAAAACCATATAACACCCTTAACAAGACAGGAGATTATAAATCAAATCAGTTGGCCGTCGTACAAGCCGGTGTGTCTCAGCAGAACAATACATAATGCATGTGGACTTAATCTTCGCTGCTAGATGTATGGATCCCAACCTGTGGAACAGATTTAGATGCAATCCCGGCTCGGATGACTTGGATCTTACTGCATTTGGTATTACAAAGGGGATAGAAACGGCTGGTTGAAAGATAGTAAGATGTTTTCGTTGATTCGGTGTTGTAATGGTTATTGTGATGTGGGTTTTTGGTCTAAATATAGAGAGATGGATGGATGGTTCTGATGTGTCAAACTTTTGTAGATGTTTTGAATACTGAATACGAGGCTTTTGTTATTGTTTATTTTATGTTTATTATTATATGTTTATTTTTTTTGTAATGTGCGTTTAGTTTGAGCAGAATAAATAATTGTTCGTTCTTGGTTTTCTTTTTCGTTTGATTTTAGATAAATGGCAAGTATTATTTGTTTATTTATTGAATACTTCAAGCACACAAATGACAGAGACGGACCAAGCAAACAAGGTCACTTAAAAAAAAATCTGAAGGAAACAGATCTTGTTGTCGTAAACTAGTTTCGAGATGAGCTCTGTGTTCGATCTCAGTGTCAGGCAAAATTAGAGGGGTTTTCTATTACGAAATTATCGACCAGTTGCAGTCTGGATTCTGGATTTGTGACTATATGTTGGTTCGCTACTTACACTCTTCAACACAGATGTCTCAAAGCATTTATTTCAATTAAACCCGCACAGGCACTTTTGAATAGTCAGAGTCGGCCAGTTAGTCAGAAAGTTGAACCTAGTTGCCCATTCCAAAACGTAGATCTCTATGGAGAAAAACGGATAAGACATTCCAAGGATACTCTTTTAAATTAAGATATTACAAAATGCTGGGTACATTATTTCTGTTGTCTTCTGTACGTGAGTACAATGTAAAAAATAATTAAAAACAATTCAAAATATAAGATTAAAAATAAGCCCTGGCAGATAAGAGATGACCACTCACAACTGACGGCGCCCATTCACGAACATGACGCGTGGATTAGCACCATCCAGCTCAACCATTTTGGAGGGAACCGAAAGATTCAACAATTCTGTTAGTCAACTCGGCCAACTTCTTCGGGGTGATGACGATGTTAAAAATATAATTGTCATTTTCCTAAATACGAGAAACAAATCGTACTCCAAGACAACGCTCTTACAAAATTCCAGTAGTCAAAATAATTTCCTATAACTCTGTATAAATTTTGATCCATTCTGATATATTATGATAGTTATAAACACAAGTCATCTACTGTCCAAACTGCTCTGTTTTAGCTACATTGTTTGTTTGGTAAGGAAAATAAACATTTGTCTCAGAACCGTCAATCAATGGAACTAAAACTAATCAATCTCTTTTGTTAATTGAAGTTTGTAATGTTTATGTGTGTATTTATTTAGAACTGTGTCAATTTGGTGTGATATTAGAAAAACAACTGTTTTTCTTTGTTGTTATAAACAGGCATATAAAAGGAATCCTTGATTACATCTAAAACTTCAAAATCAATCTGCCTAGCTTTTTCCCAACTATGTTGGGGTCGGCTTCCAGTCTAACCGGATGTAGCTGAATACCAGTATTTTTACATGGAGCGACTGCCTACCTGACCTCCACAACCCAGTTACTGGGTAACACGATACGCCTTGGTAAGACTGGTTATCAGACTTTCGGGCTTCGGACGACCCGTACCGACTGTCAAAGATCCACGAATAACAGCCGGGACCAACGGCTTAATAACGTGATTTCCGAGGCACGGAGGAGTCTCGGTATGTAAAGATGTTCACCCATCCACCGACCAGCAAGTGTAGCTTAACCTAATGGATCGACTTGTGTGGCTGTTATTACTTAGCCACGAGCTCCTCACAATATACTTATTGTACAATATATACAATGTGAAATTTAATTCGTTTGCATCCTCTTAAGGGGTCATTGTACTCGTCATTATGAACAACTTTCAGTATGAGGCCAACCCTGAAAAAAAAAAATCTGCTGTTCCCTACATTATAACGTGCTATACGAATATAAATGTATGGAACAGTTAATTTTTTTATTACTTAGCCACGAGTTCCTCAAACACAGCGAGCACACACTAAGCACACACCAAACAATCACAAACACTTAACCTTCATAATTACTTATAGTTATTTGCTCTTACACACATACATAAACTCACACCTCCTCCCCTTGGGGGCAAGCAGAAACTACAGAACGCCACCTGCTACGACCCTTACATACTCATCTTCCTCCTCTTCTTCTTATTTGCTCTTGTTTCATGATTATTATTGTTGGTATATTTATTTATATAGATAGATAAGTATATGCTTTTCGTATGTATTGTATATGTAAATGTAAAACACCACAGTTTACCTGCAGTACTGTCTCTTCTTGTCACGTTTGATCCATCCAAACGTTGTCTTTATAAAAGATCGCTTTTAGCGATAAGGCCGCAAATTGTGTCACCCTATGTAATATTTTGTGCCATATCTCATATCGGAACGAGGGTACTACCAATATTTAGTAGTAAATTAGCCGATTTTGTAGGCCGGATCCTGGAATTTGTAGTAAAACCCTTAAAAAGTTATACGACGTTAAAGGTGGCTCCTCAATCCTGACGTCGGAGCCACCTTAGAACTCGAAAATTAGCCAACGGATATTTTTGAAAATTTTGTAAGATTTAGTAGTACTTATGCGTAATCTCTACATTTTTATCTGTAATGCGTATAGTGTATATAATAAAGAGTATTCTAATCTAGTACCTGTTGCTTCGTCGAATGCCCTAATTCTTGGCATGGCATGATAAATTGGTGGTTTGAAAAAAGCGATTGGTTGCTCGTCGCTCCATTAAGGTGCTCTCATCGGGAGCATTAGCCTGTAATGTAAAGTTATAGATTCGATTTTGAGCATTACGTTAAAATATAATACTGCTTCCCTGACTGACGAGCATTCGCCTTGAATGTAACATTTCCGATTGAATTTTACAGACGTTGCGCACTTTAATACTCGGTTCTCACTGATGAAATGCTCGAATTGTATCATCACAGGTTGCGCACTATAATGCTCGGTTCTGCTCCCTCACTGATGTAATGGTCGACTCTGAACGTTACATTACAGGCGAATGCTCCCGGGGAGGGATCACCTTTAGAAAAAATGTTTTAATCTTCTTAATTTCAAAAGATTTTTTGCATTTTTGTTTGTTAATCATTCAGTCATATAATTGTTTTTTCTAGACATAAAAAGGCACAGTTAAGAAAGTAAAATTTTAGCGTTTCTCAATTTTCTTAATTAAAAGAGGTAAACTGTATATAATAATGGCAGACCAAAAGCCAGGTGAGTGGACGACCTACAGAAGATCGATAGGAAGACCTGGATGAGAGTCGCCCAGACCAGGGAAGCATAGCACAAAAGGGAGGTGGCTCAGCTGGCAGTGGGTGGAACAAGGCTGTCAATTATGATGAAACTGTAAATAAGGATAGTTACTGGAAATGAAACATCAAACACATAAAACTGTTGTAATTTTCTGTTGGAGCGCTAATAAATCTTAGACAGACAGATAAATAAACAGATGAACAAAAGTTCCCAATTCATTTGTTTGCGTCAATTTAAAAAAAAATCGTAAACCATAACAAAGTTGTGAAACGATCATTCATTAATAAAAACCACAGAAACAAATGAATGATAACAAACAGCAATTAAATCACTCATAAAAGCGGCACTAGGTATTTGTGTTATGTCTGCCGACCTTTCAAGGTTGTCTGGTTCAAAATACAGCTCTAAATTGCGATAAAATGGTCAAGTTCTTGGTAACCGAGTAAAATGAGACGGCTTGATGCAAAACGAGCCACCGACCACAGAAAACCGGTGACTGTCGGCTCTTGCTGCGGTGTTAAGTACTGCTGTAACGGGAGGCCGCCACTGGCCTCACGTGTGTGACGAATCCATACAAAACTTATGAAAAAGCATGTGAACTGCTTGTTGCTAGGCTACCGGTGACTCTGGGTGGTGAGTCGTTTGCGCCGAGACTAAAAAAGGTGACTTTGTCGTTGGTCGAGAATTGATCTTCTGGGAAAAGTGTTCTTGGATTTTTTCAATAGGAAATTATGAGTAGCAGTCTGTAGCCTGGTCTTAGGCACGCAGCGTTATAAAATTTATAAAATGAAATGTTGAAAACGTGGATATCTCTGCACACCCTTTCGGGATATACAAGGCGTGAGGTTAAGAGCGTTTATTCTGAAAGTTGCCAACGTCGTAAATAGCTGTCAAATATTTACCTATTTTGATTAATTTGGAAATAATACTGTATGGAAATAAGAAATGTGGCTAACTAAGTTACTAGAATATTGATTATGTTATGCAATTGTAACATTGAATTTGATGTTGTACCCGTTTTAGGCGTAAAAAAAGCATTTGGAAACTTTTCAAATGCTTTTTTTACGCCTAAAACTAAATATCCGGTGTTACAATATTAATTATTGCATGTCATAATCAATATTCTAGTAACTTAGTTAGCCACATTTCTTATTTCCATACAGTATTATTTCCAAATGAATCAAAACAGGTAAATATTTGACAGCTATTTACGACGTTGCCAACTTTCAGAATAAACGCTCTTAAGGTTAAATTGTAGCAGTGATAGCTTAATTGTGTTACCGTCGAACTGTCAAATCATAGGTCTCGAGTTCGAACCCAATGCACGCACCTCTGAGTTTTCAGATTCATGTGCATATTATATAATCATCACTTGCTTCAAAAACGATGAAGGACAATATCGTGAAGAAACCGTCATGCTTGAGAGATATTTCTCGACGGCATGTGAAACCAAGTCAGAGGCCCATGGGTGGCATAAAAACTCTAACACCTCGTAACTCTCCACACCAAAAAAGAAAAGAAGGCTAAATTCAAGTAGGTAACAAAACTCCTAACACAAGGATATGAGTATTGCGATAAAGGTAATCATCCAATATGTTTATTTCTCAAATGGCTAACACATACATTTACATAATATTACCTATACGCAGGCAAGCGACTGAAAGGTATTTACAGAAATAATATCTACCCTCCATTTCAAGGTTTCAATGAACATAGAAAGTGCAACGGTGCAATACAAATGCAAAACAGTGTATTTCTTATTTTACTAATAATAGAAATAGGGGAATACTGTTTGTTTTCTGTTTTCCAACAACAGTAGGTAATGATATTAAACGTCTTAACGCTCCCTAAATAGCAAGTCGAGGATAAGGTGATACTAAAATTATACTGGTTTAGATACCTGTATGCTGAGAAACATTAAGTTTTGTATTGAGTTTAAAGCAGTAACATTTTTCTTTTAGAAGGTTATTTTCAAGGGGATGAAATCTATACGTATATTATTAAAGAGAAGGAGCAAGTTTTGTGAGTTTCTGTTTATGTGGAGGATAATCTCCGGAACCATAGTGGTCCTATTTAAAAAAAAACTTTCAAGCTACATTATTTCAGATGAAATTGTACAGTACATAGGAAATTGAATTTAAAAAAAAATAAGCATAATAAATATGATTTAATGAATACAAGCTAATGATGATTGATTGATTATGAATTTGAAGTATTTAATTTGTGGTGAGGTTGTATTTATTCGTTGAATTTATTTGTGTGTGATTTAAAGTTTTCGTATATGGGTTATGTGACCTGAAATAAATGAATTTAAATTTTTAATTTATTTATAGGCTATATAATATGTAAATATATACAAAAAAAAGTACTTAATAATACCAATGAAATACTATCTTGAATTAATGCAAGCCTGGTACTTTTTTTTAGGTTACTGCTCAGAACTTGTGCACAACGTGTTGTAAACAGAATACCGCGTTCATATATGTCAATTTCACCCGTGCAAAATCGGGGTGAATCGCTAGTTTTGTATAAAAGTAACTGCTTAGTTATGTAAACTGCACCAGTGAGTTATAATATTTTTCTTAATCACATCATCAGCCTAGCAGTCCACTGCTGGGCATATGCCTCTACAATAGCAAGCCATTGAACTCAATTCTCAGCAACTCTTATCCAGCTGAGTGACGATCTTCGCAGGATCGTTGATCCACCTGGCCTGAGGTCGTCCTACCTTACGTTTGCCAATTCGCGGTCTCCACTCAAGAACACCCATTCATACTCACACTCTTTTTCTTAATCTATTATCCCAATACCACTTTGCCCGACTCGGGGATCGAACTCAGTAACCCATGCTCAAACTATACTAGAATTCCTGAGAATCCGTTCAACTAAATTGGATTTGTTTTGTGAATGGAGTGAGTCTACATAAATAGTGCAAAGTGCAGGATTGTTCATGAACTAAGAATGTACCAACGCCATAGCCACTGAATTCTGAAGTCAATGAATAATTCTTCCCATAGAAGTGAACGCCATAAAAAATGCTACCTAGGGTGACTGAAATAATAAATAATATAATAATAAAATCGTTTATTTATAAAAAGGGGCACATTTACAATAAGTAACTTAATCATTAAAATAGAGCACAGTTGCTTATTTGCCTGAACTAGGTTGAACCTGTGTTTCAGTCTAGGAAGAGCATAAATACTTAATGTAATACATTAACAATGAGTATAAAGTATAAACTAAATTAAAATTAGGTCAATAAAAGTAAAATAGCTTGTTAGCGGTTCTATTTGCAGACAACAAGTAGATTTTCTGTCTGCGCATAATCTATGGTTAGTAAATATAAAAAGATTTTGCAAACACAAATCCATAATGTGGCCCTTTCGATCACCAATTAAGTGACTCATGGTCGTGTGAAACATGATATAACTACAAAGGGTGTGACTACCGAGATGACGACTAAAAGAGAAATATGGAAGAAATAAATTGGAAAAGGGTAAGAGAATGATGATGGTCAGTGTTTACAGGGTTTAAAGCTACAACTGTTTGACAGGTTGACACGTCAACTGATATCTTTACAAATACAAACAATAATAAAAACTAAGCCGGACCACTACGTCCAGACAGACTGACCTTGAATACGACGATATTTTTGACACCAAAGGTCAGCCTTTGGTGTCAAAAATATCGTCTCCAAATACAATATTCAGAAGCTTAAAACGAATGTCAAGATTACTACAGATATAAATAGAATGAATTCAATAACTAAAGGCGCTAATCTGCGCGTTAAAGATGAATATAGAACGCAGATTTTAACTGATGTCGTGACCATCGGGAAAGTCGATATTCACGATCATCAATTGCGTTTTCCTAAAGCTAAATAACTTTGAAACCTATATTATTACCATCAGGAAAAACAGCCAGGAACGTAGTAGTTAAGCTTTTCAATAAGGACCTCATCTAGGGAATTACAGAATAGAATAGAATATTTATTTGCGTAAAACATGGTATACAAGAGTGTTAAATACAAATTGAGGCACAAGCATGTTTAGCTAGGATAAAACATAGCATGCAAAATTTTTAAGACAACTTAAGCAACAATTTAAAAAAAAAAAACATCAACATTTTTTGCCTATAAATTCTTTTAAACTATAAAAACTACACTCGAGTAACCACTTATGAAATTTAAATTTACTTCAGTACTTCAAGATCGTCGGATATTAGCTATGACCATACCTATATCTGCTTTCAAGCAGCATTGCTGTGTTCCGGTTTGGAGGGTAGAAGTTGCGGGTGCGTGCTAGTGTAATTAGAGATGATTCAGACTTTTTAGGTTTGCCTCTGGGATGGCTATGTAGCTGCGAAGTCTTAGATGGTAGTAAACACTTACCGTAAAAGAGGGTGTGTGCTTTTCTGCACACGAAAGAAAACTTACGACTGGAGCCGAGTATACCCGATTCAGCGTCACCGACCTGAGCGTCGCGGTCCAGTTTCGTTAACTGTTCAGAAGTAGTGCAAAATGCGTCTAAAGAAGTTTCCTCTACAAAAACAATGTGATATACAGCCAGTCAATTGTCTCCCTATCCTCATATTAACAACACAAAATCCCACAATCCTTCCAACATATTTCATCTGAAATCCCAAAGATGGCCAAGAGCATACACACACAGAGCCGCCACATTATCATACAGTAGGCATGGTAATATATGACGAACATTTGCCGACAATCAATCATCGTCGTAGACATATGTTTGGGCTGTGCTATCTCGTTTCAAATCACAGAATTTGCCCATAGGAGGATATTTTCCCTTGTCAAAGATTTTATATAGCAATGTTGGAAGCAGATAAATGATTTGTTATGTTCGTATGTTATTTTTGGATATATTGAAATGATGTATTAGGTACTTGACTGCCTCGTTGGTCTCATGGTCGTAAACGCTGCTGCTGAGTATGAGGTCCTGGGTTTGATTCCCGGGTCGAGCAAAGTGTTATTGGGTTTTTCTATCAGGGATTAAGTCTGGATTTGTGCCCGGTTGATGGCAATTGGTTTATTTGGAATTTAAACATAACTGGCGAACTGTCTTTTTGAATAGCAGTGATGGTCTAGTGGTGTGACCGTCGAACTGCCAAGTCGAGTTCAAACCCAAGGCACGCACCTCTGTCTTTTCATATTCAGGTGCGTATTGTATAATTATCACTTATTTCAAAAATGGTGACGAAACCGGCATGCCTGAGAAATATTTCTCGACGGCATGTGAAGCCACGTCAGAGGCTTGTGGGCGGCATGAAAACTCTGACACCAGGTTAGTCAGTAACCACACGAAGAACAAGAGTTATTTTTTTTAAATATTTCTGGAGTGTTAGGAATCTTTGTGTATTTGATACCGCCAAAGCCTGATATTAGGATAAAAACATTTTCCGAGGCTAAACTATGCAGTTTGTCTGAAACAACTGGTGAAAAGCAACTTGGTCTGATCCTTTGTAGAAGTGGATGGGCAATGTGCAAAGGTGGAAGCGTACGTTGGATTCCTACTAACTAAAACAAGCCAATGGCTGCACTACATGTAGGTATGTTGGCTTTAGGATCTCTAAAACTCATCATGTGGAACCTACTACACTTTGGAATGTGCTTCATCTTTTTGCCTCACTGACTTCTTGACAATCAAAATTACGAGTATATGCTTTGAGTTTGAGTTTGAAATATTTTGAGTAACGAAATAAATAATTCTGCTCATGCTATTTCATTCCCAGTTAGGTACATAAAACAACGCATCAATACCTCCATTTTTTCCATTACAAGACCTTGCTCGAATCTAATCTGATGCTAATACGAGTGAGCGAGACAACGATATATAACGTGTCAAATCTTCTAAAGCATCAATATCGTACCCAGAATGACATTTCTAATCTACGATATCGAGTAAATTGAGGATGTGCCCTGTTGAGCGAAAATGGACACTATACTGTGAGATAGAAGGTATTAATTCGAGTGGTATTGTATGGTCCTGTGTGTGGATAAGGGTGACTGTCACACCGTTTGGGTTTTGAGTCGTTGAGATTTTTGTTTGGAATTATGTAACAGATATTTTTTGTTGTGAAGAAAATTTAATTGAAAATTCTATAATATTGCGACATTATAGCAGACTATTGTTTTTATATATTTTTTTTAAATGTTGGTGCCAATTTTTTGTACCTATTAGATGTCTTTCCAATTACAATGCAGCTTACTAAGACTTATGACTTATGACTTAGTAAGTAGTAACTACCAATTTAGCTCACCAAACTTCGATGATGACAGAATTTGACTAGTTTAATTTATTTATTATAAGCTAACACATACGCTTTTCATCCATTACTTACCCAATATTCTTAATTACTCAGTAACTTTTATAATTGAGTCACTTTGAACAACACGACATCTATTTCACAATCTCATGACGCAATAAAACGGTGTGACACACGGCCATCCGATGTATAGACACATGAAATGATTGAATTACCAAATCGAATTGCTCGATTTATTGCACTTCTGACTCTGAAGATCTATTCACACTGTCCAACTAGATTACTGCAATACTGCATTATGATCTTGCTTCACAGAACCTGGTACGAATGCTGCGTAATTAAATAAAAAAAATCTAATTAATTTTAGGCATGTAGGATCGAAGAAGTTCATATCTAACCACCGTAAGGACTATTCTTGCTTGCAGCGCTCAGCGGCTATAGTACCGGGCTGGTAACAGATGTGGTCATCGTGTTCACAGGATTTTGTTTTGAAACTGGTTAGATATGAACTTCTTTGATGGTACATAATCAAACCTCAAATTATTCCCATTTAAATTTCCTTAACTTATAGGATTCAAGATTCTCAGTGATGATAATTTCCGATGGTAATTTAAATATGTAAACTAATTATCTATAACATAATTCATATCAAAATATTACTTACTAGCTTTTGTCAGCGGTGCCCGCGCGCATGTCGGAAATTATCCCAAGGGAACGTACTACCGGGATAAAATGTATCCTATGTCCTAATCCAGGACATAGTCTATCCACGTGCCAAATTTCATCCAAATCCGTCTAGCCGTTTTAGCGTGATAGCGTGACAAATGTAACAAACTCACTTTCGCATTTATAATATTAATTAGGATTAATTTTACACTTCGGTGTCACAGACATCCTACCGGACTGTATAGACACACGAATGATTGAACAACCAAATGAATTTACGAATGTTAAACCGAGTTTAGAGTTAGCAAACATTTTGTTGAAAAACGAAGTTACTCTTACTAGTTTTATTTGACTGTATATTTTGTTTACTACAACGAAATCAATGAATTTAGATAGAATCCATGATGCATAACATAATGAATGTGTGTTACAGATAGTCGGACAACCAGTCTTACCAAGAGGTATCCTGTTATCCAGTAACTATGTTGCTGAGGTTAGATAAGCAGTCGCTCCATGTAAAATATTGTTATACTTTTCATGATTCTCTAAATTTTGGTCGATGTTGGACGGTGTTGTGCACTCTAGATGTGCAACAATAACGTAAAAAACATTGCCAGTGTCTTCTTGAACAGATGTTTTAAACCAAACTCGATCGTCATTGTGCGTCACGAATTGTTGCCTAGTCAAAACAAGGTTTTAATGACCACAAATTTGATAGCTGATCGCAGAAAATGAGAGAACGTTTGTTTTTCTGTGATACCCATGACTCGAGAAACGAAAACTGTGCCCAACACAAGTGGGCCTAGCACGAACGCGCGGAGTTCAACGTAATGTAAATTCGAATTATTTTTAAATTGAAAATACTCGTTTTGCACATAGTATTTAGGTACTTAAATAAATTTTAAGACTTTATTCGTTTCTATGTATCTAATTGTGTAAGTACGGTGTACGGTGTACAGCTGCACCGGTTGATCCATCATTATAAGCTATGCTTGCCGGGGTTGGTCTGTGGATGGATTACCATTTTTACATACCGAGACTCCACCGTGCCCGCCCTGGAAAGTTCGATAAGCCATTGTAATACTCGTATCACAATGACTGATAAAGATCCACGAATGACACATAATTATGTCTTGGCTGTCATTCGTGGATCTTTGACAGTGGTTACGGGGCGTCAGAAGCCCGAAAGTCTGACAACCAGTCTTACCAAGGGGTATCGTATTATCCAGTTATGGTGGTCAGATAGGCAGTCGAGCCATGTAAAATACTGGTATTCAGCTGCAGCCGGTTAGACTGGAAGCCGACCCCAACATAGTTGAGAAAAGGCTAGGCAGATTCTGGCAACGTATAGGCAACTGAAGGAACGCGGGTGGGTTTTAGTCAGTAAGACTCTGACACGCCCTCCCACTCCGCCCGGAGCGGGAGAAGTTATTTGATATAATTTCCGACACAAAAAATTATAATTACCCGAAATGCTATAGGATAGTTCAATTTTCAATTAAAAAATCGTTCGAATTTACGTTACGTTTAAGTCGCCTGTTCGTGCTAGGGGTTAAGAATTGAAATTGATTTTACCCACTGTTTCTGTGAATGACCGTTGTAACTACTTAGGCACCCCACTAAGGGATGAGTGTTGTGTTCTAAGACAATAGGCAAACTTACTATCTGAGCTAGCTATGACGGCCGAGTAATTAGTGTCAATTACTCATCGTGCAAGATGGGTATTATTTTATAGTAACAGGATGCATGTTGAATTTGTCTGTATTGTTATTGTGCTTACCCTCGTTAATTATTTTATTATTAACTTAACTGCTTCGGTGGTCGCAAGTACTACTGCTGAGCATTACATTTTGCCCGACCTGGAAATCAAACCCAGGGCGGGTTTGATTTCCAGGTCGGGCAAAATGTTATTGGGTTTTTCTGTCTGGAATTCCTCAATAGCAGCCCGGAGTTAGAATTTGTGCCCCATCGATGGCAATGGGTTCGCCACCATTACACGGAACTCAAACATGACTGGCGACTTGTACTGTAGATACACATCCCTCCACCGCATCTCCCTTGCACGTAAAATGGGGATGAGATTTCTTTTTTTCGTCGATAGGGTTTCTCAAAATTATCGGCCTATCCAACGATACCCCCACACTGTGGGTTATCGTTGGATAGGCCGTTCAAAAATATTGTGGGACTGTGAAAACTATTTTTCGATTCAGAGATCCGTTTGCGTAATATTAAGCTTAAAAGAGCAAATTTTTGTTAGAGTCAACCCCTGCTAGTTAAATGGTTATTTTTAGATATGTGAAAAAGTTCACGGCGAAGTAGGCTTTACAAGTTAACGAGTAATAGTCGACCTACTTACATTTGCAGTTGGAATGTAGGAGCTGTTCTTGGGATAAATTTCATCCAAACTACGGAACCCTCCATTGTGCGTGGTTCGACTCGCACTCGGCCTGTTTTTTGCAGTAGGTACAGCTCACCAAATTTTGTGAAACAAACACTCAATTTCACATCTATAATATTAAGTTCCCCTATAACACACTGTATCATGTACGATACTGTCTCATTATTGTGATTTATTTCCTGAACAAAATGAAGCTCAAACTTCTATATGTATCTTATTTATTTGGCCCTTTTTATCAATAGGAAGTGAGGCAAGTATTCATTCGATGCCTTCATGTACCTAAAATAAATAAATTCCCTATTTTTATTTTAGAAATAGGGCTTGCGGCTAATTAATAACAGCCGCACGGATCGATCGATCAGGTTAAGCTACGCTTACCGCGGTTGTTCCGTGGATGGTTGCCCATCTTTACATACCAAGACCCTTTCTTGCCTCGGAAAGCACGTTAAGCCGTTATACATATCTTTGACAGTCGTTACGTCAAAATAAAAAAATAAATCGAAACTGGTTTTAAGTTCAAAGATAATTTTTTGCTACTTCATTGAACAGAAAAGCAGTTTATCGTGAATCATTTTCTATCAATTTTGATGATATTTATAAGTATAGACTAAAGTTTCCAAATAAGGGCAGAGTTCCATATATTCACCAGAAAAAACAAACCTTTATTTGGGATGTCTAAGCTGAAATCTCAGCAGTTGTTCACTACGTTTTTCCAACAAACTAAACGCGGAGTCACTCACCCGTACAAGCTTTCACAGTGCATAATAATACTGCTTATCTGCTTGCAAAAGGGAAGCTTCCATTCACACATTTTCTTCTCTCCCTTCATTCTCTGCAACCTATTGTTAACCGGTTTTCCTTCAAATTGCTAGCTCATTAGTGTAGACCGGTTTTATCATCGTCTATAATAATGCGAGTTCTAGTTTACAAGGTGCTAGTAGTCTTTTGAGATTCGTGTTTTCGAAGAAAAGGAGTTAGGTGTGCGACGCGGTCGTTTTGATTTGTTTAGCTTTTTGAATTATAGAAAAGTGTGGTTGGAAAAAGCCTTTTGAGTAAATAAGGGAAAGTGCTAGAGAAGTGTGTGAAAAGCTTTACGTAATGGCACACAAAAAGTATGTTTAAGTGTTATGATATGATTGAGTGAGCGGTGACTTGCATCAAAAACGGTGAAGGAAAACATCATGAGGGTACACAGGGGCCTGAGAGATATTTCTCGATGGCATGTGAAGACAAGTCAGAAGCCCATGGGCGGCATAAAAACTCTGACACCAGGTTAGTCACTAACCATACGAAAAGAAGAAGAAGATCTGTGTATCAGCTGCTGGATAGGTATATAGTTTAATACTGTCTCTCATATTATTAGTGGTTATATTATTAGGTAAATTATTTTTGTTATTGTTATTGAGTGTTAGTCTTATTTTTTAATTTATTTAACTAGTGACTTGGGTGTAAGCCTCATATTAAGCGACAATTTAACCTAATAGGAAGCGAGAATTTAACGTTTAACGGGTTTCTTGTTTTTTGGTCCACACAAAAAATAAGAAAAAATTTCTTAAAAAAAAAGGTTTGCTCGAAAATGAAATCCCTATGAAAGACAGCAATTTATTAAAAACAAATATCTATAAAGCCACGGATTAAAAAACATATAACCCAACAGTAAAAATATTTCGAAATAAATGAGGTGTTTTAATAACAAAACATATATAAAATTATTTTTTAAATTATTTACAGTTATTGTTAACCGGTTTTCCTTTAAATTGCTAGCTCATTAGTGTAGACCAGTTTTATCATCGTTTATATGAATGCTAGTTCCAATTTACACGGTGTTAGTAGTCTTTGAGATTCGTGTCTTTAAGAAAAGGTGTTAGGTGTGCGATGTGGTGAATTTTGGAAGAGTGTAAATTTTATGGTAAGTTTTTTGAATTTTGGAAGTGTGAAAAGTGCTGGGGATTTAAAAAACATTTTGTACAGTGGATTAGTAGTGGGATGATTTAGTTAAATAAAGAAGCAGTAATCAATAAATGGATAAAGATTTCCATTAATTAACAAACATTATTTGTGTAACAAAACCAAAAAAGCAACAACTCCTTTGTTACCCTCTTTTAGAGGAAAGTACCCAATTAATGCAGATAACTGTGCCTAATCCTCTTATATTATAAATACGAAAATGAGTTTGTTTGTTACGATTTCACGCAGAAACGGCTGAACGAATTTCACGTTTGGCACACAGATAGACTAACCAGCTAAACCATGACCTGGGGAAGGACATAGGCTGTTTGTTTTCCTGGTTCGCAGACGATGTTACAGGCAACGGCTAGTTGGTAATCATTTATTTCAAATAGGCCCTTGTTAGGCACCTTTGAAAGTCAAAATTTACAAAACAAAAATGATTCTAGTCGCCCCTTCCAAAAGGTAGTTTTCGTATGGAGAAGAATGACCAAGAAACTCCACCGTTACTCTTTTAAAATGTTTTACAATATTTTGTATAGGTGTATTAGTTAAATAGTTATAATTACTAATGGTCGCCCAGAGGTCAAAATTCAACCATAATTAATTTAAATGTCATGATTCTAAGGTAGCCATCTTGTGTCATACGCATGTTAGTGTGTGTAATGTTATTTTTATTAATTTAATTTATTTCTAATGTACATTATATAAAAATGTATGTAATGTGTGTAATGTATATTATATAAAAATATTAGCTTTCTGCACCCCTTCTCCATATAAACTTTAACTGTGCCAAATTTCATACTCCTCCGTCCGCGTAAAGTTCGTAAAAAGAGGTACAAAGTTTTGCTTCACGTATCAATATAATAATAATATGTGAAGACGATGTACCTAGAATAAGATTACTATACCACATAAGGTAAAAACATGAATTCAACAATTGTATTGTCAGCACACAAAACGCCCAACAATAAATTGTTTAAAAAAACCGCGTCCATTTTTGTAACAACTTTGCAAAATATTACGAACTACAAGATTCGATTTTAAAACGCTAATTAAAAACTCTGTAACTTGCTGGCTAGTTTGAACTTTGACCAGCTCGAACGTTCCACATTTTGTTCAAAGTTGTAAGTTCTTAAACTATGTAACTATGCAGCACTTCAAGTTTTTCGCGTAAGTAGCCAAGTCGTATTTTATTTTAAAATATCTTAACATAACTCCATGGGGAGCAAAATTTGTTGCAACTTTTAGAAACTTATTTGTATAGGATCTTATCCTCTGAAATTGTCAGTAAAACTGACGTTAAATAAGAATAAGGTACTCTTTCTTTTTATGTGGGCATGAGATACGAAAAGAGCCAAACCTAACTTGAGATATTTCAATATTGTATCTTAAAATTGACAACCCATTGCACCCTACTTACGCCGGGTTTTAAAAGGCTCATAAACTCATATCATGATTAGTACCTGGGCGACCGAGCTCTGCTCTGGTGAAAATAGAAAATTTATTTAACTGTATTGGAAAGTTTATACTACCACCACTACTACTATCCATGCTGCCATGATAGTACATACTAATTTCATGCTGGCATGTCATTATTCTAAGGTGTCATTATTCTTGCTCTAAACTTTGGGCGACCGAGCTCTGCTCGGGTAAAAACGGCGAAAACGCATTTTCTCAGATAAGAGACCTAGCTAGATCGAGTTTTCGCCCCCGTAAACCCTATATTGCAACTTTCATCGAAATCGTTAAAGCCGTTTTCGAGAATGTGATTACAAATATATAAACAAATATTGCTTGTTTAATAGTACATTTAAAAATAATACCTGCTTATTATTGTCCCACTGCTGGGCAAAGGCCTCTTCTCACACAGAGAAGGCACCAGCATAGATCACCACGCTTGCTTAACACGGGTTAGCGATTTCAGACTTATGTTAATTATAAGTCCAGGTTTCCTCACGATGTTTCCCTTTACCAATGTCAGTAATGTCCAAGATAAGGGATTCGGGATCTGACGATTCTGAGTTTATTGAACCGTTAGCCATATTGCCAACAAAACAAATAAAATACCTTCTTTGACTTTCATCTTAAGCCTAAAACAAAATATTTTAACTATCCCAAAAATTACTATGCATCATTTACAAAACTTTTCACTTCCAAAAACAAGGTAAAACATTTTAATGTTAGCTAAAAACCGGAATATTCCATTAAACAAAAGCGATACGAATGAACGAGTTAAGCCGAAGCCTATTAGGTAGACTGTACAATCGTACAGTCAAGGGCAAAGCTATGTATTCAATTAGCAAATATTGAAATGGGAGTTTGTCGCTGTGTTACTGTATAATTAATTATTGAAATCCTTAAACATTATAAAACAAAGTCCCTCCGCCGCGTCTGTTTGTCTGTCTGTCTGAACGCGATAAACTCAAAAATTACCGAACTGATTTTCAAACGGTTTTCACAAATGGACGGAGTGATTTATGAAGAAGGTTTAAGTGTATAATTCATTAAGGTTTTGTGTTAACTGACTGAAATATGACGATTATTGTTGAAGATGTCGGAAAAATCATGCCGACTGAGTCTGAGATTGAGAGTTTTACTGCCGTGCTCTGCGTAAACGGTAAGCGATATATAAGGTTAATGCTTTACAGGATTTTACATCTCAAAATGCTCAACAAATAATCGGCAATAGCATAATTATGTCTATCTTCTAAGCATCCTTATAATAGCCCACCCACAGTAGGTAACCATTTTTATCTTTGAAAAAAACAAAAAAAAAATCTTTTTAAAAATTATTTGTTATTTCCGAAGCTACGAGTATTTTGACCGGTATTATGTAAATCCTTATCCAGTAAAATATGTTATTTAAATTGAGTACATATTTAATGAAGATTAAAATATGCTTCGACATCATATCATTTAAATGAATATTAAAAGATATCAAATATTAAAAAAAAAAAAACAAACGCGTAATAAAATAATTATGGTTGACGGCGGCGTAGCAGCGCTAGGTCAGGAGTTAATAACCTTTTCCTTGGCTATTAGGTTTGCGATCGTCGCTTCGCTTCCTTTTAGTTCCAGTAGTACGATCCCGTGGAATATTTTCCAAAATCCACGCGGGCGAAGCCACGCTGTGAAATAAATCACAAAATTATGATTGTGTAAGGGAATGTTATAATTCACAATACTACATAATTTCAATTAGTGCTTTATGAGAAAATCGTGGTAAAATTTCACTAAGTGGGTACATATTTTTCCTTTGACTGTACGTATATTGTACTTAGCACTTAGAACTTCGGTAGGTACAGCGCCGAACGAAAGTTTCGATGTTCGCATCATGTATTCTGTTTTATGAAAATTATTATGTTATGCGCATATTTTGTTGTTATATAAGAGGCTTTAGTTATAAACTGTGTATGTAATGTGTAGGGCCATTTGGGCTTTATTTTAGACTACAAGACAAAGTTTTATATGTCCTATTCTGGTTACAATAAACCGCACGTCGGTAGTAACATTTTGATTACGCAGACCAGTCTTACTGCTTACGCAATAAATTCCCTGTCAATGTCTAATCACTACTTAAAATACAGGCGTGATTTTATGTTGTATAGCTAGCTTTCAGAGGCCCTAGCACGAACACAGGACGTAAAAATATGCCTGGCCTTTTTCAACTACGTCAAAAAATTCAAAATATTTTATTTCACATAAACCTACAAGGGCACTTATGAAACGTCAGAAGCTAGGTGTACGGTTGCAATTGGTCGTTTCCTATGGAGAAGAGCCGGCAAGAAACTCCACGGTTACTCTTTTAAAAGTAAATGGTTTTTACAATGTTTCCAAATTACAGTGTTAAAAGGTATGAGAGGACAGTGTAGGCCCATCAACAAGTACCAGGTACTTAGCAAAATATTAAATGGTCCACAGATCTACAGTCTGTTATGTCTACAACGTTCTCTCATTCACAAAATTTTAAAGAAAATAATCTATATAAATGACCAAATGATAATGGTTGCCACTACAGCTGTAACAAATCAAATTTAATCAAAAATATAGAATATTGTAAGTATCCGTGGGGATCGGCTTCTAGTCTAACCGGATGCTGCTACCAGAATGGATGGACCATTATTTTACATGGAGCAGTTTGGAGTATGAACGTGGATGGCTATAAGAGTAGGGGGAGACCAAAGAAACGGTGGATGGACTGTGTGAAAGATGATATTATGTCTAGAAAACGGGTGACTACTGAAATAACGGTTAATAGTGATGTATGGAAAAAAAGACATGTTGTTGTAAAAACAGAAAACATTCACTATCCTATTTGTATCCTTTATTATATTTTCATAAAAGTAAATTACATTTTTAAAAAATTTTATGAAAATATTTTTTTTTTTAAACATTTAAAAATATAAAAAATAGTGGCCCATCGGCATCAGGAACAGGGTCCAAGCTGGCGGTGGTCAGGACTCTAGAGAGAAGAACCTCCTCACGGTGCGTGCCGTGTCTAAGAGTACTGCTTTCTGAATCAAGCCCTTGACCCAGCCGCGCAATGAGAGCCTCCTGAGGTGTTGGTCGAGGCTCTCCGCTAGTAGGCCATTAACCGTTACGATTATCGGTGCAATGATTGCAGAGTCCACGCCCCACATGTCGACAACCTCGTGTGCTTAGTCAATGTGCTATTTGTATTCTTGTTAAGGAATAAGTGTCAATGAAAAGTGCTTCAATACAGAAAATCGTTGTGAAAATCGGGAAACTAAATCTAGCTCCATTGAATATAATATTGACACCTGTTGGAGATAAACCTCCATTTGTTAAGGCCATCTGCTACAGTTAGCCGATAACTGTTGAATCTAATCGGCGAGATAAATATTAATATTTATCACAAGGAATTGGCTGTTGGTGTTAGACGCAAATAAGTATATACTGGATTATTGGTTATATGTCGGCAAACCATTACAAGGGCATATAGGAGAGGTCATTTACAACCAAATTACCCCTTTTGACTCCTACGCAAATGTTAAAAAATTTCGAGTAATTTGACATTTCATATTTTTATTTCATTCATTTTAATATATAAATGAGGGGTCATTCGGTTGCAAATGATCTCTCCTACATCCCCTTAATTGCCGACATATAACCTATAACTCTATACGTACAATATAGTTATAACAAGGTAGGCAAAGAGTTAGAGTGAGAAGGAGAAGAGGGAGTAGAGTTAGTTGATTTTCATAAACTTTATTATTTTACACCGACTTCCAAAAGAGTTACACGTTATGTAAAATGACTTATAATAACTTTTTAAATGTGTAACTTTCATATGCAAGACAGCTACAGTTGTCGTCACGCAAAAAGAACGGTGAGCGACAGTGTAGGGGATGCGTCTGCGCACGGGTAGAGTCGCATCATACAGTACTAGGCTATTGTTTTATAATATATGTGTAATTGTTTTATTGTAGAATCATAATAGGTATTTTATTAGCTACTTAGTACTATGGAATAGGCTGAAATCGGTCAGTGTGCAGGTAAACGGCCAGCGTTCTTTTAACCTGACGGGACGTACTGGTCCCGACGTAAATAAAAAAAAAAAAAGTTTTTGAATCGAAAAGACTAAGCTTTTTTTTTATAATTGTTTTCAATCGGCTTATTGAGAAACATCTACTAGTATCATCAAATGAGAGTATTGAGACCTCTAATTTGTTTAATAATTTATTTAAATAACAGCATGAAAACATACACTCGCGCGTTTTTCCCATAGAGGTTGACAGGAACTATAGAGTAGTACCTGCTGATAAAAAACTACAACATCTAAAATCAAAGTTTTCATAAAAACGTAGCCGTCGGTCAGTGCTCTACATCGCAATCAGGCTACATAGAGCTAACCTCGTTGTCTGTGGAATACTGACTCTGTGCTGTAACTTCGTAACGTATTCTGCTCTATATTTTTCTTTTTGTTTACAAGCTTTTATATTTTATTACTCTACAATTTAGTGCTGCTGTTTATTCTATTTTTGTTGTACATTTATTATCTGTAGTGCAAATTTCACGACTGATTTCAGGTTTCAGAACAAAGGAAATTGAATGTGACTTTCCAATTTCATTATTTACTCTAGGTACATACAAAAACATTGGTTTTGTTGTCGAAAGTGCTACTGCTGAACTGTAGGTTCTGGGTTCGATTCCCAGGTCGGGAAATGTGTTATTGGGTTTTCTATTAAGATTTTTTCAGTAGCAGTCAGGAAGCTGGATTATTACATTCCGTATTACGCCCTCTATTACATGGGACGTAAACATAACTGGCGAAATGTGGGTCCACTATAGGTACACCTTTGCCTAACCATTCAGGATTACAGGCGTGATGGTATATTATGTTATGGTATACAAATCACAAGCCTTTTTACATTTAAGTAGGTAGAAAGTTAAAATCTCCACAAGCTTCGTTATTATCCTTATGACGTGGGTACTTATTTTCATAATTATGTATTACTAGCTGCGCCCCGCGGTTTTACCAGCATAACTCTCGATCCCTTGGGAATATTGGGATAAAAACTATACTATGTCCTAACCCAAGTCATGGTCTACCCATGTGCCAAATATCATCAAAATCCGTTCAACTGTTTTAGCGTGAAAGCGTAACAAATAAACAAATTCACTTTCGCGTTTATAAAATTTGTTAGGATTTAAATTTGCACTGCTGAGTGATAATAATAGGTATATGATATCCTCCTCATAACTGCAGGTATGATAGATTTTTATCATTAACATACACAAACTCACACCTTTTTGCCATAGGGGTAGCCCTATGGCAAAAAGGTGTAAAAAGCCGCTCGCCGATTTTTTGTCCAACCTGCATGTTTACTAACATAGTTATTAAGATCAATGTTTACTAACAAATTATGGAATTTGATTCTGAAATAAAATTAATGATTATTATTATTATTAATCACACGAAAAGAAAGAAGATCCGACAGCAATCGTTCAGCAGTTGCCCGCCAGACACGTCACCCGTCTGGTCGGAGGATCCTCCCTTTTCTATAGTGGATGAGTGAACTTTACACTCTGTTCCTCATACCTCTAAAGTACTAAGTTTCATTTACATGCATACATAGACTCACGCCTTCTCTCCAAGGAGGTAGGCAGAAACTACAGAACGCCACCTGGCTATGATCCTTACATATTATTTATTCATCGATAAATCGTAAAATATCCCCTCAAAATCCGATACACTCCCGTAATACCGTCGAAAGTCAAATAAATAAAATATAAAGACTCCGTTGACACTCGTATGACATTTGACTGATCCCGCGGATAGTGCAAAAAGCACGGATTATCCTAGTTGAGCCGAACAAGTGTGGGATATACAAGTTTTGATGCCAGTGTCAATGTGTATATGTTGGTGTGGAAGGTAGAAAATAGAGATTTGATGTTTATTGACGGGTAGTGGAGTAGTATTGTTTTTGTGGCTTTAGTTCGAAACCTAGATCGAGGTTAAAGTGCTTGACTGCATTTTTTGTGTTCTGTAATTTTGTGGATAAGGATTGATTTACATAAAAACCAGGTGTGTATTTGTTACATGAATGCATTTTTCTGAATCTATATTAAATAAAATGAAATGCTGTTCGTTTGTAAGCGCATCGCTTGAGAATGGCAGGGCCGATTTGGGTATTTATTGTTTTAAAATGTTCGTAATGGTCCGAATTGGGTTTTTATGGATAGAAAAATTGGCAAAGTTTCCCGGAAAATTTTCAAATTCGGGAATATCTGAACGTCCTTTTTTCTATGGGATTTTTATATAAACTCACTCTTTGAACAGGACAACGTTTGTCGGGTCAGCTAGTTCAAAATAAAATAGTCTCTGTTGAGTTTTTGTTTTCTTTCTTTCCTAACTTTGTTACGCCTAATTTACACAGCGCGTTTGAATTGACTGTGGTATTCCAATAGTTGCAATGCAACAATAAAAGCCAAAGCGATGGCCGTTTTGCGTGGATGTGACGCATGTTTTCCCCCAAATTGTTTATTTTCGTGTTTTATTCTTTCCTTGCGTCATGTGTACCGCAAATAAACGTATTTTCTTCCTTTCTTTCTTTCTATTTGTTGCTTCAGTTTCATTGTATGCCAGGCAAGAAACTTTCATCGTGTAAATGGGGCTAGTTTAAAGCGGTTTTCATTCGTTTTTATTTCGACAGGCGTTGTCTTTTCCAAGCAATATACTTGTTTGTGAATTTGTGAAATCCCGTAACAAAAAGGATGTTCAGATTTTCCCGAATATGAAAATTATCCAGGGAACTTAAATTTTTATTTCCTTATAAACCTAATTTGGATTATTACGAACATTCAAAAACAAAAAAAAAAAATAGGCGGTCTACCGACAGAACTTAAAACTGGTATTAGCGCCATCTTTATTCTATAGCCCATTACTACGGGAATCCATAGGTTTACCCCCTAACCAATCAAAAGAAGTTTTCACTTTAATAATTGCCAATTCGGACCAACCGTTCTCAAGTGATGCGCTAATCTACGTACACAATTTCATTTTTATTTATATAGATTCCTTTAACATAAGGAGATTGCAGATAACACATTTGATACTTAAGTTACCTATAACTCACAATTTATTGATTTTGATATTTTCGCGCTGTCGCAATCTAAATTTAAAAGAATTCTCAATCTCTTACAAGTCGCCTATAATTCGGATGGTCTTGTCATCCACTTCCATCGATTCGTCGGTATGTAGTGTTTTTTTTTTCTCTAAATATGTACCTCTTTTTTTTATTTTTTGTTTTCCTTTAGCATGCGTTCGTTTTCATACTCCGATATCATTTCTTGGACAATAGTGTGGGTTATACGTTTTTTCGACTGTAATATAACTACTTTTTGTAAATGCTGTAATGTATAACTGTTTTTGTCCCAAATAAAATAAATAAATAAATAAATTCAGTGTCTTCTATTAGCTTGAGTTTCTATTCCGCTTACCTAATGACTATACGTATGTACTGGCCGCAGTACAAATCCCAAGACTCGGGAGCGCCCCTTCGCTTCAATTTAATTTAATTAATCAATTAAACTAACAATTCAATTTATTCTAACTATCAATTTGACACCACAGTAGTACAATTACTTTGTTTTTATATTAATTTGTTTTATGTTGTCACCATAATGGAAAATTATCACGCACTTTTGAAATTACTTAAGTTAAGTGAAGTACTTTACTGTTTTTTGAGAATCTCCCATAGGATGAGTCATCATCGTGACTTCAGCCGAAAGACGTCCACTGATGGACATAGGCCTCCCCTAAGCACCGCCACTTCGACCGGTTCTGTGCTTACCGCATCCACAAGGTCATCGGTCCACCTATGTCTTCCAGTACGCAGTCGCTACTCCAAAACCTTTCGGTCCCATCGACCATCAGTTCTGCGAGCAATGTGCCCTGTCCATTGCCACTTAAGTTTGGCAATTCTTCGGCCTAGGATGACTACAGGCATGCAAACTGTTAGTTCAGTGGCTTATCAAATAGTTCTTTTCACTTTGGGTTTTGGGTTGGACTTCCCTAGGAAACAAATATTGTTCATGTTGTCAGAGGTAGGAGTTCTGTTTCTTGTGCTTTTGAGAATGGTCTCTATTCACCCTCGTTAAAGAAGATTTTGCATTGTGATCCTAGTGGTTTTTAATGTCAAGCGTTTCTCCTACCAAACTTAGGTTTTAAAAGCTTACAACGAAAAGTATTTCTCCTCGTCTACCTCGCTGGTCCTGGGTTCGATTCTTAAGTTGGGAAAAGTGTTATTGGGTTTTTCATTTGGATTTTTTCAGTAGCAGCCCGGAGTCTGGATTTGTGCCCGGTTTATGGCAATAGGCTCGCCCCCTATTACATGGGACTTAAACATAACTGGCGAAATGTGAGTGTATAATAACGTACATCTCTGCTTAACTGTTCGAGGATTACAAGCGTGATGATATGTTATTTCTCCCTTCAAACTTCTATGTTTTAGTCTGTTCCTGGCACTTTACTAATTAAACGAACGTTATTGCTGTTAACCTAAAACTATATTTTTGTTCTCGTTCTACCTTTCACCTTTTAAGTATTTCCAGTTCTAACATTGACATACCAAAAAGGCTATAGTAAAAAATGAGCATCAAACAAGAACTGTAGTGTACCTGCACTTCTTTCTGAAATAAGAAAGTCACGAACTTTAGAATACAATATGGCGGTTTTGTTCGCCACACTGTTACAACGTGGAGCTGCGACCTGTGACGTCACTGCTGCATGTTACTATGATTTAGGAAGTCTGGAAGAGAGTTTGTTTTTATTTGAATGTCTGATAGAAATGCCATACTTAGGTATCAATTGTGGGTCGCATAATATTTCTTAACGGTCTATCATTATCTCATAATTTACATAGATCATTGCACCTACAAACATTAAGATGTTCTAGTTATTTCACCGGAAACTCTTCAAACTAGCATTTCAGAATAAGTTTGGATGTTTTTACATAGTAACACTACTCCAAAAAAGCTTTGCTACTTACAACCTTACGATCTTAACCTTTCCTGTGTAACTGAATTTCAATAACATATAGACTAGTATCTACTTACCGGTAGTAATTTCTGACGCACCAATCTCCAAAGAACTTTTTACAAATAAAACACAATAACTTTCAGTTTGACCTGAGAATCTAATTGAAGACGCCACGCTTCACAGTACCTACCACATCACATTTTGACCCAAAACTGTGCTCAAAATCTACAAAAATCACGCTCTTACCCCACCCAGTTCCACTCTACATGCCATACAAAGAAATCTGCGTCTCCAGCTGAAATATGAAATTTCGCCGTTTCGACATCTCTTGAAATGGCAGCTGTGATATTTTCAGTGCAAATGTGACTCGAACTGACGGCGAGATATGATGTGAAAGAAACTGGGCTTTATTCACACTTTATATGACATTCAATTGTATGTAAGGTGACAGTTAAGTAAATAATTTAGGTAAGTATATATTTGTGAAATGCATTTTTGTACCTCAAAAGGAAAAAACGGAACCCTTATAGGATCAGTTCGTTGTCCGTCTGTCACAGCCAATTTCCAAATCTAACGAACCGATTAAGTTAAAATTTGGTACACATAAGTATCAATTTCTGTGACCCAAACACGAAAATAAATGAGTTTTGAAAATGGGGGCAAAATGAAAAAGAAAATAAAATAATTTTGTAAACTGTACTGTGTGACATATCAAACGAATGGGATTGTTGTAAGGATCTCATTTTTTTAATTTTCTTTCAAGGTGCAATAAGGGAAATTAGTCGTTTATCAAATTGACACTGCATTTGCCGTGTTATAGCTATTTCGTACAACTGACATGAAATTACAGAGTTGTGATTTGAATACCTATTCAGATAATTTGAATTGGTAGTCAATTTGAGAAAATTTGTATTTCCCTAGGGTTAGTAATTGCATTACCAAATTACGGTTGGTGACTAAAACATAAAGTTTTTTAACCGACTTCAAAAAAAGAAGGAAGTCCTCTATACGAATATGTTTAATAATAAAATAATAATAATAATATATTTATTTATTTCTCTCAAAAAGGTACAGTAGTTCATAGTAACAAGTTATTGCAACAATCTATCCTTTGTGAGAGCTGGAGTCTGTACTGGGTTCAAGACCTGTGTCACAGATCTCCAGGCTCACACCCTTAAAAGTATAATTATAATTGCACTTACGTACTACAAAACATTAAATAGTGGCTCAAAGTATTGAGAGCAGACAAGATAAATACAAACAAAATGAATATAGAGATTAACCGGTAAAGCCCTGGGTGACCCTCAAGCACGTCAATTAGCACGTTAATTAGTTGTTTATCAGGCCTTTAACGGTTAAAAGGAAAACAAAATGCTATAATTGTCTGCCTAGGTGAGTGTAGTGAACAAGAGACGCACTACAAGGCACCTAAGTGTACAAGAGTGTATGTGTGTGTGTGTGTGTTTGTTTTATAATGTTTGTTTTTGAAGATAGAAACGAGGCATACAATAGGCGTATATTTACTAAAAATCTCATACAGTCATAGCATAAAAAACAGTCAACTCAAACATTTTAAACATAAACTTCAGCCAACAATAAAAAGATTAACTCAAAATCAGCCATCAAACTTGAATTGAGCATCAAACAGAGCAGCTATAACTTAGTGTATCAACTAAAGTTATCAACTTAATCACTTCCACTTCCCAAGGTTACGCGCCAAAGGTGAAACGGTTCAATCTAGACTGAAACACGACCCTATCAAACTGGCTCGATAGACTGAGAGTTAGGTGCGACTCACACGTGCAGACGGTCAATGAAATATTTGACCATACTTAGAACCTTGGCGTCATAAAATGAAACGTCATCGATATAAACGTAGCGACGCTACTGCCGAAAACTACAAGATGGAAATACCGCATGCTCATGTTGTCTATGAAAATTACGCGACGTAATTTCGACTTGAAATTATGACAATTTATAAAGAATTGTAGGCGTAGATTCGCCGAACAATTCCATAATAAAAAAGTGGACAAGTGATCAAGACAGTTGGCAAGTAACTAAAGAGTATAATGTAACAAAGTTCAAAAGTGATCAACGTTTTTTGTAAAGTTCAATAATGGCGTGCGGTAGTCAGTCCTCGGCTTGTAGTCAGTACGTTGCACGCGTGAGTTGCGTTCAATTCGCAAGTGGTGGGTAATATCTGCGAATTGTCGCCAAAATTGGTGACAATGTATCAGTGCTATGACCGATTCTATACTAATTTGCGACACTCCACAGAAAACGACTTTTCTGTGGTTCCATTAGAAAGAAAGAAAAATAAGTTTATTTGTCACAGAAACACGTGCATAGAAATAGATAATAAACTCGAGTAGAACAAGAAAATAAAACACAATAGATTTAAATACAATAACGAGCACAAAACAGAAATAGTCGGCAGCTGCTGGCACGTCATGACTGTGACCAGAAGGCCTCCACTCAGCATGATGCTGTGCTATGGAGACCCCCAGCACAGCGCTGATTTTCAGTGGTCACCCGAAAAAGACGTACGGAAACCAAGTCAGGTTTAATAAATTATAAATAAATTAAATATAAAATAAAATAAATAGTACTTATAATATAATGCTACTGTATAACCAATAATATGAATAAAATGATTAAATAACATACCGTGCGTTCCATTGTCGTTGGGAAATGGTTTGTGTGTGTCAAGCCTTAGCTAGACAGAGTATAGAGCCGTGGACTGGAGTAACATTCGATTAAGGCGCTTTGCGACGCCTCTTTGAGCCATTTGAACGTAGATAGATGGTGAAAGAAATTGTCTAATATATTGGGCACTGAATTTCGGGCGTTTTGTTGTCTAAAATTGTATTTTCGTCCCCTACTTTTGTTGCAAGAGTTTTGTGCTACTGTTGAGCATGACTTCCAGGTCGGGCAAACTGTTTATGAGTTCTCCTATCTGAATTTTTTCAGTAGCAGCCCGGAATCTGGATTTGTGCCCGGTTGATGGCAATAAGCTCGCCCCCTATTACATGGGACTTAAACATAGCTGCGTAAATGTGGGTGGTACAATAGATACACCTCTGCCTAACCCCTCGGGGATTACACAGTGTTATTATAGTGGGATTTATCTTAGTCTGTAGGTGTGTCCGTGGCATCACAGTGGGCCCTATCAGAATACCAGCGCTGCGGTATTTATTTATTTGTTAAATATCGCCGCATTATGCTGAGATAGGAGCCTTTTTGGCCTCGCACAGGTCGTTATTATTCTGTTTTTAAATTCTCCTTTTTTTGTTTTTTATTTTATAATTTATTTGTATTACATATTACTTACTGTTTGTATTTCCTGTGCGTGTCCCAAATAAAATATTTTTCTTTCTTTCTTTCTTTCGTATGTTATAATTTATGAATAATAAAAATATTACTGTCGAATTATAACACACTAGCTTCTGCAAGCGGCTTGTCACGCGTGATATGTTTATAAATTATAGCATTATGTTACCCAGTGATGTTATAGCATTCTACCTATAATACATTAACATTTAACTTAGATATAGCACGAAATCTCGATGTTTTGACATGTCGCCCATCAACACATTGTACCCGTGCGGAGCAGGGGCGGGTCGCTAGTAAGTTATAAATAAAAAATATCACGTGTGCGAAAATCCAGACTTTGATGTCATGTAGATATTTTTGTTTCGTGCGGGAATCGACCTCATGACCCTGTCAAGCTGTCAAAACCAATTCCTATCATGACATACCCGCATTGATTCTGATACATACCTAGTTCTGATATTATTTGTGCCTTCCCTTATTTTTGCGATGGTTACATAATACCTATGTTATGACACATCTCTAGACTAAATATTTGGTAGGTCTTTCAGATAATTAATATCATCATTCTACTATAGGCAGTAGTACCTACTATCCCAATTTGTTTGTGGTCGGCTCAACATGTCTTTTTCTCTCATACTTCTCTATTAGTCGTCATGTCGGTAGTTACCTAATTTCTAGTCATCATCTTTCATACAGTTCATCCATCGTTTCTCCCCTACTCTTAAAGCTATTTCAGATCAATAGGCTCGCCCCCTACATGGGACTTACTGGCAAAATGTGTGTGCAGGTACTATGTAGGTACACCCCTTCATAACCCTTCATATTACAGGCGCGAAGTTATGTTATGTTTGTGTGTCTTCTGCTAAAATTAATAATTTTTATTTTCCCAAAACAGTGCTACCTCAAAATTGAAAATTTAAAAGTCATTTATTCAAACTAGGCTGAAAATTAGCACTTTTCGAACGTCAAAATTACATAAGACAGTGCCCCAAAAACGCCCACCCTTTACCACTTCCTAGTGCTTAAGCTGGGAAGAAGAAGTGGCGCAACAAACTCCCCAGCAGCACAGCTGTCTGGTCAGTTGGAAAAACTTGATTCTGTATAATAGTGCTTTAAATTCAAAAATAATTTACATTACCACAAATTGCAATCAACTCATAAAATAAAAACATTTTGATGAGAAGATTATGTCAACAAAGAAAACAAAAATTAAAATATTAAAAGAAAATATATATTAGAAAAATATTATTTGACTTACAGTCAAATAAAATAATCCAAACAATTATATGAGCTCATATAGTATCATGTAGTCTTTGATTCTAAAACACTTGTTTATTGATTGGGGGGTTACATTGGTGTACCTTAATTAGTCCCAAGCCTTTTTGTCGTTCGTCTAAGTAATCTTTAACTTTATGGAAACCATTTTGACATAGTTTCTGTTTAATAAACGATTTAAATTTATTGAGGCTCAGTTTTTTGACATGGCTTGGGAGTTTGTATACTTTGGCACTTAAATGAATTGCTAATTTTTTGGAGCCTAGTCCTCGGCACAATAAATAATCTACCTGGTGCTAGTTCTAGTGGTACCTACAAGTACTAATGTGTACTTGTAGTTACAGGTCTATGGAAGGAGTCATTTCGTAATGATATATCGACTTGTCAACGTATTACATAGACAAACAGATATCATACCTGTTATGTGACAGCTCTTGTGAAAGACAGTTTATGAAAAATGTCGAAAGTTGCCAGTTACTAGGCGTTTGTGAATAAGGAAGATGTCAATCAAGTTCATTTTTGCTTTTTGTCGGTGTAATAGGTTGAATTTTTAAGATGTTTATTGGTCCCTTAGAGATCGCAGAAATCCTGTGGAGAGAAAAAGTATTGTTCAAAATTCAAAGCATGTATTTCAATTAAACTAATTACAGGCACTTTTTAATTATCAAGGAGTCGGTCAGTCGGAAATATAAAGCTAGGTACCCATTCCAAAGCGTAGTAGTTTTCTATGGAGAAGCACGGCCAAAAAACTCCATGAACACTTGACTGTTTCAAATCAAAATATTGTTACAAAACTGAAACAGATTGTTGTTCCAATAAACATAATATGTGTCCGCTAATTCACTGTTACTAAAAAATCCTGTTGATTTTTTAATGAACTCTTTTATTTTGTAACTACTTTAATGTCTGCTTATTATTTTTGGCAGAACACGTGAGGAAAACACTGGCGTTAGTTTTCTGAGTACCTACTCAGTTACAGTGTGGTAGTAGGTCGGCACCTAATCGGAGTAGTCAGACGCTTACAATACTAAATATTTTTGTAGTTCCTCTATAGCACACATACACATACAGTACATACAGTGACCTTATTGGTGATGTTCTTCAGAAAGATCAGGTGCGTAGTTCTTGCAACCGACCGTATATGAAGTAAAAAGTGTAAGGTTCTTAGCAGGTGGCACTCCATAGTTTCTGCCTACCCCCCATGGGTAGAATTCGTGAGGTGGCGTTATATAATGTATGGGAGCACTAATAAGGAGTTTTTGGGAGTTCGACTTTTAAAGGGGTGAAAATGGGGGGGTTTTGTTTGTATGAAAAATCTTATTCCTTGAGTTAATAAATAAACTTGAATCTTGGCACTACCTAACAAAAAGTACTAGGGTAGCATGAATTCACGATATAGTATTTCAATCATTAGACGTCGTGCACAATTTCTGAGCAGTAACCTAACAAAAAGTACTAGGCTTGCATGAATTCACGATATTATTCAATCATTATCTTATTATGCTACTCATAGGATTTGGATGAGGCAGACATATTATAGTTTATAACCTGAATTAAATCCTAAGATACTTTTTATCCCAGTAGTACGTTTTCGTGGGATAATTTCCGACTTCCACGCGAGCGAAACCGCGGGAAAAAGGTAGTATAAGATAATTGCTACAAACAGTCGCTTATCCTTCTAATGTAGTTTTACTCCTAAGCAAGCAACCAGACAAACTAACTCACTTACCTACCTTTAATTACAGCGACCGAAACTGCAAGTCAAATAACTACGTTCAGACTTACCTCATTAGTATTCAGACAAATGCAGCCTAATCATGACTAAGACAAGTCTTAGTTGGTATCCGACTAAACTGTACTAAGTATATTTTAGTTTGTTCTATGTTCAGAAGTCATTATCTGCGTAGCCTTTTCCCAACTATTTTGGTGTCGGCTTCCAGTCTAACCGGATGCAGCTGAATACCAGAATTTTACATGGACCGACTTATCCGGTCTAAAAAATTAATTGTTTATCAAATTGGCACACTACGGGCCGATTTTTCAATCCTGAGATAAATAATCGAATAGCGTTTATTCCATAGATAGCATGATTCTGGATTTTTCAACAGTCAGATAGTCAGTATCTGAAGAATTAAGCACGTAACTGAGGAATAAAGTTAACTGTCTATTCAAGCCTCAGTTAGTACCTTATTCTAGCCAACGCCAATTTGCCGCGTTATAGCCATTTGAAAGAAAAAAGAAAGAAAGAAAATACGTTTATTTGCGGTACACATGACGCAAAGAAAGAACAAAACACAAAAATAAACAATTTGGGGGAAAATATGCGTCACATCCACGCAAAACGGCCATCGCTCAGCTTAATGCTGCCACCCTATGCGAGACAGGGCCCCAACGCTGGTTTTCAGCGACAGCCGGCGTTGACGTGATGACGTCAACCGTCATTTCATACAACTGTCGAAGAATGACAGTTTGTGATTTGAATATACGGACAATTTATGTTGGTAGTCAACGATTGATTTTGAAGAGTTTAGGTACGTCATTTGGTCTCAAATGCCATTTATTCAGTAGTGCATAGGAGTGACTTCCGATACATACATAAACTCACGCCTTGGGTAGAAACTGCAGAACGCCATCTGCTACGATCCATACATACTCCTCGTTGCTTCGTTTACGTTAATAAATCTGGTAATACACCGATGCCGGTTGCGATTACTACGCACCTGACACATCATCAATAAGGTCGCTAATGTACTTCTAGGGCGTCCCTCCCATCGCGGCGTTTACACTCACTACATTTTGTTAATCGCCTTTCACTTCCGATAGTGTGAGATTATTTCTCAAGTTTTCCGAGGTACATAGTACAATCAGGAAAACAGCAGCTTCAAAACGGTGAAAGAAAACATCGTGAGGTAACCGGCATGCCTGAGAGATATCGATCGCATGTGAAGCCAAGTCAGAGGCCCATGGGAAGTTTTAAAACTCTGACACAGGTTAGTCACTAACCACACGAAAAAAAGAAGAAGATGGACAGCATATCATTAACCTTACAAACTCTGTTTCACAAACAGCCAATCTCTCCATCTCAACTATAATATAAGGCTGACTCAACGCGATGTCAGCGTATTAAAGTTACCCGGATTTCTGCTAACTTTGCCCGAATATATGCAGCGGGTATTAGCATTGGATATTGTACTACATAACTACTAATTCAGTCTCAGATTGTTAGGGCACTGAGATTTCGGTGTGATATTTGAACTTGGTTTTAAAGATATGATTGACATTATTTATTTTTTTCGATTCTTTTGTGACTAACCAGTTTTAACCTAACCGGCATTCGTTATGCTCGGGTCGTATAGTAAATTAGAATAAATATTGATGGGTCAGAAAACTTACAAATAGCATAACTCAAAGTCGCTTTTAATGTGGGTGTGTGACAACTTAGTTCTTTTGACTAAAAGCGGCATTAAAATCCAATATATGGTACATTGGACTTGAGAATTTACTCTGGAAGATTTATTTGTACTACTGGTCGCCCAGAGGTCGAAATTTAACCATAATTCATTTAAATGTCATGATTCTAAGGTAGCCATCTTGTGTCAAACGCATGGTAGTGTGTGTAATGTTTTTTTTGTTAATTTAATTTATTTCTAAACTTTAACTGTGCCAAATTTCATACTCCTCCGTCCGCGTAATTTTCGTAAAAAGGGGTAAAAAGTTTTTGCTGCACGTATTAATATAATAATACCTAATGACCTAATACATTAATGTTATAGATTGATCGATACCGATGTACCGCGCCTTAGGAATGTGCGGCGAGGCGGGGGGCGGGATGCCGGCCGTGAGCGTTGACCAATGAGTGGCCTTTACTGCCCCCCCTTGTCTCGCCCCGCACGTACCTAAGGCGCGGTACATCGTTATCGGTCAAACTATAATATTAATGTATTATACAAATAAATATTTCAGAGTAAATTCTCAAGTCCAATGTACCATACATCGGATTTTAATGCCGTACAATAGTATCGGTCAAACTATAGCACAGAAATTTAGATGTTTTGTTAAGTCGTAAAAACCTTGCGGGGCAGGCTTGGGTCGTTAGTTAATAATGTAGTTATACCTCAAGTAAGTCATTTGTTTTCCATTAAAATGAGTTGAAACCTTGTAAGTCGTATAGTAGACTATATGGCTTATTTAATAAACGATAGGCTAGAGCCCATCTAATAAATTAACTTGTAAGTACTAAACAACATGACCAGACCGAAACTAAGCGATCGATACAAAGTAAATAGAATATTGTACTTAGATAATGACATTTTGATGACAGTGGAGAAGTGCGTCGTTTGTTCTTTTACGGTTAATATTGTGGTTACGAGAAAAAATAACAGTAACAGTACATTTTTGTTTGGCAACGTAGAAGGTAAGTTTAAAATAATCAGCGCGTGAGCATCAAATCCTTATGAGTTCGTAATTACCAAATAAAAGGAGTTAGTAACTGATTGGTCAAGTCGGAAGATACTTAGTTCTAAGTCAAGTCCTTTTTTCAGCTCTTTTTTGTACATACTCGAATTCAAATATCAATTTTGTTTTAATTCTTTAAAGCACTCGTTGGATCAATTGGTCAAGTCTATCAAAGTTTCTAACTCGTCAAGTCTATGAAAAGTTCTGATTCGTCAAATGAATTAGTATGAATAGATTTTGTAAAATATGGTATCACTAGTATAGGAATCAAATCAAATCAAAATATATTATTTTACATAAACCTACATGGATACTTATGAAACGTCAGAAGCTGTCGAGAAGAGCCGGCGAGAAACTCCACGTTTATTCTTTTAAAAATAAATGGCTATTACAATTTTTTCGAATGACTGTGTTAATAGGTATTATGGGAGGACAGTGTAGGCCTGTCAACAAGTACCAGCACAACAAGACAGGCTTACGGAAGGCAATGAACACTGAGATGACGACTGATAAATACCTATGTAAAGAAAAGGATGTAATAAGTCAACTATTTACAAGTGGGTTAGCCGACATAAATTTGAATGTTGTATTCGAAACTGTTTCAGAATGTATCGAAACAGACCAAGAATTTCGATATTTCCATCACACTCGAAACTCGAGTTCGTCTTGCGAGTATATAGCTTGAAATATTTTAATATCTAGCTCTATTCTTCCACAAAATTCGCAGCAAATACTGTACAGTTTTATTATAAAAAAATACGAATGAATAAGCTGTTTTAAAAGAAGTTAGAAAGTGAAGAGGAATTCTCTTTAAGCACTTTTAAAGAATAAACAAGTAATTTTCTACTTCACGTAAAGTAGAATGCTTCTTAATCCTGGTCGTTTTTTAGAGAATGGTTCCGTTTTTGTTATGTTAAAGGTTAAGTTCATTTGTCTGCGACCAGTAGCGAGTTTACTGCACCGTGAGTGCATGTAATTACTTTATTATTTCATTCATAACTCGTACAAACCTGCCTTATTAATGACATTTTTTCATTAATAAGGCAGGCGCCTCGAATGGCTATGGGCACGTCACATTCTACGCGCTTGCGCATGTTGCGAACGGTTCACGTGCAAGGATCCACACCTGCGCAATTAACTTGATTGAATTAACCTACTTCTAACGGCTCGCGAACGTATGGCGAATGTCCAAAGGTGTCCATCCTATGTTCCTAAGATGCACGCGAACCGTACTGTTCGTGTCCGCGAGAGGATATTAATGTTGCACGCGAACAACTTGCTAACTGCTCGGGATTATGTCCAAACTATATTCCTAAGATGCGCGCGAACCGCACTGTTCGTGCGCGTGAGCAGGTGCGGACCCGCCTTAATAACAGTTGAATCTGTAATGCTGGGTCCACATTGTCGTGATAAGGCGAACTAAACTTCGCGCGCTCTCTCTTGTCTCGCTGACCAACAGAGAACGCGCGAAGTATAGTTCGCGTTATCGCGACAATGTAGCCCCAGGATAAGCCGTGTACATACTAAAATTGTCTATGAATTAGCTAAGTGTAGGTTACTGATTTGTTATCACCTGATTGTTTGTACCGACTACAATAAATACATGATGGGATAATCAGTTATTTCTTATCTGCTAGCACCTTTCATGACCATGTTGATGCTAAATTATAATACAATCAAATTATCCTGTTGTGTTTCGGCCATATGGTCTCAGCAAAGAACAAACTAGTTTATTTCCTTTATTAGATAAAAATAAAAGTAATATTGCACATTGCTTACATTAGACCAAATGAGTAGTGTGTATACTAATATGTTTTATTATAATAATATTATTTTACGGTTGAGGCACACGACGTTAGGTTTAACTTCGTATGCCTTAACCTTGTGCTTTAGAGGGCGAGCCTATTGCCATCAACCGGGCAGAAGTCCAAACTCCGGGCTGCTATTGAGAAATTCCTGAATGTAAAACTCAATTACAATTTCGCCGACCTGGGAAAGAACTCAGGACCTCATGTTTAGCAGTAGCGCTTGCGACCACATGGCCAACGAGGCCACCCAGAAAAAAAAAAAAATTAATAAACCAAAATGCTTGACTTTTTAGAATGGCGGGTGACGATCAAATCATTGAAGATTAATTCTCTATGTTTAAAGATTTTCTGATCGTCACTAGATAGGACCACTAAACTATTTGCCACTTGCCATTTGTCATCAAAACATGACAAATGGCAAGTGGTACGTGTTTATACACCTATTTGTATAAACACATAAATTAAAATATATACATCCAACCAAAGCAACTATTTATGAACTCCAAATACCTACCAAATTTTCTGCAAAAAATCACGTTTTGCTATCTTTTTTCTCTCATCTTCAAAAAAGTATTTACAATACAACAGAGTATCTAGGTACTTAAATCAACTCGCCACAAATTGCCGAGCTTCGGCACTAAACAAATTTAATGCCCCCACCGGGACTCGAACGCGTGTACCTCCCAACTGCTGCTAACAAAATGTGTAACCTTGAATTATAAAGTTGGGATTGTTTTTAAAGTTTCAGTGTGCCCTAGAGTCACGGTTTTTTATAACTGGTTACTATTCATTTTATATGAGAACAGTTGTGCAACATGATTAAATAGTACCTGGGCGACCGAGCCCTGCTCTGATGAAAATAGAGAATGCTTATTTAATAGTGGTCAGGATACCCGTTGAAGCCATGGGTGCTGGCTGGCTGTGTGACTCGTCTCACGAAATCTTGCGGGAGTGACGATGATGATGATGTCACGCTGAAGTAGTTGCACGAAGGCTGCGTTGACGATCACGTCGGGGTCACCAATTTAGGGGTATGAGGAACAGGGTGTAAAGTTCACTCATCCTCTATAGAAAAGGGAGGATCCTCCGACCAGACGAGTGTCATGTTTGGCGGGCAACTGCCCTGAGGTTGAAGTCGGGAGCTTGTATATATGTCCACCGCGCGGTAAACTCTATTTGCGCGATGCAGGATTTGAGTGACGTCAGGATGTTGTGTGACGTCACGTCTTTTGATGCGTAGTTCGCATGTGGCGATGTAGATACCGCCACAGGATAGTTCAAACTAATTTCATATTATATATAGTAAAACTAATTCCATGCCGCCATTTAGTAGGTACTTACTAATTCCATGCTGCCATGTCATTATTCTAAGGTAGCCATCTTGTTCTAAGCTTTGGGTGACCGAGCTATGCCCGGGTGAAAATACGGACAAAACGAATTTTCCCAGTTATGAGACCTAGCTAGATCGATTTTTCGGCCCCTTAAACCCCCATATTGCAACTTTCATCGAAATCGTTAGAGCCATTTTCGACAACGTGCTTATGTGACGCAAAATATATATACAAATATTGCTCATTTAATAGTGTAGGATACAGGGTCAAATTAAATTCGCATGCGAAAAACCGCAGATGTAATGGGTATCGTTATATGAATGATTGGTTTGAATGAAAATGATTTGCTCGTACTTATCAATGAAATTTAGATACACACATCGAGAGTCTAGTGTTATCTTCGAAACTATGTATTTTTGGAACACTTGTTCTAGGACATTTTGTATTATTTTTACCTATAGCATATAACATTAGAGTTATGTGATATCAAAAGGAACACGTCGTATATTACTAGTTGACCCAACAGACTTTGTTCTGTAGAAAATTCAACAGATTATACAAAAATCCCACAGAAAAAACGAGGTTCAGTTTTTCCGGAATTTGAAAGTTTTTCGGGGAAATTTATATTACGAACATTTTAAAATATAAAATGGCTAAACCAAATTCAAATTCAAATTTAAAATATTTTTATTTCACATAAACCTACAAGGGCACTTATGAAACGTCAGAAGCTAGGTGCACGGTTCCAATTGGTCGTTTCCTATAGAGAAGACCCGGCAATAAACTCCACGGTTACTCTTTTAAAAGTAAATGGTTTTTACAATGTTTCCAAGTTACAGTGTTAAAACAAGTACCAGGTACTTAGCAAAATATGGTCCACAGATCTACAGTCTGTTATGTCTACAACGTTCTCTCATTCACAAAATTTAAAAGAAAATAAGCTACACTCGAGAGCAATGAATCCGGGTCACTTAAAGAATCCTAAAAATCTCGGAAACTAAAAATGCTAGGTTAATGCAATAAATTGTATTTAATAGACAATGTAATACTCCTTAAATGAAGGTATTAAAACTTCTTAGTTATTGTAAAGTTATATCATAAAAAAATCAAATTTGAAAAAGGGCCACTTTCGAAGATGGAACTACGAAATTACAGCATTTGGTTTTGCTTTTGTTTGTAATCTGTCATTTATGTGGGTACATAAACCATGTTGATAGTGCTCTATATTCATTATTCAAGCTGAAATTATGTCGCTTACGCCTGAAGAATGCACCAGAATACTTACAATGCTGGAAACCTGCCGGAGTCAGCGCGATACAGCTAGGACTGTCGGTGTGTCGCTGTCAACAGTACAAAGAGTTCTCCGACGTTACGAAGAAACTGGTTCTAACCTACGCAGACCAGGAACGGGCAGAACCAGGTGTACCACAGCACGAGAAGACCGATACTTGGTGAACACCATGCTTCGAAATCGCTTTCTCACAGGAACTGAACTCACAAATCAGTTTCGACGCCTCGGAGGAAGTAACCCAAGTGCATGGACAGTAAGACGTCGGCTTGCTGAATCTAACTTAAAACCCCTTAGACCTGCAAACGGCCCTAAACTGGAGCGTGGGCATCGTATTTCAAGACTAAGATATGCCCAGAGCCACGTAAATTGGAGTATTGAAGATTCGTCAAAAGTTATGTTCTCCGACGAATCAAAATTTCTGCTCTACAAGCACGATGGAAGACACAGAGTGTATCGAAGACCAGGGGAAAGATTCAAGCAAGCATGCATCGAAGAAAAAGTAGCCTACGGTGGTGGGTCTGTACTTGTGTGGGCCGGAATTTCTTCTGAAAGTCGCACAGAGCTGGTGATCATAGAAAACGGCTCTTTAACTAGCGTAAGATATGTGGAAGAAATCCTCAATGATCACGTTGGTCCATTTATGGTCAATTTAGGTGAGGATGCTATATTTATGCATGACAATGCCCGACCTCATACAGGTAGGATTGTGAATGACTACCTTCAAGAGATGAACATTACTCGTATGGAGTGGCCAGCGCGCAGCCCGGATATCAACCCGATCGAGCATGCTTGGGACGAGCTAGGCAGATGCGTAAAACAACGAAACCCTCCCCCAATCACGCTTCGTGAGCTCAAAATTGCTCTCACAGAGGAATGGGAGAATATTCCCCAAAATCGTATAAGGAACTTGGTGTACAGCATGCCAAACCGCGTAAACGCAGTAATGGAAGCACGAGGAGGCAATACGAAGTATTAAAATTCAAGAAAATCGTAATAAAGTTCAAAAATTTCATGTTTCCTATTTTTGTTTTAAGGAGAGATCAGCAGTTTTTTTCTTTATGTAATTTTGTGTTAATAAAATGTATGGTGACTCATATTTTTTTTACTTTCATTTAAGGAGTATTACATTGTCTATTAAATACAATTTATTGCATTAACCTATCATTTTTAGTTTCCGAGATTTTTAACATTCTTTAAGTGACCCGGATTCATTGCTCTCGAGTGTATATAAACGACAAATGAAATTCCTAATAAAAATAAAAACCTATTTAAACCAAATGATAATGGTTGCCACTACTGCTGTAACAAATCAAATTTAATAAAAAATATAGAATATTGTAAATATACAATGTCAAATAATAAAAAGATTATGTCATTTGTAAATTAAAATAAAATAAAAAAGTAAATTAAAATAATTATCGGATGGAAAATAAAATAATTACAAATCGGTCCAGCCGTTCTCAAGTGATGCGCTTACCAACTGCTTTTCATTTTTATTTATGTAGAAGAGAAGATAGATATAATAGGTAATTGAATGCAAAAATAATATCCAGAGACTTAACTGTAATTATTCGAAAGTCTTTTATAATCTCAAAAAGATTCTTCCTAATTGCTTTTCAACACTGATTAGCTATGATATAATTTTCAACGGAAATTCGAAAACAATTTTTTTCGCTGACAATTAAAATTAACTTTGCAAAAACTGTCAAAATTAGTTCAAAAGATGGATTGTGAATTAAATTATTTGAGATCGAGAAGCGAATCTGGGGTTTTATTTTATCAAAAGGTTTCATTGGACAGAAGATAAAAGTGACAAATACGGATGAAGAATTTATTTGCCAAAATAAGAATTTATTTTGGCAGTGCTTAAATTTTGGTTTTCCTGCATCTTGTTCTTGAATTGTGATTGTAGAAATTAATTTGTTAGCATTTTTAATTGGTAAAAATATTTGAATATAAATAAGGCAACTATTAGTCAAGTTGCTAATAGACGATCAAAGTTTTACAAACTAAGATAATAATTTAGAAAATAAATCGTAGAACATAAAAAGCTTTAAGGTACCTACTTTCCTAATGATCACAATAATAAATCTTAAAACTATTAAAACATTTTAATTTAAGGACAATTTACGACATTACTATATCTCAAAATGATTACAAGCATGAATAACTTAGAAACTTAAACTCTGAAGTACTTTCTAAACTTGTTTTTAACTATCAAACCACATTGTCGCCAATTAAATCGTAATTTTCGCCATTGCAATATCTAAACCACGCCGTAATTTCAAGTAACGAATTTATAATCCCAGTAAAAAACTTTAAAGGAATAATTAAAAGTTTATAAGGAATTAATTTATTACTAACCAGGGACGCAACTTCGGCTGTTTTTCGACTTTTAACAAAACTTTTTGGCTTAATTTCATTTAGATTTTGTTTTGAAATTTAATTCGGTAAGGTGTCCGCGGTAAAATTAACTTTGAAAAATTAATAAATGCGATTTGAGAATTGATTAGGAGGAAAAAATAACTATATATATATAATATCAAACTGCGTACATCGCACTTTACACTTTTTTATTTTTTTAATCCGCTGTGTAATTATACTGTATTTGTTTTAGTTTGCTTTCTTTCTTTCTATTAGATAATAATTAGGAAAAGGTAGGTAATTTTCTGCAATTTTTTTTTTCTTCTAATTCATCATTTAACCACAAAAACATATAAAATTTTTAGTAAAGTAAAGTAAAGTAAAGTAAAGTAAACATTTATTTGCATAGATTGCAGGTACAGTAAATAAGATGTGACAGTTTGGTGGTTGATCCTTGTGCAATCTACCTTATAATAGGCATGCAACATTATTATAAAATTAGTGAATTAACAATTGAATTGCAGTGATGATACAGTTACAATTATATTTGAGGTATTACAGTTCAATAATAGTCGGCATGGTACATTCATATAACAAAAATACAATTAAAAAATAAAAATAAAATACAAATTTAAATAATCTAGAACATAATAGGCATAAAAAAAAAAATTAAAACAATGTCACAATTAGGTGTGTCAAATTAAATTACATTAAATTATTCAGTACTTAAGTCAGTGTCATTTAGAAAGTCATTCACAGAATAATAGCATTTTTATTTATCAATTTAAATATTTTCAACAGTTCGGGAATCAAACTCATTTCGAGCACAGAAAGTCTCCAGCATCAATGCACCATCTCTTTCTCTTGTACGGTTTCTCTCTCTCTGAGTATTATAAGGGTGTTTCAAAGAAATTGGGCTGTCTTTCTTGTGGACACGAAATCTGATAGGACAGGATGCCGTCAGTGCTAAGTGCAGTATTATTATATTGGATAAGGTTGCAGTTACAGTACTAGCGGGTAGAGAAACGCTCTGCTAAGCGAATTTAGTAATATTTGTATTGTATACCACTTATTGAAAGAAAAGAAAGAAAGAAAGAAAAATAAGTTTATTTGTCACAGAAACACGTGCATAAAAAAAAAGATGATAAACTCGAGTAAATAATAAGGAAAATGATACAGAATTGATTTAATAAAAACGACGCTTTTTATTTATTTTTATTTTAGCATGGACATCGAGATACCTACATATTTTATAATGTTGCAATACAAAAAGTATCCTATGTCCTAACCCAGGCAATGGTCTACCCATTTGCAAAATTTCATCCAAATCCATTTAGCAGTTTTGGCGTGAAAGCGTAATAAACAAACAAACAAAGTAACTTTCATATTTATAATATACTATATAGTTAGGGTTAGGATAGGACTAGCTGCGCCCTGCGTTTTCACCTGCAGAAGTCTCGATCCTGTGGGAATACCGGGATTACAAGTATCCTATGTCTACCCTAACCCAGGTCATGGTCTACCCATGCGACTTTCATACAAACCCGTTCAGCCATTTTAGCGTGAAAGCGTAACAAACAAACAGACTCATTTTCGTTAAACATTTCATTTGATTTGAATTAGCAACAAAGCATTAACTACATAATAGGTATTGAGGCTGGCCCCCAACAAAAATCTTTACGTAGAATAGCATCTTGACAAAAATGCTTTTTAGATAAAAGATTCTATAGCTTACCAACATTTGAAATAGCTACCTCTATTATGGAACATGATAAACGCACCGTTCAAAGAGCATCATAAAATATATTTTTTCTTTCTGCAAAAAAGTTAAGTTCCTTTTATACTCATCTGTAGCCAACACACTTAACTATTCACCCACGTGTAAAAACATCCAGTTTCAACAAACTTTGCATCAAAACTCGTTGTTTTTCTTTCCTAAGACTAACAGCGTGGAAGAGAATAACCATAATTATATCATAGAGAACTTCCCTGCTTACCCAACGCGAGCTCAAAACTTTTTATTATAGAAGTAGGGAAGTGTTAAAAAGTTGCAACTAACCTCTTTTGAGACTCGGGTTAGATGCTTGTTATTTAAAAAAAATAAGAAAACTAAAAGGCTGGCAACACAGAATCGTCTTGCCTTTAGTTAAAATGCTTTGTGCAATCTCTTCACGTACCGAGGCCCTAGTTGTGTTGCTGAAGATAGGAAATTGGAGTAGCTTTTTTTGTTTTTTAGGGTTCTGTAAAATGGTGTAATTTTTAGATTCATTTAGTGTACAGCTTACTGTCTGTTTGTACGTAAGGGTATCTTTTTCCTCAGAATATAAAGGTAGCCGTTACGATATACTTGCGCAAGTTTAGACTTGCACAAACCTGCGTGGTTTAAAGCTCGGATACTTGTGCAAGTTCATCCCAAACACGTTAATGTATACTTGTGCAAGTCCAATTTTGTGCAAGTATATCGCAACGTGTGTGGACTGCATAGTAATCAATACTTTATGTCGGAGTAAATAGATCACCCACCCAGTTAAGATTTTAGCGGGGAGGGCAACTGAAATCAGAATCATTTATTTGCAAAAACACCGTTATAATATATCGCAGCATTACGCTGAGACTTTTTGGCTTCGCATAGGCTTTTTTTTGTTCAATCTATTAAAAAAAAATATGTTTATTGTGTTAGTTTTGAAATGCTCCTTTTTACTGTTTGTATGTGCGTACCAAATTTTTTTTTTTTTTTAATCTTTATTTTCCCCACATTTAGTGGAGTTTTAATGTAATGTTTGTTCAATCTGTGATGTTCATACACGTGGTAGAATTGTTAATTAGTACGCAAATTAGTACAAAGGAAACTTAAGGAAAAATACTTTTTTTTGCAAGTAACAAACGCCTGTTAAAAAAATAGTAATCATCATAAAATAGGGATCTAATACGAACTATTTCATACCCTAAAGATGTTAACCTCTTGCTCACTGCGGAACCCTTCCAACTTAAACTCGTACTTGGCTAGTTCCTCCCTGTCATCTTATTACAATATTGAGAGTTAGTTTATTGATGAGCTGAAAATGTGCAAGTTCTGTAGTTGTCCTTTTGTTCCAGCTTTTCCTTTACCTAATGTTATTTCCCTTTGTTTGAAGAAACTGGCTCAGCTTATTAACTGAGGAGTCTAGGTCACTGCCCCTTATTCGGGAGGGATAAGTACTTGTTTTTGAAGCAGAAGGGTTTAATTAGTGCTAAATGTTTATCTGACTTTCTCAACTTTTTTATTGTATCTACAACCACCTCTGTTGTCTAGTGGTAAGACCAGCTGTGTCAGCCCCAGAGGTCTCGGGTGCGATTCCCGGTGGGGGCAGAATTTTCTGCTCAGTTTGGTTGGTGGTAGGGCTTGTTCTAAGTCCGCCTGGCTAGCACCACCATCTTATCTAAGTCTGTCGCCATAGCAACAATGTTAACACGGTAACAGCATTCTTTTGTTTCGGTATTTAGAGGTAAGATAGCCAGTTCCTGTGGTTGAGGATTCCGGGTGAAGCTCGCTTCAACCTTCGGCCTAATCAGCACTTAACATTAAGTGAGAGGAAGGCCAAGAGCTTCTCCGTAGTGGTAAAAAAATATGATATTCTAATTTTATTAAACACTACAGGAAGAATCTTGGAGTTGGTGATGACCAAATTTAATAATATTATATCTTCTTCGTTTTCATATATCAACCTTTTATCATGGTTTTTTTACATTCTTAGGCCCATTCTTGTACAATAGATTAAATAGGAAACTAAGTATGTATAAATTAAATTACTTTAGCTGTAAAAAAATTATAGTTCAATATTTACTAACCATAGATTATGCGCAGACAGAAGATCTACTTGTTGTCTGCAAATAGAACCGGTAACATGCTATTTTACTTTTATTTACCTAATTTTAATTCAGTTTATACTTTATACTCATTTTTAATTTATTACATTAAGTATTTATGCTCTTCTTAGCCTGAAACACAGGTTCAACCTAGTTCAGGCAAATAAGCAACTGTGCTCTATTTTAATGAGTTACTTTTTGTAAATGTGCCCCTTTTTATAAATAAACGATTTTATTATTATATAGTAATGCACTAGGTAGGTATTCAAATTTATACAAAAACGACAAAATTGAGACCGGCCTAAGCTCAACAAAAACTATAGAATGAACTTCATAAATTCACGTTATTTTAAATTAAATTCGGATTTATCCAGTGGTACTACCTAAATCCAATCCATTTCGGCCGGAACAAGTATAAATGAATTCCTACATACGTCATCATTGTAGCCGGAAGTACGTCACTACAGGACATGGGCTGTAATGGATTTTCATAATAAATGGCTGGGCTTGGCAAGTTTGCCTGGTTGTCTGTTTTTAGTATTCCCTTGTGGCCTTTACCCTTAGTTTGTAAATATACCTAAGGCTGAAATAGTAATAAATAATCTAAGTTTTGGTGATGGATGACTGTATTTATAATTATACAAGAGGTAGGTCTATGTATTGACCAGAAAAATGGCGACAATGCGTTTCAATCTCGATGGCACAAAAGGGATGATGAAAAAAAAAAAGTCAGATACCTAGATTATTAAAAAATATTGGACACGTATTTTTTATTTTTTTACGTAATCAAAAGATTACGACAATACGTTAAAATGTGGCATGATGTCACTACCTGCTAGATTTCATACTGACTTGTGACGTAGCGAGCCCCCACTCCCAACTCTAATGCGTTTTATCTAAAAAAAAAAAATCGTATGATAAAGCAAAAAATACGTGTCTAATATTTTTTTATAATCTGACTGACGGACTAAATAGATTTCTTTTTTTCCCCAGTCAACATCCGTATCAGAAACATTTTCGTGTATCCTCGAAACGCAATGATTTTTCATCATGAAAAATGTTTTATTTATTCTGTAATGTCAATTTTATTTTCCACAGGATAATTATACATCCAGTTAATGCCTAATAGTCTAGCTGGTTAGTGTTCGCAACTGTTGAGGTCTTAGGTTCGATTCTCGGTTTGGACAAAGTGATACTTGGTTATTTTGTTACAAAGGAGATAACTAGCGAAATCTGCTACACACTTGTGTTGACCTTTACGAGGAATACAGTCGTTATATATTACGTGTTAGCCCATTTCCACACAGGGTGACGGCAACTCAACCTAAACTGGTTGGCAACATTTGTTGCCAACTGCGATGCAACTGGTACTCTCGCATGGCGCAACTCAAGTTGTATCAATTTTTATATATTGTTTTGATCCGACGACATGACACACGATAACGCGCAAATTTTATGCAAAAACTACGTTAGCAACGACCGAGCGACTTGCACTGGCAGTGGGTCTGCGCGTGACTGGTTGCGTCGCCGTTGACAACTAGTTTTCGAGAAGTTGCCTCATGTGAAAACCGCCTTAAAAATGTAATGTATTTGCTAACGCGATTGGTTGTGTCGGCGTTGAAAACTGGTTTTATTTTGGTCACCATGTGCAAAATTGCAATATCACATTTTTCAGTATAAATTTTAGAGCTGAAAAAATATTTTCAAACTTAAATCGAGATAGGTAAAGTCAAGAGCTCAATTTGAAACTACATGAACTTAAGATCTTCACGCGATACTAAGGAGTCAGTGACTCTACATACAGATAGGTTTATTATCATAACTCCCACGTCACAACTGAGTAGGTACTTACATACGATAACCGCCGTACTCACAGACATTCAATAATCTTAAGTTAGTGAGTGTTTTTGGGGCTATTGAAATTGTAATAGAAATTTCACTACAATAATAATGTTTTTTTTTTGCATTTTTCGATACCAGTATACCCTATGCTTTAATGTTGGAAATAATACTTTTTAGTTATAATATAATTATTATAATATGCAGCAAATATTATTTCGAGAGCTTAATTGATATTTTTAATTATATTAGTTTAGTAATTATTTTATCATGATTGCCATGAATTGATTTTGATCAATATACAACGTAAAACAGTGCTGCAATAACAAAAAGTAAAGATTTTTTTTTTCGCGGGCTACTTTGAAGAAATCACCTTATAACCTAAGTAAGTTATATCGCATGCCAAAAAATAGTGGGCGTCGTGTTATCTTTAATTCATTACTCATTAAATTAGAAGGACAACTGTGACTGTGGCCGTAAGTAGAATAAACTATCCTATCTAAACGACTATCGTTGGTAGAGTTTAGGATGTAGTGTAGAGCTCAATTGTACGCGCTCTAGATAGAGACTATTGAAATACGTTCGATCTTGTTCGCGGAGCTTCAGCAACATTGATTTCATTTAATACATAAATGTAGAGTTTGTTTTTTTATCTAGTTTTTGTGGAATAAATAGATCTGTATATAGCAAGCAGTGATAGCATGGTGTGACCGTCAGACTGCCAAGTCATAGGTCTTGAGTTCGAATCCAAGGCACGCACCTCGGACTTTTAGGATTCATGTGCGTACTGTAATTAGCACTTGCTTCAAAAACGGTGAAGGAAAACATCGTGAGGAAACCGGCAAGTGTGAAGCCAAGTCAGAGACCCATGGGCGGGTTTAAAACTCTCATACCTGGTTCGTCACTAACCACACGAAAAGAAGAAGAAGATCTGTGTATCAGCTGCTGGATATATAGTTTAATACTGTCTCTCATTATTATTAATAGTGGTTATATTATTAGGTAAATTATTTTTGATATTGTTATTGAGTGTTAGGTTTATTTTGTAATTTATTTAACTAGTGAAAAGTGGGTGTAAGCCTCATATTGTAATAGGAGGCTAGAATTTAACCTTTAACGGGGCATAAATCGATACTTCGGGTCCTACTGCGAAATTACAATTGGAAAAACACAATAACAATTTGCACAACCTGAGATCGAACGCTGGATCCCACGGTCAGCAGTCTTAATTTCAACCACTTGACTTGATCCATGAAGCAATAAATTTTTAATAAATTGCCAATTTATAAATAACTGGCTTCCCGCTTTGCCCACGTGATATCTTTATAAATTATAGCCTATGTTACTCAGTGATAATATAGCATTCTACTGGTGAAAGATTTTTTTTTATCGGTCCAGTAGTTTTGGAGTTTATTCATAAACAAACATACAAAAAATTAAATCTTTTCTCTTCATAATCTAAACTATAGATGAAGGCGCTTTACATGTAGTTAAAATTTAACAATTAACTGATCAGCTATCGGTACCAAAGTAGTGTTACATGAAGCGCTCTAGACGTGAACTATAGTAAACTTAGACGTAACTGTCAACATTACTAGAACTAGCGCCCGTTCATGTTACTATTAGTTAGGAGTTACAATTAGAAATGTGTATTGTTGAAGATCTCCGTGGTTCTTGAGTTGTATTTAAGAACCTGGAGGGAAAGAGGTCGAAATTTTTGTATGTCACAACATTTTAGAGTTTATTTTAATTATTTTATACTAACTTTAATTTATTTAATAAAACGGGACACACACTTCCCTTTGTTTATTATTCTAGCGTATGGCACTCGTGGGTTGCAGCTGAAAATCAGCGTCAGGTGGGACACTTTGTGTTGTCATCTGACATTACGCTGAGCTGAGACCTTTAGCATTATAATCATTTGTTTTCAGTTTATAGTTTTAAGGTGTATTTTTTGTAATGCCAATAAACGCATTTTTCGTTCGTACTTTCTTTCTGGATTTTAGACCATTGACTTTAGGCACACATTACATTGCAAAATTCAATCACAGGTAAGGTCAGGTAGGTCATCATAGGTATATGTTATCCTTATATTTAAATAAATATTTATTCCACAATTTTCGATATTGTACCTATCACTGTTTATCTCTGCATCACCCAAAAGTTGACTGGTAGAAAATGCCTATGGCATTAAGTCCGCCTCTGTACATTTGTGTGCTTAAAGTGTTAAATAAATAAATAATAAATAAATCACATCAGTATAACTGTATTGACCGTGTAAAAAGTCGTGCTTTTCTGTAAATCATTGTGAGGGATTCTAAAAAGAAGGAAAATACGTTTATTCGCGGTAGAATATGACAGAATAACTGCGTCACTTCCACCAATCCGAGTAATGGTGTAATAATTAACTTAACAAACAGTGCGGCAACAAGCACGAAAAATAACTGTGTACCGTGTTTCGTCTCCGTACAAAAGGATGATCATTTTTTTAACTCCCCAAAGATAGTTGCTTGAGTTACATTTCATTATTTTGCTGTATATGGATTAGATCATACATATTAATAGTTCGTGGCTTATTAATAAACTTTGTGTCCCCTAAATCTACTTTGGTCATTATAAAAATTTGTCAGACATATATTAGAGACCACCTCTGCTTCAAAATAAACAGCCCAGTAATACACAAAACCATCGTTACAAACTCATAAATACTCCTACAACAAATACATCGTAAAGTTACCATCAATACTGCCGTCCCACTCAATTAAAATACCTTGAAGATAGCCGAGTTTTCAAATAAATCCTCACAATTGGCACCGGGTACAGGGATACAATTTATCACTTTTGTTAGAATTTGTAACATTTAATACAACGCAAGGCCTTTTGTATCAATTTCGTCTGACGTTAACTTTCTGACAATATCACCCAAGTTTTTGAGTTAAAAGAAGTAAAAATTGGGCAATTTTGTGTGTAGTTAGAATTTGTGGTGTTAAGTGTTAAGTAGCGGGAACTGTTTTTTTTTGTGCCTCAGGGACGTACTCGTATTAGCAGGAGTTTGAATTACATTTTTGGAAAAGACCAGCTATCTAATTACGCAACACATTTTCGTTGACAATTCCGACTAATCTGTTTCAATTTGACAGGTCAACAACATTCATTGTGATATTTACGTTGTTGAGCAGATTTTTTTTTCGAACGTACGAAGCAATGGATTAGCATTCTGTTTCAAAACGATTCAGATTCTGATAGATCGTGTATTGGGTAATTAGGGTACAGTTTAAGTAAATATTCTTGTGATAAGTGCGGCTAACATAAAAACAGGTACCTATCTACAGTAAATATACACACACACACATACATATACATTACATACATATACATTTGTGTGCTTAAAGTGTTAAATAAATAAATAAATAATAACATAAAAACAGGTACCTACAGTAAATATATTTGTTTGTAATTCTTAGTGTCTGACCGAAAATGGATTTTCAGCCGAAAAAGAAAACGAATAACCCTTCCTTCTGCCTTTGCCGTAGTCGGGTAAAAAAGAAGCTTCAGCTTTTATCTTATTTGCGGCCGAAAACTAAAATTATTTAGACATTAAAAAATATATAATATTTCAGCTGTACACTGAAAACTTGTTTGTTTTTTTTACACCTAGGGCGAGAAAGATCAAATATAGGCTTTAAAAGAAATAAAACACGATAATCCATTAGAGGACATAAAATTTCGAGTATTTCTTGTTGTATTGATTGCGACAATTCACTAACTTTCGATTTTCGGCTTGGCCGAAACTTCGGCTAGTTTATGTTCGAAAACGAAAATATGGCCGAAACATGATTTTTTGGTCGAAAATGGCCGAAAACTAAAACGAAGCATCGGTCGGTCACTACACTACATTCTTCAGGATAACATTTTGAATGTGATGTGAATTGTGATGTTGCTAGTCCGATGAGGATTATTTAACAAGAGATCTTTCAATAAGCAGTGACCAAGGGTGACTAAGTAAGGGTGTCGTATTTTGGAGATAATAGTGGTCATTTTTTTTTTTTTTTAAATTTTTTTTTTATCTTTCACAATCATCACTTTATTTAAAGGTTGCCCATCTCTGCTAACTTCCCTTCTCAAATACTGGCGTGATATTCTACGTATACAATTTTGTATATTTCTTCGGCCTTTCCATTCGCAACGCTAACGGTTAGTGACTCTGTTTTCTGTCAGTTCATTAGTGGCTATTATATAGTATACTGTCTTCCGTATTGATTCTTTGCTCTACATTAGGTATACAACTTTTTGGGAGTTTGTAGTGTTTTTTTAGGAAGCAGCTAAGCTGTACGATCTTCATTAAAAATTAAATTAAATTAAACAAAACTTTATTTCAGACTAATATACATAACTTAGTATTTTGGTGTTGTTAAAAATGGTGCTTAAATAAGTAGGTTAGTATTGTTCGTTTTTACACATTATTTATTTACGTAACCCTATGACTGTCCCCACCCAGTGTCCCTTAAAGGGACAGTCCGGTCTGGCAGCGATCATTTTTAGAATGCTGTTGTTACTACCATGCAGGCGCCGGCGCCGTAGTGAGGAGGCCGCTTTTGTTTCGCATGATGGCATGGAAACCATCTGTACGAGCCTCCGCAAACATTGAGTAGGTCTTATATATTATAAATTCTCTTCTCTTCTAGAATATTTAAACATTCGCAGTTTGAGCTTGAATACGTATAGTGCAGTATTTTTAAGTAATAATAAGCGCCGGCAACTTTACTTGTGGTAACCAAGTGTGCAAACACGCTGTGAATGTGTGCGTGAATACGAGTTGCATCAGCACATAACATACTCACGCGCACACACACTTCCGACTTCGCCACTGTCTCGAGGACCGAGAGATCCTGCACTCAACAATCGTCCATAGCAAAATCGTGTGATCTTCTACATGATACGTTTCTATGGTATGCGGCGGCGGCGCCGGCGCCGTGCCGTAGTGCCGCCGTGTCGTCAACAAGCTTCTACAGGGATCCATACAACACTGACGACCGTGCCTACATACGGCGAAAAAACCGTAGCTTTTCATGGCAAGAAAAACATGTGTGTTCAAAGGGCCTTGAGCACTGAAACAAGGAACTTTATTTATTTATTTATATATACTTTATACATAGCAAAAAAAGAAATGATGTTGACAGGGGGGCGCTCTTGCGCATTCATCCATTTGTTTTGTAAAATTTCAATTGAAATGTATTCAATAAACAAGATGGCGGCGTTAGTTCCGATTTTGACCACGAGCCAAATTAACCTTTAAGCACTATGTGTGTCTTTTAACGCCTAGGTCAATATCTAAACGAGTCTTTGTATACGAAAAAGCGACATAATATTGACGATAACGGAATAGTTTTAAAATATTTTTTTCTTTCCTATCAGCACGATTTAAGCTTCGTGCAGACCAGCGCGACGCGACAGCGCGACGCGACACCGGTTATTGTTATACCGTCAAGTTTTCTTAGAAATTGTATTGCTCGAGTCGCGTCGCGGCGTCGCGTCGCGCTGATCTGCACGAAGCTTTATGCGAAAATAGCTCATAATATCGTTAGCAAATTAGCCATTCAGAGAAGTTGGAAAATCTAGTTGTTTATCAGTTAACTGAAAACTAATCTCTTAAAGATTAGTTTTCAGTTAAAAACAGAACAGTTTTCCTTGTTTTCTAATCAATTCAGTTGTAATGAACGTGTTTCCATTCCGTTTTAGAAAAGGGACTTTGAACGAAATAGTTGCGTTGGCAATACCTTTGTTACAATTTGTCAGACAATTGGATTAAACTGTAGAGTAACTTCCTTGTTCATTTGTTTTAATTTTGTCATCTCCATTTTTATTGAATTTAATCTGGGTCTTATTTGATACTAGCTTTTATCCGCGGCTTCGCCCGCGTGTAGGTCGAAAATTATCCCACACAAACGTACTACCATAACGCGCCCGCCAGTAAAATAAATATATAATAATTAATTTTTTAAATCTGACATCTTCAACAATCATCGTCATATTTTTGCCAATTTACACAAAACCGTAATGAATTGTACAATTAAATCTGCCTCACGAATCACTCCGTCCATTGGTGAAAACCATATGAAAATCGGTTTGGCAGTTTTTGAGTTTATGCCGTTCAGACAGACAGACGCGGCGAAGGAGACTTTGTTTTATAATATGTATTGATGTACATATAACTGACAATGTGTAAAAAACACACACAATTGTCACATTTTCTCGACAGGTGTTATTAAATAAAGCAGAAAAATAAGATTTTCTTTTAGAAAATTGTCAGGTTGTCAGATTGTCACCTGGCAACTGTCGCTTGTCCGATTTATTAAATAGTCATTTTTCTGTCGTTTCCTCTAGCATCGTTCACTTGTAGCAAGTTGGTTGGGGTGTAGAACCTGTATTAATAATACTATGGTTTTAAGTTTTAACAAGATAATACAAACAAAAAATGTATAGTTAACAGTTAGTAACAAGAGGTACCTAGTTAATTTCGTAACTATATTTAATTTATTTAAAAATTATTCGGTAGGACCTACAATAAAACATATTCTATTTACCTACTTACAATTTACAGTCAGCGAAATCAATTTGTTCATCAAATTGACACACTACGTCAATTTGCTGTGTTATAGTAATTTGAAACAGCCGTTATAGAATAACAGCTGTTATAGAATGACAGTTGTGATTTGAATATAGGGACAATTATAGTTGGTAGTCGATTTGCTTAACAATAAATTTCTCCGACTTTATCATGTAACCGTGTGACATTATTATTATTTGTATGAGTCTTTTATTTTATAAATAAAACAAAACTAATCATGAAGATATTCATAATAATAGGGATATTATTTACACCCACAATTAAAATAGGGTCAACCCCAATATTGGGCAGTAGCATCCAAACAATAGGCATAAAGACTATGTGCATAATTTAATTTATACACAATATAAATGCTGAAAGTCGCCAAAATGCGGTCACGGGGAATATTGCACAGTTGGCGGTATTGGCCGGTTGGCAGTATTGCTCTAAGTTCGGCCGTCAATTGGTGCGGTGTCGAACAGTATATTTTGCTATGAAGGGTCCATTATGTAAATAGAATAGAAAGTGCTACGCAAACCTATAGCCGCCAGACAGGTAGTTTGGCAGTAGGTCAACATGAATCAAACTGGTAAAAACTAGCGTAGTATTGGGAATGGAAACTATAGTACATTACTGCAGCGGCCTGCAAAAGCGGCATTGATTGACGAACGTTAAAATTTGGGCCGAGCCGAAGCCGCGGCACGCATACATGAGTCCATCAATGCCGAGTTGCGGCCAAAGCTTGTGTTCAGGTCAATCACCGAACAATAATAAAATATTCAAGGCATAGAGCGCGGTGTCACATATAGTACCTTTCTCAAATAATGTGCGGAAATTCAAATAAAGTAAGTTAATAATAAGTTGACGAACAACAACAATAATTTCTCAAGCACTAATATGTTCATTTGTTTTTTTTTTTCAAGCCAGTTCGAAATAAAATAAAATATTCGATAAGTTACCTCTTTGGTTGCCATGTTTCGAAGTAAAAAGTTCGTTCCAATTTTAAATTACACGACAGGTGCGTTATTTGCGGTACACATGACGCAAGGAAAGAACAAAACACGAAAATAAACAATTTGGGGGGAAATATGCGTCACATCCACGCAAAACGGCCATCGCTCAGCATAATGCTACGACCCTATGCGAGACAGAGCCCCAGCGCTGGTTTTGAGCGACAGCCGGCTTGACGTGATGACGTCAACCGGTGCAGCATATAGTGAAATAACGAAATAAAATGAATACATACAATACTCAGTCCTAAATGTTTATATAAAACATAATATATAAAATGGTGTGGTTTAAAAAAAAATATATATATATGTATATGTTGCAGTCATCTGGTTAAATAAGCCAGCTAATTGGACGCCTAGGCCGTTCATTAAAACCCGGCCTCCAATTGGATGCCTAGGCCGATAGTTAATTGAACTAGAATCATTCAACGTTTAACAACAAGGCGTTTTGAAAGTCAGCCCTTTGAAGATGACTGACCAAGGCTCAGCCACGTGTTTCAAATGGTGAAAAAAACTCTGCGAGCAACTTGGAAATAGCGCTCGCCGGCCTCAGCCGCGGTACCGCTATAACGCGCACGGTTGCTAAATGACTACACGACATTCAGCCATCTGGTTAAACGTTGCGCTCAATGACTTGGCTAGTTGTCTTTCAGCTATTTAATTGGATGGCCGGCGTTTAATGAACGGCCTAGGCGTCCAATTAGCTGGCTAATTTAACCAGATGGCTGCGATATCTATATATTCATAGTAATTTATTCGGCCGCTAAACACGACAGATATGGATTATCATACTACAATGCCGGCCACTGCTCGAATGTATTTAACCAGTACAGCATTTGTGATTTATCACGAAGAATGTTGTCAGAATAATGCTCGAATTTCCAAGCATTTTTCAGAAAAAGAACATACCTCTAAACATCCTATAAATCAATATGTATGAAATCTGTCCGATAATTGCAAATTTATTTTATGCTTTAGATATCAATTATTATAATAGCGCGGACACTTCAAAATCTAGGATCGAGGAGCTCGTGGCTAAGTAATAACTGCCATAACGGTCGATCCATCAGGGTAAGCTACGCTTGCCGGGGTTGGTCTGTGGATGGGTGACCATCTTTACATACCGAGACTCCTCCGTGCCTCGGAAAGCACGTTAAGACGTTGGACCCGGCTGTCATTCGTGAATCTTTGACAGTCGTTACCGGTCGTCTGAAAGCCCGACAGGGGACATAGTTTGGCGAATCACAGGATGTCCATAAAAGTAAAAACTCAGCGCAAAGGGGTTCTAATATATATATGTTGTTGACACTTATATTATAAAACACACTTCTAAGAGAAACATTACTATCAAACAAACACACGTCCCCATTTACCTAGCTCACTTTATTAACTTAACAATAACTTAACCTAACATTGACGTAACTTTTACTTCACATAAACAAAAAAAAAAAACTAACTAACCTTCTGCAAATATATTTACTCTGTACCTCTCATCTCCGATAGAGCCCTTCTCGTAGCACTGTAGCACCGTCGTAGCAACGTAGCTGCTACGGCGTAGCGCATACATAATATATCATTCAGCAGTTTTTAGTGGTCCTTAGTGAAATGAGAAAACTCCATATCTTTGTTTTCTTTTAGAAGAATAATATGTTCTCTGTTTTATTTTATTTTGCCGTGATTTATGAGCCTGTAGGTTAATTTAAAGTAAGGAAAGATGAAGAAAATATTGGTAGTAAGTTTTTTAGGTAGTGGTATGTTTGAGTCTTAGATAAATTGTATTGTAAGGGAATAGTAGATTATTCACTAGGAGATAAAGCAGTGTCTTATGCCACGGGTTCTATATTGAATTCAAATCACAATAATGACCAGCATCCAATGAAATTATTAAATTATTTATAACCTAGAGCTTAAATTACTTGCTTTAGACACTTGGTTTGACATAATTATAATTTGCCATTATCACTGATAATATAATATAATATACTGTTTTTAAATAAAATTATCAAGTACCTGGTCGACCGAGCTCTGCTCGGGTGTAAATAGATAAATATATCGTCCAGGTATACCAACGTTATATCACATTCCCCAGGCTGTGAAAATAGAGGAAATAAATTTTCCCAGATATGAGACCTAGCTAGAACGATTTTTACCCCCTTAAACCCCTTTATTGCAATTTTCAACAAAATCGTTAGAGCCGTTTTCGAGAACGTGATTACAAATATGTATATAAATACTTATATATATACAAATAATGCTCATTTAATAGTATAGGATAACAGATCCATTTGGCCAGCGTGGTGATTAGGGCAACACATTTCTTTATTTACAGACCTTTTATTATTAATTTAATGTATGATTACTAGTGGAAATGAACGTTCTAATAATATATGATATTCCATGATTTAAAGTTACTATCATGAAATAGTGTCAAAGGCCACTAGCCTAATTCTGCCCACCCTCTTTTACAAAGAAACGTGAACTTTCTCACGCAGAAACTTATTACTCGTCACGTCTCATCGTAAAGCACTGTTTACATTGTACTAAAACACTTAAACACAATATACAGGGTCTCTTACCCGCTACTAATGTTTTATTTGTGCTTTATTGACCTTTAAAATTGTCATGACTTTAAACATTTTCTTGGTGGTGAAACTCCTTAGAATAGCCTTTTTCAGGGATAGTACTACTGTGGCGGAATCTACATCGCCACATGCGAACTACGCATCAAAGACCTGACGTCACACAACATCCTGACGTCACTCAAATCCTGCATCGCGCAATTAGAGTTTACCGCGCGGTGAACATATATACAAACTCCTGACTTCAACCTCTGGGCAGTTGCCCGCCAGACATGACACCCGTCTGGTCGGAGGATCCTCCCTTTTCTATGGTGGATTAGTGAACTTTACACCCTGTTCCTTATACTACTAAACTACTACCATTTTGACAATTTTTTGCTGGTACAGACATGTATTTATTACACGACTACCTAAAAAGGGAGTGTAATGTTTTTCAGGGCTCACGTATATATGTATGTATGAATATGATTTTCTTTATTCCACCATAACTTTTAAATGCTTGAACAGATTTGGATGTATGGGGTATCGTTAGAATCCATCCCGAGTGACACACTACATTTTTTTTTTAGGGTGCGGCGGGGATGGGACCGCTTAGATTAAAAAGAGCAATAACAATTTTATTTATATATTTAGTCAATTTCGCTTTGTGAGTATATACAGATTAACTAATACAACGTATTTTTTACTATTTATTTCGTTGCGGCCGCATCGGCGTCTATCGTGATAAAGCAATGCGTACCGAAGCTTCGTATGTTTACCTCGTTAAAAAGTTATCGCGCTAATGCTTTGGTCACAATACCGTCTTCGCCACGTTTATTATGTAAAGCCACCCGGGCGATAAATGCTACGCAGCCGGAACTATAGCGACGATAACCGTTGATGGTCGGTCATCACTGTGCGAAGCTTCGTCGCGATAGACGCTGATGCGGCCCCAGCATAACACAGTTATTTTACCTCTGATTTTGCAACACTGCTGCACTGCCACAAACACACTGATCTTTATTTTCGTAACGGTAAGGTTGCGATTGAATTGCTGCTGTCACAAGAAAATAGCTATTAAGGGACTGTTATTGGGTGCTGTGAAAATGACGGTAGAGCGAAACTTGTTTTCGGTAAAATTGTCAGCGTGTGATAGAATGTTTTAAAATAAAATACTAATGTAGTTTTGATGGCACGGTAATGGAAATCAAATGATTTGGCAGTTGGTTTCTATACTAGAAATAGATGCTAAAGGCATAGGTATACATAATACCTATATTTAAATTCTTGAATTTTTTAAACTCACTTATATTTAGCCCCTGACTTTTTTTTTTGTTCACAACTGTGAAGCTCTTGGCCTGCATCTCACCTATGGTGAGTGATGATCAGGCCGAAGGCAGAAGCGAGCTTCACCTGGAATCCTCAACCACAGAGGAACTGGATATCTAACCTGTAACGGTCGAAACACCAAAATGTTATTAACATAACCACATATATAACCATAACAATATGGTGACAAAATTAGATAAGATGGCGGTAACTAGCCAGGTAGACTTAGAAAAAGCTCTACTACCCACCAAACCGAGCAGAAAATTTTGCCCCCACTGGGAATCACACCCATGACCTCTGGGTCTGAGACAGGTGGTCTAACCACTAGACCACAGAAGCGGTCAAAGAAGAACCTCAGTGCCTAAAACTTAAAAGCCTTAGTCTGTCTTCCTATTACATTAGCTACAGAATGGATAAACTGATTATTTCACTTAAAACTTAACAAAATATCACGTGTGTAATCCACGAAGGATTAAGCCAGAGGTCTATAGTACACCCACATTTCGCCAGTTTTGTTTTAAGTCCCATGTACATAACGGGCGAGCCTATTGCCATCAACCGGACACAAATCCAGGTTCCGGGCTACTACTGAGAAATTTCTGGTGGAAAAATCCAATAACACTTTACCCGACCCGGGAACCTCATGTTCAGCAGTAGCACTTACGACCACTTAACCAACAAGGCAGCTACGATAAACTTAGGCATTTTTAGACGATTATCTTTATATAAAGTGTGGCGACATCTATATCGCAACGTGTAAGCTGCGCATCGCGGACCTGACGTCACACAAAATCCTGACGTCACACAAATCCTGCATCGCGCAGTTGGAGATGCGCGCGAACCCCGCGCGAACGGCATTTGTGTAGCTTCCCCGACATCAATCGTTGGGCAGTTGCCCGCCAGACACAACCCTCGTCTGGTCGGAGGATCGTTCCGTTTCTATAGAGGATAAGTGAACTTTACGCACTGTTCCGCATACCTCTAATAAAGTACCTATCTATTACTACACCTAAATTATAATTTAACATTGACCTTCAGAATAAAAACGAATAAATTGGTATACTAGACTGCTTTTGAAGTAGGCATAATAATAAAAAAAAATATGTTGTTCAACTTGAACATCAATTTTTGAACTTCAATAAAAAAACATGAATATAAAGTACCCAATCATGATGTGATGAATATTAACAATCGTTATAATGGTGTTTTTTATTGAACATCAGTCAACCATGTATTGTGTTCAAGGGTTCTTTAAAAATGTTAATTTCACAGCCAATTCCTGGCTGTAATTAACTTGGGACCAAGATTTAAAAGGACTGATTAACAGTATAAAGGAAAATGTTTTTTTAAATGAAAAGTTATATAACGTATGGTCAGAATTTAAATAAGTAATTACCGGATGATAATCTCCTTAACATAGGTTTTGAAAACAATGTTATTATGAGAATATTTATAAGTCCATTTTGTGGGCCAACATTCTGTAAACATAATTTTACGCTCAAGTTAATTAAGTTTTAAATAAGAAAATAACCTACAGTTTTCTATCAAACGATACAATGTTGTGACATTCGGTTCGTTGCCATGGTTACGCTTTGTTAAGACTGGTTTGTTACTTTGAGACCTGTCCGGAAGAAAATATTAATTTATTTGGCACACTTTCTATCACAATTCGAAGGATTTTGAAGGGTCCTAATCCTTTGCTTCATATATTTGAAACATTCGTCTGCTCGACAATGTTAATAACGCAATGAATATTGTGGAATTTTCAAAATGAATGGCACTACCATTTTAAGTAAGTCACAAAATTACCTACCCGCATTGAATCATCACCACACTATGAGCAAGCGATGTAATCAATTCTCGTTACATCTCTGGATGATAATAGAACATTGAAAAAAAAAACGTTTTGTTAAACCACCTATATTAATTTTAAACCCCAGACTACAATACCGACATCTAATACACATCTAACTTAAACAAAGACAAGTTTTTATTTTTTTCCTCTAGCACAGACAAAACCCTTTCTCCGTTTTTATTTTATTTATAGTTTAAGAGGGAACTAACGAATTGTACACACTGAGAGCGCACAACAGACTGTGTTTTTATTTTTTCAGTTCACAATTAGTGTGTAGGTAACTGTTATAACGTTTTGTTATTTTGTTGGATTTCTATATCTTACGGAGCGTTACGGGTTAAAAGCTAAAATTTTAAAAGTATTTTGCGATCCCGAAAATAAATACATATTTTTAGGAGTGATAAATTGTTGAGTTTCTTAGTCTGGCAACGTTTTATGCGTGGCAACATCGCTTTAAACGTCAATGTTGATAACGAATTATGACGTTTATCCTAAAAGTTGGCAACGTCGCAAATAGCTGTCAAATTGTGCTAGAAGGAAAGTGAAAATAATTAGTAATAATGTTAATTTTATTAGTCGCTAATTTATGTTTAATTATTGTATGCCCTACGGGCGGGACATAGCTGAACGAGATTTCTCAAATATTTAAGAACTGTACTGTACCTACCTATGATCCACAATAAATATATTTGATTTGATTTGATTTGATTTGAAATATTTACCTGTTTCGATTAATTTGGCAATATTACTGTATAGAAATATCAAACGTGGTTATCTAGCAAACTAAAATATTGATTATGAAATACAATAATTAATATCGTAACACCGTATTATAGTTTTAGATGTACAAAAAGGATTTGAAAACTTTCCAAATGCTTTTTTTACACCTAAAACGGTTACAACATCAAATTCAGTGTTATAATTGTAATTTATTATTAATATTCTAGTTCGCTAGTTAGCCACATTTCATATTTCCATTCAGTAAATATTTGACATATATTTGCGACGTTGCCAACTTTCAGAATAAACGCTCTTAAGCGATATATGCGCTTGAATTTGATCTTCCGTAATAAATTGTATACGTGTTTTCAATTGCTGTCAGTGTTATTTTAAATACATTTATTTCAATTTTCAAATTCAGTTTATCTTTATTGCATAAATGAGGTAAGAAATTGTATTATTATGACATTAAATTAACATAGCATCACGCCGTTATTTCCCGAAGGGTCTGGCAGAAAGGTTTCTAATAGTACACCCACATTGCGACAGTCATGTTTATTAAAACCTCTCTGCTCGACAAGATTTTGACACGTGACTCATCAGCCGACTCGACGGGGTGTTGCAAAATACGTCATGAAATTCAGAAATTTACTTGAACACGCAGTATTCAAATTTATTTTAAATAATATGTTACCGCAGCTATTTTATACAATACGTTTGTGGCAAATATCATTAATTATATGTTGAGGTCGGTCAAACCGCGTCAGTCTACTGTGAATGTTGTATAAAATAGGTATTACTACAGCATTCCAAAAGGTAGGTGGTATATTTTTCATGATATAGTTTATTTTTTCATTTAATTTGATTAATAAGAACTTACACGTACACAGTGTGACCTATTCACACTATGTACGTGTAACTTTTTCGGGTTCCGAACCCAAATGAAAAAAACGAAACCCATATAGGATCACTCGTGTGTTTGTCTGTCGGTTTGTCACAGCCACAGCCAATTATTTGCTTCACCCCTAAGACAACCCACTGACCGTCGAGCCCTATTGAATTGCTACTATTTGCTTTTTTTTTTGTAAGGTAACCGTGACCATTTGATTTATTTATTTATTTAACACTTTAAGCACACAAATGTACAGAGGCGGATTTAATGCCACAGGCATTTTCTACCAGTCAACATTTGGGTGATGCAGAGACAACCAGTGGTAGGTGCAATAGCGAGAATTGAGGAATAAATATTTTTATATAAGAATATACATATACCTATTAAAAATTACTTGCTAAAGATCATCCTTACATAACAGTTGAGACCTTGATCGCAATAAAATTCTACTATTTCTCCCTCTAAGATTTAATTATAGAGCCAGAATACCCACAAACTAATATAAAACCCATCTCATTGTGTCCTCAACCGAGGCCACGTTCCAGTGCTTTTTATTTCTGTCGATTGAAATTTATTTGACGCATCTCTATCTCGACAGTCGACATTAACGCCAAGTTTTATCGACAACGACTTATCGACGCACCCCGCTCTCGGGCTGACGTAATTATGGCGTTTAATGTTGTTTTTACTTGAGCTTTCTTGTTTTATTTTTTTTAAATTGGCATTTCGAGTTTTATTTTTTTTCTGGTCTGTTTTTGGTAATACATAGGTGAAGGTATTTTAAAATGAATGATGATTAGATTATCTCTTAAAATATGAGTCTAAGAACATGATTCATATATTTTTTTTTTTTATATTAATATTAATATTATATTATATTAATATTAATATTTTATACGTCGTATATTTAGTAATCTGATGCGCTTAACTGTTCTTAAAGGGTAGAACCCTGTAAGAAATCAATAAGTGTTTCACCTCTCAACGAGGCATCCTCAGGATAACGACCGGCCTCCGGCGCTTGACGTGGCAACATGTCGTGTCCGGGTTCGCAAAAAGTCGCGCCTGAGTCAATTAACTATCTTAGTTATAAATTTTTGTGATCAAACTAAAGGTAGTGTGCATTTATACAGTTCGAATAGAAACAAGTAAAGTATTACAAATGCAGGATATGTTAGTATTTGGTATGATTGTACTACTCTGAAGCAAAATTTCTATTTCGCAAAATATCCTTTAAGCTGAACTTTCACTTTACAAAATGTTCCCTTCGTAGTCTGGTCCATTTTCACAATGCGCACTCCGCAAAATAACCACTTTAATAAATACCTATTTATTTACCAATTTTCTCTTTTTACCCGGCTAAATGGGGCTCGTGGCTATATAATAATAGTCGCAAGGGTCAAAGATTAAGCTAACCTTGCCGTGGTCGGTTCGGGGATGGGTGACCATCTATTACATATGGAGAGTTCGAGACCCCTCTTTGCCTCGGAAAGCACGTTAATCCCAACGCTATGAATGACAGTCGTTACTGGTAATCTGAAGCCTGACAACCGGTCTTACCAAGGGGTAGTGTTACCCAGTAACTGGGTTGTAGAGGTAAGATAGGCCGTCTCCGCCGCTCCATATAAAATACTGGTATTCAGCTGCATCTGGTTGGACTGGAAGCCGACCCCAACATCGCTGGGAAAAGGCTAGGCAGATTCATTTGACCCGACTATTCCAATAGGAGGGTAATTATTTTTTTTGTGTTTAACGGAACACCGAATAGGTTACATAGTTAATCTTAATACATACTAATTAATCTTTAATTTATTTAACTACTAGGTGCGCCCCGCGGTTTCACCCGGATATGTCACCCCATCTTGACTCCATGGGAATATCGGGGAAAAAACTCTACATATGGTTAGGCCAAATTCGATTTCATCCAAATCCGTTCGGCCGTTTTTGCGTAAAAAGCGTAACAAACAAACAAACGTACAAAAACTCAAATCTTTTCTCTTTATAATATCATTTAAGACAAACATTTACTAACCATCCCAGTACAAATAAAACAGCTGACATCTGAAAAAACAAAACACAAACATAATCCCTTCCTTTTTCATTTGTTCCCATTTAAAAACAGACAGTAATGGTAAACAATTTTTTTTGCCAAATAACATCGCAGCGTTTTGAGTTTGCAAACCTTTCTTAATTAATTTTACTTGATGAGGACGTGACACGTTTAGGCATTTTGTTTCTAGGTACAGGAATGATGTAACGAGTTTATTTAGATAAGGTTCTGGGAAGGAGTGACAATTCGTCAAAAAAAACTATACGTCATAACGGATGCACGTTCACATTGCATACGGAAACGAGTTTTTTCGCGATTCGTCGAAGTATCCGATTCACGCTTGATTCGTGATTCAGAGTTCAGTCTTGGAAGAGCGTCTCAGAGAATCCAAAACATCGCGATTAATTTTTTTTGGCGAACGTGATTTTTTAAAATTGATACGTGTCTGTAATTTTCCACAATTCGTGATGCGTGTGAACACGAGCATGTAAAAAGAATTGTCACCGTCAAAAAAAAACCAACCGTGAAAAAAGACGATTCGTCAAAAATCACGAATCTCTGTCTGCTGTCCGTTCTCTTGATTTGCCAACCACATCTGCGCTACAACAATTTTGTAACATCCTAGACCCTAAACGTTTTCTTTTCTTTTTTAATTATGTCTCAACATTGTAGCTTGTAATCCATGGGAAGTTGCGAGGTAACCCCATCACAAGTATCCTTATAACTTACCGAGGCTGCCTCAATATTGTCAACAATAAAAACTTTTTATTTTTTTTATCTGACGTCATATTTCGTCCAATTCCCAGATTTTACGGTAGATATTTTAAGACTTCCATTTTCTGCAATCTAAACGGTAAAACCCGATTTAGGTTAAAACTACATTATTCAAGCATTGGTGCCACCTAACCTATCTCCGTTCCAGCAAAAATGTAAAATACAAAATATATTTCCTAAGGTCAAAAGTGGTTCAAACTACGCACGGTTTTTTCGACTTGACAAAACATCGATGTTTGTTTATTACTAGCTTCTGCCCGCGACTTCCTCTGCAAGCCTCAAGTATTGGGCTATGCAATGCAATGCAAAAAAAAAAACCGGAGATTATCTCTTCATAATATTATAATAATTAGTAATAAGTATAAGTATGGATTAAATGAGTTAAATATTAATGTATTATACATAACTATAAACCTTCCGTACATGTAAATTCTCTAAATGTTCTTGAAAACAGCATCACAATCCATTGCGTAGTTTAGAATAACAACGCGATCACACAGACAGACACGAAAAATGACTTTAATTTATATGTATAGAAGATAATACGAACGCAATTTATTCAAAATGGCCCCCAGATAAAACTATGATGATAAGCCAATACAAAAACAGTTTATCTAGGTTTCTGAGCGGGTTTCATAGTCTGCCGTAGATGAAACCTCTTCGAGTGGATATAATCTTTGGATTAGGAATGGCTTGTTTAGTCTTGCATTGATCTTTGTAAGTTAGATGAACACTTGAGCTGGCTCGATGAATGTGGAAGGATTGTTATATTTTCTAACTAGTAAGGCTGTGGGTACATTATGGTAAAAACGGGATAGTGAGAGTGAGATTGAAAAGTTTTGTGTCTTTTTGATCGTAGCTGCAGATAGCAGGACCTATTTTCAAAAATATTTTTATGTCTAATCAAACTTGCTCCATTCTCAAGATGATCCAAGTGGTTTTTAATTATGTCATTTAAATTTTAAACTTATAGCCTATTGTTTTCGACATAGGCACTATCTGGTTTTAGTAGCTAATATGGTTTTTTAACTACGCTCTGATTTATGTTAACTCTTTTTTTGTAATATTATGTAATGACTTAGGACACTCATTAAAACGATTTATCGTTGACCAGCATTAACTGCCCAAGGATTAAAAATATGCTGACGTTCTCTTACCTTAACTTTCCAGTACAACCATCTGTCGATCACCCTCTATTTCCTACCCCCAACTACTTGTAAATCAACTTACGCCCCGAATCAAATAAAGGCTCTGCCCAAGTAAATAAGATCCCACACGTAACTTCAAGTGATACTCGACCAGACTTGTGTTTACTTGAGCACGATATTTTCATTCTTGTGAAGGGGCCCTCAACAGTGAGTGCGGCTCTTTATTTTAGATTAACATAATGGAAGATGGGAAATGTTGTTAGATTTTAGAGGAAATAAGTTTTTTTTGAGTTCCTCGGAAATGTTATCTTTTCAAACATTTTAGAACATCAAAAGCTAGATCAAAAGGACACTTTAACAGAAAGATTCAAAGGAGAAGGGCGTATTAAATGTCCAGCGACAACGCTTGGACAGGCTGTTATGTATCTATTGGAGAATATGGGTTAGTCTTGCTTGATGGTAAGCAGAGAAGATGACTTTGAAGTTCAAGGGCACAAAACGAGTCTTGGAATTTCAAAACTACTTCAACTCGCAGTCCACTGTTGGACGTGGGCCTCTCCTAGGCTGCGCCACAACACCCTGTTTTCCACCTTCCGCATTCAGACCAGCCCAGCCATCTTTTAAAGATCTTCGGTCCGTCTAGCATGGGCCTAATCGAATCTTATATAAGCGAATCTTGTCCAGGTTGTGTTCTAAGAAAAATAATGAGAATTGATAACAAAACACTGAATGGTTTTTATTCATAAACGTACCTACAGTCCTTTCAGTTATATTACCTCTGACAGCAACCTATTATGAACCTTATAGCAACTCATATAAGACCACTGTGTTATAAAATCAGAGGTAAAATAACTATGAAAAGATTGACGAGTCTCTGTGACCATAAGGTTTAATTTTAATCACCACACCACACAACCGTCATAAAACTACCCATTACCAAAGGGTTCTAATGCTATTACTATTTAGCCCGTCCACTATCAAGCATTAAAGGGTACCTTTTATTGAGGACACCTAGAGTTCTGCTGACCTTCCAAGTCGTATCATAAACTACAATGTTCTAGGTCTAGTCGACGCATCGAATCCCCCTATCGACACTTAAAACTGGCTGATGGTAGCTCGTAACTGACTGCTATCAACAGATCAAAACTATTAGTGGGGTGTCTGGTGCAAGTGAAATGAGATTTGCTGTTTTAAATTGATGCGCTTTTATTTGAGTCATTTAGATGATGTATTGTTTAAAGATTCTTCCAATCGCTACCTCATTACTGAGCACTTTTCAATTTTCGCTACATGTGCCTTTAGAGCTTATTGTACCGTGGCATCCTAACTAACCTAACTAATATTTTATGTGCGAAAGTGAGTTTGTTTGTTACCCTTTCACGCTAAATCAGCTGAACGGATTTGGATGAAATTTGGCACATAGGTAGACCATGACCTAGGTTAGGACAGTTAGTTTTTATCCCGATATTCCCATGGAAGCGAGACTTATACGGCTGAAACTACGTGGCGCAGTTATAGTGTTCTATAAATAAAATTTCCTCTGTAAAACTTGTACAAGTCATTCACTATTAAATCCACCCGTTACACTATTATTATTTGAGTCTCTTACTAATACTTTTCACCATGCTATGTAAGATGGTTAGAGAATGGCAGAACAAGTTAAGTAACAGAACTGGGGTTACAGTGAAGCTGCTACCTCAAGTCACTGTTCAAAAAATATTTGAAAATATCACGAACTCAGTTTAAGCACAAGGGATTCAAAAAATTACATTACAGAATATTAGTTTATGATATGTTTGTGTGTTTACACTTTTAACAATTAAATTTGATAACGAACACCACTTCTAACTATTTAAATTAAAATAAATCACAACCGCCCCGCTACCTTTCCTCAATCACACCGCACGGTAACACCGTTTCTAAATTCGACGCGTACTTCGCAATATCGTAAAGCAACTCATCGATCGTGTGGGATCAGCATAATGCTAACGTAACGCAATTTCAATAACACCCAAACGGTTTTGTAAAATATACGATGGTGTAAATTCGGACATGTTGATTTAATATTAAGGGGGGATTGTGTGAGCTATGCGGGACTTTTAGAGTACGTCGAGTGGAAATAAATTTTGTAACATAACTTGAATCATATGAAAATAGTTGATCTACTCGTATGTTTGCTGAATCTATTTCTAATTTAAAACGACGTCGCTATATATATCAATCAACTCAGCTTATCGTAGTCCACTGCTGGACTTAGGCCTCTACCAGGCTGGGCCACAACACTCTGTCCTCCACATTACGCTTACAGATACACGCTCCACCGGCCATCGGGTCCTTCGACAAACATGGCCAGCCCATTGCCACTTCAGGTTGTTCAATACCTAAAGGGCCATGATATCTTTATTGTTATGATTATGTAATGTCGACTTTTTCGGTTCTGTTTTATGGTACTGTGGCATCTACATCGCCTTTTTTTTTATTGATGCCTGGCTCGCACCACGCATCAAAAACCTGAAGTCACACAAAAATCCTGTCGACACATAAATCCTGCATCGCGCAATTACAGTTTACCGCGCGAACGACATATATGTGACTATCCGACATCGATTTCATCGGTGGTTTTCGGATTCATGTGCGTATTATATAATTATCAACTGCTTCAAAAACGGTGACGGAAAACATCTTGAGGAAACTGGCATGCTTGAGAGATATTTCTCGACGGCATGTGATGCCAAGTCAGAGACCCATGGGCGGCTTTAAAATTCTAAAACCAGGTTAGTAACTAACCACACGAAAAGACAGAAGATCTGACAGCAATCGTTCAGCAGTTGCCCGCCAGACACGACACCCGTCTGGTCGGAGGATCCTCCCTTTTCTATAGTGGATGAGTGAACTTTACACCCTGTTCCTCATACCTCTTAAGTACTAAGTTTCATTTACATGCATACTCACGCCTTCTTTCCAAGGAGGCAGGCAGAAACAACAGAACGCCACCTGGTACGATCCCTACATACTGCTTTTGCCTCGTTTACGTTCATACATCTGGTCATACACGGACGCCGGTTGCGAGTACTACGCGCCTGAGCTTACTAAAATCAAAAAATTCAAAATTCAAAATATTTTAATTTCACATAAACCTACAAGGGCACTTATGAAACGTCAGAAGCTAGGTGCACGGTTCCAATTGGTCGTTTCCTATGGAGAAGAGCCGGCAAGAAACTCCACGGTTACTCTTTTAAAAGTAAATGGTTTTTACAATGTTTCCAAGTTACAGTGTTAAAAGGAAGGTTCTGAAGAACATCACCAATAAGGTCAGTATATGTTCTCCTTTATGGCGTCCTCCTCCTAAGTTTAATTTATTTGAGATAATTTATCTTTTTTATATGCACGTGCTTCTGTGACAATAACATTTCATGATTTTGGCAATGAAGTAAATTCTCTATTGTGATGCGTTTTTTAAGAGAACATCACGCCTTTTGTTGACCCAGGTTCAACAAAAGCCGTCTAGATGTGATATTATCGTCTCTCATCTATTTAAAGTTGAAAGTGATTCATAAGACCACAAAAAGGGCAATCAATCAATTTAGTCACAATAGTCTTGAAAAAAATAGTAGTTTTGGAAGGATAGAAAGAAAGAAAAATGTTTAGTCCACCGTCCACGACGCAGCCAATCAGAAACTAACTAATAGCACGTTAGTGAGTTGCGTCGTATACGGACCACCATTGAAATACTAGTGCTGTGAAATTCTGGCTACATATTGAGAAACTAGTGCTGTGTCATTCTGGTTTCATATTGAAATACTAGTGCTGCAACAATTTGGCTACATATTGAAATACTAGTGCTATGACATTCTGGCTACATATTGAAATACTAGTGCTGTGACATTCTAGCTACACATTGGTGATTAGAATTTGTAACACGTGACAAAAAGCGTCTTGTAGGTACTACGAGCCTAAGACTTAATAGTTACGTATCCAATATTTAACCTCACTAAGAAAATTCACAAAACCAACAAATTAGGTATCCAACATTGTAAAAGAGACGATATATTCGCAGTGTAGGATCCAATTTGTAGACCAAACATTTACATCGTCAGTTATGCAGAAAAATTACATTTTGTAGTATCTATTGTGTTATTATTTAGACAAATAATGGGTACTACATTTTTGTCTCACCCACGTATTTTTCAAATATAACCGCGCTAGTATTATTTATGAAATATGTTTGTCTGTTTGACCCCATTTCACGACTACACTACCAAACAGATTTTGGTAAAACGACTGTACCTAAAGTTTTTATTCAGGAAAATAAAAACTTTTTAAGGCGATTGAGCCACAGAATATAGCTATATTGAATGTAAAAATTACCCTTAAAACATTCTCCAGCCTTTTATTTTTAAGCATAGTTTTTCAGGCAGTAAAATGGCCAGTCCAAAAGGTGGGTGCTAGGTAGGTATTTCTTAAGAGTTGAAGTTTTAAAATAGACTTTAAAAAATGTAAATGTCATTGCCATAAACCTCATCAGCTTACATCTTTTAATATTAATACACTTCAGAATTTTTCGTCAAAAGACTAACTCAATCTTTTAGTTAAATATTTAGCAACCTGAATGACGCTGGTCTCATAGACTTAATCCCCAAGAAATAGTGACTTTTATCCAGTATGGGGTTCTACGTCTGTACGCACCTACAAAGCCCTTTCATAAGAAGCTCTCAGACTACCAACGTCCCTATTGACAATTCAATCAAATTCTCAATTAAAGCCAACTCCTCATCGACTATAACTTTACTCTTTAGAAACTCCATTAGTTTAACAAACGCATCGATTACAAAATTACGACACGTATCGGAAACCGCATAATACCAGTTGAAACCGAATTAATTTAGATAAAACCAGTTTAAAGCGGTTATATCGGATAACACAAAACCTATTTGGACCACAATATTGGACAAAGTATTGTTTTTGCCGTGTTTAATTTTGATTTTACTGTTGCGATACTATATTAATTGCCTTTTCAATTTAAACTATTGTTGCTGTATAGTTTTGGTCATGAAGTAAGCGTTACAACTTCTTTGTTGTAAAAAGTAACTCGAACGGAAGACTTAAGATAAGATTAAGTAAATTGATAGTGTTATTACTTGTGTTCTTAATACGCTTTTATTAGCTTGACCTATATTTATCTACGGATGGAACGGAATGGAATCTTTCAACGTAAATTTCACCAACTTCAAAACGTTCGATTAACTTCAAATTTGCACACGTATCAAGGACCGATGGCAATACAATAATTTGGAATCTTGGAGCTGATTTGACGATGGAGCCAGGAGGTGGATAGTCGAACTCGTCAACGGCTTCCAGAAAACCCCTCGAGTTTCGGCTTAAACGAGTATGATTCGGTTTGACGAGTCCAATATATTGCACTTGGTGTTGAGGGTCTGATGATGGAGCTAGGAGGTGGATAGTGGATTTCTTCAGTGGCTATAACAAGTAAACCGGTCAAGTCATAACTTCGTTGACTTTAGACCTATTAATTTTTTTTTTTTAGTCTAGTATATTCTTCATTTATGAAGAATATACTAGACTTAAAAGTAAAAATATTATATTGTGATTAAAAAAAACAAATAAGCACGCTTTTTACACAAACTAAAAATTATTAAATTTACTTGTACTAGTTACGATATAAGTACCAATGTAGTACTTGCTTGTCACTTCTTTTATATCCAATGACTAAATCAAAAAGCGAGGAGCGCTTTGTTTAAATTAATTATAAGTACGCACAGCTAAAAACTTTTATAGTCTTTTACAATTTTTATTCGTCATGATCTTACTGTATTTTCTGTTTTTTTTTATAGCTTAATGGGTTTTCGGAATTTCTCAGTAGTAGTCTGGATTTGTGCCCGGCTGATGGCAATAGGCTCGCTCCCTATTACATGGGACTTAAACATAACTGGCGAAATGTGATTGTACTATGCAGGTATACTCCTGCCTATCCCTTCGGAGACCGCAACCTTAAGAAAAGAAAAAAAGAACAAAAAAATTGTTTATTTATTTATTTATACGAGTAATATATACTTTATTGTACACCAGAAAATACATAGTACAAAATAAATTGAACACCATAAAGCATACAATGAGTGGTCTTATTGCGTTCTGCGATCTCTTTATTCTGCACAAACAAGACGCACAATACAACAAAAAACCGCGGTCAATTCTCCAACTGCAAATCCGACCTTGCTTTTTGCCAAATTTCATGATTCTAGGTCAACGGGAAATACCCTATTACAGGTTTTGATTTATTTGCGAGTATCAATATACAGGGTGTCAGGGACATCGACGCGAAGCCGGTTACCATGGGGTCAGTACATGATTCTGAACCTGCGTTGAAATTTAACGTAGGTTATTTTTTTAAAAAATCTGCTGTTTCATAGAAAAGTGCAATACCTACGCGGTCAAAATGTATGGAGTATCTGTTTTTTTTTTTTCATGGTAACCGGCTTCGCGTCGATGTCCCTGCCACCCTGTATGTCGCATAAATGGCCGTATCTTTTTATTGTATTTTTTTAGAGTTCTTAGGGACCGTAGACCTATGTATTTGACAGCTCCACGCGTTCCTGAGAAAACGGGTCTCGGCAGACTGACAGACGGACAACGTGATTCTATAGGGGTTTCGTTTTTTCTTTTGAGCTGTGGAATCCTAAAAAGACATAAAATACATACTAACACAAAGTAACCAAAAGCTATGTTATTTTGTTTATTGCATGAATGTCCTAGAAGGTAATTACGTGACCGGCGCGTGTGAGGGCTAGGGTTCAATGACAAGGCTATCTATTATTGGGTGCTTTGTTCAAAACTTTGATGGTTCAAATGCAGTTAAATCCCACTCTAACCGCGAATTTAAAACAGCACTCACTGACGCAAAACAACAAAATAACACAACCACAGTCTTTTACATTAACATGCAAACGTTTCTGAGTTTACAACTTAACATACAAACATACGGGCTATAAAACTTTGATAGCTCATGACGGATGATCGCAGAGAATTCGCGAATCGTAAAATTTACGACTTTGTGCCTTTGAGTAGATTCGAGTCCTGTTTGACCAGCTCCCTGTAGACTTATCAGGGTTTAGGCAATTATTTACGTTGCTTAATGTGCTTTGTTTCAGCTGTTTCTGTAAGGTCGATCGACACGACGCGACATAGTAACGCGTTATTAAGGCGAAAACGTCAGGGTAGCCCGCGAAATGCAAATTTTCTTACGTTTTTGCAATTTGCAGGTTACTTATATGTTGATATAAATATGATCAATCATAAAAGTCATCAATCCCCTTTAAGTTCATATTACCCTATTTCATTAAATCATGACACATTGGAGGCCAATTCTAACTTAAAGAGTTATATTGCTGGTTCGAATGATAATTATGTTAAGCTGTATTGCTACTTTCACGAACCATCTTTTAATCAACATACAATCTGACACTGACTTGCGAATTGCAAAAAACGTAAATTTGAATTTGTCGGGCTACCTTAGCGCATCACGCATAACTAGTTTGTGATTGGTTGCGTCGTGTACGGACCGCCATTGAAGTTCTAGTGCTGTGATATTATGACTACTTATTGGTGATTTGAGGTTGTAACACGTTACTTATGCCTAACGTCGGGAACGACGGGCCTTAAACAGGTCTTTGGCTAGGTATTAGGCAAGGTCAGTTTGCCTATAATGAATTGTCTTTTAAGATATATAATGCATTTTAGCAGTCTATAAATAGGTAACGTCTAGCAGTGGAATTTTTGACGTGACAACGTCTTAAATTAGGTTGCGGCTCGGAGTCACTCATGAAAAAGTGTAACGCCCGCTCACGTCTGTTACGATGAGTCACCGCCGATAAAAAGACGTTGTCACGTAAAATCTTCGCCCGTAAAACCGACTTTACAGGCAACCATTTTTTTCTTACGGCAAAAGCGCCAGGGTTGCCCGCGAAATTCAAATTTTCGTACGTTCTTTTGCAATTTGCGGGTCAGTGTCAGGGTGAAAGTCGATTACAACATGATTCGCGACCGTAACAAATATGTATTTACAGAATTATAGTAAGATTATATATTTAAGGATTAAGAGCTTTAGTCAAAGACTTATCAAATTATCACATTTGGATTCGATTCTTAAGGTTAATTGAGGGACTGAAATTAAATTTAGAATATCCACAATCTGACTTTTACAAGCCATATGGTGTTAGCATCGTTTCTATTTGCTGTTATTAATTATATTGCAAACAATGACAAGTTGCAAGAAAACCAAACGCTGCAAGCTTGAAGTAATTTTTCCAAACATAATTTCAATTCCGAAAAATATCCCAGACCGCAGAAAAATTCAATAACCTCTGCACCTGCTTTTTTCAAAAATTTATCGTTGCCAGATATTGGTAGCTTTGGTCAGCAGCACTTTTTACCGAAAGACCAAACCGGACCAAAGGACCAAATATTACAAGTATTCGTCGAACACTTTCTTTGCACTAACAGCGTAATAATTTAAATTCGTCACGATTTTCGAACGGTAGTCAAAACCAGAACCATGCTAAAAGATCTTAAAGTATCTTTACTTAGAAGTCATTCGTTGATATTTTGAACGCATGTATTTATGACTGTCTTACAAGTAAACCAGACAGTTGTGGAGGACAGCAAATTTGTGTGAACGAGAAAGACTTGTAACCAACTGTAATTATTTGATGGATACTTAATAGGTATATAGCATCTCTAAAAAAAGAGTCGTATGGAGGGTATGTAAGGATCGTAGCAGGTGGCGTTTTGAAATTTCTGTCTACATTGTTGTTGTAGCCGTGATATAGTTATATCCCTAGGGATATAGCTATGTACCGTAATATAGTTATATGAAAGCGGTTCATAACTGTCGGAGTGCCCTAATTTTGTTACTGCGACCCATTTCACCGTAGCGTTCGCCGGCCGCTGCCGCGGCACCGCTCGTTTCACTTGCTCGGCTCGCGCGTAGTTGGTCACAGTTCTAACCTAACCTATATGGTCGAAGTGCCTAATAGTTATATTTCTAGATCGTGCTCGTGTCATAGTTATATTCCTAGTAAGACAGTTATGAACCGCTTTTATAACTATATTACCGAGCAGGCGAAACGAGCGGTGCCACGGCAGCGGCCGGCAAACGCTACCGCGAAATGGGTCGCAGTAACAAAATTAGGGCACTCCGACAGTTATGAGCCGCTTTCATATAACTATATTACGGTATATAGCTATATCTCTAGGGATATAACTATATCACGGCTACAGCCATCTTACTGCGAAATATATAATATGTATGTAATAACCATACTCAATTTATAAGCCTAGTGTTTAAAAATGCTGTAAGCTCATACTCCACAGACTTAACAGAACCCTTTTTATTTCCACCACACGGTAAGCATGCAGTGCCCTGTGGTCTCTGTATTTAGTTAGTGAGTAGTCGAGTGACATTTCCTTTTGAAAACATTCTGTGTAATAAGATTAGCATCCGGATCCCCTGCACACTTTCATACACTTTTAAAATCCTGCGTTTCTCTTACAGAATAGATGACAGTGTTTTATACTGTTCTTTAATTGTTTGCTACATTGTTTATTCAACGAAAAGTGATGATTTTGTAAAGCAGGGATAGTAGTTGTTTGAATAAAGTTAGAAAGTGGACAAAACCATCGGTCACGACCATCCTCAAATATTTTTGATTATTTTAAGACATACATAAAACTAAACATCACGTTTAATACTTTTATTTCCTTGAAGTGTTGCAAGTTGTGAGGTGTAGCTATAGTACCACATTTCTTCAATTATGTTTAAATCCCATATAATAAGGGATTATGAATATCCTTTTTCGTTTCCTTCTATTTATCTCTTTTTCGTCTTCTCGTCTTCTATTTATCTCTCTCTCGTCTTTTGTCTAAAACACGTTACATTTCCGTTTTTCAGAAAGGTTGTCCTATCTATCATCGAAAGTATTAATATTATTAAATGAATTAATTGCTACAAGAGCGAAATTATTATTCCTTATTTATGATAAAACTATTCTTGCAAACTTTTTAAAATTCTCTTTATGGTATTAAAATCTGTTAGGAAAACATGAGGCAAGTTTTCACCATTATTTTAGAAAACTTCAGTTGCATTTGCTAAATACAACCATTTCTTACCCCCTACAACCAGAGATAAGATAAGATAAGATAAGCTTTTATTTCTCACCATAATATAAAAGTACATTTTCAAATGATCATCGAACAATACATAATAGTTTTAATCATACTGTGGGAGACTGTTGCCTAAGCTAGGCCTGTATTTCAGGACACCAGGTCTCCACCCCTTAGGTACATTTATTAAGGGTTATGCACGCGTACAAAAAAGCGGTCAAATTACGAGTCAATTTCACAATTTCCTTCGACAAAAACACTATCTCACAATTATTTTTCCAGCCAACACAAGAACTCTGCCTACCCCGCCAGCTAGGTAGGTAATATTATTAATATCACGATATGTTCTCGCCGACCTCATTCGCGGAATGTCGAATTGTTTCATGTGATTTATTGTGGTTGCGTACCAGTCTGTGTGCTGTCATACACACGCGGCATACGGAGTTAGGAGCGGCTAGAACCGGTTCGGAGCGGTTAGAAGTGGTTCGAACTGGTTCGGAGTGGTTACGAGCAGTTTGGGGCTGTTGTGTTCGTTGTAGTGTGGATTCAGATTGGTGGAAGTAGTTTATTTAGAGTTCATACTCACAAACCAACCTCAATCATTGCATAGGGGTGATAATTATTTTCCAAATAAATAAAATGATGAGACAGAAAAAGGTGTTCATAACAGACGGGTTGGCTGTTTTGTTTCACTAGGGGTTAATTAAATGTCACTTGTTTGAAGCGAGATAGTGGAAACTTCTCATTAAAAAAAACTGTGTGTGAGATGTTGCTTTAATATACAGGCGTTGTATTATAAACAGACGTTAGAAAACGTCAGACATCTTTAAAAGAAATTGAAACAGGATTTTTGGGGCAAATAACAAGTCAAAAATTATGTGTTTTCATCTCTAAACCAAGAGATTTCGAACACAAAACAAGACATAATTGTTTTCAGTTTTCAAATAAAAGTTGCAGTACGAAAAATTCACAAGTCGCTTCCAGTCAACGCCCAAGTACGCTCAAACATCCGCGTCCAATATTATTTTCTATTTTACCATAACATCGCTTGACTTATTCTCGCTGTAGGCCGGGCCAAACACATTACACCGCCAACGACTTGCAGAGTCGGGTAACGGGTAATAGTTTGTGAGTACCCTTTACTCAAGAGAGGTCGCATTTACTGTGATATGTGACCGTTATAAGAGTTAAACAGTTGTATATAGGTGTAGTATTATTGTGATATTTTTACATAGCATCATGCATATATTTGCTGAAGAGGTAGCCAGAGATTAATGGTATACTTACATTGGGACAACAGTTATGTTATAGTAGATTTCGAATTGCTACAGCGAATATTCATTGTTCATTAGAAAACCAGCGTCAGACAGCACCTGTCTGGCATTAATGCTGAACTGAACCTTTTTGGCGCAGCCGTGAGGCACACACTATTGTTGTTAAAATATTTGTTTCACTTTTTTTTATTTTGTGTTTCACGAACTGTGTCCAAATAAACAAGCTGAAAATGTCTCATGCGACAATGAATTTATTTATACTTAATAACCGTTATAGTTATGCAATAATCACTATGTACTTTCCATAACTCTGAAAACGTCGCAATTCAGACCCCTAAGACACAGGCAAATGCCTAGTTTGGGGGTCACCGTCCAATCTGTTGTTGTACAACCTGATATAAATAAATAAATTTGAAATTTGAGTTAAGTAGATAAATTAAATTGTTAAAGCTATTTTGCTGTGCCCGACAGGGTCCATAATAATATCATTAAATTTTAAGTTACCAACTAAGTACACATTGTGACATGTAATAAATTATTGAGTTATGAGTATTGTAAAACACCGGTACCCATATCTTTAAACTAGAATACAACAACGCTGCATGGCGACTGAAATAGGTATTTTCCCTTTTATTTACCACGAAACTTACGATCAACGACAAGACTCATCGCCAAAATATTATTCTGAGATATCGCACTCAGATCTAAAGATTTCGATGATAATCAAATATCTTGGCAAGAGACGTGGCCCAATTTAGCTGCCTCGTAAATATTTAGCACATGTGATGGAAGTATTATGCATTGAATCTCAATTGCGGGTTGCATAGAATGCATTGAGAGTTTTACAACAGAGTTCGGTTGCTTTTTGGTGTGAATTTGACGGAAATATTTGTACCGGAGGACCACAAATACACTTTCGTAGATGACTGTTGTGTAAACTTTGTACCAGAGGACCACATTTTTGAGGAATACTGAAGTGTTAACAACAACATAATATCCCGCTTGTATTTCTTAAAGGGATAGGTACAGATGTGTGTTACATCTACATTTCACTAGTTATGGTTAAGTCTCTTTTCATTGTTGGTAAGCACATTACCAATACTTAAAGTAGAAGTCGCAAATACAGATTGTGGACAGTTAGAATTTCCTAAATGGAAAAACCCGATAGCAAATTGCTCCGGGGATTACTCAGGGTCCCTACACGTGATCATTTCGAAAAGCGTTGTGTACTTAAAAAATAATAACAATTAATGAGTTTGCTTGCGAATCGTGAACAAGGCCGCGTGCGGTAATCCTTTGCTTACCCCAAGAGTAGGCTTCAGGAAGTGGGCAGATCTAATAAAAGTCTATATTTAACTTTGGATGTCCGCATCATGATTATATACCCAACAAAATATTACCTTCTACTCCATTCTATGTCTAAAAATACTCTGACATTTATAGATGCCTTTTACTTACAGCAGAATTCGTCCGAATCATCCTAGAATTTGCTCGAACATTTTTAAAAGGGATTCTTGAAAAGAATTTTAAAATGGCTCCGGACTTTTTTTCATCAAATATTTAGAAAGGGGAAATGAGAAACTGTTCTTTTTGCCGATTTGTAAATATTAAGCCGTGTTAATTGTATGGATGGGCGGGTTTTCGTTATGTTTTTCGAAGTAGTCTTTGTGATCTCAGGGATAAGCCGGTTCTGAATTAAAAACAGTTGTATTTGCAGTTTTCGGAGGAAAAATAACCGTTTCAAGTAATCGTAGCGTTTTAAATAAGAACGGCCTTTGTTTTTTTTAATAAGCTACCTTTTGTTTCCTTTGGTCCAAAGGTCAGACTAAAGGATTTTAAAAATAGTCAAGCCAGCTGCAGGGCCTTTTTATCATTAAAGAAAAGCTGCTACATGTAATTTCGGTATTTTTCTCAATGAAACTTTAAAAGATCGTTTGGTGTGTGGCTATCTTGAGAGCAACTCACCAAGAAGCTCTAGACAGTTGGTGATGGTTTTTCTTTTACATTAACAGCTGTCAAAAACAAAAAAAATTAGGGGACGAATGGCTCCCCCAAGCATTGCCAAAATTACCGGTCCTGTGCTTTGTTTATCCAGCAGATTCCTGCGACCTTCACTCGGTCGTCGGTTCTCTTGCGGGGTTTATCTACACATGCATAACCTTCCACTCGGTCACCGCTACAGTACATTACATTCATGTATGTTCTGTGAACAACGTGCCCCACCTACGAACACTAACAGCTATGCCTATATTTCATCATCTTACTGCCTAGCATTGCCCCAACTTCGTTGGAGTCACCGGATGCAGCTGTATACTAGTATTTTACATGGATCTGACTTACACAACCCAGTTACTGAGCATCCCTTGGTAAATGATAAATGATGATAAATGATTTTATTTCTGTAAATAGGTTGTACAAAAACACTTTTACACGTCAAACATATTATTTTTAAACTAGATGAGGTCGGCGTTTCCTATCTGACTACTCCGAGAAGAAAGGCCGAAACAAACTCAGAGGTACGACTGGTTATCAGACTTTCGTGCTTCTGACATCCCGTAACGACATTTAAAGATCTACAAATGACATCCAGGACCAACGGCTCTTTCTAAGGCACGGAGGGTTATTGTTATGTACTGGTTGGACACCCACCCACGGACCAACCTCAGTAACCGTTGCTTAACCTTTGATCGAGCTGTTATTATCTAACCAATTTAACAGTATCTTCTCCTTGTTACAGGCGGTAGACTACCTAAAGAAGCGCACACCAGCGCGGGCTGCGCTTATGATAGCGGCCGTGTGGCTGATGTCCGCGCTCGTGTGCATACCGCCTTTATTGGGATGGAGGGTGAGCAGGCCGCCGGAGCAGTTTCCACAATGCAAGGTAAGATTAGTTTAGGTCTGTAATAAGGACTTAAGTTAGGTAATGTTAAAAACGAATTTGAATGGAGAAAACGAATTTTCCCAGATATGACACCTACCTAGATCGATTTTTCGTCCCTGTAAACTCCTATAATGCAACTTTCATTGAAATCGTTAGAGCCGTTTTCGAGAACGTGATTACAAAAATATATATATATATAATAGTATAGGATACATCTGGACATACACGCACGCTGGTTGCGAATACTACGCATCTGAGATAGTTAATTGACTCAGGCGTGACTATGCGGAAATCCATTATAAAATACAAATCGACACGTGTTTCACCTCTCAACGGGGTATCCTCTGGATGACGATTGACTTGTTGCGAACCAAGACACGATGTGTTGCCACGCCAAGCGCCGAACGCAGTGTGAGCCACACCGCCCGACAACCCCACTTATATAGAATTACTCTTCGGTCCACCTCGGCTAGGATCGTCGTCATCGTAGTAGGACTATGCATCTGACTATGCTGAAGAACATCACCAATACTAAATGTCCTTCTAGGTCGTCTTCTCCCGTCATTTCCACTCACTTCTGCCTTGTTAGTCGCCTTTCATACATCCTCTCAACATGACAACCAATCACTTGTTTATCATCAGGTAAAATACAAAATGTGTTTTGAAAACGAATTAAAAATGGGTACCTACTAAACTATACTTTTGAATGGACAATTTTTTTTAATGGTATTTATAATACACACGTTGGTTTGGTACATTATCAAAATATTACAAGTACAATGCAATGAAAAATTTGAATCTATTCTACTAGATTCTCTCACCAAAAGAAAAATCAAACTACTTGTGTTCATAGAACCTATTTGCGTGTAAGTCACTATTACCACTCTGGATGTTTTTAACCTACTTCCCAAGAAAGAAAACCTTATCACACACCATCTGTTTTTACCCCCGAAATCACAATTCAACCCTACAAACACCCCGTTAAAATAGTAGTTACCTACCTATAATAGGATCCCGATATTCGATCGTGTAATCTAAGTTTTAACTTGAATTTCTTTACGATAGCTTTCCTACCTTTTTTATCGTGAAATCATTCTTTACGTGAATATTAACGACTTTTATAGCATTTCGGAGAGGGCTGCCGAGAGCGTTGGGCCTTAAGGTAGGGGGGAGTCAAGGAAATAGCTGGGCTTTTTTGTGGCTAAATGGGGTATTCGTTTAACTCTGTTTGAAAGGCCCAATTATATCGACTACCTGTTTAAATAAGTTGCCTGCCTCTTTGGTCTAGCGGTCGCTACTGCTAAGCATGAGGCCCTGGGTTCGGTCCAGGTCGGGCAGCATAAGCATTATCATCAATCGGGACAGGTCTCCTCTCTGTGAGAGGGAGTGGGACATAATCCACCTCGTAGGCCAAGTGCGGGTTGGTAGATGTCACATGTTTTCGATTTTTTGGTTCAAGGACATGCCGGTTTCCTTACGATGTTTACCTTCACCTTTTTGAGAGCAGTGGTGATGAAATAATTTACACAAAGTAAAACGCCTCTCAGGGTTTGGACCCACGACCTACAACTCGTAAGTCGCGGTACTCCTAGGCCACCAGTGTCCCGTCGGCCAATGTTATAATAATAAACAAGTAAAGTGTTATAGTCGTTGTTGTAATATTTTCCCCCAAATTGTTTATTTTTGTGTTTTGTTCTTTCTTTGCGTCATGTGTACCGCAAATAAACGTATTTTCTTTCTTTCTTTCTTTCTTTCTTTCTTTCTATTGGGTTTTCCATCAGGAATTTCTCAATAGCAGCTCGAGTTTAGATTTATGCGCGGGCCTATTGCTATCAAGCAATAGGCCCCTTTCGCACGCGCTTTTACACGGGACTTAAAAATAACTGGCGAAATATGGGTGTACTCGGTACACGATGATATGTTGTGTGTTAAATAAGTTGTTAACGTCTTGCAATATTATTAGGTAACCCTACCACGTAATACTGTTTATATTATTTGTATAGGTGATATCATTTTTAATATCTGGCCAGCAACAAAGCTTAAAGCTGTTCGTTCAAAATAATAATAAAAGATATTTATAACGACAAAGAAAATAAAACCCAACTACGACAACAATAATAAAAGATCAGCAGTCACACGTGTTAGAACAGATTATGTGTGGCTGCGCATTTTTAATTTGTTTGCCTGTGATTTCTTGTTTAGTAACTTTTATTTTTATTAAATTATTTTAGGGTTATGATATATAGATATTTTTGAAATGTGCTAAGCCTTTTCATTTGATACACAAAATGGCATCATTAAAATAAAATAAATTGTTCATGTCTTTTTGTGCTCTAGGCGCCATATTCAATTTGATGACGTCACATAGCCGATAATCAGCGGATGATCAAGACGCTTCCAAAGATATATTTTGTCAAATTATGATGAGTAGTTTAGAAGTTATGAGGGAACAGATGAACATACATATATACATATCGGTCAAAATCATAACCAGTCTTTTTTTTCGCCCTAGTCGGGTAAAAAATAATCACATCATAGTCATATTAAGTGGAACCACGTACGATTATACTGTGGCAATATATTGTGTCTACTGCAACTGGGGGCTAGTCGGGCGTGTGGCTAAGTAATAACAGTCGCAAGTGCCGATCGATCAGGTTAAGCTACACTTGCCGCGGTTGGCCCGTGGATGGACCATCTTTACATATTAAAAACTCGTGCCTCGGAAAGCAAGTTAAGCCGTTGGTCCCGACTGTCATTTTTGACAGTCGTTTCGGGTCGTAGTCTAGTCTTGCCAAAGGGACATCGTATTATCCAGTAGGTGGGTTGTGTTGGTCAGATAGACACTCGCTCCATGTAAAATACGGGTATTCATCTTCATCTGGTTAGACTGGAAGCCGACCCCAACGGAGTTGTAAAAAGGATAGGCAGTCGCACTGTTAAGACAAAATTAAAAAACATTATACAGGATAGCAAATAGTTTTTTATTTTTATATATATGTATTAGGTATGTACGTAAGGTGGTGCATTGTTATGTAAAGGAGCGCCTCTCGCCATCAAATGTAAAAGTTTGGCGACTTTAGAATTAAGTAACACCTTTGTATTATAATATCATTCATAAATAAAATAAAATAAAAGACCGTTTTGTTGCCAATAAGATAACTTCTTACACCCGCTCATTTCATGGCCGCATCTCTCCTGGCACAGAATTTTCTCTATTAGTGACCTTTTAATTACACTTTTAAGAATGTACCGTCCCGACGTGCCGAGGCATTTTAAATACCTACGTTATGTTAATATAATTGATGTTTGTAAATGATTAATTTTGCTTAATTTTAAGTTAATGCTTACTTTTATTGTTCTCACTTTTAATTGATTGGTCCGTCGTGACTGTTGTAAAAATAAAATTATCATCAGTCTTAAGGCGACGGTAAACCGACTTTAAATGATACTGAAGATCACGTCTAAACGAGTAGTGTTAATGATTGACGAGCGTGTTAACAAATTAGGTACCTTTCCAATATTGTAAAAGAGACGATATATTCGAAGTGTAGGATCCAATTTGTAGACCAAACATTTACATCGTCAGTAATGCAGAAAAATTACATTTTGTGGTATCTATTCTGTTATTATTTAGATAAATAATGGGTACTATACTCGTATTTTTGTTTCGACCACGTTTTTTCAAATATAACCGCGCTAGTATTGTATGAAAAATGTCTGCCATTTCGGTCCCATTTCACGACTACACTACCAAACAGATTTTGGTAAAACTACGCTGCTGACTGTAGCTAGAGTACTTATTCAGGAAAATTTAAAATTTCATACGGCAGCTGAGCCACAAAATATAGCTATATTGAATCTAAAAATTACACCTAAAACATTCTGTAGCCTTTTATTTTTTGGCATAGTTGTTTGGGCAGTAAAATGGCCAGTCTAAAAGGTGGGTGCTAGGGATTTCTTAAGAGTTGAAGTCCTATAACAGACTTTGAACAAGGTAAATGCCATTGCGATAAACCTCATCAGCTTACGTCTCTTTCCCCATCTTTATTGGGATCTACCTTTTCATAGAAATCAAAGCTAAGAACCTTTAAAGAAGTTCAAAACTAACCACCGTAAGGACTATTCTTGCTTGCAGCGCTCGGTGGCTATAGAACCGGGCCGGTAACAGATGTGGTCATCGTGTTCACGGGATTTTATTTTCAAACTGGTTAAATATGAACTTCTTTGATGGTACATGTGCGTAGCTTAGCTGTGGACTACTATAGAACAGCGCCCTAAAGCGCTACCTATATCAAAAGCTACACGTTTTTTATAACTTCCAAGCTGATGGTAGTTAAAGAACCTACTTAATATGCGTACTCTATCCAGGTCCATGCCTTCTGAATGAGGCCTTATATACAACCATTTAGCGATATCTTCTCAGAATATATCATTTCCCTATTGACCTACCAAATCAATACGAATTGAGTTTATTAATGTTTTTATGGTCTCGTGACTAATGGCCAAGAAACCTGCCATTAGTGCATTGTGATCACTGATAAATAGTCAACCATTTGCTATAAACGTTAAGGAATCCATTTCTTGAGTCAATTTATAGTTGCTCGACATAATACCTTTGTAATTTATATCGCATTTAGTTTTTTTTTTTTTCTAGAATATTCTCGTAATGTGATCGTATTTCTTTCTTTTTCGTGTGGTTAGTGACTAACTTGGTGTCAGAGTTTTAAAGCCATGGCCTCTGACTCGGCTTCGCATGCCGTCGAGAAATATCTCTCAGGCATGCCGGTTTCCTCACGATGTTTTCCTTCACAGTTTTTGAAGCAAGTGATAATTATACAATACGCACATAAATCTGAAAAGTCAGAGGTGCGTGCCTTGGGTTTGAACTCGAGACCGGATTTGGCAGTCCGATAGGTGTGACCGTCGGACTGCCAAGTTAAGCTATCACTGGTGTATCGTATTTATAGTAACGGAATATTCATTTATTTATAATTCTATGGATATTTCGAATCGACGGGTGGCAAACTCCCCAAGTCTTGGACCGAGATCTATAAACGTTACTTAACTAGTGCTTTCACTTAGAACTGATCTTGGACTTGTAGTTTGAAAGTTGCGCAAACGTGACAGGAAAAAGCCAAATCCAAAGTACGTGTTAGGTAACGTTTATAGATTGACCTTTTTGCAATGCGAGGACGGAAATTCGATTGCAAGTTGTTTTATAGTAGGCTAGTCAAGCATATAATAGCATAATCAGCCTATAATGTTCCCACTGCTGGGACACAGGACTTCTCTCTGTGAAAGAGGGCCGTAATGCACCACGTGGGCCCAGTGCGGGTTGGTAGATGTCATACTTCTTAAAAAAAATTGCTCTAGGACATGCCGGTTTCCTCACGATGTTTTCCTTCACCGTTTTAAGAGGAGTGATGATTAAATAATTTACACAAAGTAAAGTGCCTGCCCAGGTTCGAACCTACGTCGTACAACTCGTAAGTCGTGGCCGTTTCTATTGGACCACCACGGCTCAACAGTAGGTACCCTGGCTGAATTGGGTACATAGAGCTATAGAAAAAAGTTCAGCAGGTAGGAGTGTTGTCTCTGTCAGTCATATATGTGCGACAGTCTCGTTCTATAGCTCGATTTGTTATAATCCAGCTTTTTCCCACGGCTTAGCCTGCGTCGAGGTCGGAAATTATCCCACGGAAACATCGTAACGCGCACACCAGTTAGGCTCAAGTGAGCATGATTTTTCCGACATCTTTAACAATCATCGTCATTTACACAAAACCTCAATGAATTATACGCTATAATAAATAAATTCTTTATTGCCATAAACAGGTTACAGAAAAATTTGAGACCCTGGCTCCAGGGCTAGGTTAGAGTACCTGTATTCCAGGAGCCAGTGACTTCTTCCATTTAGGTTACAATTAAGCAAGTTTTAGCAGCAGATGGTGATAAAATTATCTTATAAAATAGAATAAGAAAAATTAATTACAATTAAAGCGAATAAAATGCTCTCAACATATCAAAACAATATTAGAATAAAACAAAATTAGCTTAAAAATCGAGAACAAATATCAATAAAATTAGAACAAAAATAAATTACAATCATAAAGTCAGGATTAAACAAAATAAAATAAAATAATAAAAATACGGTACTGGTATGCGTGTATTTTTGTGTGTGTGTGTGTATGTGTGCGTGTGTGTATGAGTGTGTGAACACATTATTTGTGTTCTTACAATTAAACGTTTCTCATAAATCACTCCGTCCACTGGTAAAAACCATGTGGAAATCCGTTCGGTAGTTTTTGAGTTTATCGCGTTCAGACAGACACGGTGGTGGGGCTTTGTTTTATGTATGTAGTGTTAGTCCTCCAGACCGAATTTCGGCCATGAGACTAGCCTTCGGCGCGGTTGCTATTATATTGCACAAGTGTGTGCGCAGACGCAGTCTTATCGCTCTCTTATAGTCTGACGGGATGGCAATCCGACTCGATTGGAGGGAGATCAGGCGCAGGGCCATCGGCTGAACGTGCTTTCCGAGTCACAGGGGTGTCACACCGCCAACTTCCAAACTCCGGACTGTTACTAAGAAATTGCTAATGAAAAACCCAATAACACTTTGCCCGACCTGAGAATCGAACCCAGGACTCCACGATCAGCAGCGCGCGTGCAACCACGAGACCAACGGGGCAGTGCAGCTCGATTTGTACTGTGCTATGGGCGTACCTATACTTAATGGCAAATCTAAATGTTCTCTTAAAAACATCAACATAATTTTACTCAGTTCACTTCCCATTAATTCCCGATCAAAAGACGGCTCGAAACAAAACCTTAACGGCCATTCTGAGCCAAAATATTTGTCTCAGCTTGCAACAAGGCCCTGTTATCAGGCCTAATTTAATCTATGAAGGGTCGGCAAAGAATACTAATCTTACTTTGTGGCTCGTTAAGGCCGTAAAGAGGATTGATAAGGCCGCGATTGAGAGAGCGATGAGTGGCTGTGTGGCTTTTTGCTGTTGGGTATATATATAATTCTGAGTTTGGGGTTTTTAATGGCTACATGCTGGCGTCGTTGATGAGTATAGAATCCTAGGTTCAATCTGCAAGACGGGTAAAACGTTATTCTGGTTTTCAAGTTGGAAATTCTCAGTAACAGCTCGGAGTCTGGCTTTGTGTTTGTATAGTGGCAATGGTCTCATCCTCTATTACATTGATCTATAATTTGTCAATTATAGAATAGTGTAAAAAAATTAGATGAAAATAGACCGAACATAAATGAACGGTAATTAATTTGGTATCACACATTTGTTTGGTCGTTACATGCTTATCGTCAGTATATGAAGATGTTAACTTCAGAGCAAAAACTTCTAATCCAAAAAAAAAAATCGGGGCAGTCTTTGGAGACTGCCGACAGAATTGAAAACTAAGTAACTTGTGAATTGTATATCTATGTACATATACACAGTAAACATATAGCTCATGGGAAGCGTGGCGTGATGATGACGCGAGTTCCATGATTTTTGTTCACCCAAAAAGTGCTCAACGGGCCTAAAGAAGTTTTCACTTCAAAAAAGGTGATCAGTTGATAACCCCATTTATACGTGAATGTTGCTGATTGGCGACCAGAAATTCACGTTTCCTTAATATCTTTTCTTTCACCGCAACCATAGCTCTATCCCGCCTCTTTTCCGGTTGAGCAACATGTCTTTGAATATGTACATCTAAATAATTACCACAGCTAATTATGCACTAACTGCACTCAATTACTCCATTGTATTATGCAGCCCAGCTATGATCTAATTTAAGGCAGCTAATAACCCGATGTTAATGCTAAGCTAAGAATACTTAAGTGCCATTAGTTTAGAATGTATGAAGTTAATATGCCATAGCGTTCTTTGAACAATGCTATAATTGAGTGCATCAGCATTTCAGCCTTGGTTTTGTCAAGAGCTTTATTTCGCACTTAAATTCAAAAATTAACATGAAAGAATCGTTAAGGGTGGGATACCATGTTGATGTGAATGCTATTCTGTAGCTCATTATATCGTCCTGAACGGAGAAAAAAAAAATGTCATCACTTCGTAGCGTGTTGATAGCAATTTATAAATAGTCAGTCCAGAATTTGGCTACGAGTTTGACACTATCAGTAGCGTCCATCAAGTTAAGTCCGGTTAGACTGGAAGCTGAGCCCAATATAGTTGGGAAAAGTCTAGGCAGATTGAGTCCATCAAGTCTTGCATCGTGCTGGCAGCAGGACACCCTGGACAATTTTTTTTTTTTTTATAATAAAAAAGCTATTTAGAATTGCTTCATTGTTTCAGGGACAGCACCACATTTACACTCTAGGGTGGAGTCGTCTATGAATCTCCACCTGAGCAAGTTTATCTAGCATCTACCTGGGTCCGGAGTCTGTTATTTTTTTAGTCTTTTCAAATATTGTTTTAATGGGTCAACATTAATTTAGTTGCTTTTACAAGGTACCTTTTTTTTTTGTGGGAAATTATCTAATAACTTCTCCCGCTCTGACAGGAGCGGGATAGCGTGTCAGACTCTTACTGACTAAAACCCACTAGTGTTCCTCAAGTTGCCTGTACGTTGCCAGGGGCCACGGTATCCCTTTCGGACTTTTCCGTGACCCGGGCAGGCATCGGTCCTAGCGGACCCCGTCAGTTGTGCTGACATCACTTTGAGGCGCGCGTGGAACACAATGCGCCGACGACCCAAACCTGGGCCTTATCGGACGGCGAGCTACCCATTCCTCACCGTCCACAAGCCCACGCCTGCGGTGGTCCTGCGGCAGCTAGGGGCATGAGGGTGCGAAATTTGCCTCTCCCTTACGCGTTCCGCCTCCTCCTTCGCGAGCATGGACCAGGGCCGGACGCGAGAGACCACTGCCGCCGATCACCTCCACAAGGAGACGGCGGTGCCCCGCCCAAGTCGGGCAGACCTCCATCGTATGCTCTACCGTGTGTACAATGACCCCATAAGAGGTTTTCAGTTATTTCAATTACACTTTTTATAAGGTTTAACGTTCCTTACTACGACGAACTTGAACCTACACCACTCTTGCACAAAGACTTCCCCTATGGGATACAACCCAATGCATTAGGCCTAATAAAATCATACAAGAAAATCAATGCACGTAAGGAATAAATAAAGTACACTCAACAACATAAGTCACGGTATCCAGCACGTAAGCAAAATTTTACAGTCACGTTATCGTTAATGTAAGAGCAGATATTTAGAACAAAGCAAGTACGGACAAGGGTGAAGGGAAATAGATGGACCCTTTAGTTAAATTAATGAACCGCTGCTAACTTTTTGAGTTTAAAATGATGCACACTTTTTTAAATACTTGAGCATCTTTATAATAGGGTATGCCGATCAAACTGGAACTGCGACCAACCACGTGCGAGCCGAATTGGTCATAGTAACTAAGCTAGGGCATCCCGAACAAATGGGTTCGGTTAGGTTAAAACTGTAACAAACCGCGCGCGAACCTTGCCAGCGCTATATCGAAGTTGATCGTTGTTACTTGTCTATTTAGGTTTTTTAGGCCCCAAAATAGTATTTATTTGAGATTTACAAAAAGATGCGCAATAATTTTATTAGAATGTTCAATAATATTTTGAGGAGCGTGAAACGGGAGTTATTAGTGGTGCGATTGAATACATGCCAAGAGTAATTAAATAAACTTTTCATAACTTGATTATCCACGTGAAACTTTTTACACGAGGTAGATAACATGGAGTTTCACTGAAGCTGGTTATCGAAAAACACGTTAGATTCGCGCTCGAGCTACGGTTTAATTAATTAGTTTAGCGTACAAAAGTGGTGTTATGTTGTTTTCTGTTTATTTTTTGAAAGTGTAAAGCCGTGTGCAGTTCTGTTGCCAACTGTACGAATCTGTTCACCCAATATTCTGATTCATTCCCTTTATAGTCCTTTTGAATTAAAGATATGAAGACGATTTGTGTCAGAAAGCATTATTTATCAATGCTACTTCTTTGTTCTTTGGGTAGAAGAATTTTATGATATTTTTCTTTTTTATCCCTGTAGTACATTTTGATTGTAATGTTACTTTATAGTCAAGGGGTTAAATGAGTAAAGGTAATATAGGTTATTGGTACTGTGAGATACGGTTTCTCGGCTTTCGTCATTCGTGTATTTGTGGTTCATAAAGAATACGGCAACTTTTCTCTCCAATGCATGTCCACTAAGTAACAAAGTTTTAGAGTTACGTAAAATGGAGGAGTAGCGGCTTCCAGATCACCATTTAGTCTTCAAGGTGTGGTGATTATAAAACCTTGTCCCTTTCTTGAGTGTCATTGTAATGGTGATTAGAAGACCGTAGTTATGGCGAATTAAGAGACCTAGGCTCCTGGGAATAAACAGTCAGAAACATGAAAGTCTAATGCTTAGTTCCAGCGCAAATTGTGCTTCTTGTTGCTGCATCTAGACGCAGAATCGCTGTGTTTTGCGTCTGCGACTGGTTGTTACGACAGACGTCGTGCAGGAAGCGACATTTTCTTTGAGTATTTGAAAGAGACGGTCGTGTAAGTGAATATGGATACTCTAGTTGCACTTACCTTGGTGCTTTTCATGCGAAGACTGACGCTGACCTGGCGCAAGCGGCTGTCATCAGGTGTGCGCGTGCACCGTGTGTCTATAGTCGCAGCGACAAGAAGCGTGATTGTGTGACTCCCCTAGTCTGTTGTTGCGACTCTACAATACTCCGCCAAGTGCAATGGACCTATGAACAAAATCTATAAAAAATATCGGCCGCAGCCTGTCATTGTGCATAGTCGCCGAGCTTTCGCAGTCGCCATGTCGCATAGTGTGCGCCATGTTTAGTAATTAGCTCAGTGCGTCATGTATGAAGCACAGACGCACTCTCGCAAATCAATAGATGGGTCGTTCATAAATTACTTACGTAATTCCTTTCAACCAAAAACGTCAAATTGCACCTTTTTACCACATAGCCTGCGTGTCCGAAGCTGGCTGATATTAGGCGGCGCCACTACCGCAACAGTAGAGATTTTTGGTCCTCAAAACTTTTGTGGTCACATCCTAGTTACAGCGGTGCTTAATTGAAAATTTTGTTTAATTAAAATAGTTTGGACTTCCTCGTTGGCCCTCAGGTTTCAATGAATGGACAGCTGTGACGGTTTAAATAGGAATATGTTTTGAACTCAAACTCAAAGCATTTATTTCAATTAAACCATTTACAGGCACTTTTGAATTGTCAAATAGTCGGTCAGTTAGTCAGAAAGTTGAAGCTAGTTGTCCAGTTCCAAAACGTAGATCTTCATGGAGAAGAACGGGCAAGAAACTCCAAGGACACTCTTTTAAATATAGAAAATTACACAATCCTGGGTACATTATTCTTGTTGCTTCTATATGTGAGAACAAAGTAACTACAAAAAAAAAAAAAAAACAATTCAAAATATAAGATTAAAAATAAGCCCTGGCAGATAAGAGATGACTAGTCACAACTGACGGCGCCCGTTCACGAACATGACGCGTGGATCAGCACCATCCAGCTCAACTATTTTGTAGTGAACCGAATGATCCAACACACTCGCCACCATCAGCGAGACATTGAAGTGAGCATGACAAACTCTCAACTGCCGTGCTCTTTCAAGTCAACATACATCTTAATAACATAAAATACGGCTCCATGGTACTCACATTTACAAATTTTTTAAAAATGCTTCTAAATTATACAAAACTATAGTTTGCAATGTATTTGAGAGATTAATAGAATGTTACTACCAATCTACCTTGAATGTGAGGGATATAATTATTTGTATACTAGCTTTGGTAAAAAATAACATAGAAGGTAGTAGAACTTCGGGGATTTGTAGGTAGATTATAATTGTTTTCTTTTATAGAGCTGCGATACCTATTCATACTGTTGCATCAAAAAACCCCACTGTCAGAAAAAGTGCGACTTTGATGGTCTTTCGCGAGTTTTCAGAGACAATCACTACCGATTTAGTATCTTAACATCCTGTTTCTTATGTAATGGTTAAAACTGCAGTTTTGTAAGCTGTTAGTGACGTCAGTCATCACTATCGTCCTCATCTTTCTGTCCTTCATCATTATGATTATCTTTATTAATGGCTTTATTGGTGGCTTTATTAGTGGCTTTTGTGTACATGTTAATTATTCAGATTTGTTAGAGTTGTAATAGTAATCATGTCATTTCGTTTAAAATAGGTTTTTATTTTATTTATTTATTTATCTATTATATGAATTCTTTTCTAGTTTGTGAATGTGAGAACGCTGTAGGCTTAGTGGACTGTAGATTTATAGACCATCTATTTTGTTAAGTATCTGGTACATGTTGAAAGAACTACACTGTAATCCCATTAACATTGTAATAATAATATTATTAACACTGTTATTTGAAAAAATTGTAAAAGCCAATTATTTTTTAAAGAATAACCGTGAAGTTTCTTGTCGGCTCTTCTCCATAGGAAACGACCAATTGGAACCGTGCACCTAACTTCTGACGTTCCATGACTGCCCTTGTTTAGGTTTATGTGAAATAAAATATTTTGAATTTGAATTGAAAATTTGAATTTGAAATTAAAATTTGAATTGGAATTCTCTTGCCCTTATTCCAATTTATTTGTGGTCGGTGAAGTACCCAGCTGCTTACGTCTTTATCTGCCAAACTTGACATTATAGAAGTATGCGGAACAGGGTGTAAAGTTCACTCATAGAAAAGGGAGGATCCTCCGACCTGTCGGGTGTCGTGTGGGCAACTGCCCGACGATTGATGTCGGGACGTTGTATATAAAGTCGTCGAGCAGCAAACCCTGCTTGCGCAATGCAGGATTTTGCGTAACTTCAGTATGATGCGTAGTTCGCATTTCGCGTTGTAGATGCCGCGACATCACTCCCCTCCGGAGACCGGAGGTCAATGCTGAGCTGAGTCGTGTATCTTGTGATGCTCTTTCAACCGTCATGTTCACCCTCCTTCTTAGCGATATTAGCACCAGTGGTCATCATCTGCCCAGCCTTTTTTTGTTGGGATTAGCCTAACCGAGGAATGTCAAAATTTTACATGCCGCGACTCCTCAACACAATTACTGAGTAACAATACCCCTTAGTTGCTTGGGCTGGTTGTCAGACTTTCGGGCCAAATTAGCCCCAGTAGGAAACAAAATAACTTTTAGTCATTTGAAATACCGCAAACCCTCTCCATTTTTAAAACCATAAAGTCATACACTAGCACATAAATATTACGACACATACATCAAAAGTAGCTGTGGAGGTTATTTTTCAAGTCGACAGCTCCACGCTGCTACTGGGCACATTAAAGTGGCTGCGGTCGGTCGTTGTGTACATTTTTATACACATTAGTGGCTGTTAGGGTGGGTTTAGACAGGGTAGCTAAGTGTTTTTCAAGAACAGATCGTCCGTTTTTTTTCAGGTTGTTCAAATCCGGGCAAGTACCAATGTGACTTTTTCAATTCATAAATGTACTTTCTGAGTTTATCTTGGACATTACTGATCTCGGTGAAGGAAAAACATCGTGAGGAAACCTGGACACTGGTAGCTCATAAATAAGTCTGAAATAGCCATCCCGTCTTGAGCAGGTGTGGTGATTAGTGCTCATGTCTTCTCTGTATGAGTAGACATGAGCAATAAATGCTTCTGCCTTTGCCCTGCAATTGGACAATAAATAGGCTGGTATTATCATGTTTCTTTAGACGGCCTATTCACGCGGCTGATATTTCTACTCTATATTTACTGTTCAATAAGGTCTAATATCGTCTGTGGGCAGTTACACTCTATGGCCTGACGGATATACTCGTGAACGAAATCATTCAAAACCAAAAATATTGTTAGGTAACATTAAAAAAAATTTACCTAACAATATTGTTATGTTACCTAACAAGTGGAGCGCGCGTTAATGTCGCGCTTGACAGCTGATGACGTCTAAATAGCAAGGAGGATATCGGTTGAATAGTTATAGAGGAAAAAGAGGAGTAGGATTCTCCTGCAGTAAGACAATACTGGCTTATCGTAATTCGTAACAAAAAGTTGCTTATGTGGAGAGCAAGGAAAAAGGATTTTTTTGTGCTGACTACTTTTCGCAGCTGTTGTTGCTATGCTCATTCTGGTACCTACACATAATTTGATAATAGGGAATGATTGTATTTTTTTTTGGTTTTGGTTTGTCTCATTTTCCAACTATGTACTTGGTCCAGTACATAGGTGGAAAATGGGAAACCAGACAAAATTGCCAAAGTAATCCCAAGAGGCAAAATGATGATTTGAATGATACACAAAAAATTTATAAAAAAAACAGGTGCATTCGTCTAAATGTAATTGATAAGTATCCTTAGCGACTATCGAAGTTTTTTGGATACTTTTTAATAGTAAATTAATCACGAAGACAAAAAATAACAAACAAGTAATTGCTATGAGGTGTGGGAACGAGTCTGATGCCGAAAATATGGTAATAGAATTTTTGTCCGTTTGCTTGGATGTATGTTCCGGATTGGCGCAAAAACGGCTGAAGTGATTTTGATGAAATTTGGCACACTTTTTTTTTAGTATTGTGATTAATTCAGGTTATATCCATATGTTTTAATTCAGGTTAGAAACTATCTTATAACCTGGATTAACACGTAGGGATATAACCTGGATAAATACCCCGGTAGTAGGTTCCCGTGGAATCGTTTCCGACAACCACGCGGGCGAAGTCGCGGGCAAAAGCAAGTTATTATTAAACGTTGTAAAGTATTTTTAAACAGGCTGTATTTTGTTAAGAACCCATATACGTAATAAAAAGCTCACAGACATGGGTAGCTAGGTACCTATTGATAAAAACGCAATTTCACGAAGTAACCATTTATCAGTCGCTACAAACTGTTGGGAGCTATTGTGTGAAGAACACCTACATTTTCTTAATTAAATCGAATGTTTTCCACTAGTTCGTGGGGAAGATCAATTTGACGGATTGGTGTAGGTATACCTGTAGGTAGAAGAGAAGAGCATTGATCACGATTGCTCCTTGCTTGTTTACGATTTTGTTAAGTAGATTGATAGATAAATCATTTATTCAGTACAACACATAAGAAATAAGGCAACACACAAAATCACAATTAAATTCAAACTGTACCTAATGAACCCGTGGTTCCAAATGCTTTCAACCTTTTACCTAGTTTTTTTTGAGAGAGCAGTAGTGGCCCAGTGGTATCGACCGCGATTTACGAGTTGTAGGTCGTTAGTTCGAACCCAGACAGGTGCTTTAGTTTGCGAAAATTATTTTATGAGCACTGCTCTTAAAACGGTGAAGGAAAACATCGTGAGGAAACCGGCATGTGCTAGAACCAAAAATTCGAAGACACGTGACATCCACCAACCCGCACTGGGCTCACGTCGTAGATTACGGCCCACTCCCTCTCACAGAGAGGAGGCCTGTGCCCCAGCAGTGGGAACGTTATAGGCTGATTATTATGAGTTATTTTTTCAAGTTTCGTAATCGCAGCATCGTGTTAATAAAGCGGTTCAGTTTTAATCTTCGGCTAGCATGACATCAATATTAAAGAAATCTTCTTATTATAAGATTTTTCTATTCTTGTCCGTTATTCTCCAAAGGAACCTACTGGGCTTTGGAATGGACAATTAGCTTCATCTCTCTGACTGACCGACTCCTTGACAATTCAAAAGTGCCTGTGATTAGTTTAAATGAAATAAATGCTTTGAGTTTGAATTTGACTGCGACACATTTTTGACAAAAGATTAAACAAATACCTTTATCATAATTTTTTTTATTGTCCTTTTCTGTTCTACTAGAGGGAAGAAGCCTATTCCCAATTTTTGGTAGGTAAGTACGCTTTTCTTTCATCACCTATGAGCACTGCATAATTAAATAAATAACCACTTAGCCAGATCATTGTGTACTGCCCCTAACATTAACATTAGCAACAATACCAGACGAGCAATACATCAAAGAGAGACGGGCAATGGATCATTTGGGGCTACAACCGGCCTAATTTATGTGTTGCCCGCGTTTGCTACTGAGCAATATGGTAGTTTTAGGAATGTTGTGAAATCTGCTTATGTGGAGGAAGTGAGATGTTTAACGGATTTCCTGAAAATCATTGTAATTTTTCCAACGATAGTCTTGTATTAGATGAGAGTAAAACCTGATTTTACGATGCGATTTAATTGCCTGTATGCCACAGGCCCTCAGGCCCTCCGTGCTTCGGAAAGTACGTTAAGGGGACTACAGGACCTAAACGTGCCTAAACGCAAGTTTTATAATGCCTAAAAGAATATGATCCACTGCAGTAAACAAAATCAGAAAAATATATGATATTCTTCAGGATATATGCTAGTATGATAGTGTGTTGAAAACATAATACAACTAATTTGATACGATAGAAAAAAATCATGAATATACCTCTAAAAATTTCTTTTAACGATTAAAAATCATATTAATTTACATGCAATCATTCTGATTTTTTGTCAGATTATTCTACAAGCTACATATTAGCATAATAGTGTTTTAATTTTCCAGTCCAATCAATAGATTTTCTGTAAATCGCTAACTGCTTCATATTTTGCAATAAATTACCTGCGTCGTGTCATCGCGCTTCTCTTTCATTTCTATGCAGTCCGACAGTGACCGCGCTTTAGCTGTTGTAAGCCTCTTAAGCCGTTGGTCCCGGCTGTCATTCGTAGATCTTTGACAGTCGTTACGGGTCGTCAAAAGCCCAAAAGTCTGACAGTCTTTTTGAACCAGAAGATGATAGTAAAAAGAAAAGAAATTACTTAAAAAAGCCGTCCAAATGCATCGCGGACCACGCATGATGAAGTTTTCCGTAGATGGGTTAAATATTTCCCAAGAACAAACTTAACATTGTAGTTGAAAAACATGTTCTCCCAATTCCCATACATTCCAACTGCAAATGAAAGTTGTACGCACAATATATAAAGATTCGCCATGTTATTTTAAAACCATAGGACCATAACCATAGGTTTCCTGTAATCTATTAGTATAGAGCTATTTTCAGTATTTTTCTATTTCTACTATTTTCAAAATGTTAAATTCAAAAGTAATTTATTCAACACAGCACTTTTCGAACGTCATAATTACATAAGACAGTCGCCCAAAAATGCCCACCCTTCACCACGTCCTAGTGCTTAGCTGGGAAGTAGAAGTGGCGCAACAAACTCCCCAGCAGAAAAGTAAGCTCAGTAGTTTCGGAGATAATAGTAAATTTTCATCTATTTGCTTAAGTAACTTTAAAACTATTAATTTTAAAATTAATAAAATATATATTTGAACCCCCTTTTTTTTTTTTTTTTTTGAGGGTGGGAAATTATCATATAACTTCTCCCGCTCTGGGTGGAGCGGGAGGGCGTGTCAGACTTTTACTGACTAAAACCCACCCGTGTTCCTTCCGTTGCCTGTGTGCCGAGACCCCCACGGTACAGTTTGCAAAACTTTTTATTTTTTTCTTATTTGTCTCCCAAGTGACCCCATATTCAAAATTCATTTATTTACGTTACACGTCCGTGTTTGGGTCACAGAAATTCATATGTGTACCAAATTTCAACTTAATCGGTGCATTCGATTCGGAGTAAATTCGCAGTATTAGACAGACAGACAGACGAGCTATCTTATAAGGGTTCCATTTATCATTCAGACGTACGGAACCCTAAAAATATGAAGATAGCTAGAACTTCGGTAATATAGAACAGAATAGATCTACATTTCTACCCCAATAACGGTAAAACAATACTAAACCAATGTCTATTTGATCTAACCACAAACTGTAACAATAAATTATATTCACTAACAGATAAATAACAGTTAAAATAACAACGAAATTATCTTGTCAAAGCGTAGTAATGAATCTAACGCAATTTGGGCGCTGTAAAGGTGGGTTTAGATCGTCGGAAGGAATGGCTATCTTAAACAGCAGGATTTAAAAAAATATTAATCATAATATCGACCTTGTATTAATTGAAGGGATTAGCAGAAGTGTAAGTCCTGGTTTTGGGAATATGGATTGTCGAAACGAGGACTTAACTTTCAATATAATGGGGTGAACCTATTGGCATTGCCGGGCACAAAGCAAAACTTTGGGGTACTGAGAAATTCCTAGTTAAAAATACAATTACTCTTTGTCTAACCTGTGAATCGAATCGCAGTCCCCACGCTCAGCAATCGTGCTTGCGACCACTCGATCAATCACACTTAATATATGGCTGCTGTTAACTGGTCTGTCTGTGTTTAAAAAATCTCCTGATATTGATATTGTCAGCAAAACGAAATAAATCAAATATTCCCTTTGAAGAAAACCAGGATTTAAATAGCTCAAAAGGGGATTGTTTTCGAAATCCATGGCCACAATAGGGTACAAAGTTTAAAGCAGTAAATAAGAGCTCAGTTTAGATGTTTATGATGTGGTTCAAACAGTAATATATTAATGATAACTTCAGATGTTCGTGTATGGGGTTTATATCCGGTTTAAACTGGCTTATGTTGCCCATGAGACTCGTTATACAAATTGTGGGTCTAAAAGGGTAGTCTTAAATTATTGCCCTATAATTACCCTCATAATAATTACTTGCATGTATGTTTCTTCAGTTATATTATTAAACTATTGCCCAATAAACCGCCAAGTCTAAGCGATATACACCTTTGACCCTTTTAGCCATAATCCAATTTATTTAGCCGTTCGCCAGTGGGTCCATAGCCTAATCGTTAGCCGTATCGGTGAAAACCGTAATTATAATAAATGGGCTATTTTCCACTCGGCACCGTGGAATTATTATTTCAATTCACAAAGCTATAAATTTATTCAATAAAACACCGTTTTAGTGGGCGTAATAATGTAATTAATACGCAAATTGTTAGTAAGTCATAATTTTTGTTGCTTTAGAGCTGAATTTAAATTACGAAACTAGTTCCGCAATCTTAGAATATATAATTATTTAAAAATAGATAATTATTTAAAAATAGACAATTATTTAAAAATAGATAATTATTTAAAAATAGACAATTATTTAAAAATAGATAATTATTTCAAAATAGACAATTATTTCAAAATAGATAATTATTTGCACGTGAAACTATCAATGATACTTTCGGCTTAGAACATGATGAAAAAAGTTGGGCTAATTTCCAATTAGGTAGGTACATGTTTACTGACTTACTTGGCGTTGCTTTGTTGGTTCTAGAGAGAACAGTAGTGGCCTAGTGGTAACGGCCACGACTTACGAGTTGTAAGTCGTAGGTTCGAACCCAGTCAGGCGCTTTACTTTGTGTAAATTTTTCAAACTCAACTCAAAATCAAAGCATTTATCATCAACTTTTGAATTGTCAAGGGGTCGGCAGTCAGAAAGATGAAGCTAGTTGCCCATTCCAAAGTGTAGTAGGTTCCTTTGGAGAAGAACGGGCAAGAAACTCCATGTGAGTGGTATCCGAATTTGTGTGGGGTAGGTACTACAACTAGAAAGCGATTTTTTTTTTTACTATCCAAAACTACCAACTTTCAAAAAAATACCACAAAGTAAAAAATAACTTTAATTTTGGAAGTCGGTGCCAAAAAAAGAAAATTCTAAACCAAAGAAACCGACTTCCGAAATTAATGTTATTTTAAAATTTATAGTATTTTTTGGAAGATGCTTGTTTTTTTTTTGTAAAAAGTTTTTAGCCACAGTTTTTCAGAGAAAGAGAACAAATATTTCAATTCAATATAGACAATGGATGAATTGCATCGCCAAACTTATGAAATGTACTTATTCTCACTACCATTCAAAATACCAGCAATCCCCGCTTATTTCACTCCTAGCACCTGCATAAGCCTTAAAAACAAAACAATTACGCCATCTTGGAACTTCAAAGAGATCTCGAAAGCGAGGCTTAAACACTAAACTTTAAATAAAGACCGGTAGTGTAGGGACTTAAGAATCCTACCTGTGCCAAATCCTGTAGATGTCTGTAATGAAAGAATAACAGAACAAGCTTATACCTGGAGGATCTTGGAAGTTATGACGCAGCTGCGAAAGTACTTATAAATATGCTTCGTATTTCTTACTGCTTGCAATTTACTTGGCTTAACGCTGTGGTCTGAGAAGGGAAGTCATACACCATAATCACTCAAATTTAGATTGGCCTTTATGCTGCGGTCCCACGGCCCGCTTTCTTACAGGCCAGGGCAGGCCGGCAGATCGTGGGAACCGTCGACCTGATGAGGGCTGTGGTGGGAATGCTCGGCACAGTCCTCGAGGGCGTGACCGCGCGCCAGGCCGCGTCAAGGCACGACAGGCTGTGGGACTGCGGCTTTAGAAGGCGATTACATTAGAAATTCTATTGTGTCTCTTTAGTGACAGTTGAACTCATAACTTATTCTTATCCCGCCAAACAAGATTTCTATATTTCTTTTTGGTTTGGTTTGAAGGTTCATCGTCAAGTCAACTCAAAGCATTTATTTCAATTAAACCAATTACAGGCATTTTTGAATAGTCAAGGAGTCGGTCAGTCACAAAGATTAAGCAAGTTGGCAAAGCGTAGTCGGTTCCCATGGAGAAGAACGGGCAAGAAACTCCATGGACACTCTTTTGAATCCAAATATTGTTAAAGAAAGAAAGAAAAAAAAAGAAAGAAAAATAAGTTAATTTGTCACAGAAACACGTGCACAAAAAAAAAAAAGATGATAAACTCGAGTAAAAATAAGCAAAAGAAACAAAATAGATTTAAATACAATAACGAGCACAAAATAGAAATAGTCGGCAGCTGCTGGCACGTCATGACTGTGACCAGAAGGCTTCCACTCAGCTTGATGCTGTGCTATGGAGACCCACAGCACAGCGCTATACATTACATTTACATTTGTTATACATATAATTTGTGTATCGTTGGCGTATAGCAGTCTACAGCTGGTCATAGGCGTTTCCAATCACAAGGCATTTAACTTGATCCTTGGTGACTCCCATATAGCTAATACAAACCACCCTGCAAACAGCTTCGCTCCACCCAGAAGCCTCGAGTTTCTAGTTTGAAGGTTGACGAGATAAAACACTAATTTGACCGCATCGGTGGTCTAGTGGTAAGACCACCTGTCTCAGACCCAGAGGTCCAGGGTTCGATTTCCAGCGGGTATAAAATTTTCTGCTCGGTTTGGTTGGTGGTAGGGCTCGTTCTAAGTCCGCCTGGCTAGCTACCACCATCTTATCTAAGTCTGTCGCCATAACAACAATGTTAACAGCATCGTTGTGTTTCGGCAGTTAGAGGTAAGATAGCCAGTTCCCCTGTGGTTGACGATTCCGGGTGAAGCTCGCTTCCATCTTCGGCCAGATCATCACTTACCATCAGGTGAGATGAAGGTAAAAAAAAGGAAAAAACAATGAGAGTCTGGAGCATTCATTAGAGCCTGGATTAGTGGCAATGGCTTTCAAAGCGTTTCGTATTTCTACAACGATTTTTAACAGAATTGACATAAGCTTTTCGGTAGCTTATGTCAATTCCATACATTTTCGACTTTTCCATCACTGTTATCGCTAATAGAACGTCACTTTGACTGGATCCTCTTGTGTCAATGTCACTAGGAAATTGAAAACATCGTGAGAATACCTGGTCCTCATTGTCAAGAAACTGCTTAAACGATGAGAGCAAGTTTCGTGATTAAGGGTACACTAGTCGACGACTCGAACTCGTTGGTGTAACTAATATGCATGATAATTAATCTAATTATTTATTTATTTCGTTTTTTTTATTTAGTATTTATTTATCTATTTTTATTGATTTATTTATTTCAAACTCAAACTCAAAGCATTTATTTCAAATAAACCAATTACAGGCACTTTTGAATTGTCAAGGGGGTCGGTCAGTCAGAAAGATGAAGCTAGATGCCCATTCCAAAGCGTAGTAGGTAGGTACCTATGGAGAACAACGGGTCAGAAACTCCACGGACAGTCTTTTAAATCATGATTTATTTATTTAGTAAAAGTATACAATGATTTATAACGAAAACGAGCGCGTAAAATTTCATGAACCGACTTTTGGAGGTAGGTATAGATATTATGAAAAACTACTGAATAGATTTACTCAAAATAAAATTATTTTAATTATTGAATAAATTATCTATTCCTGTATGGTTTCTCTTTTGGCATTTTCTTACTGCATAAGTTATTTATTTACGCCCAAATACGAGTTAAAATTAGTGTTGAAATATGGAAGTTTAGACGCTCATAACTTCCAAGCAATTTTTTTTTCCTATTCTTGTTCCATACAGGGTATACTAGATAATGACAAGAAAAATCAATTATAATTTAAAGTTTTGAACGTACACCGTCAAACAGACGAGTAATCACCTTGCTACGTTTGTATGGAAGAATGACCGACTAGCCTTAACGGTCGCTCATCCTCTGCATGAGTAGAGGCTTTAACCCAGCAGTGAGACAGTAAATAGGCTGGTACTAGTACCTACTACATAAATATAAAATAAATAATCTGATTTCCAATATGCACTGAGCGTAGTAAACAAGTTTACTTCTTACAACACAACATTATTCCTACTTTTTATAAGAAGAGGCTCTGTTATGGGACAATTTCTCGGCTAAAACAAATTTCAACTCGGTAAATTAATAAAGCCAATCTATATACAGTAGGTAACTCTGCCTACCCTATAATTGGAAAAACTTGAACGATCCATCCACGTGTATATTTTTATTAAAAAAAGGAGACATCGATCAAACTTTGTAATAACGTCTCCGTTCAATGAAGTATTAAACATTAATTATTAAACTTTTCTAATGAATTTTGAATTACTTTTTCTATCAGCAGTATATTATGTCATTAGTATTGATTTTTGTCAAGCCTTGTTTACCTTGATAAACCATTTTAAAAGCAAATTCTGACGCGAAAGCTACGCCACATTTTTTTATACTTATGCCTCTTTTGTGTCTTTATAGATACAAAAGAGCAAAGCGGTCTTCATGTAGTTTCTTATCCAGGGGCTGATGTAATTTACCTCACGACTTCTTGCCATCTACTCCGATTGTTGGTGTTTTTAGTGCACTCATACACGGGTTCGGCTAATGCGGATTTAATTTGGTCAGTCCATCTCATGGGTGAGCGTCCGCGTCACTACCCCATGTTCTACGGGAAGTATTACATTGATCCTTTTAACATTTTTGACCACCTAAAAGTATACAGTCACGATCATAAATATATTAGAATGAAAACATTACGTTTAAAAAAAAATGCGTTTTTTTTTAACTATCTGGCCTTTTCTCATAGTTGGTCGCAGTAACCAAGCATCCCAACAAAATGGGTCAGATTAGCTGTGACCAAACACGCGCTAGCTGACTGTGTGAACCAAGTGTCGTAATTAACTCGTATGTATCCCGACTTAGACACGAATGTAAACTAGGGTTTTATATAATAAATACATCATTATCATTATCATTCTCGTGCGCATATCCGAAATTTATTAGTGGTCGGCGCAACATGTCTTTGTCCTCCATACTTCTATATTTGTCGTCATCTCGGTAGTCCATCCCTTTCTGGCCAGGGTTTCTAGGGTTTTATACAATAATAGCTTGAAAATACCCTTTGCTAAAATATCTTTACAAAATACCGTTTGCTAAAATATCTTTACAAAATACCGTTTGCTAAAATATCTTTACAAAATACCGTTTGTTAAAATGTCTTTACAAAATACCGTTTGCTAAAATATCTTTACAAAATACCGTTTGCTAAAATATCTTTACAAAATACCGTTTGTTAAAATGTCTTTACAAAATATTTTGAACGTAACGACCACGTTTTGGTCAGAACCGGCGAAGCTTCAAAGCGTTACTTAAAAAAAGAAATAACTCTTACCGCTTGAGTAAAACTTTACTTCGAAGACGTCCGGAAAATTAATAAGTTTGTACATTTTTATCTCCCTTTCATCAGAACATCGGTCAGTGCTGAGTTGGATGTAAGACTTTGGGGTCCGTAGTATGAAGCTAAGGGTGGGTAGCTTATATACATACACTTTAAAAATTTATCAGCGGAAGTTGACAGAAACAATTTTTTGAATGAAACTTTCAATTTTTATTAATTGACTGGCGACTCGCCCCTGCTTCGTAAGGTTTTTACGATTTGTCAAAATCTTGAGATTTCTTTACTATATATAAGTTTAATATTGGGTCCCCACCTATGAAATTGGCGTTTTTTTCTCACAAATAGAGAACCTTGTCACTTCTATGAATTTAAATATTCATCAATTGCTTGGTATTATATCGAATAATGACCATCATAGACAACTACCAATAGTAAAAAAAACCTTATTACTTATAGTTTATAAACATAAAAAATACCTTAAAAATGACTCCTCATTTTGTTAGCAGAAATGATCACTATTTGTTTTAATTTAGCCAAAACTTATTTTTGTCGCCTAATCTAGTGGCATATTACGTTATCTTAGTTTTTAAACATTAGTGCATAAAAGTTTTAAAACATTAGTGCTCATGGTTATTATATAAATTAAGAAAATGTTAGTATGAAAAAAGCAACTTCTTTAAAATTCTCCATACAAAACGCTGATTTCATAGGTGGGGACCTAATATTAATGGATTCACCTTCCAGAATAAATTCTCAAAAAAATCTGTTTCATAGTTTAGAAGAACAACGCAGTCCACAAGAAAACCGAATTTAATTTATAATAAACAAGCTAATGCCGTGCATATTTTTTTTTGTTAGGAATCATCTCGCACAAGACAACTTACCAAAGTTTCATCACAATCGGACGAAACATTTTTGAGTTTTTGCGAGACTAAACGCACGGCTATTAATTTTTATTTGAATAGATAATTTATACATAATATAAATTAAAGTCTATTAGTACCTACAGATTTTATCGAAATAAATGTTTGTCTCAGACACTAAAACAGTACTAATAAAAATAACGTTGATATGGTAAAGCAGACACCGTTTTCATCTTTTAACTTCAGAACCCTAAACCGAAAAATTACGACCTTTTAGCCACAAAACTTTCCCCGAAAAGGGGAAAAAAATACTCTTGCCCTGTAGTAGGCCGATTAAAGTTAAAGTAAGTAAAGTTAAGTCTAGTCTTAACTTAGATTAGAAATAAGGATTAATTCTTTGTTGGCGTGAACTTAGGAGGCAAGGCTATGGCCGCATAGTCCGCGTGCCTCATTTTATTACACATCTGTGTGAGGCATGAGATGTAGCGATTTGGCTTGGGAGATTATTTTGAAAGAAAAGAAAGAAAGAAAGAATAGTGTTTATTTGGACACAGTTCGTGAAACACAAAATACAAAATAAAAAAGTGAACAATAGTGTGTGCCTCACGGCTGCGCGAAAAAGTTTCATTTCAGCATTAATGCCAGACAGGTGCTGTCTGACGCTGGTTTTCTAATGAACCTATAAGTAAGGACAAGTGACGGCGAGTACAAAACAGTTTCAACATACCTAATACATAAAAAACACACACACACACACACACACATACAACACACACTCACCATTTTTGGTGTAAAATAAAGCATATTCAATCTATTCTATCTATCCATCTATGTAGGTTTAGTGAAAAAGTCTGTCATATAAAAAATATACTTTTTATTTGTAGTTGAAAAGATGGTAAAAAAGTTCCTAGTTAATAAAAGTTTTATCTGATACTTTGTTATTTAGCATGCAAAAGGTATTTTATGAATTTTATTACAAAATACTCCCAACTGCTTACGATTTATTTACTGATCACTTTTACATTTACTTTCAGATTACTTTTATTTTGCCATCAATTAGTTTCTTTTGCAGAACTATCTAAAGGAATAAAATGTGTTATCTAAAGATAGAATACTGTTATTATTTATGTCATAAAAATTACCAATATAAATGTTATATTATAGTAATTTATTGTCAATTTTTTTTTTAGACTTATTTATCGTACTTTCCACACACGTTTTATTCAACTGGTTCTAAAGGCATCATAAAATTTTAGTTTTCGTTTTACAATTAAAACTAACGATACTTTGGTTAAATTCTTTGTCATCGTAAAACCACATTGCTCAGCTGCAATTCAGTACCTACATTCAGAACGTTTCGGCATTCTTTCAAATGAATATTTCCCCGCTTATCGCCCATAACTTGCAACACTATCTATCTTAAATAAAAGAGAAGTCGCGTTCCTCACGTAGTCGGCATCGACCTCTAATTCTGCTGCTCCCTCCTACGTGAAATGGGTTGTTGCACCCGTTAACTAGTTCAGTAGTCAGCGCGACGCACTTCGGAATTCATTCGTCATATTAAATATGAGATGTCTTGAAATGCCTGGTAGATAGAAGTGAATAGTAGAATATAGTCGATAGTAAGTGGGGCAATGTCCTTTGACTTTTCTTATTTAAACGATGGCATTACTTAACCCTCTTGCTTAGTCAAGTCAGACTAAGCAAGAGGGTTAAGTAATGCCATCGTTCGGGTTCGATTTCCGCGTCAGGCTAAGTATTATATATTATTAGGTTTTCCCATTAGGAATTTCTCAGTAGCAGACCGGAGTCTGGATTTGTACCCGGTTGATGGCAATAGGCTCGCCGCTTATTGACTATAAGGGATTGAAACATAACCGCCAATATGTAGGTGTCTACAGGTACACCTCTGCCTAACCTTTTGAGGAATACCGGCGTGATATTATGTATGTGTTAACCAATCTTGAGTAATAGTTTAATTTATTTTTGTCGTCAGTATTTAACTGCTGAGAGAATCAGCACTTTTCGAACGTCAAAATTACATAAGACAGTCCCCCAAAACGCCCACCCTTCACCACTTCCTAGTGCTTTAGCTGGGAAGAAGAAGTGGCGCAACAAACACCCCAGCAGCACTGCTGTCTGTTCAGTTAGAGAAAAAATTTTGATTCTTGATTCTATACAATAGTATGCAAAATAATTTACATATAATTACAATAATTTACATATTTTACATGTATGGGACTTGCACCCATTAAAAACTCTCTGAATGCTACAACAATCCTCAGGCCGTGTTCTCGGCGGCAGCGGGCAGCAGGGTGGCGGCGACAGCGGTGCGAGAGCGGCGCGATCAAATAAATTATTTTTAGAACTGTTCTCGATGTCAGCGGCGGCGGCGCAGGAAGCGGAACACTTCCATATAAAACTATGCATTTGAACGCGCCGCTGCCGCCACCGCCCCGCTGCCCGCTTCTGCCGAAAATACGGCCTTAAAATAGACAAGTTCCTGAAAGTTGGCTCATCTTATCAACACGAAAATTTTACAATAGTTTAAGTATTGGTAGTATTACCTAATCAGGAAGGAATTGGCAGCCCATAGTAGCCGAGTAGTAGCAGAGTAGCCGAGGCCAACGTAGACAGCTTCGCTGCAGTCATACACAAGCGTTGCACTTCTGTCCTAACGCGCATGCGTGCTAGTACCAGCAGCATCCTGAGTGTTTTTGCGGACCGGTGCGCGGTGGCATTCTCCGATGCTTGAGAGCTGAATACGACTGCACGCAGTCAAGTTAACACGGGCACGGGTATCGGAGTTTCCGGTAGTGTTGTTTTGTATTTAGTTTTTAAAGTGTCTTGTCATTACTAACTTTAATTTCTTATAAGCATTTCTTTGTTACTAACAACTTTAATTATGGATGTCTGTGAAAATCCGAATTAAATTAATATAATAATAGTACGCTGGATTTACTTAAATTTATTTCCTGGCCGCCGAGAGAATGCGTTCCTGCCACCTGTCAGTAAATTGGACACGACTACGAAATAATGAAGTGTACATTCCTAAAACACGTATTATTTTCTACTCAGCGCTTGCAGTCCTTACACAGTTATTTCATAGCACAGTGTCGATGTTATAAGGTTGATCTCAGAAGCAAAATAACTGTATATATCTGACAGGTGTTAAGAACGCATTTTGAACATTGTTATCAGAATAAATACAGTCGTTCAGGCTATTTTAGTTCAGAATGCCTGCAAAGTAAGTATTCTCACATCACATATCAATAAATAAACAAATAATCCTTTAACTCCTCCATTCTCCCCGGGGTTGGAGACCCCCTTATCAGCAATTGAACAATTTATTCCAAATTAGAAGGGCCAACACAAACTGATTAAAGCTTTATCTCACGCCGGCCGGGTGTCAGTAACGCAATTACCCCGTACGGAGGTAATTACCCTAGTTTTGTTACCCTTTTTGTTACCTATAAATAGGGAATCAAACTTTTTATTCGTTGTGATTGGTTTACTGAAGTTTATGTTGCTACTGTTATTAATTAGTTAGTTGTTTTGATACCGTATTTTGGTACACTCATTACTATATAAAGATAACTTTTTATTAATGGACAACATAACATGAATATCAAGGGCAGTAATAATAGACTATCAAAAGGTTTTCGTTTCATATCCTGCGTTCGCTATTTAGTTTACCCGGTCAAGCCCTGGGTGACCCTCAAGCACGTCAATTAGCACGTTAATTAGTTGTTTATCAGGCCTTTAACGGTTAAAAAAATGTAAACAAATATGAGTTTTTGGAAAAAATACTTTAAAACTCGCACATAAAGTTCAGTTTGCAACACAATTTTTAAAGTGTGGTGGCCTTTTCGATAGTATATTTTCCGAGTCTTTTTGAAATTTACACGAATATAACGTTAATACGATTTGTTGGCGTGTGAGATGAGTGCAATAAGGCGGTAATTGCTGCTTATCTTAATGGAGCCCTTTTTATGCAACGGAGTAAAAACTGTATGAGTCCAATCAGATATTGGTTTAAATCAATGGGAAACAAGTTTTTGAATATGGAATAGATGGATGTACGATCGGGGCATAAACTAAGGAGCTCTGCACTAATCGCAGTGAGGTGTAACGCGGGTTACCCGGTGTGGAACCTCCTTAGAGATGATTGAACTAGGCTATGCTTTGTATATCACATGGGCTTAAGATCGTTGTTAGTTGTATTGTTAATAGACTAACAGATAGATTACATATATATAATGCAAAGGTACCGTTCGTTCGTATAATTTTGGTAGGTTCATACTACTCATTCGAATGATCTTAACCGTTAAAGGCCTGATAAACAACTAATTAACGTGCTAATTGACGTGCTTGAGGGTCACCCAGGGCTTGACCGGTTAAGTTAAATGATACAGTTATCCAGTGTCGTAACCATAGATATAATACCTATACGTTTAATAAATACATTTATGGTCGTAACACAGAGTAGATTACGCAATGTAAATTATCTTTGGTCCTTGGTCCTGCCATCAAGCAATAGATAAAACAATTCGAACTTCTACTGCTTGAATACGAGGCTTTTGGCTGTGTGTATTTTATGTATTTTTTTTGTAATGGGCGTTTTGTTTGTGCAGAATAAAAAAAACACATTCATTTTTTGTTTTCCTACCCAGTAATTCTATGATAAATCGAGCTGTAGAAAGAGACTGTTACACAGATGAGTGGCAAACACGACGACGTCTTATGTACCGAATTTTTGAAACGAAGTTCTTCAACGCAGCTTGCGGTACGAGTTGACTGGTAGAAATTGTCTCGTAATGAAAAACCGTTATGCCCGAAAGAATTAGTTTCAAGTGTCAAAAGTTTTTTTTTAATACTTTAGTTTTTTTTGACGTGACAACGTCTTAAATTAGGTTGCGGCTCGGAGTCACTCATGAAAAAGTGTAACGCCCGCTCACGTCTGTTACGATGAGTCACCGCCGATAAAAAGACGTTGTCACGAAAAATCTTCGCCCGTAAAACCGACTTTACAGGCAACCATTTTTTTTTTTTGACGTGACAACGTCTTAAATTAGGTTGCGGCTCGGAGTCACTCATGAAAAAGTGTAACGCCCGCTCACGTCTGTTACGATGAGTCACCGCCGATAAAAAGACGTTGTCACGTAAAATCTTCGCCCGTAAAACCGACTTTACAGGCAACCATTTTTTTTGTTTTTTTTTTAATACAGAGCCATCTAGTATAAGTTTACTAGATGGCTCTGTGTTAAAAAACAATAACGTTTGACACTTGAAACTTGATACTAGATGATAGATAAATGATATACAGGGCGATATATAACATACAGGCCATATCATCTTTCACACAGTCCATACTGTGTGAAAGATGATATACCGATATGACGACTAATTTTATTTTATTTTATTCAAACGGAACAACAAACAGCTACAATATAAAACATAGAAACAATAAATTAATTAAAAAATATAGACAATATTGCAGCCCACAACGCTGTTCACAGATTAGCAACAGGATACAAATGGTGAATATAATCGCTAGGGTTACATATACATTTTTGTAAATTTTTTCTTAACTAACGTGTCTAATATAAATCCATATAAATCTTAAGAAATTGTGCACAAAAAAAGAGGAAGGAAATATTGTGTTCAAGAAAGCACCTTAATTATAAGAATTTTGAACGTATAGGGAGCACAAACAAAAATGTCTATATGCTCAAAAGCCCCATTGTAGGAATCGACCATTCTGCGAACAGGCGAACGCAAGCCAGAATTGGACTTGCATTAATAGAGGAGTATATAAGAAAGGGACATGTTGCGCCGACCACTAATAAATTGCGATAAGGGCAATGATGATGCTCCAGCGAAAGAAAGTTCGTTTCGACAAGGGTGCTAAAATGAAATCATGAAAAATATTTTTTTTTTTGGGAACCTCTTACACGTAAAGTGGATACTTGTGGTTTTTTTTCACATCTATTCCATGGTGTGGTATCGTTGGAAAGGTCGTTCAAAAATATTATGAGTTTGTGAAAACCATTTTTGGATTCAGGGATCCGTTTGCGAAATATTAAGCTTTTAAGTGCAAATTTTTGTTAGTCATGCATCCCCAGCCAGCTAAATGGTTGGTTTTGGAAATGTTAAAAAATTCACGGCATTCGTATATATATAAGGATTTAAAAGGAAAACTATCACAGCTAAGTTAACGAGTAACAATCGACCGACTTTCATTTGCTGTTGCAAAAACATGTTGTCCTATACATTCCATATGGGAGAAAATGTTTTTCAACTACAATTTTAAGTTTGTTCTTAGTATAAATTCATCCCAACTACGGAACCCTTCATTGTGCGTGGTTCGACATGCACTTGGCCGGTTTTATTCTTTTATTAATTTGCGATACTTAATTTGCTACAATACAGCTACGAGTACCTATTGTAGGTATTAGAGTTTTAATTGATATTTTACCAAAAATTGGATTTAAGCTAGTATAGAAGGGGGAATGACAGCTTAAATCTTTACCAACTTTGTTGCGCCCGAAATCTAGGATGATCTATGTTCGCAATATGTAATGCAATAAACATATTGAACATTGAGTATTGGTGTATGTATCGAGAAAACGAATTTATCTTTCCAATTCTCTACTAAACCTATCAAATACGGAACGAATGCAGATAAACACAATTGCTACTTATTGAATAAATTGCCTCCAAGTTAATAAGGGTATGTTTATTTCAGGTAACATTTTTCCTACTCTACCCTACTTGGAGGCCCGACCTCTATGCCAGGAGGCCTTCGATCCCTATTCTTGGGGGCCTCGGGCCAAATTGATCGCGTAAGGATACAGGTAAGCAGAGAAGTTAATTGAATGCTAGTCATCAGTAAAGTGTATCTTGTACTACGTAAAGTAAATACTCATACATTTCGATGTAAAAAAGTATGTTTTCTCGTTCCTATGCGCAGTGGAGAAGTGAAGAGTTTGTGGGTCATGGAGTAGACAATGGTGTAGATCTGCTGCCAGTCGATTCTGTAAAAATATCATCGTGAAACTTAGGTGAAGTGAGCGTGAAGTGAGCTGTCAATAGTGTTAATTCCTAGCATCCTGCCAGTCGATTTGTGACAGTGACAGCTCACTTCACGCTCACTTCACCTAAGTTTCACGTTGATATTTTTACAGAATCGACTCTCTTCACGCTCACTTCACCTAAGTTTCACTTCACGCTCACTTCACCTAAGTTTCACGTTGATATTTTTACAGAATGGACCGACTGTTCTTTTCGGTATCTATCTGACAGGCAGAAATGAGAGTATTCGAAGTCAGAGTCATTGATAATACTAAACAAATAAGTAGAATCTTCTTGACTTTGTACTACAAAGAGCTGCACTTACTAAAAGTGGCAACAAAATTGCACAATTCACAGCAATTTTGGCTTCGCAGTAAATTGATTTAGTCCATTCACACTAATTTTATATGATTTTGCATCACTGTCTAAATCATAGTGATCTCAGCTAAATACCAGTATTTAAATGGAGCGAGTAACTGAGTAATACGATACCCCTTGGTAAGACTGGTTGTCACACTTACGGGCTTCTGACGACCCGTAACAACTGTCGAAGATCCACGGCTGGCAGCCGGAACCAACGGCTTAACGTGCTTTGTGTGGCACGGGGGACGCTCGGTATGTAAAGATGGTCACCCATCTACAGACTCAACCCCGGCAAGCGTAGCGTGATCTTTATTTTCGTTAGAATAATAAACGTTTGTATTAAGTTGCTGTCATTGACAAAGTCTGTCAAAATCATAGTGATCTTTATTTTTGTTACAATAAGGTTGCTGTTGGATTGCTGCTATCAGAGGGATAATAACTGTTAAAGGACTGTAGTGTTGCCGACACGTCATAGTTAATCACAATTGTCAAGAATATGCAAATTAGTTGTCCTGTTATATCTTTAAACTGAGTAAAATTATCGTTTTTTTGGAACGAAATTCTTTATCCTACGCTAAAATTCTGCACGTGCTAAGTGTAATATTTTTACCGTCACAACACTATTGTTACTTAACAAAAGTCAAAATATTACAGTTTTAAGGGATCCGTACCTCAAAAGGAAAAAAACGGAACCCTTATAGGATCATTCGTGTGTCTGGCTGGCTGGTTGTCTGTCTGTCTGTCTGGCCGTCTGTCACAGTCAATTTACACCGAATCTACTGGAGCAATTGAATTGAAATTTGGTACACATATTATGTATTTCTTTGACCCAAACACAGACGTGTTACGTAAATAAACAAATTTTGAATATGGAGGCAAATAAGAAAAAAGCAAACTGTACCGTGGGATGCTTATCAAATTCAAGGGCTTATTGCGACGATCTCAATTTTTTTTTTCATAATTTTATTATGAATACTTTTAAGATATTTAAGAAAATCTATGAAAATTGACCATCTCCGAAAATGACGAAAAAAAAAAGGAAAAAAATACAGAGTATGGTTCTTTACTCATAGATAACAGGAAAATGTATAAGAAGTCTATGGGCCTAAAATAACATGGTAATGTCTCATAGTATGGTTATGGTAATGGTACATATCTCAATATTGTGCGTACAAACTAACAATTGCCGTTGGAATGTATGGGAGAACATGTTTTTCAACTACAATGTTAAGTTTGTTCTTGGCATAAATTCATCCCAACTACGGAACCCTTCATTGTGCGTAGTCCGACACGCACTTGGTCGGTTTTTTCGATCTAGCTCTCATTCGCCAAGTGTGCAAAAGCGAAAAGAAATTCGTTTCGTTTCATCCCACGACACTTCTCCGCTTTTATAATTAAGGTACCGGGTAAAATTCTAATTTACTTACTTGTGTTGTCATTTTGTTTACTTTGAACTACAAAGCCTTGTCATCCAATTCCTCTGTCTACGCGGCTTACGTACATACAAGTATACTATCCATTACTCATAATGAACTGTTCTTCCTTACTTTAACCGTCATTAGTGCTTCTTATCTCTTCATAATTAACGATAAAAGACAGACATGCCTATACATCTCGGCTAAAGTAAATATAATTAACGCAAACCGTATTGTTTCCGACGGTTTAGAAGGTCGCCACAATACAGATTAAAAACAGAATTCCAATAAAAAAAATAAAAAAAATGGCTTATAATATTTTTATTAAATTCCGAAGGAATATAGAAACAAATCATTAAACCTGACTGCACGTAACATGTTCAAAATTAACTAGCATAACGTTTACAATGCCGCCCGTGGGCATGTGACCGCCCGTATTTTTCTGAATATTCATGAAAAATTATCGAAAATTAACTCAAACTCAAACTCAAAGCATTTATTTCAATTAAACCATTACAGGCACTTTTGAATTGTCAAGGGGTCGGTCAGTCAGAAAGATGAAGCTAGTTGCCCATTCCAAAGTGTATTAGGTTCCTATGGAGAAGAACGGGCAAGAAATTCCACGGACACTCTTTTAAATCAAAATATTCTTACAAAATTAAATTTCATATATTTCATGTTATTCAATTTTTTTTCAAAGTCAATAAATAGCCCTTGTAAGGCACTTTTGAACGTCGAAATTTACAAAAAATTGAATTGTCTCTAGTCACCCCTTCCAAAAGGTAATTTTCGTATGGACAAGAATGGACAAGAAACTACACCGTTACTCTTTTAAAACGTTTTACAACATTTTGTATAAGTACATTAGTTATGTATGTGAAGACGATGCAGCTAGAAAAAATTACTATACCACCATAGGTACAAAGAATTAAAAATGAAGCAACGACAGATAAATTAATTACTTATGTGATAGATAAATGGTGCTCACATATTTACAAACATTTTAAAATTAGACGATTTTCCAAAGATTTTACAATTATAAGTCAGTGTGTGAGGAAGTAATCACAGAATGTAAAATCACTGTCATATAACAAAAATTAAAAAAACTTAAATTAGCAACCAGTTTGATTTTGTCTAGATTTGAGATTATCCTATGGAGCAGGACCAGCATGTTTCCAAGCATTCTTATCTTTTTAAATCATAGGGGGATTTCATGGACTTATTTTTTTAAAATAAATAATACGATAAAATAACTCATAAGCTTTTATAAATAATAAACAGAATCCAAATCGAGCCAAATAATAGAAGATATCACAAACGCTACACGAAAAAATATATAACATGAAAAATATTAAAGATAAACCCCCTTTAAGCTTCGTGCAGACCAGCGCGACGCGACGCCGCGACGCGACTCGAACAATACAATTCTAAGAAAACTTGACGGTATAACAATAACCGGTGTCGCGTAGCGCTGAGTTGTCGCGCTGGTCTGCACGAAGCTTTAAAGTTATTTTTTATGAATATTTACATTGTTTATAAATACGGGCAGTGACATGCCCCTGGGCGGTATTGTTTAGTTGGTGACATCACATCTGAGATTGAACTAAAATAACTGCCACCAACTGCAACAAACTGCAAGAAACTGCAACAGACTTTGCAGTCGCGCATTCGGGTAAAACAGCGCAAAAAACTCTTCAGCAACCCTACTATTTTTATACCGGTCCATTTTTTCAAAACAAAGTAAACTTGGTAACGGTACCAATTGAATATTCTTTCAATGCTCTTAAAATTTACAAGAACTTAAAAAAAGTAGACAAAAAGCAAGCAAGATCATAATGAGCTGCAAGCCTTAAAAATGTCCATCCTACGGAATCCTGGCAACTTTTACGACAGTCGAAATGAATATTAGTTGCTATACACCCTATAAAACTTCTGTATCATTACTATTTAGTGCTCACATCCCCACTATCAGTATTAAATTGAAGTGAAATGCTGATACCGTTATAACGTATTGAGTATCACAAGCTGAAAGAGTGCCGATATGCCTGTGATAACAGGAGTATCCCAAACGTGTGTGATATCGTTGTATAGGTACTAATAGGTTCTGTAGCCTAATGTACGTTAGGACCAATTTATTTTTGGTCCTTTGAGCCTAACACGGCTTAATGAAGACGTTTATATTCACTAATGATGGCGCGTTGTATCGTTATAATGTGTAAGCTTGTGTCTGGATTTTTTAATTTAAATTAAATCCTTTAGTAGTTTGGAATTAATTTAAGTAAAAAAGACCAACGAAACGATGGATGGACTGTGTGGAAGATGAGATGCCTAGAAAGGGATGAGAGAGACAAGACTACCGAGATGTCACTAATAGAAAAGTATGGAAGAAAAAGATGTTGCGCCAACCCCAAATTAATTGGGATAAATCTTCTTCTTTTCGTGACGTTAGTGACTAACTTGGTATCAGAGTTTAAAAGCCATCCATGGGCCTCTGACTTGGCCTCACATGCCATCGAGAAATATCTCTCAGGCATGCCAGTTTCTCACGATGGTTTCCTTCACCGTTTTTGATGCAAGTGACCATTATACAATACGCACATGAATCCGAAAAGTACTAATCTACGGTGAAAATGTTATGCAGCTAACATGAGAATTCACAGCAGATTTGGATCTTAATTTTTTATTTATTGTGATTGACTGACCACGATTGACCGAAGAACAGTCAATCAAATCATTTGACGTGGATTTTGACAACAAATCAAAACTGCCTGTACTTTCATAGCCAGGGGGGTTAGTCGTAACAGACAATATCAAAATATTCGATTTACAATACATACAATCATAACATTACGCTTATATCCTCGAAAAGTAAGGCAGAGGTGTACCTATAGTCCACCCACATTTCGCCAGTTATGTTTAAGTCCCACGTAATAGGGGGGCGAGCCTATTACCGGGCGCAATTCAGACTCCGGGCTGCTGCTAAGAAATTATTCATGGAAATCTCAATAACAAACTCAGGACCAGACCTGCGAAAGGAGAAATGAGAAAGAAATGTAGACAAAGGTGTGTGAGAACAAAAAGAGAAAAATATAAATTTGCAAAGTATTATACTAAAAATATCAAAATATACCTACACGTTTAAAGCAATAAATTAACATATACTTAAATAAATACATACAGCTTAAATATATAAACATACTTATTATAGGTATATAAATACTCACATATTCTTATTATCTTTTGTTAGGTATACCTTTCAGCTTACGTCAAAGTTAGGCTTGCACAGTACTAACTAATAGGCAATGCAAACAATGCCATATACCATTCTTGACAAATATTTATTTCATTAAACAATAGAAACCTGTGATTATTTTATCACTTTTGTGACAAATTAGAGTACCTAATGGTAAAATCACCTCTAAATTACACTACGGTGTAACCGATGCCCCAATTTAATGTATTTTCGCGAAAGCTCGCGTCGAACAGTTGGTATTAAATGATGTGAGAAAAATTATCGCTCTCTCTTTCTAACCTATTGCTCTCACTCTACCGATACACTTATGTGCGACGATGCTTCAGTCGAGTTTTAAATTGTTCCCGTAAAACAGAAAGTGTGATTTTAGGATCGATATTACGCGCTATGACTTTTTCTTGGATTGAAATTTTAGCTGGGTCAGTAATGTATGGCTTTTAGAGGAGAATGTGCTTTGAATGTAATATATGGGTGGTACAGTCCACCTTTTCCATTTTGGCCTGAACTTGCTTCAAGTCCGACAATCGTAGGTATTTAGATAAGTAGGTATGCTTCTGATTATGTTGCGGCATCTACATCGCCACGCACGAACTACGAATCACAACGTCATGCAAGATACTGCATCGCGCAAGCAAAGTTTATTATATGCTCCACCGGTCGACGTCAACACGTCAACGCCGGCTGTCGCTGAAAACCAGCGCTGGGGGTTTGTTTCGTATAGGGTCGCAGCATTATGCTGATGGCCGTTTTGCGTGGATGTGACGCATACTTTCCCCCAACTTGTTGTTTTTCTTTCCGTCATGGTTACGGCAAATATACGTATTTTCATTGTTTCTTCTGTCATGACGAATAACAACCGACGTTCGCTTACTCAATAAAAATAATAGTCAATTTCAAAACATACAATAGCTTATCTACTAAAACACAACTCAGTTTACATTAAAGTGTATCAAATGTCCAACAGTTAGGGGCAATTTATGATACTAGGTTTAAACACTATAATTATTAGTTCTCGAACATTTGATACCGATACTATAACGAGATATTTAGCCTCGATTTGCGATATAATGCTGATCGTTCGGACGTCGATACTGTATCGATTGTCAATTTGTGAGCTAAGCTATTAAAAGATTGGATTTCAGTTTCAGTTTTATCATATTTTGACACTCTGGTTTGAATACTTATAGCAGTTTTGATAGAGAGTATTGACCATTATTATGAGAACTTATGAGTGAGGTTTCTTGAAAAATATCACGCCTGTAATACCCGAAGACTTTGGCAGAGGTTGACCAAGAGGTGCATCCAAATTTCTCCAGCTAAATTTAAGTCCCTTGTAATAGGGGGCGAGCTTATTGCCATTAACCGGGCACAAATCCAGACTCCGGGCTGCTACTGAGAAATTCCTTATGGGAAAACACAATATCACATTCCTCGACTTGGGTATCCAACCCAGGACCTGATGTTCAGCAGTAGCGCTCGCAACCACTAGACTAAGAGGCAGTCAGTGTTAGTGAGATTTCTATTAGGATGTTGGCCCAACATTTCCATTGTTGGGGGAGGCCTATGTCCAGCAGTGGACATCTTTCAGCTGAAATGATGATGATGATGATTTGTCTAGCTCATCTAAAAAGTACCATCGCCTCGAGAAGAAGAAGACCAAACACTTACTGGGAATTTCTTAAATTCCCAGTAAGTGTTTGGTCATAGTGTAATAGACCTCTCCTTCTGGGTATACCGCATGACTTTTTTTACCGTCTCGAAAAAAATAGGGTATAATAGGTGAACGGAGTAGAAGCCTATGGCATAGAAATTTTAATGTTTTAATTTTTTTCAATAACCTAGAATGAAATTGATTTATCGATAAATACCAAGCATATAAAGTGAACTTTTCATTCCAGAACATTAAAAATAGAAAATAAAAAAGAACCCTACCCTCATACGCACCCTACTAGATGCGCGGAATTTATCATGATGTATGATGGATAGTTTTCATGTTTTTTTAAGGATATTTGGAACTTTTTTTTTTTTTTTTTTTTATTGAAAAAAATTAAAACATTAAAATTTCTATGCCATAGGCTTCTACTCCGTTCACCTATTATACCCTATTTTTTTCGAGACGGTAACAAAAGTCATGCGGTATAGGCATGCCGTTATATTTTTGATCAGTTTATTGCTCTCAAAACGGTGAAGGAAAACATCGTGAAGAAACCGGCATGTCCTAGAACCAAAAATTCGAAGACATGTGACATCTACCAACCCGCACTGGGCCCGCGTGGTGGATTACGGCCCACTCCCTCTCACAGAGAGGAGGCCAGTGTCCCAGCAGTGGGAACATTATAGGCTGTATATGCTTATGCTTATTTTAAAGAGCCACAATTGACTTTCTGAAAGATAGTCGCTGTTTAATCCTTTTAATAATATCACGACAAATTAATTTGCCGTCAGCGAAAAAACCCGCAATCCAGGGCTTTATAATAAAAAGTAAACAACTTAAAAAAGAAGCTGTGGTGAAAAGAGCTGCCCGTACCTCTATTTGGGCAAGTCGGGTAATTTAATAACGTACCCTAGTACCCCTGATAAGGGCTATCGATTTGCAATATTTACCCCCAAATGGGTAGACTGGTCATAGATTAAGTATTAGGAGTTGAAGATGAGACTGTTCATTATGCTGGGGCTACATTGTCGCGTTATCGCGAAATGTACTTCGCGCGCTCTCTCTGCTCAGCGAGACATCGAGCGGTATGCGAGAGAGAGCGCGCCAAGTTTACTTCACGATAATGCGACAATGTAGCCCCAGCATTACAGATTTTGGAAGGTTTTTCTATAGATTTTATTGTGCTACGGCTACATTGCCGCGATAACTCAAATTACACTTCGTGCGCTTTTCCTCGCACAGCGCTCGACGTCTCGCAGTACGACAGAGTAGCATTAGAAATTGTGTCTTCGTAGATAAGGATGAACTTCTTTTCAATTAGGTTACACTAGACTTTGTAGGGTTGCACACCATTGCAGTATATTCGTGCTGATAAAAAAATTAAGTCAAATCATTTTATGCTGCGGTAGAAAAAAAGGATTTTTTTATAAAAGCCAGATTGATTGCTCAAAACCTTATTAAAATACCATACGAAAATAATCGTCTATTTATTCAAACTTAACACGCTAATCTGCTGTCACACACATTTTTGAAGTTAGAGTCACTTTAGAAAAACCTCCACTGACAACCATCACTTTAAGGGCACCTATTAGTCTGACGCATCCTATGCAGTGAGTCTCGCTTCCAACGTTACTTGACTTACTGTCATAAACTTTTCCACGGGACGAGTCAATCTCGAGAAATTTGTACCGACGCGAAGACATACATCATTCTACCTATCTGAACACTCTGTCTTATCTACAACAATTAACTTCTCTACACCAGAGTCTGTTACCAAAATGCAGATTATTGGTCGCCAACCTTTGGTCCTTCACCCACTTTCATTTTATTATCGCGCGACCATAGCTCCGCAAAGGTCGTTAGTTCGTACCCGGGAGTAATGTTTTTCAATTATGCATGCAATTCTGAACTGTCATTAGACTTGATGAGGGGTTGGGGAAGTGATAATTTTAAATAGGATGGTGATTAGTTTATGGAGCCTCCACGAGTAGGAACACTGGTTATGTTGAAACGTCTAGCGCGTTTTGGACAGTCAGTCCTGCCACTAAAACACAGTAAAAAAAAACCGTGAAATTTTTGGCGGCTCTTCTCCATAGGAATCGACCAATTGGAACCGTGCAACCAGCTTCTGAAGTTTCATAACTGCCCATGTAGGTTTTTGTGAATATTTTGAATTTGAATGATTTTTTTAATTACATAACAAATAATAACGTAATCACATACATACGGTAGAAGAAAATTAGGGGTCTTGGTATTTCTTGTTACATTTGCTAGAAATCATAATGATAAAGTCATTTTTAGGATAGATAACGTCAATGTACAATATATGTATAATGAAAGGTTGTCGACTTTGAAACAGATCGACAGTTTTCCTGTTCAGTTTTTTTACAAGCTTTTGTGTTTGTTGAGGTCGACTTCCAGTCTAGGAAAGGCGCCTGCATTTTTCGAAAATATTTATACCAGTCTAGTATACGAAATCTAAAAGTATTTTTAGCATCACCTGCCTTCTGATTCGTAGAAAAAGTGCCAATAAATAGCTTAGTTTTTTTATTATTATCATTTTAGTAGTTATTAAAACCACAAACAAGTTATAATTTAGCCAATAAACGCTTTATCGACACAATTAAAACAAGCATAACATATATAGTCACATTAAAACTTCCCCGGTAGTCCCAGCGGAATGTCGCGGGACATAACAACAGTCGGTGTTATGCAATCTTGTCCGATAGTTATATATTTTTCGTATCTACAAATAGGTCACTTCTTCCTCTTATGAAATCTTTCGCTATTGGCTGGAAGCGGCACAAAAGACGACCCTTTAGATACTTTTATCGTAAGTTTTTTGTTTTTTTTTTCAAATGTGTTTATGGTATTCTTCTGCATGGTCTGATTCATCATCTACGGATGGTTTTCAGTTAACTTATAGCAGTTAATGAATTCATTCAAATTCTGTTCAACTTTATTGAATTCAAAAATATTGTAAGTTTGATTATATGAAAAATAATACTACATATTAAAGGAACAAACTGAATCTCATGTAGGTGTATTAAATAAAAAGACGTAGGTACTCCGCCAAACTAATATTACTCAAATTAATTAATAATTTGTAGTAGTAACACCTATCTCATATAGACACTTAGATGAAGAGGATGATGTTATATTGCCTATTCAGACTGTGAAACAGTACCCTTAGCTTTAGGTTAGAACTCAAACGATCATGTTGTTATAATCACTATTCACTATGTATTATAAAACAAAGCCCCCGCCGCTTTTGTCTGTTTCAACGCGATAATAAACTTAAAAACTACCGAATTTTCATACGGATTTCACGAATGGACGGAGTGATTCATGAGGAAGGTTTAGATGTATCACTCATTAAATTTATGTGTAAGTTGGCTGAAATATGACGACGATGGCAGGAACGAAGTTCACAGGATTGAGGTTATACAACCGGTTTATCAGTGGCCTCGCAAATCATGAAAACGACAACTATGACCAAAAATTTGCAATCTTTTGGTGGCGCCATCTTGATTTTTGATTTTGACTCCAGTTTTGCATTCAGCAGCCTCGAAAACCATAAAAATGATATCCGAGTCGAAAGTAAAAAAAAAGAAAAAAAAAAAAAAAAACCTTTTTTCCTGAAAATTGCCATACGAATAGGCTCTCAATACGATACTTAACAACACTCTCGCGGATCGGACAGGGTTTTTTTTACATGATATATAGTTATGCTCTCCTATCTGCAGGAAGCCGGGGCGGGTTGCTAGTGATCAATATAAAATGGTAGGAATTGCCTCGCCTTGTGTGGCGAAGTCATAAAATGTATAACGAGCGTCAGAAAGGACATAAAATTAGACACACGGATGTCATGCATTTAAACACGGTTTACTGAAGATCTTCGCACTCGATGGTCGTAATAATATAAATACATGCATAGCTAACGTCATTATTAGTCAAACCACGAAACGAGGATATCTCAGCCTCCGAGCATACTTAAGAACTGATCCTTAGTAAGTTGTAATATCTCCCTGCCCTCACATACCTATTAACACAGTTATTTGAAAATATTGTAAAAGCCAATTATTTTTAAAAGAGTAACTGTGGAATTTCTTGCCGGCTCTTCTCCATACGAAACGACCAATTGGAACCGTGCACCTAGCTTCTATGTCATTCATTGGCCATGTAGGTTTATGTGAAATAAAATATTTTGAATTGAATTTGAATTGAATAGAGAGGTTGAAAGAGAGTAGGGAGGTCGTGCAGTGGGACCGGTGTCCCACTGCACGGCCTCCCTACTCTCTTTCAACCTCTTTTAATAAAAATAATAAATATTTTAAAAGGTTTTATTGATTAAAATAATATATGTTACTGGCATCTAATGTAATCTGACTTAAGAAAGTGCAACCAGTATTCAAATTTTAAGAAATCGTCCTGCAAATTCAATTTCTGCTTGAGTAACACAAAAACTAAATATATTTTTAGATTTTTATCGCAACTTACTGTATATATTTTGTGCTTGTATAACAGTACTACTGGCGCCACTAGACTTGTACTACTACCTATCTAACTGCCAAAGCCAGTAACTATCTCCCAAAGGTCCTATAACACTACTGAACTAACAATAGTCAAGTTAATCTGCACTCTAACAGCCACTGTAGCGAAGTAAGCGAGTACTCGAAAACAATGGTTTAACCTCTGCTGGTGACGTTTTTCGCTAAGACAATGGAAATCGGTGTCTCATTGTGGTTATAAAGTATACCTTTGATCCGCAAACTGTAGTTAAGATTTTTGGTCCTTTGATCCTAAAAGATTTTATTTTTGGACTTTCAGTTATGTTTTTAAAGAATGGTTGTTGTCTGAAAGCTTAAAAAGGGATGTGATTAATGTTGATTAAAGATGAATCCACGAGTAACGATACTTATGTCTGAGTGCAGTCGGTCTATGAAAGCATCGACGATACTAAGAACCTTGTCATATTATTATTATAATATGACAAGCATAATATATGGTGAGATGACATAAGTAAGTAACCGCGTCAAATATGTAATTCATAAAGTTACAAGTGTCATCAACATCAATTGACAAAGTATAGGTGTACGAGGACCTTTTGGCGCATGGCTGAAATCTGAACTAATGCCGCCATCTTGTTTTTACGGTTCCGTATCTCAAAAGGAAAAAACGGAACCCTTATAGGATCACTTCGGTGTCCGTCTGTCTTTCTGTCTGGCTGTCTGTCAGTCTGTGAAGATCCTTTTTCTCAGGAACGCGTTTAGGTATCAAGTTGAAATTAATATCAAATACGTACGTCTACGGTCCCTTGGATCTCTAAAAAAAATTAAGCTTCTAAATCAACGTAATAAAAAATACGGCCATTTATGCGACAATTTTTGATACTCGCAAATAAATCAAAACCTATAGGGGACTTCCCGTTGACCTAGAATCATGAAATTTGGCAAGAAGCAAGGTCTTAAGCTCTAATCTTAAGGGGTTAAGCTTCAATGTGATAAAATCCAGAAAGAATTCCATGGTCCATATTAGGCATTCTGCAAGGCGGTGCCCAGGATGCACACATGTAGGTTTTTAAAATTTACCCCAACTCGAGGTCATCTGAAGCAGTCTAACTGGAGGTCAAACCCATATTAGACCACGGACATCAAAACATAAACACGAACTTTTATTTGGTATTTAATTTGCTGGAACTTTTGTACGAAAACAAGTGAACAAAGAGACAGAGAGTGACAAAGTTAGACATGTTGAAAATATATAAAATTGTGCAATTTCAACAATATGGTGGTTGCAAAATGATGTTTGTTTTTCATTTTGAAGTTATTGTTTATATTGGGAGCTGGTTAAAGACAGAATGTAGAAATTTCGTTTTAGTTGCAGATTCTCCTTTTGCATAATTATCTCTCTATTCCTGACTGTTAATGAGATCGGCCTTCCACAACCATCCCCTCTGCTTCGTCCTTTGAATGTTTTCGACACGGATGTCAATCCGTGTCGAAAACATTCAATGATGAATGAATGAATAATGAATCGTTGATCAATAATGCTCATCATCATTCATTGTATATCTCTGCACTACTTACATTTATCTATATGTAAAGACTTATCTTCAAAATGGACTGCTGTAGTTTGATGATGAAAACAAATCAACTTAATAATTATTATGTATAGGATTATAATATATTAGAAGCTCGAGGCTAAGTAATAACAGCCGCATGGGTCCATCCATCAGGTTAAGCTACGCTTGCCGGGGTTGGTTGGTCCGAGGATATTTTTAAAATCAAAGACTACATGATACTATATGAGCTCATATAATTGTTTAGATTATTTTATTTGACTGTAAGTCAATTTATTTTAATTTTTGTTTTCATTTATTGTTGACATAATCTACTCATTACATTTTTTTATTTTATGAGTTGATTGCAATTTCTGGTAATGTAAATTATGTTTGCATTTAAAGCATTATTATTTAGAATCAAGTTTTTCCAACTGAACAGACAGCTGTGCTGCTGGGGAGTTTGTTGCGCCACTTCTTCTTCCCAGCTTAAACACTAGGAAGTGGTGACGGGTGGGTGTTTTTGGGGGACTGTCTTATGTAATTTTGACGTTCGAAAAGTGCTGATTATCAGCCTAGTTTGAATAAATGACTTTTGAATTTTGAATTTTGTTGGGTGACCATCTTTATACATCGAGACCCCTTCGTGCCTCAGAAAGCACGTTAAGCCGATGGTCCTGGCTATCATTTGTGGATCTTTGACAGTCGTTACGGGTCGTCAGAAGGCCGAAAGTCTGACAACCAGTCTGACCAAGGGGTATCATATTACCCAGTTACTGGACTGTGGAGGTCAGATAGGCAGTCGCTCCATGTGAAATACTGGTATTCAGCTGCATCTGGTTAGACTGGAAGCTGACCTCAACATAGTTAGGAAAAGGCTAGGCAGATATATATACATAGGAATATATAATATTATGTGGACAGAAGCACTTATATTTTTCCCCTTTCAAACTATAGAAACAACTGTAATTGTTACGACAAAAAAGTACCATTTTAATAAGTCAAAAGCCAAATAAAGACTGTGAAACACTTATAACACGCGGAACTATTTACATCGTTTCCGGTGAAAAACGCAAGCGGAAACTGTTACCGCGGCCGTTTCCGGCGGCGACAGGAAGCTTGCGTGTCCGCGATAATGGCGGCTTCCGGTTCCCGCCGCAAATCATTAATGGACAGATTGTCCAACGACTTCTTTTTTCCTGTAGTTACTATTAATGCACAATTAAGGATTGGGGAACACCTAGTTTTTCGTGGAGTTCGTTTTTACTCGTTTGTAGGGTAGGGGTGGGGGGTAGGGGTATTTATATGGAAACGTTAGTACAATGGGTATTTGGAGCAACGAAGCCATAACTATCGGTATTAAAGGTCGTATAAGTATGATAGAAAATCAAATCTTTTTTCTTGTAAATTTTTATTCAAAAATGAAATAAAATATTCAACTTTGAGGATTATTCTAATCATGTGACTTTTGTCCAAAATTGGGAATATTACCAACTTTTTGATACTATTATTTTGCTTTCTACAATGTTCTAAAAAATAAATAAGTTATAATTGTAAAATTCCAATGAGCTTAAAACTACGCCACATGTGTCACCAGAACAGGGGAACCACTCCTTCAGCAAAATCCGTAGTTTCGGCCGTCATTACGGGCGCTTCGTTCTCCGTCTCACTTACAGACATACCGTAAGTGAGAAGGAGAGCGAAGCGCCCGTAACGACGGCTGAAACTACGGATTTCGCATAGGGCGTAGGCCCCCAGGAAATAAATAATCATGCGTATTAAACCATAGTTAGAACAGTTAGTTAAGAACGTTTGGTTTTTCAGAACAGTCGTATTAACAAAATTCTTGCTTCAACAAGCAGAATCACCCAACATTACCAAAACATAATAATATCTAATAAAACTACATTACTAAACTAGACATTGTTAAAATATGGACACTTTAACAATGTTAAAACAAAGAGAGCCAAGAGCTTCGGAAATTCCGCAAAAAAAATGTAGGAGAGTATGAAATGAAGGAGGGCAGTAGGGGAGGGTTATTAAGCAGATTCAATAATTAATGCAATAAATATCGGGTGCCGCTCCGCTATTAACTTTGCCGGTTAAACACCTTGTAGTAGAGAGACGGAAACTGGATAATTTTAAAGTGAAAGGACCAGGGATAAAAGTGTTGTTTTACGATAAGTATAGTTCAGAAGATTTATTAATTTGATAGTCAAATAACCTCGAAAATTCGTTCATTTTGAGTCTTTTTTTTTTTTGAGTTGGAATTATCAAATAACTTCTCCCGCTCTGGGTGGAGCGGGAGGGAGTGTCAGACTATTACTGACTGAAACCCACCCATGTTCCTTCAGTTGCCTGTACGTTGTCAGGGCCCACGGTATCCATTCGGACTTTCCCGCGACCCCGGCAGGCATCGGTCTTAGCAGACCCCTGAGGCGCGCGTGGAAAACAACGCGCCGTTGACCTGGGCCTGGTCCTTATCGGCAAACCCGCGCCTACGGTTGCCGGGAATCGGCCTGCGATTCCCGACGCTCAGGGCGTGTCCTGCGGCAGCTAGGGGCGGGAGGGCGCGAAGAGCGAGGAAATTTGCTCTCCCTTACGCGTTCCGCCTCCTCCTTCGCGAGCATTACTGCTTCGCAGAAGGAGGTGACAGCTTCCCACGCCCTCTCGCTCCATACCATGGCCTGGACTAGGGCCGGACGCGAGAGATCACTGCCAACCGTATGATCCACCTCGTCCTCCGGGCGATCCACACAGTGGTGACACCAGGGCGTTTCCTCCCGCCTTATGCGGAACAGGAACCTTCCAAAACAACCATATCCGGTGAGGACCTTCGTCAGGCGGAAGGTGAGGACGCCGTGGCGCCTCTCTAGCCACTCCTCAAAGAGGGGACTTATCGCCGCAATTGCGTTGCCCATTAATTTTGAGTCTCAAAACTTATTTAGTTTTCGAAACAAATTGCTCCAGTATGTTCGTTGCATTAACCAATAGGCACAAAAGCTGCCAATATGATATGCTATTATTCATCATATCATCGAATGCCTTTCAACAATAAAGTTGTTTTTCTTTAGATACAACGATATCTACAGACATATTCACCATTATTTATTTCACATCTCTTTATTTATCATCACTTATTATTTAAGTTACGGCTATTCATTTGAAATAAAATGGCTTAGAAGGTCTTATTTTATTTATTGCTTCACATAATATATATCATTTGTTTTGAAGTTTGGCATTGTTATTGGAGTTTTCATTCTGTCTGAAACTTCGATGAATCCAGCTATTGTGTTTTTAGTCGTCGGAATTGAAAACGCATCTTTTGTTTTGTTTTGTTTTTCAAAGTAAAAAAAGATTGGAACTGATGTTTTGTTTGCTTGTAAGATGTAGGTTGTACCTAAGCGTTCGTTGTATACATTCGAGTGTATCAGCAAAATGGGCTTGAGGTTTGTTCACTTTACATCGTCGTATCATCAAAGGTTTTCCTTACTCTATCGAATTTCTGTAAGAAATTTTTGTATCGACTAACATTGAATGCTTAAGGCTAAGATTCAAAGCATTTTTACCTTAAACCCAAAAAGATACGGTTTCAATCCCGGGCTGATATTAAAATACTAGGAACATCAACAATGACCGTGGTAGTAAATAAAAACTAAAGCTTGCTTTGCCGACCGGCCATAAAATAATTAAATATGTTGTACAAACTAAATAACAAATAATTCTCACGTGTTTTTGTAATTGTAAAATTATCATATCCAAATAATGTTGTTCACGACATTATTTATTTATAAAACAATAATAACATCATCGAGATAAACAAGGTGAACATTTCTAGAAAACAGTAGTTGGAAGTCGTTGTGTCGCCCGCGCTGTTTCCACAATACCACTGCTGCAGACCGAATGGAATAGAACACTATCGATTTCGCCTGTCCTTCCGAATGTTTTCTACCTCTTTCGCCTCAAAAGGTTTGATCAGTATCTGGCGTAAGTCATGAGCGAAGTCTAAATATAGATATTGATTTTCGCCAGACATTCAACCCTAAAAATATCATCAAAGGGATTGGATACTCAAATGCATAAGATATTTATTTTTCAATCCATATTGTTTGCAGCGACCCAGCGATTTAGCTGGCTTACTTGATGAAAACCATTGATTAGGTTTTGTAATAATCTCTCTTGTTATCGTTTCTTCGAAAGTTTCCTTTGTAGATCTTTCCGAAACGTTTATAAAGCAATTGAAGTATCTTCATTAACATCGAAGAAACTAAAACCCAATCTATTATTTCCATTATAATTAAAATAACACTCCGCTTCACTTTACATTTGCACCACAAAATGATTTCTGTCTATTATTCCACCCTACAGTATTGTGTTATTATATATCGTCGACATCTGTGACCCGTTCGCTTCGAAAATTGTCGCTTAGAGTTACAATAACCTTGCGTATTTCAATTTCAATCGCTACTCTCTCAATATAGGCAGAGAATACATTTTTTTCATCAGATATTAGATAATGTTATGAAACGATTCGATAGAACATAATCATATTATTGAAGTATTGTACTAAAATGATCCTTAAGTACCGTAATATTATCTTTGAATGTTGTATTATTTCTAATCGGTTGAACTCTGTTTCGAAGGCTCTTGAAATTTCGATTTGGGTTTGGAAGAATAACATTTTGTCTGTGTTCTTACAGAAGATTAAATGTTCTACAGATATAGTCATTTGAGTAGATAATCCTTATATTTTTTTTCTTTTGGACTCATTTATAGTTTTTCGTCTTTTAAAACATTTATGAAAACTTAATCGAACATTTTATCTTAATTACCTTACAATTTATGTAGAAAAGAATCGATTGGAATTAATCCAATAATATTATTATGCAGATTAATGGGCTTTGTATTGCTATACTTTTTTCCAGTCCCACTGTGATATTATAAGTTTAATATCCCTGGCAACACAGTGCACAAACTGTACAAATAAGGTCTCCAACCAATAAAGACTCTTCGCAATAAACTGCCATATAAAACTATGCCTGTTTTAATTCGTTCAGCGACTGTGTACCAATAAACAGTCGGTCTTTACCGGCCGATGCGTTTTGGTTCATAAATTTTTATTCTTACACAAAAGTATTTTCCAGCGCATTTGGTAGTAAAATAAATTGCATTGCCGTTTCCATTAAGCGGCAGATATTGTTTCAAGGCATTGATGTTTCGATGGATAGTGAATTGCGAATTTCAGTTTTTATGTTTCGTAATCCTTTTTATTGTTATTGTTTTTGTAAATGGAGAATTCGAAAGATAGTTTTCACAAAGGCACATAGCATCACGCCAGTACTCCTCAAAGGGTTAGGCAAAGATGCACCTATAGTACACCCACACTTCGCTAGTTATGTTTCAAATCCGATGAAATAAGAGCCTGCCTTTTGCCATCAACCGGGCTCAAATCCAGACTCCGGGCTACCTGGCCTAGCGTAGGTTAGTTACGTGTCGTTGTGACTTCTGGGTTGTTCTAGTGGTCACAAGCGCTACTGCTGCGCATGAGGTCCTCAGTCGGGTTCCCGGGTCGGGCAAAGTCTTATGGGTTTTTTCCATCTGCAATTTCTCAGAAGCAGCCCGGAGTCTTGATATGTGCCCGGTTGATGGCAATAGGCTCGCCCCCTATTTCATGGAACTTAAACATAATTGGGAGTACTAAAAAAAAAAAAAAAAAAGTGTTTATTCACAGAAATATTCTTTTACAAGACACATGTTACCTCTGCCGAACTGCAAAGCAGTTTGTTGGCAGACGTAGCTCCTTTATGTTTTGAACATAATTTTTATTTTTAAATATTTATTGACACTTTTTCACATAAAGGTAAACTACTATTTCTTCATTTCTTAAATTTAAAAACAGACATACAATTTTGTTTTAAATATTCTCTTCAGTGAGACTTTGACAAAAAATATTAAAGAGGTACTTATGTATTTTATTTTTAAAGGCAGTTTTTGTGATACAACTGTTTATATCGACTGGAAGGTTATTAAAAATAGTTGGGACTAAAAAACTTCTACACCTTCGACCATAATAATTATTATTACAAGTGGGCACAACAAACCTTCTCATATTATTGTTCCTTTGAGCTCTTGTATATATAATGCGTATAATGTTGCTTTTAAATTCATTGCTACAATACTGTTCCAAAGCTACTGACAACACTACCCTCTCATGAACCGGCAGCATTTTACATTCCAATAATAATTCTTCGTAATCACTACTTTTACTACTTTTTTTTATTTTTTGTGTTTTTATCTACTAATAGTTTCATGAATCTTATTTGCAGTTTTTTTATTTTATCTAAATATGTTCTAAAAGTGTGTGTTCTATTGGTGCACCTCTAGCTAGCCCTTCGAGGAATACAGGATGTTATGTTAAAATAAATAAGGCGGGGATAAAATTTTAATGATATAGATTTAAAAAATGATAGGTGTGGAATCTATAGAGGGGCAAAGGAGAGGGAGGGAAATAATCACAGCCGCACGGGTCTATTGGTAAACCTACGCTGGCCGAGGTCAGTCCGTGGATGGGTTGACATTCATTACATATCGACACGCCTCCGTGCCTCGGAAAGCACGTTAAGTAGTTGGTCCCTGTTGTCTTTTCTAGATCTTTGATAGTCGTTACGGATAGTCAGAACCCCGAAAGTCTAAAAACCAGTCTTACCAAGGGGTATTGCATTACCCAGTAACTGGGTTGTGGAGGTCAGAAAAGCATTCACACTATGTAAAATACTAGTATTCAGCTGCAGCTGGTTAGACTCGAAGCCGACCCCAACATAGTTGAGAAAAGGGTAGGCACATGATGAGACGTGTAATCCATAAAATAAGTATCTACCTCTAAGCTTAATAACAACCACAGTCATAAAAACCAATATCCCTTTAAACACAGTAGTTAATACGTTTTAGCTATAAAAACCTCATCCGATTGTTATCTCACGCAGGCTGTGAATGGAAGGAAATGGGCTTCAGTAGCGCCCTTAACCAATTGATTAGCTACCTGTTACTCTTCTGAAAGCTCCTCGTCCAATAGAAACTAATTTGACGGAGAAAAGCTTTCTTTTCAACAGCTTGCTTCCTTTTTTTCATAGCTTCTATGAGATTTTACTTATTTTATTATTTATAAGTTTACATCGTAAAATAGACACGGATACGACTTATGAGTATTGAGTACAAAGCCACTGCTTCCTGCAGACCTGCGAATGGTGAAATGAAAAATAAATGTAGAAGAAGAATAAGACAAGAAGAGATGAATATGATTTTGTGTCGTCTTAAACTAAAAAAAAAAATACAATAGACTACGTATATTTAGTAGTTCCGTGTAACTGTTCTTAATGAGTCATAAAGAACCCTGTAAGAAATCGCCACGTGTTTCACCTCTCAACGAGGCATCCTCAGGAAGGCGATGGACTTGTTGCGAACTCGGACCCGACGTGTGGACTCGTCAAGCGTCGAGCGCAGTGTGAGCCACTTCGCCCGCCAACCCCACTTATATAGGATTCAAAGTCACGCCTGAATCAATTAACTGTCTTAAACTAAAATATTATAAAACACTTACGACGCAAAGAAAATTGAAACGTAATTAAATAATTATGCTAAAATATATACACCGCTTTTGGCGTCCTTTCTTTTGTGCCAGTCTGCGTAGTTTTATCTCTCACGCTAGTTTGAAAATATCGTCAACCTCATGAGACTGCCATGGTTAATTAACCAGCTACTTATATCAAGGTAGTAGGGAGACTGACTGTCCAGGTACATTCAAGTAACGAAACTTCTGATACTAACACGCACTGGGCCTGGTGGTGAATTACGGTCCTTTCAGAGAGAGGAGGCCTGAGTCCCAGCAGTGAGATTATTTTAGTCCGATTATTTTATACTTGAAACTCGCTCCTTCATCGCTCCACTTTTATGACTTGACAAATCATCGAGATTTCTTTATGTATGTAAGTGTAATAGCAATGTTTACACATTAGACACACATAAACTTTTAGGGAATTAATTGTCAAAATGATTCTGAAAACCGCATCACAATCTATTCGTGTAGTTTAGAAGAACAACGCCGTCACACAGACAGACACGAAAAGTAACTTTAATATAGAAGCTATTCGTAAATACCTACATAGTTCGCGAACTAGTAAAAACAAAGTTTCTTATCTTAATAAAATCGGCACAACCTGTCGTGTTTCATAACATTGACGGCTGTGTTTTAAAACTGTTTTAAAAGAAAAGTTTTAAGAAAAATAAAATTACCAGCATTACTTTGAACAAATAGTTCGCCTAGATCTTTAAAAGGTTTTAAGCGCATCCATCAAGAGTTTCATTACATTAACATAATAAATCTTCAAAAACCTAACGTTTTGTCCCAAACTTCGTCCCAAACAACCAAGAACATATTGCATACCGGTATAAAGGGTTCAGTAGCCATTACCAAGAAATCTATTGTAGAAGAAAACGGTAGTTTTAAATTCAGTAAACTATTTTTAGTGAAGTGTACCTACGGAATTTAGTAACGTTATCACAATTCTACTGGACACTATTACGTGGGCTAATTTCGTACTAGACATGACAAAGCTATAGTTATTGCGTATGTCGATACAACACACAAACCTAGGTGCATAATTATCTGTCATCATAATCAGCCTTGTTCCCACTGCTGGGACAAAGGCCTCTTTTCGAAAGGGAGTGGGCTATAATTTAACACGCGGGCCCAGTGCGGGTTGGTAGATGTCACATGTCTTCGAATTTTTGGTTCTAGGACATTTTGGTTTCCTTGCGATGTTTTCCTTCACGGTTTTGAGAGCAGTGGTGATGAAATTATCCGTAAGCCTTACAAATTCCTAAATATATATCTTAGGTACGGGAATCGAAACCCATGGAAACCACAATCCATAGCGTAGAATCTTATCTCCCAGGTGCCCTCAGTCACTACACAACCACAACGCCAAAAACTAAAACTTTTTTTGAGTTTTCTTTCTTTTAGTTGAGTTTTAGTTGTTGCGCTTGCTTCAAAAACGGTGAAGGCATGCCTGAGAGATATTTCTTGACGACATGTGAAGCCAAGTCAGAGGCCCATGGGTGGCTCTGACACCAGGTCAGTCACTAACCACACGAAAAGAAGAAGACTACACAACCAAACCGCGCTATAGATAACTAATAAGTATTGTTTTGTACAATTTTTGTACTGCGTGGAACCCTAAAACCCTCAAACCTCATTATGGTCTTAAAATGTTCAAAACAAATGGGTGTTCATCCATTTAATTAGTAATGATTTAGCAGCGAGGGACTGGTGCGTTTACTTGATGGATAGCTCCACGTATTATATAGTCATTTATGGTGACATTTGGTAAAACTGCCTCGTTGGTCTAGTTGTCGCAAGCGCGACTGCTGAGCATGAAGTCCTGGGTTCGATCTCCGGGTCGGGCAATGTGTTATTGGGTTTTTCCATCTGGAATTTCTCAGTAGCAATGGCGTATCCACTCACGTCTGCCTTGTACGCAACCGGCGTACGTTTATGACCAGTCGGTCGATTCTGTAAAAAGACCAACGTGAAACTTAGGTGAAGTGAGCGTGAAGTGAGCTGTCACTGTCACAAATTGACCGGCAGGATGCCAGGGATTAACACTATTGACAGCTCACTTCACCTATGTTTCACGGTGATATTCTTACAGAATCGACCGGCTGATGTATGAACGTATGCAAACGAGTCAAAAGGTAAGGGTCGTAGCAGGTGGTGTTCTATAGTTTCTGCCTATCCCCATGGGAAGGAGGCGTGACTTTATGTATATTATGTATGTATCATTAAAATTCTGAATTTCTCAAAAATACCATTTCCTCATATTACCAAAGTTATTCTGTCTACAAAACATTTTCGCTCGATCTTAAAAACTTGTATTTTCCAGTGTGTCCGTATGAATTGAGGAGCCATGTCTTATATTTAAACGCGGGTACTACCAATATTTAGTAGTAAATAAGCCGATTTTGTAGGGCGGATCCTGGTATTTGTAGTAAAAACCTTAAAATGTTTATGACGTTTATGGTGGCGTCAGACGTCTGTATTGAGGAGCCACCTTAGAACTCCAAAAGTAACCGATGGATATTTTTGTAAATTTGGTAGGATTTCGTAGTACTTATGATTATATTAAAAATAGGGTTTGTACGGCTGAATTTGAGATAGCTACAATGTTTTAATTTTTCATAAAAATCCATAAATTTCACCTCGCTGTTTCTCGAAAAGTAACTAACCAATTGCAACATATTTTTTGAATAATTTAGTAGTGAATGTGTGATTTAATGGAAAAAATGAAATAGAAGAGCTATATAATTTCGGTAATACAACGCATTTTATGTGGCTTCTCAATCCTGACGGTCTATGAAAATATATGTAGGTAGCTAGTTACTACCGCGAAAGTAACTAAAAACACAGTTTTCACCTACTTTTTTCGTGTCGGTATCCACGTTTAACCATGAATTAGTAGCAGCACATACATTATTATGTAGCGTCACAAACTTTTCCCATTTACCATAGTTTTGCCAACGTTAGCGACATAGTTTCACTAACTTTCAACCCCTCATTTACAACAGGTCCCAAGCATTTATCTCTACAAACAAAATTGTACTTTAGACGCTTAAGTTAGGGTTCTAAATTGGCTGTCACAAAAAGTAAAAGGGTCTTTTAGAAACAAATTACGTTTTTACAGCACATAGCGAGATGAAAAGTTGTCGGGTTGTGACAAAGTGCCTTTTTTCGGCATTGTGAGATTGTGATTTTCGGCTTTAGACTCTCACTGTCTTATCTAATGAGTGATAACAGAGATTGGACACGCCGCCGTTTGTTTCTCGGTTTTATTGCGACGAAAATGAATGTAGTGATAAAGAGTGATGAGATGTCGGCGAAGCGTTGGCGAAAGTCGGCGTAAGGATGTATTGTCGGTGTAAATTGGGGGTGTAAGGTGCACTAAAACTGATTGCTTTTGGGATGAGTCGTTACGATTTTATATTGATGATTCCGTGATTTTTATTAATTCTAAAGATGTTCTCGTTTTTGTCGTCGAGGTAAGTTTTATTTCAAGGTGGATTGATTTATTTATAATCACCACGCTTGGCATTTATTGATTTGAGGTATAATTAATTCGCGTAGTGAGGATTTTATTCCGTTTCGTGAAATAATAAATACAATGAAGGATTTTATTTGATCTTAAATGAGTTTTATTTTATTTTTATACTATCTTTAAATTATTTATTATAACGGACAGACACTTTCCTATGTTTATTATTCTAGCGTATGGCACTCGTGGGTTGCAGCTGAAAATCAGCGTCAGATCAGCACTTTGTGTTGTCATCTGACATTATGCTGAGCTGAGGCCCTTTTGGCATTATAATAATTTGTTTTCTGTTTTTATAGTTTTAAGGTGTATTTTTTTGTAATGCCAATAAACGCATTATTCTTTCTTTCTTTCTAAGTGTCACATTTGATAACAAGCTAACGTTTCATCATCATAAATTATAGGTATCAAAAGATTAATTTAGGCGATTAGCTTATATACTGCGTAATGCTGAAGATTTCAGCGACATGAACGCTATTAAATCTATTTTTAATGTACTTGTTCGCAGTATGTCCCTTTTATGGATATTTTCATTTTCTTCTTTCATCATAAATATCTTGTAAAATAAACGAGAAAATGACTAAAGGATTATGTCAAGAGAACGGAGAGCCCTTTCCACTTCACTGATCAAAGATTTTTACCAAAATCAATGCTCGTATAACCCCCTATTCGTTGATTTAAAGAACTTTACTAAAATAACAATTTATTTCTACTAAACAAAAACGTTTTAATCGTTTCTTAAGACACACAGAAGATTTTAAATTAAAACCAGGTAAAGGAAACCCAGCATTCTCAGGAAACCATAAATAACCTGTCAAAACCATAATACCTCATTTTATCTTTTTCATGTCGAGTAAAAATTTCTTACCAACGTTTTATGTTCAGAGAGAAATAATAGACAGTGCACCTCTTTGGTCTATTATTTATGAAATTTTTGCAATCTTTTTCTTGCGAGCGAGGCAGAACAGAGGATTTAACTACGTATTAATCACTGCTAGAATCCGTTTGCGATTCTCAAGAAGAAAATAAAGAATTGTGAGTACTTTAATAACAATGTACTTAGGTATAAATGTAGTTGCAACGTAGTGTCTGTACATTAAGTATTCTATATCTCTATGGATCTGCTTTTTTTTGAGTTCTCGAGGTCTTAATTTGCGTTCTTTATTTAAACGGTAGCTACAATAATACACTGTGCAGCTGATTTAAAATACTTACCGCGTAATTTTTCTTACTGTGGAACTTAGGTTCAGGCGACCTAAATAAGTAAATGAAAGTATTTTTAATTTTCGCAACTCACTCAGTTGTACAAAGAAAAACATTAATGCCCCATTACGTAATGGATTAGCAACGCTAATGATTTAATTAATTTAATCAAAGAACCATTAAAATCGAGTCCATGTTATGTTATGGGGTTTGGTTTCCGCACATAGTCCTACAGTGGACCATTGTGCATGGTAACGAAATCTAGTCCAATGTTGCTTTTAAATTTAAAACAAGTTAACGGAATATTAGTATTTAATGACAGCTTTAAAAGTTAAAGTTCGTTGCTGCAACTGGGGGTTAGTTTACAGTCTAATTTATCTCTACCACATACACAGGGTGCAAATTCATAATGAAAAATATTTAAAACATGTGGTTGAGTGAAATATTTAGGTACGAAAACAAATTCATGCTGCCAGGTTCCTAAAATATTATGTAAATACCTAGATAGACCATAAACCATAATATTTTTTTCAACACACTTGCTCGTAAACTAGCTCTTATTTAACCGTTTTTAGATTCATAAAGCAGTGTATTAAAAACGCGTGCTTTTTACTTTATATTATCGGACTGGTACTGTAATGCCACAGATAACTAATCAGGATTTAGTTGCGACTCGGTAAAAACAATAACATTGAACTTGCCTGGGAATTGAACGCGATATCTACGTGTCACTGATTAAATACGCACTAAATAGGATACACGTATTATCACACCTACATCACTAAATAATCCATAGACAATTTCTAGCGGCCCTTGTTGTTTCCCAAATTTTGAAACGCGACGTGGCAGTATGGAATTATTATGTACTATCATGGCAGCATGGAATTAGTATATAGAAATTGACTTTGAATACATGGAACTAGTATGAAAAATCTTATACTATTAAATGAGCATTCTCTATTTTAACCCGAGCAGAGATTTGAGCATTTTGAATCTCATCGTAGAGACTTCTTGCGTTCTAACTTATGGGGTTTGGTTTCCACACTTAGTCCTTCAGGTGGACCATTGTGCGTGGCTACTTCTTGCCTTTTTTATGCCTACTGTGTAAATAAATAAATAATCATAAAATTATATATTTTTCACTACATATTAATCTTAATTTACGTATTCAAATTATTATTTTGTGGCATCGCACGGGTAGCACGAAGTACTTTATCTACGGCGCACCTACCTACATGCCTACCTACATTACCTTTACCTACCTATATATAATAATTAATTGATGGTAATCCAAAATTTATTTGTCGTTTGAAATAATTGTAATCTACCCAGCATAATTCTTTGTTTTTACTTACAAGGCAATTCAAAATATATACATAATCTTAGATCTAATATACAATTAACACTAAAATATATAAATTATAAACAAGTATAAGAGGAAAAAAATAAATAAAGGAAGAGCTCATTGGGCATCAATGCATAATTCTTAAATCAAATCAATAATCTCAAATTAAATTAATCTAAATAATTTTGCTCCTATTGAATTTGACCTTATATTTTAATATCATGATGACTATTTGTAATGGATTGACTATCAATGTATAATTTATATTTTTTAAAGATTTATGATCTAATTGTTTACATATTATGACACTATATTATAATTTGCATGCTAACAAGCTGAATATGGTGAAACCGTACCTGTATAACATCTTTGTAAACCCATATTATGCAAATAAACTGATTGATTGATTGATTGACCTATCCTAAGAACCATCTTCTAAGAATAACGAACAGAACAAAAAAAGAATTATCCAATTGTTGCAGCCGTTTACGCGTGATGCCGTGACCAAGGGAAATAGGAATTCATTTTTATAAATACAGATATAGGCTGTTCAGCGGTTTTGGCTGTGCCTTTATTTGCACCTGCGCGCGCATCGCTAGCGGAAAAAAAAAAAAATAATAATAATTAAAGTATTGTTACAAACCGACGTAGAACAAAACTCTTTAAAAGAAGCTCCGGTTCAGTACCTACCTGGCAACAAAGGTCAGTTGAACTTTATAAATTAAAATGTATCATCTATAGAGTTACCTATGTTATTGTAGCATAAGTTTTTAGAAGTCTGTTTTTTTCCTCGCAAGTTTGTTGAAAAACGTCGTATGAAACGCGTGTGCATTGGTCATTACCCACAAGGCGGTATTTTCGCGCGAGCGACAGGCGAGCGCGATAATGTAGCCGAGAGAGTAATTTTATTTAATGTAGGTACTATTATCATAATTTTATTTAATGTACTATTATCATCAGTCCATTTACAGTCAGGGAAATTAATTCTTAAGCAAATTGACACCCTACGTCATTTTACCGTATTATATAGCTATTTCATTCGTTTCGTTTTTATTCGTCTCTTGACATTTTTTCTGGACTCTGGGGACCCGGACCTTTGGAAGGCGTACGAGGGCCGAAGCCAACCGACGATTATCCCTGTTCGCACTTTGCAAGTAAATATTTTGTAATTGTTATAATTTGATTATACGAACGATTTAAGTTGGTAGGTAATTAGCTTAGTAGTTAATTTCGACCGTAGACCGTCATATTTTGTGTCATTTATAATACTTATAATTTCTACATAATATTATTATGTAGAAATAGACAGTACCTATGTGATTGTGCTCACTCTACCAAGACTCGTTCTGCCCTTAATATATCGTTACCCAATGCCTCATTAACTTTCAGGACTCACTCAGACGTACTCAAAATAATATACAAAAAGTACCTACCTTCGTTCACATGTGAATTCATCAGTCCATCCAAATGATATAAAAGGGATAGATGGCTATTCATATAAAACATCAGAAAGTATTAAAAATCCCTCAGCCATGTACAAAATGTTCCCAGTGTTCATGAGCACAGATTTAATTCCTCTTTTGTCTATTTTTACCAAATTAAACCCAGCGCCCATCGGCTCGGAATCAACATTAACTTTTTTACTGAATACGGTTGTTTTGCTCTCAAAATAAAGTTGAATGCACACAGCGCGGGTGTTGTGCTAAACATTTATGATTACATTATTTTGCTACTTTTGAACAGTGTGCAATTAATAAATGTTTTAGCTGGAGTGCACAGTGTGCAAAAGTTTACTGTGTCGTGTAATTTGCATGTTTAGTGTTTGCTTACCTGGGTGGCGGGGTATAAAGTTGTAAGTAATAGTGTAACAGTTTAACGTTTTGACTTTGTGTCAACGGCAAGATTTTAATAAGGTTTACAATGTGAATCTCAATGTGCAGTTTTGCTGTTAATCTCTCCAACAAAGCTATATTATCCGACTGCGCGACAGAAAAGACAGGGTTATGTTTTTCACGTGTATCTGTGTGTGGGATTTATATGAGGCTAGGTTTTGATTTCATAAATTCAAAATGCCGGATTTTAGACGTCAATAAGTAGAAAGAAATGAATATGAAAAAATTGTACCATGATTTGTGGGGTATTAAAATAAAGGTCTTGGGGAGACGATTTTAAAAATACTCGTACATTCATATATAAACTCACGCCTTAAGGTTCGTGCAGACTAGCGCGATGCGACGGCGCGATGCGACGGCGCGACGCGACGGCGCGACGCGACTAGAACAATACAATTTCTAAGAAAAGTTTACGGTATAACAATAACCAGTGTGGTGTAGCGCTGTCAAGTCACGCTAGGCTGCACCACCTGCTACGATTTCAAAAATATAACACACAAAAGGGTTAAAAAAAAAAGTCCCTCTGCAAAAAAACATTTCAAAACAACCTCAATTTTCAAGCAGTTGGTGTATCAATTTTATTCTCAGATTGAACTCAAGTACATTCGTGTTTGGGTTGCAGCGACTTTGCGTCATATATAACGCTACACGACGAGATTGAGTTCACGACCGCAGTGCTTCTTTATCCTTTTACCGAATCTCGTATGAACTTTTAATGATTCGTAGTTTTATTTCAGTTAACTAACATAACAGGTCTACTGAAATCTTCTGTAAAAACATCGTTTAGTTGCTTCAATTGGTAATCCAGTTTCTAACCAAGTCCTGAATACAGACAGCTAAGTTTACTTCAAGAAACCACACATAAACCTTAAATCTTAAAAATAAGAATACACTACAATATTTATTTCTTATTTTGTAAATTCGTTTCGAAGGTAAATCTATGTTTCCTAGATTGTTCGAGCCCAGTAGGTGGCCACATTTATAGCGGCGTCAGATGCGTTTTTCAGATCGTCAAGGGTGCAGGTGAATGGATATTTGAGACACTAGCAGATTCATTATAAAAAAATCTCATGTAACCTCTGGATAGAATGGAGAATTTATTTATACATACTTAATAAGTTCACACATACATAAATTCACGCCTTTTTCTCCTTTTGTTAATATTTTTTTTGTACCTCCAAAATCCACCAACATCCCACATTGTTTCCTGTACAGCATCACGACAAAAACATGCTCGGAACAGGTCACATGAGTCATCGACCTGCAGACCTGCATGCTAGTCGTAGGTAATAAAGTTTTCGTTGATTGAAAACCGTATGCTCCAGCGAACTGTCGCTTTGTTAGGGGCCCGTGTGCTGATTGAAAAACCCCAACGGACAAAATGTAGACGGCTTCTAAAGAAATTTCTGAAAGACACTGTTGTGAAAAAAATGGGTGCATTTTGCTGCATTAAATGCATGAACTCTTCTGCCTATTCGATAGATAGACAGAATATGTTTTGCTTTGCTATTTTATTATCTTTAGTGTTCAAAATATAAACATACTGTGTTCACGTGTTGTACAATTACAAAGGTACAAAGGTATATTTTATAGCTTTTTATTTTAAAGCTAGAAAAAACCGAGCTCAGGGAAGTAATGAAATCGCGAAAAAAATAAACACCGCGGTTCAGCAGAAAATCAAAAATTTAACAACAGCATCTATCGAGACTGACGGAAAAAAAAATCAGTATATGACAATTTGACACTTAACACGTATTGTGATTGAGTAATTAGCAAAGTGGGGTGACTGTATAGAGTAGAGATATACTACTACTATGAAACATTACTCATATAATCACTTTCAATCAAGACCCCTTTGAATGCACCTCTTTAATGCAGTTGGACTTCTCAGAGTCAACGGAGTAGGTACGAGCTTAAACCACCAGGTTTGCTCATTGCGTGTTTTCCCAAGACGTTTTTCTTTAACAAAATCTGTGACTGCCTATGAAAACTTTAACAGCACACATGAAATTATTGTGTGCCTGAAGCTTCGTGCAGACCAGCGCGACGCGACGCCGCGACGCGACTCGAACAATACAATTTCTAAAAAAACTTGACGGTATAACAATAACCGGTGTCGCGTCGCGCTGGTCTGCACAAAGCTTTAATCGTGTCGACTTTTTTTTCCAGTTAGAAATGTATGCGTTATGTGTGCAAATTGAATTCGGGAAGGTTTTGAATCTGCAACTAAGTTGTTTCCTTAGACCTGCCTCCTACGATCTCGTACACCCATCGCATTCTAACGACAGAAGCACTTAACATCTAGCTTAGAATCAGCCCCTCATGTTAGCGCTTTTCTTGGCGCGTTGCCAAGGTCCACTCTGATTAAAGAAGTTGTTCAAGCCCTTGTTACTAAGTGTACACGTTGTAGATATCGGTGGCACAAGACCAGTAGGTGCTAATGTAATTAGGAATATGGGTTACATAGAAATTTTAAATTGCAGTTATTTAATTTTAGGATTTACTTGAAATAAAGAAATGGTCTTTCAAAATATAACACAAAAAAAGAACTGAAAACAACCTTTCTTAATACTCGTGTAAAGAAATCCCTAGGGTCCTTAAATTCGTTGTTACGACTTAATTTTTATCGAAGGAACGAAGTTCTCCAACCATGTTTGCTGCGTTGTGGGAATTTCAGAATTGATATTTCCGTGACTCCGCATATCACTGGTCAGTTTCCCTCAGTCTCACCGTCACTTTGTTTCAATCTGCCTAGCCTTTTCCCAACCATGTTGGGGTCGGCTTCCAGTCTAACCGGATGCAGCTGAATACCAGTATTTTACATGGAGCGACTGCCTATCTGAACTCCACAACCCAGTTACTGGGTAACACGAGACCCCTTGGTAAGACTGGTTGTCAGACTTTCGGGCTTCTGACGACCCGCAATGACTGTCAAAGATCCACGAATGACAGCCGGGACCAATGGTGTAACGTGCTTTCCGAGGATCGGACGAGTCTCAGTATTGAAAGATGGTCACCCATCTACGGACCAACCCTGGTAAGCGTGGTTTAATCTAAGGATCGGCCCATGCGGCTGTTATTACTTAGCCACGAGCTCCTTCTCCACTGTCATCTTGTTTCAATTATTAAAATCAATTCTGCGATTTCTACCACCAGACAAAAAAAATATGGTTTGCTCGCATATACTACAAACAAATAAACTCACCGTAACATACGGAACCTGTATTCCACAGACATTGATTTGTTTTTTTCCGTCTCATTCCTGTTGCAACCCACTTGGACTGACTGTTTGTGTAAACACTGTGTATTTACTATTTCACGAGAAATACTATTAAACTTTAATTGCGAATTGGAAACTGTAAAAAACTTTGGTCTTCAATTTGTTTTGAATAATTTAGTTTTTACACACATTACAATTCGTTTAGTTATCAATCATTTGAAACAGTAAATGAACTTGATTAGGAAATAACACATAACATCACGCTTGTAACTCCCGAAAGGTAGAGCAGAGGTGTACCTATAGTTCACACACTCACTTTACTTCCATTTTTCAGGCAGTGTTATTTGGTTTCTCAGGATTCTGAAATTTAATTGATCTATAATTTCCTGCGGGGAAATGGCGTAACACTCATAAAATGACAAGTGATCGCAACGGGTTTCATTTTGACATTTCACCTACGTTGATTGCATTATTTACGTTGTGCAGGAGACGAATTTTTCAAACATCAATTTCAAATTTATTTATTTAAAAAAAGGGTGGTACAGTCAAAAAAAAAAACATTTACGGATAATCAGAAAAAGAGTAACAATAAACATAATTGGATCTGGCGTCCTAGCTAGGTTACATGGTAACCTGTATTAAGGATCGCCAGGAACATAGGAAGCAATGGATTAGCAATTTCCATCAAAACTCTCGGATTGTGATTGAAAGTGTGTTACGCAATAAGGGTGCTGTAGTCTGGATTTATGCCAGGTTGATGGCAATAGGCTCGCCCCCTATTACATGGGACTTAAACATAACTGGCGAAATGTAGGTGTACTATAGGTACACCTCTGCCTAGCCCTTCGGGGAAACCAGGCGTGATGTTATGTCATATTTTGAAATAATAACCATAATAATCATAATCATAAGTGCCGTACTACAGGTATGTGCCCGACCCAGTTCTCGAAAGTGGACATATCACATTGTACTGGGATCGATCCATCATCACTGACAGGTCTATTGTTGCCAATAAACCTGATATAGTGGTGGTGGATCGAGCAGAGCGGCGCACAATGATTATTGACATAACGGTCCCGCATGACGGGAACCTCGTGAAAGCCGAGAAAGATAAACAAATCAAGTATCTTGACTTGGCTCACGAGGTTGTCGACATGTGGGATGTGGACTCAGCGATCATTGTGCCGATAGTCGTATCAGCCAATGGCTTAATTGCCAAGAGCCTCGACCAACACCTAAGGAGGCTCTCGTTGGGCGGCTGGATCAAGGGCTTGATTCAGAAAGCGGTACTCCTAGACACGGCTCGCATTGTCAGGAGGTTCCTCTCTCTGGAGCCCTGACCGCCGGTAGCTTGGACCCTGTTCCCGATACCGGTGGGCTACTATTTTTTATATTTTTAAATGTTTTTTTATATATTTTTTTAAGAAATATTTAAAAATATAATTTATAAGTTGTTTAAATGAAATAAAGGAGATAATCATAATAATCATAATCATAATAATCATAATCATTTAATCATTTGTTAACATATGTAGGTACAACAAAATAGTTGTTTAAAAAATTACAAGCACACCATGTTATACCAACCAACCAAACCTTCAACCTTCTGCAGGTTGTTTCATTGGTTGTTTTACCAATCAATGAAACAACCTGGATAATCAGTTAACACTACAATCACTTAGAAATTGGCACCCTACATTAAACAGGAGTGAATAACCCAATCACAGTCTCACAAGCAGTTACATAATAACAACCTTTAATGCCAAACGTCTGGCAATCTGCCAAGCATGGCCCTGAACTTGCCAGTATAGTTGGCACAATTTATGGCAGCATTGCGTAACCAGGAATGTAGGACGAAAAACATTCGTAAAAATTGTCTGAGGATTTAGGGCTTGTGTTTCCGACGATTGGCCGTATGAAGGATCAAATCTGAAAGTATTGCTGTCTTTTACTGGGTGATAAAGTAAGAAAGGGATAGACGAAGATTGCAGCTGCTAAATTAGGTTGAACATCACTATATTTTGGTACCACGTTGACAATACATACCAATCCATTGCTTCGTTTGTTCCATAAAACCGTTTGTTCAGCAACAAGAATCATGCCAATGTATTGTGTTGATCGTTTCATCAAACCCATAGTCGCCAGCATAGTCCTCTGCTATATGTTGAACACAATGTGAGGATAATTATTATGTTGCTTAATTTAAGTCTTTTAAAAATAAGCTTTAAATGAACTAAAAAGTATTTAATTGACTCAGGCGTGACTTTGCGGAAATCCATGATTAAATACAATAGACGACATATATTTAGTAACCTAATCCGCTTAACTGTTCTTAAAGAGTCATAAAGAACCTTGTAAGAAATCGACACGTAATTCACCTCTCAGCGTGGCATCCTCAGGATGACGATTGACTTGTTGCGAACCCGCAGCAGCAGCAGGAGCGAGTGTTTAAATATCTATTCTATCACCTTCACAAATTCAACGAGCCCAACACTACAAGGCTATCTTGTAAGGTCGAGAAGTTCCTGTGGCCATCTTCCACCTCCTATAATTAGACCCTGGACTATATGGCTATAGTTTTCTCAAGACAAAACAAAGAAACCCAAACACAAGGAGGCCTTGGGGATCTTGTTTAGTTAACGAAATACTACTAAGGCCAGCTTCCTCATCAGATCGTGGACTACACTTTGAGTTAACCGTCGTACCAATTTGTCAAAACAAATCCAAATGGCCGCAACAAAACAGGGTTGTTTGGTTCAGGTTTTCTCATGACCACCTTCCGACTCCTCCATCAGATCCTGAACACCACCTAGTGTTGCACTTATTAATACATAACCAGTGAGTCCAAACACGATGGTGCTATCTTGTTTGACTGAGGAGTTACTAAGGCCAACTTCCGGTACCATCATCAGACTCTGGACATCACTTAGTGTAATAGCACTTGTCAATACAATAACCAATGAGTCCAAACACGATGGTGCTATATTATTATTATTTATTGCACAAACTGCGTAGATTAGTTATTAGGCTTGATGGGTATGTATTTATTTCGACGAAATACCAGCCCACCTCTGTACATTTGTGTCCTTGAAGTTTAAGATAAATAAATAAATACCAAGCAAGAGACTTTTAATCAATTCTTTGCTATCCAAGCATAGTAAAAATCTCTGGAATATTCATCCTACCAGCAATAAAGCCTATATTATTCATTGATGCACGTTACAGGCTGGTATTTTGAACTGAACATAATATGTTTAAAGCGACAGGAGTACAATGCTTAAAGCGGTCGTGACTCGTGCGATCGAGTGCTCGTTCAATACCTTGTTGAACCACTCGTAGCACAGCAAAGGCTTAGCTCAAGAGTAATAAAATAAATGCTTTCAACAACAATATAGTTAAAGGGAAAACTTTAAAAAAGAGTGTAACGGTAACGAATTTTTAAAGGAACATTCGTGATGACTTGAGAACCATGGTGAACCTCTGATTCTAATGTATTTAATTGAAGTTTTATACTATTGAAATTAACTACTTTGATTTTGACGTAAATGCAAAGATTTCGAGCGTGGGATTCTCACTTCGAAGGTACAGTCGTGGTTATCCATAAGAATTGTTACTAGCAGAGCCTTGTTTGGATTTAGGTGAGTATTTGCGATTTAAAACAAAAGGCTTAGTCCCTATAACATGGGACAATGGCTCATGACAACCGAGTTTGTCTGAGGATGAATTTGATTTCCAGAATTCGTGTTAAGCAAATGGATACATTTTTCTATAAATATTTATAATAGTTGGGTGGGAATCGAACTTACAACCACAGGCTTGTGGAGCAATCGTCAAATCGCTAGATTATTTGCTTTATTGGCAATTGACTAAAGTAGCAGTTCCTATAAAAAGGGTGGATTTTTGAGACAGGGCAGTAAGGATAAAACGATCTAGGGAGACTGTCTAACTTTTTAAGAAAATTTGATCTGCATTAACAGATTATGTTTTTAATTGTCAGCAAGAAAATGGGCAATTAGGATAAAAACTTTTTTAGTCGCCAATCGATCCTATTTCTTATGAGGATCAAAAATCTCTATCAGCCCGACTGAGGTTTAAGTACTAGAAAAGTAAGAAATCGCAAAAAACTTTTCCCATACATTTCGTAGGAAATGAGACTCCAACTTACTTCTTTATGATGGATAGTATACTATGCATGTGGGATTGGGTTTCTGATATCCGATCGTTGAAGAAATGTCAGATGATTTTATGAATGTAGCAACGAATGAAGGAAAGGAGAAAACTACTGGGGATATGATCGAACGACAAAAAAAAGACGTTGCTCAATAAAAATATAAAATTGAATTTATTGTGCTAGATAATCAACGTAACTATATTCTTGTTTTATCTACGGATCCGAAATGTACCTATGTGACATTCATTTATTTACTTTTTAAACATAACCATAGATGACAAAATCTCTTATACAAAATATACAATTTAACACTAAATGAAATGACTAACTAACTAACTATACAAATGAATGCAAAAACAAAAGGAAACTTAGTGCCTTTTCATACGTCCCGGTTGCCGGATGGTCGGTGCCGGGTACCCGGATGTACGTTATCCTTCGCCGATTCGTGTGAAAGATAACGTACATGTACAAAACCACCGGGTACCTAGCACCGGCTACCCGGCAACCGGGACGTATGAAAATGCACTAAGGCGTCGAAGTACTCGTCCGCATTGCTCTCACCCGGAAACGTGCCCAGAAGACTGGCGGCATTGCCACGTTGAATGGCAATGCTAATTCCATTTCCTAAAGAACGAGCCAACCCTCTGGTCTACATAGTCTAGTTTATTTACATGGAATCACGTTTATCTTGGAGTGTAAAGGTCAATCGTTTAACGAAACAGGTTACAAAAATTACCTACCTGAGTAGGTAGGTAATTTTTGTAACCTGTTTGTTTTGTTTTTTTTACTTGATTTCTAACTGTCCTGTTTTATTTCTATCTCGTTTATTGTAGCGGTCAAACTAATTAAGGTATTATCCTCAAAGATGTTGTTGACACATGCACATCATTTCGAGCGGCCTTTTGTCTTGATTTCTTATCCAGGAATTCTCGCCATAATTCACGATTACTCTTTAATATAATAAAATACACAGATAATGCTATTAGGTTCAAGTCAATTCCTAATTCAGTTATAACATTAATGGCCAATATCTGTATATCTAATGCTACAATTATATCAGGTAAATTTATTATATTGCTGAATACAAAAATCAACGTGGCTATATATAATCGACGCCATTTATTAACAGACATACTCGCACCAGCTTCACTAACGCGGCTTAAACAATATAAAACGTTTACATACATAACAAAATTAATGGCTTGGAGTATAAAAAATATTGAATAAGCTAGAAAAATTAAAATTTGCAGTGTTGGTTCTTTCGGGCCATATACCTGATAAATAGCCCTAGGAACATTAAGTAATAAGCCTGTTACACAAGGTAGACCCCACGCAAATAGGCTACTCTTAAGGTACCTCCTACGAATGTCAAGACTAAAAACTTTTACAAAGTCAAAATAAAAGATGTAGCACAACACTGTTAACCAACAATACGACGATAGATTAAAATACGCATGTATAATAAAAAAAAATGAATTTAAAAAATCTTTGACCCAATCCTTATAAGGTAGATCCTTGATCCATTCCTCATAAGGTATTAGAACATTGATTATTTTCACTGGCACGTTTGCCATAATTACACTGAGAATCACATAGTTTCTGAAATGACGAAACTTCTTGACCACGCACCACGATGTCACTCCGTACATAGCTGCCACGAGAGTCAGCCCGAACAAAGTCAAATCCATAATGACTAACCCAGGGTAACCAATGAGATCTTCGAAGGATTCTGGGCTGGAAATACTTGTGTCATTGTCGTCCATAGCGAGCGTCGCGTGCGCAGTCTGATGCGCTGATGAGCAGTGAAACGCGTCCACAATGTTACACGCTACAAAGCGCTATAATACCAGTTCAGTTATTTCATCAATACACTAGCTGGCCGCGATTTCGTTCACGTGGAAGTCGTAAAACACCACAATATACTAAAATAACAACAATTTTTTATAAAAACTTGCCTATATACTATAGTACCTAATTGGCACAAAATTGATAGGTACGCTTACTGATGCATTCTTACAGATTATTCCTGATGAACGGCTGTCACTATAATAATATAATAGTAGACTAGACACACGGGATTTCTCATTAGTAGTCACCAAACCATAGATATTTATTTTTATTGTAACCATACCTAGGGACAGCGCATGTACCTATGTAATAAAAAATAAAAATAAATATTAGAAGACTACTAACTATCATACATAACAAAATGTTTAAATAAAGAATCCCAGAAATTATCAATAGTTGGATCGAAATTACAACCACAGATTTGCAAAGCACTCGTGAAACCGATAAGTTATTGAACATTGTTGAAAGTTGGATAAAATAACCGTTCTTGTTTCTTTCATGGTTGACTGCATAGCTCCATAAAGGTATAGCGTGATGATAATCATTTAAAAGGTTTAGTACAAACGAGAAGAAGGACACTCGATGTTAGAGTGCGCGAAGAAAGCTGACATACCGAAATGTGCAACTTGCTCACGCTTTAAAAAGTCCATTAACCACAAAACGGGATAGGTAGATTGCGCTGCTAGGAAAATAGTGGAGTACAGGTACACCAATTCCATCGACTACGTCGACGCCTAGAGCGTCATGCTCAAGGCTAGACTTCCGTGCTTACTGCCTGCTGCTGACTAAACAAAACACTGCACTGGCCTACAAATCCTCGTTTTTCTTGATGTCTAAGCACCTTAATCGCGCGCAGTAAAATCAAATATACACATAGCCTCGAACGTTATTTTGTGCTACAATGTCTTTAACCCACTCACAAATTCTGCTGACGCAAAATCATATCTTGTGTTTTAACTAGGCTATTAAGTGCAAAAACTATATTACGCAAACTAAATAAGAAATTACGTATTTAAGACTTTTTGTTATTTTTATCTTTAAGGTAAATAGTATTTAAGTAAACTAGGTATAAAATAATGAATTAAGAAATTCAACTTTGTCATTATTTCAAGATTTGTCCTGTTAAATATTGTTAACAATTTTTATTGTCCTACAAATACCATAAAGTGTGAGCTCATGCCGCCTGTGATACAGGTTTATCCTAGTACAGGCATCTAACATTATAATACCTTTATAAATTATTTTTAAGCTTTTACGTTATTAATATTTTACCAATTTTAATACTGAATAAATATTTATTTATTTATTTATATAATCTGTAAGTATCTTCTATTTCGTTCCCTATTCAGCCCAGTGAAGTAATGGAGTTATTGGACTGTTGCATGCACTGGTATATTGTGTTCATTTCAATAATTGTAGTTACCTCATTATCTGAGGGCACGGGAGTGCCCCCGCCAAGTCGAGCAAACCAAACATACAGAGGCACAGCCGTACCATCTTTTCTCGAAGTCATTCAGGACATTTTTGACCCCCTGCAACTTCGTTCAGGATAATGCTAGAAGCCTGAATTTTCAAAGCCCAAGAGGGCTTAGTATAGCTAGGCATCTTCCCAAATTACATTAAATTTAAACTTATAGTTTAAGAACTATTGCAGGTTAAAGTTCCTTAATTTTGTCACTGAGATACTCACCGATCATCAAAATTTCAAGGTACTTCTAGCAGACACACAAGCTTCAAATATTGAACACATTTAGCGCCTTTGCCTATGAAGCAAGGAAAAGTTTAAATATACCGCAATTTCAGTCCTTTTTTCTAGATGTACGAACGAAGTAAACAAAAAAAATTAAAAAACTATCTAAAAATTAAGATGTACGCAGTTCACATAAGTAACTTTGTAATCCTATATAAATAATATGCGATTATAAATTGAATTTTGCTATTCATTAAATTTTTCGTCACTTACGCTATCTAAATAGTTAGATAAGTAGGTAAATAGTGAATATAGGTGGGTGTAGGTACAGTACGTCACAGACGATATCTACAACTACAATGTTAAGTTTGTTTTTGAGATAAATTCATCCCAACTACGGAACCCTTTTTTTTCTTGTTTATATTTTAACACTTTGTTGGCGTGATTAGTATGCATACCCCTGCCGAATTAAGTTTTCTAGTACTAACGGTCTCTGAACGAGCCGTGGACAGACAGACAGACGGACATGGCGAAACTATAAGGGTTCCTTGTTTACTACAAAACCCTAAAACTTTATTTTTGGCATTCGTCCCTAGACCTCGTAGCAATTAATCTTTTTTTTACTATTCAATGTACAGTTTTGACAGAAAATGAATTCGATATGACTAAAGGTTTCCGCAACCAACTTACAGTTTAAGGTCATCGCACACATATCGTATCAAAAATGTACATATGCGTTGAACTTTAACAGTAATAAGACACGTCTTTTGAGCATACTTTGCATTTTTATGGTCAAGAACAATGGCGGTATACTTGCCCTTAAAGAATACAAGTTGAGAAGATATCCGTACATGGGCGGGCCGCTGTTGCCCGCTGCTGATGTGGGATTGGGTGTGTGATATCCGATCGTTGAAGAAATGTAAGATGATTGTATGAATGTATCCGAACTGATGGAATGTGGTAACAAAGGCAGGAAAGGAGAACACAATTGAGGATATGATCGAACGGCGAAAGAAAAGGCGTTGCTTGCAAAAATATAAAACTGTATTTATTATGCTAGACACACAATCAAGGTGATCTATACAATATTCAAACTATTGATTCATCTACGAACCCGAAATGCATGTGACATTTACTTATTTCCTTTTTTTTTGGTGGAATCATGTTTTTTTTTTAGCGTAAAGGTCAATCGTCAAAGGAAACAGGTTACTAAACTTGCCAATTAATGTTACTTGTTTTACTTTATTTCGAAGCGATCAAACTAGTTATGAAGGTATTGTCCACAAAGATGTTGTTCAAGTATATTGGACATACGCACTTCATTTCGAGCGGCCTTTTGTCTTGATCTCTTATCCAGGAATTCTCTCCATAATTCCCGATTACCCTTTAACATAATGAAATACACAGCCAATGCTGTAATGTTCAAGGTCGCTCCTAATTTAGTTATAACATTAATGGTCAATATCTTTACACCAAATTGCGAAATTATTACATAAGCTAATAAGTTGCTGAGTAAAAAAATCAACGTAGCTATGTACAAGCGACGCCATTTATTAAAACATATACTCCCACCAGCTTCACTACCGCGGCTCAAACAATATAAAACTCTAACATACATAACAATATTAATCGCTAGGGGTATAAAGTACATTAAATAAGCGAGAAAAAATTAAATTCGCATTGTTATTGTTTCTCTCGCGTCAGAGTCATAATAATTAACATAATCCGAAGGAACAGTAATCAATAAGATTGTTATACGAGATAAACCCCACGCAAATAGGCTACTCTTAAGGTACCTCCTACAAATGTCAAGACTAAAAACTTTTACAAAGTCAACGTATAATATGTAGCACAACACTAGTAACCAACAAAAAAACGAGTGTTCACAATACCTATGTATAGTAGAAAAACTTTCAAATAAAAGATCATCGGACAACTCCAGATAAGGTAGAGAATCCAGTAATGTCACTAGCACGTTTGCTATAATTGCACTGAGAATCACATAGTTCCTGAAATGACGAAACTTCTTGACCACGTACCACGATGTCACTCCGTATATGGCTGCCGCGAGAGTCAGCACGAACAAAGTCAAATCATGACTTACCCAGGGTAACCAACGAGATCTTCAAAGGATTCTGGGCTGGAAATACTTGTGTCATTGTTGTCCATAGTGAGCGTCGCGTGCGCAGTCTGATGCGCTGATGAGCAGTGAAACGCGTCCACAAAGTTACACGCTACAAAGTGCTATAATACCAGTTCAATTATTTCATCAATATACTAGCTGGCCGCGAGTTCGTTCACGTGGAAGTCGTATAACACCACAATATATTAAAAAAACAACTATTTTTTATAAAACTTGCCTGTATACTACTAAACTTGTCTGTACCTAATTGGCACAACATTGATACGCTTATTGATGCATTCTCAGATTATTCCTGACGAACGACTGTCACTATAATAATATAATAGTAGACTGTAAACACAAGGGATTTCTCATCAATAGTCACCTAACCATAGATATTTATTTTTATAATAACCATAGACGACAGATTAGAACTAGTCTAACTTACAATCAACATATATGCAAAGCAGTCGTGAAACCGCTTAGCTATTGAACATTGGATATAATAACCGTTCTGGTATATGTCATGATTGACTGCAGCGAACGACGTATTTCCAGTGAAGGTACAGTGGGGGTTTTCCTTAAGAATTCCTAGTAGCAGCCCGTTGTTTGGATTTAGGTATGCCCGATTAATAGAAATAGGTTCGTATAATGTTATACGAACTAATTGCTATTAATCGGGCGATCAAAATCGATAAAATCAAATCAAAGTCAAAGTCATTTATTTCAAATAGGCCCTTGTCTAAGGCACTTTTGAAGGTCAAAGTTTACAAAAAATTGAATTGATTCTAGTCGCCCCTTCCAAAAGGTAGTTTTCGTATGGAGAAGAATGGGCAAGAAACTCCACCGTTACTCTTTTAAAATGTGTTACAATATTTTGTATATAATGTAGGTACATTAGTTACATAATTATAAGTGAAGACGATGCATCTAAAAAAAAGAAATACGTTACCTAAATAGGTAAAAAGAAGAGTTAATAAAAATTAAGCAACTAAAGATAAATTAATAACTTATGTGATAGATACATGGTGCTCACATATTTACAAACATTGTAAAAATAGACGATTTCTTAAAATTTTACAATTAATAAGTCAGTGTGTGAGGAAGTAATCACAGAATGTAAAATCAATGTCGTATAATAAAAATAATAATTTATACAACTTAAATTAGCAATCAGTTTGATTTCGTCTAGATTCTAGATTATCCTATGGAGCAGGACCAGCATGTTTCCAAGCATTCTTATCTTGGATATAATCCTCTAATTTGTAATATGCTTGTTTACAAAGTGTACTTTTAATATGAGTTTAAAATTTTCTTTCATTTAAATGTAATATATCACAAGGTATTTTGTTGTAACATTTAACACAGTACCCCATAAAAGATGCGACTGTCGTATCCATGGGGATATGATAGTCGTATCGATTTTGATTTCCAAAATTCGTATTACACAAATGAATACATTTTCCTAATAAATATCAAATAATCACAAAAAGTATCCATAGTTGGGTGGGAATCGATCTTACAACCACAGACTTGTGGAGCATTAGTCAAATCGCTAGCTAACTTTAAATTAAAATATTGTCTTAATAAGTCAATAAATATGTTGTGCTACAAAAATTTGTGACAGAAAGGAATCGCTGCAAAACCGACTCCACGTAGTCTTAAATTAATAATATTAATATTATAATTTTAATTTAAGGTTAATAATGCTCTATAATTTTAATTTAAGGTTAATAATGCTATTTTATAGAAATGCCAATTTGCCTGATGAAATTATTCCAAATAAAATTCTGCCATCTTATATGTACCTATGCCATTGTAAATTCGGGCATATAAACATTCAGCCAAACAATAATTATATTAAATATTTTTTTATGCCTTCAAAATATTCGTTTAAAGAAGCATAAGCCAAGTGTGCTATGCCAAAAAGAGATTCTGCCAGATAGAGGGGACCCATAACCGAATCCCTGTCATCCGCCAAAGTGGCAATGGCAATTTTCTCCATCACTCAGACCAAATATCAAAGATCAAATAAAACACCAAGACAGCGCTGTCAACAGTGACGTGAGACCGATTTCGTAAACATGTGTGCACTGTGAGGTGTAGTTTGATTGTAAATGTGTGTGTGAGCGTGTATGCACAGAAAGGAGGTGTAATTTTGGCATGCTTCACTGTATTGTTCGTAGCGCTATATATCTTGGTTTTTTATTTGATCTGAACACCACCAAAACTAAATTCATACAAGCTTATGTCCCAGAAAAGTCGAAAACAAGCCAAATACATTTGTTTTTGAGGGGGATTACTGCGGGTCTAAGGGTTGACCGAAAAACGTTTCAACATTAATTGAATTATGTGTAATCCTGTGTAATTCCACATTGTAATTCACGTAATTATTTAATCTTAACAAAGCCCACATATATTGTGATTTATGTGGATGTTCTGGGTTTGAATTTAAAGTATGTTCGGGTGGGAAGAAATTAGAGTGTTATTTTGTGGGTGACAGCCCTTGGTTCCCTCGGCCGTAAGAAGAAGTCAAAAAGATTTAGTAAAAACATAACCCTAACGTGCTGTCGGGGAAAGAGGGCATTCAACCAAAAATGAAGGCAAGAAAATTATTCTCATGATCGTTTTCTTCAGACTGGCTTCCATTCATCTGTCTGTTTAATGTTTTATTGGAAAATAATTCTCGCTTCAAGGTCATCATAACATTTCAGTTTAGAATCACCCACTTCTTTGTAGGCCTTCTTTCTTTTCTGCCACTCTCCAGGAGTCCGTGCGTCCCTTTCCAGGTCTTTCCTGCGACTTCGTTAGCCGAACGCGCTGTCGGACGTACCTTCCAAGTTTCTCCTTGTACAAAGACCTTATTTAAAATAATAACACCGGCCTATTACTGTCCCACTGCAGAGCAAAGGCCTCTTCTCATACAGAGAAGGCACGAGCATTGATCACCTTACTCAAGACGGGTTGGCGATTTCAGACTTATATAATAATAAAATAAGTTTGTGTGTATGTTTTTTCCTAAAGTCACATTGGTACTTGCCAGATTTGAACCCACACTCTCGTGCATGAGAGGCGAGGCCTTAACCACTGGGCCATCACGTTATCTACCTATATTATTATACTTATACAATGGAATGCAAACAGAAGATACTTTTTGACCAAGCATGAGACAACTAAATGTAGTTGTTTTTATTCATTGTATTCTTAGAACGAGTTTGTGTAGACGAGTCCTTGATTCCTATAAATACGGCACCATCTTATTAACACTCCACCATCTTCAAAAACCTATTCAACCCTATGATTCAGTCATCCCACCAAAACTTTCCGAGTTAAAATATACCCGAGAAACAAAAAAAACATGTTCAAAATCCCTTTAAAAAGGTCCTTGAGTAGGCTTAGATTATTTAGGCGCGTTGCCAGGTCGGACCCACTTGTAAAGGAACCTAATTATGAATACAAATAGTACTTGAGACTGTGGAATGTTAAATGGGACCCTCTCTAGCATAGTCCTGTATATTTTGAAAGGGTCGGGGCATTCGGGGCATCTTGTTTTGCTGTTCTTACAGGTTCTGTGGTATTGAAGGGTTGAATTCGAGATTCGGCAAAAAAAAGTTGTTGATTGAAAATGTTAGAACGACATCATCTACTTTTGAAAATATTTTTATTATCGTATGTACCAAGCGGAACCCTATTAATATGCCGCCGCTGTCCGTCCGTCTGTCTGTCAGACGGTATCTCAATCGTAAAAGGTAGACAGTTCAAATTTTCACAGATTATGTGTTTCTATTCCCGCTACAACAACAAATAATAAAAAATATATAAAATTACTTCACAATTTTTATATTTTTTTTGACCCATGTGCATAGTCGTTTTTTTTTTTTTTTTTTTTTTTTTTTTTTTTTTTTTTTTTATATTTGAATACAAACGACTGCTTCGCACGGTTTTTACTACTTGACAAAACATGGAGATGTATTAATTATATGCAAGTTCAATATTAAGTACCTGGGAGACCGAGCTCTGCTCTGGTATATGCTATAATAGAGATATAATAGAGCTCTGCTCTGGTATAATAGAGAATGCTCATTTAATAGTATAGGATAGTTCATACTCATTCCAAGTATTTAATTGTACCTATGACCTACATAATAATTCCATGCTGCCATGTCTGTCAATTATTCTAAGGTAGCTATCTTGCACTAAACTGGGTGACCGAGCTCTGCTCGAGTGAAAATACGGAGAAAACGAATTTTGTCAGATATGAGACCTAGGTAGATCGATTTTTCGCCCCCGTAAACACCTATTTTGAACTTTTGAGAACGTGATTACAAATATTTGTTTATAAATAATATTGCTCGTTTAATAGTAAAGGATGTATTATACAGATTAACCTTCCGGAATAAATGATCTAAACGATGGTGAAAATGGCATCAAAATCCGTTCTGTAGTTTAGAAGAACAACACAGACAGACACAAAAAGTGTCTTTAATTTGTAATTTGTATAGATTTAAAACACATTGACATTATTATGATAATAACTTCTTTTACAAACTTACTCTCAAAACAACACAGGAAATAATAATTAAACATGATATTTTTGCCAGTAACTGATTTAAATATACATGCACGTAGCTAAACCGGTTCATCTCAGCAAAACTCTAGGTTACAAATGGCCGCATTTGAACATGCCAGAAATATTTAAGGCTGAATTTTATGGTGGAATATTCACCGACTCCCAAAAGATTTTCCCTTCATATTTTATACATTCTCCATTGCAATTTGAGTTCTGTGTTACCGTGATAAGCGTTGGAATCATTTGAATAAAATCTCGGCCTATTCAAAAAAGACTAAGGTCGCCTCAGCTGTCTACATATCCGTTAGCAACGGAACTGTTCGTCTGAACCGACCGAGTCTCAATTTCACTCTCATTTCCTATTTCAGACGTTTTTCTGACGTATTTTCTTTCTTTTCAGTCATTATATTATTTACACGAGCCGTTTATTTTCAGTGTAAATAGATTATTTTGTAAACAATAGTCGAGTTTGGTGGTTGAGTTTCTCAGGCGTGTAAACTTGATCAAATTACTGGTGTTTTGTTTAAATTTTTCTTATTTGGAGTTCCACAAATACTTTACTGGTTTTATGTTTCCTATTCTCAAACAATCTGAATCTGGATGCAGCTGAATACCATAATAATATCATATCATATCTTACATGGAACGACTGCCTATTTGACCCCCACAACCCAGTAACTGGATAATACGATACCCCTTGGTAAGACTGTTTGTCAGACTTTCGGGCTTCTGACGACCCGTAACGACTGTCAAAGATCCACGAATGACAGCCTCCGAGGCACGGAGGAGTCTCGGTATGTAAATATGGTCACCCGTGCGGCTATTATTACTTAGCCACGAGCTCCTCCAAAATCATGTTAATATATTTCCCATTCTATTGGCATAATAATAAAACGAGTAAATGACATTATGTTAGACGTAAAAAATCATTCGAAGAACCTGTCTTTATATTATTATGCATCCATTTACTTTGGCAATATAATTAACATATTTACATACATCGTTACATCATGTTTAATTTTAGATGGAAACCAATATCGTGTTGTTTTTGTATAAGCTGCTATGATCTTTAACATTTGATACCTCTTTTTTATCCACAACGGGGATGCTCTTGGCCTGCATCTCACCTGATGATAAGTGATGATCAGGCCGAAGGTGGCAGCGAGCTTCACGCGAAATCCTCAACCACAGAGGAACTAACAACAATGATGTTAACATTGTTGTTATTACGACAGACTTAGATAAGATGGTGGTAGCTAGCCAGGCGGACTTAGAATAAGCCCTACCACCCACAAAACCGAGCAGAAAATTTTGCCCTCACTGGGAATCGAACCGGTCTGAGACAGGAGGTCTTATCATTAGACCACAGAGGCGGTAAAAACGGTTATACCTCAAAATAGCAATCCATATTATCCTATACGAGCAATATTTGTATAAACATATTTGTAATCACGTTCTCGAAAACGGACCTAACAATTTCGATGAAAGTTCCAAAATAGGGGTTTACGGGGGCGAAAACTCGATCTAGCAAGGTCTCATATCTGGGAAAATTCATTTTGTCCGTATTTTGACCCAAACATTAGAACAAGATGGATGACATGGCAGTATGGAATTAGTAAGTACCTACTATCATGGCAGCTTAGAATTAGTAAGTACCTACTATCATGGTAGCTTGGAATTAGTAAGTAGGTACCAACTATCATGGTAGCTTGGAATTAGTATGAAATATCCTGTACCTACTATTAAATGAGCATTTTTTATTTCCACCAGAGCAGAGCTCGGTCGCCCAGGTTTTTTACTTATTGTAAAAAAGCCATAATATTATAAGGTACATACTTAACAGTATATTTCTTGACTAAATGATCACTTAGATAAATATAAAATCACTATACGCTTCTATTTAAATACGCCAAAAGTCATATTCCCCTATTTCCAACATGCACAAAAAAATATTCTCCATCTTTTTAAACCAAGATTCTCCAGTCACCTGCGGTGCTTACCTTGGGAAGGGCAATTTAGATTTTTTTTTCACTACGACACAATTTGTATTACCACACGTTATACGACTCGTTCGTGTTATGTTTTCCTAGCTTAACTAGTTTATATCACAGGGCAATATCCGTAATACTTATTCATTCGTACTTTGGTGATGATCAAAAGTGAAAAACTTTGCTTGTCTTACACCTAATATTTGGGATTAAATTAAATAGCCAGAGTCGGATCTTGCAACATTCTTAGGTATTATTTTAAGCAGTAGTAGTAGATTTTTTATAAAGGTTGTAAAGTTGTTTATAACCTAACATTACGCCTCGCTTCTCCAAATGGTCGGGAAATAAAAAGAAGCAAAAAAAAGAAAAAAAAAAAATGCACATGTCGTTATACACAAAGTATAAAAACTGAGACTGAATGCGGATGGTTCGTGAGACGTAAAGTCTGAGAAATCAAATTAAATACCAACCTAAATTGTCCGTATCTTCAAATCACAACTGTATCTTTTTTTGGCAGATCTATAAAATGGCTCTAACACGACCACTTCACGTAGTGTGTCAATTTGAGAAATAATCAATTTCTCTGAGTTGACATTTATGTCCGCGACGCTTTCTAGCTGTCTCCTAGTAGTTATTTTGGCCCACATCTGATGAAGAAGCCCCCGTAGAAGATGGCAGGACGAGCTGGACAGACTCCACATTAGCACTGGAAGTTTTCGGGAGAGCCCTTTGCCCAGCAGTGGGATTATATAGGCTAACAGTAACAGTAATAAAATTTAAGTATGGCTACTCTTAGAGGCTATTCTTAAGGCTGATGATAATTCAAATTATGTTCAGGAGTGTCCCTCTACAGGTGATATAAAAAATTCCATAGAACCTTAAAAAAATTCAATACACTAAATTAAATTAACAATATCCGTCGATAAATCATGGGTTTATTGTGAAATTTCACAAAGAATCACACCTTTTATTAGCTACAAGAAAGAAGATTATTTAAAGCATTATGATAATCATTTACATAATACCCCCCTGCTGTGTTGAACAGTATTGTAGTGAAGTCAATGTATTGAATTTGTGTTGTATTGTATTGGAACACGGTGCTGTATTGTTCGCGTTTGAAATAGGTGTTGAAGGAAAAATTATTTATAGCATGTTAGGGTTTTATTGTGTTTTCTATTAATATGCTAATAAAAAAAATATTGTATAGGAATTTGAATTTATTAACATTATTGTGTGTTAATGTAATGATGATTAAATACTCTTCTACCTACCTCCCTTTGCAAAACGGATCGTTTATCAAAAATATCTCGGTTTTTGTTAGAGCCCTACCATGATTATACGTTTTCTAATATGCCTTTACATATATATGATCAGCTAGGCTTTACGTCGAATGTTCAGTTATTGGTCTCAGACTAAATAAAAACCAAGACAGAGTGCTGTCAACAGTAAAGTGAAGCCGGTTTCGTAAATATGTCTGCACTTTATGTAGTGTAGTTTGACTGTAGTGTCATTGTAAAAGGTTGTAAATGTGTGCGTGTGAGCATGTGTGCACAGAGCGGTGGTGTAGTTTTGACATGCTTCACTGTATTCTTCGCAGCGCTCTGTCTTGGTTTTTTATTTGGTCCGAGTTAACGGTCAACAAAACAATCCTGAAACTGCTTTCGTTTAGTGGTCACTAGCACGACTACTAAGGGTCCTGTCCTGGGCTTATTATTTCTTATCAGCTTTTGATCTGAAATGTTTGCTCCCCCGACCCACCGCGTCGCATCGCATCGCCTGCCCGCGCTATTACTTCGTTTTCGCTTAGCGTTATTTCTGACCTCTTTTCTCTTTGTTCGGCTCCTAGCGTAATGTTAAATAGCCTATAGCCTTCCATAAGAACTGGGCTACTAAATGCAAAAAGATTTTTTCAAACCCGACTAGTAGTTTCAGAGATTAGCGCGTTCAAATAAAGAAACAAAACAAAAACTCTTCAGCTTATAAGTATATACTAGCTGCGCCCTGCGGTTTCATCCACGTAAGTCTCGATTCCGTGGGAATATCAAGATAAAAGGTATCCTATATCCTTTACAAGGTCATAGTCTACCTATTTGCCAAATTTCATCCAATTCCGTTTAGCCGTTTTAGCGTAAAAGCGTAACAAACAAACTCACTTTCGAATTTATAATATTATTATATACTAGCTGGGCCCCGCGGTTTCGCCCGCATAAGTCTCGATCCCGTGAGAATATCGAGATAAAAAGTCCTATGTCATGGTCCACCCATGTGCCAAACATCCAAATCCGCTCAGCCGTTTTAGCGTGAAAGCGTAACAAACAAACAAATAAATAAATAAACACACTTTCGCATTTATAATATTATATACATAGTTAGATTTAAGATCTCTTTCTGGTTCATCATCAACATCATCGACAGCCTGACTTGACCCATTGTTGGGCATAGGCCTTTCTTATCATGTGCTAATTCCCACGCTCCTGTGCTAGTCTCACAGGTTCTACCCGGTTATTAAAATATATATATATACATTAATAAAAAAAAAAAAAAAAAAAAAATACGTGTGGCACTCGAGGACTGCCGCGGTAAAGCTATTGCATAGCATATATTCAAAAATAAGAAGATAATATTGTTGATTTAAAATATTTTTTAAAAAAAATACCCCTATACCCCCCCCCTAAATCGCAGAATTTACACAACCGTCAATGACGTCTGCCCTCACGCGTCTGCCCGCGTTCGGGTCGCGCACTCGGCGATCGCGCGTCATTGCCTATCCCTCCCCTCCACCCTCGTTCTGCGCGCCCGCCGTCGACTCATCGCAGGTCATTCTTATCGTTCTAACTTTTAAAATATTAGTCCAAATTACTTAGTGTAAAAGACAAATTTTATCTACATTAAATACCGAAAGCGATGAAGGTATTTATTTTGATACGAATTAACTAAATACTCTAAAATATGCAACTTAAAAAAAGTATTCAATTTAAATGTATTTATAGCTCACTATTTTGGCTATAATGGCTTCCACATAAAAGGTAGATATATGCTGTCGCGGACTTTTATTTAGAACTCTTTAAGACAAACAACCCCACAATACATTCTTTTCATGTAACTCCAGCGGTTTAGGCAGCGCACGCAAAGATAGATCTCAGAGGGCAGGATTTTTTCCGACTTACTGGATACTTATCGTTATATTATGGCTAAATCACATAAAATCTTTATAAATTGTAGCCTATGTGTTATTCTGATATATAAGCCACATTACTGTAAAGTTTCATTAAAATCCGTTCGGTAGTTTTTGCGTGAAAGAGTAACAAACATCCATCCATCCATCCTCACAAACTTTCGCGTCAGGTTTTTTTTTCGTTACGGAATTTCTACATTCGGTCGCCGCGCTCAGAGTCTCCGATAAAAGCTATGCAATAGCATAAAAAAAAAAAAATTTTAGGTGATTCCATTATGTTATTCGCAGTAGCCTGCGCTGTAAAAATAACACCTTGTATAATTAGGTGCACTGGTACACCGGGTTGTAAACTGCACCGGTCGACGTCAACGCCGGCTGTCGCTGAAAACCAGCGTTAAGGCTCTGTCACGCATAGAGCCCGCGGCATTATGCTGAGCAATGGCCGTTTTGCGTAGATGAGACGCATATTTCCCCCCGAGTTGTTATTTTTTTTGTTTTTTCTTTGCAGACCAGGGTAGAAGCCTTTAAAATTATAAAAAGTGAAAAAAAATAATAGTAGGATGAAACCCATTAGAAAAGGAGGGGAATATTATAAAAATGAAAGGAAAAATAATTTACGGGCGATCTGAGGTCGGGAAGGGGATGGGGGTGAGTTTTTAAGGGTAAAAAACGGTGTTTCTCGATTTCCGACAAAACTAAAAGTCCTATCGAAAAAAGTCAAATGCAAAGTTGTAGGTAATAAAAAGATCAAAAACTTTTGTATTTACACTTTTTTCACATAACCCCAAAAAGTATGTGAAAAATTCAAAAAACCAAGTTTTTGGTTTTTTATTTTTATCTTTTACAAATTTTTTTTTTTTTGAACGAAATTTGGTGAAAACTTACCTTTTTATGTCCCAAATACGCTGTAATTTATTTGATTAAAAATATTTATTTTTTCACCTTATTTTGAATTAATATCGAAAAAACACCCTAATTTTCAATCGAAAATTCACCCGTCAAAATATCAGTTTTTTTCAAAAAGTTGGTATGGTTTCTGTTCGTTGAAATCTCTACTTTCCGATGGTGAAAAAAAATATATATGTTACTACAGTAAATCTTCTCAAAAAATGCAAAAAATCAAAAAAAACTAGATTTCGAAAAATTATTTTTCATTATTATAAATAATTTTGAGCTATTTATTAAAATTTACACTTTAATTACTCGAAAAACGTTAGATTACATGTGACATTGATAACAAAAAAATTGCAAATAAAAATATACTACTATAATTAACAAACAAATAAGTTAATAAAATTAATATTTAATAAAACATCTACAATATTTGGAGAAAGTTGTCGAATCTTCTTTAAATTATATGCGTAGATGCCTATTTATAACTATTTTAAGATAAATTATATATACCTGAGTAGATATACCTGAGTGACCTACGAAAAATTGTAGCCCATCAAAAGGTATTTCGTGGAGAAGTGGGGAAGGGGCTAGGCGGGTCTGGGTCTTACTACATACATACCTACTATTATATACTATATATTTCGTAGCAGCTGTTACAACCGTTAGCCTTACCAGTATTCGAAATACAGTACAGTATACAACATCGTTTATAAAAATACACGTGCACGCTGAGTTTCTTGAAGATAATTGTGACAAGTTTACTTAAAAAAACAAAAAAACTTTTCGAATCTGCATAGGAAGGTAAATACTATCTCTATTTTTATCTGTATCAATCAACTCAAACATAAAAATCGTAATATTATCGTCTCTATAAAACGCAATTGGCAAAACGAGAGTGTACCTTAGAACAAAGAAAGAAAGAAGATACATTTATTTAGCATAGACTAAAAGGCACAAACCACAACATATAAAAAAGAAAAAAAAATTAAAGTACCTATAAAGTGCGTTGTAAGAAATTAGCAGGACTATACAACTCTGTCTACCCCTTCAATGAATACAGACGAAGTTAATTAAAAATACCCATGTTAACAAAGATACTGATCAATTAATAATTTAAATTTAATAATCCCCTTTTCATTACCGAAATCAAAACTGAATCACTACGATGCCCATCATCAATACATTTGCGTGGGCCGAAGGAAAACTTCGCTCAACTGTACAAAGTGCCGCGAAAATAAATTCAGCCATAATTTAATAAAAATAATATCCTTTCTAAAACAGAAATCCAACCCATATAAATGTGGTTTAATTAAAAAATGAGGAAGCTGTACATCAAACGCTCGGTTCTGCTTGCTCCAGAATATATTTGTGCTGACGGTAAGGATTTGGTTGTGCAGAAAGCGGGTGGCTAAAGTTTAGTGATGTCACTTTGAAAGTGGAGAGGGATGAGTTTGTTTTAACGGTTGGTTTTAAATGTAGCATGGCTTATAGTCTCATTGCGATGGTATTATTCACCCGTGTCGCTTATAGGTACATGCTGTAATTGAATTGCTTGTGGCATATGTTGAACCAACAATAAAAGTTGCACCGTCTGAACAATGTTTAGACGATTCAAGTCATTTGTTGCCTTAATTTTGTGGTATGCTACAGGTATGAAACTTAGCATAAACAGTATAGAAAGTTCCCACTGCTGGGATACAGGCCTCCTCTCGAGGGAGTGGGCTGTAATCTACCACAAGGCCAGAAACTTGCATCGTGTAAATGGGGCTTAAGACTTACGTCGATCCTACAATCGATGACTCTCTTGAAGTCCAGGTATAAATCGAAGCAGTCGTGAGTACGGATCTTCTTGCGACTGGCGTTCGTGGCCACCTCGTACTGCTCCGGGTTATCACAGGGTCTTATGTTCTGAACCAACTATTGTCCTGTACCCTGAAAGATTTATTCTCGTATTTTAGCAAATAAATCTACATCTACACTAAAAACCGGCCAAGAGCGTGTCGGACCACGCACAATGAAGGGTTCTGTAGTTTGCATGAATTCATCCCAAGGACAAACTTAATATTGTAGTTGAAAAACATGTTTTCCCATACATTCCAACTGCAAATATTACTTTGAAAGAAAAAAAAGAAAGAAAGAAAATACGTTTATTTGCGGTACACATGACGCAAAGAAAGAACAAAACACAAAAATAAACAATTTGGGGGAAAATATGCGTCACATCCACCACTTCACCACTTCACTTCACTTCATCCACTTTGTACGCACAATATTGGGAGATTTACAATGTTATTTTATTTGACGTTATTAAAATAAAATAAAAATAAATTGACTTATACAATTTGTTTTAATTTTATTTTAATTTATTGTTGACATGTGCTACTCATTACAATGTTTTTTGAATTGTATTGCAATATGTGGTTAGCTAGTAACTTCGACAATTGATCATATTATTTTTCCCTCCCTTTCGCTACAATAGAGCTTCGAAAGCATACGTGTTTTAAAGATATACAGGGTAAGGTTAAACCGTATAAGGTATACCGTAAGGAAATGTGGTACTCCTGAAAATAAACCACTTTTACTATAGGGCCAACTAACTGAAAATAAAAGTATGTCCCTTGCTTAAGGGGGATGCGCTAAGGTAGCCCGCGAGATTCAAATTTTCTTGAGTTTTTCCATTTTGCAGGTCAGTGTCAGGTTGTATGTTGATTAAAATATGTTTCGCGACCGTAACAAATATGGCTTTACATAATTATAATCATTACAATCAGCAATACAACTTCATAAGTTAGCATAATTGTCCAATGTCATGATTTCATGGAATAGTAATTCAATGGGATTACATGAACATAGAGAGTTGTATTGATCATTTTTATGATTATAATTCTATAATTAAACATTTGATACGGCCGCGAATCATATTTATATCAACATAGAACATGATACTGACCTACAAATTGAAAAAACGTAAGAAAATTTGAATTTCGCGGGCTACCTTGACGCTTTCGCCTTAACCGGCTTTAAAATACCCGGTACACTATTTACATTAATATTTACTTTACAACGGGTATATGTAGAAGATCTTTATAATAACTATTTGTGTCTATTCAAAGGGCGAAAAAATAATAAAAAATGTATAGATTTTTTACCGTTTGTGTTTAGATAAATAAAAAAAGGCTTGATAGCTAAACTCTATAAAATTATGCTCAATAATAAAATATAAGGTAAGTTACATACGGTAGAATTTAAGTTAGGATACCTACTGGTTGTCAAACAAGCAGCAGTGATAGTGGTGTGACCGAGTCATAGGTCTTGAGTTAGAACAAGCCACGCACCTCTGACTTTTCGGATTTATGTGCGTATTGTATAATAAAATTATCACTTGTTTTAAAAACGGTGAAGGAAAACATTGTGAGGAAACCGGCATGCTTGAGAAATATTTCTCGATGGCATGTGAAGCCAAGTCAGAGGCGGCTTTAAGACTCTGACACTAGGTTAGTCACTAACCACACGAAAGGAAGAAGAGCTAACGAGGAAGGAGACTAGTTAGCGTTCAAGTTAGGATACAAACCAGGATAGAGGGTTGAGTCATTACAAAAAATTCAATGAGTCCGTGAGATTTTCTCAATCTGTTAAATTTTATCAGAAGACTGGAAAACAACCGTAAAAGCTCGTACAGACCAGCGCGACACGTCGCCGCGCCGCGACGCCGCGCCGCGACACGAACAATACAATTTCTAAGAAAACTTGATGGTATAACAATAACCGGTGTCGCGTCGCGCTGGTCTGCACGAAGCTTAATAGGAAATAAATGAAGTTTAAAATACTGTACCCGACTACGGAAAAATAAAAGTGAACTTAAAAATGACGGCTTTACCTTGGCCATTTTTGTACCTGTATGTCTTGATTTCTGACAGTTTTTTTTATTCGTACTTTTTAGATCACTTTTATTTTTTCGTAGTCTGGTTACAGTTCTTTAAACTTCATTTATTTATTTTCAGTGAACCTGAATGCGTGGTCGCGCCGACTGTGGGCGGTTTCCAGGTTTCCCAACAAAAAGTGACATGTGCACGTGTAATCGCGCGGCGATAACTTGTAAATAAGACGCGGGGTTATAGTGGCCCCCTGAAGACCTGAAGAAAAAACCAGCCAAGTGCGTATCAGACAATGAAGGGTTCCGTAGTTGGGATGAATTTATCCCAAAAACAAACGTAGCATTGTAGTTGAAAAACATGTTCTCCCATAAATCAATATACGTCACGGTCAATTCTTCAACTGCAAATGTAAGTTTGTAATTGCATTTTTTTTTTCGTTGATATAATTACTAATTAACTATTTTCGGACATTTTCCTTTATATATGCCTTGCTTCCTGCCAAATTTCATGATTCTAGGTCAACGAGAAGTACCCTGTAGGTTTTTATTTATTTGCGAGTATCAAAATATGAAAATACTTTTATTACGTTGACTTAAAAATTTGATTTTTATAGAACTCCAAGGCAACATAGATCTACGTATTTGACATTAATTTCAACTTGATGCCTCCACGCGTTCTTGAGAAGAAGGGCCTTGACAGACTGACGGACGGACAACGAAGAAAGGGTTCCGTTTTTTGCTTTCGAGGTACGGAACCCTAAAAACAACGATTCTGTTACTGTACAGACACTTATGCGGTACCAATTGCCAAAATACCAACTCCGCTTCCGCTCCGCTCCCGCTCCGCTGCCCGCTCTCTCTATGACCACATCCCAAAGACTCGCAAAGAGACTGGCAGATCGCTTCGTTGTTGCTTTCCTGATTAAGACGCGGAAAGGTGTCTTTCGAAATAAGTTCCCTAGATATTAAAAATTATTCAAGTGTAGTTAAAGGTGAAGGTTGTCTGTCATTGCGATTGCCTTTTAGGTTTTTATTTTTCTTTGGGAATTAATATTTTGTAACGGTTTATGGTTGGGTGTGATAATTTAAATCTTCATTTTTTTTTTACGGTTCTGTATTGGAAGGGTGCCAAACACAACAGTAGTATATAATCCCCTACACACCTCCCCTACACGTAAAGTGGGGATGGTTTTTATTCTTCATCTACCCCATGTTGTGGGGTATCGTTAGATTGGTCTTTCAAAAATATTGTGAGTCTGTAAAAACTATTTTTGGATTCAGGGATCCGATTGCAAAATATTAAGCTTTTAACTGAATTTTTTTGTTAGAGTCAAGTGTCCCCCCCCTGCCAGCTAAATGGTTGGTTTTAGAAATCTGAAAAAAATCACGGTAGTAGTATATATAACGAAATTAAAAGGAAAACTATCACAGCTAAGTAGGCTTTACAGGTTAACGAGTAATAATCGACCAATTTAAATGTATAGTTTGAAAAACATGAATTCCCATACATTCCGTATGGGAGAACATGTTTTTCAACTACAATGTTATGTTTGTTCTTGGAATAAATTCATCCTACTACATTCCCTTCATTGTGCGTGTTCCGACACGCACTTGGCCGGTTTTTAAGTTTGCTGTCACGTAAAGTGGTTTAATAAAAATCTATGTGAAATGGATTTTAGTTAGTAGTAGATAGTGATGTTAGTCAGTCATTAACGGTCAGGTACTCGATCAATTATCCCGATTATGTTATTCGAAAATTCAATTCAAATTGAATCCAAGGTGATGTCTAGATGGAGGTTCCCAGCACCTTCTTACGTTTGAAACGTACACAAAATAACTTTAAAAAAACATAGGAAGATCCAAAATACAACAAGAGCAACCGTTCATTGAAGTTTCAGTCAATGACATTCTGCTAAGATCGGGTTTGTTCGACTTTGTAAAGAGCGTTTTCTCCTACTCACATTCGACTGTCAATCTGATAAACGTTAACGATAATATGACAATTTTGATGACATTTTACACGTTATCAACTGACAGCACTAACCCACAGAACATGTATTTTCAGTCTTAATAAAATTTTGTGACTGTACATCACAGTATTTGTACGGTTTATTACACGAAATATGATATACCTATTGGTTTAAAACCTATCTACGTATTGAATTATAGAATTAAGAATGACAGTTAACTAGTGTGGCTGTGTTGGTGATATTTATCTAATCGCGATTACATCGGGTAGCTTCGAGAGAAAATGGACTCGAGCCTTTATTTTATTTACTCGACTAACGACTTAAATAAAATTGAGCCGCATCACTATCAGACACTGTCAGGAAGACAACTGTCAAGTAACAACAACACTTCTTAATTTTTTTCCGTTCCTTTCGAATTGCATGAAATTGATGTTTCTGCTTTCCTGTACGCAAATAAAGGATTATAATGAATACGGAATCTTCAAGATGGTACAGTATTTACTCCAGAAGGATGTTATGTTAATTGTTCAGTAAGATTTCAACGCAATGTACGAAGAAATTGTCCGAGACTGCTGCAGATGTGCAGCATCTTTATCATAAACGCGGTATCAAGATGAGAGGTGGAGCGACCTGCATGTTTTTTAGATGAAATACTTCTAAGTCGTCTGACGTTACATTCCTACTTACTTACGTAATAAAAATTCTTTATTACATAACGTAATTTTTTATTTCTTGAATCGTTCTAAACACCCTATATTCGTACTATTTATTACTGAACACTGCACTATTTTACTAAATTATAATACCGATGAGGCCAACCTACTCACTAAGCAATAGCTCTTTTTGTGAATTTTTAGGTTATGATCGCATTTCTCAGTATTCCCGTTAGACGAAGTATAATTAAGGCTCGTGCAGACCAGCGCAACGCGACAGCGCGATGCGTCTCGAACAATACAATTTCTAAGAAAACTTCACGGTATAACAATAACCGGTGTCGCGTCGCGTCGTCGCGTCGCGCTAGTCTGCACGAAGCTTTATTACTATCACTGTAACCTAGAGACCATGGAAACAAAAACAACATGCGTTTCATTAAAAGACGTCACAATTTTTGGTGGGCCTAATCACCGAACAAAAAAAACCATCTCCTTTGAAAAAACAATTTATTTTGCTGACTATTTTTGCGTTTAACGTGTGTGAATAAACCCTTAACTGTCTGTGATTTTAATGACTATCTGACCATCTACCAATATACATGTCATCATCATCTACCTAGCCTATTCCCAACTATGATGGGGTCGGCTTCCAGTCTAACTGGATGCACCTGAATACCAGTATTTTACATGGAGCGACTGCCTATCTGACCTCCACACCCCAGTCACTGGGTAATACCATACCCTTCAGTAAGACTGGTTGTCAGACTTTCTGGTTTCTGACGACCCGTAACGAGAGTCAAAGATCCACGCATGACATCCGATACAAACGGCTTAACCTGTTTTCCGAGGCACTAAGCGGTCTCGGTATATAGTTAAAGATGGTCACCCATCCATGGACTGACCGCGACCAGATCGATCGACCCGTGCGGCTATTATTACTTAGCCTCGAGCCACCAATAGTCATCTCCGACCTTAAATCCAGTACAAATAACACAGAGGTCATCCCAAAGGTCACGGTCACCACACGTTAGGCCCGGACTCCACCAAAGCGGAAACGAGACGAGAAGAGAGGAAATGTGTTTTAAAAAACCAATAGAATTTCGTTATTCACACATCTTGTCTCCACTCAGCTTCAGTGGATATCACTGAGCGGAGATGTATTATATTTGTATAGCGCGATCGAAGCGGAGACGTGAGCTGTGCCTCGCAAGCTGGTGACGGCACTCATGTCTTCTACATTCTAGCTAGCACACATCTCCGCTCCAGTCTAGCCAGTACGCATCTCCGCACAGCTTCGGTCGATAAACTCTAGCTGAAAAACATCTCTTCTCGTCTCCACTTCGAACATCTCCGCACATCACCGGCTTGGTGGAGTCCGGGCCTTATGATGCATGGATTTCACGTTTTTTAATTAAATCAGCCATCTGTGTGGCCGGTTTTCCGGGAGTTTTGTTCTGTAAAAATTATTTACGACTGTATTTCAAAATGTTTCACTTGCGTTTTGGTAGGTTTTTTACATGATTAAGGTTGAATAAATAAGAATGAAATGTTTCATGGTTTATTTTTCGGTTACCATGACAGAAATATAATGATTTACTCACCAATTAACATGGTTGTTGGTAGATTGTTTTTTATTTAAATATCTACACGCATAATAAAACAACACACACATTATGTAATTATCTTTTGCCTCTGACCCTGACAGCAAGCAATAGATACATTTTGTCAAACTTTTCTGTGTCAATAATGGATACGAGGCTTTTGGCTAATCTGTAAACTGGTATTGTTTTGTTTTTTTTGTAATGTGCGTTTAATTTGTGGAGAATAAACACTTTTTTTTCTTTTTTTCTTTCAAAATGAACAATGCTAGCCGATGGGTCTTAACCAATCTCCCACGACCTGGTTCCGATGATCGGGTACACCGTAATATTCGGGTAGGACATTCCCGACCGACGTAAAACCTTTTAGTCAGCCATTGCAATGTAAATCCTATCTCCGTAAAGTAAGTTGTAAATTAGAATGATTGCCGAGAGTTTTCTCAAACTCACTTTTACATTTTAATGTATACTTTACTAGCTACTCCCCGCGGTTTCACCCGTATAAGTCTCGATTCCGTGGAAATGTCGGCATAAATGGTATCCTATGTCCTAACCCAGGTCATGGTCTACCCATGTGCCAAATTTCATCCAAATCTGTTCAGCGGTTTTAGCGTGAAAGCGTAACAAACAAACATACAAACTTACACATTTATAATATTAGTAGGATTTAAGTTAGGATATACAAGGTGGCAGAGACATCGACGCGAAGCCGTATATTATATATAATGTATATGTATATTATATAATATATAGTTAGGATTAGGATAAAAATAAAGATACTTAAGAGTTACAATGCAATGACTTACTAAAGGTTTTACGTCATTAAAATGTATGTGCTACTTCACAGTGTGGTGTTATTATGCATGTAAGCTGAAGTATCTAAAGCTGCACGCATTCTCCCATACATTGTTCACATGTTCTGTCAACAATCAACATCCGATGCCAGATGGTCTGTTAGCTGTTAGCTGCCAGAACCAAATGCAATGATTGCCAAATTCATTCGTTTGTAACCACAGATTCACAAATGTTGTGGTTTTGGGTTGTAAACTTACAATGCATAGTTGAAAGGTTGCCAGCCTTTCTACTATTTCAATAATTGATAGTTTAGATACGTAATTTTATTAGTTACTAGCTGCACCCCGCGGTTTCACCCACATAAGTCTCGATCCCGTGGGAATATCGGGATAAAAGGTACTTCCTATGTGCTAACCCAGGCCATGGTCTACCGATGTGCCAAATTTCATCTAAATCCGTTCAGGCGTTTTAGTGTTAAAGCGTAACAAACAAACAAACTAACGAATAAACTCACTTTTGCATTTAAGATTACAGGACTGCCTTATTGCAATCGAGACCCCAAAGGGGTCAAAGTCAAGTAATTTATTTAAATTGATAAATGATAAATAATTTTTATTTCTGTAAGTAGGTTTGTACAAAACACTTTTACACGTCAATCATATTATTTTTAAACTAGTTGAGGTCGGCGTTTCCTATCTGAATACTCCGAGAAGAAAGGCCAAAACAAACTCAGAGGTCACAGTCTCAATTAAAAGGCACTACAAAATAGAATTGATTCTAGTTGTCCCTTCCAAAAGGTGTTTAGTTTCACTGGAGAAGAATGAGCAAGAAACTTCATTGTAACGCCTTTAAAATGTTTTACAATATTATGTGTATTTATCCTCTTATCCACAATCCAAAATATTTGTTGTTTGTTTGTTGTGTTGTTTTGTTGTAAAAATTGGATTTAACCCAAGATCTGTTAAATTCAATTTTTAAATAATTTGAGGATGACTGTATGTACGGAGATACGGTTATTTGGGTCTAACCGGGTAATCCGGTTATGTGGGAGTTGTGGTTTTATATATTTTTATTTTCCTTTTTGGCGCGTGTAAGTAATTATATGTTACTCGTGTTTACTATTATTATAACATAACATAACATCACGCCTGTAATCCCAGGGTAAGGGTTAGGCAGAGATGTATCTATAGCACCCACATTGCCCAGTTATTTTTAAGTCCCAAGTAATAGGGGGCAAGGCTATTTGCCATCAACCAGCCACAAATCCGACTCTAGGGTTTTTTTTTTTGATAAGGCATCTCGCAGTTGACCTCTGAGGAGGTCGTAGCTGCTTACCGGACTTTCTTGAGGCTGCCTTAGGCTTAAAACCTCCAGCCAGGGCAAGTCTGGGCTGCTACTGAGAAGTTATTTATGGGAAAACCCCCAATAACATTTTGCCTGACCTGGAAATCCAACTCAGGACCTCAAGCTCAGGCACAACGATTATTATTAATCGACCAATTATAAAAGAACGTTATATTTTATCATATTACTGACAGAAGTGTAACCAATCGATTCTGTGGTCTCATAGCTAAGGGCGACCGCAGATTTACAATTAAAAGTTGGCCGATGAAATCGCAGAGTATACCTACCAATAGCTATAGTGACATATGCTAGCCCGCACATCTTGTACAACTAAATCTGTATCTGTATTTTCGTAAGTTACTATAGTTGGCCAAGCTACAATTGTATGTCTACGGGACCTCTTCCGCAAATTTACAATTATAAGTTATTTGAATAAATCGCAGAGTATACTAATAGGTATTGTGACATAATTATGCTAGCCCGGACATCTTGTAAAGCTAAATCTGTATCAGTATTTTAGTAAGTTACTATAGTTGGCCAACTTACAATTGTATATCTGCGGGAGCTTTTCCGCAGATTAACAATTATAAGTTGTTTGAATAAATCGCAGAGTATACTAATAGGTATAGTGACATATGCTAGCCCGCACATCTTGTACAACTAAATCTGTATCTGTATTTTAGTAAGTTACTATAGTTGGCCAACTTACAATTGTATATCTGCGGGAGCTTTTCCGCAGATTTACAATTATAAGTTGTTTGAATAAATCGCAGAGTATACCAGTAGGTATAGTGGAATATGCTAGCCCACAATCTTGTACAACTAAATCTGTATCAGTATTTTAGTAAGTTACTATAGTTGGCCAACTTACATTTGTATGTCTGCGGGAGCTCCAAATGGCTAACATAGAGCACTATTAGAGGGTAATGATAAGTAGATATTTCCTGAATTATTGACCCCTCAGTGCCTTTCCATAAGAATAGCCTGCATAACAATGTTGAGACGTTCGGACGCCTTTTGAATATCGGCAGATATCCCTTAGTAATTGGGTTGCAAAAGTTAGATGGTGGTATACCGGCGTAAAATTCTAAGTTGTTATTACTTCAGTTATGACCCAAACATATTACATAAGTAAAGTCTTGACTATAAGTGTAGAGTGAGACCAAAGTCATGATAGATGGACTATGCGACTAATGATATGGCTAGAAAGGGGTGAGTTCTGAGGACTAATATAGAAAGTATAAATGAAGAAGACCATGTTGCGGTGATCACAAATAAATTGAGATAAGGGCAGGGGAATGATATGTTGGTTAAGTCTTCTTTTTACCTATAGTATAGTAATCTTATGTGAGGTACATCGTCTTCACATATAATGATATAATTAATGTATACAAAATATAGTGAAAACATTTTAAAAGAGTAACGGTGAAGTTTCTTGCTCATTCTTCTCCATATGAAAACTACCTTTTGGAAGGGGCAACTTCATCAATTCTATTTTTTGTAAATTTTGACGTTCAAAAGTGCCTTTTATGTGCCTAATTGAAATAAATTATTTGACTATGTTTCCAATGCACTTTATACATTGGCAGAATAGTCGACATCGGCTTTGCTTGCCATTTAATAAAAATAGAATAGAGGACTTTGAAGTCTAGGCAAAGTCAGTCATAAGTTGTAAGTATGCTGAAGACCAAAAGCCCTCAAAAATAATCTCCTTCTGGGGCAGTCGGGTACATATTCAACTCAGCAACAATCGAAATACAAAAGAAAAGCATGTAACAACAATACAGACAGAGAATTATATTTATGAGTCTCAAGCTGGCCGTCGAAAGGTGTATCTGTTAATACCCAAGAGTATGATATACACTTTCGGCTCAGTTAACATAAGGCTGTATGTAATTACGATACCAAAACCGTCTGGGGTCATGTAAATTTGTCATGTTTATTTTCACGAAAAAAGCTCAACGTAATTCGCGGTTAGAATACTAATTTTTTGTGTCAGGAGGGAATTGTGATTCTGTATAAAGGTTGGTAATAGATATTATGATTTAGTTGTACGAGTACAAGGGAAAAATTGTGGGAAAATCTGTATGAATCTCTGAAAATCGTCTGGGTGGAGATTTCGTGTGATATACCATAACGTTGGAAGGAACATAAAATTTTCTTGCCACATGGGATTTTTCAAAGATAAGAGAAAAGAAGATAAAAGAGAGAGATGAAAGAAAATCTTTAAACATATCAAGTAGCAACATTTCGTAGATTATTTTGTTGGTTAAAACTGGTGATTCTTAATCACACAGTTCCTAGCGTTATGCTGTGATGAAAAGATTAGGCGGATGGTAAGATTAGTAGCGTAGCTGAAGTGCGCACCTGCCGGGGTTGCGAGTTTGTCCGAAAGGGATATCGCGACCCCGGCACACAGGCAACGGAAGGAACACGGGTGGGTTTTAGTCAGTAAAAGTCTGACACGCCCTCCCGCTCCGCCCAGAGTGGGAGAAGTTATTTGATAATTACCCACCCTCAAAAAAAAAAAAAAAAAAGCTGAAGTGCGCAAAAGAATATTTCTTGTTACCTCACCTCTCCTACCTCATAATATCCTTTATAAATACGACGCCTTGACTTCAGTATTTGCAGAGTCTGACCAATTGACTTCTTTGCTACCGGTAGCGGGTTCGATTCCTATTACAAGAGACAAGAAAATATATTTTTTTTGACCCAGGTCAGCCACACAATGACCACACAGGTCAAATATTTATTTGTTTAAAAATTCGTTTAGTTACAGGAGTAATAAAATCAGTGACTGTATTTCACCTCATTTAACAGCTCATGTCCATCAGACAAAAAAACAACATCGACAAAAAGTCCACAACAAATTAACAAAACGATCAACTACCAAAATATAAACGGTAGCACTAATACATATGAAATGTAACAAATTAATGGCATCGGGGTATTGGAAACCGATTACCGACAGATCGTAGCTCGATTAGTTGCTAATGGGTTAAATTATATCCGAACTTAGGCGTGTGTGTGACTTTACAACTTCATGTTACCGGTATTAGGAATTAGGGGGGTTAACCTTGTGGTTTGGAGAAAATGTGTTGTGAGGTGTTGACAATATTTTGACGTATGGAAAAAAAAAGGAATGAGGAATTTAACTAGTGGGCTCTGTTGAGGCTATAGGTAGGTGTTCGATATAGTGAAAATCCATCCAAACTAATAATTATAAATGAGATAATAACTCTACGTCTATCTGTCTTTTGCCTTTTTACGCCTTAAGAGCTAAACAAATTTGGATGAACTTTGGGGCACGGGTAGAACATGACTTGACACAAGAAACTTTTTATCCCAGTAATACGTTACCGTGGGATAATTTCCGACCACCACGTGGGCGAAGCCGCGAATATAAGCTAGTTTGACATATGGTGAAAATATAAATATGTGTGCTATCCAGTGATCTCTATAAAGGATATAGGCAGTTCTTTGGTATTGTAAAATATGGCTATAAATACCATGCATGACCCTCAGACCAAATAAAAAAGCAAGACAGAGCGTTGCGAACAATACAGTGAAGCATGTCAAAACTACACCGCCGCTCTGTGCATACACGCTCACACGCATACATTCACAACCTCTTACAATGACACTACAATCAAACTGCACCACACAAAGTGCACACATGTTTACGAAACCAGCTTCACTTCACTATTGATAGCTCTGTCTTGGTTTTTAATTTGGTCTGAGGCATGGCTCTGATTGGTGATAATTTTTATTTGTTGATTTTTTTGTTGACTTTAAGGTAATTCATTACATTACATTACATACATACAAGGAACAGTAACCAAATGGGTTTTTTCCTTTAACAAGAACGATAACTAGATGGGTTTTTTCCTTAAGAACTATTTTTTTTAAACAATATTCCATATATCTACCTAACAACAAAAAAATACCTACCTAGTCAACTTACATCGTTTAAAACAACCAGTTGCACTATTGACGTGAACCTACTCCTGGGAATTCTATGAAAGTGACCTACAGTACAACTATTTTCTTAATGTCCCTCGGCAAACTTCGTGTTTCGTCAGTCGTTGGATTTCTATCAGTTGCCTTTAAACTCGACTTATAAGTCGATTGAAAGTGTCCGGTCTGCACCAAGTGCAAAGGCAATTGATACAAATCCGACGACTGACGAAACACGAACTTTGCCGAAGGACATTAAGAAATAATTGTACTGTACATTGAACAACAATGTGTTGTTGTTGTTAATTAAGTAAGTTTTGTTTTTTGTAAATGTATTAATTACTAACATAGTTTGTAAGAATTTTGTTACTAACACTTATGAGTCTTGTTGCTCGAAATAAACGATTATTATTATTGTTGATTCACCCAAAAAAAAAACGGTTTTAACACGACAATTTTGCCCAAGTCAACACCAGAACCTCCCTTAACGACCATTACTCAGATAAGATCTACGGAACCATACGTTACTCATTAGTCTAACCACTACCACTTAGACACACTTTACCCGGAAAGTAAATAAATACGACAAAAGACATATTCTTATACATGAAAAGGCATACCATCCATCATTCTTAATCCATTCGGAACTCATCACTTGGGCACTAAACAGATAGATTCAGTAGGTCAACTTCATCCATTGAATTGGCACAATCTATTTGCTTGTGGATAAATAAAATAAATAAAATAAATAAAATAAATAAAATAAATAAAATAAATAAAATAAATAAAATAAATAAAATAAATAAAATAAATATAATAAATAAAATAAATAAAGCTAATCATAATTTCAGCCGAAATACGATATACGGACATAGACCTCCCCTAAGCACCGCTACTCTGACCGGCTCTTTGCTTTCCGCATCCAGTGGATTCCAGTGGCTTTTACAAGGTCATCGGTCCATGTTGTGGGAGGCCTTCCAACGCTACGTCGTCCTCTCCAAAACTCATGCCATACTTAAAACAGTATATATTTTGTTGTTTTGTATTATTGGATATCTTACTGTGACACTTTTTAATATTGATCGTTTATGTACAGTCAGCCTCAAAAGATGTAGGTATACATTGATTCATTGGGCACGCCACAATTGTGGCGATAATTCCCCTCTTTGAGGAGTGGCTAGAGAGGCGCCACGGCGTCCTCACCTTCCGCCTGACACAGGTCCTCACCGGACATGGTTGTTTCGGGAGGTTCCTGTTCAGGATAAAGCGGGAGGAAACGCCCGGGTGTCACCACTGTGTGGATCGCCCGGAGGACACGGTGGAGCATACGGTGGAGGTCTGCCCAGCTTGGGCGGAGCACCGCCGTGTCCTCACGGAGGCGATCGGCGGCGGCGATCTCTCGCGTCCGGCCCTGGTTCAGGCCATGGTCCGGAGCGAGAGTGCATGGGAGGCCGTCACCTCCTTCTGCGAAGCAGTAATGCTCGCGAAGGAGGAGGCGGAGCGCGCGAAGGAGAGGCAAAATGCGCGCCCTCGCGCCCCTAGTCGCCGCAGGAGACGCCCCGGGCGTCGGGAGTCGAGAGCCGACTTCCGGCCACCGTAGGCGCGGGCTTGCAGACGGTGAGCAATGGGTAGCTCGCCGTCCGATAGCCAGGCCCGGGTCGACGGCGCGTTGTGTTCCACGCGCGCCTCAAAGAGATGTCAGCACCAACTGACGGGGTCCGGAAGGGCCAATGCCTGCCGGGGTTGCGGGTTTGTCTGAAAGGGATATCGCGACCTCGGCACACAGGCAACGGAAGGAACTCGGGTGGGTTTTAGTCAGTAAAAGTCTGACACGCCCTCCCGCTCCACCCAGAGCGGGAGAAGTTATTTGATAATTTCCCATCCTCAAAAAAAAAAAACGGTATACATTGACAAGAATTCATTTAATTATCTACAATCTTCGTTCCATAAATTATTATATCAATATGTAGCCACAAAAATGTTACTTATAATTGAGTACTTGATAGTTAATTGACTCAGGCGTGACTTTGCGGAAATCCATTATAAAATACAATAGACGACGTATATTTAGGAACCTAATCCGCTTAACTGTTCTTAAAGAGTCGTAAAGAACCCTATAAGAAATGGACACATGTTTTACCTCTCAACGAGGCATCCTCAGGATGACGATTGACTTGTTGCGAACCCGGACACGACGTGTTGGTACGTCATCGTCAAGTGCCAAGCGCCGTTCGGCGCTTGACGTATGAAACAAAATTCATTTGATTGTCTACACCAAATTGAAGACAATCAAATTAATTCTTGAAAATGTATATAATTTATCTTTTTGAGGCTGACTTTATGTGGCATATAATATTTTGAAATTGTATAAAGTATATAATTTTCTAACATTTGTTATTGTTTGTTACAGGTAACAAAAATAGCAAGCGTTGCTGAGTGTCGATGTAAGTGTGTGTGAGTGAGTGTGATGGGTATGAGAGCTAGTGTGGTGCAGTTCTATCAGCAGTGACTTACGAGTTGAAGTCTGTAGATTCGAACCCGACAAGGGCTTTACTTTGTGACTTTGTGTAAATTATTTCATCACCACTACTCTCAAAACGATGAAGGAAAACATCGTGAGGAAACCGGCATGTCCTAGTACCAAAAATTCGAAGACATGTGACATCTACCAACCCGGCCGCACTGGGCCCGCGTGGTGGATAACAGCCCACTCCCTCTCACAGAGAGGAGGCCTGTGTCCCAGCAGTGTTGAAATTATAGGCTAATTATGAGAGCTGGTGTAATTACCGACATTTAAAGGTGCTGATAGACTTGACCATTCACTTGTAACAGAGCATTCGCCGTTTTTAAATTTGTCGAACTGAACAACGAACAGAGCCAAGCATAGAGCCAAAAATCGCTACAAAAAATTTTACGATCATTCTTGCGATCGCTCTAGACAATGCTCGTCAAAAAAACAGGGGTGCGACAGGCACAGGGGTGCGACAGGCATAGAGGGATGGCGGCGGAACAATAACAGAATGGCACGGCTCGGCACAAACCTTGAAACAAATTTACTGTCGTTTCGCTAGAATGCTCGCCAGAACGCTCGCTAAAATACTGGCTAAAACTTTCCCGTAAATTTTTCTGTAATGTAACATTCGCTAGGATGCTCATTACAAGTTTACCAGCACTTTTTGACATACATTCGTGTCAACTCACTTGTTTCGTTATTTTAGCCCTCCGATTATTAAGATTTAAATTCAGCGGAATCAAAAATTCAGAAGCAGTGTCTTCTCATTTATTATTAATGTAGCCAGTAGCACAACAGTCTACATTGACAGCAACAAGTTTCCAGACACAAAAAAAATTGCTGGTAAAAAAAAACCTTCTGTAATTTCTTTCTTATGACGCAAATGGCTATTCCAGAGAAATGCCTATATTTTTTGTTTCACATCAATATGGAAATACATCACGCGTACAATTATAGACATGTATTTATATTGAGTTTTAGATGTATTCTTTAAATTATGCTTGCCCGTATTTCATAACGATATATAAATCTCGATTTATTTATAAAAAGGCAGTCGCTCCATGTAAAATATTGGTGTTTAGCTGCATCGGGTTGTGGTGTGGAAGCCAACTCCAACATTTACGGTTGGAAAAAGGCTAGGCAGTTGAAGGTGAAGATGATGACATGAATGTCGATTTAAAACCAGTCGTGATTGATGTGAGTGTGATTTTCGCAAAACGTAACGTAACTAGTGACTTCGAAGGCGTAACCTGTTTTGAAAACTTATGATTTTAGTAACTAGTTATTTTTTCAAATTCTATTTGGTGATTCAACATGGTGATTCTATCGACGTTTTACAGTTATTTGCGAAACGAAAATATAATTTTTTACCTACGTAATACGTTTCATATTACAAGCTTGAAGTTTTTGGATCGAATTAGTTTTTATAGCTACTTATGCTGTTACATCATTAACGTATTACTAACACATATAAACTTCCCTTCATACTTTAATCAGGCTTAGAACGGTTATTTTGCAAGCAGTTAGTTACATTTTTGATGCAGTATAGAAATTGTAACTATTTACAAAATAACGTGTTTACAGTTTGACTGGAAACTAGCTATTCGGCTACATGCCCTGTAGCCAGTTATTGTAACTAGTGACATGAAATAACGCCCATACCTAAAAACCTGATTAAGATTAATAGACATTAGAATTAAATTTGTCATCTTGGAATGGGACACACTTCATCCCTCAAATAAAATTGTCTCTTGCATAGTCAAGGATAATTATTTCAACATAACATATGTAATAGAATTGATAAGCACAACTACTTATCGTCGCCTTACAGTGAAAAGCTCGGGAATGCAACTTTGACTTTTTATTTTATTACATTTTTAGAGAAAAAAAACCTCGCAACACACGCAGTTTTGTGGCGGCATCTATATCGCCACATGCGCCCTACGCATCATAGTGACGTCACGCAAAATCCTGCATCGCGTAAGCAAATTTTACCGCGCGATCAGCATATAATATAACTTCCCAGTTGCCCACCAGTTTTTCGCATATAAGAGGTTTTCACTCTAACACGACGTTATGTAGATACACTGTCCAGTCAAGGAAATTAATCGTTAAGTAAATTGACACCCTACGTCAATTTTCCGTGTCAAACTGTCAAAGGATGAACGTTCGCGTCTGCGGAGATTATATATGGCTCTGACAGCCTTCTTTTGCAGAATAAAGATAGAATTAATATCTGCAGCCCGTCCCCACAGCAAAATACCGTAAGACATAGTAACTAAAATAGACCAGTCTCGCGGTATCCACGTCTGTTAGTTGGCGGATTTTCCAAACAGCGTAAGCGTAGCGTTGTTTAACTTGCTAAACCCAACCACTCATTACGGACATAACTTACGAAACGTATGTACTTTATACGTCTTCTAACACTTTAAAAAAATATAACGAAAATACTACGTTATATTGAAACAGAAATCACTGCAGCCAAAACTCCCAACCATTATTGGTTTATCGGTTACTCCCCGCCCCAAAACCAAAAACCGCACCGTAATCGTATAGTTCCACAAAACCGCTGAACTAAACACATCAGTGACGCACATCACTGTTCGGCACACGGTTCCGCGTCACTGGAGCAGGTAGCCGTCACATGTCCCGATGCACATCACTAACCCCACATAATTAACGGTTAGCTATTAAATACGCGGTATTTTGTATTTGGAACCCTCTAAATATGTTGTAATCACACCTGTGGTGTTGAGCATTTTAGTGGTGACCAAAGATTATATTATTTGTAATGATATCCCCGATTTTCGATGCATGAAAGTAAACAAAGCAAAAAGACGTAGCAGGTGGCGTTCTGTAGATTCTGCGTGCCCCCCATGGGGAAAAAGCGTGAGGTTATGTATCCCCGATTTTCATCTGCCCCATTCTGACAACTTTTGTGGCCAGTTACAATCGCATCGGCTGAATTTCAAGCTCATTTTACAAAAGAGAAAACCATCTGACTTGTCCAAAATCTAACTTCTGGTCAACAGTCAGATGTCAAAGTTTTAGGCTTATTGACTTTCCGTGACCATAGCTGAAAACTGACAGCTTCTAGACCTCGTCACATACCACATGTACCTACCTATTGTGTCGCCTTATGTATAATTTCTACTTTTATATCTGTTATTCGTATGGTGTACGTAATGAAGAGTGTATTCTATTCTATTCTACATGCATACTTTCTCTTTCATCTGTTTCATCTCTGCCAAAGTTTCTAGTTTGATGGCCAGGAGTATTTGTTATTGAATACTGAATAATCTAGTAAAAAACTAATAATTAATACTATGTATAAGGTGTGAATTTATATCTCGCCTTGGTTTCTCTTTACTTCAAACATTTCCTCTTCAAAATTCTTTAGGAATGCGTTCGGCTTAAAATCCTCTCCTAGTTTCTTACTTTAAGGTTCTATATATCCTACATGTCATATCATACTTGAAATAAAGTCTACATCCATAATAAGAGCTATTTATAAAATACTCTCTCTTGTTGCTCTCGACGCTTGACGTGTCAACACGTCGGGTCCGGGTTCGCAACAAGTCAATCGTCATCCTAAGAACGCCTCGTTGAGAGTTGAAACACGTGTCGATTTCTTACAGGGTTCTTTATGACTCTTTAAGAACAGTTAAGCGGATTAGGTTACTTAATATACGTCGATATCTATAACATATTGATCGAAAACTATTGGATATCGCTTATTTTTTATGTTATTAATAAAACTTGAGTGTATCGATAAATACACTTTTACCTATAAACACTTTATAAGTTCTACCTGTACTAGGTATTACCATTTTATTCTTCATAAAACGAAATGGCTATAAGATTATATAGAGCCTTTCAATTTGATCGTTTTGATCAAGAATATCTTGAAATAATCTTGAAACAATCGTAAAGGAGGCTTGATAAACTAGGCACGCCACAATTGCGGCTAAGTCCCCTCTTTGAGGAGTGGCTAGAAAGGCGCCACGGCGTCCTCACCTTCCGCCTGACGAAGGTCCTCACCGGACATGGTTGTTTCGGGAGGATCCTGTTCCGCATAAGGCGGGAGGAAACGCCCGGGTGTCATCATTGTGTGGATCGCCCGGAGGACACGGTGAAGCATACGCTGGAGGTCCGCGCGCTCACGTCCGGCCCTGGTCCAGGCCATGGTACGGAGCGAGAGGGCGTGGGAGGCCGTCACCTCCTTCTGCGAAGCAGTAATGCTCGCGATAGAAAGGGATACCGTGGCCCCTGGCAACGAAAATGTAACTGAAGAGACACGAATGGGTTTTAGTCAGCAAGAGTCTGACACGCCCTCCCGCTCCGCCCAGAGCGGGAGAAGTTATTTGATCATTTCCCACCCAAAAAAAAGGCATACTTGAGAATTTGGTCTAGTATTTTAGACCAAATTCTCGAGTAGTTTTTTAAATTACATTATTCCTTATTTTTTTTTCAAATTCCTCACGCACCTCTGACGTTTCGGATTCATGTGCGTATTGTATAATTATCACTTCCTTCAAAAATGGTGAAGGAAAACATCGTGAGGAAACCGGCATGCCTTTTTTTTTTTTTTTTTGAGGGTGGGAAATTATCAAATAACTTCTCCCGCTCTGGGCGGAGCGGGAGGGCGTGTCAGACTTTTACTGACTAAAACCCACCCGTGTTCCTTCCGTTGCCTGTGTGCCGGGGTCGCGATATCCCTTTCAGACAAACCCGCAACCCCGGCAGGCATTGGCCCTTCCGGACCCCGTCAGTTGGTGCTGACATCTCTTTGAGGCGCGCGTGGAACACAACGCGCCGTCGACCCGGGCCTGGTCCCTATCGGACGGCGAGCTACCCATTGCCCACCGTCCGCAAGCCCGCGCCTACGGTGGCCGGAAGTCGGCTCTCGACTCCCGACGCCCAGGGCGTCTCCTGCGGCGACTAGGGGTGCGAGGGCGCGAATCTTGCCTCTCCCTCGCGCGCTCCGCCTCCTCCTTCGCGAGCATTACTGCTTCGCAGAAGGAGGTGACGGCCTCCCATGCACTCTCGCTCCGGACCATGGCCTGTACCAGGGCCGGACGCGAGAGATCGCCGCCGCCGATCGCCTCGTGAGGACACGGCGGTGCTCCGCCCAAGCTGGGCAGACCTCCACCGTATGCTGCACCGTGTCCTCCGGGCGATCCACACAGTGGTGACACCCGGGCGTTTCCTCCCGTTTAATCCTGAACAGGAACCTCCCGAAACAACCATGTCCGGTGAGGACCAGCGTCAGGCGGAAGGTGAGGACGCCGTGGCGCCTCTCTAGCCACTCCTCAAAGAGGGGACTTATCGCCACAATTGTGGCGTGCCCAAAACCGGCATGCCTAAGAGATATATTTCTCGTGAAGCCAAGTCAGAGGCCCATGGGCGGCTTTAAAACTCACCAGGTTAGTCACTAACCATACGAAAAGAAGAAGAAGACAGCAGCAATAATAAATAAACAATCTGTGAAAAATTCAACTGTCTATCTATTACTATTCATGAGATACAGTCCGCTGACAGACGGACGGACGGTTCCGCTTGGTACCCTTCAGGTACGGAACCCTAAAAACTGTTACACAAAAGTTTGATTTTCCCTTTTTATTCACGCTTTCTTTAACCTCAAACAGATTAAAAACTTTAATATTCTATTCGTATCCGAAGGGTTTGCCCAATGCTTGGCAAAACACGAAATAGCAGAAGGTAATGTATCAGAAAGTGGATATTTGGAACACAATTCAGTCCGGGTCATTGCGTTTGTTGATTTATCCACGAAACACAGACGGACAGCCGGATTTTATGCGCTACTAGTGTTAGGTTACTGGTTTGCGCGATTTTTGTTATTTTGTTTATAGTATTCTTTTTTGGACATTACTGACATCAGTGAAGGATATCATCATGTGGAGCTTATATGTCTGAAAGCGCCAACCAAGGTACCGCTTGAGCAAGGGAGGTGATCAATGCTCGTGCCTTCTCTATATGCGAAGTTTCTTTCGTTGTTTATTATGTATTAATACAGGAGCCATCTAGTATGATCTCAAATTTCAAGTGCCAAAAGTATAAAATAATTTGTAGCTTACTCAAAACTTATACTAGATGGCTCTGTATTAAAAAACAAAAAGTTTTGACACTTGTAACTAACTTATTATACTTTTGGCACTTGTAACTTTATCGGCATAACGCTTTTTAGTTACGTGACGATTTCTACCAGTTTACTCTTACAAGCTGCGTTAAAGAACTTCGTTCAAATAAAAATAAAATAGATCTACGAAGTAGAAACATAGTTTCAAGTGTAAAATTGTCTAAAGCAACAAGTTGGTAATAAAGTCTGTTATTATATCTTCTGCATACGAATACAGACATATACATAGGTGCTCATGCATCATGTTTATAGCATTCGGGGCTACAAGTTATATCGTTGTGTTTTCATATGAAATAAATGTTGCTTTATACTCATTGTATATTATAATTTATCTGTTATGGAGGTGGGTAACTTTTTATAGCATATAGTATGTACTTTGACAAATGTTTACACTTCTGTGCGTTCATTATAACTTGTCCCGTGAGCATTGGTAGCGCTGTTCTGTCAGGTGCCATTTTGACCTCTAATAATATTGAAACTAAACTTGACAAGCAATGGTGCCAACATACCGGCAAGGGACTAGTTATAGTGAACGGTCTGTAGTACCGGAGCCATTAGAAAACATATTTTGACACTAGCAAATCAAGGCTCAATTTGTTAGCCTTTTCGAAGCGATTTTTTTATGAGATACTCGTAGCATATCACTACGAAACACTTAGACAAAAAAATCTTGGCAAAGGACCAATTAGGTGCTGCCGTGTAGGCACTAACTGATAACTTGATAGGTCAAGACCAATTTAACCAAAATCATAATGCACGGATGAAGCCTAACATACTAAACAAGTAGAGCTAAAAATGTAACATTTTAGTCGTCTTACATTATTGTTATACACCGTGACATTTTAGTCGTCTTACATTATTGTTATACACCGTGACATTTTAGCCGTCATAAAAAGGGCCACTCAATGTACCCAGCATAAAATATGAGTACCTTTAGGAGCAATTAAAAAATGGTTACAATATATAAAAAAAAAAAAAATGAATGTTTAGTAGTCATTGGATACATGAAGTGGGCTGGTCTTGTAAGACGACTAAAATGTCACGGTGTAAATTTAAAATACCGGAACCGTTATTTTCAGGAACTTCGTAAATACAGACAAACAAACTCTTTCCCACAGATTATGAGCACTACGTTGTCAACAGAGCCTTCGTGTTATTTTCCGGATGACAGAGTCCGAATCTCACGAGCTTCGAGTACAAGATGTACTTATGAAGGATTTTATTGAGTTTTTTCGCTCCTGTTCAAGATTTGAGAGTAATCATGGGAACCGCTGTTGTGTGAAAAGTGTTGTGGACAAGAAAGATAGGATTTACGCCCGTTTGAACTAAACCTGGCTAGGGATTTGACCTAAAGGGACTTACAGACAAAATTAAGAAAAAAGCGTTTGATCTATTTTACCACCTCCAAAATCAGTGCTGGTTCATTTATTTTTCAGATAATGTCACACAAATTCCATTTTTTTATTTATCTGGTACTGTTACCTATCTGTAGTCTATGACGTACACAGGGCTTTCATTGAATTAGCCAAACATACCATCGGCAATCATACCTTCCAATAACACTACATCGAAGGTTAGCAGAAATATGCATGTTTAGTACAAAGAGCTTTAGGTACGCATCACCTCAGCTGGTTTTTTACGGTCTTTTTTTTTATACAAAAACTTGAATCTCAGCAAAAATCTGATGCTGCGATGGTATTGGTCGATGAGCGTACGTAAACGTTACTACAGCGGTCGAGCGCTGCAAGTTGGAATAGTTCATATGGTGTTCGAAACGAACTTACTAGTGATATTCGACCATAATTATACGAGAAGTTACATCCGAAGAAATATAAAGTCCCTCCCAAACCCATAAACTAAAGCCCAACAATTCATCAAACGAGAGTAACGTCTCTAAAAATGAATGCAGTTACGTGGAGATGGCGCTATAGTCGGCGGATCTAGTAGAACCATTTGAATTTTATAATTTGTGTTTTATTTCCTCAGCTCTAAAAAATATGTGCGACGCCTTGTACATTGAAAAGTGAAACTGAATAGTAATAATTAAATCTTGAGAATGTAATGTCGTATAACTAGAATGTATTAATCAAACAGTTTTCCTAGGAATCAAGCTAAACGAGAAATTACATACAATGGGGACCTCATATAACATCTCTTGCGGGGCGGCTTAGCTCGGCCGCTTATGCTGTTAGAAAGATAAGACAGTTAACAGATATAGAAACCGCGCGTTTGGTCTATTTTAGCTACTTCCACACTACTCTGTCTTATGGCGTTTTACTGTGGGGTCGGGCTGCTGACATTGAATCCATCTTTATTTTATAAAAAAAGAGCTGTCAGAGCCATTTATAATCTACATCGTCGCAAATCTCTCAGGGAACTATTTAAAAGGGTTAATATTATGACAGTAGCTTGCCAATTCATTTATGAAAATATTATGTATGTAAGAAAAAATCTACATATTTTTAATAAAATAAGTGATAGACATAATTTTAATACTAGAAATAAAGATAAAATTAATCAACCATTTCTCAGATTATCTAAAGTATCTTCATCTTTAAGGGGTACTGTGTTAAATGTTACAAGAAAATACCTTGTAATTTATTACAATTAAAAGAAAGAAAATTTAAACTCATATTAAAAGTACACTTTGTAAACAAGCATATTACAAATTCAAAGTCAAAGTCAAATCATTTATTTCAAATAGGCCCTTGTAAGGTACTTTTGAACGTCAAAGTTTACAAAAAATTGAATTGATTCTAGTCGCCCCATCCAAAAGGTAGTTTTCGTATGGAGAAGAATGGGCAAGAAACTCCACCGTTACTCTTTTAAAAAGTGTTACAATATTTTGTATATGTACGTACATTAGTTACATAATTATACGTGAAGACGATGTACCTAAAAAAAAATACGTTACCACAATAAGTAAAAAGAAGAATGAATAAAAATGAAGCAACGAAAGATAAGTTAATTACTTATGTGATAGATGCACGGTTATCACATATTTCCAAACATTGTAAAAGAAGACGATTTTCATAAAATTTTACAATTAATAAGTCACGTGTGTGAGGATGTAATCACAGAATGTAAAATCAATGTCATATAATAAAAATAATAATTTATACAACTTAAATTAGCAACCAGTTTGATTTTGTCTAGATTCTAGATTATCCTATGGAGCAGGACCAGCATGTTTCCAAGCATTCTTATCTTGGATAGACAAATTAGAGGATTATATCCAAGGTATATCCAAGGTCATATCCAAGGTGAGGACGCCGTGGCGCCTCTCTAAGCACTGCTCAAAGAGGGGACTTTTCGCCGCAATTGTGGCGTACATACCTCAGGAAACGATTCAATGGTTTACTAAAAGGGGGTAGATTATCTACCCCCTTTCTTTTCCCATAACATGTGTTCCATTTGGTTTACTAATTATAAGCATAAAATATATTGTCATAATTTACATTAGCATACAAAAATTCAGCATAATGATCATTACCTACGCATAATATTATTAGGTATAAATGTTTTGCCATAAATACTGTTGGCATAATAATAATGAAGCATAATTTTATAAAGTATAATTTTATATTATTCCACATAATGTACTTTGGAATAAAAATAATAAACCCTAATATAACTCATATCAAAACAAACATGTTTGCGGCCTTTACCTAATCCAATAGAATGATTTCCAAATTATAATAAAATATATTTATATTTATAGCTCATGATTAACAGACGAATAAATATTATGCCTTAAAAATTTATGCAACTCCAAATTATGCCAAAACAAATGAGGCTAAATGACAGTTATAACCTAGTAATAACCTTTGCGTTATGCCAAAGTATTATTAAATCAATCTGCCTAGCCTTTTCCAGGGTCGGCTTCTAGTCTAACCGGATGCAGCTGGATACCAGTATTTTAAATGGAGCGACTGCCTATCTGACCTCCAAAACCCAGTAACTGGGTAATACGATACCCCTTGGTAAGACTGGTTGTCAGACTTTCGGGCTTCTGAAGACCCGTAACGACTGTTAAAGATCCACGAATGACAGGCGGGACCAACGGCTTAACGTACTTTCCGAGGCACGGAGGTGTCTCGGTTTGTAAAGATGGTGACCCATCCACAGACCAACACCGGCAAGCATATTCAAAGTATTATTATGCTTCAGTATTATTATGTTAATAAAAGTTATTCGAAACAATATTATGCCTTAAAATTTTAAGCCAAGTGGGGGATTCCCATTCCATTTTACTACTGTTTAGTCCAAGTTCTATCCCAAAGTCATAAATAAGTTTCTTGAAATGTACGTAAACGTACTAAATCTGGCTCCGTACCTAAAAGAGAACAAATTGCTTTTAGAAATTAACTCTTACACAGCACAGTAATTTAGCTGCAGTAGTAAACGGGTAATAAAATGTACCGCTGACCGTTTACCGTCGTAAAATCACGGTTATCGCTAACTGGGTCGGTTAACTTCAACGTTAAAGGGAGGTTCTGTATTAAAACTGTTTTATTAGCTTCGTGTGGTGGCTAAAATGAGTCTATTGGTTGACTTAGGAGTCGTTTCTTCTAGCTTAGCAAAAGATTTATGGGTTAGCTGGCCCGCGGCTTTGCCCGCGTAGATGCCGGAATTTATACCACTGAAACGGGCTCACGGGTCAAATAGTATCATGTCCCAGGTCTACTGCACAATCAGCCTATAATATTCCCACTACTGGGACGCAGGCCTCCTCTCTGCGAGAAGGAGTGGGCTATAATCTACCACGCGGGCCCAGTCCGGGTTGGCCGATGTCACATGTCTTCGAATTTTTGGTTCTAGGACATGCCGGTTTCCTCACGATGTTTTCCTTCACCGTGTTGAGAGAAGTGGTGATGAAACAATATAAACAAAGTAAAGTGCCTTGGGTTCGAACCCATGACCTACAAATCCTAAATCACGGCCGTTACTACTGGGCCACCACGGGTTTTCAATTTCTTTGCTCTTCTTAGTCTATTTGTGTGCCAAATTTTATTGAAATCTGTTCAGCCGTTAAAGCGCAAAAAGATAGCAGACAAGGCAGAGAAAAAAAAATGGTTTCAAATCAAATCTTTTTGTTATGGGCATAGGTTATACAGACTGATGTTCTGTAAATTACAGTTCCATTATGTCCTGCCTAATAGGCATACAATAATTATGTCAACATGCAGTATAAAACAATTCTTAGGTATTTATTTATTTATTATTGTATAATGTACACTCAGTTACAGACTAGGCTAAAACTTATGAATACATGACCCTGTTAGGGCGCAGCAAGTATTTATTACATTTAACTTAAATCTAGGTTTAAATATTCCAAAAAATTCAAAATTTTAGAGTCATTTATTCAAACTAGGCTGATAATCAGCACTTTTCGAACATCAAAATTACATAAGACAGTCCCCCAAAACGCCCACCCTTCACCACTTCCTAGTGCGTTAGCTGGGAAGAAGAAGTGGCGCAACAAACTCCCCAGCAGCACAGCTGTCTGTTCAGTTAGAAAGAAAAAAAAATGACTCTATATAATAGTATTCAACATAATTAAGCAATCCAGGCATAAAGGGCGTGCCCGTGCATTTGGAAGTTAACATTATATTGCATACCTACTAAATACCAATATCACAACATTCATTATTATTACTACTAATGTATAATCTCTTTGTATGTAATCTTTGTAATTTAATTTATATTAATTAAGACATTTGAAATGTATAGTAACATTAATATATGGTATCACTTATAAAGCAAATCTTACAAATAGCAATTAGGTGTATGGTGACAGATTGTAGTAGGTACTAATTATTAAGAAAATCATATTGGTTGGTGGTTGGTAGCTATCTCATTTATAATATTAATTCGAATTCAAAATTTTATTTCAGGCCAACGGATCCATATAGTGTTAATATGAAGTTAGCCTATGTTAGTAAACAAAAAAATTTCAAATACAATAATTAGGTATAAAAACATTAATTGGCTACATGAACATGTGCACGCACATGTCAGCTACCCCAGAGCCTGATTAATACGCATGGATGATCCCGTTTGTTAGGTAAAGGATCAAGTAGCTTTTCAATTTCGTAATTACTTGTATGTATCTAAGTTAATCATGTAGTTCACTGACTTTTGGTAAAGGAAAAAAATCATGAAGAAATTATTATAATGGTTTGAAATTGTGTACACGCAGTAAGTAAGTGGTGAATTCTTGTTTTTAGTCGACTGCTCCAGTAGGAGGGTAATGTTTTTCGAGTGTATATGTATGTCTATTTCTTTGGCACGCCCTGAAGCCTAAACGGCTTGTTGGATTTCATTACATGAGGTGTCGTTATAATATGTAGTAATAAGCCTTTATTTACCGATAACTAAAATGAATTACTATATAAAATAATTAAGCAAAACATAACTATTGCACTTCGGTGTCTTCGATCAGCGCATCCTTTGACGCATAGGCTTCCCCCAGGCTCCTCCATTTTCCATGGTCTCCTATGTCTCACGCAAATAAGGCACCAGCTGCCTCCACTATGTCGTCGTCCCAACGTTTACGTTGTCTTCCTCTTCTTCTTTTCTATCCATCTCTAATTTGCCATTTCGTCACAGCTTTAGAGCAATTATTATTCCTATTGACACAAAGTAAATCGCCTGTCTGCCACGACCTACAACTTGTAAGTCAGAGCCGTTCCCAGTAGGCCACCACAGTTCCTCCCTCAATCTTGTCGAATCCAAGAAAGTCACACGAAAATTCAGCGCAGATCAGCCTAATCTTACCAGAAAAAGAATTAGATGAGCTTCAATATAAGTGCCCTAATTAACGCGAACCTTTGACCTTTCAACAAATAAACATTTGCTGAAGACCTGAAAGTAACTAAGTCGCAAAAAATAAATAAACTAAAATGAAGGCCTTTCGTAATTTCTTGTAATTACTTGTAACGTTGTTAGTTTGCTTGGTTAATCTTTTTACTTCTCGTTAACACAGCCTGTTTGCTTTATTTGCTCTGGTCCCTTTTGACCGACTGCGGGTGGAAAGGTTATGAGTTTGACAGTACAAACTGTTGTTTACATTTTTCGTTTTAATTTTTTAGCTTGAGTATAGTTTTCATAGTATTTGTTTGCATTTTGGGGTATGGTAACTGACATATGGCAAATAATTTAATTGAATGTTTTGTGTTTCGTTATGTTAGTTACTTTGCAAAAACTTGATTCTATACAATAATAGGTTTGTATACAGTCAAGTTTTTTTTAACTGAACAGACAGCTGTCATGTGCTGCTGGGGAGTTTGTTCCGCTACATCTTCTTCTCAGCTAAAGCACTAGGAAGTGGTGAAGAATGGGCGTTTTAGGAGACTGTCTTAGGGAATTTTGTCGTTCAATATTTAGTACAAAAAACTGTTTTTTTTAAACTGCCAGATTTTTTGCTATTTCGGTATTAAATATATTACGTTTTCAAGAAAAGCGTGGTAATTACAGTGATATCTGTATCAGTACACGCACTGTCAACACACATGTTTGTTTTTAAATCATTTCAGTTTTTTATTACATATTTGTATTTAAAAAATTGGGTTTCAATAAAAACAAAATCTTTCATCCTTTATCTCTAAAGATTTTTTATTTAAATGCAAAGGTGCATTAAAATAGCTTTTATCAGTGGCGATAGGTATTTAAATGAATGTCCAGCGCACCGTGAACAGTGACAACCATCTTGCTATCTTAACTTCCTAACTAAATGATATACAATATACAGTCAAACCTGAGTAAGTGAGAACTGGGTAAGCGAGAAAACTCTGTAAATGAGAGTAATTGCCAGGTCCCGTCATTTAAACCCTCTAAAATAAGTGAGAAACTGAAAACTCTATAAATGAAAGTCGTTTTTCACTCGTGGACCTCTATAACTGATACTGCGGCTTGCCTGTACCTCTATAAGCGACAGTCGGCCGTAATTTTGCATCTACTATATACGACTCGTTCTTAAATTTCGTGGAAATAACATTGTTTTTGTTCCCCAAACGTTTCCCAACCAGCCTCAATCTCTTTAAGTGAGAACGGCCACTCCTGTACCTCTGTACCGTTAGAAATCCGAGTTTAGGGGTGTGAGAAACAGGGTGTGAAGTTCACTCATCCACTATAGAAAACGGGGGATCCTCCGACCAGACGGGTGTCATATCTGGCGGGCAATTGTCCACAGGTTGAAGTCGTGAGCTTGTATATATGTATGTCCACCGCGCGGTAAACTCTAATTGCGCGATGAAGGATTTGAGTGACGTCAGGATGTTGTGTGACGTCAGGTCTTTGATGCGTAGTTTTTGAGGCGATGTAGATGCCGCTACAGTGAGAACTATCTATACGCGTAAAACAGATCACGGACCCTTGAACTCCCGCAGGTTCGTTACATATAATATTATAAATGAAAAAAGTGAGTTGTTTGTTACGCTTTCACGCTAAAATGGCTAAACGTATTTGGATGAAATTTGGCACATGGGCAGACCATGACCCGGGTTAGGACATAGAATATTTATTATTATTAAAAAAAAATTGAACACGTATGTTTTCTTATTTACGTAATCAAAAGATTACGGCATTACATTCAGTAGACAATACGTTAAAATGTGGCATGACGTCAATCCCCGGTAGATTTTATAGTGACATGTGACGTAGCGAGCCCCCACTCCCCAACTTGAATGCGTTTTAAGTAGTTTAGTTTAGTAAACTATTTTTTATAAATATGTTAAAGCAAGACGTGTCTAATATTTTTGTATTATCTGCCTGACGGACTAAATAGTTTTTCAGTTTACTTTCTTTTCCCTATTAGTTGCGGTTTTCACAATTATTTAATAATTCCGGTAGCTCTATGTATACAGGGCGGCAGGGACATCGACACAAAAACTGTTACCATTGATTCAGTACATGATTTTGAACCCCACTGAGTTGAAATATTTCGTAGGTTATTTTAAAAAAATCTGCTGTTTCATGGAAAAGAGCCTACGCGGTAAAATGTATGAAACAGCAGATATTTTTTTTATAACCTACGAAATATTTCAACTCAGTGGGGTTCAAAATCATGTACTGAATCAATGGTAACAGCGCAGGGGAGCTCAGAATCATGTGCTGTATCCATGGAATAGTTTTCACATCGATATTTGACACCCTGTATAACACATTAACATTAAACTTAGATTAAATAAAGAAATCACGATGTTCTGTCAAGTCATAAAAGCCGTGAGAAGCAGGGACGGGACGCTTGTGTAACTATTATATTTACGGAGCAGATGAACATTTTAGTACTTACGCTCTGTTCAAAACAGACAGTCAGAGAAACCCAGCATTCGCAACATCAGCACGAAATTCAGTATTGCATTTACAATATTAATTTCAAACGTTCACCCGAATCCTTGATCCAGATATGCTAGCAACTTCATTACTGTTACAAAACACAGGCGTACCCTGAAAGCGGGCGTAAGTGCATTTTAGTGTTTAGGACTCCGTGACGTCGCCTTGGGCGGCCCGGAGATGTTAAGGTGGTCCAAGTTGAGAGGAGATAGCGGGTTTTAAAGTCGGGTTAAATTGTAGGGGAGTTGGTACTACTTGGTTTTAATGCGCTAACATGTCATATTTATACTTTTCCCAGTTATTGATGTAGTCTTTTTATTTTCCTACGTGCAATAAATAATAGTAAATAAAACACTTAGATACCTTAGCAACTGAAGTAAGGGGGACTTTACTACTATACAATGCCGCGAATTTTTCTGAATATTCATGAAAAATTATCGAAAATTACCTTTAAAAGGGGGGGGGGGGGGGGGTCTATCTTAATTATTTTTATTTTTTTCCTATGATTTTATGGACGTGTTTTAAATAACAACTGATTATTTTTTCAGAAAAAAATATCTTCACCTCCGTGTTTTTTCGTAGTCATCAAATTTTAATAAACAATGTTAGTTAATCAGATAAAATAACTCGTAAGCTTTTAGAAATAATAAACAGAATCAAAACCGAGTTATAAAAAAAAAATTATAACATGTAAAATATTAAAGTTAGACCCCCCTTTTAAAGTTAATTTTCGATAATATTTGATGAATATTCTGAAAAATACAGACGGTCACATGGTCGGGCGACATTGTATAAGTTTACTTTATCGAAGAACACTTTTTTTCTTTGTTTTGTTCTCAACACGTCCAATGTACATATTATACAAAAATTGGAGGAGGCCCGCATATGACAAAAGCGAAAGGTTCTGTTCTGGAAGTAGGTCGTGGTCTTCTACGTAATTCATTCACGACATAATTAAAAATCCCGGAAAATGTTGTACCCTAGTTTAAAAACGCTACCTGTCAAAACTTGGCCCACAATGTGAAAATAACGTTAGTGAAGCTTAGCAGTACAATTACTAGCGATTGTCTTGAACATTTTGGATGTCTGCTACTCCGAGACTCCTTACAAACTTATGTTTGTCAGTTCTACCGAATTTAGAAACACGTACAACATTAATTATTTACTTATTTATTTCTAATTGAAAACTAAGTTTTGGGTCGTTCTATGAAGTTGGTATTTGGCGTGGAAATATAGTGTCGTTTTGGATAGTTTTGGCTTTACTTATTCATGTGCAAATTGCGGATAGTTATGCTCTGCAATCTGGTTCGTGACGTAACAACGATACATACTCATAATATGGGCTCCGGTGTCATACGAAAAAAGGTTAGACTCCGGAAAATATAACCCAAAGAACCGGCCAAGTGCTTGTTGGACCAAGCACAGAGTAGCGTTCTGCAGTTATTGCGAAAAAACGACGAAAAACAAAGTTATTTCTGCGATCGTAACCGAAAATATCTCAAAAGCTATTGTCAATAATGGCAAAGTCACACACCTTATTTCCAATTTTCATCTATACCGGATGGATGGAAGACGGACAGACGGACATGTTCGGTTTGGTTCCGTTTTTGCCACGTAGCTATAGAACCCTAAAATTGTAACCATTCGTTTTAGAAAAAATAACCTTTTTTGAAGTTTGTTTAAAAAAGATATTCACCGTTTTCATTAACATTATATATGTAGGTAGAAATAAACGATTAGCGATTTTAGTGGAGTCATTTTATCATTTTTGATTACCCTTTTCTGACACAGAATATAAACTATACAAGGTAAAGCCACATTCTATAAGGAAAAAAGAAGGCACTATTATCCTTATTGGTGTCAATTTGAGAGACATTACCCGACATGGACTTCCTGCAGGTAGGCGACATTTCCCGCGAGTGTCATCGTCGAAATGGTGGTAAACAGACAGTCAGATCGCGCCCCCGGTGATAGTAAATTCTATAGGGTTCAGAAACGTGAGTGTGATCATGATTTCATTTAGCCAATTTTAACAATGAGCGAGGTGTGTGATTTCCGACGGTAAAAATAATAATTTCCTTTTCCGCTTCGGGTGATAGAGGATTTTGCACAAAATAGCTGCATCCGAAACTTGTGATCACCTATCAAAGGGTGCGGTAATCCGTGGTAGGATATATCAAATTGTCAATGAAAATACAGTGGTTAAAAGTGGTATTGTCAAACTGATGTTTTTTTTTATCGGCCAAATAATCAGCGTTGCCGTTCCACGTGGCAATGCTGCGAGCCTTTTCGGCACTTTTCTATACCTACCTACTTATCCATAATATTATTGTTTTAAGCTTGTAATATATAACATGTAAAAATAACCTGCCATGAGGGTGTTGATAGGTATCGTACTGAGAGTAAATTTATGTGGAAAATTTCAGGAAAAAAAAAACATCGGTCTTTTTTTTATCAATGGGGTATCTTATTACATTGGACGCGAGCGGCCGTCGTTTAGCGGGTGACTAAAAGTCATAACTTTTGGCCAAAGTTGAATATTTGCTAATTTTTAATGGATTTGGGGTAATTTTGGTACCTACTAAAAATTTAATTTTTAAATAGCAATAACTTTTTTATTTTCAATAATAATACGAATTTTTATTACTTTGAGGTAATTTTTTTGCAGTACTTATGTGCCCCTTTAGGATCGGACAGATTTTTTTTTCATATTGTATTAGTAGTTACTTAAATGGATTCCAAGTAGGTAATTAATTTACAGGAAAAGCCGACAACTAGCTTATGTTAAAACCATGAACGGAGCAGAATGGTTCATGGTACTCATACATACAGTACAACTATTTTCTTAATGTCCCTCGGCATACTTCGTGTTTCGTCAGTCGTCGGATTTCTATCAGTTGCTCTTCCAGACTCTACATACTTCCAAGTCGATTGAGAGCGTCCGAGGGCGTTGCCGAGGGACATTAAGAAAATAGTTGTACTGTACGTCTGTCTGTCTGTATGTTCCGGCTAATATCCGAAACGGCTGTACCAATTTTGACCGGATTTTCACTGGCAGACTGATGTTTTAAGGAATAACTAAGGATAACTTGATTTTAGAAAAAAAAAAAGGCTTTATGCGGAAAATGCCGCAGGCAGCAGCTAATTTTGAATATAATAAATTACATAAAATAAAATTAGCTATTCTACTCGTATTTAGTTACAACTAGAATTTTTCGGTCGACCGCTGTTGAAAAACTGCTAGCACTTCACACTAGCTCAAATTCCCGGACAAATAAATATTTTAAAACCGATAAAATGCGAAACTCTATTTCAACACACTAGAACATCACAAAGGACGAACCGAAATCGATATATATCGCTTTAGAAAAAAATATAAACAACTATGAACATTCAGAGGTGAAATTTCAGAGGTATTTTTTTTCAATTAAAGCTTTGCCCAATATGTTTTCCCTAACTCTAACATGGGCTTAATATTTTAATCTAACCAAGGAACTTAATCTACGATTTGTAATACAAAATCACGTTAGAGTTATGAGCAAAATCTAAATCAAAATCAAAAGTTATTTATTCAAACTGGACTAAGAATCAACACTTTTGAACGTCAAAATTACACAAGACAGTCCCCCAAAACGCCCACCCTTCACCACTTCCTAGTGCTTTAGCTGGGAAGAAGAACTGGCGTAACAAACTCCCCAGCAGCACACTTACAAACAGACGTATTATAGACTTGATAAGAAGCAATTTACCCAAAATCACCAAGAGAAGAAATATAATTTTACTGGAAAAAAAAACAATGTTTGTCCAAACATGTTCAACTAGCTATGACATTTAGAATTCCAGTCCTCAAAAACAAATCAGTAGAAAAAAGCAGAACAAAATAACAACTGATTTGTTTTCATTATCTACCCAGCATGGTGTAATCAGATTTGAATGCCGCAAAAAACATAGAGAGTGCCAGCTGTGTGGTCCCACGCTAGTATGTACAGGGTCGCAGTGTAAGCGGAGCAGAAGCGATAGCGGGAAACCTCAATTCTTATTTTAATCAGAATCCTATTTAATAAAACTGACTTTGCACGATATTTGTCAATTACATCATTGTCAAATTACCACGACAGGTGCTGTTTAAAAAAGCAGAAAACTATGATAAAGAACTTACAAAATTATCAGATTTTCGGCTGTCACATGCCGCCTGTTTATTTTATTAAATAGCTGGAACGTCTTGTCAACCTGGTAGGTACGTGCCTAGGGGCTCAGAGACACGACACCGTCGCCGCGCTGGCACCGCCGTCGCCACGCCGCGTAACCATGTAGATTGAGCCGTCACCGCTTGATTTTGCCATATCACTCTACAATCCGCGGCGGCAGTGACATCATTGTTGCTGCCGTGTTACTGCCAGTATTTTACAGCTCCTTAGCAGACTGATGACTACCAAAAACTTTTCAAATGGAACTATAGATTACCAGTTCTTACTCTTGCTTCCTCTTTCATTTACAAAGTCGTAAAGAAAACTGGATTGAATAGTCTAAAATCGCCAGCATGACAAACACGAGCAAACCTGGTGACCAATGCGCGTGACCTCTAACCACGAGAATCTGCCAACGTTCAACAAAGGCGAACTTACAATCACATATTACAATTTCCGAAAACCCGCTCGCACTACGACACAATCCCAAATCGTCGCCCAAATGTAATTCAATATACACAGTTACTCAGATTTCAATCGAGTAGGTGAGAATTTGAGCACAATGCTACAAGTGTGGATTCGACGATTCTCACCAAATAATATCCCATTTGAATGCTACTCCGAGCTACTAGGTACTATTGGAAGTCGATTCATCATTGTCTTCGTTGAAATTAGAACGTTTATGTTCGGGATAGAATTATGTATGGAAATATTTGTACTTAATGGGTTTTGGAACGATTCTGAGTGTTCTTGTAATAGGCTGTACCATCTGTGGGGTTTCCGTAGGAGGTCTTCATTTGTTATTGTCATCATTGAAGTCCTTATGACTAAGTCGTGTCACGCAGGTAATTTTTAGGTCTTCCTTACTCCATCTTCTTCTGTGTTGGCATGGACGAGCATTAAGCTGGATTTATATCATTGTGCTGTGGCGTGTGACGCAGTGTTAGCCAATCAAAACTCGTTGTGATTTGACGTAGTCCTGAACAGATTCGTTTGATTGGTTCTCCTACGTCACGAGACCAGCACGACACAGTAATGTGCCGGTGGCTTTATACGGCCATTATCGAAGTCAAAGTCGAATCATTTATCGCAGTCATCATTATCATCTGTCTTCCTTTTCCCAAGTATGTTGAGGTCAACTTCCAGTCTAACCGAATAGAGATGACATCTAACATTTTACATAGAGCATTACTCCTGTGTGTCCTTTGCTAATATACACCGTTTTAAAAGATTCTCTGATCAGCAAAGCTGGAAGCGGACATGACTGTGCGTTCGATTTATTTAATTACTAGATGCCCGGTAAACTCCGTACAACGTGGGCAATTCCCATAAAAAAAATCGAATTTTTAGATTTTTCAGATGTTCCTTTGGGTTTTTTTTTTTTCGTAAACCGCCCCAGTATTGAGGCGAACAAAACAAAAACAAAAAATCTGATCAGGCGAGCCATTTTGGAGTTTTTGCGAGGCTAGCATGGCAATTGATTTCTACTGTTAGATGCTAGTTGTTTCTGCAGATTTCTTGAGCGACTCATCTGGCAGTTCATCAGACAATATTTTTCTGATACATATTTGTAATTATGAATTTTGATGAAGTTTGATGACTAATCAAATAGAAGTTTTATAGACAAAAATATGAGTATAACAATCGTATTAACCTCTATCTATGTGGTTCTTACCCCAAAAGACCATTTCAGACGCTTATCTACATGGTCTTCACACGATCTGACCAAGACTATGTCAAACTCAAACTCAACACTTGACTTGGTTTCACATGCTGTTGAGAAAATACTATGCTTCCTTACGATGTTTTTCTTTCACCCTTTTTGAGGCAAGTGATATAATTATCACTTGCTTCAAAAACGGTATTTAGTAATCTAAATACGCATATGAATCCGAAAAGTCAGAGGTACGTGGCTTAGGTTCAAGCTCGTGACCTACGAATTTAGATGACCATATCAAATAGAAGTTTTAAAGACAGAAGTATCAGCTTATTATGGCTGTAACATTGGACATAGCAAAATAATTAAAAACAAGCACACAACGCGCTTTCCTGTAATATTGGAACGATATATATTAATGAGAGAACGACCAGTTCAATAAGTACAGCAGCACCCGGGAAAAACGTATCGAGAAAACGCTAATACCGAAAAAAGAAAAACTGAACTCGACAGCTCAGTATTAATGCATGACGTTTTTAGCAGTGACGATGGTTAGAGAAGAAAACCGGCCAAACGTGTGTCGGACTACGCATAATGAAAGGTTCCGTAGTTGGAATGAATTTATTCCAAAAACAAACTTAACATTGTAGTTGATAAAATGTTCTCCCTTTTATCGATAATCACAAAAAATATTTTTGTATGTGATAAAACTACAAAGTAACGTTTTCCGGAGATTTTCCTTTACTTGTGCCGGGGACCTTGCTTCTTGCCAAACATGATTCTAGGTCAACGGGAAGTACCCTATAGGTTTTGATTTATTTGCGAGTGTCAAAACATGTCGCATAAAAGACCGTATTTTTTTATTACGTTGACGCTTGGTTTTTTTATAGGTGTTGATATGAATTTCAACTTGATACGCGTTCCTGTGAAAAAGAGTCTTGACGGACAGGACAACGATATGATCCTTAAAGGGTTCCGTTTTTTCCTTATGAGGTACGGGACCCTAAAATAAAAAGGATTGGTGTTATGCATATATGTAAACCCATTCATCAATTATTTTGTTTTTAGGCTCAATTTTGGGATGATTGAGCGATATATATACTCTTGGACACCTGAATTGAGCCACCCTGCATATTCTTATCTTTATAAATAAAGATAGCACACAAAAAAAGTTGTTTTGAAGCCAAATTTGAAATCGTTGTTGTTTGCCTAGGGAGCAAAAAACTATTTTAAAGGCAAGTCACTCGAGCTTAAAATAGTGTTGCTCCCGAGTTGTACACTCTACTTTGTATCACCCTCTATGAGAAAATAAGTAAGTGCAACCTATGAATTAGAATAGTACCTACGTTTATTTATTTCATTGTCACTACTTGAGGAAGACACAGTCATTTTTTATAAAACGTGAAATCGAAATTTGAGTAAACAAATACGAACTTATGCGAAATGCATTGACGGGTATTTATGGGTTGACGGCGCGTTGTGTTCCACGCGCGCCTCAAAGAGATGTCAGCACCAATTGACGGGGTCCGTTAGGGCCAACGCCTGCCAGGGTTGCGAGTTTGTCCGAAAGGGATATCGTGCCCCTGGTACACAGGCAACGGAAGGAACACGGGTGGGTTTTAGCCAGTAAAAGTCTGACACGCCCTCCCGCTCCGCCCAGAGCGGGAGAAGTTATTTGAAAATTTCCCAAACGCAAAAAAAAATAAAAATGCGGTTAACTTCACTTGTTCATACAATGTTTGTGATTGATTTCTTTGGTGATTAGAGCTTTTACTAAAAATATCCACATTCCAAATTCAAATCACTTTTAGTACCTTGGGATTAAAGAGCTATTTTGGTTCCTGTTTACGAAGAATAAACTTGCTCTTTTTTAATAAATGTGATAAAAAAATATATATAGATGACACAAATGCTTATTTTAGAGCTGCAGCATAATATTAGTCAATAGTTTGGTATTCGAATGACTTGTTTTAAATAATTAAATTATTTATCTGGCTTTAGACCCGGTTTCGACCAAAGTGAAAAGATGAGCTGATGTCTCGTAAACAAGCAAAAACCTTTTTAAAGGAAAAAACATTTTGTTTTTGTTTTCACAGATACAAAAATCTTACCAACGAACAACTGGAATCGATAATACAATTACTCTACCAACCAGAAACCGTGATGATACTTTGCCACTTAGGATTAGGGTGTAATAAGCCCCCTGAACTCTGGTAGGATTCCAAAAGGGGTGGCTACCACCCCATGGATATTGGTTATGCAAATATCAACGGTGAGCGAGAATGGCAGGAAATTGAGACTTTCGTATTACGCTAGCAGAGTGTTAATTTTTTGAATGATTCGTAATATATTTTTGGTGTAAGAATAGATTTTGTGTTAAGTGATTAATGTGACTATTTAACCTTTGTGGCTTTTATAGTAGAATAATTAGCACAATTCGTAAACGAAGCAAAAGAAGTTCGTAAGGATCATACCAGGTGGTGTTCTGTAGTTTCTGGATTGGATCCAGATAAAACTGTCATTCGTCTAAAATTTGAATGCAGTCTTAAGAGCGTTTATTCTGAAAGTTGGCAACGTCGCAAATAGCTGTCAAAAATTTACCAGTTTTGAATAATTTGGCAATATTACTGTATGGAAATAAGAATTGTGGCTAACTAGGGAACTAGAATATTAATAATGAATTGCAATTATAACGTTGAATTTGATGTTGTACCCGTTTTAGGTGTAAAAAAGTCATTTGGAAAGTTTCCAAATCCTTTTTTTTACATCTAAAACTAAATATTCGGTGTTACGATATTAATCATTGCATTTCATAATCAATATTCTAGTTCGCTAGTTAGCCACATTTCTTATTTCCATACAGTAATATTGCCAAATTAATCAAAACAAAAAAATATTTGACATCTTTTTGCGACGTTGTCCACTTTCAGAATAAACGCTCTTAAATGTACCAAAATAAGACGTAATATTGAACGACAAGCTACCGAGATTTAGGAAAAAATCACACCAAAGGATGGTGTGATTTTTTTCCTCGGTATCTTGTCGTTCAATATTATGTCTTATTTTGGTACGTTTAAGAGCGTTTGAATGTCAAGTTGTTTTCAATTTTTAACTCTCATTTACGCTCTTAATTACGCTGGTCTATTTTAGTTCTAGTTCAGTAAGTATATTAATTAAATTTCAAAGCAAAAATATATTGTGGTGAACGTAGGTGTAATGTTGGTTCGCCTTAATTTTGTCATGTGTATTAATTAGTCCTTTAGAATAAATAATTTGATTGTTTCTAGGACAAGGTTACCTGGAAGAGATCTCAGAAAGCGATAAGGCCGCCCATTGTATGTTTTGTTGTGTTAAATTTATTATTTACGATGTATTTTCTGGTGTACAATAAAGTATATATAAATAAATAAGTGTTATGTATGTGACGTAGCTGAGCTTTTCTTAAATCTATATAAAATTTATATACAAATTAATAAAATAGAAATGTCTGTTTTTAATATTAAAATAACAGATTTTTACTAAATGCATATGAAAGCATACACGGTACTTATAACAAAACACATTTTTTTTAAATTTTTGTTTGTCTGTCTGTTTGTTCAGGCTAATCTCCGAAAAGGCTGACCCGATTTTGACGGGACTTTCACCGACAGACAGCTGATTATATAACATCAGCTGTCTGTCGGTGTCGGGTATATACTTTTATTTTAGAAAAAGAATTAGGGTCCACGCGGGCGCAGCGGCAGGCAGCAGCAAGCTAATAAATAATAAGATTATAAGTTCAAAGTAAGTTATTTGATTCGCTCTCAGTTATCGAAACTATATTAACTTCAGTCTATTTAGGAGAGAGGTGGGTTGCAAAGTCAAACTCAAAGTCAAATCATTTATTTCAAATAGGCCGTTGCAAGGCACTTTTGAAAGTCATTTTTTTATCTTTTTATTGATAGATAGATTCTAGTCGCCCCTTGCACGGCGGTACACCCCGAATGATCTTTTTAGAGCTTCGTGTAGCATGAATTTAAAGTGGGTTATTCGATCGTGGATTGTATTTCACTAATGATAACTATCAATAAGGACTAACTGAAAGTAAGAAACGACAACAAAAAAAAACAACATTAAAAATAAAAGAAATTACTACATTATTTTTTCGCCGATCAAGTAAACCAACATAATGAAAAGAGTATTAAATATTATCCAACAAGAAAATATTTAAAAAACAATCAATATACTTAATCGCCTTTCTATAAAACCAAGCCACTTCCGGATCACCAAAAACCTCAAATTTCGATTCTCTCAAAAAAAAAACTTCAATTTCCTTCCGTTTCCGTTCAAAACTTAATCCGGATTCGATAAGAGGTTACTGAGGTCTGACGTGAATAAAAAGAGGAGCAGCCTTCAATATTGGAGGAAGACAGATTATTTTTTGTGAAGTCTGTGGGTGAAATTGATAAGGTAGGTTGGTGACGTGACGAGAAGCCTGAATGACAATAGAATATGGATCTTGGTCTTATGCTGGGGGCTTACTGAAGAGATGTAACACCTGGATTTTTTTCTTGATTCGTTTCGCACGTTCGTTTTGTGTGAGAGTTGAGATCTATTGTGATTTTTTATAAAGTAAGATTAAAAATCCAACTAATGTTATTCATGTAAAAAAAGTAAGTTCAAAAACATTGCCATTATAATTTTGTAGGTAAACAGGCATGCGACCACGGCTTTACCTTTACCATTTTTGTACCTATGTGTTGATTTCTTTCTGAAATGTTTTCTTGTTTAATACTTTTTAGAGCGTGATTTTTCACTAGTCGGGTTTTAGTTTTAGAACTTACTTTTTATTTAAATTATTTTGGGGTTATAATTTCATGATAAATTATTTACAGAGGCGTTTTATTTATTTTTTGTTTAGGTTTTGTATGGTATTGTATAATATGTATTAATTTTACAGCCGCGCCGTACGTAGCACAGTCTCACTTTTGCTTGTTTTTAACAATTGCAACATAGTTATTTACTTAGACAATAAGATATATATACATATTTGTAATGTGCTCGTCAAGTCCTTTCATTTGGTACCCAAAAAGGCATTTTTTTTAGTACATGTCTGTCCTCTAGCTATATTTAATGTAACGTCATATAGCTTATAACCACCGGGCGATCAAGACGCTTCCAACGATACCTCATTTGTCAAATTATGATCAGTAGTTTGGAAGTTATGAGGTAACAGATGAACATACATACGTACCGGTCTAAATCATAATCCTCCTTTTTGCTTAGCCGTAGTCGGGTAGTAAAGTCGTTTTCATACGTTCTTGAAAACAACAATATTGTACAATGTACATTGTGTTTAGTGTTGCCATCTGACGTTATGATGAGCTGAGGCCCTTTTGGCACAAGGTTTCATTTTTTTAAATTACTTTAAGGTCTTAACGTGAACGTATGGTCTTATTTTGAATTTATGCCAATAAACGTATTTTATTTTTACAGTGCAATTTGCTGTGTAATTGCAAATTTATACCACTGACAACGAATCAATGGTGTGATCTAAATTTACCGTGGATAGTTTAAGTTCACAGTCAATTTGATTTATTGAATTCTTATACAAAAAATATATTGCCAGGTAAAAGGATAAGTCATTAATGAAATAGGCACATGACTTACTCAAAATAAGTAAGCAACAAAATCACAACATCTCATATTAAAATGCTTTCTACAAAATTTCACCAAAATCCCGTCATAATCTAGTTAATCTATACATTTATATAACACCCAAAACTACCAATAGATGTCGCTCCCCCCAGGGTTGCCAGCATCAATTCGATCATTAATACTAACGTTAAGATCCTCATCTATGCAATTATATCCCAGTTTTACGATGCCAATCCTTTTGTTCCATCTTATCTGTGAAATGGGAAGGGTTATATTTGCTTAAGTTCAAATTGTAACCGTTTGAAGTTTGTGGAGCTTCTGTTTTAGGTTATTATTGTGTTTGAATAAGGGTTAGTGGGATATTTGGTTTGACGAGTGTTTTTTTTTTGTTTTTAATAATAAAATACGTTTATTTGCGGTAAATATGACGCAGACAAAGAACATAAACACAAAAAATAACAAATTGAGGGAAAATGTAACGCTAAACGGCCATCGCTCAGCATATTACTGCTATTGGATTTGAAAATTTTCCCCTGTAAAAACTTATCAAAAGATCGAAAGACGGATGTTTTCGATTGTCACACAGGATCCATTTTCCATCATCGGTGATAGTCCAACCCAGAATCCCCTCATTTGTGTGCCTTCCAACAAGTAAAGACAATCGTCGAGTCGATTTTGTTGTTTTTGTTCAGTGAGTTCATACAGTACCCACTTTCCGAGCTTTTGATCTTCCCAATTTGACGTAAATGAATCAGTATCGATTTATCACTTAAATTGAAGTTCCAACGTGGTTTGAGATGAATCTGCTTCCACTATGGCTTTCAATTCGTCGATATCGTCTTTCGTCTCCGGTCGGCCACGGGGCTCATTGTTGAGATCAAAATTTCCAGAACGGAAGCAGTCAAACAAACGGTACCTCCTTGTCCATACACGTTGTTATTATTGCGTGCTGTCTGTGCTGCGTTGGTGCCATGACGGAACATGAATTCCAAAATAGTGTGCTATTTCGACTTTTACATGGTTACAGAAACAGCGATATCAAAGAAAAATAAAACGGCGGAAAAACAAATGAACAAAATATTTTGAAAAAAAAAAGCCGTTCTGTATTATAAAATTAACTTGTATTTGGAATTCTAAATAGAATGAAAGAAGATCTTCACACTACCTAGTATAAAAATCGGCAATTTCAAAGGTAAGGACCTAAAATAAATATGAAATAAAAAATAAAATAGATGAAATCAGACAGGGTTCCGATTAAATTTTAGTAGATCACGAATAATGCTATGAAAATACTGTATGATGCCTCTAAACAAGGGTTTAGTTAACCAGTCTACATAAATTGGCTCTTAATAGTCAATGGAATTACAAATATAGAAAAAAGACTGCTAGATTAAGACATCAAATAAACCACTTAAGTAATCCTGTTTATTGAACTAAAAAACTAGTTACACTTGCAAATATAAACTCACCATTCCCCAATTCTAAAAACCCTTTTTCCAATACGGAAACTGCAAACCAAATCCGCACAAAAACATATTTAATTTAAAGTCTATAATCCGGAATTCTAGTTAAAACCGACTCGATCAGCCCGAAAGCGGTTTAAACCAGTTCGGAAGCAAAACGATTGAAATCCAGTCAAATATTTTACTACAGAACGATTGTTGTAAAAACTCGCGAAGTTTTCGAACGAAACTTTTTACAGAACGGGAAAATATCGGCTTTGGAACGTAGAAAATGTGATTTTGTGATGAATTGGCTGAAAGTAGGTTAGAAACTATTAAAGTTAAAGGAAGTTTCGCTGTTTTATTTTTAGTTGAATCTTTCATATCTTTTTCAGGAATCTGTAAGTCCATGATAAGCTGACATCATTTTCTTTATAAAGTTTTGTTCGAAGATTTATTTGGGTTTGGGTTCGGACATCTTCGGAGGAATTTGGAGTGGCTAACTGGTTACTAAACGAAGAATATAATTATTTTTAATCTTAATGAAAATCGCATAATATAAATAAATTTATCATTTTGTATTTCATAATGATAATATAAATTACAAAGTTATTTTTGTAGTTGCGGAAAATCACCCATATTTATATAGATGACTTATAAATCGGCGTTTTTTTGCATTTGTTGATTATATATAGTATATGGTCCATAATATACAGAAGTTTCAAATTCCTAACTTGTTTAGTTGTAGAGATAGAGCTCGTACAAAAATGGTCTTAAACTGAAAACTTGAACGGCCACCTATTTCATCATTATAGAAAAAAAAAAAACTCTACTCGAAGAGCTCTAGACAATGACACCCCATATGCCAAGGTTAATTTTTTTTTTTCAGAATCACGATATTATTGTAAGGAGAGCCCCGTTAAATTTTTAATTTAATTTTATTATTATTATTTGTTATTATAGCGGCAATAGAAATGCAAATCTGTGAAATTTTCAACTGTCTACCTATTACGGTTCATGAGATACAGCTCGCTGACAGACAGACAGACAGCGAAGGCTAAGTAATAGGGTTCCGTTTGGCACCCTTCGGGTACAGAACCCTAATTATAAACTGATTAAATATTGACACCTGTAGCTCAAAGAAGCACGGCACATCCTGAAACACAGCAATGCTTGCCTACAGAAATAGGTAATAATAGTATGTATAGGTATTTTCTTAAAGAAGTTTATTCAAAAAGAGCTTTAGTAACACAAAATAATGTTATTACATAACATATTACATAACATTGAAACTCCCAAAAGATTTCCAAACACATAGGTGGACTATTTTCGTGAAAGTCTACCCATTAAGGAGCGAAAGTACTAAATCTTCATTACTTAAGCCATTTTACACCATTACGCTAAGAACTTAAGGCATATAATTGCTTAAGGAGAAAAGGGCCGAGAGGCAGGAAAAAAAGTTTGGTAAATAACGTTATATCATAACGGCGTGAGATTTATGGGGTGAGCAGAGTAGTAAGACTTTTGTTTATAGGCTCGCGTGTTTTTTCTCTAATAGCTAAAGGGCAATGAGTAATTGCGATAACTAGTATTAAGTAGCGTAGGGGTTTTGCTATTTACGCTTAATTTTTGCGTGTGGGGAAATAATATGTGAAGCTGTGCAAAAAAATGCTAAAACATAAGGCGAAATTCATAGAAAACAAATTGGACTTAGAAAGATCTTACAATTAAGAACAAACAACAACAACAACAAACAACAATTTCGATGATAACTATTATAACTATTAACTACCGTTCCGAACTTCAATGGCGATATTTTACACTCACGGTTTGAAAAGCTTCAACAATTTTAAGATCCTTTAACATAAGATAAGATTTCTTTATTTGTTTAAACATTGTATACATACAAGAGCATGGAATATATTACATCGTTTGAGTCCAATCATGTTTAGCCGTAAATATTGGCGTACAAATATTTATATAACATTGAAAAGAATTAACAATAAAAAAAAACTAAATATTACCTTGAATATGCACTTAGAAAATTTATAATTTAGTAACTTTATTAGAAGTTATTTTTATGATATAATGTCAAAACTTAAGATACGTCAAAAACTATAATGTCAAACAAGTACAAGAATAATGTCAAATCAATATTAAACGATTTATGTCAAATTTACAAGATTGATGTAAAAATTACAAGATCCTGTAACTTCACGATTTTTGTCAAAATTACAGCCTTATTCATTTAAATTTAATATTAGTACCACGGGACTCTTTACTTAAAATTAATGTTAATAATAATACAATTACAGATCCAGAATCAATAGCAAATCATTTCAATAATTATTTCATTGACAGAGTTGTCCCTATACAAGAGTCGGGAAAAAACGTCACAGCAGGTATTTTAAATAGACAAAAATCAATGTTCATGGCCCCAAGCTTACCTTATGATATCTTGCAAATTATAAACCAACTCAAAAATACTAACAGCGCGCGTAGGTTATGACGGTGTTTCTACCAAAATAATTAAATTTGTCGGTGATATAATTTGCAACCACTTAAGTCACATCATGAATCTGTGTATCAGTACGGGTACCTATCCTGATGGTATGAAAACATCGATAGTAAAACCATTATTTAAAAAAGGAAATAGAGACTTAATCGAAAATTATACACCAATAGCGCTGATACCAATTATGTCAAAGATTTTTGAAAAATACATTTATAAACAGTTAAACACTTATTTGGAAAAAAATTATATTCTTTGTAATGAGCAAAAAGGTTTTAGACAAAAAAAGACCATCAATATGGCGATCTATGATTTTTTACACACTGTTATGCTACGAATGGATGAAAGGACTCCCACTTGCGCTGTGCTATGCAATATGACACAAGCATTCGATTATGTTGACCACACTATTTTAATTAATAAACTTGACACATATGGAGTTAGAGGCAATGTTCTTAAATTTATTGAATCCTATATATCTAATAGACGACAAATAACAGCCATCTCGAGAATAGATCGCACAAAAAAAGAAACCACTTATTTGTCTCAAGAACGAATAGTGAAATTCGGTGTACCCCAGGGAAGCGTTCTGGGACCATTATTATTTATTATATATATAAATGACATTCCGAACTCTACTGAGCATCCAATGACTCTTTTTAGCACGGTGACAATAGCATGTAAGAAAACTGACACTTATGAACTTGACATCAATAATACTTTGGCTTCTATAATTCACTGGTTGGACAACAATAATCTAAAAATTAATTTAAATAAGACACAAATCATGCATTTCAGTCAAAGAATGCCAATAAAAAATGACATTAATTTAAGTTATAAAAATCACATAATAAGCAGAGTTGTAAATGCCAAATTCCTAGGACTAACCATTGACAAAAAACTTGATTGGAAAGATCACATTGACGTAATTAGTAAGAGAATTAGCAGTTCTTCCTTCGCACTGTATAAACTCGCCCCAATAGTAAATACGGACACATTGCTTACTGCCTATCATGGACTTGTTGCATCGATCCTTAGATACGGAATTATTTTCTGGGGAAATTCCACACATAAAGATATTATATTTAAAATCCAAAAACGATGCATAAGAGCTATGTTTGGTCTTCATATAACAGACAGTTGCAAACTATATTTTATTAAATATCAAATTCTCTCACTTCCTTCTTTGTATATATTGGAAACATTGTTATTTGTTAAGAAGAATCCCCAACTGTTTCCGAAGTATTCCGATGGTTCCGTAAGAAGTCAACGCGATAACCAAAGACTTCGCTCTCATAGTGCTAAAACAGCTCTCATGGGTAAGAGTGTATTATGCATGGCTCCAAACCTATACAACAAGGTACCAAAGGCATACAAAAATTTAAATAAAATAAAACTATGAAGAATTTTCTAGTAAATACTCGTAAATGCTACTATAATGTTGCCGACTATTTAAATGACGTTATTTAGACAGTTTTTATTATTGTTGTATAAATTTTCAATGATGCACTATGGACATTTTTTATTTTGTTATTTTGCTTTTGATATCTTTTATTTTATTAATTAGAATATTAATTTGAATTGTTATCTTACTTTTGACATCTTTTATTTTATTTTATTAATTACTGTATTAATTTGAAATGTTCTATTAATTTAATGTAACTGCATGATTTCAATGTTTCAAGCTATTATTATTGTATTTGTACGCCTTTCCAGGCAAAACATGTTGAAACTTTATTTTTTTGAACATACCAACTGTAAACCTACACATGTTTTTGACAAATAAAAATTATCTTATCTTATCTTATCTAGTGTCAGGAATTTTTTTGCGAAAGAAACCTTTTTAATTGACGCTTGAATGCATTACTTCCAACTTTTAGGCAATATGCTAAATATAGTAGGCACCATGCAGACGATACTTTTGCGCACAAGTGCCGGTTTTGCTGGATAGACGCGAAGAATAGTTATATCGCGTCTGTTACGCGGTACAGCGACCTGTAGACGTGGAAACAGATTGGGGTTTGTTTTAACAAACATTGCGGTTGCGAGGATATACAGACAAGGAAGAGTTAATATCTTGTCCCTTTCAAAATATGGTTTACATGTATCGACCGTTTTTAGCCCAAACATAGATCTAATGGCATCTCTTTAGGGCCTTGAATGCCGTGTTAGCGTCGGTAGAATTTCCCCAAAATATGATGCCGTATCTTAAGTGAGACGCAGCTCAGCCATGGTAGGCCGCAATCGAGCTATCTACATTCACAACTGCAGCCAGAGTGCAATACAAATGCAAAACTACAATTTTTTTGCAAAGGTTCTCGATTTGTGATTTCCAGTCAAGTCTTTTGTCAGTTATTAGTCCAAGGAATTTAATAGTATTTACGATTTCAATAAGCTTATTATCTATATTTATGTCCATATTTTCTATAGTCAAACGTTGGCTAAAATGCATGATTATAGTTTTATCTAAATTAATCTTTAAATAATTATTGTTTAACCATTTTACTATAGATGTCAAGGTATTGTGAATGTCAAGTTTATAATGGATCCTGTCATTGTTATTACTAGAAATTGTCACCGTGCTGTCATCTGCAAATAAGGTCATAGGGTGTGAAATTGATTTAGGCAAGTCATTAATGAATAGTGTAAAAAGGGGAGGTCCTAATACACTACCTTGTGGCACATCAAAAGTAGTGTGACGTTCATCTGGTATATCTCTTGCTTTTTAGTGGTTGTATTAATTATAGTGATTTCTGTCTTTTGCTTACTATTGTCTAAGATTTAATTAAATTAAGAACGTTCTTAATTTAATTAAATATAAAAACAACATGACATTTTACGTAGTCAAATGCTTCAGTCATATCGCAGAAGATAGCACATACAGGTTTTTTTTTGTCCACTTTTGTCAATACAGTGTATAAAAAGTCGTTGATCGCCATATTTATAGTCTTATTTTCGCGAAATCCCTTTTGCTCGTTACATAAGCTTTTTTTTTTCTATGTGTGCGTTTAATTCCTTTTCAATGACTTTCTCAGGGAACTTATAACCTTTTTGAACTGTAATAGCGATGTTGACTGGAGAAGAAAAAACTATTTAGTCCCTTAGTCAGATAATAAAAAAATATTAGACATGTATTTTTTGCTTTAACATATTATTAATAAAAAAATATTTAAATAAAACGCATTAAAGTTGGGGAGGCTCGCTACCTCACAAGTCGGTATAAAATCTACCGGCGAGTGACATCATGCCGCATTTTAACTCAATGTACTGCCGTAATATTTTGATAACGTAAAAAAAGAAAAAATACGTATCCAATATTTTTTAATAATCGATCAGACTGACAAAAAAATATTCACTCAATATTTGTTTTTGTAATTTATTACGTTGCCTGTCCAATTAAAATTGTCTGTAACAATTGTGAACAACCTTTTAATTACGAAATTAAACATGATCTTGAACCAAATTTTGTATATCATTGTTTATGTTAAAACTGTAAATTTCAGTGTCCATTACACGGGCACTCGTCTGAACTCCTTTGTTTAAGAGGTGCTTGGCCAAAATTGCCAGATATAAGAGATTTAGCTGGATTTCCAAGATGGCGACCAGTGTCGGTCTCAAAAATTGTGTCGTTAAAATGTAATCTTTGAACCGGGGCAAAAGGAATGAAAGGATTTTCACGTGAATAATTTAAGTGTGTTATTATTTTTACAGTCAAACCCTATCTTTTCAGGATTATTTTACACTTTTAAGTTTTTATATTTTAAGTCTTATTCCGTTTTCCATTAATAATTTGTGGTTATTTTAATTTTGTAAAAATGGTATCTATAAAGGGTAAAATTATAAGGTACAGTACGACACAACTTAGATCAAGCATCGTCAAAATTCGTAAAACCGATCACCATCCGAACTAAGTGCGCCTTCAAAATCACCAATCTTTATTACTGCTTTAGACGAAAATGATCTTTACTTAAACGCAATAACTTGTAAAGTCATATAACGAAATACATTCGTAAAATTGAAATTAATGAATGCAAATTTTCAAATTTATGCTACATCCTAGTTGTGTCGTACTGTAATTAGGTATGCTGCAATGCTTTATATAATATCACATCACAACTGAAAGCGTTTAAATGTCGCAAAAATATTTACAAAAATGAGCTTTGTGATCTAATAATTATGTGTGTGTAATTTCATACAGTTTACGAGAAAAAATCATCTGTGAAAGACAAGCAGACCCTAACCATGATCTCACAATAGTTCCTCTCAAGTTACGGAACCCTAAAACCCACCAAGCAAAGTTTACCAGCATTGGATTTTTTACTAAGTACAAACTCTAATCCACTTCCCCAATACAATCAAATAGACCGGGATTAAGTGATATTTCCTAGGAAACAATAATAGTTTCCTTTTTAAGACCTGGCTATGGCTAGTCTACCTAAAGCTATTTCAGTTAAATTACTATCTTGGACCGAGTCCAGTTACTACCGGGAAAGAGGACGGAATTAAAATAATTTTAGAACTTTTCACTGTATAGGAAATATGTTGGCTTGTAGGTAATTTGGTGATGTCTTTTGCAAGGTAACTGTAACTTAATTTTATTGAATAAGATTTTATTTTGAAAATTCACATTTTTATGAAAATTAGGTGACATTTTTAGGATCACTGTCTGTCCGCCTGTCATAGCCAATTTGCTCCGAATCTAATGGACCGATTGAGTAGAAATTTGGTACTCATGTATTTCTGTGACCCAAACAAATTAATTTTGAATATGGCGGTCACTTTTGGAGGGCAAATGAAAAGGCTTATTGCAGGGTTCTGAAATATATTTTTCTATAATTTTAAAATAAATACTCTGAAAGATATTTAAGAAAATAAATGAAAATTGACCCGCCTTATCTCCAAAACGACTGAGCCTAAAATTTTGAAAAATATACAGAGAATAGTTCTATGCTTATAGATTACAGGTAAACCTATAAGAAGTCTATGGTCTTAAAATAACATGGTAAATCACTCAATATTGTGCGTAAAAACTTACATTTGCTGTTGGAATGTATGTTTTTCAATTACAATGCTAAGTTTGTTCTTGGAATGAATTCATCCCAACTACGGAACGCTTAATTGTGCGTGGTCCGACACGCACTTGGCCAATTTTTTTACCGAACTACGGCAAAGCAAAATAGATGTTTAGGAATTGACAGGTCATTAAGACTTTTCCAAGTTATTGTCTTTGGCTGATAGGTGCATTACAACGATTAATTTCGCATAATTGTGCGCAAACTATGGGATTTTGCAGTTCAAGGCAAAGGTTACTCTGTAAACTCAGGCGCTTCTTTAGCAGCCTCTGTCATTATCATTCTCCTGCTCTTATATCAATGTATTAGTGGTCGGCGCAACATGCCTTTTTCTTCCATACTTCTCTATTAGTCGTAATCTCGGTAGTCACTCCCTTTCTAGCCATATCATCTTTTACACAGTCCATCCTTCGTTTCTTTGGTCTTCCCCTACTCTTATAGCCATCCAAATTCATACCCAAAACTTTCCTCATTCCTCCGCATCACATGCCGACCATGACACCCGAATCCCACACAACTCAAACTCAACTCAAATAATTAATTTCAATTAAACCATTACAGGCACTTTTGAATTGTCAAGGAATCGGTCAGTCAAAAATATGAAGCTAGTTGCCCATTCCAAAGCGTAGTAGGTACCTATGGAGAAGAACGGACAAGAAACTCCACGGACACTCTTTTAAATAAAATAAATTGTTACAAAGTATTGGTTACATCATTCATGTTGAAATTATACATGTGAGAACAATGTAGAAAGACGTGCACGTTAGAAGCGTCCGTAATACAAAGATAAAAACAAAGAACAATTCAAAAATTAAAAATCAGCCATGGCCGCTAAGAGTTGACCAGTCCCAACTGACGGCGCCCGTTCACGGACATGACGCATGGATCAACACCATTCAGCTCAACCATTTTGAAGGGAGCTAAATGATCCAACACACGCGCCACCATCAGCGAGACATCTGAGTGAGCATGACATACTCACAGCCGAAAGGGCACATTCAAGTCAATAAAAAAAGTATTACCCGGTAAATGTTAGCTCTTTAGTACATAGTACTCACACCTGTGCTCTGGAATTATATAATACTCCGACAGACTCTCTAATATACATTAATCAGTTAATCAACTCAGCCATCGTACTTTACTGCTAGACATAGGTGCAACATTGAAGAAAGAAAGAAAATACGTTTATTTGCGATACTCATGACGCAAATAAAGAACAAAACACGAAAATAAACAATTTGGGGGAAAATATGCGTCACATCTAGTCAGCATTGAAATAATCCTTGCTGACTGACATACCTTTTTATGAAAATACGTATACCAAGTACACTGAAAAAAAAAAAACCATAACCACAGATTCATTTATTTCATTCACTTGAAGCAATACCACTAGCAAATACACCGATATCATACATTATTGCCCATAAAGACTACTTACTGCCAACAAAATAAAAAATAAAACTAAATACATAGGAGAAACGCGAGAAAGAGAAATACTGGAGGTATGCCAGTTTGTTTAAAGGTGCGTCCACACTGCAAGATAGAGAGATACAATATGCTTTTATTGCACGAAAAGACACGAGCATACGTGGTATGAGCTATGACTAAAGTAACTCTACGAAAACGTTATATTATTTATTTATACAAACTATGCATTTTCTACCAGTCAACCAAGGGTGGTGAAGCGATAAGATGGCAGGTACCTACTCTCTTTGAGAGGAACAATGATGTAAAAAATATTAATAAAAATATAAGTTAATGGATATATAACTTAGAAAAATCTTATTATAAATAAATAAAATAAGTATGTACACGTAATAACGTGGTAACGTTATTATCAATTTTTGATTTTGACACATTATACTTTGTTACTTACTTGACAGTTGATGTACAGTACCTACCTACGCAGCACCATCACTGCATGGCATATCAATAGAAAATTCAGCTTTGTCGTACGCCATCTCTGTCGTACATCCTGTGTAACAGTCTCTTACTAAAGCTCGAAGTGTTATATTTATGCCATCTTTATTTGTGTATTATGTCGTTGACGCGTCCATTTCGAACAAATACGTTTTCTTTATTTAAACGCAAATGGTAACGCCATTTGCATTTAAAGAAAGAAAACTCATTTATTGGGACTCACACAGGAAGAACACAGTGTAAATATTAAAACACAATTTAATATAGAAAAATAAATTGCAACAGTATTTATAAACAAAAAAAAAACAAAGACAACTTGGACCCAAACAAGGCCAAAAGACCACCTATCTCAGCATGATGCTGCGATATTTAATAACAAATTCCACAGCGCTGGTGTCGCATCTTCGGTAAGTAAATTAAGTTCTAAGTATGGTCAAGATTTTCACTTAGTTTACAGTCGGCCGAAGTACTTACGTACTTGAGTCGTGAGTTTGTTACAAAGCTAGCATGCTCGTCAGAATTTACCATGTTTATGTACCATCGAGCACACTATACTATAATTTGAGCGTTCATTGGGATGTTGACTTTCAAATGCTCCCGGTGTGGTTATGAACCACACTATGAATCGGTAGCAGCAGTAATAGCCTAGTGTTGTGACCGTCGGACTGTAATGTCAGGTCTCGATTTCGAACCCAAGGCTTGACCTTTGACTTTTCGGATTCATGTGCGTATTGTATAATTATCACTTGCTTTAAAAACGGTGAAGGAAAACATCGTGAGGAAACCGGAATGCCTGAGAGATATTTCTCCACGGCATGTGAAACCAAATCAGAGGCCCATGGGCGGCTTTAAAACTCTGACACCAGTTTAGTCACTTTCCACACGAAAACACGAAGAAGTTCGTGGTGTGAACCGAAGTATACAAACACGCTGACGGTACATGAGCGAAGGTAAACGAACTTATCGTCGTTCCCAGTGTGACCTGCGCTTTACCCTAGTTTATATATATACGAGCATTACGACACTTGTGTACACAAGAAATTCTGAAAACAGAATGAAAGAATTATAGAAAACGTCAGTGGCTTATTAAGTTAAAAGAAAGTAAAGTGGAGGAAAAACGTATCGTCATACAGGTCACGACTGTATTCCCTTGAGGGTAGGTAGAGATGTGGGTACTGTATTATATGTTGTAGTAGTTCAGTATTACATAGAAACTTGTAAAAGAGTTCGTTTGGGGACATAATATTACGTCCTACGTATACCTACTATATCTATTTCGGTTGCGGAGTTTGAAATAGTTTTGTCAGTTACGTTCCCATTGCTGCATGTGTTTTAAGGCTATATTAACTATTTACTATCCTCATCAATACCACTTCTTTACGAGGTCTAAGCTGTTGTAATTATATTTATTAAAAAAATATAAAGTATGTTTGTTACCCTTTCACGATAAAACGGCTGAACGGATTTGGATGAAATTAGGCATATGGGTAGACCATAATCTGGGTTAGGATATTCAATATTTTTTATCCTAATATTCCCACGGGGTCGAGACTTATGGGGATGAAATTGCGGGGTGCAGCTAGTTTATTAATAAAGAGGCATCAAGTGACACCGGTTGTCATGGTATGGGCATGTGATGCGGAGGAATAAGGATAGTGTCGTGAGGAAAGTTTTGAGTATGAATGTGGAAGGCTATAAGAGTAGGGGAAGACCAAAGAAGTGATGGATGGACTGTGTGAAAGATGATATGGCTAGAAAGGGGGTGAGCTGAGATGACGAGTAAAAGAGAAGTACGGAGGAAAAAGACATGTTACGCCGACTACAAATAAATTGGGAAAAGGGCAGGAGACTAATGATGAAAGAGCCGTCAAGTATGGTCTCCAGTTTCAAGTGTCAAAAGTTTTTGTTGCTTTTTTTTACTACCGAGTAATCTAGTATAAGTACTTTGCTGGAAACTTAAACTAGATGACTCTGAAAAACATTTGCAACTTGAAACTGACGTTTTCTAGCATAACGCATTTTCATTACGTGACGAATTTACTCCTACCGTGTTAAAGAACATCGTTACAAAAAGAACCTTGAACAATTCACTCACATTAAAATTTGTTTTTCTAACTCTGCTTACCAATCACTCAACGTGAGGTTTTTCCGCCATCCTCAATGATTGATACAGATAAGTTCTGGTAATGTTGTGACAATTTGCTAATAGATCCGTTTTACTTGAGACAGAAGAGGGTGAGTAGAAGCAGTTGGTGATAATTTTGGTTCGCCAATGCTTTGGACTGAAAAAACCGGCCAAGTACGTGTCGGACCACGCACAATGAAGAGTTCCGTAGTTAGGATGAATTTATACTAAGAACAAATTTAACTTTGTAGTTGAAAAACATGTTCTCCCTTACGGAATGTATGGGACAACATGTTTTGCAACTGCAAAATGTACGCTGATCGATTATTACTTGTTAACTTGTAAAGCTTACTAAGCTGTGATTGTTTTCCTTTTAATTTCGATATATATACTACTGACGTGAATTTTTTCACATTTCCAAAACCGACCATTTAGCTGGTAAGGCAAGACACATGATTCTAACAAAAATTTTCATAGGATGTTGGAAGCCAAAAATGGTTTTCACAAACTCACAAAATTTTGAACGACCTTTCCAATGATACCTAATGCCATGGGGCAGATGAGAAAACAATAACATCTCCACTTTACGCGTAGGGGAGGTACCGTAAAAAAATGTTTTTCATGATTTTATTTTACCACTGTCGGCATGATTAATATGTATAGTTGTATACCCATGCCAAATTACAGCTTTCTAGTACTAAGAGTCTCTAACCTAAGCCGCGGACAGACAGACGGACATGGCGAAACTATAAGTGTTCCATGTTTACCATGAAGCCTAAAAATGCTTGAGCTCAAACAGCGCGAGCAGCATGATTCTAAGTGTATTGTTATTCAAATCATTGTCAAAATGTTTTTAATTCGCAGTCATCCTTTGTCTATTCCCTCACTCTGTGCGCTTTTATAATTTCTTACGTGACGGTATTATCGTGGATGTCCACTGTCACGTATTGAAGAGCTCGTGGCTAAGTAATAACAGCCGCACGGGTCTATCCATCAGGTTAAGCTACGCTCGTCGGTGTTGGTCCGTGGGTTGGTGACCATCTTTACATACCGAGACTCCTTCGTGCCTCGGAAAGCACGTTAACCCGTAGGTCCCGGCGGTCATTCGTTGATCTTTGACAATCGTTACGTGTCGTCAGAAGCCCGAAAGTCTGACAACCAGTCTTACCAAGGGGTATCGTATTACCCAGTTACTGGGTTGTGGAGGTCAGATAGGCAGTCGCTCCATGTAAAATACTGGTATTCAGCTGCATCCGGTTAGACTGGAAGCCGACCTCAACCTAGTTGGGAAAAGGCTAGACATAAATTGTCACTTTTACGTCCATAAAATGTTTGGCTATACGTGCACGGTATAACGCTATCGTGAATAAAAGTCGTCGTTAACAGCGAATTCATATAATATTGCCATATATTTCACTTCCCTTTATTATTGCGATACCGTGACGTGCACGCCCACGATAATACCATCACATGAGATATTACAAAGGGCACATTATCCGGTACTCATACTTAGTGAAATGTGGGTGTATTTTGGTTACAGGTCTGCCTAACCCTTTGAAGAAGAATGTGGTGAAGGTTTAATGTATATGAATTTATTAAAGACCTAATATTAACCTTAAAGACAAGGCCTTTCTGTCACTCTCATAAAAACTACTTCTTCAAGGGCAACAAAAAAAAAACCAATCGACGAAAACGTACATAAAACCCTACCGAATCGAACTGTCATAACTTACCAACCCAAATCCCTAGAGGTAACTAACACGTATGAAGCGCTATGTCACTTTTAGAACTAGGACCTAAGTAGATTTCCAGCTTCACAAAAAAAACTGAGACTTTCTTTATATAGGGGCGTCGGACGTAACGAGGTACATGGGTATACAAAGCCTATTATCGGCCATACAGCACGTAAGGCGAGGCCTGTGAAAGGATAGCACGTTCGCACTCTTTACAAATCGGGTACCTGACGATTGAGTGTTTAGAGAGGATAGTCTAGTGGCGCTAGTGGCTGGAGTGTTTACTGTTAGAAAACAAAAAAGTAGCATGACACATTTTTAAAGTAAAGTTCAAATAACAAATGAGTTCACTGGTCTTTTAGGGTTCCTTACCCAAAAAGTTTCAATGTGATCCTAATACTAAACGTCTTCTGGTTTCTATCATACTCGAAAATTCAACCCCATACAAGCATCATGCATTTGTTCAACGTTTTTTGCTTTCATGTTCAAATCTGTTAATGCATGTTAAAGTAATATACCACTAGCTTCTGCCCGTGACTTCCATCCTAGGGTACTCGGTAACAGTGTAGCTTTCAATCAGTGAAAGAATTTTTGTAATCGGGTCCGATTTTTGTTAAGGTAATTACCGCATTGGGAAACCTATTTGAGCTACAGGTGTCATTATTTCATCAGTTTATAATTAGGGTTCCGTACTCGAAGGGTGCCAAACTGAACTTTGTTACTAAGCCTCCGCTGTCCGTCCGTTCGTCTGTCTGTCTGTCAGCGGTCTGTATCTCATGAACCGTATATAGGTAGGCAGATGAAATTTTCACAGACTGTTTATTTCTATTGCCGCTATAACAACAAATAATAAAGTTAAAAATTAAAGGGGTTCCCCATAAAATAAACGTGTGTTTTTCGGCGTTTTTTGCTTAATATTGTACGGTGATAATATGGAACCCTTCATGTGCTAATCCGACTCGCACTTGGCCGGTGTTTTAGATACTTCATACACATACATAAAATCACGCCTGTAGTCTTGGATGGGTTGGGCAGAGATGATGATGTGGCACACCACATAAGCACATCCAACACATCTGTGGTACTTATCATAACAATAAATTTGAAACTCATTACCAAACTTAATTTCAAGTAACACTCCAAGTATTTCAAACACTAATGAAATAATCTGATAACCCCATCCGAGCTACACAAGACATTAGTTAAATTACACACATACATGATACTCATTTAAACGACTAAGATTAACATCAAAATAGAAAATGCCCAAGGCATTAACTCCGCCTTTATACATTTTTTGAATGCGAACAGTTTATATAAATAAATAAATTTAAAAACCTTTTTTACATTAACATAGACTAATAAACATTAAAGGATATTTTCGTAAAACTTAATGGAAACGGATGATACGAAAATGTGCTGTGTGTGTGTGTGTGTGCGAATGTTTGTGTGTGTGTGTATGTGTTAAGGATATTGCAGATTGGGCTATTTTCATTGCGTAAAAGCGTTTTTGCAAGCTTGTAAACGTGCGTCCTCTATGCCATGCCATCACATACCATGGTGACAAGCTCGAAGTACGCGAGAAAAGTTAGAAAGATTTAAAATATTTCAATATATCGCACCATCGGTGGAACAAGGGCACAACTAACAAAACATCTGAAAATGAGTTAAGTGTGTTACTAGGGTCATAATTACAAAAGTATTTAAATTTTGGTGCAAAAAGGGCCAAACTGTACATCAAAAATATTATTTCTTTAAATTATAGTACAAATAATAAGTATTTTACTCCCGTAAAGTAAATACGTAAATTCGCAAAAGTGTAAGGCTTATTTCACCCAAAAAAAATATAGTACTTAAAATCGATATAAGCAGAAAAACTCTATTTTATTCTACAAAAATCATAAAAAATGTCTCTAGTGGAAAATAACAAAACGTGCAGTTGTGCCCTTGTTCCACCGATGGTGCGATATAGGTAGTCAGAAAAATAGATTCATTAGATTTCTTAATAAATGTATTTTATTTCTTTATATCTTTCATTTTCTATCAACTATAGCGGTTTACAGACAGGAACTTGCCTAGAGGCCCCGATATGGGCACGTATTGTTGTTAAATGTGTGGGAAATATAAAGCTTGACCCTCAAAGGAAGCACTTTTCTTTAACCTCACCCACCCCGACCACACAACTATTGTTCATATCAATCAAATCAAATCACAATGATAATTGTGATTTTTTTCAGTCGTATAAAATGGCACCGGTGAAATTTGTCTACCTGCTAAGCAATACTATTCACTGAATACATTGTCCAATGATATTTCATAAGCCATCATCTTAATTGCGTAACACACATTCTGTCACAAATAATCACAATCCGAAAGATTTAGAAGGAAATTGCAGACAAATTTTTCAAATAAATATTTGAACAATTTGTCTGCTCGACAATGTAAATAACGCAATGAATATTGTTGAACTGTCAAAATGACAGGCATTACCACTGTATGTTACGTAATTACCCAGCAGATTGTACTCTAAAAGGCATTCTATGCCTGTCAACCTTTACCTGCGTTTTATACGAGCTTGCAAAAGCGTACTTGCCAAAAATAGCCCAATCTGTAATGGCCCTAAAGTGTATACTAATTATGTTCATTCGCAACTTGTCTTAATTATTAGTTAGCCAGTCAGCTCGCTAGCTCGCCCAAATCTTGTACTAATAGCATATGAGATTACTTAGCTAAATTAATGTTTGGGGTACTAACAAGAATTTTGGTGTGGGATGTGATATTTTTATTCTAGTTTTAATGTGTTTTTTTGCTTGGAAAATAAGGTAGGTAATCTGTTACTTAATTTATATTTTAAGAATTTTGTTTTCGTATGTGTGTGTATAGGTCAACTTCTTTTTCTTTTCGTGTGGTTAGTGATTGTGGCCTCTGACTTGGCTTCACATGCCGTCGAGAAATATCTCTCAGGCATGCCGGCTTCCTCACGATGTTTTCCTTCACCGTTTTTGAAGCAAGTGATAATAATACAATGCACATGAATCCGAAAAGTCAGAGGTGCGTGCCTTTGGTGTTGGCAAATGTTTACCCCAATCAGATTCTGGCATCACAATAAACTGGAAAACTACCAAAACATTCTTAGAAAAAAAAAACAAAAATTCATAATTTTGTGTTGCGAGAAGTTTCAATTCAAACCCCATTCGGTGCACTATTACGTGGAAATGTATCTAAACCTATTCCATTGAGGGTTTAACTGGATTAATAAAAAGAGCAACCAGCATCGCCAAAAACTTTAAAAAAATCATTCACTCGACTACCCCACTAGCACATACTAAACGCAGCATTACTTACAATTCAAGTAAAGTCCAGTCCAGCGCGATCGGCGCGCTTCCAGAATACATACGATCATTATTTGTAGAATTTGACGAATTGGACACTTCGACTTAACAAAAGTGAAATACACGAGCGAAGGAAATGTTTTGAAAACGAGTTTCTTCAGGGAAAATAAGGTTTTTAGAGGCAAAGCAGGTACTTGAAGGAGGCAAATTTTGTGTTTATTTTACTTAAGTGTTTGTTTTGATTTTTTTTTTTTAATAGGACTTGAAAGGAAGACGTATTTTTTTTTGAATACTTGACGTTTATTTATGTATTATTTACTTATTTATTTCTCACAATGTTACAGGCTTATGACTAAGCTACACTTATAAGTAGGTACATGACAATCAACCCAAGAAAATGTTTTGAAAATTCTTTAGAGAAAATAAAGCTTTTAAAGGATAAGCAGGTAGGTAACGTACATACTTGAAGAAGATACATTTTGTGTTTATTACGTTTTATTTACTTGTTTGTTTTGAATTTTCTTGAATAGTTTTAGGACTTGCCTTTAGTGGTCGCAAGCATGACAACGAAACGTGGCTTCGTTATCATGCTTCTGGGTTCAATCCTCTAGTCACGATTTTTTTTTAAATTAAAATATGAGAATTTGTTTTAAATGAAATTATTTATAATAAATTATATTTTTTAACAATTTAAATCATTAAAATTAGTTAAAATATTTATTAATAGCTCAGTTACTCAGTGATAATATAGCATTCTACTGGTGTAAGATTTTAATGGATCTAGTAGTTTTTGAGTTTATTCATTACAAACATATAAAAAATCAGTTAAGATTAACAAATCAGCTTTTATTTCTTGAAACATTTGATAAGTACATATCATAGAATTCACAAAACACTGTAAAACAGAACAATTTTTCACATAAATACTATAAATTACCTAACTTGATTAAACCTTACACAATCGCTTATGTAAAACTGAAACTAAGTAATTCCACTAGGCTGGCTCTATGCTGCTAATTGTTCCCAAAATTAGCTTAGCCGAGCTAAACTTGGCTAAACTCTACTTCGCTACTAGAATACAAATGAGAATTTAACATTTAATATTACAGCTGATTAAGGCTCTACATTATAAGAGTTTTAGATCATTCTGTGTAGCGGTAGAGTCGTTAGAGACGATGCTTCTTGAATGAAAATGAGTTTAGTGGAAGGATTGTAGAGTTTGGAATTTTTATAGGTGTTGATGAGAAATGTTTAAACAATTTATAAAATCTTTCTTTCTTTTTCGTGTGGTTAGTGACTAACCTGGTGTCAAAGTTTTTTTTTATGCCGCTCTGGGCCCTCTGATTTGGCTTCACATGCCGTCGAGAAATACTCGTATCTCTCAGCCATGCCAGTTTCTGCCGGGGTTGCGAGTTTGTCCGAAAGGGATATCGCGAACCCGGCACACAGGCAACGGAAGGAACACGGGTGGGTTTTAGTCAGTAAAAGTCTGACACGCCCTCCCGCTCCGCCCAGAGCGGGAGAAGTTATTTGATAATTTACAACACTCAAAAAAAAAAAAAAAGTCATGCCAGTTTCTTCACAATGTTTTCTTTCACCGTTTTTGAAGCAACTGATACATGAATACGAAAAGTCAGAGGCCTTGGGTTCGAACTCCAGACCTATGACTTGGTAGTCCGACGGTCACACCACTAGCCTATCACTGCTACTAAAAAAAAGTTGAAAAGAAGTTTATAAAATGCGATCTTTCATAGAAAATGGCGGATGGAATTCTATAAATATAAAATTTTGTCGTTCGAAAAGTGCTAGTGCCTAGTATGAATAAACAACTTTTGTTTTTTATTTAATATTAGTATTTAAAATCTTCTCTGTCTGTTTGCTTGTATGTACAGTATTTTCAATTTTATGTCTACTATACTATTTTTATTCTTTTTTAGATAAATAAATGTATACGTGCATATGTAATACACGTCTGAGTCCGACGCTCTGCACTGTCAATTCCGCTACCTTTTTGTGACCATGAGCTATTAGTTATATAGTGTAGAAATGCCAATGTACTTGTGATATTTATTTTATTCTATTGAATAATATTGCATTAACGACGTCTTAGCAATAGACTACATCCCCGGACTCGTAAATTGAACCACCCTACATTTTTTGCATAGACGTAGATAACTTTTTTAAATGGTCGTGAATTCAAAATTGGAACTATGATTGCCAGTATGTCGGGTTCAAAACTGCACAAAACCTTTTTCTTTGAGTCCTTTATACGTCACACATGGAATTGCACGGTAGATGGTTCGATTTAAGAGTCCGGGAGTATGTTTTAAAGATCTGAGTTTGCTGCTGGAAAATTCAATTACCTTCAGGAAATAAAATTCAAAAGCTCACATGGTTACACACAATGCACATGCGATAGCTAGATTATTACGGTAATAGTATCTATTTATTGTCAGGTTATTTAAACTGTTTCCCAATACTAGGTACTTGAAATGTTGTCCCAATTCAAAAATTTTCAAATTGTTTCAAAATTCAAAATTTTTCAAATTGTTTCTTTAAATTATACTTAATTATTGTTTATAAAACACAGTTCGAAATAAAAGCATAAGGCCACGTTCGCACGGACGTAAAAATTTCGTGGCGATTTTTTTCGTGCACTTGATTTTCGACGCTATGCTTAGCGCTGAGAGTTGAAAATCCAACAGCGTGTTTTTTCAACGCGCTATCACGAGAGTGCATCCTAGCGCGTTGGATTCTCAACGCTCGGCTTAACACCGAAAGTTGAAAATCCTGTGCGCGATAAAATCCCGCCGCGATATTTTTACGTCCGTGCTAACGTGGATGGACTAAAAAGTCTAAAAAAAGAAAATTATTTATTCCTACACAAAAGACTGTTTTTAACGTTCTTATCAATTCCTACTAGGTTTTTTTTATTCTCATTTCAAAAAATTCAGTAGTCTCACTCTCCAAAACCCCCATCCAAACGAGGCACAGATCACATTTGTACAGTCCAGTCTCTCTAGAGGGCAGCACTACACTCTGCGGACGCGAACAGAATACGAACGAGCACATTTTTGTGGAGCTCTGACATATTACAGTCGCTTAACCGATTATATAGTCGCAGGGGTCCAAGGGACTGCTCTCGGTCCTGGATTGTTTGAGAAAAGTATTAGGTGAAAGAATTGTAATGAAAAAAAATACTAATATATTCGTGGAACAAAAAGGTTCTTCGATATTTCCACTCTGCTGTAATTTTTCAAATCTAATGTTATGTCCTCTGAAACCAGCCAGCTATCTTTTTATTTATTACGATTATTAGGACGATAAGAAAACAGACCAAAGAATTTTCTTATTGCGGACGACACATGTCGCCACACTATAACATCAAGAATCATATATTTTTACACAAATTGGTACTTCTTTTCTAGAACCAATGATTAAATAACAGTATCAATTCGAGGTAATGAGTTGCGTGAAAAGGTTAATTACTGATGTGTCATGAGAATCATAAAATGAACAGAAAATAAATAAAAATTTCCCGCATTAACATTTTCAACCCTCACATTGCAAATACTTATATTTAACCATTTAAAAACAAGTACAATCGTCAATATTTCTGACTCGATAATTTCGACGCAAGCACAAAATTAGCGGTATTTAAATATGTACAATGCGCGTTCGCGGTATAAAGCTCTGGTCAAACTGAGGCGGACGCCGCGCGGGATACGGCACGAAATTCACACACGTCGATTGTATCAACAAACTTCTAGTCGCCGTTCACGACCTCGAGCGATGCGACTTGTGACGCTTCAAGCGACCCGCGTTCGCGTCACCCGTTTCGTCCGTCGCGTGACGCTCCGCCAGTCGCGTCGTAAGCAACATCTTTCATTTGTATTCTCCGCAGTCGCAGTCGCAAGATGCGTGGGCAAGGGGTTACGGAGGTTCTGAAATTGGGGCGAATAGTCACGTGACTTCCTAATTATTAAACCAAACAACAGACGCGTCCCGCGCGGGATTCGCCTCAGTTTGAACAGTCCTTTATACAATACCGCAATCATATTTGGCCCTATTATGTAAATAGCGTGAATAGGCCTTTTTATGAGTCAATAAGCGAGCTTACTTCATTACGATGTATTTATTTATTTATTGGCTTTAATGGAGAGAATTGGAGTTGAGCTGATATTCATTTTGTTTGCGGAAATTAAATTGTATAATTTTTTTTTTTGCTGAATTTATCTGTTCAATTAGGTAATCATTTATACATATTAATTAGTAAAGAAGATTTTTTGTCCGTTTGTCCGTTTGCTTGTTTGTTTGCATGTTTCGGATTGGGGCAAAAATGGTAGAACGGATTTGGATGTAATTTGGCACACAGTTAGTTTATAACCTGGATTAACACAACATGGTACTTTTAATCTCGGTAGCACGTTCCGCGGGGATATTTTCCGATATCAACGCGGGTGAAGCCGCGTGCAAAAGTCAGTGAAGAATAAAGAGACCAGACTTTGAATAATAATATATTGAGGCCCACCGTGATGTCCCCGTCCCCGCTATCTGCCCCCCAGCAACGCCCTGAGCCGAGGTCCGTACCCCACTGGGGTGCCCTTACAGTGTAGTGGCTTAGTTTGTAAGTTTTATGCCCTTTTTTTTTAGGTTGGGAAATTATCAAATAACTTCTCCCGCGCTGGGCGAAGTGGGAGGGCGTGTCAGGCTCTTACTGACTAAAACCCTCCCGTGTTCCTTCAGATGTCTGTTTTTGTCAGGAGCCACAGGAGCCTGGTTTTGTGGTTTTATGCCCTGGCTGGAGGCCTTAATTTATTAAGGCACCCACAGGAAAGTCCGGTTAAGCAACCGACAACCTTTTATGGCGAGAACCCATTGCCAATAAAAAAATGGAATATTATTGATATTATACAAAATACCGTAACACTAAACCTTTCCATGGGTTATTTTTATTCAACGTAATTTTTTTACCAATCTTGTTTAAGTAACTTTTAGAATAATTATTATGAATTTCATAAAATGATTTTTTTGGTCTGCCTATCATCTGTAGCGCTTACGACCACTAGACGAACGCGTCTAGTAGTCGCAAGCGCTACTAATGAGCATAAGGCATACTGGGTTGGTTTTTACATCTGGAATTTTTCAGTAGCAGTCCGGAGTCTGGATTTGTGCCCGTTTGATGGCAATAGGCTCGCCCCCTATTACATGGGACTTAAACTTAACTGGCGAAATGTGAGTGTACTATAGGTACACCTCTGAATAACCCTTTGGGGATACAGGCGTGATATTATTTTTTTGAATATTTGTAGTTTATTATGGCCAGCTATTTTTATTAGTTTCGGGCGACCTTTGTTTGAACATTCACTGTTTGACAAACCTTTAAGGTACATTTCATGGTTTTCTCAAATTTACCACCTTAGACACAGCAATGCTCTTGACGGCAGCAATAGGTAAGGTATACTAGTAGAAATCCTTAAACAAGGCCTTTTATAAGAAAATATGGGTAGGGCCTGTTACTGCAGAAGCTATGCTACTAAGCTTTATACTTTACCGTCTTTCTTGAATGAGGAACGATATACAGCCTGTCACAACAATAATTCGAAATGGGTTATAATATTTTGGCTACTCAACACAATTTCTTCCTGGAAACCTATTACATTACATGTATACAGGATGTTATGATAACCCGGTCGCGCTTGGATGAGGTCACATTTTCGCTGATTGTGAAGTTAAATAGGATGGGGCATGTACACTCAAAACAGGATAACCTTGTTTTTTGAACAGACTAAATTCTGATTATCTTTGCAAGGAGTGGTTCTAAAAATATTTTATATTTATTTATTTTTTATTTATTTAACGGTTTATGTACACACATATAAACAGACAAGAAAAAAGGAACAGAAAAATACGTACAAAGGTGATGCTTATTTCTAAAGAAATCTCTTCCAGCATACCTGCGATAGGAAAATAGTTAAAGAGATGTAGACTACGTGTGTAAGAGTAGAAGAGAAAATAAAATACATAAAATAAAAACACCTAATTATTCACTTATTTAACTATAATATTAACTATATATAAACATACATTATGAGAATAAACTTACATACATACTACTAAAATAAATATCACTAAAATATATATACTTAATTATAATGTACTTGGTATAAAATAATAAATACATAACAAATAGTGTACACGCAAAGTTATATAATCAGAAGTTTTCTTTAAAACCTAACACAATTAGGTACTAACTGTTTTACAAACTATGTTTTATTGTTGTATACCAGAATACCCGCGAAATTTTGTTGTTCCATAACTTTTTAATTAGTGGAGATTTTAATTCATATTCTTTAATGGCACGTCTTAGGTCATGAGCTATCCGAATATCAAAATATATTTAGCCTAGGTCTTAATAAAATATATTATAAAATAAATTAAAAATATAAAATAAATTTTCACGCCCCCCCCGGGCGTGAAAATTGACTTACAATGAATAGTAAATATTCATGAATAATTTTTCCCTAAATAAAATAAATTAAAATCTAACCAAAATTTCTTGCAACAACTCACGGCTAGTATCTTCTCCATTTATAAAGGTCCACGACCAAAACCCTTTCTCAAAAAGACCCAGACCCGCCATAAAAATCCCTTCAATAAGCATCAAACACCCTGTATCACCCGCACGTCAAAAAACTGTAAGTCAGCGATTCGATCGACTGCCCACAAAATATGGCCGATCTAATAGCATGTCGGAATAATTCAGACGGGTAGGACACTAAATATATTGGTACAGAAGGCTGGAACGAGGGAAAAAAGGGCACATGCACACGTAAAGTCCCCGTCACGAGGAGCTATAAATTTCGTAAACGAATAACTTCTACTAAGTTACGTAGCGACACAAATAATCCCAAATTCATTCAGCAGGCGTGGATACTGATATTTATCATTTCCAATGCTAGGAATACGGCATACTGCTACCTACATATTACTATAATTAAATCTGCCTAGCCTTTTCCCAACTATGTTGGGGTCAGGTTCCAGTCTAACCGGATGCAGCTAGATACCAGTATTTTACATGGAACGACTGCCTATCTGAACTTCACAACCCAGATATTAAGACTGAAGACTGGTTTTCAGACTTTCGGGCGTTGCATGGGGCTGACCTTCTGTTCTCATCAATTTTGTGGGTAGGACGTGCTCGCATCAGAATCGATTTGCAGCGATACGAAACAATCGCTTTGAGAATACGAATGATTGATAACATCGATATTGTACGATGACGTGTCACTTCACTATTGTTGCGTGTTTTTATTTGAAGGGATGTTGTGGTGTATTTTATTTTTGTTGTTAAAGAGGGCTTTAAAATGTGCCGTCAGAATAGGTCCTCATATTTTTGGCAACGTAGATACGCATATTTTAAACAAATAACTTTTAAGTAAAAAAAAAATCGTGATACAAGTGTTTTTTATTAAAATTATAGGTTCTTCGGAGAAATTAGTCACCCCGAACTAAAAAATTTCACCTTATTACTGTACTACAATGTATTTTTACTAACAATGTGTTTTTTTGTTACAGGTAAGTCAAAATAATGCTGCTTGTGGACATCTGTTTGAAGTTACCAGTTGACACTTTTGGTAATTATAAACTGTACATAGTTTTTAGAATGAATTAAGACTTATTATTCCATAACATTGAATACAGGAATATAGATGAGGCGTTATACAGTATACAAGTTGTAAATAATAAAAATTACACAGGCTAAAGAATCATGCGAAGTGTTTAATTTTTTTTAACCGACTTCCAAAAAGGAGATGGTTATATGTTCGTGGCGTATGTATTTTTTTTAAATTATTTTTTATGTATGTCCACCGATTTCTCCGTCAATTGTGGACCAATTTTTTAAATAGATTTTAGATTTTCGCATATAAATTTTATTAACTTTGCTTGGATATTTTTAGAGTTAGCTTCAATAATACCTAAGTATGTTTCCCACTTAGTCTATGTGGATGATATGATGATAGGTTCCTATATTTGTTATTCACATACCATTCGAATTTGTGTGGGGTAGGTAATACAACTAAAAAGTAAAAAATAAAAACTTTTTGCAAAAAAGAAAAACAACCGACTTCTAAAAAAAAACACTACAAAGTCCAAAATAAAATAACTTTAATTTCCGAAACAGTGACAAAAAATGAAAATTCAAAACCAAAGACACCGACTTCCAAAATTAAAATTATTTTACACTTTGTAGTGTTTTTTTTTGCGACGATCGTGTCAGTTTTTTTTTATATACGTGCTTAACGTATAACAAATAATGTCTATTGTGATTACATTTATTGTACATACGTACCTACTTTAACATTTTTTGCAAACAGATAGGATCAATTTAATATAATTTTTTCGACTTGAATACAATCTAGTATAAACACAAAACGAGGTAATATTGCTTATTCATTTTCTTCAATTTATTAAACTGTACAATCTCTTACAATCACTCTAAACAAACAATAGTAAGACAAATAGTCTCATAGATGGCGCCAGTGTCACTAAATTACTTTAAAAGCTCGGCCATTTATCTGATACAGTTAAATATATTAAGTTTGAGTTAACTTTGTGGAAGAGATCTAGCCATTTGTTTCTTAAGTAGATTTCTTTGTCTTGTAACAAAGGGTTTAAAAAATTAAACTGTCTGTTTTCTATTTACCTCATAATTTTCTGTTGGTAAATGTTTTCTGTTAACTTGATTTTTTAACACTAAGCGTCGAATAGTCGTCAGAGTTTAATGCAAACAATTTGAATGCACCTTACTAATACAGGGCCAAAATAATTTAGCTAGCGAAACTGCACAGACGTGATGTGTGATATTTAAACACGACAAAATTCACATTGTTTAAAATAATATATAAAAAATAAAATAAAAACACGTTCATTAAAACTATAGAATACATTCATGCACAATAAATTATAGAAAAAAAAAAACGAAACAATCAAATAAAAATTCAATAACATTCAATACAATCATCATAATGTTACATGAAGAAAAAAAAAAAATAATAAGACAACATTTTTAAACTTCTACTACTTGAATATAAGGCTTTTGGCTACTCTGTATGTGTGTATTTTATGCAATTTTTTTTAATGCAGAATAAACTATTTTTCTTTCATGAGTTGACAAAATCTTTTTATATTTGGCGCATTGTATTTAGCGATACCCATATACTTTACAAAACAAAATCAGATTTTTTAATTACTGATATTTCAAGTGGTTGTATGGTAGCCACTTGTGGTTGATGACCCCAAAAAAAAACTCATCAAATTATTTCAACTTTTTTTTTTTGATCATGTTAATATATCGACTCCCATCACGTTTGCGGAGTTTTGCCAGCAAATTTAATTTGGCTGTACGTATATATATTCGTATCAGTACACTTGGTTTACTGAATCAATTTAGTATTTTTGTGTTCATTAGTGGAACGAAAAAGTTAAGCAATGTCTAAACTAAAAGATAAAATTAAATCCATAATAATATTTACGTCACCTATTCGAACAACAACACCAAGACAAATAACCTGAGGAAACTGGCATGGCTAAGAGATATTTCTCGTGAAGACAAATCAGAGGCCCATGGGCGGCTTTAAAACTCTGACACCAAGTTAGTCACTAACCACACAAAAAGAGGAAGAACCTAATCGAGCAATTTTTAATCTTCCTTGAGTATTATTGAAAACAGTACCTTGCCATGTGCAAAAAAAATAACATTACGAAGTAGATACTAAAAACCATGTAAATAAGGTCTATACATCAGACTAAACCCAGACTTCTGGCCATCAGCTGTCATCACTAAACTCCACAAGCACTTTTCAACAGATGACCCATTCTAAACCATAGTCTTGCCCATTTTTATCCAGCTTCAGCCAAAGCACCTACAATGGCACACTTTTTCCTCATTCACAGTAAATTCGTACAATAATTCCTTTTTAGCCAGACATCTGTAACGACAGCCATCCCGTTGGTCCTAAGAACTCCATTTTGTAAGGAACTTGAAGATAGAATGCGTCTGTTTGGTAAATTAATGTTTAGTTCTTTATTTGTGCATGTTTAAGGGATTTTTTCTGTACCGGTATGTATTTAGGGGTACTGACACGGGCTGTAATTCGGCGAAAGAATTCGGTCTAGAGGTGTTGGAAGTTGTCTTGTTTAGGTGAGGAATTATGATTCTGTTTGCTAAATCAAGTAAAGCATTATTTCATAATTAAGAGGTTCATGTACTAATAAAAACATGGTGACATATTTAATTATAAATAAACAGAAAATTTCATCCTATTTTAGTTCCAGACTCCATAGTATAGAATTTTGTTTATATTACAATGTAGTGCAACGTCTGGAATGGCCTGTCACATGTAACCATTTGAATTAAATAGTCGTGTACACAAATGCCAGCAGTCTATTCCATTCACACAATTAAATAAACTTCTAAATGAATCAAGCTGCCACATAAGATTGGAGTTGAATAAAAATCCAATTTGATAAAAGTATAGGTTAACAAAAAGTGACACACGCATTTATCAAATGCGCGCGAGAACACTGACGGTTTGTGAGGGAACGATGATATAGCTTAATTGTTACTGGAAGAGATTGTTTTGATTGAATACTCAGAGTACATAAAATACAGATTTAACATTATGAATATTGCGAGGTGACAGCAGTTGTGACTGACGTCACAGTCAGTTGTCTCATTTAGAAGTGGAGAAACATAATAAATGGGTTATTTTTAGAATGGTCAATTATGACTCTCGAATTAAATGCAGAATAACAGAGACAGTTGGGGTTGTTGTAGCGTTTAATGGTGCTTTTGTTTGTCGTGCAATTTTTTTCGTGTGCACTAAATAAATGACCAATCTATCTATATATCTAGTTACATAGTCATTTTAACGCAAAACTATACTTCAACATCAAGATTCGTGTTTGATCAGCATTGTGGGGTAGGTACATCGTGGCGGTGTAATAGAAAGAATAATGGTAACCCTGATGTATACCATACAATTCAGTACAAATTGCATTGTACTGAATCTTCTTTAACGAAATTATAATAACAACGTATATTTTTCCCAATTCCATTTTTGACAAAACTACGCTCACGTTTCCTTCTCAAATGCGCCAAATCCAACGATCCTCTTTACATCCCTGTCAGTTCGGTAGGCCGTAGGGTGCCGGGCAAGCGATCCATCACGATCGCAGAATGTAAACATGTTGCATAGGGCTGCCACGCGCGGATCTATGCGATGGGATCCGCGGATAAGTTAGGCTATATTAGATGTGATGTGTATGAGACATGGGTTGCGTGTAAAAGCTGATACAGTGTTGGTTTGTTGTTTGTCTTTTGTTTTTAGGTCCAAATTTCGTGACATAATCATAAGTTCTTTGGTTCAGTCTCGAAAAGAAAAGTTTAACCGGCTTCTCCCCACTGTATCCAAATGGATACAGCAAACGAAACTTCCTTCAAATCCCACTGTATCCATTTGGTAACAGCATGTACACGCGATTCAATCACTATTTTTACTGCTAAATAAGGTCTAATATCGTCTGTGGGCTGTTTCACTCTATAATAATCAAAATGTCGAAAGTGACGTAAAGCGCACGTCAATGTCAGACCGCGGGGCTTGAATTATAAAACTTTTCTTTTATTGGAGGAAAGACAGAAAATTTTAGGTCCATTTTTACTTGCGCCGTACATGACATTTATGATTTTATTAACTGCGCACTGCCACAATTGTAAATAACAATAATTGGAAAAGGTAATACGCGCCCGTTATGCAGAAAAGGAGTGTATTAGAAAACTGCTCAACATTTTGTTTCTACCATTCTGTTTTTTTTTCCGGAATATGAATGCTCCGCAACCTGATCATGTAAAATAATATGAAAATAATATACCAACATTAAAAAAGTGACTGCGGATAAAATCCACCCAAATATCCGCGGCGTGCCACCCCTAAGTGGCAAAGGATTAGTGTGGAGGCAGCTTGGATGTGATTTGTTTATGATTATCTCAATCGGTTCGCTTCTCAAACGTTTTCGAAGCCATTTGTTCTAAGCCCCGTCTCTGATTGATTTGACGTAAACATTTTTGTATAGAGAACAACCTTCCATAACCGATCGCTTGTGTTTTGTTTTGGTAATGAGATAGGAGGAAATTACAGAATAATTCGTGTACTTGTTACTAAGTGAATTTATAAAGTGCTTTTTATTAAATGTTCAGAATTTTAAGTGATCTCAAAATATACACGATATAAAAAAATACAGGCTGGCAGGGTCATCGACGCGAAAACAGTTACCATAAATTCAGTACATGATTCTGAAACACTCTGCATTGAAAACAGCTGTTCCATACATTTTGACCGCGTAGGTATTGCACTGTTCTATGAAACAGCTGATTTTATTTTAAATAACCGACGAGAAACTTCACTGATGTCCCTGACACCCTGTATAAAGATTTTACTTAAATCTAGATTTGAAATCTAAATGATTAATTTAGATTTCAAATTGAAATCGATTTGAAATCTAAATTAATCAGTGAGCATCGTTATAAAATACAGGCCTACAAAATTGCCTGCACTAATTAAACCAATCCCTCAAATTATTAAAAAGAAATATATATAAAATAAATAAATAATATATATAATAATATTTAATATATATTTAAATGTTTCAATTTACCAAAAAATATTTACAAAATCCCGACCAGTAATTATTACAACCGGGAATTTTTTCACTCACTTTTCGCAAACCTGGGAACAATTTAACTCAATTCCCAATCTTGATTATTCCCGATAGTTAGCCTAGGAACCCTCCTAAAGGATTAGAGGCAGCAGCTTCTGTGTGATTTGGTTTAAGCCGATACGCCTTCTATTGACTGGATTTAACGACACTGAAGCTGTTTTATCTGTTTCCCATACTTTTCTTTTATCTTTCTTTCTTTTGAACTTTTTTGGATACTTTTATGGTCCGTTTTCATACAGAAAGTGCTTGCTTTGGCGAGTTTTTAGCGTAGTCACCATTGACGTAGACGTCACGCTACGCCATAGCTGACGATGCTACGCCACTACGCCGTAGCATGCCATCCTGCACCGCTACGACGTAGCAGACCATGCTACGCCGAATGCCTTCGCAAACCATCGGCGCTACGCCGTAGTAGTCGATGCCACGCCGCTACACCATTAGAGTCGATGCTATGCTGCTACGCCGTAGCAGTCGATGCTACGCCGCTACGCTTCGTACTAAATCGCCGAATCTTTAAAGTTTAATCATCATGTTTCGAGTATTTTTCTTCTAATATATAATAAATAATAATAAACGGTTTTTTTTAAGTGAAAACTTCTTTAGACGCACTTTTTGCTCTTTCTGAACCGTAAAACTCGGGTCGGTAAAAAAAAAATCCGCTGTTTCATACATTTATAATGTATGGAACAGCTTATTTTTTTTGGCGTTTTCAGGGTTGGCTCCATAGTGAAAGTTGTTCATAATGATGAGCACAATGACCCCTTAAGAGGTTGCAAACGAATTAAATTTCACATTGTATAGCTTGTTTATTATTGACTTGTTTAACAAACAATATTGAACTAATATTACAGGAACAAAGTTTTGTTTGTCTGATAGGCGTTCACGTGAAAACGAAGTATCGGTATAGTATTAAACTTTTGCATACAGTACCTCAGATATGCAAGGAAATACTACAGAACAGTCCTTTACGTCTGATGGCAGCAACCTAATTACAACCTTATTGTAACGAGAATAAAGATCACTGTGATTCTGACAGACTTGTCAATGGCAGCAACCCAATAGCAACCTTATCGAAACGAAAATAATAATCACTGTGATTTTGACAGTGACGCAAAATCGGAGGTCAAATAACTGTGAAAGGACGGCATACAAGGTGTAATTCAGATAACTGAAAACATTAACAGATGTCACAGTATCTACTCATCATTATAAAAATCAATAGACGACGTATATTTAGTAACCATTCGGTTTGGTTCGGTTTTTTCAAAAGAGTCATAAAGAACCCTGTAAGAAATCGACTCGTGTTTCACCTATCAACGAGGCATCCTCAGGATGACGATTGACTTATTGCGAACCCGGACCCGACGTGTTGAAACGTCAAGCGTCGAGAGCACTGCTTTCAATCACGTGTCGATTTCTTATAGGGTTAAGCGGATTAAGTATTACTATTAAAAAAAAAAAAAACACTTTTTTTTACAACGATGAAACAGCATGTTACTATTGTTTTGATTATTTTTGTTTAAAACGGCAACATCTTTTGCCTTACCGCCTTATCTTAGGAATGCAGTGATCTCGTTTCTAATTTTTCTTCTCTCTTCTTCTAATGTTTTTTGCTTTTGTTTTTCTTCAACCCGCACTGATATAATATATTTAGTAATAAGATTTAATGTTCTCATGTAAGTGACAATTGTCTTAATGAGAATAAAGTTCTTTAAGCCGAAGTAAGTAAATATACGTCGTCTATTGTATTTTATAATGGATTTCCGCAAAGTCACGCCCGAGTCAATTAACTATAACTGAAAACCTTAACAGAGGTCAATAGTGACCTCTGTTAAGGTTTTCAGTTATAGTTAATTACTAATAAATCATCATATCTACTCATCATTATGAACAACTTTTCCATTGACAAACAAAACTGAAATTGCGAATTAAAATGTGATTTATCAGTAATGGTATCGATAACAGAGCAAAATAAGCAATTCCAATATCAAAACTTCAAAATCGCTTTTGATAATAAAGAGTAAGTTCAAAAACTAAAACCCGACTACTGAAAAATCACGCTCTAAAATGTATAAAACATGTAGCAGTCTCACTTTTGCTTGTTTTTAACACTTTAAACATATTTATTTACATATACAATATGATATATATACATATTTGTAATTTCCTACTCAAGCCCTTTCATTTGATACCCAACATAGAATAATCGAAAGTTTTTTTTTTTGTTAATGGCTTGTTTTCCTCTAGAGGGCGCCATGTTGAATTTAATTTGACGTCACATTGCGTTTAACCAGCGGACGACAAAGTCGCTTCCAACGATAACTCATTTGTCAAATTATGATCAGTACTTTAGAAGTTATGAAGTAACAGATGAACATAAATATATACATACATACCGGTCAAAATTATAACCCTCCTTTTTGCTTCGCCGTAGTCAGGTAAAAATAAGGGTGCCATCTAACGTACCTACATTTTGACAACTTAAGTGAACGTAAAAGAATGGAGCAGCAGATTTTTTTTTATCTGTAGAAGACCGCTTACAAATTCTAGTAAATAATGTAGCTATAATTAAAAAATAAATATTACAACTGGGCAAAACAAAAGAATAGGTACTGTGGACCTCTTCCCAGAAATTCGTGTTCCAATTAATTTTTATCTTTTCTTTTTTTTCTTTTAAATAGCCTGTGTAATTATTCTTCGATGAAGCCTAGTAATTTGCCAACCATTGAAATATTTTTTAAGTTTAAAACCAAAAAAACCTTTAATTTTTTTGCATGATTTCGTCTAGTAATTAAACTTTTCTCTGCTAGAATGATTTCTATTTTAATACTTAGGTTTTTTTATCTTAAGTTTGATTAATACCCAGAAATGCCTTAAGGAAATAAATCCGACTTATCTATATATCATCATGGCTCATCGAAGTTATTATAAAGCATTATCTCAATTGTGGACAGGACATCTCAACCAACAAAAAAGGTCTCAAGTTGGTATATATCAACGAAAAAAAACATCAATATAAGATCAATCTTTTAAAACACCCTGTGGCTTATACAGTGTGACCCGACTCCATATTGCCACCATTCAAATCACTGCGAACCCTCATAAAATCACGAACATTAAATAAAACCTTTTTATTACTAAAATGAAAGAGATAGCGCTACTTTTCCCACTTATTTCTATCTTTCCTCTCTTTCGCTAAAGAATTTCCATACTTAAGAATCAATATTCCGACTATGGGCGCAACCCACATAGATTTACGGCCACCATTGTAAAACCCTCGTAAAATATTTAATATATTTTGTGCACAATGCAACACTGTTAACCCTTGAATTATGACTGAACCGGTCATAACTGGTTATAACTGGAGCGGTCCGGATGCAGATATAACTTTATTCACTTGTTTATCACTATATGCTTTATTTTGTTAGGGGTAGGCAGAGTTTAAGTCGGATTGATTTTCACAGCCTGGGCTGGTGTAGAAACTTGCTTAAAGAATAGAACACAATAGTCACCGCGTTAAGAACTGAGGACTCATCGGTCCATCAATCGTTATTAGTCTGTCTCACTCGCACTTATGAAGCTTATACACTAGGTTAGGCTGTGCACATTCTACTAAATTTATGGCTCGATGACTCAGTTCATAACGCGAATACTATAACACTTGATCTGTTGTTCTATTCTTTAAGTCTTGGTTTATACAGTTGTTATATTCTATTGCATAGGTACATACAAATACATACAAACAAATAATTTGAGTTCAAAAATAGTTCAAGATTTTGAACTCAGTTTTTTTTTAAATTGTGTAAACATATGTAATGTGTGTCATATATACTGATACATGGTTGTAATAGTGGACAGTTGAATTCTTAGTTAATGGTTACAATTCTATGCCTAATTTTGTATTATTTACCCAAAAGATTTACCAAGGATGTAAGGTCACCTAGCGAGCAAATATAAAGATTCAGATACATAAAGATATAAATAATAATATACAAACGTTCATATAATATTTACTTCTCTATAATAAATCGTCGATTGATTTATAGGCTATCTAGAAGACATTCCAATTTCCATGGTGTATTGGGATTTCGAGGAAAAATATTATATTAAGATGCTGAATACTGCAAAAAATAATATTGTACATGAAAATTAATAATATTTCGTTCTGTTACATTGCGAATCATTTTTGAACCACCAATATGTTGTGACAGATAATAATGTAAATTTTATATTTGCACGATTATAGGGATATTGAGCAAGTTTACTGCAGTCATTGAAAAGGCATCACTATGTATCACTCAGGCCCACTAAAATGCTTCAGTCACGGAATATTCGTAAATGGACAAAATATTACATTTATCATAACGACCGTTCTTTGAAACCCTTGAGTATAGAGCATTGAAATATTGTTAGTTGCCAGTCTGAAACCCGAAAGTCTAACAAACCGGGCTACCTCAAGAATAGCTCTTTAAATCCAGGGTTGAGAAGGGTAATACTAATTCTCAGCCACATCTGCTTAGAACTTAAGCCAACCCATTATCAGACGACCTATTAATAATAACAACTTATTCAACATAAACAACTTATTCAACCTAAATAAAATTACATAAACAACATTAGTTTCTTAGCAAACAACTTTAAAAGCCTTTCCCTAATCGAGGGTAATAGCTCGCACAGCGAGGAACCATTTCAAGCCGTTTGTAGCTGTTATTCAATATACAGTCCCGAGTACTGCACAAATACATTTAACGGATGTCACTTAGAGCGAGGAAGGGACACTCTGGGATAACTGTGGTACTTAGAAATGTCACTTGTGAACATTTTTCTTGGAGAAGGATATTTTAAAACTTTTTCATTAGAAAAGTTATTATATAAGGTCTTAGCGACAGTGACATATATTGGTGTACATGTCTGTTACAGGATTATTTTCGCCGAAAATATTAGTTTAAGAATGAGCAGCGACAGTATGTTATCCTATACTATTAAAAGAGCAATATTTGTATATATATACCAACCCCTAACTATTTCGATGAAAGTTGCAATAAAGGGTGCATGGGGGCGAAAAATATAGCTAGGTCTCATATCTGGGAAAATTCGTTTTCTCCGTATTTTCACTCGAGCAGAGCTCGGTCGCCCAAAGTTTAAAACAAGAAATGACACCTTAGACTAATGACATGGCAGCATGGAATTAGTAAGTACCTACTATCATGGCAGCATGGAATTAGTATGAACTATCTTATACTATTCCTATACTATTAAATGAGTATTCTCTATTTTCACCCGAGCAGAGCTCGGTCGACCGGTACTTTAGGTATTATAGACGTGTGGTATAAAAAATGAGTATTTTTTAAAATGATAATATTTTCGAAAATACATTTCAAAATTCCTTTCCTGCAAATTTTAAACTCCACCTTCAACAATTTCAGCTACATCAGAAGGACATGATATTTTTTATATTATTTTGTCACGTACAAAAGATTATGCAACATCACACCGATATCTTCTATATAGTATATATTATATCGTATTACCAGACCGAAGATATTAATTAGACTCTTTCTAAAGGCATCCCAATACTCCCTACAATAATATTTTATAATGAGCGATCATTGGTTAAGTCCAAAACACAAAACTACCAACCAAATCATTCGACAAACCCCCGAAAACTAACTAAAACGTTTTGCACAAAACTCTCTCTTCACAATATTAGAAGCCTACATTTTTTCAGCGTGGAAGTAATTTTTTTCAGTCGCACAATAATGTTGTTCCCGTAAATTAGTTTTCTGAAAGCACTTGGGACTTTTAGTGATGGATAACCGTTGCGTTGCGTTTATTTTCAGCAGCTTTTCCTTTTATTTCTGTCGGAACAAACGGATGGGTCTTATTTTTCTTTGAGTGATGAGTGACATGTTTTCGCGTGTTTTCGCTTTTTATGGGGTTTGATGGTGAAGTCAGTTGGAAAGATTATGGTATGACTTTTTTGGAATTTGTTTTTTGTTCTAACTATTTAAGTCCTAGTGTTAGCACTGTTTGATTCTTTGCAAGGGTAACAAAAAAGCCTTACATCTCAGAGACTCAAAATAAAACGCTGTTTTTCTAAAGATACAATACTCAAGCCAAAGCCTAGAGAGTAGTTACTACTTTACTAAGCCTGAAATTGATTTAATTGAATTCAGCAATCGAACACAAAATGTAGGTAACCAACCTAATATCCTTGGGATCACAAAATTCGAACAATAGCCGTTCTCTAAGATCTTGCAAAGTAACCAAACATATTCGCAACAGGTTCCATACTACTAAAAGCTTTTAACCATTGCCTTCTTTACTCCCACCAAAATCTAGGCAACATTTCACCTAAATCTATGAGAACATCATTTATAAGCAAACCTCAGTCTGCCAAACAGGCAACCGTACCAATCTAGTGTTAGGCCGCGGTCACTTTGGACACGAATTTGTAGTTATCATACGTAAACGTATGATCAGGGTCGTACGAATTGAGTACGCACACAATACGTTTTTCTCCGTCAAATAGGTACTGTTCTGGTGATATCGTATTCGTGAAGTCCTCTTTGGAGCGCGATGAATAATCATCGCTGCGCGTCGCTGTCGTAGAACCGAATTTTACGCACCCAGCGTGAAATATATTTTAAAAGCCATGAAATCAGTGAATTTCACGAAGTGATAACTTGAATCACTCTGATCTCAGAAACATTTATATCCGTAAATCAAGTTAATCATTTTTTCTACGTCCATTTTTCATTTTCAACGAACGAAAGTGTTTTAAAATCCCAACAAGTTCGGATTGTTTTCAGACGTTGGAAATAAACGTACGACTAACTCGAACTCAGTCTGCGCGCTATCTTAGTACTTAGAAGGTTGGGATCCTTCGTGCGTGGTAGTATGTGTTCGCAAGAGTAAAATTCATACGAAAATGCGTCCAAAGTGAGCGCGGCCTAAAGGTCTGAGCGTAAATACACATACGTACATAAACTCACACCTTTTTCCTGTGGGTCAGAAACTAAAGAACTCCACCTGCAACGATCCATACATACTCAATTTGCTTCGTTTACGCTCAGATATTTGGTCATACACGCACACTGATTGCGGGTACTACGCACCTATATTTTCTGAAGAATATAACAAAGGTCACTTGTATAATATTGATAAATAAATGATAAATGATTTTTATTTCTGTAAGTAGGTTGTACAAAACACTTTTACACGTCAATCATATTGTTTTTAAACTAGATTAGGTCGGCGTTTCCTATCTGACTACTCCGAGGAGAAAGGCCAAAACAAACTCAGAGGTCCAGGAGTCCAGACATAATCTTGGTCAGATCATGTGTTCATGTATGTCCTTCCAGGGCGTCCCCTCCCGGCGTATCCACTCACATCTGTCTTGTAAATACCCTTTGTTAGTCGCCTTTCATTCATCTACTCAAAATGACCAAACCATCCAAGCATACTCCTTTCAATTTAGGTCCCTACAATCTTCTTTTAAACTGCAATGTTGTCTTATCACATCATTCTTCTATCTTTTCTCTCAATGACAACTAAAATGGACTCATCTCAGAATTCGTCTACCTACGTGTTAAGCGCCATCACCACCGTCCATCAGTTCCTGTAACGTGCAGACGACAGGACACGCAGAAAACGATATTAAGTGTCCCATCGTTTGTGGAACAGCACCACATTTACACTCCAAGGCGGAGTCGTCTATGAATATCCATCTGAACAGGTTTTCCTTGCTCGACCAACCTGGGTCCGGAGTCTATATAAAAATATTACATTCTGTGATAACTTCCTCACACACTGACTTATTAATTGTAAAATTTTAAGAAAATCGTCTAATAACAATGTTTGTAAATATTTGAGAACCATGTATCTATCACATAAGTAATTAATTTATCTTTCGTTGCTTCATTTTTATTAATTATTCTTTTTACCTATTGTGGTAACGTATTTTTTTTTAGGTGCATCGTCTTCACATATAATTATGTAACTAATGTACCTACATATACAAAATATTGTAACACTTTTTAAAAGAGTAACGGTGGAGTTTCTTGCCCATTTTTCTCCATACGAGAACTACCTTTTGGAAGGGGCAACTAGAATCAATTAAATTTTTTGTAAACTTTGACGTTCAAAAGTGCCTTACAAGGGCCTATTTGAAATAAATGATTTGACTTTGACTTTGAAAAACTTCCACGTTATCCAAGACAACTCGTGTCCAGGTGGGAGATCTTCAGCAGGTAGAATGAATGCTAAGGGTAAGGAAGCACTATCTCGCCACAGCTTCAGCCTTTCTTTCGTCAATCTGTGATTCATAGTCACACCACATAAAATACTTACCCCTTCACCTAAACCCATTTATATGCAAGCCCTGTCTGCCAAGGAGGCAAGCGTACCAATCTAGTGTAAAGGTCTGAGCGCAAATACTTAATCACTTATTACCTAGCCGTCATAAATGTAATTAATTTTAGCGGTATCTTCTCGTGTGGTATAAGTTAAGAGAGGTGAGCGTTTTGAGAGAGAAGACTGGATTGAATTAACTTTTAGGTAGTAACTTATCATTAAATACCTGAGCCACATCTTGTAGTGTCAGCTTGCGCAAGAATTTCGCTAAAATCTGTTGCTAGATCAGAATTTTTTAACTACTGTGGGCGTACTATGGGTAGTGTTGGTTATTGCGCAATAGAAAAACCGTTTGCAGTTCAGAGCACATCATAATTTACGATCACATTCATCACACTAGCAATTCACACGTGCATCCCGAATAGTTATGTCATGTACCTACAGTAGGTACACGACATAACTATTCGGGATGCGCGGCCGTATCTAAACTTATTCACTGCTTGAAGCGACCGCCGAACTCTGCTTATCCGGTCGAGCGTTATGTTGTAGACTCTGTCGACCACCGCTAGACAGCGCTGGCGTCCCGTGTAGTCAACTCAGTAACGTATTACCGACATAAATAACTTTTAAACAATAAAAATACTTTATGAAAAACTCAATATAATATTGCACCAATGAGCCTCTGTCCGTTTACTTTGTGTGATGGAACCACAACAATGTTATGCGATACAGTAAGGTACAAAAGAAAAAAAATAGGCACCACTCAAAAATAATTATAAACCTCAGTCCATATTAAGCTTTTTCTAAACACCATACAAAACCAACACAAGCTAACCTAATCAACTTCGACGCTAATGAACACATACCCGCTAGATTCTCACCTTTTGGACCACATTAGCCTGGTAGAGGCTCTACGCAAAAACGGTGCCCCGCTCATCCCTGATATTAACGTCGGCACATGAAGGATGGCACTACACCGGAGGGCGGCAGACGCCAAATAAATATACAATGTTTTGAGGTTAAAGTATTAATTTTAAGTGTAGAGCGCGGTTGGGTGTAGCTGTAGGGATGATGTGATGCAGGTTGCAGTTTTATTTTGTTTTTAAATGTTAGTTTATTTTAATTTCATTTGAATTAATTACTGTAAAATTAGCAAATAAATTACTGTACAAAACCCTTTTGGTTTAAGAAACAATAATAAAATCCATAATGTTTAATTTTATTAGTAAGCAAGTAAGTAAGTAAGTAAGTAGTAAGTAAGTAAGTAAGTAAATTTTATTTGTTTAAACATGGTGTACATGATACATTGCATGCAGGATAATAATAGGATACAGAAAAGTTCTAACATGTTCAGCCGCATATCGTGGCGTACAAATTGGTAGGAAGAGATGGTGCATAAACCGTGATAACATTCATCAAAATTACATTTCATCATTATTCATTAAAGATACAAAATCAATGTCAAAGTAGTCATTAAATAAATTGGTCAATAAAAATATGAATTACTGTCATTAAAAAAAAATCAATTCCAATTTAAAAAAATACAATTGATTACAATAACATGTCAAAAATCCAACATTGTCATCTCAAAAGCGAAGAAAAATTGTCCTCTTTCATAAACTCTGCTATACTGTAATATGCTCTTTCAGTTAGTAAACTCTTCAATTTACTTTTAAGAGCAGATATATTTAATGCTTTCCATAATTTGGGCAATTTATTAAAAATGGTCGGAGCCATGCAAAAGATGCTCTTACGCATAAGAGTTGTTTTAGCGCCGTGAACACAGAGTTTGAAATTATCACGTCTATTCCTAGGGACAGCATCAGACAAACGCTGAAATAAATGAGAATTCGATTTAATGAACATTACTGTTTCCAGGATATATAATGAAGGTAATGTCAATATTTTACGTTCTATAAAATAAGATTTACAGCTCTCCGTCGTTTGCAGTCTAAACATCGATCTAATGCACCTTTTCTGTGCCCGAAACGCTATTTCATTGTCCGTGCTATTCCCCCAAAAGATGACTCCATATCTAAGAATTGATTCGGCTAATCCATAGTAAGCAGTAATTAGCGCATCTGTGTTGAGAACCAAAGCAAGCTGTTTCAGAGCGTAGGCTGCACTGCTCAATTTTTTACTAAGTCCCTCTATTTGAGGCTTCCAATTCAATTTAGAATCTATTAATAATCCCAGAAATTTTGTGGTGTCAGCTTCATTGATATTTATATTATTAAATTGAATATTAAGATTGTTGATTATTTGTGTACGTTGTCTAAAGTGCATTACGTTAGTCTTTTTTAAATTAATTATTAAATTATTATCATTTAACCAATTTATAATAGATATTAGTGAATTATTTATGTCATGTTCATATGTGTTTATGTCATTACAAGCTATTGTCAAAGTGCAATCGTCAGCAAAAAGTGTCATTGGATGTTTAGTTATTTTAGGCAAGTCATTTATATACAAAGTGAACAACGGAGGCCCCAAGACACTGCCTTGAGGTACTCCGTATATAACTTCTCGTTCTTCTGATCTTGAAATTTCTTCACGTTTACTTTTATTATTTATTTTACTGATTTCTGTAACTTGTTTACGATTATGAAGATACGATTTAATTAAGTCTAAAACGTTGCCTCTAACACCATAGGCTTCCAGTTTCTCTGCCAGGGAATTGTAATGGACGCAGTCAAAGGCCTGTGTCATGTCGCAGAATATGGCACAGACTGGTGTTCTCTTATCTATATTTAGCATGACATTATATAAAAAGTCATAAATAGCCAAATTTATAGTTTTATTTTTCCGAAAGCGTTAAAGTAGCTCGCGTATTTCAAATTTTTTCTTACGTTTTGCAATTTCCAGGAGGTTCACGTAGATCAAAATACGATTCGCGACCGAACAAATATGTTTTTACAGAATTATAATCATCAAAATAGAATACAGTAGATACCTGTACAAATGTCATTCTATCATTAGCTGTCACATTTTAACAAATTCAAATTCAAAATATTTTAATTTCACATAAACCTACAAGGGCACATATGAAACGTCAGAAGCTAGGTGCACGGTTCCAATTACTCTTTTAAAAGTAAATGGTTTTTACAATGTTTCCAAATTACAGTGTTAAAAACTATGAGAGGAGAGTGTAGGCCCATCAACAAGTATAAGGTAATTAGCAAAATATAAAATGGTCCACAGGTCTACAGTCTGTTATGTCTGCAACGTTCTCACATTCACAAATTTTAAAAGAAAATAATCTACATAAAAGATAAATAAAAAAATAAAACCTATTTAAAATAACATAACACCTATTATGTATACTCTCAGGTTTTACCTTCTAATTTATATACCGTCGCGATTTAGAATATCTGTGGTTATTACTTAGAATTATTTTCTCTGTCTGCATAATTACGGTAGGATTGTAAATGTTGTTAATTTTGGCGTCATGTTAGTGCAGAATAACAAAAGGTAAATTTAAATGAAATATTGTTATGACCTGTGGAATGAGGTGGGCCCAATAATTATTGTGTGATATGTGTGTTGGGTAAAGCTATTTAGACTTTGAGGTTGAAATGGCTTACTGCCTTGGCGTAGCAGTTAAAATAAAGGTTACTAAGAGTTTTGCTAATGAACTCATGTCATTTCATGTGGATTTTTTATTATTTTAATCTGGATAGTTTTTAGACGTATTTATAGCATTAGTAAAATTCGTATGCTCATTGCAAATTGCAAGTATCTATTGACTTTCATCTTTCTTGGTTAGTTAAACTACTTAATGTCGGATATGCAATATTAGATATTTAAAAGGAATTGCAAATTATTACATAATAACATTATTTTTTCCCAATAATCTCATTAGATACTAAATAAATTATGGTCGCCCTATCTCATGGACTACTACCATTACCAAGTATTTTAAAATAATAAATTTAAACATTTTAAACAAAATAAAGCTAGTTAATTCTCACTGGCGACATCCAACATGTACCGTCCAGCGCGGCCAAGATTAATGAAGTGGCCCAATGAATGGCAGTGGAGCCAAATGCAACATCTAAATAAATAGCACAAAAGATATTATATACTGAAACTTTTAAGTACACTCTGTGTGAATAAGGAAGGTTTTATTGAAGTTTTGGTAATAACCACGTTCATCTGAGAGCAAAGAATCGAAGTGATAACAGTTCAGTGGAACATCAACAGGGCTGGGAAACACGGACCTATAGATTTGATGTGGAAAAATGTTATTTATTTCATATGTGGCCAGTGGTAACGGCCGCGGCTTACGAGTTGTAGGTCGTGGGTTGGAAACCAAGCGGGCACTTCACTTTGTTTAAATTATTTCATCACCACTGCTCTCAAAACGGTGAAGGGAAACCGGCATATCCTAAAAACATAAATTCGACGACGTGGCTTCCACCAACCCGCAGTGGACTCGCGAGGTGAATTCGGGCGACTCCCTCTCACAGAAAAAGGAGGCATGTACCCCAGCAGTGGGAACATTATAGGCTGATTATGCTTAAGTGTTATGTACATATAACCAACTTACTGAATAAACATCATTTATCCGTTGATTCGTATATAAATTAGATCAGAATATCTAAGAAAGCCTTTGTAATCATTCTGACGAGAATGCTAATATAAATACCTACCAGTCTGTAACAATCCTACTGCTAAGCAAAGGCTTTCAGACTTTCATGCCAGTTCAGAAAATTGAGTTTAGTTTCTTTTAAAATGTTTTCCTTGTTTATTGTCAATGTAATAACCAATTATAATAACAGCAGTGAGGAGTTTGTAGCTAAGTAATAACAGCTGCACGGGTCGATCCATCAGGCCAGGGTTGTTCCGTGGATGGGTGACCATCTTAAATACCGAGAGTCCTCAGTGCCTCGGAAAGTACATTAATCCGTTGGTCCCGGCTGTCATTCGTGGATCTTGGACATTCGTTACGGGTCGTCAGAAGCCCGAAAATCTGACAACTACCAAGGGGTATCGTATTACCCAGTGACAGTTGTGGAGGTCAGACAGGCAGTCGCTCCATGTAAAGTCAAAGTCAAAGTCAAATCATTTATTTCAAATAGGCCCTTGTAAGGCACTTTTGAACGTCGAAGTTTACAAAAAATTGAATTGATTCTAGTCGCCCCTTCCAAAAGGTAGTTTTCGTATGGAGAAGAATTGGCAAGAAACTCCACAGTTACTCTTTTAAATAGTGTTACAATTGTTGTATGTGTAGGTACATTCTTTACATAATTATATTTGAAGACGAAGCACCTAAAAAAAAAAAAAGTACGTTACCACAATAGGTAAAAAGAAGAATGAATAAAAATGAAGCAACGAAAGATAAATTAATTACTTATGTGATAGATGCACGGTTCTCACATATTTACAAACATTGTAAATATAGATGATTTTCTTAAAAAAAATTACAATTAATAAGCCAGTGTGTGAGGAAGTAATCACAGAATGTAAAATCAATGTCATATAATAAAAATAATAATTTATACAACTTAAATTAGCAACCAGTTTGATTTTGTCTAGATTCTAGATCTATGGAGCAGGACTAGCATGTTTCCAAGCATTCTTATCTTGGATATAATCCTCTAATTTGTAATATGCTTGTTTACAAAGTGTACTTTTAATATGAGTTTTAAATTTTCTTTCATTTAATTGTAATATATCACAAGGTATTTTGTTGAAGCATTTAACACAGTGCCCCATAAAAGATGAAGATACTTTAGATAACCTTAAAAATGGTTGATCTATTTTATCTTTATTTCTAGTATTAAAATTATGTCTATCACTTCAAAAAATACAAAAAAAAAAAAAAAAACTGGTATCCAGCTGCATCTGGTCAGACTGGAACCTGACCCCAACATAGTTGGGAAAAGTAGTGCTGGAAGTGTTGTTACTTGAATGAAAGTTGTGAAAATGTTTATCTTATTCTTAATCTTTATTTTATCGTATTTAGATATCCATACTCATCCCGGCTGTGAAGTTTACACAGAAAAAAACAGATTTTTAAACTGAAATTCTAAGTGACTACTACACTAACTGCGGTCGATAACCCCACAAAAAAGCATCAAATTAATCGCTCTTTTGTTTTATCATGTTGAGATATCAATATCCATCACACTAGCATCACACTGCTAGTTAATTTAATTTGACCGTGTATAATTAATCTTTACTAGATTATAGCCATCACAAACTACTATTGCATTATTACATCAGAGCCAAATCTCCGTCAACCCTTCCCTTTTGTCATTCAATTTCGTAAAATCAATCACGGTGCGGAGATTAGCTCTACACAAACAAACAGACGCTCGTTTATTAGTTCTGTCACCCTAAACTTTAACCCCGATTGGCGTTACTTAAGCGATTTGTGGTCGAATGCAGGATTTATTGATTTTCGAAGCGATGGGAAATATTTCGTAGGGTAATCTGACGTTACTTTCGTTTTGATTCCAAATTCAGAATACGTTGAAATTCTGCAATAAAAAGACTGCTCACACCAGCAGTGCTATTCTGTAATCATCTCACCGTGAAAACTTAGGTGAAGTGAGCGTGGAGTGAGCTGTCATTCCACAGGGATTGACACTATTGACAGCTCACTTCACCCAACTTTTCACGGTGAGATTACAGAATAGCACGGCTGTTTTTCGAATAATTGGTATATTTTAGAATACACATCACGGCTATGAAGTTTACACCGAAAAAAACTGATTTTTAAACTGAAATTTTAAGTTACTACTACACTAACTGCGGTCGATGACCCAACAAAAAAAAACTTTTTTTTTTTTTTTCTTGTTAAGATATCGATATCCATCACATCTGCTGAGTTTAACTACTTAACTTAATTTGACCCTGCATAATTAATCTTTACTAGATTTTACCCATCACAAACCACTATTGCATTATTACAACAGAGCCAAATCTCCGTCAACCCTTCTCTATAGTCATTCAATTTCGTTAAATCAATCAGGTTGCGGAGATTAGCTCTACACAAACAAACAGACGCTCGTTTATAAGTGCTGTCACCCTAAACTTTAAGCCGATTGGTGTTATTTATGCAATTTGTGGTCGATGCAGGATTTATCGATTTTCGAAGGGATGGGAAATATTTCGTTGGGTAGTCTGACGTCACTTTCGTTTTGATTCCAAATTCAGAATACTATGAGTGCTGATATTCTGCAATAAAAAGACTGCTCAAGGGCTCACACCAGCCGGTCGATTCTGTAAAAATATCACCGTGAAACTTAGGTGAAGTGAGCTGTCAATAGTGTTAATCCCTAGCATCCTGCCGGTCGATCTGTGACAGTGACAGCTCACTTCACCTAAGTTTCACGGTGATATTTTTACAGAATCGACCGACTGTTTTTCGAATAAGTAATTTGTATATTTTATAGAATACATACCTACTATTAGGGCTTTTTTTATTACAGCCACATAGCATGTGTATGAAGGGTTGGGTGACTGTGTAATAATAAGTTACAGGCATATGAGACATTTCAGCTTTCTTTCTGGAATGGCGACTTTTATGCGGTCCTTCTGGTACTTTCTGGTACTATGACTTTGATTCTCTGACTAAGCAGAAATCTAAAATCTTGAGTTGTTTATCAGAGGTGTTGTAAATCATTCATTTTTGTTACTTACATAACTTTAGCAAGCACATTCTAAACTAAGTCTTTATTAAGGCTACATATTTTTTCTTTAGTTTTAAGTTGGCTTGTAACCTGTAACTGTACCTTTTGTTTTTTTTTTTCCTTCCGTTGCCTGTGTGCCGGGGTCGCGATATCCCTCTCAGACAAACTCGCAACCCCGGCAGGCATTGGCCCTTCCGGACCCCGTCAGTTGGTGCTGACATCTCTTTGAGGCGCTCGTGGAACACAACGCGTCGTCGACCCGGGCCTAGTGGTCCCTATCGGCCTAAATTGTTAGACTGTTCAAAGTTTTTAAGACGTTATTTTTATTAAGATGTTAGTGTAAACAATTGTTGGTGAACCAAATAAATAAATGAAAGAATGTCAATAGGCACTAGTGACCTCTTACACATAATGGCGCATTTTCATAAGTCGATAACTCGGTCGATATATAGTATGCGGGGTGACCCCGCAGGCGGGGAAATGACAAATGAAACTCATAAGTCAATAACGCGGACAGTACACCGTCAGAGGTTCGCACCCAATGAAAATGAGCCTTCTAATCAACCACCGAAAGTGCGAAGCAGATTCTCTGTATACCGCAATCGTTCGTTCGTTAATCGGTCCCGAATATGGGCCCTATATACGGCATGCTTTACAGAAATCTCCCGCATCCCGCATGGCCCTATCGATCAATGACCGCATGCTTGACTAGAATCCCAAAAAAACATTTAAATAAAAAAAAGACTATTGCTTATAATGCTTGTGTTTCTCTTTTCAGTTGAGAAAAACATGTGATTTTGCAAATAGAATAGAATACAGTTTTTTTTTTTTTTTAACTTTTTAGTGTCCACACTCTTGTGAACAAAAACTGGTCCAACACAAACATGGCCCATTTTACCCTACCAAAAACTTTTTAAACCAATTTATTATTCCTAATTAAATTTAAACATATAACTTATATTATATTTTTGTAATCCCCTTTTAAATTCCTTTATTTTGATTCCCTACTCGACAGGTTTTTTTTTTTTTTTAATTATCGTATTTCTATTTCGCGCCTATCTAAGGACACTTGGGTTTTTAAGACGAATATAACGATACCTTAACTATCGGAATCCATCCAGCTGTTTGGAAGATACGACTTAATAAAGAAATTTACAAGCAAAATACATACCAACATACATACAAGATACACGTGAAAAACATAACCCTTCCTTGGCAGTAGGATAAAAAAAAAACAATAATTATTCAGAAGTTATCAAATAGTTTGAGATATCTTATTCTTCGCTACCATGGAGTCAACCCTATGAGCATCACAGCAGTTAAGTGGATTTATTCTCCCACTTTTTCACAAGAAAATTAATTTTCCTATTTAAAATTCCATATAAAATTTTCTTTTCATTTAAAAAATCTCTGTTCGCAATACCTCTAGAAACCAGTTTTCCTTGAGATCTGCATATAAATATGTTCTTGTATATAATAAGAGAATTATGTTCGAGAATATTATGCTGGCGAGCTTTGTGGTTCAAATGCATTCGTGTCACTTTGTATTCATGGCTCGACTTAGTGTGGCGATAGAGGTTTTACTATATTAAATAGGGATGGGACATGGTGTTGTTGATATCGATGAAAGTTTTCATGTGAAACATCTATTGGCGCGCCTTGGGGGTAAAACCGACTCGTATACCGTGACGGCAAACGGTTGACACTCTCTTATGTCATGCCCCCTCTCCACCGCTCTTTTCGATGCTTCACATCTGCCGGGCGTCCCGCGACGGCAATTTTTATAAAAAGGGGTTTAGTGGAATATTAGTTGGATTTCCAATACATACCTACTTATAAAAATAGATATTCAATCATATAAAAAAAGAAAAAAGGAATCGAACTCGCGACTACAATTATATTAATAGTATGCTGCTTTAATTATAATTTTATTTATGTATTCGTAAGCTTAAATCCTTAATATTTTATCTTTCGATAAACGAACACAAATCTCCCAACTTTCCCAAAACCGTATCAAATTAAAATTTATCTAAACTCACGATTCATATCAGAAATCAAATTTCGGAGTTTCAATGGCGTCACAAGTATTCAAAGTGCTTTTGTATGGTAAATGACAATTGCGAAAGTACTCCAAGTTACTTCGGTACTTTCTCTCAAGTATTTGAGCGGCACCGAGAAATTGCTTTTGACAAAAATTTCGAAGATTTCTCCACACTTTCTGGGTTAGAAGTTCGAATAATAATTATCAGTTGTTGTTTTGATTTTGTTTTATTTTGTGGTGAAGTTTTAAATAGCTGGAGGCATAGTTATAAATGTTTATTTAGAAAACTAGCTTCTGTCCGCAACTTCGCTCGTGTGGAAGTCGTAAGACACCACAATTTATCAAATAAAATAGCAGCTACATTTTTATAAAACTTCTTTTGTTTGGTGTTGCGCATCGCATCACCCGCCCTGGCTCTTACTTCCTTATCGCTTATCGCTTACCGTACTTTCTTCAAAGCCGAATGACAGTTCTAGAGATTAGTGCGTTCAAACAATTCAGGTAGAAATTTGCAAGAATCATTCAATCAACTAAGCCTATCGCAGTCCACTTCTGGACTAGGCTGCGCCACACCACCCTGCCCTTCCCCTTTCATACCAACCAGCCACCTTTCCTATAATAATTAATGTAGCTAAACTACAAAATTCATAATACCTACACTTAATTGTTGTTGATTACTTGCGTGTGTAGGTACACGTATTTCTAAATTTCAATATTGGAAACACATTTATTCCAAAAAAAAAATATCGACATTTGACAACTATCACATCACTAGACTTGTTTTCGCCACCGCAACACCGTATCAAAATGTATATTATATTCGATGAGTTACATTATTATTTATATTATATTCATTGTTAGTCTTTCGTCTAACACCTATTTGTTTTTAGATGAGGTGAACTAACGAAATGAGATATATGTATAGAGAAAATTGGAAGAGGTCGTAAACAGTATTTGCTATCAAATAGATCCGCGACTGACTAAAATAAAATCCAAGTAGTGAAGCGTTTATTCTGAAAGTGGGCAACGTCGCAAATAAATGTCAAATATTTTGCTGTTTTGATTAATTTGGCAATATTACTGCCAACTAGAATATTAATAATGAATTGCAATAATAACATTGAATTTGATGTCTACGACCGACTTTAAACGAAGTATTCGGTGTTACGATATTAATTATTGCATTTCATAATCAATATTTTAGTTCACTAGTTAGCGACATTTCATATTTCCATACAGTAATATTGTCAAATTAATTGAAACAGGTAAATATTTGACAGCTTTTTACGACGTTGCCAACTTTTATGATAAACGCTCTTAAGACGTATAAATTGAAGTCGAAAGCAAAGAAAGCAAAGCAAAACCACCACCACCACTATCAAGCACCACCAAAGAAGAACAAGCATCACCTTTGTACGTATTTTTCTGTTCCTTTCTTCTTGTCTGTTTATATGTGTGTACATAAACCGTTAAATAAATAAATAAGTAGCAATCAAATCTCGGTGACAACCAATGTCAAAAACTTGTCAACAATGTAGGTAAATTGGAGGTATTTTTGACAGATTAATACTGAGATTACAACGCTAACGTTTTTAAAAATACTTTAGAACTTTTCTCCATTACGTAGACTGTTATTATTGTTTATTTCAAAAGTGGTAGCCTTAGTGCAATAGACGGAAAACCGTTTTACCGCGGAAAATCAATATGATTATTCAATATAATCATATTGATTTTCCGCGGTAAAACGGTTTTCCGTCATCTATTGACTGAACTTGAAATGACACTCCGTCGCTAACTCAACCCTTATTCAACTAAACAGAGATTATCTCATAAACTTTACAGCCTAGGTTTAGTGCTACAGTGTACTGTGTTCAGAGGGTAGTTAGTGCCGTATTGTGATGCTAAGCAAGTCGTTATTATAAGTGGGTAGTTCCGAGTCGTGCGTGGTAAATATGCTGAAATTATAGCTTGTTGGTGTACTGTTATGGTGTGGACTGTGGAATGTTCTACGGTGATTGTAATGTGCCTATTTTATCCCACTGCTTAACAGTGTGTAATTAGTGTAATCGTTGATAGCATAAAAAACCGAATGGCCAGTGTTCATTTTTTTTTTTAATATGTTTTTATACTAGCTTTTTCCCGCAGCTTCGCTCGCGTGGAAGTCGGAAATTATATGTCTGCCTTGTCCAAATCAAATTAGTAGCATAAAATAATGATTGAATACTATCGTGAATTCATGCATGCCTAGTACTTTTTGTGTCAAGTTTCAAGTTAATTAACTCAAGGAATAAGATTTTTCATATAAACGAAATCCCCCCTTTAAGGTGGAATTTTCAAAAATCCCTTCGTAGTGCTCCTCTACATTATAATATGAAGCTGTGTGCAAAATCTCCCGTTCCTAGTCCCAGTAATTTCGGCTCTGCGTTGATATGTCAGTCAGTCTATTTCTCCTTTTATATATTTTTATATTACAACGGATACCAAAGAAATTGTGCTTAAAAATATCTTAGGTAGTGCCTACCTAGTTTTCCTCCTACCTAGTAGACCTCAACACCGAACATATAGGAAAAATATCTATCCTCTGCTATACATACAGGGAATGATCAGGGGCCTTACTATGACGTGTTAAAACCATCTCATTTCCGTTGTGACATAAGGATAGTGCTATTCGTCCTGTAAAGGTTCATCTCTTTCTCACGCTTGAACGATGATTGCTTTAACAAGTCAAAGTACAGCTCCTGTTAGAAAGAAAGAAAGAAAGAAAATACGTTTATTTGCGGTACACATGACGCAAAGAAAGAACAAAACACAAAAATAAACAATTTGGGGGAAAATATGCGTCACATCCACGCAAAACGGCCATCGCTCAGCTTAATGCTGCGACCCTATGCGAAACTGTTCTCGAACAACTACGCATAAGATGTAGATTATCCACGATATTTTACTAAAGGATTCTCGGTTACTTTGGCCACATTGCCGTTGAAAACCGGATAACCTTGAAAAGCTGGTGGTGATGGGCAAGGTAGATGGGAAGCGACTTCGCGGCCGGGCACCTAACCGCTGGTCAGACCAAGTAACCGCCCACACTGGACTCTCTGTTACGGCCGCCCTGAGAAAAGCGGAGAACCTAACGAAGTGGAATAACGTCATGCATAAAGTCTCGAAGGCCTTTCAGGGACACGACCTTCAGTAATTAAGTACACGACCAACGAGAAAAAAGAGAGGAAATAATACCGTCTTAAAGCTCGTACAGACCAGCGCGACGCGACGCCGCGCCTCGACACGAACAATACAATTTCTAAGAAAACTTGACGGTATAGCAATAACCGGTGTCGAGTCGCGCTGGTCTGCACAAAGCTTAAGTTTTAAATATTAATTTTAAAAAAATACACTCTTATTTAAAAATAATTTTAGAGAAATCGGCCGGGTCCACAGAACAAAATACATCTAAATACAAAGACTGAAAAGAGCAAACAAAACCCATTTTTTACAATTAAATCAACTTCCACATAAATCAATATAACAAGTACATACATACGTACACGTACAGTCAGCCTCAAAAAGATGTATACACCGATAAGAATTACCTACTTTAATTGTCTACAATCGTTGTTCCATAATAATTATTAATTCAATATTTCAATTTCAATTTTTCGGCAGTTCCATTGAGTTCTCCAAAATTGAGACGAACTACACAAAAAAATAACATATCAGTCGAGCCATTTTCTAGTTTTTGCGAGACTAATAATAATAATAATAATAATCCTACGCCAACCGGGGGTTGTCCTTGGGTGCTCTTGCATAGTGCACACAGGGATAATCGTCGGTTGGTGCCTCATTTCATTAAAACGCCTAACGGGCCTCTGCGAGTTGGCTTCGGCCCCTCGTACGCCTTCCAAAGGTCCGGGACCCCAGGGTCCCGAGAAATGTCAAAGATAATAATAATAATAATCATTTATTTGCAGACATAGAAGTCCATAGAATAACATTAGGTGAATATTGACATCAATACAAAATCATTAATTACAAATAATAGGCATAATAACAAAAATAACATAATCGAAATTCATCACAAATTACATAATAATATCATAATAGAAATGAATCAACAAATCATACAATCATAATGCACGGCAATTAATTTTTAAATATATAGATTATGGAACACAAATTGAAGACAAGAAACGAATTCTCGTCGATGTATAGGTACATCTTTTTGAGGCTGACTGTTTCTACATAGGTAGGTACTGATTAATGACAGTAGCCCCCAAGACGATGGGGGTAGCCCGGATCAACTCATTTCCCCCTGTCAGTCAACGGGGGATGAAGCACATGGACGAACAAATTAACGACCCAAGTCAATGATCGATTTAATCCTATCTTGCGATTATCGATTTAAGATCAAACGTTCATTAAGCCTTTGTAATGTTGTTGTGATTATACTAATTGAAGTATGTATTGAAGAATTTTAAATAGGTACTCTTCTTAAAGAGTATAATAGAGCCTCATTAGTCTAGTAGTAGCAAGCGCCACTGCTGACCATGAGGTCCTGGGTTCGATTCCCGTGTCGGGCAAAGAGTTATTGATGGGTTTTTCCCTTTAGAATTTCCCCGTGATGTTATGTATCTTTAGATGGAATTTTCATTGCTATCATAATTGTTGCCCAGCTATCGATACTAAAATGTAATTGTTTCCCAGCTATCCACACTAAAATGAATAAATACTAAAATGAATAATGCGAAAGTAACTCTGTCTGTTACTTACCCTTTCACGCCTTAACAGCTGAACGGATAACGATGAAATTTGGCACACAGGTAGACCATGACCTAGGTTACGACAAAGTATACTTTTTGTCCCGGCAGTATGTTCTCTTGGGATCAACCAACACGCGGCTAGCCGTGGGCCAAAATACTATGTAATTATTGGCTAGTAGCGTAGTTGGCACTAGATATTAATTTATTTATTTAATACTTCAAGCACAGAAATGTACAGAGGCGGACTTAATGCCAAAGGCATTTTCTACCAGTCAACCTTTGGGTGATGCAGAGACAAACTGTGGTAGCTGAAATTAGGTTTTTTTTTTAATAAAGTTGCACATATACCTATTACAAACTATAAAAATAAAATATATGCCTAATTATATATAAATATAAGCACAAATATAGATATTATTCCCTGTTAATTAAACAACTATGCATATACAAGAGAGAATGTAATACCTACATTGCTCGCATAGTTGTAAAAAATTAAATGTGAGCAATTGACTGTACTTAAGTAAATTGACTAAACATCTTGTTGATATAAAGTTTACATTCAAAACCTTTAATTCCACTTACCCTTCAAACCAGAGCGTCATAATATTTGTCCGTTAACTAAACCCGTTCAAGAAAACCGTGATTTTCTATTGACATTAAACATTTCACAGTACAATAATTACAGACCAGTGTTGGGACCAATCTGTGTCAAATATCGATAAATAATATTTTATGCTTTTAATTGACACATTGATTACGGAATTTATTCAAACTTTAGTTAGTTACTAGTCAGTCTTAACAAGGGGTGGGTTGTGGAGGTCGGATAGGCAGCCATTCCATGTAAAATACTGGTAAATGATAAATGATTTTATTTCGGTAAGTAGGTTTGTACATACACTTTTACACGTCAATCAATTAGATGAGGTCGGCGTTTCCTATCTGACTAAAGAGAAGAAAGGCCGAAACAAACTCAGAGGTCACAGTCTCTTTTAAACTTCAGATATAATATTGGTCAGACCATGAGGAACGAAGTACACAGATTGAGTGGACCTGTCCAGTCAGTGCACGCATATGTCAGTAATCATGGAGCTCAACACAGAAGTTATGGAGCTCAACGATTCGACGAACAATACCAAAGAATGGACATTTGGGTAGGCCGCATAAATTACTCAAACTGCCAGACCATGATTAAAACTAAATGAGAAAAAAAAACAATGACCCACATAGTCTTCGCATTCACAATAATTAAAATAATATAATACTTTACAAAGTAAATATTCATGTCATCTAACACCGACTGATTTGAAAAAATCTTTCACCAGTAGAATGCTATATTATTACTGAGTAATATAGGCTATAATTTATAAAGATATCACGCGGTTGAACCCGCGGACGGAAGCTAGTTGTAAACATAAAAAATATTCAGCTGCATCTAGTTAGCCCAAAATACACTCGAGAGCAATGAATCCGGGTCACTTAAAGAATCCTAAAAATCTTGGAAACTAAAAATGCTAGGTTAATGCAATAAATTGTATTTAATAGACAATGTAATACTCCTTAAATGAAGGTATTAAAACTTCTTAGTTATTGTAAAGTTATATCATAAAAAAATCAAATTTGAAAAAGGGCCACTTTCGAAGATGGAACTACGAAATTACAGCATTTGGTTTTGCTTTTGTTTGTAATCTGTCATTTATGTGGGTACATAAACCATGTTGATAGTGCTCTATATTCATTATTCAAGCTGAAATTATGTCGCTTACGCCTGAAGAATGCACCAGAATACTTACAATGCTGGAAACCGGCCGGAGTCAGCGCGATACAGCCAGGACTGTCGGTGTGTCGCTGTCAACAGTACAAAGAGTTCTCCGACGTTACGAAGAAACTGGTTCTAACCTACGCAGACCAGGAACGGGCAGAACCAGGTGTACCACAGCACGAGAAGACCGATACTTGGTGAACACCATGCTTCGAAATCGCTTTCTCACAGGAACTGAACTCACAAATCAGTTTCGACGCCTCGGAGGAAGTAACCCAAGTGCATGGACAGTAAGACGTCGGCTTGCTGAATCTAACTTAAAACCCCTTAGACCTGCAAACGGCCCTAAACTGGAGCGTGGGCATCGTATTTCAAGACTAAGATATGCCCAGAGCCACGTAAATTGGAGTATTGAAGATTGGTCAAAAGTTATGTTCTCCGACGAATCAAAATTTATGCTCTACAAGCACGATGGAAGACACAGAGTGTATCGAAGACCAGGGGAAAGATTCAAGCAAGCATGCATCGAAGAAAAAGTAGCCTACGGTGGTGGGTCTGTACTTGTGTGGGCCGGAATTTCTTCTGAAAGTCGCACAGAGCTGGTGATCATAGAAAACGGCTCTTTAACTAGCGTAAGATATGTGGAAGAAATCCTCAATGATCACGTTGGTCCATTTATGGTCAATTTAGGTGAGGATGCTATATTTATGCATGACAATGCCCGACCTCATACAGGTAGGATTGTGAATGACTACCTTCAAGAGATGAACATTACTCGTATAGAGTGGCCAGCGCGCAGCCCGGATATCAACCCGATCGAGCATGCTTGGGACGAGCTAGGCAGATGCGTAAAACAACGAAACCCTCCCCCAATCACGCTTCGTGAGCTCAAAATTGCTCTCACAGAGGAATGGGAGAATATTCCCCAAAATCGTATAAGGAACTTGGTGTACAGCATGCCAAACCGCGTAAACGCAGTAATGGAAGCACGAGGAGGCAATACGAAGTATTAAAATTCAAGAAAATCGTAATAAAGTTCAAAAATTTCATGTTTCCTATTTTTGTTTTAAGGAGAGATCAGCAGTTTTTTTCTTTATGTAATTTTGTGTTAATAAAATGTATGGTGACTCATATTTTTTTTACTTTCATTTAAGGAGTATTACATTGTCTATTAAATACAATTTATTGCATTAACCTATCATTTTTAGTTTCCGAGATTTTTAACATTCTTTAAGTGACCCGGATTCATTGCTCTCGAGTGTAGTTGGGAAAACACTAAGAAGATGATTAATGAGTTACTTGCCTTACAACATTTAATTAATACAAGTCTTTTGTTCTCATAGTTCATTAATAACATAAAATCACACCTGTATTAAATCATCACCATTTCAGCCGAAACACGTCCACTGCTGGACATAGGCCTCCCCCAAATTATGGTTTACCATAATCGCCACGCTTGGCAGGCGGGTTGGCGATCGCAGTATGGTGTTAAAATGTATAGAGAACGCTGCTGCCCATTCTCTAGTGAGTCCCTTAGTCGCCTTTTACGACACCCACGGGTAGAAATGGAATGGTACTATTCTTTAAGTCCAGCACCATACGGAACCTGTGTGTGTATTAAATAATTTCCTTTATTTCAATCTTTTTAGTTAGTCTATTTGGAATTCAAAATTCAAAATATTTTATTTCACATAAACCTACAAGGGCACTTATGAAACGTCAGAAGCTAGGTGCACGGTTCCAATTGGTCGTTTCCTATGGAGAAGAGCCGGCAAGGAACTCCACGGTTACTCTTTTAAAAGTAAATGGTTTTTACATTTTTTCCAAATTACAGTGTTAAAAGCTTCGATCAGCTATACAGGTATGAGAGGACAGTGTAGGGCCATCAACATGTACCAGGTACTTAGCAAAATATAAAATGGTCCACAGATCTACAGTCTGTTATGTCTACAATGTGCTCACATTCACAAAATTTAAAAGACAATAATCTATATAAAAGATAAATAAAAATAAAAAGCTATTTAAACCAAATGAACCAAATTGACTCATTACTAGCTATATTACATAACATCACGCCTAGTTTCCCCGAAGAGTTAGGCAGAGGTGTGCCTATAGCACACCTATATTTCGCTAGTTATTTAAGTTCCATGTAATAGGGGTCGAGACTATTGAAAACCAACCGGGCACAAATCCAAACTCCACTTAAAATAACAACCAATAACACTTTTCCCGACCCGGGTATCGAACCCGGGACCTCATGCTCAGCAATAGCACTTGCGACAACTAGACCATCGAGGCAGTTCATTCGTTCATTAGTCTGTGAAAATAAGTCAATAACAAAGCGGTAATAGTTCAACAGCTTGTAGCCGGCGTCAGATTGGCGAGTGAAAGGTCGTGAGCTCAAATCTCGGTCGTTGCACTATTGATGTAATCTTATTTCTATTACAGTTTAAAGTTTTATTAGACCGATCTACACATCTTAAAAATCAGTAACCTGGACAGATAACTATCCTGACTGTCTAATTAGGATTTTAAACTGTTCAAACTCTAATAATCTAGATATAGAAATCATATGGCTGAAAGGTTCTGGAGTGGCGACCGCGTACCGGAGGACTTAGCGGTGAAACGCCTCCCACAAGGTGGACTGATGACCCGGTGAAGGCCGCAGGAATCCGCTGGATACGAGAAACACAGAACCGGTCGAAGTGGCGGTGCTCGGGGGAGGCCTAAGTCCAGCAGTGGACGTTTTTCGGCTAAAATGATGATGATAAATGAGAAATTATTTATCTACATATCATGTACGTATACAGACAAGATGGATTTATTATAAATAATTCCAATACATTTTACCTGAGGTCATGCAATTTTGATTTCTTTTAATCCAATCTGCCCAGCCTTTTCCCAACTATGTTGGGGTCGGCTTCCAGTCTAACCGGATGCAGCTGAATACTGTATTTTAAATGGAGCGACTGCCTATCTGACCTCCACAACCCACACAGTAACTAGGTAATACGATACCCCGTGGTAAGACTGGTTGTCAGACTTTCGGGCTTCTGACGAGCCGTAACGACTGCCAAAGATCCACGAATGACAGCAGGGACCAACGGCTTGACGTGCTTTCCGAAGCACGGAGGAGTCTCGGTATGTTAAGATGGTCACCCATCAACATACCAACCCCGGCAAGCGTAGCTTAACCTGATGGATCGAACAATGCGACTGTTATTACTTAGCCACGAGCTCCTCTTTTAATTATTATAATTTAAAATATAATATTACTAACTCAGAGTAGGGTATTTTTGCTAGAAAGGTTAAATGGAAAACGTACTAATTACACATTACTATTAATCTTCAAAAATAACTAATAAAATAAGATGTGCTTTAGTTCTGACAGTTCAATTTAATTAAGGCTATCTCCATTATAAGATCAGTTTTCTATTTTCATGTAAATTATTACGTTTAAAAGTGCCTTTTAATGGCCTACTTGAAATAAATGATTTGACTATGAGTATAAAGCTAAATAAAAACTGAAAGAATAAAACTGAAATAGAATGTTATACATAAGTACTAGGTTTCTCAAATTCTTCTTCATCTTCGCTGGCACGACAGTAATGCAAATATAAAATCCATTATAAAGTTACTTTCACCTTCTTATAGACTAAATCTCCATGGAACCCACTTATACGAGTAACACCATTAAAATGAAATGTCATGTTATAAAATTCAAAGACAAGAAAGTATTACGTATCGTATTCTATGCAACCAACAACACTAACAAGTAAAAGTAAATATCGACTACAAACGAAACTACTCGAGCATTTCCCAGCCCTTTAATTCGAGTTAAATATCGTTTTAACGGCACTCGGTTCAAATAACCGATTTTAATTCGGTTCCCGATCTCCGCTCATAAAATGCATTTAATATAATTTCATTACGAATTTAACTCCAGACATTATTTTAAATTGAATTTTCGAGTTTTCAACTTTGCAGTCACTTTTAATAATTATTATTTTAGACGTTTTCATTAAAGAGGTTCTGAAGGAGTTCTGAAAGGGTTCGTTCAAGGTCGGTTTGGATTTTGTTTATGATTTTAATATTTCTTGTTTTGTTTTTAGTTCGAAATTAATACAGACTGTATTGTGTTTTCGTCTGCTTAATATAAGAAATAAATAAGAACATAAATGAAGCGATGTGAAAGATATCTTTTTTATTTAAAAGGTAGCTTGTTTCTTTTCGTGTGTCTAAAAAAAATTAATTAGGATTTACGTTATTATAAAGTTACTCTGCAGAGTCGTCTATAGATGCAGGCACTATATTGTTTGACAACATGAAAAACCTCATGAATAAATAACGAAATAGTAAAAGCTAAAAATGGCCCCAAAAATGCAAATAAACATATCAAGCAGAGGCACTTAACCTCAACTCTTTTAATTAAATCAAATCCATTTAAAATAAATAGCACTTAAAGGTACCAATCAAAGCTACAAGTGTCTCGGTTGCGCCACAACCGGAAATGCGGCTGGTGACAGAAACCACCGGCCGCCATTACCACGCGCCGCCTTTGACGCCACTTCCGGTGTTCAACGCCTGAATCGTAAGCGGTTCCGGTAGCCATAATTTAAGGTTTTCAAGACTTTTATGAAGAAGATGTAGTTTTGAATCATTTATGACCACAAAATAATATATTATTATGTAGTTTCAGCAAGGTCATCATGATACAGCTCGGTTAGTCTATTTTAGTTATTTCCATAGCGTTATCCTATGGTATTCTGCTGTGGGGCAAAGCCGCTGACAATCACAATCTATTTGTTCTTCAAAAACGAGCTGTTCGAGCAATTTACCAGCTAGGTGCCAGAGTTTCTCGAAGAGATCTTTTTAAAGATATTGGTATTCTCACGGTGGCATCACAATTCATCTTCGGCAACATCTTATATATTAGGCAATATATACAACTTATACACTAAAAACAGAGATATTCACAATATTAACACCTGAAATAAGGACAAATTACGAGCTCCATTTCACCGGCTTCATAAGGTTCATAACTCATTTGTTGGACTTGGTATAACCTTTTATAACAAGCTACCCTCTTCTTTGCTAGATTTGCCTTTTAATGCGTTTAAAACCAAAGTAAAATCCAACCTTTGTTCAAAGGCATACTATTTTATCAACGACTAATTAAGATTTCGCTCTGGATACTATCCATCAGCGAAGTTTGCATTCGTTTATGAAAAAAACTGATTCACCGAATTGCAGAGAATGTAATCAGATTGACGACGTGCAGCATTTGCTGATGGATTGTGTCTGCAACAGGCGTGAGAGGGAGTTACTTTTGAGAGAATTAGACTTAAATACACACACGACATTACTTGTCGTTGTGATCTTGTTCTCGTAACTGTAATTATCTATAGTCTTCATTCATTTTCGTTGCTTATATATTTAGTATGTATGTATTTATGTATCTATTATTTAGGATATGATATGTATTTATCTGTGTATCTATTCTAGTATATTGAATGAATGAATGAAATGCACCGATCCCAGCGTGGTTTAACCAGACTCGATAAATCGAATGAACCCCAAGATTTGCACTAGCCCATGAAGCCTCATGTTTCATGGGATTTCAAAGGCTATTGCAAATCGCGGAGTAGACCGGGGAGCGCGGGTAATGGTAGGGAAGAACGTGCCCTTAGGATAAGGAAGGATTTGAGAGCCATACCGGATATGCATCCTAGAGTAAGCCTTGGAATAGTGGAGAGACGGGTGTTAGTTATCTATGGATGGGCATCTTTTGCGACGTCGTCGTTATCTTCACTGGTGAATTTTGAGACGGGGTTACTCTGCTTTCTGGGCTTGTTCCTATATTGCTGCTGAGCTGTGTTACATTTTGCTGTATCTGTGTCTTCGTCAGAAGGCTCGCTGCTATCCGTTTCAGGTTTCTTGTAGATCACGCTGGCGGCCTTCATGATCTTGTATCGGTCTGTAGCCTTGTCCATCAAAAAATTGAATTCCTTGTCGAAATAAGTCGAGTCCTGTTTGAGATGTGTGATGTGTATCTATTCTAGTATATTGTATACTTATTATTTGCACCAACGACAGCTCATTTTATGTCCAGGCAAATCACTGTCCATTCTAAGGTTGCCTGGAAGAGATCGCAGAAAGCGATAAGGTCGCCCATTGTATATTTTGTAAAGCATAATTATTATTTCTTGTTATGTATTTTTGTGGTGTACAATAAAGTATATATAAATAAATAAATAGGCTTAACGTGGGATTAATACAATCAATTTTATCCCAACCAACTTCAGAAGGTGCCAAAAAGTTATGTCATTTAATAACAGTCCTTAATCGGTGACTGCTATGTATATCACAAAGAGTTTCATATATTGTTTAACTGTTTAGTATATTTTATGTGTTCATTATGTGTTAATGTTACAATGCTAAGAGTCACGATGGGGTTGACATATCTATTTAGATAAAACCCCAAAACAAATAAAGAAGAAAAAAAAGACTACTTAAACGATAAGAATAGTTGGTCGCTGTGATTAATTCAAGACAATGTTCATGTTCTTTCTTCAGAATTAGCTCACCTACTGACAGGTTATATGAGTTTTAAAATTGTTTATTTTTATTTGGCTGTATGGGTCAATTTATTTTAATTTGTTATTGACATAATCTACTCATTGCATTTTTTTTTTATGAGTTGTTTTGCTATATCTGGTTAGTTAGCGACCTCGACAATTATTGATCATATATTATTCTTGCCTAACTGTTTATTTATTTTTATTTCGATAGTCCTGGTTTATTATGACTTCGAGCTTTTCGAGTGTAGAATACTAGTAATCAACTGCATCCGGTTAGACTGGAAGTCGACCCCAAAAAGTTGGGAAAAGGCTAGGCAGATTGATTGTTTGAGCCCAGTGGCCACGTTGAATGCGGCAGCAGTGGCGTTCATTAGGTCTTCTCTAACGCAAGTGCAGGCTTTTAGGACACTTCAGTAAGTGGGACATCAGAAGTAACTCACTCGCATTGAATGAAGAAAGAAGATGAAGCGAATTACTTCCCTGCTTCTTTTTACGATGGCGACCGACGCCGAGCACTATTTGCGCCTCTATAATGGCTATTACACACATGCGTTCAGGCTCAATTTATTTATTCACAATCAATTTACATTGTGCTTGAAATCTTCTATATACCTAATAAAAATTATAAAAAATATAATTAAGTAACACATTAAAAAAAATATATATATATAAACGTTATCCTAGTAATGTCGGTAACGGGCGCCGTCAGTAGGGACTGGTCATCTCTTAGCTTCCATGGCTTATTTTAATGTATTTTAATTTTTGAATTTGTTTATTATCTTTTCATTGCGGACGCTTTTAACGTGCACGTCTTTCTACATTGTTCTCACATGTATAATTTAAACATGAATGATGTATGTAACCATTATTTTGTAAGAATATTTTGATTTAAAAGAGTGTCCGTGGAGTTTCTTGCCCGTTCTTCTCCATAGGTACCTACTACGCTTTGGAATGGGCAACTAGCTTCATCTTTCTGACTGACCGACCCCTTGACAATTCAAAATTGCCTGTAATTGGTTTATTTGAAATAAATGCTTTGAGTTTGAGTTTGAGTTTGAGTTTGTCCGGTCTACATAATAGTGACAAGATGTTTGATAATATCATCAACTTAAACAAACTGGATCAAAGAAGTATTATTGAAACTCACTCAAAAACTACCAAAGCAAACTTATTAAAATGTATATGTAACCACCGCGCAAGCTTCCAATTTTTTTTATTGTTTTTTCTAAAGAAAAATTTAATATAAAAACGTGTGCGGTCGGGGGAACCCCCGTCAGGAACAAAGTTCGGACGAAAGAGACCGAGAGAGAGAAAGTCGCATGGAGGGGGCTTTCCTTACGTGACAATTTCTACCGGTTAATTCCTACCGCACTTTGTACCAAAAGGAATTTTCAATATCGGTCCACCATTGATAAAAATATCAATGAAAATACATTAAAAAATACAAACAGACAAACATAGATACTCCTCCTTTTTAGAAGTCGGTAATAAATTAGGAAACTGTTGCATAATGAGTTATGTGCAGTTAAATACACTACTTTATCTATTTTCATACATTTGGGATTGAACCTACAATATAAAAAATCAAAGTTAAAACAGTAAGACAGTTTTTTGCACGAAATTCAGTACCACAAAACGAATGAATGGCGCCAAAACCCAGTACATGAAGTAGTAGTATCGCGCAAACGCTAAAACGGGCCCTGCCACAGACAAGTAAAAATTCGAAAAAATATATAATGCTATAAAAATGGCGCGCCCAGCTTATGCGTTCCATTATCCATATTGATGGAAACTCCTTGGTGATATTAACTTCTTGAATTTTCCCTGTATCGTATTGATAAAAAATTATTATTTATCAATAACAACATTTTGTTAGAGGTATTGTGTTTATAAAGTGTGTCAATATAAATAAACTCTTTTTGAAGTTTATAATTGCAATTTTACGATAAGAGAGTAGATAAAAATTATTATGAATGAAAAAATTATCAAAATAGAATTTTCTTTACAAATACGTCATTGCCGGATTAAAACCGATCCGTAACACGAAAAAAATAAACAGAACATTAATATTTAAAATCCGAACCCAAGAGACGCCATCTTGAAAGAATCCAATGTTACCAATCGAAAATTATCAATTCCTTATTCAAAAAAATATACCGAAGTGTAATGTAAACCGAACGGTGGACGAAAAAAGTTTTTTTTAATCTTCATTTAAGAATATTGTAAGCAAAGGAACCTTTTGTAAACGTACCCCCGAATAGATTGTGATTTGTACTTTTTAACGAAGAATATTGGCAGGTGGGAGACTTTCTTCTTCTTCCCTGTTAATTTTTACGTATTCTTTTCTGTCGGAACGTTTAAATTCTAAGGCTTTATTTTTGAAGGATTGATTATCTTTGTTAGCAGTGTTTCGGGTGTAGAATAAAAAGGTTTCTTCGGCAAACCTTCGCTTTTATTGAAAGACAATGATACATAATTAGCTTTTACACGAGCTGGTTTATTCAATACTTGGGTAAATCTGAAACTTTCGTGGGTTTGATACTAAGCGTGAACCCACTAATAGCATGTTATTGACCGAGCCAGCGAAGCGAGCGAAGCGTCTTTGCTTCAAGTCTGGCAAAATATGCTTTCGTGTGTCAGTTTGTTGGTAGGTACTCGCAAATGTAAATTTGTACGCACAATATTGAGAGATTTAACATGTTATTTTAAAACCATAGACTTCTTATAGGTTTTCCTGTAATCTATGAGTAAAGAATCGTAATCTGTATTTTTTTCAAAATATTAGGTTCGGAGATAAGGGGACGGAATGGTCAATTTTCATCAATTTTCTTAAATATGTTTAAAACTACTAATTTTAAAATAATGAAAAAAAAAAAAAAAATTGAGATCCTCATAATAAGCCCTTTCATTTGATATGTCACACGGTACAATTTGTCATATTTTTTTTTAAATATTCTTATTTACTCCGAAAAAGTGATCCCCATTTTAAAAATTCATTTTAAATTACACGTCCGTGTTTGGGTCCCAGAAATACATATGTGTACCAACAACTTAATCAGTCCAGTAGATTTGGAGCAAATTGGCTGTGATAGACGGACAGACAGGCAGTCAGCCAAACACACGAGTGATCCTATAAGGGTTTGTTTTCCTTTCGAGGTACGGAACCCTAAAAATACGTCAATTCGTTGCCTAACCACCTGTAACCCCTTAACAAGATCTCCCATCAACTTAAAGGGTTAAAACAAACCACAAGGGATAGTCCCCTAATAATCAAACTCATGAGAACAGGGAAGCGACAGAGAGGTAAGCTTTATATTAATGAATGTAGACTAACTTTTGAAGAAGTTTAATTGCAGGTGAATGAGGGTAGAAGTAAGAAGTCGCGACTGCTGAGCGAAGGGCCCTGAGTTCCGTCCCTGATGATTTAAAGTTTTATTTGCTTTTTCAATTGGGAATTCGATCTCCGATGAATCTTAGTTTTATTAGGTCTTTCCATTTGGATTTTTTCAGTAGCAGCCCGGAGATTGAATTTGTGACCGGTTTAGCCTCGACCTATGGATAATTGTTAATTTTTTGTGTTTTTTGATAAATATTTTAAAAATGATTACGGTTCTAAACACAATCGATACGGGTCATGAAGACATGATACACGATGCCGAACTGGATTACTACGGGTTGAGGCTTGCAACGTGTTCATCCGACAATTCGGTTAAGATTTATGACATCAAGAGTGGTAGGTACACAAATCCTTGCTGCTGATCTGAAGGGTCACTTCAGCCCAGTGTGGCAGATCGCTTGGGCCCATCCTAAGTATGGCAACCAGCTGGCGTCATGCTCGTATGACCGAAAAGTAATCATATGGAAGGAATCTGGCGAGTGAACGAAACTGTATGAATATAAGATAACCCATCGAACTGAAATAACTGGTAAAATTTCAGTGTACTGCATCTCTTTTTATCTTACCATCCGGAGAATAATGTGAAGTTCTTCTCACGTTTAAGGTTCAAATACCGTTTTTTTTTTTTTTAGTTTGTAAATTTATCTAATAACTTCTCCCACTCTGGGCGGAGCGGGAGGGCGTGTCAGACTCTTACTGACTAAAACCCACCCGTGTTCCTTCAGTTGTTTGTACATTGCCAGGGGCCACGGTATCCTTTTCGGACTTTCCCGCGACCCCGGCACCGTGCTTTTTTTTTTTTTTTTAATCAGTTTCTCCAACAATTGATTACACTGATACAAATACATAAAAACATTATTTTTTGTAAAATAACAGTGCATCAGTTACTTATAGGTAAACACCACATGCATTAAAATTTGCATACATATTGAAAGATTTGGTAACATTGGTAAAAAGTGACATTTATATAATGTGTTAGACAAAGAATGTGAAAACAATACTAGAGAATAAAGCCACAGACATAATCATTAGCTGGATTCATAATCTGTTGCTAAAATAAAGAACAAACTAAGATAAAGGATTCTTAAACTCTTTCATTCACTGACACAACGCACAGTCTAAACCTATGAGTATATAAGCAATATTCCTTATATAACGAGGGTGAGCACTAGGGAAGGATTCTTGAAAATTCTTTCCTTAAACCTGTTAAATAGGGGATGAAAGTTTGTATGGCAGTTCGTCATTTTTGCCGATGGGAAATCCCGTCGGGCACAAGGCTTGTCTATACTATGTCCTATACTATTAAATAAGCAATATTTGTATTTATATATATATATTTGTAATCACGTTCGAACGATTTCGATAAAACTTGCAATATAGGGGCTACGCGGGCGAACAATTGATCTAGCTACGTCACATATCTGGAAAAAAAAGTCCTTATTTTCAACCGAGCAGAGCTCGGTCGCCCAAAGTTTAGAACAAGATGCTACCTTATAATAATGACTATTCTAATGACTAACTATTTTCACCCGAGCAGAGCTCGGTCGACCAGATACTAATATTGAAAAGACGTAAATTTTGTTTGTTTTTATGTAGGAGTAATCTTCGGAACTCCTGATCCGATTCCCAAAATTCTTTCACTAGTGGGAAGCTACAGTACTGCCGAGTGTCATAGATATATTATGTTAAAACAAGAAACACGCGGACGAAGTCGCGGGCGGCAGCTAGTTATTAATAACGTACTACTCAAACATCAAACTGTAGTAAAGTTTATCACACGCGTGTGTACGTAGACACATGCATAATTGTGTCTAGTTTAGAGCCCCGGCGTTGCTTGTGCATGCATTTCGGTAGGAATTTGTTAGTTTAACTAATTTTAGAAGTTTAGCCAACCAACTTGGTTTTAGGTGGAATTTAGATTTTGGATGTTAAGGGTCGAAAGTATTTGAAAATGAATGCTTCGTACAAGTTGCAGGTATTTTTCGGCTTGCGTATCAATCCATAATGTCTACCGTATCTACCGTATAAGTAGACGGAGACAGAATAATTGTCACTCTGCCAAATCTTCTTTGCCCATCTACTGACAAGTAGATGGGCAAAGAAGATTTGGCAGAGTTACCATACTTGCTTGCCCAGAGCCTGTATGTGGCGTGTATATAGCAAGATGGTCGTCCCTAATTACCTTCATATCTAATTAATATTATAAAGAGAAAATATTTGCATTTTTGGTTGCAATGAATAAACTCAAAAAGTACGGGACCGATTTAAAAAAATCCTATAATTTATAACGAAATCACGCGGGCGAAACCGCTGGCGGAAACTACTTACCTACAAGAACTCGTCAATCTAGTATTGATACGACTCATTTAGCCCCGTGGTTTGACATTGACGCGCGCTTTACGCCACTTTCGACATTTTTCGGATTTTTTCAGTGTTACCTGTAATTTTTTGATTATTTTAGCAAGAAAGCTAATTAACAAGAATATCCATCAGGTCATAGAGTGAAACAGCCCTCAGACGATATTAGCCATTATTTAGCAGTAAAAATAGTAAATAGTAATTTAAGCCGTGTGATTCGACCGTAACCAATTGGTCACAGTAGGCCTTTGCCGGTAGCAACGTTCATATCCGCAACTCCACGTCAAAGCGCGTATTTTGCATAGAGGTAGCACCGTTGATAATAACCCCTTAATTATTATCTAATAGAAGAACTTAACACAATGTAACTCTTAGACTATGGCCATCCTGCCGGGGTTGCGGGTTTGTCCGAAAGGGATATCGCGACCCCGGCACACAGGCAACGGAAGGAACACGGGTGGGTTTTAGTCAATAAAAGTCTGACACGCCCTCTCGCTCCGCCCAGAGCGGGAGAAGTTATTTGATAATTTCGCACCCTCAAAAAAAAAAAAAAAAAACTATGGCTATATTCACACTCACTTACCGTCATCATTGTTTTACCCTTATCCCAATTTATTTGGGATCGGCACAGCATGTTTTGTATTTACCTACTTCTTCTTTCACTCATCATCTTTCTGCCCTTGTGTGTTACGTGGGGTCGGAGCAACATGTTTGCAAACAAGTTTTGAAAACGTGTTGCGCCGAACCCACGTAACCTGGGCTTGTTCTCTTTCCATTCTCCCCTGTCAACGGTCACGCTATAATTTACTCCCTCTCTTTCATATCATTCCTTACACAGTCCATCCATCTTTTCTTTGGCCTTCCTCTCCCTATCCATCCATCAACATTTATATTCTTATTATTTACTTCTTCTTTCACTGTAATGTGAGAAATTCTTACCGTTCAACCAACCCTTCCGAACAGAGCCCTACATCTGTCGCAGTACAGTGGCCCAAGTGGTCGGCTCATTAGGAGCCTAGCGTCAACTATACTTGCGGCACTTCAACGTTTGTTATCTCTCAAGCCTTCGGGACTACTACCGTACTAAACAACGAATAATGTGGATGAAAATGAAGGATTCTTGTGTTTTAGGCTAAAATCTGACTTATTGGCTTTGTTTTATTAAAGCATGAAAGATTAGTATTTTCTTAGTTACAAACACTAGCAGGCGCAAATTATGACAACAGTTTCTGTAAGCTCGATTTTTTTTCAGTTATAATCACAATTCTTGGTCGTTGTTGTCAAGCACAATGAGTAACTTCTCTATCACAATTTTGACTATAGATGTACATGGATCTTTTACGCGTGCGTCGACATTGGAAGTAACGCTGCCATCTTGTTTTTTCAGTGCATTCCACAAATGTTTACCAAAAGCGCCTCTTTATCGACTTCATTCGAAGTTTTGAGTGAAATGTCGTGAATTTTATTGGGAAAATGACAGACACATATACAGGGTGATTGGAAGATGGGTGCAAAGCTTTAAGGTGAAGATAGTATAGACAATTTAGAACCATTTAAGCCATGGTTGTCTTAGACGAAATCTTACCAATTTTTTTTTTTTAAATAAGTTTTAAAATACGTATTGTACAATTTTTTTATTTTTTCTGAGCTTTAAATGTCTGTAAAAAAATATTCTAATGACACAGAAGCCTAAAACATGTTTTGCTTGATTGCTTACACATTACTTTAATTAAATAAATAAAAAATGAATTCATTTATCATTCAATTTGGCCATAATTATGCAGTTTACATTAAATTTTGAGAATTTCCGAAAAAAAACTTAAAAATTTAGTTAAAAATATTTGGTAAGACTTCGTCTAAGACAACCATGGCTTAAATGGTTCTAAATTGTCTGTACTATCTTCGCCTTAAAGCTTTGCACCCATCTTCCAATCACCCTGTATATCACGTTTTTCTTTGTGTTTGCCCTTCGGCAATAATGTCCCCAATCAATGAAATTATAAGTAACCCCCCAATAGCAGCAGTGATAGCCTAGTGATCTGACCGTCAGACTGCCAACTTATAGGTCGCGCTTTCAAACCCAAGACACGTACCTCTGACTTTTCGGACTCATGTGCGTATTGTATAATTATCACTTGCTTCAAAACGGTGAAGGAAAACATCGTGAGGAAACGGGTATGCCTTTTTTTCTTTTTTTTTTTTGAGGGTGGGAAATTATCAATTAACTTCTCCCGCTCTGGGCGGAGCGGGAGGGCGTGTCAGACTTTTACTGACTAAAACCCAACCGTGTTCCTTACGTTGCCTGTGTGCCGGGGTCGCGATATTCCTTTCAGACAAACCCGCAACCCCGGCAGGCATTGGCCCTTCCGGACCCCGTCAGTTGGTGCTGACATCTCTTTGAGGCGCGCGTGGAACACAAAAACCGGCATGCCTGAGAGATGTTTCTCGACGTCATGTGAAGCCAAGTCAGAGGCCCATGGGCGGCATAAAAACTCTGACACCAGGTTAGTCAGTAACCACACGAAAAAGAAAAGAATTCGAGATAAAAGATCCTTGAAGCACTGTATCTTGAGATTTGATAGCAGATAGAGTTACCTATTGATAAAATAATCATGTGCAACGATGTTGCCGTAAAGCAACTTTAAGAGGTACCTATTGGTAGGTTAACCTATGATCACTATGTGAGCAGTGATGGCCCAGTGGTAACGGCCGCCACTTACGAGTTGTAGGTCGTGGGTTTGAACCCAAGCAGGCTCTTTACTTTGTGTAAATAATTTCACCACTACTGCTCTCAAAACAGTGAAGGAAAAAATTGTGAGGAAACCGGCATATCTTAGAACCAAAAATTCGAACACATGTGACATCTACCAAGCGGCACTGGGCCCGCGTGGTATATTATAGCCAACTCCGTCTCGAAGAGAGGAGGCCTGTGTCCCAGCAGTGGGAACATTTATAGGTCTATTATGATTATAAAGAAGCTATGATATCATCATAAAATTGCAGAAGAGCTTCGTCGCGGCCACCACGAATATTATTAGACTGTAATATATTTTTAAATTTTGGCAAACGATGCACATATTACCCAAAATCTGAAATTCTAAGTAATATTTGCATCGTAGAGTTTCTAATTTATGTACCCCATCCTACTATAATTAATCAAAAACAAATATCATTCCCTTCCATTCTATCCAACTCGCTTACAAACCACATACCGAGAACATACCTTACAAAACTGATCTCTTCAGACAATGACACCTGAAATACAGATTATAAATCATATTATAACAAAAGGATACCTCCAGGACGCGTCGTTATGAGGGGTGTAAGGGGGTGTACGAGGGGGTGTAAGGGGGTGTTTGACTTCAGTTGAGATAACATGGCAGGTGTTGCTAAACTTGGTGACAAATTACACCAGGGAAGCGCTGTATAGGTAGGTTTATATTTTATGTGATGCTCATGGAGATTTGAATGGCGTGGGAACCAGGTTTTTAGGTGAGGTATATAGAAAGTTATAATTCGTTTAAAACAAAAGCAAAATATTGTTAATTCTATGTAGGATGATTGCTGTTTTATCCACTGGTTGGACTCTTTGTGGGGATAACCATAACTTTGTTTTTTTTTACTGTTCCACAACCACTTTCTATAGTTCCATAGTAAAATAAAATAATAAATACAAATGAATAAAATATAATAATTAATATACATAAATAAAATATTTTAATAACCTCATGATATTAATTTAAAAAACTACATAAACTTAATACTAGTAATATTATCGAAAATAATTATATTTGTTTAACAAACTTGCACTGGGTGCTTTTTTTATCCAATTTATTATATACTACGTATATTATGTTGCCGTGCCCTAACCGGGTTTCATGTTGGAACTTACTTACATAAATGTGACACATGAATGCAATAAAGAGTTTGAGTTTAGTTTAATTTTGTATTTTCTGACCAATTACAATACCTAGGTACCTAAATCTAAACATCGGCTTGAACAAAACATCAGACTGCTAATTTATCCCCGATTTACCAAATTATATTTGTGTTGACAGAGATAGAGTATTCTCTCGTTGTTTTAACCATAGTAAAATGATGAAAATCAAGAAGAAAATGCTCTAGTTTTATGTTCGTCTGGTCGTAATCCACCATAAGACGTTATTCGAACATAAGTATGTAATTAAATATTCATATATTACGCGAATAACTCCGTTATTGAGTTTTTCCATCAGGAATTTCTCAGTAGCAGCCCGGAGTCTTTTTGTGCCATAGGCTCGCCCCCTATTACATGGGACTTAAACTTAACTGGCGAAGTGTGGGTGTACTATAGGTACACCTCTGCCTAACCCTTCAGGGATTACAGGCGTGATGTTATGTTATGACTCCTTCAAACATTTCAGTAGATGCAACACAAACTTTACCTGCAAACAAATACAGAATTTCCAATATTGATGTATAAATTAAATGTAAATTCTCGCTTGAATTCTGAAGTGGTCTCAAATAATCAAATGAGCCCCTAAACGCCGAATGTTTGGACAAAGTTTATATTAAATATAAGACTTTTGGAATGCAATTAGCGTACTCGTAATTTTGCATGTTTATTTTCAAGTTTATTTCAATATGCCTTCAAGTTTGCGTGTGGGGCAGGGCGTGGGAGGTAGCGATTTGTGATAAGCGGAAGCGATAACTGCTCACTCAACATATTCTTTATAAGTGAATTAAAGATGAACTAGTTTTATGAAGACATACTTTAAAGTTGGTATAAAGTTCTGGGTTATACCAACTGATGATGATGGGGAAGGGGGGTGACTACCGAGATGACGACTAATAGAGAAGTATGAAAGAAAAAGACATGTTGCGCCGACAACAAATACATTGGGATAAGGGTAGGAGGATGATGATAAAGGTCTGGGGTATCAATTTTTAGTTCTATGCGTTCAACTTACTTAATATAAATATTTCTAAGCTGCTAAACATAACTTAAAAATTACTCAAAATTAGGTACTCCGAAGCCGCCCAAAATAAGGATAGGTAAGCCGTTGCCCAGGATTTGACGTGACTAGTTTAAAAAAAAATGAAATAGGCTCGCGTTCTTAACCGATGGAATTTCAATACCAATTTATAATCAGTTTTTAACCTATCGAAAATATACAATAACAATGATGGCTTTTTGTCACACGGTGTAAAAAAACTTAACTTAAAGAAAAAAGTCGCTGCTGCCTTTCACACAGACCACTCCACAAATCGCGCATCAACTGAGCGTAACGAATACTCCGCGACGTTTGTTAATGAGTGAAGTTTTTAGCAAACGTTCCGTAGGTAGGTAGGTAAGTACGCTGGAACTTTCTATAAGGGTTAGCAACCCCCTCGTCACTCGCTAATCGTGACGGCAGTGTACGGGTTATTTATTAACGGGTGTGGAGGTAGGAATATATGTGCAATGGTTATTTTGGGTTAATATTTTACCTACGCTCCATGTTGTAGTAACTAGTCATTGTCACATAATAATATGGACATCTTTTATAAAGGATGCAGACATTACAAAGATAAAGCTTACATGTCTCATTTGCCTCACTTGTCACTCCTTCAAACCTAAACTCAGCCACGCTGTTTGACGGCGGAACTAGGTATCATAATTTCAGCCGAATGTCCACTGCTGGACATAGACCTCCCCCAAGCATCGACACTTCAACCGGTTCTGTTCTGTGGTATAATCAGCCTATAATGTTCCCTCCTCTTTGTGAGAGGGAGTGGGCCGGAATCCACCACGCGGGCCCGCCCAGTGGTGGTTGGTAGATCTCACATGTCTTCGAATTTTTGGTTCTAGGACATGCCGGTTTCCTCACGTTGATTTCCTTCACCGTTTTGAGAGCAGTGGTGGTGAAATAATTTACACAAAGTAAAGAGCCTGTCTGGGATCGGACCTACGACCTACAACTCGTAAGCCGCGGCCGTTATCGCTGGGCTACCACTACAGTCACAACATACTGCTGTGTGTTCAGTGGTATAGGGGTAGTACATTTCCATAAACGCTCCACAAATTGTGGTTGAGGACTTTGGCCTTAGAAGAAAAGTTAAAGTGCAAATCTTTATCAGACCTTTATACATTAAATCGACACCTACAAGGAAGTTCTCAAATTAAAACGATTTATAAATACGGGTCTTAGTTTACGCGGAAATTGCGGGATAAGTGTTCCCGTTCCTGTCTACTGATAAAGCAATAAGCGTGAATACGCTATGATAAAAAGTAACTGTTTCTCATAAGGTCCTAGAAAGGGAGAATATTGAAACACACAAATCAAAATGATCACTTCCCAAATACTATAGGAATTCCACCACATAGTATGAATAAGACAAGCTATAGGTAAAGTAAAAGCTAAATTCGGGGACTCTATGAAAGTTTACATGAAAATAATGTGTATATACTACATAGTTTTAAACTCTTCTTTTGAGATGTTGCATTTGAAAATTAAAAAATCGTGTTTTTTTTACTTTATTATAAGCAGACAAGAGCATGATACCTCCTAAGGTAAAATATGGTGACATCGTGATGGTTATCAGGATCTAGAAACTTTTAGAGATTAGATACAGAAATAAAATATAATTTATCATGATAAATGGTACTTTATTTCTATGTGAATTGGTTTAAAAAAAAACATTTTTCCACATCAAAAAAATAGTAATATTTTAAAACTGGATGAGGTCGGTCGGGTATACATTTTGTTTTTATTTTTAATTCTAGATTTATTTGCTTCACCTCAGTATTACTTTTCGAAGTATTTACTAAAATATCTGAGACAACAAAAACTTTCATAGCTGGTCTCATTTAAACTCACGAATTTCCCAACAAAATCTGCTGCACAATACTTCTGTTACATATAAAAGTTTTCATTTCGTGACAGTTACAAGTTTATTTTCCATTTTTCCAACAACATGGCGTGGATGGAAAGGCGTAAAACTAAACTAACAATAACAATAACACAACTTTTATATTAAAACATTGAGGAATACCACTAAATCCGTCTGGGTGGAATGGGAATGACGTCACAGCTTGCAACGCTGCGTTTTAACCTTTCATAGTTTCTGAGGTTTTTTGGAATTTCTAGAGTTGGTATGAGTTTTAGGAAATTAGAATGATCGTGGTGTTAAATAAGCACAACGTGATAGCTCTTTGATGCACCCCTATAAGTATCTCGACAAAGTCTAGAGGTGTCGTGGGATACCTGGTTGGAACAAAGTTCAATTCGCATGTAACAAATTAACAACGTTTGAGATTAACTAAATGAAAAAAAAGGAACAAACATACTATAGCAAAAGTGTCGTGACGGACAAAATGTTCCACTTTTTTCGGTCAGTGTGTAGAGTATAATGTATGAATAAACATCGTTCCAAAAAAAAATCGATATTATCCATCCCATTTATGTAGTGACTTGAGTTTCGATACTCGTACACTTGCAATAAACAGAAAGAAGAATTCCGCTTCTGAACGTTACTTTTTTTTTAATTTGTTTATTAAGAGTCTTACAACAGCTAAAGCGCGGTCACTGTCGGACTGCATAGAAATGAAAGAGAAGCGCGATGACACGACGCAGGTAATTTATTGCAAAATATGAAGCAGTTAGCGATTTACAGAAAATCTATTGATTGGACTGGAAAATTAAAACACTATTATGCTAATAATATGTAGCTTGTAGAATAATCTGACAAAAAAACAGAATTATTGCATGTAAATTAATATGATTTTTAATCGTTAAAAGAAATTTTTAGAGGTATCTTCATGATTTTTTTCTATTGTATCAAATTAGTTGTATTATGTTTTCAACACACTATCATACTAGCATATATCCTGAAGAATATCATATATTTTTCTGATTTTGTTTACTGCAGTGGATCATATTCTTTTAGGCATTATAAAACTTGCGTTTAGGCACGTTTAGGTCCTGTAGTCCCCTTAATATAATCAAATAACTTCTCCCGCTCTGGGCGGAGCGGGAGGGCGTGTCAGACTTTTACTGACTAAAACCCACCCGTGTTCCTTCCGTTGCCTGTGTGCCGAGGTCGCGATATCCCTTTCGGACAACGTTACTACTAAGTCCCCTTTAAAAAATCTGACGTCACGACTGCGTTAGACGACATACGCATCACACTTTTTTTATTTTTTTTTGGATGGGAAATTATCAAATAACTTCTCCCGCTCTGGGTGGAGCGGGAGGGCGTGTCAGACTTTTACTGACTAAAACCCACCCGTGTTCCTTCCGTTGCCTGTGTGCCGAGGTCGCGATATCCCTTTCAGACAAACCCGCAACCCCGGCAGGCATTGGCCCTTCCGGACCCCGTCAGTTGGATACGCATCAACAGTATCAGTTTATAAAGCAGTGTGATACGCATCACACTGCGTTATAAACTGATACTGTTGGTTTATGGAGTGGACTGTAATATTACACTATTTGTAGAATGGAGATAGGTAGTTCTGTACGAATGGTGTTCGTCTCGTTAATTAGGTAAATGAGACGATTTTTTTCTGTTGAATTTGTTCCTTGATTAGGTCAAGGAACAAATACAACCGAGAAAAATCTTAAGCACGACTCACCTTTTTTCTCCATGTCGGCGCTGATCCTTTTAAACGGTGGTTTGAGTGGACCATCAATCCCGGAGACAGACACAAGTAACAAAGCACGGTAATGCAATGGAATGGGTCAAAAATTAGATCGTATTTTAGCATACAATGGTAGAAGACTCACTTACTTCTGCGCGCGCAAAGTTCCTCGTAGATGGCGCTCGTGTCGCATCATCGCAACAGTGTACATCACAGCCAATAGCGTGCGATAGCTTAGCGAACGTCCACAGATATTCACTATGAAATTCGTCCAATCATGGGCTATATACAGAACAGATACCTAAACATTTTACAGCACTTTATCTTCACTTCAGCTTTAATACATCAAAGTTCCTAGATTCCTCCTAATTCCCAGTTGAATACAAGTCGAAAGAAAACTACAACCACGTGCTCTAATCAAAGTTTCCCTCAAAGTCAATTTACAGCTGAATTGCTCAGTGCTCAATCCGATGCATCGCTTGCAGCGAGCGCTTTCTCAAACAATATACTTTAGAGAACATCTAGAACATTTTAGTTTTAAACCAAGTTTATTTCATTTTCCTCTGGGTCAGCTGAAGTTCTTACTGATGTAACCATAAAGATTTTGATTTCCTGTGGGTTCGTATATTGCATCTTTCTCTAGCTAGGAATTGAGAGTTGCTCCAACATCGATAGATAGCCTTGTTATGTCGATACAATCTATAGTATATTTTGACACTAATCATCGTTCTCTTGCCGTTATTCCAATTTGTTTGTGGTCGGCGTATCATGTCTTTATCTTCTATATTTCTCTATTAGTCGTCATTTCGGTAGTCAACCCCTTTCTAGGCATATTTTGACACTAATTATAACACTATTAGGTATGTCTGTAAAAATTTTAACAATTTTTCCATGCCACAATACTATCAATAGTTTTACTCATGGCTTGGCGTATGATTTTTTACTTTCTCTAGTCTGACCTTTTAGTTTTATTTGAAGAGATCCTTGTTCAGTTATGGACTTTGGTAGGTACAATTAATTACTTTTCTAGTCATGCTAGTACTTACCTACTTTTTGATTATTTAATGGAAACCAAATCTAATTCGCCAGAAAACAGTAAAATATGAAATCTAAATCTGTCCCTAACCAGTAGCTTAGGTACTAATATAATGTACCTAACATAAATAACAGCCGCAACCGCCAGCGGCCTCTGGTGTCATAACTCAAAAGCTGTGACATTGAACCTTTTTGGTAAATTTATTAACATGTCACATGCTAGCCAGATGTTTAGCTTTTAGCCCGACGTTATATTGTTCTTTTTTAATTTCCCAGCAAATAGTCTAACCCTTGGCCAGATGTGGGGTTAATGTTGATCAAATGGGTAGCATCCTGTTTGTGATATAACACATTATATATCGTATGGTATTAGGCAGAGGTGTTTATTGCCCCTACACAGTATTTACGACGTATTGGGAGCGTATACATTTCTATTCATCATTATTCAGCCACAAGACGTCCACTGCTGGACATAGGTCTCCCCAAAGCGTCGCCATATTGACCGGTCTTGTGCTTCACGCATTCAGCGAGCGACGCAGGCGCTGCTATTCAATTTTATTCAGGAACAATTAACATTGTGTTTGAAATCATAAATCAATAAAAAAAACACGTTCATTAAAACTATAAAAGTAACACATTCATAATATAATAAATTATTTAAAAAAAAACTATAACATTACAAATTAAACACACAATACAATTAAAATTTTAATAACATTACAAGCTTGTACAGACTAATATTACCCAGTCTCACATTAACTAATATAATTTTTTTTAAACGTGGATATGTCATCGTCTATTGAATACTGACATTTCTCCAATAAGAACGCTCTGAGTCTTGAATTAAATGAGCTCTTGTAAATTATACTTTTAGAGTCTAATGGCAACCTGTTACAAATCCGCACTGCTTGATATTAAGGACTATGTTGAAGAATTAACTTGACATAAAACCAAAATACGAGCTGGTAGTGAGAATTAACACAATTATAGAGCACAGTTTTAAATTCAGAGATTATCAGATTATTTTGATAATCTACTACTTCATAATCGTAGATCGTCTGACGAAAAGCTTTCCTCTTAACTGTCTTTTCTTCAAGAGTTTCCACTTAATTTCTTAGAAATCCTATGAAATTTAGCGAAAACTCTCAGGGTCAATAAAGCTATTTAAAAGCTCAAACTTCATGAAAACACATTACAGGGATTGAAATAACTAAAAGATTAGTTTAAGACGTCTGTTAATAAAGTAATTATTATTAACCCTTAATGTTAGTAAAGTAAGTATTTATTAAGAAAAAGCTTGACCTACTTGACTATTACGAATGAATAGACATTCATTCCTAAAAGTAGGTAACCTAACCCTAACTTAAGAACTGTAACTTTACAAGACTTATCTACAAAGGTTGTTTGTGTTATCATTAAGTATCTCTGTGTTGTAACACATAAGTACATACATATGATAGAACACAGACGTACGTACATAGTTTGAATTTTTGCTTTCTGCTTTTATTTTAATTTAACTTTTTATTATTTTATTTTTAGGGTTCCGAACCTCAAAAGGATAAACGGATTCCTTAAAGGATCACTCATGTGTCTATCTGTCTGTCTCAGAAAATTTGCTGCGAATCTAATGGGCAGATTAAGTTGAAATTTGATACACATATGTATATCTGTAACCCAAACACGGATGTGTAACGTAAGTAAATTTTTTTTTTTAATGGGGGTTACTTTTGGGGGGCAAATAACAAAATAAAAATAAAACGTTTTGCATACTGAACCGTATGACATATCAAATGAAAGGGGTTGTTGCGAGGATCTCAATTATATTTTTTTAATAATTTTAAACAAAATACTTTTAAAGATATTTAAGAAAATTGATGAAAATTTACCATTCCCGCCCTTACCTCCGAAACTAAACAGCCAAAAATGTTGAAAAAAATACAGAGAATGGTTCTTTACTCATAGATTACAGGAAACATATAAGAAGTCTATGGTCTAAATATAACATAGTAAATCTCTCAATATTGTGCGCACAAACTTACATTTGCAGTTAGAACAACATGTTTTTCAACTACAATGAAAAGTTGGTTTTTGGGATTAATTCATCCCAACTACGGAACCTTTCATTGTGCATGACCAGTTTTATACACACTGTTTATTTTGTAATTTCCTGTGCGAGTTTATTTCTGCCGCCATCTAGCGTTGCTGTGTTCTACTTTTAAGGTTATTGGGAACATTGTCTCTGGAGTTGCTAGTGTACCTGCGATGCCTCTGGTTTGAAAATGTTCATACGTAGTGGTCACCAATATTACAACCGGAGGGCCACCTGCTTGATAGTGTGGCGGCATCTACATCGCCACATGCGAACTACGCATCAAAGACCCGAAGTCATATAACATCTTGACGTCACACAAATCCTGCATCGCGCAATTAGAGTTTACCGCGCGATGGACATATATACAAGCTCCCGACTTCAACCTCTGGGCAGTTGCCCGCCAGACATGACACCCGTCTGGTCGAAGGATCCTCCCTTTTCTATAGTGGATGAGTGAACTTTACACCCTGTTCCTCATACCCCTAAAATAGCAAATAAAAAACTTGACGACGCTTAAAGATTAGTTGTTACTATTAGTTACATATAATAGTAGTAGTATGTAGAACGTGTATGTACATATGTACAGTATGTATGTAATAATATGCACCTTTGTTTTCACTAAATATTCCTTAAATAAGTTTCCGACTTAGCTACGAAGTTGTGAAATCGTATTTAGATTAAATGCTCCGCCAAAATCCTTGCTCGCCTGATTTCCCTACGGGCTGCAGAGGCGGTAGTCTTTAGTCTTTACAGATGAATTTTGGTGCTCATCTACCAAAATAATAACAAATAGTTACCTGTTACAAAACCCATAGGATTTTAGAGGCTTGTTTTTAATCAGGATTATACACATTTCGAACCTGTGTCTGAAATGCAAGCCAAAAAAAAGGAGATAAATTAGTATTTTCCATTTATCTAATTTCATTAAGTAGTAAACTTTTGATTATTATTTTCTTTTCAACAATATGCCATCTATGTCTTTCTTTGAGCAGTGATGGTGACCCAGTTGTTAACGGCGGCGACTTACGATTTATGTGAATTATTTTCATTACCACTGCACTATGGTGAAGGAAAACATCGTAAAAAGACCTATAATATAATTGTTCGGTGCAATATTTGCAACCGAACAGCTCAGCACTTTTGCCTGCGTGCATTTCCATAAATGCATGTATCACAACTATTACCAGTTAGTACATATTCGGATACCAACTCAAACCAAACCAAATCAAACCATCTTAGTGCTAATTTAGCTTAGATTTACCACTAAATATATTTAACCAATATTCAATATAACTTTTAAACAATATTATTTCGTATCATTAAACCAGTCTAATATAATAAAAGCAAAAATCAACCAAATATCAACCAACACAGAAGTTAGTGCTAAACCAAGCAGGCATTAAACTTTACAATAATATAATAAATATAATAATATAAGCTAGTAGCAAAAATTTGAAGACACGTGACATCCACCAACCCGCACTGGGGCCGCGTGGTGGATTGCATCGCACTCCCTGTCACAGAGAGGAGGCCTGTGGCCCAGCAGCGGGAACATTATAGGCTAATTATGATGTGTTTCTTTGTCTACTACTTTTGACTTTGGTATCTTGTCATTCTTAACAGATACAATAAATTCAAATCAAATCAAATAATTTATTTGCATAATACATCTTTAAAAGGTGTTACAGGTATAAAAAGTACATTGTATTATAACCTTCATTAGGTTATAATACAATGTACGGTGTGCAAATTAATATCTCATGCAAATAATTACAATCGCAACATTAAACATACAGAATAGATTTTAAATTAGTTACATTAAATATAGAAATGCCAAAATAAAAAGTCAAATTACAATTTCAGTAATCATTATACTGGTGGTGCCATTTCAGATAAAATCTTTCATTTAAATAGTCATTAATTGAATAGTAACATTTTGCAACTAGGAATTCTTGCAAACCTAATTTAAATTGGTCCATTTTGTGTAGGTTTCTGATACTTTTTGGCAACTTATTGTATATTTTGGGTGCCATGACCAAAATGTTTTTATTAAATACTGCTTTTTTATGTCGTCGCATATTTTATAATATATTTTTTTTTTTTTTCTTAGAAATACTTTATTTTTATATTTACAGGGCAATTTAAAATATATACATTATCTTAGATCTAATATACAACTAACAATTTTTATTTTATGTTATATAGTTATTTCCGGATGTGCTGTTTTGATACCGATACTAATAATATACGTAGCTTCCGCCCAGATTTTCTTTCTCTTGCTGGCTGCGCTCCGCCGTGACACGCGTGTGATTATCATGATCAATATGAAAAATATATCAATTAGTATCTTAAACCACGGCCTTTCCTTTGACACTTCACGAGTAATCACGACGCATCGAGGATAGACTAATTTCCGTCCAACTTTTATGGTAGTTACCATCGAAGTACAAAACTAAATGCAGATTCCTAGTATTCCTGTTATACTTTACAACTGAGCTATAATCTGTCTGTGAGTGGGTTCACTTCAACAGTGCAATGAGTGGCCGTTATGAAATATGGAATTCATAAGCATTCACTCCATATTTAGTATTGATAGGTAGTAAACCGAATCTGATAGATAGGTCGCCTGAAAGCCAACTTCAAACTAGTTGGCAAAAAGGCTGAGAAGAAAATGTGTACCGTTATACTCGTAGGTCAGTGATCACCTATAACAGAATTCGGAGTGCCCAAATTCTAGAAACAAAATCCACTTATAAACACACAACACACAAATATCCCACATACACACATATCCCACATACACATATAGTTACACCCACTTAAAATACATATATTCGCATCTTCGTACAATAAGACAACACGACTAAACGAACCCTCCTTCTAGTTTAGCTGCACTGTGCAGCAGTTTTCAGTTTGTTACAAACACATGATTAAATTAAATTCATTTTATTTCAGAACCAGTCCATATATGTGAAATTAAAAATATTAGTAACATTAAGAATTAATTAAAAGATTAAAATTAGATAAACATTACAAAATTCATCAATAAAACCATTATAAATTACAATTTTACAATAACAAATAGATTAAAATACACTACATGTTTCATCTTAGTCTAAATTTAGGTTTGGATCCGGAATGCTCAACATGCAGCCTGGTCCAGTACCGCATTATTGGCCAATGCAGATCCAGATCCATCCTCCATGCGAACAGCTGAAGGTAACTGTAGCTGTTGGAACTACCTCGTATGCGGCACATCAGGGATACAACTCTCTTGCGAATAATCGCCGCATATCCATCTATATTTGCACTCGCAAACATACCTGACGCGGTACAGTAGCGAGGCAGCTTCATCAGTGCCCTGGAGGCATTAATGCTATTCAGCCGCATCTTGTAAATTATAGCTGTCGAAAAAATAACGACCCGGGTAAAATGAGTATCGAACCACGAGTGAATGCACTGGAACGTTATAGATCAGTCTCTCAAAAGAGACCCTGACTTTCTAGTTTGTTTCAGCATTTCTTCTCAAGGATCAGTTAACTAGAAAATGCCGGCGCCATCTAATTTTGAAATATGACCAAATAATTTACGTGTAAAAGTGTCTTAAAAGCTCTACTTATATTGAAATGATGTTATCTCATTAGGCGATTGCGACAATGCGAGCACCACAGTTACATAACATTAGAATTAGGGCACCCAAACTAGAAACAAAACTGACTTATCACACAGACACAACACACACACACACCCCACATACACATATTTACACCCACATAAAATATCCGCATCTCCGCACAATAAGACAGCTCCTTTGACTAAATGAACCATCCTTTGAGTATAGCTGCACTGTGCAGCAGTATTCAGTTCGCTAGTTAAGCTGAACACAAATACTTGAGTGTGTCGGCTTAAATACCAGATATGTGTAGCTTGGGAGGCGGGCTGAGTGATGAGCGGGGAGCGTGCGAACTAGGGTAAGGTATACAATACTTTCTTGCCAATTACCTAGTTTGATTTAGATGAGAGGGAAAATTGTGATGCATAGTGCAACCACAAATTTTGCTAAGCTTAAGGTCATATTTTATATGTTTACATTATTATGTTTAAAGGTTAAATATGGAGTATCTACTTATGAGGCAAGTTGGTTTTGACATACTCGTAATAGGTAATTACTGTTAAGCAATACAATGGATTGCTAAATTCTGTGTTGATTGATTGTGTCTTTTTCTCGCGGTTCACTGGTCTTTATAATCTATAAGACTTCTAAATAATTATGTTCATTAAATACAATGTCTTTCCCTTAAAGCATATAAGTGGATTATTTTTTTATTTTGTGTTTGTCCTTCTAGTTAAGTGTTTATTCGTGACCTTTAACAAAAAGTTCATAACTTATCCCCTACTAAGACTGCACTCAGCGCTATGCGCCATACACTCAGATACTTTGGAAATTGAAATAGCCCGCATGTTATAGAAAATACGCCTGAATACTTCACGTTACTAAGTTCAGCTTAAGACGGTATTAACTGTTTGTCATTCTTCATAAACTGAACTATTTTAATACATCGATTTCTGATGCAGCGGGAATTTACTTAAGTAACTTTGTAAATTTATAAGTTTAAGTTAAGCCTGGTGGGTATGGGAGATACAGTGCATGTAATGAGTTCGTAGATGTGTTCAAAGCTCCTTTAAAAAGAAAGGTAGCACAAAAGCCTCTGATAGTCCCTCGAAATCGACTAAAACTTTGCGACACGAACTGCTACAGTATGGCGGTTAAGCTATACAACAAGCTACCGGAAAAAATGACAAAACTAAATGAATTAGAATTCAGTAGAGCCTTATTTAATTGGCTGTGCGACAGATGTTTTTATTCCATAGATGACTTTGTGAATTTGAAATCCTTTTGACATATTTTTTTATTTTTTATTATTGTTAATGTTACTTTTCTTGTTTGTGTTAATAATGTAAGAAGACTAAAAAAATATTTAATTGTATACTGTATAATTGACATAGTGATTATTTTATTATTTTTTATTTTATATTATTGTTAATGTTAATATTATTTTTTGTGTTATTAATGTAGGAAGACAAAAATTTGATATAATAATTTATTTTTTAAAGCTTTGACTATGTCCATTTAAAAATTTGCACGACTAGAAAGTCGAATATAGTGAAACCATTTAATAATTTACCATACACAATGTACCTATATTCTGGCAAATAAAGAATTCATTCATTCATTCATCCTAACTAATATAATAAATGCGAAAGTGTTGTTTGTTACGCTTCCGCACTTGAACGGATTTGGATGAAATTTGACACATTAAAGAAGGAAAGAAAGAAAAATAAGTTTATTTCTCACAGAAACACGTGTGGTAAAAAAAAAGATAATAAACTCGAGTCGAATAAGACAATAAAACACAATAGATTTAAATACAATAACGAGCACAAAACAGAAATAGTAAACAATGATCCGGAGAAAGGCACATACGCTACTTTTCATCTTGGATTGCAGACGAAGTAAGGCAACAACTAATACTTTATTAATATTATAAATGCGAAAGTAACTCTTTCTGTCTGTTACCTTTACACACTTAATGCTTGAATAAATTTCGATGAAATTTGGCACACAGGTTCACCATGACCTAGCTAAGAGTTCCCGTGGAGTAATTTCCGACCTCCACGCGGGCGAAGCCAACAAAAGCTAGTAGTTTATAAGATATTCAATATCGCAAATAGGTACTTGTTGTGCTTTTAGGCACATTATTGTCGATTTATAATGTGCTTTATGTATGTGAGAAAAATGAAAGATAGCCGTACTTTACGATGACCAGTATGATATTTTTCCATCAATTATAATAATAATTTAAAAAATCAAAAACCCGACTGCTAAATCACATTACTGAAAAGAGATAAACGAGTTTGTTTTGTTTTTTTGTAATGTATTTATTTTTATTTCTATTTCAAGCTAAAAAACCACCATTATGCTTCAAACACATCCTACCAGACCTACATCTACAGACACTCGGGGTTTTAAGAAGAATATAACGATACCTTAACTGTCGAAATCCATCCAGCCGTTTGAAAGATAGGAGGTAATAAAGAAATTTATAAATATACATACGTGCAAGATACGCGCGAAAAACATAACTAATCCTTCTTTGGCAGTCCGGTAAAAAACAAATGCAGTATGAAACTGCCATGTGATCCCAAAACTATACAGTATCGTACTCATGGCCGTGTTTCCGGGGGGTTTTTGAACTACTACTAGGGTTGAAAAGCCTCAAATTATGCCTTAATTAATTTATGTACATAAAAACAGAATACAAGAATAAATGATAATTTATCTGAAATAAATGATTAATCTTTACTCGCAAATCCTTCGTTAACCTCAGGGCACGTCTTCCTTAGCATTACCGTGCCACTTGGTCTACTCCCTGATGTGTAATGGCCTCTGCAGCCCCATGCAACATGAGGCTCCAGGGGCTAGTGCAAATCTTGGGGTTCAGTCGATTTATCGAGTCTAGTGAAACCACACTGGGATCGGTGCATTTCATTCATTCATGTAATGAAACTGACTATTTTCCCTCACACCATAATGGCACTATCCACACACTGACCAACTTATCCTAACCAGGCTAATATATGCATGTGTACAATCAAGCTGTTTGTCCGTAAGTCATCATCAAATATCCAATCAGTTTATATATGACACACCCCATTCAAATACTCATCTTATCACCTTGGTCTAAGGCTGAGATTCAAATGACAGCGAGAAAATGCCTCGGTAAGTGCTAACAAGGCTTAGTATTCGATCGTATTGAGACGTTTAGGTTTGCAATGGATACGGGCTGCATTTAGCACTCCTTGAAGGATTAAGTGTACTGTATTGTGTTGTGTTGGTATTGTGCGATAATTGTATAGGGCAAGTGTGGGAGTAATAATTGTTGCTTTGGGATTCAAACAAGACATGTTAGATGGGTTGGGAACTGTAAAAGATCTATTTTAGTAGAATTATTCCGATTTTGACAGCCGTTTTGATCAAACATGAAAGAAAATGCAGTTTTAAAGCATGGCTATGCACTTGCTACGGCGTAGCACTGACACTGCTACGTTTGCTAGGCGTAGCAAATTACGAATCTGCTACGAAACGGTGCTTGATAAAAATTGTGTAGAACTAAACGTAATTTTTATCAATCAACGTATTGTGATAACGTTTATTTCAAACATTGTTTATACTAAAGCTTAATTCTATGAATAAAACTTTACACTTAGAAACAAAATAAAATTTTATAGTAATCAAGCTGAACTAAACACGTTTTACAATTTGTCAAAAAAATTAAAACATTAATTATTTTTGGAACGGACCAATACTGTCAATAATTTCTTCTTCTATTTTACCTACAAAATCTCAACCTACATATTACATTGTAATATAGTATAGGTAAACATAAACAAATCTAAACTCTCCATTATCCCGACCTCCAACAGTGACGTAAGCAGCATACCTTTACTTTACATACCAGTACCTACACATACCTTTATGCAGTAAGTACCTAGTTTGCGGTCGGTTTGACCACACCTGGTTTGCGGTATGTCACGGGCGGGTGAACTTACCGAGTGCCCGTCTCTTTCTAATTCGTTGTGAGGAAACGAGAGGCATGCGGTTCTTTTGAATCTGATTTTAGTTGGATTGAAGAATGTGCATGTATGTATGTTTTTGTTGAAGATGGAACTTAGCTTGTGGACTAAAATAAAAGATGCCTGAACTGTGTGGAAAGTTTATTTATTATTTATGGTAACCTATTGCGGTAATGTACTTCTCTAAAACTCTTACCTTAAGTTATTCTTCTTATATTTTAAAGGTTTACCTACAAGGTGTTACAAAAATTTTGAACAACTTTAGGACCAACACTAAAATCACAAAAAAATTGCTGTTCGAATTTGTAAATTTGCATTTACAAATTCATTTATTTTTTTTCATATTCTGCTTGTAATGTTCCCACTGCTGGGACACAGGCCTCCTCTCCGTGAGATGGAGCGGGCTGTAATTCAAAATTCAAAAGTCATTTATTCAAACTAGGCTGAGAATCAGCACTTTTCGAACGTCAAAATTACATAAGACAGTCCCCCAAAACGCCCACACTTCAATCCACCACGCGGATCCAGTGCGGGTTGATAGATGTCACATGTCTTCGAATTTTTGGATCTAGGACATGCCGGTTTCCTCACGATATTTTGCTTCTCCGTTTTGAGAGCATTGGTAAAAAGCCTGTCAGGGTTTGATCCTGCGACCTACAACTCGTATAAGTCTTGGCCGTTTCCACTGGGCCACTGCTCCAGATCAGTCATAATAGTTTTAAATCACGGGTTTTTCAGTCCGGATAAAAAGAATTTAAACACTTAAAAATATCCTTTCCTTTTACCTAAACGATTCTTAAATACCGAAAGAACTATTACCGACCGATATTATTCTGAAAAAAAAATCGCACCCCTTTTAAGTGTTAGGAGAAGGGGTGAAAACGACCCCCTACCCTTTTACAGCCATCCCCTAAAATCCGGATTGGTTTAAATTATTCAAAACTACCGTCCTTTCAAAGAGTTAGTCGAAAGAAATTCTGGGAACTAATGAAAACAATGTTAAAGATTTCATAATATAAAACGGTTTCCTTTTAAAGCTGTTTTGGATTATTGAATAAAAAATGTCTTGGGATAATGTTATTAAAATGAACTTTGAATGGCTCGGAATCATTTAAATTTAATTTAAGTTAATTATGTTTGCCCTTTCTATTTTTTGGTATTCCTAATTCCGATGAGGGTCTTAAAATTATCTGAGATTTTAGGATGGAAAGTTATGTAGGAATAGGAAGGTCAAATCTTCTTGCATACTCTTCTTCTTCTTCTTTTCGTGTGGTTAGTGACCTGCAGTGCTATTCTGTAACGATCTCACCGGGAAAACTTAAGTGAAGTGAGCGTGGAGTGAGCTGTCATTTCACAGGGATTGACACTATTGACAGCTCACTTCACCCAAGTTTTGACGGTGAGATGTTTACAGAATAGCATGGCTGGTGTCAGAGTTTTAAAGCCGCCCATGAGCCTCTGACTTGGCTTCATATGCCGTCGAGCTATTAGGCATGCCGGTTTCCTCACGACCTTGTCCTTCACCGTTTTTGAAGCAAGTGATAAATTATATTATACGCACATGAATCCGAAAATTAAGAGGTGCGTGGCTTGGGTTCGAACTCGAGACCTATGATTTGGCAGTCCGACGGTCACACCACTAGGCAAGGGTAGGGACCCTTGCATACTAAGATAATAAGAATATTTAATCCATTTACAACAATATTGGACCAATATTGTTGTAAATGGATTAAATATTCTACCAATATTATTGGTATACAATAAAAGCTAGTAATGAGTTAATTCCAAATACAAACTAAAAAGCTCGAAATAAAGCAAAGTATTTAAAAAACCCGACTGCAAGAATACACTGAATAGAGAAAACAAGCATTATAACTTAATGAACTTTGTTTTTTGTAAGATATCGCAGGCGAACAAAAGTTACACCATATTTCAGGGTTTGCTTTTCTCTATTCAGTTATATGCACATAAGCACTACTTGCAACTGGTGAACAGCGGTTACCGTAGCCCAGTGATAATGGACCAGACTTACGTGTCTTAGATTTGAGGCAGTTCACTTTGTGTAAATTATTTCATTAGCACTGCTCTTAAAACAGTGAAAGAGAAAAAAAACATCGTGAGAAAACTGGATCCTAAAGCTTTGTGCAGACTAGCGCGACGCGACAGCGCGACGCGACACCGGTTATTGTTATACCGTCAAGTTTTCTTAGAAATTGTATTGTTCGAGTCGCGTCGCGCCGTCGCGTCGCGCTGGTGTGTACGAGCCTTAAGACCAACAAATTGGCATTCACCAACCGGCTCTGGGCCTGCGTGGTGGATTACGGCCCACTCACTCTCACCGAGTGAAGGCTCATGTTCCAACAATGGGAACGTAGTAGGCTGATTATACTTTATGCACAGAATACCCCAGAAGGTGTACTCTGCATTTTAGGTATAAATCTAAAAGTACGCGGTGAGCTCGTCTTGTCGGGCCAGTTGTGAGCGTGACGTAGTGAGAAGAAATAAGAGTTACGCGATAGAAAGAGAGGCAACTTCTAGGTAGACGCTGTGAGACCTGAATTGCACTTTATTGTGTCGTAGCAAGAGTCGATTTTTATTTAAATGATTTTGTGGATTGAACCATCTGTGCTAATCTGTACTTTATGCTCATGCTACCTAGTACGTTAGCCATTACAAATCTTTCCCACGCATAAAATACGGGAAAATTAAATTACAACCTAGAAATGTATCAAATATTCAGCACATTGTACATTTAACGTTTTCACAGCCAATTATCCATTGCTGCGTTACAACGTAAAGTTTAACGCTTCATTTAACATCACTGGCGATGGACTGCGAAATAATTTATTACATCGAAAAACGAAAATGTTGTTGTTTTTCATAGCACATTATCGAAATTTATTGTTGTTAAAATGTATGCTTCGTTTGCGAATAATTTATGTTGTTTAGCGGGGTAGGCAGGACTTGTAGTAGTTGAGGGTGAATTGAAGGATTACTGTTTATTTTGCGGGTAGTAAAGCTGTTTTTTTCTTAAAGTGCCTATTTGTTCTTTGTTAGTTTCACTTGTAGTACTCGTAAAGCTGAATTCTTGCGAGCGAATTTTGGCAGTCTTCTGCGACACTTTTTAGCAGAATACTAAGAAATTCATAACTTATTAAGCACAAAACATTTTTTTTCCCGACTTTTCTGCTGTCAATAGTTTCCATGTTAACGACTATATTTATTGACCGAGCGAGCGAAGCGTGCGAAGCATCTCAGTTTCAAGTCTGGCAAAATTTGCTTTCGTGTGTCAGTTTGTTGGTACTCTTCTACAGGTCGTATTTTACAACCGATCTGGATGAAACTTGGTATAAAAGTTTTACGACTTGATAGATATTTTTTGTCGTCAGTTTTTTTTTATTAGAGGAGTACTTCCTCCAAAAAAGGGCAAAAAGGGGGCTACTGGACATCTCCGCCTTATTAGATCCCAATTCAATGGTTCTATTTTATTTGAAAGGTAGTAATTTTAAGTTGGTCTCAGAAGATCTGATGAGGATCTTCGGCGTGATGAGTGAGAATTATGAAAATAATTTCGAGACTTTAAGATCAATAAAGAAATTAATATTAGTTTTACAATAAGTTCAGTAGATGGTGCTACTGTGTACCGCAAAAAACATGGTAAATATCCCGTTACTAACGTAATTTTAGTGGTTTAAAAAAGTATGTGCCCGCGAGGTCTGCTGTTCGTAGAGCTGTTAGTTTATAAGAAGGATATCGCTTGCCGATAATTACCGAATTTTAATTAACATCACATCAAGCATATTAAGCTGAAACTTTGTATCCTCGTTTCGTTGAAACATTGACATGCTAAACATTAACGTTCTTTCGTACTACGGCGGGACCTACATCGCCACATGCGAAATACGCATCAAAGACCTGACGTCACACGAACATCCTGACGTCACACAAATCCTGCATTGCGCAATTAGAGTTTACCGCGCGAACAGCATATATATAACTTCCCCGACATCAATCGTTGGGCAGTTCCCCGCCAGACACGACACCCGTCTGGTCGGAGGATTCTCCCTTTTCTATAAGGGATGAGTGAAATTTACACCCTATTCCTCATGCCTCTATAGTATTATACCTATTATGTATGTTGGTATTTCGCAAGGAGCACGGAGACGCCTCGGTGGCTACTGCTAGCGCCGGTATTCTCAACGCTTTCCATACAAACGAAGCGTGTCACTGTTTACTTGCACGTACATGTAGGAACTGACGGCTTTGAAGGCGGTCGGTGACAGAAAATTTGCGCTCAACGTATTTTTTGCACCACGATTTTATAAGTACGGCCATCTCTAGACGCTGCCGGTGATTTCATGCTCTGCAATATTTCCCAACCGAAATTTCTCACAAGCCTAACTAATATTACAAATGCGTAAGTGACTCTGTTTATTTCTTTGTTTGTTTGTTACGCTTTCACGCTAAAACGGCTGAACGGATTTGGATGTTATTTAGCACATGGGTAGACCATAACCTAGAAAAGGACATAAGATACCTTTTATTCCGATATTCCCACGGGATTGAGACTTATACGGGTAAAACCGCGGGGCGCAGCTAGTATATTATTAATGCGAAAACTATTTTGTTTATTAAGCTATTGCATAGCTTTTATCGGAGACTCTGAGCGCGGCGACCGAATGTAGAAATTCCGTAACGAAAAAAAAACCTGACGCGAAAGTTTGTGAGGATGGATGGATGGATGTTTGTTACTCTTTCACGCAAAAACTACCAAACGGATTTTAATGAAACTTTACAGTAATGTGGCTTATATATCAGAATAACACATAGGCTACAATTTATAAAGATTTTATGTGATTTAGCCATAATATAACGATAAGTATCCAGTAAGTCGGAAAAAATCCTGCCCTCTGAGATCTATCTTTGCGTGCGCTGCCTAAACCGCTGGAGTTACATGAAAAGAATGTATTGTGGGGTTGTTTGTCTTAAAGAGTTCTAAATAAAAGTTCGCGACAGCATATATCTACCTTTTATGTGGAAGCCATTATAGCCAAAATAGTGAGCTATAAATACATTTAAATTGAATACTTTTTTTAAGTTGCATATTTTAGAGTATTTAGTTAATTCGTATCAAAATAAATACATTCATCGCTTTCGGTATTTAATGTAGATAAAATTTGTCTTTTACACTAAGTAATTTGGACTAATATTTTAAAAGTTAGAACGATAAGAATGACCTGCGATGAGTCGACGGCGGGCGCGCAGAACGAGGGTGGAGGGGCGGGATAGGCAATGACGCGCGATCGCCGAGTGCGCGACCCGAACGCGGGCAGACGCGTGAGGGCAGACGTCATTGACGGTTGTGTAAATTCTGCGATTTAGGGGGGGGTATAGGGGTATTTTAAAAAAAAAAATATTTTAAATCAACAATATTATCTTCTTATTTTTGAATATATGCTATGCAATAGCTTTACCGCGGCAGTCCTCGAGTGCCACACGTATTTTTTTCTTACGCTTTCACGCTTAAACGGCTGAACGGGTTTGGATTAAATTTGGCACTTGAGTAGACCATGATTTGGGTTAGGCTATAGGGTACTTTTTATCCCGATATTCTTACGGAATCGAGACTTATGCGGGTGAAACCGCGGGGCGCATTAAGTAACAGCTTATTATTTTCCGAGTGACTAATAACTTAAAAGTCGACTAAATGTTTGCAACAAATAAAATAACTGGCCAGCGATTAAATATTTTCGCGACTATTATATTACGTAAGGTTCAAAATTAAAGGTGTTATAAAAACTAAAAACTAGCAGCTGCGTTTAGGTAGCAAATAAACTATACCAGTCAAATAAAATATTAGGCGAGGAGCTATAAATAATGACTTGGCGACTAATAATGTTAGTAGGGTGGCAAAGATAATATATTACCAGTCTAGTTAGAGTAGGTTATTTTTTTTTTTTTATGATTAGGTTAGGTTAGGTTAAAACTGTGACTACCTACGACCAGAAACGACTAGATTATATAGAAAATCTAAACCTGCCCTAATAATACACTAATAATATATTATTTATGAATGCCCATTTTCTATTTTATTTTCGCCATTAAGTTTCCGCTTAGATATTAATTCTGTTCCCAAAAGAAAAACTTGATGCTAGTTTAAATTAAAACGGAGCTTATTACTGATATATTAATATGCTACCTATTACTTATTACGATACTCCTTATTAGCTGCCAACCCATTATATATGGTACCCACTCTATTTTTTTTTTAAACCTATATTCATTTTACTTAGTTGCCGCATTAAATACATGCCTTAAGTAACTAATACATTTCTGACATCATCATCTCCTACCCTTAACCCAATTTATTTGGGGTCAGAGGAACCTCTCTTTACCTTCCATACTTCTCTTTTACTCGTCATCTCGGTAGTCACCCCCTTTCTAGCCATATCATCTTCCACACAGTCCATCCATCGTTTCTTTGGTCTCCCCCTACTCTAAGTCAAAGTCAAAGTCAAATCATTTATTTCAAATAGGCCCCTGTAAGGCACTTTTGAACGTCAAAGTTTACAAAAAAATTGAATTGATTCTAGTCGCCCCTTCCAAAAGGTAGTTTTCGTATGGAGAAGAATGGGCAAGAAACTCCACCGTTACTCTTTTAAAATGTGTTACAATATTTTGCATATGCACGTACATTAGTTACATAATTATATGTGAAGACGATGCAACTAAAAAAAAAAAAAAATACGTTACCACAATAGGTAAAAAGAAGAATTCATAAAAATGAAGCAACGAAAGATAAATTAATTACTTATGTGATAGATGCATGGTTCTCACATATTTACAAACATTGTAAAAGTAGACGGTTTTCTTAAAATTTTACAATAAGTCAGTGTGTGAGGAAGTAATCACAGAATGTAAAATCAATGTCATATACTAAAAATAATAATTCATACAACTTAAATTAGCAACCAGTTTGATTTTGTCTAGATTCTAGATTATCCTATGGAGCAGGACCAGCATGTTTCCAAGCATTCTTATCTTGGATATAATCCTCTAATTTGTAATATGCTTGTTTACAAAGTGTACTTTTAATATGAGTTTTAAATTTTCTTTCATTTAATTGTAATATATCACAAGGTATTTTATTGTAACATTTAACACAGTACCCCATAAAAGATGAAGATACTTTAGATAATCTGAAAAATGGTTGATCTATTTTATCTTTATTTCTAGTATTAAAATTATGTCTATCGCTTATTTTATTAAAAATATGTAGATTTTTTCTTACATACATAATATTTTCATAAATGAATTGGCAAGGTACTGTCATAATATTAATCCTTTTAAATAGTTCCCTGAGAGATTCGCGACGATGTAGATTATAAATGGCTCTGACAGCTCTCTTTTGTAAAATAAATATAGATTCAATGTCAGCAGCCCGACCCCACAGTAAAATGCCATACGACATGATACTGTGGAAGTAGCTAAAATAGACCAAACGCGCGGTTTCTACATCTGTTAACTGTCTTATCTTTCTAACAGCAAAAGCGGCAGAGCTTAACCGCCCCGCAAGAGATGTTATATGAGGTCCCCATTGTAATTTCTCGTCTAGCGTGATTCCTAGGAAAACTGTTTGATTAATATATTCTAGCTTTTCTCCATTCAATAAGATGTCACATTCGCTACTTCTAACATTAGGTAATTTAAATCTAATGCATTTGTTTTTTTTTTTATTTAGTACCAAATTATTTACCGTAAACCAATCTTGGACCTGAAGAATAGAGGTATTCACGTCGTCAAGATTTTGTGACCGTCGGTTGATTTTAAAGATCAATGATGTGTCATCTGCAAATAACACCATCTTCGGTTGATTTTGGAGTAATTGGGGTAAATCATTAATGTAAACTAAAAAGAGGAATGGACCCAATATCGAACCTTGAGGAACGCCCATTGCCATTTCAGACCCCAATGAGTTTACGCCGTTTACTTGAACTTTAACCTTTCTATCTTTCAGGTATGATCTTAGTAAATCAAGAGCTGTATTCCTAATCCCATAGTGCTCCAGTTTCAGCAGAAGTGTCTCATGGTCTACGCAATCGAACGCCTTCGAGAGGTCGCAAAAGATTCCAATGGCATCTTGTGCTTCTTCCCAGGCATTAAAAATGTTCTTTATTAGGGTGACACCAGCGTCAGTGGTACAACGCCATTTGGTGAAACCGTACTGTTGTTCATGAAAGATGGAATTTTTATTAAAGTGACGTAACATTTGATTGAGCATCAACTTTTCAAACACCTTACTGAGAACTGGTAGAATTGACACAGGCCTATAATTGTTGGGTTCTTTACTATCACCGGATTTGAACAATGGAACTAGCTTACTGTGTTTCATGAGATCCGGAAAGACTCCTTGGTCTACACTGGTGTTAAATATGAAAGCTAAATCTCTCTTATTCATACTCAAAACTTTCCTCCCGACATTTTCCTCATTCCTTCATCTACTACATTTCTAACATACTGAGCAAATAGAAATACGTAGTGTAGCTGTAAATTCATGTAAAGCGAAAACAAGGCGGTTATATAAACGGCATCACAATAGTATAGGAGTCAGACTCGAGTTTTTCAGGCGTCGTCGACGTAACCCGGCGGTCTTATTGCATTCCACGAACGCCGACCCAGTGGCGAGAGTGTGGCTCCTATACTGGCGGGTGGGGTGGTTAAAGAAAACGAATCTTTATTTTGATTTTTTTATTTTTTAATAGTGTCTTATATTATCCACTTGCAGATTTTTTTTTTTTAATTCATTTCATTATTTTCTGTAATTATCTTTCATAATGTGTTGTTGTCTGACATGCAAAATAAATACTAAATTGCGAAAGTAACTCTGTCTGCCTGTCTGTCTGTTATCTATTTATGTCTGTCTGTGATAAAACTTGACACAGTTAGATCATGACTCGGGTTAAGACATTATAATTACTATCCCGGTGGCACGTTCCTTCCGATAATTCCCGCCCTCTGAGCGGGCGAAACCGCAAGCAAGAGCTAGTCTTCAATCTAAAATCAATAATAAAAATATAATAAAATATATAAAAATCAAATCAATATAAAATATGGCCTTTAATTCGCAATATTAATGGGATCGTTTTATTCTTGTTGCTTTAAAACAATCCTAGCTAATATTATAAATGCGAAAGTGTTTGTTTGTTACGCTTTCACGCTATAACGGCTGAACGGATTTGGATGAAATTTGGCACGTGGGTAGAGGTAGGTAGACCATGACCTGGATTAGGAAATAGGATACTTTTTATCGCGATATTCCCACGGGACTTATGCGTGTGAAACCGCGGGGCGCAGTTACTTAACTTATACATCGTACAAAAAGTAATTGAACGCACTTTCCGTTTCCGTAAAGCGAAAATGGAAAAAAGAAATCTGAGGAAAACTTCTTCAAAGTTTTTTTTAATTCATTCTTTTTTATATTTTACGCTTATTATATTATATATTACGCTTCCGGACAATTTTACCAAGAAATCTCTAAAAGGAACCCACAATACTTTAACAACGATGTTTTTAAGTTTTATCGTGAATTTTTACATACAGATTTCTAAGGGATCACCATTGAGTAACCACATTGCACACATACGGACTATAAAGCCTGATGTGAGCAGTGTGGCTAAAATACTCAGGGATTTACTAACGACGGATATGATATTAACGTCAAAAAATTTATGATAACTTCAAGCAACATTATACTGTAAGTAATATACTATCGCTAAACTAATATTATAATATAAAGAGAAAAGATTTGATTTTTTGTATGTTTGTTTGTTACGCTTTCATGCTAAAACGGCTAAACGGATTTGGATGAATTTTGGCACATTGGTAGATCATGACTTAGGTTAGGACATAGGATATGTTTTATTCCGATATTCCTACAGGATCGAGACTTATGTGGGTGAAACCGGAGGGCCTAGCTAGTTATTTTAATTTTATTTTATACTTTATAAAAAAAAATTGTTTGTTTTGTTTGTAATGTATAAACTCAAAAAATACTTAGCAGATTTTAAAAATTATTTCACTTTTAGAAAGCTACATTATCAGCAAGTAACATGGGCTGTATTTTATCGACTTCCACGCGAGTGAAGTTGCGGGCAGAAGCAAGTTTACTATAAAAGTAAAGGAATCCAAAAAATCGCTATTTTCATAGCCCCACATCGTCTGTTACATACATATAGCACGTATGTATTATGTGGGAGGCTGACAGTTTTAATTTACGCGTGCGTACTCTATTATATGTTGCGAACTAATTGTTATGTTACTTTTGGGATACACACTGATAGGGAATTATTATTATATTAATACGTGAAGCAAAAACTTTGTACCCCTTTTTACAAAAATGTCGCGGACGGAGGAGTATGAAATTTGGCACAGTTAAAGTTTATATGGAGAAGGAGTGCAGAAGGCCAATATTTAATATAATATAATTACATTAGAAATAAAATAAATAAGAAATAAAATAATTAGAAATAAAAAACACTACCATGCGTTTGACACGAGATGGCTACCTTAGAATTATGATATTTAAATGAATTATGGTCGAATTTCGACCTCTGGGCGACCAAGTAAATTAAAATACGCATTAATATGATACAGTAATTATTATTAAAACTTCTTTTAATAAAATTAATTTGGCGGTAGTTTTATGTTTCAACCCGGAGCAATGCTGTTGGTGGTAGAAATTGGTAGTATAGTTAAGTATATGATTTACAAACTAAGAGTATTATGTACATGTTATTCAATATAATTATCATACTTAATTCTACTTCTTACTCGTTGCTCTAGTGGTCGCAAACGCTACTGCTGACCATGAGGGCCAGGATTCGATTCCCGAGTCGGGTAATGTGTTATTGGGTTTTTCCATCTGGAATTTCTCAGTCGCAGCTCCGAGCCTGGATTAGTGCCCGGTTGGTGGCAATAGGCTCGCCCCCAATTATATGGGATTTAAACATAACTGGCGAAATGTATGTGTTCTTTAGGTACACCACTACCTATCCCCTTCGGGGAATGAAGATTTGTTACTTACTTGAGCAGTGATAGCCTATCGGTGTGACAATCGGACTGCCAAGTCATAGATCTCAAGTTCAATTGTATAATTATCACTTACTTCAAAAACGCTAAAGGAAAACATCGTGAGGAAACCGGCATGTGAGAGAAATATTTGTTGACGGCATGTGAACCCGTATATTTAAAAACTCTGACACCAGGATCGTCACTAGGTACGCGAAAGCAAGAAGCCTTACTTATTTTATTACTAACATAATAATCATTCTATAATATTTCAGCCGAAAGACGTCCACCGCTGGACATAGGCCTCCCCCAAGTATTGCAACAACGCCCGGTCATTCCTATGACCTACACCACCTAACATAGTACTGTTGAGGCTTAAAGCTTTACAGCTTTCCTATGCAACCTCCACGAGTATAATGCAATGCCGCCCATGGGCAAGCCTCCATTTTTATTTCATAGTGGTCAAATTTTAATAAATAAAAAGTTAGTTTGTCCGATAAAATAACTCGTAAGCTTTTAGAAATTACAAACGGAATCCAAATCGAGTCAATAACATCGGAAACTTGGCAAACGCTTATCAATAAAAATAAAAAATATTACATGAAAAATATTAAAGATAGACCCCCATTTTCAAAAATATTTCATGAATATTCAAAAAATATGGGCGTTCACATGCCCATGAGCGATATTGTATAAATGGATGAAATATAATAAGAGATAAACACAATTTCATTTTTAAAAGGTGGAGGCACCGTTTTCACGTAAATCGTGAAAAGTAATTACCTACTTCATGATTGCACATACACACCTCTACAGCCTACCAGCAAGATGTATAATATGAAAAATAACAAGAAGAATTCTTCGCTTCAAAATTATACAATGTGGCTGCTACCAGTAGGATACGTCGCGATAATTCAGAGGCAAAGCGTGCGTTGTTTAATTATTAGAACGTGACTTGCGCGGAACTAAGAGCTACCGTAATCTTACCTTAGGCGGGTGCTACACCGTGAGGGAAAGTATTCTTTATGTTTTAAGAGAATTTTTGGGTTGTTGAAAATATTGTTCGAAACAAAAATCATCAAAATACGAAGGATTTTGAAGGAAATTGCTAATCCATTGCAAAGTTCGTCTGCTTGACGACGTACCTAAATGACTCAATAAATGCTGTAGAATTAAACAAATGAAAGGCATTGCCATTTTACCTAAGTGTGTTACGCAATTACCCCACTGTTTTAAAATGGAGGAGTATCGGTTAGATTCTGGTCATTCTCACCGCGACTCAATTAAAGCCTTCATTCGGAAGTAACATTAAGCAATGTAAAAATGGTTAATTTATGTAATCAACTATCAAATGTAATCGTACCTACATAAACAAAATATTGTAACACTTTTTAAAAGAGTAACGGTGGAGTTTCTTGCCCATTCTTCTCCATACGAAAACCACCTTTTGGAAGGGGCGACTAGAATCAATTAAATTTTTTGTAAACTTTGACGTTAAAAGTGCCTTACAAGGCCTATTTGAAATAAATGATTTGACTTTGACTTTGAACTCTTGTAACTTAAAAGTCTTTCAGTGTATGTAGGTTAACTACATATGTTTCACACTTGACATAGAAGGCTAGAAATATTTTTTAAATGATAGGTGTCAAGTTTTCACGAATCCCTTAATCAATTCTTAAAAGGCGCCGTCATTTTTAGTCCCTTACAATTTGGTGTTTGTTAGTGGACTCCACCAACTTGCATTTATTACTATAGTTTCTTTGACCATTCTTCTCCATACGAACCACCTTTTGGAAGGGGCAACTAGAATCAATTGTGTTTTCTTGTAAATTTTGACATTTAAAAGTACCCTTTATGTGCCAAATTGAAATAAATGATTTGACTTTGAATGAGCTATTTTGCAGCTGGCAATAATTACTGATCTGCATACTAGTAACATTTATTTTGTTCTTTTAAAGGTACCCAAACGGCTCGCAATAGAAACTTAAAGAAATTCAGCATAGTGACAATCGTTGCCGTTTTTGGGGAGTTAAAGCCAGCTCTGGCCTTTGATAGCCTGGTAGATACGTGTGAGATAACTCAAAAGCAAATCCAGCGTTGTTTAATTGCCGAGACGTGACTCCGCGGAACTAAGGGCGGCTTTAAGCTATCCTCGGAATTATGTCACACCGAAGTCATGGAGATTTTAAAGAATTATTGTATATTGTAACATTTTCATATTTTCATAACTATTTATAACAACTTTTCATAATTTTTTGGAAATGTAAAACAGAGGATTATTAATAAATGGCTCTTTAACACTTACTGCGTCATCAACATCTGTCTAGCCTTATCCCAACTATTTTGTGTTTGGCTTACAGTCTAACCAGATACAATATCTTTATTAATATGAAGCGTCTGTGAGTAAGATTACTATGCAAATATTTTTGTATATACGTTTAGTGGGAAATTGAAGCATAATCCTTAATACATTAAGGATAAAAATACAGTTTTTATACGGAAAAGGAAATATGCCAGGTCCGACAGACCAAGTGCTGAGATCAGCTCTCTTTTATATATATTTCATTCAGTTAGCATCGTCAGCATTCTCACCCATGACGTCACTATGCTTTAGTTCATTCATTCTTTGTCGTTCATTCTCTGCTTGTTATTTATTGCTCAATATGTTTATTGTTCTTTTGTTTGGCGGCATGAGCTTTTTTACGAGATGAATAGAATTCCCGAAATGGAACGACGCGTGTTCGGAGAAAATAGGTATTTAAAAGTAGCTTTTATATGGGAGTAAGTTGCAGGTTCAAACGTGGAATTATTGCATCACAACTGCTCTCAAAACGGTGAATGAGAACATCGCCAGGAAACCAGCATGACCTAGAACCAAAAAATCGAAGACATGTGTTATCCACCAACCCTACACTGGGCTCGCCTGGTAGATTACGGCCTACTCCCTTTGAAAGGGAGAACGCGTGTGCCCCAGCAGTGGGAACATTATAGACTAAATTATACTTATCCATGAAAACCCCTTACTAAAACGGGGTGAAGAAAACCTACTTTAATGTTCTAAAATGAGTTCGCAAGCATGGTAATTTATGTTTATTCTGAATCTGTATCAGAAGAGGCATTACCCCGTCCATGAAATTCCATACCTTTCAAATATCTTACTGCAAGTTTGACTTAGGATTTGTAATACCATTGATCTTGTTCAGATGAAGCCTTTGGGGCGCGAATTGAAATTAATATTGCATTGCCGTCGCTGGATACCCCCTTTGGGTACCTACCTACTCAATTTACTAGAAATCAGATAGTGTTGAACTATAACTTAATGTAAGGTAGTCGAAAGGTTAATATATATATTTGATTGCACTTGTTAAAATGTATCGTTCCGATTCAACAAAATTAAAACGTATTTAAGTAGGCGAAAGAACAGCCTCAATGCTGATTACAATGCAGACCCTAATCGAAGATACCACACATACACATCCCATGCATTATCTTAAAAAGAAAAAAACAGTTAACAAAACTGATATTGGAGAAATGTTAGTATACATTAAAAGCTTTTTTGAATGACAAATCTTTTAAATAAATTTTGCTGTTTGTGGGTTATTTGTAATTAATTTGCTGTCTTAAGTAAATGTTCAAGTTATTTTTATGCCATTATTATAATACTTTTGATAATTCAATGTAGATTCACTTACCTACTATTTTTACTAAATACCAAATTGTAAAAGAGTGATAGTATGTTATAATAATATTAATTCAAATTCCATTGTTTGAAAATTTTGCATGCCGTAAGGTAAAATGTGTCGGCACTATTTATAAAAATTACATCATAACTGTACACCTACATAAGCAAATAAATATGATTTATGTTTATATTTCTATTTCTACTGACGTGCGGCTCACCGTACATACTCAAAAAATCCGGAGTAAAGCTTCGTGCAGACCAGCGCGACGCGACAGCGCGACGCGACACCGGTTTTTGTTATTCCGTCAAGTTTTCTTAGAAATTGTATTGTCCGTGTCGCGGCGCGGCGTCGCGTCGCGCTGGTCTGTACGAGCTTTTAAGCGACGAGTTGACTAGGCTCTACAATATTATGATTTAATGAATTTACCTAGCGTGAACAAGAAATATGACGTATATATTTTAAAAAAATCGAGCGAACCATCGTATATGATGACATCTGACATCTCAACAGTACTAACCTCTTCGAAAATAGGTTGGTACAAACTCTAGCCCCGCGCGCTCATTGGACAAATCAAATAGCGCGCGCTTCCCCCGCTTCCTGTTACACACTTCCGTTGTTTTTCACGATATCGCTCCAGCAGATTGCAGGAAAGCGAGAGGAAAGATGTTACACGGCTAAAAATCTGATGTGACACACTTTAGATTTTGACGTGACAACGTCTTAAATTAGGTTGCGGCTCGGAGTCACTCATGAAAAAGTGTAACGCCTGCTCACGTCTGTTACGATGAGTCACCGCCGATAAAAAGACGTTGTCACGTAAAATCTTCGCCCGTAAAACCGACTTTACAGGCAACCATTTTTTGTATTAAATATTTATTAAACTCCATCATCTGCCTAGCCTTTTCCCAACTATGTCGGGGTTGGCTACCAGTCTAACCGAATGCAGCTGAGTACCAGTATTTTACATGGAGCGACTGCCTATCTGACTGGGTAACACGATACCCCTTGGTAAGACTGATTGTCAGACTTTCGGGCTTCTGACGACCCTCAGTTCAGGTACGTTTTTATATCTATAGACGATACATCAACTTGACAGGGGACCCTTGCTGTATTTTACATGGAGCGACTGCCTATCTGACTGGGTAACACGATACCCCTTGGTAAGACTGGTTGTCAGACTTTCGGGCTTCTGACGACCCGTAACGACTGTCAAAGATCTACGAGTGATAGCCGGGACCAACGGCTTAACGTGTTTTCCGAGACACGGAGGTCTTGGCATGTAAAGATGGTCACCCATCTACGAACCAACCCCGGCAAGCGTACCTTAACCTGACAGATCGACCCGTGCATCTGTTATTACTTAGCCACAAGCCCCTATCAACCCTAACCCTATTTATTCAACTCCAATATTAACAAAAAGTAGATATCTACAATGTCACAGAAATGGTAGGAAATATACAAAAACTTGACAGCCTTATCGCAAAGGTCTGAAAGATACGCAATAAAGAATTGAGAATTGAGAATTGAGAATTGAGATTGAAATCAGGCACGCGATGCCAACGAGGTGGGCTATAGACGATATTTTATTTATAGCACCATAACTTATGGTGTGCCAATCTCTTGAATCAGCTATAAAAGAAGTAGGAAATATTGCAAATACCTGGTGAATGAAGTCAATTCTGTTTTTCAATGGTTTCGCTGTGTGAAAAGATCTATGTGCCCTGCAATGAAATTGTTACATAATATTGTACGTAAATGTTTTTATCGTGCAATACATTGCAATAAACAATCCGATGACCTAATTAAGATCGAAATTCGCTGCATGCAAAAAGCACCGGACCGGCCGATGTGGCGATGTTCGGAGGTTTAAGTCCACCAGTGGACGTCTTCCAGCTAATGATGACGAAACAATCCGTTTAATCGCGAGAAGTTAGGGAAAAATACCATCGCGATTTTTCATTGTATTAATACAAAAAGAAGAACTCCTATTACATTTACCAGTGGCTATAGACAGTCTCAATTTCCATCCTATCCTATTATATTTACCAGTGTTCATAGACAGTCTCAATTTCCATCCTACTAAACATAACTCAATTGTACGTACACTTACAGATACAGACGCTCCGTACCGAAGGACCAAATTTTTTCTCACCATAATTCTATTATATACCATTCCGAGATTCCGGAGCAGCTCCATGTTACCATACTAACTGGGCCATCCGTGCTCCGCATATTAAGCATATATCAATTGATTTGTAATATGTTTTATTTCTCAAAAACCGATAATTTAATATGTATACGTGACCTTTTTACGCGTTGTTCGCGAATTCCATGGACTGATTTTTTTCCCAATTTGATAGCTGATGTGAATTTTATTTGAAGTGTTTTTCGCAGAGTTCTGTGGCGGTTTTATTGATATTGATGTGAAATTGAGTGGGTATTGTTTACATGGTTACAAATAAGGTTTTCCATTTTGTTGTTATGTTTTCTTGTACTACCTACTTTTCGTATTGAATTTTTTTGTTGGAAATATGTTGTAGGGATACCGCAGAAAACCATGCTGGTTACTTGCTTTTAAATTTGTAAAGCCTATGCTCAGAAAGATGTTGTACCTATAGTCCTTTAAATACCTGAACATTTAAGGCTTGATACTCAGATTACGCTGCTAATTAAATTGGTCAAATGTCTAGTGTCTACAGTGTCGTGTATAAAATTACCTACACCGTCTGGTACCCCGAAACCAATACTTAAGAATGTTTATCAAACACTGTAATAAGATGACTAGATACAAAGTTGAGTCTCACTCAACACAGACAAACATTAGTCTCACATTTCCTCCGCACAGTTGGGCAAACAAAAGACAGCGTTGATGCTCATATTTTTGTAAAAGTTCCGAAGTTCCACCGTCATCTGTTGCTTTGTTGAATTCTGATTGAATAACGAATAAACAAACAAATGTTGCGTTCAGAATACTAATTAGGTTTATTTTACTTTTTGACGAAGAATTTTCGTCTTGTTCTGAATGTTTCTTTGGGCAGATTTTAAGGAGTCAAGAGTAGTTTTTTCGCTAAGAAAGTTATACTGTGATCATAAAATTTCAATTTTACGCGTGGCTTTCTTTTAAGCAATACAGAAAAAATATTTCATACGGGATTTTACGTTCAATTGTTTATTTTTTGGCGAATTTATAGTTTGAACACAAAATAATACGTAATTAAAACTTCCTTAATAATGTCATTGTTGATGTATTAGGTCCCCACCTATGAAATCAGCGTTTTGTATGGAGAATTTTAAAGAAGTTACTTTTTTCATACTAACATTTTCTTCATTTCTATAACAACCATGAACACTAACGTTTTAAAACTTTTATGCACTAATGTTTAAAATCTAAGATAACGTATGTAATATGCCACTTAGATTAAGCGACAAAAATAAGTTTTGGCCAGGTTAAACAAATTGTGGTCATTTCTGCTAACAAAATGAGGAGTAATTTTTAAGGTATTTTTTATGTTTAGAAAACTATAAGTAATAAGGTTTTTTTACAATTGGTAGTTGTCTATGATGGTCATTATTCGATATAATACCAAGCAATTGATGAATATTTTAAATCATAGAGCGACAAGGTTCCCTATTTGTGAGAAAAAAACGACAATTTCATAGGTGGGGACCCAATATTAAGCTACTGATTAACAATTAATTAATTGCAAACCAACCCCTGACTCTAAGCTACAACGAACGGCAAAGGAGCTTTCACCAAAAAACAAACGTAATTTTCACCTCAAAAATAAAATAATAATAAAATGGTGAGCCATATAAAAGTTTCCTTTCAGGTACGTTTTTATATCTATAGACGATACATCAACTTGACAGGGGACCCTTGCTGTCACATTTTGATGTCAAAATGGCTGAAGCGGCGCAAAATGGCGGCACTGTCACTCAAATACGCAGTCTTTTTGTGTTTTATGTCATTTTCTATAATGATATATATCTTTATTTTGCGAATGGAATAACAGACACCTGTTTATTATTTGTTTGGTGAAAATGAATTGTTGGGTATTTCGTAAGCTTGGGATTATTATATAACATTTTCTGAGTTGTTTTTGTGTAAATTAATTCGGATTTTCGTGAGTCGTCTAAACATTGTTCAGCTTGGTGCATTGTGAGGGATTAATTTTGAGACAGTTTTTAGGGTTCCGTAGTAAATAAGGAACCCTTATAGTTTCGCCATGTCCGTCTGTCTGTATGTCCGTCTGTCCGTCTATCTGACCGCGGCTTAGCTCAGAGACGGTGAGTACTAGAAAGCTGTAATTTGGCATAGGTTATTAATCACGCCGACAAAGTGGTAAAATAAAATCAAGAACTAATTTTTTTTAGGGTACCTCCCCTACACGTAAAGTGGAGATGATTTTTTTTCTCTCGTCTATCCCATAGTGTGGGGTATCGTTGGAAAGGTTGGAAAGGTTGTTTAAAAATGTTGTATGTTTGTGAAAACCTCTTTTTGATTCAGGGATCCGTTCGTGAAAGCTTTAAAGTGTTAATTTTTGTTACAGTCAAGTGTCCTCCACTCTGCCAGCTGGAAAAAATGGTTGGTTTTGGATATGTGAAAAAATTCACGGCAGTAGTATATATAGCGAAATTAAAAGGAAAACTATCACAGCTAAGTAGACTTTACAAGTTAACGTGTAATAATCGACCAACTTAAATTTGCGGTTGCAAAAACATGTTCTCCCATACGGAATGTATGGGAAAACATGTTTTGCAACTATAAAGTTAAGTTTGTTCTTGCGATAAATTCATCCCAACCACGTAACCCTTTATTGTGTACACAGGAAATAAATATCGCTTCACAAGTTGATTATTATTAGTAATAATAAGAAAATTAGTAATTGTTCCAATTTATATGTGCATTTTAATTAATTTAACGTTCCTTTTTTCTTCATTAAATGTCTATTTTCGCTTAAATCTTTCTTTTTCTCGTAGTCATGGTATAAAGTATGCAACTCTTGAATAAAACGGATTTATAACGAGGGCCATGAATTACTCGCGTCGCTCAGGATTCTAACACTTGAATCACTCGCTACGCTCGTGATTCATCTATGGCCCTCGCATTAAATCCGTCCTTTACTACTTTTTTTTTCACTAATTACATAATATACTATATTCTTTATTAGGGACCTTATATACACACCTGTGTATAATAGGTTTTTATTTACACATATTTAGTAGTTACACTAAAAACCCTTGTAGGTTTATGTAAAATAAATACAAATATTTTGAATTTAATTAAAGGAAGCACGGTTGACTGTACAATAAGTAATACTAGTTAGAAATGTCAACTAATTGGACGATAGAAATGACTAAAACTAATTAAATTACTTGTTATTTATGTCTTGAAAACAGATTTGAGTAGGCTTTCAGAACCCTAGGACAAGATTTTAATTTTTCTCACAGCTACCTAAGTTTTTTCATGAATTCGGCAGTACCAGTACCTACTCAAGATAGTAAAATTCTTAATCTTTCATCTTTATTTCACGTTTTATAGCGGAGTTTATTAATTTTATAATTTACGATTTACCTTGTAAATTTTATCGTTTACTTTCAAATTACGTGAAGTACCATTTTACTAAAAATTATAGCCTGCGTATCTAAGGTAAATAAGATAGGTAAGTAGTTTTATTACATAAACCTCATAAAAGTCGAGAAAAAGAAAATATATTTTATTTATCTTATTTTTTACGTACACTTTAGACCTCACAAAATTAATGTATATACATTCTTCTCTTGTCCCAATTAATTATCATAAAATCAAAATGTTTTATTTGACAAACCTACATGGGCACCTATGAAACGTCAGAAGCTAGGTGCGCGGTTACAATTGGTCGTTACCTATGGAGAAGAGCCGGCAAGAAACTCCACGGTTACTCTTTTAAAACTAAATCGCTTTTACAATGTTTTCAAATTACAGTGTTAATAGGTATGAGAGGATAGTGTAGGCTTGTTAACAACACTGTAAGTATTTTACATACCTGATTTACCTGGGTTTTTCTGATTAGCTGTGAGCTATATACCTCGCTACGTCACAAATCTTTAGTACAGGGGCCGAAGTCTACTAACTTATAAGCGTTGCAATCTTTTTCTTTTCGTGTGGGTAGTGACTAACCTGATATTAGTTTTAAAGCCGCCCATGGGCCTTGGCTTCACATGCCGTCGAAAAAAATCTCTCAGGCATGCCGGTTTCCTCAAGATGTTTTCCTTCACCGTTTTTGAAGCAAATGATAATTATACAATACGCACATGAATCCGAAAAGTCAGAGGGTGTGAACTCGAGACCTATGACTTGGCAGTCCGATGGTCACACCACTAGGCTATCACCGCTGCACGTCACAAATGAGACGAAAAAACACTTATTTAACCCTTCAATGGTCTCAAAAGTATTATTACCTTACGAAAAGCCAGGTGTTGTTATAATTTAATAACGCTACATCGCGCTGGTACAAGAAATGGCGTAATATTATAATTTATACAACAAACAACTCCCCATGTGATTGTAGGTAATAACTTCAGACTGAAATCCAGCGTGTTCGCTTTATGGTAGATATTAATTAGTTTAATGTTGCCGGGAATACGGCCCATGGAATTTGGAAATACGAACGGAGTAATCTTTGGAGAAAAGGGAGTTTTAATCCGTCAGTTGAATGATTTTAATAAACTCTTTGTTCTTTGGCTCTTGTGATACAGGAACTCCAGAGCCAAGGCTACACAGATGTTTGTGACTTTGAAGTGTAAATAAAGAAAATTATTATTTGTTTTTTTCTGCTGTTAAAGGCCCGCTTGCACTTCTAATCACTAGATGCGTTTAGCACTAAACATCGATATTTACAACATCATTCTGTGTCTGTAAACTTCAAACGACTTCAAACTTAAAAAACGTTAAATTCAAGTCGCGATATCATATCAACAACAATCAATGTCAAAAATGTAGACAAATTAGAAAAAAGAAATTGAGAGTGTGATTACTATACGAACGTTCTTAAAAATAAGGGAATTGCATCTCAGAACTGGAACGAAATTCTACACACATAAAAATTATTAGTTGTTCGTTGGTCATCAATTGAGAACGACTGGATCGATGTGGCTATTTTTGTTGAAAATTTTCGTGATAGTCCGAATAAAGTTTCTAGGGAAAGAAAAATGGGAAAAATTGCCCTGATAATTGGAAATTTAGATAAAAACTGAAACTGCTTTTTTTCTATGGATGAAAATTTGGACATGGACTACGTCTGACGGTTAACAAGTTTTAAATGAATTTAATTATTTGTGGTACACACGGCTACACATCAAGCTATACATTTCCAGTAAAAGCTGATCTCGCATAGTATAGGATTTCCGTACAATGACAGGTCAGCTTCAACTAGAAATGTAAGTGTGTATGTGTAGCCGTGTGTACAAGCTGGCCTGAGTGTGCCCATAGAGCGAAGACTGGAGGACGTTAGGTACTGCCTACACTCAAGTAATCATAACTATGTTTAGTTGCTTTTAACAACACAAACGAATGGAACTAGTTGCCTATTCTTTATTTGAATCTATGGACCATTTAATGTAGTAAATGGTAGACATAATTTGTCTATTGGTAGACATAATTTTAGTCAGATAAACAATTAAATTAATATTAATTGATATTAATAATAATTGCCAAGAGCCTTGACCAACACCACTTGATTCAGAAAGCGGTACTCCTGCACACGGCTCGCATTGTCAGGAGGTTCCTCTCTCTGGAGCCCTGACCGCCGGTAGCTTGGACCCTGTTCCCAATACCGGTGTGCTACTATTTTTTATATTTTTAAACGTTTTAATATTTTTTTTATATTCAAATATTTAAAAATGTAATTTTTCACAACCGTAAAATTAGTTAAAATAAAAATACAGAATTGGGAATCCAGTTCGACATTCCTATGAGACCACTAAGTAAAATAGACTTTAAAAATATTTCAACATATTTAAATAATTTCACTTAATTAAACCTAGACATAAAACATTAAATCATCACAAAAACTCTAACATATTCTTGCTTATTTCAACTCAAATATGAACATAGACTTAAAAGGCTAACTCAGACAGACCTAGGCATAAAATATAATAGTTAGATCTACGTAATGTTAGCCAGTTAGACATTTACATATTTAATATTCCTATTCTGAAATAGTACAATGCTGTAATGGTCCGGCTGTCATGGCGCGGGGGGGGTTGAATTAGGAAAATGGGGTGAAATGTTTTTGGGCTTACACATTCGTCGTAGGGGCGAGTGGAGTACATTTATTTTGTTTAGTGTATGAAATTATGTAGATGAGTCGTAGACTGTTTAAGAGTTATCATATACAATTAAATGAGTAATATTTTAATAAAATATATATATATTTGTAATCACGTCCTCGAAAACGGCTCTAACGATTTCAATAAAGGTTGCAATTGCAATATAGTTTACGGGGGCGAATAATTGATCTAGCTAGGTCTCATAACAGGGAAAATTCGTTTTCTCAATTTCACCCTAGCAAAGCTCAGTTGCGCATTTTTAATGCATAGAAGATTTACACACAAGTAAAATCATAAAATTAAAATATCGTCATCATATATATAGTCGTAATGCGCCGTTGACCTAGCGGTCGCAAGTGTTACTGCAGAGCAAGTGGTCCTGAGTTCGATTCCCAGGTCGAGCGAAGAGTTATTGTATTTTTCCATCAGAAATTTCTCAGTTGCAGCTCGGATTGTGGATTTGTGCCCGGTTGATGGCAATAGGCCCGCCTCCTACTACATGGGACTTTACACTTTGCGGGACACTAAATGCTCCTAGACTTAATAACAATAAAAGTTCTATTGTGTCTCATTCAGTGTCCGTTAACCGATTAAACGTAACTGTCGAAATGTGGATGTTCTATAGATACAGCTCTGCCTATGCCTTCAGGGTTACAGGCGTGATGTTATGTGTGTGTATGAAGTGCTCTTTATCTGTAAATACTGTAAGTTTCGATTCCTGAGTTCGAGTCATATTGAATTTTCCTGTTACGAAATTGCTGATCTTACATTTTAATTATCGTTGTTCGTCATTGATTCTGGAATTTATAATTAATTTACCTCATTTGAATTTCGACGCATTATTTGGGAAATAGTAGTATACAAGCCTTGACCGCAACCAGACATTATTGGAATCACGTATGTGTGCCTCGGCTTCGCCTATTCTCACGATTGTTCATAGATGCCACTGTTGCAGGCTGCGACAGTAATGTACTATATCTGTGTAAGGTGTTAGCGACGCGCTCAATTATAATTTATAAAACTTAAAAATTAGAAGTAGCATCTCTAGTTTTAGTTAGTTTATTAAGAAACAACCATAGTTAAGAGGCGGGACACGCTGACATGCTTGTCGCACTATGGACCCCCGCCAGTCTGCCTCCAAATGTCGATCAATGCGCACGCCCGAGTATTTTACATTATTGCGCACGCGGCCATCTTTTTCTTGTTCAACCGAATAAACGTGTTTTCAAAAGTTCGCCTGTATTTTCTGTTGCGACAACGAACAACCCGTTACTCCCTGCAGCACCATCCCTAACAGTAGGTACCATCGAAGAAGTTCATACCTAACCACCGTAAGGACCATTCTTGCTTGCAGCGCTCGGTGACTATTGAACCGGGCCGGTAACAGATGTGGTCATCGTGTTCACGGGATTTTGTTTTGAAACTGGTTAGATATGAACTTCTTTGATGGTACATAAACCATTAATCTGGCAGGGGCCATAGTTTTTCCATAGTTCTAGGTAACCAGTCCACTTTAACCATCAAAACCCATTGTTCAATTTTTTATTATACAGGGTGTTTGGAAGATGGGTGCAAAGCTTTAAGGTGAAGATAGTATAGACAATTTAGAACCATTTAAGCCATGGTTGTCTTAGACGAAGTCTTACCAATTTTTTTTTTTTTTATAAGGTTTAAAAGACGTATTGTACAATTTTTTTATTTTTTCTGTGCTTTAAAAATGTCTGTAAAAAAAATGTCTAATGACACAGAAGCCTAAAACATGTTTTGCTTGATTGCTTACACATTACTTTAATTAAATAAATAAAAAATGAATTCATTTATCATTCAATTTGGCCATAATTATGCAGTTTACATTAAATTTTGAGAATTTCCGAAAAAAAACTTAAAAATTTGGTTAAAAATATTTGGTAAGACTTCGTCTAAGACAACCATGGCTTAAATGGTTCTAAATTGTCTGTACTATCTTCGCCTTAAAGCTTTGCACCCATCTTCCAATCACCCTGTATATCTTTCAATAAATCGCTTCAAACGGGGTCGTCCTTGGGTACATTTGCATAGTGCGAACAAGGATAATCGTCGGTTGGTGCCTCATTCCATTAAAAACGTGTAACGGGCCTCTGTGAGTTGGCTTTGGCCCCTCGTAGGCCAAAAGTCCAGGACCCCAGGGTCCCGAGTTATGTCAAATAAATTGTGTCTTTTTTTCGTCGTTTTACATTTTTGTTAAAAAGATTAATATCTACTCTTTCCGACAAGAATGAATGGGTAGAAATGGGCGCAGGTAAAGCAAAACACACCAAAATACCTTACACGTGCTTCGCGCAGACATTACCAAACGAATATAAAAGGTTTTTTCAAATACGTACGGGTCCCTAATACCGTACAATATAGGCAGCACGTATTAACCCTAAGCAGAACTTTATTAAATTCTTTACTGACATTTTTACTGAAAAACATTCTTTTTTGTACTTATTTACTTTTGCTCACGATGTGGTGAACAGTATGTTAAATTCAGTCTGTATTTTGTACCTGCAAGGTTAAATCTTCTTATATAGGAATGAGTATTGATCATCTCGCTCGTTTTCTTTGATTTGTGAACCAAACTATGTTTTCGTACCTCAAAATAAGGTTCATTTCAGGCTTTTATTTTTCAGTAATTACAAGCAAAATTGCCTTCAGTCTTCTAGTCTGTTTAAAATTAAAAATGTAGAAAAAAAAAATTGTATCAACAGTGAAAATACCTTTGTTTAATTCATAAAGCGACACAGGACACCAGTGATTCTGAAAGCAAGAAATAATTTATAATATAATTATTTACACTAATATGATAAAGAAAAAAGATTTGTATTTCTGTTTGTGATTAATAAATTAAAAAAACTACGGGACCGATTTAAAAAAATCATTCCCCAGTTATCATAGGCTATCTAATACTTCTATACTAATTATTATTTATTTATTTATTATCTATACTATACTAATATTATATTATAAAGAGGTAAAATTTGTTGTTTGTTTGTAAGTATATATGTAGGGGGTAATCTCCGCAACTACCTATCGGATTTGAAAAAATCTTTATACATTGGATAGCCCAATTCATGAGGAAGGTTATAGGCTATGTAACATTACGCTACGACCCCAACGAACCGAGCGAAAAGAAAAAAAATCAATAAGAACGGTAAGCGAAAACGAAGTAATAGGGTGGGCGGGCGATGTGATGCGATGCGAGTCTGAGGCCGAAATTTCGCATGTACAAAATCGCTGGCAGAAGCTAGTAATTTATAAAGATCCCACGTGGGTATAGCCGCTGATGGAAGCTAAAAATGTTTCATAAATCGATGCTTAACTTTACCATATTCATCAATCAAAGAGACAGAAATCATTAACTTCTGGATTCACTTACATAAACGTCAGATTCCCATTGGCATTATAAGCCCTCCATTGAACAGCTCCGATTCAATTCATCCAATAAAAAAATATCAGCAAAATCTCACAGAACATAATCTTGAAACGAACGAACATTACACAAAAACGTGCGAATGGAAGGAAATTCTTAAATTTTTTCCTTTATTTTCAGATGTTTGAATAGAATTTTAGTAAAAATGTCGGGATTTGTCAGTAACAGCTTTTTTAAAGAGAAGTAAAATCAAAGTAGGCTATTCTGTTTTACATAGACTTTTGTGTTAAGAATTGAAAAGTTCACTTAGACGGAAGTTGCCTGAATCAAAATAAAGTGTCATTTATTCAAACTAGGCTAAGAATCAGCACTTTTCTAACATCAAAATTACATAAGACTGTCCCCCAAAACGCCCACCCTTCACCACTTCCTAGTGCTTTAGCTGGGAACAAGAAGTGGCGCAACAAATTCCCCAGCAGAATAAGACATGTCGTTACCAAGAGGTTTTCCGTTACGATATCGACTTTAGAAAAAGTAAATTTCTTTGTCTACCTCGAAGGTTGGGTTCGATTCCCGGGTTGGGCAAAGTGTTGTTGGGTTTCCATCTGAAATTTCTCAGTAGTAGCCCAGGGTCTGGATTTGTACCCGGTTGGATAGCAATATTCTCGCCCATGGGACTTGAACATAATCGGCGAACTGTGGGTGTACTATAGGTACATCTCTGCTTAACCCTTCCGGGAAATACAGCCGTGATGCTAAGTAAATTTCTTGTCTTGTGAATTAAATACCTAGTCGACATACCCTACATAATAAGGTAGCTAAAATAGCAAGGGCTGGCCACCATGGAACAGGACGCGTAGCATGACCATCGTAGAAACGAGCTTTGTCGACGGAAGAATAGACAAAATGACAGATAAACAATCACAATCTGGCATTTTGTCTATTCTTCCGTCGACAAAATCCGTGTCTACGGTGGTCATGCTACGCGTGCAGATGGTCAGTCCGTTATCCGGCAAATATAGTGTAGGTAGGACATCCTCAGGCTAGATGGACTCACGATCTTAGCTCCAGCTGTTAGCAACTGGATAGCCAAAGATCGAGTCAATTGTTATATTTTATATAAACATTTAGGACTAAGTATTGTATTTATTCATTTTATTTTTGTCTTATTTTGTTATTTCACTATATGCTGCACCGGTTGACGTCATCACGTCAACGCCGGCTGTCGCTGAAAACCAGCGTTGGGACTCTGTCTCGCATAGGGTCGCAGCATTAAGCTGAGCGATGGCCGTTTTGCGTGGATGTGACGCATATTTTCCCCCAAATTGTTTATTTTTGTGTTTTGTTCTTTCTTTTCTTTCTTTTTCTTAATTGGCATGTGGTCGGAGAGATCTATGTCTGGCAGTTGACCATTTTAGGTCGTTGATGATGAAATACCTTGTCTGAACCTGATTTGTCAAGCAATCTAAATCACAATCACAGTGTGGATATAAAACTCATCCGCATCATCTTTCCTGTCTTATCCTGATTTATTTAAGGTCAGCGCAGCGATGTCTTTTTTTTCTTCCATATTTCTTTATTTGTCGTTATAAAACCCGTTAAGGCGCTGATAAGAGGCAAATGTTCTAGGAAAATTTGTCTAAAAAAAATATTACCAAACATATGGGTTGTGGTAGCGGAAAAAATATATGTCAATATTGAATAAATTTTTCCGAACTTGGTTGTTAGCAAAACACGTTTTGACACTCGATACAAATTAACGGTAAACTAACCTTTTACCTTGACATCAAATCCAAAATACCTGTATTAAATATCAACGTACGTTTGTATTTAATTACTAACAAGAAGCCGCATATTTGAATGCAGAACTTGGTTGTTTTTTTATTTTCGATTACTCAACAAATTTTTGAGTAAGTAGATAATTGCTTTATATTGCAATAAATTACAAGCGTTGTGTTACCGGGCTTCTCTTTCTTTTCTATGCAGTCCGACAGAGACTGCGGTTTAGCTCTTGTCGGCGCCTTAATTATCGTGATCAAAGTAACAGCAATTAAATAGATTTTATCGTAATTCGTCCCTCACAGAAGCAACGAACTCTTTTCTAAGGAGCTCTTCTACCAAATTTCGTGAATATTATATAAGATTGGAAGTTCAGTGACAATTGGCATCTCATCCCAAAAAGTTTCGAGAGGCAATTGAAAGAAAGGTCAACTGTCTTGAGTTATATACCTAAATATAAGAGTAGTCCCATTTCTGAAGACAGATTCCAAGGTCTAAAATTCAAAGTCATTACTACATTTTTATCTAGGGCGTAAAAACTGTGATTAGATTTTTCAATTGCGGAATGGATGGATTGGTAGAACATAACATACCATCACGCCTTGTCGCCAAGGGTTGGGCAGAGGTGTACCTATAGTACACCCACATTTCGCCAGTTATGTTTAAGTCCCATGTAATAGGGGGCGAGCCCATTGCCATCAACCGGGCACAAATCCAGAATCCGGAATGGTAAAAGTCGTTGCTTTTTCAAATTCCAGGTCAGGGAAAGTGTTTAGATATTCCTGGCAAGAAATACTCAGTAGGTCGTGCCTGATATACAAGGCTGACCCTCTTTAATAACTTGGGTACAACACAATTAAAACTGGCGAAACGTAGGTTTAATATACCTCTCTACCTTTGAAGAAAATGGCGTCATGGTTTGTATTACCATCAAAATTACAACTTTATCATATACTTCAGTGGGTTTTGAAAATGGCTTCATAAAACTTTACTACTTTCAGAAAAAATACTTAAACAAAACCATGTCCAGAGACCATCCGCCATCTTAAAAAGTAAATAACGCCTTCAAATTCAACCCTAAAATAACGCAGCTCCATTGTCACGTCGAAAATCACTGAAAGACATTTCATTAACCCTTCCTTGATGAAATTAAGTAAAGGGTCCCGTCTACCCCTTACTTTGCGACGTCAACGTCGATGCTAAAAGTTATGAAGGAATTTTTCATAAATACTTTTTCTTCTTTTTTATGGAGTCGGAAGAATTTACGATGTCAATGGCTGGTGATTAAGCGAGAGAAAAGGAAAAGTTCTTGTGTTCTTTCGTGGAAAGCATCTGGATTCAGTTCACATACATTCTAGTGGTGATAAAAGGTGATATTTTTATCCAAACTTTTATTTTAAGTACTTCATTGTAGATCTTTGTCAGTCGTTAGATACGGATAGTTAGAAGCCCTGTCTCAATTTCTGGTTTAAATAAGTTTAAAAATAACCCTAAAAAACAAAATGCTACCAATAATATCAAACAACAAACCGATTTACATCGAAACCGATACAAAGTTATAGAAAACATTTATGTTTACACTAAAAAACCAAAATTAACCGAAACTAAGTTAAAAATAACAGAAACAGGGAAATTGTAAAGTTATATCTTATCTGTGTTCACTACGTTTTGAATTTTTTACAGAACATGTTTCAAGTTAAGATGCAATGCAAAATAAAAACATGAATGAAACTGGAACATATTATGTCTAATTTAAGTTGTCCTGTATTATCTTTTGACATACTGTGTCTACGTTTCTTATCCTACTCTCCTGTCGCAGGTCTGCTGGAAGAAATGTTTGTAGAATTAAGCTGTACCTTTATGTATTATTTCTCTATTGAGTGTGTTTTTTATGTACATAAACAAATAACTAAATAACACCATTTAAATCATCATCAATATTATGTAATTACATCATTATGTTTTAGTTTGATCTTCTGAAGCATCATAATTTTCCACTGATATAAACCACTCCAAATCGGATTGCGGCGTTCTTGTTAATCGCCATTTAAACCTTGCCACATTTACGACTGCTTTAAACTTAAATAAATCCACCATAACTTCTCCAAGTCCCGTCATCCGCATCGCCACTGCAGTAATTTGTATAACACTTAAACTTTCACTTAATAAATGTGCTCAAACTTATTCAAACTTTAATCCCAAAAATATAGTGACAGCTTGAAAAACGAGGCCGAATGAAAACTTTCTAAAGACATTTATAATTTGAAACGATTGTATTCGATTCCATAAAGTCACATTTATAATATTTATCTGATTATTTTGCGTATACTGTGCAATTACTTTTTATATGTCGCGATTTATTTGGTATTTTTTTGTGTGTACCTATTGTAAAATGAACTCAGTAGCCTAATTTGAAAAGGTATATAAGAAATAATGAGAAACGAAGAAATATGTGTCAAAAGGGAGGTAGAATATGACAATATATCCGTCATCTCCATGGTGAAGGAATTCATTTGAAATTCCTGACATAAAATTATGTACAATTTCAGTTCAGAAAGTAGAAAGTATGACAAAGAATATGAATAATTCTTTGTTATACTTTCACAGATAATTAGTTGTAGAGTGTATATTTTTTATTAGTAAAGCTCGCCTTGGTTCATACGTGATAAAAGCTTCGACTTGTTTTTTATGTAAAAGTATTGATTGGCAAAGGATTTGACAAAATAACATTCAATAATTCATCTAGCAGCTTTCGTTACCCGTCGTTCAAATTCTTGAGTAAAAAAACATGCTACTCAACTTATATAACATGTGATGTTTTTTATGCTTTCAATTTACCTTTCTTCGAAATAAGATAAACAGAGAAACCCATCTCTCTAATACAAAAAACACAGAAAAACAGAGGAAGTACGTTTTAACCCCACCGTAATATTTGGTCGGTTTTTTTCCACACCGAACCGATAGGCCACGATTCCTATTATAAAGATTAGCATTTTCATTAACCCTCTCTCGAATGCAAAACGCCTTTGTAGGTGCTTGGGGTCCTTTCATTCCATGGAGGAATGAGTAAATGGAGTCCTCTCTCATGTTACTTCAATTATTAAAAAGAACTGCTATTGTGAGTATAGAAGATATACTTATTGGGAGGAGTGCGGGTCAATAAACATTTGCCATTAGAACATATTGTTGCTTTTTTTTGTTTGGAAATTGTCAATACAATGGTTTGGTATGATTAAATAGACAAGTAGGTCTATTTAGTATTGAAATTTATCGTTTTAATTTTCTCCTGTCTCGTGTTAAAAAGTTATGCGGATCACTTCTTATTTTCTTGTCAAACACCAACACAAATTGTATTCTCATAGTGTAATGATTTAATTACGAAAATTATCATACGCCATAAAATGCAACACCCAAGTCTATAAAACGTACATGGGAGCTTTACGGCCCTAAAAGTTTGTCAAATAAATAATCAACCATAAGTAAAAAAATCCGATATGCAATAATCTAATGTAATCCACGGAAGACGCCAGTCTCAATAAATTTGAAAAACTTCAACAATACGAGTATATATATATATACCTTTAAATTACTCTTTCACGAGTTTCATATTCACCAATCAACATCTTCAAAAGACATTTTCGATCCGTTCAACCTTACATTATCACTCCATTGATTACTTCTCCGTGTCTCGCCCTTTCTGAAGAGGGTAGCATCGGGGAACAATGGCAGAGGTATGTACTTATTGTGATCAAACTCGAACCAATGGGTTGGGTCTTACAATGGCGGTAATAAACGCTTGGGCTCGGGTTTTTTGCATTTGTAAAGGTGATGTAATTAATTATTTGAGTAAGTTTCTGTGTGGTTGGTAATTGGTGGTGTTTAAGTGGTTTTTTTTTTGTGAATAGATCATATTCTATATCTGTATAAATTGGAGATCTGAATATAAATTGTTAATAGCAGTTAGATGTTTTATGAACGAATGCATAGATAGATAGATAGATAGATACATAGATAGATAGATATATCGTTTATTTGGTGCACAAAAAAGATACAGCACAAAATACAAAAACACGATTAAATAATAACTAAATACATGAAAATAGCTACAAGGTGCCAATATACAAAAACAATAAAAATAGAAGAAAACAAGACATTGTGATGAACTATTGGCTAAGTCACTTTAAAATAATGAAACATACAAAGTGCGGTGTGCGTCTCAAGGTTTCATCAAATGGGAGTCCAACTCAGCATGTGTCAGAAAAATATACCTGACGCTGATATTCTGCTGGATCCCTGCAGTGACATACGGACGTCGAGCAGATGAGATAATAAATATGCGAATTATTGGTGTTGTGAAAAGTGGAATATGCAGAATGAAATTACCTAATATACCCGCAATTTAAATAACTACAGATTTTTTGAATGATAACAGTAAAGTTCAGCACTTTTTTACAGACTCTTCTCTAATAGAAAAAATAAGAACCGTTTACCTGTGTCGATGTCGTACTTGTTACAAGAACTTATTTTTAGAAAGAGATTTTGTTATTGTTTCACTTTAGTCTATTTCCCAAAATATTTCGTCTAAAGTTTTTCTTCGACAACATCATGTCCAAACCTCAGTTGACAAAGTTACATCTCTTGATAGATTGCTTTTGAATGAAATTACAATTTAGACGGTTAAAGATGAAATAGTGTTCGCCGTATGACATAACCATACAAAACTAACTGCCAATTCTTCTGACGTAATCTATAATATGGAAGACCCACCTTACCTATACTCCTACTTAAATAAACACTATAAATTCCTCGACCTGGCTTCTGACACCCGCAGTACGGATTCTACTGGCAGCCGCATAATTTTTATATTTTATGAGGCTTTGACTACACGTGTGTAAAGTTGTTGGCACACGGTTCTATTTGTTGATCGAGTATATTCTATCGATTGATTGAATATCCTTGTCTTAACTACGAAACATGATTTGAATGTCCGAAAGCAAGAATATAATGTGAGGAAGTTTCTTTATTCAAAAATTAGTTTCAGCGGTCTTTAGTTTTAAAAAATAATCTGAAAATCTCCACAGTTCAAATTAAACTAATTTTTCTTAACAATAATTTCTGGCCAGTCTTAGTTTACCACTGTTTGTAATAAAACGAATAATTTGTAAGTACATAGTTAACCTATTGTGTGTGAAAAAACTAAATCAAATAAATTAAACGTTTTTTTTGCAAGAATTACATTCTAACTAATATAATAATTGTGAAGGTACGTTTGTTTGTTACGCTTTCACGCTAAAACGGCTTAATGGATTCCGATAAAATTTGGCACATAGGTAGATCGTGAACTGGAGAAGGACATAGGATGCATTTAATCCGGATATTCCCACGGGATCGAGACTTATGCGGATGAAACTGTATTTTTATTAAGTTTCTCTACTTGAAATCTGAACATAGATAAGTGAATATTTGATAATCACGTAATATTTTCTATTCAATAGATCGTGTGCCTATACCCTAAGGTCTGGAGACATAATATTATTATATTTTTCCCCGTTTATATCCATTTGTAGTGTGGATATAGTATTTCATGTGTTTTTATGTTGGGATTCGATTTCTGCGTACTTATATTTATTTTATCGTGTCGGAAAAGGGAGAGAAATATTAAGGGATTAGGCTGTTGTCATCCAATATAACTTGTGGGGGATATATGTAATACTGACAGAATACAAAAATAGTACTGATACGGGTAATGTATGCCATATATAATTATGTTAACGTTAAGTATAACTTAACTATAGTTAAATTTAATAATACTTGCTCCGTCCTAATAGGGTTATGTACTCTTAATTTTTAGGGTTCCGTAACTCGAAAGGAAAAACGGAACCCTTATAGAATGACTTCGTTGTCCGTCTGTCAGTCTATCAAGACCTATTTTCATAGGAACGCGTCAAGGTATCAAGTTGAAATTAATACCAAATACGTACTGGTAGATATATGTTTTCTTGGTGCTTTAAAAAAAATCAAGCTTCTAAGTCAACGTAATAAAAAAATACGGCCATTTATGTGACATATATTAATACGCGTAAATAAATCAAAACCTACAGGGTACTTCCCTTTGATCTAGAATCATGAAATTTGGCAGGAAGCAAGGTCTCACAGTACTACTAGTAAAGGAAAATGTCCGAAAATTGATAATTTGTAGTTTAATCACATCAAAATTTTGTTTTTTGCTATTGAAATCTTACATTTGTGGCTAGAGAATTGACCTTGAAGTATATCATGTTTCTCAACTACTAAGTTAAGTTTGTTCTTGGAATAAATTCATACCAACTACGAAACCCTTCATTGTGCGTAGTGCGACACGCATTTGGCCGGTTTTTAGCCTAGTCATAGGCAGGAACTGTGTGTACATTGTGGAAATAAATAACTAAACTTGGGTATGCTAGAAAAGAATCACAGCTTATCAATAAAAACTAACTCATTACGGTTTAAGTACTTTAACACTGTTTACCCGGCGTGATTATTTTATGGGATCATATTTAAATCTGAATAAGATAAAGATCCAGATCGAATAACAAGAAAAGATCTAGCAATAACTGTAAGGACAGCCTCGTTGGTGTAGTGGCTGCAAGCGCTACTGCTGAGCATGAGGCCCTGGGTAAGATTCTCAGGTTGGGCAAAGTTTTATTGGGTTTTTCCATCAGAAATTAAGCAGTGATAGCCTAGTGGTGTGACCTTCAGACTGCCATGTCATAGGTCTCGAGTTCGGACCCAAGGCACGCACCTCTGACTTCTCGGATTCATGTGCGTATTGTATAATTATCACTTGCTTCAAAAACGGTGATGAAAAACATCGTGAGGAAACCGGCATGCCTGAGAGATATTTCTCAACGGCATGTGAAATGTGAAGCCAAGTCAGAGGCCCATGTGCGGGTTTAAAAACCTCTCGACACCGGTTAGTCACTAACCACACGAAAAGAACAAGAAGAGGAAGATCAGGAAATTGTCAGTCGCAGCCCGGAGTCTGGATATGTGAGCGGTTGATGTCAATAGGCTCGCCCCCTATTACATGGGACTTAAACATAACTGGCGAAATGTGGGTGTACTATAGGTACACTTCTGCCTAACCCTTCGAGAAATACAGGCGTGATGTTATATAACGATTACTTACTTATTTCTAAGCTTTCAACCTTGAGCTCCTGCCCACTCCATTTGCAAACACAACATTCGAACACTAAATAACTAAACTAACACTACTCGCTAAGATATTTAGCAACACTTGAGCATTTAGCGAACATCGGAACATTGAGTATCAGTCAATATTGAGCACTAGAATTGAGCAAATATTTGCCTCAAACACATGTATAAGCTTGTGTTGACTTTCAAGGTGAATGAAGAGAAACTGCCTCTTAAGATTATTCTATTATTTAGATTGTCTTGGCATTTATTTGCAGTCTTAACAAGGGGTATCGTGTTACCCAGTCACTGGGTTGTAGAGGTCAGATAGGCAGTCGCTCATGTAAAATACTGGTATTCAGCTGCATCCGGTTAGACTGAAAGCCGACCCCAACATAATTGGGTAATGGCTAGGTAGATTGATTGAAAGTCAAACCCCGGTGCCGCGACGTAGGAAACACCAGCGTTAGGGCTCTAAAGCTGTGAATACTCCTCGGAATATTTACAAAATACTAATTTCAAGAACAAATGACCTTGATTTCCATATGAAAATAATCACTAATTCCGGGTTCACACGCTCGGATTTTAGTTGATCAACAGGTAAGTCGAACGCGATTTGAACCGTCTGAACAGACTTTCAAACAAATTGAATTTCAAATTCAAAGTATTTTTTGTTAAACAACAAAACTTGTTCAACTTAAATTGAACCCTGTATTACTGAAGTTAGAATTCAACATCATATGCCTGTAATTACACCGGTTCCCCATTCCTCCTTCACAAAGAGCTCCACTAGCTAGTTAGGTACAAGTAAAACCATCACCAGACGACCACAATCTCTATGATAGAGCAACTTAACCATAACTGATTCAATAGGTATCCATTTGTACTTGAATTATTAATTGATACATCTCTGCTTATACCTCTAGTACCTACCAGATTGATGAATTTTTAAATGATCATGTAGTAATTTCATTTATTGTTGTCTAATGGCCGATTCCTATGGCCTTTTGGTAAGACTGGTTGTCAGACTTTCGGGCTTCTGACCATCTGTAATGACTGTCAAAGATCCACAAACGACAGCTGGAACCAACGGCTTAACGTGCTGTCCGAGGCACGGAGGAGTCTCGTTATGTAAAAATGGCCACTCATCTACAGACCAATCCCGGCAAGCGTAGCTTAGATCGATCACTTTATGGTGTCTAAAAACGGTATCTAATGACACCAATTTACTTTCATAAATAACGTTTCAGTGACGTCATTCGACGGTAAATTGCGGACGCTACGTGGCGGCCACCGCTGCAGTCTTAGGAAATCTTAGCTTAAGCACTTTAATCAGTGCAATTTATTTTATCACTACTACTCTTAAAACGAGTAAGGAAAACATCGATAAGCAAACAGCATGTCCTAGAACCAAAAATTCAAAGATATTACGACATCCACCTACCCTGGGCCCACTCTCACAGAGAAAATGCCTGACTCCCAGCAGTGGGAACATTTGAGGCTGTCAAATGCAAATGTCAAATTGACGCTTACAGAATGACTGTACTCGATACCACACATCCAGCCTACCATACGTTTGTAAGTGAACTACCGGGACGCAATAAATATGGGCAATAAATTGCCCAGCGACAAGGGTTGTTGGAGATAAAGCGTGCAAACGTGATCTTCACACCAGGGTATTGTTTTTGGGGACAGGTTTGCAGTTTTTCGGTTTAGGGGTGTATTATTTTGTGGTGCGTGTGAGATGATTGATTTAGTGTAGGTAAGTATGGTCTGTTCTGAAAGTGTCTAATGAAGATGTAAAGAAATGGATCAGAAAACGTACCTGTGGATAATAATTTGTAGTGCCACTTTAAAATTTAGTGCTTTGAATTGATTATTTGAATACTTTAAACCCGAAAATCTAATTTGAAATCACCTTAAATATGTTTTTCATTTTTGCAATGCAGGTTATTAATATAACCTCAATTTTTATGATCATTTTTCGATTACAATTTAAATATTTTAATCAAAAAAATATTGTTAAAACAGCGGTCAGCTATAAAGTTTCAACTTCCAAATACAGATAAATCTGTTACTTATTCCTTTTAATGAGTGATTGCGTAAGAATTAAAGCTGAACAGGATATGTTTACACTTTTATCATATACTTTTGAAACAGACGATAAGATTTGTAGGCATTTGCAATATTATATTCTGCTTAGGAAAGGATCAACTGCACTGTCGCCCAACACAATATTCTCAATTTTAAGAGATTTTCCTTCACAAAAAAAAATTTTAACGTTAGGTTAATCATTATTTATGAGAATGTTTAAAAAAAAATGCTTATGATGATTCATAAATCTAATCGCAAAATAAAACTAAAAATCATGTTTATTTTTATTTCAGGTAATACTTAGCTGTAATACTAGAAAATGGTCCAGAAATCGTAAGTGATATTAAAATATGAAAAGAGTTTTACTTTTTTAGAGCATCGCAAGTAAGTATCGTTAAAATTATTAATTACCCTTTAAGTTGGTAGAATGTAATCTAATTAATTTATTCTGCCTAACTTAAAACTTTACTTCACAACTAAGTACCTACCAAGGGCCGGCCACCCTCTGCATCACATTAAGAACATTTTAATTCCACAAAACTGCTCCCAAAACTGCAACTTAACCCGTTCCAAAGAACCGCAACACGAAACAAACTTCTCTAACACTCTAACACTTAAGTAAAACCCTAAAAATATAAATATAATAAACGAAAAACTTCGCACCGATACATCAACACACTACACCCACACACACATTCACACTCCCTTTTAATAAAACAACCTATAAAAGTGCGATCAATCAAACCGAACCGTATCAACGCCAAATAGTTCACCAAGCGGGCCAAGTTCTGCCAAGCTTGGCAATCACCCGCCAACTTGGCAGGCCGACATATTGTAGGTGTCAATAGTGATGTCTTTCGGCCGGTCGCGACCCTTAGCCAAGTTTGGACCAAGTTTAATTGGCGACAAAGTTTGGAACAAATAAATATTGTTGTAGTCTAATAAAGTTTGGGATTTTAATTAAATATTAGAGTTTTGGTTTTGTTTGTATTTGTGCTTGTTAAAGTTAGGGAAGGCGATAAGGAGTGAGAGGCTTAAACACGTCATTCGTAGAGGACGAGTTTTGTTAAGTGATTCGCAATTTTTTTCATTACGGCTTTAGATATTATGCTCGTCTAATCATATCATCGGAGAAGAAAAAGCTTTCCCTGTATTTTCACGCAGTGCAAAATATACAGGTTGGTATTCGGTCGAGCCCATTCCTCTTTAATAAAGTACTTAGCTAAAAGTGCCGTTTTAATTAAAATCTGCGGATTTGACAAAATTATAAAATAACGAAGATTCCGAGCATTTATTTCGTATGTTAGCCAGTAAGGATTAAAACCGGAAGTATGTATTTTTTTTAAATTAATTTTTAATGATTTTTTGAGATACTTCTAATTACTGTCAGACGTGGGGTAATTTTGTATGGGAGAAGAGGCTTCTCCTTTCACGCGGATGAAGTCGCGGCAATAAATTATAAAAAAGAAAAAAAAAATGTTAATGAATTCGTTTTTCCCAATGGAAAATTGCGGAAGCTTTTGACTAAAGCTAGGACAGAGCTACTTTGATTTTGGCCTGTTTAGAATTTTCAGTACCTATTGTAGTCATTCGTACACCCCTTCCTCTTACCCCATTAATCGGGTTAACAGAATCACAACACCATACCGCCGTTATTAGTCGATTACTCAAACATATGGCACATTATAATTACCGTGTGGTTTTCAGCCGAATAGTAGAATTATTACCGTTAATATATATAGGGTTTAATTAGATTGTGCAGCTAAATTTGACTTCGTTGCCCTTTTGTAGGGTGCGATTGTGTGAACAAAGGACTGTTTTTAATTAAAAATTAATCAACAAATTAACTATTATTTGACTGCCTTGTTGGTGTAGTAGTCATAAGCGTGACTGCTGAGCGTGAGCTCCTGGTTCAAATACTCAGGTCGGGCAAATTGTTATTGGGTTTTTGCATAAGAAATTTTCCCGGTAGCAACACGGAGTCTGGATTTGTGCCGAGTTGATGACAATAAGCTCGCCTATTATTACGTGGGACTTAAACATCGATCGAATCCTTCGGGGAATACAGGCATGGTAATTGGTATGTTATTGTTCCAATAACTCCTACAATACACCACACACCCAACCTCCAACACTACACACACCCCTCACAACACACTCATTTGAAAGCGAAAACATTTCCATTTCAACTGCCACGGCAGGGCAGAGTGGCACAAAAAGCTATGCGTGCATGCGACGCGCAGCGATATGCTTTAAATATTTAAAATAGGAATATAGCGCTTAACGTGGTAGGACTGACGGTGATTTATTTTGAATGAAAGGTGAATAGAAATATTATTTTGAAAAGTCATAAATTAATTTACAATGCATATTTTTATCTGAAATAGATTGTAGAGCTGCTAGTCACACTATATTTAATTAGGTACAAAGAATTGAGTGATTTTCAAATGCAAAACAAAGCTGTATTTTTTATTATTTTTTACTGTCATTTTAGAAACTGTCACACTAAGTGTTAAAAATGAACAAATATTCCACTTTGGAAGAAAAATACATTATTTCAGATATGATTGTTTTTGCAAATAGATTTTTCATCACAAACACTTAGCAATAAATACGTTTGCCCTTTATATACGATCCTTTATCCTTTACATAACCCCACATTTACAGAAACCATACATAAGCTGTATACCTACCTATTTTTATCCTCCAAAAACATGGCTCACGGCACGATTAAGGCAATTTATAACACACGTTACGTACGTTACGTCATCCGCTAAAATGCGACAAAGTGTATTTCAACTTTAACGTGAGTGATGAACGCATTAATTTTGTGGAGATAGGCTCATGAATAAAACGCGTATTTATAACACCTTAGGGACGATTTAGACTTGTACGCAAAAGTTTGATAAGCGATCCGCGAAAGTGTGGAATTAATTTTAGGTGTTCTGTTTTGGAGTTTTGAGTGATATTATTTTTATATTTCGCTATCTTTTAGAAATAATATAAAATTCATATATAATTGCTCAATTCATATTTCTGCTGAACGTCATATCTCGCCTGAGTTCCCTGAAAGGGTAGGCAGATGTGTGTAGTATCTACTCTCAAATATCACCACGTTTTGGTTGGATAAATACATACAATACATGTACACATGTACATATGTGTATATGTATATTTGTTAATCTAGGGATATACCTACTTTAAGAGAGCATAATATTCATGAAAATGTACAATTTGTAGACAATTTGAGACCAACTCTGAACTATGAAAAATAATCACCTATTCCCTACATATTGATCGCTTGTTATGCACTTTGTAGTAAACTGCTGTTTTTGCTTCCATATTTCAGAGTTTTCATTTTTTACGAGATCTTCACTCCCTTAAAGGGTATCCCTAGTTTAACCTGAAACCCTGTATGTAATTTGCCGAAATACCTCCATTAAAAATCACAACTTATTATACCTTTTAGCGCCCAAAACGACCAGTCATTTAATTTGCCACAATTCAGTTTTAAAATTCATCAGACAATATTACGCCAAGAAAATCTTCGTCCAAAAATGGCTCGAAGATCTTGGAATACTGCCATAACCACTGGACAAGCATATGGTTGATAGTTGTATGTGATAAGAATTCTGGTGGACGCTGGTGGTCATTCTTTTGGAATAACTGTGATTATAGAAATTAGGAGGATGGTCCACTCGTGCGAATTTTGGTTTAGTGGTGGGGCTCTTTATAAAAGACTGCGTGCATTTTGTATTTCATATTTTTTTTTAATAAAATTTTATAAATATTAAATTAATTCTCGAAACGGCTGGTTGACACTTCCCGTGACCCAAGGGCTGGCTTTTATCGTGGTCAGAGGTTAAGTATTGCAATAAAACGTGGCAATGCAGCCAGTCTCTTGGGTATATTACCAGTCGACAGCGATGCGGATGAATTTTTCGATGTCATATTTTGGTTTGTGAACAGTTTTAGTAAAGTTAGAAGGTATATAATTATGTTATTGCGAACTGAATATATCCCCCTGCTTCAAGGGGTGAGACAAGGGGACGTAATTTCCCCGAAGTTGTTCTCTAACGCATTGGAGGATGTGTTTAAGACGCTGAACTGGGAAGGGCGTGGCATTAACATCAACGCCGAGTACATCTCACATTTGAGATTTGCAGATGACATATCATCATCATACTGGCCGAATCGCTGCATGACTTGCAGCAGATGCTAGATGGCCTAGTTAATTCTTCTGTTTGCATTGGTCTCTGGATGAACTTAGACAAAACCAAGGTTACGTTCAACGAACACGTCACTGTGAACACGTGATTGCTGTCAATGGTGGTTCTCTCGAAGTAGTTTGAGAATTCCTTTACCTCGGGATAACTCTGCAGTTTGGTAAGAACAACTTTGAGAGGGAGGCTAACAGGCGAATTCAGCTGGACTTTGGGAAGCTTCGTCGTGTCTTCTCGTCGCGTTTTCCACAGAGCTTAAAGACGAAGGCCTTCAATCAGTGCGTCCTGCCTGGTATGACTTACGGAACCGAAACATGGACACTCACGGTACGGCTGGTCCATAAATTCAAGGTCGCTCAGCGAGCTATGGAGCGGGCTATGCTTGCAGTCTCTCTGAGGGATCGAATCCGGAACGAGGTGATCCGGCAGAGAACCAAAGTTGTCGACATAGCTCACAGAATAATCAAGCTGAAGTGGCAGTGGGCCGGCCATATTAGCCGTAGAACCGATGACCGCTGGGGTAGACGTGTTCTTGAGTGGAGACCGCGAATCGGTAAACGTTAGGTAGGATACCCTCAGGCAGGTGGACCGATGACTTTCGCAGGGTGACAGGTAGTAGCTGGATGAGAGTTGCCGAGAATCAAGCTGAGTGGCGTGCAATTGGAGAGGCCTATGTCCAGCAGTGGACTGATATAGGCTGATGATGATGATGATGATGTTGATTGGAAAGAACACATCAAAAAACATTTAACGTAGTGCGTCATGAACCAGGAAAAAAAACTACTTCTTCTTCCGATCCAATCAGCATTCAGATTGAATTTAACCAAAAATAAAAGAGCAAACCTCACGAAACTCATTCTAGATTCCCACAGAAACGTTCCCTCCTCTGTTTTTTGCAATTCTCAAGTATTTTTAACAGAAAGTAGTCATTCAATTAGTGGGAGGTCACGCTTAATGAATATTTTATAAGAAGAATCGATGATGGCGTCAGAAAAAACAATCAAATTTAGTTGTTACAAATTGAAATCAGTGATATTTCGTTCATGAATAATTCAGGAGCTTTCAATAATCCTGGGTTTTCTCGAAATTTTGCGATAACACGTTCTTTCCTCAATTTGAAATTTTGTAGACGGCGCTACGGTGTCGTTTTCTATTAGGGGATGGCCTATATCCGTGTATACCTGATGAGATTCTGGAAAATCACGTACGGGGTAACAGAGGTAGTCATTTAAAGACACCCGGGGTTTACAGGAAGGCTTACATTAAAGAACCGCCGAACTCTCTGCGTCTACCTATCGAATAACTCTTAATTATTTTCACTTATATACTTACTCTCTATGGAATTACAACATCGTGACTAAGTCTTCAAAGGAACTTTCAAAGAGTGATACAAAAAACGTTCGAATTTCATAATTTCACAACATTCAATCATGTTCTTTTTACATTCCGTTCATAGTTACTTTACCTCTGACTGAAACCCATCAACCTTATAGCAACAAGAATAAAGATCACTGTGATGCAAAATCAAATACATAAGAACTGTGAAAGGGCTACAAGTCCCAGAAGATCATAGGTAGACTTTTAAACTAGTTGACCGAGCGAGCGAAGCGTGCGAAGGGTCTCTGCTTCAAGTCTGGCAAAATTTGCTTTCGTGTGTCAGTATGTTGGTACTCTTCTACAGGTCCTATTTTACAACCGATCTGGATGAAACTTGGTATACAGGTTTTACGACTTTAATAGATATTTTTTGTCGTCGGTTATTAATATTAGAGGGGTACTTCCTCCAAAAAGGGGCAAAAGGGGGCTACTGGATAGTCCGTGTTATGAGATCGTATTTCGATGGTTCTTTTTTCATTTGAAAAGTAGTAACTAACATAAAAAAAAATGTGAAGATCTGATGAGGGTCGTCGGCGTGATGAGTAGAATAGCTCCTCAAAATGCAGTAAATTGTTCACTTTTAGATTTCTACCAGTCCAATCGGGCCTCTAAGTACTTGGTGGGATTAATGGAGCATCTGGAACCCATGTTTTTAAGAGGAGGATTCCTAAATTGTATGTTAATTTGCATTCATATTCTGAATCAGTCACGCATACAATCAAAATGGAACTTTCGTATATGATTTATTGGATCTTTTCTTTCCATGTACAAGACAGTTACGTAATTTTAACATTTCGCTTGATTCAGTTTTTATTCGAATCATGTATTTTTTTAAAGATTATTTATATAAAATCAAGATTACTCGGCTTTTATGTCAAAAGTTATCTGTCTGTCTGTAGTTTATTATCCAGCCACAAAATAGTTTTTCAATCAATCAATTATTACTTTAGTTATATACAAAATAAGCATTGTGCCTTACGCCTTTAATTTCGTGTTCGAACACGATCAAAGAGCGCAAGCGATATTCAACTTTATTACGGGTATGTTAGCGTTTAACACATATCGGAGTGGCGGGGTAATTGTCTTTAGAGTACCTGGTCTTAGAAACAAAAATCATGGTAAATATCCTGTTTTAAATAACTTTAATGGTATATTAATTGTTGCAAAAAAGTTCGTGTTCGCGTGTTCTACTATTTCTAGAACTTCTAGTTTAGGTAGTAGGTGATGGAAACTCTAACAAATTTTCCCTGTTTAGTATGTGACATTATCTTAAAGTGCTTTGTTTAGATTTAGCTCTAAGGACTCAATTATCACAGATTTACAGCCGAGCCTACAACACGAACCTTCATCCTTACACCTTCCTCCCCGTTCCATCTTTACACCAGCTCTCAACTAATCCTCAGTACCTACTACACCTGAGCCCAACACATTTTTCAACGAACTTAACAGAATACGTAATTGTGTGAGTACAAAACGTTCATTTAATAAACTTTGCAGACACCTGTGTCCTTTACCTGCGGACGTTCAGCGTAGTGATGGGAAAATCAGGAGTTTTTTCCAGACCTTTTTTTTCACAGGTGTTTTTGTTCTGCACTGTCAGCCTATGACGGTCTTACTGCTAGGACACAGGCCTCCTCTCTGTGAGAGAGAGAGGGTCAAAATCCACCAATTATAAATAGAATGTTCCTACCCGTAGGTGGAATACATTAATCGTGATAGAAATTCACTAGAATCTTCAATATCTTTGTTTCAGTTAACTAAAGTATCATTTCAAACTAAAGCCAAAGTAGCACAAACAAACTCATTTGCATCCCTAAAGACACGACAGTTAAATCAATCAGATAAATTTAACTCGAAACAATAGAAGTACGATTACTAACTTGAATAACTTGATTTGCATCGGACTCAAATTACAGTCAATTGTTTAGAATAATTTCTAATTGTTGTGTTTTCGTTTCTCTAACTGACTTGATTCAATCTTGTGAGGGGAATATTTTAGCTTGATTTATCCTTGAGGGGCTATATGATAATAGCCGCTCTGGTCGATCGAAAGTTAAGCTACGCTTGCTGCGGTCGGTTCGTGGATGGATGACCATCCTTTACATATCTTGAACCCTCCGTACGTTAGACAGCATGTTAAGCGTGTCGCATGTTGCTCCTGGCTGTCATTCGTAGATCTTTGACAGTCGTTACGGGTGCCCAAATGTCAGACAACCAGTTTTACCAAGGGGTATCGTATTACCCAGTTACTGGGTTGTGAAGGACAGATAGGCAGTCGTTCTATGTAAAATACTGTCATTTGCTGCATCTAGTTAAACTAGAAGCCGACCCCAACATAGTAGGGAACAGGCTAGGCAGATTGATGTTGATTGTGTGAGTTTTGTAAAGATGTTTGTTACTCAATCAACGTCTGAATGGGATTCGTTCAAATATTTTATTTCGCATAAACCGACGTGGGCACTTCTGAACCATCAGAAGTTGACGGTTTTGGTCGTTTCCTATGGAGAAAAGCCGGCAAGAAATTCCATCAGTTACTCTTTTAAAAAATAATTGTTTTTTACAATATTTTCAAATTACAGGATTCATAGATTCGTATGAGTGGACAGTGTAAGCCTGACAACAGGTACAAAAAAATGGGCAACAAATGGAAACATCTCATCTTGGAATCAGCAAATTTTAACTTGACACGCGGATCGACCATATCCTGGTCTAACACATAGACAACTTTTTATCCGGGTACATATTTAAGAAGTGAGTGAAACCGCAGACAATAACAGTACGGACTTTAACTGACAGCTTCTAATATCCAATTATTGTCTCGTCATGCAATAGATGATTTAATTGTTGATAAGAAAATAATTAATTGCCTTCTCAATCACTGCATGCGGGTGACAGATTATAATTATGTTTAAGGGTAGTATCTATAGAAATGGCGGGTGGAATGGAAACCTCATTAACCAGGAAACACGTTAGATATGCGCCTTATAGACGTAAATTATCTAGGCTTAGAATCTTCACGTGAATCCTAAATGTTACAGTTTGTATTTTTGTTACATAATCACACTTTAATGGCTGAATAAAATTTGGTACACAGGTAAAATTTGACTCAACCTCAAAGCATTTATTTCAAATAAATCAATTACAGGACTTTTGAATAGTCAAGCACTTGAATTTGGATGAAGGATACTATCCGGGTACCTACCTACATGTTTTTTTTTTCTTCTGAGAAACGTTGGAAATAATGCCTAGGCGTCATGTTAGGGAGGATTATTAGAATCCAGGCATCCTATACGCCATTAAGCCTCATTTTTCATTAAAAAACCATCTCTATTAATTATTCCAGATCGAGTATAAAGTGTGTCCAACATAACCCACTATCTCACATAAACCATAACACAAGCCTATAAAAGTCTATTTAAATAAATATCAGCTAAAACCAACTCGGCTTGTTCCAAAAAAAAATCAAAGCCCACCACTAAACGAACGACCAAGTTAAAACAAACATTCAGATAAGCTAAACTAAACCTTATCTTTATCTGAAATTAGGGTGCTCTCATCCGCAATATAATTTATCGTATGACAAACTTTTTTGAGGAAAATTTGCTCGTATTATAGAAGCAGAGGATGTTTATGCTAATTTAGAGATACGGTACATAGAATGTATGTAGGTATGTTTATGCATGTTTATCTCGGGAACTGGAGAGGTTTTAATAGATTTTTGTCCGTGGAAAGCTGCTTTTCTACTCAGATTCGGGTTTTCAACAATGTTATTGGGGTTAGTTTTATTTAGGAGGTAGAATTAGGAATTTAAATAAACATCTTTATCCAGTACATAAGTAGGTTATATTATGAAGGTAGCCCTACAATGTTTTTGCCAAATCATAAAGTCAAAAAGATAAAATAGGAAAGTAGGTTTAAAAAAATAAAAAAAAGTTTATGAAAAAAGAAATGAACAAGGCGATTACATTATACAATATATTGGGCATCTTGTCAGATCGCCAATGTTAACAAAAAAACTTAACTCTGATTTTCAACTACAAGGTACTACTGAATGAGTACAAAACCTGTATAACAAAACACCCGTAAAAGTTGCACCCTGAAAAACAAATGAAGCGAACACAAAGTTAGTATACACATCGGCGGGTGCATGTTATACTGAACCCTCCCATTCGTTTTACGTGGCACCCCTTTTTTTTTTTTTTTTTTTTTTTGGATGGGAAATTATCAAATAACTTCTCCCGCTCTGGGTGGAGCGGGAGGGCGTGTCAGACTTTTACTGACTAAAACCCACCCGTGTTCCTTCCGATGCCTGTGTGCCGAGGTCGCGATATCCCTTTCAGACAAACCCGCAACCCCGGCAGGCATTGGCCCTTCCGGACCCCGTCAGTTGGTGCTGACATCTCTTTGAGGCGCGCGTGGAACACAACGCGCCGTCGACCCGGGCCTGGTCCCTATCGAACGGCGAGCTACCCATTGCTCACCGTCCGCAAGCCCGCGCCTACGGTGGCCGGAAGTCGGCTCTCGACTCCCGACGCCCGGGGCGTCTCCTGCGGCGACTAGGGGCGCGAGGGGGCGCATTTTGCCTCTCCCTCGCGCGCTCCGCCTCCTCCTTCGCGAGCATTACTGCTTCGCAGAAGGAGGTGACGGCCTCCCATGCACTCTCGCTCCGGACCATGGCCTGAACCAGGGCCGGACGCGAGAGATCGCCGCCGCCGATCGCCTCCGTGAGGACACGGCGGTGCTCCGCCCAAGCTGGGCAGACCTCCACCGTATGCTCCACCGTGTCCTCCGGGCGATCCACACAGTGGTGACACCCGGGCGTTTCCTCCCGCTTTATTCTGAACAGGAACCTCCCGAAACAACCATGTCCGGTGAGGACCTGTGTCAGGCGGAAGGTGAGGACGCCGTGGCGCCTCTCTAGCCACTCCTCAAAGAGGGGACTTATCGCCACAATTGTGGCGTGCCCAGCGCTGGGTTGCGACAATCGCACTCTCCATGCCGCCATGAGATCCCGCCGGAGCTCTGTCCGCTGTGCCGCGATTTCTCGCGGCAGCGGAGTTACGCCCCGGCGTTTCGCCTCCTCGCGCAACTCCCACATGTGCGCGAGGACTTTTGCCTCCAGATCCCATGGCGGTAGTCCGGCAAGGAGGCTCGCCGCCTCACGGGAGACCGTGCGGTATCCTCGTACCAGCCTGATCGCCATGACCCTTTGGGACGCGTTCAACCGCTGGGCTGGTCGCAGCCTCAATGAACGCGCCCACACCGGTGCCCCGTAAAGGGCCATGGACCGCACGATCCCCGCATAGAGCCTCCGGCAGGAGGCGTTTGGACCCCCTAGATTGGGCAGAAGCCGCTTCAAAGCAGCCCCTGCCCTCTGCAGTTTGGGAGCCAAACGTCGGAAGTGCTCCACGAAGTTCCACCGGCTGTCGAGGACGAGTCCCAGGTACTTCATCGTCGACTCGACACCGATGTGAACCCCTCCTGCCGTTATCCGGGAACCCGACAGTGGCGCGTTCCGAGGACCATAAAAACACATGGCCTCGGACTTGTGCAAGGCCACCTCGAGTCCCAATTGCCGGATCCTATCGACGATTGTCGCAACCCCGCGTGTCGCCAGTTCGGCCGCCGCCTCGTGCGACCTCCCCTGCGCCAGGACCAGCGTGTCGTCAGCGTAGCACACTACGCTGACGCCACTAGGGAGGTCGGCGCGCAGCACCCAGTCGTAGCCGATGTCCCACAGATGCGGCCCCAGGACCGATCCCTGTGGGACACCGCACGACATCTCTCGCCGGTTCCACTCTCCGTGGTGACCGGGGTAGATGACGGCCCTGTCCGTCAAATAGGCCTCGACCACTCGACAGAGGTAGGTCGGCATCCGGTGATACCGGAGTGCCTCCCTAATGCAACTCCAGGGCAGGGTATTGAAGGCATTGGCGATGTCAAGAGACACCGCCAAGACGACCCCACCCCGGGCAATAGCATCCCCCGTCGTGAGGGCTCGAACGCGCATGATGGCATCCACCGTAGAGCGCCCCTTGCGGAAACCAAACTGGCTCTCCGCCAAGTCCGGTCCCACTCGCACCAGCCGCCCGACAAGGCGGTCTGCAATCACTCTTTCAAAGAGCTTGCCCACCTCGTCGAGCAGCACAATGGGCCGGTAAGCGGACGGAGAGTCCGCCGGGCGCCCCGGCTTTTTGATGAGGACCAGTTTCCCCGTCTTCCAACGAAGCGGGAACTGGCCCCTTTCCAAGCATGCGCTTAGGAGCCCCCTTAGTCGAGGCCCGAGAGCCTCCAAGGCCAGAACCCAGGCTTTTCCAGGTAAGCCGTCGGGTCCTGGGGCGGTATTCTTGGCATTCAGCCTACGTACCGCCACTCTCAAATCTACCTCGGTCACCTCCGGAGTATTGTCGTCGTCGTCACTATAGTGGTCCGCATTGGGCACCGCAGAAGGCGGAGCCATGGGCGGGGGAGTATATTCCCCTCGCGAAGGGAACAGAGCGCTCACCACGTCCTCCACGAGCTGGGGCCGGAGACTCTGCGTCAGCGGGGGAGCCCATGGGCGGAGTTTGTCTCTCGCCCATTTGTATGGGCGTCCCCACGGATCTCTGTTCAGAGTCTCCAGCGACTCCTCGCGGGCCAGTCCTCTGGCCCGCTCGATCTCCGCTCGGAGGGCGGTCTTCGCCGCTCTGTACCCGTCGTACAGCTCCGCCTCAATGGCTTCCGTATCCGGAGGGCGGATACGGAGCCTGCGGTGCCTGGAGTACCGGTGGCGCGCAGCAACGCATGCCGCGCGTAAAGCGGTCAGCTCACGCGACCACCAGCACACCTGGCGCCGAGCACGTCCGGGCTGGACCCGGGGCATTGCCACGTCACATATCTCGGACATGGCCTCCCGGAACCACTCCGCCTCGACATTGATGTCGGCAGGCCTGTCCGGTGATGACACCCAGGCCTGCACGATCGAGGCTTCCAGGAGGAGCTCCCGGTCCAGCTGCTTCAGCGCCCACCGCGGACCACTCGGGGTCTGTCGGACCGACGCGCCCGAGGTCTGGGCGGAGACGTCAAACCGGATGTACCGGTGATCGGAATAGGTCTCCACCCCCTCCATGACGCGCCAGTCAATGACACGCGGCGACAGAGCGGGGCTGGCGAACGAGATGTCCACCACTGATTCACCCCGCATCCGCACACACGTGGGGACAGAACCCCGGTTCAGGACGACCAGGCCTGTCTCCAGGGCCCAGTCCTCCACCATCCTGCCCCGTGTGTCCGTATACCGGGAACCCCAAGCCACGTTCTTGGCATTGAAGTCCCCGAGGACGACCACGGGGAGGGGATGGTACCCGACGACGACGACTCTCAACTCCCCAAGGGAGTTGTGGAACTCGGCGAGAGTTCGGTTCGGGGAGAAGTACGCTCCCACCACGACAATCTCCCCGAACCGTGCTGCCACGCAACCCTGTCCCCTCTTGACGGCCTCGAGGGACGGGGGTACCGGCGGCGGCCGACGATATAATGGTCACTGAGCCGCTCAGGTCCTCCACCCAGTCATCCCTGGGCGGGACAAAGTACGGCTCAGCGACCACGGCGATGTTAATCGACCACTGCGCCATGCTCTGGAGCAACAGATCCTGAGCTGCGGCGCAGTGGTTGATGTTCGCCTGGAGGAGGCGTAATGGGGCCACTATTGGCAGTCCATTCTCGCCTCCCCCCGAGCCCCGCGTGAGGGCCCCGCCACAGCGGCAACGGCGGCGGCGGCGACGACTGTGGAGGCGGCAGCGGCGGCGACAGTAGTAGCGGCGGCGGTTGCGGCGGTGACGGCGGTGGCGGAGGGCTTGCCCCTGGCTTTGGCTTTGGCGGGTTGGGCGCAGGCCTTGCTCCCAATCCGGTGCTCGGCCGGCCTGCCAGCCGCCGCACATACGGCGCAGTGCGGCGTGGCTTCACACGAGCCGGCCTTGTGACCGGGCTGACCACAGCGATAGCAGTGATCGCTGCGGTCCACCTCCGAGGTGCATTTCGCTCCAACGTGGTTACCCACAAGGCAGCGGAAGCACCTCAGAGGTTTGGGTTCCAGCAGTTTGACCTGCGCGGATACCCAGCCCACCAATAACCTTTGGCCCTCCCCGGCGATTTTTCTGGCCGCCGACACGGGGCAGCTCACCGTTACGGCTCGCATCCCCTTGAAGTCAGGACGGATGGTGCCAGCCCTAACCTGCTCGGCAGAGCACCCCCCAGTCCTGACGACAGCGGCCACCACCTGTGCCTCCACCACAGAGTCGTCCAGGCCCGAGATGCGCATGTCTACGCACTTGGTGGGCCTGGACACTCGGGCCTCGTCCGCATTTAGGGACGCCCTAAGCTTTTCAGCCAGGGCGTCAGCGGCCGGGCCACTGGCCGCTCCGGGGACCTCCAGCATCCGGGCCCCTGTCGCTGTGACCCTGACCCGGATGCCCTGAGCGGCGCCGATCTCGTTGAGGTCCACCGCCGCCCCGACCTTGGAGAGCAAGTCGCGGTAGGACACGCCCTTCTTCTCCGCTTCCGGCTGTAGTGTAATTACTACAGCTGCGGACTTCGGGGCGCGGAGCCTAGCCGCGACACTCTGCTCCTTGCGCCGCTGCCGCCTCGCCTTCTTCTTGGCCGCCCTTTGCGCCTTGCCCGCCTTCTTCCTCTCCCCGGCGATTTGCCATTCGGCATCAGCCTGAGGAGATTTAGTAGCTGGCAGGGGCGTCCGTTTTGCCACCGGAGTCGGAGCTCCCACTGCCAGGGCCGGAGCCGGAGCCGGGGCCCCCACCGCCTTGGCCGGGGCCCTCGCTGCCCGTGTAGCAGCCCCACCCCTGGTCTGCCCTGACGGGCCTGGTTTGGCCGCGGCAGCTGCGGCGGCGGCATACGATGCCGCCTTCCGCTGGCCCGAGGCCGGCTGGCTCGCCGCTAAAGGAGGGCGAAGGACCATGCCCTCCAGTACGGAGAACCGGCTGTTGAAGGCAGCCAGCTCCTTCCGCACCAGGGTCAGAACCCGGTCCTCCGCCTGCAAGGGCGGGCCTTGCCCTTGCACCGCTCCACGTTGTAACACAACGCGGGCGCCGGCTCCACGGAACCCTGCCAGGTCTGCTCGGAGCTCCTCATTCTCCTTTCGGAGAAGCTCCATGGCGGCTGTCAAGCGGGCGACCTCCGCCCGCATCTCGGACATACCGTCCGACGGAGACCCGAGAAAGGCCTCCGCTGCCGCCATAATGGAGGCCGTGGCCGCGGATATGGCCTTGTCCTTGGAGGACTGGAGTCTCTTCAAGGCCACACTCCTAATTGCGGCCACTACGACCTCCGCAAACCCGGCCGCTCGCTCCGAATTGGAGGCCCCGGCGGCGGCTGGCCCACCACCAACAGGGTGGCGCCCCTCCATCGGCCGCTCCCGGTCCTGGACGGGGGTCTTTCTTTGAGGGACGGTGACGGCGACCCCCTCCGACTCCTCGGTCGAGGCCTCTGACGAGACCTCAGCGTCGCTCTCCCCGCCAATTCCTGAGGGGGTATCAGGCCGCTTGGTGCGACCCCGATTGCCCCGCCCTGGTTTGGAGGTCACCGCCACCGCGCGACCTCGGCCTCTCCTCACCGTCGATACTTTGGCGAGCGGCAGGCTTTCCTCGCTCGAGGATAGCCCTGCCGATCCTGCGCGGCCCGTCTTTTCGTCGCGCGAGCGTTTCCTCCAGAACTTGGAACGCAAGCGTCCCGTGTCCTGGTCGGACTTCGCTTTGTCCCCTGAGGGACTGGAGTCTCCTCGACTCTTGTTGCCGTCGCCGGCAAGTGGTTCCTCCGCCAATATTATTGGCACGTCATCGTGTTTTGGGTTTTGTTTTATATTTGTTTCCATATTTGATCCCACGAGTAAAAATATTTCCAACCAACCAACCAAAAAAATAGTGGTTCGCACTAATGACTAATTAAGCTACCCATTAGTCAAGCTATCAACCTCCCTCACGGTGCGCCGCCGCTTGGAGGTTTGGGGTGATTTTTTATAGAGGTTTTCTACCTCGCGGCCCGGGCGGTTAAGCCAAGACCCTCGACCCCCGTCAAATGCCAGAGACATGACCTTGACACTCTTCGGGGCTACGAGACCAACGGTGGCAGGAGAAAAGACTTCCTCCTGCCTGCCCGACGGCAGGGTTAGTGCACGTCGAGCCCGCTCCCACTCGAACGCTGCTCAACGTGTGCTCTCAGCGAGTACACGTTAGAGCGCTCGGTCCTCCGACAGGATATTGGCATACGGGCAATGAGACCCCTTAGGCACGCAGTACCTAATGGGGAGTCATTGCCCGCACCCCAGGGTGCACCGTCCTGGAGACTGGCCTTCCCCCCGGACGCATCCATAAGGGAACTCCAGCCCCCAGGCACACGGGGAGGTTTCCTGTCCAAGCACCCCTACGTGGCACCCCTGACTTTAACAAATTGTGTGAAAAGATGAGCCCCTGATACATTTTGTTTACCAGCGTCCGAAAAACGAATTTTGTAGCTGTAGGTTGATTATAAGGATATTTTTTAGGTAGGCAGGTTTTTCGTGAGATATTTTTCCAATATTTTTTTGGAAATGAGACACGCCTTCGAATTTTTAAGACACTCGTATAAGTCTTGTTTTCGCTACATATCTGAAAGTGGCAGCATGAGTCTATTACTGAGTCTATATGTCGCTTAAGAGGCTTACAACAGCTAAAGCGCGGTCACTGTCGGACTGCATAGAAATGAAAGAGAAGCGCGATGACACGGCGCAGGTAATTTATTGCAAAATATGAAGCTATTAGCGATTTACAAAAAATCTATTGATTGGACTGAAAAATTAAAACGATATTACGCTAATATGTTGCTTGTAGAATAATCTGACAAAAAATCAGAATGATTATATACATATTATTATTATGATTTTTAAACGTTAAAAGAAATTTTTAGAAGTATCTTCATGATTATTTCCTATCGTATCAAATAAGTTGTATTATGTTTTCAACACACTATCTTACTAGCATATATATATCCTGAATAATAATCATATATTTTTCTGATTTTGTTTACTGCAGTGGATCATATACTTTTACGCATTATAAAACTTGCGTTTAGGCACGTTTAGGTCCTGTGGTCCCCTTAAGTGTTTAATGTTTTTTTTTCTATTAAGAATTTCTCAATATCAGCCCGAAGTCTGGATTTGTACCTACATGGTTAATGGGAATACCCCTGAGAGGCGCTTTACTTTGTGTTAATTTATTTCATCACCACTGCTGTCAAAACGGTGAAGGAAAACATCGTGGGGAAAACGATATATGCTGGAAACAAAATTCTAAGACATGTGACAGCTACACGGATTACAGCCCACTCCCTCTTACAGAGCCTGTGTCCCAGCAGTGGCAACATTATAGGCTGTTTATGTAATGGCAGTAGGCTTGCCCTTTTTTAAATGAGAACTTAACTGGACTGGCATATTTTTAAATAATGCAATAATGCTTTGGGTAATTGAGGTGTGATGTTATATCATACCGGAATTCTAGTCATCCTTTGACTTACAGTTTAGGCTGATATCATAAAGAAATTTAAACCAAAAATAGTACCTACCTCAACTCAAGCAGCTGATACCATATCTATTTTGAGAACACCAATACCTTAATCTAATATCAATACATTTCAAGACCCGACCCAGCATAATCGTAGACATATTATAAATCAATTTCAGTTCCATTTTTAGGACCTGTGTACGTACACCTAACAGACAAAACATTGTATAAAGCTTGAGATGAAGCTGATTCGATTGTAATAGAGGGCAGGTGGACGGCATGTTGTGTCTCTTGGCTGTCAGCCAGGTATAGAATTGCATGCTTAAAAGTTGTATTCTGTGTCCAAAAATAAGTTTTTTGTTTGGTAGGGTTTGATAGGTGAATAAATGTTTTATAATGAGGATGATAAATATGTACATTATATAATATAATATAAATTCAAAATATTTAATATCACATAAACCTACATGGGCACTTTCAAAACTTCAGAAGCTAGCTGCACAGTTACAACTGGTCGTTTCCTATGGAGAGTGGCAAGAAACTCCACGGTTACTCTTTTAAAAATAATTGGCTTTTACAATGTATTCAAATTACACTGTTAATATTGTATGGGAGGACAGTGTAGGCCTGTCAACAAGTACTAGTGTCTGTCTGTATCTACATAGTCTACGACGTTTACAATATTGTAAATTATATATACCATTTAATAATGGAGTTTCCTCTTTACCACCCCCCTTAATGTTCCCGTTAACTTATCTGGGATATACATCATTTTCTATTCTTTGTTTTCACTCATCTCATTACCAAATAGTTTCAGGATACTGAAACAGGCTCAGGTAGCCAGTACACGACTGTACTTTACTACTTGAGCTCTACCAATTGCGATGTTGAAGGCTTAAACCCGACCGTTGAAACATAGTAGCTAAGAAATGAATGTGTAACTTTGTGTCTTCAGAAATTGAAAAATGACATAATTTCTTCCTTGGGTTTACTCGAAGGCGATCTACGACAAAACGATATAGCTCATTTTTAATAGCAACGCCACAAAATGACATTGCATAAATTCCCATTTCCGTAATATATTGGATTCCATCTTAGGTTACAAACTTCACCCTCAATAAGTAATTCGACAGTTAACCATTTTATCTCAAACGTAAGCATAGGAATGACTCGCAGATGTATTAGCTGGCTGTCTTCCATACATAAAAATAAAATATTTCATTTTCATTTTGTTTATCTCGATACTGACATGATACGGGAAAGAATATGGCATGAAAATATTTGGGACGAGTCAGAAGCTTCCTCTTTTCGTATCGATAGAATTGGTACAAGGTCCTTTCCAAAATACCTACTTGATTTTGGAGGGACACACAATATTCCGCTATAATACAAAAGCGAACTCATTTGTTTTTAGAATTAACTATCGCGGATTCGCACTTCGATAGCGTTCTAATTTTAATTACTGTTTGATGGGATAATCGAATTCCACAAACTAAAAAGCTTTGTAGGGTAAGCCATATAAGACATTTCAGTCTAGTCTAGTCAGGTACAGTCGAACGCGCGTCAGTAGTAACACTTTGACTTTGGGCTGGCCTATAGTACCGAGTTGCAATAGAATGCGACGCCGCCACGCCAGCTTATACTGGTTTAGTTACCAGTGACGTGAGACCTACTGTATCTCTGGTACTGTGTTTTTATCTCACGAAGCGACGCGCGCTTTACTTGTGGTAACCAAGTGTACGCACAGGAGCTCTCTGTACCGTGCGAGACACGGGCGAAGTCGGAAGTATGTGTGGCATGTGCTGTCGTTACTCGACTTCACGCACACATTTAAAACGTGATTACCACAAGTAAAGCGCGCGTAGTTTCGTGAGATAAAAATATTGCACCTCTGGTAGTGTTGACGACCATAGGCGACGGTGAAATTGCTTATCTGCTACACAATTTCATAAATATAGTGCTTTGTCTCAAATTTATAGAATTAGAGGCATATAGTGCCTCTTGTTTGAACAGAACTGTTTATATAAGAAATGTCGGCTATTTTAGACTACATACAGTAGAACGTATCATTTAAAAATTCATCGTATTGTCCTTTGTGTTATTTTTCTGTATACCTTTCAAATCCAAGTTCCACTGAACCATCCATAATCGATTATCCACCTTAGTTCTCACAATAAAAAGTGTATTTTTGTTTGACAAGCCAAACAATGGTCGGTCACAGGTATGCGGTCGAATTTTCATGTTTTCATACATTTTCATTTGTTTTTGTTTTCTATTAATTTTGTATACGAATTTGTTGTCGATGTTTAAGCGGTATAAACGGTTTGTTTTTGAATCAAACTGTTGTTTTGGTATATCCTGAAACAAAGGTAAACATTCCAACGTGAAACAAAAATAGGTAGAAATTTGTGCTCACACCATAAAGTATTATTATAACCAGCCAATTCAGGAGACCATAGTCACCCGAGAGCCAATTACAAATCGTGGGGATTTGTAATTGGCTCTCTGGTGACTATGGTCTCAATTTTTGTGTGTTTTTATTAGCTGTAAGTCCTCCATCTACTAAATAAATTAGGTAAATTCATTAAGGAATAACAATTGGCAGTATGGTTTCGTGTTCTAGGTCACTATCAATAGGCTCGATCCCTTTTACGTACTGAATCACAGCATAACTGACACACCACTACTTCTCAATCGGGAATGGCATGTTATTGTTATGCATCTATGTTTATATAATATGTAGATGTACATAATGGTTATCACATATCTGCCAACCGCTCCCAAAATCCAAGCCGCGATAGTACGACCTTGTATTATAATAAAGACTCAGAAACGAACTGTAAATAAAACATATTTACCGCTCGTTGAACGCGAATTGTCAATAGCGGAGACTCGGGACAGAATTAACCTATTACCCTTGGATGAGTTTATTGAAATACCGACGGGTAGTCAATTACGATCACTGTGCCTTATTCTCCTCTACAGTTTTGTCTTTTATTAAAATGATAATGGCTACAAAATATGAGATTACTGGGGTAACGACTTAAGGCTTCTGCAGGCAGGCGTGACGCGACTCTGGTGGAGCAATTTCTATAAAAACATCACTGAAAATTGTTCTACAGGGGTCAGGTCGCACCGTGCGCAGTCGCATCTGCGGAAGCCTTTAAGTTTAATGTTTAGATTAGACCAAGACCTAATTCAGAATTTTTGCGAGAGAAGTCTTAAAAATACAAGCGTAGATGTTGTTGAAAAACGAAGGCAACATGCATCAGTTCTATCACTATCACATGATCGTCTGCCTTTTTTTGTCCCCAACTATACAGGGTGGCACCATCGACGCGAAAATGTTTACCATGGATTCAGTACATGATTCTGAACGCCCCTACGTTGAAATTTTCAGTCGGTTATTAAAAAAAAAACAGCTGTTTCATAGAAAAGTGCATTACTTACGCGGTCAAAATGTATGGAACAGCAGATTTTTTTTAAAATAACTACTAAACATTTCGACGTGGTTCATGGTTACAGTTTTCGCATCGATGTCCCTGCCACCCTGTACTATATGTTGAGGACGGCTTCCAGCTGATATTTTTACATGGAGCGACTGCCTATCTAACCTTCACAACCCAGTTGTCAAAGATCTACCAACAGCTTACCGTGCTCTTCAAGATACGGAGAAGTCTCGGACGTAATGGATGATCGTGACCATTTTCTACAAAAAAACTCCAGTTTTTCTGAATTGAACGAAAGAAATACCTCCCAAATATAATTCAATAAAATTTCAGTTGGAACTGCTATAGATCATGGGCGGTAGGATGCCAGATAGCACGACCCCCTAGGGGGCGATAACCATACGAACCTAAGCACTACAAACGTTAGTATATAAGTGAATATTTTAATAGTAATGTCCCGTTTTCGGGTATATTTGGAGAATGTACGGTATTCCCCTCCCTATTTTTGTTAAGTCTTTTGTGAATATAAGTGGTATTTGTGGACCAGTTATGTTAGTCACGATAGCGAGTTCTCGGAGACTAGATGTAGATAATAGTTTTAGTTACTCCTACAAAAAAATAACATGACATAACATCACGCCTATTTTCCGAAAGGTAGGGCAGAGTTGTACCAACCGAACACAAAACCAGACTCTGGGATACTACTGAGAAATGATTTATAGAAAACCCCAACAATACTTCACCCGACCGGGGAATCGAACCCAGGACCTTATGGGCAACAGTAGCGCTTGCGAGCACCAGACCAATGAGACAGTTCTAGATAAATTTCAAAGTATTTTCTTTAAAACTAGTAAAGGGTTGGATTATTGTTGGCGTGATAGTGTGGGAGCCCGCCTCATAAGCACCAGTTTGCGTGTATCTGGAATGGTCCATTGTAGTTTTAAATTCCATATCCTCATTTTAAAGTTAATGGTCCCGTGCACACTTTTAACTTCCCGTACCAGCATGACCACATTGCATATCTGTATCAGAAAGGGACTTTGCGCTACAGTCGTGATGTGGGGCAGTTACAGACAGGCTTCTAGTCTTCAGACAAATAAAATTAAAATATAAGATTATTCCATAAGAATATAAGCAGAAAACTTAGAATGGCCTCAGCGCTTTAACCTAGAACAAAATATACAAATGGCATTGCATGTATGTGCTGTGGGTATATACCGCTAACGTACTTACAAACTAATATTTTTGTCACGGCATGAGTTACCCTAACAACCTAGCTACTGTATCGGTTTAAAAAATGTCCTGAACCAGCCAAAACACACACACACACACAATGCTTATCTAACCGTCCACTGCTCAGCATAGCCTAAATGTGTACATGATAATATTATAGCTGAAATACGCTGACATAGCTGCAAACGTTGCGATGGTCTCTCCATTGTGAGTGTTTGACAGATTTTGTATGGCATATCTGTCAAAAACTCACAATGGCGACCAGACCATTGCATTTTATAATTATCACTTACTTATAAAACGGTGAAGGAAGACATCGTGGGGAAACCGGTATGCCTTTTTTTTTGTGGGAAATTATAACATAACTTCTCCCGCTCTAGGCGGAGCGGGAGGGCGTGTCAGACTCTTACTGACTAAAACCCACCCGTGTTCCTTCAGTTGCCTGTACGTTGCCAGGGGCCACGGTATCCCTTTCGGACTTTCCCGCAACCCCGGCAGGAAACCGGTATGCCTGAGAGATATTTCTAGCGGCATGTGAAGCCAAATCAGAGGTCCATCGGCGGGCGGCTTCAAAACTTTGACCATCAGGTTAGTCACTAACCACACGAAAACTCTTATAAGTTCGTAGACTTAGGCCCCTGTACTGTAGGCCAACTTTTATAAGTAGAAATCAACAACCACGCCTATCGTTTAAAAAAAAACCTAAACCAGCCAAAACAAACACACACACACACATACACAAAACACTTATCTAACCGTCCACTGCTCAGCATAGCCCAGATGAGTATGATAACAGAATAGCAGAGATACGCTGACATCGCTGCCTCTGACGGCTCCGCGAAAGTTTAACGAATAAAGTTCTGGTCATGTTAAGGAATTAGTTTCTTCCGCTGGCGTAGACTTTGTGGCCCAAGGTGGGAACGATGGCGGGGGGTTTGTTTGCAAGAAAAAATTCAAGGTAAGTATAGAATTAAATAGCATTTTTGATTGAAGAACTGTTACAACATGAAGGAAAACTAGGGATTCTGTTAAAAAAATATGCAATCATGTCCTAAAGAAAGCAGTCATACCCTAATTGAAATGATACAATGTTCAATTTCAATTTCAATTTATTCAGTAACAATCTACATTGTGTTCGAAATTAACCAATATGAACCATATATAAGTACACAAATATTACAAAATAACGATTTTATAATATACTATTATTTAAAAAAAAAAACATGCTATCTCATGCATCAACGAGAAAAGAGCTGATAATCTACAAACGGCTGAACCGATTGCTAGAAAACGTGCTTTCAAATAAAAAAAACCGCATTCAAATCCCTCCCACCCCTCATTTTGCGTCGGGGATAAAAAATATTTGCCGTATTATAAGGATTGGTTTTAATATTCTGTCGTTTTATTTGAAAGGAAAAAATCGTTTCGTTCATAACATAGGTACTTGTTAGTACATACCTATCTATTGCTACAAAACCTAGCAGCATTCACATTTCTAGTACACACAACTTACTCTCTCGCATAACCCTCTTAAAGCTTATGTCCCACACCGGGGTCCGTCCGCACCCGTATTGTCCCACCGCTGTGTACTACCGGGGCAAGTTATGAGAGGAGACTTTTGTGTCATTCCCTGGATTAACTTTCTGTCGACATACATTCTCAAAGGTTCGTATTGTTCATATTTTTCTTTTTGTTGTAAGTAAGTAGAAAAATAAATATTATCATTTTCTGGACGATTTGGGGACAAAAGAATGATATGGCTCTTATGTTGTTGTATGGCGTTATTGGCCTGTAATTGTGTTACTGGTAGGATAAAACTGCTGTTTATACAGAAAAATAACGAGCATTGATCACCAACACACATTTGGGTCTAAGTTTTATAATGACTTTTTCTTCAACGTAGATAAGTCGCAGATATTTCGATAACCAAGCTTCTGAAAAAGCTCAAAACTGTAGTTTAAAAAGAATACATTCCTACATTTTGGAAGGTCAGTTGACAATACTACAGTTTATGCTAACACCCTCAACTATGCTAGAAGGAAGTGGGTTCTTGCCGTTCATGTCTAGAGCTTCCGGTGGCAAACATACCGCCACATGTCGCTCGCCAGTACACGATTGCTGCATCTTTCGGCTATAACCTCTTCATATAATCCCTGACACACTGTTCCAAAAGTATGAGCTGGAAATGTAGATGTCGTGGCTGGATCTTAAAATGCTAACATATGGATAATGATTTAAGTTAGGTTAATTATGTTGAATACTATTATAAAGAATCTTTTTTTTTTTCTAACTGAACAGACAGCTGTGCTGCTGGGGAGTTTGTTGCGCCACTTCTTCTTACCAGCTAAAGCACTAGGAAGTGGTGAAGGGTGGGCGTTTTGGGGGACTGTCTTATGTAATTTTGACGTTCGAAAAGTGCTGATTCTCAGCCTAGTTTGAGTAAATGACTTTTGAATTTGAATTTGAATGGATCATTTCATGAAATGAACATCGACCACTGGTCACATCATGATGTGGTCTGGCCAGATCATTGAATACTCAACGTTTAACGATATGAACAGTTAAACGCACTACTACTTCATGATATGGCCAAACACTAGTGATCATATCGTAAAATAGTTAGATTATCCACCGGTAGAGGCGTTGATGTCGCTTTGTTTTTGTTGTGCATCATGGCGGCGGTATACAACAAATCAAATAAAGTAGGGTGACCAAGCAAAAAAAGTCGATGTACTTTTATTGAGTTTCCTAATAATGATAATTATGGAAAGTGATCTACTTGGAAGTAGCGCCCACCGGCCGCTGCCGGAGCGTGAAATGCAACATAGCACAAAAAAAAATGTTTTTAAATAAAATAAAAATACGCCGCTTATGTGACAACGTAGCGCTCGCCGGCCGCTGCCGGGGCACCGCTTGCTGCTTGCTACGCTCGCTCGGCTCGCGCGCGGTTGGTCACAGTTCTAAACTAACCCTTTTTTTTTTTTTTTTTGTTCCGGGGTGGAAAATCCTCTTGGATGTCCTCCGCCCTGGGGCGGGCGGAGGGGTCTGTCAGACTCTTACTGACTAAAAACCACCCCGGTGTTCCAACTCACACCTACGAACACACAACTTACACCATCATGGTGTAAGGTGTATTAAAATCCCCAGGAAGGGTAATGAAGGGTATCCATGGTGTCACCATGGATACCCTTCATTAATGATATGGCCAAACATCGACTGACATATCATAAAACGTTTTTTTTAAATAGAATTTATTCTAGGCGCCCCTTCCAAACGGTAGTTTTCGTATGGAGAAGAATGGGCAAGAAACTCCACCGTTACTCTTTTAAAATGTTTTTACAATATTTTGTTTGCATTAACTATATAATTCTAAGTGAAGACGATGCATCTAGAATAAGATTACTGTACTACAATAGGTAAAAAAGAATGAAAACTGAAGCGATGACAGATAAATTAATTATGTGATAGATACATGGTGCTCACATATTTTCAAACATTGTAAAATTATACGATATTCCTAACATTTTAACAAATAATACTAATAATTCAGTGTGTGACTTCAAGAAATCACAGAATGTAAAATCAGTATTATAAAAAAATAACAAATTATATAATTAAATTGGCAACCAGTTTGATTTTGTCTAGAATCTTTTGGAACAGACTATCAATCTGCCCAGCCTTTTACCACCGTTGGGGTTGGCTTCCAGTCTAACCAAATGCAGCTGAATACCAGTATTTTACATAGAGCGACTGCCTATCAGACTTCCACAACCCAGTAACTGGGTAATCCGATACCCCTTGGTAAGACTGGTTTTCGGACTTTGACTGTCAAAGATCCACGAATGACAACCGGGACAATCGTAAGTAATGGATGGTCACCCATCCACGGACCAACCCCGGCAAGCGTAGCTTAACCTGATGGATCGACCCGTGCGGCTATTATTACTTAGCCACGAGCGCCGCAATACGTATATACTTCTGGAACAGACATTAGTTTCAAATACGCTCACATGACGCTGTAACTAATCCTAACCACATATCTACTATTTTGCTACAAAAAAGTCATCAAATTTTTTACTCTTCCAACATCAAACCAGTGCCATCTACGCTCGCGAGCAGCAAGCGAGCGCACTCGAGCGTAAAAGCGAGGGATGACGTCATTAAACCGAGCAGAGCTAAGTGAAGCTGTTATAAAATATTTACCGCCGGGACCTTGGCTTCAAAATGTGTGGAATTCATTTTTTCATTCGACATGCTTGCTTGGTCGTGCTCATCCTGGTGAGTTACTTTAATGTATGTTTGAGAAGCTTTACGCTATTTCCTGAAGAAAATGGGTCATTTATATTTTATTTGGGTACATCGTGAATGGAAGTCTATGGAGACTCATCGAGAAGTTAAATAGCAGTGTCTGTTTATCAGAGCGCAATCTACGCTATACTAATTAGATCTGGCAATTTCTTAATCTAAGACAAATTCAGAAATTCTCAATATCAGCCCGGGAGTCTGGATTTGTTCAGTGAATTGTCCGTAAATGCTACGGTTTTTTTTTTTTTTTTTTTTTATTATAGCAGGTGTCGGAAGTCCTTATGGACGCCCAGACTGCCTCACTGGTGAGCCAGTCTGGGCAGTGCCGGACTCTTACCGGCTAAAACCCACTCCTGCCTTTGCTCTGTGTCCCTCTGACATGATCAGAGACCTTGTTTTACGATAAGTTCTGATTACAGCTGTTTTGTTTTATTTAATTTTATGTCAGTCCTGTTGTTAGGAAGTGGAGAGTTAATTTCTAGAAGCAATTGCCTTACTTCGACTAATTATATTCGTATATTCTTATCCTCCTTAACTTCTTCTTTTTTTTTTCTTCTTATCTTCTTTCGATAAAATGCTACGGTTAGAATAAGCCAACTCAGCTCTGTAATTCCTTATAATAATGTAGTTACTGCTACCTAACCTGGCTAGTAAGAGCAGTGATGGCCTTACGAGTTGTAGGTCCTGGGATCAATCCCTGACAGGCGGTTTACTTTGTGTAAATTATTTCATAACCCCTGCTCTCAAAACAGTAAAGGAAAACATCGTGATGAAACCGGTATGTTCAAGAACCAAAAATTCGAAAAAAAAATCACGTGACATCCGCCAACTTGCACTGGGCCCGCTTGGCGGATGGCCTACTCCCTTTCACAGAGAGGAAGCCTGTGTCACAGCAGTGGGAACATTATATGCTGTCTATGAGCAAAAGCAAGAAGTACAAAATAATCGACTTTTTCATGCAACATTTATTTCTAACTAATAATAGAAGTGCAATGGTAAAAATGGCGGTGTGACGTCACAGTTAGTGCTAACGGACATTATTCTCTTTAATTGACGGCTTCACAGATAACAAGCAACTAAACCCTTTTACACTCTACTATGAGAAAATGTTGGAAAGAGACAGCAACTATTTACTTGTTGGAAGTAGGTGAGACTTGGCGATTCCTGAGGAAGGCTTTTGGCTTGAATTGTAACAATAATGATTATTCTACTTCTTCTTAGCCTGTCGATGGAAAATATAGTTTAAATGTCCTGGTTTCCCCAGAACTCAGCAATGTTAACACCGTTCGCTGATGAAGACGTAAGGTCCTCACGTGCACAGGTGACAGGGTCATGCGGCGCAACATGAAAGGTGGGCCATGGTCTGCAAGGAGATGCCGCATATACATTGAAGTATAATGATTATTGAAACATGTTAAATCACTTGTTTATTTCGGCAATGCTCGTCTGTTTTCGGCGCTGTTTGAACATGGATAAACATGAATATATCAGCTATAATATCAATCTTTAACTACATTCTTACACAAAGAAGGATTACGATCGATTCTCAGCCTATAGATTGTCGATAATTTCGGACCTTTATAATTTCACACGCAGAGTATAAGCTTCACTTCAGCAAAACGTGAGCAAAATCTACATGAACCTTCCCTGAGCCATAATAGCCACTTAAAAAACAAAAACATATACTTCTACCCTCGAAATCTACACAGACGGTACCTAAAATGTACTCACATAATTATTTACTACGCCAGACAGCGTAAACGTGAAAAAGAAACCTCGACGGTCAATAAATAACTTCTCACATGTGTGCCTACCGTCTTTTTGTCACCAAAAAGATCGTTAAACTCCCCTTTAACGAGTATTTGCTTTTAAACCCAGTGACCCATTACTGAAGAAAAAAATATATTTTTTAAATACTCCAGGAATGTGTTTCTACATTTTTGCTGAAAAAATTTCAGGTAGACTGAATGAGTAATGCTTTTTCTGCAATTTTTTGTTTTCCGCCTAAAAATGTGGTCGGAATTAAGAAACTGGCATGTAATTAGGAGCGTGTAAGGAAAATGGCGCCTAATGGGCTGCGGTTGGTATATTATATCGCCTTATTTTTTAATTTTGGTACATCGGAAGTCACACGGTTGAAAATACGAGGGCAAATCTTAAGTTTTGTATAAACTAGATTTTTACAAAGTCGCTTTTTCATCTTCATCATTATATTTGAACAACATTTGTAATCTAGTAAAATATTGACTATGTATACACTACACCAATAAATGGTTGTATTAAAATAATTAGGTTATATTAAGATGGTTAGGTTATGATCGCTGTGATTAACTCAAGACAATGTTTATGTTCTTTCTGCAGAATTAGCTTACAGACCTACTGACAGGTTATATGAGTTTATATAATTGTTTATTTTATTTGACTTTTTAAGTCAAGTTATTTTAATTTATTTTTATGAGTTGTATTGCAATATATGGTTAACTAGTGACCTCGACAATTGATCATATTATTTATTGTTATTAGTAATTAACTGTTTATTTATTTTGCCTCGATGGTCCTAGTTTATTTATCATTTATAACTTCCAGTTACAGCTTTATGTAAGCGGGCACGCCCTTTATGCCTGGAGGATTTTATTTAGGTAGATCATATTAAGTTCTGTTTACGTTTAGTTTAGTTTTTATTTCTGCCCGAGTATAGTTATATATGATTTTGTTTGGTATATTGGCGTGTGCTAGCTAACATATGGATAATAATTTAAATTATGTTAATTATGTTGAATACTATTATATAGAAGCTTTTTTTTTCTTTCTAACTGAACAGACAGCTGTGCTGCTGGGGAGTTTGTTGCGCCACTTCTTCCCAGCTAAAGTACTAGGAAGTGGTGAAGGGTGGGCGTTTTGGGGGACTGTCTTATGTAATTTTGACGTTCGAAAAGTGCTGATTCTCAGCCTAGTTTGAATAAATGACTTTTGAATTTTTAATAATTGCCAAATGTGATTATACCAAAACTGTACTGCCAAAATCTTCTTTTCAATCTTGAATTTCTAGCTACAGTTTCTAGCTACCTAATCTGCCACCCAATGCAAGGGTTAGGTGCCTCAAGTTATTCATTGCAAAATATTAGATAACATAAAATGTCGACCAAAACATTGTGTCCTTAATAAAACTTGTAAAAAAGGGTGTAACTTTTTTATATCCCTAATCAAGTCACTTTCATCTTGGAGTAAAGTAAAAAAATAGCTTAGCGCCACAAAATAAATGGGGATATACAGAAGGTTAACTGTATGCAATGTATTGCAAAAGCCTAATTTCTATACAGACAAGGAACCAGCGTGGTTCGCCACGAGATCGTACTGTATTTTACTCTCGAAGTTTACTCACTTTTATTTCACTTCGTTCTGTAGTGTCTTCGGTGCGATAAAAACTTGCAAAAATGGAGTTTCAAAATTTCGTTCAGCACTTTTTAAACCTCAAAAGTTACGAGGGGCCCGTGGCAAATGACTACTGGTTTTTCAAAATCTGTCAATGTGGCTCACCAGATGGCAGGTTTTAAAACTATTAGACAGGATATGGCTTCCCTGGATATACAGATTATCACCTTTTTTACTACGCTCATAACTCAAATCCAGGTTACAGGTTGTTGCAAATTATTAAGTAACAACTTGAGTCAATCGGCTGTTAATTATTGTATGCCAGGGAAATCCTATGTGGAGATAATGTCATCAATAACAGGGAATAAATATGATCCGAAAGCCATTATTTCTGTATTTGTAGGCAATAGTAGTAATATAAAAAATGATGACATTACTGACTGTGTCACTGAAATCTTGAAGGTTAATTGTCAGAAAATAATATTGTGTGCTTTTCCATACTTTCAGCACTTGTCAAGTAGGCAAAATCATAATATACATATGCTAAATAACCATATGCATTTATTAGTTAATCACTATAGTGACAAACTTGTATTTTTTGACACCAACACTTTTGTTGAGAAATTAAAATCGACTAGGGATACTGCGTATCTGCCTATTAGTTTTAGACGTCAAATAGCATGGCTATTAGCTTTTAATATAAACTCAGACATAAGTAGTATGTCGAAGTCTTATGTATTTAGCACCACAAAGGTTAGTAATAATACTAATATTAAGGTGGTTAGCAATAATAATTTAAACTAGTCACTAAGACAACAGAAGGTACTAGTAACAATGTTGTTTGTCTCACCATCAACAAGCTATCTTCTGGCACTCAATTAGTTAATTGTCAAAAAGGGGCTAAGCAGAATTCCTTGAAATTATTTCATCAAAATATTCAAGGTTTTTCTTCCAAACAATTAGAAATTGAATTGTTTTTAGAAAAAACAATGTTTGATATTATTTGTATAACTGAACACTGGTTGAAAGATTATGAAATGCTAATTAATTTTGAGAATTATAGTGTGGGCAGTTGTTTTAACCGTAAATCCATGCTACGTGGAGGTTCACTAATCTTAATTAAAAATTGTATAAAATCTAAGACCCGTAATGACATAGTTGAACTATCGGTGGAACATAGCATTGAACTGTCCTGTGTTGAGCTAGATAAGCATTTTATAGTGTGCGTTTACAGACCTCCAAATTATCAAAACTACTCTATATTTGAGTCAGTTATGGAAGATGTTTTATCTAAACTTGCAACTGGTAATAAATCAGTAATTATTTGTGGTGACTTTAATATTAATATTTTAGAAAATAATTCAAATAGCAGTAGATTATTAAACCTCTTCAAATCATTCAATCTGTCGAATGTGTTTTTAGAACCAACGCGGATAACTTCGACTACTGCTACATGTATTGATAATGTCTTTTGTTGCTGCAACTACTTAGATAAAGCCATTGTAAATTATCTCCCTTCTGATCACAGCGGTCAAACCGTTATTTTTGAGTCCAGCACACCAATACAAAAATTGCAGATTCAAATTAGACCAATAACATCGGGTAGTTTAAATAAGTTTAACAACACTTTAATTAGCAAGTTAAATGCTCAGGGCCTACATTGGCCCAATGGCAATATTTTGTATGAACAATTCTTTTCATTAGTGCAAACAGAGTTCAATAATTCTTTTAAGAAAAAAACTAAAACTATTTGCCCTAAGTTTTTATTCAGTGACTGGGCAACTAAAGGGATCAGGATAAGTAGGGAAAGATTATTTGAACTGTATGGCCTTAAGCCGTATATTAACACGGAAACTTTTAATAAGTATGTTGCTACTTACTCTAAAACTTTTAAAAATATCTGCAAAGCAGCTAAAGCTTCTTTCATTAGCAACAAGGTTAAATCAGCAGACAATAAAATAAAGACAGTTTGGAAAATTATTAACAATGAAACGAACAAGAACAAAAGACATAATACTGATTACACACTTGACACTGCCCGCGGTCTCATTAGCGATAACATCGATGTTGCTCAGGAATTTGCAACTTTCTTTACCAATATTCCAATTAAAACTACAGAAACTTTAAATTCCTCCCCCTTACTTGCTATTGATTTATTAAGAGCGAATGTTTCAGCCTTTCCCGTGGAATTTAAATTTAAACATATAAACCCTGTGGTCGTTGTAAAGACTTTTAAGCAACTTAAGATCAAAATCACCGAAGATCTGTGGGGTATGTCTACTAAAGTTTGTCAATCAATTATTGAGACAATTGCACCCTATTTAGCTTTAGTATTTAATTTGTGTGTAGATCAAGGGGTATTCCCGGATTTAATGAAGTACAGTAAAGTTATTCCACTATTCAAATCCGGGGACAGCAAAGACCTAAATAATTATAGACCCGTATCGGTTTTGCCGGTTTTCAGCAAGGTGTTTGAAAAAGTAATGTTAAATCAAATGCTCCATCATTTTAATCGTAATAATATCCTACACGATCAACAGTATGGTTTCACCAAAGGACGTTGCACAACCGACGCCGGTGTCACCTTATTAAAACACATCTTTAACGCATGGGAAGAGGCACAAGATGCAATAGGCATCTTTTGCGACCTATCCAAGGCATTTGATTGCGTGAATCACGAAACACTGCTCTTGAAACTTGAGCATTACGGACTGGGTAAACTTGCGCTTAGCTTAGTAAAATCATATTTGAATGATAGACTGCAGCAAGTTCAAATAAACGGTGTAAATTCATTGGGTTTACAAGTCAAAATGGGTGTACCACAGGGCTCGATTTTGGGTCCATTCCTCTTTTTAGTATATATAAATGATTTACCGCATTTACTGAAAAACCGACCACAAATGGTGTTATTTGCTGATGACACATCACTGATTTTTAAGGTAAACAGACATGCACAAGAGCTTGACGAAGTAAATAACGCTATGCTTAAGGTCCATAATTGGTTTACTGTAAATAATTTGGTATTAAATGAGAAGAAAACTAAATGCATAAGATTCGCGTTACCAAATGTTAGAAGTAGTGAATGTCATGTTGTACTGAATAGGGAGACACTAGAATTCGTCGAAAAAACGGTTTTCCTGGGGATCACGCTTGACTCAAAACTACAGTGGGGTCCTCACTTAACATCACTTGCAGGGCGGCTAAGTTCAGCCGCTTACGCTGTTTGGAAAATCCGCCAACTAACAGACGTGGATACCGCGAGACTGGTCTATTTTAGTTACTTTCATAGCATCATGTCTTACGGTATTTTGCTGTGGGGACGGGCTGCAGATATTAATTCTATCTTTATTCTGCAAAAGAGGGCTGTCAGAGCCATATATAACCTCCGCAGACGCGAATCTCTAAGGGAACTGTTTAAGAAAATTAACATCATGACGGTACCTTGTCAGTATATATATGAAAACATAATGTATGTTCGAAAAAATCGACATCTTTTTAGTAAGATAAGTGACAGGCATAATTTTAACACTAGAAATAGGAACAAATTAGATCAACCACGTTTTAGATTGTCTAAAGTGCACACTTCTTTTATGGGGTACTGTGTAAAATGTTATAATAAAATACCACTCGATATTCTTCAACTGAATGAGAAGAAATTTAAAACATGCATTAAACGCACACTATTGTTACGCACGCATATTATAAGTTGGATGATTATATCGATGATAAAAATGCTTGGCTTAATGCTGGTCCTGCTCCACAGCCACTTGGGCTCACTAGTTAAAAAATTTAATGTTTGGAAGAGTTGCTTCCCCTTTTTATTTTTCTGACATTACGAACTTAATGTTTATTTTTTTTTTATTTAAACAAGTTTAATTGTTGAATGTTCCAATGGATAATGATTTTCTTTCTTTTTGGTAGTATCATTCTATTAATCTCTCAAATACATTGCATACTATAGTTTTGTATAATTTAGAAGCATTTTTTCAATTTTTGTGAATGTGAGTACCATGGAGCCGTATTTTATGTTATTAAGATGTTTGTTGACTTGAAAGAGCACGGCAGTTGAGAGTTTGTCATGCCCACTTAAATGTCTCGCTGATGGTGGCGAGTGTGTTGGATCATTCGGTTCCCTACAAAATGGTTGAGCTGGATGGTGCTGATCCACGCGTCATGTTCGTGAACGGGCGCCGTCAGTTGTGACTGGTCATCTCTTATCTGCCGGGGCTTATTTTTAATGTTATATTTTGAATTGTTTTAATTTTTTTATTGTACATTGTTCTCACATATAGAAGCAACAAGAATAATGTACCCAGGATTGTGTAATTTTCTATATTTAAAAGAGTGTCCTTGGAGTTTCTTGCCCGTTCTTCTCCATGAAGATCTACGTTTTGGAACTGGGCAACTAGCTTCAACTTTCTCGACTAACTGACCGACTATTTGACAATTCAAAAGTGCCTGTAAATGGTTTAATTGAAATAAATGCTTTGAGTTTGAGTTTGAGTTTGCAAATTATAAAGGCAAATCTGTGTCCTGCCACATTGAGTGGCATGTAAGTTTTACAGTGATCTCGAGTTATTAAAGAAATAAAAAAATTGCATTTGCAAAAAATAACAAAATTGTACAGCACAACCATTTTCATAATGTCCCTCGGCAAACTTCGTGTCTCGTCAGTTGTCGGATTTCTATCAGCTGCCCTTTGCACTTGGTGCTTATACGTATGAATGAAAAAAAAAATGAAAAATGATTTATTATTTTTACAAGTAAATACCTTAACGACTAGTGATTGGAGCCTCCTTTTAAGCAAATAAGTCTGTGTTAGGAGAATACGCTCTTCCAATATCTTAAATAAGTACTTACGTACAATTTACTTGTTTTATTTTCGATTATATACAAGTTAAGATGCTAAATGAAATAATAATACAAAGAAAAGAGAATTAAAACTAAAAACGCAGCCCGTATGCAGGCATGCAAGTATGTGAGTGACAGTGAGAGTGCATGAATGTGAGTGTGAAGGTGTGTGAATGTGAATGAATTAGAGTGTATGCATGAGGGTGACGTATTGACTCCTATAGCTGCGTCCGCGTTGTGCCGTCAACCATAATTAACAAGTGCAAAGGGCAACTGATAGAAATCCGACGAGTGACGAAACACGAAGTTTGCCGAGGGATATTAAGAAAATAATTGTACTGTACCTTCTACACTGTCCTCTCTAGTGATATTACTCCTTGCCTCCTTAATCCTTTGTGCAAGTAGTAAAGTTCAACTGAGTAGAAAAGTTCTTTATGACGTGTGGGTAAAATACTTGCAGCTTCTCTCTGGTTCATAATACAGTAGATAGTGAGGAGCTCGTGGCTAAGTAATAACAGCCGCACGGGTCGATCCATCAGGTTAAGCTACGCTTGCCGGGGTTGGTCAGTGGATGGGTGACCATCTTTACATACAGAGCCTCCGTGCCACGGAAAGCACGTTAAACCGTTGGTCCCGGCTGTCATTCGTGGATCTTTGACAGTCGTTACGGGTTTTCAGAAGCCCGAAAGTCTGCCAAGGGGTATCGTATTACCCAGTTACTGGGTTGTGGAAGTCAGATAGGCAGTAGCTCCATGTAAAACACTTGTCTTCAGCTGCATCCGGTTAGACTGGAAGCTGACCCCAATATAGTTGGAGAAACGCTAGGCAGAATGCAGTAGATAGTGAAAATTATGACTTGAGAAGTTTTGAGGATATTGGATTGTAATTGTAATCCTCATCGTCCACAACGATACTCCAAATTAATGTATTACATATTCAAATCACCAATGAGTAGCCAGAATGGCTTAGCGCCTAGTATTTCAATGGCGGTCCGTACACGACACAACCAATCACATACTACAGCCGTGCTATTCTGTAAACATCTCACCGTGATAACTTGGGTGAAGTGAGCATGAAGTGAGCTGTCCATAGTGTCAATCCCTAGCTTTAGGTGCAATGACAGCTCACATCAAGCTCACTTCACCCAAGTTATCACGGTGAGATGTTTACAGAATAGCACGGCAGTCCGGCAGTTGAAAGAATGCGTTCCTGACACCTGTCAGTTGGACAATTTCTAGCCGTAATAAGGATCTAATTCACAAAACACATATTCGTTAGTATGAAACTGACAGGTGTCAAGAACGCATTCTCTCGACGGCCGAAATGTAGTTAAAAACACGTTAGTACGTGGCGTCGTGTTTGTAACTGATTACTTTTGAGTAGCATCGTGGACGAGGGCCTTGCTAATCAATATATTAGGCTTGGCCAACGTAAGAGCCGCTAAGGACTACAAAGGCAAACGTGTGATATTCTTCTATATACACATAAACATCTGAATTCACCTCATAATCAAAAAGATTTGAACCTATCGGCTACCGCAGTTGCGAATTGGGACAAACACGCTAGATTAACCGCTGGAAACAAATTCGTATTTACAAAATTAGATGGTCACTGGAGCAAATATTTTAATAGAAGCAAATTCACCTGTGTGAACACACTAGGTGGTTTTTCGGGCCGTGGGTTTTCGTTCCGTGTGGCTAGACAGTAGTAATTCCTTTAAGTGAATGTTCTCACGACTTCTTCCTCCCCATAGGAAGAAGTAGGCAGAAACTACAGAACGCCATCTTTTACGATCCTTACAAACTCCTTTTGCCTCGCACCTCGTTTACATTTCATCCAGTTTCTTAACAATATTAACAAATATTAGCTACTGTTAGTGTGTAGCTTGGGTATTTAATAAATAATATTGTAACATCACGACCGTATTAATAAAAGAGGAAGACAGATGTGTACAGTACAACACATGTACAATCTATATTGGCCGCAGACGCGACCGTTGAGCGAGATCGGGCAAAATGATATTGAATTTTTTCAGTCGAGAATTCTCAGTAGCAGCCTGTAGATTTGACTCTGGGACTTATAACATAATATTATGTAACTGGTTAACATGTGGTACCTACTGTAAACCTATATAGCGTCGCCTTATGAATGCAACTTTGACTTTTAAGGGGACTACAGGACCTAAACGTGCCTAAACGCAAGTTTTATAATGCATAAAAGAATATGATCCACTGCAGTAAACAAAATCAGAAAAATATATGATATTTTTCAGGATATATGCTAGTATGATAGTGTGTTGAAAACATAATACAACTAATTTGATACGATAGAAAAAAATCATGAAGATACCTCTAAAAATTTCTTTTAACGATTAAAAATCATATTAATTTACATGCAATCATTCTGATTTTTTGTCAGATTATTCTACAAGCTACATATTAGCATAATAGTGTTTTCATTTTCCAGTCCAATCAATAGATTTTCTGTAAATCGCTAACTGCTTCATATTTTGCAATAAATTACCTGCGTCGTGTCATCGCGCTTCTCTTTCATTTCTATGCAGTCCGACAGTGACCGCGCTTTAGCTGTTGTAAGCCTCTTAATTTTATTACATTTTTGGAGTAAAAAACCTCGCAACACACGCAGTTTTGTGGCGGCATCTATATCGCCACATGCGACCTACGCATCATACTGACGTCACGCAAAATCCTGCATCGCGTAAGCAGAGATTTTTCCGCTTGATCAGCATATAATATAAATTCCCAGTTGCCCACCAGTTTTTCGCATAAAAGAGGTTTTCACTCTAAAACGACGATAGATAAATAAGAATACTCTTTATTATGAACATCATAAAAATTACAAACATAAATATATCTATGTAATCTTTAATATTTACCTATCTATAATATATTAGGTCTTTACCTATGAAATTGCCGTTCTGCAGTACTGGCCATTTCAAATCAAAATAATTTTTGTTTGGCTAAGAATTCTAATTTCAAATTAATTTTATTTTAAAAACATGGATTTTTTTTTCCACAAGTACTCGTTTGTTTATTGATTAGTGTTACATTTTCATCGCATTTCAATCTTTTTCGTCATCATGGATACGTTAAAAATTCGAGTAATTATGGAATATGAGTACCGTCGTGGCAGCAACGCGGCACAAGCGGCACGCAACATCAACGACGTTTACGGAGCTAGCACTACAAACCAACGCACCACCTGTTATTGGTTTGCTCGCTTCCGTTCTGGAAATTTCGACCTGAAAAATGAACCTCGCGGTCGTCCGAAGACTTTGGTCGACAATGACGAATTAAAGGCGATTGTGGAAGCTGATACACAATCTACGGCTGAATTAGCAGCAGCTTTCGACGTTAGCGTCAAAACAATATTGGTCCATTTGCGTCAAATTGGCAAGGTAAAAAAGCTTGACAAATGGGTGCCCCACGAACTCAATGATCGCCAGCGCAAAGTACGCGTCGAGACGTGCCTTGCACTGCTCAACAGACACACAAATGAAGGAATTTTGAACCGCATTGTTACCTGCGATGAAAAATGGATTCTGTTTGATAACCGCAAGCGCTCAGCAAGTTGGTTGGATCCTGGTTCAGCACCTAAACAATGCCCTAAACGAAAACTTACCCCTAGAAAAGTGATGGTCACTGTTTGGTGGTCTAGCGCCGGTGTGATTCATCACAGCTTCTTTACAAACGGGGTGAGCATTACTGCAGATGAGTACTGTGAAGAACTGAACACAATGATGGAGAAGCTGGCACATCTCCAACCAGCATTGGTCAATCGCTCGTCTCCGCTGCTACTGCGCGACAACGCGCAACCTCATACTGCACAGCAGACGGTCTCCAAGTTGCAAGAACTGGGGTTGGAAGCTCTCCGTCATCCGCCCTACTCACCAGACCTTGCGCCTACAGAATACTACTTTTTCCAGAATTTGGATAACTTCTTGGCGGGAAAAAAATTAAATACCCGAGAGGCAGTACAAAATGCCTTTGAAGAATTAGTTGCCTCCCGTCCAGCTGATTTCTTTAAAAAGGGCATCAATAAACTGCCACTCCGTTGGCAAAGATGCATTGATTGCATGGGTGATTACTTCGATTAATACAAATAAAAAATACATGAAAAAAATTCGTTTAAATTTTTTCATACAAAACGGCAATTTCATAGGTAAAGACCTATTATATATATCTTATGTCGTGATGACCCAGTGGTTAAGGCCTCGCCTCTCATGCACGAGGTTGTGGGTTCAAATCCGGACAAGTACCAATGTGACTTTTTCAATTTATATGTACTTTCTGGGTTTATCTTGGATATTACTGACATCGGTGAAGGAAAACATCGTGAGTAAACCTGGACTTATAGTTAATATAAGTGTGAAATCACCAACCCGTCTTGAGCAAGCGCGGTGGTCAATGCTCGTGCCTTCTCTGTATGAGAAGAGGCCTTTGCCCTGCAGTGGGACAGTAACAGGCTGGTATTTTTTTTTTAAATATATATCTCACCTTCCCACCTTTGTTCATGGGATGATAATCCGAAATGAGTTTCGGAAAAATAAAACTCAAAACTCAATTCAAAGCATTTATTGCTATGAAACCATTCACAGGCACTTTTGAATTGCCAAGGAGTCCGTCAGTCCGAAAGATGAAGGTACCACCAAAGCGAATAGTATGTTCGTATGGAGAAGAACGGACAAAAAACTCCATGGACACTCTTCAAATCAAAAGTGAGAATGTTCCTAAAAAAATCCACCCCTAGCCTCTTCTAGATAATCTGAAACCTTATCGATAAGACATATAACTTGAGCCAAGTATTACGGAACATGTATTATTTATCATTCCCAGTAACTGATGGCCGGTCGACCTGTCTCGTCTAATACATTATTAAAGGTCTCTCTAAGTTATTACTGCCCATTATAATAGAGTTGAGATGTTATTGATCTTGAAGTAAGATGGATTATTATTGGGTTTGTTGACATAGTTCTGATAGGACATTAACTGTTTAGTGTGACTCAATGGAACAGTTTATTGGAGTCTTATTTATAAAACCTTTCCTACCAGGCAGAGGTGGCGAGTTGATCTAGATGTGTACCGCAAGAGTTGGGCCGAGGTGGCTCTGGAAGAGGATGCCTAGAAGGAATTAAGGAGGCCTTTGCTCAGCAGTGATAAATAAATAGATATTATTTAATACAATGTGTAATTGAAATAAATAAATAGATATTTATTTAGTACAATGTGTAATTGAAATAAATAAAAAGATTTTTATTTAATACAATGTGTAATTGAAATAACTGTTCCTTACATTTTAGCGAGCATTTTTAGCATTTTAATCCCTCTCACAGAGAGGATACCTACCTGTGTCTCAGCAGTGGGAACATAATAGGCTGATTATGATTATGCAAACAGGTAAAATATATTCTTTTTTCACGATTTCTGGGTTAGCCCCGTAGTAAAAATTGTTTGTACATAATGAGTATACGAGTATTGACCTCTTATGAGGTTTTCAGTTATTTCAATAAACTGAATACGAACCATTAAAATGCATAGTTTCTTTTCAATTACACTTTAAAAATATAAGTTTGTAAATATATCCTACCTTCATTAATCTGCTAGTACGGGCGACCGAGTTCTGCTCGGGTGAAAATTGAGAATGCTTATTAAATAGTATAGGATACCTAGTTCAAACAATTCCATGTATAGTACATACTAATTCCATGATGCCATGATAGTAGGTACTTACTAATTCTATGCTGCCATGATATTAGGTACTTACTAATTCTATGCTGCCATGTCAGTATTTATTAAGGTAGCCATCTTGTTCTAAACTTTGGGCGACCTACTTTGGGTGAATTGCAACTTTCATCGAAATCGTTAGAGCCGTTTTCGAGAACGGGATTACAAATATTGCTCGTTTTATATATATATATACAAGTATTAATAGTATAGGATTTCCAAAATAATAGCATAGAAAATTTATTTTATCACCTTCCTTAATCAATAGCTGAGTTTTATCGATCTCCATAAAAGAACAGTTTTTTTTATAAATGTAACCGTCAATATACCGATACTTCGAAGGGGTTAAAATAGCTGCTCAATTATGAAACTGTTAAAATACCTGTTTGAAATATAAAAATCCTTTTGAACAACTGAGCCTGAACCTTTTGACCTATTGAAAAACTGAGTTCATAAATAAATACTGAATGCTTTTAATATAATTGGTAGAAATTAAATATTCAATAGTAGATTACCTCTAAAATGTTTAATAAAGGCTAAAACAAAAATAATTTAGTGTCGAGAAAATACATAATACAACATTACGCCTGTAATCCCCGAAGGGTCAGGCAGAGGTGTACCTACAGTACACCCACACGCCTATTGCCATCAACCGGAAACAACTCCAGACTCCGGACTGCTACTGAGAAATTCCAGACGGAAAAACCCAATACATTCTTCTCGACCCGGAATTTAACCCAGGACCTCAAGCTTAGCAGTAGCGCTTATGACCACTAGATCAACGAGGCAGTGTCGAGAAAATGTCGTGAAAAACACATGTGAAATGAATACCCTTATTCTTTACTCCCTCTAACAATCTAAGACACTATCACAAAGCCACTTACAATCTAGACGGCTTAAGACATATCTCTATCGGTCCCTAGGACCAAAATAAAGTCTGTCTAATGAAACTGGCTTCAAATTATGTGGTGCTTAAGTCCTTTTATTTATGTCTTAGGTCCTTTAGGATTACTAAGAATGAGATAGGGCGTCAATTCTCTGCAAATAACTAAGGTAATAGGTTAAGGAGATTATTCTTTGTGTCCATTTTTGGGTAGAAAGATCGGGTGGATATAATAAAAAGAGTGCGGACTACTTATCTGCACTTGTGTTGGGGAAGAAAGGGCAAAGTTTTGATGGACTTCTAGCCGAGACAAGACGAAATATAGGACGTCTTGCAGCAAGATAGTTTGACAAAAGACGAGCCGAACTAACACCTGAATGTGTAAAGCACAGGGTCAGGGTTGATGGCATGGTAAAAAGAACACGGTCCTTCTGCATAACAATATTGTGGACGAAACAAAAGAAATATGACGGTCCATGATAACTTTATTTACCATGAAGAACAGTACACACGAACGTAACGTAAATTCTAACGATGATATTTCAATTGAAAGTACTCGTTTTGCACACAATATTTACTTAGTTTATATATTATACATGGGTAGTAAGTAACTTATTGTGTTCCTCGCAAAAAATTTAAACCAAAATTCTATCGTTTGAATTTACATGCTAGAGCTTTAGACGTAGGTTCACGTACCTATTTATATATTGCATACAGCAAAACTCATAATTTATTTCTAATACAGCTACCCAACGTTCGGCGTTGTGCTTAGCGAACTTTGACAAAGATTCCACTGCTACGGAATTTCTTCCCGCAATAGTCTCCATCACACTGTGCCCAATGTTATACTTAATCCCTAGTATTTTCTACTAATCGCCTACAAATATCAGACCCCAATTCCTAAGTCCAAGCATGATTATTTATTGGATCTGGAAGCAATTACCTAACTCGTGATTACAAAGGAACTTGTTACGGCTTTTATCGGCTAAGTTTGTGGAACTTTGTCAACGCTAGGCCGTTCGTACACGCCCCGGAATTATTGACTGGACACGCGGATTGAAACTAGCTTTTGCTTAGTTTATTTAGAAGGTATTCTTGGTACACGTATTGGAGATAAGAAGGCTAATTCCCGTTATTAAAATCGTTTAAAATCTAGTCGCAATCTCAGCTACAATTTGCGACGATTAATCATATCAAAATAGCAGTAAAATTTGAGGTATTTTTGACAGATTAAGAATGAGATTTGAAGGCGAACGTTCTTTAAAAAAAATACGGGAATTTTCCCAAAGATCCAAAGAATGAAAATAACACTTATTATCGTAAACAGCCTGGTAAAAGATTCCTCTGTGCCGCTGTGGTAATTTCTTACCTTATCGCACTTTACACTTTTTATTAAATATTTATTTAATTTTTGTATCTGATATATATTATATTATTGTGTGCAGTGTGTTTTTGTCTGTGGTAAATAAATGTATTTTCTTTTTTTGTTCTTCTGTGGTAGTCCTTTTACCATTCTTATTTCTGCTGGCAAGCAGAACGTGTCAGATCGAATGGCATGCCGGTAAAATTACTGGCCCATTTAATCTTTTCGATTTCTATTTGGCCAATGACCTCGAAGTTCTCTAACACAAATCCTAGGTAATGAGTAGAGGTAACCCCCTTTAGCCTGATCAGATTTCTAATACATTGTGATATCACTTGCCTTGGTGTTAGATAAAAATTGGCCAAGTGCGAGTCGGATTCGCACCCACAATATTTAACACTACGTTTTTTTTACTTAACGTGTTTTAGTAAACAAAAACACGTTTCTATTATGGGGGCGTCCTTTATTTTATTTATATTTGCATAGCAGCAATAGATATACACAATCTGTGAAAATTTCAACTGTCAACCTCTTACGGTTCATGAGATACAGCCCGCTGACAGACAGACCGACGTATGAACAGCGGAGGTTTAGTAATGAATAAAACCAGTGTTTGCTCGTTTGAACGAAGACAATTTAATCAATAAATTTTGTATCCTTATAGACTATCCGTGGTAACGAAACCATAGCGCGATTCAGAAAATCTAACAACGCCATCTAGTTACACATGAGGTACTAAAATAGGTAAAAATATCGAAATAGGTTAACGTAAGATTGTACATTCCGCCCACTATGGACAGAATGTCCATTTTCCCGCCCACCATGAACTAACCACATTCGAAAAAAATGGACTGTATTATAGTTAGAAACAAAGTTATAAGTCAGTATGACATGGTGGCTGAGAACAAAACACACTTTAATTAAGATAAACAGTTCACAATACTAAAAAACCTTTACAAAATTCTTAACAATGATAACAAAACATACACATAATTATCTGGTCACAGAGCGACCGGTAATACACACAGTTTAGTTATTGGTCGTTTAAAGGTTATACCTTTACATTTTAGAGTGACTACCCTCGTAACATTGTCCAATCCAGGGTGTTTAGTAATGATTTTACCCAAAAGCCATTTGGCTGGAGGAAGACCATCCTCCTTTACTAAGACCACATCTCCGATATCGGGTTCAGGAGTTTTATTTGCCCACTTATAACGATGCAGAAACTGACTTAAATATTCACTTGACCATCGACGCCAAAATTGTTGCAGCATTTTTTGGGTCAATTGCCAACGTTTTAAGGACGAAATAGATGAGGTTTCGTAATTATGCTCAGGTACTAGAAGTAGTGGTTCACCGATTAAAAAATGCCCTGGAGTGAGGGGTGTGGGGTCTTGCGAATTTGTGCTAATTTGTGATAGCGGTCGAGAGTTAAGACACGCTTCTATTTGGTACAATAGCGTCGAAATCTCTTCAAAAGTAAGAGTTGCAGAGCCTATTACGCGTCTTAAGTGATGTTTAGTGGACTTAATTCCAGCTTCCCATAGCCCACCGAAATGCGGTGCGTGGGGTGGAATAAAATGCCAAGTAGTGCCGTTGTTTTCCAAACATTTGGCGATTTCCACGGTCAAGGTTGAAGTTTCTTGGGCAAACAAGCTTCGAAGTTCGCGAGCAGCACCAACAAAATTCGTTCCGTTATCGCTAAATAAGTCAGCACAATGACCACGTCTGGCAACAAATCGTTTAAAAGCAGCTATAAATCCTTGTGATGTGAGATCACTCACAGCTTCTAGATGTACGGCTCTTGTAGCCATACATATAAAAAGGCAAATATAGCCTTTATAGGCTCGATGGCCTCTACCTTTAGAAGTTCGAATTTGTATGGGACCTGCGTAGTCCACACCACTTCGATAAAACGCTCGAATTGGGGTAACTCGAGCTGATGGTAGTTGTCCCATCAGTTGAACTCTTGTCTGTGCAGCATGTCGTACACAAACAACACATTTCCGAACAGTCAGTTTTGCTTGATTCTTAGCATCAATGAGCCAGTATCTAGTTCGCAGATGATTCATCATGAGCTGCGGTCCGCCGTGCAACGTAATATGGTGAGTTTCATTTAAAACTAACTCGGTAAAGTGAGATTTTGCAGGTAATATTATTGGATGTTTTATTTCAGTGTTTATTACCGCCTTCTCTAAACGACCAGCAACTCTCAAGATACCCGAATCATCTAGGAATGGATTTAATGATGTAAGTTTGCTTTTCTTCTGTACTATCCCCTTTTCTTTAATATCCTTTATCTCTTGCTGGAAACTGACTGCTTGACACTTTTTCACACAAATATGAAGAGCTTCATTTAGTTCCAAACTAGTTAACCATACAGGTAAGTTATGATCTTGTACATTTCTCAACTTTTTGATAAATCTTTTGCAGTATGCCACTACTCGAACTAATTTACGAAGAGATGAGAACTTGGTCCACAACTGGAATTGATCGTTCTGTGTTACATAACAAACCTTTTTTGTTTTTTCTTCTAAATTAGTATCTGGTATTTGTTGATTATCATCATTTTCAGGTCTATGTTTCAACCATAATGGTCCTGTTTTCCACAGTTCAAGTGTCGGTAATTCTGACGGGTTCATTCCCCGCGACGCACAATCTGCCGGGTTATCAGGAGATGATACGTGCGACCATTGGTTCCTGTCTAATATATTTAAGATTTCCGAGACCCGATTGGCTATAAACGTTTTCCAACGTGTTGGATGACTGCTTAGCCAGGCTAGTACCACGGTTGAATCAGTCCAAGCACGTAAGTTAGATTTCGGAATGTTTAACACTACTGAGACTTCCTGTAACAATTTGGCCAATAAGACAGCTCCACATAATTCGAGTCTAGGGATGGATACTTGCTTAATTGGAGCTACTTTGGTCTTGGAAGTAACCAAATGAATATGCACGTCTCCTGACTCATCAACAACACGTATATAGACCACAGCAGCATAAGCCTCATTAGATGCATCGCTGAAACCATGGAGTTCCACACTGCTGTTTTTCTTGACATTAATCCATCGTGGGAGTCTACATTTGGTAAGTTCTACCAGTCCTGTACGGTAGGTAATCCATTCATTTAATAGTGTTGGTGGTAGTTTATCATCCCATTCTATTCCTGCAAGCCAAAGCTTTTGAATCATAATTTTAGCTTTTATGATTGCTGGTGATATCCAACCCATTGGGTCAAACAATTTTGCAATATCAGAGATTACTTTCCTTTTTGTTACAGGTTCCGAGATTGATGGTAGCTGAACGGAGTACTCGAAGTTATCAGTTCGTCGATTCCAGGTAAGTCCCAATATTTTAATTGTTTCACTTTCTGTTAGATCTAGGTTGCTTGTTAATGCTTTGCTTTCCTTGGTTATTTCCTTATGTAATTGATCCTCATTGCTTGCCCATTTCTGTAGTTCGAAGCCTCCCTTGCTCAGTAGTTTAGTCATTTCTGAGAATATTTGTTTGCCTTCTGAAATACTTGTACAGCCAGTTATAAGGTCATCCATATAAAAATTGTGCAAAACCCTTTCAGATGCTAGTGGGAATTGAGCTCCTTCATCATAAGCGACTTGATGAAGCGCTCTTACTGCCAGGTATGGAGCTGAAGCAGTCCCAAATGTTACCCGTACTAAACGCAAGTGTTGTATCTCTTTTTCAGAGTCTGATCTCCACACAATACGTTGATAATCTGCATCTTCTTCTGTAACCTTAATCTGACGGTACATCTTTACGATGTCAGCTACTAAGCAAATAGGATGAAGCCTCCACCTCATGAGAATATGCCTAAGATCATCCTGTAATGTCGGACCAACCATAAGGTTACTGTTCAGTGAAACACCATTGTTATCGCGACTAGAAGCGTTAAATACTATCCTGAGTTTGGTTGTTGTTTTATCTTCTCTAACTACTTCATGATAAGGTAAGTAAACCGCTTCTGGTTTATCAATTTCTTCTGGAGGTATTAGTTCCATATGACCGAGCTTTAAATATTCTAAAATAACTTCCGAATATTTAGTTTTTAAATCCGGTGATTTTAAGAAACGTCTTTCTAACGATAATAATCTCTTAACAGCAATATTCCGCGAATTTCCATATTTACTGCTCGGGTCATCATCTTTAAAAGGCAACTTTACAATATACCTACCAAAACTATCGCGTTTAGTTGTTTTCGCAAATATTTCCTCACAACGTTTTTCTTCTGGAGTTAATTGGTTTTTGCTCAGAATGAAGTTATCAGATTCGAGCTCCCAGAATTGTTTAAGATTAAAATCTTCATTGCAAATGTTAGTATGCATGCTGATGATAGTACTATTGCAGGTCATAGAATTGGTTTCACTATCACTCACTTTGCCAGACAAAATCCAACCCAGCCTGGTGCTTTGGGCCATCAGTGTTCCTGGAGGACCTCTAATCAATCCTTCAGTTAGAATTTGGCAATAGACCTCTGCACCAAGCAAAAGATCGATTTTATTTGGTATGTTAAACTTCGGATCTGCTAACTTCATAACTGGTAAGTTGGGCCACAGCTGGACGACAATTTTTCTTTCAGGTAGAAATGAAGTTAATTTCCGAAGGACATATGTTTTGACATTTATGGTAAAGTTAGGATCCTGGATCGATTGTAGTTTAATATAAACTACATGTTTACAATTGAGCGAAGCGTTAGCCTCTCCCCCCACTCCTGATATAACACTGTTGCATGTAATCCTGTTAAGTCCAAGTAATTGGACTGCAGACTCCGTTATGAAGGATGCCTGTGATCCCTGGTCCACTAGAGACCTCAGTGTTATATAAGATCCTGTGTTAGTTTTTGCTTTTACCAGAGCTGTTGCTAGTACAACCTGATGATTTTTGTTAGACATACTACTACTAGTTGTACAAATGTTTCTTACCTCGGTCTCGTTCTTCGATGTTGTCGCAGTTGCAACAACATTGGTACTATCAACTGATTGTTCTTTCGGATCATCAGTTGATTGGTTATTATTATTCGAATGCAGCAACGAATGGTGTTTTCTTTTGCAAATTCTGCATCTCGTGGGCAAACGACACGAAATAACCGTATGATTCGCGCCTAAGCAATTGAAACACAAACCTGAATTTTGGACAAAGTTACGACGAGCTGACAAATCTTCTTTAGCAAAATCCTTACAATTCCCTATCTTATGATTAGTGTTTGAACAAAAGCTACACACAGATGGTTTATTTTCGTTAACATTTTTTACTACGTGATGCGACTTTGAGTTAGTGCTCTTTACTGCTTTAGTACATAAAAATTCAAGTGACCTAAATCTAATCTCCAAAAAATCTAAAAACTCTTGTAACGTAGGCAAATCGTTAGCTGAATTACAAATCTTAGCTTCCCATTGTTTGCGAGACTCATTATCTAATTTAGAACACAGTATATAAATAACAATAAGGTCCCAATTTTCGATGTTAATACCTTCGTTTTTTAAAGCATTAAGACATTCATTAGTTGTATCAAAAAGTTCTTTCAAAGAGTTCGATGACTCAGTCGTTATACATTTTTGATTGAAGAATCTTTTCAAAATACAATTTGTTATGAACTTCTTGTTGTTGAATCTATGCTCCAAAAGGTTCCAACTGGTCAAATAGTTCTCACTAGTAATAGGTAGGTGTCGCAACAGTTGTTCAGCTTCTCCGGTAAGATACGTTTTTAGGTAATGTAGTTTTTGCACGTTATCTAATGATTGGTTCTTGTGTATCAATGTTTGGAAGAGATCCCGAAATGTTGACCACTGAGAATAGTGACCCGAAAATGTAGGTATCGAAATTTTAGGCAATTTCACGGCAGTCGGAGTTGTTGTATTGCCGATTTCCGCAGCAGCAGAAGTAGTTTTCTTCTGTAAACGTTCTTTTAAATCAGTTTTGTAATCCATGTATAACTCTTCCGCCTTGGTATACATTTCACTGATGTACTCTGACTTCTCATAGTCTGCCTGTTCAATCTTGGAAATTATTTTACTATGATTCTCTTCAAAGGCCAACCATTGTTTTTCTAAAGACTCCAATCTTGTTTCTACGTAGCTTAGGGTAATCCTTTCTTTAGGAGACTTTTTGAAGTTAATGTATCCTCTTTGCATCGTTTTATTGATATCAACTTGCAATCTGAGTAACGAATCCATTTTTTTATTTTTTGTTAAAGTGTATTCCAGAATTAATTAAAATTACAAGTCCCAAACTTTGCAGAATGGTTAATGTTTTTCTTCAATAAAATTCTATGTTCCAAATTTTCGAAAAAAATTCTAAGTCCAAAATTTTGTGAAAATTTTCTAAGTCTTTAAATTAAACACTGCCGAAATTGAGCATGGATTCCCCGTCTAAACAAAGTTTTGCTTAGAAATTTTACAAGTCCAATTATTGCAAAATTTTTCTAAGTCCTAATTTTTTTTTTTGGTTTACCACTTTTTTTTCACTTTGTTAAACAAACTTTTAGAGTACTCACAGTTTGTCCTTGATATGCACAGTTAACACACAACACTTCACCAATTATCCGATTTAATCCGATAGGGGGCGCCACTGTCGCACTTGTACTTAAACTCACTGCATCCGATTATCCGGCTCGGAGGACCATGAATAAAACCAGTGTTTGCTCGTTTGAACGAAGACAATTTAATCAATAAATTTTGTATCCTTATAGACTATCCGTGGTAACGAAACCATAGCGCGATTCAGAAAATCTAACAACGCCATCTAGTTACACATGAGGTACTAAAATAGGTAAAAATATCGAAATAGGTTAACGTAAGATTGTACAAGTAATAGGGTTTCGTTTGGCACCCTTTGGGTACGTAACCCTAAAAACTACTCATTTATGAAGCAAAAAACTTAAATATTAACTTATCTAGCGTAAAATAACTTAAACCACCTATTCTGCCCTGCTAAGCCGAAAGGCGGTATCTCAATCGGAGTAAGTTTTGAGAAAATTTACTTTTTGTAAATTGTAATTTAAGGAAACATAAGGATATAAAGATCTTCTGAGTGGTTTTTTTAAATGTTTTAAGTTAGATAGCGGTATGTGGCTTATACCATTAGAAGCGAAATTATTATAGCTATTGAATGGTATAAAAAAAACTAAAAGGGCGTATCTCAGAGATACCGCCTTTCGGCTTAGCAGGGCAGTATTTGTCCTATAAGTTAAAATAATATACACATTTTCTTAGCTATTATAAACAAACCTTAGCACAAACCTCTCCAAGGAACTAAACCGTATAATTTTTACAAGTGAACGAATAATAATGACTCGCTCGCAATCAACATTCCTTCCCTCTGTTTGTCGGTCTGTCACAATTAAGTATAAAACTGGATGCCTTTGGTAATGGTGTGGTTTTGTAGCGATGAAGAATTTCTGCTGTTTTGCTTTATAGCAGGAATTAATGAAAGATAAGACGCGGATTTTGTTTATATTTTTAGTGTAGAGTTGGGTTTTACGGGTTCTATAAAATACTCGTTGTTGTTGGTTAATCTTAGGAGTAGTATTAAAATTAAAATGAAGGAGGTTTTATCAGATTCTTGCTTTCACTTTCAATATTTTTAAATGACTCAGGCTGCAGTTGGTTTTCGAAATTATAGGTTCTTAGAAAAAACCTGCAGTGCTATTCTGTAACCATCTCACCGTGAAAACTTAGGTGAGGTGAGCGAGGAGTGAGCTGTCATTCCACAGGGATTGACACTATTGACAGCTCACTTCACCCAAGTTTTCACGGTGAGATGTTTACAGAATCGCATGGCTGGTACTAAAATGATCGGGATTTTAACGTTAATGTTATAAACTTAATACTTAAGTCAAATATTTTATTTCAGTTAGACCATTAAAAAACCGGTCAAGTGCGTGTCGGACCACGCACAATGAAGGGTTCCGTAGTTGGGATGAATAAAATGTATCCCAAGAACAAACCTAACATTGTAGTTGAAAAACATGTTCCCCCATACATTCCAACTGCAAATGTAAGTTTGTACGCACAATATTGAGTGATTTACCATGCTATTTTAAGACTATATACTTCTTATAGATTTTCCTGTAATCTATAAGCGTAGAACTATTCTCTGTATTTTTTCAAAATGTTAGTATCAGTAGTTTCAGAGCTAAGGGGGGGCGGGGGTCAATTTTCATCTATTTTCTTAAATATCTTTAAAAGCATTTATTTTAAAATGATTAAATAAATGTAGGTATTTGAAATCCTTGTAATAAGCCCTTTCATTTGATATGTCACACGGTACAGATCGCAAAACTTTTTTTTTTAATTTTCTTTGTTGGGTCCAAAAGTACCCCCATATTTAAAAAAAAGGCTATACACTGAGTTTTGGGCCTTGGGTAACATCAAATGAATAAGTAGTCTGTAGTGTGCATTATCATAATATGAGACCCACTTTCATAACTCGGCCTTTTCTAGTTTTCAACAAATCAGAACAAACGCCAAGCATATTCTTTTCAACCCCTTCACAGACTCAAAAGCATAAAAAACACACATTCACATAAAATGAAAGGATAAACATATTAAACATAATACAAACACACTCGTAATATATTTTAACGGTACCCAAAACCCATTTTGCAGGCAAATATCTATGCGTTGAAAAATTTGGGTAACCTCGTATGGAAAAATCCGTTAACCTACTATGTATAATAACGGGTTGCCCTAGGGTGCTGTTACTATAAATAAGTACTTTTTGTGGGAAAGTGGGGGATGAGAGGGGTAAAAATATGCGGATGTACCTATATGTGTTGATGTAAAGAGTATAAGCATTTAATGTTGGCATTAACAGACTTTTACTGTTCCAAGTTAGTTTGTTTAGTAAGAAATAATTCCTCTGTCCGGATCACATCAAGTTTCAATATAATTTTAGATACCTTTTGCCCTCGTACAGAACTTAATCTTTAAGCTGACTTCTCACTATGAGATATATGTTACAGCTCGAGATATAAATTAATATCGCTCACCGTACTATTAAATGGAACCGTTTCCACTGAGATGTAATACCTATAAATTTCATCTCTCTTTTGATAACTCGGGATATACTATATCAATTATATCTGATAGTGAGAAGTCAGCTTTATTGTGTCATACTATAATCCTGCGCGAGTCCCAATAAATATTTTTGAAACGAAGTTCTTTATGGGGAAAGCGCTAAGGTAGCCCGCGAAATTCAAATTTTCTTACGTGTTTTACAATTTGCAGGTTTTTTGCAATATCAGGATGTATTTTGACTTTTTCTCTCTCTGTGTCTCTTTCTATTATATGAGAGTGTGTGTGTGTGTGCGTGTGACTATCGAAATTTGATGAGAAGAATATTGTGCGCGGCCGGTTGTATAACCTCAATACTGAACTAACTTGTAAGTTCTGAATAATCGTAACGGAACTTCGTTTCTGTTGGGTGTCCCTCGACCACACACATTTCATTTTTCTTTCTTTTCTTTTTCTTTTTATCTATATCTAGATATTCTTCTTTTGCTATCCAAATAAGCAGTAACTCTTACATTTTTACTTCGACCCATAAATGCGGTCCTGATCACATTTGAAGGTGCTATACGACTTTTAGTAGTAATAAGAATGGTGACCGCTTCGAGCGTATAGGTACGCATATATGTAAAATAATGATGCTCAGTCAAATAAGTCATGAAAAGACCATAGGTATAGACATAAAGTACTGGGGGCCAAGTCTAACAACCGTTTGACAGATTTGTCATTCAAAATATGTATAAAACGCAATGGCAATCTAAGCTGAGTCAGCTCCATCCTTAGTTACGAGGTCAGCATTATCAGTATCGTCCACTACAGGTCCTGTAACATGTAGGTATCAGGGCACATGATCTTGAAAATGTCCTATTGATTCTGGAACTGCACCATGGTTCTATCACGAGGCTCTTCCAGACATCGCTCTGCATGGTTAGACTATTATAATGTTTGGACTTTCAAAGACCTCTGATTTTTCTTTGCGATCAGTCAGCTAGGTAATGTTGGCGATATCTAGAGTCCGCGCCACCACTGAAGTCCGGCGGCAAATTGTGGAACTACATTTTTTTAATGCAATTTGATGACATAGACACTAGCGCCGCGTCTATTGGACTTGACTGGTGAAAAATATTGACTTGCAAAAGAGTCTTATGCCCGTTTTCGCCTTCACTAGGTGACACAGACGAATCCCACTCAGCGCCGAGAGTTAAAAATCCAACAGTGCACTTTTATTTAGGGATTCATTTAAGTGTCACTTAGTTTTCGGTGAAAACGGGCATTATTAGAAGAGCGACTTACAGAAACAAACATTTCATTTCATAAACAAGAGTGAAAAACGGGTTTTTAAAACTCAATGTAGGTAATCTATTTTTGCAGAAAGAAGGTCCTAAGCTAGAAACACAATATGCATTTAAAGTGCAACACGATCTCTCCTATAGAATAGTAATCCCAGTACTTTGTTTCGTAAAGCATGTGCAAACAACAATATGTGCTAGCATTACGCAGCTTAGCTGGAAATAGTGCAGCTTTAGGTGAGACGACACCTGTAATGTTTGCTGGTGAAGCTAAAATTTGTTTGTAGAAAACTTTATTTCCATTCCTTGTTATACCAATGTGTTCCAGTGGACCGGGTAATAACAGGCCATTCTTTCTCTTTTTACTCGACTGCAAATAAGGGTTATGTATTTACCATATAGGATCTATAACTGTTTTATCTTTTTATTACGGACGCTTTTAATGTTCTGCATCGTTCTCACATGTATAATTTCAACATGAATGATGTTACCAAAATTTTGTAACCATATTTTGATTTAAAAGAGTGTCCGTGGAGTTTCTTGCCCGTTCTTCTCCATAGGAACCTACTACGCTTTGAATTGGACAACTAGCTTCATCTTTCTGACTGACCGACCCCTTGACAATTCAAAAGTGCCTGTAATTGGTTTATTTGAAATAAATGGTTTGAGTTTGTGTTTGAGTTTAAGCTACAGGTACACCTCACCTCCTTCATCGTTCTCTCTGATGTAGGTACTTCAAGATCTCTGTCTAAACCTTCTAGGATTACAGGCGTGATGTTTATGTGTTTTTGTATAAATGAATTATTAAACATTTCGTGAGACACATTCGTTATAGTTAATGTTTTTGAATCCTGCTCAGTTGGTGATTCTAAGACTATTTCAACATGGAATGAAAATATAGCACGAATCTGGTAACGATTAAAAGCACCTATTATTTATAAGTATTCCGACCGTAGCAGTGATAGCCTAGTAGTGATGTGACCGTCGGAGTGCCAAGTCATAGGTCTCGAGTTCAAATCCAAGACACCTCTGACTTTTCGTATTCATGTGCGTATAATTATCGTGTATAAATATAACTTGCTTCAAAAACGGTGAAGGAAAACATCGTGAGGAAACCGGCATTCCTGAGAGATATTTCTCGACGGCATATGAAGCCAAGTCAGCGGCCCATGGGCGGCTATAAAGCTCTGACACCAGTTTAGTTGCACACACGATACACGATCCGCAGTCAGGAACTCACAACCACTAAAACAACAGGACAGTCGCGGTAGAAAATAACCCGCAAAGGAACATTACTATGCGTCAAGTTGATATGGTGCAATAACACATAACATACGAGTTTAATCTGTAGCATTTTGTATTTATAGCACTGTTATATACGTTACTGGGTCGTTACGGGTAGTCAGAAGCTCAAAATCTGACAACAAGTCTTACCAAGGGGCATCGTGTTACCTAGTAACTGGACAACAAGACTTACCAAGGGGCATCGTGTTATCTGGGTTGTGGAGGTCAGAGAGGCAGTCGCTCCACGTAAAATGCTGGTATTCAGCTGCATTTGGTTAGACTGAAAGCCGACCTCAACGAAGTTGGGAAAAGGCAGGGATATTGATTGATATAGCGTTACTATATCACGTGCATAAATATCAAATGGGATTGGGAATATAACTACAAAATTAAAAAAATCGGAGTTATGTAAAAAAGTCCGGCCATTTTAATTTTCAATCTTACTTTTCAGTAGGTACTCATGTATCTTTCTCTATTTTCTAAAATAATTCCTTTAAGTCGAAAAGGCCAGACAAATTCCGGACGGGGCGCACAAACAGCCGAACATTTCCGGACAGATGGTAACCCGGAGATAAAACAAAACAACATTTATGTAAAAAAAAAAGTTACATGAGATGCGACAGCAGAAAACACTTTCTAAACGCACGGTTAAACGCTGAAGGCCCGCGTACCTGAGCAAACTAAAAAACCCTATAAAATTTTACTTCACAGATAAATGGCCAAAAACACTTTTGAACTAACAAGTTAGAACACGTTTGTGTTATAAACCAGTAAAAAGTCCATCATAATAAAAGAGGCTGCATCGTCGAGATAGGTTCTAAACCAATTGAGAATGGACGCTTTGAACGGAACGTTTATACAAACCCTAGAATGAGGCGCGGAATATTATGAGCGGAGCGGGGGCGGGTGAAGAAATATTGATGTCCAACAAAAGATGTTACACCTCTCGCTGTCCAATCTGTGGGAGTGATTTCGTGAAAAGGGACGGAAGTGTGTAACAGGAAGCCGGGGAAGCGCGTGCTATTTGATTTGACCAATGAACGCGCCCGGTGCTAGAGTTGGTTTACGAGTAATGTTTTCCGCCCACTGCCACTTCTGTTAGTTTGTTTCTCCAGCGAATCTGATATATCTGATTCGTTTATGCCTGGAGCATAGCCCATAGCCATTTAGTTGACTTAAAGCATTTTTATGAGGCCCATTGTGAGCGACTATGTCTTCCGTAGGTCACTGGCAACACACTCTGGTCAAAGACTTTCATCTTGAAACACTGCGGTAGGTATTTGTTTTTTTTTTGTCTTTCCGCTCTCGCTCCGCCTGTCCCACGTCACAGCCAATACCGACGATGCAAAAATGCTGTTTGCTAAATATGAATTCCCATTAAGGTTGCTTTTAGTGGTAATGGTAATAGCGCCGGTTGTTTTAAGTTCTACCGCCTGTTGGATTTTAATAGCAATGAATTAACATAACAAGGATTTAATATAGTTAAAGTTTAAGGCGCTGACTCTTAGCAGAAACGATGGTATTCGAAGCGTAAAAGAAGCTAGTAACAACATATTTTTTTAAATGTTGGACATAATATGTTACTGAGTATAATGTCGCTTCCAAACTAGTGAAGCGAAGATCGCTTTTAGCGATAAGACTGCCCATTGTGTCACCACAGTATATTTTAACATTTGTAACATGTAATTTTTATGGTGTACATAATAAAGAATATTCTACCTATCTGTCTATTGATGTTATAATAGATAGCAACGTGTAGCAGGGAAGTTGATATGGCCTCTTTCCTCCATCCAGTGTTATGAGGGCTATCTAAACGCATTCAAGGGCACTGAACGAGTCACAATAGAAGTTTCATTGTTATACCCAAATGTCCTTTCTTGGGAATTGATCGTCGAATCGTTGAGCTCCTTAAACTCTGAGTTGAGCTGCACGATAACTGACAAATGCGTACACTGACTGGATACTCCCATTCAATCTGTGTGGTTTTTTCCTCAAAAGACCATTTTAGTCACCAATCTATATGGTCTTCACATGATCTGAACAAGACTATGTCTGGACTTTAAAAGAGACTGTGATCTCCGAGTTTATTTCGGCCTTTCTTCTCAGAGTAGTCAGATAGGAAACGCCGACCTCATCTAGTTTTAAAAATATGATTGACGTGTAAAAGCGTTTGTACAAAACTGCTTACGGAAATAAAATCATTTATCATTTATAACGCCTATGGGTGTTTAGGACGGGGGGACGTTATTACATCATTCGCGAGGTTTTTGCTGAAAATCAGCGATGTTGCCAGTAGGTTCGTCCGAATTCACTGCATTTAACAGAGCAATGACCTATTCTTGCACAGATACGACGCACAGTTTAATTGTTCTAGTTATTGTTGTTACTTGTTACTGTCTTTGGCCTCTGACCCTGACAGCAAGCAATAGATAAAATTTGTCAAACTTTTCTGTGTTAATAATGGATACGAGGCTTTTGGCTAATTTGTAAAGTGGTATTGTTTTGTTTTCTTTTTGTAATGTGCGTTTAAAAACGCAAAAATTTTCGTCCATTTTAAATTTATTGGTTTTTTAGCAGTTTGGTATGTTGGTAGGTTGCACACTAGGTACACATTGAATAGTAGTTTTCCCCCTACTTACACTGGTGTATATATCCATCTAAGTAATATGTCTACTATGACCACTTCAAGTCATAAAGTACGGGTTAAGTGATACAGATGTGTTATGTGTTGCTCGTAAACTACGGTCAGTATGCGGTGTTAACTTAACCCAGTTCTGTGACTTTGAGTGATGGTATAGGGTACTTAATATAAAAGTTTGGAGAAGAAGTCTTCAACAAACCAGTGGAAAGGTTGCTTCTAAGCAGGCGTACCATCGTGCACCGCATCATTGCTTATCAGGTGAAAAAGTGCTTAATTTAAACAACCAACTTCCAAAAAAAAACACTGCAAAGTGAAAAATAACTTTAATGTCGGAAGTCAGTTGTATTTAGTACATTTTTTTTTTCTTTTTGGTGAAAATTGCAATGGAACGAACAAGATGGCTATCTTAGATTGACATGGCAATATGGAATTAGTAAGTACCTTCTATCATGGCAGCATGGAATTAGTATGTACTATCCTATAAGTACAGAAAAATGAACATTGTCTATTTTCATCCGAACAAAGCTCGTTCGACCAGGTACTCTGTCTTAAACAAACCTATTAATCTGAAATAACAACAATAGAATGCAACTCATCATCATTTGCCGTTTACCAACAATGTTGACGTCGGCTTTCAGTCTAAACGGATACCGCTGAATATCAGGTCAGTCTCTTTTTACATGGACCGATTGCCTATCTGACCTCCTTAGCCTAACAATGCAACGCAAATCTAAGCTATTCATTTTGTTTCGGCATGAACAATACGAGAATGGCGCATTCCTTTGTGAAATACCAGCAACTCAGCAAGGATTGTGCCCCAGATCCCGGACGCACGTAAAATCCTTAGTCCTGAAAACTCTTGTAATGCACAAAAACTGTAATAAAGGCTCCTTCAATCATCCTATTAGCATAACAAGGAACTCTGCTTACCCCCCAACATAAATCGCTCTGCAGCATCCATTCATACCGCAGCCACATTCAAAGAGAAAAAATTAAATTAACTTTTTACGGGAAAAAAATTGCGCTCACTGAAAGGCTTTGAAATCATTTAATTACGCTGAAAAGTGTAACCTTTTATAATTAATATAATTAATGTGATTTTTGTAATTCGCCTTACAAGTGTAATTAGGTTGCTACTATTTGAGCATTTTTGTTTTTGACTTTTGTACAAACGCGATATTAGATTTTCTTATGAATTTTCGTGGTGGCTACCGGGAGTTTCGAGTTGTGGGAGGGGAGTAATGTGGCACCCGGTTCCGACTCACTGGGACCTCCACTGGCACTGTGAAGCATCGCAAGATACAAGACTCAACCCACTATCGACCTCCAGTCTCCGGAGGCGAGTGATGTGGCGGCATCTTCATCGCCACATGCAAACAACCGCATCAAAGACCGACGTCACACAAATCCTGCATCGCGCAATTAGAGTTTACCACGCGAGCAACATATATACATAAGACTATCCGACATCAATCGTTGGGCAGTTGTCCGCCAGACACCAAACGCGTCTGGTCGGCGGATTCTCGCTTTTCTAATGAGGATGAGTGAACTTTAAACCCTGTTCCTCATGACTCTAAAGCATAATCAGCCTATAATGGTCATTTACACAGGACACAAGGCTCAGATTGGCTGTCAGATCTAGGACTTTTACTGACCTGACTTTTTACGGTAATCAGTTTCACTTTTCAGTATATTGTCAAGAAGTATGAAAGATCAATTTTGCAGGGGTAATAATAATAATTAGCCTATAATGTTATCACTGCTGTGATACAGGCCTCCTCTCTTCGAGAGGGAGTGCTCTATCTACCACGCGTGCGCAGCGCGGGTTGTAGATGTCACATGTCTTCGAATTTTTGGTTCTAGGATATGCCAGTTTCCTCACAATGTTTTCCTTCGCCGTTTTGAGAGCAAGAATTTATTTTAATTTCTAAGATATAGCTAAATATCCTGAAAATGTTTCGTTGTAAAGTCAAGCTGTACTTACTGCGGTGAGTCAGTAGATGAACATTTCCAAACAATTTCCTTCTTGTTAAAAACCATCATGTAGCACATTCTAGTCACTCCCTCACGTTATTTATATCTACATGATGCTGAGGCATATTTTATTTTTAAATATCGCAGCATCATGCTGAGATAGGGCGCCCTTTGGCCTCGTACAAATCAAATCAAATCATTTATTACTTTGCAAACATGGGTACACAGTACATAGATGTTTTTAGGGTTCCGTAGTAAACAAGGAGTTTCGCCATGTCCGTCTGTCTGTCCTTCCGCGGCTTAGCTCAGAGACCGTTAGTAATAGAAAGCTGTAATTTAGCATGGGTGTACATATTAATCACGCCGACAAAGTGGTAAAATAAAAACAAGAAAAACATTATATTTTTAAGGAAATTCCCCTACTCGTAAAGTGGGGATGTTTTATTTTCTCGTCTATCCCATATTGTGGGGTACGTTGGAGAGGTCGTCCAAAAATATTGCGAGTTTGTGAAAACCATTTTTCGATTCAGGAATCCGTTCGCGAAATATTAAGCTTAAAAGTTTTAATTTCTGTTAGAGTCAAGTGTCCCCAGCCAGTTAAATGGTTGGTTTTGGATATGTGAAAAAATTCACCGCAGTAGTATATATGTATAAGGAAATTAAAAGGAAAACTATCACAGCTTTACAGGTTAATGACTAATAATTGACTTACTTTGAATTTGCAGTTTGAAAAACATTTTCTCCCATACGGAATGTATGGGAGAACATGTTTTTCAACTACAAACTTAAGTTTGTTCTTGCGATAAATTTATCCCAACAACGGAACCCTTCATTGTGCGTTGTCCGACACGCACTTTGCCGGTTTTTTGTTTTGTGTTCTTTCTTTGCGTCATGTTTACCGCAAATAAACGAATTTTCTTTTATTCTTATTTTTCTTTCTTGTGATACAGGAACTGCAGCACAGGAGCCAGGGCTACAGATATGTTTTTGTCTTGAGGTGTAAATTAATTCATAAATAAATGTTCTACAGACCATTTTTGTTTTAATGTTTAGTTGTGTTCTTTCTGTGCGAGTTCCAACTTGTGACTTTTTCTTTCTTCTTTAGGTAAAATAAATGTTTAAAAACGAAATATTGTGATTTTTTGCCTAACTTATGTGCATATACTGTCGACTAGCAAGTTTAATTGCAAATTAACCACCGTTATCAAATTGCATTTGGAAAGATCCGCATTATATCGACTTTTGCAAGTTTTTAATAATAATTATTAAACTGACAATCATTACACGAATAAAGTCATGGATTTTTTTTTTAAGCAAATTGACATCCAACTTAAATTATTGACATAAATCAAATTAATTTACTTACACATAGTTCTCAAGCATACTAGTAACGTGCCATGAAATTCTAACCAACAGAAAACATAAACAGAAAAAAAACTGCAACAACAGATTAAATAAATAAATAAAACATACACAGATTTAACAGCGGGTTCCAAACCAGACACAGCCTGTTGTTGCTTGTTGCACATTTGTTGTTGTTGTTTGTTGATCGTAAATTGTTGACGGCATGTGAAGCCAAGTCAGAAGCCCATGGGCGGCATAAAAACTCTGACACCAGGTTAGTCACTAACCACATGAAAAACAAGAAGAATTGTTGACAGTTGTATGCAATGGCTAAATAAATTGACGTAAGATCTCAATTTGTTTAAAAAATAATTTCCCTGTCTATTTTATTTTTATTTTATTTTATTAGGATCTCCAACAAAGAATACACTTTACATGCTATAATATAAAGACAAGAACAACAATATATGTGCTCCCTCAATTATAGGAGACCACATCATGCAATAAAAACAAGCAAACAGTACTTATATCAAAAATGGAAGTAGCCCTGGAAGTTAAAATTATATAATAAATATATGTAGTATTATACTAGTACATTATTAAATTTGGTAATCTGAATTTAAATTGAATAAACATAAAGATTAAAAAGCAACGAACGCATATTAGAAAAAATTGTACTTACAGACAAATAAAAATAGAAATAGTCTAGACCTAAAATCAGAAACTAGGACGATAACGAAGTAGATACGTTTACTTCTCTTTTTCTAATTATTGCATTAAACTTCAGGGACTATTTCCTTGAAGTTTAATGCGATCATAATGCTGGTCAAAATTCTTTCCAAGGTTGCCCTGAAACCCTTCAAAAATATTCCATTCAACATTTATTTTAAAATTAACCAAACGTTACAAAGAGCAAAGGAAATTAACATAATCTAAATAATTATAATTTTAATAAGACATTAGCACCCGGTTGTCTGGAAGCTTTATTAAAATAAAGCTAGTCATTATTTTATGAATGGTCAATAAGGTTGTTTTAGAGTGAGGCATTAAGATGTTTCATGTTGCCAAACATTTATTTGAATGGTAGAATTAAAGAGAAACATGCTTGTGGTAGAGTGTTGTTTTTCTTGATCAGTGAAAACGTTGAAGGCGGCTTGGGGTTTGTTTTGCTGGCAGCACTGTGCCAGAAGGTACTTATTTCTAGTATGTACTTTAGATAGAAAAAAATACACTCAGCTTAATATAAACTTTTACAGAGAATTATCTAAATAGAATAGTTAGCGAAACTCCGCATCTAAACAGTCATGTTACAAAAAAAAAAAAAATATGATGTTAATAGTTTTTTTGGGGTAAGCAACTTTTGATAGCATAGTTACTTGAAAGATTACTTATAAAAAACAGTTGCATCACCACTGGCCCCAAAACGGCGAGAGAAAACATCTTGATGAAACCGGCATGTCCTAGAACCAAAAATTCTAAGACATGTGACATCTACAACCCGCGCTGCGCCCGCGTGGTAGATAGAGCACTCCCTCTCGAAGAGAGGAGGCCTGTATCACAGCAGTGATAACATTATAGGCTGATTATTATTATTACCCCTGAAAAATTGATCTTTCATACTTCTTGACAATATACTGAAAAGTGAAACTGATTACCGTAAAAAGTCGGGTCAGTAAAAGTGCTAAATCTGACAGCCAATAATCATGAACAGCCGTGCTATTCTGTAACCATCTCACCGTGAAAACTTGGGTGAAGTGAGCTGTCAATAGTGTCAATCCCTGTGGAATAACAGCTCACTCCACGCTCACTTCACCTAAGTTTTCACGGTGAGATGGTTACAGAATAGCATGGCTGGATTCACAAGTCCGTGATTATTGACAATGATTAGTGTTGGCATGATAAGTCTTGTACATGTGATTGTGACCAGTCGATGTCCAAAAAGGCTTGACTGGCTGTACACAATGATGTGTTGGTGCCTACGCATGTGTAGGGAAGTGAATGGTGTGGCTAAAGACGCATGAAAGTAGAATAAATGCTGTGGAAATGCGTTTCTTGCGAAGCATTTGATGTGTGTGTTTGTGTGTGTGTGTGCGTGTGTGGGTGTGTGTGTGTGGTAACTATGAACGACAGTCTGAGGAATTATATGATGGTATGGTAACGTTGCTGTTTAAAAGAAGAAGTAGTGAGAAAATTTAAAAGAGAATGCTTAATGTCGCGACAAACTAAGAAGCCCGATTTGACATTTCTCATTTTACATACCGCGATAACTTTGTATGAACGTCTACATAAGAAATCGAAAAATCAAATTCATAATTCTAATTAATTACTATGTTATCCATATTATACAATAACAATGAGTATCATTCGTAATATTGGAAAAATGCACGCAAAAACACGAATAAATCGTTGATTAATATTCCGACAGGACGTTATTATAATGTCATGTCTTTGGGTTCGTTGACGTAGTGTTGTGACCGTTTTAAGCCGTTTTTGACCGATGGCTTGAAGGATAAATGAAAGGCGACTAACAAAATGTTATACAAGGCAGATGATGTGAGTGGAAACGCCCGCCGAGTGGGATATGACATAGAAGGAGTTTACGTACATTATGTATTTACAAATCTTCTTATTTTCCAAACGGAATGATTATGCCAATCTCTTTCAATTATAACCATCAAAGAAACGCATAAACGAGCTAAAACGATAACCCAAACCCAAATCTAAATCTAATCGATCTAAAATACACCGTCATTTTAACCAAAGTGCCTAAACATCGAGCAATATCGTATAACTTTTGTCAGATTTATGAGTTTAGTTCCGCTGTAGGGTTCCGCTGAAAATAATAAAGCTCTACATTGTTTAGTTAGCGAGTTTCCAAGTTGAATTGTATTATGATTATCGGGATTGGTGTGTGTATTTGTTGGGACGAGTCTGTAGGGATTATGTTCTAATGCCCAAGGATGTGTTTAGAGATTTGATTGCCTCGTTGTCGCAAGCATGACTTTTTGGTGTGGGGTTTTGAGTTCGATCTTCGGATCGAGCTGTGTTATTATGATTTTCACTTGTATGTATTTCAATCAATCGGTGGTCATCTTAAATACAATATACAAGATAACACTTAAATACATAATTTGCGTTCACAATTTATTTACCAAACATGTAAAAAAACACCTTTTTTGAGGGTGGGTAATTATCAAGTAACTTGGGTGTGTCAGACTTTTACTGAGTAAAACCCACCCGTGTTCCTTCCGTTGCCTGTGTGCCGGGGTCGCGATATCCCTTTCGGACAAACTCGCAACCCTGGCAGGCATTGGCCCTTTTGGACCCCGTCAGTTGGTGCTGACATCTCTTTGAGGCGCGCGAGGAACACAACGCGCCGTCGACCCGGGCCTGGTCCCTATCGGATGGCGAGCTACCCATTGCTCACCGTCCGCAATGTAAACAAACACCTAACCTAAAATTCTTAAAAAACGAAATTCATTCCATTGGCCTTGATCTCAACCTTTCGAAACGTGAACTATACTTAGCGGACAGTACCGACATACAACTGACACTTCCCAAATTTAACGCAATAGCTCCTGAAATCAAAATTATTGATAAAGTACTCTGCGTCTCCTAGGGTCTCCAATCTTCGAGAATTCCTTTCCCGTTTTTATTGAGGAAAAAATACAAAATTTCAACGACGTTTCGAAAAGATTGTTATAAATTAATATGCATTCAGCCATCACCCTAATTCGTTACTGCTGTTTCGGCCCTAAATTACCATATCTTCTTCGCGCTTCCCATTTATGGAAGCACACACACCTTTTAGAAAAAAAATTACAAATTATCCGACACACATTAACTTAATTTTAAATGTGGCCATGGACGCGCAAGCTACTCTTCCCATTCGAATGGGAGGCCTCGGCATCCGCAAAATTTCTAGTATTATATTATATTATATAAATTAGTATTATATTACCAGCTTTCATATTCTCTAGGAAAATTCTAGTCTCCACTCTGATTAATCTTGATGTGCCGAGGCTATGGATGCCTGGAAACTCGCTTCTACTAACTCAGATCTACCCGATTATCCATCTTCCCAAAGATGGTGGGTTGAGCCGCTCTGAAGAGTAGTACAGAACAATTTACTTAACACGTCTGCCACCACTGAAGAGCGTGCGCGCCTGCTGGATGTGGGCAAGTGGGAATCGGGTATGTGGCTTCATGCACTACCGTCGTCAAACATAGGTACCTTTTTCGAAGACACTACCATCCGCCTCGCTGCTTCCCTACGACTAGGAGCTCCATGTTGTTCTCCTCATCGCTGTCACTGTGGCGAAGTTGTCAATAGTCTCGGACATCACGGCCTGTCTTGCAGCCGCAGTGCGGGTTTCTTAGCGCGGCACGCGAACATTAACGACATCATCCGACGAGCTCTTGTCACCGCCGGCGTTCCAGCTGTATTAGAACCCAATAGCTTGGCACGCGACGATGGCAAGAGACCGGACGGCATGTCTTTATTTCCATGGAAGGTGGGTAGGCCTTTAGTGTGGGATGCAACTTGCATCGACACTCTTGCGCCATCCCATCTTCCTGGCTCGGCGTGCTGTGCCGGTGCTGTTGCTGCAGCTGCAGAAAACCTCAAGCGACGATCAAAAATATTAATCATAACGTACTCGTATTCTCGTAAAACACACGACTGTGTCCACGACATAGCCACACGTAATTTTTTGCCTTTATTGTGTCGTCCTGCTGGATGAAAGCTTCGTGCAGACCAGCGCGACGCGACACCGGTTATTGTTATACCGTCAAGTTTTCATAGAAATTGTATTGTTCGTGTCGCGGCGCGGCGTCGCGTCGCGCTGGTCTGTACGAGCTTGAAGGCCTCTGCTTTTTCCAAGACTTTCAACTAGACACTAGACCAGAATATTAAAAAAACTTTGCAAAAAATTAGAATTTAATGTTTTTGCGACATGTCACATTAATCTTCCTATCAATAATATTCGTGTCTCCAAATCCCTCCTTACCTCACTCTTGTCATACCTACCTAGAAAACGCGACACATCTAAACTTTTACGAAGAGAAACACCTAAAAATGGCACCCGCAATTCTTTTTTTCTTTCTTATCGCGAATGATTCATAACATTGTTTTTATTGTTTCAGGTACGGACGATAAAACGAGGAATGTTAGTAGTTAAATTATTGTAAGTATTATGTTCAGGAACGACTTTGTTGCTCTCAGCTGTCGGAATGTTTTATGTTACGTTGAGACGTGTTGGTGTGTTATCTTAAAGGTCTTCTAAATTGGTAAAATAATTAAAGAAAAGAAAGAAAGAAAAATTATTTATTCTGCACAAACTAAACGCACATTACAAAATAAAAACAAAATACAAAACCACTTTACAAATTATCCATATAAAATATCAAAAGCCTCTTATTCAATAATACGTTTAATTACTACTAAAGAGGGAGATTTGTAAGGAAAAAGGGAAGGCCTCTCCCCAGCAGTGGGACAAAATACGTATAAGCAAACAAAAAAAAACTTATTGTAAGTATGCTTTTTTTGTGAAACTTCATGATAAAATGTAGATAATAATAATAAATTACAATTTCTCTATTGGCTCAAACTGGGTTACAAAAAGTTAACCCTGACTGAGCTAGAATAAAGTATCTGTATTTCAGGAGGCAGTAATATCTTCCAGCGAGATAAAAAAAAATAACGTTTTATGCAACAAAGGTAATTTGTTTATATTACTTGAAATTAAATTTGATAAGTTATAACTCCGACAGACTGCAAATCGATTTATTGGAACCGCACTGTTTCTTGGGTTCTATATCTTACAGTTACTGAGACAGATAGACTTACTACATATCAACTACCTTGAGCTTAGTTACAGGCTCTTCTTCAAACAAGAGATGCAAGGGAACAATTTTAGAGGCATCCAATTACATACGACTTTTTACTTACTGAACATATTTAAATCTTGGTTACTATTTCATTAAAAAATGCTTCTCGGGATTTGGGCCAGGCCCTAAAGCCCAGCTCTAAAATCATCAATAAAAGCATTAAAATTTAACGAATGAAGTAAGTCATTTTCAATTGGTAATCTTGAGCTGCAAGCCGATCTTGTGTCATCGAATTCCTCAAACATGTTTTAATATTTTTTTACCTCGAACCTCCTTTCTGCAGACGCTACTGTCGCAGGTGTGGTGACAATAACTTTAAGGACTGCTCCGATAGTGGGGTACACTGAAGTTATTTTTATTCTATTATATTATTCAGCACTGAGATAATGTCGTCGTGTCCTTGGATAAATATATTACGTTCTTCTCTCTAATCCTCAAATCTCTGTTCGTTAATTTTGATATTTACTTTTTATACCAAACTTATTTTATTGTGTTAACATATACCTAAATATAAAAATTAAGTTTTAAATGTCAACTTTTTACTTGTGGTTTTGCACGAGGCCCCTACAAGAGTGAGGTCTTGGACAGTTGCCTTGCTCGCAAACCCCTAAGGCCGCCCCTGTATAGTATTATGGAACATAAACAAATTAAAACTAGTCGATGCATACATTTTTTTTTTGTGGCCCTGGCAGACTCTTATTGATTAAAACCCACCCGTGTTCCTTCAGTTGCCTGTACATTGGGGCCAGGTATCCCTTTCGGACTTTCCTGCGACCCCGGCAGGCATCGGTCCTAGCAGACCCCTTCCGTTGTGCTGACATCTCTTTGAGGCGCGCGTGGAACACAACGCGCCGTCGACCCGGGCCTGGTCCTTATCGGACGGCGAGCTACCCATTGCTAACATTGAGGCTTTCTGTACCATTAATTCCACACAATTATAGCTACATAATTATATGTATTAAGGTATAGTTGTACTAACTTTAACTTCATAAAAGAAAACAATCTCAAGTAAAAAGGTATTCTTACATAGAACCAAAGAACCGTGGCAAACCAGTTTCTCTAAATACCAGGGCGACATTTAGCCTCGAATGTTCCTGAAGAAAATGGCCGCCCCCGAAAATTCTCGAACACAGGAATTTTCTTACTTCATTTCAGCTGAAGGAAATTAGAGAAAATTGTGTTTTTGTTATGGCTAGATTAATTTTGTTGAGAGAAAATGTTTATTGTGTTGAGTTATAAAATTCAGCCGGATATAATAACATCACGACTGTAATCCACAAAGGGTTATGCAGAGGTGTACCTACAGTGGGGTTAATATTCGTGGCATTATTTAGCTACTATCTTTCATGGGAATGTGAAAAGGGAAATGCTAATCCATGCGTCAGGTTCGTAAACGGGCGCCGTCAGTAGGGATTGGTCATCTCTAATTTTATTTGTTTCTATTATTATTATTTTTTTATCTTTTTATAACGTACGCTTTTAGCGTTCTGCACAGTTTTCACATGTGAAATTTCAACATGAATGATGTGCTTAACCAATATTTTGTGTGTCCGTGGAGTTTCTTGCCCGTTCTTCTCCATAGTTACCTACTACTCTTCGGAATGGGCTACTAGATTCATCTTTCTGACTGACCGACCCCTTGACAATTCAAAAGTGCCCCTAATTGGTTTATTTGAAATAAATGCTTTGAGTTTTTTATTAGTTTAGATTAGCTACTATAATGATGGCCAAGAAAATTAAAATTGGCCAAATCTTCGGGCAACTGCCCAACGATTTGCTGTCGGATAGTCGTATATAATGTCGTTCGCGCGGTAAACTCTAATTGCGCGATACAGAATATGTGTGACGTCAGGTCTTTAATGCGTAATTCGCATGTGGCGATGTAGATGCAGGCATGAAGCAGGAATATTAGTTGATTATTATGATAATGCATATAGGTATATTGGCGATGATTTGCCCAGCGTTTAGATGATGTAGACTGAATAATAAATGACGCTGAAACAGGTAAAATTGCCATTTATAATCAGTTGATTATGTAGTTCCCTTAAAACCACTATCACGCAGAGATATATCCGAATTCTCTGCAACGACCTAGACTGCCAACTTACATTACATAACCTACGTAAAAAATGTTCTGTAATAAAAATTTACACTTTCCCCCAGAATTGTCGAGCTACAAACAAAATACTCTTAATATACATTCTGTTGCTCGTCAGCGTGTGCCTATAAAAACCATTTCACCCAGTTGACTCTAAATACTATCATATTTTATTCCAGAGAATTCTCATACACATAAAATTTAATTTTTACGAATAGAATATTGTGGATTCGCATTCAGTTAAAACCCTATTCAGTAAGCCCAAAAAACACTTCATGTTTGACATGAAAAAGCCGACACAGTGGTATAAAAATAAAAATGGTGGAAAAAAAAATATGTTTGTAACTTGGACAACGATGCATAGGCCACAATTGTTTAATTTAATTCGCCTCGTGCACGGCAGGAGCGAGTGTATTTTGACATTTTGTCTAGAATTTTGGACTGTGGTAATTTTACGGGACATAGTAAACTCGTGCATAATTGTTCGTTCTGTGTGTTTAATTTCATACATATTAATGTCGTCGTGTATGAATTTATAATCACGCTTTCATGCTTTATAGCGAGCCAAATAAGGTTACTGAAGTAAATGAGAAATGAATGGAAGTGACATTAAATTAACAAAGATTCGGCTTTAATTAATATAATAAACATAACTGAGCTGCACTTTGGTACAAGCATAATAATAAATGTCAATTTATATTATTATGGTCGCTTTATATTATTAAGCGAATTGTCAATGTCAAACTAAAATATTGTGACATTTTAATATCATATCTATAATATAATAATATCTCAGGATTATAAGATATTACGTGCGCCCTGCGGTTTCACCCGCATAAGTCTCGATTCCATGAGAATATCGAGATAAAAAGAATTCTATAACCTAACCCAGGTAGACATAGACTACTCATGTGCTAAATTTCATCCAAATCTGTTCAGCCGTTTTAGCGTGAAAACGTTACTAACAAACAAACTCACCTTCTCATTTATAATATTTTAGATTTTTTTTATTCTATTCACATTTTTTTTTTTTTAGTTAGGATTAGTTCATCTCTGTCAATGAAAATTCACGTAAGCCAATCCGGGGACACAACTTTTATGCTATGAAACATTTTAATTTATTAAGTGCGGAATATTTGCAATAAATTAATGGCAATACCGAACCGTAGGTGATCGGGAACAGTAACTCCATTACAATAATGAGTTAAATAATTTTAATAACACCTCCTACAGTAAGTAATTGAGCCACTTATTAATATTCCACCTCACTTCATTTCATACGTTTAATTTAAATAAGAGATTTTCATTCATTTATTTAATTAATTTGATACACGTACAGAATTGTATGAATAAAAAAAAATAAAAAAAATTAAAGAAACAGTTTTATCAAAAGCTATTGGAAACTAGCTTTTGCCCGCGGCTTAACCCGCGTGGATGTTGGAAAATATCCATCCGGAACGAACTACCGGGATTCAAAGTATTTCCTGTTGCATTTGTTAAAACCTTCATACTGAGCGGATTTGATGGAATTCCGTAAATCCAGGTTATAAACTATCTGCGTCCCAAGACAAACGGACAAAAATTCTTCGTTACTATTTTAATATTATTGGAAATTGGAAATGATGATATACAGGGTGATTGGAAGATGGGTGCAAAGCTTTAAGGTGAAGATAGTATAGACAATTTAGAACCATTTAAGCCATGGTTGTCTTAGACGAAGTCTTACCAAATTTTTTTGTTTTTAAAAGACGTATTGTACAAATTTTTTATTTTTTCTGAGCTTTAAATGTCTGTAAAAAAAATGTCTAATGACACAGAAGCCTAAACCATGATTTGCTTGATTGCTTACACATTACTTTAATTAAATACATAAAAAATGAATTCATTTATCATTCAATTTGGCCATAATTATGCAGTTTACATTAAATTTTGAGAATTTCCGAAAAAAAACTTAAAAATTTGGTTAAAAATATTTGGTAAGACTTCGTCTAAGACAACCATGGCTTAAATGGTTCTAAATTGTCTGTAATATCTTCGCCTTAAAGCTTTGCACCCATCTTCCAATCACCCTGTATATAGCTGTCTCCTTTCCAAATTTTACATAGTAAGTTTTAAAGACAAAAATGGCTAACATTTCAAATTGAAAATCAGAGCAAAATAGAGCAAAACAGTCAGCAGAGAGCACAGTGGTAAAAATCCACCTATTTCTATGCAAAAATTCAGTTTCACGAATCTGTTCGATAACTTGGAAAAAGGTATCTGTGATATTGATAGCTTGGCAATAGCCAAAACTAGGGTGTTGGTTTTGACCAGTCTTTTGTCCACAGTGCATTCTATTTTTATTTCCTGTTGCATTTTGTAAAACCATCATACTGAGCGGATTTGATGGAATTCCGTAAAAAAATTAGTGACAATTTTATTTAAAATGTATGACAACAGTTTATAGTAAGTACCTATTACCTATAATATAATAAATTACATTGTAGAAGAAATAAAAATCACTCCACGACAATAATTGAGGACACATTAATACACTTATACAAAATAAAAGCAATTTATCGCAATCGGATGCAAAAAATACTACAAAAATTACCTCCACATTTAAAATTCGGTACTCAAAACATGTCACACAAGACTCGGGCATCGCACAAATAATATAAAAATATGCAATTCACGTTTCAATTATTTCTGAACATGTCGATTCGGATTTAAAATTTAAAATATCACCTGTTTTCGGTCTCGCGTCCGTCCCGGGGCCGGATTAAAAACATGCCGACGATTAAGTTTGGTTACGTATATATGAAATTTCGAATGTGAAAATGGCTATTATAGTGTTTTGTCGTAATTAATTAAACGGTGAACGATTTATTTTGTTGAATTTTTGTCCAGCGTTTTTGTTTTTCATTTTATTGCACTATGTAGATTTGGGCAGATATCTACTGCTTATGACGTGAAAAGTTGCACGGCATTTGTATTTTTTAGAGAATCATCTGCCTAGCCTTTTCCCAACATTGGGGTTCCGGTCTAACTGGATACAGCTGAATACCAGTATTTTATATGGAGCGACTGTCTATCTGACCTGCACAACCCAGTTGCTGGGTAACAAGATACCCCTTGGTAAGACTGGTTGTCAGACTTTCGCGATTCTGACTACCCGTAACGACCGTAGAAGAACTACGAATGACACCCGGGACCAACGACTGAACGTATTTTCCGACGCACAGAGGGGTCTCGGTATGTAGTTGATGGTAACCCATCCACGGACTGACCTCGGCAAGCGTAGCTTAACCTTCGATCGACCCATGCAGCTGTTATTATTTAGTCACACGTTATTTAGCACAGCAAAAAATTTGCATAAGTTTTGCCTTCTATATTCAAAGACTATCAAAAAATAAATTCCTTATAAAATATTCAAAACAAAACAGGGTCAAAAGCGGATGTAGATATAGTAATTATGATCGGCTAATTAACTTTGCGGAAAATAAAATGCACACAGATTTCTAGCATGAAATGAAACAACCTTTTTAGCTTAACAGAAATTATTTTACAACACTGTTTTGAATGATTTTGAAAATAAAACATAAGGGTTTTGTGATATAAAATGACGCTTGCGAATATTTTTGCGTTAATATTAATGAAAGGTTCATTTTGTTTTTTATTGGATATCGTTTTTCCGCTGTGTGTGGTCAACTTTTGACCACACTTGACACTGTCGGCTAGATTGGATCAGTAGCTGTGCGACTGGGTTTGAAAATAATATGTTTACTTTTAGATTTGTTAACTTAATAGGCTGTATAGCTAAACATTTCTAAACTATAATAAAATATGTTTCTGAACGAGTGAAAGAGGAAAGAAGGAAGGAAGATGGCGAGAGAGAATTGATTAAAGACGTGTTAAAGGTGTATAAGGTATTTTGTTTAAAATAAACGAACGATTGAACGATTTGGCATTTTCCTGGATATCCCAACACTACATGTATGGTGTCATTGAATTACCACACAATACAAACATTTATTTGTATGGTCTATTAAGTCTATAATATAGATAATTATGTAGTTATTTCGAGTAAAGGAGTAACACAAGGTACACGAACACAAGTACGTATTCTTTTTAAAAAGAGCTAATGCATTTTTGTCAAAAGGATTCAACATTCTAATTAAATCGTTGATTTTTCTAAATTCAATCCTGCCTTGAAATATTAAAACTAAGGAATTTAAAGAAAATAACACTTGAATCATATATTTATTCAATATTATATTACCAATGTCCTTTCTTTTTATCACAACCAACGAGACTATACACAAGCTTAACAACATTCTTATCATCAGAGTAAATAAAATTATTATCTTTATCAAAAGATAAGCCGTATATATTCTTCATATCCAAAATCTTCTTCAGACCTTCAAACTTACCATCTATAAATACACCAAAATTACTTACAATATAAGTATCTCCTTCGTTATCTTCAACAATTTGTCTAACAGTTATAAGTTCATTAACTACTTGTGATTCCATTTTATCATTATTATATTTATATAAACCTGTTTTGTTCGCAAAATATATAACATTAAGAGCACTCACATGAAAATGATCAATTTCAAAATTCTCAAATTCTTTCACTGTTGCAAATTTTCCGTCATACTCTATATGGAGTTTTTGATCGGGGTAACTAATATAAAATAGATTCTTTTTGTAGAAGAGGGCCCAGATATTCTTTCCTTTTTCTTTGTAGAAGTCTGCTAGTTTCGTAAGCATATTATATTTGTAGATTCCATCGCTTCCTCCGAAGAATATATCGTCATTCATTTGGTCGATAGCAACAGAGCAGCCTCCTCTGATACCAGCTATAGTTTGGTACTCTCTACTATCCATGTTGAAGGATGCTAACTGGAAATCGAGATCAGAATATGTTTCTGGGAGTGAATAGCTAAAGAATAGAGTGTTAGAGCTTCTGTGCACGTTAAGGTTGTAAGGTCTTCCGATATTTGCCCAAAGGACGTCCCTGTCGTACCAATTGTCCCCAATTTTAATTCGGTTGCAAGCTATTTCAGGTAGACCTGTTCCGTATGCTGAGACTGATAGTAAAATGTATAGCTTTAGGACCATTGAAGGGTTTCTGAAATAAAAAATCTGTATAAAGCATATGTATTTACGGGAGGTTTTAAATATAAGAGATGCTGGATGAGACTCGCCCTGACCAGGGAATTATGGCACAAAAAGGAGGAAGCCTGTGCTCAGCAGTGGGTGGAACCGGGCTGCTAATGATAATGATGATTATCATGATGATAAAGAAGTTAGATGTCTTATGAAAGCACTAGTTTTCGCCCTCGTCGAGGTAGGAAATTATCCCACGCGAACGTATTACCGGGATAAAAAGTATCCTTTAAGTTAATCGAGGTTATAAACTATCTGAGTGCCAAATTTCATCCAAAGCCGTTTTTGCGTGATTGAATAACAAACATCCAAACACACAAACATACAAACTTTCACATTTATAATAGTAGGATAGTAGGATGAACGAGTCTTACTTGTATATTTTACAAACGTATCGAAACAAAACAATGTCAGCAATATGTATTTGTATTGTTTTTCATGATTATTAATGTTTCATCATCATCTGCCCAGCCTTTTACCAACTACACACACCGGCAAAAAAAAGAAAGTCTGAATTTTTGAGATTAATTGCTTATTTTTATTTTATTCGCTTCTTATCCGCCTTTTTTTTTCAATATAAGTAAGAAAAAACTAAATCTAGGGTTGAATATTGTTTATTTATGGAAAAACAATGAAAAAACGTCTAATTATATATTTTAAATTTTCCGTACAGAACATTCACATGGACAATAAGTTCAAAAGTTTTTTTAATAAAATAAAAAAATGAACGTGGCTTGCGTCCACGTGCTTTATAAATACGATTGGCCATGCTCATAATGACACTTTCTATCGTTGTCTGGGGGCTAATTTTCCCACGCTTTGACCACCGTTAATTTTAACTCTCCAACATTCCGAGGACCTGAATTCCTTTACTCTGCGTCCAATTACGTCCCAGACATGTTCTATTGGATTCATATCTGGCATTCGTGCTGGCCAGTCCATTTGGGCAATTTCGACGTCATTTAGGTAATCACGCACCACGTGCGCAGTGTGATGTCTTGCTTTATCGTGCATAAACACAAAACCTGAGCCTATGAATGGCGCTAAAGGCATTACATGGGGTTCCAAGATCTCAGTTATGTAACTGTGTGTAGTCAGAGAATCGCCATCAATGATGGACAAGGCGGTGCGTCCTGCCCCCCTCACCATAACAGACCCTCCACCGTATGATACCGTTTGGGTAAAATTTTCTATATGGTAACGTCCTCCCTGATACCTCCATATCCTTTCCCTCCCATCGATGAAATTTACGCAAAAATGGCTTTCGTCAGAGTATAAAACTTGACTCCATTCACGGGACCAATCTTGGTGCTAACGAGCGAATGCTAACTTTGCAACTCGATGACTCACCTCAAGTTTTGACGCTTTTGCTGTTACGTATGACTTCAAACCAACTTTATTTAACTTTCTCACTGCTCGTTCACTTACACGCACGTTACGCACTTCTTCCAAGAGATTTCGGGTCTGAATAGCCGTTTGTCGACGATTTCTTAGAATTTGCACTCTTATAAAACGGTTATCTACCAGTACTGGTTGCACGATTTCTGCGTTGTCCCCGCCTTCGCACATAAAATCCTGTCTGTTTGTATCGTTTCACATTACTGTGGATCACAGATACTGATACACCCAACGTTCGACTCACTGATCAGTAGTTGTGATCTTCTTCAATCATTGTCACAGCTCTGACGACTTCTGTTGCAGGCACATTTTTTATGAAATACAATGTTAATACTCCAAAAAAAACAACAAAATGAACTAGGGCCACCGTTGACTACATAAACGAACATTCGTACCAAAAACACTTAAAAGCGTTTATTAGCTTAAAAGCGCTCATTATAAATAAACACATGTGAAGGTATAATTTCCGTAAGTCTGTTAAAGAATTTCAAAAAGCGCCATAATGTTATGTCTTAAGAGGGTAACAATTTAACTACTTGAACTACTGGCGAATTACCGACAAGTTAAAAAAATATTGCATCCTTTTTTTTGTGTTCCGCTAATTGTTCCGATGGGGTTCTCTACTTGAAATCGAATGCCGTGAGATCGAATAATACTTGCTCGAAAACGTTAACTTGATAGAACTTGAAATCGATAAATTATGAGCGCAACCGGTCAGTACCTCGATGCATCAAAAACTCGAATAACTATATGCTCGAATCATAAGCAACGCGAAGGCACATTATCTTGAAACATTTCTCGAACCCGTGTCGGTGAGTGTATGTTGGGGTCGGCTTCCAGTCAGCACCTAAGTACCAGTATTTGTAATGGAGCGACAGCCTATCTGACCTCCACAACCCAGTTACTACATACCCCTTAGCGTGACAGGACACGCCTGCTTACCCGATAATAAAATAAATTAAAAAAACTACTTACATAAAGCTAGTAATATTAAGATCCATAACGAATCCAAATCAGATTAATGTAACTGCCAGCAATACACTTCTGACACACATGTTTCCCTTCTAAATTCATTAGAACAATGACCCGCAGTTTGTTATTAATTTAATGTTACGAAAATTAGCCTGTTTTGTTTCTCCATCCATTGTTTTTCAATAATAAACAATCGATGAAGACTAAAACAAATCCATTCGTTGTGAGTTGATAGTTCTTTTAATAATATTATTATTTTAAGAAGAAGTACCTACAATGACTTATGCTTGCTGAAGGCCTGGATGTCATAGATGTGTGTTTAGTCTTGATTTTTTTAATATCGACTTCAGCACAATATTTCAGAAAAACAGTAGCTAATACCGGCCAACTGCACTAAGGGTTTCCTAGCACCAAATCTATGTCTACTCCCTGACACCTGAATCGAGCCACCCTGCACTTTTTTGTTTAAAGGTCTCTTTGTAAATAATGGTACTTAGTACAAAGAAAAAAATATTCTATTCTATTTTTCTTTATGGCAATGGTGCCGATGTCGACAATTCTGCCAATGTCAGATGTGTGGAGAAAACGTGCGAAGGAGAGAAAAAAAAAAAAAAAGATTGTTGATGAAGCCAAAAATAAAATACTACTAATTGAATTTATTGTGAAACTTGTTGACGGGTATTAGTAGTACACTGAAACAAACATAAAAAAAATATTGTTAGTTATATGATTAAATATGTACAAAATCACAAACCACACAAAAATTATCATAATTTGATGTCATTGACACGAATAAAAAACATCAAAGCCGCAAAGAGCTTTGGGGAAGAATGTGTTAGTAGGGATGGAAAGTTAGTTGGGACAGGGATTTTTAATTTAGGAAGATGACTATATAAGTCATGGGCTGGGTTATTATTAGAGCAGTTAAAAAAGATGTGCTCCAAAGTACCTTCATCCAACCCACATTCACAGAGCGATGAGTCTCTGACCCGGATTTTATGAAGGAAAACCGGAGAACAGCAGTGGCCTATACAGAGACGACAAATAATTGAAATCACTTTTTTTGAAATTTTTTTGTAGGGATAAAACCAAGGCTTGGGTGAAACATTAGGCTGTATTGCGTGATAAAAAGCACCTTTCTGTTTACTTGAACTTTGCCACTGGACTTGCCATGAGGTTAGCAAGCTCTTTTTGGGAAGGCTCAGTAAGTCGTAGCCCTGACATTGGAAGTGTTTAAGGTCAACGTCTTGGGACGTAACAGCATCCTTAGCGAGAGCATCAACATATTCGTTTCCTCTTATGCCACAATGACTTGGAATCCAAACCAAGTGTACGGTTTTGTGATTCTTGACACAAGAGAAAAGAGACTTTTTGATTTGGAGCAGTATTGCACTATGAAGTTTACTTTTAAAAGGATTCTGCTCCAAAGCTTGTAAACAACTAAGTGAGTCCGTAAAGATGACACCAAATCCAATGCTATGAGCCTCTATAAATAGGCATGCTTCTAATATGGCCACGCACTCACCCGTAAACACTGAAGATTGCAGAGGGCATTTGAATTTTAAAACAATTTTGGAGTTTTGGTAGTATACCGCAGCACCAGTGCAACTTGCATCTGATAATTTAGAGGCGTCCGTGAAAAATCTTTCAAAATTATACCAACGCTCACCAACCGCCGCATTGAAAATAGAGTCCGCCGAAGAAGACTTTTTTGATATGCCAATGTTGTAGAATATATCTGGTTTAAAACAAATAATTTCGTAGTCAAAACTGAAGATAGGAAGTTTCGGGAATTGAATAATGGGGGAATCTAAATTTTGATAACAACGAAAAGACTTTAAAAACAAAGGGACCTCTTTATGGTTCCAATAATTGGAGCTCCGGCATACAACATCCAAATCGCTCACTTTTTTAACAAGAGGGTGGGAGGATTTGGTAATGACTCTAGCCCAAAATCTCGATGCTAGATACTGCCTTCTCAAGGCCAACGGTGGTTCTGCGCACTCCACTTGCAATGCGTTAATTGGTGAGGACTTCATACAGCCTGATATGATCCGTAGACACTTAGCCTGAATTCTGTCCAACCTACTCAAAGCACCTTTGTTGCAAGGAATTAAAAGAAAAGAGCCATAGTCCAGAACACTCCGGATTAAGGCATTATATACCAGTTTCATGGTGTAGGGATGTGCACCCCACCAGACACCAGCCAACACTTTTAATATGGGGATAGTTCTCTCGCATCTATTCACTAAGTAATTTAGGTGATGTAAACCGCTAAATTTGGAGTCTAGAACGACACCCAAAAATTTTACTTTTGATGAAACCGGTATACAATGCCCTTGGATGCCCACTGAAATTTGTGGGATCAACCTTCTGCGTGAAAATACAACTACAGCACTCTTGGGGGCAGACAAACTCAGACCGTGTGAATTTAGCCATTGGTTCAGAGAGTCCAGGGATACGCAGAGGGATGATGCAGCGTCGCTAACAGAGTTATTTGTGACATATAAAGCCAAGTCGTCAGCGTACTGAAGAATTTGACAATCATTATTGAGGCATGAACCAATGTCAGCTGTATACAAGTTGTACAGTAAGGGACTAAGAACAGAGCCTTGTGGTAGGCCCTTCCATGACGTCCTGACTTCAAATTCTTCACCTGGAACTCTCAAAACCAATTTTCGAGACATGAGCAAATTGCAGATGCACTGTATCATTCTCTCCGGTATTCTCAGCTGTTGCAATGTTTGCCTGAGAATGGGAAGAAGGACGTTGTCATAGGCAGAGGAAATGTCTAAGAAGGCAGCGACTACGGATTCATTTTTGGAAAATGATGAGCGTATATCTGAAACCAAAACCCCAACACTATCCATGGTACCGAGTCCCTTTCTAAAACCAAATTGAGACCTAGGAAGTAAGTCTCTGGATTCCACTATAAATTCTAGTCGGTTCTTTATTAAATGTTCCAAAAGTTTTGCAAGAACTGATGACAAAGCAATTGGTCTGAAACTGTTTGGGTAATCAGCGTGCTTACCAGGTTTTAAAATAGGTATGATAATTTGAGTTTTCCACTGATCGGGAACCCAGCCGTTGATGTAACAAAAATTGCAAATATCTAAAAAATATTTTTTTGCTCTATGGCCTGCGTGTGACATAAAGGAATAGACAATTCCGTCTATACCGGGGGCAGAGTCATGAACATGTTTCAAAACAGAGTTAAGCTCCTGCATAGAAAATGGTGCATCAAAAGGATCCTCTGAAGAAATCAGAGACGGCTGATTATATTCTGCTTCCGTTGGTACATAAGGAGGGGCCAGTTTATCGAAGAACTTGTCAGCAGTCCCTCGTGGGATAGGAGAAGAAATTGAAGGGGAACATCCACATCTAAAGCGATTGATCTTCTTCCATACAACTGATAAAGGAGTGGAGGGGGACAGAGAACCGCAAAAGTTGGCCCAACCGGCACGCTTCTTCCTTCGCAACAACCTCTTAGATTTAGCGAGGGTCCTATTAAATGTTATTAGGTTATCGCTAACCATCGCCTCGTTATACACCATCTCAGCATCATCCCTTTCCCTTATGGCTGTTGTGCATTCCTGATCCCACCATGGTGGAGGGGGAATCTGCCCACGTGCTGAGTTTTTAACGGGGAAGCATGAATCTGCACTAGATGTTATGGCAGAAATGAGGTTATTATAGCAGTTTGACACATGGAGGGTACCCAGAGAATTAAAATCATGGGGAACTAAATTTGGAAGTGTTTCAATTTTGTCCTCCAATAGTGAGGAATACCTTAACCAATCAGGATTAGATAAATTATACCTTAAGAGTGGAGGGTTTGATTTTTCTAAATAAGTCTTTTCAGCTAAAGAGATTATAATTGGGTAGTGGTCACTGCCATGTGACAAACTGGTACACTCCCAATGACATGATGCTGCAATATCCAGTGAGCAAAAGGTGAGATCAACACAACTCTTATTCTGTCCAGGAAGAGACCTACGGGTTGGGCAACCATTGTTTAAGATACATAGATTAAGGTCGTCTAATATTTCAACAAGACCTTCCCCAAAAGAGTCGCAACGTTCAGAACCCCACCTGAAGTGATGGCAGTTGAAGTCCCCCATAACAAGTACAGGGCCTTCTATGTTTTCCAACATACATTTTAAAATTGGAAGGAAACTTTGGTGAGGGTGAGCAATATAAACAGATAAGAGGGTTATACCCTCTACCCTACTAGCCACAATACTAATATCATCACCTAGAGGAGGCAAAGATACAACCACAAGTAGAACACGATTGTTCACGCAGAGAGCCGACCCGCCATAGCCGTCAGATCGGTCGCATCTGAGAATATTAAAAGAAGGTACACGGAAACTAAGACTCGGAACTAGCCAAGTCTCAGCAAGGGAACAAGCTAAAGGTTTGTGTTTATTCAGAAGGAATGTGAGCTCGTGCTTCTTATGCCACACGCTCCTCACATTCCATTGAAGGAACACCAATCGAGCCATTATTATGGGATGAGAGTGAGTTAATAAGTAAAGTAGCAACGTTGGACGGTAATTGAGTTTTATTTGATGAAGACATTAAAGTCAACAGGAGTTTACTGAGAAGTTCAATTATTGAAGACAAGTTTTCAGGAGATTCTGTTAGTTGACTATTGAGAGCACAGCCATTAGACTGCAAAGATTGGGGAGTGCTAGTGAGCTGCAGATGAGCTGTTTTATCATAAGAAGGAGAAAGGGGAGCATGGGTCTTTGGCTTAAGAAATACAGTTTTGCGAAATGACTGAGACTGTGGTTTAGTAATGTCTGCGTAACTACGAGTAGAAATGGGAACAGTTTTACTTGCTTCTGAATAGGACATTACTTTTTCAGCCATGATTGTTTTAATTGTCTTCTGCCTCCTGTACTCCGCACATGCCCTGCTATTAGCAAAGTGACTTCCAGAGCACAACACACAGAAAGCTTCGCTCTCAGCAATGCTACAACCATCACCGGGGTGATCATTGCCACACTTGCTGCAGCGGGGTTTGGAACGACAGAGAGATTTGACATGACCAAATCGGCAACACTTGCGGCATTGAATGGTCGGATAGATATACTGTTCTACAGTTAGAGATGTATAAAAACAGAATATTCTCTTTGGTAAAACTTGGCCATCAAATGTGATGACACAAGTTTCTGTGGGCCTGTATTCAATTAAACCATCTTTGTTAACCTTCCTATTTAATCGCCAAATTTTTAGTATAGGACCACAGCCGACTGGTACTTTTAAATATGTCAGGACTTCCTCTTCCGAGAAGTCAGTAGGGATGCCACTTGCAACACCCATACGGGTTATATTAAAAGACGGTATTATAGCCTCGTATAAATTTGTACTTAAAACTTTATTCGAAATAAAAGCGTTTGCATCCTGAGGGGATGAAAATTCAACCGATACACGATTTCTACCGACTCGCTTGACTGCAATAATATTAGAGAAATTTTGATTTGACAAGAAACGCCCAAATGTAACAGGGTGAAGGGTCGTTCCAGAGTTAGGCTGAGCTTCCTGACGGGAAACATGAACTATATAAGGTCCTTTATCTGTGACTGAATACCTAACACGGCCTATTTGAGTTTTCGGTTGTTTGTTAGGACGGTTAGATACATCATCGTCATTACCAGGACGTTTACGAGTGTTAGACTGGGAAGGAAGGATTTGGGATTCCAGATTACAGACCACATCTGCAAACTGGCTTAGTGGGTTGGGTGTGGGACTTATGTTAGAGGGGGAAAAGCCGGAGAGGGGTGTTGTTGGGATATCATCAGGAGGGTCGGGGGGTTTGTTTTTATCCATATTCATATAGAATATAGATAATGGTGACCGATATAGTTAAAAAATACAAACACAAGACAAACCTGCTAGCCAGGTGCAACTAACGCACACAAAACAAACACAATAACAAGTCACAATAATCACAATAACACAATAAAACCGCTAAAATTCTGAGCACACGTGTTACCCAAAAGCACACTGTGGCGAGAATAAAAAGAAAAAAAAATAATGTGATTTTGAAGCCCAAGAAGTCACTACCATTTCCGTTTGTCATTACAGTGTAGAGTATGTTGTCGTAAGTTCGGCGCTGGAATAAGACCATATGATTCAAATTCTTGACTAATTTGTCAATTTTATTTTATGCTGACAACATTTTGTTCTGCGCCATTCTATTCTGCCCCGACCTCTAGTTCATGCCCTGGTAACTCACGAACTAAATAGGACCATGAACGTTTTTTGAATATAGAGCCATCTATACGCCAAGCCAAAGAAACTTTGGTCGCAGTCGCCACTTTTTTACGTAATTAATATGACTTAAATTATATTTACACAAATAACTACTTAAATCTAATTAAAAAATAACAATATATTATCCTAACTTAACTAAAACTATAAACAAACTAAAATATTCGATGTTGGTTTAAGGTTTAAGTACAGTTGATACCAAATGTTAGCAACCCTGTAACCTGTATTTAAATGACACAAAGTCGCGACACAAAATTTTTCTGCCGGTGCGGGTACATAATCATGCGCAAACTTGTAATTGTTGTTGTTTTTGTGTTATTATATTTTTGTAAATGTATCTGATGAAACTGGCCGCATCTTCATACAGGCTCGAGAACAATAAAATAAAACGAACGAGACAAACTGGTGTAGAAATAAAGTCGGAAAATATCCCTCTATCTGTGTGCCAAATTTCATCCAAATCCGTTCAGCCGTTTTTGTGCCAATCCGGAACATACATCAAGCATCAAGACAAACAAATGGACGAAAATTCTTAAAACTATATTTTCGGCATTATAATCGTAGAAATTAGTTTATTTTCTTAAGTATTAAATGTACAGTTTTGACTGCGTTACTATTTTATAATATGTTTAGAAATATAATTTCAACAAGCTACGTTTAAAAAGATAAATAGACGTACGGACCTTGCAGCTGTAATTTTGTGAACTAAGTTTTTTTACTGCAGTTGTCATCTTTATTATTATTGTTGCTAGCCATGTTGTGCGATTACGCTTTGGGTGAAAATCAGGTCGAATCCTATAATGTGAATCTACTGGTATACTGTGATTGTTACCTGTTGTAGTTGCCTTGTAATAAATAAATAAATAAAGCTCTGTAACTTCAGCCTAAAAATAGAGAGTATATGTTAACCATCTATGACCTGTAACTGTAACTTAACAGTAAAAATCTGCCTGGCCTTTTCCCAACTATGTTGGGGTCGTCTTCCAGTCTAACTGGCACCCTAATTGGGTAACACACGATCAATCGTAATCTGAATACTTCAACTGAATGAGACGAAATTCAAGTCTTGTATAAAACGCACACTAAGGCAGGCATATTATAAGTTGGGGGATTACATCACTGATAAAAATTCTTGGCTCAATGCTGGTCCTGCTCCACAATCACAACTAATTGATTAATATTTTTAAATACTGTTGGAGCTGCTGAAGATTTTAAGACCATCTTTGCATTGTATAAAATCAATCTCCTTTGTATTATATAATTACAGAGCACAGGTGTGAGTACTATATACTAAAGAGCTACGATTTACCGGGTGAAGCTTTGTGCAGACCAGCGCGACTTGTCGCGCGACGCGACACCGGTTATTGTTATACCGTCAAGTTTTCTTAGAAATTGTATTGTTCGAGTCGCGTCGCGGCGTCGCGTCGCGCTGGTCTGCACGAAGCTTAATACGTCTTTTATTGACTTGAATGTGCCCTGGCGGTTGTGAGTATGTCATGCTCACTCAGATGTCTCGCTGATGGTGGCGCTTGTGTTGGATCATTTAGCTCCCTTCAAAATGGTTGAGCTGAATGGTGCTGATCCATGCGTCATGTTCGTGAACTGGCGCCTTCAGTTGGGACTGGTCAACTCTTAGTGGCCATAGCTGATTTTAGTTTTTGAATTGTTCTTTGTTTTATCTTTTTATTACGGATGCTTCTAACGTGCACGTCTTTCTACATTGTTCTCACATGTATAATTTCAACATGAATGATGTAACCAATACTTTGTAACAATTTATTTTATTTAAAAGAGTGTCCGTGGGGTTTCTTGCCCGTTCTTCTCCATAGGTACCTACTACGCTTTGGAATAGGTAACTAGCTTCATATTTTGTTGCTTCGTGTCTCAATATGAAACTTTATAAAATGTATTAGAAAATTCTAGACACACTTACCGAGGGTCCTTACTAGCCGTTATTCATAATTCCTTCTCAGTCACGAAATATATTTTTTTTAAAGTAGTAGCGCTAGTGGACAATTGGACGCCCTCTTAACGTGTTTTCCGAGGCACGGAGGAGTCTCAGTATGTAAAAATGGTCACACATACTCGGACCAACCCCGGCAAGTGTAGCTTAACCTAATCGACCCGTGTGACTGCCATTACTTAGCCGCGAGCTCCTCAACTTTGCTAACAATAACAGTACTGTTTATAATTTGACATTTATTTACGGAACTTAATGAAATCAAAATTTTCTTAATCATATCTTTATTCATAATATCTTACTGTAATGTAAAGTGTATTTGTTTTTTTATGTATACATTACATAATTATATGATTATCGTTCTGTTGGTATATCGATATAAAATTGCTGACACTCACTTATTACTAGCACATTGTAATGTTTAATTAGTAAGTCCTTTTCTTCTGTATTACAGTTGATTGTATTTTGTATGTGTTTATTTTTCTTGATGATAACATTGTTGATATGCATACATACCAGCACTTCTCTTTGAATGATTTTGTTTGTACTGTGATTGATGTTGGTGTACCAAAAAATAAATAAACTCAAGCCATAAAAACATTATTAAAATTTTATTAATTCTTTACTTTTCTTTATTTTTCCTTCTTGTTTCGTCTCTATCATCAGAGTTAATTATGGCATTCAAACAAAGCCCACTATATTTACTTGGATTCAACCGATATATGTTATTTGTATCAGAATACATCATGTTATCTTGATCATCAAAAGTAATGCCAAAAGCCTGATCGATTTCTGCAACTCTCTTGACTTTATGATAGGGTTTTTGTTCTAGGTAAATTCCGTCATTTGCACAAAAGAATACGTCTCCATAATGATCCTCAGCTATCTGTCGGACTGCAATCTCGTCACTTAAAACAATAGGTTCTGTAATCGGCTTTTCTACTTTATACAACGCCGTTTTGTTTGCGAAGTAAACATCAAAATGTTTGGATACGAAGAAAATGTCAATCTCTATATGAACAGCTTCGGCTACTAGAACGAAGCGGTCGTCTTTGTAGACAAAAAGTTTCTGCGTCGGATACTCAATGTAGTAGAAGTTTCGTCGAACAAACAGTGCCCAGATTGACCGTCCCTCTTCAGCAAAAAATTCGGCTTCTTTTGTTAGGAAGTTGTATTTGTATATGCCGTCATGACCGCCGAAGTAGATGTCATCGTTGCCTGCGTCGTAGGCTACGGCATAGCCTCCTGGCACGCCTTTGATTTCTCTGCAGGTCATCTTCTCGAGGTGGCAGGCCCTTATTCCGAAGTCCACTTGAGTACCATTCTGGATGGTGTGACTGAAGAACAGGATGCCTGAAAATCTGTTGAAAATAACATTATGATCATTTTATTGAAATGAGGGAACGGGATTACTGTTGTGTATGTCATGTCATGTAATATACTCTCCTTCTCTGTAATCTTATTTATATTATAACTCTACAAAGTCACAATAAAAATAAAAAAACCAAAAGCTAATAATTGGTCCTTTGATTTTTTCAAACCAAAAATCACAATTTCAGTCAATTAAAAATCATGATCGCGTTGTTTAAAGTTTTAATATCGTGACGTCACGACTGACGCCGAGTTAATGGATCACAGTATTACGTCATCAGTTTGAGAGGGATATATTATAATGTTTTTAGTTATGATGACAATGCTTTTGGCAGTATTGTTTGGATGATCTTCGGAAAAAGTTTTTTAATGTATTTTTATCAACATGAGTGGAAATGCTCACTGTTTTTATAAGCATGGATAATTCCATAATCACTATGTTTGAAAAACTAATAATTGGTAAGTCTAGTTTGTTGTTATTAGTGCTAATACACATTTTTGTGCCATAATTATTATTGGTAACCGCTGAATTTACGATACAGATTGGATATTTATACACTAAGCCTGTTTTTCTAACAAATGTAAATAAACTAGCACCCCGTACGCAAAATACGCGCTTAGTCGTGGAGTTGCGGATATCAGCCCGTATTACCTATTACCTATAAACTAGCACCTAAAAATGGAAAAACTGTAACACATATTTTTTTTCCCCATGAAGCATCTACCTTACCAAAATCATACATTAATGACCTTATTTATTAACATCTGTTTTTACTGGTAATTTAGACTCTATGACGTTAAAAGATGTGAGCTTTAAACGTAGTAGAGTCTAAATTCAAAGAAAGAGAGCCTAGAGAGTCGTCGTAGACTTCGTAGAGTTATAAATCAATGATAAATAAGCCCTTACCTATGCATCACCAAGTTATAAGGTCTTCCAAGGCCTGTGAACAGAAGCTCTTTATCATAGTAGACGTCATGGAAGATCACACCATCACACCTAATCATATCTGATTGGTTATTTGCTGCTAGCAGGAAACTTGGGACTCCGGCGAGTACCATGAGAAGCTTGAAGAAATACATGGCTTGATACTGAAAAAAAAAGTTTTTTTTTTTTTTTTAATCGCTACATTGGAATTGGGCTGGACACATCTGCTGTATGTCAGACGACCAACGAACGACCCAATGGGTCCCTCTTAATGGCAAGCGATATCGCGGCAGGCCCAGAAGGAGATGGCGGGATGAGTTGGACTCCTTCAACAAGAACTGGTCCTTAGCGGCTTTAAACAGAGAGAAATGAAAGAGAGTAGGAGGCCTTTGCCCTACAGTGGGACATCACAGACTGTTAGTAATAATATTTTTTTTTTTGTTTTTATAAAAATATATATAAATGTAATTGTATTTATGTACGAGTAGATGAAATATTTTTCATATTTTAAAATGTAATTATTTTAAAGAAAATAAATAAACAACATAATAATAAATAGTCTCTGCAGCCCTTACCACCGGTAGCTTGGACCCTCCACCAACACCGGCGGTCCTCTATTCTATTATATATTTGAACGTTTTTTTTATTATTTTTACTTTAAGAAATGTTTACAAATGTAAATAAATAAGAAACAAAATAAATAAACGAGATAATATTTTATTTTTATTTTTATAATTTGTATAAAAATATTAATTATGTTTGTAAATGAAATAAAGGAAATATATAACTGCGTGTCACCTCTTATGGACTGTGGTCTGGTCTAGTAACAGTAATTTTGTACTCCGTTAGTCACAATACGTCCCTCTATTAAAAGGGCTTAGAACCTAGCTGGTGAAAGGTCGCTAATACTCGCGACCACGCGTGATGTTGCTTATATTGCATGTTCTCGATGTCATTCGAGATTTTTTTAAAGCAACCTAAGATATTATTTCAAGACAATGGCAAGCATTACGTTTCTACCTGCCATAAAAACAAAACTACTTAAAATACCATAAACATATAAAACGCAAAAATAAATACACAAATATACCTATTAATCTCTACACAGATAACAAACTCCGCAACTAGAAGCATCAACAGACAACACTGTATATTTCACAAAACAATACAAACAATAATTCATTACCTATCAAAAATATAATCCTCAATAACCGAAAATATAACTTTCAAACAATATATCACACTGAAAATATTTTGTAAAATAAAATACAGGTAGTAATGTTCGCACGTCCGTTCGCGGCAACGTATACCGCTGTAGGAAGGCAAGCAAATTTTTTTTAAAAATTATAGCTCGTGTTATTGTTTACATTGCGTGACCACAACAACAGATGACAATGTTTTTGTTTATTGTTGTTGACATATTTAGGCACTGAGCATTGCAACTTGCATCATAGGACCAGTAATTTTAGTCCTAGACGAACTGTGTTTTGTTTGTAGTTATAGTCAATTCAATACTAATGTCATTAATTAGTAGTGTTCTCATTTCAATCAATCTGCCTTCCCAACTATGTTGAGGACGGCTTCCAGTCTAACCGGAGGCAGCTGAATGCCCGTATTTCACATGGAGCGACTGCCTATCTGACCTTTATAACCCAATCTTCTTCTTTTTCGTGTGGTTAGTGACTAACCTGGTGTCAGAGTTTTTATGTCGCCCATGGGCCTCTGACATGATATCACATGCCGTCGAGAAATATCTCTCAGGCATGCTGTATTCTTCACGATGTTTTCCTTCACCATTTTTGATGCAAGTGATAATTATTGACAACCCAGTTATTGTGTAGCACGATACCCCTTGATAAAACTGGTTGGCAGACTTTCGGGCTTCCCACGACCCGTAACGACTGTCAAAGATTCATGAATGACAGCCGGGACCAAGGGCTTAACGTGCTTTCCGAGGCACGGAGGGGTCTCGGTATGTAAAGATGGTCTCCCATCCGCAGACCAACCCCGGCAAGCGTAGCTTAACCTGGCGGGTCGACCCGTGCAGAAGTTGAATTTATTGAAATGAAATTATTTAAAGTAAACCAAGGGGTATCGTATTACCCAGTTACTTGGTTGTGGAGATCAGATAGGCAGTCGCTCCATGTAAAATACTGGTATTCAGTTGAATCCGGTTAGACTAGAAGCCGACCCCAATAAAGTTGGGAAAAGGCTAGGCAGACAATTTCATGTTTGGTAAATATTTTCAACGTTAGTTATAGATAATTGCTTATTTAAATAAGTCTTACAATTAATATTTGCATGCCAAAATATGGCGAAATGTGTCATCACACAAGAATACATATTTATTAACACCTTTGTTATTACTGCATTTAAAGCAAATAAATGACTTTGCCTTTGACTTTGAGGCTTTACAGTAGTTCTCACTCCATCAGTTTTTAAATCTTTTTCTACGCTATTCAACTATCTGAGCTTCTCATTGGTATGTAGTCATTTTAATAGGGGATACAGCATAATTATACATTCAGTATAATTATGCTGAGGACAGTCAGTGTGGTTTTAGTCTGTAGGACTCCGACCCATCTCCGCCTGAAACTTTTAGACGATGATATTTTCGGACCTGCAAAGCCGAAAATCATCCATCAGCTAGAACAAAATCCTCCTTGACCACCACTACATAAGAAAAAAATACTTTTATGGCCATCATGGCAAGTTTCCAGTATCCCTACCCTCAATCTTTTAAATATTCCACTCCTATATACTCCTCCGACCGTCACAATGAAATTAAGATAACCCGATCTTTACGCATACAATATATTTTTATTATGTACTTACACGGACACCAGTTACCAACAACGGTTCGTAGTTGATATATCGTACTACCGATAGTATCAGAGACCGTTATTTCAAATGGTTTGTGTTCCATTCTGTGAAATGTGAAGCGAGTAATATAATGGTATTTTTAGGACGAGATGGGAGGCTCCTCGTTCTGATGTAATATCTTATTGGTCTTGTGTTTGGAAGCGCAGTTAAACAGTATGAAAACCATGTTTGAGAATTTTTTTAAGGAAATTCTCAGTGAACTGTTTTATTGAACAGCCAAAAGGGAAATATAGTGATCACCAGTTCCCTACGCGTGGTAGTCAAGGCCCTATTAAATAAAACTTACAGGGCGACAGGTGACACTATTCGACAATCTGACAATTTTGTAAGTTTTTTCATAGTTTTCAGCTTTATTATGAACGTGCATTCTGAAATAGCTGTCAAATATTTCGCTGTTGGCAATATCATTATATGAAAATATAAATTATCGCTAACTAGTGAACTAAAATATTGATTATGAAATGCAATAATTAATATCGTAACACCGAATATTATGTATTTCGTTTTAGATGTAAAAAAAGGATTTGGTAACTTTTCAAATGCCTATTTTACACCTAAAACGGTTACAACATCAAATTCAGTGTTATAATTGCAGTTCATTATCAATATTTTACGTCACTAGTTAGCGATATTTAATATTTCCATACAGTAATATTACCAAATTAATCAAAACAGCGAAATATTTGACAGCTGTTTGCGACGTTGCCAACTTTTAGAATGAACGCACTTAAATATCAGCTGTCGCGAAAATGTGACAGTTATGTCATTTTTAGACAAATATGTCGCATTTTCAATTACTCTAAATATGATTGGTGGTTATAAATAGTTGAATGATGAATGGGCAACTATACCTTCCTGCTTTTAATATTATTTTAAATCAGGAAGATATAGTTACCTATTCATCCCTTCAGAGCCTTTTACAAGTCATACAGTTGAGAACAATTAGCATATTCTAGCCAAAACATTAAACAAAATTGTATAGAGAATCAGAATTGAACGACCGACGCTGTAACAGTTGCTTTCTACAATTCTACCCACTAAACACCAAATACCTCTTAAATTAAACATTCACTAAAAGGAATTACTACTGTCTAGCCACACGGAACGAAAACCCACGGCCCGAAAAACCACCTAGTGTGTTCACACAGGTGAATTTGCTTCTATTAAAATATTTGCTCCAGTGACCATATAATTTTGTAAATACGAATTTGTTTCCAGCGGTTAATCTAGCGTGTTTGTCCCAATTCGCAACTGCGGTAGCCGATAGGTTAAAATCCTTTTGATTATGAGGTGACTTCAGATGTTTATGTGTAGTGGTTCAAAAGAATATCACACGTTTGCCTTTGTAGTCCTTAGCGGCTCTTAGGTTGGCCAAGCCTAATTATGAACCTTTCGTTTGAGAAAAATTAAAAGCCTGAAGCTTAAAATGCCAATGCATTCCACAACTTTCTTCGACAAATCTTTTTCTGTCCAGGCCGCTCGTTTGTGGAATGCACTGCCAGTTCTAGTAAAACGCGCGCAATCGTTACCAATATCGAAGAGACTCGTGAAGGAACATTTCTTGTTGTTGTGTCTTGTTCTCGTAGCTGTATTATTCTGTAGTCGTCATTTATTTTCGTTGCTATATAATAAATAAAAGATATTTGGCCTCTTATCGGCTAAATTCTGTCGTTGTTTATCTATTTATCATTTTTTGGGACTTCGAAAAACGTTTAAACTTGATCCAAAACTCACCCTGCAATATCTTCTTATAGGTGCATGTATGATCGATTTTTGTCATATTCTTAACCCTTTCCAAGCTACGCTGTAACAATGTTGCTTGACGGCAAAACGTCATTTTTACCCTTCGAGTTTCAAAGCGACACGGAACAAAAGATAAGCTTGGAATCCTATAATAGCCTAAATAAGTACCTAGAACCTAACATTATTTAAGTACTTACGTGTTTCTTTATCGTATGTGTGCATCACAATAAAATAAGCCGACTAATTTTAAGAATATGAATTGACATGAGTGTATCTTTTAGGCACACGTCACCGAAACACGCAATATCTACAAAAACGACACGTGAAATTATTATCAAATCTTATTATCATGGTAGAAAAAACTACGAGTATCTTTAATCCTAACCTTCTTTATGTTATTTCTGGGTGATCACTGAAAATCAGCGCTGTGCTGTGGGTTATAGCACACAGCATTATGCTGAGTGGAAGCCTTCTCGTCACAGTCACGACATGCAGCTGCCGACTATTTCTGTGCTACTGATTATATTTCTATTTTGTTTTTGTTTCGAGTTAAATGATCCTTTTGTATGCACGTATTTCTGTGACAAAAGACCAATTTTTATTTCTTTCTTATCGCTTCCATAATATCTTTCATCCTTTAGAAATGCACTTTAATTCTCGCTTCAGATGCTTTCCAAAGAACTTATTTATCATTATCACTCCAATTTTTAAGTGAACTCATCACTCAATATGTCATTATTTATATACAGAACAACAATTAATAGCTCATGTTGCTTTAAAATGATTACTTAGTCAGCAAAGTAAATTGCAGTGGTGCTCTGCTAACACCCTAAAGTGCGTTGGAGTGTACAAAATGCTCGAAACTTAGCGCAAGCGCAAACTGCCCGTCTTGTCGCTGTGTCTAGACGCTGCATCAAGCCGCAGAGTTGTTGTTTATAACAGCTGTCGTTTGCGTCTGCGTCGAGTCGTCAGGACAAACGTCGTGCAGGAAGCGATCATTTTCTTTGAGTATTTGAGAGCGAAAGTCGTGTTGTTCATAATGTGAGTGAATATTGAGCCTCTAGTTACACTTGCCATCGTACGAAGGCGAAACGCATCGGACTGCCGTCGTAACTGCGCGAACACCGTGCGCCTAGTCGCTGCGACAAGAAGCGAGAGCATGCCTGTCGTTGCAACTCTGCACGCCAAGTGTCACGCCAAGCTTTGAAGAAAATGTATGAGAATTTCCAAGTTATCGCAGTCGCATACTTACAACGCTTTTAAAGAAAAGAAACAAGGAAGAACAAAGTACCTATTTCATAGGTATATTCGTAAACGCGCGTCACCGCTTGTCATCTGTTCTTAGTCTCAACTTTTTAGCAAACTCCACCAATTTCAAAAAAGTTGTAACTCACTTCTTAAGGGAAATGCTTGCGTTTCTTCTCCATACGAAAATAAAACTTGTAAAATCTCAGAGCCAAAAAATATTAATTTGAATGAAAAAAAAACCCAATTGTAGTAGGTTATTTTTCTTTAGTTATGTTGTTACGCAAATCTGCAGCTTTAATATAGTGGAATATTTGGGGGTAATAGTTTGTAAATCACAATTAGACGTTTCTTTCGACTGTCACTCTGATGTTGTAAAGAGCCGGCTCTGATGTTGTAAAGAGTAAATTAGGATACTTTTATTTTAGAAAAAGAATTAGGGTCAACGCGGGCGTAGCCGCGGGCAGCAGCTAGTCTATACTAATATTATTAATAATATTACAAAGAGGTAATATTTGTTTGTTTGCTTGTTGTTTCTAAGTTTGTATGTAGGGGGTAATCTCCGGAACTACCACTCGAATTTGAAAATTCTTTTTGCATTGGACAGTCCAATTCTTGAGGAGGTAATAGGCTTGCGTATGAATTCGTGGGCAGAAGCTAGTTTATCTATATTTTCTTCCGTTCGAATTTACACTTAAATTATTTCAACAGAAAAAAAACTACCTTGTCACAAATATTTCTAATTTCAAAAATATAATTTCCTGTGAAGCAGCCGTGAGAGCAGCCCCTTAAACAAAAAAACTTGTTCGTCAGAGATCCGGCAAGATTTCTTTGTGTGTAATGAAATGGTCTAACCATTTTAACTTTGCACAAAAGACGCTTGTTTTAAAGTTTAGGAAATGTTTCCGAGTTAGAAGTATGTCTGTTTGTGAGTTAGGAATAGACTTATTGTTCCGTGAGATCTTGAGAAGGAAGACAATATGTAACTTTTATCAAGTTAATAATTTTAGTATAAAGTTTTTTATTAAGAAAGGAGATGAAATGTCAGTGACAGGATTAAGAGGTCTCTTAAGAGTTTCTAGATATTACTTGTTAAAAGTTCATGAGAGACCAAGATTAATACCTAGGCAGAGTTGAGAAAAGTTTTGATTTGTTGATATATTCATTAAATTAGATGGAAACAATAATAATGATTAAATATAATGAGGACCTTGTGGCTAAGTAATAATTGCCGCACGGAACGATCCATCAGGTTAAGCTACGCTTGCCGGGGTTGGTCCGTGGATGCGTCACCATCTTTACGTACCGAGACTCCTCCGTGCCTCGGAAAGCACGTTAAGCCCTTGGTCCCGGCTGTCATTCATGGATTTTTAACAGTCGTTACGGGTCGTCAGAAGCCCGAAAGTCTGACAACCAGTCTTACCAAGGGGTATCGTATTACCCAGTTACTGGGTTGTGAAGGTCAGATAGGTCAGTCACTCCATATAAAATACGGGTATTAAGCTTCATCCGGTTAGACTGTAAGCCGATCCCAATATAGTTGGGAAAAGGCTAGGCAGATTGATAGATGGAATCAATAATGTTGATGTTGTTGTTGTGTGAGAGTTGCCGAGAATCGAGCTTAATGGCATGGAATTGGAGAGACCTATGTCCAGCAGTGGACTACTGTAGGCTGATGATAATGACGATGATGACTAATGATGACTAGTAATCCTATATAAGTGGGGAAGTCGCTCACTCTGCTCTTGGCGCTTGACGTGTCAATACGTCGGGTCCGGGTTCGCAACAAGTCAATCGTCAACCTGAGGATGCCTCGTTGAGAGGTGAAACACGTGTCGATTTCTTACAGGGTTCTTTATGACTCTTTAAGAACAGTTAAGCGGATTAGGTTACTAAATATACGTCGTCTATTGTATTTTATAATAGATTTCCGCAAAGACACGCCTGAGTCAATTAACAGTGACTAATGTTATAAAATATTAAAAGGAACTAACTGAAGGCAGGCTTTGAGGAACAGGTCGATATGGAAGTAAATTAGGCCTTGCACAATTAACAATACTTGAATTAATTTTAAAACACTAGTTTACAATTTGATGTTGATCAGACTAATTTCGGGTCCTTTTCGAAAAAATTGGTCCTTTGGTACAAAATCACAAAACCTTAGTTACGCTTTTTCGATAAAAAAAGGTTATTACTAACAAGGGTTCCGTTTAGAGGTCAGCTTTTTCTAGTCCCTAGATAGCAAGCCAGAAAGAATCCATTCGCTAATTCGTCACTGACTTCTGAAATTAAAGTAATTTTTCACTATGTAGTGTTTTTTTTTTTGGAAGTCGGTTGTTTTTTTGTTTTCACTAACGTGCGGCCCATTTCAGCTGGGGAGTTTGTTGCGCCACTTCTTCTTCCCAGATAAGCACTAGGAAGTGGTGAAGGGCAGGCGTTTTTGTAGGACTGTCTTATGTAATTTTGACGTTCGAAAAGTGCTGATTCTCAGCCTAGTATAAATAATGACTTTTGAATTTAACGTTAGCGATAACAAAACCAATTTAAGCAGACCTCGCATTCTATTGATACTCTACTACTACGCTAGGCCAGCTCAAGGTGTTACGATGAGCCACCAACTGTAGGTTACACCTATATTATCAAATTCCTTACTTGTCACCATAAAAAAAAAAGAAAGGAAATTCAAAATATTTTATTTCACATAAACCTACAAGGGCACTTATGAAACGTCAGAAACTAGGTGCACGGTTCCAATTGGTCGTTTTCTATGGAGAATTACCGAACACCAGTACAAAATACCATAATAAGCCTTATCCCATAACACAAAATACCCATGTGAACACATAAACAGAACGAAGAATAACAGAGATATATAGTCACCATCCAAAATGTGAGCCTTTTAAGTCACGAAATATGCAGAATTTTAAAAGGGTATTGTGATGTGGGAAACGATTCTCATTATGTTCACGACCAGCATTTCCGACCCGTTTGGTACGATAAAAAATAAACACACTTACTTATTTCTGGATGGAGGGGCTCGTGGCTAAGTAACAGCCGCATGGTTCGATCAATCAAGGTTAAGCTGTGCTTGTCGAGGTTAGTGCGTGGATAGGCGACCATCCAATGTATACTGAGACCCCTCTGTGCCTCGGAAAGCACATTAAGCAGTTGATCTCGGCCGTCATTCGTAAATTTTTGACAATCGTTACCGGTACGTAATTAGAAGCCCGAAATTCTGACAACCAGTCTTTTCGAGTAAATGAATTGGGTTGTGGAGTTACGATAGGCAGTTGTTTCGTGTAAAACACAGGTATTCAGCTGCATCTGGTTAGACTGGAAGCTGACCTAACATAGTTGAGGAAAATGAGCCTGTTTGTCTGGGGAAAGAAAGAAAAAAAAGAAAAGAAAAGTATTTATTGCGACAAGCACAAGAGATCTCAAATTAAACTAAAATACACTCACAGAAATAAAACAATAAAAATAAAAACAAAGTTAAATTACAATAAAAGCAAAAAGTCCTGTGCGAGGCCAAAAAGGTCCTACCTCAGCATGATGCTGCGCCATTTAACAATAAATTTCGCAGCGCTGGTATTCTGATAGGCCCGCAGTAATGCTGGGGAAGCACTGCCTCATACTTATTTCTGCCACCAAGCAGCATTGCTGTGTTCTGAATGGAAAGTGTAAGAGACATTTCAGCGAGCAGCATTTCCGCGTTAAGGTTCCCGCAGACAGGCGCATCGCGACGGCGCAACGTGACTCTGGTGGAACAATTTTTATGAAAATGAAGTTTTCAGTTTTTCTGCCAATGTCGCCTTTACAGAATTCATAAACGGTCATGACCACTTCCCATCCACTTGCCATCAAGTAGTCCAAATGTTTGATTGCCACACCACAATATTTTAAGAAACCGGCCAAGAGGACTCGGAAACGAAGGGTTCTGTACCGAATGGGATGTCGACTGGGGAAAAAAAAACGATTTAGTCCGTCAGTCAGATAATAAAAAAATATTAGACACGTATTTTCACACTTTATCATATTAATAAAAAATGGTTTAGATAAAACGCATTAAAGTTGGTGAGTGGGGGCTCGCTACGTCACAAGTCAGTAAAAAATCTACCGGCCAGTGACGTCATACCACATATTAACGCATTGCCTACTCGATGTATTGCCGTAATCTTTTGACTACGTAAAAAAAGAAAAAATACGTGTCCAATATTTTTTAATAATCTACATGACGGACATTTTTAGTCTAAAAACATCCTTAAGATTGAGCAAAAAACGCCGAAAAAAACACGTTTTTTGTAACCCTTCTTGGACCCCGTTTAATTATCAACTTTATTTGATTTGTTGTTATAGCGTCAATATAAATACACAATATGTGAAAATTTCAACTGGCTAGTTATTACAGTTCATGAAATACAGCCCGCTAACAAACAGACGGACGGACGGACAGCGGAGGCTTCGTAATAGGGTTCCGTTTAGCGCCCTTCGGGTACTGAACCCTAAAAATGGAATCAGATGCGTATAAGTACAGTCGCCCGCACGTTAGTGTTAACACGTTGAACTTGAACTGGCCTAGCGTAGTATGGAGTTTTATTTGGTTGGTACTTTAAATTGTTTTTTTTATGACTGACGTCCAGCCTACCGTACAATTACATTACCATAAGCCATTTCGAGGGTTATCAACACGCTTAGTAATAAAAAAATAGACACCATAACATCTAAAGATAACATTGTAAGGGAATGCGTTCACCCATTCACCCCCATTCACCCCATTCACCCCTATTTACTCCTTGTTTCATGTGATCATTACGACCCCATTATACTCTTCCAGACTTCTACGTTTATAATGTCTTTTGATTATGTTACAAAAAATATTTATAAGTTTGTTTCTTACTATTAATATGGTTGGAAAAATTATATTATATTATGTAACGGTATTTTTTATAGGAATATTTCTGTTTTACATAAAGGGGTAGACAGAGGTGTTAGTACATCTACCTTTCGTCAGTTATTACGTTTAAGTCTCATGGAATAGGGGTGAGCCTATTATCACTAAAGGTACAAAAATTCAGATTACTTCATGCTACTTCTGAGAAAGCATAATAGAAAATCCAGTAACACTTTACCTGACCTTTTTTTTTTTTTTTTTTGAGGATGGGAAATTATCAAATAACTTCTCCCGCTCTGGGTGGAGCGGGAGGGCGTGTCAGACTTTTACTGACTAAAACCCACCCGTGTTCCTTCCGTTGCCTGTGTGCCGAGGTCGCGATATCCCCGAGGTCGCGATATCCACTTTACCTGACCTGGAAATCGATCCCAGGATTACCACTATACCAACGAGGAGGAGTTCTTTATATAGGACTATTAACAAAATTGTTGTTTTGTTTTCATATTCTGAAAACTGTAATTAATTCAATGTTTACTAGTTTATTATGAAGCTAGGGTAATTTATGAAGTCACTAAGTTTATGTTACAAAAACTCTGTATTCTTAAGTATTTACTTAAAACAAATATATGTTTTATAAAATGTGTACATAATGTACTCGTGAACAGCTCATAATTTAGGACCAAAACCGAAACAAAAGTAAACAAACCCAAAAATATAGAACATTATGTTTAGCTACCGTTATTATAAACCATAGTTTTAAAACCCCGTTTGTAAAAACATGTTCTCCCATACATTCAAACTGCAAATGTAAGTTTGTACGCACAATATCTTGAGATTTACCATGAGAGTTTAAAGCCATAGACTTCTTATAGGTTTTTTTGTAATCTATGAGTGAAGAACTAGTCTCTATATTTTTTTCTAAATATTAGGCTCTGTAGTTTCTGAGTTAGGGGGGGGGAATGGTAAAATTTCCTTTATTTTCTTAAATATCTTAAAAATTGAAGAGCCTCGCAACGAGTCCTTTCATTTGAGATGTCACGGTACAGTTTGTAAAACTTTTTTTTATATTTTCCTGTTTGCCACGAAAAATGACCCCTTTATTGATACGTTACACGTCCGTGTTTTTGGTCATAGTAATTTATATGTGTACCAAATTTCAACTAAATTAGTCAGTAGATTCGGAGCAAATTGGCTGTGACAGTGGGACAAACTGACACACGAGTGATCCTGTAAGGGTTCAGTTTTTTCCTTTTGAGGTACGGAAACCTAATAAAGGGGGGGTTTTGTATGATTAAGAATTATTGTTTAATGAAGTAATGCATGCGACTGATGTAAAAGAAACAGTTACTTTCAAAATATTAATATAAAGATAAATAAGAATCCCATCACAAAAATAACCCTCCCCACCTCCCAGTGAACTGTCCATTGCAACAAAATTGCCACAATTGAGAGCACTCCACAATTTCTAAGACATCACTTACACCCCTCTTGCAGCAAATACAAATAAATTGACCTAACCCTGTATCACTATACAAAAGGCAGGCATTCAAACTAGCCTGCGAACCTCCTTTTTTCAAAATAGGCATCTACCTAATAAGGGTCACTCGGACCCAAAGATCTGTCACAATCAAAGGGCCACTTGGGGTCTAAAAGGGTACATATGGGGGGAAAAAAGCAACACTTAACTAAAACGGTATGGAAATTTTCTCATAATGTTCTTCGGGCTCTTTGTGTGGAATCTTGGGTGTGAATGTTCTGTAGTCAGTGTGTTACATGCTTTAATGGAAGGGACATCGTTGACAGACTATTTCTTTGAGTGAAATTGGGAGCTCGATTAGTAGTCTTTAGGAAGTCGTCGGACCTTAGCAGTCATTGAGTTGACTCTGTTATGCTTATCTGTAGTCATCTAGCCTTTTCACAACTATGTTGGGGTCGGCTTCCAGTCTAACCGGATTCAGCTGAATACCAGTATTTTACATGGAACGACTGCCTATCTGACAACCACAACCCAGTTACTGGGTAACAAGATACCCGTTGGTAAGATTGGCTGTCAGACTTTCGGGCTTCTGACGACCCGTGCGTGTCGGACCACGCATAACGAAGGGTTCCGTAGTTGGGATGAATTTATCCCAAGAACAAACTTAACATTGTATTTGAAAAACATGTTCCCCCACACATTCCAATTGCTAATGTAAGTTCGTACGCAAAATATTGAGTGATCTACCATGTTATTTTAAGACCATATACTTCTTATAAGTTTTCCTGTAATCTATAAGCATAGAACTATTTTCTGTATTTTTAAAAAAAATTTAGGCTTAGTAACTAGAGATAATTTTCATCTATTTTCTTAAATAACTTTTAAAAGAACTTATTTTAAAATTATAAAAAAATGTACTTGAGATCCTCCCTTTCATTTGATATGTCACACGGTACAGTTCGCAAAACTTTTTTTTTTTTCTTATTTGCACCCCTAATGTGACCCCATATTGAAAATTTATTTATTTACAATACATGTCCGTGGTTGGGTCACCGAAATACATATATGTACCAAATTTCAACTTAATCGGTCCATTTGATTCGGAGCAAATAGGCTGTGACAGACGGACAGACAGACAGACACACGAATGATCCTATAAGGGTTCAGTTTTTTTCCTTTTGAGGTACGGAACCCTAAAAATAAGAACAAGAACAACAAATAATAGGCCGCGCATGAATTCCCCGAAGGGTTAGGTTAAATAATAGCAATAAAAGCTATTTCTAAGTTTCGGATACAATATTTTATCGTATGCATGTAAACATTTTCTAAAACCCCTACCTACGCAAAACATGACCTCAACGACAGAACTTCATACAACTCCAGAAATGAAAAGACCAGCTATATTTATTTAAAAACGCACACGAAGGAAGCACAAAATATTGTATACGAGAATTGATACAGAACTCTTGCCAATAAGATACCAATCCAATCAACTAGAGGCAACTGGAAACCGTAAAATACCAATGAGAAAAATTTACTAGAAAAGACACAAACACACTTATACCTACATACGTAAGCATACAATAACGCATCCGGAAAAAACAGTAGAACATCTACAAAAAATACATTATATGAAATGTAAAGGGCTTACATTTCAAGGGTGTCGCAAAAAGTTAGGAGTTAATAGAAAATAATATAGATTCGTTTGTTAAAGTTGACTGTCTGTAGTCGCCAGTGATGTAACCTTGCTATGTGAATATATACGGGACGGGGCTAGGGACGGACAAGGTTTTGCTGGTTCTCTCTATCGGTGATTAATGTAGGAAGAAGAGTAGTTAGGAAAAAATAGTTTAGCATACAATCAAAAAGATGAAAACTAGAAAGGGCGGGCTCAGGAATTTGCAACGGCCGTAGCATGTATAAATAAAATAAAATTCATTTATTTCAGGTCCTTGACCCATATTAAATACAAACAACAATGACAACAATACACACACAGTTACATACAATTATAAATCAAGCACCAGTAATATGCCTGCTACAATGCCCAACGTAGGGGCAATCCAGTCGCTGAGCAATCATCGCCAGGACAGTGTTGGAGCTGGCCCGCACCCAGCGCCCCAAGGACGCGCACCGCTTGCGCATGGTGGCGTGGAAACAGTCGGTGCGCGCGTCCGCAAACATGTCCGAGGCGCTGCAGAAGTGGGGCAGCCCCAACACTGCCCTGAACGAATTGTTGTATTGAACACGAAGGACACTGTAAGCAACTTGTGAGTATGATGCCCATAGGCTGCACGTGTATAGGGAGGTGCAGAAAGCTTTGAAAAGTGTTATTTTAACATACATAACATACTATATGTTTCGTCTTTTATTTAACGATTTTTAGATAGACCACATTCTTTTATGAGGATGTAAAGTTGCAAAATCTACATTGTGCTTACAATAAAATTCTGTCACTTTGATTGCTCGAAGCATTTGAATTAACCGTTCGCATCATGTCTTCAACATTTCTACCGCCTACTACTTCTTACTTGTCCGCTGCAATTCCATATTTATAACCATACTCATATACACTCCATAAATAAATCAGACACACAAACTCATAAATACATAACAGTCGGGTCCCGTCCCAACTGTACCTCCGTATATTCCCACCGGGAAGCTAGACCACAGAATAGTATCTACAGAAGGTCAGTTTCATACAACGAGCGGAAACGCACGCACACATAGACTCGCTGCACGTACAGCGAGTGCAAGCGCACTCGCGACTGGCATTTGTTTGAGATCGCCGTACGTAGTCGTCTTTGTGTGCGTGCACCTGTTTTCACCCGTTGTATGGAGCTGGCATTCTGTATAACTATCTATTCCGTAGCTAGACCTAGTTTTTACGAGCTAGCCTAGACTGCTTGTGAAGGCTTAGATAAATTATTAGAATCATATTATAAGGGTTTTGCTGGGATATCGGAATACGTAATAAATTATGAATTTGTTATAACTTTTCCCGGGTGTTTTGTCATTTCTCTCGATATCAGGTTTTTGTTTTTGACCGTTAAACGAGATTATACCCTGATTTGAAGTTAGTAAAAAGGTTAAATCATAGTAGACTCGAAATTACTAGTAATTCTGTTAATCCTTCTCACCAAACCTTTTGCTAAAGGCTGAAAATATGGGAGTGAAGCCTTTGCTCGCCATACCAATTTGATTCCTGCCGTTTCAAGATGGTCCTTTTATCCCAATAATATCTTTTAGACGATAATATGGTATCAAAGTGTTGTAATAACCAAGAACGAAAAATTATTACGAATACAGTATTCACCTTATCATCTGTCTAGCCTTTTCTCTACTATGTTGGGGTCGGCTTCCAGTGTAACTGGATGCAGCTGAATACCAGTATTTTACATGGAGCGACTGCCTGTTTGACCTCCACAACCTAGTTATTGGGTAATACGATATCCCTTCGTAAGACTGGTTGTCAGACCTTCGGGGCTTTTGCCGACCCGTCACGACTATCAAAGATCCACGAATGACAGCCGGGACCAACGCCTTAACGTGCTTTCCGAGGTACGGAGGGGTCTTGGTATGTTAAGAAGGATGGGTGACCATCCACGGAACGACCGCATCAAGTGTAGCTTAACCTGATCGATCGATCCGTGCGGCTGTTATTACGTAGCCACGATGAACTCACCTACAAAGCACAATTTAACCTACTCGTTAGGTTTTCCTAGGCGAGTTAGCAGTAATACGCTTGGCACAATCAAGCGTATTAGTGCTTACTTTCACTATGACACTAATCATGACATAAAGAAACGGACGACTCTGAATGGCGGCCCAGTATAGAAGTAATGCGCTCACGCACTTTCAGCGCTACGAATTTTATTACTTAAACGCTGCCGGGCGCGGCGATTCTGTACTCTGTGATCCTGTAGATAGTCCACCAGATGAAACTTACTGCTACTAAAAAGCAGAATGCTGATGAGATCAAATACTTTACCCATAAAACCCTACCTTTGACAAAGTATCGTCGTCTTAACATTTCCCCACAAAATTCTCGTAACATTAACCTACATTCTCGTAGTCAAGACAACAAAGTAACGTACGTTGAAGTAACCTTAAATTAATACTCCACATCACTATGCTTTTACTCTAATCTATGGCGTATTAGTAAAAAAGGATTCCCGAGTACAGCGAGTAGCAAATATACACACATTTGTGTAATAAATTGGCATAGGGTTGGGAAAAACTGTAAATAAAAGTCGATGTTTTTGTAAAACACTTTTTACGTCTCTAAAATGCCAACGGTTAATGTTATTATTTAATTTTGTAAGTAACAACTTCTTTGTTTTTATATTTCTGGTGATAAAATGGAGTAAATGTTTGAGTTTCAAACTCAGAAAATGTTTGTCAAGTAACTCTTTGCTATTCTTGAATAATAATTATTGCTCTACATTTTTATACAGTGCTATTGTTGATGTTTCATCATTTTTTATTGTTTTTATACCGCTACTAGCAGTGGTGGCCCAGTGGTAACGGCCGTGACTTACGAGTTGTAGGTCGTAGGTTCGAACCCTGACAGGCGCTTTACTTTGTGTAAATTATTTCATCACCACTGCTCTCGCTCACGGTGAAGGAAAACATCGCGAGGAAACTGGCATGACCTAGAACCAAAAATTTGAAGTCATCTGACATCTACCAACCCACACAGGGCCGGCGTGGTGGATTACAGCCCACTCCTTCGCAATGAGAGGAGGCCTGTGGCCCAGCAGTGGGAACATTAAAGGCTGATTATGCTATTATTATGCTTGTATAGCCACCTGAAAAACAACTTGGAATCGAATCCACGTCCTCGCAATGACAAAAGGCCAATCTATAAACGTTACTCGTACCTAACACGTACTTTGGATTAAGCTTTTTCCTGTCACGTTCGCACAATTGTCAAACTACGTACTACTACGTACTACTAAGTCTAAGTGAAAGCAACATTATAGGCTGATTGTGCATACTACCATAGGACGTCACGAACCAACAATAACGGTATTTTACCGTTATATTATGCCACAACGTGGTTCTGATTTTGTTACCAGAAATCAGACACCTGTAAGTTGAAAACGACTTTATAATACTGCTAGATGCGCCCCGCGGTTTCACCCGCATAAGTGTCGGGATATCAGGATAAAAGGTATCCTACGTCCTTTTCCAGGTCTTAGTCTACCCTTGTGCCAAATTTCATCCAATTCCGTTCAGCCGTTTTAGCGTGGAAGCGTAACAAACAAACAAACTTACTTTCACATTTATAATATTATATAGTTAGGATTTAATACATACCTTGATTCTAAAGTGTAGTAGGTAGTATTAAAAGAAAAGTACAGTCGTATTTCCATTCACATTTCATAGTTTTTAGAATAAACTATCACTAAAACCACAGAACTTGCACTACTTATGGTAAATCCTACAAAAACAGGAAAATATTAAATTTAACTACCAAATGTTTATTTACTTTAGCACAAAAAAAAATTACTACTCACAACACACTCAAATTATAAAACTTCTAGATTTTAAAAGAAACAGCACTTTAAAATTATTTTCCATGAATCACTCAATCGACAATATTATTTCGTTTTATCGCTGTTGTATCATAAACTTTTCCAATATAACATATTGGTGACTTTTACTGTATACTACACTTCTGTCCTGTAGTGTCGATCGTAACACTTCGGTTTAGAGTACTTTAGGTCTTAAAGTTCACGCCACTACCTTTACGGGATGGGTAAAGTTCTAAGCTATAGACCATAATTCAAAGGCATTCTTGATTAAAAGTATGAGATTGCTGATGTGATATTGTCTCTTTATTTTATATTTATAATTAAAACCCTGCAAATCATTTTTTGCAGTTCACACACTAGTTTTTAGCTTATATCATTCCATAAAATAAAAAGACTACTGTTGATATAGGAATTTCCATAATATTTATTACGGTTAAATAAGGTTTCTTTTTTGACGTATCACCATTTTTGGTAAACTAGTTTTTGATTATAGTACAGGCACAAGGGAATATCTCTACATAAGAAAACAAAAATAAACATCGATGACATTTTCCGACGAAACATCGATACTTGTCCCATCTCTACTCAAAGGACCGCGTAGTAAAAATGTACGAGTTTGGCAGGGAGACGTATGAGCATAATTTTTACATGTACGTCGTCTGATAATATCGCGCGTACTTTGTGACTGGTACGAGTGGTGGAAACAATGAAAGTAACTCATTTTCTTTCTTTTATAGCTGTGTGGAGTTTTGGGTACTATTTTATTTAGCACTCTAAAGGGCTGTTCAGACTACGCTATATACAATGTCGCCCATGGGCATGTGCCCGCCCGTATTTTTCTGAATATTCATGATAAATTATCGAAAATAAACTTAAAAAGGGGGTTTTATCTTTATTTTTTATCTTATCTTTTTTTCAATATCCCGCTATGATTTTATGGACTTACACTAGTTTTTTTTAAAATAAATTCTGTTTTTTTTTTGAAAAAAATGTCTTTAGCTCCGTTTTTTTGCATAGTTGACAAATTTTATTAAACAATATTAGTTAATCCGATAAAATAAATCATAATCTTTTAGAAATACTAAACAGAATCTAAATCGAGCCAAGAACATAGGAGATATGGCAAACGCTACTTAGAAAAATTTAAATTTAATAACATGAAAAATATTAAAGGTAGACAGACCCCCCTTTTTAACGTTAATTTTAAATAATTTTTCATCAATATTCAGAATATATACAATGTATACGGCTATAGAAAATATTTTATAGCACAACAATATCGCTCAGCATACATTTTATATGTTCACGTTCACACAACGCTATGCTATAAAGTATTGGCTTCCTGTACGCGATAAACTTTAGCGATTCTCAAAGCTATATCGAACGATGCTCCAGTTATTTTTTTTCACAAAATAGAAATAAATAGTGTGTACCACGCAAAACAGCGTTGCTGTGTTCCAGTTTGAAAGGCATGTGTACCGGTTCAATGACAGGCGTGTAAGATATTTTGATTTTGTCTGTAATAGGTATTTACCCGACTGCCCCAGAAGGAAGGTTATGTTACAAGAGTATACAAGTATCTAACCGGATAGTCGGCGATGATACGGTCCACGAGTCTAATAGTCACTCTTAAAGAATCTCGATTATGGCTATTAGGAAACACAGACCAGCACTCTAATTGCGTAATACACGATCAATCACAATCTGAATAATTTGAAAACAGATTGCTAATCCATCGCTCGAAAAAAAATCTGCTCAACAACGTACATAACGCAATGAATGTTGTTGAACTGTCAAAATGAAACAGATTAGTTTACAAAAATGTGTTACGCAATAGGGATGATGACTAAAATTTTTTTTAGTCTGTGTTTGAGATTATAAAAAAATATTGGACACGTATTTTTTCTTTTTTTCATTACATACATATATATACATTGAGGTGAAAAGTGTATGTAGATTTTATAAATAATAGTGACGTAGCGACCCCCACTCCCCAACTTAAAATGCGTTTTATCTTAGTAATCTTTTATTAATATGATACAGCAAAAAATACGTGTCTAACATTTTTTTTATTATCTGACTGACGGACTAATTAGAATTTCATTTTTTTTACCGAGGCATCATCCCTATTACATAGCTGCAAGAATTTCCACTCTTGAACAGTACGTAAAAGACTATTACCACTAGGTAACATAACCAATGGAACATTCAAGTATTTTTTATGTCACTTCCAACAGGTAATTTGACATAGTAGTCGAACAGACCAGCACTCCCTGTGGTTAACAATCCACGATGAATTGAAAACCGCGATGGTGACAATCTACTCGTTGCTACTACAGAGCTGTTTCAGCTTCACAGTGTACATAAGGACCATTCAGGGCTTTTAAACTAAAAGCGGGACCTACATAAAGATTATATGTAGTTACAACTGTCATATGTACTGTTTCTGACTGGAATATAATGTTTGGAATAACATAACATTACGGCTGTATTCCCCGAAGGGTTATGCAGAGGTGAGAGGACCTTTAGTACACCCACATTTCGCCAGTTATGTTTGAGTCCCATGTAATAGGGGGCGAGCCCATTGCCATCAACCGGGCACAAATCCAGACTACACGGCGGGCTGCTACTGAGAAATTATAGATGGAAAAACCCAATAACACTTTGCCTGACCCGAGAATCGAACCCAGGACCTCATGGTCAGCAGTAGCGCTTGCGACAACTCGATAGAACGGAGCGAAGCGAGCTCGATAATTTTTGCATCTCGAGGGAATGGGATAGGTTTTATTTTGTCCATTCATACAGAAAGAGGACTGTGTACTTATACAAAGAAGTTTAAGAATTAAGATAGAGTAGGCTGCAAGAGCGAGCGAAGCAAACTCGATAATGTTGCCTAGGGCCGTTTAGATTTTCGGAAATAGGTGTTCGGTACTTTGTCGACTAATGGACAGAAGTTTTCGAATTGAGATATTGTAGAATACAAGAGCGAGCCAAGCGAGCAAGAAATTTTTTGAATCTCGCCTCAAATAGGTCAAGTTCTGAATGTTTTCACATCACTATATTTTATTTTGAAGCCAAGGAGATGCAAGTGCACCCTCTTGCACCCCGCTCCCGGTGCCCATGGATAGATAGTAGAAATTAATATGTTTTGTTCGGTTTTTTCTTCACTTGCGTTGGCAGGCAATGCTCTCGTATTGGAACGTCTCATTTTAAAGATTTTTTAGGATATTTTAAGGAGCAGGGTGGTGGCCCGTTAAAACCACCGCAACTTATGTGTCGTAGGTCGTGGGTTTGAAATTCTTCCATCAACTGTCGGACTGCACAGCACCGCTTAACCTCACAGATCCTCTCTGTACCCATTTGGGCAAGAACCCTTCTCTTCCCTCCTCCCATGAGGATAGAAATAAACCCAGAGGTACAAACACGTAAATAATTAAGATGGCCGACATTTCTGTTAATGTTGTTCAAATCATAAAATAAGAGATATGAGTTAGGTAACTATTTTTCATCGTGTATGGAATACATTATAGGTCTCATATCTTTATTTTTATGGGACAAACGAAGAATAAAAATAAATTGCCAGAAGTACCTACCTAAGTACACGTGCCAAGTTATGGGAAAAAAGTTTGGCGTGCTTTAAAAAAATATCCGGTGGATGGTAAATAAAAGGAAGGCCACTGCATAGATGATGAAAAAGTCTGAAGCCTCGTGCAGACTGGCGCGACGCGACACCCTGCCAGTCTGCACGAGGCTTCATACTTGCTCTTTCCCACAAGACAACATAATCATCATCTGCATAGCCTTTTCCCAAGCGAATGCGACAGTATACCAGTATTTCACATAGAGCTACTGCTGATCTGACCTCTACAACCTATTTCATGGTTAACACAATACCGATAGGCTGGTTGCCAAACACTCGAGGTTCGGAGAACCACACATTACGGCCGGGTCTCGATATTTAATTGATAGTCACTAATCTACGATCGATCGACTCTTGCGGCTGTTATTATTCTGCCTTTCGTGTGGTGACTAACCTGGTGTAAGAGTTTTAAAGCCACCCATGGGCCTCTGACTTGGCTTCACAAGCCGCCGAGAAATATCTCTCAGGCATGCCGTTTTCCTCACGATGTTCAGGAGCCCCTTTCAATGCATATTGAAATGATGTAATCTAAAGTCTAATTATTGAATAAATTCGGACAATCGAACCCAAAATACAGAATGCTGAGTGAACGGAATTGCACCCGTCCCAACTTATCTGTCACATATTAAATGCCTTTGACTTGGTTCCACAAAGTTAAAATTTGGCATAGTTTCACAAAGTTGCAGACGTCACATACATAAAGAAAGTTTTATTTTGGGCAAAGTTTACTAAGGAATTGGGTTACCTACTGATGTAAGTACTGTTAACTCGGATATCTTCATAGTGAAGTAATATTAGAGTTTTTGTAAATAAACATGCATTTTAGATATTTTCAATGTGTTCGTTCTTCTCGCTTTTTTTATTAGTTTAGTTTATTCAAAAAGCAATTCCATTGCTTTGTATAAATGTGCTTTCAAAACTTCCGAGTTTACACATATATATCCTTCTATCGTATATATGTATAACATTATAAATGTGCAAGTTTGGATGTTTGTTACTCAATCATGCAAAAACGGCTGAACGGATGCGGATGAAATTCGACACACGGATAGTTTATAACCTGTATTAACACATAGGATACTTTTATTCCGATAGTACGTTCCCGGGGATAATATTTGACATACACGCGGGCGAAGCCGCGTCCAAAATTTCATTTAATCATATGAAATGATTAAATCAAATGATGATGAAATTATCTAATGAAATCTAGTACCATTTTGACGTTACGTATCTCAAGTAAATTTGAAATCGTATTGAACCTATGTGCTATTTTGATATCTCCAACAGGCACTGCCTTAACTTAAAGTTCAATATTTGTTGCCTCCTTGTATGACAGACCATAATGACACCATTACACCCCAATATTAATTTGTTTAAAACAGTTATAAGTACAGCCCTTTATAATCTCCACTTATAATCCCCTAAACCCTCTTCTCCCCTTCCTTCCCTCTCTTCCCTATGGTATCTCGAAAACGGCCTAACGAAACGGCGTTTCAATTAGGGTCCACAAACGGATGGTAAAGGATAATATTTAAATAATAAATAACCCAACAGGATCACCAACCGGTGTTTATACAGAAAATTGGTTTTTGAAAAACCCTTTATTTTGAAATTACAGTGGCTGGATGTGACTTACGTCGGGTTGTGTCAATTCGACTTTTTAATTTTGTTTTTATTTATAAATTACGCCTTTTTGCGATGTAGGTGAAGTACATTTCAGTGTTATTTTAGGCCGTCGCTATATATTCATCGGATATACATTGACCCAAACTTCGAACAAAAATAAAACATATTTTCCGAAGTACTCTGCTCTAAGTATGGAACCTAAGACATCACGTTTAGCAATAGAAATGTTGACTGGAGAAAAAAAAACTATTTAGTCTGTCAGTAAAAAAATATTTGACACGTATTTTTTGCTTTATCATATTAATAAAAAATGGATAAACCGCATTAAAGGCGGGAAGTCCGGCCCTCTACGTCACAAGTTAGTATAAAATCTACCGGGAAGTGACATCATGCCACATTTTAAGTAAATGTATTGCCGTAATCTTATGATAAGTAAAAAAAGAAAAAATACGTGTCCAATATTTTTTAATAATATAATTGACAGACAATTTTTTTTTTATTTTTGGCAATATTCCTATTACGCTTGCACCTACTATTCAATCAATCACCCTGCTTACCCCTTTTGCATCTACGTTGGGGTCGCTTTCCAGTCTCACCGGACGCAGCTGAATACCAGTATTTTACAAGGAGCACCTACTATTATAACCTCGCCTCGGGGAGCTCGTGGCTAAATAAGAACAGCCGCAAGAATCAATATTCAAGGTTAAGCAACTCTTACCACGGTCGGTCCGTGGATGGGTAACCATTCATAACGATGTGGGTAACGATTCATAATTATGTAACTAATGTTCCTACATATACAAAATATTGTACACTTTTTAAAAGAGTAACGGTGGAGTTTCTTGCCCATTCTTCTCCATACGAAAACTACCTTTTGGAAGGGGCGACTAGAATCAATTCAATTTTTGTAAACTTTGACGTTCAAAAGTGCCTTACAAGGGCCTATTTGAAATAAATGATTTGATTTTGACTGTGATTTTAACATAATATGTTAAAATCACAGTCAAAATCAAATCATTTATTTCAAATAGGCCCTATCGGGTCCCGTTCGCGCCTCGGAAAGCACGTTAAGCCGTTGGTCCCGGATGTCATTCGTAGATCTTTGACAGTCGTTACGGGTTGTCAGAAGCGCGAAAATTTGACAACCAGTCTTGTCAAGGGGTATCGTGTTACCCAGTAACTGGGTAACACGATACCCCAGTAACTGGGTAGCACGATACTTAAGTCAGCTAGGCAGTCGCTCCATTTAAAATACTGGTATACAGCTTCTTCGATTAGGCTGAAAACCGACCCCAACATAGTTGGGAAAAAGCTAGGCAGATTGATTTTTGACCTACCATTATAAGCACTAATGCCACCGGCTGGGGCTCGAACACACAACCTATCACTAGCCATTCTGACATTATTACCCTCTACACCTAAAACAATTTTACACCCAACTTTACAATTAAAAAAACAAATGAAACAGAATACCTACTGTACCAGCAGTACCTTGACTAAAATAGTTCACTAGTTCACAAGGCATGACGTCAGAGGTAGCAAAAGGGGTGAAACGGGGTGAAAAGGGGGTGGTCGTAGTATAAATTTCCGGGACAGTACTTTCAGCGGGCAAGACTTTAATGCCCATCAAGCTAGAAGGCGTAAGTTGAGCCCTAGATTGCTCTAGATGGCTTTAATAAATACAGTTTTGGAAGAGGTTTTGCCCATTTTATGGTGAAATATTAGGGAAGTTCTAGGTGTTGGGAGGCTAACAACAGATGCTGTTTCTGAATGGTGTTAAGTGTTTGTTAGTAGGTCCTCGTCCGTAAGAAAGTTTGATGCGCGTGGAAATGCCAACCCTGACCCATACATATAAATAATTATCTGGAGACTCGCCACTGTGTCGTTTGAATCACCAAACTTTTCTCTTTACCGATGAAATATACCAGACTCGTCTAGAAAAACTTGAGATTGCTTGAAATTTTCCATAACCATACTATTGAATCGAGTTACCAACACGTATTAACATTGAATTTTATCGTAATTTATAAGCCACTGAACAAAAATTACATCAAATATTACGTGTAATGTTGACCATTGTAGGATTATCACTTCTTTTGTGTAACCTTGGAGACGCAGTCATTTTTTATACATAGGTTTCCAAACCAGAATCTGGTTGTGGTCTGACATGTTACTTTTTCAAAGCATAGGTACTTTCAAAGTTACTAAGGCAACACTGACTCGCAGTAGGTACCTACAGGAAAACATCGCAAGGAAATGAGAACTTTATGGTATGAATTCGCCAACACACTTGAGCAAGTATGATTCAAATTTCCTGAATCAAAGGCCTAGTAAATAAATAATAATTGCAATACTTTATTTGTTATTGTGAAATACATGGAAATATAAAACCACATTATTTAACTTGGAATTTTCAATAACGTTAAACAAGATTACACTTATGATATTAATTTGTAATCATTTAATGCTCATTTAATTTGCGTAAAATATTTGTATGTCGGTGTTTAAGTAATGTGGCCAATCATTCTTATAACATTTAATTAATGTATAATGAATACATTAATTATTGAATTAAATAATTATGGTTGCTGCCCAAGTGCGCAAATACATTATTATTTGTTGTTCGACAATAAACCGGGTCCTATATGGCACGTCAAGTTTAAGAAAAAGTTGGTCCTATGTCGTACCCGGTCGTAAACATGCTTTGTAGAGATAAATATAATATTATAAGTGTCTCTGATGGGATTTCCTATCGGCAAAAATGACGAACTTCCATATACAAAGTTTCATCCCCTATTCACCCCCCTTAGGGGGTGAAGTTTAAAAATCCCTGCTTATGTAAGCTAGTCACCTTGGTTACATAAGAAACTCTTGTGCAAAATTTCGCGCTTCCTGACCCAACGGTTTAGGCTGTCCGTTATCTTTCAGTGAATGAATGAATGACACCGGAAAAAAACCCTTAGATATTGTATATCAAATAAGATATCTACCTTACAAGGAACCAATCCTGATGATAAGTGTGTATCCCGAAACGAATCTGGAAATCTCCCGATTTGCTTGAAACGTACACGGAAAACGGAATTCGAAATCAGCTGTTTATACCCTCCATTTTTATGCGCATTTATTTTGAGAGCGTATACATCAACACGGTACGATTTAGATGGGTTAGCGAAAATGGAATTGCTTGATATTGCTGTACTTAAACAGTGTGTGGTGAAAGGTGAAGGGTGTAAGTAAAAAGTTTTTCAGTTTGATGGTTCAAACTGAAGAACTTTGTGCATGGGATGAACATCGTAACCGTGAAAAAATAATCGGCCGTCCCATACATTTGGGTCGAGTAGGTATTAAACTTTTGTATGGGACAGCAGATTTTTTTTTCGTGATTTCAATGTTGGCCCAATGGAAAAAGTTCTTCAGTTTGTTTAGTTTGATGGTCTGCACCGCACCCTTAAAGACCACACGTTTTTAATACATGCCGTAGATACGACTATGAGGGCTTCGTTGGTTGCGAGTGTGACTAACTATGTGGTGGAATTCTGGGATCGAAATCCGGGTCAAGTCAAGTAAGTTCTAGCCGAAGCCCGAAGTCTGGACTTATACCCAGCTCGTGGCAGCTCGCCCCCTATAACATGAGACAAAGGCCGTTCGTCCACCATCGCCGTCACTGGGACGTCACCGAGTCGGAGATGACGGCGCCGAAGTAGCGATACATACATTTACTATGGCGGCGTGCCCCGCGCACGTCTGTCACCTGAGCGCCGGGATCCGGGCTCCTGAATTTTCTAGTAGATCGGCGCGTCCGCTAGAACTGGGCCCGAAATTGATACAGGCCGATGTGTCGGCAATACAAAGCAAGTTTGACCTTGTCCACACATTGCTGCCGCAGCGCGCCATTCGCCCGGTTTTTGTTTTATCTATCATGCCGAGCTCGGTCGCGGTGGACACACGATCGCCGTCACCGGGAAGTCACGCTCGGGTCGAATAACCTCGTTTCTCAGTGACGTATTGGTGACGGATGCGGTGGACAAACGCCCTTACCCATCACTGGCCAGATGCTCATGTTAGGAACACTTAACTTTTCTTTTTTGTTATATTTTTTGGTAATTTTTGTTACTCATGCCAGCCAGTTAACAAATTTTCTTTCTACGTATTTAAACTGTATTTCCCAAAGGAATAGGCAGACGTTAGGCTGTCAATCCGTTTCACAATCACAACAAAGAATGGGAAAAGTTTACTTCCTCAGTACAAAATTTAAATAATTTCCCAAGAAGGCACAAACTTCATAACTTTCCTTTTAGCTTCAAAATAGGGTAGAAATTAATTAACGTAACATTACGATTGACAAAGACAATTTACCAAAGCTATGGCGTCCTTTGAGCGTCGCCATTTTACTAAATTTATAAATTTCTATAACTTGGGTATTGCCAAATTGGTCGTAGGTCGTTTGAAGGTCATTCTAGCGAAACCTTCCTACTAATTTAATCCTGTACTACGGTCACTTTCGCTGATTTTAAGCTTTTAATCTTCATTACACTGTAAGTGATTTCGTTACGGTTAAGATCCTACTGCTTTTGAGGGATCAATTTAAACTTGGTGGTTGATAAAAGCTTCCTTGTGAATTTTGTAGAAATAAAAAATAAAAAAATTGTTTGAGACGTGCTTACGCCTGCATCTTTAATTGTGAAGATGTGTAGTGTTTGTGTGTCACTTTGCTATTCTAAAGGGCCAGGCGCCATACGGAGATTTTTTATTCTCACCATTATCGTCGCGAACTTGTCCGCTCCACATATTTTTATTGCTAAATATAGTTTACTAGCTTTTGCCCGCGGCTTCAATCAATCAATCAATCAATCAGTTTATTTGTGAAACATAGGTATTACATAGGTGTTACATAAATAGGTGGTGCGCTATGTTTTGTCATAATTAAGACATACAAATTTATAAGTGACCCATTAGGTGTCATTACACTATGTCATTAAAAAAAGAATAATCAAATACAATAAAATTAATAAATAGTCATAGTACTTCTTATCAAAAGGTACAAAATGCATTATTTTAATAATTGGTCGTTCAAAAATTCGTCTACATTATAATAACATTTGTCAATTAATAATTTGATAAGAGCTTTTTTAAACAGCTTCGCCCGCCTGTATGTCGGAAAATATCCCACGGGATCGTACTATCAGCATTAAAAGTATCCGAAGTGGTAATCCAGGTAAACAATGTATTAATTCCGTAATACATTGTTTTCATATAACTCTATAGGTTTACGCAGCGCACGCCGGTAAAGCTTCCAGTCGGCACAATTATTTCCGACATCTTCAACAATCCTCGTCATAATTCAGCCAATTTACACAAAACCTTAACGAATTATACACTTAAACCTTTCTCATTAATCACTCCGTCCATTGTTGATAACCGTATGAAAATCCGTTCGGCAGTTTTTGAGTTTACCGCGTTCAGACAGACTGACGCTGTGGGGGGATTTTGTTTTATTATATGTAGTGAGGCCAAGTCAAACTACCATACTTCGATACGGGAGTTTTATTGTACCTAGATCACCGAAGCCCGAACAATAAAGTTTCATGCAGACCAGCGCGACGCGACGGCGCGACGCGACTCGAACAATACAATTTCTAAGAAAATTTCATGGTATAACAATAGCCGGTGTCGCGTCGCTCTGTCGCGTCGCCCTTGTCTGCACGAAGCTTTATTATGGCAGGCAGTCTGTGGCTGGCAGGTATCATCACAACGGTAATGTTTTCCCATTGTTTGTCTTATTCGTTTTAGTATATTCGTGTATTTACGTGTATAGTATTATATATATAGGTTAATAGGTATATGTATAACCTTATATTTAAATGAATATTTATTCCACAATTTTCGATGTTGCACCTACCACTGTTTATCTCTGCATCACCCAAAGGTTGACTGGTAGAAAATGCCTATGGCATTAAGTCCGCCTCTGTAAATTTGTGTGCTTAAATAAATAAATAATTAAGATGGAGTATGAAAATCAGTAGGTACATGCAGAAATGCGAAAATTGCCAAGATAAATATATTATATGCCTGTAAACTGTTATCAGTTGTAACTAACGAGTAAAATAGGATTTTTTTCAAAATAAATACAATATATTCCTACAAAGTAAAATTAATTTTGACTAACGAGTTTATTCAGCTCGCAGTTATTAATTGAATACACACTAATACGTAAATAGTTATTTATTAATGGAATACTATTTAACATGAATATTAATTGTGTTTGGTTAATGAATTAGGTACAAATAATAAAACTTAGCTAATAATTAAGGCCGAGGGTTTGTTCATCATTATTTTGGTAACATAAAATTCGTGTGACTGCCCATTATTTTTTCAGATCTTCTTCATTAAATTCCAAAGAGGTAGATCGCTTGATGAAACCCAAAAACTACTTTACGGTAAACATTATGGTCTTAAATCTCCAAAACACGCAACAATAATAATATAATTTTTTTTTACTCAGCCTAAGTATTGTAGTATCGTCGCCGACTGAACGGAATACTCCCATTTTAAATATATAAATATTTTTATTAATTATTGTGTACCTCATTGTAATTAATTGACTCAGGCGTGACTTTGCGGAAATCCATTATAAAATACTAATAACAGGATTCCTCGTTGAGAGGTGAAGCACGTGTCGATTTCTTACAGGGTTCTTTATGACTCTTTAAGAACAGTTAAGCGGATTAGGTTACTAAATATACGTCGTCTATTGTTTTTTTTTTCTAATTCATGTTACACAATTTGACAAAATAAGTGCAATATCTACAAACGCGTGGATGAGCAGTTCTCTCCTAGCTAGGTTATGAAAACTTGTGTCAAAGAGAAACGGTCTTATCCCCAAAGTATAATGACGTAGTTACACAGTGATTGTGATGTTACTGTTACAATTTTAGAGTATTGATTTTCAAATTTTAAGTTTTAAATTTAAGATAAGTATAATTTTAACTTGAAATAAGTTTGATTTTAAGTTAGCATAGCTCAATCAGGCTATAATTTTCCCACTGCGTGGACACAGGGTTACTCTCTGTGAGAAGGAATGATCCATAATCCACCACGCGGCCCCATGCGGATTAGTGGATGTCACATGTCTTCGAATTTAAGTCAAGATAAGTTTAATGGCATTAAACCATTAAACTTATCTTGACTTACATGGAGGTTACATGTTAACAACAAGCTGGCGTGGTCACCAATTCCTATGCTACTCCAGTTGAACAATAACAGACTTATTACACCACAATTGACTAACAAACATTTCCACGATAAACTTTATTATTTACATCATAAAAGAAATTACATTCCCTTTAAAACAGCGGCACTCAATCAATTACCATCCATCATTGTGATTGCCACCCAGACCGGACAGACAGACAGACACTTCACAGACATTGTTATTAAATATTAATTACCAATCAATTTTCGATTACGGACGCAAATTAAACGAACAATTTTATTATTTTTGGGACACATTTCTGTTAATTATTTTGTTGTTTGATGTTTTAAGGATAGTTTACTGTAGGTACTGTTTTGCTTTTTATTTTGTAGTGTATTAAGCAATAGTTATTATTCATTAACAATATTATGACTAAGTACACAAAGAAACAAAGGAAACTAATAAAATGCGAGTATTAGGTTTTATAATTGATTATTAACTGGTGGACTTAAGGCGAAAGCGTCAAGTAGCCCGCGAAATTCAAATTTCTTACGTTTTTTGCTATTTGCAGGTCAGTATCATGTTGTATGTTGTTCTAAATATGATTCGTGGCCGTATCAAATGTTTAATTATAGAATTATAATAATAAAAATGGTGAACACAACTCTCTAAGTTCATGTAATCCCATTGAATGACTATTTCATGAAATCATGACATTTGACAATTATGCTGACTTATGGAGTTGTATTGCTGATTGTAATGATTATAATGATGTAAAGCCATATTTGTCACGGTGGCGAATCATATTTTAATCAACATACAACCTGACACTGTCCTGCAAAATGGAAAAAACTCAAGAAAATTTGAATATCGCGGGCTACCTTAGCCCCCCCTTAAAAAAATATATTATTATCCTTTATTTCATTCATATATTAAAATATTTTTCATAAAATAAATTAAAAAAACATTTAAAAATATTAAAAATTGTGGCCCATCGGCATCAGGAACAGGGTCCAAGCTGTCGGTGGTCAGGGCTCTAGAGAGAGGAACCTCCTAACGATGCGTGCCGTGTCTAATTTATTGTTTAATACTATTATTAGAGTTATTATAGTTATGGTTTATTTCAATCAATTAACAAATATTATTATGACTATTTCAATCACTTTTATTTTTATTAATTATAATAAACCTTTTCTATTCTGAACATCTAAGTGTTGTGGTATTTTTCCTTAGTATACCTACAGAATGTCTCTTAGTTCAGTGTGCCTTTTGGCAAAGGCCTCTTCTAATAACTTCCACTGAGTCCTATCTCTCGCAACTCTTCTCCAATTTGGACCCGCTGTAAGCTTCAGTTAGTCTTCTCATCCCTTATATTGTCTTTCCCTGTTCCTTTTGCCATCTCTGGGGTACCATTCAGTCACAACTTTACTCCACTTGTCTTAGTTGTCTTGGATGCCTCTTAACTCTGAACGGGTAAACAGATTTTTCTTAATTACTTAACTTTAATAACTTACTAACTAACCACTTTCCTTACTGACTGACTAATATTTTTACCACGGCACCTACTTCAACCTACTTTTAATTATAATTCGTGTCAATCACAGCACGGAATCAGCAGCAAATACAGTGTTTATCCACCGACACCGTCAACGGGACGTCAACGAGAAACGAGATTATTCGAACCGAACGTGACGTCCCAGTGACGGCGATCGTTTGTCTCCCGCGACCGAACTCGGCGGTTCAGTATGTTATCATAGGCAAAACAAAAGCCGGGCGAATGGCGCCGGTCCGACGGCTGTGTGTGGACAAGATCAAACGTGTTTTGTATTGCCGGCACATCGGCCCGTCGCGCCTACTCAAAAATACGGGGCCGGGATTCCGGCGCTTGGGTGCAAACGTGCGGTTGACACACAGCCATAGTAAATGTATGTATCGCTACTTCGGCGCCGTCATCTCGTTCTAGCTGACGTCCCTTTGACGGTTGCGGTGGACAAACGCCCTTAGAGACGGCAGACCAAAATAATAATCGTGGCGCCGACAGTCCGTTGAGCGCTCAACTTCTGTCACCGCCTTCGAAGCACAAAGCAAACACAAATGACGTCAAGCAAACACAATTGACGTCAAGCAAACACAAATGACGTTCTCTTCTGTACGTAATACGTCATTTTTTTCATAGCACAGATGGGACACTCTGCATTTTAGGTATGAAATTACAAGTAAGTATGCGGCGCGGGCTCAACTTGTCGAATTCAGTGAGCGTAACGTAGTCAGAAGATATAAGAGTTACGCGATAGAAAGAGAGACAACTTCTAAGTGAATATAACTTAGGTATAGGTAATTAGCGTTGTGCGACCTGAATTGCACTTTATTGTGCCGTAGCAAAAGTCGCTTTTTATTTAAATGATTTTGCGGAGTGTTCCATCTGTACATAATCTGTAGTCATAGTGCGAGTTAGCGATGACACGTTTGGTTTGGATGGAAAGTTTTGACAATGCCGTCTCTAGTAACGGCCGCCAAAGCATCTTTATGCTCTGTGGTCTTTTTCTTTTCATGTGGTTAGTGACTAACCTGGTGTCAGTTTTAAAGCCGCCCATGGGCCTCTGACTTGGCTTCAAGAAATATCTCTCAGGCATTTTTCCTTACGATGTTTTCCTTCACCGTTTTTGAAGCAAGTGATAATTATAAATACAATACGCACATGAATCCGAAAAGTCAGAGGTGCGTGCCTTGGGTTCGAACTCGAGACCTATGACTTGGCAGTCTGACGGTCACAATGAAATGAAATGAAATGAAACACCTAGGCTATCACTGCTTACTGCTTTCCTGCTCTGTGGTGTCAATACAAGAGAAGACGAACAGTCACAAGGCAATATTGCCAACATCTAAACTATAATTACAAAACCAATGGGGCAATTAATGATGGCAATCATAGGAGACAAATACAAGACAGTGTAACACACAAATCATTTGAGTGAGGTATCACAATCTTGATTCCGAATTGTGCTTAAAACCGTCACAATATACTGACGAAGAGCGTGTTGTTCTTTTGATGGCATTATTTTACTCACCCATATCATACTTCGTGGTACAAAAGGATCGTCCAAGAACTGTCTACAACTACGGCAGCTCAAATGAATTGATCTAATCCAACCGAACACCATTTTTTTTGCTGTATGATTTATAAATGCACACCTTTTTCCATATGACGGACATAAATACAGAATGCAAAGTGCTACGAAATCCCTTCTAAGAAGAGATAAGTTAACTTGACTGATGAGCAGTAACAGAGTGTTTTATTATTAAAAAACACTTTTAACAAGGTATTTTTCCTCCTACATCCCGAACCCATTACGGCCACGTTGACGAGTAAAACACAATGTTTACATTTAATAACTTCTCCGTTTACATTCCGCAAGCTGATTACTTTATCATTTTGTATGGTAGCACTGAGATTAACTGAGCTAAACGAAGAGATAATACATAGCCCTACTATACAACGTTTTTACGACGAAATAATAAACAAAACTGTGGTTTTTTACTCCATAATAATGAAGGTCTACGCTATTGCTACGCCGTAGCTGTAGCCTCTACGCTCGCTACGCTTTCGTAGCACACGAGCTATGAACTACAACGTGGGTTGCAATTCTTTTGCTATTTCGTTTATCTCAGGTAGGTTAAATGGATTGTTAAGTGGGATTGTAGCAAAGTGAAATGAGAAATATTATATCTTTGTTTGTTAGAAAATTTTCAGTCGACTACCGAAAAACGCATCGCGAAACAGACTGATAGTTACTAATAGCGTTTTCTAAAAATAAAATTTATCATGGAACTACGAATCACTTAATAATCAACTCCTAAGGAGTGTCAAGTGGATATGAGCGTCTCAATGACACGAAAGAGAACGGCAAAAAAATTGTCAAAATTACGTAAAAGATGACATATAATCAGGAAGCTTGGTAGACAAATTGATGATCGCAGCTCTCATTTGCAGATAATGTATCACCCTCCCAACATTATATCACACTTACAACGATGACAGCATTCATCAAGTACAATACCATTTACGTAGTCCCATTACTCAAAAAGCCTCTTTCATTCTAAAATTGAATGACGCTTCTGTATAAGGGGGTAAGCAGTCCAGTTAATCAGGCTACCCCAGAGAGGCTGAGCTACAAGATAACTACATTACTTTGATGTGGATCCGCTCATTGATTCCACGAATTATGTCGCTCTCTCTTCGTGTAGGGCTAGCAAAAAAAAGTTTAAGTTTGAAAAGAAAATTATGTTAATATTTTTTTATTTAATTTATTTAAAATAATTTTGTTTGTTAAATTGTATATTGGATAGTATTTAAAATTAATATCGTTATAAAACGAAAAAAAATATTAAAGTAGATCTTTTAACTGACGAGTAATTCAGAGAATAACAAGTTTTGCTACACCTTTAAATACTATTTCCTTGTGTCTTTTTTAATAAATATCGTGAAGTTCACTTTGGTAATTGTTTTCTGTTATTCAAAACCACTTATTTATTAAAAGTTATTCATTAGGTACACCTCTGCCTAACTCTTCAGGGATTACAGGCGTGATGTTATGTTATTCGTTTTCATCGTACACAAATTGTTTCCCAAAGCTCCCCTCTCGCGAAACCCTCTGAGGAATAGTGCGATTCTCATCAATAAAACTTCGATAATTATCGGTAACTATCGGCACGCGAACCATACTCAGTTATTAGTTGATACTTAGTTATTTAGTTGTTTTCAAACTCGTTCGAATTTCGGCTATAGTTTAGATCTAATTTTAGTTATGTATAAAGTTTTCTTCACTCAATAAGGGACAGATATATTCTGATAGAACAAGTTAGGCTGAGAACTGAGCCTAGGTCGAACATACTTTGGACAATGATAATGGTGAAAGTTTCTTATTTAATGAAGTTGGACTGTCTGCGACCGACACGCTAGGTCAGTGATGTAATAAAATAGGTAAACCAGTTTTGGAAAAGGCGTTATCTATTACAATAGAGAAGTAAATAAAATCATACTCGTAATCACCAAACTTGTTAGACGTTTTGGTGATAAGGATTACAATATTGTGTTGTTATTATCAGACAAAGATCCAAACAAGAGACCTCAACGTCTAGAGGGATCTAAACGTGACGTTATATAGAACATATTGCTGACAAATTGTTTTGCAGTTTGTCAAATACCGATTATCATTGTATTGTGTATTTTGGAAACAATAATGTACATCTTCTCGATATAATTTACTTCTCTCTACCTCTTTTGTTTTATAGACATAATAATTATTTATATTGTCAATTCTTTTATTACCTTATTATTTATTATTATTATAATCTCTTAGTCACCCTTTACGATACCCACAGGTGCATCCTCCAGCGTCCTAGATGCACCACACAATAAACAAAACATTATAAATATATAGATAAAAATAACTACGTAAGGTCAAGAGAAGCTATAAATTTTGTAAATAAAGAATTTCTATTTAGTTACGTATCGAAACAAATAATCCCACGCAACACACATACGTGTAACACGAAACTAACGAGCAATTTCACTTGGTCGGGTTATATTTGAGCGGTATAAAGCGCTGTCGTCAAAGCAGTATGTTACTTTGAGTTGCAATCAATTCAATAATTTGGGATTATTTGTTGTTGATTGAATTGTCGCTACGTAACTTAGTAGAAGTTCTTTGTTTACAAAATTTATAGCTTCTCGTAACGAACGGGGACTTTTAGTAATGTAATCGCTTTAAAGTAGGAAGGGTTGTGACTACCGCAGACTAGTTCTTTTAAGTAATGTTAGTCCAACAAATAGACTAAAAACACCAAGCAGATTGTAAAGCTTTTTAATTATCTTACTAACTACCCTCGCGTTCCGATAAGAAAAAAACTACACCTTAAAATAAAACCGTTAGAAACCGCTTACTCCTATCCGATTAATTAACCATTCTTGTTCAGAGTAAATAGTAAAAAAATACTAAAAGAATTAGCACATTGTTTTGCTAACCCTACCACTTAGAGAAAAAGATCCCTGTTTTTATTCAACGGAGAAAAAAGCTCGCCTTTACGTTGCATTAGTGCGATTGTCTTTAATAAAGTATTTTTTGCTAACCGTCCTTGGTGAGGGATTTTATTTTTATTTATTGCATACTAGGTTTGGTTCGTAACCTTATCGCATTCTTCAGGTTAGAAGTGCCTTTATATTGAGCTCTTTTTGTATCGTTTCTTTTTTTTTTTTTTTTGGGGTTTCAGGCCGAATGGGGGTCGATCTGTGAATCAATGATTTATAGTTATTTAAAAGGGAAATATTTAATTGATCCTCTATATACTTATTGACCTTCCAATGATATATAATCGTATTTTTTTAAATAAATGAGCTTCTAAAACATTTTGGTCTTATAACGATGTACCCCCTTTTTTTATAAATGAGCCTCTTTTTAACTTTCTGGCCTTATCTCAAAGTTGGTCGCAGTGACTAAGGTAGCTAGGCCCGACCAAATGGGTTAGGTTACGTTAGAAATGTGACCTACAACCATGTTAGTCGCAGTTATTTATCTATTTAGTATTTTTAGAACATCTAAATGGGAATTATTTGTTGTAATTATTATTATTATTTCAAAATTTGGTTATGTCGATTGGTGTGTGGGGGACTTACTGGGTCTGAAGAAAAGATAGTCCAATCGGTAGTCCAACACTTTAATGTTCCACACACTAGGTACACAACACTGTTGAAATGTTAGGAAGGCACAGTAAATAGCAAGTTTGCACATGTAAGCAGTAAGCATAGAACAGTTCGGAGAATTAGAATGACACAGCGATTAAGCGCGGGTACATCGATATCGTAATAAATAGCGCAAGCGAGCGTGCGTCCGACGTCATAGGTAGATCTTGACTGGCGACCCGCATAATTCCGAATGCGCGGTAAAGAAAGAAATGCGCACGCGCAGGTAACCTGACGCGCTTTGAACCAAGGGACTCAGCAGGCGACGCGTGTGTCCAGTGTACTACTATTATATTAATGACGGACGGACCATACGGTAAACGTGATAATGTTTTATATTAAATGCTACTAATTATTATTTAGTGTTTTATGTTTATTAATATAATGTATATTGTGTGTTTGTGTTTATTAGTGTAGGACGTGTAAATATATTAGGTATATATTGTAAATATAATGAGAGTCACCTACACAAAATAATAATAATAATTACACAAAAGAGGCGCATTCTAACTAATATTATAAATGCGAGTCGGTTTTTTGTTTGTTTGTTTGTTACGCTTTCACGCTAAAACCGCTGAACGGATTTGGATGAAATTTGACACATGAGTAGACCATGACCTGTGTTAGGACATAGGGTACCTTTTATTCCGATATTCTCACTGGAATAAGACTTATGCGGATGAAACCGCGGGGGGGCAACTACCTTATTAAATCAGTGTCTTATTTTTAAGAATTCAAAATGTGAATTATTTGAGGTTCTGTTAGATACATGTCATTAGGAAACAATATTTAGTATTGGACAACCTAGATAACATAAAAATAAGTATATAGGGTAATATTTACATAAGGTAATAGGTTAATAAAGCAAAAAGAATAAAAGTAATAGGTACCGCTTAAACCAGAGTCAGCATAAAATTCAATTCAATAACTATAAAAGTGAATATGCTTACAATTCTTTTATATTACTACCATTAATAACGCCTAATGTTGCGTTAAAATTGTTCTGCTTACCCCGCTTCGGTAAGCGATATTTACTATAGGAACGATTTGGGTTAAATTACTGTCCGATATTTACTACAGAAGCTTTTTAAGGGGTTCAGACTCACGGTTATTAGTTTGTCCAATTAAACTGCGCTGGTTGCGATCAGTACATGGATGGGTGACCGTTCCTAACACATCAAGATCTCTCGATTCAATCAATCAACTTAGCCTATCGCAGTCCACTGCCATTGGCCGCTCCCAATATGGACCCAAATACATGGTTCTTCACCTTCTGCATCCAGTCTGGCCCAGCCGCCTTTTTAAGGTCATCGGTCCATCTACCTAGGGTTGTCCCACACTACGCTTGCCGATACGAGGTCTCCATACAAGGTCTTGTCTGCCCCAGTGGGCTTAGATCCAATAAATATCTTATCTAAGTAATTCATTCACTGACAGACAACGGACGACCTACAGTGGTGGGTCTAAAAGCATGACATTTTACACAAGAGTTGCTTTTTGAACGACGTCTTAATAGGGGATGAAAGTTTGTATGGAAGTTCATAATTTTTGTCGGTGGGAAATCTCATTGAGCACACGACTTGTAACTAAATAAAAATAAATTAAAAAAAATAAAAATTTCATAACTATTTTTATATTTGTAAATGTTTTGAAATGTATTTTGTTTCGTAAAAAAATAATAAACGAAATGATAAATACTAAGCATAAAATAATTATATTAATATATTTATGTTTCAAGTTACTTTAATTATTATAATTTTCAGAAAGAGAATAAATATAATATTAATTAATGTTGTGATATTATCTTTTAGTTATACAAATATACAGTTAACTTTAAGAATAACCTAACTATAAGTTAAATGTGTCTAAATAATACTTACTGCGCCCTAACAGGGCCATGTACTCTTAAGTTTTAGTCTAGTCTTACCCTGTAATTGTGTGTACATTTTCCAAATAAATAAACAAAATAGATGCGCGCTGTTGGATTTTCTACTTTCGACGCTGAGCATAGCGTTGAAAATCTAACAGCCCGTTTTAATTTCGGCATTCATTTGGTGATCGTCTAGTTCTTCCTTACATCTCTATCAGCCGTCCTCTAAGTTTTCACCCCACTTGTAATCATTATCATCTTTCACACAATCCATTCATCATTTCTTCGGGTTTCCCCCCCAAGCTTAAGTATACATTTAGGTATATGTATATTGTTATATGCGCCAGTCAATAGCCAGCCTACCGCAGAATCACTCGTTTTGCGTATAACAGTTAGCTACGGGTCTAAGATGTTCTAATGAGGTGAGGCCACACTTATAGCGGATAAATTTGTCTATTCAAAACTACAGCCCGCTTTTATATTTAAATCTTAGGGGATTTATTTAATGTAAGTCCTAAATGTACTCGTAGTTAAAGAATTTGGTCTATCTGAGTGCCAAATAACAATCAAATATGTTTTATGTCAAAAGATTTAGACATGTGGACAAGAAAAATATTAAGAGTTTTAAGAAAATCACCTAGAGAGCTAGTCACCTTTATTTCCCGTAAATCACTTAAACCATCAAACAACCAATAGAAAGTTGAAACACAAGCTATTTACACCACAAAGCATTTCATTGCACTTAAGCAAAACTTAAACAATACATTCCCCCAGTACGTTTTATAAGGAACATTTATAGGGTCAAGTAGGGGTAAAAAGAGGGGAAAATTAGGGTGAAAAGAGGGAAAACTTGTGCGTAACAATAAACAGTTTCCATCGTGATAATTTGAAGTATAAATTATAGCTTAAGGAAATAATAAAAGTTAGTATAATTTTCCGTGCTCACATTTTCCTTTTAAAAAGTTAACATTTTTATTTTCGCGCCGTTTCTTCCTACTTTGTGACACAACATTGTTCATTAGAAATGGCTGGGGACACACGGATGATAACAAGTTGCATAAGTACATAGTAACAGTTTTTTTGACGTTATTCGTTTTTTTAGGAGCATAAATGGTTATTTTTCCTCTTGTCAGTCTGTGGAGAATGATACAATGGGACAAGTTTTGTTTTTGTTTTATAATAAATGTTCTTTTCTTCGTGATAAACATGCATAGATAATGACTGAGCGAGCGAAGCGTGTCTGCTTCAAGTGTGGCAAAATTTGCTTTCCTCTGTCAGTATGTTGGTACTTCTCTACAGGTCGTATTTTACAACTGATCTGGACAAAACTTGGTATACAGGTTTTACGACTATATAGATTTTTTTTCCGTCGGGAATGTTTGTTTGGATGGAACACTTCCTCCAAAAAGGGGCAAAAAGGGCAACTGGATATGTCCGTCTTTTGAGATCCGATTTCGATGGTTCTTTTTATTTAAAAGGTAGTAACTTTAAGTTGATCTCATAATTTTTTGTGAAGATCTGATGAGGATCTTCGGCGTGATGAGTAGAAAAGCTCTTCAAAATGCAGTAAATTGCTCCCTTTTAGATTTCTACCAGTTGAATCGGCCCTTTAACTACTAGTTAGGGTTTGATGGACCACTTAGGACCACTTTCTCATCAAAAAACTAGATTCAGAATTCTCTAAAACGAGGCTTTAAAACCAATATTAATGTTAATTTTACAATAGGGTGACTAGATGGCGCTACTGTGCCCCGCTAGATCGCGCTGCCATTGTCGCTCGCCAAATAGTTAGGTCCCGTCGAACATTTTGTGTGATTGAGTTTTTTTAGGTGTAAAGTAGCTTCAAAAGTAAAGTCTCGTGTTTAACAGATAGTAGTTGGTTAGTTGTGGGTTAGTTTATATCTATGTTTATTTCTACTTGCCATGAATTTTTAATTTGTGTTCGCGAGGTCAACTGTTCCCAGAACTACTAGTTTATTTACATAGCTTGTGACTGTGTGTGCTTACCAAAACAAAAATCACTGATCTTGGAAAAGCTCCTTGGATCACTGTCTTATGTCATCAATTTGATTCTTCCTAGAAGTCCTCCTTATGAAAAGGGAGAAGGCCTATGCCTTCTCCCTTTTCATAATCATAATCATTTATTTGCAATAAATATTGGTAAGTGTTATGACAGTAATAAGTTCCTAGACATTTGACATACAAAACGTTACAATGTATAATATTTACGTCCAATGCCATGCTCTAAATGTTTCTATTATTAAATAATTTCACAATATATTCACTATTAATATTATCGTCATCTTAATTTAAAATAGATTATTGACATTATTCATAAATTTATTTATAACATAAAATGGTTGTTCCAGTAGACATAATTTTAACTTTATAAAAAATAAATTATTAGGCTTTAAAGTTCTTTGGTATAGATAAGTCCACACATAAATGATAACAGTTATTTTTGTGCAGAGAAGTCCGTGGAGCCTTAGGTAAAACTATTCTATCTGGATCTCATACTTTTGAGTGACATCGGAGAAATTTAGCACATTCTAAAATATACATACTGGGTAATGTTTTGTGCCATGCTTCCCTGGATTGTTGGATTAATCTCATTTACTTAATTCAACCTGTGACTAGGTATCCATTGTGTATAGCTGTCATTGTCAGACATAGGTTTCTCAATTATCAATCAAATCAAACAAAACCAGCTAACACTTAAACCCCACCCCAAAAACTCTTACCAAAATGTAATCACAAAATCAAAGTTGGAAAACAGACCGTTCGGTTAAAAGCATTGAGTTTATATTGCATTGCACTTAAACACTTATCGGCTAACTGCTCTTCCATTCCAAAACGACCTTTGTCTTTCGGTCGTATAATGAAATCGTTACGGACCTCCGTAATTTCCTATTTAGAAGAAAAAACGGTAAAAGCTTAAGTAAAGGTGGTTCTGACTCAAGGATGCGTGAAACTGCCATCTGAAGGAGATCGAGGGAAGTGATGAGAATTGAGTGATAATTAAATCTGGGAACGAGATTTGGTTTGTCTTTGGTGAGAAATGAAACAGAATAGGCCTTTTGTCTTGTATCGTTCTCCAAATTATAAACAATACACTACTTAAAAAAATCTTTAAAACCCGCTTGGTATAAACAACATATTGTTTTGGAAAGAGTTCTTTTTATAATAAAGGTGAGCAGTAAGGAAGGATTTTTGAAAATCAACCCCGAAAGGGGTTAAATAGGGGGATGAAAGTTTCTATGGAATTACGTCACTATTGCCGATGGGAAATCCCCATCGGGCGCACGGCTTGTTACTTGATAAATCCATCAGGCGCACGGGTCGTTACGTGATAAATCCCCATCGGACGCACGGCTTGTTACGTGATAAATCCCCATCAGGCGCACGACTTGTTACGTGATAATTTCGGATTCAATCATCAGTTTCTAATAAACTATGAAATAAAAATTTCCCTTAGTATTGTTTTATTTTTCTTGTGATTTACTTTATTTTGCTCTTTAATCCTGTCTCCATTCACTGCACAATAATTCGCCTCATAATAATAATTACATAATGACATTGTGCTGATTGTCGTATCGACCAATGGCTTAGGACCGAAAGCGTCGACCGACATCACTCGAGGCTCTCGTTAGGCAGTTGGATCAAAAGCATCTATTTTAAGAAATATTATAAAAAATTAAGTAAACGAAATAATTACATACCTTCATTGAAAAGGAAAACCAAAATTAATTGAATTAAAGAAAAACTGAGAGTGTTTTATTACAATATGTAAGTGGTAAGTTCATATCCCCTTCATTACGTCAGCATTTCCCAGATTTTACCTTTAGAAACAGCAATCCCATGATTGTTCCGCCATGACGGTAGATGTAACCATAACACGAACTTTGTAATGGCCGCTTCGAAGACAGTTGCACGGTTTAATTGTTACATGAATATGCAGCACACCTCGGGTAGTAGCCATTCGGCATTAGTCGGGAAACGTGTTAGCAACACGTTTGCCGACTAGAGCCGAATGGCTAATCGTTTTAACACGGTATGGAATACTCTCTAACCTTGCTACTTGTGCCATTAGCTACTAGATAAGACGAATAACATATAATACCATACTATCTTCTATCTATACATATAATAAAATCGTAGAAAAAAGTAATTGCTATGAGATCTGGGAACGATTCATATGCCGAAAATGTAGTTTTTAGAATTTTCGTCTGTATATCTAGAAGAAGAAAGAAAGAAAATACGTTTATTTGCGTAAATACGGTACACATGACGCAAGGAAATAATTAAACACGAAAATAAACAATTTGGGGAAAACGGCCATCGCTCAGCATAATGCTACGACCCTATGCGAGACAGAGCCCCAGCGCTGGTTTTCAGCGACAGCCGGCGTTGACGCGATGACGTCAACCGGTGCAGCATATAATGAAATAACAAAATAAAATGAACAAATACAATACTTAGTCCTAAATGTTTATATAAAATATAATATTTAAGATGGTAACATTTCGTACCGTCGGCGACTCACGCACCGCAGACTTAATGCAGAGAGATCAGAATGAGAGAGATCTGAATGAATGTTTCAGCATCACGCTAATACTACCGGATAGATTCTGTTCAAATATCGCATAGATATTCTAAGTCTGGTCAGTTTGTAGTCTATGAGTTATAACGCAATTTTTTATGGGGGATGAACAGTATTGCATTATGTTCGGATTCTTCCATAAGTTTACCGCAAATTGTAAAAAGTAGATCCAAAAGGTTAGAATATTGATTACTTTAGTCTTAAGTTGAACTATTTCAACAAAAAAAAAATTTAGATGCACTTGGGAGTTTGTCCGAAAGGGATATCGTGGCCCCGGCACACAGGCAACGGAAGGAACACGGGTGGGTTTTATTCAGTAAAAGTCTGACACGCCCTCCCGCTCCGCCCAGAGCGGGAGAAGTTATTTGGTAATTTCCCAATACAAAAAAAATACAAAATGTGATTCACTTGCCATCGAAAATATATACTTACGAGTATGTAGATAGATTATCAAAAACATGAATGAGCAAGGGCTAGCGTACTGCCTGTTATAACTTCATAGATAAGCACCCAGTTCTAGAAAGCGATTTGGAATCAATTTATTTATCTTGTCTCCAACCCAAGGAAAAAAAGGTAGAATTTTCCCAGTAACTCTAAACTCAAAGCATTTATTTCAATTAAACCATTTACAGGCACTTTTGAATTGTCAAGGAGTCACTCAGTCAGAAAGATGAACCTAGTTGCCCATTCCAAAGCGCATTAGGTTCCTATGGAGAAGAACGGGCAAGGAACTTCACTCTTTTAAACAAACATAAAGTTAAAAAGTATAATAACGCGACATTCTACAGTATCTCAGTTCATCATCATCATTTCAGCCGAAAGACGTCCACTGCTGGACATAGCTATGTCCAGCAGTGGACGTCTTTCGGCTAGCACGACCGACTCTGTGCTTCCCGCATCCAGCGGATTTCTGCGGCCTTCACAAGGTCACCGGTCCATCTTATGGGAGGCGTTCCAATGCTACATCTTCCGATACGCGGTCGCCACTCCAGAAACTTTCGGCCTCATTGGTCATCTGTTCTGCGACACGTCACTTAAGTTTAGTAATTCTTCGGGCTTTGTCAGTTACCTTGGTTCTCCTACGGATCTCGTCATTTCTGATTCGATCACATAGGGAAACTTCGAGCGTAGCCCTCTCCATTGTTATACCTTTGGGTGACTTTAGGTATAAGCTGGTCTCATGAAATCAAATCTAATTGTATATTTCACATGTCTCACTTGCCTTCCACGAAAATAATTACCATACTACATTATTACTTTCTACACTGAGATCGAGCCCAATCGCGAAGGCATCTTCTTTTCATACTCGTACAAAGCACCTACATTTGGACCAATATCTGTGATGGCTATTGTAAACACACAATAGGCTAAGATTAAATTTCTATGAAAGGAATGTTACAAAATAAGAAATGTTACACGGAACAAGTTGCGAGCGTGATCATTGGGAACTATTTTTTACAAAAAAAAACTTGTAAGTTTAATGCTATAATGTAGTTTAAAATTGCTTCAATTTTAGCCTGTAACAAATGCCTTACTATAAATACACGCTTGTTCGTTGTTGTTGGAAAAAAATCGATTCAGTAGTTTTCGAGAAAATCACAGACATACCTAGACAGCGTCGAATAAACTCAAACTCAAAGCATTTATTTCAATTAAACCATTTACAGGCACTTTTGAATTGTCAAATAGTCGGTCAGTTAGTCAGAAAGTTGAAGCTAGTTGCCCAGTTCCAAAACGTAGATCTTCATGGAGAAGAACGGGCAAGAAACTCCAAGGACACTCTTTTAAATATAGAAAATTACACAATCCTGGGTACATTATTCTTGTTGCTTCTATATGTGAGAACAATGTACAATAAAAAAATTAAAACAATTCAAAATATAACATTAAAAATAAGCCCTGGCAGATAAGAGATGACCAGTCACAACTGACGGCGCCCGTTCACGAACATGACGCGTGGATCAGCACCATCCAGCTAAACCATTTTGTAGGGAACCGAATGATCCAACACACTCGCCACCATCAGCGAGACATTTAAGTGGGCATGACAAACTCTCAACTGCCGTGCTCTTTCAAGTCAACAAACATCTTAATAACATAAAATACGGCTCCATGGTACTCACATTCACAAAAATTGAAAAAATGCTTCTAAATTATACAAAACTATAGTATGCAATGTATTTGAGAGATTAATAGAATGATACTACCAAAAAGAAAGAAAATCATTATCCATTGGAACATTCAACAATTAAACTTATTTAAATAAAAAATAAACATTAAGTTCGTAATGTCAGAAAAATAAAAAGGGGAAGCAACTCTTCCAAACATTAAATTTTTTAACTAGTGAGCCCAAGTGGCTGTGGAGCAGGACCAGCATTAAGCCAAGCATTTTTATCATCAATATAATCATCCAACTTATAATATGCTTGTCTACATAGTGTGCGTTTAATGCATGTTTTAAATACAGATGAGTAATTATTATTAGAAAGAAAGAAGAAAGAAAATACGTTTATTTGCGGTACACATGACGCAAAGAAAGAACAAAACACAAAAATAAACAATTTGGGGGAAAATATGCGTCACATCCACGCAAAACGGCCATCGCTCAGCTTAATGCTGCGACCCTATGCGAGACAGGGCCCCAACGCTGGTTTTCAGCGACAGCCGGCGTTGACGTGATGACGTCAACCGGTGCAGCATATAGTGAAATAACAAAATAAGACAAAAATAAAATGAATAAATTATTGTTATTGATATCAATACTCGATTCCGACATTAACCAGCCGATTTTAATGATTTATCTGATCTCGTCACAATAATATGTAATAATAATATTTGTGTATATCTGTTTAAGTTATTTGTAATAAACTACTCGATACATATAGAATCTTTCATTAGATATCTACACCCATCGTCTATGAAGTTTTGCTAGCTTATTTTAATTTGACCTCGTTGTATATTGATGTCAATTTAATGAAGAGCTTCTTAAGCAGAAAACAGAACTCTTCAATCAGACAATGAATCACCTGCTATAACCTCACTCGTGCGTCAAAAACGGTTTTTACTTTAATGAAGATAATTAAAAAAAAATACAATACCCGTCGTATATTTACTAACCTAATCCGCTTAACTATTCTTAAAGAGTCATAAAAAACCCTGTTATTTTTATAAATAACTTTATAAAAAAGAAGGATTTTGCAATAATTTATTATCTCTCCAATAATCGTTTCCTTAAAGAGTTCCAAACTGATCGGTTCCGGGTCACTTGCAGCGAACGACTTTGCGCTACCTCCGCGAAGTTATTAAACCTTGTAATAAGGGGAAAATCTTATCTGTGGATTTATCGTTTTAACATATTTTCATGCCTTTTATGGCTGAAGATGTTTTTAATCAAATTCTTAGTAATTCAAGTCCATTTTGAACTTGAACTAGTGCGTGTCGCAAAACACCCGTTGAATTTTAGAAGACACAGGATCGTTGTAACCATAGGGTTGCAAGATTTAAAAACCACCCAAGTGCGAGTCGAACTCCCACACGAAGGGCTCCGTACCGTATTAAGATCGAGCATAAAACGCCGAACAAAACACATTTTTTGTATGGGGACCCCTTTATTTAATTTGTTCATGAGATACAGTCCGCTGACAGACAGACGGACAGCGGAGGCTTAGTAATAGGGTTCCGTTTGTCACCCTTCGGTAGGGAACCCTCTGAATTGTTATTTGTTTTTGAATTGTGTTTATTTATGTAATATGTTTAGTTTTATGCTTAGTTTTACCTGTTAATTACTGTTATTGGCGCAAGCCGTTGTAATTAATTATAATTAAATACATATTAAATAAAATATCGAAGATGCAATGTAAGATTTTAAAACAACTACAAAAAAGAGGAGAACGAAGTTTCTTAACTTAAGTGTACACTTGACGAATGAGAGCTAAACCGAAAATATTGTTACGTAACAAAAGTTTCGTAACAGTCAAAATAACACATCATAACATCACGCCTGTAATCCCCGAACGGTAAGGCAGAGGTGTACCTATAGTACACCCACATTTCGCCAGTTACGTTTAAGTCCCATGTAATAGGGGGCGAGCCTATTGTCACCAACCGAGCACAAATCCAGACTCCGGGCTGCTACTGAGAAATTCCTAATGGAAAACCCAATAATACTTTGCTCGACCTCGAATCCGGGACCTCATGCTCAGCAGTAGCGCTTGTGACCACTGGACCAACGAGGCAGTCAAAATGTTACAGTTTTTTCGATCTAGCTCTGATTCGCCAAAGCGGAAGTTTCTTCGTTCCAACCGGGTGTCCCGCGACATCTCGCGACAACTTTGTCGCCGACGACTGGCTCGCGTCATGTTCCGCCACTCGCATCCGATTCGAGTAGCGGAACATGACGCGAGCCAGTTGAATTGAACGACCGCAGTTTCGCTGCTATGGTTTCGTGGCGGAGGTGTGCTATCGACGTGTATGTATGTTTGGGTAGAGCTCAATAAAAAAGACATAATTTTCGTATTTTCTTGTAATTCTTAAATTATGTCCTTCCCCGGTGATTCTATTTCAATTTTCTATAATTAATCTGCTTAGCCTTTTCCCAACTATGTTGGGGTCGGATTCCAGTGTAACCGGATGCAGCTGAATACCAGTATTTTACATGGAGCCTATCTGACCTCCACAACCCAATAACTGGATAATACGATACCCCTTGTTAAGATTGGTTGTCAGACTTTAGGGCTTGTGACGACTGTCAAAGTTCCACGAATGACAGCCCGTGCTTTCCGAGGCACGGAATATGTGAAGATGGTCACCCATCCATAGACCAACCCCGGCACGCGTAACTTAACCTTATGGATCGATCCGTGCGGCTGTTATAACTTAGCCACGAGCGTTTTTTCTTAATTTTCCTATACAATGTGAAATTTAATTCATTTGCATCCTCTTAAGGGGTCATTGTACTCATCATTATGAACAACGAAAAAAAAATCAGCTGTTCCATCCATCTATGTACGCATAGCTCGTTGTATGGAGCGGCTGATTTTTTTTTCAGGGTTGGCCCCATAGTGAAAGTTGTTCATAATGATGAGTACAATGACCCCTTAAGAGGATGCAAACGAATTAAATTTCACATTGTATAAGAGTCGCAATCAGGTAACCTTAAATGAACGGTCAAGGCACGTTGCATCTAATATCTTAGTTCTATAACGGAAATATGTTCCTTCGGTTCACTTCATCCTACAACCACCGCGGTTGCCGAAACAGATCGCCCACTTCATATTAAGCGATATAATTTGTCTTTTACAACTGCAATATCACTACAGTCACGTGCACATTGGACGTGCCCAACACGGTATTACTTTGGTCCAGTCACATAAGGAAAAAGATGACAAATATTATGTGGCTGTAATGATAACTGGCCCCTTCGAATTGGAACATAGCAATGCTACATGGCGACAGAATTTGTTTTTTTTTGGGGATATTGTATCCGGCAAATAGATTTAAACTATCAGAAGAATTTTGTAGTTAGTGGACAGTGCCTGTTAGGTCAAAGAAACAGACCCTAGGCCCTAACGGTGAGATAACTTCCGGATAAAGCATACAAATGATGTTTTTTTTTTAATTTCCTTGTGGATGTTTATAATTTTAATTAGTACTTGGGCGACCAAGCTCTGTTGAAAATAGAGAATGCTCATTTAATAGTTTATGAAAGTTCAAAGTAATTCCATGTATAGTACATACTAATTCCATGATAGTAGGTACTTACTAATTCCATGCTCCATGTCATTATTCTAAGTTCATCTTGTTTTAACTTTGGGTGACCGAGGTCTGCTCGGGTGAAAATACGGAGAAAACGAATTATCTCAAATATGAGACCCAGCTAGATCGAGTTTTCACCCCCATAAACCCCTATATAGCAACTTTCATCGAAATCGTAAGAGCCGTTTTCGAGAACGTGATTACAAATATAAATATATACAAATATTGCTCGTTTAATAGTATAGGATAAGATACCATCCGAAAGACGTCTATTACAAGCATCGACACAACTAAACAAGGCAACTTTCACCTCTAATTCCTTACCATCACGACTATTTTCCTCGAAGGGCTAGGTAGAAGTGTACCTATAGTATACCTACATTTCGCTAGTTATGATTAAGTTAACCCCTACTAACCGTCTTCCTCTTCATCCCCAGGTGTCAGACGACATCGGCTACGTGGTGTACTCAGCCCTGGGCAGCTTCTACATACCGTCCTGTATCATGGTGTTCGTCTACATCAGGATATACTACGCGGCCAAGGCGAGAGCGAGGAGAGGGATCCGGAAGAATCCTAGGCCTAGAGCTGTGAGTATAGTTTTGGAGTTTTTATTTTTGCTTGAAGAACAGCAGCCTTAGCAGCTCTATTTTTGGAATTTTACAATAGTGCTCCATTTGATTCTATCCATCTTCTAGATCACATCCTTGATTTAAAAAAAATACGCTATGGTAATAATCTAATTGTTTATGAAAACTATTTTGAATTCGTCTGTGGTTCGACACAGACAAATTCAAAATAGTTTTCATAAACAGCTATCTAATTACGCAACGCATTTTCGTTGACAATTCCGACTAATCTGTTTCACTTTGACAGGTCAACAACATTCATTGTGTTATTTACGTTGTTGAGCAGATTTTTTTTTCGAACTTACGAAGCAATGGATTAGCAATCTGTTTCAAAACGATTCAGATTCTGATTGATCGTGTATTACGTAATTAGGGTACTGGTCCTAGGACGCGCAAAGTGTTCTTATCTTTTTCCAGTCCAGAATAAGGTACTGGCTTTGGTAAACGGCAAAAGGTTTGGCCCACCAATATATGGAACCTACTATAACCAATGAACTAAAAGGGCCTTTTTTCTATCATGCAAATGTGAGTCCGGGTATGCACCCGAATCCTATCGTTTCGTACATACTTTTCCGGTCATCCATACCACATGCACGCGGGACGCGATGAGTCTGCGGGTGCACACAGGCGCTCACGCATGCCGGTGAGACACGCAAGCGGGCGCAAACCCGCGTGACAAGAAAAAGGACCAACTTAAAACAAAGCCCATTCACAGCAAAAGGCGTGTTATCATGTATATTCACCAGAATGACATCTAAAAGATTTTATAAAGAAAGAATAATGTTTATTTGGACACAGTTCGTGAAACACAAAAAACAAAAAAAAACTATCCCAAAAAAAATCTGCCCTTTAGTTCTTGTAATGATACTACAGGTAACTAAATGTCGTTTTAATAACTATCTTCTGTTCATAGAACGACCAACAGACGAGCTTCAGCAACCCGGCGAAGGGCACGCGACCGATGCCCTCCACGCACCCCATGCCCCCGGGACACCTTAGTAATAATAACGGGTAAATATACACCTTTCATTATTTACAAAGTACACCTCACGCATAACGTAACATGCAGCGAGATTATGATATATATTTATAGCCTCCAAATACAGGGTCAAAATAAATTAACGAGTGAAACTGCGGAGTTTAGCTAGCTAATTTATTTTGACCCTATGTGAAGACGAACTCCTGATTTGAAGACTTGATGGCAATCGTTACCTAAACATGATAAAACAAAATAATTTGATGATGTTCTTTTGTGAGGTCATCGACCGTAATTATTGTAGTCACTTGAAATATAAAAAAAATTATGTGTAAATTTCACAGACGTGATGAGTCAAAACTCAAACTCAAACTCAAAGCATTTATTTCTATTAAACCATTACAGGCACTTTTGAATTGTCAAGGAATCGGTCAGTCAAAAATATGAAGCTAGTTGCCCATTCCAAAGCGTAGTAGGTACCTATGGAGAATAACGGGCAAGAACCTCCACGGACACTCTTTTAAATAAAATAAATTGTTATAAAGTATTGGTTACATCATTCATGTTGAAATTATACATGTGAGAACAATGTAGAAAGACGTGCACGTTAGAAGCGTCCGTAATACAAAGAACAATTCATAAATTTAAATCAGCCATGGCCGCTAAGAGTTGACCACTTCCAACTGACGGCATCCGTTCACGAACATGACGCATGGATCAGCACCATTCAGCTCAACCATTTTGAAGGGAGTTAAATGATCCAACACACGCGAGTATCAACACATAAACACGATAAAACAAAATAAAACATATTTTCTCAACTCATACTTCAAGTAACAACCCTCAAAAAAACATCAAATCATTTTGTTTTTATCGATACCCACGTCTGTAGTTTCGCCAAGTAATTTTTTTGTTTAAAATCTAAATGGTTTTCAATTTTCGTTCGTCAAGTCGAATGACAAAAAACCATGAAATGCAAAAAATATGTAAATACAGTGACCGGAACTTATCATCATATCATCCACATATACTAAGTGGGAGACATACGTATTATTGAAGTTAACTCAAAAACTTTCCAAGGTTTTATATGGGACCACCTCCAGAGCAAACACTTAAAAAAAAAAAAAAAAAACAAAATCGTTCCACAATTGACGGAAAAGTCGGTGGACATACATAAAAATATAAAAAAACATACATACGCTACGAACATACGGGTAGAACCTTTTTGGAACTCGGTTAAAAACAATAAACAGTAAACGCCGATCGTCTGCAAAGTACGGCTGGCTAAATAACTACCTTGCAGATGGATCGGTATGTGAGGGGCTTGTGGATAAGTAATAACAGCCGCACGGGTCGATCGATCAGTTAAGTCTACCGTGGTTGGTGAATGGGTGAACATCTTAACATAACATGACCCCTCCATGCCTCGGAAAGCACGTTAAGCTGTTGATCCCGGCTGTCATTTGTAGATCTTTGACAGTTGTTACTGGTCGCCAAAAGCCCGAAAGTCTGACAACCAGTCTTACCAAGGGATATCGTGTTACCTAGCAACTGGGTTATGAAGGTTAGATAGGCAATCGCTCCGTGTAAAATACTGGTATTCAGCTGCATCCGGATAGACTGGAAGCAAATGATGAGATTGATCGGTAGGTGAAGCTGCTTTTGCCGTTTGTGATGAAAAGGCTTAGGCAAAGAAACCTTTGCCAAAAGAATAATCTATTTAAGTAGGCGTTGATGAAAGGCTAGTGGGTGTTAGGTGTTTAAGGGTTTCATAAAGGGGGTCGAAATTTTCATTATTTTTGGGATAGGACGCACCATTTCCGAGATATAAGCAAAACAAAAAATAAATACAGTACATACTGTTTTTGCACGAAGTCGAGATGTTAGTGTGAATTTTAGTTCATGACAACTTATTTTATCCCACACCTTTTTAATCGCGATAAAAAAAATTCAGTTTTAGTCTGGTTTGGTTTTTACAATCAAAATTTTAGGTGAAAAATGTCAAATTCAGAATAGCAAAATTGCCATTTTCACTAAACTAAAAACTCAGTACTATCTTAGTGCTGTCAAACTAAAATATAGTTAAGTTGTGTCACTTTAGTCTATTTCAGAATGGGAAATCGTCGTTTGACAGGAATAAACAAAATTTTAGTGATTTTTAGTCTAGTTTAGAGATTTTGTGACAAGAGAATCGGCACCAATGTGTCGTAGCAAGAGACGCTTTATATTTAAATGATTTTGCGGAATGACCCATCTGTAGTAATCTAGACGATAGTTTCTGCTAGAAAAACATCAGTAATAAAGAGACTAACAAAAATGGTCAAAAATGGTTAGCCAGCCTCACTATTTTATACTACTCTTTTTATTTTAATCTCACTTAAAACAGAAATTATGTCGGAACAAAAAGTGAAACAGGTTCATAAGTGTATTATCAACAAGTGGCTTCAAATCCACCGGTTGAACATGTTCGAAACGGTTTCATTTCATCTCTATATGTCTCAATGTTCTGCTGAATATAGCCTACTGATTTGGATGTTCTAACTTGTTGCTTGAATGTTATAGGTACGTTTGTTCGTGTTGCATTAAATGTAACAGTTCAAAGTCTACACTATGTCTTCAATGCAAAAAATATTTACTGAGGAGTACATCCTTAGGCCGCGCGTACTTTGGATGCGTTTTCGTACGAATTTTACTCGTGCGTACACGTACGACCATGGTCGTACGAATTGAATGCTCACACTGGATATGTTTTTCTCCGTCAAATAGATTGTGTTCCGGTGATATCGCATTTAACGCACGAAAAATCCCAACGAGTTCGGATTGTTTTCAGACATCGGAACTATACGTAGGACTAAATCGCACCCAGTCTGTGCGCTCCCTTTGTACTTAGAAGGTCGGGATCGTTCGTGCGTGTGCGTACGTGTACGCACGAGTGAAATTCGTACGAAAACGAATCCAAAGTGCGTGCGGCCTTAGTTTTACCCCGCGTCCTAACCGCGATCGGTCGAAAGAATAGGCGATCGTCGCGTTCATATGTCAGGTCGCGTCCTAACCAACGCAAACGTCACGCGAGTACGCGATCGTTAAGTTTGTTTATAATTTTATTTTAAGGTACTTTTTGCATGCTGAAATAAGTAAGCAAAATATGTAATAATAACTATTTATTTTTAAGACCATTTAGGTGGTACCATATTTCATGCATATTAAAGAATAATATGTATGTATGTATGTATGTGTGTGTATTTGTATTCTATTCTTTTCATTTTATTCGGCAAATCCGAAGCGTGGTCGCGTCGACAGAGGGCACGTTCCGGTTTTCTGAACATGTTCGCGCGCCTATTGCTTTGGTTAGGACGCGGCCATAATATTAAGAAAATAATATCGAGGTACAGAACAATTTTTTTTCACTCCACGCTCACTTCACCTAAGTTTTCACGGTGAGATGGTTACAGAATAGCACTGCTGGTTTGTTTCGAGAGCTTTAACGGGTCATACTTTGGTTCCATTCACGTTAATGTTGAAGTAAATCAGAATGCTCAACTTATTGTATCTTTCATGAAACTTAACTACCCCTGAAATAAACAAAACAGTTTTAAACTCAAAAACGTCCAATTCAGTTTAATGGAAGCAAATACAAGAAAGTACGCTATTTTACTTTTGACCGACACAAAGAAATTATAAAAGGGATCCCTATTAGATACGGAATTCGGAAACTGGCCTCGGAGATCCGGGTTGCTACGGATTTTTAGGATTCCGTCGTGGATAGAAAATTCGGTGGAATCTTTTCTCGTTAGCAAAATTTCTTCGGGATTCCTTCTCGAATATCAATGCTACTTTATCTGGAAATAAAAATAAATGTGTAACTTTATATAGAATCAATAAGTTTACTTGGTCCCGGTTGTCATTTGTCTCTCTCTGACAGTCGTCACGGGTAGAAGCTCGAATGTCTGACTATCGGTCTTACCCAGGAGGCAGTGAATATCGGACGTGGAGGTCAGATAAGCAGTCGCTCCATGGAAAATACTGGTATTCAGCGACATCCGGTTAGACTGGAAGCCGACCTCAAAATAGGAAAAGGCTTTACAGATGATGACTTTCAATTAAAGTAACATACCTCTTTTAAGTTTTTGTTAAATTGTTATTTTTTTCTGTATTAATAAGAACGAAAGTTCTTCGTAATTGATTACAATCTAACCTAAAACACTAACAAGCAATTTAACTCTAACTTAATATTTTGCGAGATAGATTATGTTATAACTAAGGATGGTGTCAATTTGTACTTTTACACAATTTTGTAGCACATTCTTAGGGTCTAACAGCATGACTTCAAGATAGTATTTCAATCATTAGACGTGCAAAATTTCTGAGCAGTAACCTAACAAAAAGTACTAGGCGTGCATGAATTCACGATAGTATTCAATCATTATGTTAGGCTAGTAATGGGATGGCGAGTTTGTCTGAAAAGGATATCGCGACCCCGGCACACAGGCAACGGAAGGAACACGGGTGGGTTTTAGTCAGTAAAAGTCTGACACGCCCTCCCGCTCCGCCCAGAACGGGATAAGTTATTTGATAATTTCCCAAACCCATTTTTTTTTTTTTTAATGGCTCTAATTGATGAAAATACCTTGTTCATGTGTTACATGTATATGCACAGCATTGTTACTATAATTAATTCACTATTTACACACTACACTAACTCAAATGGTTTAGTTCTCTTTAGCCTACGCACTATTTCCGTGTGGTCTAGCTGCTGGATTGCCTCGACATTCACATGTCGGTGAATTCTGTGTTCGTGGACTGTTTTTTTTTATTATGGGATGACAAAACAAAAGAATCATAAAACTTTAAAATGGCTCAACTGATTTTAACGCTATTTCTGCCTTTAACTGTGTTCGTGATTGTACAACTGTTATACTCATCGCTCAGTCATGACGAGTCATGCGCGTCATTGTATTGAGCCCCACCTAGAGACAAGAAGTCTCAGGGATGCTTGCAATTTTTCCGGTACCCTTCAAAAAAGATCTTCGTTTTTCTTATTAATTTTTAAATTACTAGCTGCGCCCCGCGGTTTCACCCGCATAAGTCTCAGTCAAGTGGGAATTTCGGAATAAAAGGTATAGTCTACCCATGTGCCAAAATTCAACCAAATCCGTTCAGTCGTTTTAGCGTAACAACAAACAAACTGACGTTCACATTTATAATATTAGTTAAGACAATTTGCCTGTATTAACATAAACAATTATTCTTTTCCAGCGAAAGCCAAATATCAACAATAGAGACGCCACAAGTGCAGATCCCGACAGTGACCTGCGAGCTAGCGTCTGACATATCGACAAGCGAAGCAGGCGACACCTTGCCGCCACCGCCCGACGAACGGAAGGATACGCTCAAGGTGGCCTACCAGGTAATCTGTCAACAATCAATATATTACGTAATTGTCAGTGACATACGAACTAGCGTCTAACATATCTAGCAGCCAAGCAGGATGCGCTCAAGGTGGCCTACCAGGTAATCTTCCTTTTTCACTAAAATATTGGTCGAAGCAGGCGACACCTTGCCGCCACCGTCCCACGAACGGAAGAATACGTTCAAGGTGGCTTACCATGTAACCTCACTACAATATGTATATAACATAGATCGATGACAGTGACCGGCGAACTTGCATCTGACATATCTACGAGCCAAGCAGGATACGCTCAAGGTGGCCTAGCAGGTAATCTTCCTTTTTCACTAACTTCACTCTGAACTCACTAAATTGGTCGATATTAATGAGAACGTCGTGAAGGGGCCATCACGACGTTCTCACGAAGTGGTCTCATGCACGAGGTTGTGGGTCCAAATCTGGGCAAGTACCAATGTGACTTTTTCAATTCACATATACTTTCTAATTTTATAGAGAAGACGCCTTTGACAACAATAGAAGGGAGAAGAGATAATTTTATAATCAATATAGGTAAATATTTGACATCTATTTGCGACGTTGCCAACTTTTAGTATAAACGCTCCTAATTTAGTTTCACTATCGGTCTTCGACACCCCATAAATAAGCTACAGGGTGACTCGAAGCAGGTAAAGTTACCTCTAGTCTATCACTTAGAAGCCACCTAATGTAACTGTGAGCTGTAGCTTTAAGTTAGCTGCGTCTAAGTTAACTACAAGTAACAGTATTAGTTCTAAGATCAATCCAAAGTTCGCTTGACTTTTGGTCAATTTGCTCACTGTGATCAGTTGGAGTTGGTTGTTGGTGGATAGGATTTGTGTGAATCAAGTGAACAATATTCAATCACTATTCGGATATAACTAGTTTAAACCTAGAAATACAAAGCCGTTTAGTGTCGCCAAAATGTAACAAGTCTAAATTAGAAGTCTTCAAATCATGTATTAAGAACACGATGTGGAAGTCGTGGTGTTGGAAGGCCTCCAAGGTGGACCGATGATCTTATGAGGGCTGCAGGAATTCGCTGGATGCGGGAAGCACAGAACCGGTCGAAGTGGCGGTGCTTGGGGGAGGTCTGGTGGAGGTCCAGCAGTGGATTTCTTTCGGCTAAATGAATGAATGAAATCGTATATACTCCCTTTTGAGTTCAAAGCATATGATGTAATGGTAAGCATTATTTGCAGTTTTTATCAACCTCAACCTGTACTAGGTAAAGACTGCAAATTATGCAAAATTAGTCCTTTTGGCTCTCTTGGCCTACCTCGTTGGTCAAGTGGTCGCAAGCGATACTGCTGAGCATGAGATCCTGGATTCAATTTCCTGATCGGGCAGGCAGCGGTATTGTGTTTTTCTATTTGGAATTTCTCAGTAGCAGCCCGGAGACCGGATGTGTGCCCGGCGATGGCAATAGGCTCGCCCCCTGTTACATGGGACGAAATGTGGATGTACTATAGGTACATCTCTGTCAAACTCTTTGGAGATACCAGGCGTGATGATATTTTATGCCTTTTTACCCAATTCTTTTCGGTTTTGTGCAAATATTATCGAAAAAATAAACCCTATCACTGACACATTTTTTCGATGCAAGTTACACTAATCACTGTCTCTTTCCCCAGGTTGTAACATCAGCACAAGTACAAAAAAACCCGTTGGCTTCCTGTCCGCTGAGAAGCTCGACGCTCTCTGTGAACGGAGAGCTTCAACTACAGCAGACTAGGGGCAGAGCGCCCAGCGTCGCCATAGATGCCGACATGGTCTCAGAGTTAGAACCGTCGTCATCAGACTCCGGCGTCGTCAGCCGCTGCGGCGGCGTCAAACCCTTAAAACTACGCATCTTCAAAAAAACCGATAAAAGACAAGAAAAGTCTCAACCAAGTAAAGCGGAATTAGAACCAGCGCTACCAAAGCCACACAAGCCAAGAGACCCAGAAAGAGAAAAGAAAAGATTAGCAAGAAAGAAAGAAAAGAGGGCTACTTTAATTCTAGGGTTAATAATGGGCAGTTTCATCGCTTGCTGGCTGCCATTCTTCTTCTTGTACATACTGAAAGCGGCTTGCAGGAACTGTGTGATACCTTCCAGCGCGTTCGCGATAGCCTTCTGGCTTGGTTACATGAATTCTGTTCTGAATCCTGTGATCTACACGATCTTCAACAAGGATTTCAGAAGAGCATTCAGAAGGATATTGTTTAAGTGATGTTTAGCCTACGTGTGCTGTTACCGATGCGTAGCCAACAGGATCCTGATGGCTCAGCAGAGGGCAGCACCGAATCTTTACAATGTACGTTGAATGGACTCTCAATAGTTTTAATAATAATTGGAACGGTTCAGTGATATCCCGGGTTTGGACTTTGGCTGATATTATTTTATTCAGGACTGTGAAATATATATTCAATAGAATTAATTTTAATTTGACTTTTAACCAACTAATTATTCATAATTGCTAGTTGAAATTATAATTAACTGATTATAATTAGTTGGTTAAAAAATCAAAGCTAAGAAGCTTTTTATATTATAGTGTTGATAATATCAGTCAAGGAGCAAAAATTCAGAAAAGCAGTCATTAGAACAGTGGTGAAACCAAAATTACGCTTACAGATAACATAAAATAGAAGATATTTATCTTATCATAATGTCTTAGGTCAGCTTGTTCATATTTTTAAGCTTTTTATATAGAACCTATGGTCATTTCATGTGCAACTATTAAATCATTAAGTGCCCGTAGTCTAGACATTAAAAAAATATTAAACTGATTGAAAAATTGTGACTAGATTTCAACACCAATAATTTTATTAAAATAATTAATGTTCATAACTGAGTAGTGCCAACATTAAGCAAAAACTGTCATTAGATTAAGAAAATAATTAGAAAAATCATGAAGTGACTGTACATTTTTGTTGCAATATAAAAAGGAATTGTAAATTATAAAATACATTATTACGTAATTCATTTCGTAGGATTTTTTAATATTCGTAGCAAAAATCATAGATTAATATATAAAATATGAAGAAACTGCAAAAACACTAATGGATTTGAAAAATTATACATACTTATGATATAATTATTCCTTTAATAGTACAATAAAGGAATTACATAGCTTTAAATGTCATCCGATTTTGTAAAACATTAATTAGCATTAGCTGTGTTAGTACTTGTATCCACTGTAGCGTAACAAATTACTACAATCAAACTTATTATTTTTCTAACAAACATTATTAATTAAACTATCTAAATACTTTGGAACACGATTGATTCAAAGCGTTAGTTTGAAGAAGAAAATAAATATTGACTTTTGTTCAATGATACCCAAAAACACACTAATTTAAATTAAGAGATTATTTCAGAAATCTATCAAATTCTGCAATTCTAATAAGACTACTCAAAAAAACAATAAAACTGTTATAAATATGATGAACTTGTACACTACAGTGGGTAGAGGTCTTAGAAACTTGCTAGAAAAATCACTATAATAGCTTTTAATTGATATTTAAATACATTTGTTATATATATTTCTTTAACAATCCCTTAAAGACTTACCCATACGCTTATACACGTACAAAATAGTGAAGTATTCGTAGTTTTCATGTAAAATTATTTGCTAAATTGAGATCCTAAGATTCACCATTCTAAATAAAAACACAAATAAATTGTATGACTAACTGATAAACTATAATTTTTAGAGAAATCTTTCATATAATATTATTGCTGAAATTAAATAGTTTTTTTTTTTTATTTCTAACAAAAATTTGTATTTAGCATTCAGTGAAATAACAAAGAAATTCAACAATTTTAGTTTATAAATTGAAAATATGACTAACTAATTTACGAAAGATTTCTTTAAAAAATATTAAATACCTATAAAACTAAATATATATTTAAAACTATTAAGTCACAACATCTATTTAATAAAATTCAACAAAACTAAAGCAATCATTGTAAAGATGCGGTGTTTATAATTATACTGATTATATTGTGAAAGTAATTAAAATTAAAACAAATACACATATTTTTATTTTGTTCCGAGATCAACATAGAATAGACATTTAAAAATAATACACTATAAAAAATATATATTCCAGAGAAATAATTTTAAATAAAAATAATATATTTTAACGTACACAGTGAATAATTTATTACGTAGGTAATATATACAGAACTTTATAATTCTTTCACAATGTGAACAGTCTTATGTAGGTTAAATATATTTTAAATTAAATAAAAAATGACTGTGCCTCTGTGCCTATCGACAAGCACTACACAACAATAAAATGCACTTTATTGAAAAATAATGTAAATATTACAGTTAGTTTAATTTTCCTTTTATGTAAGGATTTTATTCAACCAAGGTTTTGGTGGAATTTGATAATCATAATTTTAAATGTTTTTTAAACAGCGCTGGTCGCTTTTAGTATATTTTATTTTAAGTTTTCAGTGTAAATATTGTAATATTTAGCCTAAGTTATATGTTAGATAAAATTAAATTAAATATAATATACCAAAAAGAACACCAAATACTTCCTGTAAATTTTTCTAATCTTATGAATAGTAAAACGTTTTATCCAGTAAAATTTTAACCTTGTATAAATATTGTTTCCACCTAGTACATAAGGGTTGTTTATATTTTTAGTAAAAATGTAGAATATCTTCTATATTAATTGTGTTTGTTATCCTTAAACCCAAATCGTTAAGATTTGTTTTTCCGAAAGAAATAACTTGTAATTTTTCACAATTTTAAATTTTCCACGGATTTTCAATTATTTTGTTAAAAAGTTTATCAACTATACCTACGACTGATGATAGTTTTTAATAAAAATAAATCTTTTTCCAACCTAAATACAATTGTAAATAATATTTCCTCAATAATTATTGCGAAAAATCTTGTATAATAATGATTAATGAACAACAACGACAACTTAATTCTAAATCGGTGTAAACTAGATTCTTGGATCTTAGAGTTAATAATTAATAATACTTAATAATTAAGTATTATAAATATTTTATAAGTAAAATAATAACATTGCAACACCATTGCCGAATAGTTATAAAATTAGATTTTTAGATAAAATAATTATTAGATATTAATTATGTACTGAATTCAAAAGCAATAGAGAGTGTAGTTTTCTTTTCGTGTATAATTTTTCACTATTTTAAAATTTCATATAGTCTTCCAAAGTGTGTGTGATTATCAAATAATAGTAGTTACCTACCTTTCCTTACTTATTTGTATAAAAATACAAAAAATGATTTTCTGTTATGGTTTTTTTATTGGTTGTTTGTATGAAGAATGTGATGATTTGGTGGAGAAAAAATATTTTTGATGCGGAGTAACAATTGTTTATGAATCTAGAACCCCACAATCTAGCACAGAGCCCTTGCTGGTTGTGCAGGTTCTATTTTGAAAGTCGTGAAAATCGACTTTAGACTTTAAAAATTGTTCGCACAACACTTCTTTAAAAGTTTTGTGCGAATGATTAAAAAACGCAATAATTTTAATTTAATTTTAATGAGTGAAATTAAAATGTGAAAAATATTATTTAAGTGTGTAAAAGTTTTTCAAAATGCATACAGGTTTTTGTACAGTTCTAAAAATCTTGTAAAAATACAATTTAACGCCATTATTTCTTATTTAGTGAAAATATTTAGAATGTTTTTAAAAATTAAATAACTTATAGGTGGCTATCCTGTGTATCTAGTAACTTGTTCAATAAAAAATGTTCTAAATTAATAAAAAACTATTTATACTTATAGTATAATAATCTATATAGTATTTGTTAAATATTTTAATTTTTAATATATAAAAATTCGAAACGCGTTACGTTTATATAGTTCTTTATAAAAAAAATATACCTAATTATAATTATTAAAATCGTCTAAGACTATACGATTAACTATTAATTCTTATCGACTCAAAATGTAAATGAAAAAATATACGAAGTACCAATATACAAATTTTAATCTTTATTCATTTGTTTTATTCCCTGAAAACTTACCTTATGAAACACTAATCGCCGTGAAGTCATCAAGATTATCAGTCAATTTACGACCATTGGTCGATACAGCCTCCTCATTGGTATTAATTACTATAAAATTATAGATGGTTGATAATATTGCTATGCACAAGTTGCAAATAGATTTGTGATCACTGCGGGTAGATATAATATGTGGTCGTCCGCACAAAACGAACGGTGCTGCATTGTGCCTAAAACGATCTCTCTCATTACTGCCCCCTTAAATTCCCTTGTGAATAGGTGAGATGGAATTATAAACAAAATATAATCGACTGCTAGTGAAGACATCCGCAGTCCTCAAACCACTCCTTGTGAAATAGAATTTGTACACAAGCTAGCGAAATTTTTCTTACATAACATAATCTTTACAAGTACTGATCTTGCTATCTCAAAATCACAATCCACTTTGGATACCACAATACCCGACAATACAAGACACTGCTTTTGTTCTCGATACTTCAGTACCCAAAGACGCTCAACTAGAACGACGAAAATCGAACTCATATATAAATCTATATACACCAAACTTCATAAGTCCATAACACAATCTAACTTTCGTAATTATGATAGGTTTAGCGACTAAGATACAATGGAAGACTAAAGTTTATTACCTACAGTTACTTTAACAAGACCTGCCCTACCGTTAATCATAATAAACTAAATATGTTTAGGCAGGTCAAATGTATAGTTATCGCAAAAGTCTAGTCTCTAGACAATGGAAGTCGTTGAGAGTATGTGGAAAGTCCTATAAACAGTCTCACAGACTACATTGAACAGTCTATGGGCATGATTATGACTCTTGAGAAGGTATTGACGGAATTATTCTTAGATATATTAGGTCTTTACCTATGAAATTGCCGTTCTGCAGTACTGGCCATTTCAAATCAAAATAAAAATTATTTATGAACCTCGCGGTCGTCCGAAGACTTTGGTCGGCTTGTGCCGCGTTGCTGCCACGACGGTACTCATATTCCATAATTACTCGAATTTTTTAAGGTATCCATGATGACAAAAAAGATTGAAATGCGATGAAAATGTAACACTAATCAATAGACAAATGACTACTTTTGGAAAAAAAAAAACATGTTTTTAAAATAAAATTAATTTGAAATTAGAATTCTTAGCCAAACAAAAATTATTTTGATTTGAAATGGCCAGTACTGCAGAACGGCAATTTCATAGGTAAAGACCTATTATTAGCTACTAATACGCTGCTAATGGATACGAGGCTTTTGGCTAATTTGTAAAGTGGTATTGTTTTGTTTTTTTTTTGTAATTCTTTCTACTAGCTGACTCGACAAGCTTCAAAAATTCATACAAAAATCCCACAGAAGAAAGGACGTTCAGTTTTCTCTAATTCGAGGGCAGGGGGATGGGAAGATTTTCAAATTTAAAAAACAAACCGAAAGGGATATCGCGACCCCGGCACACAGGCAACGGAAGGAACACGGGTGGGTTTTTGTCAGTAAAAGTCTGACACGCCCGCCCGCTCCGCCCGGAGCGGGAGAAGTTATTTGATAATTTCCCACCCTCAAAAAAAAATAAAAGGCGGATGGGAAGCTTTTCAAATTTAAAAAAAAACCTAATTCAGACTATTACGAACATTTAAAACAAAAATTAGCCTACTCGGTCCTGCCGTTCGTTCGTGTGTGTTACACAATTATGCCACTGTTTCTTGAAGTAGTATATTTGCTTATTAAAACTGCTCTATACCAAACAGCTGAACCAAAAGACTTAGGGCATTGTCTGTTTTTAGGGATCAAGTGAAATAACTGACCATATACTGAAACAGCATTGCTTGCAATACTTAGAGCCTTCGACAAAACCAACTTCTGATGCTGGAGAAGTTGGTTTTGTCGAAGGCTCCTTCGATGTCTATAAAAGTGCCCAGGCAGGTGCCCTTTTGATGAATCGCGTCCTCAGCCAGATAGAGGACGCGATTCATCAAAAGGGCACCTGCCTGGGCACTTTTATAGACATCGAAGGAGCCTTCGACAAAACCAACTTCTCCAGCATCAGTAGCGCCCTCTCCAGACATGGAGTAGAACAGGTACTAACGGACTGGATTACAAACATGTTAAGCAAACGAGTGGTTCGCCTTGAGGATGAGCAGCAGTTGGCCATGATAGCCAGAGGCTGCCCTCAGGGAGGAGTTCTGTCCCCCCTTCTATGGAATCTGGTAATTAATGACCTCATCACCAAACTCAACGCCAACCGCTATTACACGATAGGGTATGCAGATGACCTCGCAATCCTTGTATCGGGGAAGGTGACGGGAACGATCTGTAACCTCACTCAGCAAGCACTACGTATCGTAGAAAGTTGGTGCAGGAAATTTGAACTATCAGTGAACCCCACTAAAACTGAACTAGTCATGTTTACCCAAAAACGAGCATTAGGCCCATTCTGTCTACCGAAACTGTTCGATACAGAGCTTCAGTTGGCCAGCGAGGTCAAGTACCTTGGGGTCACTCTAGACAGTAAGCTAAACTGGAGTAGCCATGTAGACAACAAGCTAAACAGGGCCTGCATCACCTTCTGGCAATGCAGGAAAATGATAGGTAAGAAGTGGGGCCTATCCCCCAAAATCATACTGTGGCTGTACACAGCTGTGATCCGCCCCATGATCGCCTACGGGGCCGTGGTCTGGTGGCCCCGCACACAGCTGGTTACAACCTCCAACAAACTACAACGCCTGCAGAGACTAGCCTGCGTTGCGACCACTGGCTGCATGAGGACTACTCCGACTGCGGCAATCGAAGCCATGCTGGGTCTAACCCCGCTCCATCTGTTTATACAGCAGGAGGCGACGATGGCGGCGGTGCGTCTTAAGGCAATTAATCTCTGGGGTAAGAGAAACACACAACACACCGCGCTGCTCGAGGGACTCAATTCTGAGTTCCCTATTACGAAAGCCATAAATGATCGGGTGCCCAAACAATTTATCTTCGATAAAAAATACAGGATTCAACTTCATGAGGATCACCGATGCGAGGGCTTACGCCCCACAGAGCTACGAATCTTCACCGATGGATCCAAAACAGGTAGTGGCACAGGTGCTGGAATCTTCTCGGAGGACTTCAACATACAGATAGCCACACCATTGGGGGTCCATAACACAGTGTTCCAGGCCGAATGTATGGGTATATCTCTTGCCGCTTTAGCCATCATGGCCAGGGAAGTTAAGGACCACTCGATACGTATACTCTCAGACAGCATGGCTGTTCTGCTAGCGCTAAACAGCCACACTGTTGACTCTGGGCTGATATACGAGTGCCACCAGCGCCTTAACCAGGTGGGTAGCCTCAATAATATTACCATTCAATGGATCAAAGGACACAGCGGTTCGCGGGGCAACGACGCAGCCGACGAACTTGCCAGAAGGGGGTCGAGCATGGCACCAGTGGGGCCAGAACCCATTGCGCCACTCCCCTTCGGGTACCTACGCACTCTGGTAAGGAAACGAACCAGGGACCAACATCACAAACTTTGGTTGGACCACGGTGAGTGCAGGCAGGCCAAGGAGGCACTCCCTACAATTGATGGCCGCTTCACGAAACAGGTTCTCCGACTAACTAAACAACAGCTGCGTACAGTCACTGCAGCTGTAACTGGCCATGGGTCATTTAATAAACACCTCTTTGTCATAGGAGTCACAAACAGTCCGCTTTGCAGAGCCTGCATGGAGGACGACGAGACAGCAGCTCATGTGCTGTTATACTGCCCGGTGGTCGCCACATACAGGGCAAAGTACTTCGGTAACCCAGGTACCCTACGTGAGATTGTCAGTGACACCAAGGCGCTGCTGGCCTTCTTTGAGGAGCTGGGGTGGATCGAATAACCGATTTTCCCACCCGTACGCAAAATACGCGCTTAGTCGTGGAGTTGCGGATATCAGCCCGTATTACCTACTTAGTGGTATGACTGCAGAATTCTTGAAGCAGTTCATTATGAACGAACGAACTTTTTTTTCCCGATTGTCAACAGTGTTAACAACAAGAGTATGATCGGGAATAACCGTAAAATATTCCCGATCGTCCAGACTGTGAACGAAGCAAACTTTTTTTCCCGATCGTCAACAGTGTTGACGAAAATGCGTTACTGATCGGAAATATTTGTTTATTTATCTATTTCAGCCGCCTAGTAGATGGACTGTTCTATTTTGTAATATCTGAGACACACACCTATGCATACAAAACAATCCATCCAAACCTATCCTTGGAGTTTCTTGCCCGTTCTTCTCCATAAAGATCTACGTTTTGGAACTGGACAACTAGCTTCAACTTTCTGACTAACTGACCGACTATTTGACAATTCAAAAGTGCCTGTAAATGGTTTAATTGAAATAAATGCTTTGAGTTTGAGTTTTATCTATTTCTGCCGCATAGAACAGTCCATCTGTGGACTGTTCTATTTTATAATATCTGAGACACACACCTATGCATACAAAACAAAAAACCAATAACTTAACCATATAAAAGTACCAACTAAACTAAGTAAGGTGATAAAGTTCGTAAGAGTCGCGGACAGTCTCGATCAGCGATGGCCCGCCGGGACAAGACTCGATATATACGAGTAATACGTACAGTATATAGAGAGTTCCCGAGGAGTCTCGCATATCGAAACAAACGTAGGCAACTTGATTGTTGAGTTAGGCACACTTTGTGAAGTCTGGGTGGACATACGGGAGGTGTGTTTGGGCAGCAAGAAGTGAGCCATATACTCTAACTCGCAATTATAATGCTAATACAAATCTGGCATGAGTTATAGTATATGGAGTTTTTATAAGTGAACGTGTGGCATACCTTGGTCATTACTGGGCAATTTCTTTTCGTTTACTTATGTTCTAAGTTAATCTAAATCTTACGGACCGTGCCGCAACGCAAAAAACACAAATATCCTCCTAGATTTTTGCAACGCCTCGCAATGCGTCGCGGCCCGCCCAAATGTAGAAACAGTTCAAATTAGAAATTTGAATTCGAGATTTCCGTCTCAAACAATTCGGTTGCGTTGCAACCCGCCGCGGGTCCTAATGTGCTTTGGCGCATTTTGACAATGCGGCGCGCTGCGGCCTGCCCCGGCTGTAATGTGCGCTTGGTCAATGGTAGCTACACGCAGTGTGCATGAATAGATACCAATGCTTGTTTTGTAGAAAAGAGAGAGAAAAGACCTTCATCAGCAGCTGGTTTTGAACCTGTAACGACGGACATAAGGACTTATTTACTTGAAAATACACTTTTACTTAGACTTAGCATCCTTTCTTCTATAATATATATATCCTTTCTTCATCTATATTCGGTTATAGAAGAAATGATGCTAAGTCTAATAAGGATATTAAGTATTTATAAACAGCACATTAAGTATACCATCCTAAAAGTGGATTTAGGTATTTAAACATAAATTAATAACGTTTGAGAGTAAAGCTTCTTGTACATGACGCCGGAGCCGCACCGGCACCGGACCGCAAGTTTGTGTATACGAATAAATATCGAACTGCGTGTACTCAAATTAAATCAAATAATTGATTTGCATAATACCTACATGTTAATGAGGTGTGCAAATTAATATATTAGGTACTAATCGCAACATTAAGTATACAGAATAAATTGTACATAAATTAAAAATAGAAATGCCGAAATAAAAAATACACAAGTCAAATCATAATTTTAATCATCATTATAAATAATTGTGGTGCCATTTCAGATAAAATCAGTCACCTTTCATGGCATTGACATTTTCACAGGCATTGGTTTAGTAAAGCATTGCCAACGAAACTTACGGTCCGGCACCGGTGCGGCTCCGGCGTCGTGTACAGGAAGCCTAACTAATTAGAATTAAAAAAAAAGTGTCGCTCAAAATGTTCCTACTAAATCCACCACACATTTTCGCTGACCATCCTCTGTACCCGTGTGTCCACGGAGGGGAAGTCAGCGCGCGCCACTTGGGAAATGCCCTGTTAACTTGCTACAACATAATTGAAAATACGATTTCAAATTTATGTTCTGCCCAAGTAGGACTAATGAAGTTGTCTCAACTGCCAACTTGCTAGCGATACTTGGGGCATGTGTGTGTTGTGACTTATGAGTACTGAGGAAACTTTGGGGAGGTTCTGGAGTAGATATATTATGTAGTATATATAGGTTCGAGACTTGGAGGGTGATAAAAGTCTTGTAAAAATAACTAAGTAGCGTAAACTTAGCATAATTTATACCGTTTATAGTGAGACGCGGAAATTACGTTGAGTTCGAAATTCAAATTCAAAAGTCATTTATTCAAACTAGGCTGAGAATCAGAACTTTTCGAACGTCAAAATTACATAAGACAGTCCCCTAAAACGAAGAAGTGGCGCAAACTCCCCAGCAGCACAGCTGTCTGTTTAGTTCGATTAACAATATTTAATTGGAGTTAAACTTAACGGAGAATGAGCTGGCTCATTTTAAGCATCGTAAACTACGGTAAAGCGTATAAGGTCGCTTGTCCACCGCACCGATAACGGGACGTCAACGAGAACGAGATGAAGATGCTGAAGTAGCGACAGTACATTTACTATGGCCGCGTAATCTCGTTTCTCGTTGACGTCCCTTTCACGGTGCGGTGGGAAAAAAGAGTCGAGATTTTGTCCCAATTTTAGTATCACCAAAAAAAAAATACATGCGAATATTTCAAGAAGAAATCCACTCCCACGCTTAGGTATATTCCATTCTCACGCTTAGGTATATTCAGAAATTTTCAATTACAAAATAATACAACATTAAAAAAAAAAAACTCGTTCTAGAGTTTGAGTTCCATTTATTGTAATGAAGACATCAGTCTGACTTCGTTAATGGACCTAAACAGAATTGAAAAAAAAAAAAAAAACCCGACTGCATCGAATCTGAGATTGAAGTAGAATAACTGTCACGAACTGTAACTATTAAAATACATCCAGCCGTTAGGATGTTTCGAAGGTATAATCCCACATAAAAAGATACAAAGACACATAGATACACGTGAAAAACATAACCTTTTTTTTTTTTTTAAGGCTGGGAAATTATCAAATTACTTCTCCCGCTCTGCGCGGAGCGGGAGCGTGTCAGACTTTTACTGACTAAAACCCACCCGTGGTCCTTCCGTTGCCTCTGTGCCGAGGTCGCGATATCCCTTTCGGACAAACTCGCAACCCCGGCAGGCATTGGCCCTTCCAGACCCCGTCAGTTGGTGCTGACATCTCTTTGAGGCGCGCGTGGAACACAACGCGCCGTCGACCCGGGCCTGCCGACGTATTCTGTAAATAAAAAACTCACCGTGAAGACTTAGGTGAAGTGAGCTGTAATAGTGTGAATCTCTATCTAGCATTAGGTGGAATGACAGCTCACTCCACGCTCACTTCACCTAAGTTTTCACTGTGAGATGGTTACAGAATAGCACTGCTGGTCCCTATCGGACGGCGAGCTACCCATTGACAAACATAACCCTGTCATTACTGTCCAGTCGGGTAAAAAGGTGCGGCACGAAGTAAAAAAACCGGCCAAGTGCGTGTCGGACCACGCACAATGAAGGGTTCCGTAGTTGGGATGAATTTATCCCAAAAACAAACTTAACATTATAGTTGAACAACATAATTTCCCATACATCGATATACGCCGCGGTCAATTCTCCAAAGGAAAATGCAAGTTTGCAATCGCAAAAAAAATTGGATAAAATTATAAATTAACGAATTTCAGACTTTTTCCTTTACTTGTGTTGTAAGCTTTACCTTGCTGCTTGCCAAACTTCATGATTCTAGGTCAACAAGAAGTACCATATAGGTTTTGATTCATATGCGAGTATCAAAATATATCACAAATGGCAATTTACTTAGGAGCTTGATTTTTTTTACGTACATATTTGATATAAATTTCAACTTGAAAACACCATGCGTTCCTGAGAAAAAACGTCTTGACAGACTGACGGACGAACAGACGGACGAACAACGAAGTGATCCTTTAAGGGTTCCGTTTTTTTCCTTTTGAGGTACGGAACTCTAAAAACTATTTTATTTCTCAACAATAACTATTAATTATAAATAGCCAATTTATAGAAGTGAGGTAGGTTGCCGGTACATATCAGCTAGTACCGTCAAAATGTCGGGTTAACGCGCACCCCGCTAACTTACACAACTTGTACTGACGTTAACTTAACTGTAACGTGAGTTAGATTGAGAATTATAACAACTATCGTAAATCCTAGTTAAACTGTTCCTGCTTGTTAAGATCATGTTCTAACTGGAGTTAAAGTATGGTTTAAGTTATGCTTAGTTCTGCTAAGTAGAACGTTAATATGATTGGTTTAAGTCTGTGTTCTAGAATGATGCTGCAATATTTTTTTATTTAAAACTATACAGGGTGGCAGGGACATCGGCGCGAAAACTGACACCATGGATTCAGTACATGATTCTGAACCCCCCTCCGTTGAAATATATCATCGATTACTTTAAAAAAATCATCTGTTTCATAGAAAAGTGCAATCAATACCTACGCGGTCAAAATCTATGGAACAGACTGATTTTTTTTTTAATAACCGTTGTAAATTTCAGCGAAGGGGATTCAGAATCATGTACTGAATCCATGGTAAAAGTTATCGCGACGATTTCCCTGCCATCCTGTATATTACACTAGCTTCTGTCCGCGACTTCATCTGAGCCTTCCTCAAGAATTGGACTATCCAATGCGAAAACAATTTTTCGAATCCGACTGGTAGTTCCGGAGATTACCCCCTACATACAATCTAACAAACATACAAAGAAATTTTACCTGTTTATAATATTAGTATAGATAACCAGGTACTTAACAAAATAGAAAATGTTCTACAAATCTACAGTCTATTTAAAAAAAAATCTTCTCCAAGGTTGGGAGGATCGTAGCAGGTGGCATTCTATCGTTGTCTTTGTTTCTGTCTTCCTCCATGAGAAGAAATCCAACCAAATCAAATTGTATTAACAATCTCAAGATGGTGGTATGGACAGACTCAAAGCAGTAGGCAGAGGTGTTGTGACGCATCCTGAGAGGTGTCTGCCCAGCACGCGTAGCATGACAACCATAGAAACGGGTTTTCTACAGATTTTGTCGACGGAAGAATAGACAAAATGACAGATCGTGATTGTTTATCTTTCATCTTGTCTATTCTTCCGTCGACAAAACCTGCTTCTATTATGGTCATGGTAAGCTTGCTGGAATAGACTACAATTTTGATATACCAAAGGAATCACAAAGAAATGAGAACACGCTCCACATAAAAGTTACGAGGAACAGATATCACACCATTATTTTAGCCTCAAGTTGTACAACTTACTTAAGTTAAAAGCTATTATTAAATAAACCAACACCAACTTCGTGCAAACAAACAATTCAAAACAAACTTTGTAAACAAAAACAATCGCGGAACATTTAAAACAAATATTTATACAGGGGGTTTAAGTTATCGAAGATGGCTCCAGGAGCAGTTGATTACCGCGCTTCCTCACTGCTTGTAGACAACATAATAATATTATTATTTTATGAATTAGTCTTGACATTAATTTAGAAACATCCATAAAAAATTAAAAATAAAAGCTTATACTTTCTGTGAAACATGACGCAAAGAAAAAATCCAAACCAAAAACAAGACGCTTAAACTGAATAAGTCATATACCTAAGTTTGGCTATGTATACCTACAAAGTTTTGAACCCCTGCATACAAGTGTGGTAAAAAATTTAAACCGGGTCACCACAACAGACTATTGAAAAATACGAAAATTTACATTACTGAAAAGTCATACTTGATTTCAACCACCCAAGTTTAAAATAACTTAAATAAACTATCTCCCCCTTTAAGCATCGACATCGTTTAAACCATCCTGTATACAGTAGTACAAATCTGTAGTTTCTTAAAGCGTGCTCCAAACTTGGTGAGATTCACTTAAGATTAAGTTGGAGACATTCGCGTCGGGTTTAATAACTTATGAAGACCTGAAGGGGTGTTCAGTTTTATAATTTATTGTTTTAGACATTATTTGGGGGTGACAGTGTGATGTTGGGGGCTACCGGTCGTTCTTCTTAAGAATGGGGATGGAAAACACCCATTTTTATCTACGTCAAATGTTAAGTATCGAATCATTAAATTATTGAAATAAGGAAAATATGAAGTTGTTCCTTGTGTCTCTCCAATTACCATTTTTACAGTAAAAATGTTTAAAGCAGAGATGATTCTTTAGATTATTATCACGAATTTCTTATTGATTCTATCGTAATTTATTATTTTTTGTGAATTTTTAATAGTTAAAAAGAAGACTACTGATAATAGAAACTTTTTAAGCAATACACAACAAAAACTCTACCTCTATTCTTACATCTGACACTTATCTACTGTCACTGTCAATTAAACAAAAATCATTGTCTATTCTCTCTAACGCAATCGTAGACCGAACGCAATGCTAAAATCAGCGAAACAGAGTAATACAAAAATCAGGCAAAAATGCTTATAAGACCAATGGGTTCCCCGGGACTAGTCGTAAGTCCACAGCGGATGGGCACATGTGTTTCTGCGTGTGCGCACCGCGCCTTTGCTGCTTTCCCTCCATTCTGATCCCTTGCTTGTCCTGTCTTCCCTTATGTGTAAAAGGTACTGTTTATTACCGACTATTTTTTTTATCTAAGGTTACGCTGATCTGAAGGTACGACGAGATAGCCGTATTCTTCTTTACCGCGATTTTTGGCTGCCTTTCGACCAAAGATTGTTCCGTTGAATTTCATAGCTGTTTTTTTGTTCCACTGTAGTGAGAACATTGCTGAGAGCATAATAAACATCTTTCTACACGATCAGCCTGTCTCATACACGCGCGGAAAGTACAACGCTTTGCGAGTCAGTATATGTTATGCGTTCAGGGTCCTGATGAGGCTGCCCCGACTCTGTTACGCATCAGGGATGTTCGCCGAGTCGACAGTAGACTGTTTCTACGCAACTATGTGAGTGAAATCGATGGACATTCCTGGTGCGCAGTGTTCTAGCCAGTGGCACTCAAAGGGCGTTCGTGCCGATTTTCTGAACGATGGATAAATAAAATAAATAGTGTTTTATTTTTATAAATAATAAATATTGTTTAGTCGCGATGAATAAATAAAATAAATAGTGTTTTATTGCTGGCAAAATACCTGTATACATAAATAGTAAAAACATTTAAAAAATTAACATGGAGGTATTTACAGGTACCCACAGTCTTCAAAAACATGACATATTCTTCCGTCATTTTTTATTCTCGTTTAGGTGAACAGAAATCCAATGCACAAATATGGGACTTGCTAGGTTTCACGAGACAATCCTCAAAATGCTGTTACTGAAGCGTCTCAAACTATGCCAAAAATACGCGACCCTCGACCTCATGATGGCGTAAAAGTCCGGGACCCTCGCTCATCTTGGCAGTTTCATAAGGGTTTGGTAAGCATCATTGTACTGAACCCTTAATGAACGGTACATCATTTTGTGAAGTTGCACCAACGTTGGCAGGTGAACATTGACAAGCAATAAGCTCTGAACAGAGTGTTCTTGAGCGCGCCTTCTCTTTATGAGAAGAGGCATTTGCCCTGCACTGAGACAGTAACAGGCTGGCAACATTCATCCTCCGCATCCAGCAGAATCCAGCAGCCTTCACAATGTCATCCGCTGGCAATTAAATGTTATTAATAATTTCCAGGTATGAAGTGTTGCCAGTGCTTAATAGTGCACCTTGACGATGATGTTGAGAAGTTCAACACTAGTGACAATTCCGCTAGAGTGGCTCGATCTTCGGCAATTTGATAATAAATATTATGATATTATTGGCCTGTTTTTATTTGTATTACCTAAATATAATACACGACTGTATTTCTTGAAGGGTAGATGTAAAGTCACCAGATTGTACAACATGGTGTGATACTCCCTGACCGCGCCACTGTGGAAAATTAAAAAATCATGTTTCTAGATTAATTGTACCATTTATGTATTATTCGGTACATGTAACGCAAATAATTGTACCTAAATGAATAATGAAATATAATGAAGTTTTGGTGGCGCCGCCAGGGAACATACTCCCTGGTCGCGCCACCAACACAAGACTATAATTGCTAAAGTAATTTTCGAATCTCTTTATAGCGTAAGGAAAAGAACAATTCCAGTACAATTATTTAGTGTATACCATGTCCGGGTGCGCCTAGTAGTTTACAAAAACCATGGTAGTGCGGCCAGGAAGTATACTCCCCAGCTGCGCCACCAAAACTTCATTATATTTCATTATTCATTGAGGTACAATTATTTTCATTACACGTACCGTATGGTTTTGTCATATTTAAGGGTATTGTTACTATGGATCAAACTCGGCAATATAAAAAGAAAATTGCTGTTCCCTACATTTTGAACGCGTAACGTATTGCACTTTGTAGGGAATAGCTAGTTTATTTTCTTATATTTCAGGCTTGTTCCTCGTGTAGTTACTTCATTTTCATATCCCTCGGTTTACAACACGCTGTAATCAAAGAAATTTAGACTCGGGGCTGCTTGATATGAATTTCCTGATGAAAAAGCTTGGGGACAGAAAAAACCTTTTTACAAACCTTCGTTTTACCAACCCAACGATCCTAATACGGTCGATGAATCATGGCCGGTCTGAACATAGGCTCTCCGAACTATCACGCATGTTCTCTCACTCACACTCGTCTCATGTCACGATTTGGTTCCAAAAAAATATTATTGCGCAGCTTTCTGCGCGAAGTTCGGACCGGCCGGGCCATGATTCAACGCCCGTATTGTTTGCAGTTTAAATAATTTTTCAATCTTTGCTTTACTTGTCTATTACTTTTCAAGCTGTCATAACTTTCGACACCGGTGTCACTACATAATATTTAAAATTCACGTGTAATTCTTCATTATTTCTGTTTTTAACCGTGTGTTTCTAGAATATTTGAATGCTCATCCTTTGTCCAAGTTAAAGGTACTTAATCAATTTCAAGTCAGACAGGAACGAAGATTTTGGAGCTAAACTAAGGACAGAACACAACACGTGCTTCAATTTTACTTAAATAAGTAAATTAATATTCTTTGAAAACGGAAATAAGCTTAAATTATGCCTGATATAAAAAACACAAGCTTAATTTTATAAACCACAAACCAAGCTCAACTTAAAAGAAGAAAAAAAAAGAATAAGTGCGGAATAAAACTGATTGCTGAATGTGTATTTTTATGCATTTATTAATGATTGTAAGTCCTTGTATTACGTGGCTTGTCTGTTGCTATACCTGCCTAACTTGGGCTACCCTTGAAGACGAAGAAGAGTATGCCGGTGGTCTTCCTAAACTTGATACGGACAAGCAATCACCGAAATTGGTAAAAAAACTAAGCACAGAAAGTAACTAAGCTCGATCATTCAAAATAGTCTCGTGAATGGTTAAAAAACATGCTTAGTGTTTAAACATTAAATGTGTTGTATTTTCCCATTGTGCCCGTTTTTGGTGCTTATTTTAGTGGGATTGTACCCTATATTATGTCCATGTTTAATTTCTTGGTGTGCTAAAAACGAAGAGAAAGAAACTGTGCAAATAATTGACAATAAAATATGCGTTTGCAAAGTGTAATGCAGATTTAGTTCACGTGGTATAAGAACGTTTTATTAAGTGTAACATGCTTACTAGTAAAGTTTTTAAAAAGCATAATTATCACTTTTATTTGATTTTTTGCTTTGTACTGTACTAATTTTCTGTTATTAATTTTTAGTTGCACTCAGACAAAAATGTACAGGGTGTTTGGTAGAAGGCCCGACACAATTTTTTTAGGGATAGAGAGCATACGCAATAAGCTTTCACCCATAGAAACTATGAAATACTTTTTAAATGGCACGATCATATTTTTTTTGATTGTGGTTTAATAGAATGTAACAACATTTGGTGTTATATTTTTAACCAACGAAAAAAAAAGTAGGATCAGTTTCTCATTGCGATGCACATTTAATATACCTACTACTACTTACATTTACATTTATATTTACTACTTATATTTTACCTACAACTGGTTCTAGAAACCAGTCATATTTAATTTTTTTTTAAATAAAAAAAAAAAAATTGTTTCGTATACAATTTTGTGGTAGCAAATGATATTCCCTATCCCTAAAAAAATTGTGTCAGTCTTTCTACCAATCACCCTGTATAATCTAGCCATTGCCCGCCACTACGTCTTCGTGTGTTTTACATTTGAAATGTTTTGTAAATGAAAAGTAGTCCTTCTCCAGGCTACCTGTGTGGTTCACTACGATTGGATCAGTGGTTTAAGTTAAGTTAGGTACCTACTGACAAATTTTATTAGTGAGCGCTTCGTTCTCCGTCTCACTTAAGAACATACCTTAAGTTAGACAGAGAGCGAAGCGCCAGTAACTACGGCGGAACGAACGGATTTCGGTTAGGGACTAGGCCCCCTGGTTCTTTTGACAGATGGATAAATTTTGTATGTAGTTGAAAAACAAAAGAAATATAAAGGCTATTTTTAGGTAAATAAAAAATAGGGTCATCGCTTTAGATTTTGAAATAATATTTGTTTTGTTTTTTATTTACGTAATGTAAACAAACAAATAAAATAAATAATTATTCAAAAAAATCAAAGTAATTTAAGTATGGGTTCAGAGATATATCACTATTATAATATACTAGGTACTATATAATACTACTATAAAATATCTAATGGACTTCACTAAAATGATCCCCGCGCTTATGACGTCACGATTTTGTCTTCTATTTGTGACCATGGCGTACAAGGAACTGATAATCGGTACTGCGCTAGGGATGCGCGAGATGAGATTAGCGAATATCGAAATTAGAACTGACTAGATTTTGTTTTTGACTCTATAGCTGCTATAGGGTGGTTTTATAAGACTGAATCTTTTAATTGGTTTATCCAGATACCAATTGATGCAAAAATAATACAATCACATTATTTAAAATTAAAGTTTGACATTAATTTTAGTAAGGATTTACGATATTATCAATCATACGTCACGTCACTAGCGGGCACGTCACTAGCGGTCACGTATAGAAGACTTTGGCGTGTGAGAACACTCCTTTTTAAACGTTTAATTTCTCCTTTTTTGTCATCAAATTTCTCAATAACCATGGTATAATTTAATTCGTTTCCCGCAATTAAATATGGACAAGAGCTTAAATATTTAAGGTGTACAAATAAAAACACACAAAAGTAATGATTCAATTTTTTATTTCGTGATAAAGTGCACCGCATTTTTTGTCACATATTTGTGTCGTTGGCGTACAGGGCACGCGCTTGCTTGTCACGTATATGTGACAATGGCGTTCAAAAGGTTAACAACAGTGAAACGTGTGACTGCCAAGTCATAGGTCTCGAGTTCGAACCCAAGGCACGCACCTCTGACTTCTCGGATTCATGTGCGTTTTGTATAATTATCACTTGCTTCGAACTGTGAAGGAAAACATCGTGAGGACACCGACATTCCTGAGAGATATTTCTCGACGGTATGTGAAGCCAAGTCAGAGGCCCATGGGCGGCTTTAAAACTCTGACACCAGGTTAATCATAACCACACGAAAAAAAGAGAGACTAGATTCGTACTTCTTTCACGGTAAATAGAAGACTCTAAGTCAGCCACTTCTGCCATTTTGTGTGCGTTTTTGCTTCCCATTGCCCATTCTTTCAATAACCACTGAATATACTTAGGACACTACTTTTTGACAAAACCTCTAAGCCTCTTTTCTTAGTGACACCTTCTTTACAGCTATGCTTAAAAAAACACAAAAAAACTAAACAATTCAAAGACTTCTATCACTTTATTCTGAAAACCAGTGTCATTACAAAATTGTCAGCGGTAATAAAAAATTTAATTAATTAATGCATGTGCACGTTTCTCCAGTTTCCGTTTGTTGCTGGCTTCCTGTCTTCTGTCTGTGTCCCTGGATCCTCTGCGTACCTTTCTGCTGTCCAAGCTGTCTTTTTCTCCTTCCAGGCTGGTATTTACTCCTGCTCTTCAGTGACAATGCTGATGATGCCGATGTAACGACAGACGAACCGAAATACAGACAGAATCAGAAGAAATAATCGAGCTTATTTTTATCTTGAAAATTTACAAGTAATTGTTATGCAAAATTTTAAAAGAGAATCGAACTAAGCACACTTTTTAAGAATACAAAGTAAGCTTCGTCCTGAAACAGAATGAGAGAAAAAAATTAATGTGTTTTTTAATTCTACCACTTTGTGTAAGTCCATTCGTCTCGTGTATCCCATGTTTTGATTGTTGCATGAACCGTGCAATAGGTGAGAATAAACAAACGGAATTAACATAAAAAACTAAGCTCAAAAAGGTCACAAGGTGAATAAAGACATCGTGAGAGAATGCTTTCTTGCTTTGATCATACATAATGTTCTCAAACGAACATGCTTCAATATTTGCCCGTTCTTGGTTCGTTCCGTAGGCAGTTCGATAGTCTGTTTGAAGCCCATGTATGATGCTGTGCAGTGCGAGAAAAATAGAGGATGTGCAAATGTTCCAGTAATACGGTTAAATTGTCTTTAGTAAGAGTAAAATGTAATTTGTAACAACTGATTAAACGCAGTGTTTATATTAAATGAAGTTCAAACAACCTTAGTATTATTTATTTATATTGATGGACACGTATTTAGATAATTTAAAAACTTAGACATAAAATAATAATAATAATATATGCAAATTAAAAAAAATACTGGTATCCAGCTGCATCCGGATAGACTGGAAGCTGACCCCAACATAGTTGGGAAAAGGCTAGGCAGATGTGCTGTACTTTTCAACTAAACTATTTTTGATTTTGAGGTAAAGGAAAACATCCCAACACAAAACAACGCATATTTTCCCCCAAAATGTTTATTTTTGTGTTTTGTTCTTTCTTTGCGTCATGTGTACCGCAAATAAACGTATTTTCTTTCTTCTCTTTCTTTCTTTCATCTCGAGCGTGGGATTCCCACTTTGAAGGTACAGTGGAGGTTTTCTTTACAAATCTTAGTAGCAGTCCATTGTTTAGATTTAGGTATGCCCGTTTATAAGTAATAGGCTAGTCCCTATAACATGGGCCTATGGCTCATGACAGTCGAATCGAAGAATTTGATTTCCAAAATTCGTGTTACGCAATTGGATACATTTTCCATATAATCACTAAAAGTATCAATATTTGAGTTGGGACTCGAACTCATAACCACAGGCTTGTGGAGCAGTCTTCAACTCGCTTTGTTGACATTCTTTTACTATTTATCTTTGTTGGCAATTAACAAAAATAGCCGTCTCTATTACATATGTCATGATTGACTGCTTAGCTCCGTAAAGGTGATGATATTTTTTTTTACAGAATCTATCCGGTTGTATTTGTATTTGCGTGATGCTTGCACAAACCTATGTTCAGACCAACAGACAAAATATCTAAAAACTATATTTTCGGCATTCGTTCCCAGACGTCGTAGCAATTAATCTTTTTTAGGGTTCCGTACCCGCAGGGTGCCAAACGGAACCCTATTACTAAGCCTCCGCTGTACGTCCATCCACTTGTCTGTCTGTCAGCGGGCTGTATCTCATGAACCGTAATAGGTAGACAGTTGAAAATTTCACAGATTGTGTATTTCTATTGTCGCTATAACAAAAAAAAACATACAGAAAACGTGTTTTTTTTTTCGGCGTTTTTTGCTAAATATACGGCGGTATGTACCTAGCAGGTAGGTAGGTAGATGTGTGTTATAAATGACGAAATCCTGTAAAAATTATGAAGACAACATGTGTTCGTAGTAAACACCAGGTTAGCCTGGTATCCAAGGATGGCATAGCTTCCTTGGACTACCTGCAGCCCGGTGTCGAGGTCCACCGGTACACCTCTTGACTGTGGGTGAACTCCTGTAGCCACCTTCGTATCTGGTTGAAGGGGATGGATACGATAGGCTCGGGTCCACAGACTGCCGTGCTGGATCCTCGTCTAGCAAGTTCGTCAGCTGCGTCGTTACCTAGCGATCCGCTGTGTCCTTTTATCCATTGAACGATATATTGTTTTAATATTGTTATTAAACAGTTTTAGATTTCGTTCCGTTTATTAGTATCGTTAAAACGAAAAAAAAACGAAAGTGTCAACGTTCGTTAAAACGAAACAAATTATCGTTACCGGAACTACGTGTAAAGTTATTTTGAGCATGTCCCTGAACGATGATGAGAAATTCCGTGTGTTTACAGCAAGGAATATATCTACTTTCTTACGAGAGGTTTACAGACCGACTGTAGACTGTAAACCTCTCGTAAGAAAGTAGATATATTCCTTGCTGTAAACACACGGAATTTCTCATCAACAGTCACCTAACTATAGATATAAATTTTTATTATAACCATAAATGACAGATTGGAAGACTACTAACTTTCATACATAATAAACATGTTATTTTAAGATCATAGACTCCTTATAACCTATAAGAAGTATGCTCTTAAAATAACATGGTACATCTCCCAATATTGTGCATACAAACTTACGTTTTCAGTTGCAATGTATTGGAAAACATGTTTTTCAACTACAATGTTAAGTTTGTCCTTGGAATAAATTCATCCCAACTACGGAACCCTTCATTGTGCTTGGTCCGACACGCTATCGACCGGTTTTTTTTTACATTTTGTTACATATATGATAGTCTCAGTAGTTCGTGTAATCTATAAGTATACAAAAGAACTTCTTTCTGTATTCTTTTCAAAATTTTCATTTCATATTTTTTCTTAAATATCTTTAAAAATATTTATTTATGAGATTCTCACAACAAGCCCCTTCATTTGATATGTCACGCAGTACAGTGTGCAAAATCATATTCTTTCTATGATTGTTCAATAAATATTTATCTATATTTATCGCTGTCAACAGGAAAAGTGCCCAAAAGGCTGGCAGCATTGCCATGTTGTATAGTAATGCTGATTCTTTGGCCAAAAAATATGCCAACCTACTGGTCACATGAAGAGTCGACCAACCGCTTGGCGATGTCATGAAAAACTAAGTGGGCACTCGGACCCCATGGCCCTAGTGTTTCAACCCCAAACGGCTCGAACATATAAGTCCCAATAAGATTGGAGTATTTGCGCCGTTTGAGGTTTTCCGCACCTGCAGCAGTCGCCCAGCACAGCCCGCCGTGGTAGGTAGATGGGATGTCAGGCTGTCGACACACGTTGCATTCCACACCAAAGGCCTACTTACCTTATAAGGCATTATGGTCATACCGTCTGGTTTCTTCCCATCGTCGCGTGCTAAGCCATTGGGTTTTAAAACAGTTGGCACCCGGTGACGGTTACAAGAGCACGACGGATGATGTCATTGAAAACCGTCAAAAAACGAAAATTCGTTACCCGACCAACATCACCTTAACACTATCTATAAACCAGTAAGTAGTGTTGCCATCGTCTCGGAAACTCTTTATGACTTAAGTTGGGTTTTAAAATTCGCACTTAACTTGTATAATGTGGAAAGTTTTCACTGCAGAGTGCTGGTTCGATCGGGAAGAGCTTTCGGCGAATGACAAGTTTGAAGAATATTCTAGATCAGCTTTTGCACGCGACTTCGCTTAGTCGGAAATTATCCCAAAGGAACGGACTATCAAGATAAAAAATCCTGTCTTCACCCAGGTCATGGTCTACATGTGTGCCAAATTCCATCGAAATCCGACTTTTTATGATTTGATACTGAAGATCACGTCTAAAGTAGTGTTAATGATTTGTACAAAATATATGTTAAATTAAAACAATTTCTTAATAACTTAATATATGTATATTTTTGATTATAATTAAATTACATAGAGAAATTAATTTGTATAGTTACGAGATTGAGAATCACGCAAAATCTATCAAGTGTATTTTTCTGAAACCTTCACCATTTTAAAGATAATTTAACTATTAATCTTTTAGTATACGTATTTTATTAAAATACTTTTTGTTTTATGTATAATAAATTAATAATACGTCTAATTTGGGACAGCGCTCCTGGATGGGCAAGTCCTATTACTGGCTGGATGTGCAACGCGTTACGTGAGCTCAGTACAGAACACACAAGCTAACCACTCAAGGTCACTGGCAGATATGAACATTTATTCTGAAAGTGGGCAACGTCGCATATAGCTGTCAAATATTTCGCTGTTTTGATTAATTTGGCAATATGACTGTATGGAAATATGAGATGTGGCTAACTGGCGAACTAGAATATTAATAATGAATTACAATTATATATAGGTAACAATAATTATTTGATGTTGTAACCGTTTTAGGTGTAAAAAAAGCATTTGGAAAATTTACAAATACTTTTTTTACATCTAAAACTAAATATTCGGTGTTACGATATTAATTATTGCATTTCATAATCAATATTTTAGTTCATTAGTTAGCCACATCTCATATTTCATCCAGTTATGTTGGCAAAATAATAAAAACAGGTAAATATTTGACAGCTATATGCGACGTTGCCAACTTTCGGAATAAGTGCCCTTAAATCGTGAAAAGGTAACAACAGGGGGCGAGCCTATTGCCATCAACCGGGCACAAATCCAGCCTCTGGGCTGCTACTGAGAAATTCCAGAAAAATCCAATAACACTTGCCCCTAGGGGGAATCGAACCTAGGACCGCTCAGCAGTAACGTTTATTACCACAAAACCGACGAGGTAGTCTCAGAGAAAAATTATCATGATACAAAAAACAATTCGTGGGCTTTTTAAATACGGTTTATCGGTTTGGGAGACATGATGTCACAGACGTACACACCAGATGAATGCTTCGGAATTTTTAGTGCCGCTTTATAAGGTAAGGCCTTCTTTCCCTGGATTCGTAACCATAGACAGGATTCGTCATTCGAACCCTTTACCTGATTCCGGCAAGGAAGTATGTACCTACATATTTATTTTGTTTTTTTTTAAGTGAAAACTTTTTTAGGCGCACTTTGCGCTTATTCTGAACAGTAAACAAAACTGAACCGTCACGCTCGAGTCGGTGATGCTGAATCGCGTAAACTCGGCTCCAGTCATAAGTTTCCACTTATATCGTGTGGTCAAAAGCACACATCCACTTTTTAGGGTTCCGTACGTCCGAATAAAAAAGGTAACCCTTGACTCCTGTGTCTGTCTCTCCGTCTGTCACAGCCAATTTACTCCAAAACTATAGATAGTGCCATCCACGAAGACGCGCCCCACTCTTCTTCCCAATTGCTTACAGTACAGCAATCGCGTTTAGGAAGGAGGTGGAGAGGTCTTTTCTTTTCGTGTGGTTAGTGACTAATCTGGTGTCAGAGTTTGGTAGGTTATGGGCCTCTGAGTTGGCTTCTCATGCCGTCGAGAAATATCTCTCAGGCATGCCGGTTTCCTCTCGATGTTTTCTTTCACCGTTTTTGAAGCAAGTGATAATTATTCAATACGCACATGAATCTGAAAAGTCAGAGGTGCGTGCCTTGGTTTCGAACTCGAGACCTATGACGTGGCAGTCTGACGGTCACACCACTAGGCTATCACTGCTAATTCACTAATTTCGTTGAAATACACATATAAATTTCTGTGACCCAATCACGGATGTGTAACGTAAATAAATGAATTTTGATTATGGGGGTCACATTTCGGGTGCAATTGGGAAAATTTTAAACAAAAGGTTTTGCAATTTATACCGCGTGACATATCAAATGAAAGAGCTGGTTGAGAGGATCTGTTTTTTTTTTGTTACCTATTATAAATACAGAAAATAGTTCTACTTATAACTTACAGGAAAACTCATACGAAGTTTTACGGTTTTAAATCACCATGGCAAATCTTAAATTAATATTGTGCGTACTTTCATATTTTACAGTTGGAATGTATGGGAGAACATGTTTTTCAACTACAATGTTAAGTTTGTTCTTGGGATAAATTCATCCCAACTACGGAACCCTTCATTGATGTTTTTAAGAGGTACACCGTTAAACTAAAACAAAGCGTATTGCAAAGTATTAAAATACAGCCCAAATTCCTAACATAAGTCGGTATTCAGCTAAAATTCAATTTGCACTTATCAGACGCCATCGAAGATTGGCAGACGTCCCGCCGATACTCGTTCAAAGTTGAGCCACATTCGAACAAATGCTGATGCACCAAATGGTAATACTTAGAATTCTGCTGAACTTTCCAAAGATATGGACGAAAGATATTATCATATTTAGAAGTCGAGATTTTATTTGGGTGGCAGGCCTGACTAAGAATTTAAGGCTTTGCCAAATAGAACGCGTACTTAACGCGCGTTAGAGGGCTAGCCTGACGCCGCGCTATAGCGCCGAATTGTGTTGCATTATGACGTACGTTAAGGCTAAGCGTATGCTACGCAGGTGACGCAGGACAGCACAGTACAGATTTTTCAGGGTAGGGCAGGCGAGCGCGAGCGCACGCTGCGACGCATTCGCGTCCTAGCTAGTACAAACAGTAGACGTGTGGTAAAAAAACAAGTGACAACCTGCACGCGTCGCGCAGAAATCTGTGCCGGCACTATAACGAGATGCAGGGCAGCACAGACATTTGTCTGCGTGGCACGTGCCTGCGCCGCAGCGTACGCAGCTCTTGGTACGTTCATGCATTACAAAATCTGCTCTGCCCAGGCTGCGTTGACCTTTGTCAACTGCATCTCAGCATACAATTAGCCTTACTGTCAAACAAAGCGCCGGCGCTAGCAACATCGCGACACTAGCGTTGCGTGCTGCGCTGTACTTAGCGCGCTAACGCCCGCTAAGTACGCGTTCTATTTGGCGAAGCCTTTAAGGTTCTCGTATGTACATTATAACAGCCGCAAGGGTCGATCGAAAGTTAAGATACGCTCGCAAAGGTTGGTTCGTAGAAAGTTTGCCTCAGAAAGCACGCTAAACGGTTGGTCCCGGCTGTCATTTGTAGATCTTTGACAGTCGTTACGGGATCTTTGCCAGTTGTTACCCAGTAACACGATACCCCATAATGTTGTGGAGGTCAGATAGACAGTCGATACATGTAAAATACTGTTATTCAGCCGCATCCGATTAGACTGGAAGCCGAACCCAACATATGTAATTGGGAAAAAGCTTGCCTAGCTGTTTCGATTCAATGAAATAACATCACCCGTGTATTGCCGGAACGGTAAAGCAAAGATATAAAGTACACTAAGATTTCACCAGATATGTTCTAAAGTGAAGCTTATGGACCACAGCGTCCTCTACGAAATATATGTGTTATTCTAGGTTATAAACTATCTGTCTCTCTCATCCAAATCCTATTACTAGCATAACATAATGATTGAATACTATCGTGACTTCATGCATGCCTAGTACTTTTTGTTAGGTTACTGCTCAGAAATTTTGCACAACGTCTAATGATTGAAATACTATCTTGAAGTCATGCAAGCCTAGTACTTTTTGTTGCAAGTTTTAAGTTTATTAACTCAAGGAAAAAAACGAAATCCCCCTTTTCGCCCCCTAAAAGGTACACATTTTATAAGGAAGCTGTGTGCAAAATTTCACATTCTTAGTCCCACTAGTTTCGGGTCAGGGTTGATATGTCAATCAGTCAGTATCTCCTTTTTAACCGACTTCCAAAAAGGAGGAGGTTATATTTTCGTCATGTATGTTTTATTTTTTTTATGTATATCCGCCGATTTCTCCGTCAATTGTGGACCGATTTTGAAAATTCTTTTCTTGTATGAAAGGGTATGCTCCCAAGTTGGTCCCATATAAATTTTATTAACTTTGCTTAGGTAACTACCTAAGCAAAGTTAATAAAATTTATATTTTTATTGGACTGGTGGTGGTGTAACTACACCACCACCAGTCCACATATACTAAGTGGGAAAAATACGTATTATTGAAGCTTACTCAAAAAGCTTCAATAATACGTATTTTTCCCACTTCGTATATGTGGACTGGTGGTGGTGTAACTACCTAATAAAGTGATGATATGATGATGACTTCCTGTTACTGTTATTTACATAGCAGGTAGTGGTGTTCGAATTTGTGTGGGGTAGGTACCACAACTAAAAAGTGAAAAATAAAAACTTTTTACTAAAAAAAAACAACCGACTTCGAAAAAAAAACACTACAAAGTGAAAAATTACTTTAATTTCGGAAGTCAGTGGCAAAAAACAAAAAAAAACAAAACCAAAGACACTTCCGAAATTAAAGTAATTTTTCACTTTGTAGTGTTTTTTTATATTATAAATTGGTAGGTAGTAAGTAAACCGCTATAATTATTCTATAATCGAACCTAGAACAGCCATGCTATTCTGTAAACAGCTCACCGTGAAAACTTGGGTGAAGTGAGCTGTCAATAGTGTCAAATCCCTGTGGAATGACAGCTCACTCCACGCTCACTTCACCTAAGTTTTCACGGTGAGATGGTTACAGAATAGCACTGCAGTTCAACAAACTGCACGGACTGCACTCTCGTTAGAGGCGATCGTTATCGTTGACGTGCCGATAACGCACACGTTGCGTTTGTCTTTGTGCTGCACCGCCGGTAACGTCTTCTCATTCAATGCTATTACGAGTATTGGTATTATAAGCCGAGAGGATTTCGCCAGTTATGTTTAAATCCCATGTAAAAGGGGGCCAGCTATTGCCATCAACTGAGCACAAATCCAGACTCCGGGCTGCTACTGAGAATTCCTGATGAAAAAACCCATTAACATTTCTCCCGACCTGGGAATCGAACCCAGGAAATCATGCTCAGCAGTACGCGCTTGCGAGTACTAGACCATGAGGCAGACTTAAGTATTGAACTAAGTAGTTGATAATCACATTACTTTTAGGTAGGCACCTGCAACCGTGTGGTGCCGGACGTAAAGAATAGTAAGTAGGTACCAACCCGTTACAGCGTAAAACGATCCCCCTTGGTAAAGGCTTGTGCAGACCAGCGCGACGCGAGGCCGCGACGCGACTCGAACAATACAATTTCTAAGAAAACTTGACGGTATAACAATAACCGGTGTCGCGTCGCGCGACAAGTCGCGCTGGTCTGCACAAAGCTTAAGGCTGGTTGTCAATGTTTCGGGCTTCTGATGACCCGCAATGACTGTCCTTTCCGAGGCACTGCGTGGTCTCGATATGGATGGTCACCCATCCACTACCTTAATCCTCCATCGACCCGTGTGGCTGTTATAATTTAGCCAGGAGAGTCTCGCTACTACTCTCTCAATACTACTCTCTCAATACTACTTAAAATTAACACAACCATACTCAAAGATTGTACAAACGTAACCTATCAATAAGTTAGTGACAAAACTTTAATATGTTACAAGATACGAGTATATCGTGTTTAATGCAACTGCACGACACACGGAAATTACAAACTATCGGGCAGAAGTTTAAAATGACAACGACTAGGTATCTGTATTGTGAAGTTTGAACCGTCCCTGTCTTCTGGCTTCCCTGGACTATTGCCAGGGTCTTCGTTATAAAGAAAATGTAGGTAGACAGACTATACAACTATATATTGGGTCCCCACCTATGAAATTGGCGTTTTTTTTTCACAAATAGAGAACCTTGTCACTTCTATTAATTAAAATATTCATTAATTGCTTGGTATTATATCGAATAATGACCATCATAGACAACTACCAATAGCAAAAAAAACCTTATTACTTATAGTTTATAAACATAAAAAATACCTTAAAAATGACTCCTCATTTTGTTAGCAGAAATGACCACTATTTGTTTTAAATTAGCCAAAACTTATTTTTGTCGCTTAATCTAGTGGCATATTACGTTATCTTAGTTTTTAAACATTAGTGCATAAAAGTTTTAAAACATTAGTGTTCATGGTTATTATATAAATTAAGAAAATGTTAGTATGAAAAAAGCAACTTCTTTAAAATTCTCCATACAAAACGCTGATTTCATAGGTGGGGACCTAATAATAACGTACAAATAACGTTATAATATAGTTGTATAGTCTTATATTGTAAATAGTTTAAAAAGTCGTAATCCTTATTGGACATTTTGGGATACTACTCGTAACTTTGTCACTTTGGATTTATGTTTGTCACGTTTTAACGGCTGAATCGATTTGGATAAAATTAGGCACACAGATAGACTATCACCTAGATTTAAATATTGGATACTTTTTATCCGGGTTCATGAAATAGTTCCCCTACGGTACGGTACGATTAAAACAGGCGGCAAGCTAGTCTGACTATTTCTAGAATAGGTATTATTCTGCACTTCGTAAGTATTTTTCAGACGAAAAAGCCAACAAGTCCCGACAAGTTGGAATCTAATATGTATCCCTTTTATCTAAGGATGTAGGAACTTGTGTTTTAAGATAAAACACACATAGATTTAGAGTTATCAGCTCTGCCTCTCTGAAGCCGGGTGACAAAGTTTTTCGTAAAAAATAGATAAAACTACAAAGGGATTAGGTATGGATTTAGTATGACATAGGGGTTTCCTACTTTTCTCTTTCGAATGAAAAAACAAAAGTGTTCCAACTAAACTAATATTTTCAAGAGAAAAGATTAGATTTTTTGTGTTTGTGTGTCTGTTTGTTACGCTTTCACGGTAAAACGGCAAAACGGATTTGGATAAAATTTGGCACATGGGTAGACCATGACCTGAGTTAGGACATAGGATACTTTTTATTCCGAATATTTTACGGGATTGAGACTTATGCGGGTGAAACCGCGGGACGCCGCTAGTTTCAGATATAATGCTTTTTCTCATTGGAGTGAGCAGAAACTGCAAAGTAGAAGTCAGAATGTCTGTGCTTCCTCGCTCCGCTTCCCGGTTTTGTATGAATGTTTAAACTAGTTCGCATATCCCTGTCCACTGAAGCGGAGCGAAGATTTTATGCAATTCCATTGATTAATATTGGCACAGCTCCTCTCCGATCCTCTCCTCTCCGCTCCAGTGGACAGTCAGCCTTAGCGCGATAACTTTTTAGTGAGCAAAACATACGAAGCTTCGGCACGTATTGCTCTGTCAGGACAGACGCGGGCGTACTCGTAACTGCGACCGAAACTACAGACTCCGTACATAGGTTGAAGACACCCTGCACGCGTAGCATGACAACCATAACGCGTATGTCGACGGAAGAATAGACAAAATGACAGATTCTACAGTCTGTCATTTTGTCTATTCTTCCGTCGACAAAACCCGTTTCTATTGTGGTCATGCTAAGGGTGCTGGTTAGGTTAGAGGCGCCGTAGGCGCGTAGTCTTTTCATAGAAACTCCAAATATATCATCAAACAGCCATCCATGTATCTACGTGTTAAGTAAGTAATAGTAGTAATAACCAAGGCACAGGATCGTGGAAATTGGTATAAACAAAGGGAGACCCATGTTTATGGCTAAATCCATGACCTATGATTTAACTGAGCAACTTGTGGTATCATAAATAAATTCTCATGCTAGTATTCTCTCGTAATAGACTACGTATCTTACACATACTCACACACAAACACTCTCACCCTCCCTTCCACTCGACATCATTACATCACAAACTTTTAGTTATATTTTTTATTTTCTTTTGTAATTATTATTTTATAGAAGACTTCCTTAGTCTGGAACAAATGTCTTCCACGTATTTTGTATCGGGCGTTGATAAATGCGTCACAGTATTTTACTTTTGCAGCTATCTTCGTGTGTTTTGTTAAGATAAACCTAAATTGTTCACAATTAAATTTTTACTTGCTTTTTACTTTACTTATCTATGCTCAAGGAGTCTACTCCCAAAGCAGGGTGTCTGTAGTTTCGGCCGGAATTACGGGCATTACCAGCTCCGTATTTCCTAAGGACATAGGATCAGTTTGGAGCCCGAACTAAGAATGAACGACAAAACGATTTGACAGTTGCCTCTATTCGCGATGTGTTTTTGCCAGTTCGAAAAATTGATAGTGTCACTTGTTTTGACGGATAATAAACTACTTTCGACGGACCCATATCTTCGTTGACGGACAGACAGTAGACCCCCAGCAGTGGGTAAAGTCAGGCTGTCAGAGAGATGTAAGTATAGTTTCGGGTAGAGTGGATTAATTTAAAAGAGAAGATTATTTTCCAGTAGTTTCTAAGATACTCCATTAGGTAATCAAAAATTATGTGAAGAGCAACCTCTCGTGTTTTACAAAGATGCAAGTTTAGTGAAGTACCTAAGATAAAAACTTATGACGTGATCCCAGCTCGCAACTTTATAATATGTTAAAGTTTCAGCTTTGTGTTGTGATAGCTAAACTTTGTTCTAGCAGTACCTAGTGGTTCACATTGTACATAGTCTAATAAAACAAGGTCTAGCATTCCGGGACTAACACATGCTTGCGTCACTATCCAGTTGCCACTTTATTGCAACAAAACACGAATAAGGAACGATTTTCAGCCACCATTCTGTAAAAAAATATGTACAAAGCATTTAAATTGTCGTTTCGTGTGTCTAATCAAACGAAACATTTGAATTTAAACATAAACCAACGTAATTGTTAAATAAAACCTCATTGTTTTATCAGATTCGCACAGGTAATAAAGGTGGTTGGGGAGTTATTATTACAGACTTCTGGTAACACATGTGATGACGTAGACTTGTGTCACCCACGTGACCACTGTGTATCGGAATGCTATACCTGCACGCGTAGCATGACCACTGTAGAAACAGGTTTTGTCGACGGAAGAATAGACAAAATGACAGATTGTGATTGTTTATCTGTACGGTGGTCATGCTACGCGTGCTGGCGAAGTATATTATTATACCATGAGATTGTGGTTCTTAGTGGAAGTAATCATCTGAGGGTAAGATGACGCCTTTTTATGAAAGTAAGTAAGTTATCTATGATCCTACAGGTTTTCAAGAACTGTTTTGTAGTCTTGTGTTTGTTTTCCCTCATTGTCAGTTCGTAATTACATCATGCTACATTTTCTTTCTTCTTAAGAGGGTTTATCCGTAAAGTTGGCAACGTCGCAAATAACTGTCAAATCTTTACCTGTTTTGATTAATATATCAATATTACTGTATGGAAATAAGAAATGTGGCTAACTAGCGAACTAGAATATTAATCATGAATTGCAATTATAACATTGAATTTGATGTATTAGGTGTAAAAAAATCATTTGGAAACTTTTCAAATAAGTACTTTTTTTACATCTAAAACTAAATATTCGGTGTTACGATATTAACACACATTTATTATTGCATTCGATAATCAATATTCTAGTTCCCTAGTTAGCCACATTTCTTATTTCCATACAGTAATATTGCCAAATTAATTAAAACAGGTAAATATTTGACAGATATTTGCGACGTTGCCAACTTTACGGATAAACGCTCTTAATATATTGCTGATTTGCACTTCAGTAGTCTCAACGTCAATAAGTATAAAACCTTTTTAAAGACAACAATGTTGTATGAATGATGTCGACTGTACCTACAGTAGTAGAAATAGGTAGGCGCTCTTCGGGAACTCTCAAGAAACTTACAGGGAATTTTACTACCAAAACCCGTTTATTTATTTACACTCTAAAGAAAATCACAAACTATAAACCAGTGGCGTCATGTCAGCACTTTCCAAGATTATCACAGACACAGGTTTATCGCCGCTTTCAGCAGAAATTGTTATTTTTCAACTAACTCATAAAAATTGTGGTGTGCATCGTAAAATACGAGTGAATCGTAAAGTTTCAGAACAGCCGTTAATATGGTTTAAATTTTTCATAGCAAATTGATACAATGTGATGGATAAGATATGAATCTTTGTAAGTGTTTGTCAACTTTTGGGGTCGCTCACTGTTTTTAAAACCTACTAAATATAACTAGAGCAGTACGCCACAAGCGCAAGTGCTGAACCTCGGGTCCTGGGTTTCAATCCTGGGGTCAGGAAACGTGTTCATAGGTACTACTCGATATGTGGGATATGTGCCTTGTTCATGGCAACAGATAACAAGTACAAAATTGATTATTAAACATTGTCAAATTGACAGTTGTCAATTTTGACACCTTACGTCAAGTTTGCATTGATTGAGCCATTCCATACAATTTTCAAAGGATGACAGTTGTGATTTGAATTTTAGGGGTATGAGGAACAGGGTGTAAAGTTCACTCATCCCCCATAGAAAAGGGAGGATCCTCCGACCAGACGGGTGTCATATCTGGCGGGCAATTGCCCAGAGGTTGAAGTCGTGAGCTTGTATATATGTCCACCGCGCAGTAAACTCTAATTGCGCGATGCAGGATTTGAGTGACGTCAGGATGTTGTGTGACGTCAAGTCTTTGATGCGTAGTTCGCATGTGGCGGTGTAGATGCCGCCACAGAATAAACGGACAATTTATAAATTTCCCTAACTTTACCTTTGGGGCAATTTAAGTAGGTATAGGTACCTACGCCTCTGCCTATAGACAATTACGAGGTTAAGTTAATGTTTGACCAAAACCTTTCACAGTAGCTTACCTAAAGGTGCGTTTACGCTAAACGAGCCGAGCACGAGCCCAGCACAAATCCGTGTAGTGTGGACCGACTTACAAGACTCGAACGAGCGCGTTTCGAGCATTTAGTTCGTGCTCGACTGTTGCCCCGCCAACAGTCGGTTTTTTGACGAACACAAAGGGATTTGCATCGCGCCCGCAGTGTAGATTCGTTGTAAGTCGACACTTGACGCCGCGAACGATGACGACGCCCACAACGGCTCCGCTCGTGCTCGGCTCGTCTAGCGTAGACGCACCTTAACAGCCACAGAATTAAACACAAGGTGTGTTCAAGGTATAAAACATTAGATACCAATGTCATAATAGACAAGATTCCCTCAGAGAACCGTTAGCTACCATGTTGATGGCAGAGCTAAAATTTTACGCTCAAATAAAGTGCTTAAGATCTAACAATAAGAACTTACTACAGACCAGTTGTGTGCAGTTTCAATCGGTTTGTTGGCTCTTATAGATATTTCTACATTACCTATATCTCTTATGGGCGTACCTACTTGTAAAATTGGTGTTATTTCAGTTGGAAAGTAGCGCTTTTATTTTCACCCTATATCATCCTGTAGATTCTTCTTCTTTTATAGGGTAATCCGTAGTAAACAAGGAACCCTTATAGTTTCGCCATGTCCGTCTGTCTGTCCGCGGCTTAGCTCAGAGACGGTTAATACTAGAAAGCTGTATTTTGGAATGGGTATACATATTAATCACGCCGACAAAGTGGTAAAATAAAATCAAGAAAAATATTTTTTTCTCATGATCCCCTACATGTAAAGTGGGTGGGTGTTTTTTTTTTTGCTTTTTCGTGTGGTTAGTGACTAACCTAGAATTCTTACGCTGCCTCTGGTCTTCACATGCCGTCGGGAAATATCTCTCAGGCATTTCCTGACGAAGTTTTCCTTCACCGTTTTTGAAGCAAGTGACAATTATACAATAAGCACATGAAACCGAAAAGTCAGAGGTACTTTGGGTTCGAACTCAAGACCTATAGACTTGGCAGTCCGACGGTCACACTTCTATAAGCTATCACTGCTAACGAGCATTGATGATCACGCCTGCTCAATGTTGTTCGGCGATTACAGATGGTTATGTTGCTTCGTTACGGTACCAACCTACAAAGTTTTCTTGTAGGTAGGTACCGTAGTAGTGCACGACCGATTATTCGATAAACGCTTTGACAAATTATTTAACTACCTAATGTAAGTAGTCAACTTTCAAACACAGTAGCTATGGGCGTTATTTCACGTCACTAGTTACAATAACTGGCTACGGGGCATGTAGCCGAATAGCTAGTTTTGTGTTAAATTGTAAACGCGTTATTTTGTAAGCAGTTACATTTTCGATGCAATCAGTCCTAAGCCTGAATAAAATATGAAGGGAAGTTTATTTGTGTTAGTAAGACGTTAATAAAAGAACAGATTATTAACTGTTCTGTGACGTTAATGATATAATTGCATAGGTAGCTACAAAAACTCAAAACTAGAAACTTGTGATAAGTTTTGTTTACGTAGGTACCTAATCATTTATATTTTCGTTTCGCAAATAACTGTAATACTTCGATAAAGTTACCAAGCTGAATCACCGCATAGAATTTAAAAAAATAACTAGTTAGTCAAATTACGTAGGTATTTTCAAAATAGGTGACACCTTCGAAGTCACCAGTTACGTTACATTTCGCGAAAATCACGTAACGACTCACCCCTAAAACACAGCTGAATTGTAAACATTTGTTTCGCAGTGACCATAATCTCACGTCTGCAGACTGTGAGGGGACTATGGGTCACGGGTATCGATCTCGGATGACGGTAGACTTGCCAACAACGGATACCGTGTTACTCCACGTAAATTCTGGTACTCAGCTGCATCGGTTAGTCTAGAAGCCTACCCCACGTAGTTCGGAACAGACTAGGCAGATGGTGATTGTGCCACGTACCCATCGTATTCTGTGCCGCAACAAGTACTAAAAACTTCCAAAAAGTCCGTAATCCTATTTTCAGTTAGGTACAGTAAATAAAAACGTGCGGTCTAAACTGGATGCTACCTAAAAGACGTGATCTCCGCGGAACCTGGGTCACGTACCGTGCAAATAACACACGCGCGCAGTTTTATTTTATTATATTTTGGCGCGAAACCGCCGCCATTACGGCGCGCGGCGTGCATGCGTCATAGTGTGTTATATTTTAAAAGAAAAGAGAAATAACTGGGTATTTTTATTTTGATGTACTTTTTTCATCATTTATGCTCTTTTAGGAATGCTAGAAGCTTTTATTTAGTTAATACTGAAAACTTGCTAAGTTTTGAATATCCATTAGTTAGACGCAGGCGTATCAATGAATTGATAATTCGATAATGATATTCCTACTTCATGCATCGATAGTCATAACGGCTTCTCAAATTTTTTAACGCGGATGCCGCGGTATGCAGCTGCGATAGGTAGTAGGTAATCTGTACATAAGCAAGTGTAATAACGTGTAGTATTCGATAACAAAGATTCAGACACTAAGACAAGTAATAATAAATATATTTTCATCGGTGTAGGTAAAGTAGTTCGCACACTTTTCTCAAATAATTCGGAAATTCAAACTAAGTAAATTAATTACCTATAGATTCCAGAATCAATGACGAACAAATCGTATTTAATAAATCATAATCATTTAAATCGGGCAGCACAACAGACCCCACGAACGTTAGACCAATTTCTGTGCTTCCCACCTTTAGTAAAATATTTGAAAATTATATGCTAGATCAATAGCAAAGGGATGCGTCTCTTATCATAATAAAGTTATTTGGTATATTTTCATTTCAATAACGTTCACAAGATGTAATAAACGTGAGATATACCAACTGTTGATATAATTTCTTTACATATAACATTTATATAATCTAAAAATTATTTCGTATAACGTTATTGGATATAACGTTTATTTAATCGAAAATCATTATCACTATCGTATAGAATATATTATATTGATGGTATTAACCATCAATATGGTTAAGACCCCGATTCAGAGCAATGCGGCTCGGATAGGTTAGGTTAGAAAGCTAAGGTGGGAGCGGCCGCCGAGCGCCAGATCCCCTCTTTCGTTGGTGAATCATTTGGGTTAGGTTAGAACAGCCATGCGATTCTGTAAACATCTCACCGTGAAAACTTGGGTGAAGTGAGCTGTCATTAGTGTCAATCCCTGTGGAAAGACAGCTCACTCCACGCTCACTTCACCTAAGTTTTCACGGTGAGATGGTTACATAATAGCACTGCAGTGACCATCAAACACGGCCGCCGAGCGCCCGATGCCGTTTTTTGTTGATGAATCTTGCTCAGTTAAATAAATTATTATATAACTGAGCAAGATTATGCACAAAGTGACAACGAACAATGATATTTGTTAAGCTACCTACAGGCTACAACTTATGAATAATTAGACTAAATTATAAAGTTTATCTATGCAATTTTGCTTTGTGTTTTTAACTAGGCGTTTTTATCATAATATTAGACTTAATAAGTTTTATGTCTTTTGCGTGGTATATCAAACGATTTTATATTCAATGTATGTTATGCTTATAACAAATAGTTATTTTAAAATTATATCAATCGTTTATTATATTAACTAATCATCATTTCAAATAAAATTATAGATTCAGTTGTTATAAGTATATTTTTAATATTAGAGATTTTGTAATTATATCATATATTAGGAACTTACCCATTGCAAAGACATTTTTTAATAACCATAAATTATTAAACAGTAAAGAATTCGGTGTCATAAGGGGTCCCTCGACTTCCGACGCTTCGTTATTTTTGCGATACCCTTTATAACACAAATAAACCCTTAAAACTCAACATGTACTTAGTTAATAATTTTTCATAATTTCCATACAGGAGGCAGCCCTGCGGGCGTCCGGCTCTAAAGAAAAATTTACGGGGTAGGGCAAACAAATACAAACCACGTGGAATCGAGATTGTCAAATTCGATTTTAGTTGTATCAAAATCATTTTATATTTAGAGATTTTTTTTGCAGAATAGCTTTAAGATTCTCATAGCCAAAAGTAAGGAATTTTAGTGATAGTTTAGTTCGGTGTACAAGAGAATCGGCACCACTGTACAAAATCTTGGTCAGAGCATCATATATTTTGTAAACATCTCTTTTGAAGGAATGCACTATATCGATCATGAGCGAGTTGTCCGATTTTCGGATGGCTGAGCCCACAACCTTTTTTGAGGGCTGGATCCGCGCCTGAGCATCAGCTCCTTCATTTGGCCATCGAAGTGTATGCGTTGCATGTGGAAAATCTATACTACGCGTACGTGCAATAAAAGTGCCTTCAAAATATATTAGGGTGAAGAGTTCTCACATGACATGTATAATTTCAATATGAATTATATTATAACCAATATTTACCTGCATTATGTACGCATTCCTAGTTCAGTGTTTGACTTGCAATGTTTAAAAAAAAATCTGCTGTTCCCTACATTATAAATGTAAACAGCTGATTTTTTTTTCGCGATTTCAGGGTTTGCCCAATAGTGTAAGTTGTTCATAATGATGAGCACAATCACCCCTTAAGAGGATACAAACGAATTAAATTTCACATTGTATAATCAAAGATACTAATTACTAATTTTATGGTAGTTTGACCAGTGACAATCTCGTACTCTATGGAAAATCTATTTCAAAATTTTATTGTCTATGGTTGTCAACGCAGAGAACTGTCAGAAAGTAGTGATTTTCGTTTTTGCATTTATCACGTAAACATAATTTTTAAATAAAAATGCCTGCCGGACCGTCAGCCATGGACGGGCTACGTGAAAAAGCCTTTCAAGACTACAGAAAGAAGTTGATGGAACACAAAGAAGTAGAATCAAGGCTCAAAGAAAGTATGTATTTGTGTTGCTTGACATCGATTTCTGCCGAATCACGACCCAAACTTTTGTCTCAAAATGCAATAATTTGTTAGTAGTTGATATTGTAAACGCAATGCTATCTTATTAAATCAATTACTTATTCTCAAATTAAGTTTTATGAATAAAGAACAGCATTTATTGACACAAATAGGTTACTCATTTTATCTCCAAACGATTACAGGTCAAATTGTTGAATTTATTAGCAACTAGCTGCCCGCCCCGGCTTCGCTCGAGTAGCACTAAGTACTTATCTACGGCGCACCTACCTACCTACCCTACCTTTTCATTGTTTTTAAGATGTATTCTGCTATTCGGGGCGGAGACAAATCCAACGAATCAAAAACCATGAAAATTGGTCCAGCAGATCTTGAGTTATAAGTGTTGTAACAAACACGACTTTCTTTTATATATTTTATATATATAGATTACAGTTAAAGTTGTCATACATTTTACTGAGGCTACTCCTAATAATGTTAATCATCATTTTCAATCAGACTTCTCAAAAAATTTACCATCTCTATCACAAATCTTAAAACACAATATAAGTCTATGCTAAGAACTAGGTGAACTGTTGCGTTTGGCTTCTTTTCTGGCCTTTAATCATACTATAACCTCTTTTCATAAGACCACTGTCTTTAAAATAAGCTATATTAACAGTTTTTCTTCTTATTTCATTCTTAATTTTTCTAATTATTTGCAGTTTTCGTTCCACACAATCTAGCCATAAGTCATCTTTCGCACATAACTAATCATTGTTTGTTTGCTATGCTATTGCTCCTACTCTTATACCCATCCACATGTATCCATCCCATCTTATGTTATACTTACACCTGGATAACGTTTTTCTTTCTACAGTGCGAGACAAACTAAAGGACGTCACTAAACAGTATGACAAAAGTGAGAATGATCTCAAAGCTCTGCAGAGCGTCGGTCAGATCGTTGGAGAAGTGCTGAAGCAGCTCACTGAGGAGAAATGTTAGTATTTTGTGATATTTTTCTGATATATTGTATATCCTTTAATAAGAAGTGGATGGATTGACTACTCATTATAAAAACTAATTTAAAACCTGCAGAATAATATCATCTTCTTGTAAGAAAGACAGAAAATAAATTTTCAGAGACTAAAAATAGATAAAAAAACAAATTAAAAGTGTGAAGCCTCGTGCAGACTAGCGCGACGCGACACCAGTCATTGTTATACCGTGAAGTTTTCTTAGAAATTGTATTGTTGGAATCGCGCCGTCGCGTCGCGCTAGTCTGCACGAGGCTTAAAGTGCAATGTAAAACATTAGCAGGAAACTGGGGCTCATAGGTGCGCCCAGTTCAGCAAAAATGCCAGACAACTAGTGCCCGACACTCGTTTTCAACTGGACCTGAAATGAGCTGACGGATGTAGAATAAACAGTTTTGACAAAACAGAAACTTAGAACTTGGTCACAGGTGCAGATGCACAAGTAGAATTATGTAATATTGTTTGATCCTTATGAGGCTGCCATAGTCACCGAGAACGAACAGAAGTCACAAAAAAAAACTGATCATAATAATCCCTTAGTGGCTTCTCAGTTTAATTTGACCAACAGTTAACCAAATAAACAGCAATGAATTTGGTTTGCTACTTTTGACCAAGGCCACCAAGGGTGACTGGAAATAAGGCAAGAATAGGTGTAGGGGCAGGCCTCCGTCACTCGTTCGAGGTCACGCACTAACGTAGCTAAGGCTCGCGTTCACCCGGGTTAACAAAATCCAGTCAGTAGTCTCGGGCGTCAAGCACATTTTAGCGCGCACGAAAGGCTACAGGCCTTTCGTGCGGTAATTATATATATTTTTGTAGGTAATTCTGCCCTAATGGCGAAAGGCGATAGGCGGTATCTCTGAGATACGCCCGTTTAGTTTTTTTTATACCATTCAATAGCTATAATAATTTCGCAACTAATGGTATAACCCACATACCGCTATCTAACTTAAAACATTTATAAAAATCACTCAGAAGTTCTTTATATCCTTATGTTCCCTTAAATTACAATTTACAAAAAGTAAATTTTCTCAAAACTTACTCCGATTGAGATACCGCCTTTCGGCTTAGCAGGGCAGAATTATAGTGTTAGGTATCCATCTTTTCCTATGGAGTGAATTATCTTGGCTTGATAGGGGTGTATCCAAAGATAGGATGGTCCATTCATTTCTTCACTGAAACCAAAGTGGATCCATCCACCATCATACAAAACTTCTATAATAATAATAATGTTTTTTTTTTCTAATTTCCAGTCATTGTTAAAGCCACAAACGGTCCCCGCTATGTGGTTGGCTGCCGTCGTCAGCTGGACAAACAGAAGCTGAAAGGCGGCACCAGGGTAGCCCTAGACATGACCACACTCACCATTATGAGGCATTTACCTAGAGAGGTAAATTCATTTTATGTTTTATCACCTTTAGGAAGATCCTGATATGGAGCGAGGCAGTTCAAAACCTTTACTTTTTTCATTTCACCTCCTTTTTTGCCATGTCATCTTTGCTTTGACACATTCTAGCCATTGTATCTTTGGCTTGACTTTGACGGCTTTTGACTTTCTGAAAATATTTTTTTTGATAATTGTGTGACTAATTACATTAATTTATTCCAGGTTGATCCCCTAGTCTACAACATGAGCCATGAAGACCCTGGTGATGTCACATACTCCGCCATTGGAGGTCTGCAGGAACAGATCAGACAACTCAGAGAGGTAAGTTCAATAAATTAACTATTTAAACCAAGAATATTAAAACGAAAGAAATTGAACAACAAATAGGGGTTTGTCCAAATAGAAAAGTGCACTAAGGGCTACAACTTATAAACTTAGATAAAGTTTTTCTATAATTTTTCAATACATTCCAGATGCAATGTTGACCCTAAAAGCAATGATTAGGTATAATCAAGCAAGAGTTGATTGCCATGTAGTCATGTTACATACAAATGTTTATTAAGGCAAGTGGGAACATCTTCATGTTAAACATCTTCATCTTCCTACAGCATCCAAAGTCTTTGAAAAAGTAATGTGCAATCGCGTATATTCCTTTTGTGAAAAATTTAAGATATTTAATGACTGCCAAAACGGTTTTCGCAAAAATAGATCCACAACGTTAGCAGTATATAAGTACATCCAAGAAGCTTTAAACATAATTAATAATAAACAATATGCAATAGGAATATTACTTGATATGACGAAGGCCTACGACAAAGTGCAATTTCAAATCCTGTTAAATAAATTATACGGTATAGGAATACGTGGAAAAGCCCACGACTGGTTTGCATCATATCTAGAAAATAGAGAGCAATTAGTTGAGGTAGAATTCTACAACAAAAAAACAAAAGAAGCACAGCTCATAAGATCAGATGTCAGATCAATACAAGCTTCAATCCCCCAGGGAAGCGTTATAGGATGTCTCCTATTCCTGATCTACATAAACGACCTTCCCAAAACCATAGAAGGGCCGTGTGTTTTATTTGCGGACGATATTTCAATCCTTACCTCATGCCAAACAAATATAAATCTAAATGAAAAATTAAATAACATTTTTATAAATATAATTAATTGGATGAATGCTCATAATCTAGAAATAAATTTTACGAAAACCAAATTAATAACATTCCATCCACGCCAAAAAAGTCAGATAAATATAAATTTTACAATTAATAAAACTAAATTAGAAACAGTTAATGAATTCACCCTCTTAGGTCTGACAATAGACACAAATATTAATTGGAAATCGCATATACTTAAATTAAATTCCAAAATTTCCAAGTTTTCATACGCCCTCCGAGAGATTAAAAAGACTACCGACCTACAAACCGCAATAGTCACATACTATGCATATGCTCATGCTTGGTTCACTTATGGTATCATTCTATGGGGAAATAGCACGGACGCTTCTTCCGTATTTATCCTACAAAAAAGACTCATAAGAATAATAACGAACATAGAGCAAACAGACAGTTGCAAACCATATTTTAAAGAACACAAAATCCTCACTTTGATTGGTATTTATATTTTGGAATTGTGTAAATTGGTGCGAAAATATCCCGATACATACAAAACACGAGGTGATACACAAACAAGCCATTCGTTGCGCCATAAGAACAGATTAAATTTACCTCAGTCCCATCTTAAAATGCACTCTTCTAGTCCTTATTCTATGTCAATTAAAATATACAATAAATTACCAGAGAACTTAAAACAAATAGAAAAAACAAATATATTTTTAAGCAAAGTAAAACAGTTTTTAATTAATAAAAGCTATTACTCATTAGACGAATTTTTAAATGATAAAATTTAAATTTTTTTTTTTTTTACTAATAATTTTTTGACTATTTTTTGACTAATAACTTGAATAATTTGACTAATTTGACTGGAGGATTACCAAACTATTTCTGATTTTTGCCTTTTCACTGTTATAGTATATTAATAAACAATAAATTATGTAATAGATATATATGACATTTTAAAATAATTAAATATGCATCCACTAAAACTGAAATACAATAATATTACAAATTATAATAACATAAAATAAATAAATGAGTGATATAACCAAATATAATATAATATTAAATAATTACTTTCAATAAAAAGCATTAATATAAATAAAATTTAATAATCTATCTAATTTCCAATTTACTTTAGTCTTATGGAATAAAATGGTTTAAATAATAAAAATGCACACATTAAACAAAATATAACTGGAATATAATAATATAACAAATTACAAATAGATAGAACAAAAAAACGAATGGTATAATCAAATATATTAATTAATTTCTATGATAGAATTACATTACAATAAAAAACAAAAACAAGTCTTCCTAATTAAATTGTTATAGGGTAAGGGAAAGTTTATAAAAGCGCTCTTCCTCTCTCCTACCTTATTTTCTAATTTTGCTGTGCCCGACAGGGTCCATAAGTGTTTCTTTTTAATTATATTTTACCACCTGTATATTATGGATTGCAATAAATAAATTGAATTGAATTAAAGTAAAATAAATACATAAAATTATAAATTCTTCACTTACCATCAGGTAAGGATACAGTTCTAATTAAAATAATATTATGCCAATTAAAATTCCAGAAGGTTTTGGCATATTGTAATCACTACTTACAATAATATTCTAAGAAGTATTTTCTTTCATACTTATATATTTTTGACGTGTAACATGTTTCCTCTCTCGCATTCTGTGGGAGTGATGTCGTAAAAAGGGACGGAAGTGTGTAACAGGAAGCCGGGGAAGCGCGCTCTATTTGATTTGACGTAGCCATCAGATGGTACCAACCCATTTTTTTTTTATATACTTATTGTCACACTCATGTTCTCTCATAACCCAGGTGATCGAGCTGCCCCTAATGAACCCAGAACTGTTCGTCCGCGTGGGCATCACTCCTCCCAAGGGATGTCTGTTGTACGGCCCGCCCGGTACCGGCAAGACTCTGTTAGCCAGGGCGGTGGCTTCGCAGCTTGATGCTAACTTCTTGAAGGTTTGTATTGTGATTTTAAGGATATTTTCACTAAGAGGGAATTTCACTAGGTATCTACAGTTTTTATAGAATTAAATTGGAGGCTACAAGTACAATAATAAATTAATTGTCGATTTGGCCAAATTTAAGAAAAAAGTGTATTTTGCTACTCTTTGAGTGACAAAGAAAAGGAAGCAAAGTATTAGCACAAAACTTAGTAGTGATACATGCTCTTTTACAAGCAGATGTAGACAAACGGTGTAGTTTTAGTGGGTCCAGAAACTCATTTTCACTGCATAACTAAAATGATAAGATTATAAATGACAACCTGTGTGTCTGATTTTGGGATTTCCCATCAGCAAAATGTCCAACTTTCATCCCCTATTAAACCCCTTTAGGGGATTAATTTTTTAAAATCCTTCGTTAGTGCTCACTTTCATGTAGAAAAGGTACTCTTGTGCAAAATTGCATGCTTCTAGACCCCGCGGTTTATGCTGTGCATTGTTTGCCAGTAAATGGACGAAAATTAAATCAATAACTGTCTTATCTCCCCAGGTGGTATCATCAGCCATCGTAGATAAGTACATAGGCGAGTCGGCGCGTCTGATCAGGGAGATGTTCAACTACGCGCGCGACCATCAGCCCTGCATCATATTCATGGACGAGATCGATGCCATCGGTATGTAGAAAGTTTTAAGCTGTAAGGATTTACAACATGTCCTATCACGGAATTAACTCACACTCCAATTAGAATATTATGTTATAATTATAATACATACACTGAATTTTTACTATTTTGTATAAAATATTGTTTATTTATTAAATTTGTTTTACTGATTGTGGCAGAAACTTGTGGTCACATTACAAATCTACGTACCTACGTACACAGTCTCTTATTTTGGTTTGTATTGACTGTACCGCGTGTCTGTATGTAGTTTTAATTATTTTTGGGATAAAAAATGACAGAAATCGATTAATTCTGCACAAACTACTTTCATAATGTACATAACTTCAGGTACACTTTGTTTACGTAAGTGCCCAAAACAAAATGGTTGCTTGCGTACATTTTGTATGCATTATGTATTTCTTTACTCATATCCTAAACTGGGTACACATATCCGAATCAGCACTCTCAGGAACACTGAGGGTTCGTACGATACGGAACTGGTGAAATTGTTGTAGAAAAATTCATATTCTGAAAGATAAAAATACTTACTATGGGTCAACCTTAGACAATAGACATATGCTATCGCGGAATTTGTTGTTGAACTTTTTAAGATGTACAATCCTGTAGAACATTAATTTTATGTATCTCTTACGGTTTTCGCGGAGCACGCCAGTAAAGCTCCTAGTTGGCATTATTTTTTCCGGCATCTTCAACAATCATCGTTATATTTCAGCCAATTTACACAAAACCTTAATGAATTATACACCTAAACCTTCTTCATTGTTACTAACATACCTTATAAGTAGCGTGACGAGTGTTACTTACATCATATGGATCAAGGTCTGAATTAAAGATTTTTTTTATTTTTATGACCATCCATTGGGGAAAACCGTTTGAAGTTTTTGAGTTTATCGCGTTCAGACAGACAAATGCAACGGGTGACTTTGTTTTATAATATGTAGTGATAAATAATATTAAACAAAACATACGACGTCCAATCCATTGACAAAATGCGATATCGAGAGACAGATTAAAAAATACAATAGACGTAGATAGGTATATTTAGTAACCTATTTCGCCTAACTATTCCTAAAGAGTTATAAAAAACCCTATAAGAAATCGACACGTGTTTCACATCTCAACGAGGCATCCTAAGGATGACGATTGACTTTTCGCGAACCCGATACGGCGTGTTGCCACGCCGAGCGCCGGACGCAGTGACACATTAGCAAATAATAGACAAACTATATCATAAAACACCATTCCTTTCTTCAGGTGGGCGCCGTTTCTCCGAAGGCACAAGCGCTGATCGTGAGATCCAGCGTACGTTGATGGAACTGCTGAACCAGATGGACGGCTTCGACTCTTTAGGCCAGGTCAAGATGATCATGGCCACCAACAGGCCTGATACCCTCGACCCTGCACTGTTAAGACCTGGTAGACTGGATAGGAAGATTGAGATTCCTTTACCTAATGAACAGGCTCGGTAAGGAAGAAATTATTTTAAAAAATTTATTGTTTCATACGGCATGATTTTAGGTTTGATGCCATTTTCTTACGAAAACTATATTTACAAGTTTTAAAATAGAGTAGCTGTACCCCAGCTCTACTTGCATGGACTAACTTATACTATACTTAGCCAGATAACGAAACGATTAAATTAAAACTTCCATAACTTTGATTAGTTTTCCGAGTTATACGCTAACTTACAGACACGAAGAAAGACCTTCCGTTTTATAATAATACTAGCTGCACCCCGCGGTTTCACGGTTCATGGTCTACCCATGTGCCAAATTTAATCCAAATCCGTTCAGTAACAAACAAAGTAACACACTCACTTTCGCATTTATAATATTAATTAGGATGTCTGAATCTATTATTGACAACCAGCTTTTTTAAAATTAATTATGTGAAACCTAGCTGTCACAATCAACAATAAATTCTACTCTATTTTAACCGACTTCTAAAAAAGAAGGAGAATGATTCCCGTTTTACTCGGAAACGGCTGGACCTATTTAGAAAATTCTTCTTTTGTTTGAAAGGCTAGGCTTCTAGGCTTCTTCTTCAAGGCTTCTTCTTCAAGGCTATAACTTCTTAGGTGGTTCCATAAATTTTTTATTAACTTTGTTATTTATTTTTCACTTTGTAGTTTTTTTTAGAAGTCACTAGTTTTTTCCCGTAAGAATGTTTTTGAGTACACTTTCACCAAACAAAGCAAAAAAAAAGTAAGATCTTTCCATAAAAAAGTAAGATCTTTCCATAACAAACCGAAATTTCTCCTTACAGCCTTGAAATCCTAAAGATCCACGCGGCTCCCATAGCTAAGCACGGCGAGATGGACTACGAGGCGGTCGTCAAACTGTCTGACACCTTCAACGGAGCTGATCTCAGGAACGTCTGCACTGAGGCCGGCTTGTTCGCTATTAGGGCGGAGAGAGAGTATATTATTCAGGTGGGGTTTGAGTAACTAAACTAGATTAGTTTAGATTAGCAATATTACTTACACTAGCTGCCCGCCCCGGCTTCGCTCGAGTAGCACTAAGTACTTATCTACAGCGCACCTACCCTACCTACCCTACCTTTTCATTGTTTTTAAGATGTATTCTGCTATTCGGAGCGGAGACAAATCCAACGAATCAAAAACCATGAAAATTTGTCCAGCAGATCTCGAGTTATAAGTGTTGTAACAAACACGACTTTCTTTTATATATATAGATTTCTATAACCTATTGACCGCCCCATTAATACGACAACGCCCCATTAATAGAACCTTTATACGATTTTTGTTTATTATTTCATTGCACGACTCTATTTTGTGGTAGGTATTTATTTGTTGGTCGATTTATGACCTGGGTACTGGGGGCACGGCATTTGATATAATACCAAGCGGTCAGTAGGATAAAGAAATTCTTTAAAAACTTGCGGAAGGGATTAAAGTGTTTTTTTACGAGTTGCGTTTATTTAGCCTCTTTTTTTCTGGTTACAGGAGGATCTAATGAAAGCAGTGCGTAAGGTGGCCGACAATAAGAAACTGGAGAGCAAGTTGGACTACAAGCCGGTCTAATTATAATATTTTATATTAATTGTATTATGTATTTTCATTTACTTACTTGCTAATAAATAGTTATATACCTAAATTGATTTACATTTATGTTCGCATAGCTCGTTATCGCACCATCTACTTACCAACAAAATCGACAATCCCTCAGCGCTGATAGATATAAGCCTAAACGTCCCTATGGGAGCCATGCGGGGTGCGGGGAGCGTGGTTTGCGTCGGCGGCGGCCCCTGCTGGCTGTGGCTAGTTCCCGCAAGAAATGCAACTACGCGACGTACTCTTACGCTCCTCAAGTCAATCATTTAACTTGTATGACTGTCATACAAGTTAAATGATATCGACGAAACTGGGCAAATCTGTATTTGTTTTGTGTTAGAATCCAATAATAATAATATGCTAAGCACAAATTGTAACTGATGGAGGTCACATATATAGATGTGTTCTAAATTCAAACACCAAAATAGTGATTAAAAGTGCTTTTTATTCACTGAAAACAGTGAATAAAATAAGCTTTTTAGAGGGGGAATGGTATAATAGTATATTATGCAATTAGTGAATAAAAGACGGATTTAAAGCGAGGGCCATAGATGAATCACGAGCGTAGCGAGTGATTCAAGTGTTAGAATCCTGAGCGACGAGAGTAATTCATGGCCCTCGATATAAATCCGTTTTATTCAAGAGTTGCATACTATACTTTATACCATGACTACGAGAAAAAGAAAGTTTTAAGCGAAAATAGACATTTAATGAAGAAAAAACGAAGGTTGAATTAATTAAAATGCACATTAAAATTGGAACAATTACTAAAAATAAAAGTAATTTTCTTATACTTATAATATATATAATCAACTTGTGAAGCGATATTTATTTCCTGTGTATCGAGTATGTTTTCGCAAGGAGGTTGTATAGCATTGAGATGGAGATCGCATATATAGATGTGTTCTAAATTCAAACACCAAAACAGTGATTAAAAGTGCTTTTTATTCACTGAAAACAGTGAATAAAATAAGCTTTTTAGAGGGGGAATGGTATAAATAAATAAATGTTGGAGGAGAATGAGGGAACAGCTGATTTTTTTTTCGCGATATCTGGGTTGGCCCCATAGTGAAAGTTGTTTATAATGATGAGTACAATGACCCCTTAATAGAATGCAAACGAATTATTCACATTGTATGCCTTTACAATCATCGCAATTAAGTTGTAAACACCTGATTTTGTATGGTTTTCTAATCGATATTTTCCGTTACAAATCTGTCTTAATGAATTAATTATTTGTTTACTAAATGACTTTTGATTTTAATAAAAAGCCATGAAATTGGAAGATGCATTCATTGGTACTTATAACAAAAGAAACAAAATATTTTTTTAAATAACATTTATTTACATAAAACAACAAACATTTTCTAATATTGTCATATTACAAATACATTATGTAGTATACACGTCACAAATAATAATAATATTTCATACATAACATTACAAGGCAAGTATTGGTAATAACAGTTATTTATTAAACTGTTTTGTTTCAATCAATTTTGTTACAGTATTTTTATCTGACAAAGTCGCGTGCTTTACTTGCGCTAACCAAGGGTACAAATACGCTGTGAATGTGTCGTGAAGATGAGTAGCGTCAGCACATAACACACACACAGACTTTCGACTTCGCCATTGTATCGGACAGTACCGCTAGCTTCTGCGCTTACACACACATTCACAGCGTGTTTCACTTGGTAACAAGTAAAGCGCGCGTCGCTTCGTGAAATAAATATACTATGTTCAGTATTTTATTTATTTACAACTTCAAATGAAATGAAAGTCTTAAACAACTTATGACTTTGATATGTATCACAAACATTGAAGTTTGATAATGAATACTTCGCCTAATTTTAATCAAAACAGGCTGAATCGAGCATCAATCACTTAATAAAATCAGGCAGACTCCCATTCTTCCGTGCCTTAGCAACATTCTCGAAATAACAAGAAAAATCAACATAACCCTTAATCTTCCGGTCTCTGTCAAACGGCCTGCCAACTGGATAAATATCGGAAGTCGATTCCATAGATCGATTAGTATCGATATTGGAATCGTTCGTCTCGATCTCATTGGTTCCCGTTCCTGACGAATAAATCTCAGAATCGATTTCGTTTAGTAGAGTATTCGATTTCGATTGGACAATCGGATTGAATCGGACTGAGGCGTTTTTAGTAACGCTATGATTTGGAGCATTTTCATCTTCATTTGTGGGTAAGAAGTTGAAGTTTCTTATTAATAGAGACATATGTGTGTTAGGTTTTGGTGTCAAGTTATTTTTTACGCAGTAAGACACAAATTCTTGTTCAATTTCTTCCAAGACCGCTTGGCTGACCATTCGGAAGTCGGACTGTTTTCTAAAGTTTTCTACAATGATTTGGGCGAGCTGTTTGTTCGTTTGCTCGTAGCTGCCTTTCGCTTCTTGTATGCGTTTGTATACGCCGGCACTTACTAGGACTAGGAATCTGGAAGTTAAATGAAAGGCAAATTGGACGTAGTTAAGCAGAAAGGATCCAACCCACACTATGGGCGAAAATGAGTTGTGTATACCAAAACACTCTTTTTAGTCAAAACTTTAATATCACAAAAAACATCCCAACGCATCATGTCATTATGACTATACATTACCAACCCGTATGTAGGCAGGTCATACGATCACATAACACGATCTAATCTTAAAACTTGAATATCTCAAAACTAACTCTGTGTGGGTTGGATCCTTTCTGTTTAACTACGTCCAATTATTCATGGGGTTTACAGATCCGGTAATAATAATATCAGCATGTCGGCATATCACTCATCATCGTGAGGAAACCGGCATGCCTGAGAGATATTTCTCGACAGCATGTGAGCCGAATGGTGCTGATCCATGCGTCATGTTCGTGAACGGGCGCCCACAGTTGGGACTGGTCAACTCTTAGCGGCTATGGCTGATTTTATTTTTTGAATTGTTCTTTGTTTTATCTTTGTATTACGGACGCTTCTAACGTGCACGTCTTTCTACATTGTTCTCACATGTATAATTTCAACATGAATGATGTAACCAATACTTTGTAAAATTTTATTTTATTTAAAAGAGTGTCCGTGGAGTTTCTTGCCCGTTCTTCTCCATAGGTACCTACTACGCTTTAGAATGGGCAACTAGCTTCATATTTTTACTGACCGCTTCCATGACAATTCAAAAGTGCCTGTAATAGTTTAATTGAAATAAATGCCTTGAGTTTGAGTTTGAGCCAAGTCAGAGGCCCATGGGCGGCTTTAAAACTCTGACACCAGATTAGTCACTAACCACACGAAAAGAAGATCTGTCTAGCCTTTTTCCAACTATGTTTGGATCAGCTGCCAGTCTAACCGGATGCAGCTGAATACCAGCATTTTACATGGAGCGACTGCCTGTCTGACCTCCACAACCCAGTTACTGGGTAATACGATACCCCTTGGTAAACATGTCAATATGTCTATGGGGAATACAATAGACGACTTATACAAGCTGTCAGGGACATCGACGGGAAAACTGATACAAATTCAAATTCAAATTCAAAAGTCATTTATTCAAACTAGGCTGATAATCAGCACTTTTCGAACGTCAAAATTACATAAGACAGTCCCCCAAAACGCCCACCCTTCACCACTTCCTAGTGCGTTAGCTGGGAAGAAGAAGTGGCGCAACAAACTCCCCAGCAGCACAGCTGTCCGTTCAGTTAGAAAGAAAAAAAAATGACTCTATATAATAGTATTCAACATAATTTAACCTAATTTAAATTATTATCCATATGTTAGCTAGCACACGCCAATATACCAAACAAAATTATCGAGAACTATACTCGGGCAGAAATAAAAACTAAACGTAAACAAAACTTAACGTCTTAATAAAAGCCTCCAGGCATAAAGGGCGTGCCCGCTTACATAAAGCTGTAACTGGAAGTTATAAATGATAAACTAGGACCATCGAGGTATAATAAAAAAATAGTTAATTACTAATAACAATAAATAATATGATCTATTGTCGAGGTCACTAGTTACATATTGCAATACAACTCATTAAAAAAAAAACATTGTAATGAGTAGATTATGTCAACAATAAATTAAAATAAACAATTATATGAACTCATATAACCTGTCAGTAGGTAAGCTAATTCTGGTGAAAGAACATAAACATTGTCTTGAGTTAATCACAGCGACCAACTACATACCATGGATTCAGTACCTACATGATTCTGAACTGCGTTGAAATTTTTCGTCGGTTATTAGAAAAACAATCAGCTGTTCCATACATTTTGACCGCGTAGGTATTGCACTTTTCTAAGAAACAGCAGATTTTTTTTTTAACCAACGATAAATTTCAACGCTAGGGTGTTTCAGAATTAGGTACTGAATCCATGGTATCAGTTTTCGCGTCGATGTCCCTCCCACCCTGTATCTAGTGACCTAATCCGCTTAACTTACTTACTCTTAAAGAGTCAACCGAACTAGGCATAGCCTGTATTTCGGTTTTCAGTGCCTTTTCCCTCGATATTTTAACAGTAAAATGCCAACAAAACAAATATGTTTGGTTGTTCTACTAATTAATTTTGAAAAACTTAAGTATAACTAACTTAAGTTTGTCAAAATTAATTAACAGTGCAGTGTGCACTGCGCGAACAGGGTTCTTTATGACTCTTTAAGAACAGTTAAGGGGACTACAGGACCTAAACGTGCCTATACGCAAGTTTTATAATGCCTAAAAGAATATGATCCACTGCAGTAAACAAAATCAGAAAAATATATGATATTCTTCAGGATATATGCTAGTATGATAGTGTGTTGAAAACATAATACAACTAATTTGATACGATAGAAAAAAATCATGAAGATACCTCTAAAAATTTCTTTTAACGATTAAAAATCATATTAATTTACATGCAATCATTCTGATTTTTCGTCAGATTATTCTACAAGCTAGATATTAGCATAATAGTGTTTTAATTAAAGCATACGAATGGTTCAAATCTTATCTGAAAAATAGAGCACAGCTAGTAGAGATAGAATACTTCAATAGCACTATAAACGAACTTCAAAAGTTTCGATCTGACCTAAAGGCGATAAGCGCATCAATACCACAGGGTAGTGTTATTGGATGTCTTCTGTTTCTCATTTACATCAATGATCTCCCAAAATTTATTGCAGAAACCGGACCTTGCGTTTTATTTGCGGACGACATCTCCATTCTCACCCAATGTCATGACAATACGAACTTAAACAGTACCCTTAATGAAATTCTCGGGAAAATAATAACCTGGATGAATGAGCACAACCTTGAAATAAACTTCCAAAAGACTAAACTCATAACTTTCCATCCCCACCAAAAAACTCCTCTAAATGTACTCTTTTCCTTCAATAACCATATAATAGAAACAGTTAATGAATTCAAACTATTAGGCATAACCATAGACAAAAATATAAATTGGAAGTTACACATACAAAACATAAAATCAAAACTATCGAATTTTTATATGCTTTCCGGGAAGTTAAAAAAACCACAAATTTACAGACTGCTCTGGTTATGTACTACGCCTATGCTTATGCGTGGCATCATTATGTGGGGATACAGTACAGATGCCCCAACACTATTCACCGTTCAAAAGAAAATTATCCGTATCCTGGTAAATATACAACAGACAGATAGCTGCAAACCCCATTTTATAGAACAAAATATCTTAACTCTGCCTTGTATGTACATACTTGAAATATGCAAAGGAGACGGGGATTTCTGGGCCTGATTGTAATAAGTTGACGTATGGTTAAAAAAAAAGGTTATATTTTACTATTACAAAATGTGAAATATCAGCCCATTTTACAATCTGGAAATTGAGAAATCCAAAAATTAAGTTATGGCTACGAACAAAATGGAATATCGATTAAATTATAATCGACTATCGTGACCGAGTTCATACTATTTAAAAGATGCTTTTACGAGTACCAGATGATTAATTCAAATACATTAATTATTAGAATTAACGTATTAAACAGTTTAAACAAATTAAATATCTATAAAGATAAATGTTACAATCGATTCACGTTTGCTAATCGATTATTGTATTTTTAGTCTATGGTGACATGTCAGTCAGTCAGTCACTCGTTTCGTATCGTTTAGTGTGTGTGCGTTTTGAGTGTTTCCTCCCATAGTTTTATTGATATTTTCTTCGACCCCTGCTTTCTTTCTACGGACTTCTGATCTTACTTCTTGTACGACCCTTGCTGCCATACCGGACACGGAGAGCCTCGCTTTTACACTAAACGAGAAGACATACAAACAAGGTACACACGGTATTAAATCAGATGATAGCCATTAACTACCAAGGAACCAATCCCCTTATTTCCTCAATGGAATCCACAAACAATTATGAACAAGGATATGATCCCTCTGGTGACAACGAGATATCACCATGCAACCCCCTAAATTGTCATGACTTGACACCCTTTCATGTATTAGCAGGTGTTATAAGGGAAGAAGATAACCCAATGTCCGAAACTTTACTCCAGGCGTTAAAAGATGCGAGTCACATCAATCTAACCGACAAGACCCTACTTATGAATGAGTTCAAACTCTTTACAAGGATGGCCTCATTGGATTGGAATTTAATCAAGAAGAAGGTTGAACTAGCCTGTCTTCAAGGATATAATGTTTTATACTATACACTATCAGGGATGAACTCCGTTTATCAATTGCAGCATGCTAAGGCATTAAGCTCCACCGTGGGAACCCTAGGCACTCTGGTCGATCAATTCAAACTACACACTGGTTCTCTGAAAAAACAGTCAGATATGGACAAAACATTCCAGGAGGACCTCACTAGACAACTCAACAGCCTTACTAAAGGGATGGCTGAATTCTCCGAGAAATTAGAATCAAAGACCCTCGAAATGTCCCGTCCCTGCTTTGAAAAGACATCAGCTTCCACAGCCTCCCCCACCGCTGATTCCATAAGCTCCCATCAGTCAATTGTTCCTGGCCGAATCTTTATAGTACCGCAATCTACTTTCCAATCGGGGTTACTAAAAGTAACATTCGGGATAAATGAAGATATCACCATTTTCCCTCTATCTAGCAGGGCAAAGCCTCTAGCTTCCCTCCTGGACCTGAACGTGTCAGCCAAAGGGCTGATGGTTATTTTAAATCAGGATCTTACCTTATTATTGTCCAAACTCCTGATGTATCCTTCATTTGTTGGTGACTTCAATAAGTTGGCAAACAAGGCGGACAAAATAGATCTGTTGACGAAAACGTTTGGATCCATTCCTGATCGGGATGACCAGTGGATTCATCACCCCGCTCAAGTGTAATCAGGCTAAGATTACCAACAGACAAGACATAATTATGTTAATTATTGATTTTTTTGTTTTTTATTCCTTTACTATTCAATAAGACCTTATACCTTAATAGTTAGTTGCATACACTTACTTAGACACTATATCTCAAGAAGATGTGTTTGATCATAAAAAACCAATGATCATTAAAAAAAAACTCAGACACAAAACACGACTCAACCTACCATCATCCCGCTTAAAAATACATTCTACAAGTCCTCTGGTAATGTCAGTAAAAACATATAATGTGCTACCAGAAACAATAAGAAAAGAAAAAAAACTCCATTTATTCGTAAATAAATTAAAAAAGTTATTACTTAAAAAATCTCACTATAGTGTCGATGAATATTTAAGTGATAAGTCTCTAAAACTTGAAAAATAAAGTCTTTTGCAATTTTAATTCTAATGTTAATGTTATGTCTATGTTTTTAGAATAAGTTGTATTGTAATAATGATAAGTCCTCTCCACATTTATTTATTATATCTTTTGCTGTGCCCGACAGGGTCCACGATTGTTACCTACCAAATAAATGTTTACCACCTAAGCCTACATTGTGGAATGCAATAAAGAATTGAGTATTGAGTATTGAGTATTAATTTTCCAGTCCAATCAATAGATTTTTTGTAAATCGCTAACTGCTTCATATTTTGCAATAAATTACCTGCGTCGAGTCATCGCGCTTCTCTTTCATTTCTATGCAGTCCGACAGTGACCGCGCTTTAGCTGTTGTAAGCCTCTTAAGCGGATTAGATTACTAAATATACGTCGTCTATTGTATTTTATAATGGATTTCCGCAAAGTCACGCCTGAGTCAATTAACAGTGACTATAGGGACAAAAACCCCATCAAGACTGCATAGGCTCTACTAAACTTCTTATTGTTTGCCGGACGACCTACAGAAATACTAAGAACAATGCATCGTTCTAATCTTATCAATTTACATGTATTGGATCAGAATCTTGAACCTTGCGGTTAAGTAAACAAAAACAACTCGAGTTACTTACAAGGCACCTCGTTATCAAATAGCACAGCAGGTCAAAGGTGGTCAGATATCAATCTAATTAGTTAGCAATTAGACATTCAACTCAATAATTTTCTTTAAACTAGGTGGAGCTAGGCGTTGTTATTTCATTACTGATGATTTCTGAGAAATGCCGAAACGAACTCAGAGCTCATACTGCTCATGCTCTCTTTTAAAGAACACACATTACAGTACATTGCTATTGCATTGCCCTACATTGATTATCGAATGTGGGTTATATCAGTGCCGGATTAACCACGTAGCAAGAGTAGCAATTGCTACGGGCCCCGCGCTAGAGGCCCCGCGTATTCAAACCCAGGCCCCACCTCCGCCTGAGCATAATTTGTACGTACTACCTTTGCCAACTAAGACGTCAGAATATGGGTAATACAATTTCTAAAAGTTGATTGCAAATAGACGTACTGAGTATTGTTTTTTTTTTACCACTTTATACATAAGAATCCATCAAGGGCCCGTCTATAAAATTTGCTACGGGCCCCGCGCTTGCTTAATCCGGCACTGGGTTATATCTGAAAACGTCTTTTAAAGAGTCATATCCCAACAGAAATCATACACGCATCATCCGCCTATGCATGATGGCGTACCTCATATCTTCATAAACATGCACAGTTTTAAGAATCCGAAGCAAAATGACCAAAAACCCTTATATTTGGTCTTGTCTGTCTGTCCGTCCGTATGTCACAGGCATTTTACTCAGAGCCTATTGGCTCAATAGCAGTGTTTTATCTTAAACTAACTGACCCGCGACAGATGTTGTGCTGCCCTTTCAATAACATACAAAAATCCCATAGAAAACAGCACTGCTCAGTTTTTCCCAAAGTTCCCAACTTTCTGGGCAAGTTTTCCGGCAAGTAATTTGGACTACTACGAATATTTAAAAACAAAAAATGTGAGCCGTCACGGGACGCCTGGCAGATGTGAAACATCGACATTATTTTGTAAAAGTAATATGCAGAAAAGAACAGATTGTGATAGGAACTAAATATGTCATAATGATAAAATAAAATATTACGATTTTTTTTCCAGATAACGATGACTATTTATTGAATAAACATTTATTTTCAGTCGACAGTCATATAGCGTGGCGGCGCGTCGCCACGGCATGCGTCGCCACGCCAGAAATCGGTTTTACGTGCGGCTATAGATGTTTCACATCAAAAATAGTCAAATCTGTTCAGCCTTTCTCCAGTAATTCGTAAGGAAGTTATGATTACCTGCAAGACTCATCCAGTATGATAGGTCCATGTATCTCTGGGGCGGCGATGACGGGCTCCGTCACGGCGGCGCTGATGGTCGGGAAGGCTTTGTACAGCCCCTTCACCAGGTAGTTGCCGAGACATCGCGTTCCTGTCTGATTGCCCAGGTATTGCGCTGTAATGAATTATAAATGGTTTCGTAAGTATGGAGTAAGGAATACTATAAATAAATTATAATTACAACAACACACACACACACTTACACACACACACACACACACACAAATTTACACTTTATTGACATTTTTGTATTAATTTGACATTTACTGTACCTAATTCGAACGATTTGACATTAATTTATATTATGTATTATTATAATTTCCTAATAGTTATTTAAAATTATAATGTCTTTAAATTTGTGTATATTAAATATGATTTGCATGCCCATGTGACGGTAGAACATGGAGGACTTTCAAAATGAAACATCTATGTAATAATTACCCATGTTTGCAAAGTAATAAATGATTTATGATTTAACAACTTTATGCAACACATCGAGCCCTGACCGCCGACTTATTGTAAGCGACGTTTTTTACGAAAATTCGAATTTAATTGGTAACAATATTTAAAACTAAGTATGTCGTTTACGATAAAAAATGCTTTTTCAGGCCTCGACATGCAATGTACAGGCAACTGAAGGAACACGGGTGGGTTTTAGTCAGTAAGAGTCTGATACGCCCTCCCGCTCCACCCAGAGCGTGAGAAGTTATTTGATAATATACCAACCTCAAAAAAAAATAAAAGGCCTCGACATGCAAGATTTAGAAAAGACTATTTAAAAGTAATGTTAATAGCATTATATTTTGTTTTCTGGTCTAAAAAAAATAATCAGCAAGATTTACAATCAACCTAACATGAGGTCGACTGTACTATTTGTATGTAGCTGGGCGATTTATTTTTGCGTTCTCAGCGCCTTTATTTTGTACCAGTAAGGGCGGATTCTGTAGCTCTAGTGTTACTATTTAAAACACTAGGAAGTGGTAAAGGTGGTTTTACAGGACTATCATTATGTAATTTTGACTCAGCCTAATTTGAAAAAAGTATTTGACAGTACCTAACTGTTATTTAAAAAATGCTAGAACTATTCCCATAACAAATTCTCATTCATATGATATTCTTACTATTAAATTTCTTTCAAGATTTTATATCTCAAGCAAAAATACCCACCATTCCTCAACTTATTAACATCAAGCCCCAACTGCTTCAACCTTAGCAGCTCATCCTCATTGTTCAGACTATGGTCTACCGTCAGCTGCACGACCCTCAACACGGCATTATCATCAGTCCTGCACAGCAGAGCCCTGGTGTCTCCTACGTGGGCCACAAATAACTTGTTGGCATGGACCAACGCTATGACTACTGCTGCTCCCCCAGATAGATGGACGTCTATCTCTTTTAAACGCGTTAGGATGTTGTAGTTTTGGGAAACCTGGAAAAAGTACAAAAACAAAACTTAACATATTTATCCTGAATCACAGTGATTTACTGCAAAAGTACGATGGTCTTTGAAGATTTTTTCTGTAGCTACAAGTCTACAACTGCCGTTTATTACAGTTTACCTTTTTTTTTCTGTATGTAGCTACAAATCTACAACTGCCCTATATTACAGTTTACCTCAAATTACTATCCTGACAGTTCCAAGATAACAAAGAAAAAAAAAATGTGCTTGGAAAAGTGGATGAGGTAAGAACATTTCTTTCAAGTTATTTTACATCTAACAGCAACCTTATTGTATAAAGAATAAAGATCACTGCGATTTTGACACTGATGCAAAATAACTGTGTAAGGACTGTAAATACTGTGCCCAGCCCCGGATCTAGAAATTTTTCGAGGCGGGGCAGAAACTGTCGACTACCGCCCCCCGCCAATCCTATAACGACAGCCCCATTTTATGTCCAGGCAAATCACTGTCCATTCTAAGGTTGCCTGGAAGAGATCGCAGAAAGCGACAAGGTCGCCCTTTGTATATTTTGTAGTGCATATTATATAGTATTATGTAAATAAATAATAATAAATACAACCTTTTATGTTTCTCTATGAAGCCTTATTATTTTTTTTATGGACATATCGGACATTTATTTTAATCAAGCTATGACTGGATAGGGTTTGAAATAAGTCAGATTATACAGGGTGTAACAGAAACCCTATTGCTATCCTTAAGCACTAAAGATAACAGCTGGTATAGAGTCACTATACGTAGTTTCAACTCAAAATAAAATACTCTAAGAATTGATACCAAATTTTCGGTTTCATATGTTTCTTAAATTCAAATCATAACAAACGTGTCACCGCACTACGTAGGTCAATAACTTTCCACGTTACTTGCCAATATCATGATACATCTCCTCCGTAATTCAGCGCGCCTAGTACAGTAGTAGCCTACAGCAGGCGGTGTTCTTTGTCGGCGCGAACTGACGAAAGAAAAAACATGCCGCCGCCGCCGGCGCCGCGCCGCCCAATGCGATTGCGCGCGCGCGCACTAAACCGTACCTACTTTACCATGATGTAAAAATTAATGCGTAATTATTGATTTACAGGTTATTCGTTAATATCAAGCCAGAAATTGCACGTAAAAACTGAGATAACAGAACTTACGTAAAAAATTGAAACAAAGTTTAGGTAGGTTAACTAGTTTTATCTCTTATTATTACTTATTACCGAGTAAACAGTAAAATCTTAAAGCTTTGCTTATTTTAGTAAATTGACTTACATTTTTAAAGATGGGGTTCGATGTGGTGACCTTGGTATTGTATGCACAAGGCCGCTCGCTTGTTCATGGACACCTGAACATTGCGTAGCATGTCTGGTGTAATTGTCCTGAAAGGGGCCTCAATCCGCACTTTCATTAGGTCCATTGTATCACACTGCACTGCGTACACTACATTTTTACCGTACTGAACTGATGCGCGTATCACAGGGATAGGAACTAGTGCACTAGACGGAGACGCGGAACAGAGTCGACTGACGAGCAAAGCAAATTTAACAAACAATAATACTAAATAAAGCTTCTATTCCCTGCTATTCTGGTACTTAAATATTATTTCGTTAAATTTAGATACCTATAGGGTAGCTGTCCTATTGTGTGCACTACTATTGAAAAATATTATTCAAGATTATTTTACATCCTTAATAATAATTTCAACTAAACTCCGTTAAAGTTTTAAGTAAATCTCACACATCAGAGCAGACTAATTACGTTATTCAAATGCAAAATTTAAAAATCATTTATTTTTTTGGGAGTGGGAAAATCATCAATGACTCACTTTCCGCCCTAGGTGGGACGAAAGGAAGTGCTTAGACTCTTACTGACTAAAAACCACCCTGTTCCTTCAGTTGCCCTTGCATTCCGGGGCCGCGTTATCTTGTTAGGACATTCCCGCAACTCCGGAAAATCTTTCATTTCAATCCATTAATGATCATATGGAGCCGCCTTATCCCGTTAGGAATCTGAATTAAAAGTTTTATTTACCAGGAGTAATAGAAACTACAGGGACTGCAATTGGTTCACATACCCTAAGACCCTAACCCAATAGGTTTACACACATTATGATGCTCTCATTGTGTGTGTAACGACGTAATCAGGGATCTGTGAGCAAACGATTTTCAATTCGGCAATAACAATTCCTGTTACTCATGCGGTCCTAGTACTTTTATTAATTTCTTTCTACATTTAGATGCAGTTTTGCGACATTTTTTATTATTTATTGACTTCATTTGAATTATAATAAAGACTAAACGTGCTCAAACCAATAGAACCCATGTACCATTTCAAACAGCACCGACAGACCGTGAACTTCCGATAATTCTTTCGGTTAGTCCTACAGACAAAAAGTATGCGTTCGAGCTATTATTTTGTACTAGAACAAAACTATTACCTTGTTGATAATAGTTTATTGACAATTATTTAAAAAAAAACATATTTTAATAATTATGAACGGAACCCACTGTGATTTTATTTGTAATAGGAGTAGGATAAGTTGCAAGGAAATGAATTGAAATTATGTTTTGGGTTCAGTTGGACATAAATCGTTACTAAATCCTTTTTCTATTCTACGTAAGTTCTAATGGCAAATAATAATGTTTATTTAAGCAATTAATTCCTGGTAGGATGCACGTAAGGATTCGATTTTTAAGATCAATGCAATGGTACGAGCTGACGATTTTTCGAAACAATTCGTTTTAATGCGATCTTCAAGAACATCGATTCAATAGTAAGGTGAATCGAATCTCCTGGATCGTATGTGTAAACATTATTATGATATGGGCTCATAATAGTTCAAGTTCATATTGCCCAAAGTATTGTGCTGACAATCATAAACAGCGAATAGGTAGGTTTATCTATTTAAAACAAGATCAATTACATACATATGCCGAGACTTTTTAATTTCTCTGCACACTTTTCTTTACAGGAATATTGTTTTTGAATTAGGTAGGTATTTACTGTGTTGTAGGTACGATGCAGATGGTAAGGTGGGTGGTGGGTGGAAGATTATACCATGTAGATAATAATTATCTACAAAGTAATCTTCTAAAGGACAACTACGTAAAAAACCAACAGTGTGTAATGTATCTAAATATTATTTCGTTACATTTTGATACCTAGACCAATTTTATTAATTGTATTGTAACTAGTTCACAGACATAATCAAAGTTTAGGAAAAGTCGGTAATAATATTTTGTAAACAAAAAATAAACATGCGGAACCTTTTATTCAGAAATACCAGGAGTAAGAGGTTTATTTTTACTTACAAATAGTTCGCTGACACCGATCAGCTGATTTAGTGCTAGTGATGTATTTATTTCAATTTTAAAACTTCGGTTTCTGGTATCAATGTATTAAAAAGTCTCATAACTTCCAAACATGTAGAGATAGGATTAAAAAACCCTTCCAATATCGTTTAATATCATCCAAAGAAGGCGTGCCCTTGGTATGTATATACCCGTTCCGTTACACGTTGCCTTTTAAAATTAGAATTTTACTCTTCTGGCCATAATTAATTTGATGTCCGGTCCGATTTCCGATTGACTTATGCAGAACTTAGATTAACACCAATTAAAACAATTTAGAATGTATGAGCGAGCGAAGCTGAGATAAGTTAGATTTTTTTTTGCGATTTAAGAATTAGAAAAAAAATAAGAATTAGGAGTTACCAAGCTGCAAATTTTCTCATATTAATCTAATATTATCGATCGATGCGACAACGTCTAACAAGGACGCCAAAAATTAAAGGAAATCGTGTCACCTTTGCACATACAGGCTTCGTAAAGGGTGGGACGCCCGGCTCCCCGCTACGCGAAGTAAAACTTCAAAAATAAAGGAATTTTTGACCACAGAGGCTCTCCTCGAGTTCCTGGAAGAATTCAACTGCGCCCGCTCGCAACTCGCTCACACCGTTTGGCTAATCAGTGATTTCCTCAGTGCACCACCCGCAGAGTAAGCTTATAACTACTTAAGTGCTGTGCGTCTCATTGCAAAGTTGCGGTGCGTGGTGTACTTGTCAGCCACGCTTAAATTTGGCGCCCGGTGCACGGGCCCCGGTTTACCCCCTCTAGATCCGGGGCTGACTGTACCTGGCCCTTGATCATACCTTTGGCACATCAAAATACTGGCACGTAACAGGGAATCATATGACAGAGATAATGCTCTATAAACTTAAGCTTTTTCTAATATTTGTTGGGCCAAATAAATGTCCAGTTTTAGGACATTCAAGTATTGTTTAGTAAATATAAATAAAGTCAAATAAAATCACCTGTGTTTCATTCAACGTCTGTAACTGGTACTGCAGGCTGGTTCTCTCAGCTATCATGCCATCGTAGTTCTCTGTATAGGCCTTCTCTACTGATATGAATGCAGCCCTGAAATATTTTACATTTACTGATCAGAAAAATGAATGTGGAATGTAAAAAAAGAAAAATTAAAGGTTTATCTATACATATAATATACAGGGTGGCAGGGACATCGACGCGAAAACTTTTACCATGGATTCAGTACATGATTCTGAACCTCCTTGGTTGATATTTTTCATCAGTTATTTTATAACAATAAACAATAAATAATTAATACCGTTGCGAAAATATTTTTTTTAAAAGGACTTTGGACTCTAAAGATTGTACGACAACTAGCGCCATAACGGCCACAAGTGCTGACTAGGCGAACTAAAATAACTACGCTACTCGCCGCCAGAGGGCCAAGTCTACTATTAGTGTTACCAACGTAGGAATAATTAAGTATTTGTACGTAAAATTACTAGCATGGGGGATGAAAACATAACGCTGAGAAAAAAACAAATCCAGTCTACCTCGTTCTCAGAAACGTCACTCTTCGATGGAACAGTTATGAGTATGCCAGAAACTTCATTACGAGACGATGAAACCATTGTGACGCTACAGGAAGAGATCAATGACTTAAGGCCGGGTTAACCCGAACGCAGTAGGCATTCAACGCTTACCCCAGCCCCCGCAACGAGTAGCGATACGAAACAAATTACGATGCGCGGGTGACCCGCGCGCCAGGCGCACCGCTCATAAGTTCATGAACTCGAGTAGGTCACAGAATAGAGCAATGCAGTAGATCAACTTGTATTGATTATTATAAGTTTAGTTTTTTATTAAGTATTTTTTAAGGTTGTAGATAGATTAGGTAGGTATTATATAAACTTAAATTTAATGAATAATAATTAAAAATAGGTATAAGTAGGTACTTATAATTTTTGTGAATAAGGTGGATTTAAAATCTGACTGACACGAAGATCATGAATACGGGTACGATTCAAAAGTGCGCGCAGCGCGCTATTCGACTTTCGAACTTCGACTTTGATGCGACATCTTCGTGCTACAGTCTATAAAATCAAGTAGTATTTAGGCACATTTAATTTAGGAGAATTGTATTACAATTTTTGAATAACAATATCAAGATTGTATTGGGGTAGGTGGGGCGTGTATTTAATTAATTTATGTATTTTTATGGTGTTACAATAACGAGTGAGATGATATTTAAAAAACCGGCCAGGTGCATGACGGACCACGCACAATGAAGGGTTCCGTAGTTGGGATGAATTTATCCCAAGAACAACCTTAACATTGTAGTTGAAAAACATTTTCTCCCATACGGAATGTATGGGGAGATCATGTTTATCAAACTGCAAATTTAAGTTGGTCGGTTATTACTCGTTATATATACCTACTACTGCTGTATTTTTTTTCACAAATACAAGTACAATCATTTAGCTGGCAGGGACGACGACAGTTGACTCTAACAAAACATTTCAGTTAAAAGCTTAATATTTCGCAAACGGATCCCTTAATGCAAAAATGGTTTTCACAAACTCACAATATTTTTGAACGACCTTTCTAAGGATACCCCATACCATGGGGTAGATGAGAAAAAAAAATATCCCTACTTTACGTGTAGGGGAGGCACCCTAAAAAATAATATTTTTCTTGATTTTATTTTACCTCTTTGTCTCACAGCTTTCTAGTACGAACCGTCTCCGAGCTAAGCCGCGGACAGACAGACGGACGGACAGACAGACAGACAGACGGACATGGTGAAACTATAAGGGTTCCTTGTTTACTTCGGAACCCTAAAAACTTACTCGTTATCCACCGAATCATTAGTTGATACATACGCTCTGCCCTTAGCCTGCAACTGCATTGCTCTTAAACATTGAAAACCGACGTAAACATTTCAAGCGAAGTTTATTTTATTATTCCATGTATACAACCCCCCCGGTGAAGGAAAAATTTCGGAGCTCCCCCCCCCCTTTTTGAAATATGATTTTTTAATATTCTAACCTAACTTTCGAATTTTCGGAATGACTTTTTGTATAAGGGTACATATATTTGTGGAGGGGAGTAGGAGATACCCCCGTCATGGGGGAAGTATAGTTAACGCATTGTTTTTTTAACTAAATATTTTGCGATCTTATTTTGATGATTTGTTTGAGGAAGCACTGTACTTTATGGCTATCTGATAGTTTTTTTTTTTTTTTTTGTCAGGCGTGTTCGGCAGAGCCCCGCTTGGCGGGGCTCCTATTTTAGGGTGGTTTGAAAAAAAATAACCACGTTAGAAGGAAATAACCACGTTAGAAGGGGATGGCGGGGTCTAAAGACCCCGCCATCCCCTTCTAACCTAACCTGTCCGTGTCGGTGTGCCCCAAGTCCCGAGCTCGCTTCGCTCGCTCTTGCAGCCTACCTTCCCATTGCCTTTTGACTAAGTCGAGATGTGTCGGGACTTGGAGCATGCCGGCCAAGCTTGAGCTTGACAGCAGAGTAACAGATTAAGTGAAGTATTAGTAACAACACAAAATGGCGTCGTTTTACGTTTGGTTTCAAATACGGCAATAGTCGGTAAATTATTTTAAGTGTTAATTTAATAGCACTCATTTAAATCAGCAAAATATATGTAATATAATGAAATATGCTTAAAAAGTATCTAAATCATAAATATACGTATTTATTTCAACATTATTATAAAGTACAACATTTTAGTGTGTTGATTTTTCGTAAAACGAAACGTTCAATGTCGAGACAAAATGTCAAAAGTGACTAAATAATGCTAAATTTCTTCGATTTTGTTTTTTTTTTTCTCGTAAACCATTTATCTCCGCAACTTAAAACTTTGCGTGGAGGCTTCTAATAATATAATCTTTCTGTAAAAAAAATATGGACTCCCAACTCGAGGGATGTTAATCTAAAACTTAGCCACAGTTTTCGCGTCGATGTCCCTGCCACCCTGTATATGTACTTTTATTTTATATATAAGCTTTTCATAACTTGATACAGTGTTTTAAGTAAGGAGTGTACTTCGCATAAACGAATTTGTGCCTAAACGTTACCGAAAATAATAAATCATATTTTTGTAGGAAATGGTCATACTGTATATTTCTACACTATGGCACGAGTGTGTTGCGCGTATTAGGTAGGTACATGGCATAGACGAGACCTACACAAACGTTGCAGACACCATAAAATATTATTATTTTTTGTGTTGTGGTGGCAAAAGCGGTGTCAAGCTGGTCTCTTATTCTAATGAAACTCCGTACGTTGGGCCACCTCAAGGTCATAGTGTTATCACTTACCACAGACGCGTGACGTGTGGTAGACAATACAATACCTACTTACCTAGGCTAATAAACATTATAAAAACCACCCGGACCAACTCAGCGGGATGAACTATTTGATATTTGAAAATAGTAAAACATTATAACATTTGTACGCTTGGCGGCTTTATGCTCTGTGATATAGGGTTCAAATTCAACTATTTTACACACTTGATGCGGTTGGTAAATCTATTCCGGGAGAAAAATAAACCATTATAACTTTTGCGCGCGTGGCGTCTTTATTTACATTGGCATAGGGTTTAAATTCAACTGTTTTACACACATATTTGCGGTATGTAAATCTATTCCGCGTACCTAGGTACTTACCTAGTTAATAAAGTAAAATATTATACATTTATATAATATAGGTACCTATGGTAATATTGTCAAAGCATCCTTACTTTTTTTATTTATTCAGCCTTCGTAGACTTTTTTTTAATTTTGCCCATTTTTTTAAATAAAATAACAAAGAAGTACCTACCTAAAAAAAATCACTATTTAAAAATTAAACTATAATTATACCTATTATTATTTACAAATTTACAATACATTTTTGGCTCAGCCGGTAACAGAACTTAGCGGGGGTGGCGGGTTCGCAAAAATTGGCATACGTCCGACCTCCAAGACGTTCCGCTCGGGACTAAATGACACGGGGCGAGCGCATGAAAAGATGAAAACGCTTGATTTTGGAATTAGTGGTATAAGTATTTTCATATTTCACATTATGACGGCCGTTTTCTATCACATTTTTTACGACCTTTATTATGGTATAAGTTTTATTATTCAAAGCCTAATATAACTCAAATAAAATGATAATTAGACCATAATTTAGACGTGTCTTTGCGATTTAATTGGATGCAGTAAAGTGCACGTAATCGTGTATCGGACGGCCGAAATACCTAGATCGAAGTGTGAAATATATCATATGTTTTTTTCAAAATTTTAATCCGTGTTATCTACGAATAAAATACAATATAAAATGACGTTTTTCGGGGTCACCTCGCCTTAAGGATTAAGTTGCAAAGCGCGAATCAGGAAGTTGACAACTTGCTTTGTGAGAATAAAAATTTAAAGTCAGATCTGGATAGATGTAATCGTGTCATAGAATTATATAAGAAGGTGGGTGCAGGAGAAGCCAAGTGTGCCACTCCAGGTTCTAAACGAAAGGTTTTAAAAACGAAACTCCAAGTGAGTAATCTAACATCAACCCCAATCAAAAAATCTTTTGCAAATAAATCTACATGCCAAATACAAACTTGGAATAAGGAGACCCAAACCTGTAATCTCATGGCTCAGTCGCCAGCAAAATTAAACATCCAAACATCGACAGCCTGTAGTAATAAACAACTGAGAACGGAAAATGCATGCAAACAAACACAAACGGATGTAAATATTGCCAATACTACTTCTATACACCAAGACAGCAAAGCATCTGATTTCCTACTGCTCCAAGAATTGAGAGAATTTAAAGCTGACATGATAGCTCGCATGGACAGTCAGACAAATGCGATATCGCTTCTACTTAATCAATATTCCCAAACAAAACCTGAGTTGGCCAACATAATTAAAATGATGGGGGTACTCGAAGAAAAAGTAGAAGCTCAGTTAACTAAACTAACTCAGTACAACCAAACCCACGAAATAGCAGCTGATGTTCCCCGAAATCCTCCCTCTCCATCTTCTTTTGCCGAGGTCGTAAGTCAACAGAATAATTCTATCGCTTCCAAGAAATCGCTTCATACCTACGTCAAAACTCAAAAGGTAAACAAATGTGGAGCCACGAGATCTGCCGAAATTTTACCAGAAAAAGCTTCGTGTAGTACTAGCTCACTGGTGACTATTGAACTACCAAACGATGAAGAGGAGAAGATCGAATCAGGATGGGTGACTGTTCAAAACAAAAAAAAAAAACAAAAATAACAGGCAACCTAAAGAGGTCAGAGTGGGTACAAATACAGAGTTGAAGGCTTTTCAAGTTAGTGATCGTAAAAAATATCTACATGTTTGGCGATTGCATCCGGATACCACTCTTGAAGCAGTAGCCGATCACGTGAAAAATGTATGTGGACTAGATGTTCAAATAAAGGTGGACAAAATCAAACACAAAATCGTGAGAGATTATTCGTCGTTTGTTGTTGGAGTACCAGAAAAGTGTTATGATAAGTTGAACCAGGCCGAAATCTGGCCAATGAATGTAGAATTCAGTGAGTGGATATGGTTTCGGAACTCAAATAGAACAAAATCAAACATATTATAGCCATAACAGCAACATTGAAATGTATTATCAAAATGCAAGAGGTCTTCGTACAAAATTAGAAATCTTTAGAAATAACATATTATCATTTAATTCTGACTTATACGCTATAACGGAATCAGGCTGCAATGAATCCATTCAAGACGCAGAAATTATCCCTCAAGGATATAAAATAATACGTTGTGATCGAGTGGATGGGCGTAAGCAGGGTGGAGCGTTTCTCGTGGCCACACACCGCTTCGAGCTGCGACAGGTACTTGTCTCGGACGCGTCGATAGACGCCTGCGTGTTTGAAATTGTTTGTGCAACGGTTCATCTAAAGAATAGATTTTTGTTTTTATGTTGTGTTGTTTATATTCCTCCTGGGAGTTCGGAAAATGATTATATGATTTTGTTTAGGGTAATAGAAAATATGTGTAATAGATATAGACAAATGATAGTTATTGGAGATTTTAATTTACATTCTTGTCCGGTAAATATTAGCAATTATTATGAATGCTTTATGTCATATTGCGAGTTCACTCAAGGTAACATGGTACCAAATGTCTTAGGCCGACACCTGGATTTGGTTCTGAGTACGGGTTTTAGCGGAGAAGTGTCAGTGGTGTTGGCGGGCGAAGCGCTCGTTCCTGTCGACCCGTACCACCCGCCACTAGCGGTGTGCGTGCGCCCCGCGCCCTCAGCGACCGCGCCTTGCCCGCCTTTGCCCGCTGCCGAATCCCGCTTTGACAGCGCGTGCAATAACAGACCGCAGTGGAATTTTTATAAAGCAGATTATCAATTATTGTATTCGATGTTAACTTCTGCTGACTGGAGTACAATGTATGAAATGCATGACTTGGAAGACATTTTAAATTTATTTTATGTGAAATTAGGCCGTATTTTAGACGAATGTGTACCAAGGAAAAAGTTTACCCAGGAAAACTCACGTTATGTGTATCCCGAATGGTACACCGCAGAAATTATTAAAGAGATCAAAATTAAAGCAAAACTTCACAAACTGTTTAAAAACTCAAAACGTGATTGTGATTACGAAGAATACGCTAAATGTAGGGCCCGGATAAAAAAGTCTATAGAAATTGCTCACAGAAACCATAAAAGTAAAATTCAAAATCAGTTCGCTAAAGATCCAAAATCTTTCTGGCAATATATTAGGTCAAAAAAAAGTAGAGTGAATAGGCAAAGTATTATAAAAGATGGGCAAAATCTCACTGATGAGCAGTGTGCTAGGGAATTCGCAGATTTTTTTGAGTCGGTATACAGTCAGGAACCACCGCAACTAGACGTTCAGGCGGCGATGGCAGAGTTCGGCAGTGCTACCAGCGCACGGGTACATATAGAGACCTTGAGTCTCAAAGAGGTGCAGGATGCGCTGGCAAACCTCAAGCCAAAACGATCATCTGGCCCTGACGGTATACCAGCGTTTCTCTTTAGAGATTGTGCTAGAGTTTTGGCAAACCCGCTGCATTACATATATAACTCGTGCTTAAAGCAATCGACGTTCCCGGATCAGTGGAAGACTACACGGGTCGTTCCAGTACCCAAGGGTAAAGCAGGTCCAGATGTCAGCGGTTATAGACCAGTCGCAGTGTTGTCGACGCCGGCAAAAGTTTTTGAAGCCGCTATACAACGCTGCATACAGGGGCAAGTCCGAGCGCAACTGTCGGACGCGCAGCACGGCTTTCGGCCCGGACGCAGCACTTCCACCAACCTGCTTAACTTCATGGCACAGGTTATACCAGTAGTCGACGCTGGAGTACAGGTAGACGCGGCGTACTTTGATTTTAAAAAGGCCTTTGACACCGTGGACAATGATGTCTTATTAAGAAAGCTGGCAGATGTAGGATGTACGCCGCACTTGCTGCAGTTCTTTGTCAGCTATATGAGAGACCGTCAACAGTACGTTAACTACAATGGGTACGAGTCGAGGCCGTACTTCACCAGGTCCGGAGTAAGCCAGGGCAGCAATTTGGGACCTCTTGAATTTATCATAATGATAAACAGTTTGCCGGAGGTCGTCAGACATGGCTCATGTTTATTGTTTGCAGATGACCTCAAGTTGCTGCTCGAGGTAAGGGATGAGTCAGACTGTGAGCGACTCCAGGGTGACATTGATAGAGTGGTGAAATGGAGCCATGACAATAAGCTGTACTTCAACGTGTCCAAATGCTCGGTAATATCCTTTGGTCGTGCGCGCACCCCTATCCGCTATGAGTACAAAGCAGAGGCGATACCCATGCAGCGAGTAACGCAGGTGCGGGATCTAGGGGTATATCTCACTCCAGATCTTACGTTTCGCGAGCATGTCATTAAGATATGCAAGAAAGCGTACAGAAACCTCGGCTTTGTACTTAGGCAGACACAGGGGTTCACTAATATTACGACTATAAGGGTATTATACGACGCTCTAGTCAGGAGTCACTTGGAGTATGGTGCGGTCATATGGGCTCCACATGAAGCCAAGTACTCTATCATGGTCGAGCGCGTGCAGAACAAGTTCACGCGTCACTTGTACTTCAGACTGTACGGGGTTTATCCATTGTACCCGCTGATGTACCCCACCCTGTTTGTACTGGGCATGGTCGGGTACAATGAGTTAAGGGTGCGACGACAGTTTACTCTTGTCGTCTATTTAATTAAATTACTCCGGGGCAAGGAGCACAATCCGGGAGTGCTTCAGTGCTTGCGGTTTTCTGTCCCAGACCGCTACGTGTGGAGGCGGCGGTGCCCGCCACTGCTGGCTGTGCCAACTGCCCGAACCAACCTGCTGGCCAAAGCACCTCTCACGCGAGCAATTCGTACTGTTAACGTAATTCAGAATAGGTTGGACATTTTTTCGTGTTACTTTAGTGAACTTGCAAGAGTAAGTTTATATATAATATGTTACGAAAGCAACAATTAGTGTAATTTATGTTTATGTTTATTGTTTCTTTATTGTTTTATTTTTTGAATGTAAAGTATATTTAAGTTAATTTTCTGTGAATATTGCATTGTTATAATTATAAGGTTGTATTGTTTTAGTTATAAGTAATTTGGTGTTAATTGTGTAGTTATTTGTAATTGTTAGTAATAGTGTTATTTAAAATAGTTCATATTATAAGTAGTCTTAGCTATCGCATTAGGTTTCTAAGCCTGTAATGATAGTTTAAGAGTTTTAAATAAATAAATAAATAAATAAAATAAAATAAAAAATAAATGTATAGTCCTCCAGACCGTATTTCGGCCATGGCGGCCAATCTCAACGGAGACTAGCCGTAGTAGTATATTATAGTGCACAAGTGTGTGCACTCTCTCTAGACACAGGTACACTCTCTCTTCCCTAAACCTCACTCATACTCCGATGGGACGCCATTCCGACACGACCGGGGAGAGATCAGGCGCAGGAGCAACGGCTTGACGTGCTTTCCGAGGCACGGGGTAAGAAATTCCTACTGCAAAAACCCAATAACACTTTGCCCGACCCGGGATTCGAACCCAGGACCCCACGGACAGCAGTAAAGCTTGCGACCACGAGACCAATGAGGCACCTACATATTATAATTATTTGGATGTATGTTCCACATTATAACGAGCTATGCGAACATAAATGTATGGAACAGCAGATTTTTTATTCGCGATTTCAGGGTTGGCCCCATAATGAAAGTTGTTCATAATGATGAGTACAATAGAGGATGCAAACGAATTAAATTTCACATTGTATAATAATGTCATTGCAGAACATTACAAGAAACAATGGTATGTTTGGGTCTTTGAGCCTAATTCTCATGTACTAGTATTCATACATTTAAATATCAATGGATTCTGTGAAGTGAACAGAGATACCGACGGATAGAGATGTATGACAGCTCTCAAATCATCAGAGCAGCTTCCAGCCATTTTCCCAATTTATTTGAGTTTGGATCAGCATTTCTTTTTCCCCACATCTCTAGCAGCCGTCATCTCAGTAGCCACCCCCTTTTCAGCCATATCATTTCACACATTCCATCCATTATTTCTTTGCGTTGCAGTGATGTATGGTGGCAATACAAATACCATTTGTAACTTTATATTTTTTAAGCATTTGTTCTTACCTTAGCCTTTCTCTAATCTCCTCATCAGTATTGGCTGAAGGAGGTGGGAACAGGATCTCAGCGGCCATCCTTTGCATGATAAACCTCGCTGCTTCCAGTCCATTGTGAGGCTCAAATACTCCATACAGGGTACTATGGGAAAAATTTGATTTAACTTTTCACTAACTCTTGAGCATTACCTTTTGACTGAGGAATTGAATAGAATTAGATGATTCTTTTTTCCATTGTTATACATTTTTTAAATCTTTATAATTTTTATAAATTTCTATCCTATTGATACTATCATTATCCTACTCGTTGATTGACACATGGAGAAACCCTAAAATAGATCATGCATGTTGTCTGTGCTTATTTGCATACCTACACGATTCATTATGCAATCAATTATTTAATAATTCGGTTTTATTCGAGGCTAGACTATTTTTGTACTGCTGAACTGTAAAAACAAGTCTACTTACAAATTATCCTCGGTCTGACAATAAAAACATAGATAATCGTCAGTTGTGTTCGTATTTCCGCCTCCTAAACGGGAAAAGTAAGATGCTACACAAGAGTTTTTGCATTTTGGCAGATCGTCGGTCCACGGCCGTGCTATCATACTAAAAAAGTTGCACAAAAAACTAGGATACCCTTCATAAAACCGAAGGAAATCCAACGCAAAATTATTTTTGGCTTATTTATTTTCGCAACTTGACAGTAGACATTGACAGTTTGTTGCAAAGGTTTGTTGTCACTTTCACACAGAGCACGAATGTGTTCAGTAACTATGATCTGATGAATAATTATTCATCCACGTAAACGTAGGTAATTTAGATGTTTTTATCAATAAAAATTAGTTAGTTGCAATAAGTTTATCCATTCTTTATTCTCCTTTGGTTTTATTATTAATGTTATGTTAAAATAAATACTATATAAAACATGGTCGTGAAACACTGAAACACTCATTTATTTTCATAGTTTTCGATCAGATGTAGAACAAAACACGTTTCGTTATTGCTACTTCGCTACGGCTCTATAAAGAAAGAAAGTTCTTACGGCAAAATTATATTACTCATCGATTTCTACTTTTACCGAATAATAAATACGTTACTTTTATGATATCACATCCCATATGAATATCGGGACAAAAAGTATCCTATGTCCTAATCCAGGTCATGGTCTACCCATGTGCCAAATTTCATCCAAATCTATTCAGCTGTTTTAGCGTGAAAGCGTAACAAACAAACATACAAAAAATCAAATCTTTTCTTTCTCTTTATAATATTAATTTAGATATATTCACACAAAAATACAATGTTTAAGTCGAACACGCTTATTGTAATTTTAATCATATTATAATCTTGCAATGAATGACTAACATTTTTTTATAAATACATTATGTAAATCTTTTTTGCTAACCGGTAACCACAGTTTCCTTTCACACAAAATATTTTTATGTGATAAATGTGATAATAATTGCTTTGCATATCATCCATAAAATAACCATTACAATACCTACATAGGTACTTATTAGTGGAATTCGTCCAATGCAATGCCTGCCATGCATGCCTTGTCGCCCCAAACAAGATGATTTTTAGGGTTCCGTAGCCAAATGGCAAAAACGGAATCCTTTGAATGTCGTCATGTCCGTCTATCCGTCCGGAACTCCGGATCGGATGTTAGATACACAGCCATTTTACTCGGAGACTATTTGCACCATATCGATGAAAATTGGAAAAGTGTATTCTGTGCACCATAAAAAAATGGTTAGTTAGTGAAATTACGAAAACCAATGCACAGAAGCGTGTGGGGTATCGTTGGCTCCCATAACTAAAAAGATTGGGTACTTATGTTGTTTCTAAGTGCCTTTTTTATTTATACAATAAGTAAATTTATTTTCATGGTTTTTGAGTTATGGTTGCTTTTCGGATACAATCACAGTGATAACCGCTCTCTTTTTATCAGACAGTGGAGTTGTATTTGTAGTGTTCTTGACACAACACTCTACTGGACACAATTTTTATTGTTTTCCCAGTGTTTACCTACATATTATGTCAGTCATGCATACCTACTTATTATAAAAAAAACCAGCCAAGTGCGTGGTGCGGGTTGCGCTCCGTAGATCGAGCAAAACACGCAGAAAAAAATACGATTCTTGTATGGGGACCCCCTGTAACTATTATCATATTTTTTTTTTTAATTTGTCGGCAAACACAATCTGTCAAAATTTCAACTGTCTAACTATTACAGTTCATAAGATACAGCCCGCTAACAGACACACGGTCGGACGTACAGCAGACTTAGGTCGCTTTCCCAATTAGAACGTACTTAATCGCTCACAGCGCAGCGCTGCCATCAATAATAAAATTGGCGTTCCGATTTAGATATCACGATTATGACTGCTGAGGGCTGTCAACAATTCGGAACGCTTGTGAGCGCGCTCACGGTGCTCGCTCAACGTCAAAACTTGCATAACATATTTCTTTGTGTTTAAACCACAAATTCTCTTCTTCTTCTTTGGTTAGGTGGCCACGGAAGCCAAAAACACAATTTTGAAAATGCCACGTCAGTCTAAAGTTATGATGAGACTCAGAACAAAACAGCACAACTGTCATTTTTGACAGCGCTCAGCTCACGGTGATATTAGTAAAAGGCATGGTCGGCGTTATCGCAAGATTGCGCATGTCATCTATGACGATATTTATATATACGACACATCGATATCACGCTCTTGTTAATTCGGTATGGCTTTTAGCACGCTCAAATGGATTACAGCGTAACTCGGAATTTAGCCTTAGTAATAGGGTTCAGTTTGGCACCCTAAAAAGCAAATAAAATTCATCAGTACCTAACCATCAAAGGTTACTGAAATGTCAATATTGCCTGTTTATTTTTTATTTGAATTTTAAGTGACTTTATAGTGTAACTATGTTTTTCAGTGTTTTCGAGAAATACAAACTTAAATCGGTCGATAAAATCGATGCTATGTAGGTACTTTCATGTGCATGCGCAAATATTTATCCCAACTACAGAACCCTTCACTGTGCGTGGTCCAACACGCACTTGGCCGGTTTTTTGTACTAAGGGATTAACTATAACATAAGGAATGTTTGTATTATTTCTATACACGTGGTTTCAAAGGTTTACTGGTTTATATATATTTTTTTTTGCACTAGCAGCAGTTCCAATGTAGAATGTATTGAATAATTTACATCTCAGATTAGGTAAAGCGCGTTACTAAAGCATACTTAAATATTTTTTTACTACTCCAATAATATAAACTCTCTTGATAAACTATTATGGAATTTGTTGCTATAGAAATGAAGGTCATATTGGCCTACACGATTTGCAAGTAATGGTCCGCACAATTCAGCTTTATGCTGTTATTTCATTGGTACCTTTATTCAAGGTGATTTGAAATTGAAATAAGTGTTAATGAATGAATGTCAAGTTTAGGTAGCAGTAAGTTGCTTACCTAATAGTTGAATTAAAACATGTTCAAATTAGGTTATGGCTTATTTGGTGCAAGTTCTGGGTAATTCATGAGTGGGTGTATCCCAAAGAGGACTATTAAATACCGTGTATTCCATTATTATTATGATACTGATATAGATTACCGACTCATCAAATACCCAGTGCTACTGTGGTGCTTCTGATCAGACCATGTTGCACTCGCTGAAGTGTCCTAAATGCCCCTACACTTCGATGACCTAAATAATAGTGGGCACAAAAGGCTACCATTGAACCGAAATGAAGTTATGATATTATTGTAATAAAATAGTAAAATAAAAGTCCATTTTCTTCGATCAAAGTTTTAATGTTCTCTCCACATACCAAAACTCTAACCATTTACAAATTTTTGCAATTTTTATAATTTTATTTATACAATGTTAGCTCAATAACCTATAGAGCTACCTGTGACTAATCTTTTGTTTTATACCTATTTTTTAAGAAAGCAAATCATTACTCCGGACATGAATCCACAAGTTTAGAAAATATTTTAAAAATATTCTAAGGTGGTATAACACCTTTTTACTATACATATTATATACTCTATGATTTCCTGGTGCACTGTCAAAAATAATGTAATATTATATTTTTTCAATATAATGTAAATGTTACCTTTATCGCCAATATCCCAACAATAGGTTCATTAACACTTAACTAAAGTCCTATTATACGAGAATCGACAAGTTCATATCCCATTATGCTGTATGTTACAATATAAACCTAAAAGTAATGTATTAGTGCATGGCATAAGAGTTAAGCAGTTTTAAAACGGGATGGTCGAGGTTTCCAAAGTCACATGTAATTAGAAAAAAATAAAAAAAAACAGTGTCCCAGTACCAACATAACACATTCACAATTTACACATACAAATAAATGTAGAAAATGATAAATTCAAAGTACATTTATTAGGAACACAATGTAAAATAAAATGAGAACTATTTGAGACGCCTCTGTGGCTTTGGAAACCCTTTGTCACTGGGTGAGCAAAATTAAAAACTACACCATTGTGGCCGACTGGAAGTTTAATCGGTTTTTTTTTCTGCAGCTTTGGTTTCTGATTCTGGTTTCTTTTCTTTTTCCTTTTCCTTCTCTTTCTCGTTCGTGATGATCTCCTTCGCCTCCTGCTTGGACGCGTCGTCGAAGTTGCCGACTAGGTTAGGGACCTCATCGTCCTCGTCCAGTGGTTTCGGCGCGGCGACGCTTGACGCCAACCTCTTCAGCTGGTTCAAACCTTCAGGACCGAGCTGACTAAGGATGCCAGGCAGCATCTCAGCGATCTGCTTGTTCTCTCCATGACCGGTGATAGCGAAAGTGTTGGCCGCGAGGGATGCCTGCGCTTTCGGATTGTTGAAGTGTATCACTGTTCCGTCATCTTTTATCATATTCACCTCCTCGATGCCAGGAATAGTGTTCACTGATAGCTTTTTGAGCGACGATTGCAATTTCTTGTCGTCTGTCGCTGCGGTAACGTGAACAACCTTTTTCTTGCGTCTCGGTGTACCCTTACCGCCGATGCGCACCTGTGACTGCAACTTCTTTAGCTTTTCGGTGTTCATTCTGTTGTTTTAGTACACGTTGCCCGTTTATCGAAACCCGGCGCACTTTTTAGTGAAAGTATTTACTCAATATGCACCGTGATCACACAAGTTTTCCATGTAACTTGATCGTACGCACGTGTTTTGAACACCGGTTAGTTACAAAGGGAAAATGGTGGATTTGAGACAAGTTATTTCTGATTTCCTACTTCTGGCTGTTGGCAGCACTGTCTAGTTTGCTGTTCCATTTCACATGAAATAAGTATAAAATATTGAAAATTTTAGGCTACACTGAGTTAATGAAAATATTTTTACTTAAAATGTATACAATTTTACATAAATTCATCCAAAAGATTTTATAGTGGTCAACTACATTTATTCCGTAGTGATAAATAATACCTTAATTAATTTTACAGTACTATAGAACCTGAAATGAACCGTTTAAATGTTGCCAGCAATAAATACTAGTGACATCTATGAAAATCTGCGACCTAAAATAAAGACAGAGTTATTAGTTTCAATATTAGAAGTTAGGTGGCGCTAAGAAGTTGTTGAAACGTACAACTAGATGGCGCTACCAGTATGAAATAATTAGTAATATGCAAAAAGATGATCATTGATTAGGTTCCTTCCTTTAATTGCCTAATTTAATTATGATTATCATGGAGTCTTTATATGGATGTGTTTATGAGTCGATCGTAGTTCAAAAACTTAGTTAATCTGGACCATTCTTAGGCCGCCCTAAAACGTAATCACATTGACCGGTCCCTCCATGCTTCTCGCATCCTTTCGGGTCATCTTTCCATCTTATGGAAGGCTTATCAGTTGCATCTTCCGGTAGGTACGTGCTCGCCAGTTCAAAAACTTTCAACCCCATTGCCCTTTGGATGACGTTGAGCCTTATAATCAGACCCAATGTAAGCGACCAAGTTTCAGTGCCGTTGGAATCAACAAACACTTTAGGTACCGAATTACCGATAGCCAATCTGGCATCGTTGAAGAGACCGCAGTTCAGTCCTGGTACAGTCTGGGACCAGCGGGGTCTAGTGCAGATGACCATCGGGTCGAATTATGGGCTGCTAGCTACACGGAGGACATCCCAGATGTTGACCAGTGTGAGATGGGCGCCTCTCGAGCAGCTAAAAAACAACAAGGCACCGGTGATGACGGAATAACTACAGAGCTCCTTCAAGCGGGGATGTGATTACTCGAAACTGTTCACCAATGCGTTGGAGGATGTCTTCAAGACGCTGGACTGGACTGGACGGGGTATCAACGTGAAACGCGAGTGCATCTCACACGTTCGCTTTGGCGATGACATCGTCATAATGGCAGAGACGCTGGGACAGTTAGACCAGATGCTACACAGCCTAAATGGAGCCTCACGGCGGGTTGGCCTTTGCATGGATTTGGACAAGACGAAAGTCATGTACAATCCACACGTCTTGCCGAATCCAATCCATATCGAAGGGACGCTTCTTAAAGTTGTGAAGGAGTATGTCTACCTTTTTTTTTTTTTTTTTTTTTTTTGGATGGGAAATTATCAAATAACTTCTCCCGCTCTGGGTGGAGCGGGAGGGCGTGTCAGACTTTTACTGACTAAAACCCACCCGTGTTCCTTCCGTTGCCTGTGTGCCGAGGTCGCGATATCCCTTTCAGACAAACCCGCAACCCCGGCAGGCATTGGCCCTTCCGGACCCCGTCAGTTGGTGCTGACATCTCTTTGAGGCGCGCGTGGAACACAACGCGCCGTCGACCCGGGCCTGGTCCCTATCGGACGGCGAGCTACCCATTGCTCACCGTCCGCAAGCCCGCGCCTACGGTGGCCGGAAGTCGGCTCTCGACTCCCGACGCCCGGGGCGTCTCCTGCGGCGACTAGGGGCGCGAGGGGGCGCATTTTGCCTCTCCCTCGCGCGCTCCGCCTCCTCCTTCGCGAGCATTACTGCTTCGCAGAAGGAGGTGACGGCCTCCCATGCACTCTCGCTCCGGACCATGGCCTGAACCAGGGCCGGACGCGAGAGATCGCCGCCGCCGATCGCCTCCGTGAGGACACGGCGGTGCTCCGCCCAAGCTGGGCAGACCTCCACCGTATGCTCCACCGTGTCCTCCGGGCGATCCACACAGTGGTGACACCCGGGCGTTTCCTCCCGCTTTATCCTGAACAGGAACCTCCCGAAACAACCATGTCCGGTGAGGACCTGTGTCAGGCGGAAGGTGAGGACGCCGTGGCGCCTCTCTAGCCACTCCTCAAAGAGGGGACTTATCGCCACAATTGTGGCGTGCCCAGCGCTGGGTTGCGACAATCGCACTCTCCATGCCGCCATGAGATCCCGCCGGAGCTCTGTCCGCTGTGCCGCGATTTCTCGCGGCAGCGGAGTTACGCCCCGGCGTTTCGCCTCCTCGCGCAACTCCCACATGTGCGCGAGGACTTTTGCCTCCAGATCCCATGGCGGTGAGTATGTCTACCTACCGGGCAAGTCGTCCAGCTCGGTAGACACAAGTTTGAGAAAGAAGCCAAGAAAACTTCGTCAACTCTTCTCACCTAGCCCGCGATGTTTGAAGACTAAGGTCTTCAACCAGTGCGTCTTGCCCGTTATGATATACGGTGTTGAAACGTGGACACTGAAAGTCGGGCTGGTCCTCAAATTCAAGGTCGCCCATTGCGATATTGAGCGGGCGATGCTCGGAGTTTCTTTGCAGGATAAAATCAGGAATGAAGTTATCTGGAATAGAACCGGAGCAATCGACATAGCTTGCAGAATAAGCAAATATACGTGGCCGTGGGCTGGCCATGTTTGTCGAAGGAATGATGGCCGGTGGAACAAAGTCCTAGGGTGGAGACCGCGTATCGGCAAGTTTAGTGTGGGACGCCCCCCAGCTAGATGAACCGATGACAGACTGGATGCGGAAGGCGGAGGACAGGGTGTTGTGGCGCAGCCTGGGAGGCATATGTCCAGCAGTGGACTACGGTAAGTTGAGTTGATTGATTGTCAGTCTGGGTGGTGTTCGGGAAATTTCGTCAAGACTTTTCGTCATCTATTCCAGAAGGCCTGAAAATAATAAAAATACCGAAATGCCTAGCACTGCTTCGTCCTATGAGTGAAAAAACTTGACTAACCATCACTAATTTACTAACACCGGTTTCTGGAACACGAAAATCAGATACAACGAAAATCCGTGACGTGCCAAAATTAAACTCGTGATAACTGATCCTATTGGCTATTGATAATTCAGTCAAGCAATCACAGCAGGTGACAAGCATTTGACATTTGTTAGCTGTTGGTGTTGATTTTCGTTTCTTAAATCCGGCCAAAATTCATTTCTACGATTTAAAAAAACAGACAATAAAAACGTAGGTATCTTCTGTTCTCAGTAATCATCATTGTTTTAAGATTAACAGCTTTCAAAAATGTCTAACACAATCGTGTATACGGACAAACATCCGATTCACAGAGAGCTCTCAGCTACAAAAATAAACACTACTCATCAGTATAACGCATGTTATTGGGCCGATAAATATTTATCTGCATTTACTAAATGGACTCCAAAACGGTGAACTATAAAGCTGTCATCGGGCAATCTGTTCGCGCCATATTTTCGAATAAGTGGGGTTGCCAGTATTTTAATAGAAGTTCCGAAATAAGGTTCAAAAATCTTTTTTAACAAAATCATAGAGTGATGCACGGATACTTTTTAAAGTATTCAGTTTAATCAATATTGTAAAACGCCACCTAGAAATAATTGTCAAGTACGCAGTAAATATTGTAGTGAGTGCACTACAATATTTACTGCGTACTTGACAATTATTTCTACTACTATTATTTGGACTATGAGACTGAGGGAAGGAGTGCCTTCCCTCAGTCTCATAGTCCGACGGAAACCGAACTCAACCGAAGAAAGATCAGGCGCAGGACCAACAGCCTTAAATGCTTTCAGAAGCATTGGGGTGTCACTAAACCAACTTACAAACTGCGGACTGCTACTGAGAAATTCATAGCGGGAAAAGCATAATATGAAGGCGACGATAACCAACCTTTAATGATTTTATACTGAAGATCATAAACGAGTAGGTAGTGTTAATGATTTGGAAAAAATATGTGTTAAATTAGAGCATAAGACGAAACAAAATTTCTGTAACTTATTAATACTTAGGTAGGTAGGTACTTACTCTTCATATTTCACAACAGAATAATGTCCCTATCTCCATACTTTATTCCTGGTAACCCATCTGTCGGGTAATCCATTCGCGCCTTCACTTCGACAATGGCTCAGTTAATATGAACGCGTCTATGTTATATTACGTTTCGCTAATGTATCCGAACGAACGCTGGTTCGCGCCTCCGCGCACTTATCTGTCGCGATGACAGATGAATAGGTGAGGCGGGAAGAAAAGTTTTATGAATAATATTTTTTTATATTAATTGTCATTTTTAAATCTTTGACAGAAGCCCGAAAGTCTAACAACCATTCCTACCTAAGGGTATCATATTACCCAGTAACTGGGTTGTGGATGTCTGATAGGTGACTGCTTATCTGAGTGACTGCTCCATGTAAAATACTGATATTCAGCTGCATCCGGTTAGACTGGAAGTCGACCTTACGTTGGGAAAAAGCTAGGCAGATGATGAATATTTTTTATAATTTTTATAAACAATTTTTTGAAGAGAACTTTTATGACTTATTAAAAAATGTAAGCAGGTACATAATATGTATATTATATTTAGATGAATATAGTGGTTCATATTAACAATCCATTATTTTATTTAAGGCACAACACATTTACTTCAATAAAATACAGTGTTGCTTTTGTGTTTTCTTTCTGGTGCACAATGAAATGAGTAGTCGCTATACTTAATCACTGGCGCACAGCTAGCAACTGATCTATTATGAGATAACAAACAAAAGAAACAAATTAACATGCAATTAGTTAATTCATTTAAGTAAAAAAGAAACGATCGCACACCACAATTAATCAGACCTGCAAATTTAAATCTAGCAATTAATGCAGACATGCATTCAGTAAAAGTTTTTCTATAAAGCCGACAAAATTTGGTACTACTCGGTTATCAATGATTTTATTACAAAAACAATTCATAAAATAGGGTTGGTCAGAGGTGTGTCTATAGTACATCCTCATTTTGCCCGTATTAACGTTCTATTGCCTATTACCATCAACCGGGCACAAATTCAGACTCCGGGCTGCTACCGAAAAATTCCAAATGGAAAACCCCAATAACACTTTTCCCAACCTGGGAATCGAACTCCGGACCTCATGCTCAGCAGTAGCGCTTGCGACCACCAGAGCAATGAAGCAGTCGAAAAATTCTGATCACGTGAATTTAATGTGTGTTATCCTAAAACTTTTCTGCTCGCTGGTACAGGACTGACTAATAAACTAATGCACTTAATTTTAGTTTCGTTATCCGTTTATTGCTTTTTTATAATCATATTTTAGTGTTGTTATGACGATTTGCTAGTATATGCGTTATAGTTTGGGAGCTAGGCTTAAAAAACATAATTTTGTTTTTGGATTTCGGAAAGTGGTCTGTAATATTAGGTTTGAAATCCCACCTATGAAATCAGCGTTTTGTATGGAGAATTTTAAAGAAGTTGCATTTTTCATTCTAACATTTTTTAAATTTATATAACAACCATGAACACTAATGTTTTAAAATTTTTATGCACTAATGTTTAAAAAATAAGATAACGTAATATGCCACTTAGATTAAGCGAGAAAAATAAGTTTTGGCTAAGTTAAAACAAATAGTGGTAATTTCTGCTAACAAAATGAGGAGTAATTTTTAAGGAATTTTTAGAAAACTATAAGTAATAAGGTTTTTTTACTATTGGTAGTTGTCTATGATGGTCATTATTCGATATAATACCAAGCAATTGATGAATATTTTAAATCATAGAAGTGACGTGGTTCTCTATTTGTGAGAAAAAAAACACCAATTTCAATTGGGTTCCCACCAATATAAATAAATAAAATAAAAATCTTTATGACCAGGAGGTCTATTCTGCAAAAATCTCATCGTGAAAAGTTACGTGAAGTGAGCTGTCATTCCACCTAGAGAGATTTTTACAGGATTGATTGGCTATAGTCAAACTATCTAGTTGTGGACGACCCGGTACGACTAGCGAACTACACCACTCTCTGGTTTTAATCAATCAAAAATCTCTCTGTCAATCCTAAGCATACTCTGGCAGAAATCGCCGTACCTAAGCGATAACGCAAGGTTCATAAACTCAGCTTTTGTTTCGTGTGAATGTCTGTCAAATGGACATTCTCATGAATGTCTGTCAAATGGGTCTGTCAGTCTCTTACTGACTTTAAGCATTTGTTGTCTTACCAATTCAGCCTGTGGCATGCTTCCGTATTCAGTCTATCCTAGTCGCCTTTGAGTTAGTTGATGATTCGTAATTAGTCTATCCGTGGTAAATGAATAAATGAATGCCTCGGCACTGCCTCATTGGTCTAGTGGTTGTAAGCAGTACTGTTGAGCATGACGTCCTGGGTTCGATTCTCACGTCGGGAAAAATATTGTTGGGTTTTTCCAAAAGGAATTGCTCAGCAGCACGGAGTCTGGATTTGTGCCCGGTTGATGGCAATAGGCTCGCACCCTATTACAGGGCACTTATAACTGGCGAAATGTGTAGGTATACCTGATGTGATGTGAATATTTAAATAAAAAATGATGTGGTTGAATTAATGTCTAGCTCCTGAACTACAAGTAACCTATTTCGATTTATTTTCAGTAATAATTTGATAAAGTGTGGCAATGGCGTGTAGTAAACACGAGGTAAGTGAAAGAGCATTGTGTAAATCATGTCTGTATGTTTGTTACTATTATATCGGATACATTCCAATTTGTGATTCATTGTGGTAGCATTTTATATGAGGAATACTTTTGATATGTTCTAGTATCGAATTAGAAAAATCTTATGTCTTATGTGCTGAAGTTTCCACAGAGTGTCACCTGTCTGGTGAGAAAAATTCAAAAGGTACCTACCTATTTTTGGAGGAGCTCGTGTTTAAGTAATAACAGCCGCACGGGTCGATTGATCAGGTTAAGCTACGCTTGCCGCGGTTGGTCTGTAGATGGGTGACCACCTATACATACCAAGTCCCCTCCATACCAGCCCTCTAAGCACGTTAAGCCGTTGGTCCCGGCTGTCATTCGTGGATCTTTGACAGTCGCTATGGGTCGTCAGAAGCCCGAAAGCTCCTGGTTGGCTCCTGGGTTGTGGAGGTCAGATAGGCTCCATGTAAAATACTGGTATTCAGCATCCGTTTAGACTGAAAGCCAAACCCAACATGGTTGGGAAAAGTTTAGGCAGATTGAATTGTAGGTAATACTTTTCCGGTCAACATTTGCATAGTGTAAGGAGAGACCTTTACAGAGAACCGTTATAAATACGCGTCCTCCACGAGGACATCCGCTCATTCCTCTTAATATCCTAACCAGGCGCGACAATACACACATTCTACACATTTCGTCTCCATCCCGTTACTTTTTACACATTTACACACGTCAACACAGAGCGGTATAAAAAACTTTTTTCCCCAAACTGTTCAAAAATAGGGCAACACAAAAAGTCAAGCGTGTTTCTTAACAATCGTCGGTTCTTTTTTTGAGATTTGAAGTTTTTTTTCTACACTTTCGGATGCGTTCACCGATCCATCAGAGGCAATTCGGTCGAATTCTGTCGTTACAACAATTATTGTTTAGCGTTATCATTCTGTCAAGTTTAATGTTTTCGGGGTAACAGAAATAGTTTTACTTAAATGAGCGCCTTTTTTAAACTAATTTGGGCTTTGAATGATATTTATTTAGATTTAAAGATAAGGACGGATACTTTAACGTTTGTTTTTTGTTTAGTATATTACGGGATGTTTCTAAGGAAATGATAGATAAACGGTGCATCTGCAGGCTTATAGATCTGACATGGTAACAATTTGACATCAGTATTAAGCCAGTTAATTGGGAGATTGAGAGTCAAAATAATTCCCTTGAAATGAGTTGCAGAGTTATTGATGAATTTTACTCCCAAAACCAAACATAAAGAGACCCAGCACAAGACCATTCCTAGATGGTTTGAAAAAAGGAAAAGAGCAACCGTCAGACATAATTCATGTAAGATTCTAAACTGAGATTATAATATCACATTGCAAGCTTAGCAGTGTTTCTAAAAACACATGTTAACGATTTTAAGATAAGTTGCGTTCATTAGTTATATCTAAACAGCTCAGATTATAGGGATTAAGTGTGAACGCGACCACCCGTGCGAAAACAGCTGTCAATTTAGCGGCCATTTTGATGTTTTTGCTGTTAATGGAGCAAAGGTAACATAAATTAGGGAGCCTAGTTTTTGCGTTTAGAATTATTGGAGCATATTTAGCGTAAAATTTGCGACCGCTGAAGAAATTATGGGCGCAAAAACTATTTGAGCCGTGAATGTTTCTGAACAAAATAGATGACTTCGTTACTTCAAACTTAATCGTCTTAATTCCTTTAATAATATGCAATACTTAAATCAGATCTTTTTTTTATAACACAATTTACAGAAACAGTTAGCAAAAAGGTACACTTTGAACAAAATAAGCCAAACTTCTCAAATCTTTCCGTTGCTGAATGAATGAGTTCCAAAAACTTTGCCCAAACGTCAATTAACACATTCCATCTAAACCTCGATTAACACCCATTTAAAACGAAGATGAACTTCCCTATCACTTAACAAACCCATCTTGTTCCCTAGCGTCAAACTTGTTACGAACTTATAATAAATAGAGTTAACGAAGGGACGCGTTTTTGCGTCATACATAACTCATAGTTTAATGTTTAAAGGACAAATTGGTTCCGGGAATGTGGGTGTTCGAATTTCGAAGCTTGGTCGAAAAAATTGTGGATTAGTCATGGTTTGTCAGCTGCTCATTTTGAGTAATTTCAAGCTAATCTTAGCATTAGACAATCATAGGAGGCAACTTAAGAAAATAAGACAGATCGGTGTCTTGGACTGAATATTCATACTTAAGAGGGGCTCGTGGCTAAATAACAACAGCCCTGCGGCTGTTGTTCGGTTCGGTCTGTCGAAGGTTAAGCTACGCTTGCCGAAGCTGGTCCGTGGATGGGTGTCCATCCATAACATATCGAGACCCCACCATGCCTCGGAAAGCACGTTAAACTGTTAGTCCTGGCTGTCATTCGTGGATCTTTGACAGTCGTTACGGGTCGTCAGAATCCCGAAAGTCTGACAACCAGTCTTACCAAGAGGTACTATCCATATTACACAGTAACTGGGTTGTGGAGGTGAGTCACTCCATGTAAAATAACGATGTTCAGCTGTATCCGTTTCGACTGGAAGCCGACCCAAATATAGTTGGGAAAAAGGCTAGGCAGATAATCATGAGGAGGCAACTGAAGAAAATAAGTCAGAAGTGATGGTGCCTTTTGACTGAATATTAATTTTTCTATCCGTCTGTTTCAAAGCATTTGCGGTTGATGCAGGGTGTCTATTTTTAAACTGACATCGCCCGGAGGTGCCCGTCAGTCTATCCATCTTTTCAGGTAGGTACCTACATAATAATGTAGTATAGAAAAACTTCATATCTAAGCAGTTTGAAAACAAAATGCCGTGAACACGATGACCATATCTGTTACCGCCCCGGTTCTATCTCCGCCGAGCGCTGCAAGCAGAAATAGTCTTTACGGTGTATTGATATGAAGTTTTTCGATGGGACCTATTTCTTACAGATTAAGTCAAAATCAAACAAATTATTTCAATTAAGCACATAAAATGCACTTATGAACGTCAATTTTACAAAAAATAGAATTGATTCTAGGCGCCCCTTCCAAAAGGTAGTTTTCGTTTGGAGAAGAATGGGCAAGAAACACCACCATTACTCTTTTAAAATGTTTTTACAATATCTTATATACATTAATTATATAATTATATGTGAAGACCATGCATCTAGAATAAGATTACTATACCAAGATAGGTAAAAAAGAATGAAAAATGAAGCCATGACAGATAAATTAATTATGTGATAGATACCTACATGGTGCTCACATATTTACAAACATTGTAAAATTATACGATATTCCAAACATTTTAACAAATAATACCAATAAGTCAGAGTGTGAGTTCAAGAAATCACGGAATGTAAAATCAGTGTTATAAAAAAATAACAAATTATATAATTAAATTAGCAACCATTTTGATTTCGTCTAGAATTACCAGTCTTCACAGTGAAGTGAGCTTGAAGTGAGCTATCATCATTCCACCTGAAGCTAAGGATAGCCACTATTGATTGCTACCTAAGTTTTCATGCCGAGAGATTTTTACAAACAGCTGCTTACCTTGACGTCTACTTACCTTCTCTGTGTGAAGACACATCAATTCTTCTTTGTATCAAAAATAGGTAAGGTAGGCATCCCTGTACCCTGTTTGCGTAATACTCGATCAATCAGAATCTGAATCGTTTTGAAACAGATTGCTAACCCAATGCTTCATAAGTTGGAAAAAAAATCTGCTCTTCAACGTAAATAACGCAATGAATGTTGTTGAACTGTCAATCTGAAACAATTTTGTCGTAATCATTTACGAAAATATAGTTGGTCTGTTTAAAAATATTCGAATCTCAAAAAGAAGAAATACAAAACGAGGTTAATTCAATTTACAAAAACACCTTTTTGCAACACATGTATCGAAAACAAAATCTCTCACCCTGCGAATTATTCTCGCACACAGAATAAAAAGGGTCCAAAAAATACATTTAAAGCAAAAACAAAACAATGGAACGCTTCGCAGTGATCAAATGGAATAAAATGGCCGATGCCGGAACAGATTCAATCGTACAATCTAACGAACGGAGGCCGGGGGCCGATTTGTGAAAACAATACGAGAACCTTTTTGTTTTGGTATCAGGATACTTTGGGCTGGAAATCTGGAGCTAAGCTATTGAGAGAGTTATCGATTGATTGCGGAAGCTCTTTTGTGCAATAAGAAAATGTAAAACGATTAAAATCTAACGCCACTTAACAGCCTTCTCCTGAAAGATTAAATGATAGAGATTTAGTCTCTATCATTTAATCCGTGCGGCTGTTATTACTTAGCCACAAGCCCCTCTCAAGCTAGAATCTCAATCAATAAAGGTAATTCGTTATACTGATTTTGTTCCTAACAAAATGATGGCATTCATTGGGGGAGATTGCTCACTTGCTCAGTCATACATGGAACTTTTAAAGATTTATAAATTACGGTCTTTTCTGAAGTCCTTAGTACCGAGAGGCTGTTAAACAAACAATTTTCGACCACCTAGAATAGTCAACCCTATACCAAGTGTCTATCAAAAATGGTTGCTTTCAAAATTTGTTTCTTTTGGAGGCATCTTTTGTCGTTTCGTCCGAAATCGATCCGCCGGGAGCAATATTCGTTCAAGAACCGTTGAAAATATCGTGTGGGGTTTCGTTTCCGAACGGATTTAAGCGCCCAATGCCGAATATAGGATCGTCTTTGTTTGTATTTTATATTGTAGACTAGTGACGCCCGCGGCTTCGCCCACACCTTTTAAGAACAAAACACAATGTTAATGGTAAACGAAAAGAAAAGTGGATGATGTAGTTTTCTTTGTATTATGTATTTTCTCAAGGTTCTTCGAAAGGTTCCTCTGTGGTTGAGGATTCCGGGTGAAGCTCGATTCCACCTTCGGCCGGTCACACTTACCATCAGGTGAGATGCTGGCCAAGAGCTTCCACGTTATGGTTAAAACAAAAGGTTCTTGGTTTTTTCATAAGTAGGTAAAGCCAGTACTTATCTCTAAAAGTTTTCTCCAGCTAGCATCAAAATTAGTATAGCTTAATTATACTTATTTTGATGCTATAACATCACGCTTGTAATCCTTGAAGGGTAGGCAAATTTCGCCAGTTATGTCGTGTTCTGTGTTAAGTGTTAGTTATCTATAATTGTAGCTTTTGATGCTCGCTAGCTACCTTTGTTATATTAATACAGACAGCCGGAAAATATGTTGATTTCTATCATCTGTAGATTCATTTATGCAGACTGCTATGGCTTACCGACCTTTTATGTAAAAACTAACACTCCTACCTTCGCCATTTTGTATGTGGTCTTCATTCCTAAGCCCTAGTACAAGCAACGTTTTTAGAAACGTTTATTAAAGGAACAGTCCAAATATTCTCAAGGCTCTATTACGCTACACTATGATTAGTACATTAATAAACTGTTCCGTTATTTCGTATTGATCCGGGCGTTAAGGACTTGATGGTCTGTTGGAATACCATAGCCAATAAGTACCCAGTTCATCATAATTACATAAAATACACCAAAAATGGTCTCTGAAAGATTCTCAGACATTTCAGTTTTGAAAGTAAACATTTTTACGCCAAACATTTTATTGTGGACTATCGTATTTTTATTAGTTTCCTCTCTAGCCCATTTTCTTTTTACTGCCAACCGACATATTGAATAGAATTGGCGCGAAAATGTGCGCCATATTGGTCTCGCGTGATAGTCGCTGAAATAAATGTTATTGGCATTATTTTGGCTGTTTTGTTAAGAAATTGTGTAATATTTTTATAGTTATTAGAGATTATAGACATAATGTTATTAAGTATTTCAATGCGATCGATCCTCATTAGAGAGCCCTTCTACTTATTATCAAACGCTGTTTAGGCAAGGCGAGTCCTTTCTTAATCTTTTCTTGCATTGAGATATTTTATTATCAATGAACGAGTCTAAAACAATATTTTCATTAAACTATGTTAAATCAGTGTGGTACTCAATTTTTAAGGCCAGTGTAGTCAGGATTTAGTCTTACTGCTCCGCTACCTTCTTTCTGACTAAAAGTTCTTTTCCCCTAAAATGATTTTCATAGATGAAAACCATAATGAAAAAGTTTAGTTGAAGAGAGCATAGACACACTCAAGTCGCAAGCAGCACAAACCAAAGAGGACGAATCTATCGCTTTAGGATTTATTATGTCGCTAGAAAATTGCTTCCAACACATAAACCCTGATTGCTAGTGTCGAGTTACTAGTTTATGTTGGCCGCGAACGGTGTTGGGTTCCACCCAATTATCGGTGTTCTTCATTTTGGGGTTATGGCCAACCAATTTTTAAGGACTTTTCCTTTTTGAGTTTGGCGAATTGATTTGGAAACCATGTTTACAGGCTCACAGAGTTATCCGTGGAAGTGACGGTTTTTGGAACTAATATATTGTATTGATCTTTGGAAACAGTTATTATTTTTGTTTTCTGAGACCTATGCCCGAATTCTGCAACGTTAATTAAATCATCACCAAGTTGAAGGTCTATGAGGATATAGAATTAAAACCGAAAGAAAGAAAGAAAGAAAGAAAGATAATTTATTTGTCAAACATGCGTATACATAAACTGACAAGGCAGACATGCAAGGTATTGAGTTAATATTTTGTTGTGAGCGTCCATGTTTTGCCAATAGCGGCGTACAAATGGTATAAGTTGTAAGTTATTAGTTAACAATTTCATTTAATTGGATTAACATTCATAATCATTTCATTAATAATTTATGTCAAGATTTAAAGTATATTATGGTCAAAAATAAATTAAATTATGTCCAGTATATATACATAATTATCAAATAGTATCATTATAATCATTTCATGTCACTTCATTAGAAAATACGTAAGAAATAAACAATAAAAATTGATGTCACGATTTTAAAGTCCAAAATAAATTAAATTAACTATGTCCACTATAATTAACTGTGTTCACATTATAAAATTGTATTTTTAACCATCTATATTAGAGGTCGGAATAGAAAAGTCCTTTTCATCCAAAAAATGTAAAATAGTGTAATATGCTTTATTAATTAAAAAAATAAAGACGGCAGATAAAAAAAAAATACAGTAAAAGTATGAACTAGGTTGAAAATAAATAATTACGTTGCATTGCTGTAGCAAGGTGCAAGTTTTGAAACTTCCCATTATTGTTGTAAACCATAATACAGCATAATAGTACTTTTATACTACATAAAACTAATAAATGAAGCCGAGTATGAAAAAGATCTGAAACTGTAGGACGCAGTTCTTACCCGACTACAGCGGAGCAAAAAGGAGGGTTATGATTTAGACCTGTATGTATGTATGTGGCTATGCGACGTCACATTAAACGACGTGCCATTATAATTTTGTAAGTAGGCATGCGACCACGGCCTTACCTTGACCATTTTTGTAATGTCTTGATTTCTGTCTGAAATATTTTCTTGTTTAATACTTTTTAGAGCGTGATTTTTCAGTAGTCAGGTTTTAGTTTTTGAACTTACTTTTTTTATTGTCAAAAGAGGTTGACTCGTAACTACATCAGACTAAAACTGTCTATTAACTAAGTCTAGGTTGAATAAACGTACAGCATAACGATATGGTATTTTCAACCATAAATAGTTAATGATCTTAACTAATTCCTATGTATTCAGTTCCAATTATCTCTCTACTCTCATCACACAGCATCTATACCTACCCACAGCGCTCTACAAATGGCCCCCGTCGCCGCTTATACTAACAGCTCGGTAATGGGGGACAAATAACACCCCCTCGCCCCCTACCAAACTGGCCACCCGCCCCCAAGCTCTTGCAGAGATAAGTGCCACCCTTGGGCATAGAGTACAGACGCGGTAACAAAGTCTATGGTTTATCGAATGGGGGTAGTAAGAGATTTTGTGTATAGAGTTTTCTATTCTGGAGTGCTCACGACTATACCTGTAACAGTATTTCAAATCCAATGATCTTTTTTTCGAGTTAGTCTGAGAATCATTAGGTACTATTAGCGGGTGACCACTGACAATCAGCGTTGTGCTGTGGGTCCCCATAGCACAGCATAATGCTGAGTGGAAGCCTTCTTGTCACAGTCATGACGTGGTAGCAGGTGCCGACTATTTCTGTTGTATTTTCTTGTTCTACTCGAGTTTATTATCTTTTTTTTTTTGCACGTGTTTCTGTTACGAATAAACTTATTTTTCTTTCTTTCTTTCTTTCTATTTAGAAGGTCAAAAGTTGTCCCGAAGAAGCCCATCAACACTATCTCGCTTGACGGTAAACGAGTGGTTGATAGTGGTGAGCGCTTGCCTAGAAGTAACCTATTTAATCGAAACTTGAAGACTTCCAGGTCATGAATGACCACAGAGTACCGCAGAGAGTTCAACCCAACATTTAACCCAATATTTTGTTATTTGTTTATATGCTGCATCGGTTGACGTCATCACGACAACGCCGGCTGTCGCTGAAAACCAGCGCTGGGGCTCTGTTTCGCATAAGGTCGCAGCATTATGCTGAGTGATGACCGGTTTGCGTGGATGTGACGCTTATTTTCCCCAAACTTGTTCTTTTCGTGTATGTACATATGTGTTCTTTCTTTGCGTCATGTTTACCGCAAATAAACGTAGCTTTTTTTCTTTTCTTTAGCTTATTTTTTTAATATTTTGAGTGGCAGGCAAACAGTTAACGGGTCACCGAAGCCTATGGACGGACGGCATCGCAGATGTGTAGCCATCCCAGAGTCAAAGCTGAATCGTCTCATGTGCTTTCAATTACACCAGTAGCCATACCCTTCACGCCACCACAACGCCGCTTAGCGGCAGAAATAGATATGGTGGTATCTGCCTTGTCTTTTCCCAGCAATTTTGGGGTCGGCTTTCAGTCTATCCGTATCTATTTGAATACCAGCACTACTATTCTGTAACCATCTCACCGTGTAAACTTAGGTGAAGTGAGCGTGGAGTGAGCTGTCATTCCACCTAATGCTAGAGATTGACACTATTGACAGCGCACTCCACGCTCACTTCACCAAAGTTTTCACAGTGAGATGGTTACAGAATAGCACTGCAGTATTTGACATGGAGTGACTACCTATCTGAGCTCCACGGCCCAGTTACTGGGTAACACGATACCCGACACGTAAGGCAGGTTGTTAGACTGTCGGGCTTCTGACTGGGTAGTCAGTTACCCAATTTTTTTACAGTCGCGGGTTTCCTCGAGCGGTGGCCACCATATAACGGTCGCAGTGACGGTTGTCATGAAAATGATGGCATTGGGGTTAGACTTAACGGTGTCAAAAAACGCTCTCCAGTAAAACACACCTAGTAAATTGCGGACGCTATGTGGCGTACACCGCTGTTTAAAATTTTGATCAGACTCTTTTGCTCGCCTGTACATAAGTGGGAGGTATTTGCTAAAGGAGTGATACTTGCCGGAAATGGGATTGTAAGACGATGGATTGAGTGCCCCGTCCCTCTCTAACATATATACCCATCTCTTTCTAACACCAATATGGATTGGACGCAGAATTTCTTGATGCTTCCCTTATGTGGGACGTTTAGGATTACTTTGGTCTTATTAACTTTTTGGAGAACTGATCTTGGATAGAAAAGAGAAGGTATCTTTTAGAAAGGGATATATATTATGTAATGACATGATAAACTTTGTCGCTATATTCAAGCCTTATTCCTGAAAAAAAAATGTTTCCGTCATCTACATATTATGCTTGCCTTTATGTATTAGAAATGTTAATGCTCAGTCACTATCACTTTCACAAATCTGTCGGTACATTTTCTCCTGAAAACTTTGATATTTGTTATAAAAAATACACCCATAAGCACTTTATTAATATACATTTCTTGGCATCTGCAATGAAACAAGACATACGCTTTGAGTCCCAGGAGATTTAAAACTTACGGAGTAACTACAGATATTTAATATTACTAACAATGTTATTACAAGTTCGTAATAAGTAAAGATTCTACCCAATTACTTAATTAACAAACCACCAGGACGCCATTTACACGTAGTACCCATTTCTTTAACAAAATGTCGCCTTCCTCCCAGATTTCACATTTACTGTGTTACTACCCCCTCCACACTTCATTGTCGTTGTGTGAGTGAGACGTGCAATACAGTTAAACGTGTCATTACCATCGTCTGATATACAAGGTGCTCCAAACATGAAGATGTATTTGTTTGGCTTCATGTTTGGATGACATGTTGTAAAAAAATCCCTGTCCGCTCCTTGGGATCTTGCTAGGTATCGTACTGAGAGTCTATTTATGTGGTAATTTTCAGGAAAAAAAAATCGCTACTTTTTTTTTTTAATGGGGAATTTACCGCGTTATTACATGGGGCGAGGATGGCCGTCGTTTAGCGGATGTCAACAAGTCATAACTAATGACCCCTGTTGAAAATTTGCAAGTTTTTAATAGATTTGGGGTAATTTTGGTACTAACATTTTTAAATGATAAACAGCTATAACTTTTTTTTATTCAATAATAGTAAGTTTTTTTATTACCGTTTGGTAATGTTATTGCAGTACCTTTGTGCCCCTTTCGTATCGGATAAGTTTTTTTTTTACATATTGTATTGTAATGTTTTGACTGCTTCGTGTGGGACATAAACTGGCGAAATTAGGGTTTGGGACATACATCTGCCTACTCTTCTTGCGAATACAGCCGTGATATTGCGTTAGGTTGTTATGTTTTCCTGCCAAGAATTTTTATTCTTATCGCCAAAGACGCCTAGCGCTAAAGGCATGTACAGACACGTGTAATGCGTAATGTAACGCGAATTCTGCGTGTGGACGCACTGCGAGCATTACATGTAACGCTCGGGCTGGCACTTGCGCTGATCCATCGGCTATAGGTTTCTAGTGCGAACTCAGTGCGCGTTTGTACACCACCCACACTATTCGCGTTACATTACAAATTACACAAGTCTGTACACGCCAGCCATTATGGCTTGTAGATAAGGTTACTTTAGGCTATCACGTTTTTGTAGTTGGTGTTGTGTTGTGTGTGACTAAGGAAACTATAGCTTCAAATTTCTTATAGTGCTATAATGAGAGAAGATCATTTGAGGAGCTCGTGGCTAAGTAATAACAGCTGCATGGGTCAATCCATCAGGTTAAGCTACGCTTGCTGGGGTTGTCCCGTGGATGGGTGACCATCTTTACATACCGAGAATCCTCCGTGCCTCGGAAAGCACGTTACACGTGACCAAGGTTTAAGTAAATTATTGAAGCATTTCGACTGTCAATTCGAATAGGTATTAATTAATTGCTCTACAAACGACAATATTATTTCCATCCAAAGTCATTGGTCTTGACTTCGAACCCAAGGCACGCACCTCTGACTTTTCGGATTCATGTGCGTATTGTAAAATTATCACTTGCTTCAAAAACGGTGATGGAAAACATCGTTAGGAAACCGGCATGCCTGAGAGATATTTCGAGAGGCCCATGGGCGGCTTTAAAACTCTGACACCAGAAGGACCATTCTGTAACCATCTCACCGTGAAAACTTAGGTGAAGTGAGCGTGGAGTGAGCTGTCATTCCACAGGGATTGACACTATTGACAGCTCACTTCACCCAAGTTTTCACGGTGAGATGTTTACAGAATAGCATGGCGGGTTAGTCACTAACCACACGAAAAGAAGAAAGAAGTTCCATCCTCAATTTCCAACACACCCTGTACACCCATATCTGCATAGCACAAATAGCTTCAACATGTGCGTAATACTCTCGCCCCCAACCGACCAATCAGAAGACAGCGTTCTATGTGTGGGTGAGTTGTGTACACTTTGGGTGGCTCCCATTTAAGGGGGCGCTCTTTACACCCAATTAAAGTTTAATGCGACGATTGTTATGTAATTGGGGGAATGGGGAGGTCTCGTATCTTCATTGTTTAAGGGGTAGGTAGAGGCTTTTTCAGTTTTTCTTTTTAGCTTGCGTAGGCCTCTGGTATTGGCAGGAACTCCTTGTACGAGAATAGCTAATAAAACAAGCTTAATAATCAGCCTATAATGTTCCTACTGCTGGGTCACTCTGTGAGAGGGAGTGGGTCGTAATCCACCACGCGGGCCCAGTGCGGGTTGGTAGATGTCACATGTCTTAAATTTTTTGGTTCTAGGACATGCTGGTTTCCTCACGTTGTTTTCCTTCACCGTTTTGAGAGCAGTGGTGATGAAATTATTTACACAAAGTAAAGCGCCTGTCTAGGTTCGAACTCCAACCCACGACCTACAACTTGTAAGTCGTGGGGCCGTTATCACTGAGCCACCACTGCTTGAGATACTTACTTGATTATTGGACCAGCATTACCCAGTAATAGAGCTGTCAGCTTCCTTAGGTACTTACAGCTGCACAAGGACCTTGTGGCGCCTGAATGACATTGACAGGGGGGCGTGGTTGGTAAATATTTATGAAATTGTCACAGAAATCGTATTCAAAAATAAGATGGCGGCATTAGTACCGATTTTGGCCACGCGCCAAAAGAACCTTGTACTGTTGTACAACCACCTCAATATCTTTAGGCTGACCAAGATGCCCTGTGTTCGGTTCCCAGATCTGGTAGTGTTATTTGATTTTTCTTTTAGGAAATTTTCATTTGCGGCTCTGATTGGTTGAGACTTGACGATGAGTCACTTGCTTGAACTTATTTACTCGAGGTTTGAGAACTCCCAGGATAGAGCTACTAGGAAACATAAACTCCATCCAGGAAATCCACTTCTTAGCTGTACGCACAATGAATAAGTTGCGAAAACGTTTTGGAGTAATTCCCTTCAGAATAATCTTGATAAGAGTGATGGAAACAGACAAAAATGTTTATACATTTCATCAAAATTCTTATCTTTTCTTCAAGAATATTCAAGAATTCACCTCCACAACAAGACATAATCATATCAGAGGTGATTTTCAAGATTTTACGTTCAAAATGATGACACGGAACCCTAAAAATCTTCACTAGATTTAGCAAATTGCAGTATGCAAATACCCTCCTCTTAAAGGTGCCATCCGCTTGTAGAAAATCAATAGAGCGTGTGTGACAGAGAAGGAGATATCTTTTGCTGTGTGTTAGAACGAGATATGCTACCAGCCTCCTTCCTCTAGGTTTGGTACTGTGAAAATCTGATACTGAAGACACGTTTTCGCGATTTTCTACTATAATTCTTTAGCAACACAGTTGAATTTCGATTGCCAATTGTCTTGTCATATTATTTTAAGACCATGAATTTCAGTCAAAGGATTTTGGAGGGTGTTTTGAAAGGGGTAGAGTCAATTTTCCTTTGATAGAGATTCAGAGTAATTTTCCTTCAGTAATTGCTAGTGATTTCATAATAGTGATTAATGGGGCTGTAGAAAACATTTGCTAATTATTTTTATTGGTTGTTAGCCAAAGTGGAGTGATATTATGACGTGTTGGGCAATAAAGTTTATCTAGTTATAACATTGGATGAGTCTGAACTGTTCTTGAGTAACCTTTAGTGCGTCGACGTGGAATTACCTACACTGGGTATTTGTCGATACGTTTAAGTAGATAGATAAGTAGTTCATACCTTTACTAGAATTGCTGTTACTATGCATGGGCATGTCACTGCCCGTCGTTTTCTGAACATTCGTGATTTTTATTTGAAAATTTGTTTTTAAAAGCGGGTGTCTACGTTTTTTTTGTTTTCATATATTCTTTTTTCAAATATCCCCCTATGATTCTATGGAAATATATAAAAAAATTCTTCTCCTCCGTTTTGTTCATTGTAGACAAATTTAAATAAAAAATGTTAGTTAATCCGATAAAATAAGTCATAAGCTTTTAGAAATAATAAACAGAATCCAAATCGAGCCAATAACATCGGAGATAAATGGCAAAGGCTACACAATAAATAAAAAATAAAATAAGATGAAAAATATTTAAGTACTCCCTTTTAAAGTTAATTTTCGATAATTTTCCATGAATATTCAGAAAAATACGGGCGGTCGTGCCCATGGGTGACATTGTACTGTACCAAAATAGTCTCCAGGACGAGACAACTGAGTTGGGAGTTGCGCGAGGAGGCGAAACGCCGGGGCGTAACTCCGCTGCCGCGAGAAATCGCGGCACAGCGGACAGAGCTCCGGCGGGATCTCATGGCGGCATGGAGAGTGCGATTGTCGCAACCCAGCGCTGGGCACGCCACAATTGTGGCGATAAGTCCCCTCTTTGAGGAGTGGCTAGAGAATCGCCACGGCGTCCTCACCTTCCGCCTGACACAGGTCCTCACCGGACATGGTTGTTTCGGGAGGTTCCTGTTCAGGATAAAGCGGGAGGAAACGCCCGGGTGTCACCACTGTGTGGATCGCCCGGAGGACACGGTGGAGCATACGGTGGAGGTCTGCCCAGCTTGGGCGGAGCACCGCCTGTCCTCACGGTGTCCTCACGGAGGCGATCGGCGGCGGCGATCTCTCGCGTCCGGCCCTGGTTCAGGCCATGGTCCGGAGCGAGAGTGCATGGGAGGCCGTCACCTCCTTCTGCGAAGCAGTAATGCTCGCGAAGGAGGAGGCGGAGCGCGCGAGGGAGAGGCAAAATGCGCCCCCTCGCGCCCCTAGTCGCCGCAGGAGACGCCCCGGGCGTCGGGAGTCGCGAGCCGACTTCCGGCCACCGTAGGCGCGGGCTTGCGGACGGTGAGCAATGGGTAGCTCGCCGTCCGATAGGGACCAGGCCCGGGTCGACGGCGCGTTGTGTTCCACGCGCGCCTCAAAGAGATGTCAGCACCAACTGACGGGGTCCGGAAGGGCCAATGCCTGCCGGGGTCGCGGGTTTGTCTGAAAGGGATATCGCGACCTCGGCACACAGGCAACGGAAGGAACACGGGTGGGTTTTAGTCAGTAAAAGTCTGACACGCCCTCCCGCTCCACCCAGAGCGGGAGAAGTTATTTGATAATTTCCCATCCTCAAAAAAAAAAAAAAAAAAAAAAAGGACGAGACAACTACTAAGTGTTCTGTGTCAGTTCCAAAAGTATCTGATAAAAGTAGGTAGGTAAATTTTTCTAGTGGTTTTTGGTAATTTTTTTACGCAATCTATCACTAAAGGGAATGAGTAACACATTCATCTATATTTATTTAGAAGGTTTGAACTTTTTATCTCACCACTTTTTACAACGATTAATTGTTTGAATAACATAATCCTATAATATCCTCTATACTATTAAATGAGCAATATTTGTATCTAACATAACATAACATCACGCCTGTAATCCCCGAAGGGTTAGGCAGAGCTGTACCTATAGTACACCCACATTTCGCCAGTTATGTATAAGTCCCATGTAATAGGGGGCGAGCCTCTCGCCATCAACTGGGCACAAATCTAGAGTCCGGGCTGCTACTGACAAATTCCAGATGGAAATCCCAATAACACTTTGCTCGACCCGGGAATAGAACCCAGGACCTCATGCTCAGCAGTAGTGCTTGCGACCACTAAACCAACGAGGCATTCAAAGTCAGTTAGTAGTCAGTTATTTGTATTTAAATATATTTGTAATCACGTTCTCGAAAACGGCTCTAACGATTTCGATTAAAGTTGCAATATAGGGGTTTACGGAAGCGAAAAATCGATCGAGCTAGGTCTCATATCTGGGAAAATTCGTGTCTCCGTATTTTCACCCGAGCAGAGCTCGGTCGCGCAAAGTTTAGAACAAGATGGCTACCTTAGAATAATGACATGGCATGGCAGCATGGAATTAGTAAGTACCTACTATCATGGCAGCATGGAATTAGTAAGTACCTACTATCATGGCAGCATGGAATTAGTATGTACTATACATGGAATTAGTATAAACTATCCTTTACTATTAAATGAGCATTCTCTATTTTCATCAGAGCAGAGCTCGGTTGCGCAGCTACTTGTAATTGAAACATCATTGTCAAACGTTTTGGTTATACTATTAACCTCAATTGTCAAATGAAAAACGTCTTTATCTTTTCTGATCCATTTGATTACATTTTCTTCAGAAACTTTTGAACAGACCATAATAAGTATCATATAAGTAGATATAAAAATCGAACTTATTACGTGACAATACCCCTATAATGATATTAATATCGAGATGAGGGCGTTATGTTGTACAATAAATGTTCTATAATTTCAACCCCCATGGCGTCCCCTGTGGGGTAGTTTCGCTATAATCTGTGATGATGCTCTATTAAAATTAAGTGTATTGCTATTTGCAAGAGTAACCTAAAGTTATAATTTATCCATGCAACATGTTAGCCAAATGCAGGCAATGATTTAATATCTTCGCATTGAAAGTAGGAATGCCTGACTGTGTGAAAGATGATATGGTTAGAAAGAGACTAAAAGAGGAGAGATGTTGCGCCGACCCCAAATAAATTGGGTTAAAGACAGGAGAATGATGATAGATAAGGAGGAAAGCAGCAGGCTTCCTCAAGAGTCCTCAAGTATTCCTTCACCGTATTTAACTCGTTCAGTGCCGGGAGCCCTTCTGGAGAGTTCACCTAGTCGCATATGGGATGCCGGGAGCCGAGGCGACGAGGTTTTTTTGTTGCGAATACAGCTTTATAAACCGTGAAAATAAAATCTGATGTATATTTTAACAAGATTGATTAGTAGGTATATGCGTTGGTTTTCAAATCCAAGCATGTTTTTTTTTTTGGTCACGTTTTCAATTATTTAGAAAAAAAAAAAAAATTTGGAGACTACAAAGTCAAAGTCAAATCATTTATTTCAAATAGGCCGCTGTAAGGCACTTTTGAACGTCAAAGTTTACAAAAAATTTAATTGATTCTAGTCACCTACGTATAGCGACAAGACCCCTGAAATCACAATTTTACTTCGTTTTACAGTGTTTTATAACACGGTTTTAAACCTACTGTCGTTGACCGTCCGCGATGGTTAACTTTAGCGCAAACGTAATGCCGGCAACCCTACCGGAGGGTTCACTTCCATAAGGCGTTGTAAGTAGAATGCCGGTACTGTGCCACCATTGCTCAGTAACTCGGCACACAGCACACACCCAAGGGACATACAAAGCTCCTCTCTTTACTTGTTTTGTAAAAAAAAACAAAAAAAACAATTATATGACTTCCTCTCAGTTCTTGGAACTCTTGTCCTGTTTCTTAGCACATAAGTGCAATTGCCGTGAATTTTAAGAGGGTGTGACCCTGGAGAATGGAGCTCTGTCACATACGTCAAGAGTACCCAAACCCAGTACCCAATAAAGACTGCAGTTGTCGCAAAGCTTATCTTGCATGACTTTTAAATTTTACGTTTTAGAGATAAATATATTGGAAGGGAGTACGGGATGTCAATTGACAACGAAACGCAAGTGTGAAGTTGGCGCGCTTCGACCGAGTCTAGCCTGACGTTCGTACGAGTCTACGAGCGACGCTGCGGTGGCGTGGCGCAGCTCTCTTGACCATTGGACATCATACGGACAACAAGTGCCTAGAAACTGACCGATGTTTCATTTTATAAATTTTGTCAAGTTCAAAAATATAACCTAAAAATCAATCATCAACTTCAGACTTTTTCTTTTCGCCCACAACACACTACGCCCAGTTTAAATGTTAAACGGTGAAGATTCCAGCTCCAATCGGTCCCTGTTCCTATTAAATAAGTGAACAATTACTATTAATTCTAAAAATAATTCATGATACTTAATAATAGTGTAGGTATCAAAAATAAATAGCCCCATAGAATGACAGTGTAATGGGGTGGGCGTGATATTGTAAGTTAATTTGTTCCATGATTTCAGCCCCCCGTGGTGATCCCTATGGGGTAGTTAATATAAATCTGTGACGGTATGGCGTTTGTAGAGCTGAGTAGTTAGTTTAGAGAAGAAAGGTATGCAGTTACTGCCTAGCTGGTTTAGCACGATAGAACATTGTTTAACAGTACTTACTTTACACTCTGGGTGCAATTCCCAGGTCAGGCAAAGTGTTATTGGGTTTTTCCAACAAGAATTTCTCAGTCCGGAATCAAGAGTAGTGGTGGCTCAGTGGTAACGGCCGCGACTCACGAGTTGTAGGTCGTAGGCTCGAACCCAGACGGGCGCTTTACTTTGTGTAAATAATTACATCACCACTGCTCTCAAAACGGTGAAGGAAAACATCGTGAGGAAAGCGGCATGTCCTAGAACCAAAAATTCGAAGAAATGTCACATCTACCAACCCGCACTCGGCCCGCGTGGTGGATTACGACCCACTTTCTCTTGAAGAGACGGGGCCTGTGTCCCAGCAGTGGGAACATTGTAGGCTGATTATGGAGGCCGGAGTCTGGGTTTAGGCTCGGTTGATGACAATATATAAGCTCGCCCCCTATTACATGGGACTTAAACATAACTGTCGCAATTTAGGTGTACTATAAGTGCAGCTCTGCCCAACCCTTTTGGTATTACAGGCTCAATGTTATGATGTTATATTACATACAATATAATTAAGTAGTTATATAAAAGTCCCAAGCCTCACTCTAAAGTAGAAATAAAATAGATATCTTCCTATTTTTTTTTGTTGTTCGTAGGAAACCTTTGTTTTAGTTAGTTTCTAAAATCGTTGTAAAATAGGACTTTCATGATCGTTAAAACTTACATTGCACTGACTTACTAATGGTTGTACGTCATTCGAATTTGATCTTGAATGGAGACTATCGCAGAAAATAATGTTCAATAAACAAATTACATATAGCTCAAAGGACTAATCACTATCATTATATCCTTACATATTATAAAACAAAGTCCCCCGCCGCGTCTGTCTGTCTGAACGCGATAAACTCAAAAACTACCAAACTGATTTTCATACGATATTCACCAATGAGTGATTCATGAGGACGGTTTAGGTGTATGATTCATTCAGGTTTTGTGTAAATTGGCTGAAATATGAGGATGATTGTTGAAGATGTCGGAAAACTGCCTACTGGGAGTTTTACTGGCGTGCGCCGCGTAAACCAATAAAGTATAATATATGAAATGAATTACGGAATTAATAGATTGTTTAGTAATACGTTCCCGTGGTATATTTTACTCCGGATATGAAGCCGCGGACAAAAGCTAGTAATAGAATAATCGTTGCCAAAAAAAAAAATGGATTACCATATTTTGTAATGTTGTCCTTTAAACAGTCAGGTGAAGCAGTTTACGGCATACAAGAAAAAGGCCTTTAAAAGAACTCAAATCAAATAGTAATACTCTTTCAATCAGAAGGACCAACAAATTCTGCGGTCGTTAAATCTGCAGGCGTACACCGAACATGGGCACGATTGACATTTTGTGAAGCATACGGGAGAGTGTAGCGAACTGTACCGCTTTAGAGCGTGCATTCTGAAAGTAGGCAACTTCGCAAATAGCTGTCAAATATTTCGCTGTTTTGATTACTTTGGCAATATTACTGTATGGAAATATGAAATATTGCTAACTAGGGAACTAAAGTATTAATTTATGAAATGCAATAAATTAATATCGTAATACCGAATATTTAGTTTGAGATGTAAACAAAATATTTGGACATTTTCCAAATGCCCTTTATACACCTGAAACGGTTACAACTTCAAATTCGGTGATATAATTGCAATTAATTATTAATATTTCAGGACATTTATTTTAGGTTAATTATTTTAGGTAATATTTGACAGTTACTTGCCAACTTTTAGAATGAACGCTCGTAACACTGTTTTACGAACTGTAATCTTTTTTTTTTGGGCATGGCATGTCGCAGGTCAACCTAGGAGGTAGTCGGCTTAACCGGACTTTCCTGTGGCTGCCTCAATAAATTAAGGCCTCCAGTCAGGGCATAAGACTTATAAACTAAGCTACTTCACGCTAAGGGCACCCCCTGTGGGGTACGGACCTCGGCTTAGGGCGTCGCTGGGGGGGACAGCTAGGAACCGGCTGGATCGGATTAAAAATTGTACTCTGCTAATTTCTTCCTATATAAAATCAATCTGGCTAGTCTTTTCCCCACTACAATGGGGTCGCCTTCCAGTCTAACCGGATGTTGCTGAATAGAGTAACCGTGGAGTTTCTTGCCGGCTCTTCTCCATAGGAAACGACCAATTGGAACCGTACACCTAGCTTCTGACGTTTCATAAGTGCCCTTGTAGTTTTATGTTTTTTTTATTTTTTTTTTATTGAATTTTACTGACCTCCACAATTGATAGCTTAGAAGTTGAGGCAATATTTTTGAAATATGCTGAACTCTTTTTGGTAAATTGTATGAAGTTAAATCCTACCCTATAGGACTTAATCCAGAAAGTGTTAGCCCACGTTAACACGGACGTAAAGTATCGCGGCGGTATAAAATCGCGCACTGGATTTTCAACTCTCAGTGTTAAGCCGAGCATTGAGAATCCAATGCGCTGGGACGCACTCTCGTCCCAGGGCGTTGAAAAAAGACACTGTTGAATTTTCAACTCTCGGCGCTAAGCAGAACGTTGAAAATCCAGTGCACGAAAAAAAATCGCCGCGAACACGGTAAATATGCATCACGAACTTTCTAATTTATTTTCAATTATTTTCGACACGGTTTTTTCCAGGGAGGTCAATGTCACATTTCCTCCTACATTACCCAGAAAGAAACTTGCATAATCAGCCTATAATGTTCCCACTGCTGGGACACTCTGTGAGAGGGAGTGGGCCATAATCGACAACGCGGGCCCCGTGCGGGTTTGTGGATGTCACATGCTACATGCCGGTTTCCCCACGATGTTTTCCTTAACCGTTTTTAGAGCAGTGGTGATGAAATTATTTACATAAAGTAAAGCGCCTGGCTGGGTTCGAACACACGACCTACAACAACACTGCTCTAAAATAAACTTAATCTATGAATATTACAACACATAACATCACGCCTTGTTTCCGCGAAGGGCTAGGCAGAGGTGTACCTATAGTACCCCCACATTTCGCCAGTTATGTTTGAGTCCCATGTAATAGGGGGCGAGCCTATTGCCATCAACCGGGCACAAATCCAGACTCCGTGCTGAAATTCCTGATGAAAAAACCTAATAACACACCTCATCAACCAAGGAACCCAACCAACTAACGAATGATATGATCTATAAGTACCTACATAATTTACCTAATAAAATAGTAACGACGAATTTTTGTACGTTTGTCTGTTTGTCTGGATGTATGTTCCGGATTGGCGCAAAAACGGCTGAACGGATTTGGATGAAATTTGGCACACGGGTAGTTTATAACCTGGATTAACACATGAAAACAATGTATTACGGAATTAATAGATAGTTTAGTAATACGTTCCCGTGGGATATTTTCCGACATCAACGCAGGCGCAGCCACGGGAAAATGCTAGTTCAAATCAAGCCGTTATGACTAATAATATTATTGATTTCTATAATTTTTTTATTATTAAAGGTGTGTTCAATCATTGCGTAGTTATTATGCGTAAAGTTGTAAGTCTCGATAAACATATTATTTAAATTACAAGGCCGTCGTGATTTACGTTTGAACGGGTCAAATTAACTTGACATAAAATTATGTTAAACGCTAAATTGGCAATTTTAATGACTTCACTTGATTATCCATATTGCTGTAACAAATTATTTACTTATGTGTGTCTGTGTGTTGAAGATTTAATTGATAAATGATTTGTAAGTAAGTAAGTGGGTTTGTACAAACACTTTTACACGTCAATCATATTAAAAAAATTAGATACCTTAGGTCGGCGTTTTATATCCGACTAATCTAAGACGACAAACTCAGAGGTCACAGTCTCTTTTAAGACATAATTTTGGTCAGATCATGTAAGGACCATATAGATTAGTGTCTGAAATGGTCTTTTGAACAAAGAACCACACAGATTTGAGTGGACCTGTCAGTGCAAGCATTTGTCAGTAATCGTGGAGCTCAACTCAGAGCTTAAGGTAGGTACCATCGAAGAAGTTCATATCTAACCACCGTAAGGACTATTCTTGCTTGCAGCGCTCGGCGGCTATAGCGCCGCGCCGGTAACAGATGTGGTCATCGTGTTCACGGGATTTTGTTTTGAACCTGGGTAGATATGAACTTCTTTGATGGTACGTGTTAACGATATGAAAAGCAGGATTCAGTTTATTATTTATCCTGATTTTGTCAAAGAAACTAGTTTTGAAGGCCTATTTTTTGTATTTTAAACCTTGTTTCACTATCTTTCTCCTGTATTTTGGCCTGTTGCCACCGAGGGGCCACAATACCAAAAGGTATCGTGTTACCCAGTAACTGGGTTGTGAAGTTCATATAGGCAATTGCTCCATGTACAACACTGGTATTCAATTTCATCCGGTTAGACTGGAAGCCGACCCCAACATAGTTGGGAAAAGGCTACGCAGATTTTGGCCTATTGCCTGTGTGGGTAGATCTTACTCTTTCAAAGACAAATCTGATTTAAAAAAAAATACTAATAGAAGGGTTGTTTTTTTTTTCTTTTCAACAAAAACTAGAAACTTTTTTAAACATTTTAACAGCATAATGTATCTATGGTCGCTTACCTAACCATGTTTTATAGGTAGTCCTCCAGACCGTATTTCGGCGCTAGACTTCGACGCGGGAGATACGTGCACAAGCGTGTGCGCAGACACAGGTGCACTCTCTCTTCCCTCACTCTCACAGACCGATGGGACGGCAATCCGACACGACCGGAGAGAGATCTGCTATCTAATTACGCAACACATTTTCGTTGTCAATTCCGACTAATCCGTTTCAATTTGACAGGTCAACAACATTCATTGTGATATTTACGTTGTTGAGCAGGTTTTTTTTTCGAACGTACGAAGCAATGGATTAGCAATCTGTTTCAAAACGATTCAGATTCTGATTGATCGTGTATTACGTAATTAGGGTACAGGCGCAGGACCAACAGCTTAACGTGCTTTCTGAGGTATCACTCCGCCCGCTTCCAAACTCCGGGTTCTTACTAACGAATTCCTAATGGACAAACCTTGAGCGTGTGGACCGGGGAATGGAACCCAGGTTTACACTCTCAGCAGTTGAGCTTGCGACCAAGAGACTAACGGAGCAGTCAAAACCTTTTTTTCAATTCTGTGGAAAGCAAACGCGCACTAAAAACTTAGTATTTCCATAATATATTCAAAGTAATTTAAACTGTCAAATCTATAGTCATCAATACTAAAAGATTATGTTATTGGGAATCAATGACCACGATTGACGTTATTGTGAATGATTATAAGTGATTAGCATATCATTAAGTTAGTGACTCTGATTGAATTAATATGGCTAAGCGCGAGCTTGTTTTAAATTTATTGGTCCTTATATTTTATTTTATTTATTTATTTAGGATCTCCAACAAAAGATGTACACAATACATTATAGACGAAAGAGAAAAAAAAAATGGAATTAAGGGTTCTGTACCCGAAGGGTGCAGACACCTAACGGAATCCTATTACTAAGCCTTCGCTGTCCGCCTGTCTGTCAGCGGGTTGTATCTCATGAACCGTAATAGGTAGACAGTTGAAATTGTCACAAATTGTGTATTTCTTTTGCTGCTATATAAAAAAATAATAGAAATTAAATAAAGTTGCGAGTCCGAGCGCGTGCGAGTCCGACTCACACTTGCCCGTTTTTTTTTTCTCTGTATGGCTGTTCGTGCTTACATATTTAATTGAGTCTTTGCAGTTTTATTTACTTGTGTCCCAGCAGTGAGAACATTATAGGGCGATTATGATGATGAAAGTTTAACAAGTATTAAAATGATCCCACTGCTGAGATACAGGCCTCCTCTCTGTGAGAGAGACGGGCCGTTATCCACCCCACGGACCCAGAAAGGGTTAGATTATGTCACATCTCACATGTCTTCGAATTTGTACCCTTAAAATGTATAAATTGTATTCTTGAGTTGTTTTTTTTTATTTAGCCAGATTTCCATGTATCTTCTTGCTTTTCGTGTGGGACAAACAAGTTCTACCGTCTACTGATTCTGTACACTAATTGCGTAATACACGATCAATCAGAATCTAAATCGTTTTGAAACAGATTGCTAATACATTGCTTCAGAAGTTCGAAAAAAAAATCTGCTCAACAACGTAAATAACGCAATGAATGTTTGTTGGTGAACTGTCAAAATGAAACAGATTAGTCTTAATCGTTTACGAAATTGTGTTGCGTAATTAGATAGCTGGTGTTCAACCCGAAATTTCCAATCAAAGCAATAGTTATAAAAACTAAAACCTAACTACGACAAAAAGTCAACTAAAATGGTTCATTAAAATCCGGAGTCACACGTAATCTATTCGATTTATGATTTTTTAACACGCGTGACTCCGGATTTTTTATGATTCTGTCTGCGATGTCTTGTTTAAACCGTTTTAGTTGAATTTTTTGTCATAGTTGGGTTTGAGTTTTTATAACTTTTATTTTTATTTAAATTATTTTGGTGTTATATTATATATATTTTTGAAATGTGTTCGTCAAGCCCTTTCATTTGATACATACCATGGCATAAGTAAAAAAAAAAAAAAAAGACTATGTCCTCTAGATGGCGTGGCGCCATATTGAATTTAAAGTGACATCACATCACATAGCCAATAATGATATTATGTGCTATAACCAGTGGACGATCAAGACGCTTCCAATGATACCTAACCACCATTTGTCAAATTATGATCAGCAGTTTAGAAGTTATGAGGTAACAGATGAACATACATACATACCGGTCAAAATAATAATTCATAACCCTCCTTTTTGCTTCGCAGTAGTCGGGTAAAAAGTAAGTGCATTTTCGGATTATCAAACTTTTTTATTTTTTTATTTACACAGTACTATTACTGTTCTGAAACTACTATTTATTGTTTTTTACGGATGATTTGTTGTTTTTAGGGTTTCGTAGTCAACAAGGAACCCATACAGGTTCCCGTCGGTCCGCGGCTTAGCTCACAAACTGTTAATACTAGAAAGCTACATATACATTTTTACACCGATAAAGTGGTAAAATAAAATCATGTTTTTTTGATGGTGGCTACACATAAAGTGGGGATGTTTTTTTCTCTCGACTGTTCCCTGGCGTGGGGTGTCGTTAAAAGTTGAAAAGGCTCTACAAGTTAACGAGTAATAATCGACCAACTTACATTTGCAGATGCAAAAACATGTTCTCCCATGCATTCCGTATGTGAGAACATGTTTTTCCACTACAATCTTAAGTTTGTTCTTGGGATAAATTCATCCCAACTACGGAACCCTTCATTGTGCATGGTCCGACACGCACTTGGCCGGTTTTTTTAGTTAGGCAGCGTTGGGAACACTGTTTTGCCGTACAATATTCAAATAGGTAGGTGTATATAACTGATTTCTTCAACTCATACTTCAAGTAACTACAATACCAGCGATCGATGACAAAAATATATAAACCAATACTTGCTTTTCTGCTTTATCATGTTTACTGTTTAAGATAACGAAATCTATCACGACGGAATTTCTCCATCTTTATTATAATTTTGTTTTGTAGTTTTAATTTTCCTTATAAAGTTGCGAAGTCTGTCTAAAGACTGCAACATTCCAAAAATACATTACGGATGAAATCCGCGGGCAACAGCTAGTTTTCCTAATCTGTCTGTTTGTTTGTTTGTGAAGCTACGACAGAAGACTCCGCACCCTAACTAAATCTTGGGAACGAAACCATAGCGCGCATTTAAACAGGGCAACGCCATCTATCGAGCGTGTCGGAACTATTTCAACCGTGACTGAAAAATCATTTTTTTTTTTTTTTTTTGCATTCTACTAATATTGTGTGTATTATAATAAATTTAAACTTAAGTGTGAACGGTTTTATGTATCTACATCTATACATCTATAAAGTACTATAAAGTAAAGTACAAATAATAGTTTGTTTTTTTGTTTCGTTGTTTGTTTGTTTGAACGCGATAATCTCTGAAACTAGCTGTCGGACTTCAAAAAATCTTTTTGCATTTGATAGTCCAAGTCTTGAGGGACCTTATAGGCTATTTGACATCACGCTACGACTCTTACGAGCCGAGCAAAAAGCAGGAAAGTCTGAAAGAACGCAAAGCAAAAACGAAGTAATATAGCTCGGGCGAGAAATGTGACTGCGACTTCCAGACTGACAGAATCTCGCTATCTATCTTTTATAGCAAAGAGAATAACTTATTATAATCAATGAGGATCTATCAATCAATCTGCCTAGCCTTTTCCCAACTGTGTTGGGGTCGGCTTTCTGTCTAACGGAATGTACTTACCTGAATACCAGCATTTTACATGGAGCAACTGCCTATCTAACTATTTATAATCAACGAGGATAAGGTGTCTAATTCCTTGATAGCTTTGAGAGCAGAGCTTCTGAATCTTTCAGGAGTTGCACAGGATAAATCGGCATCAATGTCGAGCGGACGTTATTAAAACATTAACGGTTTATTGAGAACATTCAATTAGAAGTCATCATCATGATCAACCTAAGGTAGTCCACTGCTGGACATGGGCTTCTGCAATGAGGGTTGACTGAAAATACGTTCACTAGGTGCCAGCACTGACACGTCAGGTCCAGGCAAAAGTGTCAAAGCGCCTGTTTTAAAAGTTTTTACAACCCACTTACGGAACCCAAATCCCATAAAGCCAATGTTATTTACAAACTTAATTATGTAATTGGCTGCTAAACGTATTTCTCATGAACATTAGCATGTCTGCCGGATCTCGTAGCGGTACGTCATTAAAATGTAGACACCATCAATTCTCCATTGATTTGAAAACTAAATAATTTGTGATGGCAATCTTCCCACGAGGTTTTGTGTCAATATGTTATTAATAGTGTGTATTGGTGATTAGTATAGATAAGCATGGATTTTGGTTACGTAAATGTTGTTTTACATAGTTGCTCAGATTAGTTTTGCAGTTCTCAGATCATAGATCTTTTGGATAAAGATTTTTCACTGTTGTCTGTTTAAAGATTAGATTTTTGGTGGTATATTTTTTAAGTGCTGCTAAAGGATGAAAAGTACCTAAATTAAAATATAAAACTATTAGCTGCGCCCCGCGAATTCACCCGCGTAAGTCTCGATCCTGTGAGAATATCGGAATAAAAACATCCGATGTCCCAACTCAGATCCTGGTCTACCTATGTGCCAAATTTCATCCAAATCCATTCAGCAGTTTTAGCGTGAAAGCGTAACAAACAAACATACAAAAAATCTAATCTATTCTCTATAGGTATATTATTAGTTTAGATATGCTTCGAAATTGCCAAAAACACCAGTGTTTTTCTTTTTACAAAGAAGTGTGTTTTAAACATAAGAAATCGATGTTAAGTCTAGGCTGTAATGCTGTGCTTGTGGAAATTCTGAAAACCACCCGTCTGGGGTAGGCAGAGGGTCATAAGAAATACGACGGCAACGTTATGTCAGACTTCTACCGACTAAAACCACATAGTGTCCCGCTGTGCTTTAGCACATTCCGATGGCTCCAGAATCTCCAACTTCACACTGTCCCTACAGCGTTTTCAAACAGCATCAATTCACCACAGCTTCCCGTATATTTCCACAAGCCCTGTACACTCGGCTATCTTCACATTTGACTCGCAAACTCAGCGCGCGTCAGGCGATACGTATCGCTGCACTATTTGGTTAAGAGTTCGTTTTACAACCTCCTAAGAGACCTGGCACAATGTACGTGAACATGGTATAATTGTGTTGAAATAGCCTTAATTTCCATGAGTGGAAAACCTGGAAATGAAACCGAAACTGAATGATGGACCTTGAAATTACGTTCTGCGCACCCTGGATGTTATAATTTACCCTTGATGACTGGGTAATTGTTCAGTCTTCCTTTCATATTCAGTCCATTCTGAGAATCTACGTTCTTCTAACAATGTTCTCCCACTCTATCCTTCTCATACTTCTGACTTTGTTCATTCTTCCTTTCATATTCAGTCCATTCTTCTTTGGAATGCGCTTCCTCTTGATATCAGGACGGCCACCAGTCGGTATGCATTTAAGTGGAACATCCGGAGTTACTTTCAAAATAAATAGAGTTATCTGAACACCTCTCTCCCTTGAATTCGTATATGTGTTTAAATATATAATATAGGTATATATTATAGTAAATATGTCTATATAGTTCATAACCTTATGTAGTTATTTAAATTATGATATAGTTTTAATTTAAAAAAATCTTTGTTACTCTCAAACAGAGCACCTTCTATCTAATCTCTTCACCACCCTTGGTTGACTGGTAGAGAATGCCTAAGGCATTAAGTCCGCCTTTCTACCTTTTTGAGTGCCAAAAGTTTAAATAAATAATTTATTTATTTATTCACAAGGCAACTACAACAGGTAAATCACAGTATATCAATATGTTCACATTATAGGTTTGGACCTGCTTATCACCCAAAGCGTAATCGTACAACATGACCAGCAACAACAATAGTAAAGATGAAAACTACAGAAAAAAGCTTAGTTCACACTATGACAGCTACAAGGTCTGTGCGTCTGCCCTCGGACACACTTCTACTTAGGCAGGGAGTGTGTAGGAGATAGTAGTAGTAATATTTCTATCATCGCATGAGTTACTGATATGATAAAGGTAGAAGAACACCGGGGTCGAGTTCAAAAAGTATTTAAGTTATGACTTGAGTGTCGATCTTAAACGGTCCCACATAAGGTCTTATAGGCTTGTAAAGAATTTGCATTTATTACCAAACTTACGATTGGTGTTGCACAATTTGGTTGCAGTCTCACTTTAATGAAACTCGTTTGAATAAGCAAGCCTTGTGAAAGTATGTTCAATACTTTACTATATGACAAGAGATGAGGCTTCTATTTGGAGTGATGAAAATCATGTTTCTGAACCAAAAACAGTCATGACTACTTTTAACCAATGAAATGGACTGACGGAAAAGCTACTCATCTTCATTCAGTTGCCTTTAACCCAAATAATTTGTTGTACGCAATATGTCTTCTTCCTTCATACTTCTCTATTAGTCATCATCTCGGTAGTCCCCCCCTTTTTATCCATAACATCTTTCACACAGTCCATCCATCGTTTCTTTGGTTTTCCCCTACTCTTATAGCCTTCCACATTCATACTCAAAACTTTCCTCACGACTTTCTCCTCATTCCTCCGCATCACATGCCCATACCATCATGACAACGTGTTCTTCTTGTTCTTTTCGTGTGGTTAGTGACTAACCTGGTGTCAGAGTTTTAAAGCCACCCATGGACCTTTGAGTTGGCTTCACATGCCGTCGAGAAATATCTCTCAGACGTAAAAAATATATTTCTCGACGGCATGTGAAGCCAACTCAAAGGTCCATGGGTGGCTTTAAATCTCTGACACCAGGTTAGTCACTAACCACACGAAAAAAGGAGTATAGTAATAAAACAAACAGGCTAGGCGCTGACGATAATATCTCTCAGGCATGCCGGTTTCGGGCTTGCGGACGTTGAGCAATGGGTAGTTCGCCGTCCGATAGGGACCAGGCCCGGGTCGACGGCGCGTTGTGTTCCACGCGCGCCTCAAAGAGATGTCAGCACCAACTGACGGGGTCCGGAAGGGCCAATGCCTGCCGGGGTTGCGAGTTTGTCCGAAAGGGATATCGCGACCCCGGCACACTGGCAACGGAAGGAACACGGGTGGGTTTTAGTCAGTAAAAGTCTGACACGCCCTCCCGCTCCACCTCGAGCGGGAGAAGTTATTTGATAATTTCCGACCATCAAAAAAAAAAGAAAAGGCATGCCGGTTTCCTCACGATGTTTTCCTTCACGTGACCTTAATATAATATTGAAAATTACAGTTAGCTTCCGATGAGTATACTCCTTAACCTCCTCGATTATACTTGTCCATATGAAGTAGGGACATAGCCTATTTGAAAACAATCGGTCTGAACGCCTCGGTGGCGAGTTGATTGACGGCCATTCCGCGCCTCGGCCGGTGTAAACGCAAATAAACCATCGCGACTCGACTAAAGCGAAAAAAAAGTGTATACATAATAAAATTTTAAGATTTGATTCGCGATTTTGTTTGTGTACCGAAATTGGGGTTTGCTGTTCGATTCCCGGGTCGAATGTGTTTGTGATTAAGGTAAGGAATTGGTTTTTGGGCTTTCTTTTCTTGATTTGCTGGTTTGGGATGCAAATAAATAAAGTAAAGTTGCCAAGTTATTTCTTGATTGCAAAAAGGACAGAATTCTTAAAATGTTTCTTGAATTTATTGGTCAGTTGTAAATTAGGTAAGTAAGATAACTTCAATCAAACTTCGTAATCATTTGCCGACCCCAATTATGTGGGGGTCGGCTTCCAGTCTAACCGGATGAAGCTGAATACCAGTATTTTACAAGCAGCGACTGCCTATCTGACCTCCACAACCCAGAACTTACTCGGTAATACGATACCTCTTGGTAAGACTGGTTGTCAGACTTTCGGGCTTCTGACGACCCGTAACGACTGTCAAAGATCTACGAATGAGAGCTGGGATCAACGGCTTAACGTGCTTCCCGAGGCACGGAGGAGTCTCGGTATGTAAAGATGGTCACCCGTCCACGGACACAACCCCTGCAAGCATAGCTTAACCTGATAGATCGAGCCGTGTGGTTGTTATTATATGCCACGAGCTCCAGTCTAACCGGATACAGCTGAATATTTTACGTGGATCGACTTCCTGTTTGACCTCCACGGCCTATTAACTGGGTAACGCCATATCCCTTGGTACGGCTGGTTGTCAGAGTTTCGGGATTCTGACGAGCCATAACCAACGCGATGGCTTAACGTGCTTTCTGAGGCACTATCCGAACATCTATCGAACCTACTTATGTAATTAATGGGAAAATGATCTAACTGCCTCGTTGGTCTACTGGTCACAAGCGCTACTGTTAACCATGAGGTCCTGGAATCGATTCCCGGGTCGGGCAAAGTGTTATTGGGTTTTTTCATCGTGAATTTCTCAGTAGCAGCCCGGAGTCTGGATTTGTGCCCGGTTGATGGCAATACGCTCGTCTCCTGTTACATGGGACTCAAACATAACTGACGAAATGTGGGTGTAGACACGGCTACATATCAACATATACATTTCTAGTAAGTATAAGCTGATCTCACATTGTATAGAATTTCCGTACAAAGCGAGCTCAGCTTATACTGATCGTGTTCAAGTATAACTTGATGTGGAGCCGTGTGTACTATAGCACTTCTGCTTAACCTTTCGGGAAGACGGGCGTGATGTTATGTTAATGGGAAAATATTTAATCTATTTTCCACCTGAGAACTTTTTTGTGGCCTAGGTAAATATGGGGCCCATCGTAAATATAAAAAAATGGGATTTAAAACTGGGATCCAACGAAAATAAATGCGAGAATGAACGATTTATAGGATGGTTAAAATAAAACAAAGACAAAACAATTAAAAATATGAAATTGAAACAAAAATCGACACCCCATAAAGCGAAAAAACATCAAATAATCATTTCACCATTATAACTCCCAAAATTCTGATCGAAACCCACCACCATATTATTTTAGTCCCCCTCACTTAACTTCACCACCCCATCGCTTGTAACGGTAAACCGGAACAACCCCCATGGGCCATGTTACGGGGCTTAGCGATGCCCCATAACGAGGGTGCAACACCCCATGGGTGCGGACTGTCATTTGTTCTCGCCAAGATTCTGATTAAGTCATAAATTGAGTGGGTGGTGATATCTTATGGTATATTTTTATGGAGATTTGATCGGTTTCATGTATGATCGCATGGGGTACAGCTAGGAAGCTGTAAGGGGTTTAGCCAGTAGTAGACACAGTCTATAACAATCAGTCTATATGTGTGTGTGTGTTTATTGATGATGGTTTTGACATTGCTAGTAATTATGACCAAAATTTGCCGAATATTATTATGAACTAACTAACTGTTTAAGATGTGTATGTAACTAACAAATTGGATTGTATGATCTGTAAATAAATAATTTGATTGATTGATAACTTTATTTTGAGTTTCTTAGTACTTGTGCTTGTGTTACTTAGCGTTAGCATCGGCATAATCAGCCTATAATGTGCCCACTGCTGGGACACAGACCTCCTCTCTGTGAGAGGAAGTGGGCCGTATTCCACCACGCGGGCCCAGTGCGGATTGGTAGATGTCACATGTCTTTGAATTTTTTGTTCTAGGACTTGCCGGTTTCCTCACGATGTTTTAATTCACCGTTTTGAGAGCAGTGGTAATGAAATAATTTACATAAAGTAAAGCGCCTGTTTGGGTACGAACCTATGACCTACAAGTCGTGATCATTACTACTGAGCCACCACTGCTTTTGCTACTAACGTTAGAAATTTTAGTAGATTGCCATATTAGAGTATAGTAAGAGCTAGCACTGACAGGCCAAATAGCCGAACACGGCATAAAGATAGACTTCGGCTGCCTCCAATAAAACTAAAATTATTTAAGAAAAATGTATACTGCATGTCGATGAGTATTTACAATCATTTACCAAATAGTTTTCAAGACTTACTGCTGACAATGTTTAAAAAAATACTTTTCAAACTATTACTATTTAAAAGATATTATACCATTAAGGACTATTTATAAGAATTTAGAGGCAATGAGGAACAGGGTGTAAAGTTCACTCATCCCCCATAGAAAAGGGAGGATCCTCCGACCAGACGGGTGTCATGTCTGGCGGGCAATTGCCCAGAGGTTGAAGTCGGGAGCTTGTATATATGTCCACCGCGCGGTAAACTCTAATTGCGCGATGCAGGATTTGAGTGACGTCAGGATGTTGTGTGACGTCAGGTCTTTGATGCGTAGTTCGCATGTGGCGGTGTAGATGCCGCCACAATACCATTAAGGACTATTTATAAGACAAATCAATAGAAGCTCTAATTTGTCAGTTAGATTAATTGACGTCGCTGATTGTAAATACATTTGCACGCCATGTTATGGCAGGATATGCTGAAACAAATTTACTGTAACACCTTATGTACCTACCATATTCTAGCAAATAAATATTTTTGATTTGATTTTGAGCAGGTTAGCAAAATTATTATTGCGTTATTTTTTTAGGAAATTCTGTATACCAGCCCAGAGTCTGAAGTTGTGCTTGTTTGCGACAGTTGTCTGGTACCCTATTTAATGGGATGATAGGACATAGGTCATCAAACGTACGTGTATGGATGTCAACAGACCTCTGCCTTCTTGTTTATTTATTTAAAATATCTCATTTATAGATCGTGCTAAGCTCGCGGCTTTACTTAGCCGCACACAGCCACTCGAGTCGATCCATCAGGTTAAGCAACGCTTGCCGGGGTTGGTCCTTGGATGGGTGACCGTCTTTATATACAGAGACTCCTCCGTGCCGTTAGTCATTCGTGGATTTTTGACAGTCGCCAGAATCCCGAAAGTCTGACAAACAGTCAACAACAGTCTTACCAAGGAGTATCATATTACCCAGTTACTAGGCTGTGGAGGTCAGATAGGCAGTCTCTCCATGTTAAATAATGGTATTCAGCTGCATCCGGTTAGACTGGAAGCCGACCCCAACATAGTTGGGAAAGGGCTAGGCGGATTAAATAATTTTATTTAAGGGGGATGCGCTAAGGTAGCCCGCGAGATTAAAATTTTCTTTAGTTTTTTCCATTTTGCAGGTCAGTGTCAGGATGTATGTTGATTAAAATATAATTCGCGACCGTAACAAATATAGCTTTACATAATTATAATCATTACAATCAGCAATACAACTCCATAAGTTATCATAATTGTCAAATCTCTTGATTTCATGAAATAGTCATTCAATGGAATTACATGAACTTAGAGAGTTGTACTGATCATTTTTATGATTATAATTCTATAATTTAACATTTGATATATATTTAGATCAACATAGAACATGATACTGACCTGCAAATTGCAAAAATCGTAAGAAAATTTTAATTTCGAGGGCTACCTTGACGCTGTCGCCTTTCGAGATTACCAACAAGAGATACATGATACAATCACAATTATTTTCTACAATATCTTCTTTGCGAAATATAAGCATGGTGTCGTGTTAAGTAAAATCGTGAACCCTTGGTATTGCAGATGTCTAAAGAAAGCGGTACCTTTACCATCAGCACGCGTAGCATGACGCTTTCTATGTCTACGAAGAATAGACACAGCTCTTTCTATACAAAGTGACATTTTGTTTCTCCATTTTTGACATCGCACCGTAGAAATCCTTCTACAATCTGTCATTTTGTCTTTCGTTTCTAACAATCTTTGTCTAGGTTCTTTTATATGTAGACTGTTTTAGAAGAAAGTTTTCTATACCAAACTGTCAAAATCACACTGACAACTGACAGTTGTCTCCACGGCCACAAAGTATAAACGGTTATCTGCAAAATCATGATTTTACAGGAGAGCATTTATACACAAAACTGTGATAATTAATAGAAGAACAAAGCTATCTTCTCATATTTTACATCATTTCGTTACTAGGAAATATTACCAAGGAAACGGTTAAGGCCAATATATTATTACTGAAATATTTTTTTGTTCTAAAATACGTTTCTTCGACACTGGGAAAAATTGTTGTAGCCGTCTATATATACGTGACTTAATATCAGTAAAAATTGAGAATCAAACAGAAAAATAAATCTTATGACAAACCAAAGAAACCTGAGTCGAATTATGTAAAAGAGTGAATTTCGTAAAATGTGCAGTTGACTCTTTCTACTTTGCTACCGTCGCACTGTCTACACGGAACGTCAGTGTTGTCTACTGTTCCGTCGACAAAACAGTGTTCATGCTACGCGTGCAGGTGGGTCCTTACGCCTTCTACTATAAAAAGGGCCCTATAAATGTTTCGCCCATTAAAACAAATCTCGAAACCAAATAAACATTCGACCCGCACCAATAATTTGGCCTTTCCCTTCCCTTCAATTTAATTAAATTCAAGAAAAAAACAATTGTTGGCACCGTTACATCAAGTTGACAACATAATAAAACTCTGCTCCTCCGTCTGGGGCATTTTGGGGCAAAAAACTGAGGGCTAATGAAGAGATTCGCACATCGTACGGAATTTTCGCCGCGATCAAAGAAAAAGTTCGGTGTGAATTGTATGTGATGCGATGTGAGCCGGTGATGTGTGAGCTTCTGATGTAAACACAAATGGCTGCTAAAGTAGCCTATAGTTGATATAGTTGTAGGTATTGGTAAGGCAGACAAGAATGCGTCAAACTCTAAGTAAATAGCAACCGTGTGAAAACTATATTCTCCATTTCATTGCATTTCTACACATCACTTTACATATAAGTATTATGCGAATAAATTTATTGATTTAAATTTTATTTGATTTATACCTGTACACAAAAATGGCCAAGACACGAATATCTTTTATATCTTTTGAACCATTTCATCAAGACGAGTTTCAGCTCCTCTTGAAAATTACCAAAATAGAAGCTTAGGTGAAAATGCTTTAGATCCATCACATGATATATTCATATTCCTAACAGATCTGACCAATATTTTCGGTTACCCAAAGTCTGTTTTATCGATCACCAAAATACCTCAATAAGCAAGCTAAGCAACTAGCTAACAGTAAATGAAGAAAGTTTTTTTTTTTGATATTCAATACAGAAACGACTCATCACGTGACCAGAGGACCGGCCAATTTTTAGGTCAAAGAATCAGCGTTGCCATCCAACCTGGCAATACTGCTAGCCTTTTGGGCACTTTTCCCACTGACAGCGATGTGGACGAATTTTTTGATGCCCAATGAGCTCTTCTCTTTTATTTATTTTATTTTTCTTTTACATACTTGGTCATAATACATATATTTTAGTGATCAAAATAGTCAATTAAAAGCACTTTGTAATACAAAAACAATATTTGCTTTGCGCGCATTACAAAATTTTCAACCATACGCAAAGTATATTAGTTATAGAGCTTCTTCTGAAATAATCCTCCAAAGGAACCTATTCCTAATGATGAATGATGTGCTTTGGTTTGAGGGGTACTTGAGACGTTCTAACTTTGTTTGAGAAGTAAAAGCGATCGACAGCCCTCTTGCTATAATAATAGGTGATGATAACCAATACACTACACAGCCCATAGGTCCTATGTCTAATTTACACAAATCTCAGCCAAAAATCACATCAAAAACACAAACTTCTTCAACTTTTTCCCAAAAAAACCTTACTACAACAACAGATTTAACAAATGACGTCATAAATTAAACATTAAAACCAGACAATTTGAGAATCACCTTTGTCAAACAAAAACCCATTGTCGGTCGGTCGATATAAATCGGTAGGACTATAAGAAGTCCTCTAAAGTATTCGCTGGTATAATGGTACAAATGTTCTGCTGCCATTACGCATGTTTCACGGGTTTTTCATGATGCCTCATGCATGGGGAACGCGCGGTGTCCGTCTTTTATGTTGGGGCACGGTGTAGATGGGAGCGGGGAGCGACGTCCCCGTTGATAGAACAGCTATCTAATTACGTAACATATTTTTGTAAATGATTACGACTAATCTGGTTCATTTTGACAGTTCAACAACATTCATTGCGTTATTTACGTTGTTGAGTAGATTTTTTTACCAATTTTATGAAGCAATGGATTAGCAATCTATTTCAAAATGATTCAGATTCTGATTGATCGTGTATTACGTAATTAGCTGTGAAATAGGTCATTCCTATGAGTTGTCTTAGGTGTGCCGGCGCAGGAATTTGTTTAAAAGACTCTTGTAAGTGAGAAACACCTCTGTGGGATAATTTTGTCTGGTTCTTGAAGGAATAATAATTTTCTTTATTTACACTTCAAAGTCACAAACCCTGGCTCTTGTACTAGGAGCTCCTGTATCATAAGCGCCAAATTGTTGAATTTGATTGATTTACTGGTTTTCATATTTCTTTATCAGCTTATAGCAGGCCTCTCCAATGCTATGAAACAAGATTGTAAACTGAATACCTCGGCATTGTCAACACATGTACCGAGTATAGTTATTGTGTGACTGTGCACGTCACAACTCCTAAAATTAACTTGGAAAACTTTGAAAAGTAGGTTCATTTAATGATAAATTTTCGATGTCCTGTAAATTTTTAGTGAAAATATATTCTTCGGAAATAAATCTGTGAAAATTATAGTTTTAATTTTGAATAAAACTTGATATGACCGAAACCTCGACCCCCGCACGTATTACACTCGCTCTCATCGACATTTGTACAGGCTTCTGTATAGGCTAAAGAGCCACATGCGGCTCGTGAGCCGCAGTTTGCAGACCACTGTCCTAGAACCAAAAAATGACTTGTGACATTCACCAACCCGCACTAGGCCCGCGTTGCTGTCTCGCACAGAGAGGGATTATGTTCATTATAGCCGTCAATGGCTGATCCATTGACTCCTAATGCTTAATCTATCATTTATAGACACTTCGGACCATGACAGACATCACCAAACCGCTCCTCCCCTACACCAAACTCAGTGATATGTATTTATTTATGAGTGTCGCGATTCGATGTCGCCTCGGACGCGTTTTTGTCGCCTACGCATAATGATCACCAGTTTAGCCCGCGACGAGATTTGTTCGACGATCGAGCGACGTGCAAGAATGTGGTGTGGGGCTTCTAAGGGAAGTGGGGTCGGCAGAGAAGTGATGATTTAGTGAAATATTGCTCATCTTTCTAAAAAAAATCCAGTACGCAAAACAAAGACAAAATAACAGATTGTGACGCGGCGCTAGTGTACATGTCATCAAATTGAATTTTAAAAAAAATTGTTCCACAATTTTCCGCCGGACTTCAGTGGTGGCGCGGACTCTAGGAAGGTTCTACGACGCGATGTCAAAAATTAAGAAAAGATTGTGTCACTTGGTTTAGAAAGAGATAGGTAGGTATGTCTGATAAATCGTAGAGAAGAGACCAGTGCTACGCTTGCTCGAATAATTCCACTATTCCATTCATTGAAACCACTAATATTATAAACTAGCTTGCCCATGTAATATCTTTATAAATTACAGCCTATGTTACTTAGTGATAATAGAGCATTCTACTAGTAAAAGAATGCTTAAGATCGGTCCAGTAGTTTTTGAATTTAAACTCTACAAACAAAAATAGAAATCTTTTCTTTTTATAATATTAGCTGCGCCCCACGATTTCACCCGCATAAGTCTCGATCTCGTAAGAATATCGTGATAAAAAGTATCATATGTCCTAATCCAACTCACGGTCTACCCATGTGCAAAATTTCATCCAAATCTGACCAGCCGTTTTAGCGTGAAAGCGTAACAAACAAACAAAAAATCAAATCTTTTAGATAGATTAGTGTAGATATAAAAGTGTATAAAGATGGTGTATACAATCATACACAAATCATTAAATGTAGCATAGGTACTGCCTTGATTAACACACAGAAAACGGATTAAACGGGTCCATAAATATGTTGTACATGTAGTATCCTCCCTCAGAGAGGCACAGGCCCTGGGAGGGGGAAAATTATAGGCTGATTAAGCTATAAAGTAGGAAACTACTTTATAGTGTAATCAGCTTGCATCCCAGAGAAATCTGCAATGCAAGTGAAACCGCGGAAAATATTTAAGTAATAGTTCCAAATAATTCTAAGAAACGCTTTCGCGAATTGGCTCTCCTGAATGGCCTTGAGTGAATCCCCCTTACAGAAATACTAGGAGCATCGGTATCTGAACAAATCATCATCATCTACCGAGCCTTTTTCCAACTATATCGGGGTCGGCTTCCAGTCTAACCGGATGCAGCTGAATACCATTACATGGAGCGACTGCTTGACCTCCACAACCCAGTTACTAGGTAACACGATACCCCATGGCAAGACTGGTTGTCAGACTTTCGAGGTACTTTCGAGCTTCTGACGACCCGTAACGACTGTCAAAGATTTATAAATGACAGCCAAAAGGGGCCAAATCCCCCGCTGTCCAAATTGAGACAAATCTCTCTTCGCTAAGCACAGGACCCAAGAATGACACTACAGCTTAACACTCAACTAATGGTGCTCAATCCTTAAAAATATTACTTACTAAGAAAAAAAGTAATCCAAAAGCACCCTTACCTTATCTAATATTTCATCGAAACATCAAATACATAAATCTGGGGCCACTAAACGGGCGTAATATAAAACACAATTAATTAGCGGCCAATAATACTAGTTCTCACTTGAGGATGGTTTAACAAACTGCTGAGCCGCTTATATGGTCGCATGCTGGGCTTGGACCAAGTTAGAGGCTGTAGCGTTTTGGAGATTATTTTATTTGTGAGGTTTTTGGGCAAATTACTACACTAAGTAAGTGCCAATTTCAACAATGAAACTGATCGCGATTAGTACATTTAAACTGCGTTCTCTGAGCTGTCAGTGTCAATATTCCAGAACAATGATGACACTGACAGCTCTTGAACGCTGTTTAGATGTCCTGATCGCGTTCAGTTTCACCGGTGAGTTCCGCTCTTTGTAAAGGTTATTGTGGTTATATCCACAATCGCCACGCTTTGCAGATAAATTGGTGATCGTATTTATTTATTTTCAGCAAAAATCAAAACCTTACATAATAGATTAACTTCACGCAAATAACTATCGGACAGACTTGAACAAAGAGGTACCTACTTATATCAGCCGTGCCATTCTGTAAAAATCTCACCGTGAAAACTGAAGTGAAGTGAGCTGTCAATAGTGTCAATCCCTAGAAATGACAGCTCACTTTAAGCTCACTTCACCTAAGTTTTCACGGTGAGATTTTTACAGAATCGACCGACAGAAATACATTTCCGAAACGATTAAAATGAGAATGCATAATACCAAAACTTATTTGATCTAAAATGAGCTACAAAATAACTATGGCAGCTAAAATGCTTAATTTCTGTCTTCTGAATTTAGTGTAGAAAAACCAAGTGTAGATTGAACTCACTGAATACAATGACATGTTCTCGTAAACTGCTTTATAATAATATTATATTCCCGCTGCATCTTACAATTAGCACCGAAAATAGTCAAGTCTAATAAATCGCCGTGGCCGACGTACCGGGGTATCTGTTCACATTAATCGAGTTTATACGTGCCGGAACAAATAGTTCGCTCTCTAACAAGCGCTCTTCACTACAACGTGAAGCGCTGGTAACACAACTCGCGACTCGGCGCGACACGCGGCCAAACGTTTGGGTATGTCCCTTGAGAGGTAAGGAATTAAAGACACTAGATACACAAAGCGTGACAAGGTGTAACTCGCGGCTAGACGATTTGTTGCGCTGTTGATGCGGTTTTTGCAGTAGGTATGCATGTTTTGAAGAAAAATTGTCCAAAATGGTTTATTCCTCTTTGCTTTCCACGTTTGTAGAGGCGTTTATACGCGCGAATATGCAGGAAATTACGCACAACAAGACCATATTGTAAAAAAAAATTGAATTAAATATATTTTGATCACTTTATTGATGAACATTTACATAAACATGTATCTATTTTTTGTAAAAATAATCTTCATTTTTATTCAATCTAAGCTATACTTACTTTTTATTAAAAAATAAAAATATGAATATACATCTATTATTAAAAAAAATCCAATCCGCGCGACTTAAAACCGCCCAACTGCGCGGCAAGAATCGCGTCTCGCCCAGTGTGTCGTACACCTAAACCGCTTGTATGGTGATTAAAATATTTATGTTTGTGAAGTGTTGTGGCTAGTTTAAAGGATTCGGGATAGTTTGTGTTAGGGTTCCGTCCACACGGAGAGAGTTTGTCTAAGTGTTGTTTACATTTTGTAGCAAGGCCTAAGAATGAATTATAGTTTATATGGGCATTACGACGGACTATTAAAAGTAAGAATGTATTCACATACATTTTTATTGCATTCCATATTGTAAAAAGATGTTACAAAAGCTTGGTACAAAAAAATGGACCCTGTAACACAAGCACAGCACAGAAAATAATACAATTAAAATTTAAAAAATATAAAAATAAAATTAAAACTATTACCTACCAATATTAAAGAAAAAATCTAGTTATTTAAATTAATTTAACAATAAAGTACCTAAGGATTTATGTAGTTATCAAGATTATATGATTACAAAATTTTATAGCATTTATTAATCATTACTGAGATCAATAACACAAAAAAAAAAGAATTGCTTTGTTTGTAAGAATAGGAATTACAAACAAAATAATCTTTCATGTAATTACACTTCAGGTGCAAAAAAGAGACTAGCTTACGTTTTCGTGCGGTGAACATGGCTTATGTGATTTATTCTGATCATAGAATAGAACTGAATAAATAATAGAATACTTACTCTTTATTATGCACACTATATATATATAGATATGAATGTATAAATTCTAAAGCCGCGTCCAATCTAAAAGCGATCGTCGCGCGAATACGCGATCGTTGCCTGATGTCGGTTTTTGTTCGGTGAACCTGAACGCGCGCTGACAGAGGGCGCTTTCCGGTTTTCCGATCAAAAAGTGACAGATGAACGCGACGATCGCGTATTCGCGCGACAATCGCTTTTAAATAGGACGCAAGGTTAGGGTAGTAGAAATTGATGAGAATATTAAGCTTGGCTTAGAAAGCGTTGAGAGTTGGATGTTTTTTAGTAGCAATATCTAATAGCTCTTAAAAACTTCGGCTTGCTTTACAAAAAAAAGGTTAATAAATAATTTAACACACAATGAAGAGCATTAACTCAGCCCACCTTCCACAAAACACAGCGTGAAAATATCTCCTTAAAAACATAAAATTAAACGATCACACACTAATTACCATAAAAACCCTCTTTTATCTCAATCTCTACGGAATCCGAATGACATCATCAAGCTAAGATGCTATCGTGCTAATAAAACACCTGCGGGTCCCCAAAATGGGGCCCGACACCTTCTCCTATTAAAATTACCAATATAATAGGTGATTAATCTTTGAGCCAACAAAAACCTTTGAATTTACGGCCGCTGTCAAAATAAATATAAGTTGACTACGGATAACAAGATGCTGGTTGTTTTTTTTTACCCCAAATTTAGTTGTTTAACAAAACATTACAAAAAGAAGGGTGAGCTAAAGGTTTTTTTTATTAATTGGGTATTGGGCGATGGTGTTGTTTTTTCGGCCCGATGTGTATATTATTGGGGCGATATATGTACGTGCACATTAACGCGCGTTTTGGATTTGTTCGGGTTAGGTTAGACGGACACTGGGGAGTGAGTGAGTGAGTGAGTGAATGGTTTGAGACTTGAGGACCCATATTTTTAAGAGGGTTTATCCTAAAAGTTGGCAACGTCGCAAATAACTGTCAAATATTTACCTGTTTTGATTAATATAGCAATATTACTGTATGGAAATAAGAAATGTGGCTAACTAGCGAACTACTGGCGACGTTGCCAACTTTCAGAATAAACGCTCTTAAGAGCGTCCGCATTCTAATCTCAGTATCAATCTGTCAAAAATATCTCTAATTTACCTACGTTTTTGACAAGTGTTTGACATATATTCTTGTCGCTGAGATGAGACTGCGATTAAAGCTTGAACTTTTTTTATTCGGCAATTGGAATGCGGATACTCATCCCAAAGCACTGCTATGCGTTTCAGTTGTTGATGTTGTGAAAGAACCTAGGTATTGATTTTTGATTTAATCTATTCTAAAATTGAAGCAATCAATCCGAATATATGTTGTATACATATATACATAATCAACATAATATGTTGGAAATATGCTCAAGTTGCAAATGATTTCGGTATTAAGTTTGTATTACAGAACGTCACTCAACACTCAAGCATTACTTAAAACTAGTTTCAACCAATCAGAGGGCTTTAAACGAGTTTTAAGCAATGCTTGAGTTTTGAGTGAGTTTCTTTAATACGGGCCTTAATCAGTCACCGCTAGTTTCAATTCGTTCAATGTGCTACGTTCCCCTGTAGAATTTAACATGTTTCGGCGTCTATGTTCATTTACCAATTTATTTGCTCACGAAAAGAAATAAAATTAGTCTGGGTCACTGTCGCCGAATACGGTGAAGAGGACTAGGTACATATTTTATTTTATTTACCATTAAATATGATCAAATGAACAAAGCATGCACCATAATGCTCATGCAAAACCCATTGCTATTTTTAATGTACGATTGAGTGAACGAATGACGCCCCTTGTTTTCATTCATTCATTCATTCACTCCCTGGTATGTTCAGTTCAGTATGCGTTATTCCTCAGATGATGTTATCTCCGCGTTCCGGGAAGGACATGTGTCGACCAATAAACTAATTGGTCGCGCTATGCTCAGGCGCAGAGATAGTGGATTTATTTTATTTTTATCTTAATATAGTGTTGTTCTGTGGTGGTGCTCGCTTTGGGAAAATTATCGGGAAGAAGTTGGTGCGTTATCTTAAATGTTTTTTTTTTTGTTTTTTCACATATGGCCTAAGCTTTATGCTTTATAGCTTAAAGACTTAAGTTAAATAAATAATAATGACTGACATTTAGATGGAGATTCCATCTTCTTCTGTGCTACCTACCTTTTCAAATCAAAGCCTAGTATGTTCATTGATGTTTATACTTACATAAATGAGTTTATTATCTACTATCAGAAACTTACTCTCAAAGAAAGAAAGTAAGATAACGTAAATTATTCAACCGTCTTTTGTTATTTGAGGTTTTCATTCTATCGTTAATCTTATCCATCGCTTTTCGCCAGACAAGATCGAGGAAAAGTCAAGGCCCATTTGCGAATTTAAAAAATACTTTATACTGTCAGATAATATATTTTCATCAATTGAATTTTTAACAACAAACAAAACTTCATCGGTTAAATTTATTATTAACGCGATCCAAACTAATTACAATTTTATTATTAAAGACAGAGATAAAAAAAAAACAAACAAAAAAACTACAATAAAACAAAAAAAAAATGTAAAAAGAAAACAAAGAAAAATAATTTATTGGGACTCCCACAAGAACAAACAGACAAACATAATTCCCTTACACATATCGCCAAAGATTTATTTAATTCGATAACATTGGATGTTTGTAACGTAAAGCGGAACGATATACTTATTGGTATTTTACTGATTTCATCTTTTTAGTCTTAATTAATTTTAATTTGAACGCTCGTATTTCTAAACGGTAATTACCTACATGTGCCTTAGTAATAATGTTTGTTAAAAAGAACGTGTCTTTTCTGTTAATTTGAATAACTTTGGCTAAAACTATGTGTCTATTTAATTAATTGTGTGGGTACTAATTAGGGTTCTTTAAGATTCTTTTGCGGTTCTTAAATTGTATTGGTTGCCGGAATCTGTGGTTCTGGTTGATTTATTTGATGTTTAAATGTTAATGATGATGAATGGTTAAGATTTCTATAAAAGTGTTCAAATTAGGAATTTGGTGAATTGGTTTTGTTATTCTAAAATCCTGATTAGACTTTTTGATTAACCTAATAAATTAGATGTCCTCGTATTGTGTAGTGTAGGTAGGTACCTACCTCTTCTCTGTCAAAAACGTATATTTATAATTTAATCAGAATTTACTGAATGCTAATGGCATGTCATGCCATGTGTCACCACTTATTTAAGACCGGACATCGTAACATTTAATGTACCTAATGCATTTAATTATTCATGCATATAATTTATGTTAAATTTCTTATATACATTTTCTAAATATTTTTATTACTGTGCGTACCCCAATGATGATAATCACCAACCTTTATGCCGAGTCGAATTTGAGAGTAGAGCCAGAGTAGGTATTTTGTGATTTTCCTGGTTTAAGAAGTAAGCGAAATGCATGAATTAATTAATGTAGGATTATGTCCATCCCAAATGTATTCTGTTGTCTTAAAAAACAGAGATGTCTAAAGCATATTTTGATTTGAATGATTTTTGAAGGGAATCATTTTAAATTGACATGCTTTTTTATATATATATTAATTTTAATTTAATCTGAAATTTATGTAATTTTAATTTAATCTGAAATTTATGTAATTTTAATTTAATCTGAAATTTATGTAATGTAATAATAGTCTTGATAATGATGTTTGTATTGAATGTTTTGGACCTACGTTGACATTTTTTATTGTTTTTTTATTTTTGATAATTTAATATTTGACAATTGTTTAAATTAATTTTTTTATTAACATTTGACAATATGGTAAACATGTTAGCACAACTCCATGTACTTATATAACACCTTGCATGCACTGTATTGTATGTACACACATGTTTGAGCAAATAAAGTTATCTGAATCTGAATCTACTAACTACCATATTTCCCAAATTAAATGTAAGCAATACGATAAGATTACGAAACAATATAATAAAAACCGGCCAAGTGCGTGTCGCACCACGCATAATGAAGAGTTCCGTAGTTGGGATGAATTTATCCCGAAAACAAAAAATTTTTGGGATAAAAGTACCAGTTAACTATTTTCGGAATTTTTGCTGTGAGACCTTGCTTCCTGCCAAACATGATTCTAGGTCAACGGGAAGTACCCTGTAGGTTTTGATTTATTTGCGAGTATCAAAATATGTCGCATAAATGGCCGTATTTTTTCATTGCGTTGACTTCGAAGCTTGATTTGTTTGAGCTCCAAGGGACCATAGACCTGTGCATTTGATATTAATTTCAACTTGATACCTCCACGCGTTCCTAAGAAAAAGGGTTTTGACAGACTGACGGACGGACAACTAAGTGATGCTATAAGGGTTCCGTTTTTTTCCGTTTGAGGAACGGAACCCTAAAAATGATAAATAATCCTCCTTTTATCCGACAATAAATCACAAAACACCACGCATAAAGAAATGCCATCGCAAAAAAATACTAAAACATGTTTTCTCATCCCAAAAATGGTCATTCGAATAAAGTCATTATCGTTAAATCGGGCACATTTCGTGTCAAGCGATTCACATACAGACATATAAAGTTGGGGAGATCTTAAGATTATAATTTTATTACAATTAATATTCTTACTGATGGTCTCATTAAAGGCTTTTTATTTTTTAAGCGCCTTTTTAACGGTGCGTGTTTTAATTAATTAGGTTTTATTATTACTAGGTGTTGCCCGCGACTTTGTCTGGGATCCAGGATGAAAAGTAGCCTATGGCCTTTTCGAGGTCATGGTCTACCTATGTGCCAAATTTCATACAAATCCGTTCAGACGTTTTAGCGTGAAAGCGTAATGCTGCGGCCGCATCTATCGTGACGAAGCAATGCGTGCTAAAGCTTCGTATATTTAGCTCGCAAAAATTTTGTCGCGCTAATGCGGTGGTAACATTAGCGTTACCGCGCTAAAACCCTTTTATGTACCCGGGCGATAAGTGTTACGCAGCCCGAACTATCGCGACGATAGTCGATAATGGTTGGTGACATATGCGTGAATTGTATCATTGGGCAAACCTTCGTCACGATAGACGTAGATGCGTCCACAGCATTACAAACTCACTTTCGCCTTTATAATATTAGGATTTTGCAAAAGACTTTTTGTACTTTCTAAGTTTATCTTGAACATACCGACAACAGTGAAGGAAAACATCGTGAGGAAACCTGGACTTCTGGCTGGATATAAGTCCGAAATCACCAATCCGTCTTGAGCAAGCGTGGTGATCGATGCTCGTGCCTTCTCTGTATGAGAAGAGGCCATTGCCTAGCAGTGGAACAATAATAGGCTGGTATTATTAAAAGACTTCTTGGAGTTAGTATTGGCGTAAAGGTTTTTGCTTGTGTGATTTTTATGTGTGTCGAGGAGCAGTGTGGTGGCACCAACTTATAAGTCGGGTTCGAGGCTCAGCAGTCGTGTGCTTTTTCTTGTGTACACTGATCTAAAAACTATAAAGGAAAATATCGTTCAAAACCTGAAATTGGCATGCCTTGAATCTTTAACGTTTAATAATACAAATAAAGCAGATTTTTTGGGACTGGGATTAGAATGTTAGTGTAATGAACATTGAGTTTCAATGTAAACTACAGCAAACACCGCGAACAAAAAAATTTTGCGCAGCATGTTGCTGTCCGGGACAGCAAACGTCTCATGCCTCTCTACTACCTTAAGGCTAAGCATATGCAGAGACGCAGGTCCACGCAGCGCAGGGCAGAGCAAATTTTATAATACTTGTTTGTACTGACAGCTGCGTACGCTGCGGCGCAGGCACGTGTGACGCAGACATGTGTCTGTTCTGCTCTGCGTCTTGTTGTAGGGCCGGCACAGATTTCTGCGCGACACGTGCAGATCGTCACTTGTTTTTTGCTAAGACGCAGGTAACACAGCACAGCCGTCTATTGTTTGTGCTAGCTAGTGAGTCTCGCTAGTGTAGCGAATGTTTGTGTGATGCTGCGTCGCAGCATGCACTCGCGGCCTATGTCAGCCTCGCCTGCCCTACCCTGCAAAATCTGTACTGTACTGTGCTGCGTCACCGAATACGCTTAGCCTAATACACCGCGGTTGTCACGTTTGACATCCGCGGGAGACATCCATATTTCGTAATAGCTGCTCTAGTTTACATTGAACCTCAATGGTATTTAATTATACTTATCTTGCTTAATTTTTGTCATTCCCAGCAAAAGTCAATGTAGGTATTTCCCTAGATTCAAATAATCTTGTACCTCTATGTTTCACGGTTGATACAGCTTATTCTGTCATTCTTATATCATTATGACAGGGGACGACATAAACAATCTAAAAACAAAATGGCTGCCATAAATAATAATAATGTACCATGTAAATGTGACACGGGAGCCTTAATCTTGGCAATTAAGTTAAAATCATGTGTTTTTAAGTTAACTAAGTTACAGATTAATATTTTAGATAAGTCACTTGATTAATTTTAAGTTTTATCTTAAGATTGCTTAGAAAGTTCTTTTTTTAAATATGAATTATATCATTTAGATAAGTTTATGTTTGCTTAGATTGCTAAAGTGTTAGAAAAAGACACTTTCTAGTTATAATTGATGTGAAATATTAATTAAGGTGGTTTCATTTTTTGCGCTTAAAAACACTTTCTATTTCTTCTATATTTCGAAGCTATAAATTATGTTATGGCCTGTTACCGGTATCACACTCTGGACGCCAAGAACTTACTGTAGGGACTCTGAATGAATTAATAACTGAAATACACCGCCCCAGCGGGTTCATTCGATTTATCGAGTCTGGTTAAACTATCTTTAACCAGACTCGATAAATCGAATGAACCCGAAAATTTGCATTAGCCCCTGAAGCCTCATGCTTCATGGGGCTACAGAGGCCATTGCATATCAGGAGTAGACCGGGGGGCGCGGTAATGGTAGGGAAGACGTGCCCTTAGGATACGGAAGGATTTCCGAGCCGTACCGGATATATATGCATCCTAGAGTAGGCAATGGAATAGTGAAAAGACGGGTAATATATTAAAAATCTATGGACATCTTTTTACGATGTCGCGTTGTCGCGTCGCGCTTAAGTCAATCTTCATCGGTGAATCTTTTGGCGGAGTTACACTGCTTTTCCAGCACTAATTTATCTCGTCTGCTCTACGTTCATACGTCACTGCAGGGCCAGCAGAATATCAGCGTCAGGTTTATTTGCCTGAAACATGCTGAGCTGGACTACCATTTGGTTCAACCATGAGACGCACACCGCACTTTGTATATTTGATTTGAAGTATGTTATAATGTCAATCCATTTCTTTACGTATGTTTTTCTTTTTCGTGTAGTGGCATCTTGTTTTTATATACATATATTCATGTAATTTGTGATCATTTAATTGTGCTTTCCTGTGTCGTTTGTGTGCACTGAATAAATGTTTTATCTATCCTCCCGGCTCTTTTTTTCTCTCCGTTCCTTGTACTACGTAATTCGCTGTCAATGTCAAATTGTTCCTTCGACCTGCGGTTGACTGTACCGAAATAAGACATCATCTTTTTCCTGCGCATAAACAAAAATTAGACAAAAAATGTGTGTGTGTCAGCTCCAACGCACCACTACAGTTTATTACTTAAAACGATTGTCTTTGAATATGCAATAAATAGGCAAAGAGGGTGGGTATATATACACGTCTCTAACAAAAAAATAAAACAACCGCCGAAATATCTAGATCGAAGTGTGAAATAAGTAATATGTTTTTTTTCAATATTTAAATCCGTGTTATTTACAAATAAAACAAGTTAACGCTTGTATAAATTTCACTCCTCATAAAATTTCCTTATATGAAAATTGATTCTTAAGGAGTGAACTCCAAAAACAGAAATAATGGATGGAAATTGAAAGCCTTATGAAAACTTTCATACAATTTATACTAATAATATTTGACATTGTTATGTTTATCTTCACAGTCCATTCCTCTTCAGGACACCTAGCCCGCACCAGACCCGCAAGCTGGATAACGGCCCACTTCCTCTCAAACACGAGGCTAAAATCCAAGCAACGAGAACATTATACGCTGATTATGCACCTAGGATAATGTAGTACCATCAAAGAAGTTCAAATCTAACCAATTTCAAAACAAAATCCCGTGAACACGATGACCACATCTGTTACCAGCCTGGTGCTATAGCCGCCGAGCGCTGCAAGCAAGAATAGTCCTTACGGTGGTTAGATATGAACTTCTTCGATGGTACACACCAGTTCCTGAAGAATCTCTTGAGAAAATATCACCTTTTATCTTGATTTTACCTTCATTACGTTTAGGGATAACTCAATAACAAACATTACCTTTTGTTCTCCGAAATATATCATTGAGATTTTGTTCAGATTGACTGAGTATCGTTTGTGGAGGCACTGATGTATTAACTGTCATTATTTAGGCAGTTGCCATATTTCATGTCTAATCAACGCAGCCGAGATGTCAAGGTTTAAATAATTTGCGGTATAGGTATTTTTGTTTAATTTGGTACCTTTTTTATTGTGGCGTGCTAACTGGTGAAGGCCGCAGGAATCCGCTGGAAACGGGAAGCACAGAGCCGGTCGAAGTGGCGGTGCTTGGGGGTGGCCTATGTCCAGCAGTGGAAGTCTTTCGGCTGAAATGACGATGAACTGGCTAATATTTTACTATTCCAGTATAAGCTGACCTGGCATTGTTGGGAAATCCTATACAATGCGAGATCAGCATAAACTGGAAATATATAGCTTGATGTGTAGCCGTGTGAGATGAAAATAGAACAACAATAGGATCCAATTCTACCCTTACCTATTATAACAGTTTCATGAATGATCCATGAAATTTTTGGAAAATAACTATTGGAGAAAAATTCTTGCAAGCAATTTATTCTCTAAACAGATTTGTTTTGTTTTGCACGAAAAACCTTATGATGTCTAGGGGTGTGGACTGGAATGCTTGTGCCCTGGGTTCGATCTTCGATGTCGTGAAAAGTGTAAGGTATTGAGTTTTCCCACTAGGAAATTCTCTGTTGCAGCCCAGAGTCTGGATGACAAAAGACTCTTCTCCAACTACTTGGGAGGCAAACATACCTCACGATATGTTGGTGTACTTAACACGTAACCTATTATTTTTGAAAAAACAGACGTGGTGTAAGGTAGGTACCATCAAAGAAGTTCATATCTAACCAGTTTCAAAACAAAATCCCGTGAACACGATGACCACATCTGTTACCGGCCCGGTTCTACAGCCGACGAGCGCTGCAAGCAAGAATAGTCCTTACGGTGGTTAGATATGAAGTTCTTCGATGGTACATGCTACATACTTAGGTAAATTGAGGGAAATTAATTGTTAAAAACCTCTAAAGGTACCATTCCGTACCCGACCGCAGGAGGCAACTGCAGGCGACGTGTCGCCGCGACACGACTGGTTTATATGAATTTCCAATTTCCGTAGCTAGCGACACGTCATTGGCAGCTACGCGGGAGTGACAAGTGACACGTGCAGCCCGACCGCAGACCAGTAGTGCCGCCAACGCTCGAGCGATAGTCACGTTTTTCAATCTTCTATTTACCGACTGGAATACGGGCTGCTGCCGCCTGCGGTCGCCGCGACGTGTCGCCGCGACACAGCGCGCCTGCGGTCGAGTACGGAATGGTACCTTTACTCAAATTGTGTTATGATCAAATCACAACTGTTATTCTTTGATACTTATATAAAATAACTATAACACGGCAAATTGACCCTGGCCGTACATACACACGTCGACATCCAAAAAACAAAGATACATCGCTTGCCAGGGGGTAAGCAGACGTTGGCTTAACAAACAGAGACCTTTCAATTAAGACCTCAATCACTCTGGCAGACTGGCAGGGTAATTAGCTGAGGTAAATGTTCTGTCTTCCTGTCAGACCTCGTGCGGTCATTATTGTGAGGCTGATTAGCTTATTTACGTATGGTTTAAGATGACTAATGTGTTGCGGAAATATGGTTGTATTAATGGACTTGTTTCACCACCTTCTGATTAGTTTTGGATAATTAATCAGTCTGAAAAAATATTTTTGAGTTCTGTTTTATTTTAGAATGACACCGTTAAACAAGTCCTGTGGCTAAGCGATGTTTTTTTGAGGCATCAGAAATTATTGATTTTAAAACCGAATATACAATAAAGTATTTGTTTTACAAAAAAATCTTAGGTATTTATATAAATGAATTTTTCGAGGTCCGCAGTCTTGTTTGCAGACAGCAGTAAAAAACAAGAAAGAAAAAAAATTCGTTTATTTGGTACATATTTGACGAACATAAAATTATAAGTTATAATTATAATCCTATCCTAACTAATATTAGGTTTTGATGTTGCGTGCCGCTTGTGCCGCGTTGCTGCCACGACGGTACTCATATTCCATAATTACTCGAATTTTTAACGTATCCATGATGACGAAAAAGATTGAAATGCGATGAATATGTAACACTAATCAATAAACAAACGAGTACTTGTGGAAAAAAAAATCCATGTTTTTAAAATAAAATTAATTTGAAATTAGAATTCTTAGCCAAACAAAAATTATTTTGATTTGAAATGGCCAGTACTGCAGAACGGCAATTTCATAGGTAAAGACCTATTATTATAAATGCGAAAGTGAGTTTGTTTGTTTGTTACGCTTTCACGCTAAAACGGCTAAACGGATTTGGATAAACTTTGGCACATGGGTAGACCATGACCTGGGTTAGGTTAGTTTTTATCCCGACATAGGATACTTTTTATCCAGATATCCTTACGGGAGCGAGACTTTTGTGGGTGAACCCACCACGGAGCGCATCTAGTTATAATAATAATAACAGTAGCATTTTATCTACATAATAGAATAATGTATTATTTATATCATCCTTTAACTAACAGGTTATCGAGTTCTGAACAAAGTCAAATAATTTATTTAAATTAGGCCCATAAAAGGCACTTTTAAATGTCAAAATTTACAAAAAAAACTGAATTGATTCTAGTCGCCCCGTCCAAAAGGTAGGAAAGAAACTCCACCGTTACTCTTTTAAAATGTTTTACAATATTTTGTATACATTATACATAATGATATGTGAAGAAGAACATAAGCCTTCTCCTATTTTCATAACAAACGGACGTCGCCATTGTTGGTTTTATTAAATACCTATCTTGGGTATTATGAAGAGCCAGGTAGCCATCTGCATTTTTTCATCCAGTAGAAACTATTCCAAATATTGCTACCTCCTGGAATTGTTATTAAATAATAAATCATTAACGTCAAAATGTGTTTCGTTTGAGTATCGGCAGAGTTGTCGACTCATTCTGCCACCTACGTGTATCGGAAACAGGATTTATATTATATTATTTTGATATCGTGTTCCGTAGATCCTTGAGACATGTATAAAACTTTAGAAAATACCTTAATATTCCTGGAACTTATTCAGTTCCAGTAAAGTAAGCTGCACATCAGTGGTAACAAAACTAGTATAAAGCCGGCCTCTTATTTTATCGCGCTCCGTACTACGCAAGGCCAGTTCAAAGACAAATTGTTACCACATAAGCCCGCACCAAACTGTACTAACATAACCCTATTCAAAAATGTAAGCGTTCCGCGGTAATCAGGTGAGGATTGTGACGAGTAAGGCTCACCACGGAATCCTCATCAAGACACCTTTATATCTCTGGAATCCCATAATGACTATTTTCGAGATTTCGCATAGCGTTATGACTATTTCTTGACTTCTTTTTTGGAATTGAAACCAAGTCGGTACTCCCAGCCGTTTGCTTGCACTGAGGTGAGGACTGTGTGGAGACGTTCACCCCACAATCCTCCCCAACTTATAGCTGTATCTTTGGAATCATAATGCGACTATTTTTTTTAACCTTGGTGACTATTTCTTGACAATTTTTTGACGTTCTCAAAATTGATTTTCATGAAGTTTTCAAAGGTGAAGATTGTTTGGTGAAGGACACCTATTTCCTTCATAAAACGATCGGTGAACTGTTTTCACATTACAACACACGTTTTTTTCAGAACGGGGAAGGCCTGCATCTAACCTGATGGTAAGTGATGATCAGGCCGAAGGTGGAAACGAGCTTCACCCGAAATCCTCAACCACAGGGGAACTGGCTATCTTACCTCTAACTGCTGAAGTTATGGCGATATACAGATAAGATGGTGGTGGAAGGCGGACTTACAACAAGCCCAACCACCAACCAAACCGAGCAGAAAATTTTCTCCGCACCGGGAATCGCACCAAGGACCTCTGGGCCTGAGACAGGTGGTATAACCACTAGACCACAGAGGCGGTTAAAACCTTGCATTCTCCGAACAGTTTGGCTGAGCAGAAGTAACATAGTCCACCCCCATTTCAGCCAGGCAAATAATGTTTAAGTCCCATATGTAATTCGTACGTCTTTTGCCCTCAACCGGGCACAAATCCAGATCCTGTTTATTTTCATCCCTTCGATGGTTCTTTTCTAAAAATACCTTTACTAAAACTCATCTTATTTTCATCTAACTTCGATCCTAAACAAAAGAAAAATCAACCTACCTCCATCACCCATTGCCTCGTGGACCTCTAAAAGCCCATCGCTGGGCATCCATTTAAAAACAAACAGTGATGATTATCCGTCATTACTGACCGAGGTGTGTCGTTAATCATGGCGTCGTTAGATGACGGTTATGTGATCATTATCTCTGGGGTGAGTGCACCGGTTGTGGTTTTTAAATTTTAAGAGTACAATAAAGATTTGGTGTGGTTTTTGTTTGGCTGTGTGGATATTATGTTATATGAAATTGTTATATGAAAACTTAAAGTTAATAAGGTACTTATTACAGGTTACCGCTATTTTCTATTAATTAGTAAATAACTTTGTATTAAAATGTACTGCTTTGTTGCAAGATCAAGTTTTGCTTCGGAAGTTTACAGTTCCAAAGGAAAACTTGAAACTTCCGATCTTATCCATAGGTAATTAAGTATCGTATTGGTACCTTTTCAAAATCAGCGACATGCGCAGATTTTATAAAAGCAGCGAGATATTTTTGAAGCATATTAATACAGCAGCATTAACGAATTTAATTAGATAATACAAAAAATTAATCATCGGAAAAACTGAACTCTTTCCGCTTTTCCTACTACACTCGAGAGCAATGAATCCGGGTCACTTAAAGAATCCTAAAAATCTCGGAAACTAAAAATGCTAGGTTAATGCAATAAATTGTATTTAATAGACAATGTAATACTCCTTAAATGAAGGTATTAAAACTTCTTAGTTATTGTAAAGTTATATCATAAAAAAATCAAATTTGAAAAAGGGCCACTTTCGAAGATGGAACTACGAAATTACAGCATTTGGTTTTGCTTTTGTTTGTAATCTGTAATTTATGTGGGTACATAAACCATGTTGATAGTGCTCTATATTCATTATTCAAGCTGAAATTATGTCGCTTACGACTGAAGAATGCACCAGAATACTTACAATGCTGGAAACCGGCCGGAGTCAGCGCGATACAGCCAGGACTGTCGGTGTGTCGCTGTCAACAGTACAAAGAGTTCTCCGACGTTACGAAGAAACTGGTTCTAACCTACGCAGACCAGGAACGGGCAGAACCAGGTGTACCACAGCACGAGAAGACCGATACTTGGTGAACACCATGCTTCGAAATCGCTTTCTCACAGGAACTGAACTCACAAATCAGTTTCGACGCCTCGGAGGAAGTAACCCAAGTGCATGGACAGTAAGACGTCGGCTTGCTGAATCTAATTTAAAACCCCTTAGACCTGCAAACGGCCCTAAACTGGAGCGTGGGCATCGTATTTCAAGACTAAGATATGCCCAGAGCCACGTAAATTGGAGTATTGAAGATTGGTCAAAAGTTAAGTTCTCCGATAGTAGTATAAGTACGATGGTAGACACAGAGTGTATCGAATACCAGGGGAAAGATTCAAGCAAGCATGCATCGAAGAAAAAGTAGCCTACGGTGGTGGGTCTGTACTTGTGTGGGCCGGAATTTCTTCTGAAAGTCGCACAGAGCTGGTGATCATAGAAAACGGCTCTTTAACTAGCGTAAGATATGTGGAAGAAATCCTCAATGATCACGTTGGTCCATTTATGGTCAATTTAGGTGAGGATGCTATATTTATGCATGACAATGCCCGACCTCATACAGGTAGGATTGTGAATGACTACCTTCAAGAGATGAACATTACTCGTATGGAGTGGCCAGCGCGCAGCCCGGATATCAACCCGATCGAGCATGCTTGGGACGAGCTAGGCAGATGCGTAAAACAACGAAACCCTCCCCCAATCACGCTTCGTGAGCTCAAAATTGCTCTCACAGAGGAATGGGAGAATATTCCCCAAAATCGTATAAGGAACTTGGTGTACAGCATGCCAAACCGCGTAAACGCAGTAATGGAAGCACGAGGAGGAATACGAAGTATTAAAATTCAAGAAAATCGTAATAAAGTTCAAAAATTTCATGTTTCCTATTTTTGTTTTAAGGAGAGATCAGCAGTTTTTTTCTTTATGTAATTTTGTGTAAATAAAATGTATGGTGACTCATATTTTTTTTACTTTCATTTAAGGAGTATTACATTGTCTATTAAATACAATTTATTGCATTAACCTATCATTTTTAGTTTCCGAGATTTTTAACATTCTTTAAGTGACCCGGATTCATTGCTCTCGAGTGTATTTAGGTACGTACCAGAAATAGGAATCGCAATCGTGAGCCATGAAATCAAATACCTATACAAACATTTTTAAGTGCCTCAATCTGGTTATTGGTGCGTCCACCTCACCCGTCAAGTTATTTCGTGTATTCCCAATACACATGAGTCATTGAGTGTATAAATAATTTATTTTAATTCGAACCCTATCTGTTCTAATATCATTAGTTATCTTTTATTAGTTTAATATTTCTTATTGCTTATAACATAAGATCACGCCTGTTTTATCCGTGGGGGTCGTCAGAAGTGTATAGTGATAGTACATGCAAAATTCGCCAGTTCTCAAGTCATATTTAATAGTCTGTTCTCATCTGAAAGTTGGCAACGTCGCAAATAGTTGTCAAATATTTCGCTGTTTCGATTGAATTGGCAATATTACTGTATGGAAATAAGAAATGTGGCTAACTAGCGAACTAGAATATGAATAATGAATTGCAATCATAACATTGAATTTGATGTTGTACCCGTTTTAGATGTGTAAAAAAGGCATTTGGAAAGTTTAGAAAAGCTGTTTTTACATCTAAAACTAAATATTCGGTGTTACGATGTTAATTATTGCATTTCATAATCAATATTCTAGTTCGCTAGGTAGCCACATTTCTTATTTCCATACAGTAACATTGCCAAATTAATCAAAACAGGTAAATTTTTGACAGCTATTTGCGACGTTGCCAACTTTTAGGATACGAGCACACATTTAGTTAGACTCCTGCTACAGAATAATAAATAGAAGTATGGAGTCAGACAGTATGTACTATTAGTACAGTCATTGGTGTAATATAGGTACAACTCCGCCTAGCCTTCGGGGAATTCGGGCGTGATATTGTATTGTATGAAGTTATAATCTACCTGCCTTTTCCCAACTATGTTGAGGTCGATATTACATGGTCGAAACTAGAAGAGGAGCCGAATCTTCGGTTACGACTGCAAAACATGTTTCGGTCGGACACTAAGGCCCGTATTACAGACTCAAGCATTACTCGTACTTAAAACTAGTTTCAACCAATCAAAAGGCTTTAAGACGCAGATATATGCCAGTGACCTTGAGTGGTTAGCTTGCGTGTTCTGTACTCAGCTCACGTAACAGTCTTATGTCCAGCCAGTAATAGGACTCGCACATCAAGGAGCGCTGTCCCAAATAAGACGCATTATTAATTTATTATAAATAAAAAAAAGGTGTTTTAATAAAACACGTATACTAAAAAATATCTATAAAATGGTGAAGGATTCAGAAAAATACGATTGATAAATTTTGCGTGATTCTCAGTTTTCTATTCGCGTTAGACATACATTTACAAATTAATTTCACCATGTAATATAAACATAATCTAAAATATTCATATACTGAATTATTACGAAAATGCTCTTATTTAACATATATTTTTTTCCAAATCATTAACACTATTCGTTTAGACGTGATCTTCAGTAAAAATCATTAAAAGTCGGTTATCGTCGCCTTAAACGAGTTTTATGTAATGCTTGAGTTTTAGGCGAGGTTCTGTAATACGGGCCTAAGTAAGATAGTAGTAGTTACTTCTCCTGGCGAGCTACTTCACTAACAGTTCTTGAACTTCTCTCTTCACATCTGGGCTATTACGTATCATGTTTCATAAAGCCATAGATTTGAATAAATACTGAATACTGATGGTTCTGTGGCTAAGGTGTCGGGTGACGGAATGTTGTGGGTTGCATTCCAGAAGTGTAATAATGTTTGTTTTGTTTAATTTTCATGTTCGTAATAGGGCCATGCGGGCCAGTGTCTGTAATTATCGGAATGTGGTTAGTAGAAGAATGTCTAGCAAATCACATCAATCAAATAACTACTATCGCAGTTAAAAGTCTTTTTCCTAAAATTTGGCAACGTCGCAAATTGCTGTCAAATATTTAGGTACTTATTTTGATTAATTTGGCAATATTACTGTATGGAATTTTGAAATATCACTAACTAGTGAATTAAAACGCTAGTTATGAAATGCAATAATTAATATCGTAACACCGAATATTTAGTTTTAGATGTAAAAAAAGTATTTGGAAACTTTGAAAATGCTTTTTTTACACCTAAAACTGTTACAACATAAAATTCAATGTTATAATTGCAATTCGTTATTAATATTCTTGTTCGCTAGTTAGCCACAATTCTTATATGCATACAGTAATATTGCCAAATTAATCAAAATAGTGAAATATAAGACATCTATTTGGGACGTTGCCCACTTTCAGAAAAACGGCTCTTAATTTATTGTTGAACATAATATGTTGTTCTTGTTCTAAATCTCAGATGCTGACTTTTACAAGTTATCAAAATATGTCTCCTGCATTTGCGAGGGGCGAGGGGCTAAATAATAATCAATCAATCAATCATTTATTTTGTTATAACAGTAGCACGGGTCGATATTCTAGGTTAAGCAACACTTGCCGAGGTCGAGTCGCTGATGGGTGACCATCCATTAATACCGAGATTCCTTCGCGCCTTGGAAAGCACGTTAAGCCGTCGGTCTCAGCGGTCATTTGTAGATCTTTGACAGTCGTTACCGGTAGTCAAACTTCAGAAGACCAAAAGGCTGGCAACCAGTCTTATCAAAGCACTGGTATTCAGCTGCATCCGGTTAGATTGGAAGCCGACCCCAATAAAGTTGGGAAAAAGCAGGCAAATGATGATATCTCCTGCAGTTGCCTACTACAGGATTCACAGTATTTTGGAAAGGGAATATCACAAGGCGCATAACAAAAATCGACACCTCCACAGCACTTCAATCTCTACCCACCCTCTTACCAACAAGCTTGTAGACAACACTATGACCTCACAATCACCTGTCAAACCCAATCGATCACCCGAACATTCACCTCTACGAAAAAAAAAAAAACGAAGCGCATTCGTTTTAAAACTCAATCGCTCAGAAACGCGTTAAATAAACACTTGGACGCGTGACTTTTAATATCTCTATACATTTAAAAATATCAAATTATAATATTAAACTCATCTCGGATGGGTATTCATTATTTTCTGTACAATGGTGCCCCGTGGTGCATTGGCTTGGATGAGGGTGTCAGGATGGCTACCTTACCTGACGTCTCGATTATGCTGTTTGTATTAAGATTAAATTGATGATAAATCTGTGTTGGTTTGTGTGTTTTTGTGAGCTGTTGTTAAGGTTATTTGTTGCTAAGTAGGTAGTGATGTAATGGTCTATTTGAATGTCTTAATTTGAAGTATACTGAAGAGAGAGACTTCTTAATGATTATTTTTGCAATTTAGCGCGAGTCAAGACTATAGACATTTCAAATAATGATTGCCATATTATATTTACTATTAGGTACAGCGTAGCTGTCAATAATTTATTACCTATTACCCAATGCATCATGCTTTTAAAGATTCTAAGGTCATATTAAAAACATAGTTTTCAGCACAGAATCAAAGATTCATCTGTGACAGAATTGAAGTAATAAATAGTCCATATTAAATGGCGACAAGCTTTCTGTATAACTTCATTTCTTCTGTCATTCTGAGTAACCGTGATATTAAATGACAGAAATACATAAATAAAGTATTAAAACAGGCAAACCCGAGTGTAAATCGAGCAAACCATTTATAACACAGTAATGTAATCCTACGTGTGCATTGCATACTTAAGTCTTTCGCGAGATAATCTTCATTTTACATATCTCTGACCATTTTGTGTTTAAAACCAACGCACCTTTAGAACTTATGTCAACCGTATTCCGCTGTATTAAAGGTCCTTTTTGCCTGATTATGGAGTTAAATAACTTGGTCAAATGGCCTTTATTTAAAAGGATTCTGTAAAGGTATTTTCTATGTATGTTTATGGTGTAATGGTGTAATTATGAGTGTTCTAAGATAGTTTCCTTTATATGTGTACGTAAATATTGCTTATTAGGCGCCCAGTGTCAGGAAATTGTAACTTCTTGTCTTTTATAGGACTAAGGGATGAGCCACACGGTCCAATATTGTTTTAGAGTTAAGTTCTCGAATCTTCCTAGTACTCAACAAGCCCGAAAAAATATTTTTCTCCTTTTTACTACAGATATCCAATGTAAAGGTAAAGGTGACGAAATGCATTTACCTACTCATTTTCATCAAAATATTTTGGTATCATTAGACTGCCTCTATGAATCAAAAATCCGTAAATATCTTTGAAAATCTGATACTCCTGAGTTCATCATGAGGACCATTCTGAAGGAAGGTGTAGAAAAGAAAATTTATCTCATCATTTAAGATGTCTATTCTAGGATTAACATCTGAAGTACCTACCCAATATAAAATTAAATAGCTTTAAAACATTATTGATTAATTACAAATAACGACCGCACTCATCCGTATTCTGTATGCGGAAGAATAGACAAAATGACAGATTGTGATTGTTTATCTGTCGTTTGTCTGTTCTTTCGTCAACAAAACCCGTTTCTACGGTGGTCATGCTACGCGTGCTGGAAAGAATAACTCATCCTCTTTTCATCTGCAACCAAAGTCACCAAGCAAAGTCAAGAAGCAGTGTGGTGGAGAGATGTAAAGGCCGCGAGTTACGAGTTGTAGGTCGTAGGTTTGAACCTAGACAGGCGCTTTACTTGTTGTAGATTATTTAATCACTCTCAAAACGGCGAAGGAAAACATCGTGAAGAAACCGACCAAAAGACCTAGGACCAAAAGTTCGAAGACATGTGACATCTACCAGCCCGCAATGGGCCCGCACTCCCTCACACCGAGAAAAGGTCTGTGTCCCCGCGGTGGGAACGTTTTATGCTGATTATGCTTATGTAAAGTCACCAAGTTAAAGACTACGTTGAAGACAAGGAAGTTAGGCAATAATTCCTTCTGAATATGTGACTTCCCTGATATCTCATTACCGGCAAATTATGTAAGAATCAGTAAGAATCTATTAACTGCTCCCAAATTACCATGTTTATATTTTTTTTACATTCGTCCTTGACATAATCATCCTATTATTTGACATTATATACTTAAAATTTAATTTCAACTCTTAATTAGTGGCTTTTGTGTACATGATAATTATTCAGATTTGTTACAGTTGTAATAGCAATCATGTAATTTCGTTTAAAATAAGTTTTTATGTTTATTTATCTTTTTTATATATATTTTTTCTATTTTGTGAATGTGAGAACGCTGTAGGCTTAGTGGACTGTAGATTTGTTGACATATTCTATTTTGTTAAGTACCTGGTACTTGTTGAAACACTTACACTGTCCTCCTATACCTATTAACAGTGTTATTTGAAAATATTGTAAAAGCCGATTATTTTTAAAAGAGTAACCGTGGTGTTTCTTGCCGGCTCTTCTCCACAGGAAACGACCAATTGGAACCTTGCACCTAGCTTTTGACGTTTCATAAGAACCTACCCATGTAAGTTTATGTAAAAGACATTATTTTGATTTTTGATTTTTTTAAAGATGAAGTGAAATAATTTCAGATACTAAATCAAACCAACTTGATGCCAACACCCAAGCTCTCAGAGAGCACCCACCAATTAACTCCTCAGGTCAAACCGTGATTACTACGAACCCATTCCTACACTCCTATCCATTAATATCTGAGCAGTAATACCCAATACCAAGTTTGACAGCTAAAAAATGCTACCGTAGAGCCTCGAAGAGCTTTGTAACAACATCATTAGAGCTCCTGACTCTCTATAAAAGAGCAAATAGCCGGTAAGCTTATGCCTTATTATGGTGGGGTGGCCATTCAGTATGGCAAAGTAGAGACCGGTGTTTAGTTTGTTGTCTGTTGGTGAATCGTTGAACAGATCATCTATAGTTAATAAAGATTTTTGTAGGCGTCCGCATTTCTAGTTTTCTACAGCGTTTTTATACCAAAATTCCGTCTAGGATAAAAACCATGATATACTTTTCAAATTATTTTAATAAATACTTTGAAAGCGCTTGACGTGTTCATAGAGTTCTTTCAGTAAATGGGCATTAAAATACATTAGTGAAAAAGAGAGAAGACGACCTCCTACGTATGAGAGCCTTAGCTTAAAAGCTCACCCCAAACTAGCCCCTAAATTAAATTTTGTTTCACCATCCGTATCCTTAACTCATAATCTTGCTTTTATTTGCATATGTTTTGCACGTACTCAAGGTTCAAACTTCGATTTATACACCGAAGTTTTAGTTTTTCTACAACCTTTTGTCTAAATGTCTTCCTACTCTGGATGAATTTTATTAGTCGAGATAATTGCAAATGGCAGCCTTCAAAGTCAAAATCAAATCATTTATTTCAAATAAGCTCTTGTAAGGCACTTTTGAACGTCAAAGTTTACGAAAAATTTAATTGATTCTAGTCGCGCCTTCCATAAGGTAGTGTTCGTATGGAGAAGAATGGGCAAGAAACTCCACCGTTACTCTTTTAAGAAGCAATTTCCCTTCACAGCTTCAAAAAAGTGGCTAAGGAAACTCCAGCAACGCGTTGTAATTATAGTGCAATTTCACTGTCATTTATTCATAATATCCTGGCCAACTCAAAAGCATGGTCGTCTCTACATAACTGCTTAAATAAACATCGTTAACAGTGATAGATATGGGTAGTTATGAAAATAAACCAAAAGACGCTAACTTAACGAGCTTGAGTACCATTGGCGATTTGTAAACGAGGATTATGATATGTTTCAAGTACATCGATGTGTTTGTATGGAGATTTTATAAAGGAGAAAAAATTAAAGCACCCGAGTAAGTTTTAAAAAAATATCAAAATTCAAAATATTTTATTTCACATAAACCTACAAGGGCACTTTATGCGGAAGTAACATAGCATTGAAGCTTGAAATTAAAAGTCGATTACAGTTTTGTTTGTAATACATGAGATTATTCGCTTTATCAAAAAATTATGTTTATATTTGCTTGATGATACCTAATTGTTATAGAAAACGAGTGTCTATAAACATTATAAAAATACAGAAAAAGAAAATCAAGGTATGTTTAAATTTGATTAACATAGTAAAACTAGCTGCAAAATAAGGAATTTAATTTGAAAATTACCTACACATGATTATATAAACACACAAATTATATATGACAATTTAATTTGTTTGTTTTTTTATACCATAACCTATAATTATTCCCGTATTTAAAAACAGAAACGTTCAAAATGCATTCGCCATCTCATCTCAGCGACAATCAATGCCAAAAACTTGTCAAAAACGTCAAAGAATTAGAGGTATTTTTGACAGATTGAGACTGAGATTAGAATGCGAACGTTCTTAAAAATACGGAAATTGCCCGTTTGCTTTCTAGCCATCAATCAAATTATCATCTTTTACATAGTCGCCATGTAAGACTCAGGCATACTCAAGCAGCAATGTACCCCGCACACACCGACTTACCCACTCCACCATATTTTGTCCGTCTCTCCAATACAAGCCCGGGAAGATACCCTGCTGTGACGTAGCTAAGTTTATCCCTTTCACATCAATTGAAAATATATTATATTTGTCCTTTTTCCACGCAGTCAAACAGTTTAGTGGCGTGATTGCTTCTAGGCTTATGAATATTTAGATTTGTCGAAAGATTAATCTTGTTTGATAAGCGATAAACTGTAGTTAGGATCTTTGTGAAGGAACTCGGTCGGAATAGTAAGTAGTGTGGTACTACTAGTAGTACGTTCGGATTATGGAAACGTCATTTACTAAGTACGGTCAATTGCACGTCTCTTGAACTACGAAAACCACTCTTACTGCTACGAAATAAAAGCGCTGTCAAATTAAAATTGTGACTTTTTTGTGTGTGTAGGCAAATGCCACCTGCTACGATACTTGAAAATTATGCTTCCAAATAACTTTCGTAATAAATACATACATAGTTTAATGTTTGGCCTACCCAAACAATAAGCTATGTATTTATTTACCTATGGTGAGATATTGTAGAATGCAAATGACCGCTATCGCCATGCTAAAATGCGACAATTATATCAAATAAAGTACTCACTCAGCGATTCTCATTTGACGTGCAGAACACTCGCTGAAAGACTCATGCTTTGTACGTATGCATACCAGCGAGTAATCGCTTGGCGCCGTCGCGCATTCGCTGCTCGTTGCTCGCCAATTCGTTAATCGTCGGGGGTAGTGGGACTGGTGCCTTAAGAACTTTGTCATAGCCAAAACAAAGTTCGAATTTCAAAAATTATTTTATGGTTTAAATTTGGATCTGAAGATAATTGTTTGAATGAATGAATGAATGAAATGCACCGACCCCAGCGTGGTTTAACCAGACTCGATAAATCGAATGAACCCCAAGATTTGCACTAGCCCATGAAGCCTCATGTTTCATGGGACTTCAAAGGCTATTGCATATCAAGGAGTAGACCGGGGGGCGCGGGTTAATGGTAGGGAAGACGTGCCCTTAGGATAAGGAAGGATTTACGAGCCGTACCGGATATGCATCCTAGAGTAAGCAATGGAATAGTGGAGAGACGGGTTATTTTTATCTAAGGATGGGCATCTTTTTACGACGGCGCCGTTGGTTCAGGTGCATGTCCAGCTTCATCGGTGCATCTGCTCTGTGCTGTTTCCAAGGTCTTCGTCTGAGGTTCTTGCTGCTGTTTCAGGTTTCTTGTAAATCTCGCTAACAGTCTTCTTAAACTTATCTCGGTCTTCAGTCGTATCCATCCAAAAAATATTTCCTTGTCGAAGTAAGTCATGTGCTGTTCGAAGTTGGCATAACATGCGTAACTAAGTCGTCCGGCTTTCTTGGATTTGGTCTTGTTCTGCATGCTTCGGGTGTGGTTTGCGGCGCCTGTGCGAGTTGGCACATTCTTGCTGGTTTTGGTTAAAGTTTTTCCGTCTAACATTATTTTCATATTTTTTCTTTCGGCTTGGTTTATTCCTAGCGTGATTAATCAAGTCTCATATGATAACTCTCTCCGCCAGGTTCGTTTAAGTCCAGCTTCACAAGTGAATCTGTTGGCGCTCCTCGTTGTTTAACTCCAGTTCTGACGCGGAACAACTTCGAGCTCGTCGTTGTTCACCTCAGGTTGCCGCGATTGTATTATAGTTCTAAATTATGCACACAAAAAATCCCGACCCGTGTCGCCCGAATGCTTGTTTTTATGTACGTACTATCGCAGGCGCGGACATCTGTGGACACCGTAAGGACCATTCCTGCTTGCAGCGCTCGGCCGCTATTGTAACGCTTCCTACGATCATCAACCAATATCATCAGCTTTTTACTGAGGCTCTTGTTTTTGTAAATGAAACAATAAAAAGACCTTAAAAATCATCAGAGTTGGTGCGTTTTTCATTGAAAATAATTATCAATATCTTCGTCCTGTTGTCGTTCGAGCAGGGATGGGGTAAGGCCATAGATCTTTTTTTTATATTTATGAATACGTTTTCTATGCTATCAGAAAAGTATAAAAATAGCGTCCAGGGTTGAGTGGATTTCTCACATTAGCAGTTTTTGGGTGAGACCCGGAAAATTTCCACAAAACTTTAAAAAAAAAGCGTACAATGTCGATAACCACCCGTCATATTTGTTTTAAATTAACGAATATAACGAATATTCGAATATAACTATATAACCCCTTTTCAAAGTATGCACCTACTTAACCATCATAGGTACAGAACCTAGACATCAGTTTGGGTAAATAATAAATAAAAATAGTAAATGATAAAAGCAAATTATTATAGTATCAGAGTATAATATTTAACACAATCTACATTTACGCTTTCACTGTCAGATTATATAGCGCATTTACTGAGATACCCCGTTATGGCATTCTATAATATACACAAATAGTGAGCATCATAAAAGTTAAATGACCAATTGCTATGCGCCCTAAGGGCCGGCGCGGTGGCGGCGTGGGCGCACATCTGGCGCGAAAAGGGGCTGCAAATTGCACATGTGGTCATCGGGTACACGGAATTCCGTTTTCAAGTTGTTAGGTATACGCGCCCGTGTTCGTAAAAACACCACGCACCACTCAAAAAACAAGACACACCGCAAAATATTATTATAAGTATCACACATGCATTGTATCTAAAGTTTGGTACTAATGTACCAAACTTTTTAGCCCATAAAACCAATTAAACCCGTAGGGACAAAATAAACTATTGACTTAAAATTACGAAACTAAGGCGGTCTAGCAGGAGTTTTATTGGAAAATAGTTTTGTATGAAATCTAAAGCGATAATGTAGCGAGTTTGTTAGAATCATGTTTTATATAATTTATCTTGCCATTATATATGTATGCTCATAATATGATCTTATAACATTTGCTTAGAAACTTCGCCACTGAAAATACGCGGTCGCGTGTTTTCACTTAATCTATTAAATAAAATACCGATTTTGCAGAGGGAAGGTATGCCCTAAACTATATGGAAAGATTTCACCGGATTAGCTTGGGTTCCTTGTTTGCTCTGGAACGCTCGCCTGAAATCAGCAACGCACTTAGGTAGGCACTTATTAACACTCACGCACACTCACTCACGCTGTCACTTTAGCACAATTTTAATCTATTTATTTGGCGACTGCGATTTTTATTTAGTCGCAGCAGTATCAAAATAAAAACACCAGTATCAACGCGCTGTTCAAATTCGCCGGCAAGCGACGCGATCTTGCCATAATGTGCAGAGCTCGGTGCGCCAAACGCATCAAAAAAATTTTGGGTCGGAGCTCGCTCCCGAAACGACTGCACCGCTCGAGGACCAACGAACTAATCGGATCTGAAGATAATTGTTTTGTAATAAAATGGATTGAGATCAGATTTTTAAATACAATAATATTTATTAATTTATAACACTTTAAATATATCATTACAAGTTGCCCGCGTTAGTTAAGTCTACTTTATCTCCGTACTTTCACAAAAAACTAAACAAACAAATCCAATCTGCCTAGCCTTTTCCCAACTATATTCGGGTCGGCTTCCAGTCTAACCGAATGCAGCTGACTACCAGTATTTTACATGGAGCGACTGCCTATCTGACCTCCACAACCCAGTAACTGAGTAATACGATACCTCTTGGTAAGACTGGTTTTCAGACTTTTGGGCTTCTGACGACCCGTAACAACTGTCAAAGATCGACGAATGACGTAATACTCTAATATAAAAATATGAAATAAATTCCCTGTCTAGTCCATCTTAACCCTATACATGTTATGATCACTTCGCGTCCGTTGCGTGTGAAGTACAAAACGTATGAATTAATTACACGCGAGCCATTCCTTAGTACGATTGCTTGTACGTCTTTCTGTGTGTGTATGTGTGTGACTGTGTGGTGGTGATAACTGATGGGCAGATAGCGATGCTGGTTGAGATGAGGTGTGTTAGAGATTGGTTATAAAATCGTTTTGTATTTGTTTATTTTAAAGTTAGTATCAAAATATTTTTTGACGAATTTTATGTGTGTTCTTGTAGTTGTCGCAAGTGTGATGAGCCCCACGTACCAGGTTCTGAATTTAATGCCCGGGTCGGGTAAAGTGCTATTGGTTATTTATATTAGGAAATTCCCAATCGCAGCCTTGAAAGCGGATTTGTGCTCCTTCCGCAAACAGGCACGACGCGACAGCGCGACGCGACTCTAATAAAACATGTTCTTTGGAAACTTGTCGCACTGTCGCGTCGCGCCCGTATTCTAGGCTGCGATTGGGAACATCCTAATATAAATACGTGCCTTTTAGCCCGTTTCTGAAAATAGGCTATCCCTATTACACGAGACTGACAACAAGCCAAATATGGGGATGGTACACACCTCTGCCTACCATGGAATACTTAATATGCAACCTCAGCAGTTTCTTGCGTAGACTAAGTACATACCTACCTATACAGGGTCACATTAAATTAGCTAGCAAAACTCCGCAGACGTGACGTGTATCAATATTTAAATACGATCAACGACTGGTAGTTTTATTACTTGGAGTTTGAGTTCAGAAAACTCTGCTTTCTTTTGTTTTATCGTGTTTAGGTGTGTCCAAACATGAAACGGCAATCGTGCGCAGCTGCCGCGCGCGGCCAGTCGTGCTGTGATTGGACGACTGCAGCGCGCGAACGCTTCTGTTAAGGCGACGATAACCGATTTTTAATGATTTTATACTGAAGATCACGTCTAAACGAGTAGTGTTAATGATTTAAAAAAAAAAATATGTTAAATTAGAGCATTTTTTTAAGAACTTGATTTAGGAATATTTTAGATTATGTTTATTATTACATAGTGAACATAATTTGTGAAGTTATGACTAACGCGGATAAAAAAATGAGAATCACGCAAAATCAATCAAGTATATTTTACTGAAACCTTCACCATTTTGAAGATTATTTAATTATTTTTTTTGTATACCTGGTTTAAAAAGTTGTATTAAAGTTGTATTAAAATACCCTTTGTTTTATGTATAATAAATGAATAATGGCGTCTAATTTGGACAGCGCTCCTTGATGAGCGAGTCCTATTACTGGCTGGACATACGACGCGTTGCGTGAGCTCAGTACAGAACACGAAAGCTAACCACTCAAGGTCACTGGCATATATCTGCGTCTTAAACGCAAACATTCGTCGGTTTAGTCCTAACTAGAGCGCGCCAGAAATGTGTCCGCGCTCTTGCCGCTCGATGACCCCACAAAAAAACCATGAATTTAATTTATTTTTTGTTTTATCATGTTTAGTTATCGATATCTATCACGTCTTCGGAGTTTCGCTAGCTAATTTTATTTGACCCTGTAGTGAGATCAACGAGGCAACCCACTTAAGTTTAATTAAGATAAAACCCGGACGTCACACATATGTAATCTCTCTAAACCAAATTGTAACCCAATTACTTCGAGAAAGGTAACACGGAACTTTAAGATTAACATTAAAAACCTACCACTTTACCTTATCAGATACACCATTCAAATTACTCGAATACAAATTACGTTCATTCAAAGCCGAATGGAACCCTAATGCGAGTCATTCGTTGTTCGTTCTTGACAAATTAATTCGTTCATTCTTTCGAAGCTTGCATGTTAATTAGGAAGTTTTAAATAATGAGATGCACGTAAATGAGGTATATTAAATGTGTGTATGCTTTTAAAAGGCTTTTTTGAAGTATCAATTGGTGTTGTTATTGGTCGATTTTGTTGGAAAGTCGTGTTTCAATTAGTTGGTGTTATACGGAATTTAAATTACTTAATTTAAGAAAGACGGGCGGCGTTCGGGAACCTTCGCAATATCTTCTCGTCCCACATAGCGCTTGTCCCTCTCACCGAGAGGAGGCCTGAGTCCCAGCAGTGGGAACATTATAGGCTGATTATGCTTATGTTGCAGTGACTCAAGGCGAAAGTCTTTGACCAGTGCGTGTTGCCAGTGATGACCTATAGCACAGAAACGTGGTCGCTCACAATGGGCCTTATTGGAAGGCTTAAAGTCACTCAAAAAGTAATGGAGAGGATTATGCTTGGAGATCCGTAGGAAGGTCCAAGGTAACCAACATAGGCTAAGAATTGCTAAACTTAAGTGGCTTTGGGCAGGGCACATTGCTCGCAGAACAGATGGCCGATGGGGCCGTCAGGTTCTGCAGTGGCGAAAGACGTAGCGTTGGAAGGCCTCCCACAAGGTGGGCTGATGACCTGGTGAAGGCCGCAGGAATCCGCTGGATGCGGGAAGCACAGAACCGGTCGAAGTGGCGGTGTTTGGGGGAGGCCTATGTCCAGCAGTGGACGTCTTTCGGCTGCAATGATGTTGAAGATGTTCAGACATGTAACATCGGCGCCCTAGAGACGATGTTTAACATCAAGTGGCCAGAATTTTAGGAAGCATTGAAATAATGTAGATATTAGGTACAACATTGCAGTAGGTAGTTTTTTTACAACCAGGATACATTCATTAAGCGCAAGCCACACTGTTAACGAAGCGAAGTTCGTTAACTTCGCCTTTTCATGCAGGTACAGAACAACTATTTTCTTAATGTCCCTCGGCAAACTTCGTGTTTCGTCAGTAGTCGGATTTCTATCAGTTACCCTTTGCACTTGGTAATTATGTTTGACGGTTATGCGGGCGCAGCGGTAGGAGTCAATATGTACAAGCACCAAGTGCAAAGGGAACTGATAGAAATCCGATGACGGACGAAACACGAAGTTTGCCGAGGGAAATTAAGAAAATAGTTGTACTGTACTTCGGTTTATTGTTCGCGGTGTGAGCCGAAGTGTTGCAACATGAGCGAAGCCAAACGATCTTCGCTTCGGTCCCAGTGTGGCTTGCGCTTTACACATGTCTAGCTATTCATAAAAAACGATTTAGTTCCACGAAGGAATTAAAATCTAACACTATTTGTAGAATAGGTTTAAGTTAACTTAATACTTAATTTAAGAAGAAAATCCTCACCGGACGGTAAAAATTCCTGAATTCAGTGTTGTGTAGGTAATCAGCGCTAAACATAAACTAAAAACGTTCTATGATTTAACATTAAATCTTATTTAAATCTTCTTAGATTACTTAATTGTCGATTTAAAAAGAAATCTCTTTTTGGGTAAGAAACAAACATAAATTAATAAGTTATAAAAAAAAAAAAAAGAAAAAAAAAATGTGATTCCTCCATAATAGAAACCCTAGGCCTAACTTAAAAATAGGCCTATATCTAAAACCAGTGGTATCCGAGCGAGATGACAACACTCACCAATTTTACAATCATAGCAAAGAAAGAGACAGTCAGACCCGTTATCTACAGCCGCGAGCGAGACGGTACGACAGAGACAATAGTGCTCAAGCGTGCAGTGTCCTGATTGGTCGACTGGTTAGTTCCAATTATTTGTAAATGCGCGAGAGTACTTGTAACTTACTTCTTTTTATTTTGACCAGCAAATTAAGGATAATAAACTGTATTTCTTTATAGTTAAAGTTGGTTTTGCGTTGTGTTGGTTATAATGTATGGAGTTGTAAGTTAGTGTATGGATTATCGGATTATCACTTGGCAAGTTAAGTTGTGACTTTAAGTTATGTTGTGAAATGTGAAAAATGGTAATTAAGGGCGACTATTCTGAAAAGGCTTGCATTAATAAATAAATGTCAATGAAAGCGCTTCAGGGTGACATTCTAAAAGAAGCTCATAAAATGTAAATGTCATCTTTATTTAATTTATACCATGAGCGTTTATTCTAAAAGTTGGCAACGTCGCAAATAGATGTCAAATATTTACCCGTTTTGATTAATTTGGCAATAATACTGTATGGAAACATGAAATATCGCTAACTAGTGAACTAGAATATTAATAATGAATTGTAAAAACACTGAATTTGATGTTGGAACCGTTTTAGGAGTAAAAAAAGCATTTGGAAAGTTGTTAAACACTTTGTTTACATCTAAAACGAAATATTCGGTGTTACGATAATTAATTAATGCATTTCATAATCGTTTGTTGCCTACTTTCAGAATGCACGCTCGTAACAAATGTCAATTTTTCACCATTTAATTTAGTTTTTTTTGTTTTTTGTTCATTTTTTTTTTCTTTGACTGTTCTCCTATAACGACGCTATAACACGAATTACATAAAATATAGGAGAAATTTCAGACCAAATAATAACCAAGACAGAGCGCTGCGAACAATACAGTGAAGCATGCCAAAACTACACCGCCGCTCTGTGCACACACGCTCACACGCACACATTTTACAGTGACACTACAATCAAACTACACCACACAAAGTGCACACATGTTTACCAATCCGGCTTCACTTCACTGTTGACAGCGCTTTGCCTTGGTTTTTTATTTGGTTTTAGGGAGAAAGTTGGTATAAAGATTCTTAAAGATGTCGCCGTGAAGGCCATTTAAGTTTTTTTGAATACATAAAAATGTAACAGGATCCTCCCTTTTCTGCTTCTTCTTTCCGTGTCGATGGCAAATATCGCTCAAGAATAAGTATTTTTTTTTGTTTGGCCCAGAACTCAGCATTGCTAACACCATTCGCTGACTTTACTGCTTATAACATCAAACTGGCACTAATCCATCCATCAAGTTTCCATATTCGATCGAGGTCACTACGGTACCTAAATATCTTCTTGTTTCATTGTAAAGGGTCCCCGAAACATCAATTGCAATTGTATTAATATTATCAATCGCTTCAATTGCATTTCGTAGACGATCAATTTTGCACATCGATGTATATCAATTACGTATAAAAATTGACAATTGTCGTTGTAGACTGTTTTGGGGACCCTTAAATTCTAATTGGCGGGCTAAAGCTATAATGACTAAGCTATGAATACTAAGTGCTTCGGTACTTACTAATATGTTTTTCCAAATGGAGATTTTCAGTAGAAGCCCGTAGTCCGGCTTCTTACCTAGGTGATGGCAATAGGTAAGCTCGCTGTTGACATAGGCTTCCAATGCTCTGTACAACTGTAAACAAGCTATTCGAACGCTTAGGGCTTTAATTAGGGGCTAAATTTAGAATTTTAATAGCTAAACATTTAAGAGGCTTACAACAGCTAAAGCGCGGTCACTGTCGGACTGCATAGAAATGAAAGAGAAGCGCGATGACACGACGCAGGTAATTTATTGCAAAATATGAAGCAGTTAGCGATTTACAGAAAATCTATTGATTGGACTGGAAAATTAAAACACTATTATGCTAATATGTAGCTTGTAGAATAATCTGACAAAAAATCAGAATGATTGCATGTAAATTAATATGATTTTTAATCGTTAAAAGAAATTTTTAGAGGTATCTTCATGATTTTTTTCTATCGTATCAAATTAGTTGTATTATGTTTTCAACACACTATCATACTAGCATATATCCTGAAGAATATCATATATTTTTCTGATTTTATTTACTGCAGTGGATCATATTCTTTTACGCATTATAAAACTTGCGTTTAGGCACGTTTAGGTCCTGTAGTCCCCTTAAGTAAAACAGCCTAGAGTCTGTTTTCAATATTATATAATTCTGTAGTCCAATGACAACTATTCAATCATGTGTATTACTTGGGACTCTATTAGTTATAAATAAAACTTAAACAATACTTAGGAAATGTGGGTTTGCGCTTTTCTAATATGACGATAATGTTAAGTTTGTCCCTAGGTCAAATAATATACCTAAACGTTTACTTTTTCCACTCAAATTACTTAATGCTTAGGCTTAAGGTGGATCTACAAAGGTAGCTCGCGATATTAAATTTTTCTTAGTGTGAGTGTCCGGTTGTATCTTGATATAAAAAATATGTATTTATAGAATTAGAATCATTAATAAATAACAATCCTTTTATTATAACAATTCGTTTCAATTTTTAACTATCCGCGGAGTTTCTTGCCGGGTGATCTCCATAGGAAACGACCAATTGGAACCGTGCACCTAGCTTCTGACGTTTCATAAGTGCCCTTGTAGTTTGTTATGTGAAATAAAATATTTTGAATTTGAATTTTTATTCAAAAAACCAAATACAATTTGTCCATCTCAAACAAAACATACAAACGCCACTAATGCATCGTTAAGCATTATTTGAGACAAAGTGAACGTCTGTCTGTATCTGTGCTAGTATAAACTGTGTTACAGACGCAGGCGCCTTCCTCTTACAATTTATTGACTTATTTGCTGCACTATTGTAAGCATAAACTTAGTTTATCTTAAGTACTAATCACTTTTTTTTATTTTTTTATAGCAAGATATGGTTGTGTGTGGTGTGGGTGTGTGCGGTGTGTGTGTGTGGTGTGGTAAGGGTGTATGTGTGGATTTGTGCGTGGGTTTAGTTGTGTGTGTCGTAAGAATGCGTCACTGTATAAAAACACATAATAAAGGAGCAATTTTTATCTGTCGATCCATTCTATAAAATTCTCTCCGTGAAGTGTGAGGTGAAATGAGCTGTCAAATAGTGTCATCCCTAGCATTAGGTGCAATGACAGCTCCCATCAAGCTCACTCCACCTAGGTTTTCACGGTGAGATGTTTACAGAATAGCACGGCTGTTCTTAAATGGGTTAGTAAGATTTTTTTGCAAATAGTTGTTCAGTCTCATCGTACGATAACTTTTGAAGAAAACCACCAGCAACAGCCAATACATCTCTTTAAGTTAGAATTGGTGTTGAATGACTGTTTTATGAAAGCATGACGTTTGAATTACTTGAATTTCGCGGGCTGCCTTTGCTGATCCACCTTAAGATGGAGGTTGGTAAGCAAGGAGTTAACTTAGTCAGAGACCGGGCAAATCATTAATCATCGATTCCAATTGCAAATATTTCAATTTTTATCGTCAAAAAGTTATAAAAAGTCTATTTTTTTTAATCACTGTCCATTCCAAGGTTGCCTGGAAGAGATCGCAGAAAGCGATAAGGCCTCCCATTGTATATTTTATAGTTTATTACTTTTTCTTTATGTAATGTATAATCTGGTGTACAATAAAGTATATATAAATAAATAAATATTTGCTCGTTGCACATAACTAAGTGCAACTTCAATAATGGACAACTTAGAACAAAACAATTCATAATTTTATTTATTTGTCGACTATTCAGCTGCATCCGGTTAGACTGGAAGCCGACCCCAACATAGTTGGGAACAGGCTATGCAGATTGCTTGATTTATTTGTCAACGAACTATGAGCCTTTGATAGAAACAGTATTTTTACGACTTCTTATAACTACAAACTTTTTATAGACTCCAAAATAACGATCGATTGTTTCAAATAAGTGCCGATTAATAACCATAGATGGCGTTACTTTCACCACTTTGAAATCAAACGCACCGTAAATTGCTGCTAAGTTAAACATAATGGCTTTAAATATAACTTAATGAGAACATTTTTATACTGTAGCATAAAATGTGCAGATGCCCCAAAAATTCCCATTTACGTAAACCAATAAGAAAACATTTTTCCTAGCTATATACTTAGTTAATAATTCTTCTTTATCGTGTGTTTAGTAACTAACCTGGTGTCAGAGTTTTTATGCTGCCCATGGGACTCTGACTTGGCTTCACATGCCGTCGAGAAATGTCTCTCAGGCATGGCCGGTTTCCTCACGATGTTTTCCTTCACCGTTTTTGAAGCAAGTGACAATTATACAATACGCACATGAATCCGAAAACTCAGAGGTCTCGTGAACTCGTGTGCCTTGGGTTCGAACTCGAGACCTATGACTTGGCAGTCCGACGGTCACACCACTAGGCTACAAAATAAAAACTGTACATTAAAACGTCTTATAAATCTCCAAGTAAACATTTTAATTAAAACATAATAACGACACAAAATTTTGGTCGTAGCCATTAATTACACGTTAACCCAAACCACACTGTCAACTCAAACGAACCTTAAACCCAAACCTACCATTTAGCCACCTATCATTAACTATAAACTGTTAATTATTTTAAAAATAATTCTTTTTAGGGTTCCGTAACATAAGGGTGCAAACGGGACCCTATTACTAAGGCTATGTTGTCCGTCCTTCTATCACAGGGCTGTATTTTCAGAGTGTATTACTATGGCCGTACAACAAATAATAACAATACAAAAAGTTACAAATTAAAGGGGTGCCAGTACCAGAAATCTGTTGTTTTTTAAACTACCTATGTAGTGTTACCTAATATTGTACAGTGGTATGCTACTTGTCCGTTTTTGTTTTCAATGCCGTTCACTTACAGTATAGGCTGGATTTCACAGATGGGGCAGAAAGGGCTGCTGTCTTAACAGTTGTAGCTACAGTAAAATGGTCTTAGGAGACTGTCCTTAAGTTTATGAAACATTTTGATCTTAAGAAACGGGATCAATTGGCATTAAAAAAAGTTTTTGTGAAAACTGCCCATTTTCTTGCTGACTGTAATATTTTTTTTAAATCTGTGAATGCAGATCAAAATGTCTTAAAAAGTTAAGGACAGTCTCCTAAGTCCGTTTTCCTGTAGCTACAACGGTTAAGGTAGCTGCCCTTACTGCCCCGTCTCAAAAATCCACCCTGTATAATACCCTCTTTAATTTTTACCCATAACGTGTTTTTTCGGCGTTCTTAGAAAATATTGGTAAATACTTTACGGTGGTACGGAACCCTGCGTGTGTAAGTCTGACTCGCACTTGACCGCTCTTTAGGTTTTAACCAACATAACTGTTTCTGAAAGGTTAAAAACGCGTTGATGTCTTTATAATGACAGTTAACTAGCCCCAGGATTATGTTGGTAATTCTTTGAAATTATATGATTTCAATAATTTATTGTTTTATAATTTTCCAATTTAGTATAGTCTATATACTGTAATGGTTTTTTAAAACATCTGCCCTCGTTAAAGGCTTTTTTCGCTACTTGTTAAGTAGGTAAGAAAACGTAGCTTAGACATAATTTTTGATCATTTAAGAGCGTTTATCCTATAAGTTGGCAACGTCGCAAATAACTGTCAAAAAATTACCTGTTTTGATTAGTTTGGAAATATAACTGTATGGAAATAAGAAACGTGGCTCACTAGCGAACTAGAATATTAGTAATGAATTGCAATTATAATATTACATTGGAAATGCAAGGGCATTTGGAAAGTTTCCAAATACTTTTTTTACATCTAAAACTAAATATTCGACGTTTCCATATTAATTATTGTATTTAATAATCAATATTCTTTATTTCCATACAGTCATATTGCCAAATTAATCAAAATAGCGAAATAATTGACATCTATTTGCGACGTTGCCCGCTTTCAGAATAAACGCTCTTAAAATGGATGGGCTTGTCAGTTTGTATGTTTTCTATGCATAGGTTGAAACGTCAATGTCTAACATAATTGAAGGTGTTACGTCTTCTGTATTAGGACCTCTATAAAAACTGACGCAAAAACTCACTTCAAAGGTGCTCTACTAAGGTGTTCATTGGATCGCCAAAGAGACTAAAATAAAACAAGAACAGTTTTATGTTTCTTGAATTTCAGAAGACGGACTTAGACTACTGCTACTGTTGGGAAAAATTTGACAAAACATAAGATTTCAAGCACTACTGCCTAGCTCAAATACTAGGAAGTAGTGAAGGGCGGGCGTTTTGTAATTTTGATGTTCAAAATGTGCTCAAACTGATTTGAATAATTGATTTTTAATTTTGATAAGGTTAAATAATAATAATATTTTATTTAAAAAATAGCAAGGTATTAAAATTAATACAGTTTTGCTTAAATGTAAATTATATTCCTAAGACTTACGTGCCTGAACTAGGTAATCTTGTGTTTCAGGCGAGAAGAGCTAAAATAGACTTACAAAATAAATAAATAATCAACAGATTGACAATAGATCACTAATTATATGTTGAGTAGCAAATAATTGAGCGAGTGTCGATTAATTAACAGCGTATCTATCATGTATTTTTTTAATTATTTTGAAGCTCTTACTTGCATAGCAAAGCCTACTTCTATCCCTCCCTGTTAGACTATCATTCTATTCATTTTTAAAACACTAATAAAATTTACGATATTATCTAGTAGGTAAGCTATTATCGCGAATTACTTTCAGCACTATCCATATTACACTTTTACTTAACTGATAATGAATATCACAGACTTTATTACACTTATACAGTTATTGTTGAAAATCACTGGTTTACACTTAAATAAAATTTTATGAGAATACCTAGGAGGTAATTGCGTTACACACTCACAATAAATGCTATTGTTTTTTATTTTTTTATGTTTGTTTGTGTGTACTATATATTTACCTATACTATTTTATTGTATTGTTTTTTTCTTTCTCATAAATTGTTTTTTTTATGGATCATGTATGTGGTCTGCAATAAAGTAATAATTTTTTTCACAATTCCACAATATACATTCCAATAATAAAGTTGTCGAGCGACGATATTTTCAAACATGACGCAATGGATTACGATTTCCTTTCAAAAACGCTTCGGATTGTGATAGGAAATGAGTTCCACAATTGGGTTGCTGGACTGATAGCACCAACACATAATGAGCAAGAATGTTGATCAATATTAATTCCTTCACTCTTTGAGAACATACCTTAGCCTTATAGCGGGACAGTTACAGGCTGCTAATATTATTTATAACCTGAGGCACTCCCGAGAAAATTATGGGAATTTTCCAACAAAGTAACATAAGTTCCTAGCCAAAGTGTGATGGTAATACGCGAGACTGAATGTAATATTTGCCTAGTTAGGTGGTGTATCAGTAATTTGAAAACACTGTATCATTTACTTTGGTTTTTGTTTGTTGAGTAAATAAATACGGGGTAATTTTTTTACATTAGTATTTTGTAATGGTAATAGATGAATGAGAGGGAATGAGAATCGAGCTCAGTGGTATGTAATGATGTCGTGCGTGATGTTGTAAGTACCTTTATTCTGATTCAAATCCTGAAGAGTAGCACTGTAGGTTCTTACCATTCTCTTTTAGTTTAGGTATCTTTGTCTAAATGCTGCCAAGCATCAATGATTTTGAACACAATCGTACTCATCCCGTCATCTCTATAAGATTTCAAATGATTAGACAACTCTCAACATATTAAATCCTAACTGATATTACAAATGCGGAAGTTTGTTTTGTTTGTTTGTTACGCTTTCACGCGAAAACGACTTAACGGATTTGGATGAAATTTTGCACATGGGTAGACCATGACCTGGAGAAGGACATAGGCTATACTTTTCATCCTGGATTGCAGACGAAGTTGCAGACAACAGCTAGTAGTTAAAGACTATTCTTTAGATGGGCTAAGATAGACTGAAAATCTATTAACATAACATAACAGCACGCCTGTAATCCCTGAAGGCTTAGGCAGAGCTGTACCTATAGTACACCCACATTTCGCCAGTTATGTTTAAGTCCCATGTAATAGAGGGCGAGGCTATTGCCATCAACCGGGCACAAATTCCGACACTGGGCTGCTACTGAGAAATTCCTGATGAAAAAAACACAATAAATATTTCCCGACCTAGGAATCAAACCCAGGACCTCATGGTTAGCAGTTGCGATGGCGACTACTATACAATTTGTACAAAAATCTTGTCCGATCCGAAAAGAGTACATGGGTACTACAATAACATACCAAAAAGTTATAAAAAAACTTATTATAAGATATTGCTATTCAAAGTTCACGTTTTTAGTACCAAAATTATACCAATTCCATTAAAAATTGGTAAATCGGGGTCATAAGTTATGACTTTTAGACACCCGCAAATCACGGCCGCCCCATGTAAAATAACGCGGGAAAAATCCCCATTGAAAAAAAAATGCGGCGAATTATTTTTTGTTTTTCCTGAAAATTACCACATAAATAGACTCTCAGTATGATTCTTAACAAAACCCTCACGGATCGGACAGGGCTTTTGTTACACGTGTAGACCAATGAGGCAGATTGAATCTAATAGCTACTACACACTATGCCGGCGGACTGACCGCCGGCACTGCCGGCCGGGCAAGCCGCGGCGCGCCCGGCCGCGGCCCTGCCGCACTAAGGATCGCAAAGGAAAGGGGGTACGTGCCGCACGGCAAAAGCCGGCGGACCTAACTGCATCAGGCTTGATGGCAGTAATCTCAACATAATTAGTAAAGGCATCCAAAATGACGATCATAACTTCACCTAGCTTGTTTAAACTTAAAGGTTTATTATCTCGAATCTAAACTAATGAAAGCTTAATTAAAATGGGTGCGTGTTTATGGTCCAGGAAAGTGGCAAGTGTGAGCGGTATTATTTAACGATGCGGGTATAAATTACGGCGGGAAAATGAGTGCCACGCCCTGCGCCCGGTCGCCGCCGGCGATTTGAGTGGGGACGTGTCGATAGACGGAATGTATCGACAAGATTTCCTTTGCTCGGTAAATACTTCTCCGCAGGAGTAGTGTGGCGAGATAAATAAATTGGGACAAGGGCAAGTTAATGATGATGACGTATCTAATTTCATATTCACAATAACACACAAATGACAACGATTTCAGATTAAAAACAGTTTTTAGTTGACTGGTAACTGAACCATCTCATCGTTCTTCGCTTTTATACGAAAATAATTAAAAGATGAGAATTAGTTACGAAATAAAACTCACAACGAATTAAAATTTCCCAACAAAAAACGTATAGCTTAGAAAAACTGCACAGACACGTAGATTATGTTGTAATACTCAATACATACGCATATCAATATGTTTTTATTACCTACACGTACTGGTGAGACGTTACGTAGAATGATTTACTAGCAGCTGTCTGAGGTCATTCATGCTATTCATAAATAAATGTTAGTTCCTATAGCAACTGATCGCAGTCTGTCTGTGTTTATTGTTATTCGAGTTAGCAATTTTTTTTTGTATGCCCCTATTTTTGTGACAAATAAAACTATTTTTGTTTCTTTCTTTCAGAAACATTTTTTTTTTAGCAGCTCTGTGTGGCGTAATGTGATTGGCTAGCAGACAGGAAGGCGCACGTCCCTACTGTTACTACAACTATTTATTACTAACATAGTATTTTTAAAGACGGAAAAAGGATATCTATCATACCATATAAATCTGTCGTAATTATTTTGACTGAAAAAAGTAGTTGAATTCCATTAGTACAATGCTTAAAATTATAATTTATCGATACCGATATCCGAACAGCACACCTCATCACTATTGCTCTCAGTAACAAGGCAGCATCGAACGATGCATTCTGGTGATTAACCATTATTATATAAAGTAAATTCAATAATGGCCCGGTGCTAACTCGATGTTTACTGATGGCCAGCAATCTTTACAAAACAATTTTCAACCCAAACTTATTTCAAATTAAGTTTAAAGTTATGCAGCAAGATCTCAACGAATTTTGACTTCGACAAAATTAATTTTGCAGTCACAAAACTACTTAAGCCGCAGAAATTTAAGGAGATTTTTGTTTTTGATCAGCATGTGTAGAGTTGTGATAGGTATGGGGTAATACCAACCAGTGTTGCCAGTATATCGCAAATTACCCACATAAAGGGTAATTGTGCGAAATTTTAGGGGTTGTCTTGAGAAGTGTTCGTGAGTTAATGGCTATAAGTGCAGACATTTTGCAGTAAAGTTTGGTATATGAGCGTGTCTGTTTACTTATGTGCATATTTTCACGCGATTTTCTTTTTTGAGTAAGTAGAGATTGTTAGTGCTTTAGTGAAGTTGGTTTTATAGTAGTGTTTATTTTCGAAAATGTTTTTTTTGTTTAGCTTTTGCCAAGTAAGCAAGTTAGCTAAGTTATTCAGCTTGAATTATCTTCGTCTAGGTTCGGTTAGGTTTAGCGACTTAAGTATATTTGGTAATTAGTAACGTGTCCTTCTTGAAAACTTGAACAAATACACAGTTTAGGTAATTAGCACAATTGGATAGCGTCCAAATGATATTTAAATATCTGTGTGTTATGATAGCATCAAAATTATATTCAAATATCTGTTTTATATTGTTTAAATCTCAAATAAATAGAAACAACACCACAATTTCTATAAAAAACACAAATAAAAAATTTACTCATAATGTTTCTCAATCCACGCCGTACCCGTCATAGCCTTGCAGCCATAAACTGTCCGTTAACCGAATTCATTAAAGAACTGATAATTATAAATAAAGCAAACGAACCCGCTATTAATATCACAGCCAACCTCGGGACAAAATATATAATTTAAAATATTAATATTAACTAATTATACGTTTAAAAGAAATATTTTATGCATAATGATATGATATAAATCTCGTTACGGTTTAGGGATGGGATAAGGTCGATGTTTGAATAATTTGAATATCGATATGTTTATTTTTGTGTATAAAAATTGCTACTGTTTTAATACAAGGAAATCATTTTGTAATGGATTTGACATTGGTTGTAACTGAACCTAATTAATGAAATCATACTAAATTTTTGACTTGATACCGTGAGATCAACTCAATTCATACACACACGCCTATATGTCTTAGGGACTGGTTTAATAGGTAATTTATATATTAGACAGATAAAAACAGACAGTAAAAAAAAAACTGCTAATCTGACCGCGAGTTACTGTTCTAGTATTTCGCCCGATGAGCCAAAAATATAACATAAACCTATCCGTTGGTAGGAGCAATCAAAATCAGCTAAGTGTAGTCAAAAAAGTACTACTCTGAGCTGCATTTGATATCAGATAAAAAAAAATCTTTATCCCTGCAATATTAAAACAAATACCAGCACACAGGTCTATAAAAGTCTATGTTAGTAACGCCTCTCACATAAACCGTCCACATAATCGCATATCACCGTCGCCACCGCAGCATCAGCACCAATTCATAACCCATTCTATCGACGTTCGCATTCAATAAAACACGCTGGGACGCAATCAATGCACATAATAAACAGCTGAACGTCCACGGGCGTAACTTTAAAACAAATAGTTCTCAGAAACGAAAACTTTCATAACTTTACCAAATTGACACCTTGTTGAGACGAAGCAATTCTTGGCGATTTGCGCTGCTCGTAAGTGGCCTATTATAAAAATACCAAGTTACTTCTGACACTAAAACATTCAAAATGAACCCTTATGTTTATGCCCATAAGGTGGTATGAGGATGTAAAAGTAAATTGGTAGAATCCTTCTCAGAATATCGGGCCAGAACACATCTCATCGACAACTCGTTTTGTGTTTTTTTCCCATCACGGAATATCAATGAAATTTGTTCGAGCCCCAATTATGTGGGCATGCCTTTATTTTCGTATTGGAAAGGGTTCCGTAATGATTTTTTAGTTAACGCGTTTATTATTGGTCGTTTATATCGTATTGGTGATTAATCAACGCTTTTTTGGGGTGGCTCGGTGATTAAATGGTGTGGTAAGGTGCAAATGTGGTTCTTAGAATTATTGGGATTTTTTGTTTAAATTGATACTTTATTATTAAGTTTTGAGTTTATCATGTTATTAGAGAGTGAGTTGAATTTTAAGCAGTGATATGTTTTGACCGAGTGGCGTCCAAGAACTGGAAGACGAGGTGACATTGTTACCATTGTGGGTGGAACCTGCATGAGGCTGTCACAGGATCGTGGGGATCAGCACATGAAAACAGAGGCATATGCTCAGCAGTGGGAGAATTCAGGATGTGGATAATGATGACCAAGATTTGGAGCACTTAGATTTCGGATTTGTAACATTAAAAAGGGTTTAGAATACTATTACTCTTCCAAATTCAAACACCAGTACAGTCAGCACGCTCATTTACTAAAAAAGAAAAAAGCTTCCATTTTTAAATGCGCTGTTACGACACAAGGGGCTGCGCGCGCACGTTTTTTGCTCGTGTATAATATGTTTAAATATTTGTTAATGCTGTGGAGCGGTAATAGCCTGTGAGTTATATGTGGACACGCCCCGTATCGATAGCAGCGCAACACTAGTCGGTGTGAAGTAAAAAGTACTTTCTTTGGTTCGAGATTTATATTTGATTGCACACATATTTGAATTATGTTTTCTATATTATTTTAATTTTATGATTAATGAGACATATATTTAATTCAACAAGTAGTTTTTAACAATAATCGATATTTGTATAATCCATTTTCCATTATTTTATTAACTCTTTAAAATATCAGTAGTATAGCATATAATTGCGCGTTCGCTGCGTGTGCGTAGCGAGCACGCCACGTATGCGCAATGTGTTCGCCGCACATGCGTAACGAGAGCGATTGATGTGAGTATAAAAGAGAGAGCGAGTCAGACAACCGATTGTGTAAAATTAAGAAAACGCGGAGAACACGTGGCGTACATCGCTTCGCACCCGCGGAGAGCACGTTCACAAATCACTTCTCTGGAAACACGCTGGAAAATCATCAGTGTGATAACAATCTTAGATTCATTTAATAAGTTGGACAACTTTTTTGACATAAATTGAACAGTGATTGAGGAATTGAATTGTCAAACATGACCTTTAATGACGAACAAAAACTAGTGAATGTCCATTATTTGGGTGCAGTTAATGCATGCGTATTAAATAACTAAAGCAGGAACTAGTGCATTTATAGTTGCATAATAATGACATTATTATCTAGTTCGTATAAATTATGCATTATGTTAAGGCTATCTGGAATGTCATATCTCTTCCTGACGGTGTCTAGAAGTTCCCTATTCAACTAAACCAGGAATGTCGATTTAAATATATTTATAGATTAGTTTGAAATCTGACAGTTTTGAATGCTCGAGCATCGTTCTTAGTTACGGCCAAAGACGAAACACGTTTGTTTTAAACAAATTATTCATTTCACAGTTACCTTGGTATGCTTAGAAAAGGCATGTCAATTCTGATTGAGAATTAACTTTCTTAGGCTTCCTGTACATCGTTGGAACCGGCGCCGGACCACATTTTATGAATGAAAATCACCAATGCGCACAGGGTGGTGTACCCGAACGCAAGACGAAAGAAATTCAAATTATCAAAGAATTAGTGTAAAATCTACGCTGGTGCGGCGCCGGTACGCTAAGAAGAAGAAGAATTAATCATACTTATACAAATAATAGGCTTATAATATAGTTCAGCATAAAGCGTCGTGAAGACCGGCGCGACGCGACTCTAACAAAACAATTTCTAAGAAAACTTCTAGGTAGAACAATTACCGGTGTCGTATCGCGACAGGTCGCGCTAGCCTGCAAGAGCCTTTATCGCTGGGATGGCAGCATACTTCTGCTATTCCAGATATTTATAGATAGCGGTCACTTACCATGATAAGGGCCAGCTGTTTGACTGTCATAAAAAACTCAAAAAATATTCAGTACCTACGTAAAATGAAGCGATGATAAAGAAAAGTTAATATTTTTTCCTTATTTTTTATCCAATCTTTTCCATATTTTTCCCTATTTAAAATACAATATTTAGCCCTCTGGGCTCATTGTTCTGCAGTCCCTACATGGCCGGCGCTGGCGCAGCACGATGTTCAGCAATACGCTGCGCTAATTACCGTCTGTAGCCGCCATGCTCTTGTTTTTCTTAGTTTCATTCCAGCTTACTTGCTTGTCTGTTTTTTTTAAACAGCTTTTGATTGTTACACACCATTCATATTATATGAAAATGGAGGTTACAGTTTTTTTTAATAAGAAGTTACAGAATAGCCCGTAGAACTGCCTTTGACTGTCTAAAATTGTCGTGAAGGCTATGACATTGCTGTATGATCCCCTGACATTGACACTAGAAATTGAAGTATGACACCAGGAATGTTTGCATTGCCCCAGAAATTGCAGTATGACCCCTGATATTGCAGTATGACTCCTGCAATTGCAGTATGATCCTAGAAATTGCCTTATGACATCAGAAAATTGCCTTTAGACGTCAGCAAAATTGATTATGATCCCTGAAAATTACTTGCAACCTTTTGAAATTGAGAATTGCTGAATCTCCTCTGAAACTGCCATAAATACCTAAGGTCTTTTAGACCTTTTATTACTGTTCGATGAAATTGAATGTAGATCTAAGAGGTCATGCCCAATGCAAAACAAACTCTAATTACAAAGTAAACTGCAGCTTTCACTCCAACTTCTTCTAAAATAATTAACAAGCATCAAATTTTATTTTTTCGCCCCCGTCTCACGCCCATCCAAGACTAGTTTTTAAAATCAGCGCATACCTACTCGATACAAATCATCGGCATTCCGAGAAGGGCCATAATTGGCCTGATATTGGCCCAAATAATAGGCTTTAATGCCCAAATTTGGGGCCCATAAAATAATGATCTAATGAAGTTACCCTCGGGCGTGGAACATGAGTTATTTTTGGGTTGTTAACAAATTTGGAGCTCGACTCGGTGGGTTTTAGAGAGGTCAGCAGAGTTCTTGGTAGCTTTTAAACAATTTTAGTTACGGTTGACTCACCTGAACTAAAATTAGTAGGAGCATTTTTAAGCGCCAGGTATTGTAACTTGTTGGCTAAACTTTTAGAAAAAAAACAATGGTTTGTCTTGTCCTAGGTTTACGCGTACAGTTTGAGAATCCTTTACCGCGCCTGAAACTTCATGAAATTTCTAACTGCTGCTTCTAAAATTGCTCTCATAAACGTACAATTATTTTATGAACTATTGCAAATTTAAATATCTTATTTTTACTTAAATTCGGCTGTACTAGTCCATTGCTAGAGACCCCTATCTCAAGTTGCATTTGCTGGCGCCACACCAAGTCTACCTAAACTATCTTCTTCAGATCAATTCAATAACTACAATAGCCCTCGAACAGTAAAAATAACTTATCTTAATACGAAGAAAATCCTCAATCTATAGGCTAGTCAGCATCAACTCAGTCTGCTTAACAAATCCCTCTCCCGACTCTTCACAACACACTTCGTAAATAAACCTTCTTCACCATAACAAAAGCTCAATAATTTACTTTAGCGAACAAATTAAACCAACACAAAACAAAGTTATGGTCGCTCGCCATATTTATTGAAATTATTGACAGCGCCCGCGCATATTTATCCTATATCTTTAATTTCAACGTCAGTTAACCGACTTGCTCGACAAACTGGTATTTTGTGTTTGTGTACTGTTTTGTTTTGTTGAGTACTGTTGGTAACAGAAGTTTTTTACAGTATAGATATACACATATGGGTAGATACGTAAGAACTTATTTTGCATAAGTGAGGCTTCCAGAGAACCAGAAAAAGTTATTGATTTATTAAATTGTCATTATATAAATTATTCGGCCATTATTATTATTGATCTCATTTTGTTTATGTCCTCGCAAGCAGTGGTGGTCCAGTGATAACGACTGCGACTTGCGAGGTGTCGTGGGTTCGAACCCGACCTGGCACTTACTTTACTTTGTGTAAAATTATTTCATCACCACTGCTCTTAAAACGGTGAATGAAAACATCGTGAGGAAACCGGCATGGCCTAGAACCAAAACCTCTTTCCAAGGAACATTATTTCAAAATTCATTTGACTTGAAAAGAGTCCGAACAGTAATTCCAACCTTTTTATAACACTTTTTTTACAAGATTATTTCATTACATGCTGTGCTGATTCTACAACATTACAAAACTAAATGATTTTGAACTAAGTATTGAATGTAAACATGAGCATACAACGACACACCCCCGTGGGTGTGTGTGTGTGCAAGTGTAGGTGTTTGTGTGTGTGTCTGGTGTTGAGCTCAAATTGGCTCCCACTTCGCCTCTGAGCATGAGTTGAGGAACTAATAGGCGGGGCTATGCTGAGGGTTGGCACGCTAAAGTTATTTTAGTATCAATTATTTTATTTTATTTTGTTGTTACTTAGATGATTATAACAGTAGGGGAAGACAAAGAAGAGGTGGATGGACTGATATGACATGGCTAGAAAGGGGGTGATTACGTAGTAGTGAGAAGTATCGACGCAGAAAACTTGCTGCGCCGATCACAAATAAATGTTGATAAGGGCAGAAGAATGGTGATGCTGTTACTTTGAAATAATATTTTTTTTAATACAATAGACGTCGATTGAGATACGTCGTCTATTGTATTTTGTAATGGACTTCCGCAAAGTCACGCCTGAGTCAATTAACTATCTATTATATATATATAATAAATTATTTCTTGGCAAAGACGTAAAACAATAACTGTTTTATGTCTTTGCCAAGAAATATTTTTTATAGTTTCGTCATATTTTGATGAAACTATATTATGATCTTCCGCGTGCTCTGGAAAGATATAAAACCACACAGAGAGGTTTCAGTCATAGTCAGCACTTACATGTGAGCACAAACTTACGTATCTATAATTTTCCCATACACAATGTTTAGCTTATCCTGATTTGCGCTAGCTCTGAACCTCATCGTCTACCACGCTACTCAAAAGTAACGTGTTAGAAACTCAAATCACCAATGAGTAGCCAGAATGTCACAGCACTAGTATCTTAATGGTGGTACACGACGTGACTACGACACGTACACGACGCGACGACGACGAAGTAAAGTATGGATAAGCAACTGAATCTTGCAGAAGTTGACTTCCGCAAGCAATTCTTACCGTGTAAACAATCGCACGAAGCTCACTTCCGCAAGTTTTCCAAGCAAGAATTGCTTGCGGAAGTCAACTTCTGCAAGTTTTGTTGCTAATCTAAACGAGACCAAATCTAGCTTAGATTCAAATCACCAACAAGTAGATAACAAACTCACTTAATCCCACACTAACTAACGCATTTAATCATGTAACTTATAATTGATGATATAATAAACAAGTTAGCTGCCAATCTATGAGTAATGGCGACCTTTTAGCACGTGCACAGTGATTAAATCTCGATAATAGTCGATGTAACTATGACAGAACAGCTACCTACTTGTATTTAGCGTAAAGGCAAAGATGAATAAAGATGGGACATTCCGCATTTGAGGTATAAAGCTACAAGTAGGTGCGCGGTGGGCTCGACTTGTCGAATTCAGTGGGCGTAAGGTAGTCAGAAAATATAAGAGTTACGCGATAGAAAGAGAGGCGACTAATAGTTGAATATAACTGTAGGTAATTAGCGCTGTGCAACCTGAATTGTCAACTAAAATGTTAAGTTTGTTCTTGGGATAAATTCATCCCGACTACGGAACCCAAGAGTCGCTTTTTATTTAAATGATTTTGCAGAGAGTCCCATCTGTGCTGATCTGTGGTAAAGGATGAAATGTTATTATAGCTTTATTTATGACTTTGTGGATTCGGTTTAAAGATATTTATTTTCTCATAGAACGAATGACAGTTCCCTTAAAGGGAAACTTAGCTTTTACAATAGGAAGTACACTCGAGAGCAATGAATCCGGGTCACTTAAAGAATGTTAAAAATCTCGGAAACTAAAAATGATAGGTTAATGCAATAAATTGTATTTAATAGACAATGTAATACTCCTTAAATGAAAGTAAAAAAAATATGAGTCACCATACATTTTATTAACACAAAATTACATAAAGAAAAAAACTGCTGATCTCTCCTTAAAACAAAAATAGGAAACATGAAATTTTTGAACTTTATTACGATTTTCTTGAATTTTAATACTTCGTATTGCCTCCTCGTGCTTCCATTACTGCGTTTACGCGGTTTGGCATGCTGTACACCAAGTTCCTTATACGATTTTGGGGAATATTCTCCCATTCCTCTGTGAGAGCAATTTTGAGCTCACGAAGCGTGATTGGGGGAGGGTTTCGTTGTTTTACGCATCTGCCTAGCTCGTCCCAAGCATGCTCGATCGGGTTGATATCCGGGCTGCGCGCTGGCCACTCCATACGAGTAATGTTCATCTCTTGAAGGTAGTCATTCACAATCCTACCTGTATGAGGTCGGGCATTGTCATGCATAAATATAGCATCCTCACCTAAATTGACCATAAATGGACCAACGTGATCATTGAGGATTTCTTCCACATATCTTACGCTAGTTAAAGAGCCGTTTTCTATGATCACCAGCTCTGTGCGACTTTCAGAAGAAATTCCGGCCCACACAAGTACAGACCCACCACCGTAGGCTACTTTTTCTTCGATGCATGCTTGCTTGAATCTTTCCCCTGGTCTTCGATACACTCTGTGTCTTCCATCGTGCTTGTAGAGCATAAATTTTGATTCGTCGGAGAACATAACTTTTGACCAATCTTCAATACTCCAATTTACGTGGCTCTGGGCATATCTTAGTCTTGAAATACGATGCCCACGCTCCAGTTTAGGGCCGTTTGCAGGTCTAAGGGGTTTTAAGTTAGATTCAGCAAGCCGACGTCTTACTGTCCATGCACTTGGGTTACTTCCTCCGAGGCGTCGAAACTGATTTGTGAGTTCAGTTCCTGTGAGAAAGCGATTTCGAAGCATGGTGTTCACCAAGTATCGGTCTTCTCGTGCTGTGGTACACCTGGTTCTGCCCGTTCCTGGTCTGCGTAGGTTAGAACCAGTTTCTTCGTAACGTCGGAGAACTCTTTGTACTGTTGACAGCGACACACCGACAGTCCTGGCTGTATCGCGCTGACTCCGGCCGGTTTCCAGCATTGTAAGTATTCTGGTGCATTCTTCAGGCGTAAGCGACATAATTTCAGCTTGAATAATGAATATAGAGCACTATCAACATGGTTTATGTACCCACATAAATGACAGATTACAAACAAAAGCAAAACCAAATGCTGTAATTTCGTACGTCGTTCGTTCCATCTTCGAAAGTGGCCCTTTTTCAAATTTGATTTTTTTATGATATAACTTAACAATAACTAAGAAGTTTTAATACCTTCATTTAAGGAGTATTACATTGTCTATTAAATACAATTTATTGCATTAACCTAGCATTTTTAGTTTCCGAGATTTTTAGGATTCTTTAAGTGACCCGGATTCATTGCTCTCGAGTGTAGTTTGTAGAACGACATTCAAAATATTGAAGTCCAAGAACTCATTTTTTTATAGTAAAATAAATTTCAGCAAAACGTATGTATAATTCTTTTTACCATTTTAAAGTATTTTATTGTAAGTATAGCTAAACCCTCTCAAATTGAATATATTATTTAATATAAAATAATATGACACTGTTTTTCCCTAAAAGTTTGGTAGGGGTGTTACATAATTACTACACCCATATTTCGCCAGTTATGTCGCATCCCATGTAAATAAGCGAGTCTGTTGACACGTAAGACACGAATCCAGATTCTAGGCAACACTTTCCCGACCCCAGGGATCGAACCCAAGATTCCACGTTTAGCAGTCAGTTTTATGACCACTAGACTAAAAATGCATTATCAATCATAGCTTCCAAATATACCCAAAAACGTATTTATATTTAAAAATATGTTTTATATTATATTTTTAGACATCTTTGTGTTTGTACCAGCCCTGTCCACAGCCGCAGGGCCATCAATATAACAATTTAACAGGGACGTTTCAACAGCAATAAATTAAATGAGTTAACAGCCTGCAAATACTCGCGGTTGCCCGCAACCAGCAACCAGCAACCAGTAACCAGACACTACAACGTTTAAACACGTTTATGGATATAATTTAGAGGAAATAAGGTTTTTGGTTGTTTAATTACCTTCACATATTTAAATAATAAAAAACAGTCTCATTGTGGAGGAAAGCGTCTTCCAGTAGAACACTATGAGAAGTGGTTCCTATGAAAAAATACAAAAGTTATAAACTAAATCCACTTAACTAATCTACAAATTTTAACAAAACAGAACAAAAAACAACACAACAATCAAACGTAATTCTATTTATTTTTATACATTACAAATAGTCTAAGTTACAATTAATTTCCACTAACACGTTTTATTTCTAAGTACACTCAATATGTTTTCATAAAGCTAATGTTTTTATACCGTCTATCTAGTCTTTCCGTTATCCGTTTATCTAGTCTTTAAAATATTATTGACGTGCAAAAGTGTTTGTATCAACATTCTCACAGAAATAAACATTATGTACATATTTATAACAATAAAAAAAAAATACCGTAACATGTATGTACTATCGAAGAACTTCATATCTAACCAGTTTGAAAACAAAATTCCGTGAACACTATGACCGTATCTGTTACCGACCCAGGTCTGTACCCGCCGAGCGCTGCAAGCAGAAATAGTCCTTACGGTGTATAGATAAATAAATAAATAAATAATTTATTTTGGACCAAATACTTGCATACATTTTATAAACCTGCCAAACTGCGTGACAGTTTGTCGGCAGAATTAGCGCTCGTCTTAAAACATTTGGTTTATACAATATAATTAAACATCTAAGTAGGTAGACACAAATACGAGTAGTTCTAATGGACGGTAAGAATATTTTGTTGGATAGTTCAGTTCAGTGCTCAATCGATTAATTATTGTCATATGTTGCAACCATTTCATTCAACAGTTCAACCTTTAATTTACTCCCCAGTGTTCGCCTGCTAATTACACCATTATCTTTTCTCAACCAGTCGATACTATTGAACAGTGTAGGGGTCAAATACTTATTGGTTCTTTGGCCGTAGTAATTTTTTACTGGCGCTCGCACGTATTTACGTTCTCTAACACTTCTTGTATTGTAAGTGTTTTGCACATGTACTTTGAATTGGTCGTTATAGAACTGCTCCAGAACCACTAAATACTTGACCTTTTCATGCACAGGAAGCAACAACAAAAAGTTATTCATAATTTTCTTTACACTAGAGTTTTAGTTTTGGGTTAACAAGGTATTTCATAAATCTAGTTTGCAGCGATTTTATACTGTTCAAATAGGTTTTAAATGAAGAATGATGATGTTTGATGAATGAGATATGAAGTTATTCGATAGTACATTCATATAACGATTATTTTTTTATTGTTAGTACACCGACCTAAATCAGAGCTGAGAAAATTATCAGTTTCTCTCCCAAAACCGTTCCAATACTTGACTAATGTCCACAGAGAGGTTTGTGTTTGTTTTAAACAACGCTCATCGCTTCCTGTCTGTCCGTCTGTTTGTCACATCGTGTTTTCATCACAAATATTGAGTTTCCTTGCTGATTTAGTGGAGCGAAAGAAAAATAGGCCTTTAAGAGACGATAATTTATTTTTCCAAAATGTACATGGGTTCCTGTTTTCTTCATTTAACATTTACTGTAATAATACTAAGCAACACACTAATAATAATTTACTGGATTATGTTAATAGTGTCAAATGCAAGAATTGGTGGAGCAATATTTTGACATATTTATTTATTATTTAGGTTAGCCAACAATTGGTTCAAGTATTACGTAAGCATTATGGGGGGTAAATAATGCATTATGGGGGGTGGAGGGGGTCTTTGTTTTGCTTATTTTGGATGACATGGGGGGTAGGGGAGTCTAGATGATGATTACGTCATCGGTAGTTATTTACTTTTTTACACGAATGGCAACCCTCACATTGTCTATGCTTGAAAACGAAACGCATTTTCGGGGACTCCCGCAAATAATGCATACGTTTAGGAACTCGCACATTTATAATTGAAAAATGTTTACATAAGCATGGAGGGAGGGGGTAAGAGCTTTGCTTACTTTTGCTGACAAGGGGTATGGGGGGGTAAATAATTGTAATAAATCTGCTTACGTAATATTTAAACGGCCCCTTATACAATAAATTAAAAATAATTTCCTTAATAGTACGTTTACAATTGCATGAATTACTTACAGGTTAACACAACATGCACCATTAATGGTTTTACATAATATAACAAAGCCAAAAAGGCTATTTACAAATTAAAAAGTTATTCAATATTTTTTGGTAATTCACACGTAGCAATAATAATAACAAAAATTGCATTCTAAATAATAATAAAAAAACAGATACCTAACATTAGCATTAATAAATAAAAATCACATAATTCAATTCAAACACGTAGGTAGACTTTTGAATTATTACTTAGTATCGAGCTTTGCCAAAACTTACAAATCAAACACACACTATTTATATAAGCATAAAAATATTTTCTTGCTAACTTTACATTCATTTGTTTAAGCTCCTTTCACATTAGGTGTTATCAAACTCCTTATAGGCTAAAACAAACTACCTAGCTCTCTGCTTACCCCACATGACACAGCACACTAACAGCACCGGTTAATATATTGACGCACAAACACACACTCACATCCGTTTCCGTCCCCTATTGACTTTACACTTTGACCACCTACCTGATTAAGTACAGTCGACGAAACAGTTTAACAATAAATAAAACATAAAATAAAAATGTTTATTTCTTCACTTAAGTAAATAACTATGTTAGGTTTGTAGTACCTTTAAGCATAGATTTGCTTGTATTAGGTGGTTCCGCTCCTCCAGTTTACAGTAATTCTACAAATGTGTGAGCCAAAAGATTCATTTAAAACTAATTAAGATTTTATATAACCCTTAATGTAAGGGCACTGGGTGTAGAATATGTTTGTGAGTTTGTGTGAGGGTTCGTTTGTGTGCGTGTGTGTGTGTGTGCGTGTGTGTGCTTGTGTGGGTGTCGGGATGTAATGGGCATGTAACAAGTAGCACATATACTTATTAGAACATTTACACGGAAGGAATACACACCTTTTCCATAGAATATATACACATATAGCTATAGCCGCCGTTACAACACATTATGTAATTATCTTTGGCCTCTGACCCTGACAGCAAGCAATAGATAAAATTTGTCATACTTTTCTGTGTCAATAATGGATACGAGGCTTTTGGTTAATCTGTAAAGTGGTATTGTTTTGTTTTTTTTTTTGTAATGTGCGTTTTGTTTGTGCAGAATAAACACTTTTTAATTCTTTTTTCTTTCTTTATTAAACAAATTTCCTAGTGTAAATTCCTCCACTGGGAAATGCTTCCTAAGCTTAGCAGTAGTCTTTGCTTCGACTAAACTTTGCATACTACTTTGTAAAGGAGTTTTTAAATGACAAATCGATTGCAAAATAAAATATAATTATTCTCTCTTACACCGAATATTATCTAATATATCTAATATAAATCAAATATGAATATGAATATATAAAAATAATAACATAATTTAATAATAATGAAAATACCTCTAATAATTTCATAATAATTACCTAATAAAATAAAAATAACTAATATACTATACTATAATTATTCACTCAATTAAACACATCTAATAATTTATAACAATATTGAATTACTTGAATTGATACTTAGCCCTATTCCTTTCCAATTTTTGCTGTGCCCGACAGGGTCCATATTGGTCTTTTACCATCTATGTAATACATATGGAAGGCAATACAGAATAGAGTATTGAGTATTGCAGTACACGATCTTATTTCATTATTATTGTGTGCGTGTTAATAACTTAAGACACACTACAATGTCCCAACCTCAAATGAGTACTTAACATAAACCAGTCAACAAACAACATGAGTCAAAGAGGAGTTCTACTTATCTGTCTGAATACTTATCTCTGTGGTTGACTGTACCTCCCAAACTCCCAAGTGTTGTTGCAGCGTCCGACATTCCGATTTTAAGATAAACATATTAATAAATGGTAGTTTTCTTCCATTAGATAGGAAAATATTGGATGTGTCATCGTTTGTCAAGGTTGTAAGGAAGGGTTAAGGGCTGGATTCGAAATTGGACTCAAAGAGATTTCGAATTCATAAAAAAATAAGCATCAATTTCCTTTGTAAACTTTCTGTTAGAGTTTGACAGAATAAGAAGAAAGAAAGAAAGAAAATACTTTTATTTGCGGTAAACATGACGCAAAAAAAAATAACAAATCATGAAAATAACAATTTGGGGGAAAATATGCGTCATATCCACGCAAAACGGCCATCGCTCAGCATAATGCTGCGACCCTATGCGAGACAGGGCCCCAACGCTGGTTTTCAGCGACAGCCGGCGGCGTTGACGTGATGACGTCAACCGTCATCAGAAAAGAAAGAAAGTATCTGTACCTATATAATAATAATAATAACAGCAACCTGTTACTGTCCCACTGCAGGGCAAAGGCCTCTTCTCACATAGAGAAGGCACGAGCATTGATCACCACGCTTGCTCAAGATGGGTTGGCAATTTCAGACTTATATTAACTATAGGTCCAGGTTTCCTCACGATGTTTTTCCTTGACCGATGTCAGTAATGTGCAAGATAAACTCAGAAAGTACATATGAATTGAAAAATTCACATTGGTACTTGCCTGGATTTGAGCCCACAACCTCGTGCATGAGAGACGAGGCCTTAACAGGGGCCATCACGAACATCCACTCCATCACGAACGAACGTACCTATATGAAATTAATTAATTAAGATGACTACAGGACCTAAACGTGCCTAAACGCAAGTTTTATAATGCATAAAAGAATATGATCCACTGCAGTAAACAAAATCAGAAAAATATATGATATTCTTCAGGATATATGCTAGTATGATAGTGTGTTGAAAACATAATACAACTAATTTGATACGATAGAAAAAAATCATGAAGATACCTCTATAAATTTATTTTAACGATTAAAAATCATATTAATTTACATGCAATCATTCTGATTTTTTGTCAGATTATTCTACAAGCTACATATTAGCATAATAGTGTTTTAATTTTCCAGTCCAATCAATAGATTTTCTGTAAATCGCTAACTGCTTCATATTTTGCAATAAATTACCTGCGTCGTGTCATCGCGCTTCTCTTTCATTTCTATGCAGTCCAACAGTGACCACGCTTTAGCTGTTGTAAGCCTCTTAAATTAAGTAGACATATTTAGACCGACCGTCACCGATCTAGGTGACTACCGAGATGACGACTAATAGAGAAGTATGGAAGAAAAAGACATGTTGTGCCGACCTCAAATAAATTGGGTTATGAGCAGGAGAATAATGATGAGGTAGACATGACTGATGATGGTGTGAAGTATCTTTGCAATTTTTCTTAGTTTTTTGAATGGACACGGCTGAAGACCGAGATAAGATTAAGAAGACTGCTAGCGAGATTTACAAGAAACCTGAAACGGATAGCAGCGAGACCTCAGACGAAGACATTGGAAACAGCAAAGAGCAGATGCACCGGTGAAGCTGTACCTGAACCTGAACCAACCTGGCGGCGACGTTGTAAAAAGATGCCCATCTATATCTATAGATGGGCAACTTACGAGACGGGGACGGGGGGGGGGGGAGAGATGGGGGATATTTATCTAAATATCACCCGTCTCTCCACTATTCCATTGCCTACTCTAGGATGCATATCAATAATAATACTTAATTTTTTATTTTTGTACTATGTTTTGTTAGTAATTATGTAATGCCATGTATTTTAATAATGTTGTTAGTTTTAATTTTGTTTCTAATTTGGTTATAACTACTTATATAGTTTAGTTTATTAGTTTAAGTTCTTAGCTGTCGCATTAGGGTAAACCCTGTACTGATAGTTTTAAGCTGTTATAAATAAATAAATATCCGGTTCGCAAATCCTTCCATATCCTAAGGGCACGTCTTCCCTACCATTACCGCGCCCCCTGGTCTACTCCTTGATATGCAATGGCCTCTGTAGCCCCATGTAGCATGACGTTCCAGGGGTTAGTACAAACCTTGGGGTTTATTCTATTTATCGAACCTGCAGGTTAAACCACGCTACGGTCGGTACATTTCATTCAGTGGTACGGTAGTCAGCACTACAAAACTTCAACAATCACTTTTATCGTTTAATTCCCAGCTTTCATCAGAAATCACTTTACTCCACACATCGTTTACGAACAAACAAGCTCTATTTCAACTCAGTTAATAATTAAACTCAGTGATCATTGACTTACGATCGGTTAGGCGCCTAACAAAATGGTGGCGTCTGATAGCTAATTAAAAGCAATATATAATGGTGGAACGCCCCCGCGGTAAGGGTCTGGGCGAGTTCGGACTTTTTGGTTGGCAGGTTGAGGTTTAATTTATGGTGATTTTTTGGTGATGACTCTTCATAGTTGGTGATACTTATACATAATATAAACCCTGTAATATTACAGTAAGGTTGGGCCTTACCTGTATCCCTTAGGTACCAAAGTCAAAGTCAAATCGTACGTTAGAAGGCACTTTTGAATTTCACTTACAAGAAAAAGAAAGAATTGAATTTAAGCCCCTTCCTAAAGGTAGTTTCGTATGGAGAAGAATGGGCGAGAAACTCCATAGGTTTCTCCACATCCCCATCAGGTCAGTGAAGGGCGTTTTGGGAGACTGTCTTATGTAATTTTGACATTCGAAAAGTGCTGATTATCAGCCTAATTTGAATAAATGACTTTTGATTTTTATTTTTGATTTAAGTTTGATTTTGATAATATATTGAGCTAGCCAAGTAGCATATTTAAATAATTATAATTATAACCATCTGGAAAAATAACATAATGTTTTCTGATCACTTATTAATCTTTTCAACTCCCGAAAAATTACATAAAGTTCGTATTTTCTGTTTCCCATATAAAACTTTACCTGACTAGAACTACACCACCTGTTACCCGATTATCTAGACAATTAATATAAAGTATTGTGTGTTTCCGCGCTGCACCGCTGCACCGCTGCACTACACCGCTGTCCAGCTAACTGAACATCGCGCTTTTAAGTCTGGGAAGTAGTACTGTTGCTAATAAGTTTTTAATTATCTTTGCAGTCTATCTTGTTTATGAATTTTGTCACTGACAAATTACTTTCAGTAACTTTTCGACAGTTTAAGGGGCTGATTTCACCAATAAAACTGAACGCGATCAGCATTTCTAAAACACGTTCAAGAGCTGTCAGTGTCAAAATTGTTATGGAATATTGTACACTGACAGCTCTTGAAACCGTTTAGATGTGTTGAACGCGTTCAATTTCATTGGTGAAATCCACAGTTAGTTGATGAAACTTGTTCGCTGTTTAGCTGTCAGCACAAGCATCATATGAGATAGCGATAGTCTTTGACAGTCACTTGTAAATTGATACTATCTAATGTAGTCGGGTAGGAATTTCTTTTCTAAAAAGTGACAGCCGTTTTGTTGGGCCCCACAAAAAGTTTGCATACGCTAAGGAGACAGAGAAATAAATTTGTGTACTCTACTGGATCTAATGAGTGTGTCCTTGTTGCATTATTATTATTTATAGTGTCTTTGATGTCAAAGGTCCGGGGCCCCCCGGACCTTTAGAAGGCGTACGAGATGCTGAAGCCAACTCGCAGAGGCCCTTTTAATAAAATGAGGCATTAATCGACGATTACCCCTGTACGCACTATGCAAGTGCACCCAAATATATATATTGAAATATGTGTTTGGATGGCTAAAGTTGACTGGTTACCTAAAACTATGAAAGGATTATGGCCCCTGCCTGATCAATGTACACGAAAAAAATGGCAGAGGTTGACTTGCACTATCAGAACAATCCCAGAACCCGGTCAAGATCACTACCAGCATTTACTGGAATACTTCCTTCCTCCTAGCACGTTTGCTCTTGCGAACCTCCACTCAAGCCGGCCAATTAAAGCAAGAATGAGGTTCCCGGGAGCTGTGTTCCTCGTCATTGTTCACTCCAACCGGTCAATAAAGGCAAGCCGGAGATGAGGAACAAAACTTCTCCCGGGAGATAGGGTCCGTGGGGTTGCTACTGCCCAACAGCTCGCCACATGCTGCTCTGCGGGTTTATGTATCTCTTTTGGTTTGGCTCCTCACCCTAGACCTGTTTCGACAAAGTAAACTCTACCGGCACAGACCTAGAGTTCAGGAGAGCGCAAGCCCCACCACGACGTCAACATAGAGATACAGTGGTGGGATTATGATATGTAATTATTTTAATTTACATTTTATTTTAATTTTTAAATGACATAATCTTTTTATTATTTGACATTGTATATTTACAATAATCTATATTTTTTATTAAATTTGATTTGTTACAGCAGTAGTGGCAACCATTATCATTTGGTTTAAATTGGTTCTTATTTTTATTAGGAATTTTTATTTGTCTTTTATAAGTATAGCTTATTTTCTTTAAAATTTTGTGAATGAGAGAACGTTGTAGACTTAACAGACTGTAGATCTGTGGACCATTTAATATTTTGCTAAGTACCTGGTACTTATTGATGGGCCTACACTGTCCTCTCATACCTTTTAACACTGTAACTTGGAAACATTGTAAAAACCATTTACTTTTAAAAGAGTAACCGTGGAGTTTCTTGCCGGCTCTTCTCCATAGGAAACGACCAATTGGAACCGTGCACCTAGCTTCTGACGTTTCATAAGTGCCCTTGTAGGTTTATGTGAAATAAACATATTTTGAATTTTGAATTGAATTATTATTTAGTGAATTGTCTATTGCGATGTGTTTTATAGATGTGCATCCCTGATATCACGTGTTCGCGGCAGCACGAACAGTATTCTCAGTGTGTTCGCAGATCGGTGGGATTCCTCGATGTTGCGGAGGTGGATGCAGCTCCACACTGAATTTTAATTTTATGTTAATCTGTGTCTGTTCTAACACTAGATGTTAAGTAAAATTGTTATTAACCCTATGGTCTCTGTCTGAAATAAAAGTATTCTATTCTTTTGCTATACTTACACTGTCTACGCTTACTGTAAAGTGCAAGTCACAATGGACACCTGACAATTTTTACACATCACTTTATACACTTTCTCAAAAAAAACCTCCTCTAGTATGGTCTGACTAAGTGGTTAAAATACACGATGATAGAACACTCACGGACCCTGCACCTACCTACCTAAGTTCTCATTAACACAGGGTGATATTTATACAGAATAACACCGCAGGTGATGTGACACATATTGTTTGATTTACAAATATTTGGAATTTGCTGTCAACTTCAAAGTTCATTTGCAGTTACTTGCGAATGATAATATGAGTACCAGATGTAGTGTGAAAAACTAAGTCTTTTTTCAAACATTCTTTGAATTTCGAGCATTATTTTGACCACCTTCTTCGAGATAAATCAAAAATGCTGTATTGGTCAAATACGTGCGACCAGCGTCAGCGCTATTTGCAGGCCGTTGCAGTAATGTACAATTTCTTTCAACTATATTTGATCGCAGGTTTGAAAACAGTAGAATTATTTTCCTAGGACATGCCAAATATAATTGTCAGGAGCGTGTTCTGGTTGATCGCCACGATATATTCTGTTCAGCAGGAATTGCAGTGTCTGCCAAAAAAAGAGACCATTAAGTAACTTATGCGTAATAAAATTTTATTACTTTCGTGCCCCGTTAAGAGCGTGTTAAAATCAAGTGTCCATATCCTGGTCAGTTTAATATTTAAATAATAAATGATAAATTGCTGAGAGCAACACAAAAAACAAATGACTGCAGTGGCAGTGTTAATCATTGCAAATTAAAAAAGTTTGTCTCACTTTGTCCTTAAGGGCTTGGCGCAAGGTATAAGATTACAAAGATACAAATAAGCTTTTTAAAAAGACTTAAATATTAGACATAGCTTGCTTGCAGTTAAATAAGAAAGTTAAGGATGAAAGGTTTTATCTTCATAAGCCCTTTCGTTTTATTTGTTAGTAAATAAAAACGTCTCCCACCAGGTGGATCGATGATCTTGTGAAGGCCGCAGGAATCCGCTGGATGCGGGAAGCACAGAACCGGTCGAAGTGGCGGTGCTTGGGGGAGGCCTATGTTCGGCAGTAGACATCTTTCGGCTAAAATGATGATAATGATGTTGCTACTGAAAAGTAAAAATGCATAAATCGTTAAACTTAGGTACTTGACTATTCTAAATGTTAATGTCAGCATCACAAGGAGTAATTCATTTCTGTGATTTTGTTTAAAACGAATTTATTCTCATAAAGAACAGTCGCTCCGCGTAAAATACTGGTATTCAGCTGCATTCCGTTAGACTGGAAGCCGACCCAAACATAATTGGGAAAAGGCTTGGCAGATTGAAAGAACACAAACAGAATACTTAACATTGCGATATACAAATAAATCATGCATTTATAAGGTAACATAATTACGCCGTGAGTCGATTATAGGAATGAATAATATTTAAAAGTACGCTTCTAAAGATTTTAAATGTTGCTGTTAAAAAAAAAAATATACACAGCAATTTTTTTTTTGTCATGGTTGTAAGGTGCACATAAGACATTTAAATATCAAATGCATGATGCATTTAAGACGAAATTTAAAAGTCTCATGTGCCCCTTAAATCCATAGTTAGCACAAAAAAGCGACTGCCATACTTGATAAAAATCGCTCACCTTTTATAACTCAAGCCAAACAATTCGTTCCAGCGATTAATTTGGTGAGAAGTGTAATCGATTTTTCGTTCAACTGACTCCGATACAAATAATGAAAACGACGTTCGATGATAACTGTTCCAATAAGTGAATAACATGTTCCAATTAATTTATCAAGTTATTTTTTAATACGGAATTTGTAAATAACTTCAATGTTATGATATTCTACTAAGCTATTAATGGAAAATGCCTATTTTCTTACAAAGAATTAAGAGCTTTGATCAACGTGGCATAATAACTGTATGATTGAGATGAAAGATTTCTATATTCTGGTTACTTCGAGAGGTAACATATCTACCAAGCTATCTACTTATAGTCCTTGCGCGACTGCTAGTCACCGCCTGAGGTATGTGAGCGGCGATACTGGGGAGGTGCCATTGACAAAATTGTCAGACTGAGTTACTCGTAGCTTGGTCTTGTCTACCTCCCCCGCCTCACCGCTCACATACCTCAGGCGGTGACTAGCTGTCGCGCAAGGACTAAAAAAAATTCTTAAAGCCGAAACCGCTGGGAGAAACAAGAAATTTTGCACAAGAGCGCCTTATTGTATAAAAAAAGTGTGCACTAAGAAAGGAAATTCTTCCCTTAAGCTGGTTAGATAGGGGATGAAAGCTTGTATGAAGGTTCGTTATTTCCGTCGAGCAAACGGAGTGTATAAATTTTATTAAGACTTTGAATGTGTTCCCTTCAAGTTTCCATATCTCAACACAACTATCGCAGTCCACTGCACCACCCGGTTCTCCGCCTCCTGCATCCAATCTTACCCAGCCACCTTTTTAAGATCCTCGGTCCATCTTGGTGCGGTACATCCTACTAGGTTTCCATATCTGGCATGCACCAATTTTACTTCCTGGAGGTCGGAAATTATCCCACGGAAACTAACTACCGAAATAAAAAGTCTTTTATATATCCTATGTCCTAACCCAGATCATGGTCTACAGGTGTGCCAAATTCGTCGAAATTCGTCGGACAGACAGATAGACAAAGTTACTTCCAATCAATCTGCCTAGACTTTTCCCAACTATATTGGGGTCGGCTTCCAGTCTAACCGGATGCAGCTGAATACCAGTATTTTACATGGAGCGACTGCCTATCTGACCTCCACAACCCAGTAACTGGGTAATACGATACCCCTTGGTAAGACTGGTTGACAGAGTTACGGGCTTCTGACGACCCGTAACGACTGTCTAAGATCCACGAATAACACCCGGGACCAACGGCTTAACGTGCTTTCTGAGCTACGGAGGAGTCTCGGTATGTAAAGATGGTCACCCATCCACAGACCAACCCCGGCAAGCGTAGCTTAACCTAATGGATCGACCTGTGCTGCAGTTATTTCTTAGCCACGACTGACAAACTTACTTTTCCATTTATAATATTATTAGTATTAGTAGTAGTATGGATATGGATTCAGCCGTTCACGAGTGCAACAGCTGAGACTGAAGTCCCGGATTAGAATCCCAAGTACGGGAAACCTATAATGGACTTGCTTAACATCTCTTACTTTGTCTCCTTGGCAATGATCTTCTGTACTCTGTAACAATAACTCTCATTATTACACACTTACAAAATACACACACACTTACACCACACATTTACAAAATTACGTCATTACAAAACAACCACAGCACAAGTTCAGTGGCCAATAAATAAATATAATTAATTTTTCGCACCGTCTGTCTGTCTGTGCGTCTGTCCGCTTCGGCGCGTGCGTGACGTACGGCGCTGCATCGCGACTCGATGGCAGTTATTATTATATTTATTATACTAATAAGGAGATAACGTTTTGTTGGTTCAAAGAGTGATGTTATAATGGCATTCCATTTATAATAATAAATGGTAAAAGGGTTTTACTTACGCAAGCTTTCTTACTGCCATCATGGAAAAACTGACAAAAAAATGAAACTTAGCTAGGGTGGGGCAAAAGTAATGTCATAACGCGAATGTGGCATAATTTTTGCAAATGGCGTCATAATGTCATTATGATTTAATACATATGTTGTAAGACAGTTAGAGAATTAGATGGCAATGCAATAGAGCGATACACACTGTCACACAGCTCAAGCAACGATGGAGATTTTGAAACACCAATCTTGGCTTTGTGATTTCACGTTTTGGCAATCTGAACTGGCCGGCCAGATCGCCAGATATGACGGCGTCTGCAGACTCTTTTTGAAATCTTGCGTTTACCACAACAAAACACAAACCTTGCAAGTCTTAAAAGCCAACATTGAAGAAAAAGTCACCAATTTGTAGGTTGTTTTGCGAGCGAAAAATTAAAATGCCGTTCAACGAGCACAAATGTGCATCAACTCCGGAGGTGATCATTTGATCGATACCATTTGTTTGACTTAATGTCATAAATTTTGCACTTAAATAAAATATCCGTGAAAATAGAGACAAACTTTTTTCATTTCAACAAAATGGCAGCCAATTCACATTATGAAATTACATTTGCTCCACCTTGTATATTGTTTGATACCTACTATGGGCGATAGGATAAAGAGTAGATTGACCTTTTTTAGTGGAAATACTTATAGTGATCTGTGGCTCATGGTTAGGAAGACAGAGGGGTAGGTCTAACTCCTGGCGAATAAAGTCACTCAGTGTAAGTCCTCAGCATATTATGACGGTTCTTGGATAAGTTACTGAGCAAAGTGGTAGTGAGGCTCACTGGCCAGAGTGTGAACGTATAATTCAATATTCCGTGGTGGCTGTTTAATGCACGTAAATATGTTTTATAGCAATAGAAGAGACTCGTTTTAAACTACACCCACAAAGACTTCCAATAGGCTAGATCAGAGATCCAAAATATTTTTGACACCAAAATCAATAGATCCTTGATCACGGGAAAAAGTATGAAATCAGGCACGCAAATCCCAAAAGAAAGTCCCACACCATAGCCAAACAAAACAACATCGAAACCACTCTTTTTACCCCGAAACAAACATGATTTTTTACGAGCAACTCCAGGCTACATAAAGCATTGTGATTTAAAAGTAAAATGCTGGACAGGGAGACGGACCGTCGCCGACAGTGACACACGACCTGGCCCCCAAACTGCGGGGCCCGTTGGTAGAATAAAAGAATTGTTTTGGGCCAGGACGCCGACGGATGCCGCGCATAGCTTGGACCCCAATTAAGATCCCGTAAGATTGTCGTCTTGTGTTTTTAGTGGACTGTAGAGGTAGTATGATTGAGGAATGTGAAGGGATATTGCGGTACTGTTTCCTTTGAAAATATTGATATAGTAATTATTTGGAATAAAAAAATCTAGGCCTTCAGATGAGGAAAACTATGAATGCTGGGTACTATGATGGCTCTACCGGACAGGCGCGACGCGACTCTATTAGAATAGTTTCTATGAAAACTACATGGAAATTGTTTTACTAGATTCGCGTCGCGCTGTCGTGTCGCGTCTGTCAGTGCGAGCCTTAAACAGTTGCTAAATTAAAGCAAGTCTTCGTTTTTTTATTTCATTCGATTTTATGATATATTATTCATGTTTTCTCTCTAGGTACCAACCTATTGCATTTAGTAAATCTATGTTTTCTTAATTTTCTCGTCATCCTCCACTCGCTAGGAGCAAAAAGAAAGGAAGACTCCGCCTTATTGTTTAATATCTATTATATTGGTCAATTCTCCGACTGCAAAAATATAAGTTTGTAATCGCAAATATTTTTTGTATGATAAAACTACAAATTAACTATTTTCGGATTTTCCCTTTTCATGTGCTGTGAGACCTTGCTTCCTGCCAAATTTCATGATTCTAGATCAACGGGAAGTACCCTGTAGGTTTTGATTTATTTGCGAGTATCAAAATATGTCGCGTAAATATTTTTTTATTTCGTTAACTTAGAAGCTTGATTTTTTTAGAGCTCCAAGGGACCATAGACCTACGTACTTGACATTAATTTCAACTTGGTACCTCCACAAGTTCCTGAGAAAAACAACGTTTATAAATAAGTGCGGTTCACTAGTAGGACTGTCCGACAACCTCCTTCAAAACAGCCACCCTACACAACCGAACACTTTTTCGACGCTTTTATTTGTCCCAATCTGTTTTTTAACACCTCTCAACGGCGCGGGCTTAGCGTGGAGATCTCGTGATTATTACTACACAGCATTTAATGAGTTTGTTTCTGATTTCACTAATCGAGATTACGGTGATTCATAACTAACAGACTTACATGCTAATCACCGTGTCGATTTTGGTATAATTATATAAGGAGGTCGGTAGAGAGACAGGTGCTTCGTTTTGGGGATAAGTAGTTGTGAATAATATAGTTTCTTGGAGTCCTGGCTTATTAATAACAGCCGCACGGGTCGATCGATTAGGTTAATCTATGCTTGCAGAGGTAGGTTCGTGGATGGGTGACCGTCTTTAAACCGAGAGCGCTACACGCCCCGGAAAGCACGTTAAGATGATGGTTCCGGCTGTCATTCTTAGATGTTTGACCGTCGTTACGGGTCGTCAGAAACCCAAAAGTTTGACAACCTGCAGTCTTATCAAGGGGGCTATTATCCAGTGACTGGGTTGTGGAGGTCAGGTAGGCAGTCGCTCCATGTAAAATACTTTTCTATACATCCGGTCGGATTGAGAGCCCAGCCCAACGTAGTGTAGAAAAGGCTAGGCAGATGACGATGTAGTTCCTTGCCCTATCTTCTTCATAAGACACGTTTCAGTTTCAGAAAATATTACCTGTTCTAAAGTTTATTCTTAGAAACAGGTAATATTTTCTTAAAAATACAAAAGTAACATAACATTATACCTGTATTTCTGGAAGGGGTGCACAAGAGTTTATGCACACCAATATTTTGTTAGTTAGCATTCGTCCCCCCTAAGAGGGGGCGAGCCTACTGCCCTGAACCCCATTTGTAACTGAGTAGTTTGTTAAAAACTGACCAAGTGTGTATCGGACCACGCACAATTTATCTCAACTACGGAACCCTTTTCCGTTGGGATGAGATGTTTCAGATGAGTTTCAGTTGAGATGAATTCATTCCAAGAACAAACTTATCATTACAACAATAATATTGAGAGATTTCCTATGTTATTTTAAGACGATAGACTTCTTATAGGTATTCCTGTAATCTATGACTAAAGAACCATTCTCTGCATTTTTTTCAAAATGTTTGGCTCAATAGTTTCGGAGATAAGGGGGGGGAATGGTCAACTTTCATAAATTTTCTTAAATATCTTTATTATTTAGTTCAAAATTATAAAAAAAATACATTTGAGATCCTCGCAACAAGCCCTTTCATTTGATATGTCACACGATTCAGTTTGCAAAACTTTTTATTTTTATTTTCTTATTTGCCCCCCAAAAGTAACCCCAAAATTCAAAATTAATTTATTTACGTTACACGTTCGTGTTTGGGTCACCAAAATACATAATATATGTGTACCAAATTTCAACTTAATTGGTCCATGAGATTCGGAGAAAATTGGCTGTGACAGACGGACAGACAGACACACGAGTGATCCTATAAGGGTTCCGTTTTTTCCTTTTGAGGTAGGGAGCCCTAAAAACCCAAAAATACCTTGCCCGACCCGGTTATCGAACTCAGGACCACTAGGTCAACGAGGTAGTCATCTTAGAGCTAGTAAAAAAAACCTTAATGGTCTAATAAATAAAAACCTAATACCATAAAATTGGAACAGAAACGATTTCACAAGAAACGTTATTAATCAATCAGTGAGTAATTATCCTAAACATTGATACGTTTAACGGCCATTTAAAGGTGTGTTAATGAATTCCTAGTAGGTCGGTTTATAGTCGTGTGGTAGATGATGGTCGATTGTGACCAATATATTAATGTTGACTACTTATTTAGGACGAGAGCATTTACACCGAAGCGAACACAGAATCAAAAATATGAATAAATGATTTTGATCGAATTTATTTCGTTCGAACTCACAGCCTTATAGACCGACTCACAAAACGCTCCCGCTGACGTACGCAGGTTTTCGATAGCGGAAAACGAGTTATGGAACTTAAATGGGCAGGACACCTGGCCAGGCGCGGTGATCACAGGTGGAGTAAGGCTGTGACTGAGTGGCGTCCAAGGATTCGAAGACGAAGTGTCGTAGTAATCGTCCGGCGCGGCGCGGCGAGATGTTCGGACAACATTGTTACCATCGCGAGTAGAACCGGGATTAGGCTGGCACTGGATCGTAGGGATCGGCACAAGAAAACAGTGGCCTATGCCCAGCAGTGGGTGAAGTCAGGCTGTGGGTGATGATGAACAGCCTTATCTCATAATCGGTGTTTCACTTACCTAATTCAAGTTTATTTGACATTGATACTAGGTAAATGAAATAAGCCACGGCTATGGGTAAATTGGTTAAACATGACGGTAAAATTATATTATTGTTATATTTTCTAACAAGGTACAAGCTTCTTTAAATTTTAATCGTATAAAATCGTAATTGATCATTTTAGGTCCTGGGTTCGATTCCCAGGTCAGTCAAAGGGTTATTGAGTTTTCCATCTGGAATTTCTCAGTAGCAACCCGGAGTCTGGATTTGTGCCTGGTTGATGGCAATAGGCTCGCCCCCTATTACATGACACTTAAAACATAACTGGCAAAATGTGGGTGTACTATAGGTACACCTCTGCCGAACCCTTTAGGGAAACAAGGCGTGAGGTTAGGTTATGTGTTTATCTATTTAAATTGCACTAAAGTCAAATGTAACATACTACTGCCTATAGGTATAGGATTGAATGAATTACAGATAAAAAAAATACTAATTCAAATAATTTGGTGTGAGCTGTCAATTTTATTACAAGCGAATGCTCGATCGTCGCCATGACCCTTTCCATTCGCTTCGGTGTAAATGCAGCTTCCATAACAAGGCTCCTGGCATGATACGAGTTAACAAGGTGATAGTAAACCAATTATTAAGGGCAGTAAACAGTTCCCGGTAATCAGGGTGTTCACAAAATAAAAACTGTAAACATGAGACTGTAAAACGATCGCTGAAATTCGGTGAAGAATTGCATTTTATACATTTATTGGCAGTGATGATGTTAATTGTCTGTCCATATTTTTTGAGAGATTTTTTTATAAAAGCCACCCAATGGATTTGGCAAAATGTTAAGAGCGCTTATCCTAAAAGTTGGCAACGTCGCAAATAGCTGTCAAATATTTATCTGTTTTGATTAATTGGGCAATATTGCTGTATGGAAATTTGAATATGGATTATGAAATACAATAAATAATATCGTAACACCGAATACTTAATTTTAGATGTAAAAAAAGTATTTGGAAACATTCCAAATGCCCTTTTTACACCTTAAATGGCTACAACATCAAATTCAGTCTTATAATTGCAATTCATTATTAATATTCTAGTTCGCTAGTTAGCCACATTCAAAATTTCGATACAGTAATATTGCGAAATTAATCAAAACAGGTAAATATTTGACAGCTATTTGCGACGTTGCCAACTTTTAGGATAAGCGCTCATAACACGGTGTTAAAACTTGACATTGACATTCACGATTTCCGGGTTTAGAATGACTTGATACCTCGTTTTCGATATTCGTACTACTCTGTGATACCTACTACAGCCGGGCCGTCGAGAGAATGCGTTCTTGACACCTGTCAGTTTCATACTAACGAATATATGTTTTGCGAATTTGATCCTTGACTACTAGAAGGAGACATCATTTTGATTCTCGCCACGGTGTTTTGGTTAGCACAAGTGTCTAGAATTTTTTACTGTTTTTTGAGTGATTGTTGATACTTTTGTGACTTGTTATTGTATAAGTGTATTGTCCTTGTGTTCGTAATCAGGTTTGTACTGTGATTGTCATATTTTTTACTCTTTTTATCCAAGATGGACACAAATAGACCCCCTGATCCTGACCCTCCTGACATCCCAGGTCCCTCAACCCCTTTATCCCCGAATCCACTATCCCAATTTGCGGACGTTGTCTGTAGTATAACAGAGATGGATGTATCCCAATCCCAACAAACTTCACGCAAACGTCCCGGTAACGAGGAAATTTTAACACCCACTCCTCCAAACAAGCAACAAAAAAGCCAAATTGGTCGTGCCAAGTATTCTGTAATGGACAAGGCCCCCTATATTGTTCACGTCTCCCGCGTAGAGACCCAACCAAATTCAGGCACCACTCTTCACCCTGTTAATTTTGGCAAATTTCTATTGAACAACAACATTGCAAACATTGTTCGTGGTGGTGTTAATAGAGTTGGCAGAAACCGTGTTTCGGTAGAGTTTGCTTCCCCTCAGGACGCTAACTCTTTCTTAGTTAACACTTTGTTGTCTAAACACAGCTACTCTGCTTCAATCCCCACATTTAACATAACTAGGATGGGTGTTGTTACTGGGGTTCCCTCTGACATTACAGAAGAAGAGGCATTATCATATTTATCTGTGCCCTCAGGATGTGGGCAAATACTTAAAATACGCCGTATTAACCGTAAAGTCCAAAGAGAAGGTATTAACGAGTGGAAACCCACTGAAACTTGTGTCATCACTTTTGATGGCCAAGTCTTACCCCAAAGGATCTACTGCTGCTACACTTCCCTTCCTGTTGAGCAATATATATACCCTACAATCCAATGTCGCATGTGTTGCAGATTCGGACATGTAGCAACCATATGCAGATCTAAACCACGCTGCAGTAAATGTGGCCACGATCACCCAGGTGATGGTTGCAACATTTCTGAGGGTGAGGCCTTCTGTGTGCTATGTTCGGGTAATCACTTTGCAAATAGCAGGTCATGCCCCGAGCATGGTAGACAAAAGGCCATTAAGACTGTTATGGCTGAAAAATCAATCCCTTATGCTGAGGCCAGCAAAATTATACCAACAGCTTCCCGTAATTATGCTAATGTCACCAAGACACCAATTTCTCAGTCTTATCGGAAAACTGTAACTCTCAGGCCCAGGACCCATGCCCCCCTTTCCCCATCATATGATAAAACAGCTCATCACCAGATAACTAGTTCTCCTCAACCTTCACAGCCTAATGGCTGCGCTCTCAATTATAACAATGACTCCTCTTCTAATAATAATACTAATAGTACTTCTTCTATTATTGAATTACTCATAAAACTTTTACCAACTGTTATTTCTTCTTCTACCTCTAATATTCAATCACCGTCCAACGTTGCCGACCAACTTATAAAACTACTTTTAAACATTAGAAATGGCGGCTCGCCAAGTTTTCCTTCAGTGGAATGTGAGGAGCGTGTGGCATAAAAAGCACGACCTCATATTCCTCTTAAATAAATACAAGCCATTGGCTTGTTCCATAGCTGAGACTTGGCTCATTCCAAGTCTCAGCTTTCGTATACCACATTTCAACATCCTCAGATGTGACAGAGCTGACGGCTATGGAGGGTCGGCTCTATTTGTCAACAATCGGGTCCCACTATCACCCCATACTTTACCTCCACTTACGGGTGATATGAGTATTACCGCAGGAAGGGTTGAAGGCATCACAGTGTTCTCCATTTATATCGCTCATCCCCACCAAGACTTTTTTATTATTTTAAAAAACATTTTCAATAATGTTCATGGACCAATACTGGTCATGGGCGACTTCAACTGCCATCACTATAGATGGGGGTCTGAGCGCTGTGATGCCTTTGGTGTAGCATTGGTTGAGCTCTTGGACGATCTGGATCTCTGCATTTTAAATAATGGATGCCCAACACGCAGATCTCTTCCCGGACAACAAAAGAGTTGTGTCGATTTAACCTTTTGTTCAGTTGAGCTAGCAACCTCGACCCATTGGGAATGTACGACCTTGTCGCATGGTAGTGACCATTACCCTATTGTCATATCTTTACTTAATAAGACTTATTTAGAGAAAACTTCTCCTCCACTTTTGAAGTATAACCTGTCCAAACCAGATTGGACAAAATTTGCTTCATTATTGGAGGATAAAATTGCTGTTCTTCCAAATTTAAATTCAAGTTTATTAGATCTTTCTGGTCACCATCATGCCAAGAGCTGTTATGAGGGATTTATTACAGCCATCACGTCTAGTGCGGACTCCTGCTTTCCGTTGAAAAATAGTGCCCGTAATAAAATACCCTCACCCCCATGGTGGGATCCAGAGTGCACTTCAGCAATTAGGGATAGGGATGAGGCCGAGGAGTATTACAATGCAGATATGAGCACCGAAAATCTTTTGGCATATTTACAGCTTAATGCTAGAACTAAACGTCACCTTCGCAAGAAGAAACGTGCAGGTTGGATTAAATTCTGTACCTCCTTATCCCCCTCTACTCCAGTCTCGGTAGTCTGGAAGAGCATCAATAGATTTAGACGTGGATGCTCCCCGTCAGTCTCTTCACCAATCTCCAGGGAAACAGCTGAACTTTTTTTTGATAAAATTGCTCCACCATATGTTCCTTTCTCTTCTGAATGTTTCAATATTTCCCTGCAAAATGTTTCAGAGGATCCATTTGATGTGCCATTTACTCTGGAAGAACTGAAGGTGGTGCTCAGGCATGTCCGGGACTCAGCCCCCGGTATTGACGGTGTACCATATTCCTTCATTGCTCATTGTGGAGACAAAGCTAAACTTTACTTCTTAAATATTATTAATTTTTGTTATAGTAATGGTTGGGTTCCAGATCAGTGGAAGTTGCAAATTATTATCCCACTATTGAAGCCTGGCAAACATGTAGATGATCCGAACGGACTTAGACCAATTGCTTTGTCCTCAGTCTTAGCCAAATTATTGGAACACCTAATCAAAAACCGACTTGAATGGATAGTCGAATCGAGAGATTTACTGCCGAATTACCAATTTGGTTTCAGGAAAGGGCTTGGCACAATGGATAGTGTTGGCGTTTTAGTTGCGGATATCCGTTTAGCATTTTCCAAAAATGAATCCGTTGTTGCCGCTTTCCTAGATATCTCCTCTGCATACGATAACGTTCTCCTTCCCGTACTCAGGCAGAAATTGCAACAGCTGAGTCTCCCGGGTAAGATGATCGAATGTATTTGTGGACTTCTTTTATCTCGTTCTTTGGTTCTGAGAGTCCAAGGCGAGGATTTCGATGCAAGGCAGACTTGGAAGGGACTCCCGCAAGGATTCGTTCTCAGCCCCCTTCTCTATAATTTGTACACGGTGGACATTGGGTCTTGCCTAAATAATAACTGTCACATCCTTCAATACGCCGACGACTTAGTCCTATATGTGACAGATTCCTCCATCATAGACGCGGCGTCGTCTCTATGTCTCTCTCTGGGCTCTTTGAACCAATGGCTTTTAAGCCATGGTCTTTCTTTATCCGCACCAAAAAGTTCGGCAGTAATTTTCTCTCGCAAAAGACTGATTCCGCACATCACTGTAGACATTTTAGGTCACACTATTCCGTTGGTTAACAAGGTCAAATTTTTAGGCGTTTTTTTGGATTCAAAATTAAATGGTAAGCATCATATAAATTTATTAATTAAAAAATGTGAAAGAGTTATTTCAATTTTAAAAGCTCTCGCGGGTGTCTGGTGGGGTGCCCATCCTTACACTATGAAACTAGTCTATAACGCCATGATACGTAGTGTTCTAGACTATGGCACTTTCCATCTAGTTCCATGCAACAAGGGTGCTTTGGCTGGGCTGGATAGGATTCAGTCAAAATGCCTTCGGATCATCTCTGGTTGTATGAAGTGTTCTCCTGTTAACGCATTGCAGGTTGAGTGTGCTGAACCTCCCCTGGCCCTAAGACGGCAGTATCTGGCCTCCCGTTTTCTAGCTAGGTTAATATCTAGATCTTCCCATCCCCTTTTAGCAAAATTGAATGAGTTAGATGCCATATGCAGAAACTCAAATTACTGGAATAATAAAGAAATTCCCCTAATCCTAAAAGCATTCCGTCAAAGCCATAATTTAGAATCTCCAATAGTACAGTACCCCCGATTACCTCTTTTTAACTTTCCCTATGAAGTCTTATGTTTCGTTCCAAAAATTTTCTTCGATATTGGTATTTCCAAAAAGTCCGCTTCAGCTAATTCGACCTTCAATGCGGCCGTGGGAGAACGATGGACTGGGTTTCAAAGATTTTTCACAGACGCTTCAAAATTTAATGATCTCCGCCACACTGGTGCTGCAGTTTATTATCAAAGCTCCAGAATTATTTTACAATACAAATGCCCTAAGGAGTCTTCTGTGTTCACGGGCGAGTGTGTGGCTTTATTGGAAGCTTGTCTTTACATAGAGGCACACCACAATATTGACAAAGCCGTAATTTTCACAGACTCTCTCAGCTGTCTGCAAGCTTTAGTACAAAACCCTTTTAAGAGTAAATTGCACAGCTCCCTTGTTTTAAAGATTAAAAAGTCTTTATTATCTTGTTCTGTTAGTCAAAGAGAGGTTCAGTTAGTTTGGATACCTAGTCATTGTGGCATCAAGGGCAATGAGTGCGCTGATGCCTTGGCCAAAGAAGCTTGCTCATCAGCAACAGCTGATCTCACCCACAACTCTCATCAGGGGTATGACTTGCTGAGCCTTCCAAAGGTTGAGCTACAATCTTCATGGCAGGATCAGTGGAATAGCACTGGAAGAAAAAAGGGGAGGTTTTATTATGCAGTACAACCAACAATTAAACCAAAACCTTGGTTCTACGGCTACAAAAAAGTCTCCAAAACCGTTATATCAGTCCTTTGTCGAATTCGTTTAGGCTTTTGCTGTACTCCCGTATTTTTAGAAAAAATCCGTGTTTGTGACTCCTCTCTCTGCGAGTGCGGGTTAGAAGAGGGCACTCTTGATCACATCTTCTTCGAATGCTCGAACAACGTTCCACCTTTAGATTTATATAAACGTCTCCCTAAATTTAAGATCCCTCTTCCGATTAATTTCCCCTCCTTACTAACATTTTCCTCTCCAGAGTTGCTTGTGGCGTTGATGACCTTCATCCGCCACAATAACATTAAGTTATGAACTATTCTGTCTGTGGGTGTGGTATGCATATAATATATGTTTTAACAAATAAAATATTTATTTATTTATATATTTTTTGTTTGTTTCAGTCCCGTACTAACCCAACAAGATCTACATTGAGTTCAACTATATCAATCGAAGAATTTTTATTTGTTTTTAACTTTTTTATAACAAACACTTGCTTTTTCCAACGCACTTTAGACATTGGCAGAATAGTCGACATCGGCTCTGCTTGCCATTCATTAAAAATAGAATAGAATAGACTACTAGAAGTTGTCCAACTGACAGATGTCAGGAAAGCATTCTCTAGACGGCCGGAATTTACTTGAGTTGTACAGATATTATTATGCTACAAGAATCTTTTGGCGCTCGAATTTTGTTGACAGGGAGGCGGTGCTGTTAAACATTCGTGCAATTGTTTTGTGAAATTTTCTTGACAAAGCCATTAAGTGATTGCTTGTTCAGGTGCTTGTTATTTACTGATCGTTATAGTAGTTCAATGTATGTAACTCGTTTAGCTGTGAGACATTCTAATTTAAATGCATCATAATATTATCGTTACGGGAATTTCATTCAATCTGCAAAATGAAATTCAGTGTTAAATGTGTTCATTCACTGCAAGAAACGGAAGTTTTTCCATGCAATGGTACATTGATAAAACTATAGGTGACTACTATATCCTATACTGTTAAATGTGCAATATTTGTTTATATACATATTTGTAATCACGTTCTCGAAAACGGCTCTAACGATTTCGATGAAAGTTTACGGGTCGAAAAAGCAATCTAGCTTGGTCTCATAATAATATCTGAGAAAATTAGTTTTCTCCGTATTTTCACCTGAGCAGAGCTCAGTCGCCTAAAGTTTAGAACAAAATGGCTACCTTAGAATAATGACATGGCAGCATGGACTTAGAACGTACCTACATCATGGTAGCATGGAATTAGTAAGTGCCTACTATCATGGCGGCATGGAATTAGTATGTACTACTTATACATGGAATTAGTACGAACTAACCTATACTATTAAATCAGCATTCTCTATTTTCACCCGAGCAGAGCTCGGTCGACCAGGTACTAGAGATAAAATAGACTTCCTCAATATAGGAAACAAACCTAACACCATACATTTTATTAGTGATAAAATGTATGGTTAGGTTTGTACCAAAGTAATAATCAGAGTAATAATCACCTTACTACCTAAAATTGAGAAAATAAATTTCTCTTTTAATTTGAATCCTTATCTGCGACCGAGAGCAATACTAATAATCCGTTATAGGTAATTATAGGAACAAGGCAGAATTAATTAGTTTTTCGTAAAGCAATTATCGAGTGATTTCATTAATTACGGCACCTTGCTATTCTGATTGCTTTGAATTAGGATTTAATTTACTTTTCTTTTAAAATAAGCAGTAGGATTTAAATTTTCATTACATTTTCCTTGTTCAGTTAGCTAAATTAGCCTTTAATTTTTGCGCTTTTTTCTAAGGAAAATATATCTATTCAAACCGTAATGTCCCACCACTTTCCCACACACTTATATCCTCTGCCATCGCAGGCCAGTCCTTTCGGTAGGAGTCAATTTCGTTCCTCCATCTTCATCTTGGTCTGTCGCGATGTCGTCTAGCATTTTAGCGACCCAATCAGTGGTTCTTTTAGCCCACAGCTCATCTTGGCAGACATATCTGGGCCCAATCCCACTTTTGGCAGCTTTCCCTTTAAAGCCTATTTTTCCTAATATTCATGATAGACACTACCGATTTTTGAAACTATTTTGAAATATATAAAGTAATAAAATTATGCATAAAATTGTCTTAAAAAATTGCAAGACCAGTCACTGAAATATCATAACTTCAGTTGAGACCTGTTACAAAACCTGTCGGTCGATTCTGTAAAAATATCAACGTGAAACTTAGGTGAAGTGAGTGTGAAGTGAGCTGTCACTGTCACAAATCGGCCAAAGATGCCAGGATGCTAGGGATTAACACTATTGACAGCTCACTTCACCTAAGTTTCACGGTGATATTTTTACAGAATCGACCGGCTGTAATATATGATCAGGATGGCAACCAACCGGTTATCCTTTAAAGTTAAAGTTCGCGAGCACATTCGTAAGAAGCTGGCAGTATCATCACAACGTTAATGTTTTCCCATTGTTTGTCTTATTTGTTTTAGTATATTCGTGTATTTATGTATATTTATTTGTGCTTATATTTATATATAATCAGACATATATATTATGTTTATTGTTTGTAATAGGTATATGTGTATCTTTATATATTACTTAAGTTTTTTTATTTTTATTCCTCAATTTTACGTAATTGCACCTACCACTGTTTGTCTCTCCATCACCCAAAGGTTGACTGGTAGAAAATGCCTATGGCATTAAGTCCGCCTCTGTACATTTTTGTGCTTGAAGTATTAAATAAATAAAATAAATAATAATGACTTATCCGTTGTATATACTTCCTTATCAATAAATATACTCATTATTATTATACTATCAGCTTGTGAATTGTCGTACAGAGCAAAAACTTGCCTCTTAAACTCAAACCATTTATTTCAAATAAACCAATTACATGCACTTTTGAATTGTCAAGGGGTCGGTCGGTCAGAAAGATGAAGCTAGTTGCCCATTCCAAAGCGTAGTAGATACCTATGGAGAAGAACGAGCAAGAAACTCCACGGACACCCTTTTAAACCAAAATATGATTACAAAATATTGCTTACATCAATCATGTTGAAGTTATACATGTGAGAACGCTGCAGAACTTCCGTACTAAACGTCCGTAATAAAGCAATTCAAAAATTAAATTAAATTAAAATAAGCCGTGGCAGCTAAGAGATGACCAGTCCCTACTAACGCGCCCATTCACGAACTTGACACATGGATTAGCGCCGTTAAGCTCAGCCCAACTTTTGAAGGGAGCTAAATGATCCAACACACGCGCCACCGTCAGCGAGACATTAGAGAGAGCATGACATGGCATCGCAGAGAGAGAAGGTACTTATCATAACATCACGCCTCTAATCCTCGAAGGGCTATGCAGAGATGTACTCATAGTACACCCACATTTCGCCAGTTATGTTTAAATCCCATGTAATAGGGGGCGAGCCTATTGCCATCAACCGGGCACAGATCCAGACCCCGTACTACTGAGAAATCCTGGTGGAAAAACCAATAACACTTTGCTCGACCTGGAAATCGAAACCAAGCTAGACCAACGAGGCAGAGACAAAGTACTATTTTTTTTATATATTATATTAATATTTTTTTAAATCTCTCTATCTCTCTCTCTCTCGCTCTCTCTTTTCTTTTTTTCTTTGTTGCTTTTTAAGCAGTCTTATTACAATTTTACTCAGATCCGTCGGCCAAGTACGAATAAAGTAAAACTCTTTGGCAAGTTATTCAATAAAATTGGTCATTAAAAACTCTATAATTAACAGCCTAATGTGAGATAAGGATCTCCTTATCTTTTGTTAATGCTAGGAATGAATTCATATCGATAGTGCAGCCGCTGGGGATTGAACTTATGACATTTCGCTTTGCAGTCGCCTTCTAAATCGTAAGTAAGGCAATGGCCGCTCTACTATCGACTACAAAAGGTTATTCAATTACCCCGTTGGTCTCGTGGTCGTAAACGCGACTGCTGAGCCTGGAATCCTGGGTTCGAATCCCAGATCGGGCAAACATTTATAAGGAATTTCTCAGTAGCAGCTCTGTGTTTGGAAATTGGCGGTATGACACCCCAGTGCTTCGGAAATAACGTTAATCCAATGGACCTGCATCGGATCTTTCTCCGGACGTGTGGGATTGCCGTCCCATTGGACTATGAGAGAGAGTGAGGGAAGAGAGCACTGGCCAAAATTCTGTGCAGAGGACTATATACGACAACAGCTAATTATTCTATAGGCACCTATGTGGGAAGCTCTCACCAAACTGTGGATACTTTGGTGAGATCTTCCCACATGAGATCCATGAAAAGGTGCCAGTAATTATAACATGCAGCGTACAAACAGACTTGTTATTTGTTCGTACGCGCAAACAACAATAAACAACGTTGTAATGTTGTGTGTTTCCGGTGGAAAATGTCTATCTAACTAGCCGGTAAATATCTGACGGACACACGGCGGAAGAATATGGCGAACCGTGTTTTTATTAAAGGCTACTTTTTTCCCGCGGCTTAGCTCGCGTGGATGTCGGAAATTATCCCATGGAAACGTTCTACTAAAGAGATAAAAAGTATCCTATGTGTTAATCTAGGTCATAAACTATCTTTCTGCCTCATCTAAATCCTATTAGTAGCATAACATAATGATTGAATACTATCGTGAATTCATGCAAGCCTAGTACTTTTGTTAGGTTACTGCTCAGAAATTGTGCACAACGTCTTATGATCGAAATACTATCTTGAATTCATGCAAGCCTAATACTTTTTGTGCCAAGTTTCAGGTTTATTAACTCAAGGAATTTTTCGCCCCCTTAAAGGTGGAATTTTCAAAAAACCCCTTCATAGTGCTCTAGTGCTCTTCTATATTATAAAAGGAAGCTGTGTCCACGTTCACACGTTCCTAGTCCCAGTAGTTTCGGCTCTGCGTTGATATGTCAGTCAGTCATTCAGTTTCTCCTTTTATATATATAGATAGACTAGTTGATATCGACTTTGCCCTAATACTGTTATATAAGGCCTTTTCTCATTGTAAAAATGGCCATCGCCGCATTTTAAACTTTAAATTTATTTTAGATCTTGAGTAAACTGTTAGGCCTATTATAAATAGGTTCGTTTAAATATGACATCAACGAGCTTATCTTGTCTTAAACTATGAATCATATGTAGTGCATTGTCAGGCATCCGACTCATTCAGGTTCTACCCACGATAGCCTACTAAGTAAGGTAAAATTTATTTAATTTTACTTAAAATAACTTGCTACAATAAAATGGGCGATCCCTCAACCTTAAATAAGGCATGCAAACATTAATTTATAGTGCATTTTGATGTATTAATTTTAAAATAATAGTTAAAATAACAGCATTCCGTGATGTTAAGTGATTAACTGATTATGGAGTTGAAGTAATCTAAATAGTTGTAACTTGAAGAGTTCCAGGTGACAATTCCGGAAAATATCGAATCTCTCGGGAATTAAATACTCCGGTACATCTCCAAACAATCAATCTGCCTAGCCTTTTCCCAACTATGTTGGGGTCGGCTTCCAGTCTAATCGGATGCAGCCGAATACCAGTATTTTACATGGAGCGACTGCCTATCTGACCTCCACAATCCAGTAACTGGGTAATACGATACCCCTGGCTAAGACTGGTTGTCAAACTTTCGAGCTTCTGACGACTCGTAACGACTGTCAAGATCCACGAATGACAGCCGGGACCAACGGCTTAACGTGCTTTCCGAGGCACGGAGGAGTCTCAGTAAGTAAAGACGATCACCCATCCACGGATCAACCCCGGCAAGCGTAGCTTAACCTGATGGATCGACCCGTGCGGCTATTATTACTTAGACACAAGCTCCTCCGGTACATCTCCATACAAATTATTTAAAAAAAAACGAATTTACTTCAATCTGACCGCAGTAGTTCTCCCATCTGTCTGTCCGTATGTCCCACCGGTGCTACGGAACGTTCTCGTTCATTTCATTACCGATCGTGAGCAGATATCGTTACTGCGTGCCGAGTTCACTGATACAGTAAATGCAACAAATTCAGATAAATCGTCCCAAGTAATTGGTGTGAAAGTAATGTATTTCAATTAGGGAATTTTAACGCCTTTGGTTTGGGTGTTCTAGGGATGTACTTAATAATTTTCTTGATATCAGTTTCCATACTGAAGTGAAGTGAAGGGTGGGCGTTTTGGGGGACTGTCTTATGTAATTTTGACGTTCGAAAAGTGCGGATTCTCAGCCTAGTTTGAATAAATGACTTTTGAATTTTGAATACAGCTTTCGGTGAAGGCTGAGTGAATTTTTGAGAATACTATATATTCTTCAAGTAGGCATTCTAATAACACCGTTAATTGTAATGAAACTTTCGATTTATTTAGTAATTCTTACTTTCGCCTTGTTTGAATTGTAAACGGTTTCTTTCCTTTAGTTTTCTGCATTTGTCTCATTTTGTCGGGCAAGTGCCGTTAAAAGGTTCTTTATCATCGTTTCGTAGATTCTTAAAAACGAAGTGATAACAATTCGTGATGGTAGAAACGTTGGTCTCTCTGCAATGTAAGATACACGATATTAGTAAATAAAACAAAAAAAATTAAGTAAACAAAAAATACCATCAATAATAATTATTATTATTAAACTTTATGTAAAAACCTTACATATACTACGTACAAAACCCACTCGACTCTAAAACATAAATAAATAATTACATGATTATGTTGAATGAACCTTAATCACCTGCTAATCACAGCTCTTGGAGTACCATGCGGGCTAATAACGTAATGACGTGGGAGTGAGAGCGCGCTATATGACAGACAGAGATAGATATACGTCGCGGCTGATCGTCTCGAATTAAAGGAGATGCGTGCACGCAAATTTTAGAAAGTCAGTTTTTGTTGTTTGGATAGGTTTTTAATGTGATTTCGAAGATGATTGGCAGTTGAAATGGTATTGTGAAGATTGTTTCTAGGAATATCGAAATGAACTAGTTCACAATTATCATCTTTCTGCCCTTATTCCAGTTTACTTGAGGTCAAAGTTATTCCTGTGTCTACCAAAGGTGTTAAATTCCTCATTGATTAAATGTATTCATAGCTGTCGAGAATCGAATCAGCTGCATCTTCATCATTACAGCCGAAAGACGTCCACTGCTGGACATAGGCCTCCCCTAAGCACCGCCACTTCGACCAGTTCCGTGCTTCCTGCATCAAGCGGATTCCTGCGGCCTTCACCAGGTCATCGGTCCACCTTGTGGGGGGTCTTCCAATGCTACGTCTTCCAAAGCTGCATCTTAGTATCTCGTATTTTAAAAACGCTTTACCCCTGAAAAAGATAAAGTGGATTTTTGAAGCTTTACAGTTTACAGTGCTATACAAAATTTGATTTACATGAAAATAAAACTTGAATCGTTCTTTATAAGTCTATAATACCTCAAATTGCTTAGCATGATCCTCCGTTATATCGAAAAAATGCAGCATAAATTTTGAAATAGATGTACTATATTTGTCGTAAACACGATTTCATAACAATTTCTCGACAGAAAAAAATTATAAAGTACTAACTACTAATTTGATCATGAAACTCTGCTTAATAACGGAACTAACTATAACGCAGATAATGTTTTTTTTTTTATTAACCCTATTTTCACCCAAAACACAAATTACATAAACTATCGGCGCCTTGAAACCTTCTCCTCGCCGCTCAGTCGCGCTCTCACTCAGTCCGCGAGACAAAGAGTGAATTTGAACTGAGGTATTATGGACTCTTAAGTATCTTTCGAACTGCTCACGATTGCAAACAGCTGTCTTTCACAAGTAGTATTAATTTATTATTGTACCAATCAATGATTATGATTATTATATGTCTCTGTAATCCATTCAGTTATCAAAGAATTAATCTTTGAACAATAAAAATAACACCTTTTAACGTTACTTGTAAGAAGCTTTACAAATTAGTATTCAATAAGAAGACATAGCCATAAACATTTTATGACTATGACGCCATCAAAAACATTTCCGCTTAATACCTTATTGGTTACAGCTGACCTGGAAACTGCAAACAATAATCACCTTTACGAAAACGAGGTAGTGGTTAGAATTGCGTGGTAGTTTTCGGAAATGATGACACATTTTGTGGTGTACTGTCGCTTGACTGAATGATATCATTACCTATTTTGCGAATTTGGAAGTGAATGAAGCGTTTATATGTCAATGATAGCAGTAATATTATTGGGGTTACTGTAACATTTGTTATACCTTCATATTTGTTTAATTAAATATAGTTTCGCAAATCACTATGAAAGTGGATGCTAAGGCAAAAATCTTGCTATTTGATCTAATTGGTAAAGTTTAATAAAATTGTATTTGCCTTCACCAATTGGATCTACCTAAACCAACTAGATTTAACATCTTTTTCATGAACAAACTGTATGGAATGAATTCTAACACTATCGTTTTTCGTCATCTTAAATTTTTCGTTGAGATTCTCTGACTCCACAGAGTCTTGCTAACTTGCAAATTTTATTGATTATTCTGGTCATCATCATCTGCTTAGCCTTTTCCCAACTATGTTTGGGTCGGCTTCCAGTCTAATTGGATGCAGCTAAAATACCCCTTGGTAATACTGGTTGTCAGACTTTTGAGCTTCTGACTACTCGTAATGACTGTCAAAGATCTACAAATGACAGTCGGGGCAGTATGTAAAGATGGTCACCCATCCACGGACCAACCGCGGCAAGCGTAGCTTAACCTGATCGATCGATCCGTGCGGCTGTTATTACTTAGCCACAAGCAGGGGCTTCTCAATATCAGAATAGCCAATAAATGTTTAAATGTTTAATTTTTTTATTTTTGTTATTACCTACTTACTGTTTGTATTTCTTGTGCGTGTCCCAAATAAAATATTTTTCTTTCTTTCTTTCTTTAAATGTTGCATGGAAGGCCATGCAACATTTATTGGCTATTCTGATAAGATAAGATAATCATATATTTTCTCAAACATGAGTACCTAAGTACTACATTACAATCATCACAAATTAAAAAATTAAAACAGATCATTACGTTTTCGTTAGACAATGGAAAGCAAATATTAATAAAATAATGTATAACTTCACTCCGAGGCAAAACATAAAGCTCGTGTTGAAAAAGTCGCTGCATTTTCTGTCGTCCATTTTTTCGTCATATGGTTTGGCCATATTTTCGGTGGCATATTTTTTAGGTTATCAACTTTTCATCTTCATAGTTAGCTCTTGCATGAGCCTTCTCTTATTTATACCTACTAGACTTTGTCAGGGCACAGGCTTCAATCTCTACAACATCAATCTATTATTGTTACCACATGTATGTATTGTACGAACTAATTTTTAAATATGTTGTGGAAAAAATAAACGTTATTATATATAGTGTGTCCCCGGATGTGTGCACAAACGAAAATGGGTGAAAGTAGAACATGACACATCAACAAAAAAAAACAAAAAAACGAAATCTATTGAAAAAATCAGACAAAACTTTCAAAACCTCTTCAATGAAACGCGTTTTTTACTTGATAACTGTTTTTTATCAGCTATCATTATTGTTTTTATTTTAACGAAAATCACTGAATTAATAAAAAGTTTTTATGATTTAAATACAGAGGATCTCTTTAATAGGCAATGAAATAGCAATAAATCGATAATGATTATAACGTTATTTTTTTTTATTTTTTTTTTCAATGAATAATGCTCTAGTTTCACCCATTTTCCAGGGACACACTGTATTTTTTATTATAATTACAAAAGGTTTTTATGGAGTTGCGATAAATCATCGCGCATCCCGGATTCGCGGTTGAAGATAATTTTCACAATCGCAACTAACATAACCGTCATGACATAATGAATAAGTGGAAAAGTCGTGATGGCGTCAGTTTAGCTAATGAAGTAATGAACACTTTCCATTGCATGACACGGACCTGGCAGGGGGCCAAAGGCTGTGATGATGAAAACGTCGAGCAGGATCGTACGGACGAGATTATTAATTGGGTAACACGCATATAAATTCCTTAGTAAACTGTGGTAATTGATTGCAGCAGCCGTCTGTTCATAAATTCTAATAGCCATTTCATTAGAAGACGATGATATGAAAGCAAGCAAAAGTTTCAAGAAACCTGGTTAATCACGTGTTATATAGTTCGACATCATCATCATCATCATCATATCTAAGGCTTACAACCGCAGGAGGTCCTTAGCCGTGTCAAGTATATTTTTCTAACGAAACTTATTTCCGGCTTTTTCTCTTCAAATTTCTTATTCCAATACCTCGATTGCCTCGTTGTTCTAGTGTTCGTAAGCGGGACTGCTGAGCTTATGGTCCTGGGTTCAATTCCCGAGTCGGGCATAGTGTTATTGGGTATTTTCATCTGGAATTGCTCAGTACCAGCCCGGACTCTAGATTTGTACCCGGTTGATGGCGTGAGGCTCGCCCCCTATTACATGGGACTTAAACATAACTGGCGAAATGTGGGTGTACTATAGGTACACCTCTGCCCAACCCTTCGGGTAATACAGTCGTGATGTTTCTCATTCTAATAGTTCTTAAAACTTGGTCTACGCCATCCAACCGTCTGAGCTTGGTTATAGTTGTCCTAATGAAAAGACACGGTATAAAATCATACGATATTAAAATAATAATAATTATAATATTTATTAATAATAATTGCCATTAAATCCGTGTATATCTTAACATTGATCAGGCAGGGGACATAGGCCTTCCACAGTTTTAGGTAACCAACCCACTATAGTCACCCAAACCCATAGCCCAATATTTTTTGTTTCCATGTTCTGCAATAGTCCTGCACCAACCGGGGGTTGTCCTTGGGTGCATTGCATAGTACATACAGGGATAATCGTCGGTTGGTGCCTCATTCCATTTAAATTTGTCTAAGGGGCCTCTGCGAGTTGGCTTCGGCCCCCCGTACGCCTTCCAAAGGACGCGGACCCCATGGTCCCGAGATATGTAAACACATATATATAATAATAATAATAATATTTATTGAATAAAACGTTGAAAAAAAGTATACAATTAGTCCACAGTAAGATTTTACAATAATAATATTGCCTAAAAATGAACTAAATCTAAAATATGTTTAGAACAGGTACCTAGGTACAATGTTAGGTAGAGACCCGTCCGATCTAGATTAATTCAAACCTGAGTTTCAGGTTATCACTTTACATTTGAATTAAATTGGAACACTAAAATTTAAATTTAAACTGATACAAGATAATCTATTAACATCTCTGAGAAAAAGCATATTGGTAAATTAATATCTAAAACTAAACCTATGTAAATATACAAAAGTAAAAACTTACGAGGGAATAAATTATCATCATGACAAAAATTCTAGAAGTTTTTCTGTGTCTGTGTAATTGAGAATCGCTAAGTAATACAGGAACCTAGGGATATTATTGTGAAAAACAAATTGTCTATTGAACTGAAACACATTAATAAAATAAAAACAATAAATAAAAAATACAACAATAACAACAATAAACAACAACAACAATAAACAACAACAACAATAAACAACAACAACAATAAACAACCACAACAATAAACAACAACAACAATAAACAATAACAACAAAACAACTTTTTTTTTTTTTTTTCCTAAATAAATCTGAAACTAAACTAATGATATATGTCACCGTATAATTTAATTATGAACTACGTTAGTTTATAATCTATCGGTATTATTATCGCTAGATTATAAACTGTTGAAAAATTGTGAACTGCAACATACCATTTACAATTTAACGCTTTTTTTTCGATGGTTAGTTATATAATCTATCCATGGGAAATCGACTTATTGTGAACAGCCGTGCTATTCTGTAAACATCTCACCGTGATAACTTGGGTGAAGTGAGCGAGAAGTGAGCTGTCATTCCACCTAATCCTAGAGATTGACACTATTGACAGCTCACTTCACCTCACTCTTCACGGTGAAATGTTTACAGAATGGATCGACTGGTATCAAACTTGCGTGGGACGTAACGCACCTTGCGCTAATATTAAATAGCCTGCCTAGCTGCGAGCAACTTGGAAGTAGGGCGGTTGGTCACGGATGTAACCTAACCTAACCCATTTCACCCAGTTCACAATTTTTCGACAGGTTTTCCTCTAACGGAAACAGTACTAATTGATTATAAAATAATGGTTCTCATAACAGATAGGCATCTATTGAGTTTTACAACTTGCAAAATCACTGAATTTACAAGCCAATGTTATTGGTTTGTCCCATCATATTTGAAAGAAAGGAGCTCGTATTTTGATGGCATCAAATCAAACTGAATTTGTGCGAGAGCCGTTTCGGAAAACAAGTAAAACAATTCAGTGATTGCAAGTAATTATAAATCAAATTAGATAAAATGAAAATTAGAATTATCTACTCTTCTTATTAACCTATAGTTCCTTCCGTTTCTATTCCTAGATCTTTTCCCCTTCCTCCCTGTAGCTTCAACCTCTGCCTACCCCAGTTTATCAAGCGTGAAGCTAAACTCAGTGATATCAGTTGCATCACAATCAGAGCACGTACGATGACTTAACGACCATACATTAAGCGACAAGCATGCGTTGAGAGAATGCCTAATTGTTGAGGGTTGTGCGACAGGGCTGCTGTGATTAACATTTGTTTGATCGGAATTGATTGCCTTTGTAAAAAAAAACTATGTTGAAAGCAACTCGTGAAGAAATGAAATGAAATTGTTTATTCTGTAAATAGGATATCGGAATCACTATTACACGTCATATAAAAAATAAAATAAAAATAAGCTAGATGAGGTCGGTGTTTCCTATCTGACTACTCTGAGAAGAAAGGCCGAAACAAACTCAGAGGTCGTAGTCTCTTTTAAGGTCCAGACATAATCTTGGTCAAGTCATATGAGGACCATGTAGATAGTGTCTGAAATGGTCTTTTGAGGAAAGAACCATACAGATTTGAGTAATATTTTGTTTTACATAATCGAAAGATAACGGCAATGCATGTGCATGACGTCACTCTCCGCTAGATTTTATACTGACTTGTCACGTAGCGAACCCCCACTCCCTAACTTTAATGCGTTTTATCTAAATCATTTTTTATTAATATGATAAAGCAAAAAATATGTGTCTAATATTTTATTATTATCTGACTGACGGAGTATAGTTTTTTTTTGCCAGTCAACATCCCTATTAGGGTCACTTTCGTCATATCTTTCCCGGTGAAAATATAATTGTCGTGGCCAGAGCATTTCTATAAATTATAGCAAAAAAAGCCAGCCTATTTATCTGCCAAGTATGGCAGTGCTCTGGTTTTAACGAAATGGATACTGCTGGAGAAATTGGAGATTTGCTCTCTCTCATCCCCTAGATGATGTGACATGAGCAACCCAGCATATTAATCTTTGAACCCTTCAGCATAACATTTTTTAAGCGTTGAAATAGATAGAGGGTTTAGTTAATTGACTCAGGCGTGATTTTGCGGAAATCCATTATAAAATACAATAGACGACATATATGCAGTAACCTAATCCGCTTAACTGTTCTTAAAGAGTCATAAAGAACCTTGTAAGAAATCAACACGTGCTTCACCTCCCAACGAGGCATCCTCAGGATGATGATTGACTTGATGCGAACCCGGACACGACGTGTTGCCACGTCAAGCGTCGAGCGCAGTGTGAGAGTGTGTTTCAAATATCTCGTCTATTATTTATTTATTATAGCGGCTATTTTAATGTTCAGATTTCTTATGCCAACCCTAGCCGGAGACAGAACCAATGAGTGACAAATGAATGTTTGTTCAATAATGTAGTTCGGACGCGTAACTGATGCAACTGTGCTAGTAGTTAACTATAGCCAACTATAGTTAACTATGGCCAATAGTCCACCGACTGCTAATAGAATATCATAGGAATTGTTGGCGCTATTCCTATTAATAGCCATAGGAACTCGCTGGACTATCTCTGGGTACTTATTAACTATAGGCACTATCACTGAGTATTTAATTAATCAATTAGTATTGATTGGTATTGATAGCTTCGATTATGTAATATTAATAAGTACTGAGAACTGTCGGGCGTATAAATATGTATTTATAATATATAATTATTTAAAAGGGGAAAAATATATTTTTCTTTTGCTTAGACTATTTTAGTTACCGACTCGACTCCCACCTGCACGCTTAGCATGACCACAATAGTAACGGGATTTGTCGACGTAAGAATAGACAAAATGACAGATGGTGATTGTTTATCTGTCATTTTGTCTGTTCTTCCATCGATAAAACCTAGAAAACCCGTTTCTATGGTTTTTATGCTATGCGTGCTGGATATAAGTTGCCTTGGGTAACCGGGAAGTCTTTAAACAGACTCCGGACCCAGGTTTGCCGAAGCACGGAAAACCTGTTCAGGTGGAGATTCAGAGACGACTCCGCTGTGGAGATGTGGTGCTGTTTCACAAACGATGGGACACTTAATGTCGTGTCCTGTCATATGCACGTTACAAGAAGTGATGGAAGCTAGTGATGGTGCCAGGCACGTAGCCGATGGGCACGCCACAATTGTGGCGATAAGTCCCCTCTTTGAGGAGTGGCTAGAGAGGCGCCACGGCGTCCTCACCTTCCGCCTGACACAGGTCCTCACCGGACATGGTTGTTTCGGGAGGTTCCTGTTCAGGATAAAGCGGGAGGAAACGCCCGGGTGTCACCACTGTGTGGATCGCCCGGAGGACACGGTGGAGCATACGGTGGAGGTCTGCCCAGCTTGGGCGGAGCACCGCCGTGTCCTCACGGAGGCGATCGGCGGCGGCGATCTCTCGCGTCCGGCCCTGGTTCAGGCCATGGTCCGGAGCGAGAGTGCATGGGAGGCCGTCACCTCCTTCTGCGAAGCAGTAATGCTCGCGAAGGAGGAGGCGGAGCGCGCGAGGGAGAGGCAAAATGCGCCCCCTCGCGCCCCTAGTCGCCGCAGGAGACGCCCCGGGCGTCGGGAGTCGCGAGCCGACTTCCGGCCACCGTAGGCGCGGGCTTGCGGACGGTGAGCAATGGGTAGCTCGCCGTCCGATAGGGACCAGGCCCGGGTCGACGGCGCGTTGTGTTCCACGCGCGCCTCAAAGAGATGTCAGCACCAACTGACGGGGTCCGGAAGGGCCAATGCCTGCCGGGGTTGCGGGTTTGTCTGAAAGGGATATCGCGACCTCGGCACACAGGCAACGGAAGGAACACGGGTGGGTTTTAGTCAGTAAAAGTCTGACACGCCAGCTCCACCCAGAGCGGGAGAAGTTATTTGATAATTTCCCATCCTCAAAAAAAAAAAAAAAAGGCACGTAGCCGAATTCTAGGCCGAGTCCATTTAGATTGCCATTGGCACGCCAAAAAGAAGTCCGTCTTTACTAAGGACTATCATCCGTTGTAAAGACTATATCTAACTGGACTCTCTAAATTATGGCAATTCAAATCCTATCCGAATTGAAAATGTTTTACATTCAGGCGGACAGCGTTCGGATCTCGTGCATAACCCCTCAGAATGTAGCAGTAGGTACTGCTATTTGTATGAAGGCCTTTTACAAATAGTAACAACAAGATTTCTCGGATTCGAATCGAATCCAGCACGCGTAGTATGACCACCGTAGAAACGAGTTTTGTCGACGGAAGAATAGACAAAATGACAGATTGTGATTGTTTATCTGTTTATATGGCGGTCATGCTACACGTGCTGGGCGCAAATGATTTATGAAACGAGCCTAATCGCGTAGGTAACACATTAGTTTACAATTGCAATGCAATACATTTTGTCGATTCAACAATATTCATCGCGCTAATTACGCTGTCGAGCAGACAATTTTCTCATAATTATGAAACAATGAGATTAGGTTTTTTTTTTAAATCCATAATCATAATCATAATCATTTAATCATTTGTTAACATTGGTACAATAAAATTGTTGGTATGAAAAAAAAAATACAAGTGCGCTATGTTATACCAGAAGGCGTACAAATATTTATGGATTTCATTGATACTAAAAAAAATTGATGACGTAATTGATTATAATCCAAATGATAATAATTGATTGTAGTGTCATTGTAAAATGTTGTGGTGGTGAGCGTGTATGCACGGCGGTGTAATTTTGGCATGCTTCACTGTATTGTTCGCAGCGCTCTGTCTTGGTTTTTTATTCAGTCTGAGATTCAAAAGTTGTCAAAGAATGTAATGAAAATGACAAAATGTTTCATTGTCAGTGAGCCGAAGATTCGTAATCGTCTTTGAACGAATGTAAAATACCGATACTCATCGACCCTTTTGAAATGATCCGCTCTCGCTGCACATTGCCTAACAATGTCGCAATTCCATACTTAAACAGTATCATCACGCTTATACTTCCTTTGGCGTCGACAGAGATGATATAATGATAGCTTCATTAGAGACGCGAGTAACATCGGTTATTGGTTATTATAGAATCACATACTTTCTAAAGGAATTATTGAAGTGTCGTAGAAATAGACATGTGCTTTCTGGGATATGAGCCCCTTCTAAGTTATTTAATAGAGCTTGGTATTCCAATTTGATTGGAAATGTGATGGAACATTACTACATGTACACAATGTACATAAACTCATACAACATAATACCCGCTTTACTAAACTAGCCCTGTAATCTGACATATTTCTTTCTGCTCAATCGCACTCCGACCCCCAAGATACAAGCCCTGCGTAGTTTGGGGGTCAACGGTCAAACCAAAACAGTATACACATTATTGTATCTATGTAAGATCACTATCAACTTTACCTTTGATAATAAAACATTTTTTTTTTTTTGTATGTTTACATGCACGCCTTAGTTAAAAGGTACCTACTAAAGACCGAACTGACAATCTTTACTAGTATTAATATACTAATGAATTTAAAAAAATACCTGCATAACTATGAAACAGATGAGGAGAGACAGTTGAGGGAAAGTACGTGCAGGAAAGATTTTAAAAGCAAAATAATACCCCAATTTAATTAGGATTATTCAACATTCCTCAATATCAAGCAGTGCGTATTAGTAACAGGTTGCCATTGGACTTAAAAACTATAATTTATAAGAGTTGTATGTTATTGATTTTTTTATTGTATTGATTGTATTGAATTTTTATTTTATTGTTTTGTTTGTTTTTTTTTATAAAGACATCGTGTTTTCGAAAAGTTCAGAATAGCGTAAAGTGGTGGGCATGTTACCAATTTTTTTCTGGTTAACCTTATTTATGCACTGTTTCGGTGCTATAGGCACCTACAAAGTTTAGTTCTGACGACCCACTGGCTTAGAAAAACTGTTATGGCAATATATAACAAAACCATATAATATTATTGACACTGGTTAGGTACTTTCATTATATAGCATCTTGTCTATTATGATTGACACCAAGTTGACACCTTGTTTATAATAGAACATGTTTTGTCAATTTAAAACAAACCATTGCATTGTGCACCAGACCCAATACACGAACACAAAAAAAAACAATTTAAAACCAAAACTGTCAGCTGTCAAAACTCCCGCCAACCGTGCGTTTAGTTGCTGCATCACTTGCATTCTCCACCAAATTAATTCTAAGCGCATAACACGAATTAGTTATGTTTAAATGCGTCTTGTTGCCTCGCCACGCATAGTTATACGCACTTGACCACACCGTGTGTTCCTGTAGTTTTGAATTGAATGCAACGTTGTTTATTGAATGTATACTGGTTGAATATCATATTTTGTAAAGGTATGGAGTTGATTCGTGTTTTTTTTTTCTTTAGTCTCTGGTGGAATAAGTAGATTCTGATATAAGAGAAGGTTTTAAATACTTACGTTTTTAATAATAAGAGCAGCGTTTTTCTTACAAAAATCCTCGATATAAAATACAACTTAGTAGCCCCGGTTGCCGAAACCAATCTAATTTAATCGATTGAAAAACAATGAAATGTTGATTGGTTATTTAATTCAACCATATTATAAAAGCTGACTTTGAAATTCGCTTTGTTTTGTGTATTCAAAGATTTGGTCAAGGTTCAAAAACCAGGAGCTACTAGCAAGAATAACAAAAAAAAAACCAATTAGAATAAATAAAACTTATCCTAAAAAGTTAAATAAAATGGTGAACAATAACTACCATACTTTCGTAAATAGAGAAAGTAGAATTCAGTGAAACAGGAAAATTAAAATAAAAAATTGAGTTAGGGGCAGTTCGAGCCCGCGCCGCAGACTTTCGTGACAACGTGTGGTGAAATAATAATAAAGGCTCGTGCAGACCAGCGCGACGCGACGGCGCGACGCGACTTGAACAATACAATTTCTAAGAAAACTTCACGGTATAACAATAACCGGTGTCGCGTCGCGTTGTCGCGTCGCGCTAGTCTGCACGAAGCTTAAATTGTTAAGTATTTAATATTCAGAATAAATTATTATTAAATGAATATTCATTGCATTCCTAATGATGCAAGCTTTCAATCGATTGTGATATTTTTCAGTTCTGAGCAGATTTACAGCCGATATGAAACGAGGTCTGTAATTTGCAACTAATTTTCATACGGTTTCTGATAGTGCCATTACTATTTAATAGGCTCATTGTATTCCATAAGGTGCAAGCTTTCTTCGTAGGGGATTTTTTAAATTTCTAAGCAGATTTGAGTTTATATATGAAATTATTTTGCTATTGTCAACTCACCATGCATTTCTACCCCTATTTTACGTTTTTTTTTATTTCTCTTTAGATCCTGGTAGTCCTTTATCAAATCTTGGGAACGACACCAGAATCACTGTTCTAGTTGAACACGTTTTTGCACAATACTAATTGGAATTTTAACATATAGTGAACAATAAAGGGTCGCGCGCATGCGCCTGCCCTCGCGATCTGACGATGAAAATTACATTCTGCCTCAATTTTTTTATAAATATGACCTATCTTTTGCGTGCTCAATCATTACTCTAGCATTAAACTCTTGTAGTTATTAATGATTGAAATCTTTCATGTTTTTGACGATCAGAAATATTGAATGTACTACTAGCAGCCATGCTATTCTGTAAACATCTCACCGTGAAAACTTGGGTGAAGTGAGCTGTCAATAGTGTCAATCCCTGTGGAATGACAGCTCACTCCACGCTCACTTCACCTAAGTTTTCACGGTGAGAATGGTTACAGAATAGCACTGCAGTACGCCGAGCGAAAAGACGATTTCACGTCAAAAAAAACGAAATCTTCTAATACCACTGCCCCACGAATTCCCTGTCCCACAATCTTTACATGCACACGTTATTTTTGCGATCACAAGTTGTCTCTGCGAATATGATCGTTATAAGTTGCCATCAATATGCAAGGCAGGCGATTTTAACATTATAACTCTAAACAAATCATTATACAACTTTAACATCGTTTGAATCTTGAAAGGTTTGGTATAGGTGGTCTTCTGTGTCTATCAATTCCTTTCTATCTGTATATTTAACTCTTCCTGGTTACTGGAAAACACACTGGGAACAGTTTTCTGCATTAATTTCGTATTAAACTGTCGGGATTGGATTGTCGCCATAGATAGTTTGCGCCAGCTCAAGGACGATTTCGATTATTTAGCGGAGTATAGTCATCACCGTTCTCCTGCCTTAGCCTTATTTCTGGTCTTCAGATCATGCCAAAGTTTTCCGTACATCTCTGCTTTCTAGCCATCACAACATGAGAAACCTATTCAGCTTTCCCTCAGACCTATTAACAATTAGATCTATTAAGAAATCTCGAGTTAACTTATTTGATTGGTTGCCCAAGTCATTATAGGCACCTATTTGATTTTTCCAATCAGAGATTTCGTCAGACATTTTAAAAACCTGTGCTTTGTTAACACATGATCTGTTTCTTTAAAACGCCAATGATGCGAAAATATTCCACCTACCTATAATACCTCATCCGGGTGTTAATATGAATGCCATTTCTAAAATATGACGCCAACGTTACGCCATCTGATCTATTCTCCGTCATTACGTCATTGTCACCACGGCGCATCCTTTGACTCGCGCTGCCTACAAGAGACCTAATTCCTTTTAATGCCATAGTTTGCGCACAGATCACATGCGTAGGATCCTATTACTTGCCAAGTGTAGCAAGGTTTAGTAAAAATATTGGAACAGTTGTTGCAAAAGATAGTTATGTTTTGACACCGTTTTCTAACGGTTTGTGAGATGTAATGGTTTTGGTTGTAAAACTGCAATAAGAGACGATCCCTGGCAGCATGTTGTGTTGTGATGAAATTCGACAAATCTTTCTTGTTACTGTAGGGAAGGAGTAGGTGAAAGATGATAATAGTCATGTTATATAGTATTATTCTTAGATCACTGTTGATTGGTGCATCTTAATGATCGCCGATTTGAATGTGGGCCGTACTTAGTTGCTAGGTTAAGTTCAGATGGCTGTCGTATTTCGAGGTGCATAGAAGATGTTGCTACTTATCCGTTGCTTTCCACGATATCCTCTATCGATCCTGTCTATTGGGAATTGTTTGAGACGACGTCTGAAGTATTGTAATCAATTTCATTACGTTTTCAAAATGTTCGCTTAGGACTATGCAGTACTTCAGTCACTTCAACAGTCTAAAGCGAAGACACCTATGCCACAGCTCTTTCATATCGTAGGTAGTCTACCAGAGACAAGTCACGTAGAAAGAACATAAATCCATCACCTTGACCAACGTATCCTCATATAACTGTCTCCGTACCCTTAACAACATTTTATCGCCTCCCAGAAATTTACAGCCCAATCACACATTCTTCTACACAACTATATTTCACTATAACACCAATTTCGAGGTAAATTAGTCGATTTAGTGTCAACAGGAGCCACAAATTTTAACTACACTGCAGTTTACACGTATCACATATACTCGTGTCAAGAAAATCAGAATTCCCAACGGGTGTCATAGTAATAATTTAATAGGTGCGTCAAACGTGCTCGCTTCCTGCGACTAGGGTGGGGTGTGCGTAATGCATTGTGATGCAGTCCGGCGCTTGACGTTTTTAATCTATGACGTGATGTCGTTTTTGAATATCGAAGATGTTCATTAGAATGGTTGAAGAGTAATTACTTGACGGTTTCACACAATCATGAACGATATTGGGATAATTTTTTGTCGTTGATTGATTACTAACTGCTTTAATAGTGCCCGGAATCAGATGCATTTGGTCTTCGTTTTGCGTAGTTTTAGGTGCAAGTATGCGGATTCCTTGGTCTGTCATTCACAGCAATTTTCAACGTACTGGAAAGCCTTTGACGGTATTTTTCCATGTTTTGCGCCAATCTTGTTCATTGTCATTGTCTTCTTTCCATTGGAAACTCCTTCTTTCTGCTGTTTAGTAGGTACATACATGTTTATTATTTGGGGCACGTTTTACAGTAGGCATTTTCATAGGCTTTGAAGTTAAAAAAAAACAAACGTCGAAAGAAATTCGTAAATGATATTCCAGTACCTATTTATTGATTGATTCCTAAAAGCCATTTGTTATAAACAATTTCATAGTTAACCAATATCCATATTCCTAGTATCTATTACCTTTTTCATCACTATCCCTTACTATCCAATTCAAAATTCGCAAAAACAACATACCCTATGATTATCACAAACTATCCCTCATTTCAAATCGATCACTCAACAAAATGACAGATGCGTTCCTTTTTCAAACTTTTTGCAACCAAACGTGTTTCGAAAATCGAATCCAAACATGTTTAAACGGCCAATTATAATGGCAATTTGCTGGCATCGCTCCCGACAGCGTTAGAACGCCCATTTTAATTCTTTAAAATAACAGTTTTTGTCCATGGTTTACTTATGACGGTGGATCACTTTACAAAATCTTTTTTGTAAACGTTTTTTTGTTTGTGGAGAGTTTTATAAAAATGTTTAGTTCGTAAATTGGTTATGGTATTGAGGTAATTAAAAAAAAAAATGTCAACTGTCAAAACTCCCGCCTAAAGTTGTGTTTAGTTATCGGTAGCACATTTTGATGATATTGAATAGGTTTTTTCCATAATAATGGATCTTTCCATTGCACCAGCCAAATTAAAATTGTACTAGGTTCGCATACAAATAAGTAATCAGAATCAGGTCATAAAGCCTTCAAGCTAAATTATATTCAAGCTATAAAATTGATTCAAGCTAATCTATTCATTCATAAACTTACCCGCTAGTACTATTAATATGAAATCGTAAAATAATAATCTTTTACTATCAGTCGCGACCTTTATTTTTGGTCTGTACACTATGCCACACAAGGACATAAGGATGTGGTCACATTTGCGACTGTCGTTTCTTCGTCGTGTTGATGGCACGACTGTGAATTAATTTTTGTTGGCCCATAACTTCGCTACTTCCACGGCACTGAATTACAGTCAAGTATAGTAAGTGAGAAAATGACTGTGTGTGACTTGTAATGTGGTAGCTCCAGGGAATTTAATCTTACAAGAATAATTTATTAGAGCCTTTAATTTAGCCATGTTCGGTGAAACAGGCTGTAAAATGATATGAAAAGAATTATGGTTTTAGAAGTTGACGTAGTAAGATAATAATTTAGGATATTACAGATACTTATAACTTATTAGAATGATGTGAACTTGGTAATAAGAGCACTCTGCGAATCGCAAACTCTACTACTTACATCGTTTGTGAAAATCAACTTTACAATACCAATTGAAAGTAATTGCAATAGATTGAAAATCTTTCTTACAAAATTGCGAATCGAACATCAAAAGTCACGCAAAATCGCAATACGACTAAATCTGTCGCTTGAACAATCGCAAATGTGGACAAAACCTTCCTATTCAATATGTATCACTGAAAGATCTACGCAATCGCTTTCCTAATACATCACCAACCAAAATTCAACCTTATCATCATAAATACAAAGTTCTCTTTCCCATACTGCCGTGTATATTAGGATTCATACTACCGATCTAATAAAGATGGCGGATAAGATACAATTGTCACCGTTTAAATTACTCAATTATAAACAGGTCATGTAGCACGTTTATGTGTTTGCAGACTCAACGAAATGTCTGGGCAATAAATACAGGGCTGATTTTTTATTGTTGACCTTGTATGTCTAGGTTTCCGTTACCCATTGATGAATTCGAAATTAATAAGCAAAGAAAAGCAATGAGCTGGATGATGGAGCTGTGTATTATAAGTTACTAGCGACCCACCCCTGCTTTGCACAGTTTTTACGGCTTGACATAACTCGAGATTTCTTAGGTAAACGTAACTTTAATATTAACGTATTATATACAAAGCTTCCGGAATAAATTCTCTAAACGATGGTGAAAATCTCATCAAAATCTGTTGCGTGGTTTAGAAGAACAACGCAGACATACAGACAAACGCGAAAAGCGACTTTGTTTTATAATATTTAGAGAAGATAATTTTTGTAAATTAATCAGGCTGCACGCAGGACCAACCCTGCTGCGAGGTAATTACGTAACACACTAACATTAGCAATGGCTTTCATTTAGACATTTCAACAACATTCATTGCGTTATTTACGTTGATTCAAAATCATTCAGATTGTGATTCAAAGTGTGGTACGCAATAGAGAATAGGAAAAAAAAAACGTTACTACTAGATTGTAGGTTTGAAATTACTGAAATTCAAATGTATGCCGCATTTACAACATTATATAATCACCTCTTAAATGTTAAGGTAAACTGATTGCATAAGCATAATCAGACTATAACGTCCCCACTGCTGGGACACAAGCCTCCCGTCGGTGAGAGGGAGCGAGCAGTAATCTACCAAGCGGGCCCAGTGCGGGTTGGTAAACCATAAGTCTTCGAATTTTTGGTTCTAGGACATGCCGGTGTCGTCACGATGTTTTCCTTGGCCTACCTATTACCTCAATGAAACTTTTTTCAAAATATTTCATACAAATTACGTAGCCAAATTCAAAATCAGAATGCAGAATAAATCTCCTCCTACACTAACTCACTATTCGACAACTAACAAGCTTAAATCTATAACATAAAGTATCAATCAATCAACCATCAACCATATTGCTCAAAACCTCTAACACATTTGCTTTTCCAAGAACAATATTAAACCTCTTGAATTTCACGCTTCTCAACTTTACGATTTCATGTGAAAATTATTTGTCAAACAACCTTTGTCATATGGCAAAGAATTTTTTTGGCGACAAAAATATTAATTTTATATTAACACAACCGTGAAAAGGGATTGACAGATTGATAATATCGTTTTCCACTTCATAAGCGTCATTATAGTATTGACAAACTTTTTATTTGCATTTCAGAAATTAAACTTTTACGTTATGTTCAATAAAATAAAGTTTAAAATAGCTTGGCAGTAGCGAAAGGGGAGAAAGAATGTGGGTAAGCTATCAATAAACTAACAAAAACTCATAAAGGGAAGAAACGTTTGATTTTTTTTTCCAAACAACTGCCGTATTCTGAGAAGGTGTAAAGTGGCTCTATGGCTATTTATTTTTATTGTATTGTTAATAAGCATGCTAAGGGGAACTCTTCGTAAACTATTAAACGGTTATATCGAACTAAATAGAATATAATGACCGTGAATAATGTTCAATGGTTGACGGCAATCAAAGCGCATTGTTAAATTCTGACTTGACGTCTTTATCCATAGACAACATTAATTCTACAGCTCCCTAACTGTCAAACTCCATAAACGCTTTGCAATAGAGGTCAAATCATTCGCAAACTGATTTTTGTAGTGTGGCAACACTGTTATAAACAGATAGATTTCGAATTTGGAAATAATTGTGTCATGGCGCCTTCTAAGAATGGCGAGTGACAATTTGTTGCAAATAAATTCGTTTTCATTGTCGACATAAGATCTTCTTGTTACACAATGAAGTGTAGTTTCTATTAAGTATCGATTGCTTATTGATGTACTGATGTATAAGGTTTTTGGCTATTCTATTGAGAAAGAAGGCTGTCAATTGCTTCGTTGTCACTTGAATGGCGATGGCGGTAAGGTACTCATAAAATTATTAAGATGAGACATTCGCGCAGTTTTTTATAGCTATTGAATATCTGCTGTATCTTGAAATGTTACCTAATTAGTTCTTTGTGTTCTGAATAAATCATATTTCATCAAGGTATATACGTAAGCAAGTAAGCATTAAACGAAGATGTCCGCAAAATGACAAAAACGTTTTGACTGAACATTTAGTTGGATCCAGCGCAAATTAGATTTCTTCAAAGGTCAAGCAAAAAATCTGTTAATTAAATTAACCCAAAAAATAAAAAATCCGTTAATGAAGAACATGAAAATCAAACAAGTTATACAGATAAAACATTAAATCCGTCAGTCAGATGATAAAAAAATATTAGAAACGTATTTTTTGGTTTATCATATTAATAAAAAAATGGTTTGGATAAAACGCATTAAAGTTGGGGAGTGGGGCCGCGCTACATCACAAGTCAGTATAAAACCTACCCAGTGACGTCATGCCACATTTTAATGTATTGCCTACTCAATGTTTTGCCGCAATCTTTTGATAACGTAAAAAAAGAAAAAATACGTGTCCAATAGTTTTTTATAAACTACATGACGGACAAAAACCCAATAATATCTACTTTGCCCTACCTGGGAATCGAACCCAGGACCTCATGCTTAGCAGTTGCGCTTGCGACTACGAGACGAAAGGGGCAGTCTAAACCCTCGTAATCATTCACCACATGACAATAAACATGGCCCCACTTAGAACTCTACTAAACTACCCAATAAAATCTACCAAGTTAATAATAACAAAATCAATTCTACCAAGCTTTCAGATACAACTGCCATTATCCACATTAAAGCAACTGGAGGGTAGATCACATCACCCGTTCCTAATTCAATTTGAACCAATAAATAAGGAGCTGCGCAGAATTAATTGCGCACGCGTTTATAAATTACTTTAGAATTGTGGGGGAGACTAATGGAAATTAAAAGGGAATTGTAATCTTTATTTGTATTATGATTTTAATTTTATTGTTTGAATGGGAACGGAATAATGTAGTTATTTGACAATATAATTGGGCGCTTTCCCATTGCCAATTTTTTCGTTGTTGTTGTCGTTTGTCTAAACAAATCCTTATCATCTTTGTCATAATTATTATAGATCACGCATGTATCTAAATTATAGGAAATCACGGCACTATTAATTAGCGTAGGTAGGTACTTGTACATTATACAAAACTTTATTTTTATTTTTATAAACATCTAATAATAATAAAACAATAATAATTTTGATTACATATAGCTTGGAAATACTGGGTTTCACCCAAATGTCAACTATCGACAATAAGGGGTTTATTTAAAAACTTTGTCAAAAATATATGGTAAAACAGTCACTAATCATTACTTGCAACGTTTATAAATGAACCCCTAATTATCTTGCACGTCATAATTATAGAGAGTTCCTAATATTTTTTCCGACCTTCGAGCCGGATCTGCCAAGCACCTGCATGCATCTTAATTTTTTGGTCTTTTTAGCAACCAATACAAGTGTGTTATAGATAACATCCTACGTGGACATTTTCATCAAAATTATTTTTACATCCTACAAGAAGAAGCAAAAGCAAAAGGATTATGAAAGGATCGTAACATGGGAAAAAGCGTGAGTTTATGTAGGTATGTGTATTTAGGACGAAGGTTGCGACACGCAATAGATTTTTAATTCAAATTATTATCATCAAAGTAATCAATAAGAGAAAATCATTACTCAAAAAATTTAAAAGTCAAAGCATTTATTTTAATATTCGATCAATTACAGGCATTTTTGGATTGTCAAGGGGTCGGTCAGTCACAAAGATGAAGCTAGTTGCCCATTCCAAAGTGTAGTAGGTTCCTATGGAGAAGAACGGGCAAGAAACTCCTTACTTTATCAACTTGTTTCCTAAAACATAATCATAATAAGCATAATCGGTCTCTATTGTTACTGGGACACACGCCTCCTCTCTGTGAGAGGGAGTGGGCTGTAATCCACCACGCGGGCCCAGTGCGGGTTGGTAGATGTCACATGTCTTCGAATTTTTTATTCTAAGACATGCCGGTTTCCTCACAATGTTTTCCCTCACCGTTTTGAGAGCAGTGGTGATGAAATAATTTACACAAAGTAAAGTGCCTGTCAGGGTTCGAACCTACGACCCACAACTCGTTACCACTGGGCCACCACAGCTCCCCTATTATACAAAGACTTAACAATTTCATCTTCCATCTACCCACAAATTCTCTGGCCATCATAATAGTGTGCTGTAGATACAATCTCACGCTACAATGGTGTCCGCCTGACGTGCAGGCGTTACGGAGTTGCTCCCCGCTGGGCAAAGCCATTGTGGGCACAGAGACGGACTGCTGGTAAAAGGACCATTAGAATATCGTACACAAGACCATTTTCATTGGTGCTTGAGTTAAGATTAAGATTAAATCTTGAGTTTGATAGTTGGATGAGTTGCAAAACCTAAATGGCGGTGTTTTTGTTTTGAAATGGGGTTTTTGAGATAGTCAAAAGATCAGTTTTAACTGAGGATGCTTAGAGGTGAGCTAAATATTTAACTTTTCTTGAATTATTTGACCAGGAGTGGAAGTCAATAGGTAGATAATAGTTAAGTCGGTAGCAGTAACATTAACTGAAAGAAGAGATTGTTATTTACATCCCCATTTGCCGATCGAAACATTATCATGATTAGGTATAGGCACTGTAGCGCTAGTGCTAATAAAAGTTAGTGACCGGATTCTAACCAAAAGGTTCTTATTTAAAACATATAGTTTATTGACACCTTACAAAGCCACCTACTGCAGTTCAGCCGACGAGAGAATGCGTTCTTGCCACCTGCCAGTTTCATACTAACGAATATGTGTTTTGCAAATTTGATCCTTATTGCTACTCGAAATTGTCCAAGTGACAGGTGTCAGAAACGCATTCTCTCGACGGCCGTACTGTACATTTGAAAATCCTGTATGCATTATTAACAGTTTCTGCATTCCTCTTCCCAAATGCATCCCTGCACACCCACTTCACCCGAAACCCAAAAACACCCAATACTCCGGGATTCTGCTAATTATTAGGAGAATAATGGCCCAACCAATTTATGGTCCTCAACAAAGATATATGGATATTTAATGGCCTGTCGCGGCCACAAACGGTCTTTTGTCTTGTTCTTTGGTCAAATACTGGTCCTGTGACCATTCAAACTGTGTTTGGCCTTCATAATTGGCCATGTTAAATTTTATGAATAAGTCCTTTGTGTAGTGATAATTAATTTATTATTTTGTGGGGTTTAAGTTGTACTTTTTCTGTTTGTAACAAAGTGGTGCGATTATTGTTTTATGACGAAATTAGTGAGACCGAAATAGAACAATGATCGGTTTGTTTATTTTTTATTAGTCTTGTTTTTGTTAAGGTTTGTTGTTTCTCGACGCTCGTCCTTGTCCATTGAAGTGATATTGTCAACTTTTAAAATATTGGTCTTACAAAAAGTAAGTTTGTATAGTCACAATAAGTAATTATTTGACTACTAGGCTTCCTTCTCAGTCTTCGTCGTATCGATGATTCCATTTATATACCCATATTTTGAATAAACTTCGAGCAGAATTCATCTTCTAATTCTTAGAAGAATGATAAAAACGGCATAGTTTTTTTTAATGGAATTTTCGTGTCGTCGCGACGCCTTGACACCCACTTGTGGCCCTTTTGTACCCAAGGACCACATAATCCGAAACAACAACTTATAAACTCAGACCATGGTCTGAGCTTATAAAGTTATATTTCAATTCAATTTAGTTACAAGCGTTTTCTATAAAAATCGAAACCCAAATTTGCTCCTAAACATCTACGATACACCTACAAAACACATCGCAAAAACATAGAATTTCCTTTAATAAAATACTTAAAGAATGTATTAAAAGAATCTTGTCCTATCCTACTCAACTCCTACGCAGCTACGTTTAAAACAAAATGGAGCAACAATATTGTAACTCGATTCCTTGTCGAAATACACGAGTATTGAAACAATTGACGATCGAAACCCATGTCCGATTTACGTAAGATTATGGTGTGGCGGTATAAAATTATTTTATCATACATTTGTAGGACGTAGGACGTAGAATATTTCTTTTAACATAACACATTCATAAACTCACGCATTCTCCCTAGGCAGAAACTACAGAACACCACCTGCTACGATCCTGACATACTTCATTTACGTTCGTAACATGTTCATGCAAAATATTCAAGAAGAAAGCACGTTTTAGTTTGTATCATCATCTCATCTGTCTAGACTTTTTCTGACAATCCCAACTATACTGAGGTAAGCTTCTAGTCTAACCGGATGAAGCTGAATACCAGTAGTTCACATGAGGCGACTGCCTATCTGACCACAACTCGACAACCCAGTTACTGAGTAACGCTATATCTTTAAGTGACTGACGTTTTGGCTCTATATCAGTCTTATATTTTTCACCTCACAATCAACATGAGCTATACAAGCCCATGACTGGGTTACCAATTAGCAAGGTTAGAACCGCGGCTGACTGCCTAAACTTTACTAGATCTACTTATTCATCGTCATTACACACGCTCGCGCTGATTGTAGTTACTTGGAGTCAACATTGAACTAGGCCAACAATTTTGATTCACGTAAATAGAAAATGGTCCTAAGGGCCTCATCGTATGTGACATAAAACGAGGAGTAAGACCTTTGTGTGTGGGTGTCAAAGCAACAATAGGCTTGTATGAGCAGCATACACTTTAAACTGATCATATCATTATTGCTGCGGTAATCTGGTTTACTAAGGGCTGCAAAAGTCTGAAAGAGGTGTGAAAAGAACCTATAGAGACCATGCTTGTCAAGCAGTCAACTGGCTTATAGACACAGAAATACATAATTTCTCTTTAATTATTTTTATTTAGGCACGTGAAAATAAAACAATAAAGCTCCCAGTCAACATGATTTTTTCCAACATCGTCATATTTCAGTCAAAAACTTTATGAATTATACACTTAAACCTTACCCATGAATCACTCCGTCCACTGGTAAAAACTGTATGAAAATTCGTTCGGTAGTTTTGGAGTTTATCGCGTTCAAACAGGCAGACGTGGCGGGGGGAGGTGGGTAACTTTGTTTTATAATATGTAGTGCTCTTTGTCATAGACAAGATTGTCATAAATTCATAATACTTCTCCAGTAAAAATACACGAAGAATCGTATTCTAGAACGAGGCTCCAGTTTGAATCTTGAATTATTTTCGAATTTCATAGTAATCACAAAATTATTTAAATAGAAACACATGCTTGAGCATGGTCTTAGAATACGACCTCAGATCTCCCTAAGGAATAAAGCTTAACAAAACAAACACCCATCCCTAGATTTTATGTCCCGACAAACATGTTAATCGGGACAAAAAAGTCGTACCTACGCATGTACCAGCCCTATTGTCAAGATGGTTGCCTCCCTAAATAATAGAGACATCAGACAGAACAAGACGGCTATAACTTATTCAAATTAGCCGTAATACGATACCTGGCTCTGCCGTGTACGTGCGCCCAATATCTGGGATCTTTGTGGCTTTTTGAGTGGAGATGTGTTAGGGATGGGATGTAGTGGCAGCGATGAAGAAGAGACTTCCTGCGATGATTTCATAGCTAAACCGGCATCCAGTGGTTTTCCTGGAGTGGCCTCTGTTTTGGAAGAATTTTGTGACTGACTGGAGGAGTTCGTTGTCGGCGAGGATTTTTGAGTATGTTAACATTTTGTAATATGGGTCGATTTTCTTTTACCGTAGGCTGCAATGGTTACTCAATCATGAGACAGTAACAATATGCACAAAAGATGGCATAAAGGATAAACTTCTAGTTTGTTAGGTATATTCACATTTGGTCCTTTTTACATCTTCTCAGCATAAAACTCTTTCAGACTGACCATTGACATCGATAGGATACAAAGTTAGTCATATTACATTGCTCAAAAACACATCATATTTTGCATCATTTTTGTTTTCTTCTTATTAAAACCCATTCTTTTAACTTGGTTAGCCAATACCCGGGTATTGGACCGAGTTAAAAGAGTGGGTTACAATACACAATTTGATTGCCTCCCTTTACCGGTGGTATGAGTTCTAAGATATTTCTCGCTTACCATCGCATAGCATCACCCTGCAACTGTACCACCACCCCAACCCCACTCATTCTCGCACCAAACACGGCGCTTAGTGTCATCTGATTTATATAAAGTTATTTTGTAAAGAATTATATTACGGACGTGCCTGTAATGCTGCCTAATGAGTTATGTCTCTAAAAGACATGTAAACATGAGCTCACATGATTGGTCGTGTGTTTACGGAGATATTTTCACACTGACTATGCTTTGTAAGTTACGGTGTAGGGGATTTGCAATGAAACACCGACTTTGATAATTACTTTTAAGGTATATTGGATCGCGCACTAAAAAACTAGAGTTTCACAATTTCGGTTCGGCTTAAGTAGTTTTCTACTATAGTACAAGTTGCGAGTGGTTCTACAAATTATAATACAAGTTTTACAGTGTTTAACCAATGGTAGGTTAGTGGGGCGTGGTTATTTCGGTCAAGCAAGGTCTTGATTGTCGACAGGTTGTAACCTGCTCCCCGAATGACGTATTTTTGCCTAGTTCCTCCTCGACAAGTTGCAACTTGTTTTTGGGCGATGCCATCTGACTTACTTTTAGTCGACAAGTTGTGACTTGTTCGTGAGTGATGCTATTACCTTGTCTATGTGTGTTTAGGTGCCTGTTAGTGAGTTACCTGTGTGTGGTGGGCAATACCATTATTGCTTATTACCTTTACCTTTACCTTAGGGAAGTGTTGGGGTACTATCTACGTCTTTATTTAGGTATGAGTATATCAATCAGAATTATACGTATGGGAAAATCAAAAACACACCTATGCTTATTAGGATACAACTTATATCTAGGTAGACTACGTAAAATGGTTTTTATTGGTTTAATCAAATTCTTAATTACTAATCAGTTCGTCTTCTCGTCGCCAACAGTCTCCCTCTCAGTGCGTTGCACTCCATCTCGTTGGGGCGACGTTGCAGGTACAATCAGGACTAGGCGTGATGCTGGCCGCCGCAGGATACCCGCTGCTGTTCGCACGTTGACGATCCTGGTTCTTCCGTCTGGTCCGGGATGAGTAGCGACTATTTCGCCGCGTGGCCACGAGTATCGTGGCAAGGTGTGGTCCACGATTAGGACTATGTCGCCCAATATCGGGTCCCGGTAGTCAGGACCTTGGTTGTAGCGAGGCGAGAGAGTTGGGAGGTACTCTCGCAACCACCTTGACCAGAAATGATCGGCCAGGCGTTGGGATGTCTTCCAGTTGGGAGAGCCGATGAGTTCTGTGTCGTCGAAGGAGCCAAATAGTGTGGCTCCGCATGACCGCCCGATGAGAAAGTGATTCGGGGTCAAAGCTTCTTCTTCTTCTGGGTCGGTGCTGATGGAGAAGAGGGGCCTTGAGTTCACGACGTGCTCGGCCTCCAGAAGTAATGTGTGGAGAATCTCTTCTTTAGGTTGCCGCTCGTGTAGTGTAGCTGTGAGAGCGACTTTTACAGATCGCACCATTCTTTCCCAGGCTCCACCCATGTGGGGGGCTCCAGGAGGGATGAACTTCCACACGATGCCCATCTTGTTCACTTCTTCTCCTAGACTCGCGATGGCTTCAGCGATCTCTCTATTCGCACCGATGAAGTTGGTACCGTTGTCGCTCAGTATGATCTTCGGTGTTCCTCTTCTGGCGATCATTCTTCGTAGTGCGAGGATCATGGAGTCGGTCGATAGGGAGTTAGCTAGCTCCAGATGAATTGCTCTTGTGGTGAGACACGTGAACAACGCTCCCCATCGTTTTTCTGTACGTCTTCCAATGGTGACGAGCATGGGTCCGAAGTAGTCCACTCCTAGGCAAGTGAAAGGAGGGCTGGTCTTCGTCAGACGTTCAGGTGGCAGATCTCCTTGGGGTGTGATCTGCGGCGTCTTCTTCCGAATTCTACACCATCCGCAGTCTCGTGCTACTTTCTTCACCATGTTTCGAAGCGATGGTATCCAGTATTTCTGCCGGACCTCATTCATCACGGTGTTGTGGTTCCCGTGATTGAAGGCTTCATGGATGTGCTTCACTAGCAGTTGGGTTATTCGGTGATATTTATCCATCAGGATCGGATTCTTGTATGAGGCCATCAGGTACTTGGCCGCTCCGATGCGTGTGGATAATCTGATGAACCCGTCTTCTAATTTGATCGTTAGATTCTTCAGATTGGATGTTGGATTGAGATCTTCTTTCTTTCGTAAAGCAGCGAGTTCGTCTGAAAAGCTGTCTTCTTGCGCTCTTCTTACTAGCAATTGTTCCGCCTTTTCAACGTAGAGCGCTGACTTCGGTCGGAAGGCTATTTCTTTTCTGCTTGGCCTCTTTTCTAGTGGTTGGACTTTCTGTTTCTGTGTCTTCTTCCAAGCTGGGTCTTGTGTATTTCGGGTGATGAGTTTCGTGATGTTCACCTTTTTCTTCATTTTTCGCTTGAAGACATCTATGGCTTGCAAGTATCTCGCTGTTGCGTGGAGTAGGCGCGTCCAACTGGAGAACCTTGCTGGATCGGGCACGATGACAGGGATTACTTTTCTAACGCTGAGAGTGATGGCGTTAGGTTTTTCTTCACCTGTGTCGGTGATGGAGACCTTCTTCTCTTCTGTAGGCCAATTTCTTTGATCTTCATGCAAGAAGGCCGGTCCCTTGAACCATCTATGTGTTATATCGAAGTTGGATGGGGTCTCTCTGGTGGCGTCGTCGGCTACATTGAGTTTAGTTGGAACCCAGTGCCATTCCTTATGCTTTGTCAGCTCTTCTATCTCGGCGAGACGATGTGCGACAAAAGGCTTGAATCTCCTCGGGTCTGATTTGATCCATGTCAGTGCTGTTCTCGAGTCGGTCCAGAAGTATCTTCGGGTCGCAGTCAAGTCCATTTCTTGGCTCGCACTATTGGCCAAGCGACTTCCCAGTAAACACGCTTGTAGTTCTAGTCGAGGTATTGAAGTTGGCTTGAGAGGTGACACTCTAGCTTTCGCCGTTAGCAGCTTCACTTCTACGCGATCATCTGGGTGTTGGGAGCGCCAGTACACCGCGCAGGCGTACGCCTTCTCGCTTGCATCGCAGAATGTGTGCAGCTCCCCCTCAGTCGCGTCGTATGTGAGGCAGCGAGGGATTCGAAGATTTTCAAGTTTTCTTAGATCCTCAAGCCACTTTGTCCATTCCTCTTCTCTGGGTGGAGGCAGTCTTTCGTCCCATTCTAGGCCGGACCTCCATAAATTCTGAAGCATTACTTTTCCTTGTATGGTTATGGGTGACGCCAATCCTAAGGGGTCAAAGACCGACATCACTGCGCTCGTTGCTTCTCTCTTCGTCGGTGCACGTCTTCCTTCTTTGGCTTCGTCGGGAGTATTGCGCAGACTCAGAGTGAAATGAAGGCTGTCTTCTTGGACGTTCCAATTGAGTCCCAGGGTTTTCTGGTCTTGATTCTTCTGTTCTCCTAGTACGATGGAGTTGGTATTGCTTTCTGCGTCGGCGAACTCTTCAATCGCCGAAGGGTCGTTGCTCGCCCAGCCTCTTAAGAAGAAGCCTCCTTTCTTGTGAATTTCGTTCACATCTCTTGACACTTTGGTAGCTGTTGTCACGTCGGAGAAACTTGCAATATAGTCATCCATGTAATGATTTCGGTTTATTGCTCTGACGGCTTCTGGACAGTGACTGACGAAGTCTTCTGCATTTCTGTTCTTCACGTATATGGCGGTACATGGCGAACAGGCGGCTCCGAATATTAGGGATGTCATTCTGTATTCCTTGTTCTTCCAGAGAAATCGGAGGCTATCTCTGTCTTCTTCGTTGATTTTTATCCTCAGGAACATTTCTTTGATGTCTGCGACGACAGCTATTGCTTCTTGGCGGAAGCGGAGCAGAACACCGAACAGTGATTGTAGCAAATCGGGTCCAGCTAACAATGCGTCGTTCAGCGATTTTCCATTTGATTTAGCTGCGGCGTCGAAGACCAGTCTCATCTTCTTCTTCTGAGGGTGGATAACGGCAAAGTGAGGTAGGTACCACGTTCTTGAAGATGTGGGTTCGTCCGTTGCTTCCTCGGCGTATCCACTATTGATCAGGTTTTCAATTTGTTCTTCGTACTTTTGTTCAAAATCTTTGTCCTTCAAGAACTTCTTCTCCATTCCCCTCAGTCGTCGGGCTGCTGCTACTTTACTTTCAGGTAGACTTTCGTCGTCTGTCTTCCAAATCAAGCCTGCGCTGAATCTTCCATCAGGCAATCTTTTCGACGTAGAATGCAGCACGTCGAGGGCCCGCTGGTCAATGTCGCTGGATGGTCTTTTTGCAGCGATTCCTAGGGCTTCGATATCGAAGTGGTCTCTGATCATCTTCTCGAGGTAATCGTCTTTTCCATTAGGCTGCGTCACCAGATGATTCACTATTCGTACCGGAGTGTTGTTGCTTGATTTGGTCCCATGTAAGACCCATCCCAACTGGGTTCTGGAGGCTACTGGCCTGCTTCGGTCGCCAGTTTTCACTTCTTGAGACACGATGAGATGCCAATTGTCCTGCCCAATGAGTACCGTAGGACGAGCGTTAGGGTATTTCAGTTGCTCTGCTATCTTTTCTAGGTGCTGGCAATCTTTCAGGTCACTATCGCTGACCTCTTGGGGGGATAGGTTCAATGTCTTAACGGTATATCCTGACATTTTTTCAATGTTTCGCTCGAACTTCCCTCTGATCTTAATGTCGATCTTCTTTGACTTCTGATCCATTCGATGTCCTCCCACACCCTCAATTCTTAACTCTTCTTCGGGACCCTGGGCTCCAATCATGTTCACTATGTCATCTTCTATAAGTGTCACCGTTGATCCCTCGTCCATAAGAGCGTAGACTTCGGCTTTGGCATCTGGTCCCCATAGTTCCACTGGCACGATTTTCAAGTAGGCTCTTGATATTGCCCGCGTTGCGTTCACAGTCGATGCTACGGCTTGAGTCTCTTGTGTGGTCGGCTTCGTCTTTTCTTCGGAATGTAACATCACATGATGATCCCTCTTGCATTTTCCACACGACTTTGCTTTGCAACTGAATCTTCTGTGTCGCCCGAGCAGGCATTTGAAACATATGGAGGCTCGCTTGGCTTGTTCCCATCTTTCATTTATGGAGGAGTCGATAAACTTCTTGCATTTCAACAGTGTATGTTCCCCTGCACATTCAGGACAGGCAATCTTCTCTGGCTTCTTTGCATCATCCTTGCATGAACAAACTGTTGCTGTTTGTGGTTCGGCTCGCTCTTCATCTGAATCCTCTTCGTTCGATGAATATTCTTCCTCATTGTGCTGTGTAGCTCGAGTGGTGTTCACGCCGCGGGAACCGGGAGGTCGCATGCGGCTTTTCCATCCTTCTTTCTTTACCTTGGTCCCCATGAACTCGTGCATCTCGAACTGATCCACCATCTGGTTGAAGAAGTTCATGAGGCTGATGAGGATTGGTTCATCATCTTCTTCTTTGGATGCCCTGTACTCGTACCACCTGAATCGCACCAGGATACACATCTTCTCAATTATTCGATTCGATATGTCACATGAGTGTAGATAACTTTGTTTCTTCATTTGCTTTACAACACTGACTGTATTGGCCACGGCTCCAGCATATCGCACCAACTCTCTTGCATCTTCAGACATGGGAGGTAGCTTCTCTATGTTTTCTATTTCGCTTCTTATCAGGTAAGTGGGTCTTCCGTATCGACGTTCCAACGCAGTTATTACTTCTTCTGGATCCACTTGTGTATAGAGAAGAGACTTCACCGCTTCCTTAGCTTTCCCTTTGATTGCTCTTCTTAATCTTCCCATATTTTCGATACCACTGAAGAGAGCCTGTGAGTCTTTGTATGTTGCTTTAAAGGCCATCCAGTCTCTTGCATCGCCGTCAAATTGATGTAACTCGCTGACATACTTCGGCGCGCGTTGCATAATCGCTGTTGCCTTGCTGTCTGTGGCGGACTTGACTGCTTCCAATATGGCTTCGGCCAGCTGATTTGTGGGAGTCGTTGTGGATGGCATCGTTTCTGCAGTGGGCGGCGCTTTCTTGGAGATCTCTACTTCGTCGCACTCTGCTTCTTTTGACTTTGACACCCAAGCTTCAGTGGCCTTTTCAGCAGCGGCTTTGGTAGCAGCGTCCTCTTCATCATCACTCAAGTCCGAGTCATCTTCGTTGACACGTGTTAATTCCAACTTGGTATTTGCTAACTTGGATTTCATCTTAATTTCTTCCAATTGTAATTTCTCTAATTCCAATCTAGCTTCTAGTTCTTTCTTTTTATTCACTGCTTTATTCGAAATTGATTTTGTCTTTTTCTTTTTGTTTTCCACCAAGGTAGCATCGCCATCCTCGACCACGGTTGTGTCTTCAGTACGCGCGCTGCTATCCGTCACCGCCTCGGAGGTGGTAGCTGACGTCTCCGTAGTCTCTTCTTCCGTGGTCGAGCGCGTGCTATCCCCTTTACGGCTTCGCGTCATCATGTTATTCACTTTCACTTAATGTCAATATTGTTCAGTGACTTACCCGTTTTTATGTTACAATCCTTCAGCAGAGGGTGCGTCGAGGTGTAGGTGTACACACCCTTCGACACACACAGTTAGCACTTCACTGAACTATGTTTGATGTTCCTTATGTACTCACTAAACAATGTCCAATGTTCCTTATTTACTCACTAAACAATGTCCAATGTTCCTTATGTACTCACTAAACACCGTTCAATGTTTCTTATGTACTCACTAAACAATGTCCAATGTTCCCTATGTACTCACTAAACACCGTTCAATAACACTATGTACTCACTTGACAACGTTCAATGTTCCTTATGTATTCACTAAAACACTGTTCAATAACACTATGTACTCACGCAGGGCTTCTAGAATAAGCGATCTTCCAAGTCGCCTATTCCCAGCAATAATCTTCACTTGGCACACGTAAGGCTTCGAGTGACACCTGGCTTCGAGAATAAGCGATCTTCCAAGTCGCTTATTCCCAGCAATTTTCTTCACCCAGCAGGTCGTGTGCCCAACAGGTCTTCCGTAGAGGGCCTGGCTTCGAGAATAAGCGATCTTCCAAGTCGCCTATTCCCAGCAATAATCTTCACTTGGCACACGTAAGGCTTCGAGTGACACCTGGCTTCGAGAATAAGCGATCTTCCAAGTCGCTTATTCCCAGCAATTTTCTTCACCCAGCAGGTCGTGTGCCCAACAGGTCTTCCGTAGAGGGCCTGGCTTCGAGAATAAGCGATCTTCCAAGTCGCCTATTCCCAGCAATAATCTTCACTTGGCACACGTAAGGCTTCGAGTGACACCTGGCTTCGAGAATAAGCGATCTTCCAAGTCGCCTATTCCCAGCAATTTTCTTCACCCAGCAGGTCGTGTGCCCAACAGGTCTTCCGTAGAGGGCCTGGCTTCGAGAATAAGCGATCTTCCAAGTCGCCTATTCCCAGCAATAATGAGTAGTTAGTGCGCGGTACGTAGAAATAATCTTCTCGTAACTTATGTAGTCTTCACGAAATACATAAGCTTCTCGTATAACGCTGCTTACCTTTAAAATAGCGATGTATCTTCACGTAGCTTATGTATTCTTCACGTATTCTTCAGACTCAGGCTTCAGTTCTTCAAATCTGGCTGCAGAAGGACCAATTCTTGTAGGGGATTTGCAATGAAACACCGACTTTGATAATTACTTTTAAGGTATATTGGATCGCGCACTAAAAAACTAGAGTTTCACAATTTCGGTTCGGCTTAAGTAGTTTTCTACTATAGTACAAGTTGCGAGTGGTTCTACAAATTATAATACAAGTTTTACAGTGTTTAACCAATGGTAGGTTAGTGGGGCGTGGTTATTTCGGTCAAGCAAGGTCTTGATTGTCGACAGGTTGTAACCTGCTCCCCGAATGACGTATTTTTGCCTAGTTCCTCCTCGACAAGTTGCAACTTGTTTTTGGGCGATGCCATCTGACTTACTTTTAGTCGACAAGTTGTGACTTGTTCGTGAGTGATGCTATTACCTTGTCTATGTGTGTTTAGGTGCCTGTTAGTGAGTTACCTGTGTGTGGTGGGCAATACCATTATTGCTTATTACCTTTACCTTTACCTTAGGGAAGTGTTGGGGTACTATCTACGTCTTTATTTAGGTATGAGTATATCAATCAGAATTATACGTATGGGAAAATCAAAAACACACCTATGCTTATTAGGATACAACTTATATCTAGGTAGACTACGTAAAATGGTTTTTATTGGTTTAATCAAATTCTTAATTACTAATCAGTTCGTCTTCTCGTCGCCAACATACGGTGTAACTTTATATTTTGATGTGCGTTTGTTTTAGAGTTATTTTGTGTGGTGGGTGCGTACAAAGTATCTCTATTATTGTGGGTGTTAGTTAAAAGGATAAAGCTATATTTACATGATGCTAGTTCCGTGCCTGTGGCATACAATAAAATAGAAGCAACATATTACTTGTATCGTCTAAGCACTGTTTAACGATGCAAGGTTTATTGTTGCTTCATAAGTTGAATGGTATGTCACAGTCAATTAAATCTCACCATGTAAATCAGGCTTTAAGGATTATACTTACTTACTCCATTTATTTCAGGCGACGCAGGCCCACAGATAAATACCTTAACATACATATTTATATTATAATAACATCAAATTATTGTACACGAAGTGATGACTGTGTCGGCGACGTGTTGCGCTGCGCCTGCGCGGTATCGCGTAACCGTCCACGAAAACGACACACTTTTCGGCCAGAACTCTTCTTTGATGAAGGTTTCTAGGTCCTGAGTTGGAACCCGCACCACATACGACTTGAAGTTAATGTTATGGCGTGACTCCAACTTCTCTAATCTCAAGGTCCACTTGGTCTTGGTTCTGATGTATTCCACGATATTTTCAGTCATCGTGGATTGATTATGTCAAATATGTATTTAGTAGCAGTCGAAATGGCTTTATTTGTGAAGGATCTCATCCTAGGAAGAACTATCTACTACTTTGATACCATACCTATTTCTGCGCTCAAGCAGAGTTGCTGTATTCTAATTCAAATGATATGAGCACCAGTGGTGGACACTGGTGCTCATTCAACAAATCATCTGTAATACCAGAAGTATCAACTTCTGGTATTACAGATGATTTGTTCAAACTCTAAAGAATTGATGGTAGTAGCAACCTATATTGTCTATTGATCATTAGACAAAATAGAACAATTTTGATCGTAAGATCGATCAAGCAGATGGGAAAAAAGGCTTATAAAAATTCCACCTGTCAAAGATGACCAAACCGTCACACAACAAACTTTATGCCACCATTTAAGTTCTAAACAGACTCCCGAAAGATATGTGACATCAGAATACGGCATTACAATATATATTAAATTATACGAATAGGTGACTTCCCGCCGCTTGATGGCCGGCTGTTCATTGTATGGTAGCTCAGTTGCTACCTTATGTCAGGAAGTAGAAATACAAAGAAGGCCTACAAATAATGCTCGCGCTGTAATCAGTAATTCTGATTCCTATGCAGTATTCTATGCCTACTAAGGCATAAGTCTTATTATATGGCTATATACATATATATTATTTTACATCTAGGCATTTTTGTCATGAACACATAAAAGTCATTACGCCATTGCTTCCTTTTTGATTTTTTTGATTTTTTTGATTGTGGGATATTATCAAATAACTTCTCCCGCTCTGGGCGGAGCGGGAGGGCGTCACGGACTTTTACTGATTAAAACCCACCCGTGTTCCTTCCGTTGCCTGTGTGCCGGGGTCGCGATATCCCTTTGGGACAAACTCGCAACCCCGCCATTGCTTCCTAGGACCGTTTTCAAACAGTGCAAATATGATGTTATAAATAATTTTTAGATGAACTGCAAAGTGCAAACAAGGGGAAGCAAATCTAAAGTGAATAAAAAATAAATAATCTCGAAGTGTGGCGTTATCGTGACCACATACAGGATCCACACACGGTCGTCCAGTTTTTTTTTTAAACTAGTTTTTTCTTCATATAATACTCAATAAATGTTAATATAATTATTAATTACAATTTCCTTTATATGAAATACATATTATAAATTATATTTTTAAATATTAGAATGAAATAATATAAAAACATTTAAAAATATAATATTATTAACAGACAATATTGGTAATGCAACTCAACACAGCACTCAATTGGCTCTATTCCTTCGACAGATATGGTGATGTAGAAGCTAGTGTGGAACGCTTGTCAATAGAGTCGACCTTCTGTTCCCTGTCTTTATATCGCCACCACGGTTATGAAGATATCCTAACTTTTGAATAAAATTAAATTGAAATTGCTGTCTACTTTATAGGATTTATGGTCAATTTTGGATTTTTGCTGTGTTTTGTTATGTAAAACTGTTCGGTCTCTGAATGCTGGTGTGTCGTATTGAAAAGAAATGGGTTTATTATGGTGTTTGGTTCCGTTTGGAGTGTAGGAAGTGTCGTTCTTTACCTTGGGAGTTCTTTCTTACGCAAATGACAAACCCATTTATTCAAGATGGACTTAGAATAAATGCTTTTTGAACGTTGTGGCCAGTTCTTGGTTCAGTAAACTGCCGTCCTTTCATGGGGCTCCTAAGTTTTTAATGTGTGAAGATAAATCGGTGCTAGACTCTGAAATCACATAAAAAAAATAAAAAATCTAGGTATTTAAATTTATTAGCATAAGCTCATCAGTTAGAAATGTCACTGAACTTGATAGTCGAAATGCGAATGATTGAATGCATAATCAGCCTATTATAATGTTTCCACTACTGGGACACAGACCTCCTCTCTTCAAGAGGGAGTCGGCTGTAATCCACCACACGGGCCCAGTATGGGTTGGTAGATGTCACATGTCTTCGAATGTTTGGTTTTAAGACAAGCAGTTTTTTCACGATGCGTTCCTTCACCGTTTTGAGAGCAGTGGTGATGGAATTATTTACATAAAGTAAAGCGCCTGGCTGGGTTCGAAGCCACGACCTAAAACTTATATAATTAACATTTACCAGCGTTTAGATCGGGCACAGTATAAATAAATGTGGACAGTACAGAAAGTACGTAGTAAACGTTCGAAACGGCACATTCACACAGACGCGCTCATTGACGAGACCCCAAGCGATTATTGCGGTGTTGTTGGTTGCGGGTGCCGTGTCGAAGGCGTAGTCGCCCCGTTCTTTAAAAAGTGGAGGGTAGGTAATTATTTCAACAAATAGTTTACATACTGTCCATATTTATACTGTGGATCGGACAACCGGGCACCCGATACTTATAGCAATAGTTTTCTAATTTGCCAGGTAGCAAGTTTCCAGGACTTTGACAAACTTCCATAGACAGCTTGCCGGCAAAACCAAACATTAATGTTGCGTAAATTCTTTCTAACCTTATAATAACTTACTGTACGACCGGACAGCTGACATTTCACACAAAGATCATGAAAATGACCAAGTAATAGACTTAAACGTAACAAAACAAGATGTCACCGAGTCCACGTGTCCTGTGACAATTTATGATATTCCGACACCTTTTATATTACATTTTTTGTGAGTTTGTGACATCTGTCACCATTGTGTGAGTGAGAAACTAATGGTTTTTGCATTGAGTTCTAATTTTGCGTTAAATTTTAACAATGTTGTTGATGTGAATGCTATTTAAGTATGTTTGTATGGTCAGTTATAATAAATGATATTGAATGTAATGTAGAGTTGTCACTCGATTTGATACAGTTCAAATTGATTTTCAAAGCATTGCTACTGAACTACTCATGTACTGAAATGAAACTAACACTGAATCTTGAAACTTTATTGACCTTAAATCTTTCCACTTTTTGAAATCACTATTTTTATTAGCACTAACAATTTTTTTTATAAAGTGTGAAAGTTTATTACACATACGTTATAAACAGAAATGAGTTGACAGTCTGATAACCAGTCTTACCAAGGGGTATCGTGTTACTCAGTAACCGTGTTCTGGAGGTCAAAAGGCAGTAACTCTATGTAAAATACTGGTATTCAGCTGCATCCGGTTAGACTGGAAGCCGACCCCAATATAGTTGGAAAAAGGCTAGGCAGATGATGATGATGACACGTTATAATACAGGGTCAAATAAAATTAGCTGGCGAAACTTCCCAGCAAAAGCGATAAAAAAAAAACTATCTGAGACTGACTGAATTGAACTGATCAAATTTAATATATCAAAAAATGCTCATAGTTTTACTTCAGGCGGGACCCGCTGAAGGGATGATTTTCAAAATCTCTTCGAAATACTTCCAATACATATACATGCTCCCAATTACTTATCCATCTTCAACATTTTTGTCTGTTCGGTATCTGTCTGTCCGTCTGTCAGTCACAAAACTGTTTCATATGTAAAGTCAAGAGAGAATCTACCCAACATTAACAACTCGCAGTTCCGTGTTACAATTCACAACTACCGTCAAACAAAAAAAAATCTCTTAACTGACTTTAAAAGGGAGCAAAAAAGGCCACTTTAGAAGTGACCATGGCTAATGAAAAGCCCACAATATCACAATGGGTAGCTAATTGAAATCGACACTGGGCCACAATAGGAATACAACAGTCATACGCCTGAACGAGGGTGCAGCAAAAAATTTGTACATCTGGTGTGTACTGGGACGAGTGTTCGACAGAATAGAGTGCAGTGTTTGAAAACAGGCCTTTAGTAGCTAAAATCAGATAATACTAATAAAGCAGTATTACTCTTTGATCGTCTTCTCGTGTGGTTAGTGACTAAACCTGGTGTCAGAGTTTTTAGGCCCATGGGCTTCAGACATGGCTTCACATGCCGTCGAGAAATATCTTTCAGGCATGCCGGTTTAGGCTTACAACAGCTAAAGCGCGGTCACTGTCGGACTGCATAGAAATGAAAGAGAAGCGCGATGACACGACGCAGGTAATTTATTGCAAAATATGAAGCAGTTAGCGATTTACAGAAAATCTATTGATTGGACTGGAAAATTAAAACACTATTATGCTAATATGTAGCTTGTAGAATAATCTGACAAAAAATCAGAATGATTGCATGTAAATTAATATGATTTTTAATCGTTAAAATAATTTTTTAGAGGTATTTTCATGATTTTTTTCTATCGTATCAAATTAGTTGTATTATGTTTTCAACACACTATCATACTAGCATATATCCTGAAGAATATCATATATTTTTCTGATTTTGTTTACTGCAGTGGATCATATTCTTTTACGCATTATAAAACTTGCGTTTAGGCACGTTTAGGTCCTGTAGTCCCCTTAAAACTTAAAACTAACTTGCTAATACTAACTAGAATTTCAAGTTCAGGAACAGCTTTATTATGTCTTGAATTTGTGATTTTTTTGATTTGTTAAAATAAAATAGAGAATTTGAGGCAAACAAGGAATATCAAATGTGGGGAAAACTTTATGAGGCGAATGCACCAAAAACAATACGCAAATATCATCTAAAATCCAATACCTAATTAAATACATAAATCTAAATTGCTAATACATACATAGTTCAGTAACGTTGCTTCTCTATTAAAAGATCACACCCTGTTGCAGTGAATATTCTACATCATCTAACAACAATTTGCAAGCAATTGAGCATGCACTGGTATTCACACCCCCTGGATAACAAGAGAATGTAACGCACTCTTCGATAGAATAGGGAAGATGCCTGGGTAAAAAAAATAAATCTAATTAGACCTTCAGTCAGATAATAAAAAAAATATTAGACATGTAGGTTTTGCTTTATCATATAAATAAAAGAATACTTAGACAAAACGCATTTTAAGTTAGAGAGTGGGGGTCGCTACTTCACAAGTAAATATAAAATCCACATACTCGTGACGTCGTGGCACATTTTAACTCAATGTATCGCCGTAATCTTTAGATTACGTAAAACAAGATTTTTTTTTTTATAATCTCCATAACGGACTAAAAACTAATTTTAGTTATCATCCCTATTTTTCCATTGGTATTTGTTTTTATATATTATATTTGATACAAAATACGTATAAATAGGTGAAGTTTATATTTCGTAAATAATTCTAAATAGGTTCAAGTTGAATCACCATGATGTCAATTAATAAAACAAAGACCTCTGAATGATGAAGAATGTTTTTTTTTTAAATTACAGAACGGGCTTGCTCTTGACCCCAGTCTCGCCTGATGGAAACCGATGGACGAGGTCTGAGATGGAACGAGCGTGCTCAGAAGCCTGTTCACTCTTGCTTTGAAGGCAGAAGACGGGTTGTATAATATTTTGCTTGCAATAACTCGTCGAGAAGAAACCTATTAACTTAAGATTTAAAGACCTGCTAAATTATATTCGTTTGAGAAACAGACGTTCTGCATACAGGTCTCCTTGGCTTATTTCAAGTTAGACTTAAGTGTGCATGGTTTTATTGTATTATGTTAAGTGTTTCCCAAATTAATACAATTTATGAGGTATTTTTCTAAAGAAAAAAAAATTGAGAAAAAGCTTATGCTATGTTATAAGAACTTTTATTTTTTTATTTAACGGTTTATGTACACACATATAAACGGACAAGAAGAAAGGAACAGAAAAATATGTACAAAGGTGATGCTTATTTCTAAAGAAATCACTTCCAGCATACCTGCGATAGGAAAGTAGTTAAAGAGATGTAGACAACGTGGGTAAGAGTAGAAGAGAAAATAAAATACATAAAATAAAAACCACTTAATTATTCACTAATTTAACTATAAACATACAATATGAGAATAAACTTACATACATACTTCTAAAATAAATATAACTAAAATATATGTACTTAATTATAATGTACTTAGTATAAAATAATAAACACAAAATATGCAAATAAGTGGAAAGATAGTTTTATCATTTTTAAAACACATTATCATACAGACAGATCATCATCACCTGCCTAGCCTTTTCCCAACTACGTTGGGGTCGGCTTCCAGTCTCAGATGCAGCTGAATACCAGTATTTTACATGGAGCGACTACCTATCTGACCTCCACAACCCAGTTACTGGGTAACACGATACCCCTTGGTAAGACTGGTTGTCAGAATTTCGGGCTGTCATACAACACACACACAAAATTGCAATCTTCTCTCTATTTATAAGTCTATTTAAATAAATCCGACACACCCTTTTGAGTCTGAACAACACCGCGCACCGCTTATTTCACGGTATTCAACTATTCACGGCTGCGCAAACGATTTTTTTTTGCAACCTCTCGAAAGTTACACTTTTTTTTCTGTAAACTTAAACCAATTTGCTCTAGTGGCTTAACCGGGGTTGAAATTCGAGTCAGAAGTGGATTTCAAAAAGGACAAGATTAGAGGAAAGATTTAATGAGTTTCTAGAATATTGCGGTTAACTTTGAAGGATTTAAAAAGGACGTAACGCGTTTTTGTAGGTGAAGTATTGAGGCGTTTTGTGTGATCTTCTTGAACATAGTTTTACGGGGCTTTTGGTAATTCGTTTTGCAAGTAATTAGTTGGTTGCTTATTAGGAAGATTTGAGTTTTGTTTTCTCCGTAATAAGACTGCGCGTATTCTATACGTGAACGTTAACCTTTCGGTAGGTACATTACTGCACTTCTGACTAGAATGTAGGGTGATTTGTAAGAAAATGATATGGGTAGAAGAAAAATACAATAATATAGCATACCTCTCTCTACACTATATTAATTAGTAAAAAGTTTTATGCTTGTGGCGGCATCTGATTATACCGCCACATGCGAACTACGCATCAAAGACCTGACGTCACACAGACTCCTGACGTCACACAAATCCTGCATCGCGCAATTAGAGTTTACCGCGCGAGCGACATATATAAGACTATCCGACGTCAATCGTTGGGCAGTTGCCCGCCAGTCACGACAGGCGTCTGCTCGGAGGATCCTCCCTTTTCTATATGATGAGTGAACTATAAACCCTGTTCCTCACGCCCCTAAATGCCTACAGTATAAGTTAAATATTTATTTCAATAATTGTCAGTAAAAGTTTTTAATTTATGATTATAAATGTTGTGATATTACTTAGTAAGCATATTATACGTTATAGTATTAACCTATTTATAAGTTAAAAGCGTTTATTCTGAAAGTTAGTAACGTTGCAAATCCAATATTTGGCTGTTTTAATTTGGCAATATTACTGTATGGAAATATGGAATGTAGCTAACTAGCGTACCTACTAGAATAATAATAATGAATTGCAATTACAACACTGAATTTGATGTAACCGTTTTAGGTGTAAAAAAGGCATTTGGAAACTTTCCAAATACTTTTTTACATCTAAAACGAAATATTCGGTGTTACGATATTAATTATTGCATTTCATAATCAATATTCTAGTTCGCTAGTTAGCCACATTTCATATTTCCATACAGTAATATTACCAAATTAATAAAAACAGGTAAATATTGACAGCTATTTGCGACCTTGCCAACTATTAGGATGAATGCACTTAACTTGTTGCGTACTAACGTTTGTATACAAGAATGCACTTATTAGTTAAGCCTAGACTTAGTCTGTAACTTTGTGTACATTGTGCAATAAATGAATAAATAAATTTCCTGAAATGGTAGGCTATTTAAAAAAAAATACACCGTACGTTATATTCCCATGTTTAAGATCCCAGTGTCATTAAAACCAGGCACAAATCCGTCTACTATTGACAATTTCCCAAATGCATGCCACTCAAAAGAGAGAAAATTGGAGCACACAAAACAAAGAACAATCCCCATCAGGAATCTGACAAGAAAGTGCACGTCTCAACTGATGAGCATACACAACAACATAACGACCATGTCACACGTCGATCGCATATACTCACATGTACCTACCTACTTGAGTAGGTACCTGCGTACTGCCGCTCATTTGCTGCTATCACTCATCTGGATGTACTCGGAAACTGTTTAGATAAGCACCGTTGGATGAGGGCTTTTCCATTTGAGTCGACCACGGATATCTATGGAGTCGACAGTTAAAGAGAACGGAGGAATTTATAGAACTATCCTAATAATAATAAATAATAATTTATTTATTCGACGTAAAAAGTACACATACAGAGTGACACTTAATCAAACGTGGAAATAGCTTGGTACAATCAAAAATCATTATCAGTTTCGAAATCATTCTTTTGCAGTATGCAGGATTTCCGTTTGGGAGGGACTTGACCAGGCTTTTTTTTTTTTTTTTGAGGGTGCGAAATTTTCAAATAACTTCTCCCGCTCTGGGCGGAGCGGGAGGGCGTGTCAGACTTTTACTGACTAAAACCCACCCGTGTTCCTTCCGTTGCCTGTGTGCCGGGGTCGCGATATCCCTTTCAGACAAACCCGCAACCCCGGCAGGCATTGGCCCTTCCGGATCCCGTCAGTTGGTGCTGACATCTCTTTGAGGCGCGCGTGGAACACAACGCGCCGTCGACCCGTGCCTGGTCCCTATCGGACGGCGAGCTACCCATTGCTCACCGTCCGCAAGCCCGCGCCTACGGTGGCCGGAAGTCGGCTCTCGACTCCCGACGCCCGGGGCGTCTCCTGCGGCGACTAGGGGCGCGAGGGTGCGAATCTTGCCTCTCCCTCGCGCCCGTTGACTTGACCCCGCTGAGGCTAGGTTTTAGCTAAGTAAACACTAAAAAAGCACACAACCTTTTATTTTGCTTACCGCATAGCAAGCCTCCTCGAATAACTTTTCGCAAATTCCACAATGACTTCGTTAGGTTGTAGACTACCAAAGATATATCGGTGAATACCTATATATGGCGGCCAAACCGGGCAGCGTGAGTAGCCGAATGAAAAAACGAATCCGTCCTTGCTACAGTGTCGACACAGCAGTTCATTGGACAAGCGCATCCGCATCGTCAGGATTGTGTGGTGTGTGACAAGTTTTGCCGGAATTCTGTCGATTCCGCGACGCACCGGGCTTACATGGGTCTATGTAAACTATGTTACACAACTAACTAATGATCTGTTCAAAGAATACAATATTCATTATTTTTTGCCACCTTCAATAGGTAGGAATTGTCCAAGAAATTATACTAATAATGAGCCTTTATTTAGACATGGTTAAAAATATAGGTTACCCAAAATTATACATTTTTTTTAATTTCCACTACCTATTAGGTATACTCTTGTTTGGTTTACTTTTACTCTTTAATTTATTTGTTTAATTAAGATACAGTGATCCATATTTATGTTAGTATACCTACTTAAAAGTTATGTTCGTAATCAAAGATTAAAATACAAGCCATAATAATATTATTATAACTAAAATATATAACTGAAATAAGTGCATAAAATCAAATTGTAAAATAAATAAATTAATACAATCGCATCTATAACTTCATTAATATCTTAATCATTTACAATATTTAAATTCATTCAATTTAATGTCAATTTTATATCAGATTTTTTTTCTAGTTATTGTTAATTTACAAAAAAACTCAAAATGTAGGTACAAACTGAGGTTTTTTAAATTATAATATGGAAAACATCCTTTTCATCCCTTAAAATCTATTAAATAAAAGTGAAGTAAATTTTTAAGGGCAAATAAAGGAGATAATTCATTTTGAGAGAAAGTGCAAAGAAATTACTATAATTAGATTACTGTTATTTTTTAACTAAAACATACTGAAAACAGTATTTTTCAAGCCCTAAAGATTTGGTCCCATAGTGATAAATGAAGAGAATAACATGTTCTAACGGAATATAACTTTTTTTTGTTTGGTCGTCACTTTCATAATTAGCCCAAAAATGTATGAACGGTGAATGATCTCATTTTTGCTATAAGTAATTTCTGTGTCAGAGTTTCGAAAAAAAATAGGAAAAATATAATGTGTTCTAAACCAACGACATAACCAAAAATAGAGTTTACCTACATCAAGTCCTGCCACTGTGTTTTACTGCATCTCCAAATCTCGTCCTAGTAGGTCATAAGTCAACTCATTGATGTAGCAGGAACACGTTACACTATCGCACACGACATTATGTGGCACATCAAGTGCTATTATGTTGGACATAAAGTGCTATTAGCGACAGAGTAGCACTGGGAACTTTATAGTTGTAGGGACACCAACTTGCATAGAGAATGAGGAAATTTTGTATGAAATAGCAGGACAAGATAGGCAATCTGCGTCTCTAAGTAAAATTTCCGTTGCCAATGAATACAAACTTTATGTTATATAGCACTGATCACAAAGTTTAAAAAAAAACTGAACTGTCCCAGTTACAAGTTGAACTATGTCTCATTTTGCCTTCCTCAAGCTAGGGTCGCCTTCAAGTCATTACTAAATTAATACAGGGTGGCAGGGATATCGAAGCGAAAACTGTTACCACGGAAGTAAGTACAAGATTCTGAACGCCCCTTGCGTTGCGTTGAAATTTTTAGTCGGTTATTGAAAAAAAATCTGCTGTTTCATAGAACAGTGCAATACCTACGCGGTCAAAATGTATGGAAAAGCAATATTTTTTAAATAACCGAGTTAGAATCATGTACTGAATCAATGGTAACTATTTTCGCGTCGATGTCCCTGACACTGTATAGCCCTTTACAAGCCACTGCCATATAAGTTCTACAGCAATCCAACTGTTGCCAATTTATAACTGGTATCTTAAGGTTTTCTCTGGCTATGAAACTTTCGGTTCGTTCTTTGAAAATTATGATATTTTTACCTACTTCCTGAACTCACAACTGACTAGTTACTTTTGGGTAAGGTTGCACCATCTGCATATTGTATTATTTTACCACCAAGTGAGATAATGTTCAAACCTTAAAACCAGCCATAAATATTACGCGCCTATTCTTGTTTACCTTTTATCTTCAACCTTTTTGAAAAAAGAATACCACATTTAAAAAAAAAGGCCGCAACATCGTACACGTGATAAAAGTGAAAATTCTCAAAAAAAAATAAGACATTTAGTGTCAGAGACAAAGAGAGAGTTATATCTTTCTTCTCTGTCATGTAACGAAATGTGCGTAAACGTGACGCGTCTTTGAAATGTAACTCTCAATTCTCGTCCAATACGTATGTTGACAAAATTGTTTTGTCCATCAGGTAGGTTATTAAAAAATATTGGACACGTATTTTTTATTTTTTTACGTAATCAAAAGATTACGGCAATACATTGAGTGAAAATGTGGCATGACGTCACTCCCCGGTAGATTTTATACTGACTTCTGACGAAGCGAGCCCCTACTCCCCAACTTTAATGCGTTTTATCTAAACCATTTTTTATTAATATTATAAATCAAAATATACGTGCCTAATATTTTTTAATTATCTGACTGACGGACTTAATACATTTTTGAAGTTTTACTTCAAAAACAAATGACGAAGGACTAGCCAGGAACCACCACAAACCATGGCCACATCGCCCCACGTACGACCTATGACGGTTTTTTAGGAAATCGGAACACAAAATGGTCGTTCTTCAAACGGGTTGCGAGACAATTGTCGTTGTTTTACGGTTTTTACGGTAATATGTAGTTTATTGTTGATTCTCTTCTGATAAGACGTGTTCGAGGAAATTCGCGGGGTCACCTCTGTCTGGGTTAGAGCGGGTCCTGCAATTAGTGAGGTTTTGTGGGAATGGGGGCGAAATGAATGCGGTAGCTGAGATTAGCAAGTAGGATTTATGCGATTAAATGACAAATCATATAAAGGTACCTAGTTACCTTCTAGATTGTAGGTTTGAAATACTGGAAGACAAATGTATGCCGCATTTACAACATTATAATGGCCTCTTAAAGGTAAACTGATTGGTGAGCTGATTATTATGCTATGGGAGTTCTCTGCTGCCTAACTTCCAGAGAAGGTAGGTAAGTTTTAAGGGAAACCAAAAAACGAGAATCCTGTAACCCACTCTCTCACAGAGAATGTGTCCCAGTAGTAGGAATATTATAGGCTGCTTATATGCTTGTAAAACGAGAAGAGTTGGTTTACTTTATGCTGGAAAGACTTGACACTCTGGAAACTAATAGCAACTTAACGTAGAATAAGGCCCGGACTCCACCAATGCGGAGACGAGAGAAGAGGATGTGTTTTAAACAACCAATAGAATTTCTTTATTCACACATCTCCACTCAGCTTCAGTGGATATCACTGAGCGGAGATGTATCATAATTTGTATGTCGCGATCGAAGCGGAGATGTGAGCTGTGCCTCGTCGAGATTGAGCTGGACGGCGGTATCGAGCGAAGATGTGAGCTGTGCCTCGCAAGCTGGCAAACGGCGCGCAGCGGAGATAGAAGAGATGTGAGCGGCGTGCAGTTAGCGGTCTACATCCAACGCTCGCCGCACGCAGCTCAGTTCCACTTTAGCCAGCACACATCTCCGTTCCACTTTAGCCAGCACACATCTCCGTTCCAGTCTAGCCAGTAGGTACACATCTCCGCACAACTTCGGTGGATACACCCTAGCTGAAAAACATCTCTTCTCGTCCCCGCTTCGGACATCTCCGCACATCTCCGCTTTGGTGGAGTCAAGGTCTTATTGCAAAACAAAATCGATTGCAGATTCCTATTATTAGCAAACCGAAGGACACTGTCGTTTATTTTCTTGGCGTTATAATACCTATTTTGTTTACTACAATTCAGCGATACCATATAAACATTTTCGATCACGACCCACGACATACATAAAAGTTTTGCGTTAACCCATTAACACTATAAAACGATATCAAATATCTTATTAACAGCACGTTTATGTTTAAACACCTGCCATTAACATAACTCACATTCTACGTAACATAAATTTAAAATAAAAAGTCGTAAATTATAAAAAACTTCGAAACTATTCAAATTGATGGTCAGAACTGTAGTTACAAGACAATTACTTATTTTGAAAACATTTTTATGAATACTAAAATATAACACATAAGGAATAATAAGTTGGGCTGATGTTATTGGAAGGAAATTTTCGTAAAGGAATTAGGAATGAAATAATTTCTGACAAAACGTTACCAATGGATAGCTTCATCAAATGCAAGTTAAGGAATTTATTAATAAAGCCGGGAGAGGAGATAATTATAGTGACTTTATTGGTGATGTTCTTCTGAAAGGTCAAGTGCGTACCTAGTACTCGAAACAGGTGTGCGGGTATGACCAGATCAACTCCCAATCTTCGTCTGGGTCCAACTGCTTTGGAGATTGCTAACATCAAACATGTAGAAACTTATAAAATGGTGAAGAAAAAATAATTGGGATGTTGACAAAAACCAATCCGTCAGGTAGTTTATTAAAAAATATTGGACACGTATTTTTTATTTTTTTACGTAATCAAAAGATTACGGCAATACATTGAGTAGGCAATGCATTAAAATGTGGCATGACGGCACTAGCCGGTAGATTTTATACTGACTTGTGACGTAGCGAGCCCCCGCTCCTCAACTTTAATGCGTTTTATCTGAACCATTTTTTATTAATATGATAAAGCAAAAAATACGTGTCTAATATTTTTTTAATTATCAAAATGACGGATTAAAATAAAATAATTATCCCCGGTCTGTTCTGGCTTAAGTGTCTGATTTAATCCCCTTACTGTGATTTGTAGATCCCGACTGTGATTTGTAGATCTTTGATCGTTACGTGTAGTCAAAAGTCCAAAAGTCTGACAACCAGTCTTACCAAATGGGTATGGTATTACCCAGTAACTGGATTGTGCAAGTCAGATACGCAGTCCCTCCATGTAAAAGTACTCAACTGGAAGCTGACCCTAACATAGTTAGGAGAAAGGCAAGGCAGATAGATTTACATAGCATTCATTATCTTTCATTCTGACAGTTCAACAACATTCATTGCGTTATTTACATTGTTGCGCAGACGAATTTTTCAAACTTAAGAAGCAATGAATTAGAAAGAAAGAAAGAAAATACGTTTATTTGCGGTACACATGACGCAAAGAAAGAACAAAACACAAAAATAAACAATTTGGGGGAAAATATGCGTCACATCCACGCAAAACAAAACGAATTAGCAATTTTCTTCAATACCATTTAGTTTGTGATTGAAACTGTGTTACGCGATTAGGGCCTGGCCTAACTGTCTAATTTAGTCCCTTAATTAACAACTATACTTAAAAATATGGATTCTACAAAACGTCAATTCAGTATTTATTAGGACATCTATACCCACTTCTTGTCCTGCCCACCCTGTTAGTAACAAGTGAGAAGCCATTAGTAAAATAAAAACAGCTTTCTTAAGAATTAGTAATCGGTCTACCATTCAGAATAACAATATATTTGATTGTTTATTCTGACCGCGAGCAGTGCAAGTGATTCTCGTTAATTTTGGGATCTATATTTTGTTTTGTTAAGTCGTGATTGTTTAAAATAGTTTAAATGGTGTTGTCTACTTAAACTAGAGGTTTGGGACATTTGTTTGCACCTTCAAGTACCTATTTACCTACGTTTCTTTTACCAAAAGTTGGTGAAGAAAATACTTAAGTTTGTAGTGGCAGTTAAAATATATCTTTTGGTGTTTACAGGCGAAAATTTTAGTAGATGACATGGTCATTTCAGGCTTCTTTTCCACTAAATGTGAACTTGATGAAATTGTTCGTCTTTCTTGAGATAAATTTACTTATATTTTCTTATGGCCAGTTTTGCAAAAAATAATATCACAATTATGAACCAATTTCATTACCAATTTTCCTTAGACAAATCAGAACTCAAAACCTTGGCTAGATATAACTATGGTTAACGTTTAGAAACGTGCCACCTCGATTTGGAGGGTTCAGAAGACTCTCTAGAACCCCCAAATAGCGTCACATTATTTCTAGCGAGACGGCACGTTTCTAAACCCATCCCTAAGTAGGTTGGTACCAAAAAGTACCAAGTCACTAGTTGTGGTGTGGTGCGTACCGCTACAAGTTTTAGGAACAAGTAATATTCAAATGACCAAAATGTCCGAATTGTTTGTTTCTGAGAAGGAAAGTTAGAAATTTAATTGCGTATCACAGTGTCTGTTATCCTTTGACTTGGATGGTGACGGTATGTGCCGTAGTGGAAGCGAGGCGATGTCCGATGGAGAGAGAGCAAACTAGAAGCAGGAACATACGTAATGACGTCATGTGACTAAGCTAAATTCTTTTTATAAATTACAAAACGCGTAATATTCCTTTTCGGAATGCCAGTCATTGCGTACGTAAAAGCCAATTTCTTCCTATTGAATTAAATTGTTTATAGCAAGATTTTGGAGTTGAATTCTCATTTGAATATTACTTAATCTGTTCACATAAACAACCATACTTTTCAGTCTTCCTCAGAATGACATGGTTTTGAATATGGAAGTCACATTTTTTGTGATATTCTGTACATTATTTCATAACTTTCTTATAGCTTATGAAAAACCCTTTGGTCACTAGAAAAATATATTGCTCATGATTTCATTTCTGACCCGCTAGCACAACACTAATTGACCCGCTAAGTAGCTATAATTTAATAACATTTATCAACATCTTCCTGCCCTTGTTCCATGTTACACTTGGGGTTATTATTACAAGTATATTAAAGTAAGTAGTTTACTTGAATAAACTTGCTCATCTGTAATTCCAAGCACAATCTCAAATCCTAGCTATATCTCCGCTTCCACTACGACCCAACTACATCCTTTAATATGCTAGTCGCGGCACATGATTGGCTGCCACTAAACTGCCGCGCGTGTATCGAATGCTACGCTATGACTTAACGGTCGCTTAGCCTCGGTACACACGTGCGTATTACTAGTTCCTAGTAGTAGGAGTTAGGAGAAGTGGCTAAGTTGGTGAGTGACGTAAATGTGTACTGTTAGTGGTTTTAGTGGAAAGTGTTACAATAATTGCATTCTTTGTTCGTTCATTGCTATAAATGTTTTTATTAAGTAAAACGCGATTACCATGATTGTAATAGTATGTTAATCGATGTAGGACGTTACGTGTTAATGTTAGGCCATGCAATAACCTAATTAGAATAATTATTTGTGTATTTTGTTATCATACGTAGGTTTTTTTTAATAAGCATGTTTCTAATCTCTAATGATTTGGTATTATTAAAAAAAGAGTATTATTCCCATATCTCACCTGAAAATAATACTAATAATTCCTAATTCGAACATCATTGTAGCCTAACCCTAACATACCAAAGAGGTCAACCAATAACGATTTTTATTGAGCTGTCAAAATTTATTGACAGGACCAACACCAATGGTCGCAGGGAAGATTCATAGAACTCATATGAGCACCCATTGTGGTCAAAACACTTCAACCAATAAGATAATGCTTAGCATCCTGTTACATACACTTTTTAGATTCTAAATCGTTTAATTAAAGTACTAGTTACTGTGAGTTAGTGTGCTACATACTTTATGTCAGTTTTTGCGTAAGTGTGGGTGAGAGTGTGGCCAATTGAATTGCGTAAATGTATTTATGTGCTAATGATGAGTTTGAGTGTGTGTGTGTGTGTGTGTCTGTCAATTTATAGTTAAATGGGATATGTGTGTGAGCATAATATGGTGATTAAGTGTGAGTGTGTGCAATATACAGGGTTATAGAAAATTTGTTTGTAAATTCAATTTATTTGCTAATTTGCGATTATTACATACCTCTGTATGTAGTTGATGGTACCTACATATTGGGAAAATAAGTGTTTTTTTTGTCATTGTTGAGGAATTTTAATAAAAACACTGTTAGTTGTGAATTTTAAGTATTGTGGTAAAGTTTATTGATATTGGAATATTTTACCGCTTACGAATGGATTTTAAAATAATTGTAAGAACGCTATTTATATGACCACACGTTTGGATTTAAATAATGTGCCAAATAGGTTACTAATACCTACGTTTTATTATTTTAATTTAAATAACAGTTCAGAACTTTGCTTCGGTGAATATATTTACCAAGGCTGAATACGATCACATTTTTCCATATATTACCTATTTGCTTGTAAAAAATACATTTTGCAGCGGCGGCACAGTGGTAATGACCGCGACATACGAATCGTGGGTTCAATCCCAAGCAGGCACTTTACTTTGTGTAAAAAATATTTTCATCACCACTGCTCTCAAAACGGTGAAGGAAAACATCGCGAGGAAACCAGCATGTCCAAGAACCAAAAATGCGAAGACATGTGACATCTACCAACCCGCACTGGACCCGCGTGGTGGATTATGGCCCACTCCCTCTCACAGAGAAGAGGCCTGTGTCCCAGCAGTGGGAACATTATGCTAAATACATTTTATTTTATTTCTGAAAATACTTATGAAGGCACACGTAAATAAAGACAGTCTATATTTCAAAACAAGTTCATAGCATTCAATTTCAATTAAAAATAAAATATAATATTTATTACATTTATTCATAAAAATAAATTCTATCTATTAAAAAGTCTTAAATATTTTAAGAGGTCGATATTTTCCATACCGACGGGTACACACCACTTGTTTAGGCGTTTTGACGATGTAGTATCTGGTATTATCATTCGGGGTCAGTTTACTCGGGCCGAGCTGTCACTGACGCACTATATTAGCGTACTATTTTGATTTACGCCCAAAATCACCGTTGAGTTGGACAGGCAAAATAATCGGGAAAATATCGAAGGATGTAGAATTAAATGTAGCTACCGAACCCTGTTGAATTCTATCCAAGACAGAACAATACACAACTTAGGGTGCCTTTCCGCCAGAGATGTGCTAAGCGACGATTCTATGGACGCGTTTCATATCCACCAATCATATTCAGTTTGGTCCACATAGCATAGCACTGGTGGAAACGGGTTCAAATAAGCGACATTTTTAAAATCAAGGACCGAGAATATTTTGATTTTAATTTGGCGGCCCGCACCACAAGGGAAATTATTTATATTCCATTAACTTCTAGGTAAGTAGAGTAGGTACCTTGCAGTTATTTATTATAAAAGATTTACAAGGCTAGAAATAGCAAATGATACTAATAAAATGATGTTTGACATTGTTTATTCTTAAAAATTCAAAATTCAAAAGTCATTTATTCAAACTAGGCAGAAAGTCAGCACTTTTCGAACGTCAAAATTACATAAGACAGTCCCCCAAAACGCCCACCCTTCACCACTTCCTAGTGCTTTAGCTGGGAAGAAGAAGTGGCGCAACAAACTCCCCAGCAGCACTGCTGTTTGTTCAGTTAGAAAAAAAATATTACTTGATTCTATACAATAACAAATTTAATTCATAATTTCTTAACAAATTTATCAATATCTGCCCCAATAGTGGTTGTTGCAATTCTCAAACTGTTTTCAAGGTGAATATTGCTGATTCTGGTCCTTTCCTTGGACTTTACGTTCATTCGAGAAAATAACTGCTCGCATAGATAATTATGTGGAGCTAAAAAGTCATGTAATTTTCAGTACTAGATTACAGATTTTTATAAAAATCAGAAATGGGGATGTATTTTGATGGATGTTTTTGGTCTATATTGGTTTCATTTCTAGACATGAATAGTAATAAATAAATTTTATTTTGCCAAGCTATTGCTGGGCTGCCAGGGGCTACGGGCCGCAACTAAGCCAAATTTTAATGTGGAAGGATGCGTGCTATGGATGTGCGAGTGATGTAGCTATGTGCAGAGCAGCTGCAGCCGCTTCCCGTGTCTTCCCTACTGTCAATGCATCACATAGCTCGAACTGCGCATCTTCTTCGCACATACCTAGCACATCTCTGGTGGAAAAGTAACCTTATTCTTTAAATGACACACGAACTCATTTTCACAAACTCACGTTTAAAAGTCTTCGATCATAAATTAACAAGAAATCTTTATCACCATAATTAATAACTAAAATTCGTTAATTCATATCATAAGAAATTAATTCAAATGCTACTGGGAAACGATATAATAATAAAATTTATACACTTTACTTGCTTTATAGGCGTGTATGAAGACATTAACTTTTTTGGACAGAAAAGTGCAGAAGTTCCAGTTCATACCGCCTCTGTGGTCTAGTGTTTAGACCCCTTGTCTCTGACCCAGAGGTCCCCGGGTTAGTTTCCCAGTGGGGGTAAATTTTTCAACTCGGTTTGGTTGGTGGTAGGGCTTGTTCTAAGTCCGCCTGGCTAGCTACCACCATCTTATCTAAGTCTGTCGCCATAACAACAATGACAAACTATGAAACATGTGCGGGGGGAAATTTCTGAATGCCCCCCCTGGGTCAATAGCTGGGTACGCCCATGGTCACAATCGTCATCACAAAGTTAGTAACGCACATTTTCTTTAAAGATAGTTGAGAAATCACGACGTCACGTAGAACAAAAATATCTTAAAATAATATTGTCAACGTTATTTAACTATGTGAAATAATGATAATGTGTCGTGTAGTTACCGAAACCTGTCGCTAGATCAGTGAACATTTATTATTTATTCTTATTTTGACTTGACAAGATTTGCCTTAACTCATGTAGAAGGCAGGTAGGCCTTACTGGGGAAAGCCATAATTTATTAAATTAATATTTTGGGTAGGTACTATTAATCTAAAATATTATTTAAATTAATTTAATAGAAAAGGTTTAATAGCAACTTATGGATAATAAGAAAATTATGAACAGGTTGAAAAGAATCAGGAGATCTTCTCCCTAAGCACGGAATCCGTAGTTTCGGCCGAAGTTATAACTTCGTTCCCTCCGTTACTTTGGGGCTCGACCTAAGGATTTGACGATTTGACTGTTGTCCTTACTACCGATGTGTTTATACACGTCCAAAAAAGTTGATTAATCGGGTGTAGGACTCGTGGCTAAGTAATAACATCCGCACGGGTCGATCGATCAGGTTAAGCTACGCTTGCCGCGGTCAGTCCGTGGGTGGGTGACCATCTTAACATACCAAGACTCCTCCGTGCCCCGGAAGGCACGTTAAGCCGTTGGTCCCGGCTGTTATTCGTGGATCTTTGACAGTCGTTACGGGTCTTCAGAAGCCCGAAAGTCTGACAACCAGTCTTACCAAGGGGTATTGTGTTACCCAGTAACTGGGTTGTGGAGGGTAGATAGGCAGTCGCTCTATGTAAAATACTGATATTCAGCTACATTTGGTTAGACTGGAAGCCGACCCCATCATAATTGGGAAAAGGCTAGGCAGATTGATTGATACAGCCTCATAGTATTCTAGAATAAGAGTTATAGAGTTATATAGAGGCCCTCTTGTCGCTTTTTTCTGATTTATACTTAGTTACCTTCCTAATTGAAGACCAGCACAGCTACTTACATTGGGAAAAGGCTAGGCAGATTGAATCGGGTGTAGGGTTCACTCCGAAGTTTCGAACTACTTTCGAATGGTCCAGGGGGCCTACACACTATTCGAAATCCGTAATTTTGGCCGTCTTTACGGGCGTTACGCTCTTCTGACTTACGGTATGTCTGTAAGTCAGACTGAGAACGAAGCTCCCGTAACGAAGACCGATACTACGGATTTCGCTTAGGGAGTAGGCCCCCAGATCTTCGTTGACGGACGGACGGATGGAGGGACTACTCCCTCCATCCGTCCGTCCGTCAGCCAACCCCCAGAGTAATTGTATTTCTAGGGTGTTTAATTTCTCATTTACAGCATTTTTGTTTGGCATTTCTACTATTGTATGGTATATTGTAATTGACCTTCTGGTTGAAATATTATGAGACAGTGTCACGGTTCACAGTAGTCCACTAAAAGGCCCCATACTGCGCTTCCGTAATATATAGTCCAGTAAAAATTCCTCCGTAAAGTTATAAAAATTGTAATTTTGTTGTTTTTCGGTTATGAATAATCAATGAGTGGAAGCCTTATTAGTGGGTATTTTTACGCTTTTAGTTGCGTGGTGTGAGTAGAGATCCAACTGATAATTTACAACGCAGCACAAAAAAACGCTTTTAGAAATAAAATAACTTGCGTATATAGTAAGTCACGATACAGAAAATCTGTGTCTTGTTTAGTGAAACAACGAAATAAAATAAAACTGTTTATTATGTAAATAGGATATCGGAATAACTTTTACATGTCGTATTACTTACCAAAAACACTCATTTAATAAAAAAAGAAAGAAAAAAAATTAAAGAAAAATATTTATTTTCGTAAAACCATTTTTTAAGGCAATTCTCTGACTCCTGCGCTAGTAATAACTGTGTTGCAGGAGCCAGTGTCCTCCAGTAATAAAAAGACACAATTTTTTGTTTTATGATTATACAAAAAAGAGACTTCATTTTTAAAGAAATGATCAAGAATTATACAAGAGAAACTTTTTACAAAAAAATTACAACCGACTTAAAAAAAAAAAGTTTTTAGTATAGGTAGCTCCCCCACACAAATTTGAATACCACTACCAGCTATATAAATAACAGTGACAGGAAGTTATCATCATATCATCCACATAATATACTAAGTGGGAAAAAAATGATAATTGAATTGCTTACTCAAAAACTATCCAAGCAAAGCTAATAAAATTATTATGGGAACAACTTGGAAGCATACCCTTTCAAACAAAAAAATAATTTTCAAAATCGGTCCACAATTGAAGGAGAAATCGGCGGACAAACATATAAAAAAAAACATAAGTACGCGACGAACATATAACCTCCTCGCTTTTGGAAGTAGATTAAAAAAAAATATTTTAAAAGAAATAAACAAATAAAAATTATATATAACATAACACGGTACTACTATTGCGCGTAAGTATGTTTGTTAGTGTAAGTGTGTATGAATAATGTAATCGGTACCAACCTATTAAAATTCAGTCGCAGGTGTCTACCTACTCATTATTAGTTAGCCAATAATTGTTAGAAAACTCTTAAGGCAGCACATAATCTGACTTTATAAACCCTTATCTGGACGCGAAAAACATACACAATATTGTCTGCAAGTATATCTTTTTCGAGAGTTTGTATCAAATAACTGCTGAATATTTATAATAGTCATCATGTAAATCGAAAAGTAGGTAAAGAATCATGTTCATTTGGAGTAAAAACTGTAAAAATTAAATTAACAACCTCTCACTTCGTCATTCCCACAACACAGAACTGATTTAAGTATAAATTATGACGCTAATTATAATAAAGAAGATACTAATTTATTTATCTAATAAAGCAATAAACGCGGCTCTTAATAATTAACATTAAAACTTATGAGACGAATAGACTGACAAACTGTATACAGTCATAAATCTTAGAGAATTCCTACATAATTATTGAATAGATTTTCTATACTTAATATAACTTTCGTGAGACATATTCGTTTATTATTGCTCACGGTTTTATTCACGCGTTGGTTTCAGAACAGTACGATTTTTATTTATTGACATTTCTAAATATTTTAATCTGATTTAATTATAATGTTTTATGTTATGTAATTTTAATCTGATTTCACTGTAATTTTTTATATTTTGTTATTATTGTAATTTTAATGTAATTTAATTGCCATGTACTGTTTTATATTTTTAACGTTTTTGATGTATTTTAATGAATTTTGATCCGTATTAATTGTTATTTTTAATTTAATTTCATTGCAATTTGTTATTTTTATATTATTTTCAACACAATGTTTCCATATTGTTATGAAATAAATGACTTATGACTTATGATTATACAAAAACGTTGTAAAAGACATCGACGCGCAAATGGGGCTCGACCTAAGGATTTGACGATTTGACTGTTGTCCTTTCTACCGATGTGTTTATACACGTCCAAAAAAGTTGATTAATCGACCCGTTAAGCCGGTGGTCCCAGCTGTCCTTCTTGGATCTTTGGCAGTTGTTACGGGTCATCAGAAGCCCAAAAGTCTGACCACCACTCTTACCAAGGAGTATTGTATACCCACTGTGTTGTGGAGGTTAGATAGGCAGTCTCTCCATGTAAAATACTGGTATTCAGCTGCATACGGCTAACCTTGTCCCAAGTATGTTGGGGTCGGCCCCAACATAGTTGGGACAAGGCTAAGCATATGCTGGAGACATCGATGCGCAAACTGTTACCATGAATTCAGTACAGGATGCTAGACAAGCGAAGAAATTAGTTGGTTATGTGTTTAACAGCTGTTGTCATACAAAAATACAAAACCTACACAGTCAAAATGTTTAGAACAAAAGTACTTTGTTTAATAACTGACGAATAATTTCAACGCTAGTGGGTCTAGAATCATATACACCACGTTCGTTTTTCTGCGTTATGGGTAGTTTTTTAGGGTTCCGTAGTCAATAAGGAACTCTTATAGTTTGGCCATATCCGTCTGTCTGTCTGTCCGCGGCTTAGTTCAGGGACTCGCGGCTTAGACTAAAAAGCTTTCTTACTAGAAAGCTTTAATTTGGCATGGGTATACATATATTAATCACGCCGACAAAGTAATTTTTTTAGGGTACTTACACGTAAAATGGGGATTTTTTTTTTCGTCTTTCCCATTGTGTGGGGCGTTGTTGGATAGGTCAAAAATATTGTGAGTGTGTGAAAACCATTTTTGGATTCAGGGATTCGTTTGCGAAATATTAAAGTGCTAATTTTTGTTAGAGTCAAGTGGGTGGGTGTAATGCCCTGCCAGCTAAATGGTTGGTTTTGGATATGTGAAATAATTCACAACTACGGAACCCTTCATTGTGCGTGGTTCGACGCGCTCTTGGCCGGTTATTTATTGGTTTGGACTACGTGTCTTTGTTCTTTAACCAATATAAATAATTTAGAAGATAAAATCAATACAAAAAATAAAATGGTCGAATATGTCGATTTTAAATAAGTTATGATGGTCTATGGTTGTCATTTTAATTTAAATATCGAATTATAAATAATGTGTTTTGTAATGTCTATCGATTTCTTTAAAAACATGATTGTGAGCTTTAATTTGTCATTTACATAGTCTGAATAATGAATGACTTATTCAAAATAAAATCGCGTAAAACCAGTAACTCTCAATCATAGGAAATTATTTTCAAAACAGGAATATTTTATACCAAATTTTAAATATAAAACTTTAAAAAATTACTTATTTTTACAAACCAAGAAACATAATTATATTCTCTTTTGGTCACATTTAAGAAATAGAAATTATATTTATTTGCTTAAAAATTGTGTATAAGGGCAGGTACACATTGATACCACTGAAATTACAGACGCATAAGATTAACTTTGTATCCAACATTAGAGAAGGAAAATTATGTAAATGTAAATCCAAAAATATATCAGGAATATCCGGTTTCTTGACATGTAACTTATAAAGTTGACAACAAAAACCCACCTTGCTAAAAAACAAAACTATTTTTTTTTTCTCTAAATCCCCCACATCTCACATATACCTACCTGTGTCCACAGTGTCCACTAAATAACCCCGTAACGTCACTATTACCATACATCTCCTCTAAACGACTATAAAATCCTATAATACACATTAATAAGCTATAAAACGACATTTATTACTAAATAGTCGTCGAGGTGACATTTGAACATGTCACCTGGTTTGGGACCATATCGTAGAATAGATTGGTAAAAGGTCCATTCAATTCTAAAGCTGCTGATATGTCGACTCAGCTAAAATTAGTGTCCTGCGGTCCAGGAATCAAATATTCAGTTAGTAGCTGCGCCCGCGGTTTCACCTGCACTCAAGTCTCGATCCCGGAATAAAAAGTATCCTATACCCTAACCCAGGTCAAGGTCAAGTTTGTTGCGCCACTTCTTCTTTCCAGCTAAAGCACTATGAAGTGGTGAAGGGTGGGCGTTTTGAGGGACTGTCTTATGTAATTTTGACGTTCGAAGAATACTGATTCTCAGCCTAGTTTGAGTAAAGGACTTTTGAATTTGAATTTTTGGTATACGAGTACCCGTAAGCTCCTTGGGTGATTGTATAAGTGTATATTTGTTTTAACATAGTTTGCTACTTCGTATATGTAGAGACAAGGAAGTGTAAGTAGCTGAAGCTTTTTGTGTAAGTAGCTGAAGCTTTTTGTGTAAGTAGCTGAAGCTTTTTGTGTAAGTAGCTGAAGCTGTCTGTCTGTTCTTTGAATGCCATTTCTCAATCGGGCGAGTTTCCCAAAAATATAAGTCCATATCGCAAAGTAGACAATGCGATGTATGGCGATGCTGATTCTTTGGCAAAAAAATAGGCCAGCCCTCTGGTCACGTGAAGAGTCGACCAACCGCTTGACGACGTCTTGAACAACTAAGTGGGCACTCGGACCCCATGGCCCTAGTGTTTCAACTCCAAACTGCTCGAACATAATTTTATTATAAGTCCTTATAAGATTGGAGTATTTAGCGTAAAAAATTCAAACGGCACAATTAACCTGAGTCAAATTTTATTTTATTGCGTCTCTTTCGTTTTATCTCTGCCATCACCCATGCATTGTTTATGGTACTTCTGCATATTTTTATTTAGTGGTAAAGTCCTATTCGTTAAGCCGTGATGTATGTTCGTTGTATAAAAACTCTCGTGAGAATTAGGCTGACCATAAATAGTAAAGTTTAAGTCAAGCTACAGTTAAGATTATTGTTGGGCAGACAGGTTGTGCGGTCAGCGACTATTATTCGGACATGGCTCGATTATAATATTCCCGTCTAGTTTTGCAAGATATTGTTAATTTGTTTACCTACTTCGTCTTCTTTTTTTATATTACTTGGTGCTATCGACTTCAAATCAATCGACTGTTAGTCCAGTTTCAAGTTTTCAACCAAAACACTGTCGAACGAAAAAAACTGGCCAAGCGCGTGTTTGAAAACGTACAAGGAAGGGTTCCGTAGTTGGGATGAATTTAACTCAAAAACAAACAAAACTTAAGAGCGTTTATCCTAAAAGTTGGCAACGTCGCAAATAGATGTCAAATATTTCCCTGTTTTGATTAATTTGGCATTATTACTGTATTTATATACTTACCCTTTATGAAATGTGGCTAACTAGCGAACTAAAATAATAATAATGAATTGCAATATTACTACACCGAATTTGATGTAACCGTTTTAGGTGTAAAAAAGGCATTTGGAAAGTTTCCAAATGCTTTCAGGAGGTCAGATAGGCAGTCACTCCATGTAAGATACACTAGTATCTTAATTCAGCTGCAACTAGTCAGGCTGGAAGCTGATCTAATATGGTTGAGAAAGGGCTAGGTAGCAGTGGTGGCCCCGAGGAAACGGCCGCTACATACAGGTCGTGGGTTAGAACCCGAGGCACTTCTGTTTGTGTAAATTAATTCATCACCACTGCTCTGAAAACAGTAAAGAGACCACCGTCAGGAAACCGACAGACCTAGAACCATAAATTCGAAGAAATGTCTTTTCCAATTCGAATCGTTAGTGACTAACCTGGTGTCAAAGTTTTAATGCCGCCCATGGGCCCCTGACTTGGCTTCACATGCCGTCGAGAAATATCTCTCAGGCATGCCGGTTTCCTCACAATGTTTTCCTTCACCGTTTTTGAAGCAAGTGATAATTATACAATACGTACATGAATTTGAAAAGTCAGAGGTGCCTTGGGTTCGAACTCGAGAAATATGACTTGCCAGTCCGACGGTCACACCACTGCTCACTGCAAGACATGTGACATCCGCCAACCCTCACTGGGTCCGCGTGGTGGACTATTACCACACCCTCTCACGGTGAGGAAGCCTGTGTCCCAGCAGTGGGAACATTACAGGTCGCTTATTCTAGGTGATAAGTTCGAAAGGTCACCTACGAGCTGCCTTCAGACAGCTACAATTTACCTTGCTAACTAATACACGTATTGCAAAACAAAGTAAGCTTTTATATAAAATCTAGATACAAAGATGGGTGTATAAACACTAATATTGTAAGTAATACTCATCAGTTCCAAGATGTAGTTTATTATAATGTAGTAAAACGGGCACACGACTTAAATGCCATATTCAAGGTATCAGGTGACCGTTTGTGGTGAGGACGTGAGGAGGAATGGATGAGGTAACTTGGGAAATGACAAATGGATAACTACTTTGGAAAAATGTGGCGCAAAAGATAGGCTTCCACTACAAAGTGAAATTGAATTCATGAAACACCTCTCTTAAGGGTCATTGTACTCATCATTATGAACAACTTTCACTAAAAAAACAGCTGTTCCCTACATTTTGACGAGCTATGCGAACATTTTTTTTTCGCGATTTCGGGTTTGGTTCCATTGTGAAAGTTGTTCATAATGATTAGTATAATAAGAATACCCCTTGAGAGGTGTCTCATGAATTCTATTTCACCCTTTATATCCTTTGAAAATGAAGAATAAAAGCACTGAGCACTGCTGCAGCAGCACTGCCGCGTGCAGCGTTGTTCGGAATCAGTTGCAGTCTGTTTCAAATCTGTGCACCGATATTTTCATACTTCCTGGTCCAGATTACATTGTGTACAATAGCAGAACTATTTCGCTGCCCACACAAAATTGCGTTTACAGCTTCAAACGAAAATCACCCTTATGTCCTGAATCACAAAATTTAAATCATGTATTACTTCGGGCGGTACATAAGTCCCTATGTAAAACTGTTTGGTTATACTTTAAGAAGATTTTTTACGGGCGTTTTGAATGAAAATGAGACAAAAGGGAAAGTGAGGGATTTAATAGAGTCGTTTGGTGACTTGTGAGGTATGTCACTTACTTCATCAAACCAGAAAAGAAACCTCAAATGCTGAACATAGGACTCCCGAAGATGTTGCCATGGTCAGCAAATTTAGCAGATTGGCAAACAGGCGGACACTGCTGTTCAGGCGTCCATCATCTAGAAATATTAATGGATACTGAAGAACTGTTTTTTTTTTTTTTTTTTTTTCTTTATTTATTTAAAGGGGCTTTTACGCATAGCGTATGTCAGTCCCATCGTATCCTAAACAATAGTAGGTACTTCACAACACGTGGTCCATGAATTTGAACAAACCCTTCGCATCGTCGCCATTTGGTTGGGATAGAATTGTATGGAACATGCCTACATCAGTTTTGTTCAAATTCAGGGACCTTACAAAATTATTTCTACTGGACTCATATTGGACACATTCCATCAATAAATGTTGTAGGTCCTCTACAACTCCACACTCCTCAAGAACTGTATTTTCTAAAGTCAAATCTGCCCTGCCTAGCCTTTTCCCAATTAGGTTGGGCTCGGCTTCCAGTCTAACCGGATGCAGCAGAATACCAGTATTTTACATGGAGCGACTGCCTACCTGACCTCCACAACACAGTAACTGAGTAATACGATACCCCTTGGTAAGACTGGTTGTCAGACTTTCGGGCTTCTGACGACCCGTAACGACTGACAAAAATCCACGGATGACAGCCGGGACCAACGTCTTACCGTGCTTTCCGCACGGAGGAATCTCGATTTGTAAACCTTTACACCTGTGGTGGCTGGGTGACCACCTGGTCACCCAGCCACGGACCGACCGCGGCAAGCGTAGCTTTAACTGATCGATCGACTCGTGCGGCTGTTATTAATTAGCCACGAGCTCCTCTGTACTTTCTTACGGAATAATTTATCAACTGGTGAAAATTAAGTATTTGCTCATTTGCTACTTTGCATGTAGCCGCTGCCGATGCTGGTTTTCTGGGTCGCAAAAAGAGTTCACCCGTCGACCATTTGGACCTGGACTTTTGAAGTAGATTAGGTTTACAAAGGTATTAAATGGTAATTAAATGGTAGATAATAATTTCGCTGCGAGGCAGCAAACAATATTAATATAGCGACACTTGACTAAATTCTCATAAAAGATAAAGGTATTTCGATGAGGCCTAGGAAGTGAAACAATAAAAAAAAAACCTATAAAATATTCTGAACCAGAAGATTAACGTGGAACTGCGCTATAAGTACAATAAACATAATAAATCCGGTACATATTGAAGTGCGCAGTAAGTCTACACAATTATCATGTAAAACAAACTGTGACTCGTGAGCCGGATAAACGCGTACAGACTTTTTGTGGGAAGACTAATGTGGATAACGCTTGAGGTGAATTTTGAATAAAATTTTTCCTTGTAAAATATTGTGATGTCATGTATCGAATCATAAATGAAGAGATCCGCAGGAGAACGTAATCGACATAGCCCGAAGAATTGCCAAACTTAAGTGGCAGTGGGCAGGACACATTGTTCGCAGAACAGATGGCCGACGCGGCCGAAAGGTTTGAAGTGGCAACCGCGCACTACAGAACACTAGTGAAGGCCGCAAGAATCAGTTGGATGCGTTATCGCATCCAGCAGATTCCTGCGGCCTTCACCGAACCGGTCGAAATGGCGGTGCTGGAGGCTGACTGCTGGACATAGCAGTGGACGTCTTTCGGCTGAAATGAAGATGATTTGTAATTTTATAAACCCCCAATTTGTATGATTAGTAAATCTGTTGAGTGGAGACAGCGTATCGGCAAGCGTAATTTGAGACGCCCCCCAGCTGGATGGACCGGCCGACGACTTTAAAAAGGCCGATGGGGCAGACTGCATGCGGAAGGCGGAGGGCAGAGTGCTGAGGCGCAGCCTGGGAGAGACCTATTTCCAGCAGTGCACTGGGATATGCTGAGTTGATTGAAATCTGCTGCTCCATCTCATGCTAGCTGTACTATTAACACACCAACAACCAATCACACTAGTCGACATAAAATTTCACAGAAAACATAATAAAACAAATTGCACTTGAAAGCCATACACCACTTTGTCTTCACTTAACAACAGAGTATTTATAACTTAATTTACTTAACTTAAGCCCCACCACACATTGTAATAAGTAATTCCATGCAATGCTTAAGATAAAGCCATCTCCACACTAGGGTGTACCTCGAGACGTTTATATTAAGTTGGAATAAGTTATCTCACTTATCATAATCTAACAAAAGATCACAATAGACTGTTACAGCATCATCAATATATTACTGTGTGGGGCACGACTGAGCGGTCTTGATACTTGAAGGGACCGTTAACTTGAATACTACTTAGCTTACCTAAGGAAATACCATAATGTAAAGATATCAAAGCACTATTCAATTAATTAGCTGCTTGAACCAATTTGTCAAATCTGAGTCACAAACATCTACCAACCCGCACTGGGCCCGCGTGGTGGATTACGGACCACTCTCTCTCACAGAGAGGAGACCTGTGTCCTAGCAGTGGGCACATTATAGGCTGGCTATGCTTATCAAGACACAAAACTTAAGATGACGACTCTGGTAGGCCATTATGCCATTTAATCGAATACGATACGATTCGATTTTTTTTTTATGTACCAATTACAATAGCTTACTGATATGACGTCAGATTTATAGATTTAAAGCTAAACTAAGCTTCACAAATCGTGGGTATCTAATTAGTTAAGCCAATTACTATGGGTAGATACTGAAACCTTTTCCAAAATGTGTTAATTGCTCTTTCTCATAAGTTAGATATCGTTTTCTATAGAACTCACTTTCAATAGTCTTCCATAAACTTAAAACATCCTAAAAATCACCATCCATTACCGAAGTACCAAGACCTCTCGCTCCACGTACAAAGCCCGCAATCCGGCGAGGTGTGAGTGGCGTGAATTACCGTCGCAGCGGGGGCCGAATCCCCGCGACCCTGCCGAGGGGTTCCGAGAAGCGATGCTGATAGTACATCGTTGGGGCTTTTTGATGATGCTGCCTTGAGCCTTGATCTATGTTGGGTGGATTCAATAGCTGCTAGTCATTTTGTAAGCGCATCTAAAGCCTAATTTACATGTTCCCATTTAATTGAGAGCAGTGATGGCAAAGTGGTAACGGCCGTACCAGATGTAGGTCTTAGGTTCGATCCCTGAAAGGCGCTTTACTTTGTGAGAATTATTTCAACATTGCTCTCAAAGCGGTATAGGAAAACATCGTGAGGAAACTGGCATGTCCTAGAATCAAAAATTCGAAGACATGTGACATCTACCAACCCGCACTGGGCCCGCGTGGTAGATTACAGCCCATTCCCTCTCACAGAGAGGAGGTCTGTGTCCCAGCAGTGGGAACTTTATAGAGATACACAGGAATAGTATTTGCATACCTACCCATTTCCAAATGTGAAATAGGTATGCAAATATTTAAGTTTGTTTAGTGCTAAATACCCTAGCTGAAAATTAAAGGTTCGTATGACCAATGTTCTTTAGAACATTATTAAGAAATGTAATCTTATCATTGCTTATACCATCAATGATTATCACACCAGCGACACTCAACATAATTTTCATCTGAAATAATAGAGACACATTACACTAACTCAGCCGGGAACGAACCCCGATACGATCGATCGTTTATCTATAACCATTTAACATGGACATGTATAAAATAAAAAGGTAACTTAACGCCTTGCCAGACATTAATAAAATAAATAACGTTATTATGAATAATAAATAACTGTTTATGAAAATAAATAACTATATTTTTGTATGCGTATGATGTATGTAAGACTGTCTGTATGACTCTATTACTGGAATGCTTAGGGGTCAAAAAAAAAACTTGTCGTTGTTTTAAAATTCTTTTTAGTAAGCCCTTTATGGAACATACCAGGTAATTCTTTTGTATGCATAAAATAATATATAATACAATTTTATGATCTGTTTTTAAATCTAGGAGTTGAGAAAGAGGCGATTCATCTTTATTTAAAGAGATAGATTCCAGCTCTCACAAAGGATAGATTGTTGCAATAACTTGTTACTATGAACTACAGTACCTTTTTGAGAGAAATAAATAAATATATTAATAAAAAATAAAAAATGATTTTGTCTTTACCTTACCTAAGAATTTTATTTAAGACATTATTTTTTCGCGTATACACCTAAAATTCAGGACAAATACTGTTGTTTTCATACAATAAAAATTTTAAGAAGTCTGAGCCCTAAAGCAAATGCTTTCAATGGTATTCAAATTAATTCCCATACCAACAGTATTAACAATACAAATAAATAAAAACATGGCATGGCATGGCATGTGTCGGTGGAGGCATCTCACATAATTCACGGGTTCCGTAGGTATATCGGTATGAGAGGATAACTCAATCTAACACGTGCTGTAGCAACAGGTGAAATAAAGCATGTGTCGTGTTCTGTGTGAAAGGGCTGTATGTTATTTTATTGATTAAAAAATAAAATAAAAGAGGAAGGAATGCGGTTTTAGAGTGCGCGCCACGAAAGAAGGCCGGCGGAAATTTGTGGAAATTCATTCTTTTTTTTGTGAAATGTGATGCAATGACATACAAAATAGCGCCACGTGATAAAAACTTATAAAGTTATTTTTCACTTTGCAGTGTTTTTTTGGAAGTTGGTTGTTTTTTTTTATGTAAAAAAAATTATTTTTCACAAATTCAAATACCACAACAAATACAAATACCACTACCTGCTATGGAAATAACAGTGACAGGAAGTTATCATCATATCATCCATAATATGTATACTAAATGGGAAAAATACTTATTATTGAATCTTACTCAAAAACTATCCATAAAAAGTTAATAAAATTTATATGGGACCTTGTGACTTGGGAGGATCATACCCTTTCATAAAAAAAAAAGAATTTTCAAAATCGGTCCACAATTGACAAAGAAATCGGTGTACATACTTAAAAAATTAAATAAATACACATACGCGAACAACATATAACCTCCTTCTTTTTGGAAGACGGTTAAAAAGGACTTCAGTGGTGGCGCGGACTCGTAGGTGCTTTCGTTTGGTAGAAGAAATGTTTAGATTTTTTCTCCTAGTTTTTTTCTGTAGTAACAGGACGAGGCCAATGTACCATCGAAGAAGTTCATATTTAACCACCATACGGACTATTCTTGCTTGCAGCGCTCGGTGGCTACAGCACCGGGCCGGTAACAGATGTGGTCATCGTGTTCACAGGATTTTGTTATCAAACTGGTTAGTTATGAACTTCTTTGATGGTATGCTTCTATCTGTATTGAAACTGGGAAATAGACTTATAAAATCCCTGATATATACAGACCTAATACGGAGAAGATCGCGACTAATGAATAATGCCGTCGATCCATCAGTTTATGCTACTCTTGCCGGGGTTGACCCGTGGATGGGTGACCATCTCTACATACCGAGACTCCTCCGTGCCTCGAAAAGCACTGTGATACACTACATATATTATTTGTGGATCTTTGACAGTGGTTACGGCTCGTCAGAAGCCCGAAAGTGTGACAACCAGTCTTACCAAGGGGTATCGTATTATCCAGTTAATAGGTTGTGAAAGTCAGATAGGCAATAAGTACTGCCAATACTGGTATTCAGCTGCATCCGGTTAGACTGGAAGCCGACCCCATCATAGTTGGGAAAAGGCTAGGCAGATTGATTGATACAGTCTAATAGTGTTCTAGAATAATATTTAAGTAGTGAGTAAGAATATCAGAGTTTAAGGAAACTTCTATATGTGCTTGCAAACTAATTTATAAAGAAGCAGCCAAGATGGAACGCTGAAACGCTGAAGCCCTCTTGTCTTTTTTTTATTTATACTTAGTTATCTTCCTAATTTAAGACCACCCACAGTTAATTACAATTAACCACCTTCTCAAAATTCCCCAATTTACCCACGGACCCCAAAAACCCACGTACACAATGAAAAATCACGTTAAACATTTCAATTCCGAAACTAAAAGGTTCTTACCACATATAAAAGTCTTACGTTCATTGTAAAAGTATCAGGTTACTGATAAACGGCGCAGGCGCAGCGTAAAATGTCCCGACCGGCCCTCGATTAAGATCGGGAGCCTTCGGGCGAGATCGGGTATTGTCGGGAGGTTTCGTTTATTGGTAGAGGTGAAGATTCTGTTAGTTTAATTGGATTTGTATCAGCAAGTGATATTAAAATGATATTATCCAGTAGTTCTTAAAGTATTCACAATGCTAGGCTGAGCCATAAAAAATAGCCAAAATCTTCTCATTTTGAGGGTATTTCACTGTGGAAGACAGAAAGAAAGAAAAATAGGTTTATATGTCACAGAAATACATACATACAAAAAGAAAAGACAACTCGAATTAAAAAAAAAAAATAGGTAAAGCTATACTCACGAGCGCAGAACATAAATAGTCAGCAGCGCTGCACGTCGTGACTGCGACAAAGAAGGCTTCCACTCAGCATGATGCTGTGCTATGGTGGGATCTCAGCTCAGCGCTGATTTCCGGTAGTCAACTGAAAACGACGTACAGAAAGCACATTTACTTTATTATTTTATGCCCTACAGCCAGGTAAGTACTCCAAGGGTACTAATAATATCGCCAAAAATATAATACTCCTGGAGAATGAAGAACATTTAGCGGGACGATTTTATGATGATTCATAATCACATTCATCATAAGATGATTACTAATCTGAGAGCCATTGAATTGACAAGAAAAAGTAATAATACTTCGAATGGAAGCGAAATCTTCTTCTTTTTCGTGTGGTTAGTGACTAATCTGGTGTCAGAGTTTCAAACCCGCCCATGGGCCTCTGACTTGGCTTCACATGCCGTCGAGAAATATCTCTCAGGGGTTTTCTCACGATGTTTTTTCTGCACCGTTTTGGAAGCAAGTGATAGTTATAAATTCGCACATGAATCCGAAAAGTCAGAGGTGCGTGCCTTTGGGTTCGAACTCGAGACCTATAACTTGGCAGTCTGACGGCCACACCACCAGCTATCACTGCTGCTGCTGTATCATGTACCCCGAAGATGTAGGCTAAAAGGGCGATTTTTTTAATACACTGCGATCGATTTTCCATTCTGTACCCACACTATTATTTATTTATCTACGGACTACGAACCGTGTCCACGATGGGATTCCCATATTCCAAAATGACACACTCATCACATATTCGCCCCTAGTATCTATATCAAGCCCTTTAGGTGATGAATAAAAAAAAAAACTTCCTAACATGCTGTATAGCGATGGTGAGCCTTTCGTTATACAGCATGAATGAGAAATGCGTGGTCATAATTTAAGGGTGTGGTACAGACCATCAAGCTGAACAACTTTCTCTATGGGACTTTGCGATGGAGAAAAAATTATCAACTGTGTGTAAAAGAAAATCAATTACAAAATTTTTACCACAACCTTAAGGGAACGCTAGTAGGTCATTCATCCACACAAACGTAGTATGGTGATTACTCGTTTGTTTGACGGTGTACGTTCAAAACTAAAAAAAATATCAATTTGTCTTATCATTATCTAGCCTTGTATGGAAGCAGAATTGGAAAAAAAAAAATTGGTTTGGAAGTTATGAGCGTCGAAATTTCCATATTTCAACTCGTCTTTGGCGTAAATATATGACATAAGTAGTAAAAAAAATGGCAAAATAGAAACAAAATATTATTATTAATTATTAAAAAGCTCAAACTATTTTATTATGAGTAAATACATCCAGTAGTTTTTCCATAATATCTATACGCCCAAAAGTCTGTTGATGAAATTTTACGCGCTCGTTTTCGTTATAAATAAATTAAACATAAATAAATGCAAAATAAATAATTAGTCACGCCGAGCAACATATTCGAGCCGTCACTCGTCGACTAGTGCACCCTTAAGAGTGTTCATCGTAAAAGTTGGCAACGTCGCAAATATGTCAAATATTTACCTGTTTTGATTCATTTGGCAATATTACGGTATGGAAATAAGAAATATGGCTAACTAGTGGCATCGACTAGCACCTGTCTGATACGCTGTTTATGGAAACTCTAGTGCAAAATTTCATGTTACTTGACAACGGTTTAGGCTGTTCGATGTCTGTCAGTAAAGATTTGTATTACCTATGTAGTTATATTTATGTATTATGTAAAATTATTATTGGTTATTAGTCAAAATTTCAAAATTCAAAAGTCATTTATTCAAACTAGGCTGAGAATCAGCACTTTTCGAACGTCAAAATTACATAAGACAGTCCCTCAAAACGCCCACCCTTCACCACTTCCTAGTGCTTTAGCTAGGAAGAAGAAGTGGCGCAACAAACTCCCCAGCAGTAAGTTCCCCAGCTAGTAACAGCTACATCCATATAATTTAGTTTCCCATGCCCTTGTGCACACTACAAGTGAGAAACCATCACTTCACCATAAGCTACCGTGATTTCAAATCAAATCACGACGCCTTTCAATCGTACCGCCCACTGTTTTCGATAAAGCAACGGACAAACGAACTAACATTATTGACGGAGCCTACACGCCGAACTGACGTACCATTACTTTATGATAAAGTGTTCAGGTGGAAGTATACGGATGGGTGTTTTGAGAGTGAACGCAACGCTTTTTGAAATAAGGAAAAAGCAGGAACGCTTCATTGTGGATGGAGAAACTGTCAAGGCGACACCAAACGACTTTTAATGTTTTTAAACTGAAGATCACGTCTAAACGAGTAGTGTTAATTATTTGTAAAAAATAAACGTTAAATAAGAGTCTTTTCTTAATAACTTAGTCTGTGATTATTTTAGATTATGTTTATATTCAATACTCAATACTCAATTCCGTATTGCATTCCACAATGTAGGCTGCATGTAGGGTATTACATAGTGTAATTAATTTGTAAAGTTATGTCTAACGCGGATAAAAAACTGAGAGTCACGCAAAAACTATCAAGCGTATTTAAATGAAACCTTCACCATTTTAAAGATAATTTAATTATTTCTCTTTTAGTATACATGTTTAGTTAAAATATCTTTTGATTTATGTATAATAAATTAATAATGCGTCTAATTTGGGAAAGCGCTTCTTGATGGGCGAGTCCTATTGCTAGCTACTTACGACGCGTTGCATGAGCTCAGCACAGACCACGAAAGCAACCACTCAAGACCGCGGGCATTTATAATGGCAATACCATTCATTTTGACAATTCAACAACATTCATTGCGTTATTGACGTTGTCGAGCTGACAAATTTTTCCAGCATATGAAGCAATGGATTAAACGGATGGATTAGGAGGCACGGAGGTCTCGGTATGTAAAGATGGTCACCCATCCACGGACCAACCCCAGCAAGCATAGCTTAACTTGTTGGATCAACCCGTGCGGCTGTTATTACTTAGCCAGGAGGAATCTATACTGCATGACTAGGTAATGAAATACTGTGTTATCTATCAGCTATCACTGCTCGTGATTATAGGGTTAACTTTTTTTAATTCTATACAGTATAATAACCTCACTGGTAATTATATTTTCGAGCCGTTTGGGGTTGAAACCCTCGGGCCGTGGGGTCCGAGTGCTCACGGCCTCTTTAGAGAAATCTCCAAACGGCTGTTTGACACTTCCCGTGACCCAAGGGCTGGTTTTTACCTTGGGCAGAGACTAAGCATTGCCATTCAACGTGGCAATGCGGCCAGCCTCTTGGGTACATTACCAGTCGACAGCGATGCGGATGAATTTTTCGATGCTATATTTTAGTTTGTAAATAGTTTTAGTTAAGTTAGTATATAATTTTGCTACTTTTATTAATTAATTAGTTATAATTTGTTTGTCACATGTAAATAATTCAACCTTCCTTTTTTCTTCATTACATGTCTATTTTAGCTTAAAAAAAAAACTATACATAGTATATGTGTACCAACTAACAGTGGGTGGTCAGCAGAGTTAGTATACGTTACACCCACATAGTAAAAGTAATAGAAAGAATTAAAAGCAGAGCTGTTTACAAATTCAAAACATCACAGTGATTTGACACTTAAAATTCCAAATCACCCATAACTATTGACTTTCCAAGCTGTAAGCTAATCCTACATCACCAAAACAAAATCTTTAAAAAAAAACTCCCAATTTTATAGTTAACACTAATGGTGACAATAAAATACTCTAACATGTTTATCCGTATGTCTGTTTCACGTACAGAACCATTCGTTCTCATCAGTTGTCGGTTTGTTACACCTCCTCTGCTTACCTTCGAACGATCGGGTTACATAGCGTAATGATAATGACTCTATCCAATCTAAGAGATAGGGTTACAAGAAAATATTAGTAAATGTTTGTATTGAGAAAAATAATGGGTTAATAAATTTTGTAAGTGTCGGTTGTAAGGCAGTTATTTTTATGTGTTTTTTTTTGTAATTGTTCAGCTGGACATGTTTGTTTCTGTAGGCTTAAATTATACAGAGATCATTCTTTTTGGGATTTTAACTTTAGTGTGACTTTTTAGAAAATGGTTATAACTCCTAAAGAAACTCACTTTTGCCCTGGATACCTGCCATGCTATTCTGTAAACATCTCACCGCGAAAACTTGGATGAAGTGAGCTGTCAATAGTGTCAATCCCTGTGGAATGACAGCTCACTCCACGCTCACTTCACCTAAGTTTTCACGGTGAGATGGTTACAGAATAGCACTGCTGGATACACAACTGAGGACTTAAAACGGTCGCTTTGGCAGAATCCTAATATGATAATATTAAGAATCACACAAACTGTCACAACACAACACAACACAACTGACAATTCATAATATTATCTGCGTTCAATTCATATAACGCGATTCATCTGTTTGACAGTTTTGTATTATAATGAAATAACATTTAAACTGTAGAAATAAAAATTAAATCCCATTTGATTAATAAAAACTGTAAAGAAAAATTATCCGGTAAAATTACGGTCTTAATTTTTTTCATGCGGCAATATTTACACCAAATGTGATTCTGATATGAATTGAATTGAATACGATCCAGCTAAAATATGTGTCACCATAGAGGAATTTCTGAGAATTCAGAAAAATGAATTGCTTTTAGAGGAATTAATTAAAGTGGCCGTTTTAGGGCTTTTCGACACGCTTCCGTGCAGAACCGAACATCAATCAATATAAGCATAGGCAAATTAGTCATTGAAAATGTGTCATATTCGATTTGACAACCTGTCGGATGATAATAGAATAGAATTATCTGTATGCAAGTATCATGACTCAAAAATGATTAGTAAGACTTACAACTATTTAGTAAAAATTACTACGACACTTCACAAAAACTAACAAATAGTAATGGATCACCGTTGTGGCAACCCATGTGAGATGGCACAACAGCGACCCACGAAAACACAGTCTCAGAATCAGTTTCAGTCATAATTAATGATATTTATATAAACCGCCCATCCCAGATATTACTGCAAGCCACGTTGCTTAACCCCAAGCAAGAGGATGGCAGATGTATACATTTAGTATACCCACATTTTGCTAGTTATGTTTGAGTGCCATATAATTGAAGAGATAGAGAGTCTATTGCCATCAACCGGGAACAAATTCAGAAACCAGAAATCAACGGATAATCCCAATAACAGTGTGCCCGACCTGGGTATTTAACCCAGGACTCCACACGATCAGTACCTGTGCTATCGATCACTAGATCAACGGGACAATGGCGATGGTGAAAGCAGATTAAATTAAATTAAATATCATTTATTTCAGGCAATTATTAAACCCATAACATACAGACACATACTCTTAAAATAAAATAATATAATAATAATAACACAGCTAAAATATAATACAAAAATCAAATAACTAAAAATATATATTAATTAAAAGTCTAGAGTCGAGTTAGATTGACGTGTCAAAGTGTCAATGTCAAAACGGAATTACGTCATCATTGTGGAATTGAGTAAAAGGGTTTTTGATTGTGTCCATATGGATTGAGGAGCCATGTCTCATATTTAAACGCGGATAGTACCAATATTTGGTAGATTTTGTAAGCCCAATCCTAGAATTTATAGTTTAACTCTTAAAAAGTTACAGAACGACGAAGGTGGCTTCTCAATTCCAACGTCTGAATTGAAAGCAACTTTAGACCTCGAAAACTAATTAAATAAAAATTTGGTGTTATTCAGTAGTGTTCATGCATAATGCTGTAGGTAGGCACACAAAAATGGTATTAGTAATGTAATCAATCAATCAATCAATTCAAACTATGATTTGTCCATAAATTGTTAGCTACAAAGGTTTTAATACTATGTTAGTCATCATTTATAAAATTCAAAATTCAAAATACAGATAATAAAATCAATACATAATGTAAAAATAAAACGTTTATTTTTATTACTGTAATAATAATAACACAGCTGCTCCATATTCAAAAACGTTTGCCTACAATTAGTATGTACGTATAAAGATTTATTGTATTTTACTTTGTAACCCCACAAAAATACAAACAATGGCAAAAGTTGAATGACCCAAAAGAAATGCTAAAAAAGCACTCAATAACATTTTAGCAAACAATTACTGATGCAATAACTCGCGCAGCACAGATATGTTTAGCAGGTAATATAGTTCCCGAGGTGCGCGCGACCAGACGGACAGACAGACAAATTTATAAGCAGGCGTTAACGAGATGTATAGAACTGCGATGGTTGGGGGTAATGGGGCTGGCGCGTTTTTTGTGTTTGTTTTTTTTTCATGTTTTGTCATTGACTTTTGGCAGTATGTGTTTCGTTATTTTGTATCAATTTACTGTATTGGTCTTTGGTGAATTCTAATAAGTGCTTTAATATTTTACTTTTTTTTGTTTTCATCGGAATATCATTAAAGATTTTTTATGAATATTTAATCATTACGTTTAATAACAATGTAATACACAGTGAAATCTATCAATTGAATCCATTGACGCATTTAATTCAGAGCACGCAAATAAAAATAAGAAATTAACACTTTTCACATCCAACGAAAGCGCAAAAGCCCTGGCAAATTGTACACATTCTCAAATTCATACAATTCCAAATACGAAAATTTCACGCGCGCCCTTATCCACCAAGCGCCACTAAAATAAAACGCTCCGAACAAACAAATAAACAAATATAATAATGTGCAGGTGTGAATGGGCTTCGGCTGCCGTTGAAACGAGACAAAACATACAAATTAAGACGCGTGCGAGAGAGACGGGTATACTTTGCCGAAGAGCTACGAAGATGTACGAAGTTATAGAGTGGGTTGTTAATTAGTTCTGTAATATTTGTTTTGTTTATTGAGATTAGGTTGTGTTTAAGTTTAGTGGTTAGCATTTTAAATGGTTACGGGAAGGTGTGATCGGAATGGATTCTGAAAGCTTCTGGTCTGTAAATCGTTATGTTGGGTTATTAAAGTAACAAGTTTACACTACCAATCATGCTTATCTATTAACTAGCCACTGCCCGCGGGGGCCTTAATTCGTTTTCAAATATAAAAGTAGCCTAAGTAACTCCTTTAATATCAATTATCTACCAGTGAAATTCCCATGAAAATCGGTCCAGCTGTTTCGGAGATTAGCCAGAACAAACAGACAAACAATACAAAAATCGAGATTCCTCCGTGCTTCGGAAAGTACGTTAGCACTTTCGACTCCACCCATTTTCATAGAGCTCATACGCCATGCCGCCATACATATTGCAAGTTGACTCCAGGAGGGCTGGCATTACGTTTGCGCTAATATTAGCCCTCTAGGAGTGTCACCGACATTAGGATTGAAATCTTATTAAAATATAGGTACTACAACACAGATCGGAAAGTCTGACAACCAGTCTTACCAAGGCGTATCGTATTACCCAGTAACTGGGTTGTGGAGGTCAGGTAGGCAGTCACTCCATGTAAAATACAGGTATTTAGCTGCACCCGGTTAGACTGGAAGCCGACCCCAACATAGTTAGGAAAAGGCTTGGCAGAAAAAAAACAGATACTTATTTTATTTATCTGTGTAGATTTACAGAATATTATAAAAAAAATATGAAAAACTGAACACACTTCCCAAAGGTGTGTTCCGTTTTTAATGTTTCCGAGTCGGTACGTCTGTCTAAACGCGATAAACTCAAAAACTACCGAATGGATTTTCATACGGTTCTCACAAATGGACGGAGAGATTCATGGGGAGGGCTTAGAAAGTAAATCCCCAACCTTAATGAATTATACAGCTAAACTTTAGGTGTATAATTCATTAAAGGTTTGTGTAAATTACCTGAAATATGACTATGATTGTCGAAGATGTCGGAAAAAATCATGCTCACTGGGAGCTCTACTAATGTGCGCCGCGTAAACCATGAAAACAAATTATAATACATTGTTTACCTGGATTAACACATACCGGTACTTTGAATCCGGGTAGTACATTCGCGTAGGATATTTTCCGACATCCACGAGGACGAAGCCGCAGGATAAAGTTAGTCAAAGCTAAAATCGCTGGAGCATAGAAAGAGGAAACATAACATCACGTAACTTAACTTTCTCTCTACACCTTTATAACCCTGCACTAAAAATCCAATAGGTACCTATTGGATTTTTAGTGCAGGTACATCAAAATATAATATCCTTATTACACACACACAAAACTTCTTATTATTCCGCAGACAGCGTTTATTATTTAATTATTAAATAAAATTACCTCTTTTATGGCTTTTACGATAATTCTGATCTCATAAATGTTTGTAACCGTTGCATGAATATTTTTTACGAAAAACCTTAGGACATACAGGCCGAAAAATAAAAAGGAAAAATGTTTGGTCAATTTTGGGCATGGTTCCAGTTTATTTTCGTATTATTTTGATTTGATAGTACGTTCAATCATCTTTATACGCATGCCAGTAAGGACTGATATAATCATCATATATAGCATAGATTTTCTTTTTTTTTCTTTATTAATTTTTTTTTTTCTTTCGTTCTTTCTTTCGTTCTTTCTTTCTTTCTTTCTTTCTTTCTTATTTCTTTCTATCTTTCTTCATTTCTTTCTTTTCCTATTTAAGTTCCCCCACAAAAGTAGGCTGTTTTAATTCACGCCATACTGTGTATTTATAATGTAGTTTGTCGTATTATCAGGTCACATTTTTTACGGGTTAAAAGTAACTTACATTGTATGGATTTAAATTAGCTTGAGAGTAGTTAGGAATAACTAGTCTATTTAATAGTAATGTGGCCGGGTTATGATCGGGACTTTCTTATTTTATGATAATATGTGAGAAAACGCTTTAAGCAGATAAGGATTCCTAGTTTTAATTCCGTAAGTATGTTAATACAAAGTATTTGATGCAACATTTTTATTTTATTTTATTTTATTTATTTAGGAAAATAACATTGATGTACTATCGAAGAACTTCATATCGAAGCAGTTTGAAAAAATCCCGTGAACACGATGACCACATCTGATTAACGCTCCTATTCACGTCGACCAATGAAACAATAAAATAAATTGTAAATATTTTGTCGTTTTAGTTTTTTTGTTGTTCGTGTGTTTTATAGGCTCTGTTGCAATGATCACAGATGTCTGACCCTTTTTCGGCCACTGGGAAGAGAACAAAAGAAACAAAGATGAGAAAGTTTTTAATTTTAATGTTTACTGTATTTTTTTTCATTAACAAAAACAAGGGACACATCGAATATCTGATGCTGCGATACTATTGGTTGATGAGATTTCCATAGCGGCCGACCGCTGTAAGCAGAAATAGTATTTACGGTGCTTAGATATGAAGTTCTTCGATAGTACTTAAGATTTTGGAAAAAGAAGCAGACAAACTAGAAGCAGCTTACTTAAGATTATCAACTATACCTCCACGTGGATAGATTTATCAAGCAAAGTCGGTTTAATACAGCGCAAAATGTTATAAAATACCATACCTTCCTTTCAACGCAACTGAATAACAAGACACACAGTATAAGCACAAAACATAATCAGCCTATAATGTTCCCACTGCTGGGACACAGACCTCCACTCGGAGTGGGCCACCGAGCGAGCCCATTGCGGGTTGGCGGATGTGACATGTCATCCAATTTTTGGTTCTAGGACATACCGGTTTCCTCACGATGTTTTCCGTCACCGTTTTGAGAGCAGTGGTGATGAAATTAAATACTCGAAGTAAAGTGGCTGCCTTGGTTCGAACCTGGGCCACGCTGCACACAAACAAAACACTGCAATAAAAACAATACTCTTATGAAAATCATCAGAAAAGAATCCACATCAGTTCCATAATTCGCCCCGAACAATCGACAAAAACAAACACCAAGAAATACAATTTTACACCAGCTAACGATATTCAAAATAATTACTTGAAACTAATTATTTTATTGCAAATGCGAGCTCAAAATACGGCAGTGTATAACTGCCTTATAGCCTCCGTTACCGTGAGATGTGTTATAGCGGACACTATTATAAGATTATTAGCATTCGCTGGTCTGTACCAGACTTTATTAGCTTTTTATTGCCATCTCTTGAAGTGACAATCAGATTGAAACTGGTTTTAATCAAAAAGCCATAACCTGGGAGAAGTTTTATGCAAATTATAGTTCTGTCTGTTGGCGAATTAGGTTGGAAATTGATTGTCGTGGGAATGACATGTGTGGTATTAGTTTACGTTAAAAGCTGAGGGCAAAAGTGTCGTATGAACACTTTGTTTAAAAGATCTTAATTTCAGTTTGTTAGTATCCACATAAAAATGTGTTTTATTTTATTGATATCCTTTTGAGATTGTCAATTTGTTATAACACCTACACGTTAGTGTTTTTGGACCTAAATTAGGCCCCAAAAATGACAAGGGTCTGGACCTAAAGAGGTTTATTCTGAATTCAAATTATTTTTTAATATACCTGCTGTTTATGAGGCAATGATTAAGTAGAGTACATACTTTTTTTGTACACTTGCTGGTGTTGCTGGCTGGTAAGGTGTATCTTTTATTCTTTTTTTAAATTTGAATAGAGATGGCGTGAAGATATCGTTTTTATTTAATATAAAGCATCTCTTTTCGTTATTTAGATCTGGGAACGTGAAAAAATGTGGCAGCTGCTTTAGTTACAGTAAGTATGTACAATAATGGCTAATCTTTGTTGTTGTAGGATTTTTGTATGTGAAGTTGATTACCTATTGGAAAAGAAAATTTATGAAATGAACGGTAGAAATGGGAAGTACTCGAGAAAATTGAGGAAAAGGCCTTGAAAATAGAACTAATGCCGAAGAATAGACAGAATTAAAATGGATAATCTATGGACCAGGTCAGGTCATCAGTTATTTCATCAGTAAGTTAAAGATCAACTTGAAACAGCTGTTAGAGCAATGGAACACAACTTACCTCATGATGCAAGTATTACAACGTAATTTTATTTTGAAAAAATATCAAATAAAGTTACAATATTCCTAAATGACTCATTCACCAAAATCGAAAACTTGAGAACCGATTAATATTTTAAACGCAAGCAAACAAAAGAATAAAAAACAAAATAAAGTAATAAAATATGTGTACCTTTCGCGAAAATTACATCATTAAATACCATATAGTGTTGCCGTTTTAAAAAACAATTCTCGCATAAAAACAAAACGACTCTATGGTCCTTCATTCGGAATTTAATAAAAACGTGTTCGCAAAGGCTCTAAATAACGAACAATCGTTTAATCTCGAAGCGAACCAGAGACAAAACGGTGGTGCATTATAACGCAAAAATTAATTTTCACAAAGATAAAAAATGGTTAGGTTGCTCGCTTGTTTGTTTTGGGTTCTGTACTTAGTTCTTCAGACAATTCAATTTCAAACTTTAAGAGTGGAAATCAAAATGCGAATTTCTGTAAATAATGCAAACGACGATGTCTTTAAGTTAAATATCTAATGCCCCTTTTCATTTCTTCTTTTCGTGTGGTTAGTGACTAACCTGATGTCAGAGTTTTGAAGCCGCCCGTGGGCCACTGACTTGGCTTCACATGCTGTAGAGAAATATATCTCAGGCATGCCGGTTTCTTCACGATGTTTTCCTTCACCGTTTTTGAAGCAAGTGGTAATTATACAATACGCACATGAATCCGAAAAGACAGAGGGTCCTTGGGTTCGAACTCGAGACCTATGAATTGGTAGTCCGACTCGCGACGGTCACACCACTAGGCTATCACTGCTATTACACCGCCCTTTTCACTAATACTAGACGACACCTAAATGGATAGAACCGATGCGATGATTGAATGAGCGTTGAAAATACAACAGCGTGATTTATTTAGGAGTTGCCTAGTGAAAATGAGCATTTGAATGCAATTTATCGTTTTACAAATAACTTTTTAAGCGTCCCTTTCCAAATTCTATTGGTTAGAGAGACTCTAAGCATAGCTCGTTCCATAGCTTGCTAAGCGACCTTGAATGTATGAGACCAGCTTTACCGGGAGTGTCCACTTTTCGGCCCCGTAAGTCATAGTGGCAGTGGTCTGTCCTTGCATTCGCCAAAAGCCCTTCATAAACCCCTCAAATCCTCCAGTTCCTCATACAGATCTCTAAGCCAGCTCACAAAGGCTCGCAGTTAAAGTCAGTCGCTGCATGTTTACGAGAAGCGCGATATTTATTTATTTCGACACGGACCTATGTGTGAGTTGTTTGTTGTATCGACATCGAGACGTGTTGCGGACCAATTTGCCGAACGGTCGGTGAATACTGTGGCGTTTTGGTGAGGTAAGATGAGATTGATTTATTACGTGGTATGAAGTGACTGAGGGTCAGCTGCCGGAATAATATCTTACGAGGGTAGCCAGGCTTTTGGTTACTAAGATTATTTTATAAGGTGCGTCTAATTTGTGAAAAAAAATATTTATTTTTCCATAACTTGATGTTTTTAAAACAAAAACAAAAAAGATCAAAATCACTTCCGAAAGAAAAAAAAGCCTAGTCAGTCGATTTATTTTCTCATCTAAGACTTTTTACATGTAGTTTGATTTTCTGTCCATCGAGTGCATATTAGTGTCAATGAGATACAGCCAGTTATAGTATATTAGTTTACCTGATTAAACTAATAGACTGGCTGTAGGGTTACTCTAATTTCTGGTGAAATAGATTCTCGGAACTTCCAGTTATTTTTAGCCACCACTCGAGTCGATCCGAAAGAGGAAGTCACTTAATAAAAGTATCTTTAAATATTACCAAACTCTTTTAAATAATATTTAAAGGGCCACAGTGTCATACCAGCGCGAAGGATCTTTAAGGAAATTGCTAATCCATTGCTTCATTTATTTGAAAAATTCGTATGTTCGACAACGTAAATAACGCAATTAATGTTGATAAACTGTCACAATGAAAGGTATTGCCAGTATAAGTGTGTTACACAATTAACCCGCAGCAGCCTGCTCTTATTATACAATCTGGAAGACATGAAAGAGGATTATACACTATATCGAAGTCCCTTTAAATGTCACCAAAGTCCAACAAATAATAATGAAATGCAACCAATTTTATTCCTGGTCCTTCCATCCACAGTATACCTCGGCCGTTTCGCAAAAGTTTTATTTTTAATCGGCGATCAGATTTCGTTGGCTCTTTCTGTGCGTGTATTTTATTTATATTACATTAAAATTGCTTCCAATAAAAATATATTTCCATTCAAATAATAATATTGATTGCGGAACCCCAAAAAAATAAATCGTGATGTGTGTTTTTAAAGCGCCGTTCGCTGGGTTCCGTATTTTTTTTTATAAACTTAGCTGTATTTGATTAACAACTTTAGATTTTTTTATTGTTCATACGAAAGTGAGTTTTTGTTTTGTTTATTTGGTAATGGTTGGAGCAGAAATACAATAGTGTAATATCTCATATTCTGAGTTCTTGAATCCGTATGTTTTCCTATAAAAGTATGAGGTAGCTCTCATACAGAGTATGCTCAAGCGTTGATCACCAGCCCGCTTAGTACGACCACAATAGAAACGGGTTTTGTCGACGGAAGAATAGACAAAATGACAGATAAACAATCAAAATCTGTCATTTTGTCCATTCCTCTGTCGACAAAACCCGTAGAAAACCCGTTTCTATGGTTGTCATGCTACGCGTGCAGGTAGGCCTTCTCTCTTGGTAGTTTGAGACTAGATTTTTTTGGTTTATTCTGGCTTTATTCACCTGTAAAACTTAATTAGGTAGGTACTCTAAGTAGGTACTCTAACGGCATAACTATGTAAATGTCTATTAACTGCTCCCAAATTACGATAATTATTTTAATTTACTTTTTTATTTTATTTTAATTTACAAATGACATAATCTTTGTATTATTTGACATTGTATATTTACAATATATTAAATTTGATTTATTACAGCAGTAATGGCAACCATTATCATTTGGTTTAAATAGGTTTTTATTTTATTTAGGAATTTCATTTGTCTTTTATATAGCTTATTTTCTTTTAAATTTTGTGAATGAGAGAACGTTGTAGACTTAACAGACTGTAGATCGGTGGACCATTTAATTTTTTGCTAAGTACCTGGTACTTGTTGATGGGCCTATACTGTCCTCTCATACCTTTCAACACTGTAACTTGGAATCATTGTAAAAACCATTTACTTTTAAAAGAGTAACCGTGGAGTTTCTTGCCGGCTCTTCTCCATAGGAAACGACCAATTGGAACCGTGCACCTAGCTTCTGACGTTTCATAAGTGCCCTTGTAGGTTTATGTGAAATAAAAATATTTTGAATTGAATTGAATTGAGGTATTATGTGCAAATTTTTTACGAAAACTACCTCCTTGAAAAAATCTAAAACAGCTAAGAACCAAAATATGTTTTATCTATAGAGAAATGTTTTTCTGTTTGTAATATTGCGTAATGTAGTTGTTTATTGTTCCTATTTATTAAAATAAAATCAATCTGCCTAGTCTTTTCCCATGTAAGTTTGGGTCGGCTTCCAGTCTAACCGGATGCAGCTGAATACCAGCATTTTATATGGAGCGACTGCCTATCTGACCTCCACAACCCAGTTACTGGGTAACACGATACCCCTTGATAAGACTGGTTGTCAGACTTTCAGGCTTCTGACGACCCGTAACGACCGACGAATGACAATCGGGACCAACGGCTTAACATGCTTTCCGAGCCACGGAGGAGTCTCGGTATGCAAAGATGGTCACCCATCCACGGACCAACCCCGGCAAGCATAGCTTTACCTGATGGCCAAATAAAATAAACAAAAACCGATGTCAAAAACAAAAGAGTTTTACAAACAAGCATACCATCAGAAACAATATACAAACGACTCGACTACGAGACTGCATGAATAAATTGTAGATATTCCATGAATTTTGATGAAACCCTCCCCAATATCTATTCATTCTTTATTTTATTAGAAGTCTGGGGTTTGAAGGGTGAAATAGTAAGACACCAGAATAAACTTGTTACAATAGAGAGTAGAAACATCACGCTTGTATCCCCGGGGTTAGGCAGAGGTACCTGTAGTACCTACACCCAAATATAGCTTGTTATGATCAAATCCCATGTAATAAAAGGTGAGCCTAGTTAAATTAAAACGGAAATAGTCAGGTAAACAGCACTTCACTGGCAACAACTTGGCATTGACAGCGCCTTTAAGGGTACGCTAGTCGGTCAGTCTTCCATACAAACGTAGTATGGTGATAACTAGTCTGTTTGAACGTGTACGTTCAAACTAAAAATTATATCAATGTGTCTTGCCATTATCTAGCCCTGTATGGAAGCAGAATTGGAAAAAGAATTGGTTTGGAAGTTATGAGCGTCGAAATTTCCATATTCAACTCTAATTTTATCTCGTATTTACGCGTTAATAAATATATAACCTATGTAGTATAAAAATGGCAAAATAGAAACCCTACAGAAATAGATAATAATTTATTCAATAGTTCAAATAATTTTATTTTGAGTATATATCTCTACGCCCAAAGGTCTGTTCATGAAATTTTACGAGCTCATTTTTGTTTTAAATTATCGTATATTTCACTAAATGAATTAATAAATAAAAACTAGATAAATAAATACTAAATAAATAAAACTAAATAAATAAATAATTAGACGAATTAGCATGCATTTTAGTCACATCCACCAGCGAGTCCGAGGAGGGTCACCGGCATTACGTTTGCGCTAGTTAACCATCGTGGACGGTCAACGGCATTAGGTTTACAACTGTATTATAAAACACTGTAAAACGAAGTAAAATAGTGTTTTCAGAGGGTCTTGCCGCTATATGTAGTTTCTAACCATTTAACCATTTACATTTTTTGTGAATATTTGTAACCGTGAACAAAATTTTTTTTTTTTAAATTGCTTGGATTTTAAAACCAACGCATATAGGTACTCGTACTAATAAATCTTGTTAAATATACGTCAGATTTTATTTTCACGGTTTATAATGCTGTATTCGCTAAGAAAAACCTACATTTAAAATGAGCCCTTCACGAGGGCTCCTGGCATCGCATATGCCACTAGATGAAATCTCCAGGAGGGCTCCCGGCTCTGAACTTGTTAATAGATAACAATATTTATTTCAATCTTCAAGACAAATTCTCTCAAGTATTCCATTAATAAAACCCTCAAAGGTGCTCGTTACGACCATTTAAAATGCTCTCAAAATAATTAAATTTGTGTCCCACCATCTTGTAGGCAATTAAATTAATGTTACGTACGCTGGGTGGAACGAACGAGAATGTAAAACTTTTTATTATAAACCAGATATCGACATGTAAACCATCTTTTTCCATCTTTTTTTCAGTATCTCGCAGTTTTCAGTCCATGTCAATTTAGCATTTTTGAGTGCGTCAAGCGTCACCTTAGCGTTTATTCAAAATGGCTCCATATTTTCTTCAACGTAAGCGTAGTGACTTTACAGTATTAGAATCAAATTGTCTTTATTTGCTTAGAATGTAGGTTCATAAAAAAATTGTTAAATTGTATAAATCCGTGTACATTCTGCCTTAATATAGCATGCAAATGCAATATAAAGTAAAGATATTACAAAAAATTATCATTTAAGAAATCCCGCACAGAATAATAATATTTAGCTACAAGTCATTCTGTGAAACGTTTTTGAAATTTTTGCAACGGTAAGTTTTTAATTTGGTCAGATATTTTATTAAAGATTACAGGAGCCATACAAATCACATTTATTTTTAATAAGCTAGTTAAGTAGGTAGTAAGTGGTTTTTCTGCGGAAACCTACATATAGTTTATTCAGCGTGACCGTTTAGTTTTTGCAACGTAAAAGTAGATTTTTTCAGCGACACCTTAGCGTTTTTTTACCTCCACCCTTGAAATTTTTAGCACCACCCTAGCGTTTTTTAGCTCCACCCTAGCATTTATTCAGCATAACATTCTTTTTTTCAGCGTTACGCTACAATCAACCTGAAAACTCAGTCTTGTATCCATCTATGAAACATTGTAACAGAGAATCAATTTTCTAATATTCTTAATATTCTTTTTTTTTTAATATTCTTATAGCTCACCTAAAGAGGGGCCATAAGGAAGATGAACTAAAAATCTACAAAACAAAAACAAAGAATATATAAGTAAATTCGCGAAATTTCGCGATTATTCTGGTTAGTAACAAAACGTAAAAAAGAGCATTGAGTACCATCTTATTGTAAGACATGGAAGTAAGCATCTAGTTTTACGCTGAAATACAATTTTCGTTCATCCAAGAAAGAGTACTTTTAAAACCGATAATAACTAACACGTTGAATCTTTTACCGATCAACCTGAGTCCCTTAGTTAAACACAAGATATATCAACACGGGCCAAGACAAGAAATTATTATCTTCCGAAGCCGGGGGCCAGCAATACACCCACCCATTTTAAACCGAGTGATATTTCTTCCCCCACACCAGAAATTAACTTAAAATAAAATATCAAACACACCTTACCACACTAATAAAAATCGAACTCTCAATAGGGCTATAATTATAAAAATTTACATTTTATTGGTCAATTATAATAAATGATTTAGAAAACCTTCGGGCTAACTCGCTCGTTAACGCAGTCATGATTAAATGGTTTTAAACCAAAATAATCGCCATTAAAAATAAACATTTAAGTCTTTTTATTTTCGCCACTGTCTCGTTACTGCGCAGAGCTCATGTTAAAGCCGGCACTGTAAAACTGCTTCTATCTCTTTCAGTCTTACACCTTCTTGGTTTAAAGTGTCGTGTTGTCTCTGTCGCACGTCTCGGCAATTTGCCGACATGTTGTTATGCTGCAATCAATTGCCGTGCGCAAACAGACGTCTATGATATATCCAATTAAGTTGAACTCGCGGGTAAGGGTGTAGCTGAGTTTTTGTATCTTATTTTATTGGGTGAGTGTGTGTGATGTGTTGGATTTTATTGCTTGCAGATAATAGAGGTAGCGATTTGTAAATTTTTAATTGAAGAGAGGAGTTACTTACTTAATTTTTTTGTGTATTGGCTTTGTCAGAAGATTTGTGTCTTTAATACTAATATAGTTTCAGTTTCTTTTTATGTATAGCACCATGTTCAAACGAACATGGTGCTAAACATAAGAAGAAACTGGAAGTATATTATAAAATTATATTATTATTAAATTTTTAAGTTATGGAACAAAGGCGAAAAAACTCGCTTTTGTTCCATAACTTAATTTGTCTTGTCTTTTGGTAGAACTAAGCGATAGTTTTAGACATTGTCAGATAATGAATTCCATATTACTGACAATTACTTAGACAGTTAAAGTGACTATGTTTTTAAACTGTTAACAGATCCTCATACCTTAATATCTCTCTATAAATCTGTCCACTGAACTCTCAAAATCCAATACTCAAATTGGATTTATTCCAAATACAAAATATGCCTTCACTCCTCTATACAGCTGGAGCGTCCGTCAGGTAAACTTAAAGAAATTTACTGAGTATTAAATCTTTGAACAAACAAGTTGTTCTTGCTTACTCACACCAACTCTCACACACACACTTGCGTATGGTGTATAGTGTGTTTATGTTAAACACACACACATTTGTTGAGAGGTTAAGGCGAAGCTTAGTTGCAGTTGGTTTAATACTTTTAATGGGAATAAAGTGTGACTTTTAAACGACCTGTCTTTTGTAGAACGGCTACTTGATTAGTCGACGGAATAATTTATTACTAAACTGGTTCTTTTCTGGTCATTTGCACAATTATATTTCCATACAACATCCTTCCATTACTTTTTCCGTGTAACTTATTCTTGGAATGAAAATAAATATATTTCCATGATTTTCAGACAATCACTCGGCTGGAACTCTCTTTACTCAGACAGACTAATGCTGTGACTATCACTTCGAGACAAATTATAATAAAATCAAATAAGTTTTGAAGTGAGTTGAAAAAGTAAAATTTTTCCGACAGACGTACTTACTTAGCTGGGTCTATACAGGACATAATATTAATTTACAGATTTTTCAATCTAAGCTATACTCGTAATAGCAAGAAAATTAAGAAATCACTTAATAAGTAATCCTGGCCTGACTTGTATGAGCTATTTATTCATATGCCTAACTGCTGTAGCCTTATTTAAATATTCATTCAGGTACTTTCCATAATCCAATTTATTAACACTAGCCCTCAAACCATAAACTTCCCCTTAACACACACACTCACCCACACACACACACACCTACACCAACAAGCTCGGTATCTCGAGACATATTAGTAAGGGGTGGTTCTCACCCCATTTAGATCAACTAGCCGACACAATTGGTTAATGGGGCGCATGATTTTACAACCCCTTTACATGTGTATGTGATTATTGGCCGTAAACGAGTGAAGATCGAGTGGGTGAAGGTATTTTTTATTGAGCCTTGTTGGCAGTGTAAGTAGATTGGTGGGTAACACCGGGATCGGGATATTAAACATTATTGATAAAGTAGTTGGCCGTGTAGTAGATTGTAATTGATTTTATTGTTATATCATCGCTTGAATATCAAGTATTATAGCTTCTGAGACTTCGCCTTCGTGATTTTTTTTGTTGCCCGACCCACCGCGTTTTCGCTTAGCACTCTTTCTGACTTTTTCCTTTTTGCTCGGCTCCAAGGGCCGTTGTTGTGATGTTAAATGACCTTTAACGTTCCTCAAGAATCAATATAAAGAATATTTGGTCTAGGTCTTAAGGGAGAGTGAATATTGATTCACTGCTACAATGTTAAAAGAACCTACCGTTTATACATATTAAATCAAAACACAGTATACCTCAATCAATCTGCCTAGACTTTTCCCAACTATGTTGCGGTCGGCTTCCAGTCTAACTGGATGCAGCTGAATACCAGTATTTTAGATGGACCGACTGCCTATCTGAGCCCCACAACCCAGTTACGGCGAACACGATACCCCTTGGTAAGACTGTTTGTCAGACTTTCGGGCTTCTGACGACCCGTAACGACTGTCAAAGATCCATGAATGACAGCCGGGACCAAGAGATTAACGTGCTTTCCGAGGCTCGGAGGAGTCTCTGTATGTAAAGATGGTCACCCATCCACGGACCAACCTTGAAAAGCGTAGCTTAACCTGATGGATCGACCCGTGCGGCTATTATTACTTAGCCACGTGCTCCAAAACACAGTATACCTAATAGCAGAAAAAAAAATACAAGGAGTTATGCCTACTACAATTAAATCAGGCTTCATTTATCTCTGAAATAAAAACGCGTATTAGACGGGTTCGATCCGAACCCACAGACACCTTAGTTTGTTTTTATTACAATCACCATTAAAAACGGTGAGAGAAGCTCGTGGTCAAATAATAACAGCCGCACGGGTCGATCTATCAGGTTAAGCTACGCTTGCCGGAGTTGGTCCGTGGATGGGTACCGAGACTCCTCCGTGCATTGGGAAGAACGTTAAGCAGTTGGTCCCGACGGTCATTCGTGGATATTTGACAATCATTACTGGTCGTCAGAGGCCGAAAGTCTGACAACAGTCTTACCAAGGGGTATACTGGGCAGTACCCAGTTACTGGCTTGTGGAGGCTGACAGTCGCTCCATATAAAATACTGGTATTCAGCTGCATCTGGTTAGACTGGAAGTTGACCCCGACATAGTTGGGAAAAGGCTAGGCAGATTGATTGCTCTCAAAACGGTGAAGAAAAACATCGTGAGAATACCGACATGTTCTAGAACTAAACATTCGAAGACATGACGTGTGTCGTTCAAAATTCAAAATATTTTATTTCACATAAACCTACAAGGGCACTTATGAAACGTCAGAAGCTAGGTGCACGGTTCCAATTGGTCGTTTCCTATGGAGAAGAGCCGGCAAGAAACTCCACGGTTACTCTTTTAAAAGTAAATGGTTTTTACAATGTTTCCAAATTACAGTGTTAAAAGGTATGAGAGGACAGTGTAGGCCCATCAACATGTACCAGGTACTTAGCAAAATATTAAATGGTCCACAGATCTACAGTCTGTTATGTCTACACATACATTCCGACTTTATGGCGGCTTCTGTTCACAGAGAGAAGACCTGTATCCCAGCAGTGGGAACATTATAGGCTGATTATGCTTATTAGGTGAGGCATTTAAGTATTAATTTCCAAATCATTAAAATAAAATACCGTTTGTCCCACTTCAAAAACGTTGCACCCAACTTATTATTCCCTAAACCACCTTATTAAACTCCGATCAAAAACGCAAAGGTGCAAGAAAACATGCGCAAACGCATCCCCTAACCAAATCGACCAATTTAAACTGCGTTTAACCTCAACATCTGTCAGTTAAGACAATGCTGCAGGAAATAATACCTATTAACTAATAAATTAACTTATAATGAAAGTTTTGTATGATACTCTAGTTAACGATATTCGTATTTATATAAATTGGTGGAGGTCTAAACTGTTGGGAGTGTGTCCATTGTTTTGTGATAGCTTGTCACGGAAGGTTGGAGAGTAGAGCCTTTAAATTGTAGCTCCGAAGTATGTGTGAGAAAATAATAAATTAATACAGTCACGTGATGAAACTGTTTTTTTTTTTTTTTTTTTTGAGCTTGGGAAATTTTCAAATACCTTCTCCCGCTCTGGGCGGAGCGTGAGGGCGTGTCAGACTCTTACTGACTAAAACCCACCCGTGTTCCTTCAGTTGACTGTACATTGCCAGGGGCCACGGTATCCCTTTCGGACTTTCCCGCGACCCCGGCAGGCATCGGTCCTAGCGGACGAAACTATCACAATGAATTGACGATTTTTAGTTAGATGCGATATCTATCAATAAGTCAATAACTAAGGACATTATGATATTTTGACAATGATGTCGACACGACATGAGAGATGACTTAACGTCCTAGACCTAGATTTTAGGAGCGCAAAGAAAGATGCTCTCCGTTTCTATGTATAACTCTTTGCCTTCATACAGTTTACTGTCACCCCACCCATTACTTCTAGTTACTTTGGTATAGTTCTAAAATGGCCCTTGGCTGTGCATAACTCGTCCCGCCGCCGTCCCCTTCATGTACTTCGTCATAATTTTTCTGTGTTTTTCCGCTAGACCTGGCGACTTACTTAAATTAAACTCATTCATTCACTGACGGACAACGCATAGCCTTAACCACTGGGTCTAAAAGCATGCTGCACAAGAGTTATTTCATCCCCTAAAGGAGTTAAATCGAGGATGAATGTTTATATGAAAGTTTGCCATTTTTCCCAATTGGAAATCCTCTCCTAATAAAATAGTACCATATCTCGTGTCCCAATGGAAACTGGCACCCGGCGCTATCCCATTTAGAGGGCAGCACTCGCTGATGGGTTAAGTGGGTGTTTAAATCCCCATTTTTGGGGTAATTTCCTATGAATACGCCCCTTACCTGTCGGGACGCGCTTACCGACTATTAGTCATATATTTTGTAGTTAACTATTAGAAAATTATAGAGTTAAGTGGGAGGCGGAAAAAATGCAGCCTAAGAAGTTTTTTAGTCGGGGTGGAGAAGGTTTTAATACCGTTTAGGATTTACTTGATAATTAACGAAGATCTGAAGAACTAAATGAAACAAAATTTTAATCTTGTATTAAACGCACACTATGCTGCCAAGCATATTATAAATTGGGGGATTACATCGCTGACAAAAATGCTTGGCTCAACGCTGGTCCAGCTCCACAAGGGCGCATAAACTAGTTGATTAGCATTGAAAATAATGTTGCGAGCTGCTGAAGATTGCAAAAAAATATCTTTGCATTGTATAAATTCAATCTCTTAGTATTGTATAATTGCATAGCACATGTGTGAGCACTGTGACCATTACCATTTACTGGGTAAGTCTTTCATTGACTTGAATGAGCCCTGGCGGCTGAGAGTATGTCATGCTCACTCAAATGTCTCGCTGGTGGTGGCGTGTGTGTTGGATCATTAAGTTCCCTAAAAAATGGTTGAGCTGAATGGTGCTGATCCATGCGTCATGTTCGTGAACGGGCGCCGTCAGTAGGGACTGGTCATCTCTTAGCTTCCATGGCTTATTTTTAATGTATTTTAATTTTTGAATTTGTTTATTATCTTTTCATTGCGGACGCTTTTAACGTGCACGTCTTTCTACATTGTTCTCACATGTATAATTTAAACATGAATGATGTAACCATTATTTTGTAAGAATATTTTGATTTAAAAGAGTGTCCGTGGAGTTTCTTGCCCGTTCTTCTCCATAGGTACCTACTACGCTTTGGAATGGGCAACTAGCTTCATCTTTCTGACTGACCGACCCCTTGACAATTCAAAAGTGCCTGTAATTGGTTTATTTGAAATAAATGCTTTGAGTTTGAGTTTGAGTTTGAGTTTGAAGGTCAATTCCCTTAAGGCTTCGTCGCACACGCTGTGTGTGCCTATTCGCTGCGAATAGATTCATTCGCTTCGAGTTGAATTCGCCGCGATTTAAATTGAGCATGTTCAATTTTATTCTCTGCGAATGCGCACTCGCCGCAAGAAGTCGCTGTGTGTGACAACCCACTTGCCGCGAGTAGCCATTCCGCTCAGCGCGACGTGTGCGACGAATAGACGACATATTTGTATTTGGGGCACCAACAGACTGTCGAAATTCTCGTGTAGAACCCGCTGTGCGTGACAGGCAGGCAGCGAATTGTCGCTACGAGTATTATTCGTAGCGAATACACTCTCATCGAATATTCGCTGTGTGTGACTGAGGCTTTAGTCAAAAATATTCAAAATCAGCGAAAATCAACTTCCAAAAATGTTGATATTTAATCAGAGGCATTGTTGATCAATTAAGACTGAGGTTAGAATGCGAACGTTCTGAAAAATACGGGAAGTGCTGTTATCAGAAAACAGTGGTTGTCTTTATGACCAGTCGGGACATTCAGTACATGTCAAGTACCTATCAGTAAAACCTCTGTGCCTTATTGAGGTCATTGATTTATATGTGAAACGGTGTTCTGAATCAATACTTCACATAGTGAAAATTACAATAGGACCATTGGCAAAAGTGTGCTTATTATAAAACAGTATAAGTAGCACATTTGTTTACACAGCAAGAAAAGTAAAATATTAATAAACAGAATAGTTTCTCTCATAAAATAAAAACTTAATAAGCAAGCCAACTAATAACGAGCAAAACAAAAAACAATGGAACATCAATATCTCGCAACTACCAATTTAATTTTCAAATAAAGAACCATAGAGCCACCAATAACACAGTCTGTGAGAGTGTTGCCACACCACAATAACAGTGTTGCCAGTTATAATAACGTGCCATAATGTTGCTACATGCGTTCACGATCGCCAATCACACATAATGACGCTTATTTAAAGTTTATTGGTTTATTAAATGGCGTGTGGTAACGTATGATAACTTTATACGTCGAAGGCTGAATAATTACGTTATATGTGATATTTAAGTAGCCCGTTACTGGTTACTAGTTATTGGTCAATAGGTAATCATCTTCGCGGTTTTATGCTCGTAACAAAAGACTATATGGCTCAGAACGTAATGTCCAATTAGAGAAACAGCCTTCACTTCTTCGGCTTTATTGGTTTAGCAGGCAGTAGAAAGTTTGGCTACCAAACCTTCGGAAAAAATAAACCTGTCTACTAAAATATATTTTGATACTAAGGTAACTGTGCGCCCAAATAGCACAGAACTTGTGCCTTGAGACAGTGAGGCGGGGACGCGGCAGGCCACGTAGGAGATGGCGGGACGAGCTAGATAGATTCTGTCAAACTCGAAGGAGGACGCGTGGGCTCGCGAAGGAGCAAGAAGTGGAGTGAGGTCTTTGCCTAAGAGGACAACTGAAAGTTAGCTCAGTTATAAATTGAAGGGAAACTCATGGGGAATCATGATCGTACTGGTTGAATAACGGCACCACTTCTCTGTCTATTTTACTTTTCACACATTTCTCTTAAGCATCAAAATTGCTGCGTATTCCAATAAACATTTGAATCTCGACCAGTGATTGGTTAGATCAAAATGACGTCACACATTGATCGACGGCTCATCTAGATAATCTAATCAAATTATTAGAACAAATATAAAACTACTTTACCTTTACAATCCCGCATTCGGATAATAGACTCTATTTCTGAAGAAATCTTGAGGACATGTGAGTTTGGAGGCTGCAAAGTTAAGTTTGTCTATTTGCTGGTTAGTATCGCTTAATCTTGGGACGATGACAGCGGTTTAAGTGTTAAGGCGAACAGTTAATTTCGTTTTAGGTATATCTGTTTCTGTTAATCTGTTCGGTTATTGACTTGTAAGGTTTATTTGATTTTATGATAAGTTTAAGGTAAGTTCCGAGTTGAAAAACGGAAGGGAAAGTGTAATTTTAATTGTTACTGATATTAGGATTGATATTCTTTTTTGTGCAACTTCTACAGAGACATTTTTCTTCTTGAAAGTAGATAATATAAAATTATCTTCGTTAATTCAGAAACGACTACACGGCAGGCCCTAGATAGAGATGGCGGGATAAACTGAACTCCTTCTTAAAGGATTAGACCGAGAAAAGTGGAAAGATGGGAGCTTTGCCCTGCAATGGGACAACACATGATGGATCAATAGGTTGTCTTAAATTCGTAGAGCCAAATACAAAAACTAAACTTAGACAGAAATTAAACTGATTTTTATCAAAAAAATCTTAAAATCTCGTATGGACCTTAAAACATGTTCCACATCGATGTTCAATGACCATAATTAATTAAAGCGCGGTCACTCTTGACACATGTCAAACATGTCGCCGACCATCGACAAAATTATGACAGCACCTGTCAGAATCATTTTAAACTTTAACTCCAGTGTTGTAAGAGTAAAAAAATATTTTCGGATTGGTAGTTTTAAGTTGGTAGATTTTTCTGTGATGTGCGCCGAAACATAATGATTTTAAAGTTATTAATTAGTGTATTAGCGTGTTTTGATTGGTCAATGTTATGTGATTGAAAGGTACACATTAGTTAGCTGTTGTTTCTTAAGAATTTGTTACAGGATACAATCATGTTAAACAATTCATTGTTGTTTGGTTTTTACTACAACGTCGAGCCGGGTTTTTTGTGAAGAATTTCCGGTACCTAATATCTTTGAGAATTTGAAACATAAAACGAAATAGGAGATTGGAGACAGAAGCAAGGAACTAAAAAAACATGATTTATAACTTCAGTTAACTTTGAAGCAACCTGTAAACTCACTATGAACCAAAATCATCGAAGGTTTCACAAAAAAAAGCTAAAGTAAGAATATATATATACATAAACATTTACTAAACATAATAATTATCACGCCTTGTTTTCCTAAAGAGTTCGTCAGAGATGGACCACCCACATTTTGCCAGTTATGTTTAAGTCCCATGTAATAGGGGACGAGCCTTTTGACATCAACCGGGCACACACCCAGACTCTGGGCTACTACTGAGAAATTACAGATAGAAAAACCCAATAACATTTTGCCCGACCTGAGAATTGAACCCAGGACCTCATGCTCAGCAGTAGCGCTTGTGACCACTAGACCAACGAGGCAGCGAGAGGATTTTTACTAAAGACACAAGAAAAAAAAAACAATCAATAATAAGTTTATCTCAATAATTGTATAATATATATTATGTTACTGTAAAAGCCCGAACTGCGGTAGATCTTAGCAAGTCTCCGGTAAAAGTTCGAATTTTTCTATCATATTCATCATTTCTGACTTTTACTGATTCAGTCGGTTAATCTTAGGTTTTATCACAGATACCGATAAATGTACAATGATACACATGTCTTTAAAGCCTATATTTTCTCGTTACAAATTAATTAGACATCTGTAGCCGAACTAGGCGAAAGTCTGTATTTCGACATTAGCGCCAAACCCCATATATAATAAACACTTAAAAACAGCCATCAATTAGAGATGTTAACATAAGGAGATTGAAAAAATAAAAAATTGTGACGATAAATAACATTAGTTCGATATTTTCATAATTTGTCAAAAATAAAAAATTATAACAGTAAAAACAAATTCAAAATTAAATCAAATTTTATCTAACAATAGCTAATCTTTTTTGGCTCAACGCAGTTAGCCCAGCAGTGGGTAGAGATTATATAGATGATAATGATAGTGAGGTGCCACGCTAGTCATTGCCAGGCTACAATAATAGTGCTGGGCATTGTCGGACGTTTATATTAATATAAGTCACAGGTCATCAGCACGCTCTGGGGTACACCGTTAGCGTGTGGAGTAAGGCTTAAGCTGGTTGCGGTTTTAATAATTCTTTGCGCTGGCAAAGACTTCCGCGCTGGTTTCTGATTTCCTGATACGAACTTCAACACAAGGAGTAAGACATATGAGATTATCCAATAAGTTACCATCTCTTACCTTATTTTTATTTAACTTAGGTGTATTTGTTGCGTCACTTCTTCATCCCAGCTAAAGTACTAGAAAATGGTTTTTGGGGGACTGTCTTATGTAATTTTGAAGTTTGAAAAGCGCTGATTCTCAGCCTAGCTTGAATAAATGACTTTTGAATTTTGTATTCCATTTCCAGTAGGAGAGCCAACTGAAAAGCAGTGCTAGCACTTCACCCTGGGTTTGTTACTCTTCTAGCATGGATATACTTATGAAATGATGACCGATTTTCAGTCATTGGTCAGTAGCAGTAGAAACCAATTTTGCATTTTTTTTTACCATCCCATGGATATGTCAAGATCCCATCTAAATATAGGTGTGGATCAACATCTTTGCTCAATGTGCTTTTGCTTCCTCTATCCAGCTTTTACTTCGAATGTTTGGTTTGGTTTTCACAGTTTCAGTTGAATCAGAAGTACGGTTCCGTGGAATATCATTATTTAACAGCAGTCTAGTTTTCCATACATTCCGTAAAAAACTAAAAATACTGCAGACTGATTAAGAATGTGAAACAAAATCACTACAAGTTCATGCTACTAGTTCTTGTAGCTTGCACCCCACCCTAGATACAAAGATAACTCTATAACAACTTGACGTAGAGATCTCATCATTTGTAACAATACTGACAGATAACTTAATATACCAGCCGTTGTAGTGACTTACAAATTAATAGCTTAGCTCATAGTGTTTGCTTAGCGCCTTGTTCATTCAATAACGTCCGGTAAGTACAACGAACAACGAAGCGTTTTGATTACCAATCGTTAGCTAAACTACGAGTTACGGTTAAAATGACGCGCGATTATTGCCAATAGTTACGTTTAATGATGTTTATTTTAATATAATTGTAGTATGTATTGTCGACGAATGTAAATTGGTTCGTTATACCTACATACTTATCAATCATAGATTAACTGACTACAGTTCTTTGAAAAAAGTCAGAATTATATATTTTGAAGGTCATGCATTCATGCTCAGTTCCTATAAACATAAACGAATCGTTTTTCTTACCAATGGTAGCTTTTTTATTGTTAGACTGGGCATATATATATTCGTAAGCTAATTTTACCTGTGATAGCTACTTCTAAATGGGAGGGTCTACTATGCAAAGCTATGAGGTCTTCGCTTCATTATTCGTAGAGTTACAAGTCTTAATTTTAACACGTTCAGTGCCGGGAGCGCTCTTGGAGGGTTCACCTAGTCGCATATGCGATGCCGTGAGCCCTCACGGAGGGCTCATTATAAAACCGTGAAAATAAAATCTGATGTATATTTTAACAAAATTTATTAGTATATGCCGTTGACCGTCTGCGATGGTTAACTTTAGCGCAAACGTAATGCCGGCAACCCTCCCGGAGGGTTCCCTTCCAATATTTATGGCGGCATGGCGTATATAGTTCTATGAAAATGGGTGGAGTTCAAAATGTTAACCGATAATGTCCGTAAATTATAGGAATCGGTCATTAATAGATAAGGCTTCTTCAATGCTAAGCTATGAAAACTACGCTTGCATTTTCTTCATTACAAGGAAGGATTGATTTCGATTTAGTAGAAATTCGGCATGTGAGTATTGAACAGAAATGATGCTAATGACTGAATCAGATGTTAAAAACTGCTTCATCATATCAGGTGATAAAACTATTGTTACCGCTAACATTTTCATTAACTCAATAGATAAAAAAAAAAAAAAAAAAAAAAAAAATCATTCATCATTACAATTGATATGGTTTATTATATCAAGTAAATTTAACGACAGACTTATCCAGATCCTACCCATTAAATCTGGTTATAAAAAAAATACTTTTTCACTTTTTTATTGATATCAATGAAAAGAAAGATTACTGAACGCGGTAAAAAATTAAAAACGGGAGAAACCGTTACCAAAAGGGTTAAGTTTCCTGTCAAACCAATCCTTAAAACGACTAACTGGACTCAGAGCTTATACTGTGAAGATTTAAAAAAATCCATTTAGCATAACCGTTTTAATGTTCAGTAAAAAAACACAAAGTCAACTCGCAAAAACCGCCATTTTGAAAAGCCTATTAAAATAGGTACTTCAAAAGATAAAAAGGTTTGAAATCCTCTTTCTTAGCACTTTTGTCGTCGATTTTTGTCATTAGCCGCACTTTTAACATAAAATAACATTTTATCTTTCAATTTCTCTTTCTCCTTTTAATTCATTTTGTTTGGTTGAAATGTAGGAGTTGGAGGAACTCGTGGCTCAGTCATAACAGCCGCTCGGGTCGATGGATCAAGTTAAGCTACGCTTGCCGCGGTTGATCCGTAGATGGGTGACCATCTTTACGTACCGAGACTCCTCCGTGCCTTGGAAAGCACGTTAAGCCCTTGGTTCCGACTGTCATTCATGGATCTTTAACAGTCGTTACGGGTCGTCAGAAGCCCGAAAGTCTGACAACCAGTCTTACCAAGTCGTACGTCTTATCGTATTACCCAGTAACTGGGTTGTGGAGGTCGCTCCATTTAAAATACTGATATTCAGCTGCATCCGGTTAGACTCGAAGCTGACCCCAACATAGTTGGGAAAAGGCTAGGCAGATGATGATGACCCCGTTAGGGCACAGCAAGTAGACTAGACGGACAGACTGCAGGCTTCATACCTAGGTAACAAGATATGTCGCATAGTAGTAAAAAATAAGCCAATTATCATCTGGGACTAATCTCGTCTCAGCAAACAATTTAAATGTTTTTTAAGGTAATACTTTAACTCCCTATTCATTCAACAATGCGGTTAACTAAACGCAGTCAAGTCAAGTCAATTCATGAAAAAATGTCCAGTTAACTCCAGATTAACGAAAGTTAATCTAATCATTTAAAATCTGCCGCCAAAAAGGCGGTGCCCACAGTGTAACTTAACAGAAATCTTCAAAAAACTTATCTTAAGTTTGTTTGTAAAATCTTTTAATATCCTTATAATGTGCCACCCGCATCGCTTCGTGGAAAATTGGCTTACATCATCCGGGATTCGAACCCACTTACCTGCTAAGTAATCCTTTTAACTATTTGACTTTTCGCGCGTCAGTGGTCACCGCACTTTAGTAGAATAAGAAAATAAATTGCCTTATTTTTTTGGTTAATTCTACTTTAATCTATATTTTATGTGTGTGAGAACCGAGTTAAGCAGAGATGGGAAAAGATAACCTAACCACATATTGCAATTTTTTTAGAACTTTGAGTCTCCACGAGACAGGCGTGGAGGTCCATAATTATATTGTGGTGTAGGCCACAAGTTAAAATATTAAAAATACTCATGTTTTCTTCTGTAATAACACCTTATTTAAGGCGACGATAACCGACTTTTATTGTTTTTTTACTAAAGATAGTGACGTCTTAACGAATAGTGTTAATGATTTGGAAAAATATATGTTAAATTAGAGCATGTTTTTAATAACTTAATATAAGAATATTTTAGATTATTTTTAGTACATAGTATAGTGAAATTAATTTGTAAAGTTATGTCTAACGCGGATAAGAAAAATTGAGAATCACGCAAAATCTCAAGTGTATTTTTCAGTATACGTGTTATTAAAATACCTTTTGTTTTAAGTATAATAAATTAATAATACGTCTAATTTGGGACAGCGCTCCTTGATGGGCGAGTCCTATTACTGACTGGACGTACGACGCATAGCGTGAGCTCCGTACAGAACACTCAAGCTAACTCAAGGTCACTGGCACATATCTGCGTCTTAAGTAGTAGTTTATTTGTATTAGTTTTTAAGGAAATGCTTTATTTGGTTAATAAACGATTTATTATTATTTATTGAATAACTGATAATGTGTGGTTACAAACAGCCCCCGACAATAGCCATTGCATAAGAAACTTACTAATACTATGAAATACATAGGAACATACTACATATTATGACTTAGATGACCACCATTCAAAGCATGTTTTTCTGACCCTGTGCGTTTGTATTCAAGTGTTACATGCCATTTTTTTCACTCGTCTGGCCATCAATTCTCAATTCTTTATTGCATTCCATTATATTGGTGAAACAGTTGGTAGGCTTAAAATTAATGAAACACTAGGTTGTTAACTGGGGAAATAACAATTTTGAGACCGTCAGTCAGATAATAAAATACGTGTGGCACTCGAGGACTGCCGCGGTAAAGCTATTGCATAGCATATATTCAAAAATAAGAAGATAATATTGTTGATTTAAAATATATTTTTTTTAAAATACCCCTATACCCCCCCCCTAAATCGCAGAATTTACACAACCGTCAATGACGTCTGCCCTCACGCGTCTGCCCGCGTTCGGGTCGCGCACTCGGCGATCGCGCGTCATTGCCTATCCGCGCTCCACCCTCGTTCTGCGCGCCCGCCGTCGACTCATCGCAGGTCATTCTTATCGTTCTAACTTTTAAAATATTAGTCCAAATTACTTAGTGTAAAAGACAAATTTTATCTACATTAAATACCGAAAGCGATGAAGGTATTTATTTTGATACGAATTAACTAAATACTCTAAAATATGCAACTTAAAAAAAGTATTCAATTTAAATGTATTTATAGCTCACTATTTTGGCTATAATGGCTTCCACATAAAAGGTAGATATATGCTGTCGCGGACTTTTATTTAGAACTCTTTAAGACAAACAACCCCACAATACATTCTTTTCATGTAACTCCAGCGGTTTAGGCAGCGCACGCAAAGATAGATCTCAGAGGGCAGGATTTTTTCCGACTTACTGGATACTTATCGTTATATTATGGCTAAATCACATAAAATCTTTATAAATTGTAGCCTATGTGTTATTCTGATATATAAGCCACATTACTGTAAAGTTTCATTAAAATCCGTTCGGTAGTTTTTGCGTGAAAGAGTAACAAACATCCATCCATCCATCCTCACAAACTTTCGCGTCAGGTTTTTTTTTTCGTTACGGAATTTCTACATTCGGTCGCCGCGCTCAGAGTCTCCGATAAAAGCTATGCAATAGCTTAAAAAAAAATTGACACGTATTTTTTTGCTTTATCATATTAATAAAAAAATGTTTTAGATAAAACGCATTAAAGTTGGGGAGTGGGGGCTCGCTACGTCACAAGTCCGTATCAAATCTACCGGGGAGTGACGTCATGCCACATTTTAACTCAGTGTATTTCCGTAATCTCGCGATCGGTTAGGTTTTGATGCCCAGGTCGCGAAAAATATTACAGAGTTTCATAAGGATTTTTTCAGTAGTAGCCTGGAGCCTGGATTTGTGCCCGGTTGATGGCAATGGGCTAGCGCCCTGTTACATGGGACTAAAACATAACTGGCGAAATGAGATGACGTGTTGTTATGGTTATGTAATTAAATCTGAGATAAATTTAGACCATAATGAGACACTCCAAATGCATGTGATTGATAAGCAAGAGAGTCCTCCTAGCCTTAGTGAGATTTTTTATTGAAGAAAGAAGTTGTTCGACTATTTTATATATTGTATTTAAATAACTATTAGAAATTGTGACATGAATTTTATTATTGACTGATTATTTTTATTAATGAATTATGAATTAGAATATTATTATGTATTATTAGGAAATATGTATTTTAATTGTACCTAAGCTCTTTACTTTTGCGTGCCTTGTAATTGGCAAAATATGGCTGTTTCTGTATTTATATTATGTAACACCTTGACTTGTACCCGTATTTGCAAAATAAAATATCTTTATCTTTATTAGTTTTTAAAATAAAAAGAAAAGAAAGAAAGAAAACTAGTTTATTCTGCACAAACAAAACGCACATTACAAAAAATACATATAAAATACTCATTTGCAAATTAGCCAAAAGCCACTTGAGGTAGTCTGCTATAGTTAATAGAGCTATGCTGCCCTGCTAAGCCGAAAGGCGCTATCTCAAACGGAGTAAGTTTTGAGAAATTTGAGTTTTTGTTCATTGTAATTTAAGGAAAAATAATATGGATATAAAAAACTTTTGAGTGGTTTTTTTAAATTTTTTATGTTAGATAGCGATATTTGACTTATACCATTAGATGCGAAATTGTTATAGCTATTTAATGGTATAAAAAAAACTAAAAGGGCGTATCTCTGAGATAGCGCCTTTTGGCTTAGCAGGGCAGTATGTAAACTAAGTGTCTCGTGGACAAAATATCAATGTATTTTAAAGGTAAAAAATCCGTCTTTAGAGGTGTTATCCGATCCTAATTATAAATGCGAAAGTGAATTTGTATGTTTGTTTATTTGTTACGCTGTCACGTTAAAACGGCTGAACGGATTTGGATGAAATTTGGCACATGGGTAGACTATGACCTGGAGAAGGACATAGGCTACTTGTACAGACGAAGTCGCGGGCAACTGCTAGTAATAATTATTATAAATGCGAAAGTGAGTTTGTTTGTTTAAAACGGCTGTTATGAAATTTGACAGGTAGGTAACCTGGGAGCTGGAATAAGACACAGGCTTCTTTCCATCCTGGATTGCAGACTAAATCGAGGGCAGCAGCAATTTTATAATAATCTCACTTTATTTTCCTTTAGTAAACCTCATCATTTCAGCCGAAAGACATCGCCTGCTGGACACAGGCCTCCAACAAGCACCGCCAGTTCGACCGATTCTGTGCCTGCCGCATTCAGCGGATTCCTGCAGCCTACACAAGGTCATCGGTCCATCTTGTGGGAGGTCTTCCAACGCTATGTATTCCGGTATATCTAAGTAGTAGTATAGGTACCTAAGTAACCGAAGTTATTTTCTATTCCAATCACTTTTTGAAACTATATACTTGGCGAGTAGGTTTATGGAATTGTGAAAGTGCCCTACAGTAATTTAAGTTTCGTTATTGGTTAATCTCCTCTCTCTCTCCTTTCTAGATAGCGTAGGCCTCTGGTTTGCTTCAAAATAAAACCTTTTTAGTAAGTCCCTTTTTACAACATCCAAGGCAAGTTCCTATTCCTTACTGGTAACTACTCAATGCACCACAAACGCTACTAAATGCCAGTTCCGTTTTTATTATACATACATTTGAAATTCGATTACAATCTGTACCAACACCAATAAAAACTCATGACTACCGTGTAGGTAACTTACATTACAAACCTCCTTGAAGAAGACCTCACACTTTTCCTTAACCAACCATCGACAAACTCCTCACGATCGATTTCGCAATAAAATCCAATCTGATAACTCTACATAAAATGTCATACCACAAACAAAAGTTCAAAGAGATAATAAAAGAGGTTTTACCGAAAATTTCCTACATATCGATAGTTGATTATTAGTTGTGTCACGTCCCTACTCGGCATTCATCGCGCGGTGCTAGTGTTGTCATCATATCGACGCGTGACGTCATGTCTATATGTGTGGTCGTTTGCCAATTTCTTTATGGTGCTAGTTTCGACTTTTGATATTTAAATGAGAAGGATTTCCCCCGGCTTTACTTTGTTTGTAGAGTTGGCGGTAGTTGACATTAATGCCTGATTTCTAGTCAAACTATTATAGTAATACATACGATTAAGAAATCTGTAGGGTTCCTACGAATAAATAACGGGTAGCTTACCTACACTATGCTCTGCCTCGTAAACATGTAATACTTTCGACTCCACCCACTTTTCATAGAACTCATACGCCAAACCACCATACATATTGGAAGTGAACCCTCCGGGAGGGTTACCGGCATCACGTTTGCGCTTAAATTAACCATCGCGGACGGTCAACGGCATTAGGTTTAGAGCCGTGTTATAAAACACTGTAAAACGAAGTAGTATAGTGTTTTCAGGGGGCCTTGTGGTTATACGTAATTTCCAACCTTTAAATTTTTTTGTGAATATTTGTAAACCTGAAAAAATAAAAAAAAAATACAAAAAATGCTTTGATTTTAAAACCAACGTATATTCTAATAAATCTTATAAAAATATACATTAGATTTTATTTTCACGGTTTATAATGCTGTTTCGCTTCGCTAAGAAAAACCAACATTTAAAATGAGCCCTCCGCAAGGGCTGCCGGCATTGAACGTGTTAAATGTTTTGTATTAATTAAAAAGTAATAATAATATCAGCTTATTCTTGTCTCTCTGGAAAATTCTCTTCTCATACAGAGAAGGCACGAGCACAGATCACCAGGCTTGCTCAAGACGGGTTGGCGGTTTCTGAATTACTAAATATATTAACTACTAGCTTCTGCCCACGACTTCGTCCGCGAGCCTATAACCTTCTTCAAGAATTGGACTATCCAATGCAAAAAGAATTTTTCAAATCCGTGTGGTAGTTCCGGAGATTACCCCTACATACAAACTTACAAACAAACAAAAAAAAATCCTCTTTATTACATTAAGTAAGTCCAGCTATCTTTTTACGCAACACATTTTCGTAAACGATTACGACTAATCTGTTTCATTTTGACAGTTCGACAACATTCATTGCGTTATTTACGTTGTTGAGCAGATTTTTTTTCGAACTTATGAAGCAATGGATTAGCAATCTGTTACCAAACGATTCAGATTCTGATTGATCGTGTATTACGCAATAAGAGTACAGGTTTCATTAATTTTATAAATAACATTTAATTCAAGTAAATATTCCAACATCTGACTTTTCTGCTAAAACTGAACTTTAGCAGCACCCCCGATTATAAATTAAATGAGACGTGAATAAGGCATTATAACTCTAAGTCTTGAACCCGTGACCTTTCAGTAATTAGTGAGCACTTTACCCGTTGAGCTATAGCCGTTTACTGCCATTTACTTGAACACGTGAAGTATTTTAGTATTTGAGTCAATCATCATGATTCTAGTAGACTGTCCTATGTTGGTATGTCGGGGTCAGCCTGCAGTCATAACTAGGCGTTTAAATATCTGTGTTTTGCTACTTACAATATGTGGGACTAATTATCGTCAATGTATGTTTCAGGCATAGTATGCTTTAGGCTGTGCGCAGTCTTCAATCATGCATAAGCATAATCAGCCTATAATGTTCCCACTGCTGGGACACAGGCCTCCTCTCTGTGAGAGGGAGTGGGCCGTAATCCACCACGCGGGCCCAGTACGGATTGTTAGATGTCACATATCTTTGAATTTTTGGTTCTAGAACACGCCCGCCGGTTTCCTCACGATGTTTTCCTTTACCGTTTTGAGAGCAGTAGTGATGAAATAATTTACACAAAGTAAAGCGCTCGTCGGGGTTCGAACTACAACACGTAAGTCGCGGCCGTTACCACTGGGCCGCCACTGCTGTCCTGTGTCTTTAATCATGACTTTTGTGCTGTAAAACAGACGATAAAGACAGGCTGGGTGCATGTGCATCATGGAGCATGGCGACGCCAGGTCCGAGCCGATGCTGGTGGGCGTCTCCAGGCCCAGCTGGCTCACGTCCAGCTCGCCCGGGTACTGCACCGAGTGCACCGAGTTGCTGGTCAAGTCCGTGGAGTACACGCCAATTGACTGCAGCGCCGGACTCACGGCCTCACACAACTTCTCCTTAGTAGTAATTTTCCAAACATTTAAAGCAATGGATAAGTAATCTCCTTCAAAAGCTTTTGGATTTTGATTGAAAGTGTGTTTACGCAATTAAGGTGCAAATAACGCTCTATGAAAGCAATGATGGCGCCCACATTCGCATCAAAACATAGTGTTCTCAACTTATAGAATATTTTTTTTCTAACTGAACAGACAGCGGTGCTCCTGGGGAGTTTGTTGCGCCACTTCTTCTTCCCAACTAACTCACTAGGAAGTGGTGAAGGGTGGGCGTTTTGGGGGACTGTCTTATGTAATTTTGACGTTCGAGAAGTTCTGAGTCTCCACCTAATTTGAATAAATGACTTCTGAATTTGAATTTAAAGTCAACGATGTCTATTGTATTGAATAACTTTGACATGAGACAAAATTCTTCTATCAAATTTAGGTGCAACGGATTACCTAGTGGCGCGTCGCCAAAATCGGAACTAACGCCGCCATCTTGCTTTTTTAATACAATTATTGGTGAAAATTTCACAAGTGTTTACCAGCAGTGCCCCCGGCATCGTCATTCGAGCTGTTTCCAGGTTCCCGCGGCGTTTTTTTTCGCACACTGGATTTACAACGCTCTGCTTAACGCCAAGAGTTGAAAATCCAACAGTGTGTCTCTGTTGGATTCTCAACGCTCAGGTCAACATCGAGACTTGAAAATCCAGTGCGCGATAAAATCCCGCCGCGATATGTTTACGTGCGTGCGAACGTGTTCGACAAATCTGCGCCCAGTCTTCATTTTATTAACACCACGTTTGGTTGCAAGTACAATCTATTGAACATTTAAAAAAATAAGTTCTATGATCACTTGACAACTGATGAGGTTCAATAGTGATTCATTTTGACGCAATACGGAATATGCATTCCTGTATACAGATTACGGTAGGTATATACTGCAACACAACACCTTTGAATTTTTCAATAACCACCATTTTGTTGTGTGATATTTATCCATGTCAATTTTACAAATGCAAAATTGAGTCCTTTGTCGAACAAAATTATATTCAAGCGGAGTCGCGGACACATCATGAACTCCTAAATTTATAAATAAAGGGAAAAAAACAAAGGAAACCACCAACTAAATGAGTAAAAACATATATTTTATATATCACTCGTTGATTTTAAATTACTACATTTTCGTATTGAGTTAGAACGAAACATTTCTGGGGTACAGTCGCGAAGAGAAGTTACTTGATATACACACAAATACACTTAAACTGTTGTATTCTTTTACATCTAAACACACATATATGTACAGTTTTACTATGTTTCATTTAAATAAAGAGAATGTACAACTAGCCTAGAAGATTGTTAATGTTAGTTAATTATTTACAAACTGTTTCAGTGGCATTAACCAGGAGAAGGAACATTTCTTTTATTAAAGGGACATTTACAATACTAAAGGTTGGGCGCAAATAGACTTAAAATTGTTAATTGCTTAGTAAGCAATCAATTGTTTCTACCTCTCATCAAAAGTTTCATCAGAGCAATTTATTGGCTTAAAATAAGATTGATCTTTTCGCTAATTCGACGTCTCAGTTTGACGTTTAGCTGTCAAAGTTGTCAAACTAACTTCATTTAACATGGTTTGTGTTGAACTTGTTTGATTCAAAAGAAGAAGCAATATATTACATATTAAACAGAACAAATCAAAAGGTGAAATAATTAAAATCCTTGTAAAGTAGAGCAAACAATTATTTATTTTTTCTTCAAAAAAATATTGTATGACCAACAATTTTTTTTGTGTTCTTTAAAAAAAGGATAAGAATAAGTTTAACTATAAAGAATACCGTTTCTCTTTAACAAAGCCTTTAAAAATTGATGACCACGAAAAACTGTTTTGTCCAACAAATTGCCTGTGCTCCATATGCGCCCAACCTTACACATAAGTTCCTTATTAAGTACAAAGTAAGAAATAAATAGTTTTATTTACAATTTTCTGTATGCTTTTAATTTTTCTTACAATTAAATAAATCGGTCAATTTTCTCGTCTCACCATCTGTCAACATGTGAATGATTGAGAACGAATGAATGAGAATGCTTGAAGCGATCTCATTCACTGGTCTTTAAGGATGAAAGGAAGTTTAACAGGTATTGTTAAAAGCAGGCGGTGCCGGGGGCGCGCACGAGTTTGCTTTATAATGTTAAAATGTTTCTGAAGCCTATTGGGTAGTCACTGTAGGCTGCAAACCACATTTGCATGCTTCAAGTAACACCGACAAATTTTGTGAAGACCTCTCAGACTTAAAAAAAAATAGTTTGAGTTATCTGTCTATAATCCCCCATGTCTAAAATCCATTGAAAATTTATCTGTTGTGAAATGTCATGTCAAGTGATTTCATTGTCTTCTGTTTTTCTGTCAACCAACAGCAGTTGACATACAATTTGACAGTGTGTTATATTGATCATTATAGGCCATTCATAAAACTGTAAAGTAGTTCATATATTATCTAATAAAATAAGTGGAAGTCAACGTTCCAATCATTTTATCAATTAAGGTGTTGATTTAAACCCGTTTCATACCAAAATTCATTATTGGTATAAAAATCTGAATCACTTTTTTACTTGACATTACGTCCCACAGAGCTATTGTTGCGATTGAACCAGCGAACATACGAGCGTTTAATTACAAGACTAATTTCATTAACGCACAAACCTGGCTCTTAAGGCTGCGCTAGACGGTATTTTTTCCACACAAACGTTATGTGGTGGTTACTCAGCTGTTTGACGTTGTACATCTAAAGTTAATTTGCGACTAAGTTATTGACGCCACAAATTATTCATAGTTTCGCACATTCGTTTTAGCCTTGCCAACCAACAATTTCAAATCATCGACTAGCGCAACCTTAATAGAAAGAAGTCTCCTTCTTCAGCATCGATATTATTCATTTTTAATGCGATCAAAATAAAAATAGGATTGATCTTTTCGCTAATTTGACGTTTCAGGTGAACGTTAGCTGTCAAAGTTCTCAAACTAATTTCAATTTCATCACGTTCAGCTGTCAAATTTCTCAAACTAATATCAGTTTCATCACGTTTGTCAAGGTACGTGTATTTTAAGTCTGCCCTATTTTTATTTCAAGCCATTAGTAGTTTGCAAAAGAAGTAGTAACTACATGAATTGTAAAAAAGACGCTATTACACGAATACAATTTATACAAGCTTCATGTCTTCACAAATGGTCATAAAGTTTAAGTAAGTATATTTTTCTTTAAAAAAACATGTCTGGCCGCGTTCAGCACTTTCCAGTTTCTATGAAATTATTTAAAATCCAATTATACTGACAGCCACATATTTTTCAAGAAATAAATAAATGTTTTTTATTATAAAAAAGTCATTTTAAATATTGACAGCAAAAGTAGCTTGTGTTTAGTCTGGTGAATACCAACAATTGGTTATTGTTGATCTCCTTTTTATTATGCATTTGAACACCAAAAAAATTAAAACAATAGTAGTATTTTTAGTGTTACTTTAATGACGACAAGATATTATTTAAATATTTTTTGGAAATCATTATAGAAATTACACATTTATCTTTAACATCTCAGCTCTAAACGCTGCGTTTGACATTCTGACGTCAAATTAAAAACAGAAGTCAGGATTCCTGACGTGAACTGACGTCATGTGGTCAAAGAACCACCGTCAAGGTGTAGAATTATTATAATACTGCACAAAGTTGTTAGATATTTTTATTCACATAACATATTATTACTCTAAAGGAACTGGCTTAATAAAACTACTATATTTGAGCGAATTGTTAACTTTATAGTATGTAATATGTTTTTACTTTCATGTGTATTGCTACTCAATTTTGAGCTATAAGTACCAAGGACCAATTTCAACAAAGCAGTCAAAAGTTTTTTGAAATAACATAAATAATAAACATTTAAAATTTTAACTTATAATAAGTACATCAATCTGACAAGTATTTATTTTGACTTAGTTATGAAACATCAAGATTTTTCTGTTGAAATCGGTCCATTTTATAACATTAACTTATGTCAAAAACAATGAGCATCACTCAAAATTCTGATGTCAAAGTCAATTCAAAAATCGAATAGCCATATCTCAACATCCAATGACTCCAATAAACCTTATAATGTCACATAATCAGCGAGTTAAAAGCAATCAATGCGAATGTAATTAAAAACGAACTTTTACGAAAGAATACATCGTAAAATATCGACATGCCCGCTAATCGCAAACACTTAATGAATAAAACCGATAATTAAAATCGACTAAGAGTTAATTGAGCTGAAAATGGAATCTAGATTTCAAATTACGAATGGCGTGGAGCCAAACGTTTTGGTTCTTTGCCTGTTTTTTTTTTGCTTTTTTTAAATCGTGCATTTGAACGGAATAGTGTGGTAGTTAGCGCATTCCGATGTTCGATTTTTATTTTTATTCCACTAAAGAATTTGGTTAATCTTTTTACTGAAAATATTTGAAAGTCGGATCTTTGATAGAGTTGTTAAGGAAGCATTTAGTAGTTTGTACCATCACAACAAAGGAATTTCAGGAATTTTTACTTCTTAAAAATCTATTTTCTCACGAAAAAGTCATGCAATCAAAAATATATTTCCTCCGCATGTTTTCAAAACTACATTTTGTAACAACATGGCATAACCACATGCGGGTACCGAACAAAAACAAAATAGTTTGTTTTTAAAATCGATTCACTCGGTAAATCGATTCGGCGAGAACTCGATACTCGTAATCATAAATCACATGAACAAAAGACGGAAAGGAAAATACAAATTAGCCTTATAATCGCTCGTTTAAACTCGGGTTTAAAGGCCACAGCCTAGTGAAAGAACATAGTAAACAATGCAGTGAGAACTGAGCTGGGATAATTTTGAATTGAGAAAATTAGAAATAGATACCGTAGACCAAACAGTTCATATCTTTGAACAACAAACAAACCATAGTTTTTCTGCCAAACCATGCATTTTTTCAGCAATCGAGTTTAATTAAGTGAATTCTTAGCTGCTAATCGATTAATTGACCGTACAGATTTTAGCATTCAACTACAATCCACCATAAAATGGCCGCTCGGTTCGCGGAGTGAATTCATTTTTATTTTCGGAATCACAGCAACGAATCCATAACATCCTTTCCATAATAAAAACTGGTCTTCCAAATTGATAGTGGCCATAAAAATACAGGCACACAAACTTATAAAAAGAATGTGACACATTAAAACAATAGTCCAGACACGTCGTTAGTCAAACTAAACAGTTAAGCAACGCGTCAAAGAAATCATCAACAACAAAAAGATCTCTATCGATAAATTCCTAACGCGTAGACAAATAGTCGTGGAGAACAATCGTCAACGACTCGAAAACAATTTGGTTACGTCGCGAGCAATTACGAAACGCGATTCGAGAACGCGATAGTTTTCGAACGCATCTCTTAATAATAGGGCTCTGAACGCACCCATAATCGCCTTCATCTCTATATTACACCTATCTCTTTCTAACACCAGTAACTCTGGTATTGTGATCCTTGTCCACCGTTGACAGCGCTCGTTGAGAAACCACAGACCCTGCCTATCAACGTTTCAAATCTAAAATGTCTAATTATACCCACATCACTGGATGAACATCAAAAAAGAGCCATTTTTAATTAATTTAAACCCCAAAAACTATTATAATACGGCCAATTTTGTTATCTAATAAGCCGTGACGCTAACAAGACCCGGGAAGCCATTTTGAAACCGTTTTATAAAGTTGATTTAATGATATAGCTGGTTTAATGGCTTTAGAATTGATATAAATTATTGCAAACACCAACTAACGCCCACTTTTTGAAGATTGATCATGTTGACTGTTGATAAATGAGGTTTAGTAATCAAATAAATTTTAATTAAAACTTGCGAATTTGATTGCGACATACTAAGTGCCTAAATTAATTATTGAAATTAAGATAATTGATGACAAATTCTTGGACTTGGTCTGTTAAACATTGCCTATTGTAATCACAACGAAATGTATTCATAAATCAACTCATTCCACGCAATCTAAATTCAAACCTAACGTCCTTTACATTCGCTTTTCAAATACCAAAGTCATTGTCAGTCGAAATAAGGCTATAAAAACCTCAACTCATCCTCGCCAGTGCTAAAATCTCTTAAAATCATAAATAAATAAAACTATATTCTAAACATCTAGTTTACATTAATATTTACACGTTTTATCACTTAGTCCACTGTCTTACGTTTCATTCTCACTTTCACTGAGTTCGTCCATGTCCATATCGATGAGTTCCTCATCATCATCTTCGTAGGAGTTGTTAAGTTGGCTGCCATCATCTGGCTTCATGTTTGAGGAACCCGATTTGCCTCCAGTCTTTGCTTCTTCTTCTTGCTGCATTCGTTTGTGTTTTGTTCTTCTGTTTTGAAACCAAACTTTAACCTGTTAACAAAGAAATTGTGGGTTATTATGTGGTTTTTCATTACTGTTATCTATGCTAGGGAAAGATTAAACGTTATTTTGTGAGTTTGGTACAACAAGTGCAAATAATTAGCTATTCATCGGAATAAAAGACTTGTGATCGATGAAGATGGATTCTTCTTTTTGTTAAATAAATTTAATAAAACAAATGCACATTATTTGGTCCTTATTCTAAACAAATGCATAGTTAAAAGTAAAAATGTGAAAGCTACAACAAAACAAAATAGAAAGCACAAATCATAATATAATTTCATAGTCGACGAACAGCAATAAAGGATTAAAGGAACTAGCCAATAAAAACTATTCAATGCGACCCCTCCAATCATTTATCACAAGCTATTGAAAGAAAAATCCGTTGTCGAATTTTTCTGCGCACCAACAACAGATTTCCCGCCCAAAAAACGTCGGCAGCCATTTTGTAAGACAATTTGTCACGTGGTTAATGGCTTGCGAAATGTATTCACGTTCTACCCAGCCAGTACGCTTTTGAGATATTGTAACTAATGCATGGAGTCTGTATATCTGTTATTCTGCCAAAAATGGAGATAAGGTTGTACATTACGCTTATTTAGGTTAAGAATTGGTTTATATTTTGAATTGTCTCCAATGTGGTTTATTATAGTGAATGAGTCATACAATAAAGGGTAATTGCTGATAATAATTTAAAGTCTGCTATTGTTCTGGAAGAAACACAAGGTCCTTATGCCAATTTACGTGCATTGCTTTTGCCAAACCACTACATATTTGTAAATCGTGGCAAACTCAGCGGAAATTGTCAAATCAATCAAATGAAGTCAAATAGTAGGAAAGATTTTTCGTAATATTGCAGTTACAAATAATCTAGTATGTAGGAACGATGGCTATATTTTATTTGAATCAAATGTCAATAGTTATGTCTATTTTTCACAACAAAGTTTTCCGACCAGTATCAAAGACCATAAAGAATCCTTTGAAAATTTTCCACAACATAACATTCCCTAGAATTAGGTAGAAACATATATAATTTGATTATATTTTTATAGTCGATTTCCATTAAAAATTGAATGCGACGGTAAAAACAGTCAATCGCCATGTTAGTTACAACGGATTGGCGTGAAATTGATGCAATCGTACGGTTTATGGCTCCTTACAATTCCGTACAAGTTACAAATCACATTTTAGTTTATTACTGATAAAAATTTACAAGGGAATAAGCCATTAACTTTGCTTTTTGTACGATTTTCTATCAAACATTTTAGTTTTATAGAGTTTCCTATAATTGGGCTCGATACTTTCATGAAATGGACTCTTATCTGCTTTTTTGACTTGTTATTTGAATTTAGGTATACGAAAATAAAGAAATGCACATTTTACGTGCATTTAATCTGTACCGTAAACCGCCCTTTTACATTTACAAGGGTTATTACACGTAGAAATTGGAGCCATGGCTGATTGCATTTCAGAATCATTACGAGGCCCTTTCTAGAGGTTCATGTTTTACAAAGCCGTCAAGGAAAATCATAGGACAGTAACATCTTTTTTCAAAAACGCAATAATCACGAATATAGTACAATTACATAGAAAAATATTACAACTTTTCAAGAAGCAAATAAAAATAAAACTTTCTGAAAGCGAAAAACCGATTGGAGTAACATTTAACTGGCCCAGAGTATCAACTTTCCCAGATTTCGAACCAGAACCGTGAGAGAAAAATGATAAATACTAAAACTTCACGGCTTAATGGTGTCTCCCCCTCAATTATAAGGTCCCATACTGCGACAGACACGCTACATTACCTTCCATATATCGACATCAAATATCAATCAAGTTAGTTCCGATGCCACCCTTTTGTAACGAGTAATGGTGCATGGAAGAGGGGAGTAGGTATACTATGTATCGTGATGTTGTTTATCCTAGAAAGATATATGCGAGAGAACAAAGAAAGTGTTTGAATAAGTCCAAAGTTTGAAATATATGCAGTTGAGACGCATAGCAGGTAAGACGCGGCTTTAGGTGACTTGGTAACAAAGTTCTGCCATTAATTCTTTAAATCTTTTAATAAAAAAAATATGATGTGAATTACAAAAACGTAGTAGGTATTTCGGGAAATTATTTGTCACGCGACATTTTGAAGAAAAAAGTAAATGCCTCGAACTGTACTTACAAACCACTTAAAGCGAAATACAAAAGAAGTCTAAACTGAGTATTAATGGGGTTAGCCACGACCTAAAAATATACTTTAAAGACGCAAGAACTCAGTATTATCAAAACAAAACAATATCAATCAGAATTACACAAAGTTGGTATCAATTATTATTCTCATACAAATATCTCGTAGAACTCCATGTGAACTGATGCTACGCAGTCGTTACAAACAAAGTGATACATAATTCTAAGACTGTGTACAGTAGATCTAAAACAGTTTTGTCTGTCATAGACAAAACAATTTTGTCTTGTATCCAAAACAATTTTTTCAGTACATAAATTGACAACTTTTGACTGTGGTGATTGTTTTATTGCAAGTAGGCGCGCCATCATTGTTTTCATAATGTAATAGGCTAAACTCAGTTTAGACCCGAGTCAAGATTGTCTATATATTTTAAAGACTGACACAGGTCTGCACACAGCCTTAAGTGCTTCACATATGAGTCCAGATGACCGGTTGCCGTTCAACTATAGCGGTTACATCCTACGTAACGTTTACGACACGATACTTATGTCTTTAGTAAAAGCATATAGTTTTCGATCTTTATTTGTCTTTCTACACAGTAGAGTTCGAATACTTTCGCTAGTTTTGAGTTTTTAAGGCTTTGCGCGACTTCTCAATAATAATACAAGTAATGGTACATAATGAGCTTTTATTCTCGTTTAGATTGTTCTAAAACGAGAAAAGATCAACAATAAATCATACAATATCGCTAGGAGTACCGCAAGGCACTATATTCGGACCGGTATCAAAAAAGGACGAAACATATTGGTACTTTCATCACAATTTTATTATGAAGAAGTTTAGTTGCTAGGCTCCTTATATAAACATACCACCAAGAGTACATACAGAACACTTCAGCTCCTCTTACCTTTAGAATTTTATGTGTATTTTAACGACTCTCCACTGTTCTTACAATAGCTTTTTAACCTGTGTTTAGTCGTTGTAAATCAAAGTTTACTTAATAACAAAATGGATATTATTGCATCTTTTGTGTTAATGCCAGAGTAACATGAAGATTTTACTACGAACGTCTTAAACATGATAATTATAGTAGTAACTAAGGCTTTAGAGAATGGTGTTGTGTGTTTAACTACGTAAAGCGTTACCCAATTTGTGTTAAATCTTTTGGAACCTACTCTTTAAGTTATTTACTTTTTTATTACTCCTTTTGTAAGACATACGTGTGCTTATAACCCATGTTAAGGGTTTCGTTTGACTGCGAAACTATGGGAAATTCCTAAATGCCATGCCAATTCCTGATGAGTAAATAAATTTTTCCTATCTATTGGCTCTTTAACTGTCGCAGAACCTACATTGTGCTAGATATACCTACTGCTTATTTTTAACAGGAGAATATTTTCTAAGATGTTCCTAGGCATCATTTATTTGACCTTTACCATCCTAAATGGTGACTTTTCCCAACAAAGTAAGCAGACATTTTCATCGTTTAGTTTACCACATTATGACTTCAAACCACTTTCAAATCTGCATCAATTTTCTTTCTAACCACATCGGTACCATCAAATACTTCCTTGCAAGACCGACCATCATATATTTTATTACAATTACATAATTCAAAGAACCCTATCAGGATTCTCCATTCAACCCTTGTGCCGCCGGTCCCATAGGCCCATTTGCCGGTTACGGGTTATTCGCCGCTCGCATCCATCATACGGTTCTTTGTACCCCTGGGGATGTGTGCGGTACTGTGTAATTTTGTATCATTTTACGTTGATGTTGTAGGGTTAAGGGTTTTTTTTTGTATTTTTTCTGAACTTCTACGTTTTTTTTGTGAGTTTTTGAGTGCGATATCAATCTAATAAGTTACCGGTGATCTATGTTTTTATATTGTTCTTTAAATTTATTTCTCTAGCTAGGCCTTTACCCTCTCAACTAGTATAGTCTCAATGATTTTATCAAAATATCTTTCAATTGATGCCTGAACTCTTGAGTTTAAAATTTTAGTCCCTTCTGCAAACATGACCATAACATTAATTCTAAAACACACTCATTTCCCATTCCGAAACACACAAACGAGTATAAACCTCAAAAAATTCGCAACGAGACGGACCATCAAACAATTATCACATTCTGATGCAAATTTAATGTACTACCACTTCGCGTTACAACAACAATAAACTTTAATTCGTTTTACACGACGCATCTGCTCATACGCACCAAACTACCGTAAAATGAACCCTCATAAAACTCTATTATACCAACAAAAGAGTTCTAACAACGCTGGTCGTTAACTAAAAGTCATAAGTCTCCGCAAACAATCGTTATAATAGGAAAAGGGATCCGTACAATGATACCCGTACTAAATAAATAGGGGTGTCATTCAACATGGCCCGAAATGCGATTAAGTGCTTATGTACCCGATTATGGCGTTCCCCTACGGATCAGTAAGCGAGACAGACTTATACAAGCTTCCATGCGTTAGAAAGAGATAGAAACGAGTAGGGGAGATACGCAATTAAGAATGCCGCGCGAATTTGGAGGAAAATTTAAACGGATCGCCGTATTACTTTATTGTAGCTCCATTAGCGAGGGAAAAGGACAGATATAGTTTAGAAAGGGACATTAGAGTGACAAATTGGGGTTGTTAGATATTTGTAGGGTTGGCGAGCTTTAATTGGATGTTAATAAAGTGATTCAGTTAGGAATAAGTGAGTGGAATATTTTTTTCGGTGGCAACGCATTTTATGATGACGACCCTTGAAACTTTAGGAATATATAGGGTAAAAGAACAAAGGAGATACAAATTAGTATTATTTTTGCACATTAGCAACTAAGTTACACCTTATTTTTGTACTAAGTACGACCGAAAATTATGCATGTCTCTAAAAAAAAACAGACTTCTCTTTTCGCGCCAAAACCGAAAAATTATAGTTAACTGTCAATGTCAATTGACTGACCCTATCAAAAATCACGGCGCCCTGTGTAAAAGAGACAACATCACTCAAAATGGCTGTTATTATTCGTGTGTGAACTGGTTTTTGGCCAGTACCGTTGATTAATGGTCGAATTTCTTTATTACATGGCCGCCATTTTGGCGTTTTGTGCTAAGTAATCATAGTGAATTAGCGAGTTTGTATTTGAATCTGGGTGTGGGTTATTGAGACTTTGAGAGTATTCATACCCATTTGAATAGGATTGTTTTCGAAAAACTAAATAATAAAATTAATTATTTAGGTATTCCTGGTTAGATTCGATTATAGCTTTTTTACTGTAACTGGGCAGATACGATTCTTACTTTTTATAAAAAGGTATTTTCTACAAAAGGGAACCTTACATCATGCAGGCTGGCAGAAAGCTAATTTACGAGAGAATCAATTTAAAAATTTTAGAACTAAGAGGCTTTTGTTTATTGTACCTACCTAATGCATAGATGCAAATCACTAATGCAGATTTATTTTACACGTATAAAGCTTCGTGCAGACCAGCGCGACGCGACACCGGTTATTGTTATACCGTCAAGTTTTCTTAGAAATTGTATTGTTCGAGTCGCGTCGCGCTGGTCTGCACGAAGCTTTAAAGTAAACACGTCTTCTTGAAAATAAATAAGTATATAAAGTTCAGCATTTATTGACAGCTGCACCTAATTCATCCCGGTGCAAAGGCTGCAGAGCCACAGTAGGTACCTAAAGTTCGTTTTTTAATCCGAACCGAACCGTAATTTGACATCTCAAATCTTTGTTTTTTTCAATTTGGTGTTTGACATTTGCCCCTGTCAAATTACTATCCGGGATTAAAAAACAAACTTTAATATGACACCCCATCAATCAATGCAAGCATGACTTTCATCAACCACATCGTCACTTAACATCACTAGACACAATCTTATCAAGTTCCAACCTCCATGAACACTTAAAAAGACAACCTCAATTAAAACCTTTCCAATTCCATAGACGAAAGCTCATCACCAAAGCGTTCATCAACAAATAGGCCAGTCAAGAAAAACAAACATGAAGTTAGAATTAACCCATCAATTCACCTTCACAAACAACGAGGCTTAACGCGAATTTCCTTTGCCTAAGTGATGGCATTGCACGATAAAACGCAAGAGTCAATAATCGAGTAGGTACCGGCCGGATGTGGAAAAGCGCCCGCTTACGTCGCTTCCGTTCGCCATTAGTGAAGCACAGAATTGTTTTCTGTAATCGGTGAATTTGTTTGGTGGAAATTGGCGGTAACTAAGATTTAATTCGAGTGTTGTAGGAGGAAGATACATAAGGGGTTCATTTTAACAAAAAACTGCAACTTATAAGCTTCTCAAATTCTTGTAGGTAACTAACCAAGCTTTTAATAAAAAGTCGATGTATTTTGGCAGTAAAAACCGTTATTTATTTCTCTTTTTTTTGTGATGTAGTAGACAGAAAAGAAACAGGAATTCCAGAGTCATTCCATTTATAAACAATCAATATCAATTTGTTTTTTTTATCTTTCTAACGAACACCGAGCGTAAATTACGCAAATTTAATCATTTCCTTCGCAAAATCCTTAACAAAATAAATCTATCTAGCCTTTATGCAAATCTAACAACAACGATTTATAGTTGCAGTTATACTAATTTAATAAACACGAAACAAAGTTCAGTGACTTCAATCAGAACCATAGACAATATAGACGTTAGTAATAATGATAAATTCCGCTGCAATTACACTACCGGCCACCGGACATACGAAACTTCGGCAGTACCGGAACGTTCGGTAATAAAACCGTACACGGTTCGAACGCGTGTCGATTTCCGACATTAAAAGTCGTATGGAGAAAACGGGACGGGAAATACCGTTTTAATAGTGGATGATTTATAGTTTATATTTTGTTTATGGTATGTATAATGGTAATGGAGGATATATTATTTAAGCTATCTATCTGTTATGTATAAAATACTGTCAGAAAGTAGTTAGATTAGGTATAAGTGCCTATGCTACGCAAACTTAAGATTATGTCTGTTGACTTGAATTTTAGGTCCTTCGTTTTTAATTTAAAAATATTGTATACAAGCTGCGCCCCGCAGTTTCACTCGCATAAGTCTCGATCCCGTGGGAATGTCGGGATAAAAATAATCCTATGTTCTAATCTAGGTCATGGTCTACCCATGTGCCAAATTTCGTCCAAATGTGTTCAGCCATTTTAGCGTGAAAGCGTAACAAACAAACTCACTTTCGCATTTATAATATTAGTTCGGATATAATTTGTTTACTGAACAGTACCTACGTATGAAACATATCTAAGAAACAAGAGATCATCAACTTCTTGATACACTGAAATTCTAAAATTCAAAATTCTAAAAATTCTAAGGGCAGTCTTCAATTCTTCTTCAAGTGCCTACATGATTGTCATTTTAAAAGAATTTTCCAAGGGTTTTTCTTTTCAAAATCAAAGGCAACGTTTTTATTTTTTGTAAAAACATAAGTTTACAATCTACATTACACCGTCATCGGTGTAGATCCTATTACTAACATATTATTTTTGTAACCTTGGAATTAGCCCTACATAAAGCAAGTTCTTTATCATGCAGGCAAGACACAACCATTGTTCCACCATAGACAAAAAAAACACCTAGCTTAATTACCTAGCAGTTACACTTTTTTTCATAAAAAGAACATTATCCGTTCAAAAGCGTCCCCTTTCTCGCGCCCCCCACAGGGGACCGTGTTAACTCCGCCGCGCCGTAGGACTCCGTAGAGCTACGCCCCCAATATCGCGCATGCGTACTAACACAATAAATATTTGCCACCTTTTTTATTTGCTCAATTGAGACGTAATCGAAATAGGTTTTGAGATTCGAACGTTATTTTTGTTCTGCGAATAGATAGAGAGTTTTTATGTTGATTCGGGCTTAAATAAACAGTAGGTGGAAGAATTGGAGGGAATATAAAGCGTTTTAGTAAATTGAATTTTTGTAGTGAGTATTGAGACGGAGAAAAACGGTTTTGGGCGTCATGATAATTTTAACCGGTACCTATTAAAATAATTCATGTAAATAGATACCTAAAAATGGTACTAAAAATGTACCTACCTAATGAAATTGTTGTTCCTAAAAACAGTCGATAAAAACTCTTGGATTCAGACAATTTTAGTGTCAGCATTTTCTATGTAAATAAAAATTAAATGCTGTTCGTTGGTAAGCGCATTCCGAGATAGGTTTTTATGAAAAGAAAATTGGAAAAAATGCCCACAAAATTGGAAAATTCGGGAAAAACTGACGGTGCTTTTTCTATCAGCTATTTGTATGAACTCCATTTTTGTAGAAGACCATATTGTAATTTTGACAGGAACACGTCTGTCGGGTCAGCTAGTAATAAATAAAATAAAAGTAAGCGTTAACAAGACAAGGGTTTGCATTTTTAACACCTCTGCATTATTATTTTAAATCATTTTAATGCTAATAATCTCGCAACGAAGGTATGAAATTAAGAGCACACCTGTATCAAATATTACGTAAAAATAAAATAATATGCAGCTGCATTTAGTTATATTGCACGATATTTTAAAACAAACACCAATCACTGACAAAATAATATTATGATAATAGTTTCACAACAATAATAAATATTCGAGACCTGTGCGAGTAATTGGAATAAAATTTTTACTATAAAATAAAATAAACACACACCGATAAAAATCCACGCTCGTAATGGAGAACGCACATTTATACTTCAAAAATCGAACATGTTAACAACGCAGCGCCGCCATATGTGAGAAATTATGACTAATTAAAAAAAATATAAACCAACATAACGAGCAAAGTTATAAAAAAAAACACAAGGAGCATTTTCCCTCAAAAATTACGTTTTCACGAGTTCCAATAATCGAATTAAGTATGGTAAACATTTTATCTTAATAGTCGACTATATACGAACATACGAACAGGCCAGCTGCATGTAATTTAGTTAATAATATAAAATTACTTGTATCGAGTATAACCTGTCCTGGCTGTACGTCATCGTTGCTTGGCTTGAAAAAAAAACAAAGTGGAGTAAAAACCTCGATGGTTGTCTGTTTACACTTCTTTGTATTGCCATTATAGTTTATTGATTTCTTTTAAATAGGTTTAATGTGTCAAAAGACACCTAAAAATGTCTAGACCAATTTATTAGGTAATAATCAGCTTTGATTGTATAGTCTCCAGTGGTTTTAAATCTATTCATAAAATTCAATTTATTTTAATTTAGATACCTTTCTTTTAATTTAGATTCACCCAAATATAATCTTACTACAATATTTTCTTACAAGTTGTTCAAACACAACATTAAGTTTTTTTATTAAAAAATACAGAAAAAAATGGTAATTACGGTGTTCAAGTCTGCATCCGATATTTAATCGACGTGCAATGCGTATAATAATCGACACACTGCATGGACTAGACAATTACGGCTACGGCTTTAGATACTTTAAAATCAATTGATGGCTATAAACAAGTAGGTAATACAAAAGAAGAAACATAGGCAAAAAGGTTAACTGAATGGCTAGAATAAAATCGCATGTCATCACTTTACTAGCGATTTATTTCAACAATAACTGATGTGTTCTAATATTGGGAATGGCGTGAGTTTTTTTAAAATGTATGGTTATGATTTGTTTTTTTTTTTATATATTTTTTTTTTTTTTTTACTTACTGTTTGTATTTCCTGTGCGTGTCCCAAATAAAATATTTTTCTTTCTTTCTTTTTCTTTATTTCATCTAATAAGAAAGAAAACAGCAAGATTCCCGGTTTTCAAATTAAATATTGAAGTGTGGATTGTAGGTAATTCGTTGTCATAACAACTGTCTATTTCCTGAATAAGGGAACAAAAATTCCCTAATGACATGTTCAAAATAATTAAATCGGAAGGCGGCATTGTCTATAGCCTCCTAGCTTTCTCCTCAAACCATAACTAACGGTCTTCAACGAACATAAACAAGCAGCTGCTATTAATTAAACCACACCTAATTACAAATAATTTTCATTTAACATGTAAATTCTTCTTCAATTGAACTCAATATTTAAACATAACCGTAAAAAAGCACGGTGCTCATCACCTAAGTACCATAAATTAGATCGGCTTTCAAGCCTCATTACTCTATAATTCTCTATGGTAATGTGTAGTTGTGACGGGAGATAATGATTGCTACTTTGATGTTGATGGAAAGACTTTTTTTTAGGATTCCGTGGGTTGGAAATGTGTTAATGAAGAGAATTATTTGTAGCTAATAGGTACGAATGCCTTTCCTACTTTGGAGTCTTGTAGAATTTGATGTTGAAAAGATAATACATAGCAGCCTTTTGCCTCTTAAGAAACTTAAATTGGGCCTTAACGATAAGCAAGTGCACTAAAAAGTTTTAATTACCACAAGCCATTGATTTTCATAAAACATACAATCTATGAAAAGATTTCAACTTCAAAGCAATAAAATCCAATAACTCAAGATACAGAACCAGTGCATCCATCTATGAATCGCTCCACATTTTTTGTTTCATCACCAGTGTTGCATGATGCGATTAGCCGCGGCGCTAATTTCCTACTGGCTGCCTTAATCAACTGTGTAGCCATGTCCATGTCTTTTTTTCTACCAAATTGGTAGTTTCCAACATTTATCGAGTTAGAACGAACTACGTTTTAATAATAATTAGTTGTTTGTGGTGTAATATTTGTGTTGTATCAAAATACACCTTTTATTTCAAAGGAGGGCAGAGGTGTAATTTCATCGAAAAATATGAATTAGTGGTCGAATGGTAGTGGTTAATACACTTTTCCCTTTTTATATTAGTAAATCAAACATTCGTCTACCAAATTAGTTTTCCTATGTGGGACGAACTTTTTAAGATAAATTAACATGAGACTAAGAATCGTCGATCTCGTAATTGCACAATCACCCTACTAGGTTAAATTTCACTCGTACGTCATAATATGACGACAAATGAACCTTGTCGATATATTATATCGACAAGGTTTATTTGTCTATGTGAAAATGTAGTGACATGCATCTGTCAAAGGGATGATTTTACCCGTCATACTAAACAACTTTCGCTAAGATACATAAAAAATAAGATTCGTAAAAAAAATATTATACGTGTATCGTAATACTCTGTCTACTGTTGTATAGGAATTTGTTTTTTTTTTCACGAATCGGTTACGTATTTCATTGTAAAAATTATTTGTGAGATGGGTAGAATCACCCCCTTGACGCAGATGTGTAAATCGCCACCCTGTATAGTTTCAACTGTAGTGAAGTTTCAATTTAGTGGATTGTTGTCAAAAGGGTACCCTGTAGTGTTAAACAACTAAGTTGACAGACTAAAGCCCTCTTCGTCTCTCCTAGTTACCGACAGGGTCCAATATGATCATGTCTTTATCAACCTAACTCCTAACTTTACATTATGGTTTGCAAAAAATATATTGAGTAGTAAGTAAAGTGATAAATTTATTTGCGAGGTCGACTATTGACTTGCGATAACAAATATATTTCCTTTTTGTCAAAAACCTTGGCGACGATACGATATGCGATAACTGCTAGAATATCTATAGGATTTGTCTGCAAAAAGGTTTCCTAATTCCAGCAATAACCAATTCAGCTTATGACTCTACCAAAGCGGAGACGAGACGAGAGGAGAAGAGATTGATAATTTTAAACAACCAATAGAATTTCGTTATTCACGCATCTCCACTCATCTTCAGTGTATACCACTGAGCGGAGATGTATCATATTTGTATGGCATGATCGAAACGGAGATGTGAGCTGTGCCTCGCAAGCTGGCGACGGCCAACAGCGAAGACGGGAACAGATGAGGAGCGCTGCTTGTTCCCCCCGCGTCACATCATGCATCATCACACATCTCCGCTCCAGTCTAGGCAGTACGTGTCTCCGCACAACTTCGGTGGATACACCCTAGCTGAAAAATATCTCTTCTTGTCTCCGCTTCGGACATCTTCGCACATCTCCGCTTTAGTGGAGTCCAGGCCTTAACCAGGTGGTGACTGGTGATGATAATAACAAAGGGACAGTCGAGGATCGTCCAGGAACTATGAATCTGACTGATTTTGTAACGACTGGCCAGCATTTTCAGCCTTTTCCCAGCTATGTTTGGGTCGGTTTCCAGTCTAACCAGGTGCAGATGAATAACATTGTTTTTGAGACCTTGGTGCTAAAATTCTCATACTACAGAAAGGCAAAACAAATATCCTCACACATTCATTAAAATAGACGACGGCATCACCACATAACATCCTTAGATAGCAGGTTAACCAGGCGTTTGTTACGCCTGGACAGGAACGATCTGCGCCTGGTGACGGGGACGGGACACTGCTCGCTAAACAAACACTTTCCCATAATAAGCATAACGGATAGTCCTTTGTTGAGGGCGTGCATGGAGGCTGCGGAAACCATCGCGCACGTGCTCTTTGAATACACAGGCGTCACCCAGATTAGAACAGAAACCTTTGGGTCACCCAGATCTTGGACAAATGTTCTGCACAGAACAGGAAAATTAATTAACTTCTGGAGGGAGGTGGGCTGGTTGGAATAACCACCGACAACCCCCATGACCCACGCATAATGGTCCAGCTGAGGGACTAAGTACGGAAACCAAACCCTAAAACATAGCACACAGATAGAACACCTCGGAACAATCCATTTTCATGTTATACCGACGGACGCAAAACAGCTGAAAACTGGAAATAAATCAAACAATTACAGCTAACATAGTACTGACTTAATGAGTTGAAAAAACATCGCAAATGTGTTTAGAAACTAGGCTGAGCTATTAGTATTAGTAACTGACCACACCCGGCCGATTGGTAACTCTGCGGACGGATAGCAGAATAATCAATTAGTGTTTCTTACAAAATAATCATATCGGTCAAGTTTTTTCGTGAACGAAACTGGTAACCTCACCACACCTTATGAACAACTGCCGTACCGATAGACTATCATATGACCAACAAAATAGAGAGGTGTAACCCACGTTTACATACGTACCCGATTTTACTTCAAACCCAGATTAAAATAAAGTTGCTTTGGTGACAGAAATCCTAGTACTATCTAAAGAACTTTTCCCTAAACACTAGCTAAACATAAGACATGACACAGCAACTAAAAAGACAAAACAAAGCAATAAGACAACATGAATTTCGATATAGTAGAAGTAAGGCAAGGTTCGAAAACTAGAAAACCTCATAAAATTAAGCCTGTTCAAATCTTAAAACTTCTGTACGACAACCTTTAACGGGTATATGAACCTGAAACTTAATCAAATCAGTATCATTAACCAACCAGATAAACAAATTACCCATAAAACGAAACACGAGATAAAGAAATCAACAGATACAATAGAAAAACACCTACTTATGTTACAGCTACTGCAGTTGTCGACGGTACCTGCGCGCACGCACGCCAACGCCTAATGATCCAATAATTAAAGCGGTTTTTTTTGCTCAGTTTCGAACAATTAGACGCAACGCTTGATACTCTTATCGCGATTTCATTGTTACGATAATGTCGGTAATTATTTCATTTAATCCTCTATGACTTAGATTGTGTACTCATCATTGTTGGTACTGTTCGAAGGTGAGAAGGTCAATTTGAGGTGAGCTGCCGTTCACCAAGATTCTGCCTGTTTTAAAAATCAATCTGCCTAGCCTTTTCCCAGCTATGGTGGTGTCGGCATCCAGCCTAACCGGATGCAGCTGAATACCAGTATTTTACACGACCTATCTGACCTCCACGACCTACTTACTGGGTAACATGATACCCCTTGGCAAGACTGGTTGTTCAAACTACCCGTAATGGCTGTCAAAAATCTACGAATGATAGCTAGGACCAACGGTCTTACGTGCTTTCTGAGGCACGGAGAGGTCTCGATATGTAAAGGATGGTCACCCATCGACAAACCAACTTGGCAAGCGTAGCTGACCTTCAATCGACTCGTGCGGCTATTATCATTTAGCCACGAGCTAATTCTGCCTGTATAAAGGCCTGCCTACAGTTTCATGTATCAAGGTAGCATTTAAATCAAACTATAATGTTCCCACTGCTGGGACACAGGCCTCTGTGAGAGGAAGTGGGCCATAATGCACCACGCGGGTCCAGTGCGGGTTTGTGGATGTCACATAATGTCTTCGAATTTTTAGTTCTAGGACATGCCGGTTTCCTCACGAAGTTTTCCTTTACCGTTTTGAGAGCAGTGGTGATGAAACAAATTACACAGTAAAGCGCCTACTTAGGTTAGAACCCTTTTGTTCAAGCAGATACCACTGGGCCACCACTGCGCTCAAGGTAGGAACAACGACGAATCAACCCTAGAATGTATATAATTGCAGATTATAATGAAGGTACCCAATTATATGATAATTAATGGTAAAATAAGCAAACTGCCTGAACGGGGACATTGCAGTAATTGTGCAATCAAAAGAAAATTATGCCCAAGTCAGGTTCGTATTTCAATCAATCACATAGGTATTAGTAGTCGTATTTAAACCCAAACTAAAGGGATTTATTGATGACTGATTTGAGGATCTGTGGGTGTACCTACTATGGGTACACCTTTGCTTAACTCTTCGGGAAAACCAGGCGTGATATTATATGTGATTTGAAACGATTTATTTCAATTAAACCAATTACAGGCACTTTTGAATTGCGAAGGAGTCAGTCAGTCAGAGAGATGATTCTTAGTTGCCCATTCCAAAACGAATATTTGGTATTCACATAGGATGATACAGACAATTTTTCGGGCCATAATTATAGCACCTTATTCTAAACTAAATAAAAACTTAAAAACTCAAAGCATTTATTTCAAAGAAACCAATTACAGGGACTTTTGAATTGTCAAGGGTTCGGTCAGTCAGAAAGATGAAGCTAGTTGCCCATTCCAAACCGTAGTAAGTTTCTATGGAGAAGAACAGGCAAGAAACTCCATGGACACTCTTTTAAATCAATTTAAAACTGGATAAATTTCGATGCTGGCACAGATAACCAAACTCTTAAATTTCTTTAAAAAAAGATTTTCATTTGTTTCTGTTTGTACGTAAGTTTAAAACACTTTTAATGTTTTTACTTTTATTGCCCCTCGCTTACAGTATCTATTACTTATATTAAAAAGAGGTAAGATTTGTGAGTTTGTATGTATTGAAGTAATCTTCGGAACTGCTGATGCGATTCCGAAAATTCTTTCAATAATGTCAAGCTACAGTATTGCCGAGTGTCTTAATAAATGTTTAGGGAATATTTTATATCAAAACAAGAAATTACATGTGGTTGAAGACGCGGTTAGAAGTTAGTATTAAATAGCTAGGTACTAATTTATACATCCATCGGTGATCGTGAGAATGTGGCTAACATGGGTTTTATTGGAATTTAGATCAAAGTGAAGTGAAGCGAGACTATAAATGATGAAGCAACACGGTCAAGTGTGCATGTTTGTAGAGCATGTGTACCTATTAACCACATTACATGGTTTCCTCCGAAATTATGAAGTTAATAAGTGGAATTTCAGGTTTTTTTTAGATCCAGCGTCGGGGATACTCCTACAGCATATTTTAAGTTTTTACACTGATAAAACCCGTCTAAAAGTAAGAACGCACTTGTTCGAGTAATGCTTAAATAAGGCAGTAGAACAAAGCTTTTTCAACGTTTATAGATACATCTCTATGATAGTATTGATAGCTAAGGACAACTTAGCGCAATACTGAATGAAAATCAGGCTCATGACGTGGAAAAAGGTTTTAAAGGTGTGTCCAAACATTGAATGGCAAGAGCGCGGCAGCAACACGCGGCGTTTGCAGGACACATTTCTGCCGCGCTCTAGTTAGGACAAAACCGACGAATGTTTGCGCGGCAGTACTGCGCGGCACATCCGAGACACGCCGCGCACTTCAGTTGGCAATATCAATCTGCCTAGCCTTTAAGGGGACTACAGGGCCTAAACGTGCCTAAACGCAAGTTTTATAATGCCTAAAAGAATATGATCCACTGCAGTAAACAAAATCAGAAAAATATATGATATTCTTCAGGATATATGCTAGTATGATAGTGTGTTGAAAACATAATACAACTAATTTGATACGATAGAAAAAAATCATGAAGATTCCTCTAAAAATTTCTTTTAACGATTAAAAATCATATTAATTTACATGCAATCATTCTGATGTTTTGTCAGATTATTCTACAAGCTACATATCAGCATAATAGTGTTTTAATTTTCTAGTCCAATCAATAGATTTTTTGTAAATCGCTAACTGCTTCATATTTTGCAATAAATTACCTGCGTCGTGTCATCGCGCTTCTCTTTCATTTCTATGCAGTCCGACAGTGACCGCGCTTTAGCTGTTGTAAGCCTCTTAATACGTTCAGACACAATTAGTGACGAATGTTTCCTAAAAATGTTTGTGCGCGGCAGGTAGACAGAAGCGTTCGCGCACGGCAGTCGTCCAAACAAAGCGCGCGCGGTAGCCACGCACGATTGCCGCTCAATGTTTGGCCACATCTTTATATTTTCTGCATGCATTAATAAGTTTTATAGGCATACCTAAGAATATAAAGTTTCTCCTTTGTAATATAGTAAATCTCACATTAATAACAATTTTTTTTTAAGCATTATTGTGTTGCTTTTTACTCTCCACGGCTGAGTTACCAGCCTCATCAAATACCTTTTCTACCAAACATCAGTTCGTGTATTAGCGAAAATACTCGTAAAATATATTATTTAATATTGTTTAAACTTTCTTTTAATCGCGTGTTAGTTACTTATAAAAGTTACAACAGGTGACGCAAAAACTACCTACACCGTAAACTATTTTATTAATTGTGTTGCTAGAGCAAAATAATGATATTAAATTCGTCGTTTTTATGAGTTGATGTGGTCAATGTGAAAATAAAGAAAACATATTTAATGTCGCTTATTGGTATATTAATTTATTATTATTTTAAATCCGTGACTTATAAATTGTTTTGAGCTATTTACTGTCTTTTTACTTTTAATAATGTTTTTTTTATTCTAACTGGAATAAATAAGCTTCACACATTAATTCCATTTTATTGTCCATGGTTTTTATATTTCAATATGTATGCTAGATAGTGAATACTTAGGCTCAAAATATCAGCCTGGTATTTCAAACTTATCATCTTATTTAATCTGAAATGTTTACATTACCCTTTTAAACACTGTAATTACAATATTTCAATATCGTTAACAGCTGTAATTAATCATGAAAATAATTGTTGTAGTAAGTTTGAAATAGGACCTTCTTCATTGCATAATAAGTAAATAGAAGGGACCGTATGTTTTCATACCTTGAAGCGATATCCATATTAATAATATATTAGTTAATAATACAGTCAGAAATGTGATAAATTATAGCCATAACTGCTACAAAGTTTCTAAACGCATCTGTCTCTCAGTACGTTGATACTTATCTCAAAAAAATAAAATGTTCGTGGTATGACCCAGAAGCGACTTTTATCTCTTATAAAACAACCATAAATATATTTTATTACAATCTCAAATCTAATTAATACTTCAATTATTTACTTTACATAAGATAATAATTAAATGCTCGCAAATTATTATAAAGCGTTATTTTTAATATTATGGAGCAAGATGTCAAATCAAATTGACAGCAATCTATGACGCTCCAACTTTTGACCTTAAAGATATTAATTATAATAAATTAAATAATGATCGGGATGTTTTTAACAAATAGAGACGATAATTACAACATTATTTTATTTGTTAACAAGATTTTATCGTGGGTATTTATTTCGTAAGAGAATTGGTAGCGACAAAATGTTAGACACTTAAGAAGCTTTTTCAGCTTATGACTGCAGTTTAGGTAGGTACTGCAAAACTAGGCTAGATAATCTGATTATTTATAGTATAGGATAGTTTATACTAATTCCATGCTGCCATGATATTATTCTAAGGTAGCCATCTTGTTTTAAAGTTTGGACGACCGAGCTCTGCTCGGTTGAAAATAACGAATTTTCCCGGATATGTGACCTAGCTAGATCGATTTTTGGCAAACCTCTTTATTGCAACTTTAACCGAAATCGTTAGAGGTGTTTTCGAGAACGTGATTACAAATATTTCTCATTTAACCGGTAAAGCCCTGGGTGACCCTCAAGCACGTCAATTAGCACGTTAATTAGTTGTTTATCAGGCCTTTAACGGTTAATAGTATATGATTAATTAAAAGGACTGAAGACAATGTATATTACTGAAAAGAGAGAGGAGATAATAATGACCTACCTAGTAATTACTTACTGATAGGTAGGTACTGATGGATTCATTACATATGCGAAACTTTTACCTAAGGCATTTTTGACCTATGAATTGTACCAAAGGTGACCCTTTGGTACAATTCATGGCTTATCCTCAGATAGAGCTATTTTGTAAAAATCTTGCCCTGAAAACTTAGGTAAAGTGAGTTTGAAGTGAGCTGTCAATCCCTAACGTCAAGTAGGACGACAGTTCACCAAAACAACTGCAAAGACCAAAAACAAAAGAAGCGCCACTAGGCATCAAACTAACCTGTGTCTCTGTGAGGCTCAACGCCTGCGCGAGCTGTTTTCTTTCCGCTCCCACGACGTAATGATTCTTCTCAAACGCGTGTTCTAATTTCAAAAGCTGTGATGGCGAGAAAGCGGTTCTGATTCGCTTCGGCTTGCGGAATGGCTGAAGAAGGAAACCGGGGATGTCTGGACCTGAGGACAAAGATTTGTTGTTAGCATAAAACTCAAAGCATTTATTTCAATTAAACCAATTACCTACAGGCACTTTTGAATTGTCAAGGAGTCAGTCAGTCAGAAAGATGAAGCTAGTTGCCCATTCCAAAGCGTAGTAGATTCCTTAGTAGTAGTTTCCCCATAGAATAAAATATATAAATAGGTACAGAAAGGTCACTCCTTTCGCCTTTGTGAACATAGTTATTTTTACTTGAAGGTAAGATATAGGTACTTTCTAGCAATTATCTTTCAAAGTCACAGCAGTTACTTAAGTTAGACTATTAATTTACAAGTTAATTTACTTTTGAATTGACACAAGTTAATCACAGTAGTCGGCAACTAGGTGTAAGTTCTTTAAAAGAAAAAAATAACTTAAAACATGTCCTAATTGCAGGGTAATAGTAGTTATCCAGAGCTATGTAATTTGAAAAATATGTTTGACTTTGCGACCATACAATTATAGCCGCATAGCAAATAGCAATACTTAAATGAAAGTGTTGACATACTAGACATGCTCCTGATTTACTTTTCTAGAATTCTAATAACACGGAAAAGGACTAGGTACAGTTAAAATGTAATAATTTATAATACTGGTCAGTTTATTTTGACACGCGGCAAAATACGGAACTAAAATTTAAAATGTACCTATCGAATTTGACAGCTCAATGACATTTGGCTTAGCAAGCAGCGACGCCAAGAAGTTTCAAGAAATATTGGACACAGTAATCGTTTCTAAATAACCGTAAATATTCTTACTGTTGAGTTGACAACTTCGATTGATACAACATAACTTATATGGGCACGCAGACATGACAAGAACAGTAATAAAATTGTCATTATACACACTTATTGAATGTTAAATGTAAAATTCTTAACATTAATAAATAATTCATAAGTTTATAGAACGTACAATGACTGTTGTTTAAGTGTTAAATCAATGATAAGATTTTTAAATGCGGGTAATTTATTATAAGTAATTGAAATTATGATGGAATCGACAAAAAAATAATACGGTATTAGTACGTTTTCGACAATTGTTTTGGTCTCACCATTTAACCATAAACAATGATACCTCCTAAAATCCTGGCCGTTCACAAAATAGAATTCGAAAAAAGAACCAAGTATAAAATTCCGCGCGCACTATCCTCGTAGTGGCGTACTGACTATTAAAATTAAATTAAACAAAGATTACCACTAAACGACCGCTGCCCCAGGAGGATAATCCATCATCCACTTATGTTATTTCTACGTACTAAGAAATATGAAGTAATGAAACACCACAAATTATATAGTCGAGTGTTTCTGCTTTATAAATGCTATTTAGTGCTGTGTTGAAATTTGACGTTTGTTAGATTTACACAATAGTACTTTAGTGTTTGTAAAATGGGTATTATACGTTTTGCGGGTTATGGATCGTAATCAGCAGGATGCTAATGTAATTCGCATATTTACGCGTTAATGTATGTAGACGTACTGAGAATGGATTGAATTCAACTATTCACATTGAGGTGACAAATAGGAGCTTGACTGAGTTGTTTGCTCTTTGAATGAGTCATGATAAGTAGGTAGTAGTTTGCGTTCTTTTTATGCAAATTGGTGACAAGAATATAGTAATAATTACAGTCTGTTATTCCGTGTATTAAATCAAATTAACACAAAAGCTCGTTTTAAATTTTCCATAACTTAAGCATCATGCTCTAAATACTTCTCGGGCTTTCCCACTCCCATAATGGTTCTATTCAAAGCACCACTACCGGTTTTGAAACTTCTGTACACAAAAGCAATTATATAATTATAATTAAAAACTGACACGCCCACTCCAAACAATTACTTGTAGATTACTGAACCAATTTAGGCCTCATATCAAAATAACAGTCATGCTAAAGGCCTCGTCCAACTTGGAACTTTAATAGGCCATTAGTTATGAGGAATAATATTACCCGTGGGTGGCTGCATACGCGTTCCGCACGCAGTGGCCTTGTGGCGACGTCCTGACATTTGCTAATGACATTATAATTGCACACATAACCATTTTACGCGGACCTATCTTTACCCATCCGCGATTCCACGCACACAATTCCACTATGTGCCTTTTTATAATGGTCGTGCGTTTATAATGTAATATTTAAGGTACGATATCAATTACATGCAACGTCATTGTTGGTCGAGACATTAAAATTGAGATGTTATCGTTTATTTTTATTTATTATTCGCCGGTGAGTTTTAATGAGGAGATTACTTTGTGAGCGAGATAAAACTGTCATAATCCAAGGTATTTCCACTATACATTGTCGTGCTTACAATACTATTAATGTCAATGATAAATATGTCACCTTCAATAAATGCCTGTTATTAAAGTTAAAATAACTGTAAATGTATGAAAAACTCTTTAATTTCTTCAAGAGTTGAATTTTGACAACTCTCTTGCGTACGATGGCTTTCTGTGATAATCGCGGCCGTGACAGAATGAGTTACTACGTAAGTATTTTTATTTACGTCTTATTTACTTTAAACTTTATGCAACGTTTAACTGCTCCTTTTTAATTAGCTGTCAGTCTTTAACCTCAAGTAAAAGTTGTTAACGAATTCTTCAAGTAAAATCGAAATACAAATAGATAAGATAAACGACGGAGGGCTGAAGAGGAAAATTCAATATTTAAACGAAACTTGCAAAAAGGTTCAATAGTTTTCTGATATGAATAGAATTAAATTGGGTAACAAGGGCAAACAAAATAATGGCATGAGAAAATGGCGCAGCGATAAGTGAAGGTGCCAAACAGATTGTATTTCACAATGATTGACACTAGGCCCTAACCTTTGCGTAGTTACAAACTTATTACATAATGTGTCGTCTAATTGATGACATAATTTGGGGAGCCAACCAATCATTGTTAATTGACGAGTAAGGTAGGTGTGTACTTAATTCCCTGTAGAATTGAAAAATGTCAATTTGCTTTCGGTTTCGTCAATTAATACCATACAAATAATATGATCAGTTGAATGTAGGAATAGTGTCAAAGTGTCGATTGGTCATTTGTTGATTGTCGGTGGTCTAAAGTGTTTACTCATATACTTTGTTAAAAGGAAGTTATCATACTGTGGTCTATTTTAAATACAGTAATAAACTGTTACTAATTTTTACAACTGGAGCCGCCGCCGCCGCCACCGGTAGATAAGAATATGAAACATTGTTTATTTGAAATTGATAACAATTTGAACAAAGCCATAAGTAAATGTTAATGCCAATACATTAAGCATCTGTTCCACGCTAAGTAGTCTTTTGATAATAAAGACATCACCACGCCATAACCCTTAACATAATTACGTAAACTTAGACATTGCTAAACTCATTAAGCCCATATAAGTAAAAATACCAACAATAAACAGCTTATATAAAGTATATAATTGCTGAATAACGACAATTTAATTACCTGGTACGTTTATGTCAACGCAAATGTGCGTTTTGCGTGATAACACACGGGTTTTGCACAAGTGCGGCAATTTATTTCTATAATGTGCTTCACACTAGTCTTTACGTACGTTTGGACTACTAGTGACTTATTAGTCGCTATTAGCAGCGATCTGATAAAGTGCCCTATATGTATAACGTTGGCAAAGGAATTGTATTCAACATGCAACGATAACAAATGCTTGCAAAAATCGTTTTACAACTGTCAGCAACGTCACGTTGCTGTCAGTTGTACAACGATTTTTACTTGAAAGCGTAATTTTTTTTAATGAGCAAAGGCAAAAAATTCCTTTCAAGGAAAATAATTATCGAATGGAAAAATAATTTAAGAGTGACACTCTTTATTAAGTAATTGAAATCACAAACATCCTTATCTACCAGATAACCCGTGGGGGTGTCACAAAACACATAAACTTTTTGTTTTACGACTACAAAGCAGATAATTATATTGACGTTCATAAACCTACAAGCTGAAGATAAATTCATTAAAACTATATCACACAGTAAACAATAAACTGATTTACCAAAAATAATATTTTAGTATAGTAATTAATGCCGTCGATGTAAGGTCACAGCGCGCTGAACTCTTTTAATGAACGATTTTTTTGATAGCAACACAATTAAACAAAAATTATGAATTGAAAATGCGCGTCATCACTTAAAATAAGCTCTGAGATACAGTTTATTATACTATTTATATTAAACGATGATGGACCGTGACATCGTTAATGATTTCAGATACTACTGTATGATATTTCATTCCGGCCACACTCTTTTAATTAAACATAGTGTGGCGACGGCCGAAAAAAGTTGATAAGCTTTAAAAATTATCGCCCAAAACAAATAAAACAAACTTCTAATAAGATTCCCATTATCTTCAGCGGGCAACAGCAATAACTCAAGTTAATTAATCATAGTTTTCGTTGCTCTCCGAAGCCGTCGACATTGTAAATCATTTGTCTAACTACCGATCGCATCACTAACAAAATGGCTGCCCACTCAAAGTTACCAACATAACAATCATTATAAATCGTTGCTTTTTAACGTCAGTTAATCGTCGCAGTCGCCCGACAACAAAGTAAGCTCAAATTACATCCAATTATAAGCTATTCAATCCTTTTAGTGGAAATATGGTTTGAAAAAAAAACACGTGGTTTAACAATATGTGGTAATTAAGAAAAAAGCGCGCGTAACGAAAGATGTGACGGGCAGTGCTACCAACATGTATAACGAGGTAGATAGTGATGTGCAAGTATCGATAAGTAGGACGATTGATAATGACATGCAAATAAGCATCTAATTAGCGTGGCGATTTAAACGAAGCGTATACATGACGAGCTCACACGACCAGTAGTTCAAACAAGTATTTTTTTATGAATCATAATTAGGCACAAAAATATATAAGTATGCGATTATCAGATCTGCGTCAGTTAATATGTCTATTAATCTTGTTATTGGCATAGAAAGTTTGAGTATAATTACATTAAGCATATTTTTTGCCTAATCTTAACTTTCTACCTCAGTGATAACGAGGAAAAAAATAAAAAAGATACTGTTGCTAATGTAAAACAACATAATATCGTTTATGTTGAAGCCAGTTAACTCACCAGGTAATGATGTCCAATTGAACCAAATAAAATTCTTAAAAAATAAACCAATCCACTAAAGAGCAACACTATAAAATAATCAAATTTTGAACAACAATGGCGTCGGTTGATAATCGGGAGCCGGGTTCCACTCGCGCACAAGTCACATAAAACCTTCTTTGTCAAAACGCACCAATTTTGTATGAAAAAAATATTTTATTTTTATTATTTCCCCCTGTTTGTGACGATTTTGACGGGCTGTGCGCGTTAAGCCAGTTTAATTAAAATCGAGTTCTTTACAATGTCGTCGGGTTCATAAAAATAACATTGGGTCGCAGATAAAAATGGGGATGATAAAGCGACTAATCCATGGAGTTTATTATGAATATTTACTGTACGGAAGGAGGGACAAATTATGATGGCGGCCCTTTGTTGACTTAAATAATGGTGTGAAATTGAGTAGGGTAGTTGTAGATTACTTGAGAACGGTAGGGGCCACTGTTTTCATTGTACGTAATCTATTTAATTGAGTATACATATAGATACTTTGGAGAAATGGTCTTTAATATCAAGTCTTTAAAAGACCTACCTTTTTTTGTGAATTTCATGGCCCTAAGTCATACAATATAGAAACATAATTATGTCAAACATCCGGTACAAATCTAAAAAATCTTAATGCCAGCCTGTTTTAGTCATTAAAACACAATATTGATCACACAAACATTACTTAGGACTGTAAGCTGCTGAATTCAATACCTCCCAATATTGGCACACTGCTCATCGCCCAAGAAAATTACAAAGAACTTCAAAAAAGCAAATAATTTCACCCTATATGAAGCTAAACCTTTTTCGTAATACCTAAAAGAACACCCGCAGTCTCTAAAAAAAAGAACTATCAAACAAACCATAGACAAAAAATCGAACACACACTGAGAGTGTCAAATTATATTTAAAAAGCAAATCCGCGCCGAAAAATATTAAAATCTTCCACACAAATCCGGGACACATCGTAAACGAGACAAGAAACTATAAATTAATGTCGTTATCATCATAATTATGTTATCACAATTTTAATTGCAGCTAATGGGCCGATAGTTACAATGTATTCGGGCTATAGGCTATCGGCGATACAGTAATGAAACAGAGCACGATCGGGTCAAACTGCCATGATATTGTTTCAAAATAGTTTTATTACTGTGTACTTGTTTTAACGTCTATCTAGTTGGAGTCATAACTAACACTAATGTTAGACTAATTATTTAGAATTTTAGATTTAAGTAGATTGTAAATGTTCCGCTTCTGAACACGGGCTTTGCCAATGACCGTCCCACACCACAAAAACCACCCAGACAAAACCTTACTGTTAAAACTTAGGTGAAGAGATCTTGAATTGAACTGTCATTCTCCCTGATGCCAGGGATTGACACTATTGACAGCTTAGTTCAAACTCACTTCATTTATTCGTAAGTTTTCATGGTGAGATTGAAAAACATGAGCTAAGTTGTTGAACCAGAATTACGACGTGTCTTAAGAGAGAGGTGAGGTTATGAAAAGGTGCATATGATTGGTAGGAATAACAAGCACATTGAAGTCAACAAGTAGAACAGGATAAACTTTTTTTAAACCGTTCAATTTCATAATGTACTCCAACATGTTTCAAAGCATCTCAGAACGTGACAGACTGGATGGGGACGCCAGAGAACTTCTGTGGACACAACAGAACTCCGGCTAGTCCGGAGGTAGACTAATGCTTAACGCTGAGTTAATTTATTGAATTTAATAGAGAAGTGTGGAAGAAAAGGACGTGTTGCACTGACCACAAATAAATTGTTATAAGGGCGGGAGAATGATGATGTCTTAGAACAAATGTTATTGCTCTTCTCTAGCCCATACTAGCGCAAGAGACGTTAGAATATAATATAGTTGAAACTATCACCATTTGATAGACTCCTGACTGCCTACCTATACATGGCAGTTTGGCACACAATGACTTAAGAAACTATAAGTATTTAAATATCCTACCACTGATTTTATCACCCTTTTTTTTGCAAGCATGTGTTTCTTCCATTTCTTGGTAGGTTCTGAACATTCTATTATACTCATGAAAAACGTTGTAATATCCAGGACAATGTGCCTATAGGAATATATAGAGCTACAATCAATACTATAGACGTTTAGGTTCAAAGATAAACATGTGTTCAATAATAAATTATTTTCTCTAATTGATTTCTAGAAACCGGTAGTGTGATCTATGGTATATTATTTAATCTCTCTAGCTCATCTTAGGGTTTGATGAACATAAAACTAAATATGGTTGAAGAGAATAGTAGGCAATTTATTCTGATGATGGTGTATTTCAAGTCAGTACGACTGTCTGCCGATGTTCTGTGTCTTGAAATGTCTTCTTTTGTTTATAGACTGGTAATAATCTGGTAATAATCCAAAAGAATAATGAGACACTTTTTTCTCCAGTGCACTCTTCATGCAAAGTTATAAGTTCTGGAAATATTAGAAGACTATTTCCAGAATAGTCAAAAAATTTATAGCAAACGACATCGTGGAAAGACATCCTATTGGCGCCCCGCCTGGGACTAAAATCGCAAGAGCTAATAATGTAAAAAGTTAGTCAGACAAACCAAAAAGATTTTCTCTTTTCACTAAAGAACCCTAAAGAAGAAGACTAAGAGCAAGCCAGAAGCAACAACAACTAATTACGAACGCTACGTTGTAATTAAATCATAAAATTTTAATTGACTTCATTAATATGAGTTATAAAACATATTAATTGTATATATCTGAGGCGGCTTATATACTTGCCTATGTATTTACATATATTATAATTATGATTAATGTTGATACATGGATATTATATGTACATGATAGGTTCATTTTCTCTGTGAAATCTCTTGTATAAGCAGAATTAAGAGTATAAGTTATATATTTTTTATGTTAAACTAGTTTTTCCCGCAACTTCAATCGTAGATAAGCATATTAACTGATGAAATGTGGGTGTACCTACTATCCACCTCTATCTTACCCTTCAGGGAAGTAGAAGGCGTGATGTTATACAATATGAATAAAAAAACCTGCCCGATCCGAAAGGAGCACATAGGTACCTACTTACTGCAATAACATTCCCAAAAACACTAAACAATCAAACACTGCACTGCACTGCACTGCTGTGTTTGTTTTCAATACACACTTTTTCTTTCTTTCTTTCTTTCTTCTTTCAAAAAGTAATTAAAAAATCTTATTATTACTGAAAAAAAAAAAAAAATGCAATTTAAAATTCACATTTTTAGTAGGTACCTACCAAAATTACCCCAAATCCATTAAACATTATGAAATTTTCAACAGGGGTCATAAGTTATGACTTGTAGACGCCCGCTAAACGACGCGGATGGCCGCCCGCGCCCCGTGATATAACCCGGTAAAATACCCCAATGAAAAAAATGCGGAAAAAAAAAAAACTGCTATTTCCCTCATTTAATTATGTGCCATCTTCATTTTAAAGGCAGAAAATAAAACAGTTAAAAAACTAAAAGAAAATGTAATACCGTTTAACAATAAAGGTTCAAAAAGCTGTACTTAAATAACAAAACAATTCGATAATCGAACATAAAAACCAATACACAAAGAGACAAACAGAAAACCGTTGATAAAACTAAACTAACGGACGAAATAACGGTATTTTTCTTAATTAACTAAGTTAGCTCAACGGTAAAATTTAAACAACTAAAGAAGCTTAAAAGGATAATCTGACTTCAACAAGACAATAGGAATAAACAAACTTATTAAAACCTCTTTGTACGTCAAACAATCGCGGATTAAAAAAACTAAGAGCTCTATGGTCGCCTACAATGGATTTTGGTAACACACTTTAAAACTCAATGGTATTTAAAAGATGCCAATCAAAGTATTTAAACATCTAGTAATTGTATAAATATATAAATAAACAACTGAAATTACATTTTCTTGTATTAGTTTGACTTTATCTAACTTTGACCTGTCAAATCTTCGATAAACTAACAGAAGAAGATCACGATCGCTATGATTGTACTACATAACTAAATAATTGACAGGTTGACATATTTACTGATAACCGCTGCGAGAGATCACTGCCATTAGTAAAAGTAACAAAGAAAATTAACAACTAACTAAAAAGCGGCCAAGGGCGAATCGGACTCGCACACGATGTATTCCGTACCTACCACCGTACAAGAGCACTACATTTTTTTTAAGTCCTCCAGACCGTATTTCGGCCATGACCGCCAGTCCCAACCTAGCCTTTGGCGCGGGAGACATTATAGTGCACAAGTGTGTGCATAAATACTGGTGTAGGTACTCTCTCTTCCTTCAATATCACAAAAAAAAATACAAATACTTTGAAATACTTTTTTTTTTATGACGACAAAACACGTTTCTTGTATCTATCCTTTAATATTTAAATTTATTTTATTTTTATTATTTGTTCTCATAGTGGCCATAGTTCATACCTACCTACTTGCAGATTCTGTGAAAATTTCAAGTGTCTACCTATTACAAATCAAAAGCGCTGTGACAGACGGACAGCGGAGCGGACAGCCCTTGGTTACGGAACCCAAAAAAGGAAAATAAAATAAATTTAAAATGCCAGACTTTAATCATCAAATACCAACAACAAAAAGGTAAAAAAAAAACCTCACGAAATGCCAAGTAACAAAAACATACAGCTTTATTTTCGCGCCAAACGGATTAATCTGTAACTTTCTTTTTACAAGCAAAGACAACGATCTCAACGTACTTACTCAGATAACGGGCTTTTTATCATAATGGCTTCGTGTTCCGATAAGCTACTACTTTTTTTTAACATTTTAATTCTGTCAACGACGTATCTTTACACGCGACGACCCGGCCAAATCGATAATCATTTTAGAGAAAAAATAACTTTTGTTGGAAAAAAAATATGTGATCGTGTCAGTCTTGCTTACGTATATGAAGAGAACAGAAGAAAAAAGCGGCTAAGTGTGAATCGAACTCGGAAACGAAGGGTTTCCCTACCACCGTAAATATTTAACACTACATATTTTTATTAATGTTGTCGCGGCCATAGTGGTGTACACTCTGTGAAAATTTCAAGTGTCTACCTATTACGGCTCAAAAGATACAGCCTTGTGGCAGACGGACGGGCGGACGGACAACGGAGCCTTAGTAATAGGGTCCCGTTGGCACCCTTTGGGCGCAGAACCCTAAAAAAGGCTTATGCGGTTCAAACACAAATATCTCATGATACTTTGCGTTAACAAGCGGCTATAACTTCATGATTTATTGATCACGAAAGAGCATTAGTAATGATAGGTTGCTACCCTATCGCATACATCCACTGTACTCTGCAATTGAGCTCTACAACCGTCGATACATTCGAAAACAAACGCACAAGAACAACTATCAACACCCACGTACGATCGAGTATATTATCGACTATAATACACCCAATTAATATCGATATTCATTTCAAATTAATCGAATAAACACGTCCCTAGTAGGAAATTTCAAATTAGTAAGCAGGAAATGAAAATCAGTTGAATAATTGAAACTATATGTAATACATTTATAGGCTTATGCAACCTCAATGACAGATAATTAAGTGCATAAGTAAATGGATTTCCCTTAATAACTAAGTGCCTAATGGGCGTTTTATAACATTTCATAATAATGGCCGGAACACAACCGCCATTTTGAAAAAATAACTGGTAGTAAATAGTAAATAGATTCTAATCTCGATCTTACTAAGAAAATAAAAATCAGCATGAAATAGGGACATTTAGAATAGAATAATAAGATTTTATAATTTTCCGCAATTAAAACGTTGTGAAAAAAACGCGGCGGTAGATATTCAGACAACGTTTAACGGTATTTAAAAATAAGACTGGAGATTATATTCAAATATCTAAACACCAACATTCTTAATATCTGGTTTTTAATTGTCAATTTGCCGCCGGAAATTCAAATCAGCTCTAAATTCGACAATAAAATCGTATTATTGAATAATTTGAATCATAAAACTAATTAGATCGTTGAAAACGCAATTAACTAATGATAGGATGTGTGTTATGTTCTCAGTGTTTGATGAGGACGTGCTCATTAGAAAAAAAGAGTTCACGAGAGAGATTTTTGACGTGAGTTACGGCAGTGAAATATCTAGCAAAAGAATTAGAAAAAACACAGCCAAGTGTTCAGAAGGACAATCTTAGAGTGACACTAGAGCAGAAATACTCAATTTGGCAGCAAAAATTGCAGGCCAAAAACTATGCAAACAGAGCACTACTTTATGATCTCAAAACTGAAAAGCAGGAACGCAGAGTCAAGCTATTAAACAACCAAAAACAGTAAAAGGGAATCCTGAAATTTGAATAAGGAAGGCTTCTGCAATGCCTTTTTGTTTGAAAGCTTTGGATTTTAGTATGGGCTATAACCAGATGCGCGTCAGGAAAACCCAACGAAGGATATTTGCATAACACCAGGAAATGTAGACAAGAGAGGCCTAAACGGTGACATGACCTCAATAGAATGATCACCTGTTGTGTTTCTATAAATAATGTATTAAAAGAAGATGATATCAACGCTCCTATCAAGACTCCTCAAATTGATGCAGATCCTAGCAATGATTCAGAAAAGGAATAAGCGGAAGACTCGAAATGTTATCTTCTTGCCATTATCCCATTTTTTTGTAGTTGGCGCTGCATGTTTTCTCCTAATAATGCGTCAGCCGTAGTTTTAGTATTGACTCCCTTTCCAGAGATAATCATCATACACACAATCCATCCATTCAGAAAGATTCCAGAGTTTGACCAAATTCAAAACTGACCTCAAAGAAGAAAAAAAGGAAAGAAATATGCTCGAGACCCATTTGTTCTTAGAGGAACAAATGGTTCTCGATCTGTAGCATATTTCTTTGTATGCAAGTTTTTTGGGTCAGATTGTAAAGTTTTTTCAAAGACATGACCTGGCTTTGGACAACAAAAAATAATGTAAAACTTTTCTCATGCAGTCGTGACAGTAAATTATAGCATAATTGGCCAAATATTTGTGGGAATATTATGTTTTTTTTGTATTAACTTTAATAGCTCTTGAACCGTAAGTGCCAATATAATAAATTTGATGATTAATCAAGTGATTATAATATATATTGTATTTAAAGTTTCTTTCTAAGACCATAACATTAGTAAGACGGGTATTACAAGTATTTGTCTTTGTATTTTTTGTGTTATGTTAATTCTGCGGAAATTTTCCAAATGCGTATGCGGCATATCCCGATCAAATCATGTTCCTATGGTTTATTTTTGGGCGCCATATTATATCAATCACTCATCTTCTTCTAAGCAACGTCAGATTTAAAAACTTTTTTTTTACTTCATTCTTTTTTACTTATTCATGAAAACGGAAATGCTTTCTGAATGAAAACTGAAAAAGCTTGAGCTAAATCTATATCTAATAGGCTTGGATTGGGGATTGTGGTCTTTTGAAGCCGCATCATGACGAATGGCGTTTTAATAGAGCCAATTTTCTAAATGTTGGTTATGAATCAATATGTAAATGGCAAGGCCAAACACACAGAACAAGAGGATTATTGGAAACAGGAGTTAATAGCTGAAATTCTATGCCTAACCAAAGCACTGCTTCAAATTTTCCCAAGAACAACTGCATCTGCCTCATAGGAATGTCAAAAATTGCATTTGGTCCTTCGTAAAATATCTTGCAGCCGGTTTAAATACTAAAATCTCTATGTTAATCACTTTGTGAAACTGACCAGCTATTTTAAACCTGGTAAAACATTTTGGTACTATAATCCTATATATCGGACAGAATAAAAATAGAAGTTAATCATTAGGACTTACCTCCAGGAAACCTGTGTGGGAATATCCTGCCGTGCCTGTTGATGAGCCAGGGGTACAGCGTGTAGGACTCCCGGGGGACCGGCGGTTGCGGGTGCGGGGGCGGGTGCGGCGGCAGTGGTCCTCCAAAACCCTGCTGTTGGTGTGCCAAAGCCGCAGCAAGAGCAGCTCCTTGGAAGTGCGCCAGAAACTGGTGGTGATGACTCTGGGCGTCCAAATACGGCAACCTCTTCAACTCAGGAGAAGGAAACACCGCAGGCAAAGCACTCGGCCTCAACAAAGGTCTGGGCGAAGGACTTCTTGGGGACGCAACCGGCGAAGGGGAGCCAGGACTCGCCAGCGGCGGCGACGCATGCTTCGACCGCTCCGAACCACCCACTATACTGTCTATACTAAATCCTATCTTCGGCTTCGATGGCACCGCCACCACAGGGGTCGGTGCGAGAGGCATCATGCTTTTACACACAACGGGTCCGACACAAAAAAAATAATACACCAAATCAGAAGCACATGTCACACAGAACACAATCCATCATGACGCGAGCGCGCGATACGAACGCCAAGGCGGCGCGCGGCCGAATGAGCCCTCCGCACTCACGAGACGCCCGTCGACACGGAAAAAAAATAACGAACATGGACTCCTCACCTCCTATTGGACGGTATTTACCGAGGGGTGGCGACTGATCTCCGAGCTGCACTCTTTATTTGAATGTCTGCTGCGCGATTGGCCAGCAGGCGTATAGAGGTGTTATTTGAATTTGGAACGCTTTCCCAGTGGGCGGTTTGAGTTAAGAGCTTGTGATTTAGCCGACCGTATGGCGTATTACACCAGATTTGTGGCGCGAAACGCGTCGAGTGGTGCTTTCCAATTTAGTTGGTTATGATTCAATTAAGGCGTCGATTGGGTGGGTAATCGTGGTCGACTTGCTCGTTTTGGGCTAGTCGGCTCGCGCTGCGCTCGCCCGCTCCGCTCGCATCCGCACGGTGTAATACTTTTTAATTAAGTCCGATGCTTTATTAGCTTAATGTCGCGAGATAAACGTGCATTTTTCAACGATTCCCGCCAATAATTGATTCCTACAAAATGGCGGACGTTTATAGTCGCGTTCGGTTTAATTATTTTTATCGATAATAAAATAATTTGTTGCAGCGGCCGTACGATTGTTTTCTTATGTAGTTGAATTAAATTTTAATGAAACACGATAAAGTTTGAATTTCACGGATATTTTCCACCATTATAAACTAAACAGTGTTTGGTAAATAGTTGATTTTTTAATTAAAATTGTTATGCTTTATAGTCTTTGGTGCGTTGTGATTGATTTTTGTTTATAAAATACAGATTGGTTACTTTATGATACCTATTCATTATGAAACATTGAAGTAGGTACAATGGAGTACAATTATTTTTATAAATCCTTTTTAGACCGACTATTTTTAATTTAATTTGTGTTTTATTGTACTTATAGGTACACAGTAGGTACGCTAGGTAGGTACTTTGCTTTAACATAATGTAAGTTAGGATAAATACCTAATGATTAAGTAAAAACTATTATTAATTATGATTTTCAATACTTATCTGTAAAAAATAATTTGAGTGATAAAATTGTTTTAAATCGTTTGAAAATCTACAAATCATGTCACTTTAGGTTGATCAAAAAGAATATAGGTTTTTCGCCCCAAAGCTGTAGTTAATACAAATGAGTATCTGAGGACCAAATTGAGTTTACCTTGATGACATCCTTAGGTAGACCAAATATTCTACGTCAAACAATATAGAAATTAACTTCTTATTTTGTTTTTTTTATTGAATATGTATGAGTTTAAACGTTTTCTTACTTGGCTTAAGCGATGGTGGTGTTAAAATAACCAATTATGATAAAATTATAACCGCAGGTATACCTAGGTTACCAAGTTACCTACCTATCTAGGTACCTAGGTAATGTTTAAATATCCACAAACATTTGAGGGCTTTAAAACTCTGAACACCTTTAACTCCACAAGCTTTTCTCCTATTAGATAAGTACTTACCTCCGGTCAACGACAAAAGTCGATTAACACTGCTTGTTTTACACATCATCTAAATTGGAAAAAAATAAATTCGACACATAATAATAAGAGTTAATCAATATTCTTTTAATTTCTTATAACTTCCATTCCGTATTTAATTAAATATGACTCAATAATTAAATAAGAACAGTTCCGTACAATATTTAACACAACCTACATTTTTATTTTTTCTTTTATAAAAAAAACACGTTTCTTGTATCCCCCTTTAATTTTTAACTTTATTTATTTTGTGTTATAGCGGCAATAGAAATACCCAATCTGTGAAAATTTCAACTGTCTACCTATTACGGTTCATGAGATACTAGCCCGCTGACAGACAGACAGACGGACGCGACGGACAGCAGAGGCTTAGTAATAGGGGTTTCGTTTGGCACCCTTCGTGTAGGTACGGAACCCTAAAAACTGAAGTATTAGTCGACTTCTATCGCTGCAATGACCTGGAATTCCTAATATTGAAGAATTGTGATTTTGGTAAAGGAATTTAATATGGTATTTTTGGGCACATGGAAAGAAACTTCGAGAGGCCAATAATACATAGAAAGGATAATAATATCTTAGAACAGTCTACCTCGCGTAGGTAAATACTGTAAAGGTTACATGCGAAAGGCGACCTCATGTCGTACAGGCTGGTAAATATCTATGGCTTGATTCGAACATTCGAGCAAATTAAATTTAAATTAAAAAAAGAATTCGTTTTTTTTTTATGAAGACGGCAGAACAAAAGTAGCTGCCTAGAAGTAATACGCGTTTTATACGAGATGATTTGATAAACTTAACATAAATATAATTATAAAAGTTATGATCTATTATTACGCCCTAACACATGCACATTAGGTAGCGTTCTACTAGCCCTATAGTACCTAGGAATACCTACAAAGCTTCATCGCTTTGTGAGTGATCTCATGGACCACTCTCAAAGCTATGATAACTGGACTTGGAAAAATCTAGTAGATATTCTAGATTTATCTCCGGGTAGGTACCTACTCTCACTATATTGCTCTATTACTGTGCAGATTGAACGTATATCTAATGGTAGAAAATTGTTTTAAGTATGTAGGATACCTGTGTAAAGTCGGCTGTTAACAGTTTAAGCTAAAATAAAGCATTTATGTTGATTGGTCACTTCTAAACTACTACATAGGTATATAAGTTACCTGCCATATTTGCAAACTAGGCTGTTATATCTACTAAACTATACAGTATGTTGACTAAAGGGCGTTCCCGTTAAACCGCAATAATGGTTCGCGTTCATAAAATGCAAAAAAAAATGTTAAATTTTATAGTCTTTTTTTTTTTTTTAAGTTTTATTGGTAAAACAAGTATAAGTAGGCTTTTAGGCATAGTGCCTGTAGTAGGAGAGTCCGCTCTTCCATAGCAAGATGTGTTAATAAAAAGCAAAACGCAAAAAGCAAACTACATAAACTTACATTAAATTAAATTAAATCAAACGTGTGTATGAGTGGGTGTAAGTATGTGTGTGAGTGTATTCACAAAATTATTAAATTGATACCGACGTAAAAGAAACACTCTGTACACGCGCACTGGTCTTTCCACGTTGAAAGACAGACCGCATGTACAGAGTGTTTCTTTTATGTAGGTTTGTTTTTTTTGGTATGTTTTATAACGGGAAAAAAACTTTTCTTAAATATTCTTTTTAAGAGGCTTACAACAGCTAAAGCGCGGTCACTGTCGGACTGCATAGAAATGAAAGAGTAGCGCGATGACACGACGCAGGTAATTTATTGCAAAACATGAAGCAGTTAGCGATTTACAGAAAATCTATTGATTGGACTGGAAAATTAAAACACTATTATGCTAATATGTAGCTTGTAGAATAATCTGACAAAAAATCAGAATGATTGCATGTAAATTAATATGATTTTTAATCGTTAAAAGAAATTTTTAGAGGTATCTTCATGATTTTTTTCTATCGTATCAAATTAGTTGTATTATGTTTTCAACACACTATCATACTAGCATATATCCTGAAGAATATTATATATTTTTCTGATTTTGTTTACTGTAGTGGATCATATTCTTTTAGGCATTATAAAACTTGCGTTTAGGCACGTTTAGGTCCTGTAGTCCCCTTAAATGCATTAAAGACGCTATCGCTATATTATTGCGGGTAAACGGGAACGCCCTTCTTTAGTTAACATACTGTATGTAAAGCAGCTTAAAATCTAGTGATCTAAGAATATGTTACATTATATTGTAACCATATTTTGTAACCATATCATGATTTAAAAGAGTGTCCGTGGAGTTTCTTGCCCGTTCTTCTCCATAGGTACCTACTACGCTTTGGAATGGGCATCTAGCTTCATCTTTCTGACTGACCGACCCTCTTGACAATTCAAAAGTGCCTGTAATTGGTTTATTTGAAATAAATGCTTTGTGTTTGAGTTTATGCTTTTAGGTAGAGATTATTCATTATGTTGGTTGAGATAGAGGGATATAGTTAGGCACCTACTACTTATTTTCTATCACAAACATGTTAAAATTAAATAGCCAGATTTAAAAAAAATACAATGCATTTGTAAAATTGTAGTACACTTGATCCTACCCTATAATGTGATCTCTCTCTATCGCTCTAAGGGAAAACTCAATAATAATTCCATGCTGCCATGATAGTAGGTACTTACTTATTCCATGCTGCCATGACATTCTTCTAAGGTAGCCATCTTGTTCTAAACTTTGGGCGACCTAGCTCCGCTCGGGTGAAAATACGAAGAAAACGAATTTTCCCAGAAACTCAGCTAGATCGATTTTTCGCCCCCGTAACCCCTATATTGCAACTTTCACCGAAATCGTTAGAGCCTTTTTCGAGAACGTGATTACAAATATATATATATGTACAAATATTGCTCGTTTAATAGTATAGGATAATAAAGATAATTCGATGTTTAGTCAAGTCGTAGAAACCGTGCGAAGTAGGGTCGGGTCGCTAGTCTATAAGGCAAGACTGCAACATCTAACCTACGACCTGGTTACATCACCCTACAATCACCGATCGTGGTGATTAAAGCAATCATCCCCATTACAGTGTGTACTTTTGGTAATTGAAGACTTCCTGCCAACCTTTTGTTCTTTCAAATAACTCTGCTTTCACACTTAGATATAGGTTAACGGGTTCAACGTTTCCCTACAGCACGGAAATTAACTTAGGTAAGTAGCTATTGACGGTTTCTGCAGGGGAGTTTGTTGCGCCACTTCTTCTTCCCAGCTAAAGCACTAGGAAGTGGTGAAGGGTGGGCGTTTTGGGGGATTGTATCATGTAATTTGGACGTTCAAAAACTGCTGATTCTCAGCCTAGTTAGTTGTTTTTTTTTTTATCAGACTTCGTCGTTCATCATCAGAGGCAACACTATGACATAGGTAAGTAAAAAAAACATAATTGTCTATTAGACTGTTAGAAATTAACTTTACTCTATGCTACCATACTTACTACGATTTATTATACTAAATACCTACCTAGGACATTGTACTTACGGTAGTATAGTAGAAAATAAAGACTGTTTTCTCTTCTGATTTACCTACTGAATTGACTGAATTAATTTGCGTGTATAGTTTTGAACAGTTTCGAAAAACTGTGGAAATAAGAATCTCAAATCTAAAAAGGTAACAAGTCTTGTTAGATTCGACCCTCAGATTTAATAACAATTTTATTAACGCGTAATATAAACATATAATCCCCTTTATATACCTAAGTAACTCTATAGATAGTTCACCCTCCGGGTCGTATCCGATCCTGGGGGCCTACTCCCTGAGCAAAATCGGTACGTTCGGCCGTATTTACGGGCGCTTCGCTCTGTTTCTCACTTCCGGTATGTCCGTAAATTAGACGGAGAACAAAGCGCCAGTAACGACGGCCGAAACAACGGATTTCCCTTAGGGAGTAGACCCCCAGATTCCACTCGGTGTCGACATATATACGCGCTTGTCCCCTACATGGGAATTATACTTAAGTGGCGAAATAAAGATACCTATACTACACCTCTGCCTCCCCCTCGTAGAAATTCAGGCGTGATATGATCAGCTGATAGCTTCAACAAACATTCCCATAGCCCCGAACAAATAATCGCGTAGTTAGCGCCCATTACGCCGCCATCTTGGATTCAGCTCAGATAAAATCAAATCTTCTGTAACACTATAACACCTTTGAATTGAACACAACTGGTATTCAGTTATTCAAATGTGGTCACGACTCTGGCCGCTCCCTTGGAACGAGGCGTGATAATAGACTGATTCAATAGTCTAGTGGTAATTGTTTGTGGTTTTATATTTGCTTGGTAAGATAACTTGTAATTTAATAGATACAGTTGATAGGTGCTAAAAGTTGTTCCTAATAGTGTATTGTATTTTTGTTTTAGTCATAGTTAAATAAGATTATTTTTGAGGGTTCCTTACTCCCTTTTTTAATACATGTGCATAATATAATTTTGAGTTTTTAGCTATTCTCGGGACCCTGGGGTCCCGGATCTTTAGAAGGCGTACGAGGGGCCGAACCCAAATCGCAGAAGCCCGTTAGATGTTTTAATTAAATGAGGCACCAACCGACGATTATCCCTGTATGACCCAAGGACAACCCCCGGTTGGTGTAGGACTATTGCAGGATATGGAAACAAAGATATTGCACTATGGGTTTGGGCGGCTAAAGTTGACTGGTGACCTGGAACTATGGAAGGACTATGGCCCCTGCCTGATCAATGTTTTATATGTACACGGATAAAATGGCAGGGGGTGACTTGCATTATTATTATTATTTTAAGACTGATAAATAGCAAATATTTGTAAATATCTTCTTTAATAATAAATAATTTAGAAAAACAAGAAAAACATCAATATTGAAGTTGGAATGGTTCTGGAGGTCAGATGACAGCCGCATCCAGGCTGATTCGAACTAAAGTAAGTAAGTATTTGAGAACACGGTAAGGTGGATAAATTTTAATAGATTAGGTGTTGAAAGCTGATATAAAACTAACTTTATCGTTTTAGGTTAGTAGGTTTATTGTTTCAAATCATTTATTGAGCAAGTAAATCGGAAATGCAAAACTACGTACTCTAATAAAGGAAATGTTAAATTGGCTCCAATAATCGCCATAGTTTTGAACCTAAATAACTGTAAGTACCTGTCCTTTTTGAACCTAAATAGCTGTACCTGACCTTGCATAGACCAGAAACCGATAGGATAAATCCTTACCGGGAAACCTATCAATAAATAGTAAGTACTGAAGTGGTATATTGTAGGAAAACTACTAGCAACCCAACCTGTAGGTACCGACCTATACTGTACCCACTACTAAGTATCCCCTTGTTGTTGTTGGTGGTCATCGTTGGCCTATTTGCCAATTTCTGACATAAAAATGGCATTTTGGATCAAAATTTAATTATTTTATTTTTGCATTCTCAAGACTTCAAAATAAAACACCTCACCGAACTCAAAGGAAGTCTGAACTTTCAATAAATTACTGCATTTCTTTCAGGGCCTGGAAGTTCAGAACTTTTCAAAATCTATTGTCTTTGAGGAAGCCACAAGATTAACTTTTTTCGTCTCTACCAACAAAAGGGCGCCAAGCAACAAGAAACTTAAGTTATAATTGTTCTGCTTAACTCTTAAGTGACCTACAGCGGTGTAATGGACGCTAAGCAGCGAAGCTCGGTTAAAAGCGTACGCGCATAAATGCAGTGTAGTGTTGCGCTTCAGTGGTTGCCGATTGTCGATGCAGTAGGGATGTGGAGGTGTCGATATCGGTATTTTACGTATCTAATGTCGATGTTTTTTTGTCGGTTCCAGCTGTTGGTATTTCTTTTTGTTGTCAAAACAAGAGTGGAATTTTGTTAATAAGCGTTCTTTTGGTGAAAGCGTGATAATTTTTACATGCTATTGATAAACGAAATTGAAGGTACTTAATTTTAAGCTTAAAAACTAAAAACATTTTCGGCGGTTTGAGGACATTTTTTTGAAACAGCGACGCCACAGCTTTTTTTTTAACCACAACGGGGAGGTCTTGGCCTGCATCTCACCTGATGGTCAGTGATGATCAGGCCGAAGGTGGAAGCGAGCTTCACCCGGAATCCTCAACCACAGAGGAACTAGCTATCTTACCTCAAACTGCCATAACACAACAATGCTGTTAACATTGTTGTTATGGCGACAGACTTAGATAAGATGGTGGTAGCTAGCGAGGCGGACTTAGAACAAGCCCTACCACCAACCAAACCGAGCAGAAAGTTGTGCCCGCACTGGGAATCGAACCATGGACCTCTGGGTCAGAGACAGCTCTAACTACTAGACCACAGAGGCGGTTAAAAAGGCTGTCCTCAAAACGCTAATAATCGACTAATGTAATCTTTGGAAACGATATAACATAGGTCAGAACAGTTAAAGAAGCAGTAACACTATACCTAACCACTGGATTGTCTCTACATCAAAACGTCTTAAAGGTGAAAGCATACTTATCCAAGTCGAACACGTCGAATCGTCGCGGCTTTAAAGCAGGCAGGTGTGCGAGGTTTCATAGAATTTAATAAAAATAATTCTAATATTCGTTTCTTTCGGTTCGTTCGACGCGTTCGGCTCGGGTAAGTGTGCATTTACCTTTAAATTGCTTATGCTGTTACGTGCTATTAGGTCCTGTTTCATTAAAATGATATTACTAGAAGACTAAAATCAGTGAGATTTATCAAGACCTGTTATTACTTATTAGCACCAGTAGGATATTAAACTGTAGATAATATCTCTATAACTAGTCTATGGATATAGCCATAGATTTTAAAATTGCATTGATTAAGGTGGTTTTAATTTAAATTTATCTTGTCTTTAGTAATCATGCTTTAGTAACTAGTAAATTAATTATAACCTTTCTCGTTACTAGACTACCTACTATATAAGTACTATCAAAGAATTTCATATCTAAGCAGTTTGAAAACAAAATCCCGTGAACAAGATGACCACATCTGTTTCAAACAATGATCACAGATGTCTGACCCTTTTTCGAGCAACAAAAGAAACTAAGATGAGAAAGTATTTAATTTTAATGTTTTTATACTTTAGGACTCATCAAAAATCTGATGCTGCGATGCTATTGGTTGATGAGATATCTATAGCGGCCGAGCGCTGCAAGCAGAAATAGTCATTACGGTGTATAGATTTGAAATTCTTTGATAGTACATACATCACGAGTGTAATCCTGAACGGTTAGGCAGAGGTGTACCTACCTACAGTACCTACACCTAATCTGCGTTCGCAATTCATTTCCCAAACATGTAAAAAAACACGAGTTTTAGGAAAAACAACTGTAATTTCTAGACAAGGTTCAGTTCGCGCTACAACTTCATATTTTTTAAGACTTTTTCAATATAGTCAGTCTAAAATCAACTTTATTTACACATAAAGTTGATGTTTAAGTTAAGTAGAAAACTCGGTTTGTTTACATCTGCGTTCGCAATGTAGTTTGGTAAATACATTGCGAACGCAGATTAAAAAAAAAAGAAAAGAAAAGAAAGAAATAGTGTTTATTCTGTACAAACCAAACGCACATACATTCACACATTTGATTACATTTCGCCAGTTATGTTTAAGTCACTTAAAACACGGGGCGAGCCTATTGCTATCGGCCACAAATCCCAGCTGCTAGTGAGGAATTCCTGATGGAAAAACCCAATAACACTTTACCCGACCTGGGAATCGAACCCAGGACCTCATGCTCAGCAGTAGCACTTATATACATAGATAAATACTACTTATCTGTTTAGTATGTATACTCTCAGGGAGTAAACCTGTTAAGTGCATTGCAAATAACTTATTAAACTTAAAATTATTACTTACCGTGTTCAAGTAAAATAAGTTACCGTCCTTTCACAGTTACTCTACCTCTGACAGCAACACTAGCGGCAACCCACTAGCAACCTTATTGCAAGCATAATAAAGATCACTATGATTTTGACAGTGATGGAAAATCAGAGGCTTAATATCTGTGAAAAGACTGTGGGTGTGGGTCCAAACTACTTACCTAGACAATTATGTAGACTGTACCTACATCAAATTGTAGATATCTTTCAATTATTATAAAATATATTCCGGCAAAATCACCTTGATTATCACATCAGTGCAATCGTAAATGTAGTCGAAAATTAAGCAATTATCATCCAGTGTTTTTATCTTTAAGTCTATAACGCAATCATAACCACAACAATTATAATAACATCAAGCACCATCACAATTATCCACTCTCACAAAAACAATTAATCTTACGGAAGTTAAATCCATCGAATTTTTTATCGATATAACAGTCGCATCACTAATAGCATCAATCATAAAAACGTGGCTGGTAAACAATGGGTGCGGGTGGGCGCGCGGCGTCGCGGGCGGCCGACACTTTAGCGACACTTGGGAACTATATCGATACTTGCACCACACTATTAAATTAATTTATTTCCGTTACCAAAATAATAGCTGGGACTTGTAGCTGGGGTTTGCTTACCCCGCCGGGAAATGAGCGTGATGTTATTTGACTGGTGTTTTTCAACATGTTTTTAAAGTTACATGTTAAACTATGATAACAATAATGTATTATGATTTTCGTTTCGTGATTCATTTTTATTTAAAACAAACTTAGTTTTTTCTTCAGCACGAAAACGTGCATCATAATTATTAGGTAGGCCTGTATTTCACTGAAACTTGGAAGGTTTATATTATGTATTTCTTGATAGAAAAAGAGGTATTTTAATATCTGTTAATATTGAAGGTACACTATAAATAATACGTAGGTGCTCTATAAATAAAAACATTAATAAAAATAACATTATCTTAACTATTCCTAATAAATATTTTATAAAACAAAAAGGACGGGACGTATCTATTAAGAGTCATAATAGGTACCTATTAAGACCCTTAATAGATACGTCCCGTGCCTATTAATACTCTTCGAAATGCTTCGAACAGCAGAAGTACTAACTACTGAACTAAATTACCTACCTGTTTCTATCTATGTAGGTAGGTACGACAGTAAAGCATCAATAAAATTAAACAAAACCTAATTTACTTTGACCTCGTTTGAAAACAGTAATCAAAGTCTAAAATGCAACAACAAGCAATAGACCAGGAGCCGTAATTCGTTTTGTCTGTACCTACCTACCTAGACGTATAATTTAATCGAGATAGTGTAAAATCCACAGTTTTATCTAAATAGCTGTGAATAAAAGGGCGCAGACAACATTAACCTTTTGAAGGGACAGCGTGTAATTAGATAATATCTAAACACGCCATCCGTTAAGATAGGTGCAGACTTTGTAGGCTAGGAGCTAGTCGAGTTAAGGCTCACACAGGTGCGACGTGATTCTGGTACACTTGTTTCCTGATTATTAATCAGCCTATAATGTTCCCACTGCTGGGACACAGGCCTCCTCCCTGTGACAAGGAGCGGGCCGTAATCCACAGGCCCAGTGCGGTTGTCGTCAAAAACAAAGTTTTTTGAAAAAAGAAAAATGAAACTTCGGAGTCATGACGATTAATGGCCAGTAACAGAAAAAACTTAAATATTAGGTAGGTTATACGTAATACCTACATATCTACATGTAGGTATTACGTATAACCTACCTACCTACCTACCTACTCTTGCTACCTGATAATAATGATAGATAAGTACCTATCTAGGTTTATATCAATAGGGTCTATTTATGTTCTAAGATCCGACCTTCACCCATCTGTTTAATGGATGAAAGTGTTTTATATAACATTTTGTAGGTATGTTAAAAAATATATTGCTAGTGACTGAGCAAAAAAATTCCTGACAAGACTATGATTAATTAAAAATTCACAAATTAGTTTTTTTTTTTTTTTTAATTCATTCGTTAAATAATAATAATTATTATTATTTCATTTTCACACACAATACAATTCATATAGTATTAGTAACAAAGACTTAGGCCCACTTGCGCGTTTACAGCAAACTCGGAGTTAACACCTAACTCAGGGTTAATCCAATAATTCTCTTTGGATTAACCCTGAGTTAGCTGTTAACTCTGAGTTATTTAGCTAACCCACGAACGCGCAAGTGGGCCTTAGAAACTATGTTAGTAAAACTTACAAACTAACCTAACTACCTAACTACGTGGCTCAACACATGTTGGCACGTGCCTCTGCATCCAGTGCCTAATAAAGGGCCTGTCCACCTTATCGGCCAATAATTCGTTTTAGTAACAAAATTTTCTCTCAAAAAGTTAGGTTTAAAATATGTTCTTGGCCCCCAATAGCCTTATGTGATATATCAATATATGTCACATAAGGACATATTGGGAATTTTTAATTATTCACAGTCTGAGCAGGAATTTTTTACACAACCCACTCGCGATATTAACATACGAAATTTGATTAAAAATACAAGTACCTACTTATCCATCAAACAGATAGGTGAAGGTCGTTCCTAGGTCGGATCCTCTACTAGCCAATTTGAAAACAGAACTTATTAGGACCAAAGAGTACAAACTAACATTCCAGTGTTGCCAGCCAATCAGTTTACGTAAAATGTGCGAGTCATTATCGGAAGAATAGCAACTTCAACTTACTAACTGTTTAAAAAATAATACTTTACTGCTAAACGAATGCCAGAATACAATAACAACGGTTAACAAATCGTCCGTCAGTTTGTTTTTTCTTAAAAACTTATGTTTGTTAATTTTGATTATTTGCAAGACAATTCAAAATAATGTGTAATAAGTTCGCATGCTTACTTAGCAAATTTAGGGCTTTACGTAAGTCAAGTAAAATAAGGTACGAATGCCGTTTTGCTAATTGAGACTTAAAACTAACTTCTGGTTTAAAGCGTGTTAAGATCTGTGAAAGTTACTGAAAATTATTCAATATAATAATTTATTATTTTTATACGAAGTGTTGTCCTGGATACGGTGATTCCTGTTTTAAATTTAAATTACTTGCATAAATCGAGACAAGAGAGTTATTAATATATTCTCAGTTCTTATATATACTCGTATAATATATATATATATAGGGTCAAATTAAATTAGCTAGCGGAACTGCAGACGTAATGGGAATCGTTATTTTTTAAATTATAATATATTTCACCCTGTGTAGATTCCCATGCCGATTTCAGTTGCGATGACTATTTCTGCTTTTGACGGCTATGGGTTACGACTGTTACGAGCGTGCCCTTTTATGCGTTACTACGATATTATTTAAATGTTTTTCAACATGGAAGGGAGTTACCCGAGTTACATAAATACAGCAAACTCGGTACAGTAACCTAGTCACATAACAAACAGTTCCTAATTGAAAAATCGAACAAAAATAAAAACAAAATACAAATAGTCCTGCGCCCACAATCATCGACATCGATATTTAAACACCGAACGCACGAACAACATCGGCCATTTTGTAAAACATGCCATTTACGATCGAGCGGTGCGCTCAACAAATGCATTCGAGATTAATTTAATAATTCGTAATTGCTGTTTTTACTTCCGTTCTCAATATAATGAGAAAATGTTTTGATTTTATTTTATTGCTGTTAAACGGACTGTACGGTTTCGTGTAATAGTGTTTTATGTAGCACCCGGTGTGGTCGCTTGTGTAATCATTGAGCTACCTAGTTAAGTTAGGTACCTACACTCGAGAGCAATGAATCCGGGTCACTTAAAGAATCCTAAAAATCTCGGAAACTAAAAATGCTAGGTTAATGCAATAAATTGTATTTAATAGACAATGTAATACTCCTTAAATGAAGGTATTAAAACTTCTTAGTTATTGTAAAGTTATATCATAAAAAAATCAAATTTGAAAAAGGGCCACTTTCGAAGATGGAACTACGAAATTACAGCATTTGGTTTTGCTTTTGTTTATAATCTGTCATTTATGTGGGTACATAAACCATGTTGATAGTGCTCTATATTCATTATTCAAGCTGAAATTATGTCGCTTACGCCTGAAGAATGCACCAGAATACTTACAATGCTGGAAACCGGCCGGAGTCAGCGCGATACAGCCAGGACTGTCGTTGTGTCGCTGTCAACAGTACAAAGAGTTCTCCGACGTTACGAAGAAACTGGTTCTAACCTACGCAGACCAGGAACGGGCAGAACCAGGTGTACCACAGCACGAGAAGACCGATACTTGGTGAACACCATGCTTCGAAATCGCTTTCTCACAGGAACTGAACTCACAAATCAGTTTCGACGCCTCGGAGGAAGTAACCCAAGTGCATGGACAGTAAGACGTCGGCTTGCTGAATCTAACTTAAAACAGCTTAGACCTGCAAACGGCCCTAAACTGGAGCGTGGGCATCGTATTTCAAGACTAAGATATGCCCAGAGCCACGTAAATTGGAGTATTGAAGATTGGTCAAAAGTTATGTTCTCCGACGAATCAAAATTTATGCTCTACAAGCACGATGGAAGACACAGAGTGTATCGAAGACCAGGGGAAAGATTCAAGCAAGCATGCATCGAAGAAAAAGTAGCCTACGGTGGTGGGTCTGTACTTGTGTGGGCCGGAATTTCTTCTGAAAGTCGCACAGAGCTGGTGATCATAGAAAACGGCTCTTTAACTAGCGTAAGATATGTGGAAGAAATCCTCAATGATCACGTTGGTCCATTTATGGTCAATTTAGGTGAGGATGCTATATTTATGCATGACAATGCCCGACCTCATACAGGTAGGATTGTGAATGACTACCTTCAAGAGATGAACATTACTCGTATGGAGTGGCCAGCGCGCAGCCCGGATATCAACCCGATCGAGCATGCTTGGGACGAGCTAGGCAGATGCGTAAAACAACGAAACCCTCCCCCAATCACGCTTCGTGAGCTCAAAATTGCTCTCACAGAGGAATGGGAGAATATTCCCCAAAATCGTATAAGGAACTTGGTGTACAGCATGCCAAACCGCGTAAACGCAGTAATGGAAGCACGAGGAGGCAATACGAAGTATTAAAATTCAAGAAAATCGTAATAAAGTTCAAAAATTTCATGTTTCCTATTTTTGTTTTAAGGAGAGATCAGCAGTTTTTTTCTTTATGTAATTTTGTGTTAATAAAATGTATGGTGACTCATATTTTTTTTACTTTCATTTAAGGAGTATTACATTGTCTATTAAATACAATTTATTGCATTAACCTATCATTTTTAGTTTCCGAGATTTTTAACATTCTTTAAGTGACCCGGATTCATTGCTCTCGAGTGTAGTTGTACTTACGAGTAGATGTAGGTACCCAAGAGCGTGTTAAGTACTACTAGACATAGACAAGTGATCTTTTTTTACAAAAAAAAACTCTTTTTCAGATTTTATGAGGAAAACATGAATAATATCATCAAGTTTGCTAAATTAACTATTTTGGTAGATAATTAGTGATTATATTATTATATAATTTTTTACTTTTGCAGTTTGAGAAACCAACACCTGCGCAGTGTTTAGGTTATTTCAAGTCAAGGATCAAGGTGAACAGGCTTGTTTGTCTTTTTTCGACTGTAGGTAAGTCTATAGGTATTTTAGTTTCTATACAAAAGCTATACAGGATGTATCAGAAAGGTGTGGTCAAATTTAAGGGTCGCAAAATAATAATCCCGTACATTTGGGTCGAGTAGGTATTGAAGTTTATTATGAGACAGTTGATAATTTTTTCGCGAACCATGTTGGAAATTGCTCAGTTTGATAGTCCTTTAACTTTCACAAAACAGAACAGAAAATGAACAGAATATACTTCAATAATATTAGTGATGTAGTTTTGTCTACAAATACCTGACTATGTAAGAATCAGAATAAACTTTATTTTCTCGCTAAAATACATTGCAAGGGCGGATCCAGTGGGGGGGGGCACAGGGGCTCGTACCCCCCCCCCCAAACGGTTTAAGTAAAATAAAATCGAATCGTCTGAATAGACTGGCCTGAATGCATATCTATCAAGAAATTGCTTCAATGATGAACGCTGAAAAAATAGGATACTATATCTTCATAGGAAAATAATTAATCTCAAAAACAGCTTAGTGCAATTAAGATATGGGAGACACGGAGACACTTCTTAACTGTCTGGCCCATGTGCCCCTCCCAGAAATAAATCCTAGATCCGCCCTTGATACACTGTACATGGATTCTAGGGAACAAGTGGATGCAGTCAGTATATTGTGGGAGACTGGTACCTAAACTAGGCTGGGGGCCTGTATTTCAGGACACCAGCAGTAGACCAGCCATGCTATTCTGTAAACATCTCACCGTGAAAACTTGGGTGAAGTGAGCGTGGAGTGAGCTGTCATTCCACAGGGATTGACACTATTGACAGCTCACTTCACCCAAGTTTTCACGGTGAGATGTTTACAGAATAGCATGGCTGGTCTCCACCCTTTAGGATATGTAACATTCTAATGCTTTAGCAGGCAGCAGCAGCCGCCGACTATTTCTGTTTTGTGCTCGTTACTGTATTTAAATCTATTCTGTTTCATTTTCCTTATTATTTACTCGAGTTTATCATCTTTTCTTTTTTTTATGCACGTGTTTCTGTGACAAATAAACTTATTTTTCTTTCTTTCTTTCTTTCTTTCTTTCAGTGGTCGCGAATCATTGGGCTGCGGCTGTATTTTTTTTAATACCTATTCATTAGCACATAATTATAATATATCGAATTTGTATACAACCATTTACCAAATAGTGTGCAAGACCTACCGCTGACAATGTTTAAAAAGTATATTTTCAAACTGCTTCTACTGAAAAGTTATTATACGATTAAGGACTATTTAGAAGATAAGTCAATAGAATCTGTAGTTTGAGTGTTAAAATAATTGACATTATAAGTATGTATAAATTTGCACGCCATCGTTTTGGCAGGATATGCAGAAACAAAATTATTGTAACACCATGTACCATATTCTAGCAAATAAATATTTTTGATTTGATTTGATTTGATTTGTAGTGTCTTAAAGTCTGAATTCTGTGATTCCAAATATGTCATGCAAAGAAACTTACCTATTTTTACGTAGGAGCCAAGGAGTTATACCAGTTTTAGGGTAACCAAAGGGTGCCAATGAAACCTTAATTACTAAGCCTTCTTTGTCCATCTGTCTGTCAGCGGACTGTATCTCATGGACCGTAATAGGTAGACAGTTGAAATAATTCACAGATTGTGTATGTCTATTGCCGCTATAACAGCAAATAATAAGACGAAAATAAAGTTAAAAATTAAAGAGGGTCCCCATACAAAAAAACTTTTTTTTTTTCGGCGTGTTTTGCTAAATATTGTTAGGCGATACGAAACCCTTCGTGTCCGATTCGCACTTGACCGTTTTTTTTTAAACAAGATGATAATGTAAAACAGTTGGGGCCTGGTAGGCGTATCTGTGTATTATTTATTTACCTATAAGTATAATAATACCCGCGTATTTTAATATTAAAGTCAAACCCGTCGCCACAATAATCATAATAAAACAATTGTACTCCAAGACACGTCTGCAATATACCAACGTATCTAACATGTTACTTCTACAATAAATAACTTAAGTATCTAATTTAAATGTAAAATAAGTACATAACAAGCAGGATTCACTCGGTATTGGCGCCAAATGCCACTTGGCAATGTGCCAAAATATGCCATAATATAAATGTAATAGACAGTGCCAGTAAGTGAACACAATGGATGCATTTTTTTTATTTTTATATAAAATGTTAGTTATATTTTTACATATATTTACGGCTACCTCACATATACTTATATAAAAGTACCAAAATGTCCGTTTTGTCAGTACGATTGTTCTCCTAACTTTACTTAGTTGATCGCCTTTGAATACAAAATAGTTTAAGTAGGTACTTAGTTAGCTATATTTAATTTTCTTGATTTTGGAATTATTAAGTTATGTTTAATTTGCTTGATTTTGGAACACTTATTATTTATTAGGTTATGTTTAAGTCCCACGTGATAGGGGGCGAGCCTATTGCCATCAACCGGGAACAAATTCAGACTCCGAAATAGCGAAATATGGGTGTACTATTGGCACACTTTGCCCAACCCTCCGGGTATGCAGGCGTGCTTAACAGCACGCCTGCATACTGTTTAATATTTATTCATTTCTAGTTATAAAAAAGTCTAGTGATTCAATATATTTTTTGTTACTAGAAACTTCTACAATAGAACACAAGACCACAACCTCTAGCAACGCCAAAGACATTAATGATACAAATTCTTACAAAAAAGATATTTAGTTCTTGAAATCGTAATCACGTCCGAGACACAGACGCCGCGTAAGAAAAGCGGAGGCACGGCGTAGCAACGACGTAGGTGCATCGTAGCACCTGCGTAGGTGCATCGTAGCACCTGCGTAGGTGCATCGTAGCACCTGCGTCGGTGCATCGTAGCAACTGCGTAGGTGGTAGCACGGCCTAGCAACGGCGAGGGCCCGCGGCGTAGGCGCAGCGTAGGTACGGTGCGTAGACCCTTCGTAGATAATAATGATTCACAATGTGTGTCTATACTGTGAAAACAAGGAGGTTTTTTTAAGTTTAACAATGTATACGGCTATCCTTTTGGTGTTGTCATTTTCATGAGACGCAGAGCCGACGGAGTTTTTATTTGTATCGACCAATAGTCGCACATTGTTTGTGTTCATAGCATGGTGCTCTGCTTACACTTCATGTGTAAGCAGAGCACCATGCTATGAACAATTATTATATGCTAAGTATATGCCTATGTTTATGGGCTAACAAAATTTCACATACCTACATAAATACTGAATTATTATTTTAAACGGGTCTTTGTGGTTAGGTTACATCATTACTGCAAATGCAAACCAATTGCTAAACATGGAACTAAAGTTTCCCTAATTTTTACCTACATTATAACACAATAACAACGTCGGGCTTCCACTTGAAATTACCTTTAATTAAACATCTACTTATGTATTGATTAAGTAGGCAGGCACGTATTATATTATTTCAATTACCCTGTCTCAAAGCAGGTGGAGACGTTACTCTGTTCATTATATTAAGTACTAAGCATTAAGTCCTCCGTGCATCCGAACTCTTTACATGACAGATGTCAAAATGGCGGCAGAAATTGGCGGGAATTTAATTACGTTTTTTTTCTTAATTATCGAATTAGAGCGACATTAACGGTTATTCGATGATATAGTGACCGTAAATTCACAATAATTTGTGTACATTTTATGGTGAAATGTAATAAAAATGTGAATAAAAACTTAATTTCTACGTTTATGAGGTAGGTATTATCACGTGTTTCTCTGTGTTGAGTGGACAGAATATTAAGTAGGTTTCGTGCACGGGTTTTATTTTGAAGTGACACGCACATTAGGTATCTTTATAACTCACATGAACGATTCGTACCGCGACGAAAGTGGACCTATCACTTCCTGTGAGCTATTTGTATTATTGATTTCTTGGCATGGCAAACAAATGGTTTAAGGCAATATCAATCAGACAATAGCCTCCTATCTAGACACCAGTGCAAAATGTAGGTAGGTAGGTACCTAAGTACTGTCATTTACTATTGCCTGTCATAAAAGATCCCCGAAACGATCAATTGCAATTGCCAATTCTTACGTGATTGATACATATTATATCATTAAGTATCAATTACGTAAAAAAATATTGATACCTACATATTGACGCGCAAACTGATCATCTACCAAATGCAACTGAAGTGATTAACAATGTTAATACAATTGGTCAATTGCAATTGTTCGTTTCGGGGATCCTTAAAACAATGATCAACCTGAACATTGGGTGTTGTCAGTATCTTCTAGGCATATAATCCAACATACTTTCCAGAACATAGGTCTAATGAATCAACTCTTATTACAACTCGCCTACCCAGTACGATCATAAGCGTCATGGTAATATTCCATTTATTTAATTAATGCAAAACATTTAAGATCAACCATATTAATTACGATCTATATTCTTCATACCTTCGACTATAAATTCAAAGTGTTTATCTTTAACTACCCTAGAACAAATTATACTATAGCTTACAGAATCAACACGATCCAATACACATAAAATTACCAATAAGAATAGTTATTAATATCAGTCATGTCATCATTTACTATCTGGCGCGCATTTAAAAAGTGTTGATTTCATTCTTTTATTGCTTTCGAACTTCGAACACGTTCGGAAACGCAAACCAAACAATAACATGAACACACTCATTAAAACACCCGTACCTCTAGGCTGTATATAAATAACGCATTCAAAATCCCCAGTTCTCTGTTCGTTAATTACTCCAGCCAGGTCGAAACAGTCAATTATTATTTGAAATATAAACATAGAAACGCCACGGTACCAGTTCTAACTACTTATTCTTAATTACTTTTAACTAAGACGTAACTCACTCGTTGAAAGTAGGTATTTAGTGGACTTATCTTTAACTAGAGACGTTGATGTATTGCTGGGTGAAACGGAGCGTATTTGTTTTTTTTTAATCGCCCGCCCGCCGCCGGCCATCGGCAAGGCTTATTCGGCGCGAGGGAAGTTTTACCGTAATTTTGGGAATATTTTTGAATAATTATGCGACAGTTTACTATTCATGAACTTGGCTAGTAGGAAATAAAAACATTTTAATATGAAACGTGGGTTTCTGGACGCAAGCTATCGCTTGAAACTTCTCCTATACTGCTTGTAAGTTTACTTAAATTATCCAATAATCAATTGTGCTGAGTTTTTGTTTCTCAGACAGTTAATCTACAAAAACCACCGTAAAAACACAGCTCATAAAAGAATAAATGGGCAAACGATGCGGAAAACGTAAATAAATAATAAAACCTTATTTAATTGACAGTAATTACTCCGTGGAAAGCACAATAAAACAACAACAAATATTTTACGATTTTTATTGTAATACGAAAACACAACAATTTTTGTTTTTATTCGTTAATTTGGGGGAGCTTAAGTTTTTGTGGCTGGCAACTCGACCGTGGCCGTTCGAGCGAACCATGTAATTAGGTGGTTATAAAAAGTTTAGGTAATTAATTGTGTTGCTTTGTGCTGTTAGTGTGCGTTAAATTGATATTTATTGTTGACATTTCGTGCCGTGAGCGGCGCTCGTATTTAATTGTTGTTAATTCTTACACACGAGGTAAAATGGCGGTCGCTCTCTGTCGGTATGTATTGCAATTAAAAATTCTACAAGAGATACTGAATTCCTATCACAGTTTGTGCAAATAAAAATGATTTTGTGTAATTATATTTTTTTGTAATGAGAAAAGTTTCAACAATTACTGAAATAAAAATAAATGAGTTATAATCATGAACGGCTTCTATTTATTTCTGTTGTTAATTATGTTGTTTATTATCCGTTGCATTAAGTAAGTTGTTATCATGTCAATTAGCTAAGTTTACGGCAAAGAAATCATCTACGGAAGAGTTAAATTATTTGTTGTAAAACAATAATTTCAACGATTTCTACAAACCTAAACAGATAGAGGTAAGCGTACCTTATTTAGTTAATATGGCAATGCTTTATTATTGCCCGGGGCTAGAGAGAAACGGCTTATTCCGATTTTTCACTTCACTAGTAGGTAGTCCGTACCATTCTAAATATTTCATCAATCTTCCTAAGTACTTATTCTATAGTTTGAAGTGATTATAGGCAATGCAGTAGATATCTATGTTTAACCTGTTTTGTACCTACTTACAACAAAATGTCTCTTTAATTTTGCTTAATTTATTCAATGGGTACCTACTCCTATTAAAAAGGAATCATTCCAGCTGGTCGTGTCCTTAATTACAACTAAAATAAAAAACATCGATAAAATTGCTATTATAAACAGTCGCTCGTCCCCGCCCTACCAATAACAGCGCGAAAACAGCCCGCCATCTTTTAAATGGTACCTCACTGACCTAAAATATAAAATTATGGTTAGGAAAGCATTTAATTACCCGTAAACGCGATCGAAACCAAGTTTAGACGTTGTTATTAAGCTAAATATGTTTGAATTGTTAATTAATCGACATGAAACGACCTCTACGCACGCCATTTTGAACCGCCACTAAATTAATGGTGGTCGGTGGACACAATATGGCCGTGATTAGCTATTGTTTCCATTTTTAAATATGGTGGGGGTTAATTATTGCGCTAATCGTTATTATGGACCACTTATTGTTATAATAGTTTGAGTACAAGGATGATGGCCGGTATGTACCATTGTTTCCAAACTCATTTAATTTTATACCTACGTATTAGACTATGTTTGTAAACTATGCCATCATTATATTTTTCTTTGAAATAACAGCTATTAGCAGTTGTTTAAGGAAAAGATGTCTTTGTCTAGCTTTATCTGAGGTAGACATCTTTGAGTCATGCGATGCTTAACTTGAGACGATGTCAGGAATTACCTACCTACTGGAAAGTTTTAGTTTTTAGCAGGTGATGAATGACTGAGGACTGAGAAAAACCCAACATAATACTTATCTTTTGTTTACCTAAATAGGTATAAACAAATCCTCTGCCTGCATACTCTTGTCATTGGAAATTACCTACTAAAAAGAAGGTCACTGGGTGCTAAACAAGATAGACGAAAATGCTTTATTTGCTCAGTATCAAACGGAACGTCGGTAAGTTGGTACTAAGGAATTGTAAGAATTGCTATAGAAAACGGACAATGAAGGGACCTACACCTACCTACTCTCCAACCACGAAGTTAACATCGTCATTAAAACGATTTACCAACCGTTAGTACCTACACCTGGACATCGTCGTTGGACAGAATATAATATAGGATAGACTACTCTTGAGTCTGGAACATCCAAACTTTTGTTCGATAGCAGAGAGCCGACGAAACGGCAGAACCATGCTTACGCCGACTTAACCATAGCCATTAGCCAGGCTTAATTTACGTTGGACAAGTTATGTGCAAATATCTCGCAAACTTGGAGGCTGGCTGGAAAGGCAAATCCATAAAAGTAGGACACGGGGAGAACATACTCGACCTGTGACTTCACCACTGTGAAGTCACAGGTCGAGTATGTTCTCCCCGTGTAAGAGTGCTTGATGTGCCAACGTTACGGGGCGACCACCTAGGTTAGTGGGAAGTTTACCTAACTGGCAGGAGCACCCAATGACGGAAGTAGGTAGGTATCTAAGTACACTGTTACAGGGATCTTGGTGCCTGAATTCCATTGATAGGGCATTGTTGGTAAATATTACACAAAAAAACAAGATGGCGGCGTTAGTTCTGATTGTGGCCACGCGCTATATGATCCTAGTACAGTAATACCGTTATATCTTCTTGGTTTGGCTAATGGCTATAATCCAGATGACATGCAAGTTGATTCAAGTAACTTCAGGCAATGCCTATTTAATGGCCGCACTCTTTCAACAATAGGTACATATGGCAGGGCAGTAAGAAGTTACTCCATGTTTTTCATATTTCGGCGATAACCAGTATCAGGACATGTTTGCGAATTAGATAAATTCTGTGTTAACCCACTACAACTATTCGTCAAACAAGGACTATCTTATCTGTAACAATTACTACCTTGCAGCCTTGTTTGTAAGCAAATATTATGCGATTCCCGTCATTTTCAGTTTTATCAAGGGAACTCTCAATACCCGGCCTTGAACTTTAACAGAATTCTGTATTTTGGTGTAATTATTACAAGTATCAACGTATTTTCGAGATGATAAAGAAAGACAACTCCACCTACATAAATACATACCGAAATAAAAACTTTTTCAACAATTTATAATAAATTAATAATTTCTTTATTTCTAAATCTTCGTGAATAAGAACGTAGCGTCAACTCAACTGTGACGTTTCCATGACTGTCACAGTGTCACAGGTGTCACTGTCAATGTCAAGCTTGTCAACTTATCAACGATATCCACACAGTTTACGGATTAAAAGATTTATAAATTAAATTATAATGTCCGCGTGAATAAAATGTGCTTATATAATATACCTGTACATATTTGACCATAAGCATAAATGACTCGACGGATCAATGTAATGGGTTACAGATTAACAGCTTCGAAATGTCTCGGTATTTGTTTGATATTAACTTTTGTAATGGGTTGTTATTTAGCAGCTTTACCTATTCGATACGGTAAGTTTTAAACAAAAACATGAACTATACTTTATGTAGCTTATATTGAAAGTGATTTTTAACTGACAAGTACAATCATTCCTACAGAAAAAGAGGCCTTACCTAACCCAGTGCGACAACGAATAACTTCGAAGGAACTGCCGAAGAAACGTCTAGCGGTGCTCGTGCCTTTCCGAGACCGCTTCGAGGAGCTTCTAGAATTCGTTCCTCACATGTATAACATTCTAAATCGACAAAAAATACCATTTCACATATTCATAGTACAGCAAAAAGACAACAATCGTTTCAACAGAGCTTCGTTAATAAATGTTGGGTTTAAATATTCGCAAAAAGACTATGATTACATAGCGATGCATGACGTGGACTTGCTGCCTATGAATAGCAACTTGAAGTATGATTATCCCTCTGCTGGGCCTGTGCACATATCAACACCACAGACCCATCCGAAGTACCACTATGAAACTTTTATTGGAGGTATTCTGTTAGTGAAGAGAGAACACTATGAGTTAGTAAATGGAATGTCTAATAATTATTGGGGGTGGGGACTGGAAGATGATGAGTTTTATGTGAGATTAAAAGATGCTAACTTGACTGTGATGAAACCGAGCAATATTACTACTGGAATAGATAATACTTTTAGGTAAGTACTTATCCTTTACAATATCTTTTAAATTCCTTATTGGATATGCATATGTAAAACATCTCAAGATTTTTTTAAAACAGGCTATGGAATCAATTGAAGAAAATTAAGACAGTCACAAGCTCTAATATGTATCCACTTAACAAAATTCAAAAGCGAATTGTTCAGGGAATAGCAACTGCAACTTTAAGATAAGACCTAGTTCATAACAACTTAAAACTACGATCACCACAGCAGGAGAAAAATAAGTTTTACAAGTTGCTAAGTGTATACATTTTAGTGCTTGTGACTGCACTCTGTCTTAATTTCCTTCAACGTATTTCCATTCCAATGCATGAAATACTATTTCTATCCAACTTATTTATTCCTTGGTAACTGTCATATTTATCCCACTGAACCTGTAAACTCATCTAATGTATAATACCTGCTCCTTTTTTTCAAGATGGTTAACAAGATAGATAGATATAGTATATTGTTTATTTGGTGCACACAAAAGATAGCATAAAATACAAAAATACGATTAAATAATAACTAAATACCAAAAGAGAAGCTGCCAGAATCACACTGGACAGATTAATTGGTGATTGAAGTTTATCTTTATTACCAGACAATGTAACAACAGGTTCATTCCCAATCTGTTATAAGCACCCTATCTTAACACCCACAAATATAGTCTCTTCTAAACTTATATGATGAATTTGTAAACAAACCCTGTGCTGGTTGAATTCTTATGCTTTCAGTCACTAAAGGGAAATTAGTAACATCTTCATCTCACCACTTATTCCAACAATTATTTAATAACATCATAAAATTGTTAAAGAAAAATCATTGACGAAAATTGAGATTATAAAATTGTCAAATGAAAAACATATCCGCTAAAGGACCAGCGGTTCTTGACGGTTGGGGCACGTGGCGCGCTGGCGCCTTCCTTGGTCCTTCCTGGTCCTTTATCGGAAGGTGAATTAAAATTAGAATTTTGGATTTAATTATTTGAATAATCACAGAATTTGTTAATGGCACTAAAAGTGGCATCCACAGGTATGTTTTCTGATCCATTCAATTCTCAACAGATACTTTTGGAAAAGACTATAGAAGAAGCCTTTTGTTTTCCAGAAAATAGAACGAAATCCTACATCTTTCTAACCACCTTACCATCTCATTCCAGACACATCCACGACAAGACCTACCGTAAACGCGACATGCGGAAATGCTTCAACCAACGCGAGGTAACCCGCCGCCGCGACCGCCACACAGGCTTACACGATGTGCAGTACAAACTGCTCAACACACACACTGTGGCAGTGGACGGGTTAAATGTCACCGTGTTGAATGTGGAACTCCTTTGTGATAAGAGTCGGACTCCTTGGTGTCAATGCCCCGAGCCAGTGAAAGCTGCTGTTAAGAAGAATTAGTGGTGTATTTATAGTTGGAGAGTTTAAAAAAGTTGGTTAATATAGTTCTGCTATGAATGTTGTAAATTTATTGTTGTTTTAGAATGGAATTGATTGCTATATTTGTATCATTTTTTACACTTTGTAAGCATGTGTTTCCAAGTCTAAAGTAAAGTAAAGTAAACAATAAACAATTCAAGTGATAGTTAATTTCAAGTCTATCACACCAGATTTTAAGTATTTGAATAAATTAGTTCATTTAAAAAGATTAAACACGCTTAAATCATGGAATGGCTCTTAATTTAAATTAATATCAATTTGTTTAGGAAAGATTTTATGTAGTTTTTTTGTTTTTATATTTTATCAAATAATAATTTTAAGTAAGTAGGTACTAAAACTCATTTATATAAATACTCTGTTGCTAGTCTAGTATAATTTACATTCATAGCCATTTCAGTTTAATTACTATTTAATTTAATTTTTAAATCAATAATAATGTTATTTTAAAATTCCTCTTATTTTAGTAATTAACTAGCGACCCGCCCCTGGTTCGCACGGTGAAATGGCGACATGTCAAAATATCGAGATTTCTATGTTAAATATATTATGAGTTAAATATTTATGTGCATATTTTACACATCTTTCTTTGTCGTGTGGTTAGTGACTAACCTGGTGTCAGATTTCTTTTTGTATGCCTCACATGGGCCTCTGACTTGGCGTCACATGCCGACGAGAAATATCTCCCAGGCATGCGGGTTTCCTAAGGATGTTTTCCTTCACCGTTTTTGAAGCAAGTGATAATTATTCAATACGCAAATGAATTCGAAAAGTAAGAGTTCGCGCCTTGGGATCGAACTGGGCAATCCGACGGTCACACCACTAAGCTATCACTGCTGTTGACACAAAACTTCCAGAATCAGCTCTAAATGGTGATGAAAACCACATCAAAATCAATTGTGTAGTTTAGATCTAATTGGTCACATAGACACGACACCGACCACTATTTATATATTAGTATTCGCCAGTGTTATTCTAGGCACTTCGAAAAGAAAATATTTGAAATTAACCTCCCCTAAGTTTCCCATAACTTGTACAAGTACCTAGTGTGTTATCAAAATGATTCTTTTTTAATAAAAAAAGATGTTACATCATTACATATAATAAATAATACCTAGTCGTTTTTCATGTCTTGTATGACCGGACTCTGATACGGTTTTCGAAGTCATTTAGATAATTTATTCCGGTAGGTTTATGTGCATAATTTACAAGGTGGCAGGGACATCGACGCAAAAACTGTTACCATGGATTCAGTACATGATCCTAAAACCCCTGCGTTAAAATATTTTGTCGGTTATTAAAAAAAATATCTGCTGTTCCATAGTTTGACCGCGTAGGTTCAGAACCATGTACTGAATCCATGGTATTAGTTTTCGCGTCGATGTGAGATGCCACCTTGTATTATTATGTAACTTAGATATAATAATGAAATCTTCATGTTTCGTCAAGTCGTAAAAACCCTGCGAGGGGGGCGGGATAAACGAAAATCAAGGTATAATGTAAGTTTGTAAATAAAACAAAAATGTAAATAAATAAACCATTTTATTTTGATGTAAGTGTAAGCATTATATAATATACATTCATTGGTAACTTTTCGAAACGGTTATTATTATCAGTTTAAACAGTGTTTTTGCAAATGTAGTTAGCGACAAGGCGGCGCCGGCGGCGACTTTAATCTGTTGATTTTAACTGATACACCATGTAACTTTCTAACTGAACAGCTGATGTTTTAGTTACTATATAGAAAATTAACTGATATCTTTGCAAATTGACTCAGGAAAGAGATAGTAAACTGTAGAAAAGTAATATAATCAGTTTCTTATCAAAAGGGAAAACCCCTTGATAAAAAAAATCCGCAATGGCTTTTTTTTTTCGTAACGAAAAATATCATTAAGGATCATTAAGTGAAAACTTATAATATAATCTTAAATATACACGGTTATTGGTAATACATTAAGGGGATGTAGGAGAGTTCATTTTCAACCAAATTACCCCCTTATGACCCCTATGCAAATGGCAACAATTTTCGAGTAAAAATATTTATGAAATAAAAATATTCAATTACTCGAAAATGGTTTCCAATAACCCTGTCTGGTATAAAGAACGAGAACGACTTCTTGAAGTCCGTTAAAAAATATCACTATGTGTGCTATGCAAATTATTATTTTTAGAAGATTTCAATATATCAATAGCAAATAACCTAGATTTACGAAATACAAAGTCGCCGACCCGCGCCCTAATTGCGTAACCCACTATCAATCACAATCTGAATGCTTTTGAAGGATAATAGCTAATCCATTGCTTCACATGTTCGAAAAATTCGTCAGCTCAACAACGTAAATAACGCAATGAATGTTGTTCAACTGTCAAAATGAAAGCTATTGCTACTGTAAGTGTTACGCAGTTACCTCGCCGAAATCAAACGTTCACCAAATATGGAAGAAACACATCACTATTTACATAAAATGACAAATAGCTGATTGTAACTGGCCACACTGTATGCACGTTGTAACAACAATGTCTATCATTAGTATTTATTTAGCATAGTTGCGCCACCAAATCGTCTTTTTAAAAACTTTACGCATCGGCGCCAACTTTTACAAAAAAAAAACTGATTTACTAATAACACATCCACTTAATTAAGTTACAAATTAAAATTCTTATACAAATCAATCATAAATAATGATATCATAATCACACATCTTGACTTCACTAACTTTTAGTGATACGTTTCGATGTTGAACTTTTTAAGAATATATTTTTATAGTGTGCATTTACTTTTATTCGTTTTCTAATTTAATTATACAAAGCTTTAATTTATTTTGTTTATAAACGTTTCATTTTCACAATATATCACTTACCCAGGGAATGGAAAAGACAAATTAACCCCATTTGTGGGTTTTTCACGTACCATCGAAGAAGTTGTTAGATATGAGTGGTTAGATATGTAACCACCGTAAGGACTATTCTTGCTTGCTGCGCTCGGTGGCTATAGAACCGGGCCGGTAACAGATGTGGTCATTCTATTCACGGGATTTTGTTTTGAAACTGGTTAGATACGAACTTCTTTGATGGTACCTAATCTCTCGACTACTGAGGCCCGTATTACAGAAACTCACTCAAGACTCAAGCATTACTTAAAAATAGTTTCAACCAATCAAAAGGCTCTAAACGAGTTATAAGTACTGCTCGAGTTTTAAGTAATGCTCAAGTTTTAAGTAATGCTTGAGTTTTAAGTAATGCTCGAGTTTTGAGTAATGCTGGAGTTTTAAGTACTGCTCGAGTTTTAAGTAATGCTCGAGTTTTGAGTGAGGTTCTGTAATACGGGCCTAAGTGTGTGGCGTTTCGATCAACAATAAAAACACATCGCTCAGTAGCCGTAATTGCATATAGCTAGATTATAAACCTTAACACTCAATAAAGTTTATTATCGTTTGCAATATATTTACTACTACTTCGATTGAATAGTAACGAATTTTAAAATTAAGAACAAAAATATTTATGGAAATATAAAACATAATTTCTAAGCAATAAGGTTAAAAAACTATGTTGCAAAATAAACCTACGTTCGCACGGTCGTAAAAATATCACGGCGGGATTTTATATCGCGCACTGGATTTTCAACTCTCAGTGTTGAGCAGAGCGGTTGAAAATCGCCCGTGCGAACCTGGGCTAAGACCACAACATTACTTGTGGTCTTATTTTTCCGGCCGTTTTTGATGCGCTCATCGAAAATCTAGTACAGACTATTGTTGATCGAAGGGTGTGGCCAAGGGTTTAACGTGCTTGCACAGCCAATAGGTTAGATAACCACCATTTATTTATTATAATTGCCAAATCGTGAATTATCTAATCTTTTTGCTTATCTATAAAGAGGTTGTGAGTTTGTATGTAGGGGGTAATCTTCGGAACTACTAATCTGAATCAGAAACTTCTTTCACTAATTAAATTAACACGCGGACGACGCAGTTTTGTTAGAACTCTTATCGCCACTCTCTACATAGGTACTGGAAAAACGTAATTTATGAAAATGAGACGTTTAGACCACAAAGTGATAATAAGTTACTGCAGCTAAAAACACACTAATATAAAGCTGACTATGCGTAAACATCATTATACATACCTAATCTGCGTTCGCAATATATTTGCCAAACATGTAAACAAATACGAATTTTCCACTTAGACGAACAGCAAATTTATGTAAGTGTAAATAAAGTTGATTTTAGACCGACTAGTACTGTTGAAAAACTTATTAAAAAAAAAATTAAGTTGTAGCGCAAACTGAACCTTATGTGGAAGCATTACAGTTGTTTTTCCTAAAACTCGTGTTTGTTTACATGTTCGGCAGATGAATTGCAAATGCAGATTAGTACAGATAGCGCCATCCACGAAGACGCGCCCCACTCCGCGATGACTGTACTGCTCGCTGTACTTTACGAAGTGGGGCGCGTCTTCGTAGATGGCACTAATTATGGTTTTAAATACTAGATAGATTATGACTATCATTTTCCCCCACCTTGTTCTTTATTGCGTTTGTATTCTTTCTTTGCGTCATGTTTACCTCAAATAAACGTATTTTCTTTACTCTTTAACACTATAGGAATAAATTCACTTAAGAATGTAAGGAAGTTTGGCTATTTTGCTAAGACGCTGTAGATTTTTTTTTTTCGGCAAGTTCAATTAATTACGCTGTTCTTGTTAAGTTATTTTTAGCAAAGAAAAAAATAATATTCAAATCGTTACATATATGCAGGGTGGCGATTTAATGACTTGCATCCGTCTAGGGGGTGATTCTACTTGTCATACTATACAACGTCACTATGAAACACATATTATAAATGATTCATAAAAGTTAAAAACGAGCGTGCCTTACAGTCGTCGCATATGATGTGTAACATCTGACATCTCACCTTGGTAATAAGCAACATTAAAGGGGCGGGGCCTCAAAGTCGTTTCTGACGGCTAACTCTAGCACCGCGCGCGCTCATTGGTCAAATCAGATAGCGCGCGCTTCCCCGGCTTCCTGTGACAACTTCCGTCCATTTTCACGAAATCACTCCCACTGGTTTGATTATTTAGATTGAAAAAAAAAAAAGATTTCGATTTCAATTACAGGAAAGCGGGTGGAAAGATGTTACACATCAAACACTTCACAGATGAATCGAAATAGTCTGTCTACTGTTGTATAGGAATTTGCCTTTTTTTTTCACGAATTGTTTTTGAGTTTCATGGTGAAGTTTTTTAGTATGGCGGGTAGAATCACCCCCTTGACGGATGCTGGTCACTAAATCGCGACCCTGTATTTGACAAAGCATTTAACGTAGTTTAAAAACGACTAAATCGATTCTATTACTGAATCTGAACCAACTTCTACTTATAGCTTGCATTAGGTATACATTTGACTAAAAATAACATTGATAAAAATATACTGTCTCAGAAACGGCCAGGTGTTCTCATACAATCATTACTTTGCAAAACTGCAAGCAAATCTTCGGCTATACCAGAATCCTATAATCAATTATTTTGATGTTATCATCGATGTGAAATATCTAGTTATTCAAAGCTAAGCAAATGTAAATAGTTGGTGTAAGTGAATATCTTTCTTCTACAGCATCGGTTATGGAATATCTGTGTAATGTCTAAAACTCACGAACCTTAAACCTAAACATTAAAAAGCCTAGGAACATAGGAATTAAGTTTCCTGTTTTAACAGCCCTAGCCAGTTTTGTGTGCCCAAACAAAAGACAGGCAAATGTCATTTACTTTCAAATTACATTTCGACATGTTACAAAATTACAGAATATTAAGTTTTGGTGAAATAATCACAGCACTGGCATTAAGACCGGCTCAAGATTAGTCGGCGAAACATCTACTGCGTAATATCATGTTAGGTGTGCTATACATTTTGGGTCGACACATTCGATTCAGCAGTATTTTTTTAACAACAAAACGACATATTTGGCTCGTGCCGATCGGCAGACTCCGTTCGACATCTACCATCTTCTGTATATTCGATTTTTCCGCCCTGCTGTGCCGAATTATACCGTCTCGAACAAGCTAGCACGGCTTATTAACTTTTGTGATAAGTTGTAAATATTTATGAACACCATTTACCTACATGTCCTTCAACACTGGCTAGGCTTTAAAATAATAAGTTAACTAATCAGATCCTTAAAATTAAGTACACATTTCATATGCATAACTATAAACAAAAAGTAAAAAAAATATCAATCATAATAGTAACTACATATTTCCATATAATTTATACAAAGAAAATTTAAACAGGATTTAAGATATTAAATTATAAGAATAACTGTAATTTATACCTAATATAATTTGTGAGTCAAAGCAATAAATTATCATAATATTTTGTACATATTATATTGTTTGTAACCTTTTTTGTAATAAACAAAAATATTTATTTAAACTTAAACTTTTATTTAAAATCACTAGCCGAAAACCTACAATATTTTATTGGAAAAACTGAAAATGGGGTATATAAAACTAAGACAAAAGACTAAAAGACTCCATGCTTTAATTAGCAAGGAATTTAAGAAAACATTAATTATAAGTTACAATCCATACGTGATCAAAATGGGATATAATACCTTTTGCAACAGCTGTTCCTGCCAATAAATGTATTACCTATTAACAGTTAATTGATTCAGTCGTGACTTTAGGAAAATCAAAAAACAATAGACGAATATTTAGTAACCTAATCCGCTTAACTGCGTATCCGCTTCAGTTAAGGCGGATCATACGGTCTGTTCTAGGCCATTTTCCCGCTAGATGGCGCTGAAGTCAATGTTTTTTAGTTTATTTCGTTTTATGTGAAATTGGAGCATTACTAATTCGCAGGAGTAGTTGACGCGGTACTCGGCCATTACGCTTTATTGAACTTGGTGATAACAATGCCTCAAAATCCACCCAGGGCAACACATAAGTGCAAAATAAATAAAAAGTATGGACGGGCGATCGGACATCAACCTTAAGCAGATTAGGTTACTAAATATACGTCATCATTGCAGAATGGGCAGTGATGGATGAAGTCTATGATGGAACGAGCTTGCCCAGAAGATAAGTACACTCTTGCTTTGAAGAACCAACTTCTACTTATAACTTGCATTAGGTATACATTTGACTAAAAATAACATTGATAAAAACATACTGTCTCAGAACGTTTTCTCATACAATCATTACTTTGCAAAACTGCAAGCAATTCTTCGGCTATTCTGGAATCCTAGAATCAATTATTTTGATGTTATCATCGATGTGAAATATCTAAAGTTATTCAAAGCTAAGCAAATGTAAATAGTTGGTGTAAGTGATTGGAATATCTTTTTTCTACAGCATCGGTTACGGAATATCTGTGTAATGTCTAAAACTCACGAACCTTAAAAGTGAAACATTAAAAAGCCTAGGAACATAGGAATTACGGGTTACGTGGAAGGGAACACAGACGCTAGCAGAGAGTTCCACACTTTGGCTTTCATTCTGTTCTTGTCGCGCCAAACACCACATCAGTAAACTCACATTACATTCATATCATTGTCTGTTTAAGTTACTCAATACAAGGTCTCATTTTTCACCCCATTTTAACCACACAAGGATTGTATTAACATGCATCAAGTATAAAATAAGCCAAGTTTTCCTCACACAAACGTGTTCAAATAGCATTTAGCACAATAAGTTTTCTGCAACGCATGTTTAGATATTCATAACATATTTATAAATTACTTCGTTCGCGCAGTAGTATGAAAACTTAGCTGGTATTAAAAACTCATACAAAATGCTACTACTTAAATAATACAGGCAACACAATAAGCCTAAAGCCGTGTCCTGACATAAGCGAGCGTCGCGTTCATTTCGTTCGGCGAACCCGAACGCGTCGTTGCACAGATAGAGGGGGCATTCAGGTTTTCCGAACAATGAAATGAAACAAATGATGGCGACGATCGCTCATATTCGTACACGGGTAGTACATGCTGAGGCTAAGATTAATTGATTACTATTATTTTATAGGAATAACGATTTTGCAGCTCCGTTAAAAAGCCATTAATATATTTTAATTTTTTTTGTTCCAATACAGACTTTTGAAGCTACGAAATTGAGTTGAAAATAGCAAAGTTGCATAGTCGTTGTACGGCATTACAATAAATTGACCTAATCAGGCAGATAAGGCTGTTATTGACTAAGTATCGAAGCGCTAGTACGGTCAGACACAAAGCTAAGGCTGGTTCTGAACCGCGGCGATGGCTGATTGAAACTGTGGAATACCCTTACAAGATGATAGAAAAGACTTTAGACTTTATGTTGCCAGGAAGACAGGATACTTTAATAATATACTAGATCATATAAATGTGTAAGTTACAAATGGCAAACGCAAAACGTATGCAGGTGAGCAGATTGGCTTAGTCTTGTCATCACTCGCCTGAACGTACTATCGAAGAACTTCATATCTAAGCAGTTTCAAACAAAATCCCGTGAACACAATGACCACAACTGTTACCGCCCCGGTGCTATAGCTGCCGAGCGCTGCAAGCAGAAATAGTCCTTACGGTGTATAGATATGAACTTCTTCGATGGTACCTCGAAAAAAAAAACCCCCAATACCAGTTTCTTAATTTACTGTCTATTTTCCAGCTACCGGAAATCTTCCCGTCAAGACCTATCTTAGATTCACCATTACATGATAGATTTGGTTTATACGACAACGTCTGCACGAAAAAGATTCACCCTTTTCTATTAAATGGCTTGAATATCAAAGCCAACCAACAAAATCTAAAAATAGGGAATATATAAACTTACAAACATCTCATGCAGGTTTTCCACGAAAGCTTCAAACAAGCCGGTAAGTATGTGTCCACTAGTTGATACAAATAACATTATTTTATAGGAACTCAAAAATACTTAAGTTTTGCATGATCATGCAAATATTGAGCACGTATAAATTAAATACGTTAGTTGTATATATCCTCCAAAAATATTTTACTTTGCCACAACTTTTATCACATTCCATTGCATTTCAATGATATTTATTTTGAAAAATACATAAAAAATTTAATTGTTTTCAACAATTTTATTTTATTCTCACTGACATTTTATTATGTAAAAAAAACATTTTTAGACGGCAACCCCAAAAACAAAACTTCAAAATTCGAAACGTCAAACTAGTGGACACAATAGGCACTATAGTTGTTCAAGAATCTTTTGGCGCGTGGCCAAAATCGGAACTAACACCGCCATCTTGTTTTTTCAAGACATTTCACAAAGCAATTGCACAAATGTTTACCAACAGCGCCCCACTGTCAACGTCATTTGAGCGCCAAAAGATCCTTGTAGCAGTTTAGACATAACTTAGATCTAAAAACTAGATAGGGTGTGCGCGCTCCGCCCTCCCCGCTATGCTCGCTACGAGGTCGCTACGAGCTCGCTACGAAGTTGCTACGAGCTCGCTACTGCGGCGTGACGTTGCCGTCTCGTCGGCGCGCACAACACGTCAGCTACAACGCGCAACCGCCTCCCTACGCACACAACACCCACGTTAGGAGAAAAATAAAAAGGGGCATAAAAAAATATGGACCTAAAAATTAAAGGACTTTTTCTTTTAATTCTAATGTAACTTTTGATTTATCTTTAAGTAGCTTATGCAATTGTTCTTAAACTGATTTTATATTTTCAATAAATAAATTTACCTTCAAAAGACGGCCCGTAATTATAACATTGATTAAGTTTACCTTTGGTAAAAAATCTTATTCATTACAAAGAGAATCTTTTTTTTTTTATTCAAGGAGTATTATCGTCTCATTTCTAGGTCCATGAGGGCAAGACAAGGTACAAAAAACATACAGAATAAATTCTCTACGGATAAAGGGACAATAAAATGCACAATAATTACTTTTGGACACATAAAAAAATCGATGGGAAGCGACATCAATAAAGCATGCTAAAAATAAATGTATTATAGGCAATCAAAACGCCATACAGTAAAATATGGTAACAATTCACTTAAGACAGCAACTTTCAAACATAATTTCTCAGCTGGAAACAAGTTAATTTATATACGGAGCGTAGATATTATGTATTCTATTTTCTTCCATAACTAGAACAGTTTATTTAGCACTCTGTTCACGCCATTTAAAGCAGTTCTGCGTTCAACACACAATAAAAGGAAGTAAAATAGTAGTTTTAGCTTTTAGTTAACAAGTAGCGCTTAGCGACACGACACCATGCAATGGCATTTGAAACTTAAAAAGACTCCTGTAATATTGATAAATATTATAATTTCTAGAAATTCATGAGCATATTTGACATTATATCCTAATATTAACATACTATTTTAAAACCATTTATTTCTATTTAATACTGTAACATTTAATTTGATAAATTCAAGACACAGTAAATCGAATTAACAATACTATATTTTCATGCTATCTATACTAAAAAAATAATGTAGTAATTTCATGCAAGAAAACAATAAATAGGATCGTTAAAAAATTGGCACTATTTATAAATACTGCTATAGAACATGAATATGAAGTAAGTAGGTACTTCTATTTCAGAGAGTTTATCATAATCACTGTTAAATACAGTTAAACCAGAAAATATATGCGCTTCGGTAATCTTCGTGTTTCCGAATTAGCACGAACGTCGCACTACAGAGTAACCCCAGAACAGAGGCAAAGCTTCTAACATTTGTCCTGCCGCACTTTGCAGTAGTACACCTATCATTGGACGTTTTTATGAAGTTTTCTCTCTGCCAGATTACCTACTCCGGTCGCAGATCTTCATAGGTTTGAAAAGTTGCATAGAGCTGTTAAGTTTTAATTTTGTAATCATGGTAATACATGGCTATATTAGATCTCATCATGGCGCGTTCGTATTTCCGAAGATAGGCGATGCTTTCCGATGCGCATACTTTTCCGTGGAGATCTGTAGTGTGAATATATCATCTTGACATTAAAATAAACAATGTTTTAACTACATTTTATGAATTCAGGTACTTATATTATTTTTAAAAGATATCTTAAATATAAGAATTGGCTTAGGAAAGTATTAAAGCAGTAAAAAAGTTAATTGCACGTGTTAAGGGGCAGTTTAGAGGCCACAGCATTTGTTTGAGGAACCATTTTTACTTAGAAAAATAAAGAAATATTTGAATATTTCATTAAAAATATAATTGAAGCTTAAACCTTATATTTTAATACTTTGTGTTCTGACATTTGGCTTTTATGTAAAAATGTGCTTCATTAATACTTGTTAAGGTTTATATTTATTTGCGAGATTATTTATTATTTACAAATGAAAAAGAATAAGGTTTAAAATCCCTTAATTTTAAATTCCATTTTTTAATTCTCCTGTTAATAGGAAATGATTTTATTAATTTTTTTATTAAGTAAATACCTAATAATCTAATTTACGAACATACATGCATATTGTATAATAAACTTATCTTTATAACTCTCTCTTTAAAAGTATACCTTCTATAATAATTTCGTAATAAATGTATAGAAACATGATTATCTAAAGAAACAACATTTACAGCCGCACTCAGAGTCCATTAACAAAGTATTTTAAACAATCAGAAAATGTTTTATCAAGGGAATGTGAGTGCGGCACTTAAATACTTATGATTACTAGTAATAATCTAGATTTAACATCTTATAATAAAAGTATAATATTATAAAAAGAGTATTTGATTGCAAATACATTTTTTTATTATTTATAAACGATTATATTTTGATGTATAGAACATTAATAGCTTTAATATAAATTCCATTGTTTAATACATGAAATAGCCTATCAAAAGAGTTATCAATTATTTTGATTATTCTAAGATAAAATTAAAAGGGCATGAAACTATAAGTTTGCCAAAATGCAATATGTATAGTAAGCTAGTCTTTTTTTTTACTTTGTTAAATTCAACTCACATTTTAAACAGCCCCCCGATTCGAAAGTGTTCGATAATGACTTGATTCGATTACGACTTACGACTTTTTGTCATGGTAAAATACATAGTAATCATGTTTTTTTAATTTCTGCACGTCTTGTTATTCCTGTATGACGTCAAATTCCATGGATATGACCACTAGTTAACGCATACGATTTATGGATTAAAATAAATGACAAAATAAGGTATCTAAATTGAGTCGAATATCAAATTGAGTTCTGGCGAGTCTTTGAATCGAGGGGCACATGCGACTGAATAAGTATAATTAAGACATGAAGCGAGCTTGTTGAAATGTTAAAAGTTCCATGTATATTTAAATATTATAAAGTCAGTCAGAAATTGATGTAACCGGCTTAAATGCAAATTGACAAATAAATTCATAGTTTTGGAAGACATTTTCTAGAAAAACTGTTCGACCAATGTCATTCTTTTCCTTTTTACAAGCTTTTAAGTTTACTTGCCTTCTTTATTTTTAATTTTTTTTGTGTTAAATTTCGCAGTTAAAGAAACGAACGATTCCACAAAAATTTAGTTAAGTTGAGATTCAACTGAAAACGATTGAAAAATCGATAATTTTTGTAAAAACAATTTGGCACAGGTAGAGAAATTGTCTATGAACATAATTCAGTAATGTGAAAAGTTCCTTAACCACAGACCTTAACGTAAAATTGCGTGAAAATTGTAGGTCGTCATCATTTGCCTAGCCTTTTCCCAACTATGTTGGGGTTGGCTTCCAGTCTAACCGGATGCAGCTGAATACCAGTGGAAATTGTAGATATGGTAAAAAAAATCAACAACACTCCAAAAATTATGCGTATTTATCTCCCAGTAGAATCTCACCTTAAATCATCATTGAAATCAAAATCTTTAAACTATAGCCTCCGTATCACTAATAACATGTATTCCATGCTTCGTCAGAATCAACCTAACAATATCGTTACAACTACGCGTCTTATAATTCCTTCCGGAATTATCCTTAATCTTAATACTCTTCACCTTATCACATAACTTACTGACTTCCGACTTACTCTTCTTCATTTCCTCCGGCTTCAACTTCCTTATAGTCGAGGAGCAACGTTTTTTGGAAGCCTCGACTTCGACTTTCTCAACATTACCTTCACTTACCCGTCTTTTATAGAGGTCGAAGTCGGTATCCTTGCTTAGGTAGCTATCGAGAGAGGTATATGTTGTATCAAAAGTTACCTTGTCAATTTTGTGCTCGTTTGCATCGCTGACGATTTTGACCGCTTTTCCTGGGACGTATGTCGAAGGTACTTTGTCGAGATACGCCATTTTAGGTTTTAAAGGCCCACAGACAGGGCTCACAGAGTCAGTATGGGAGTTAGGCATCAGGAAATTTGTTTTTCTTGGTCTTTTGACAGTTATGGTCTCGTCGATTATAGAAGGTTTGTCTCTGATTGATATGAGAATGTTCTTGAAGCTGGTTTCTTCAGGGGACGCCATGATGACGTCTTGTGGTGACCGTTTGTCGTAACTAGCGATTAAATCGTTAAGGATTTTATACTCACTGTTCCCGGCAGCGTGAAAAGAGTTTTAGTGTTAGTATTTTGGAAAAAGTATGTCAGTACATAAAAATGCGACTTAATGCTGAGTATGTGAGGTCGATAATTGCTTAAAAGATATCTAAAATTTAAATGAGATTTAAATAAGTACAGTCAAAATCGTTTATAACGACTGCGAAGGGACCGTCGGATTACGGTTGTTTTAGCCGATAGTCGTTATAACCAAACGCTATGTTAAGTAAATAGAAATGTTGGGACCTCAATATTTCGTGGTTACGACCGGTACGTCGTTATAAGAGAAGTCTTTATAAACGGATTTGACTGTATTAAGTATTTTGTGCAGTGATTTTTTAAAATGTGATTTAGCCGTATTTGATATAGTTACAGAAAGTGTAAAAGTATACATCCTGTGACATGTATACCTACTTTTTTTTAAACTTATATTTTAGTTAAGCAACTTAAAAAGAAAACAAGGAAATAACCATAAACAATCGTTTATTTATTTCCATAAAAATATGTCAGTATAAAAACAATATTTCTATAAAAATAAAAATTCTAATGTCTGCTAACTGAATATAAAATATTAACATTTAAACACCTACTAAAATTTAGTATTTGGCTTTCAAATCACTTTGCATTTAATTATACCTAAAATGGCAAATAAAACTAAAAAATAATAAAATAATACCTAAAGGACAAAATCAACATCGCAATAGAAAACAAAGTATTTTGTAAATCAAACAAAAACCGACTTAAAGAAATGTGAATTAAGTTGATTTTCGAATGATACATAAATTATTAACTATTACATTATAAAGCATAACTATTAAAATAACATAATTAATAAAGTATAAAACAATTATATAAAAATAACATAATTAACAAAGTAGAAAACAATTATATTAAAAAAACAGAACTTCATTTCTATGTCATGAACTAATAAACTAAAAGTTCATTTTTAAATGTAATAATTGCCCGACTATACACCAGGCAATAGTCGCCCATGGGCATGTGACCGCACGTATTTTTCTGAATATTTATGAAAAATTCTCGAAAATTTACTTTAAAAGGAGGTCTTTATTATTTTTCATGTTATTCAATTTTTTATTTTTTGAATTTTATTTTCCCATATCTCCGATGTTATTGGCTCGATTTGGGTTCTGTTTATTATTTCTAAAAGCTTATGAGTTATTTTATCGGATTTAACTAACATTTTTTATTCAAATTAGTCGAATATGAAAAAAAAAAAAACACCTAATTTATTCAAAAACACAAGTGTAAGTCCATAAAATCATAGAAGGACACTGAAAAAAAAATTAGAAGTAAATATGAAAAAATAAAATAAATAAAGATAGACCCCCCCCCCCCTTTTTTTAAAGTAAATTTTCAATCCCATCCATTCAGGCAATAAAATTGCTCGGACATTCAGGCAATAAGAACAGCGCGGACATAATTCTTCAGGAAAAATGGCCGGGCAATTTTATTAATTGCCCGGCCATTTTTCAGGCAATTGCTCAACCAGTCTCTAGGCTATTTAAAACTACAGTTCTACTCACGTGACGCAATGGGGTGCTCCATAAAGCCTGTGTTGTCTTACATACGCGAGAACTGCGTCGTCTGTGAGGTACTTAGCGCTCTCGCCGCGACGAACGAGCCGCCTGATTTGAGTTGAACTTACTTCGTTAGCTATGTAGTTTGTTACTAGGATTACGTTATTCTGGAAACAAAAACAAAATGTAAACAACTGGATCAGAAAACGTACCTGTGGATGAGAATTTGTAGTGCCACTTACAAATTAAGTGCTTTGATTTACAATTTCTAGTGCCACTTACAAATTAAGTGCTTTGATTTACAATTTCTAGTGCCACTTACAAATTAAGTGCTTTGATTTACAATTTCTAGTGCCACTTACAAATTAAGTGCTTTGATTTACAATTTGTAGTGCCGCTTACAAATTAAGTGCTTTGATTTACAATTTGTAGTGCCGCTTACAAATTAAGTGCTTTGATTTAATTATTTGAATTGCCTCGTTGGTCTAGTTGTCTCAAGCGCTACTGCTGAGCATGAGCTACTGGGTTTAATTCCCGGGTCGGGCAAAGTGTAATTGGGTTTCCCATCTGGAATTTCTCAGTGGCAGCCTGAAGTCTGGATTTGTACCAGGTTCATGGCAATAGGCTCGCCCCCTATTACATGGGGCTTAAACATAGCTGGCGAAATGTGGGTGTATACTACAAGTAAACCTCTGCCTCTGCCTCTTCAAAGAACACAGAAGTGATGTTAAGTTTATTTGAATACTTAAAACCTAAATTCTAATTAAAAATCAGTTTAAATATGTTTTTATTTGACTATTTGTGGTTAATTTTATAATCTTGAGTTTGTTTACACTTCTGTCAGTTACTTTTGAAACCGACCATAGGTAGGCGGACTTGTGCCTTAGGCATTCACTAATAGTCAACAATATGACCGTCAAGAGAATAATATTTTAAGTAAAAAGAGGTAGATAGGTTATACACGCTCGGGAAGTGGCACGTCAAGGCTAATCAGCCACATTTTTTGGTCTTGTCTCGTTTTCGCTCCCGATAATTACGACATGCCGTCACATGTCCCCTACTTCCACGTAGGGTTCACATCTACAGTTCGCGTCAAATAACTTAGCCGCTCTGAAGTTAGGTTGCGCATGCGCCTACCGGCAAAGATATTTGACGCGAATTGTATGTGCGGGAGAATGCCTGTCTAGGATGTACAAAATACCAGATTTTTCAGAAAAATGTCTATTGTAAAAAAAAACTGTAAGTTTAAATATAAATGACACCCAACAGATAGTTTTAAAGACTAATATGTAAAATGTAAAGTATGAACAATTTACGACCACTAAACTAATTTAGAAAAAACGACGAAATTTTTTTTCCGATGACATTTAGTTTTTTCACAAGTTTTTTTTTTTTTCTAAAATGTAAATATATAAAAAAACTTCACAAGAAACGTTTTGAAAGTTTTGTTGGGTTACTAATAACGCTTTACCGACTCTATTGACAGGCAATTCCTTTCTAAACTCAACTGTGCATTAATTAGAGAAATTCAAAAATGCCTGTCTCAGCTTAGCGCCGGCCGCACGCCTGTCCTAACCGTAAAATGCTTGTCAAATGCCTGTCTGATGGTAACCCTACTTCCACGTGTCATCTAATAGTGTGATATTGTACCTTGTTTTATACCTACCTATCTATCTAACTCTTTTTACTTATCATATGATTGGTACCTTACCCTATGTTTGTAGAGCATGTCCGACTCATATATGAACCGTCCGGGGTCGGAGCCTGCGCGGGTCACTACCACAAGTCCATGATGACCCACTATGTGCTCCAACTGAAAATAAATGGCATCACGTTAATAAACAGTATTTCATCTGGTTCAACTTCCAGTGTAACTTACACTACGAAAGAATAAAAATGGGACACTCCGCAGTTTAGGTATGAAGCTACAAGTACGCGGCGGGCCCGACTTGTTGGGCCAATTCAGTGTAACGTAATCAGAAGATCTAAGAGTTATGCGCTAGAAAGAGAGGCAACTTCTAGGCGAATATAACTGTAATACTGCATTGTGCAACCTGAATTGCACTTTATTGTGTAAATAGGCGCAAGAGGCGCTTTTTATTTAAATGATTTTGCGGAGTCTTCCATCTGTATTAATCTGTGCTTACACTGGAAGTTGAATTTACAGTAGTTGGGCAAACAACGGCTTCTTCCTTTCGTGTGGATGGTACTCTTCTTGGTTGTTTTCATATTGTTTGAAGCTCAGTAAGTGGCCTGCGGCATCAGTGGCATTCTTTAGGTTAGGACCTAAAGAAAGCGCACTTAGGACATTCGACGAGAATAACTTTCACTATGGGACCGACGCCGAAATCGCGAAAATAAATCAGCTGTTCCCTACATTTCGACGAGATATACGAACATAAATGAAGGGAACAGCTAATTTTTTTTCGCCATTTTGGCGTTGGTCCCATAGTGAAAGTTGTTCATAATGATGAGTACAATGACCCCTTAAGAGGTTTAGGGTCAACAAAAACTAAGGTTGTATAGTTATAGATTATATTAGTTAGTTTTTTATTTTTTATTATAATTTAACTACTTTGAATAAAAGAGACATTTTCAATGGGGTTCCTCCTATGGCTGAAACAAATCTATTAAAAAAAAATGACTCAACTAATTGATATTTTCGCAAGCTACAATGTTTTCAGGTTTCATACTTGACTGACGGGAAAAAACAATTTTGATGTTTATGTCATTTCTGCTGCATTAAATAAATTTTTGAAAAGTACAGAATTAATCCCCATTAAATTATCTATACAATGGTGTATAAATTAAGTAGGTTCTGTGTAATAGCAGGAGTGTAACAATAAAAATAGTTGCAGAAAGGAGGCAAAACAAATTTTTAGATCGCAAAGCTCTCTAATACGTCAAATTATGAGTCGTGCAAAATTATAACCCAACGTGAACGAGGCAAACGGAGTATGTAAGTAACGTAGCCGGTGGAGTTCCCCCCTTGGGGAGAAGGCTTGAGTTAATTCATGTTTAAGTAAAACTATAAAGTCCAGGTTTCTTCACGATGTTTTTCTTCAACGAGGTCAGTAGTGTAAAAAAAATCTCGGAAAATAAAAACATATGAATTGAAAAGTTCACATTGTAACAAAAATGTTAACACATTATCATCCGCTAATTGGAAAGGCGACGATAACTATTTTTTATGGGATGATTAAGAAACGTATTAAGTACATGAAGGTACCACATACTCGTACCAACGTGTTCAACATGCGGCCGCGTTGGCGTGCAAATATACGTTCATATTGGGTTCCCACCTATGAAATTGGCGTTTTTTTCTCACAAATAGAGAACCTCGTCACTTCTATGATTTAAAATATTCATCAATTGCTTGGTATTATATCGAATAATGACCATCATAGACAACTACCAATAGTAATAAAACCTTATTACTTATAGTTTAAACATAAAAAATACCTTAAAAATGACTCCTCATTTTGTTAGCAGAAATGACCACTATTTGTTTTAACTTAGCCAAAACTTATTTTTGTCGCTTAATCAAAGTGGCATATTACGTTATCTTAGTTTTTAAACATTAGTGTATAAAAGTTTTAAAATATTAGTGTTCATGGTTGTTATATAAATTAAGAAAATGTTGGTTTGAAAAATGCAACTTCTTTAAAATTCTACATACAAAACGCTGATTTCATAGGTGGGGGACCTAATATTTATATATGTAATGTTGTGTATGTTTTTTCCAAATAAATAACCATGACTGAAAAGTTGTGCGGATATCGGTTGTCATGGTATGGGCATGTGATGCGGAGGAATGAGGAAACTGTCGTGAGGAAAGTTTTGAGTATGAATGTGGATGGCTATAAGAGTAGGGGAAGACCACAGAAACGATGGATGGACTGTGTGGAAGATGATATGGCTTAAAAGGGGGTGACTACCGAGATGATGACTATTGGCCTGCGCTGGCGGACGGACGGCAGAGGATTTTAAATTTATCAATTTAAATTAACACTTATCCAATCAAAATAAGGTATATATTTCAATGCTCGGTGATCGACCTTGGAGCATCGCAGCGCAGTTTTAGCGAGCATTGCAATATATACTTTATTTCCAATGGATAAGTATTAAATTCAATTGATAAACTTAAAATCCTCTGCCGTCTCATTCGCGCATAAGTATGGGAGAAAGAGACATGTTGCGCGGACCCCAAATAAATTAGCATAAGGGCGGGAGATGCTGATGATGAAGTAAATAAACCATACTTACATCCTCATCCGACCACAAGCCAGGTGTAGCGAAAGACTCCAACAGATCAGCTCCACACAGCAGCTTCACGGTGACGCCAGCTTGAACGTTGCCGTTCAGCTTCTCTATCAAGTTGTCGGGTTCATCGAAACTGTTGAGGTTGAGGATGTCATCTGGTAGCCAACATGGCGGGTCAGGGTCGTTCTGTCCTGTTAGGTAGTTGTTTATTGTGTCCTGGAGGCAAGAAATTTATGATTTATCACAAGATTTTTTTGCAGTTTTTAAGTATTTGTTAAGACAACAACGATAAATCTGAACATTTTATCCTCATGGTGTCCCTTTCTCCCATACACGTTACGATATACTTGCGCAAGTTTAGACTTGCACAAGTCTGCGTGACATCGAATGACTCGGATACTTGTGCTAATTAATTCCATACTGAATGTATACTTGTGCAAGTCCAAGTTTGCGCAAGTATATGGTAACTTGTGTGGCATGCATTTTTCATTGTTATTGTACAGTCAGGGACATTCATTGTTTATCAAGTTGACACACTCCGTCAATTTACCGTGTTATAGCCAATTTTATACAGCTGTCAAATATTGAAAGCTGTGATTCGAAATCTACTCCAATTTATAAAGAAAAAAGATTTATATTGTTGTTTGTAGGTAATGAATAAACTCAAAAACTACTGGATCGATTAAAAAAAATATTTCACCAGTAGAAGTAGATCGCTATAAACTCAAACTCAAAGCATTTATTTCAAATAAACCAATTACAGGCACTTTTGAATTGTCAAAGGGTCGGTCAGTCAGAAAGATGAAGCTAGTTACCCATTCCAAAGCGTAGTAGGTTCCTATGGAGAAGAACGGGCAAGAAACTCCACGGACACTCTTTTAAATCAAAATATTCTTACAAAATATTGGTTACAATATATAATATCACAGAGTAACATAGGCAATAATTTATAAAGATATCACGCGGGTGAAGCCGCTGGCGGTGGCTAGTTTCTAATATACGGACAATTTAAGTTGGAATTTAATTTGATAAACAATTTAATTTCCTGGCTTTACTACATTTTCCAAACGCTGCACAACGCCAGCTCAATAACAGTCGAGACATGGTAGGTACCATCAGTCTGAAGAAGGTTCCTTGTTCTATGGAATTATAGCGATGATACATCAATTTTTAAGTTGTAAACACTGATGACAATACAATTATGTGCCAATATTAAAGTACAGTCCTAGAATGTTCAATAGTGAACCTTAATAACATAGGTCAAAGTTCACTATTGAACAATCCATTTTTTGTACTTCAGACTGTGAATTAGTATTTATCTTGATTGATGAAATGAGCTTAATCTTATCAATCAAATGTATATGAATGGTGTGATCTAAGATGATTTTTCAATAAGCATATTTTTCACAAGTAGTCACAATAATTGTACTCAATCCTTACATTATATCAATAACATATTTGTGATGTCATTGTTTAATCATTACTAAAACCCATTCCCATTCAGATTTGAATCGTGACAAAATTGTAAGTAAAAGAGATATTCAAAATGCTGATTCATTGAGGAAATATACGTCACGGCTTCATAAATGCTCACATTTTCACACACAGTTTATCAGACGTTCTTGAAGTGGTAAACACTTTAGCTTGTCAACAATGTGGTATCAAGGCTGACTTTCCAGAATGCACGGGATCAGGGATGTTGGGATTATCGCATCCGCATTAATCAATGTGGATGCAGATGTGGGTGGAAAAGGGTATTTGTATAAGTAAAATCATAATCAACAAAATGGAAATTTATAGTAGTTTATGAAACTGTTGCAGAATGAGGGGTGTTATGTGCAGTTTCATACACAATTTTATCTACTCTCTACTGTCTATCTGACAACACCAGCCAGCTGCATCCGGTAAGACTGGAAGCCAACCCTAACATAGTTGGGAAAAGGCTAGGCAGATGATGATATTACCTGATGATGCTGCAGTGTTAGCCTGGTCCTTGTCCATCCAGACTGCTGTGTCTCCCATTCTGATATCTTGACCCACGATGATGACCGCAATGCTAACTTCAACATAGATATTCTGGAATCAACATTAATCTATGAAATACTTCAGATTATTTAAAGTATTCAACCGTTTAGAAGGCAGATTAAGTTTTAGAAAAAGTTGGTATTGTAGAGCATTCTGTCACACCACACTTTCTGTCTAAAACTCCATTTGTCTTCTTGTGTACTGCACTTATATTAAAAATCCTTATATCTCAGTATATAGGTCAGTTGAGTTTGCAAGTTACAAAACAAAAGTGGGCAAAGTATAGTCTCTTGGGGCACGACATAGTATTGTGTTAAACAAGTGTTGTTTCATTTTCATGTTGACATAATCTACTCATTACAATGTTTTTTTTTAATGAGTTGTATTGCAATATGTAACTAGTGACCTCGACAATAGATCATATTATTTATTGTTATTAGTAATTAACTGTTTATTTATTTTACCTCGATGGTCCTAGTTTATCATTTATAACTTCCAGTTACAGCTTTATGTAAGCGGGCACGCCCTTTATGCCTGGAGGCTTTTATTAAGACGTTAAGTTTTGTTTACGTTTAGTTTTTATTTCTGCCCGAGTATAGTTCTCGATGATTTTGTTTGGTATATTGGCGTGTGCTAGCTAACATGGATAATAATTTAAATTAGGTTAATTATTTTGAATACTATTATATAGTCTTTTTTTTTTCTTTCTAACTGAACAGACAGCTGTGCTGCTGGGGAGTTTGTTGCGCCACTTCTTCTTCCCAGCTAACGCACTAGGAAGTGGTGAAGGGTGGGCGTTTTAGGGGACTGTCTTATGTAATTTTGACGTTCGAAAAGTGCTGATTATCAGCCTAGTTTGAATAGTGACTTTTGAATTTGAATACAAACGGGTATTTTAAGTGTTAATTGAACAAATGCTGTTCCAGGTATTCAGGCAGTATACTACTCGTAAATCAGTCATGGATTTTGATATTTAATATTATCAATTTCAAACACGACACGAATTTGAAACTGCCTTTGTGCAGCAGTCAGAATGTTTGGTAAGTAAAACTAATACCATTGTTCATACAGAATATTTATTTTAGTGTGTGTGTACTTAATATACACAATACCATACATTATATGTTTATCAGCACCTTGAACTGTCTGCTGAGATAATAATTATTGTCTTACTATCAGTGTCAACTCAGATATTATGGACATTTGGCAAGGATAGCATTATGATGTAACATGTATGAATTATCTAATTTTCTACCCTTTGGCCAATCTGTCATGAATCAGTCCAAGTCGTCAGGCCGCGTTCTAACCGAAAGCGATTATCGCGCGAGGACTCGATTATCGCGCGAGGACTCGATTGTCGGGCAAGGACGCGATCGTCGCGCTCATTTATATGAATACTAGCTTCTGCCCGCGACTTTGTGCGCGTGAAATTTCGGCCACCGACCCACCGCGTCGCATCCCATTGCCCGCCCGCGCTTCTTTCTGACTTTTTTTCTTTTTGCTCGACTTCTAAGAATCGTAGCTTAATGTTACATAGCCTATAGCCTTCCTCAATAATTGGGCTATCCAATGCAAACAGATTTTTGTAATCCGACTAGCAGTTCCAGAGATTACTCCCTATATACAAATAAACAAATTTTACCTCTTATTAATATTAATTATATTATATTTTAAGTTATAGATGACGTACTCACGCGATCAATCGATTCGCGTGTTTATAGGATAAAAGCATGATTTTTTAAATATGGTTTTTCAATACCTAGAATAAAAATAAGTCACAGTTATATACTTGTTTATGTACCTATCTCAAAAAAAAGGCGAAGTTAAAGTCAATTTAGCGTTTTTAAGTCTTTGCTAGACAGAAACACCGCTACTAGTATCTGACGTCATAACATAGGAATGCCATAGTAACTTCACGTTTTTCAGTACAATGATCATTTTGCATAACAAGGATAGAAGACTAATTTAAAAGCATGTAACTTATGCATGTTTCCACCTTCTTTTTTATTAAAATCGCTAAAATAAGTATTAATTCATGTATATGTTTGATAGTAGTAAAATTCATGTTAAAGATCGCGTAATCGCATATTCGCGCGACTGTCGTTTTCGGTTAGGACACGGGGTCACCCCCGCGCCAGGGCTTCGTAGGCCTAACTCGATGACAGACAGACTTGTGGAAGTCCATGGGAGAGACGCTTGCCTGATAATAAAAATAAAAAAATCTCCCTACAAGGTTTAAATTCTTGCTGTAGTATATTGCTACCATGCAATTATTTTTTTCTACATGGCTGGACTGCCTAGGTAAAAGTGGATGAATGTTCATGGAGGCTCTTTTATTGCACCAATATTCGTTATTTTAGTACTAGCTTCTCGATGGATACTCATCACTTGTGTGACCTGTCTGAATCAGTTCTACTTTCAAAGTTTAACACAAATTTCCTAATCCTTTCCTTATATGTAACCCCATTGAATACTATCGCTAGCATAAGGTAAACAATTAAAGGTAGGTGAAGAATTAAACCATAGGGATTTCCATAAGACAATTACCTATGAGGAAATGAACAAACAAGAACCAACTAGATATTTTTGCAAAATTCTTAAGCACTTTATATTAATCCTGGTTAATGTTGTTCTTTTGTTTTATAATAAACCAGATGGTTATGAAAGAAATGTCTAAATTTAAGCATGAAATAGTTACTTATATTAAGTTATTTAAAAGTAAATAAATAGGATGGTTTTTAACATTTTACCTGTGAGGAGCGGGCACCAAATCTTTCTTCCCATATGCATCATGCACGGGGCACATCAAACCTCCAACCACATTGCCTAAGTTCAGGGTGTGGATGTAATCTTTGGCAATTTCTAGAATAGTAATATAATATTAACAAAATTCTGTTAAGAAACCTTGAGCAAATAAATGGAGTCATATTTTATAAGATTTCAATTACTTTACTATAGAAACCACCCAGTACGATCACGTTACATCCATTCTAAATGCTAAAGGTCGATAGTTCAAGTTCATTGCAATAAAATTTATGAAAAATGCTAAATAATTGCGCATTTCACGTTCGATTTCGGATTACTTACCGAACATGCGAAGATGCATGTAAGTCGGAGGGCTGAAACTGCCACAAGCCATAATAACAATCTTTCCGTAAGACATTTTGCGGCTGCTTTTTATTCAATACAGTTTATTTTACACTCCTGTTTCTCAATTTTTTATCACATCACAACAAATTCGCACGACTGCGATCTGTCCTTTCATTGATTCAACTACAGAATGCAACAAAATTGAAAATTCAGGAATTTTTACGAAGCACTATAAAATTTTATGTCATTTTTTCCTGATCGGGTAACGTCACTTTTAAAAGTTCCATTCTAAGCAGAATACGGCAGATTTGACAAGAACGAATATATGTAAAAACAAAGGTAATTATTATTTTATAAACGATCAATTGGTTTAAGAAATGCCTACTATATTAAAAATAGAAATACATTGCATTCAAATTGGTGCAATGAGTATTTTGGTATATTTATTTTCATTCATACATCTGTCACTCGTTATTTTATAACGGAACGCATATAATGCGATTAAATGAAAAGTGCATGCTCATATGGTGACATGCTCTGAAATTAAAGGTCGTCTTATAAAACCGCTTAGCTTTCATTTGACATTAATGTCATTTTGTCCTTTATTCGGTTGCAGACCGGTTATTTATTATCACAGTACACTCGACTCGAGCGTATTTATTTATTTACTTGAGTTCGTAAATAATGAATTATGAATAGAAGCGAATGAAAGGGACACATCGCTGCAATATACAAACAAGAGTTGAAACTCAAAGTTTACAGTTGCTATCATAACCTCACTGACAATCAGCTGGGTAAACATTGCAAGTGGTAATTTTCCAATAAAATGAGATTAACATTGCGTTTACTTTCTTCTGTTGTTCAAAAAACTCCGTTTTATGTGACTACGCCGATATTTTATGTAAATGCGGGTAAGTAAAAGACTTGTCACAATATTTTTTGTTATTTTTAACACAGAATGGCAAATGTTTGAAAAACATTCTAGATCAGATTCAAGGTTTTATTACAAACAGGAAATGAAAGTAAATCAACACTCAATAGTTTGAACTTCAACATTTACATCTCGCAGTAGATAGAATATGCTTTAGTATCATTTATTCAAGTTAACGTATCTTTTTATAGGAATGCTGTGGCAATATACCAATTTATCTTTATTTTTTTCTTTATTAGTACCTATTGTGCCACCGTTATTGTTTTACATAACATCACGCCTGTGTATGCGTGTTTCTGTTATGTATAAATTATTCATTTTATTACTAAATCTGTACTTAAAAAACCTAATATTATATGTTACAGCTCCCCACTTGGGTCACCTCTACACAGCAGTAGTAGCGGATGCGATACAGCGGTTTGAGAAACTCACCAACCCAGACTCTCATGTCATATTTAGCACAGGTATGCTATCATTGAGTACCTAGGGAACTCATACTGGTGTTGATATAATACTCCTGAAAAGGAACTATGGGGCTTAACCATATAAATTGATCAATGCCAGTGAGAAATAAAAAATCCAGAAGGGCAAACGGATGGCACTTGGTATTATAAATAATTACAATGCTAATTGAAATTAAAATAATGCATTCTAAATATAATAAATTAATCATGGTATACCATGTTCGCGATTTAGTTTCCAAATATGTAAATAAAATGTGTATTTAACTTCAAAACCCAGTCATAAAGTTCAGTTTTTGCAACAACTTAACCTTTTAAAGAATTTTTCAATTATAGTAGTCAATCCAAAATCTACTTTTAAACCTATCGACTGGCCCAGTCAGATTAATACGACAAACATTTTCGTGCCAGTGCTGCCTCCTCGTTTTTTGTTGTTTATTTTATTGTATGACCCAATAATATAATACATCGACGATATGTTGATTTATGAGCTGGATGCTAGGGGCACGGCAATTGATAACACCAAGCAGTCAATAGGTTAATTAACACTACCACTAATTTGATATTTGTTTAAGTGGAAATAACATCAATTGGAAACAAGGAATTGAATAGACTGTAGAATATTGGTTTAGTGGTGGGTTGGCTGTACTTATTGTTTTCTCTGATATAAAAATATTTGTAATTTTGATGTTTATGTGTTTAAAAACAATCTAATGTTTTAATTATAAATATTACAGTAAAAACACCATTATCAGTACACAAATAGGAAAATTAAAGAGATTCTTATCAGTTCCTACTTCACTTGATATGCTAATTGCTTAGTGTGAACACAAGACTAAACAACATACATATATTTATTTCTCAGTAAAGATTTATCAAGAACTACCCATTGATCACAACGTGGAGGTCGGAAATTATTCCACGGGAACTTACAACCGGGATTAAAGTTTTTTTTTTTTGTTTTTTCATAGCCATTTTGATACCCCTTTAATGCAAACCTTTACCTAATCATTTTAAACTTACATTCCAGGTACAGATGAACACGGTACTAAGATCCAACAAGCGGCCGCAAAAGCCAAGCTCTCCTTACCAGAGTACTGCAGCAGCATATCAAATGAATACAAGGAGCTGTTCAAAGAGTTCAATGTCGATTACACAGACTTCATACGAACCACTGAGGAGAGACATAAAAAAGCTGTCAGGCATTTTTGGGTGAGATCTTCTATTTCAAACTTAGGTAATCAACAAACTTGTGTTATTGTTCTCATGTATAGGAGCAACAAGAATAATGTGCTCAGGATTTTGTAATTGTCTATATTTAAAAGAGTGTCTCGTGAGATCTACGTTTTGGAATGGGCAACTAGCTTCAACTTTATAACTAACTGACCGACTATTTGACAATTCAAAAGTGCCTGTAAATGGTTTAATTGAAATAAATGCTTTGAGTTTATAAATAATAGTCTTCCAGACTGAATTTCGGGCATGGCGGCCAATCTCATCGGAGACTAGCCATCAACGTGGGATATATTAAAGTGCACAACTGTATGTGATGAAATTTGGCACATGGGTAGACCATGACCTGGGTTAGGACATAGGATACTTTTTATCCCTTTTTTATCCCTTTTTTATCCCTTTGAATCGAGACATATGCGGGTGAAACCGCGGGGCGCAGCTAGTATTCCATGTGTCAGATTCATAATCAACCTCCCGCCTATATCCCAATTTATTTGGTATCAGCGCAGCACAACTTCTTCCATACATCTCTATGGGGGGTATTACACTATCAATTATCTAGGATCCTATTTTTTTGACATATGTGGTTGCAATCGTCGATTAAAACAAAATACTGAAGCCTTTCGGCAAACAATATAACAAATAGAACTTAGAACACTAATGAAGCCACAAAACAATGAATTCCTGGCTGCCCGGCAGCAGTTTGATTTTTTTTTAGTACAGCAGTGCTGCCAACAAATAATTTAGAATTCCAAAGCGTATTGTGTGAACTTACGCCAAAATTTCGTTGTGCTTACGTTTTATCCGTCAATAAACCCGTCAACTTAGAATATGGCAGTAGCAAAACTGAAAAGGCAAAAACACATAATTTTATGGACGGATTTTGTATCAGGAAATTATGAAAATAAATGTAAAATTCAGTATATAATATTCAATATGGCAAGACCCGTTTCTTTGATCCTATCTAACAACAAATGTCAAAAATCTTTGATCAAAGACGATTTGATTCATATGTTTGTATTACATTATCATATAAATGTGACTCGGAGATCTATGATCCTAGATAATTGATAGTGTAATACCCACCTATGACGCAGTCAATGCAGTCATCTCTATGTTCTATGAATTTTATAACCAAAAACCAAGAATTAAATTAATGTTTTATTTACAGAACAAGCTAGTGAGAAAGGATTATGTGTACAAGGCTAAATATAGCGGCTGGTACAGCGTCAACGATGAGGCGTTTGTGCCCGAGACACATGTCAAAGATGAACTCAGGGACGGGGAGAATGTAAGACTACATTTATTTATTTAGTAGTAAGTGACGGTCGAGAGGTAGTTGAGTCGATACTATTGACGTAAATCCTGTCTAGGCACACGTCTGACTTTTTAAATGAAAACTTCTTTAAGCGCGTTGAGCGTTTTTTGGTAAAGGAAAAATCTTATGGGGTCGCGTCACCGACATGCTAATGTTAACAGTATTGTGTAGCTATGAGTAAGACGTGTTGCTCTTGGTGATCAGTGAAAGTGAATATATAGTTTTAAGTTTTTGATGTCTATCGCCTTTCCTCTCTCTTTCTGAAATCAAAATCAAAATCTAAAAGCAAATCTGTGGGAGTGATTTCGTGAAAAGGGACGGAAGTGAGTCACAGGAAGCGGGGAAAGCGCGCGCTATTTGATTTAACAAATGAGCGCGCGCGGTGCTAGAGTTGGACGTCAGAAACAGCCTTGACGAGGCCCCGCCCCTTTAATGTTGCTTATTACCAAGGTGAAATGTTTGATGTAACACATCATATGCGACTTCTGTAAGGCTCGCTCGTTTTATTTTAACTTAGGTAACCAGCTACCTAATTACGCAACACATTTTCGTTGCAATTCCGACTAATCCGTTTCAATCTGACAGGTCAACAACATTCATTGTGTTATTTACGTTGTTGAGCAGATTTTTTTTTCGAACGTACGAAGCAATGGATTAGCAATCTGTTTCAAAACGATTCAGATTCTGATTGATCGTGTATTACGTAATTAGGGTACAGAATGTGTGGAAATGTCTCTTCCTTCACAAGCAAAGTTGCATTTCGCACTTGCTTCAACAATTCAATTCCATTTATTTAGAAAAAATACAATTACTACATAATCATCTTTTTTTACCGACGAAAAATAGGAGGTTCTGAAGTCATGCGTATTTTTATTTTATTAGCCTCTTTGGACCCACTGCAGGTTTGTCCTACTTACTTTCCACCTCTCTGTCCAGAAGTGAGACTTTTGAATTAGTTCTTTTTTATTATTAAAATTATATTATTTGATATTGCAGGTAAAAGTGTCAATAGAATCTGGCCACAAAGTGGAATGGACCGAAGAAACAAACTACATGTTCAGGCTGAGCGCGTTCAAGACACATCTACAGGAATGGCTTAAAAATGGTATGAAATCTCTATTATATGATCTGTTCAAAAAGTATCTGATAAAAGATAAAAATTATAGAAGATAAAATTTGTCAAACTTTTCTGTGTTAATAATGGATACGAGGCTTTTGGCTAATTTGTAAAGTGGTTTTTTTTTTGTAATGTGCGTTTAGTTTGTGCAGAATAAACACTTTTTCTTTCATTCCTTCTTTCTTTAAAAGTGAAAAAAAAACCCTGTTCTTGGTTAAATTCTTACGCAATGACTCTTTAACGGGAATTGATAACACATTCAACAGTATTTAAAAGGTTTCAACTTTCGTCCTGGTTTCGTTTCTCGGGTCGAGCAAAGTGTTATTGAGTTTTTCCATCTAGAATTTCTCATTCTAAGCTCGGAGTTTGGATTTGTGCCCAGTTGATGACTGAATGGATTACATGGTACTTAAACATAACTAGCCAAATGTGGGTGTACTATAGGCACACCTCTACGTAACCCTTTGGGAAATATAGGCGTGATAATGTTATGTATAGTCTCCCAGTAAAATCGCTGTGATAGACAGACAGTCAGGACGAAATTATAACGATTCTGAGGCGAAACGGAACCCTAAAAACGCCCCAGTGCGAGATGGACTCCCTCATTAAGGTTTCCGTACCACCAAAACTGTTAACCTGTATAAAAGGGTTATAGTTTACTCTCATTTAATTATTTGCCATCATAGAGGCAAAATTCAAAAGTCATTTATTCAAACTAGGCTGAGAATCAGCACTTTTCGAACGTCAAAATTACATAAGACAGTCCCCCAAAACGCCCACCCTTCACCACTTCCTAGTGCTTAAGCTGGGAAGAAGAAGTGGCGCAACAAACTCCCCAGCAGCACAGCTGTCTCTTCAGTTAGAAAGAAAAAAAAATATTCAAAATAATAGTATTCAACATAAATTAACCTAATTTAAATTATTATCCATATGTTAGCTAGCACACGCCAATATACCAAACAAAATCATCGAAAACTATACTCGGCCATAGTAACACGTATTACATACATACATAAACTGACGCAGTAGTGGTGGGCCAGTGGTAACGGCCCCGACTTACAAGTTGTAGGTCGTGAGTTGGAACCCAGCACTTTGCTTTGTGTAAATAACTTCATCACCACTGCGCTCAAAATGGTGAAGGAAAACATCGTGAGGAAACTGGCAAGCCCTAGAACCAAAAATTCTAAGACATGTGACATCTACCAACCCGTACTGGGCCCGCGTGGTAGATTACAGCCCACTCCCTCTCGACGAGAGGAGAGCAGTGGGAACATTTATAGGCTGATTATGCTTATAACCTGACGCCGTCTTCCCATGGGGGTGGGCAGAAACTACCGAACGCTACGATCCTTGCATACTGCTTTTGCCTCGTTTACGTTCATACATCTGGTCATACATGCACGCCGATTGCGAGTACTACGCACCTGACCTTTCTGACGAACATCACCAATAAGGTCAGTATATGTCCTTCTAGGGTGTCTTTTACTGTTAAAAATATACAGCCCTGTGACATACGGGCAGATAAACAGACGGTATAGACTTAGTAATAGGGTCCCGTTTGCACGGAACCCCTAAAAAAACCCTATAAAATTGTAACTTTGTTCACAGACGGCGTGATAACTCCATCCAAGTTTCAGAAGCAACTACAAGAGATGTTGGAAGGTGATGGGTACTTACCCGATATATCGGTCAGTCGGCCATCCAACAGAGTGCATTGGGCGATACGGGTATGTGACACTATTAAATAATAATAAGTTACATAAAGGTCTCTGGAAGAGCTCGTGGCTAAGTAATAATAGCCGCACGGGTCGATTTATCAGATTAAGCTACCAGGTTAATTAACTAAACATAACATGACTTCTAAATCCACAATGATTAAATTATAGAATGCTACATACTGAATCTATAAATTGGTTCAAATTGTGATACACGTAAAACTTATCTCTTTATTAATAATTTGTAACATTAAAATATGATCTCACAATAAATAAGTGTTTGTGATAATATTACCGACGTAATTATAACTTAATCTTTATTAATAATTTTTAACCTTAAAAATATGATCTCACAATAAATAAGTGTCTGTAATAATATTACCTAATTATGAATAACTTAATCTAAATGTAATAATAGTATTTTAAGAAAATAGCTACTTACTTACCAATAATAAAAATATTTATATTATTGTTATTGACTTTTTATGTGAATGTAATTACTTATTTTTCATGTATAATTTTAATTTAATTTCTTTAGCTTTCTACCTAACCATTATTTTTGCTGTGCCCTGACAGGGTCTACAACGGCTCTTAGCCTTTTGTTAACATCTTGTTTTACCTTGTGGAACGCAAATAAATGAATATGAAGGTTAAGTCCGGGAATGGGTAACCATCTTCACACACCGAAACTCGTGCTTACCTCGGAAAGCACGTTAAACCGTTGGTCCCGGCTGTCATTCAGTTTCATTCGGCTGGATCTTTGGCAGTTGTTACGGATCGTCAGAAGACCGAAAGTCTGACAACCATAGTCTTACCAAGGGATATCGTATTACCCAGTAACTGGGTTGTGGAGGTCAGATAGGCAGTCGCTCCATGTAAAATAATGGTATTCAGCTGCCGACCCCAACATAGATGGGAAAAGACTAGGCAGATTGAACTTGCATAAAGGTCATTGGGTCCACCATCTTTTTTGCAGCGTTATAATGATTGGCAATGCTTAATACCAGATTTGATAAACAGCTTTGTGCCAACCAACTCTCTCTTGTGCTGTTTCCCTCCAAATCTGCCCAGAAAATACACCCGATTGTTAGATTTTCAAGTTATTTGCTTATGAAATTAAATTTATTATTTCATTAATTATATCCACTTTTTAAATAGTTTTTAACTTATAGAAAGTAATGGATGAGGTCCTCGCCCAGAGATAATTAAAAAAAAAGGTCTAGGCAAAAAAAAAAAAAATACTCTTCTCTTTTCTTCTTTATCAATCCACACTGGGTCTGTGTGGTACATTACAGCCCCTTCCCTCTCGAAGAGAGGAGCCTATGCCCCAGCAGTGGGAACATTATAGGCTGATTATGCTATTATTCGGTTTAAAGAATTTATTCTCATAAAGAACACAAGACAGTTCACTTAATATTAGGTCTTTACCTATGATATTGCCGTTCTGCAGTACTGGCCATTTCAAATCAAAATAATTTTTGTTTGGCTAAGAATTCTAATTTCAAATTAATTTTATTTCAAAAACATGGATTTTTTTTTCCAAAAGTAGTCATTTGTTTATTGATTAGTGTTACATTTTCATCGCATTTCAATCTTTTTCGTCATCATGGATACGTTAAAAATTCGAGTAATTATGGAATATGAGTACCGTCGTGGCAGCAACGCGGCACAAGCGGCACGCAACATCAACGACGTTTACGGAGCTAACACTACAAACCAACGCACCCCCTGTTATTGGTTTGCTCGCATCCGTTCTGGAAATTTTGACCTGAAAAATGAACCTCGCGGTCGTCCGAAGACTTTGGTCGACAATGACGAATTAAAGGCGATTGTGGAAGCTGATGATACACAATCTACGGCTGAATTAGCAGCAGCTTTCGACGTTAGCGTCAAAACAATATTGGTCCATTTGCGTCAAATTGGCAAGGTAAAAAAGCTTGACAAATGGGTGCCCCACGAACTCAATGATCGCCAGCGCAAAGTACGCGTCTAAACGTGCCTTGCACTGCTCAACAGACACACAAATGAAGGAATTTTGAACCGCATTGTTACCTGCGATGAAAAATGGATTCTGTTTGATAACCGCAAGCGCTTAGCAAGTTGGTTGGATCCTGGTTCAGCACCTAAACAATGCCCTAAACGAAAACTTACCCCTAGAAAAGTGATGGTCACTGTTTGGTGGTCTAGCGCCGGTGTGATTCATCACAGCTTCTTAACAAACGGGGTGAGCATTACTGCAGATGTGTACTGTGAAGAACTGAACACAATGATGGAGAAGCTGGCACATCTCCAACCAGCATTGGTCAATCGCTCGTCTCCGCTGCTACTGCACGACAACGCGCAACCTCATACTGCACAGCAGACGGTCTCCAAGTTGCAAGAACTAGGGTTGGAAGCTCTCCGTCATCCGCCCTACTCACCAGACCTTGCGCCTACAGACTACTACTTTTTCCAGAATTTGGATAACTTCTTGGCGGGAAAAAAATTCAATACCCGAGAGGCAGTACAAAATGCCTTTGAAGAATTTGTTGCCTCCCGTCCAGCTGATTTCTTTAAGAAGGGCATCAATAAACTGCCACTGCGTTGGCAAAGATGATTGCATGGGTGATTACTTCGATTAATACAAATAAAAAATACATGAAAAAAAATCGTTTAAATTTTTTCATACAAAACGGCAATTTCATAGGTAAAGACCTGCATGATTTATTTGTATATGAGATATACAAATAAATCATGCAGTTACAAGGTGACAAAGACTCCGTGAGTCGATAAGAGGAAAACAAAAATAATATCTTTAAAACTAGACTTTAAAAATTCCATCCAATAGGTTAATTTCATTATTTATCATGCAGGCATTTTCTAAATATGTGTTAAATTGTTTCTAAAACATAAACTTTTAACAATTTTTTTTAAATATTTGTATTTTTTACATTTACTATATTATCTGGCAGCTTATTGTACAGTACCGCTCCTTCGTATAAAATATTTTTCTTCCCGTAATTGGTTCTGGGAGGTCTGAGTTCGAGTTTGTTACGATTTCTAGTGTAATTATTATTATGCTTCTTTACAGGTGCCAGGTGACGAAGAACAAAGTATATACGTGTGGTTAGACGCACTCATCAACTACCTGACAGTGGCGGGCTACCCGGACGAGGGAGACATGAAGTCGCTGAGAGCCTGGCCAGCTGACGTACATGTTGTGGGCAAGGATATACTCAAGTGAGGATACAGTCCCCCACCCGACCCACTCCCTCCTACAGAGAGGAGGCCTGTGTCCCAGCAGTGGAACATTATAGGCTGGTTATGCTTTATACTTGAGTCACTTTTTAATACAGTGTGGTAGAAATAAAACAATCTAGCTAGTTCATACGATCCACAAACGAGAGTCGAGTGTGTGTTGTCAACATTCTGAGGCTTTAAACATCAAACGGAATCAAATGTATGAAGCCACGACATGTATCAAGGTATATCGGTCTATCGAGGAATTTCTGTTTTCATTACTTTCGCTTCCGCGTCATAAGATGCGCAAGCGCATGTAAAGCTGGGAACAAATTATCGGACGCGTCCGTAAGCCGATTTCTGTCAGACGTCCGAACGCTCAAGGGGCCGTCCCAGCGTCAGATTCAGATTTATTTATTTGCCATCAATGTAGGTACAAGTTTAAGATGATACAAATAGCTGAAGGTTACCGCTACATTCTACCTTACGGCATGCAAATTCATAGAAACTAATAGATTACATACAATATTATTATAAATTAACAACTAACATGTCATTCTAATTAACACTAACAAACATAAAAAAAGGAAATAATAATAAAATAATAATAATCATCAAATAGTCAATTGCACATAAATAAATCTTGTCAATAAAATGAATTTCATTATCTTGGAATTATAATGAAGTGAAATCGTAAGTGAAGCGTTCGGACGTCTGACAGAAATCGAGGTCACGTCCGTGAATTACGACCGATAATTTGCAGTGTACTACTTAATGTACTATCCAGATAGAAAGAAGCCGCGACTATCAGTCGCGGCTTACGGACGCGTCCGATAGTTTGTTCCCAGCTTCAGTCGATGCATAAGCCGTGGATAGCCTTGAAGGAAGTAAGGGGTGAACTAAATGTGGAAGGTGGATGAAATTGTCGCGCAACTTAAGAGATAGCTATGCCTACTCTAAGTTTACAGACTAATTACCTATTTACCTGAATTTCACAACGAATTACGATAAAAATTGAAAAGAAAGCTATATATTTTCACATCAAGTCATCTACTACAGACCAGTTACAAAAACCTAACCCATCTTCTTCACTCCCCAGATTCCACGGCATATACTGGCCAGCCTTCCTAATGGCCATCAAATGGCACCCCCCACGTCGCCTGGTCTGCCACTCACACTGGACAGTGGACGGCAGTAAGATGTCCAAGTCGCTGGGCAACGTGGTTTGCCCACGAGGCAGCGCCGTGGGCAACGAGGCACTGAGGTATCTGCTCTTGAGAGAAGCTACGATGGCGAGTGACGCTAGTGAGTATGTTTTTATGTAAAACTCTGATATTTAAGCTGATGTCTGACCTGACGAAAAATGGTAAGGGTTACAACACATTAGCAGTCACAAGTATATGTAGATACTTGTGACTGCTAATGTGTTGCTAGCCTTTCAGACGAAGTTGGAATGGCCTGTTTGCTTTTAGTTTAATTCGAATTATTATTGAATAGTAGTTGCTGCACGCGGCTTCGCTTGCGTGAACCCTAATTATTTTTCTTTTTCTAAAATAAAAGTAGCCTTAGTGACCCTTTATAACATCAGCTGTCTACCAGTGAAAGTCCCTTCAAAATTGGTCCAGCCGTTTCGGAGATTAGCCGGAACAAACAGACAGTTTTTTTTTTTTATTGTATTTTTTTTTTAAAGTATATGAAAGTATATGCGATACTTTCATATACTTTCAATATAGCTGTTATTTTGATATTACCAACAGACACTTCAATTTTATTTATTTGTATGTATAGGTTTCATCATTCTAATTACTGTGACAGCAAGGCTGGTTGGTTTTATGTATTGTGTTGGATTGTCAGGTGTCTTGTGTCTTATGTCTTTCTATATATTTTTAGTCACAGCATAAACGACTGAAATATTTCTTGCCCTTTTTCAACTACATTACAATAAAATTCCAATCTTGACAAGATTCAGCTTCGGTGAAACCAATTGTTAGTTAGACTTTCCTGTTTTAAAAAAAGGCTAAGATCAATTTTGTTTATTTCCAGACTACAGCGAAACAAAGCTAATAAACGTTGCCAACTCGGAACTCGCGGACACACTCGGTAACCTCGCGTCTCGTTGCTGTGGCGCGGCACTGAACCCGCGCCACGAGTTCCCCACACTGCACGCCGCTGAGTTCGCGTCGGTCGCTACCAACCCACATGCGACTATGCTGATGGAGTATGTGGAGAGCTTACCTGGTCAGTGTCTTATCATCATTTTAAACCAAAAAAAAAAAAAAAAATTACTTTGGTGGTTAATGAAAATGCTAGCAACCCACACCACATTCTACAACCACATGAATAAATATAAATATTTTTTTAAAGGAGAGTTTATAATATACATAGTTACTTGTTTTTATGTCTTCTGCAATAAGATTTAAATAATGCTTATTGTCAAGTATAACTGCTAATTTTGTCAAAGACTACTTAGGAATTGTTAGTAAAATTCCACCCACTCCTTCAACAATACAATTGCTTCACTCAATTAATCTCCCGTTCTCGTCTCTCAACAGAAATATGCCACACGCACTACAAAAACTACCACTTCTATAAAGCAGTGGACGCCGTCATCAAAGTCCTACACGTCGCAAACGTCTTCTTCGAAAACACCAAACCGTGGGAGTTACGCAAGAAACCAGAAAGTCAAAAAGAACTCGACGTTATCCTACACATTACTATGGAAACGCTAAGAATATGTGGAATTATCCTACAGCCAATCATACCAGAGATGACGACAAAATTATTAGATAAACTACAAATTGGTAAGGATTGTAGGAGCTGGCAACACTGCGAGACGCCATCTTGGAGACTCAACGGCGCCATCTATGAAACGAAGAACATTCAAAGTGGGAAGTTCGTTTTGTTTCAAAGAATCTATGAGAAGAAGGTGGCGCACACTGACCAGAGAAAGAATTTACAGGCTGAACAGAAAAATGTGCCAGAAAAGAAGAAAAAGGCTCAAAAGAAAAAGGTCACAGCTGCGTAGTTCCGATTCGAGATTTTACTGTAGAATTTGGTTAGAAAGACGGGTTTTAGAATTGAAGTAGTGTAATAGTAGAATTATATTCTAAAGAAGCATTTTAAAGTTTGTTACAGCTTTGAACGTTAAGCAGATACCAGACGCTTCACTTCTTGTTCATTTGTGATTCATTCGGCAATTTTCACTTGAAAAGAATCATCTGTACACAAAATTATTTAAAACTGACAAAATCATTAGTGAACCGATCCAACGATATTGGATTTCGGCTCTCTGCATCTTTCACTCGCCTACCGAATGATCGAAAAATGAAATGAAAGGAGCAGATTAACGTTCATTCCTACGTTATTATTTTCGGTGTCCTGTGAACTTAGAATGAGGCAAAAATTTCCATTCACTCGAGTGAAGCGACTGATATCAGCTTTAGTGTTCAATTAGTGATTTCATTTAAATATGGGTGTTGCTGGCTATATAAAACAAACATATCGAAATATTTAAAAGAATGCAGATTTATAAAGAGCTTAGAAATATTAAGACATTAACATAGCTTAGAAATAATTAGTGTGAGTTTCTGATCTGCGCAATATTGTATGCCATATTAAAACCAGCGATTTTAATTATAGGGACGCGTCGTATAGGTTTCTCAATGAGTGCTTGAGTAGCTGTCAGTTTGAATAGGAAGAAGAAAACGGGTCTCTTGCCTGCTCTGCGGGGTAATAGGGAATGACAAATTTTTTTTTTAGTCCGTCTTTGAGATTATTAAAAAATATTGGACACGTATTTTTTCTTTTTTTACGTAATCCAAAGATTACGGCGATACATTGAGTTAAAATGTGCCATGACTGACGTCATGAGTATGTAGATTTTTTCATTTTTTAGTTTTTACTTACCTACTTGTGACGTAGTGACCCCCCTACTCCCCATCTTAAAATGCGTTTTATCTAAGTATTTTGTTATTAATATGATAAAGCAAAAAATACGGTTCTAATATTTTTTTATTATCTGACTGATGGACTAATTAGTTTTTTTTTTACCCAGTTATCATCCCTATTACTCAACACACTAACAATTGCAATACCTTTTATTTTGACAAATCGACCATATTCATTGCGTTATTTACGTTGTAGAGCAGACGAATTTTACAAACTTGGATGGATCAACAGCAATGGAGTAGGAATTTCCTTTAAAATCCTTCGGATTGTGAAAGAAAGTGTGTTACTACGCTATTGGGGTTCTGATTTCCTAAACAGTTATTTTACAGCATTTCGCATTTGTCTTGTCTCTGCGTCTATTCAAAAATCAATAATTTAATTTCTTTATTGAAACTTCCATTTAAGATTTCCGCTCTCGCATTTTTTTGAAAATTAATGTTTTATGAAAATACGGTTCTTTGACGAGACACTCCTCATTTAAGGCCTATTCAGATATAAGCAATATCGCTGTCGCGGTCGTTAGCGATACTGGTCCAAAGTGACTCAAGCGTGACGACTCGAGCGTGACAGCGATATATCGGTTATATCTGAATAGGCCTTTATGTTGCAGATATCCACATATTACAATATTGAATACTAAATAACCATCTTCATTGTATTCTTGTATATTTTCTAATCAAGTGACGATAATTCGCGACTCGTATTTTACAGGGTCAAATTAAATTAACTAGAGAAACTTTGCAGACGCGAAATTTGATGTTGTTTTTGGGTCGACGACCGCTTGTATTATAGTTACTTGAGACTTTTTTGTTTTTATTTATCTTGTTTAGGTATTATTTCCGTTAACTAATTTAAATTGACCCTGTATTAAAGTTTATAATATAAAATTTACGAAAAGACTATATATCTAATAAATTTGAGATTCTGATCTTTATTCGTTTTAAGTTCTAAGTAGAATAGCTTGCGGTGCATTTTTTGTATAATTTTAATTAGACGTTGTGTCCAACTGTTATATTGCTGTTTATATTGAATAAATTGTTGAATTTTAATTATGAGTTGTTTAATCATAACTTGAGTTTATGAGAGCCTAGTCTGTTTAGTAGATTGGTGTCCAGAACTGTTAGAAAATTCCCTTGGCTTTATGAATGCCAGCGGTCAGTGCAGACCGACGCATTGGCGCCGAAGTGACTAATTCAATAACAACTGAAAGTGGGTTTTATTCACTGTAGCAAACGACTGAGATTCCCGCCACTCGACAGCGTTTCGCACTGTTTTGTGTTTTTATTGCGTAATATTTTCAGCCGTATCAACCGCCACTCCGTAGCTCTGCATTGACCCTAACTCATTCTTTGGAGTCATCTTGAGCTTGTGATCAAATTAGGTGTAGCCTAATGGTTACACCTAACGGGCACGTTCTTGGCCCTACCTTTATTTATCCAGATTGTAATCTGGCATGGAATAACAGGCTATATGAAGCCACACAAAAATATACGTTTCAAACAAAGGGGTTGAAAAGAAAACACACATTCTATATCGGAGTCAATTTATTTACGAATATGCTTATTAAATAATAATATTTGCATCAAAATACTGCAATAACGACTAACAGTATGAAGGAAAGCTAACCATAACACTATTAAGCTAGATACAGCAACGCGTTGCGGTTGCATTGCAACCGCGCGCGCAACACGATGCAGTAGCATGATACACCATCTACTTCGGGTTGGTTCGGCTAACGGAAATTGCCGAATGGACATAAGCCAACTTTTCTCTAGCAATCATCATTGAGTCACGAAATTCTTTTTTTTACTTAATTGGATTGTGAAAATATTTCGTACTCAATATTAATTTCACACACGTAGGTAACGACTTTTCTTTATATTGTGTTCGGTAATCTTCGTAAACCCGAAGTCAGCCGAAGTTATTGCGTATCATGCTACTACACTTCAATACACTTAGTCGAAAATGCATCAAATGAGTATGATACAGGTATGATACTAATTAATTAATCATTATTATATATAAATTCTTACAAAAATTCGGTGACACATACATTTTTGCTCAAATGCTTATTTAAAAACTGTCATCTGTGAACGTCGTTGTAAAAAGAACCTATTTTACATATTTAGAAGTCATCACAATTTAACGACGTTATATTGATACTAATAAAACTATTTTTCATAAGAATATATTGGCATTCATTTCACTGTCTTTTATACAAAGTTTTCTAGCACAGAATGGCGGCGAATATTTGGCGTACATTGCTGCTTTCATATGAAAATTTTCAATCTATTAAGAGTATAAAGTAAAAAATCGGTCAATGTACGTCAAATACTCGCTTTTCACAGCCACTTTGTCAAGCCATTATCGTTTAAAACAATGTTCACAGACAACACTATAGCTCAATGACTTTGCCCTAAAAGTAACTTCGAATACTAAACAAATCTGTACAATTGAGCTCCCAAGTTGAGCATCGTTGAGTCTAGCTCATCAAACCGAGCATTTTGGCTCAACTTACGTGCATTCTGATATTGACTCTACAACTTATAGTTTTTATTATGTACTTATTAACATAACTTAAATAAAAATGCATTATGGATGGTAACATTGTAACTTATATGCAATGTAACATTTTTTATGACAAGCAATAAAGGTAATATACACAGCTACAGGTTAGAAATAGACGGAAAAAGAGTGGCGCTTATAATTGAGTAGGACAGCCAAATATGGCAAGGCCAAACTATGTTCCCTCTCTTTTTTCTTTGATAATATGCCATTTTATAATTTATCTGTCTAGCTCAAAGATTTAAATCGTTAGATTCGAGAGCTGGTCACGGTTTTGTTTCGTTGACAGTGACATTTGAATAATATATGTAACAAACTTGTGCTCGCGAGGGCTACTGTTCGCAGAACTACTAGTTCATATTACAAAAATAAGGTTATAAAGTCAATATCGGAATAATTGCTTATATCGAATAGGAGCGTGAGGCATTGAACGACTTCACTCCTTTCATTCACTCATTCATAGATTATTAGTAAAGGGGGCTGACTGTAAGTCCAAAGTTTTCGGGACGGAAGATTTTACATTTTAATATTTTTATGCGACCACAAAATGTCAAAGAATATAAAAGGCTCAAATGTAGCTCATTTTCTACATTTTACCCTTGGTAACTATATTTGTGTTTAATCAAAATGACAATTAAAATTCCAACATTGTTTTGGACATACAAGTCAACCTCACCACAAAAATCCCTTAATTAGAAATGACTAAATGGAATCAGATGAACGAGTGAACGAGTGAAACCATTCATTTTGTGCGAATGAAACAAAAAATAGTAGCGAGATGACTTGTCTTACACGATTACCCTCGCATGCCTGATCTAGGCGCTACACTTCGGCCTTTTCCGTAAACATTCGTGTGATTTCGTAGATTGAAAATACAAGATGGCCCCGAATGTTCAGGAAGCGAAGTATAGAGCCTGAATTACGATTAAAAACGTGAGGCAAGTAATGAAAGCGTGTGGCAGAGGCGGCAAGAGTTTTATAAAAATATTTTATTCCCATTTTGTAGAGAGTAATAATATGCGTTGCCGAATTTACAGTTTCCTACTGGTTGCTAGGTGTTCCTACGTCTATAACTGTCATCCAGTAAAAAACCTGCGGGGTAATTGCGTAACACACTTACAGTAACTGAATAGCTTTCATTTTGACAGTTCAACAACATTCATTGCGTTATTTACGTTGTTGAGCAGACAAATTTTTCCAACATACGAAGCAATGGATTAGCAATATGCTTGAAAAAAACATTCACATTGTAATTGAAAGTGTGTTACGCAATTAGGGTGCAGCAATGTTATTCTTAATGATTTTACTCTTACATCAATTGCTTGCAATTTTTTTTTCAGCAACAAAATTGAAAATAATTCCCTATTGCTCGAAAGATCCAATTTATCCTAAAGGACCGAATGAGTCAACGGGCCCTAAGTGAAACAAAACATGTATTTTTCTTCTATATAACCACCAAAATGGTCTCCTACGGCTAACCTAATTTCATAATGGATACTATGATTTCATTTTTAGTATCGCAAGCATTTTATTATACCTACTAGTGTTAGTAATAGCTTCTTACAACTAATTCTTTTGTTAAGGCTTAAACAAGCCAAGTTTGGAACATTTATCAAACCCGTAATAATTTGTCAAAAATCCTTATTTTCGGAATATTAGTTGTGTAGCACATTGTCTAATATTCCTATCTTTCGTACTAAGCTAAAATATGCATAGAGGGCTCATCAGAATGGCCTTATATAGCCCGCGGAGCCGACAAGCTACATTACTTTTAAAACCCGTTCCCTCCCACACGCTATCAGCCTCGAAAAATGTCAATAGGCATCGAAATATTCAATAACAATAAAAATTACACATCAAAATGCATCAATACTTATCTCTAATACAAACATTGGAAGTGAATTGGCAATGTACAGTACGAAAAAGATTTCCAATATTTTGTGCGACATTATTTTATTCACAATCTTTAGGAAGGGACACGAAATTACCCAGATTTTTTTACAAATAATAATTAACTTTTATTCTCTTCACTTTTCCTCAATTACTTAGATACACCTCGTTTTTTTTTTTTTTTAATTTAGCTCTAACACGACAGACGAAAACAACTTAATACATAGATCCCATAGATTTCTTCTATTCGTTTCTTTATTATTGCTCGATTATACATTATCTAGTTTTAAGTGACTTCTATGAGGCGGATGACTTGTCTATCTAGACAAGCTCACTAAGCAGACATTACTGTTATTTGCTAGTTATTGCTTGAGATTTTTATCTCACTTTTCGGGACACTAAACGCCCATAGACGTTATAACAATAAACTTTAATTGTGTCCCAGAAAAGTGTTAATGTATCTGACATCTGATTCATTCTGACTTTGTGCATATTTTTCATTTTAAAGGTGGGATTATAAATAATAACAATTGGCAATAAAGTCTACTTAGTTAACTTGCAAAGTACGGACATTAATATCAGATTTCTTAACATTCATAATATATTGCATTACTGGGTTATTACTTAGTAACGCATGAAAATTTTCCGAGACAAATGTCTTGATTAACTAAGAGTTATCCCATCCATTTCGTGACCTTAAATCTGAACGTTAACAAAGCCATCAATAGGAAATATTTAAGTATTATATCTCATCAGCCATTTATAGAACATAAACCTTTTAAAAAAACGTTCTAAATATAATATTATGTAAACGTACGTACGTATCATAAAAATGTATATAATAAGTCGTAAAAAGTATATATTTTGACAACTTGGTAAAACAATGGGACATCCCTTCTAAAATGTTAGATTGGCATCGATATTTAGTTGTGTTGCTGACATACGGACAGACACAGTTCAATTAAAGTAGGCAGATTATTTTTGTGTATGAAGAGTCGTTTAAATCGATCCATCGATAATCGTTTTTCCCAACACTATTTAATCTTTCGATACTTCACCAACTTAATAAAAAATCCTATAAAATACATATTTTACAGAACAAAAATTTCGATGAATAATATCAACATTGACGGATTACTCGCAATAATACGATGATAATAAATAATTAATAATATAAAATACATGACAATAACTTTATAATAATAATGTTTGTTCGTGTAATAATACTCCGAGGTTACTATTGAGCTAAATGCATAATGGTTACAGAATAAAATCAGTCATCCATACGAGAGATATCTTGTGACTGCACTTAAAAAGTTTTGCCGATATTTGTGGTACAGCGTCAAATCTTGTGTCAACATATTCCGCCTTATTACAAAAAAAAGGTTATCTTTATACCCAGGTTTAAACACACGCGCCATTTTTGACTTTCAAACTTTATTCAAAAAATGTTAAAGTTCTAAACACATAAACTGATTTTAAACCCAAGTCTAGGTTGTCAATTTTGTATTAAGAACTTTATCTCAGTCGGATAAGATTCGAAGTTAAAACTAGTTTTGTAATAAGACGGATTATGTTTGCTTGTTATTAACTAACCGTCACAAAAATCTCGTTAATCAATCAGCATTTATTATTAGTCTGTTCAGGGTAACGCTATTTTCAAGATGGCAGCACTTTGGTCAAAACTCTGTAAGTGTAGCCCCAAGCGTTATTATTGGCAATTGTAAGCGTCGCATCAATATGACATTCTGACGTAAAGCTACGTAAAATGTCAAGATAATATCCAACGACTCGTATAGTATTTAAATTTGACGGACTTCTTGTATGGATATCAAATTAATAACGCAAGACCGTGATGACAATCACCTCTGGTTTTTCCATGCCGTTACCCGTACAATTGCCAACGTAAAAAATTGAACTAAAAACTAAATTGTTCATGTTTTTTTCCAACAGGTCACACTAAGTTGTTTACGTATCGTCCACATTACATAATTATAATATTCACTTCGCTTACAAATGTTGTTTTTATACCCATTTACATTCAAAAATATAAATTGTTTTCTGAATTTAAATAATGTTTGAAAACGACTAAAGGGCTAAGTAAGCACTTATGCCTGATCATAAGAGACTTAGCGGAATAAGAAATAGATTTATGGAATTATCTCTAGCCTGGAATTACTGCAAATCATAACTGGCAGGCTTTTGTCCAGTGCAGGGATGCACATGATACATAAACATAAAAATTATGTATATTTATACCAATGTAACAGAAAACCTACCAGAAACCTGGATTTTGTTTATTTTACACCGCGGGACACACTGAGAATGCTGAGAAAAAAAAACTGTTTTTTTTGTTGCTATTTTCGAATTATAATACCTTTACTGTTTTTCAAAATACTCTCCATTCCTTTCTAAGGAACTTCGCATTCACTTAGGCGTTTTTGGTCTTCGGTCAAATTATGCGGTATCCATCCAGTCTATGTACTGGCACTTAAATGCTCATGTAAGATTTTTGCACCTAACTCATACCAATGCCTAAGCTTGCCCGAATCTGTTGGTTGTTCACTGCCAGGTGAAGGGCTTATTGAAGTCTATTATAACTTTGTTGTTGACTAAGACTACAACAAAAGTCCTAATAAATCATAGAGCGAAAATTTTCTCGCGTTTAATTCATTTTGGCGCGCTACACGCACTTTTCAAATTGCCGCCAATTTATAGGAATAAATGACAGATGAATTCAATAAACATCTTCAGGTAACCAAAGAATTCTAAATTCGAAATTTAAATAAAATTTCCATTGGATTTGTTTCTAACCAGCCAGTTCTAAAACCTTTCAGTGTTACCCTTATATTATTGTATTAACTTAATAATTAATGATGAAAAAGGGACTTTCATAGAAAGTTACATCAAAGATCAAAATTTCAAGACAAAAGAAACGAAAACAAGAAAAAACAACATTTGCAAGCTCTCATACATTCAAAAACTCGAAGCCGACACACTAACCCAGAGATACAAGGACAAATTAATCATATTTCTACCTATACAGGTTCCAATTTCATTTGACAATAACTTTACACTCTAACCTGCGATTATTTTTTGAGACTGCTTAGGACTTCGAAGCCCGAAGATTTATTTTTGATGTAGCGTCAATTGTGTAGAAATTATATTCATGTCATTTATTTGAGAATTTCTTTAATTTATTTGGCTGTTATTATGACCGTTAAAAACTTCATAATAGTACGAAGACATTGACGGACGATGCTGAAAATGTGGGCCGAGGCACACATACGTGAGTCCATCAATGCCTGGTTGTGGCCAAGGCCTGTATAGTACTTTTCTGAAAAAATGCGCGGAAATTCAAACTATACTCGGAATTTTAATTCGATTCCAGATTTGACATTAGCTACTGTCATTTTGTGAAATAATGATACCACATATAATAGTGTAGTGATGAACACAAAAATCGATAAACAATCGACAATATCACAGACACATTTATAATAAATGTTACAGAAAGTGACAGCGATAGCGATAGCGATGACGGCGACAATTTATAAAATAAATTATTACCATAATACATCTATCTGTTTTATTTGTCATGTTCCTTCATGATCACATTTTTTTATTTATTTCACACACAATTATAAAAGAAAAGTCTCAGATCGTTAATTAATCGTCAAAACTAAATTATCGGTTCAGAAATATTTAATTTCCTGATATACTTAGTTTACGAGAGTAAAATTATAAACGAGAAGAATCGATCTGGAAATATTCCATTTCCATATCGAATAATTTCACAACGTCACTATTTAGTACTTGTCATAACGTTGCAACACTGAAATTGTCAAATCTGGAATCGAATTAAAATTCCGAGTATAAGTAAATTAATTACAAATTCCAGAATCATATTACGCTTCTAAAGAAAGACGCACGGTAGTGAGCCCCGCCAAGTCACCTCTTTTCTATACAATTTACGCCACATTATGTCTTACATTTTACGCCTTTAACGGCAGTCAACATTTATATTATAAAACCGTAGAAATCTTACGCTTGTCACGAGTAAATCAATAAATAAAGAGTGTAACATACGGTAGTAACAGAAAAAAATGAGTGTGTGATAAAATATATGTCTTTGAAATCAATAGTGGACGCTAGGATGTCATTGGTTATTATTTTTAAGTATTTTTCTTTCATAAACAATCTCATTGCTGTAAAGGGACGCGCAGTTGTCATTGCTTAGTTTTAGAAGCATGAAATATTGCTACAAAACTCCGTCATCCCAATGCCACATTATCTGGTTCAAAATCTTAATTTTGAGCGTTAAGACTTCAAACTATCATGAGTTCCCAGCAACCGACAACGTATTTCAGTGACTCGATAAGACTTACTGTCAGATTTTTCAGCAAAACTCTCTCTCGTGCTGCACATTTACGTCTCTGGTCAAGTTCTATGCGTGTATGTCCGTGTACTTCCTCGGGCTGTCGTCGTGTATGTCCGGCGCGGGCGGTCAGCTGAGCGGCGGCGGCGCGGTCGGCGGCGCGGGCGGCGCCTCGGCCGGCGCGGGCGGCGCGGCCGGCGCGGGCGGCGCGGGCGGCGCGGGCGACGCCGGCAGCAGCAGGTGCTCGGGCACGGGCACTGCGCGCAGCCGGGCCGATATTTTCTTTTGCGGACATAGTACCTATAGGGTAGAAATGATTCTTCATAGTACACATTGCATCTCTGTGAGACCGACGCTGATACTGTCGAAGTGGCAGACTTTCGTTCGAATCTTATTTAAAATATATGAATGGAATCGTCGAAACGACGAAGAAGCTTCCATCAAAGTTGCTTTCAACAAAAAAAAAATCTGGTGCAACAGACAATGTGAGCTTTTATAAATTTTACTAGTTCTTTCGTACTTCTTATTTCTAACATGACGATATTATCGTGGACGGAGTAAAAAGTATTGAAATACGTGGACGACATAAAGTTATCATGGACGGAAAAAAAGCGTCTTCATGCACTTCCATACATTTTACTTCCCTGTAGTATTGTGATGCCGATATAGTCACGTTAAAAACTATAAAAACGCCCATTACCGATAATTTGTCTTAGCACTATATTGATTGAATTTATACATTTATATTCAACAAAAAGTTTGCTTTTATAAGCTTTACAGTCGTGATATGAAGTTTCGCCAGTTCGTTTAAATTGAACGTGTAGATATACAATGTGTTATAAAAGTCCTGTCTGATCCGATAATGGTATATAGGTAAGTACTGCAATAACTTTACCAAAAAGTAATAAAATAACTTATTATTAAAAATTAAAAAGTTACTGCTATTTAAAATTTACGTTTTTAGTACCAAATTTTTTAAATTTTTCGTCATGGGGGTCATTTTCATGATTTTCGATGGTGTCAAAGCTGGTAGTGACGTTAAATGTAAATCCAAGATGGCGGCTGCGTTTTAAAAAAAAATATGGGTTTCGTTTTCATAGTTTTCGAGGGTGGTAAAGCCGATAGTGGGGCTAAAATGTAAGGCCCTTCGTACACAAGGCTACGCAATTCTTCGATACCCGACGATTTTGGTCTCTAAACAACTACCGCAATACAAATTATAGAGGTTCGTATACAGGCACGCGTCGCCAACATTTTGTTCATTCGTCGCCGACACCAGTCGCGCGTAACCTGCCGGCCAAGATCGTCGCTACAAACGTCGCTGCGATTTTCAAGATCGAGCAGCAATGTTAAATTTGCTTCGGAGGTTGAAAACAATCCTCGTTTCTATAATTACAAGTTGAAAGAATATTCTAAAAAGGAAATTACAGAAAAAGCTAAATCGTTCCACTTTGCCCCACCAGCATCCACAAGATTTTAGACTAGTGGAATCTGCCCCACCAAATCGAACTATTGGAGTAGATTCTACTGCAAAATTTTAGGCATTCATCTTTTCCTCACCAGGGGCGACTTGGTAGGGCAAAGTGAAATGATTAAGCTTCGGTAGCAATAGATAGTAGTAGCAGATATTTCTATCTATATATGGATGAACCCAGTATGTCCTATTACGACGATTTCTTCGCTTTCGGTAAAGATAAAATCCAAAATTTTAGTTTCATCGTCACTTGTATCAGACATTTTGTAAATTCAATTCGTGTGAGCCGCTACGCCTACAGTGGCAGAATAGACAACTCGCGTCTTGCGATTCAATGTCGTGTGTACGGACTGTGCGCTACCAGATATTCGCGACATAAGTTTACAAAATTAGTATTGAAGACTTGTATGACAAATAAATGAATATGAATAGCCTTGTGTACGAAAGGCTTAAATCATAGATTGGGGCTGCAAAAATTTCATGGTTTTCGAGGGTGTTAAAGCCGATAGTGACGTTAAAATGTAAATCCAAGAAGGCGGAAACAAAAACAAAAACACGAATATATTTTGTTGTAAATCGTACGTGAGAAGAAACTTCGTTCCTGACGGGAGTTCCCCGACCGCACACGTTTTTTTCTAGTAATTCCCGCCCACCCAATGGGGAGATGTATGTGTAAATGGATGATATTGAATTAACATACCCGTCTGGCGAATAAAAAGCATCCCTTCTCCTCTTCTGGCGTCGTTGTCGCTGGTACAAGCTGTAGGTCTACCGTTGCACACTCCTTACTGTCTTCACCTATAAATAATGAGTACGGGTGTAAACTAACAAGTATTATTCTAAGATTAAAAACTAACCCTTCGGGGAAACAAGGCGTGATGTTATGTTATGTTTTCTAAGATTTCTGGAAGTCTGATCCAAGAAATCAGCTGTCTATTTGTGACATATTCGTAATAGTTGCTTTGATTGTTTTATTTTCTGTGCATAGTTACCTCTAGCAAACACATTTAGTTCCTTGAAGCATCCAGTTTCTAACATCTCGGTCTGCCACGGTATGCTAACTGATCCCGTGTTGAACTTCCCGTAGAACGTGTCATCTCCCGCGTCTAGGTTCACTCCCTTCACTGTACTGAACTGTTCTATGTCGAGGACGTCTTTTGCGTAGACCGCGTGTGGCTGGAAAGAATATATATATTTTAAAGCAGCGTTTCCCAAACTATGGGTCGCGACCCACTGGTGGGTCGCGAGTGACTATTGGGTGGGCCTTGAAAATTTGATTTTGAAATACTCAAATAAATTTTACATATTAAACATAAGGCGATTAAAAGTAACTAAAATTGAAGTTGACGCTAGCTCTAGTGAAAAAAAAATAGGAAACAAATACTTCCTTCTCATTTAAATAGCACTCCTTGTATTTAATTAAGTATTACAATTTTCGATAGTAACTGAATGTATTTCTTATGTGTACAGTTCTTCATTCATAAATAAATAAGCCTCTTTTTTTTCTCCATGACGGCTAAGAGGTGAGTCCCGAATTTATTAGTTTTTGTAAGGTGGGTCTCGGTTCAGGCAACTTTGGGAACCACTGTTTTAAAGAAATTATTTTTGATGTGAAAATTGTTCGAACTACATATTAACCTTTGGGAGTCTGTAAGCGGTTTGATTAGCGCATTGGTTCAGTAATTGTTTGTGCTGCTACGGTTTGTGGTTTTCATTATAGATTTCATAAATAGCTATGGTTTGAGATTAGTTTTTGGAAACGCACTCAAAAATCACTGCAAGACACAGTTTTATTTAGGAAGGGTTCACCATCAGTAACATAATTATAATTCAACAAACATGCTTATAAATGGCGGCGCTGCTTCAAAAACGTGTCAAATCCTATCATTTAATGATAATTCTTTATTTCGCCACGATCATTACGATCCATGTAGCACTATAAAGCCACAACTTCACCCACACTACAAAAATAAATATAAATATAGTTTGACCAGGACCGCTGTACCACGCCTTAGGTATGTGCGCGGCGAGACGGGGGGCAGTGCAGGCCGCTCATTCGTCAACGACCACGGCGCGCGGCGTCCCACCTGCCGCTCATTCGTCAACGCTACCTCGCGGCGCATTCCTAAGGCGCGGAAAAGCGGTCCCGGTGAAACTATACCTCATTTGTATACTTACATCAGGCACAAAAGGCGCATCAACCATCCCAGCTTCCAATCTCGCCCAGTTCAAATTCGCGAAGAACCGATGTGCCTTCACTTGCGTAGCGCCTCTCCTCCCCGCGCTACATCCGAGGCGGGACGCCGGAGACTTCGTGAGGAGGGCCGAACATAATGCTCTAGCGCAATCAGAGAACTTTGACGAGTATTTTTCTTGTTCATGCTGGGGAATTCAGGAACAAAAAAGGAAAAGAAGACGGTTAATTAAGCACTGAGAAATAGAGTCTTTAGTTTTTTTTAATTGCAGAAAAATAAAAAAAGATGTGAATGATGTGGTGTTAGAATAACACACCACAACGACAATGCCAGACTATATCTTAATCATTCATTTATTAATCGGAGAAAGCGATTCTACATTGAAAGATATAACGTCAGGTTTTTATCAAATAAATGTGAACTTTAAATAAATCGACAAGACAATAATCGTCGTTAAACTAAGCTGCCAAATAGCTTACTGTTTTCCGTAAAAGGAAAAATCATGGTAGATTTGGGAAAATATTGTAAATATTAATGAGAATTGACGATAAATCTACAATAAATTAACTTTGTGTATTTGGACGACATTTTCATCTCTTAAAACTTTCAGAAGCATTTTTCTGCTTTTGCAGTATTCGACCATATTTGAGTGTCTATAAATAGGTAATTTATTACTTACTAAATTGAACTCAATATTACATAATGTCTGACCTTGACCCTCCGATCGACCTCTTCCCGCTTGACCTTCTCCTTGCGCGCTCGAAAGGGGGCGCGGCCTTCGATCATCTCGTATGCGAGACAGCCGAATGAGAACCAATCCGGACTGAAAGTATACCTTTCGTTGTCTATCACCTGAAATTTGTGAAGAATGTTTGATTATGTGCAGAAACATGATGATATGAATTAATATTCCTTGATTTGGATGTTTAAAAAATGCGCGAAGAATGGGTTGTTCCAAATGTACATATTAAGAGCGTTTATCCTAAAAGTTGGCAACGTCGCAAAAAGCTGTCAAATATTTGCCTGTTTTAGATTAATTTGGCAATATTACTGTATAGAAATATGAAATACGGTTAACTAGTGAACTAAAATATTGATTATGAAATACAATTATAACACAATAGTTGATGTTTTTGTTGAAGAGTTTCAGCACGTTCAGAATTTTGACAAAGGTGCCCACGTACCTCAGGCGCCATATAGCCCACAGTCCCGACCCTGCCTCTCACACTGCCTCCCTCTGGCACATCCACCGCGAGCCCGAGGTCAGATATACGCACGTGGCCCGCATCGTCTAGCAGAATGTTCTCTGGTTTGCAGTCTCTGGAAAGGTAAAAAATAAATAAAGGTAAATAAAATGTTAAACTTTTGAGACCTATAATTGGACGTAGTTAAACAGAAAGGATCCAACCCACACAGAGTTAGTTTTGAGATATTCAAGTTTTAAGATCAGATCGTGTTATGTGATTGTATGACCTGCCATACATACGGGTTGGTAATGTATGGTCGCAATGACATGATGCGTTGGGATTGTTTTTGTGATATTAAAGTTTTGACTACAAAGAGTGTTTTGGTATACATAACTCATTTTCGCCCATAGTGTGGGTTGGATCCTTTCTGCTTACCTACGTCAAATTAATTATAAAAATAAAAATAAATTACTTTATGTCAACCGCATGTTGTAGATGTGAAACTATAGTTCATCAACATGTTGTAGGTGAGAAACTGTAGGTCACCTACCTATACACGATGCCCATCTTGTGTAAGTGTTCCAGTCCGCACGCGACCTGCGCCGCGTAGAACCTCGCGCGTTCTAACCCGAGCCCCGTGTCGGCGCCGCACATGTTGTAGATGTGGAACTTTAGGTCACCACCTGAAAACCAATTAAAAAACGATTAAGAACATACTTTTTGTTAGCCTATATTGTGTCCCACTGCTGGGCAAAAGCCTCCCGTTTTTCCCTTCCAAACCTCTCTATTTTGTACGATCTCTGGGCACGTTCGTACAAACATGATCAGATCGTCACACCACCCCACAACAACCATCGGGCAGTAGCCCACCTGACCCAATAACCGTCTGGTCGGAAGATTCTCCCTTTTCTATGGAGATTGAGAAACTTTCCACCCAAATCCTGACGAGAGGTGTCAGGATTATGGTGGAAAGTTTCTATAAACTAATAATACTAACCATTCATAATAGTGAGCACTAAACAGAGCGCGTCCTTAGTCTCGTACGCGTACGCGAGGTTCACGACGAAGCGCGAGTTGATTCGCTGCAGTATTTGTTTCTCTATCAGCACCATCGCTTCGCCCTTGCGTTTCTTTATGCGTTTCTTTTCTAATTTCTTGCAGGCGTACATTTTTCCTGTTGCTCGGACCTGGAATATGTAAAAAACTTTATTAACAAACGTTGCGCAAAACAAATTAAATGAATTTATTTGCATACAGTAAGGGCAAATTATAGGGGTAGCTCTGTGCCCTGCCACAGTAATTAGCATACAAATATTACACAGTGACAAATAGAATAAACACAAAAACATTAAAGAAAGTCTCTGCCTTTCTAATCCTAATTGTCATTCAGATAGATTGTAAGATCTATCTTATCTATTTACGATATGTACAAGTACATGCTTTTGAAAAGGCTTTACAGTCCGGCTATCGAGAGAATGCGTTCTTGACACATGTCAGTTTCATAATAAAGAATATGTTTTGCGAATTTGGTATTTTTTACTACAAGAAATTGTCCAACTGACAGGCGTCAGGAACGCATTCTCTCGCCGGCCGGACTGTACCTACAATATTACCTCAACACGTGAACCATTAGTAAATCTATTATCGTCTAACACTTTAACTAAACAGATTATTCCTATTTACGTCAATTGACGATAACAATTTTGTGGTTTTGAACCGGACAAATATATAAAAATTAGATAATAAAACTAAATGTTGAAAAATAATTTATAGCTTGACTAATATAAAGTGTAAGAGCACCTTATTCCTGAAATTGATGAGATTCCGGTCTTGGCTGCGACCCAACCAAGTAGAATCTTGTGTAAACAAGTAGATACCTACTTAGTTGTAGTGGCTACCAGCAACGACCTTAAGTCATCACTCTTAAGTCGAGACATTTGACTAACATGAACATGACTGATTGGTATGAGAAAAAAATCTTTGTTGAAATTAAAGCTAGAAATCTGGCGCTAGTATTCTTTTGTATAAAAGCCAGACACAGATTATTACTAGGTTGACAAACTTAGTAATGATTTAAAGATAACGGAACATAAATCACAGATCTAAAACTACTCGGGCAATACTCCAAATGTGATTTTATGTAAAGTAATTTTATTTTTGACAAATAGTTACGGGAGTATAATTTATTAATATCAATTATGGGATCAGGAAAGCCGCAATTAATTGATTCAGAATTAAAATTACGATCATGACTTTTATCTGAAAGTGGGCAACGTCGCAAATAGGTGTCAAATATTTCGCTGTTTTGATTAATTGGGCAATATAACTGTATGGGAATAAGAAATGTGGCTAACTAACGAACTAGAATATTAATAATGAATTGCAATCAAAACATTGAATTTGATGTTGTAACCATTTTAGGTGTTAAAAAAGACATTTGGAAAATTTCCAAATACTTTTTTTACATCTAAAACGAAATATTCGGTGTTACGATTTTAATTATTGCATTTAATCATCAGTATTTTAGTTCACTAGTTAGCCACATTTCATATTTCCATACGTAATATTGCCAAATTAATCCAAACAGGCAAATATTTGACAGCTATTTGCGACGTTGCCAACTTTTAGGATACACGCTTTTAAGAGCAGAGGGGCAATTCCCGTAATTTAAGAACGTTCGTTTCTCATTCGCAAGGTGTCAAAAATACAATCAATTTACCAAAATTTTTGACACGTTTCATAAATTGCGACTAGAATGTGAACGGTTTTTAAGTACGAGAATTGTCCTTCAGGTCAAGTTGCCAGCCAACTCTTTTCATAATCAACCTAGCCTTTTCTCAACTATGTAAGACGAATTCCAGTCTAACCAGATACAGCAGAATACCAGTACTTATTTTACATGGAGCGGCTGCTTCCAAGGTGCCAACTCTTCTATTTTTGCTATATGAAGTAAAGCCAGCGGATGTCCCTTAAGAGTGCGTACCGATCAATAAATAACTCTATAAGTAGTTCAAATCAATGTTCATATCAAACACACTTTCATATAAATATATAGTTATCGTCATATAATTTCAACTTTGTATAATGTAAATATCCACTTAATTTTGTATTCCAATAGCATCTTGTATTATGCATATTCATTATGTTTTCTCAGACTATTGCGTCTTTAAGTTAAATGCTCCTCACACGTGTAATATAATCACAGTTGTTTGGATTATTTTATTTGACTGTAAGTCAATTTATATGAATTTTGTTTTCGTTTATTGTTGACATAATCTACTCATTAAAATGTTTTTATTGTATAAGTTGATTGCAAGTTGTGGTAATGTAAATTATTTTTGCATTTAAACCACTATTATATAGAATCTAGTTTTTCCAACGGACAGTTGTGCTGCTGGGGAGTTTGTTGGGCCACTTTTTCTTCCCAGCTTAAGCACTAGGAAGTGGTGAAGGGTGGGCGTTTTTGGGGGACTGTCTTATGTAATTTTGACGTTCGAAAAGTGCTGATTCTCAGCCGAGTTTGAATAAATGACTTGAATTTTGTTTCTTTTTTTATTTGAATAGGCATACAAGCACTTTTATTTTGACATTGTTTACTATTAATGTTTTAGAATGTACTGCTGTTGGTGTACCAAATAAATAAATAAGCCTAGTTAAATCTCTCTCTTCCACTGCTATCGGTGGTGCAGTCTCCTGTCCAAAACCCTACCTTGAAAACGTTGGGTGCTGTATCAAAAAAGTCAAAGTTAAATCATTTATTTCAAATAGGCCCCTGTAAGGCACTTTAGAAAGTCAAATTTTACCTTTCTTTTTATTCTTGTCGCCCCCTTCTAGAAGGAAGTTTTCGTATGGAGAAGAATGTGCAAGAAACTCCACCGTTACTCCTTTAAAATGTTTTACAATATTTTATATAGTACATTAGTTATATAATTATATGTGAAGACGATGCACCTAGAATAAAATTACTATACCACAATAGGTAAAAAGAATGAAGAATGAAGCAATGACAGATAAATTAATTATGTGATAGATTACAAACATTGTAAAAGGTGACGATTTTCCAAAAAAATTACAATTAATAAGTCAGTGTGTGAGGAAGTAATCACAGAATGCAAAATCAATGTCATATAATAAAAATAAAAAATAAATTGTACAATTAAATTAGCAACCAGTTTGATTTTGTCTAGTTTATTGTTTTGTTTTGGCATTTTCGTGGAGTGCTGTTCCGCAAACGATGGGACATTTTGTCCTTTGTGGCCTATACCAGCAGCCAGGCAGATACCAGTAACCATGGACAAACAAAGCCTAAGCCCCCACCTGCCTTCTTGTGTGCCTTATAATCTGTGGTAAATAAATTTCATTTTCTTTTTTTCTTTCGTACCTGACAGGCGCAGACCTCCCCGAACCCTCCCTTGCCGAGTACTCGGTACATTCGGAAGGTGTGCTGCGTCACTGGCTGTGCCTCCAGCCACTTCCATTGCAGATACCGGTGGAAGTACATCGAGCGCTCGAACTCGGCGAACGGAGCGCCCGCAAGGAAACTTTTGACGCATCGCACGCATTCTATGAATATGTCTCTAGAGCCGCCTGGAAAAGAGAAAATGTATTGGTTATTAAACTTATGTAAATGTGGCGGCATCTACATCGGCACATGCGAACTACGCATCAAAGACCTGAAGTCTCACAAATCCTGCATCGCACAATTAGAGTTTACCGCGCGAACGACATATATAGGACTACCCGACATCAAATCGTTGGGCAGTTGCCCGCCAGACACGACACCCGTCTGGTCGGAGGATCCTCCTTTTTCTATAGAGGATGAGGGAACTTTACACCCTGTTCCTCATGCCTCTAAATAAACAAGCCAAGAAGTTTAAGATATTTTTCAACATATCTTTAGAAAAGATAGAAGATCTGACTACGCTAAGCGGAAAACAGTTCCAAGAAAGGAGACATTTAATAGACAGTCTTTCGTAAATAATTTATTTTCTTCCGCGAACGGCAAAATATGCTCGTCTTTTTACATGCGATTGAAAAACATGACAGCCAACCACTAGAGATTTAATCAAGAACACAAACTTCATTGATAACCTATCACCTGTTATCAGACACGTGCGTGATCAGGTGTCTACCTTATCAGATAAGCTCATATTACCGCACACCTTTCTCTTTTCCCATTGTTCACATCATTATGACGCTTTTTACGACATCCGGACGATACTATGAAATCCTCTTTTTATGTTTCCTCGTCCCCTTTCTTACCCCTTTTCGCAACATACCTATGGCATGCGAAAACATCGATTTTTCCATCAAATACTCGAGCAGCGTGTTTCTTATCTGATTATCTATCTACGATATACATTTTTAAACATCACTGGGATAAATGCTAGTCTTTCTATTATTACCTATAAGTCTTGTCCCACTGTGCGGCAAAGGCTGTTTCCAATTCTATCTAGGGCTACTTAGGACCAGGCCCTGCAGTCTCGGGCCAGCATTAGGACTTTGCGACCAAATTCGTTCGTATAGCGATCGCTATCTATGCCGAGACTACTGGCCCAGGTTTTTACGTCATTGGTCCTTGCATACGAGACTCTATTAGTCTATTCTTCTAGGTGTAGGTTGTTTATTATAAAATTATTATTACTCACCATCTATCGTCGCACTCGCTTCATCAATGACCTGCCGGCTGACGACATCCGTCACGGCCTCACAGTCATCAGTCTTCAGGTACCTGCCGAACACGTCAGCCGCGAGCATCGCACGCGTCTCGTCCACCTCAACCTCGTACCTGTCAGTCTGCAAGCAAAACTATGGACCTTCGAACATTGGTGTTATCTGACTCATACAAAATTTTTGGTGGTGTTGGTGAGACAAGTGGTAGGGTGCAAAAAGACCGCGTGCGATCGACATCGAATTTCACCTCAAAATATGCCAAAACGTCGTCGATCGACCGCGGTCTGGTCTGACCCTTCCAGGGTGTGTTTTGACAGCCTCTGAAAGAGGTGTCTGATTTGCTAATGTTTTAATGTCTTTAATGATATGAAACTCAATTGTCTAAAAATATTTGCGGGAAAGACTTTGGACCTTCGACTATTTGTGTTCATTTGTGTACTACAAAATAGTTGGTAATATTAATGGAACTCAAAAGACTAATTATTAAGAAAAGCGACATAGTATCTATACAATTATCAAAATATAAACATACATACATGCACACCGTTTAAACTTATCGCAGAGGACAGGACCAATCAGGAGATAAGAATAATCTTTTTATTCCTTCTGAATATGGTTTAAACACTAATCCATTAGTACCGAAAGGTTTCAGTCGTGGCGAAAATGTTTAAGAATAACGGAATAGGGGAATGCGGGACAATCCTGTTACGTACTTATTTATATCGGTTCGTTTCATGTTTTCGATATATCGGTATTCATGATTGTATTGTAGCCACATCTGAATATCGCATATCGATTCGATACCGCAAACCGAATAGCTATCAAAAGGTTCTTTTTAGGTCACTATTCGAATAAATATGTTTGTTTGATACAGTTGTTTTCTTGCCAATTTTGTTTTGTTATGCGGAGGTCAGCATTTGGGGTGAAAATATATGGCATACAAGGGGAGAAAAAAATTTGGAAATGAATTGAACTTAGCTGTCGCATTTGTAATCAAAGTAAAAGTCATATATTTGCATTAAATGCGGTATAAAAAATGGTATGTGCATACATTGTTAATGCAATGACATAATTCGTCATAAATTAGCATACACATATTGAAATAAGAACAATGGTGCTAATGGTAATGTCTATAGGGATTTGATAATAACGTAAAAAGTTCTTAAGTAGATAGAACCAAGCTCAAATCTTTCTCCTCTGAAGAAATTCTAATAGGTCTGGACACCGATAGATTAAAATCTATGGTAATAGGTAAAGGGGCAAAAGCAGGCAGACTCTGAACCCATGGACTCAATGCTTCTTTTCTTAGGTAAATTTCCATGTCAATATCTTTCGATTCTTATCTTATTCTGCAGAGGAACTTTATAAAAGACTTAAAACAGCATAAATTACCCCCTAAGGAACGGGGGTCATTCAATATATTAGTTTTGTTCCAACCAAAGTGCCAATTACACGATTAAAACCTCTCTCATCTCAAGAAGTTCTCTCTAAAAGCTTTAGCTTTAGCTTTAAAACTATCTGATGAAGAAACGGGCGTCGGTGCAAGAGGCGTGTATCTTCCCCTCAAAATCATGAACCGACAAGTCCAGTGTAATTCTTTTCGAATCTACAGATCTGTGGAATCTACATTAAATAATAGTACCTGGGCGACTGAGCTCTGCTCTGATGAAAATATAGAATACTCATTTAATAGTATAGGATAGTTCATACTAATACCATGTATAGGTAGCCCATACTAATTCCATGCTGCCATGTCATTATTCTAAGGTAGCCATCTTGTTCTAAACTTTGGGCGACCGATCTCAGCTCGGGTGAAAATAGAGAAAACGAATTTTCCCAGATATGAGACCTAGCTAGATCGATTTTTCGTACTCCTATATTGCAACTTTCATCGATATCGTTAGAGCCATATTTGAGAACGTGATTAAAAAAAAAAAATATATATACAAATATTGCTCATTTTAATAGTATAGGATAAATGCCAGCGATTCAGAGCGATATTTGGCTACATTAACACATAAGTTCTGATTTCCGGCATGCGTGTATGACCAGTCGGTCGATTCTGTAAAAATATCACCCTGAAACTTAGGTGAAGTGAGCGTGAAGTGAGCTGTCACTGTCACAGAATCGACCGGCTGATGCTAGGGATTGACACTATTGACAGCTCACTTCACACAAGTTATCACTGTGAGATGTTTACAGAATAGCATGGCTGTAGTGCTTGATGCGAGCTGTCATTGCACCTAAAGCTAGGGATTGACACTATGGACAGCTCACTTCATGCTCACTTCACCTCACTCTTCACGGTGAGATGTTTACAGAATGGATCGACTGATGTATGAACGTAAACGAAGCAAAGAGTATACAGGATCGTAGCAGATGGCGTTCTGTAGTTTCTACCTACACCCATTGGAAGAAGGCGCGACTTTATGTATGTATGTATGTAATTCTGATCTTGTAGAGGAACTTTAAGAAAGAATATATAATACTACATGCGGGGGGGAAACTAATAAGAAAAAATAAAATAAAAAATTCATTCATTCGATGAATACTTACCGCATCTAGAAAGTTATTGTACTTGTGATACTGAGGCCTGTTCCTCTCGCAGAACTGTCGGAACAGCAGCTTGCCTATCGGCTGCTGATCTACCACGTAGTCGTAACCTACATCTGGAACAAGGAAAAAATACATCATTAGTACATAGAAACAATATTATAACAAGGTAGAATTGTTTGTTGGTTTGTTTGTAAGAGTTAATCTCTGGAATTACTGATACGATTACAATTTTAGTGTCCACTCATAGAAAGTTACCAAATTGAGGCCATAGAATATAGTTGATTACCATGCGGGCGAATCGCGGGAAGAAGCTAGTCTTCAAGATCACGAAAAAATGGACGAGGCCAGTGTCAAATAGTATGGATACCATACTAGAAAGAATGGTGTGCAATGGAAGAGACCTACTCTCAGCATCCGGTGGATAAGGGTTGAAAAAGAAAGAGATACAGGGAATAGGGAGGGTCAGTCTTCTTCTTTCGTGTCACTATCAAACTCAAAGCATTTATTTCAATTAAACAAATTACAGGCACTTTTGAATCGTCAAGGGGTCGTCAGTCAGAACAATGAAGCCAGTTGTCTATAACAAAGCGTATGTTCCTATGGACAAGAACGGGCAAGAAACTCTATGGACACTCTTCTAATCCTAACTTATATTATAAATGCGAAACTGAGTTTGTTTGTTTGTGACGCTTTCACGCTAAAACGACTGAACAGATTTGGATGAAATTTGGCACATGGGTAGACTATGACCCCGATTAAGACATAGGATAAAAGTATCCTATGTCTTAATCGGGGTCATAGTCTATCCCGATATTCCCACGGGATCGAGTCTTATGCGGGTGAAACTGCGGGGTGCAGCTAGTTAAAACTATCTAGAATTTAAGTACATTAAGTCTTTAATTAAAATTAAAGTTACCTATAGTCACAAAGAGCATTTTGCATGCGGTGTTTGCCTGTAATTGGTTGTGAAGTTAGATTTAAGACACTGTTACTTATATGTTCCTATCTATTTACTCGTATTATCTGTTACAACTGTTGGTGAACCTTAATTAAATAAATAAAACATAAAAGAATAGGTCATGCCGTGGCAAAAATACTTACCATCTTTGTGACTGGCTTACCAGTCACAAAGATGGTAAGTATTCAACGACCAATTTCTAGTTGAATTCTCATTATATCTGCCGTTCTTCAATCATTCACTCGAAAATGTGTAGATATATTAAGACAGATTAGCCTATTTATCTACAAGCCTTGCCTGCGGCTAAACCTGTCTGGAACGATCCTCCTAAGGATAACTTTTTAGCAAATCCGTTCAGACATTACGTACGCGTGATTGAGTTTCAAACTTTCGAACATATAAACATGAAACTGTACCAGTAGTTTGTTAAGCTCTGGGGTGTATATCAACCCCTTTCTTACGCATAGTAATTTCAATTATTCGCCCGATAAATTAACGTAACGCTTAAGGTACGAGTACCATTCCGTACCCGACCGCATGCGGCAACTGCAGGCGTCATGTCGCGGCGATACGTCGGGGCGTCGTGTCGCTGCAGTCATGATTCCGAACCCGACCGCAGGCGGCAGCAGCCCGTATTCCAGTCGGTAGATAGAACATAGAAAAACGTGTTATCGCTCGAGCGATGGCGGCACTACTGTTCTGCGGTCGGGGTACACGTGTCGTTAGCTACGGAAGGTAATTCATATAAACCAGTCGTGTCGCGGCGACACGTCGCCTGCAGTTGCCGCCTGCGGTCGGGTACGAAATGGTACCTTTATGAACTGGAGTTTTAGTAATATGACCACTTGGTCTAGTACAGGAAAGAAGGTATCTTCTCATAAAGCGAAGACACGACCATTGACCAGACCACGACACGCTAGCTGACAATTTCAGACTACTAAAACAAGCTTTACAAAAAATTGGTTAGCCTTCATCATCCCTACATCCTCGTATTTATGTGATCCTAGCTTCCCCCCGCGGCTTCGCCTGTGTGGATGTCGGAAATTATCCCATGGGAACGCTCTACCGGGATAAAAAGTATCCTATATGTTGATGCAGGATATAAACTGTGTGCCAAATTTCATCCCAATCTATTCAGCCATTTTAGCGTGATTGAGTAACAAACATACAAACTTTCACATTTATAATATTAAGTAGGATTAAGTTAGAAAATCACTGACGCTATACTAGACATATAAGTAATTCTTCAGAAAAAAAAAAGTTTTGTGCCAACTTTGAACAAGAAGAAGATCTCATTCTTCCAAGAAATCAATTGATTACAAAGATTCGCTTAGGAACTCTATTCCAATCACTACATACTAAAAACAAAGTCCCGCGTCTGTCTGTCTGATTGCGATAAACTCAAAAACTACCAAACGTATTTTCATACGGTATTCACCACGGAGTGATTCATGAGGAAGGTTTTGATGTATAACTCATTAAAGTTTTGTGTAAATTGGCTGAAATATAACGATGACTGTTGAAGATGTCGGAAAAAATCAAGCAGAGTTGAGCTTTACGTGTGCCGCGTAAACCAATTCTCAAACTCATACTCAAAGCATGTATTACAATTAAACCATTTACAGGCACTTTTGAATTGTCAAGGAATCGGTCAGTCAGAAATATGAAGCTAGTTGCCCATTCCAAAGCGTAGTAGGTGCGTATGGAGAAGAACGGGCAAGAAACTCGACGGACACTTTTTTAAATATAAATTTAAATAAAATTGTTACACAATATTGGTTACATCATTCATAATGAAATTATACATGTGAGAACAATGTAGAAAGACGTGCATGTTAGAAGCGTCCGTAATAAAAAGATAAAACAAAGAACAATTCAAAAATTTAAATCGTTTGAAAGTTGACTAGTCCCAACTGACGGCGCCCGTTCACGAACATGACGCATGGATCAGCACCATTCAGCTCAACCATTTTGAAGGGAGCTAAATGACCCAACACACGCGCCACCATCAGCGAGACATCTGAATGAGCATGACATACTCACCGCCGCCAGGGCACATTCAAGTCAATAAAAGAAGTATTACCCGGTAAATGGTAGCTCTTTCGTCCATAGTACTCACACCAGTGCTCTGCAATTATATAATACAAAAGAGATTGATTTTATACAATGCAAAGATGGTCTTACAATCTTCTGCAGCTCAAACAGTATTTTCAAATGTTAATCAATTAGTTATGCTTGTGGAGCAGGACCAGAATTGAGACAAGCATTTTTATCAGCGATGTAATCCCCCAACTTATAATATGCGCCTGCATAGTGTGCGTTTATAGACTTATATGAAAACAATGTATTACTGAACGATTCCTGTTTAAAAGATCTATTAAACTGTAGCAACGCTATAGGTCTATCTGCATTTTTAATTTCTCTCTGGACCCAATTCTGAAGACCACGCAGATAAAGTGGCGGGGCAGAAGGTAGTGGTTCATACAAATAAGACTACGAAACTCAAACTCAAAGCATTTATTTCAAATAAACCAATTACAGGCACTTTTGAATTGTCAAGGGGGTCGGTCAGTCAGAAATATGAAGCTAGATGCCCATTCCAAAGCGTAGTAGGTAGGTACCTATGGAGAAGAACGGGCAAGAAACTCCACGGACACTCTTTTAAATCATGATATGGTTACAATATATTGGTTACATCATTCATTTTGAAGTTATACATGTGAGAACGATGCAAAACGTGAAAAGCGTCCGTAACAGAAATTAAAAAAAACAAACTATTTCGATTCTCGATCGATTGGAGTATCTAATAACTTCAGTATTTCCTCAACTAGCAGAGATTCGATCATCTTGAATATTGGTATTTATATTGGACGTTATTATTATGAATGTTTGCGTTGTGGATTAGAAGTCTAGGTCAAGTGGTCTTGAGAAAAAGCTGCCTTCAGGAGAATGGTTATAGATAGTTGTTCGGGTGTAGTGATAAAATATGGTTTGCTGAGCTAGTTTGCTGTCAATAAGCCAATTAAATACCAAGCCTCGTCGGTCTAGTGGTTGCAAGCGCTACTGTTGAGCATGAGGTCATGCTCATTGGTTTGGTCATTAGGGTTTTTTCATCTGCAACTTCTCAGTAGAGTCTGGATTTGTGCCCGGTTGATGGCTCGCCCGCTATTATGGATAAATGTGGGTGTAAGTACTAAGGTACATACACCTCTGCTTACCCTTCGAGGAATACAGTCGTGATGTCATGTTAATTTTAATACTGAGCCAATGATGCAGACGTTCCCAGTTTTGAATTTGTGTCATAATTCCAAACAAAATATTGGTCATTATAACTGCGAACCACATTTTAAAATTTTAATTTAATGAATTTTAATTACTAAGCAATACATTTAATTAAACCACATTAAAGTCAGTCAATACATCGTTGAAAAGTTTCCATAACAAACTGAACGAAATAATTCCTTGCAATAAATGCAGCATACAAATAAAAACAAGAAAATAATGGGAGGGACTGTCAGCGCCCCGTATCGGCGAAACTATCTGGAAGTTGCAAAAAGAAATAACGAAACATACATAATGCAGAATGTTGGCAAACTAACAACTATGGGGGATGTGGGGGAAGGGTAACACTAACAGCTAAAGTAATACTTTGCTGAACGAGCTCTACGGGGGAGGCTGATGTCGGGGACTGAATGCCTACGCGCCGTTAAAGGGATTTGTGTCGGGTTAAGAAATTGGAATACATTTTGGCGAATATTGTGATTGTCTCATCCGAATATTGGCTGTAACTTGGCAAGTAATAATCCTATAATTGCAAGGTTCTTGCCAGGCAAGTCGAAATTGTTTCCGTACGAAAATGGTACATCTGTGCAGCTTGTGGCAGGAATTGTACTAAAATAAATCTTTGCACCCATTAAAGTACCTAAATGGGTGAGTTACTTATGGCACAGATTAATACAGATGGTTCTCTCCTCATTTTAGGTATAAAGCTACAAGCACGCGGCGGGCTCGACTTGTTGGGCCCATTCAGTGAGTGTAACTTAGTCAGAAGATCTAAGAGTTACGCGATAGAAAGAGAGGCAACTTCTAGGTGAATATAACTGTAGGTGATTAGCGCTGTGCGACCTGAATTGCACTTTATTGTGTCGTAGCAAGAGTTGCTTTTTAGTGTAATGATTTTGCGGAGTGAGCTATCTGTATTAATCTTTGGTTATGGCAGGTGTTTTTTAATTGGAATACATTTCGATAGAAGTTTGTGATTGTCTCATCCGGATACTTAGTGGTTATAACTTCGCTACTGATAATCCTGTGCTTTGAAGGTTCTTTGCAAAGCAAGTCAGAAGTGCTTCTGTAAGAAACTGTACGTACTTATACCTCGGCAGGAATTGTACGAATGTTTCGACACTTTCCACTAAATAAATTGTTGCACCCATTATAGTAAGTGGGTGAGTTACGGGTAAACTTTGGTATTCTGGTCTATTTGCTTTTCCCTTTGAAGTCCTCGGAATTACATTCGTACCTTCTGTAAGCAATATTTCTTCTAACAAAAAGTAATCTCGACGAAACGCCCACAGAAAGACCAGACATTGTTTTACGAGCAACGTATAACTTACGGTCCATTCTGTCTCCGGAAGAAACGCGAAATAATAAACAATAGTTAGGGTCACCATCGCATACACAGTTCGTACTGAGCCCATCAGTTGTAGGATTATCTTTCTTAATTCCATACAATATTACAGGAAATCCGTACAGATCCTTCTATCCTACAAATATGATAAATAAAGTTCTGATGTTTATTACTCAAATCACGCAAAAACAGCTAAACGGATTTGGATGAAATTTGGCACACAGATAGTTTATAACCTGGATTAACACATAGGATACTTTTAATCTCGGTAGTCCCCTGGGATATTTTCCGACATCTACGCAGGCGTAGCCGCGGGCAAGAGCTAGTGTTTAAATAAAGGGATTCCCACCCTTTATTAGTGTTGAATTATGGCTTACGTTCCTTCTACTCAATTTATCATAGCCATAATTCATTACCAACAAAAACGTATTTAATGTAAGACATTAACTAAGATTTCCTACCTTAACATATATATTCCACGTATAGCACTTTTAGCACTTGGTCCTTCGTTCGTAGATAACGATTAAAATGTTACCGTGGAACATCTTTAATTCGTAATTTGATTAGGCGAAACGTGGGTGTACCGACTCCTCTAAACGGAGAACACCTCTGCATACCCCTGGGGATTGTAGGCGTGAGTTTATGTACGTTATGTATGCATCTCCAATTTTACTTGCTATTTCTTGTGATGGTTTCATTTCACCAAACATCTTTTGTCTGTTCAGATCCTCAAAACGAAATCAACCATAAGGACCGATCGGATAACAATCGTCACCTCATGAAAAAAGAAATGGACGCCTGACTTAACAATACACGCCACATGACAAGCATATGTACACTTGTCCTAATATTCCCAGATGAGAATACTGAGTACATTTCCAGTTACAGCCTGATAAACAGACGAGATTGCTTTCGGCGATCGTATCCTGCGAATATTGCCAAGTAATTGTTTCTTTAGTAAATATTGAATGAACAAACACGGCTTCATTAAGATTTTGTTCTTTCTTTGCGTCATGTGTACCGCAAATAAACGTATTTTCTTTCTTTCTTTCATTTTATTATAGACTCGTATGAGAATTGGCACGAAAGGACCAAAGTACACATGGTTTTCTTTCTTGTCGGTGAAGGTTTTCTTTGTACTAGCGAAGGTCGGCGTAGATTCTTGGAACCTTTTTGTAAGGACGGTATTTCGTTAAGAAGAATCAAATTATTCCATTTAATTACATTAGAAAATTAATGGACGTCACATGAAAAAAGGTAGTTTGCTGAAGTACAATAGATATTAGTTTACGTGAGAATAATATTTCTTGAATGCAATTCTCAGAAATACCCAAAGCTTCATACACCATTTTTAGGGCTCTAAAGATAGTGCAAGATTTCTAAATTACCAAGACAAATGCAAGATTTGTATGACGATCATATTAATGACCGAAGGACCAAAATATACACATAACAATAAATTCTTCGATATTTCTACTCAGACAAATAAACGGGCTACTAAGAAACCTTTTAGAAGGGCCAATTTCGGGCTTTGATATTATCACATCTTTCGATAAGGTTCGGTTTAAATTACCTACTCTTATATGTGTTTTTCATGATACTAGGAGGGCGGTCGACAGCGGCCGAAAAAGATGTGCTATCTTTTTTAGACTCAGGTCCGAGTCGCAGATAAAAAACCTTTTCTAACGGAGTCTACTCTGCCTTTTTCGAACTAGAAGTCAAACGTAGGTCTCAGCTCAGGATTAAGGTTAATCCTGGATTTTCTGATCGCCCAGTCAACAACATGTTGGTTTTTCTCCTGATGGTTATAAATAGGTTTTAATTTGTTTTATTTTATTTATCGCTTGTTCTAGGCTTATCGTTTTAGGCTTAATAGACTGTAGATTTGTAGACCATTTTCTATTTTGTTAAGTACCTGGTACTAGTTCACAGACCTACACTGTGCTCCCATACCTATTAACACTGTAATTTGAAAACAATGTAAAAGCCATTTATATTAAAAGAGTAACCGTGGAGTTCGGTGCTGGCTCTTCTCCATAGGAAACGACTAATTGGAACCGCGTACCTAGCTTCTGACGTTCATAAGTGCTCATGTAGGTTTATGTGAAATCAAATATTGAGATTTTAGATTTTTACTATAATTGGAAGAGATGATTGTAAGACTGATTTTACATTGCAGATTACATAATCTAACACTGTTAATAATAAACGAGATGTACCTAACAAGTAATTAGGCTAACCAGTCCGCGGCTGAACTATGCATGTAGTTACCATACATAATACAGGTGTGTGTGTGTTTTTATATTATCTTTGAATGGACCAAATAAAAGCAGTATCTAACCAGCATTCAAGATGTTTCATTGTATTTAATGCCCGCCCCTATATTGCGACCCTGCCGTCTTTATACTGTATTGGTGAGTTTATTGACCAAACTGACTCGTAAGAAGGTATACTGATCACTCGGATAAGGTGTCCACCGTCTTTTGTTTAGGTATCTTTAACATTTACCGTTTGAGTCGCAGAATATAGAGCATCCCGACCTCGTCATCCAGTTTTGCATCCTAATTGTATGTACATAATTAATTATATTATATATTTATGAAATATTGTATGTACTTACAAAAAAAAATGGCATACCTACACACACGCACACACACTCAAACAAATGTACACTATCAACCACTCGCATATGAGTTACAATGGGGGACCTGGAGTTCTAAAATACAGGCCTAGGCTTAATTTTGACTTTAGATCTGCCACAAATTACCATTTTTTTTTTTTCAAATTCTTAATAAAATGAATAATTATATTATGGATAACTACTTAACTAGTAAAAGAATGTAGAGATAAATAAACATTTTTTATTTTTTTATCACAATCCGACGGTTTTGAAGGAAATTCCTAATCGATTGCTTCAAAGCTTTGAACACTTCGTCTGCTCAACAACGTTAATAACGCAATGAACGTGAGTGAACTGTCAAAATAAAAGGCATTGCGATCGATAGCCATTTTATGAGTCTTACGCAGTTACCCCGCTGGTCCTTTATCATGCATCACCACGTTGACCACATTAAAACTTCCTCCACCACACACGTGCCTTACTGCCTTCGTTTCATGCAACCCACACCTAGATGTCGCTACCATACCGTGGGGTAAACTTTACGAGCACGAGTAAGGGCCGCTATATAAAAGACATTCAATTAAAACTACATACATATGTAATTTTAACTCGCCAACTCCATCAATTTAATGAAATTGTCTTTTCACTCGGTTTTTCCGCTGCGCGAACGAGCACTGAGCATATAAACTGCTCATAAATAAGTTAAGTCTTTAATTCAGCGTGAAGTGTGTCCTTGGAAAATAGTTACTGCACTAGTATAGACTCTTATTTACTTCCCCTTAGTTAATTGATTCAGGCGTGACCTTGCAGAAATCCATTATAAAATACAATAGACGTAGATATATTTAGTAACCTATTCCGCTCAACTATTCCTAAAGAGTCATAAAAACCCTGTAAGAAATCAATACGTGTTTCACCTCTCAGAGGCATCCTCAGGATGACGATTGACTTGTCGCGGACCCCAACACGGCGTGGCATGCACGTGCTTTTCTATGAAACTTTCAACGTAGGATGATTCAGAATCATGTATTAAATCCATGGTATCAGTTTTCGCGTCGATGTCTGTGACACCCTGTATATCTACGTCTATTGTATTTTACTTCCTCATTTCTGCACTTCCATACAGGATATTTTAAGGAGGAAGGACGGAGAACTTACAACATGCACACTGAACAGGCTCTCAGATTCGTTATTACTATCAAAGTAACAAGGAGACATACAATAGTATATGTCGTGATGCTGTTATCCAAGTCCAACATTAAGATCATAAAGCTAATTCGGATAGCGAAATGCGCAAGGCAAAAGTAACGTAGTAGCAAGGAGTACCCATTCCAAATTCCTGCCCTTGGTCGTCAAACTTCAAACTTAGCTGAGAATCAGCACTTTTCAACGTCAAAATTACATAAGATAGTCCCCCAAAAACACCCGCCCTTCAGCTGGGAAGAAGTGGCTCAACAAACGTCTTGCAAAGGCTGAGCCAGACCAGAAAATGCGAATCCGAGTTGATAGGTCTCGCTTACCATCTTTTATAATCAAAGGACTGACATGTATGTTTCTATCAAATAAAATCAGAAAACACATATTTGCACAAGCATAACCAAACGCCAACCTAGTCAAATTTAACCCCTTTAGATTTATTAGCCACACGATACCAAAGGGGGTCGATGGTCGGAACTATTAATTCATTATTTATAATTGATATCAATTGCAAGAAGACCGCGTCCCTCAACAATTAGATACAAAGAGCTATTTACAATTCAAATGTATATTGGCTAACCTAGTTATAACACGCGATTGGATTATGTGAAGCAACGCTGCAGTGGTGTCGTCTTGTCATTGAGATGATAATAACACTTATGGTAATGACTGGTAATGACTCTTTAAAAACATTTAGGTAATTGGTGATAGGCGATACGTTTTCTGAGCAGGCAGAAGAGAAGAGCAGTGAAGGCCCAGTGGTAACGGCTTCGACTTACGAGTTTTAAGTCAAGGTTCGAACCAAGACAGGCGCTTTACTTGCACTGCTCTCAAAACAGTGGGGGAACACATCGTGAGGAAACCGCTATGTCCTAGAACCAAAAATTCAAAGACATGTGACATCTACCAACCCGCACTGGGCCCGCGAGGTGGAAACTACTCGTTTAAACGTGTTCAGTACTTATAAAATAATTAAAAGTCGTCGCCTTAAGGCAATGTTTCTACATCACCATTTGATTAGCAAAAGACACGGGTAAATGTTATAAAAGCCTATTCAGATATAAGCGATATCGCTGTTTCGCTCGGTAGCGATACTGGTCCGCTTTCTGGTTAGTCACTTTGAACCAGTATAGCTACCCAAAAAATATTTATGGTAAATTACTTAGAGCATTTTCTTAATAACTCAATCTGTGAATATTTTAATTATGTTTATATTACATAGTGTAATTAATTTGTAAAGTTATGTCCAACGCGGATAAAAAACTGACAATCACGCCAAACTGTCAAGCGTATTTTACTGAAACCCAGAAAAAGATGAAATTTTAAAGATAATTTAATTATTTATCTTTAGTACACGTGTTTTATTAAAATACCATTTGATTTATGTATAATAAATTAATAATGCGTCTAATTTGGGACAGCGTTCCGTGATGGGCGAGTCCTATTACTGGCTGGATGTACGACGCGTTGCGTGAGCCCAGCACAGAACACGCAAGCTAAGCACTCAAGGCCATTGGCATATATCGGCATCTTAAGCGGCTGATTTGGCAAATGTTTTTCTATTGAAATCAATCTTCTCTGTTTTCTATAGCATAATATTGTTATACTTTCTCGGCAACAATTTTCAATCGTTCTATTTCAAATGCTTTTGTTGTTTCAGTATGAAAGCTTTCATTGTAATTTCTCGTCAAGGGATGTTTTATTGAAGCGAGTAAGTATCGATATCGGCAATTTTAGTGTCAATTGAGTGGAATTGACACTATAGAAGATAATGGCTAATGGCTCGGCTGTCACGCATTTTTGTCACTTTAGGGTTGGGACAGATAAGCAGAATGAAATGCTTTATTCTTATTTTGTGGGACAATTTCTTCTTTACTTTTAGTCATTTGTTTTAACAAAGCAGTAAAACAAATGTTGAGCGTATCAAAGGACCAGTGCGGTAGTTGCGTAACACACTTAAAATGACAATTGATCGCAATGGGTTTCATTTTGACAGTTTACCCCACGTTCATTGCGTTATTAACGTTATTGAGCAGACGAGTTTTTCAAACCTATGAAGCAATGGTTTCTCAATTCTTTATTGCATTCCATAATGTTGGTAAAACGGTTGGTAGGCTTAAAATTATTGTAACAATTATGGACCCTGTCAGGCACAGCATAGTAGGAGAGGAGAGAGGAGGAAGAGCGCTTAATTGAAGAGCGTTTATATTATTTAATTATGTCGTCTGGTAATTTTATTTTTATTGTATTACTACTTTTTCTTCTTCTAATATTTAATTTATTTATGTTTTTTAATCATTATTATTTTAAGTAAATATTTTGGCTTGATTTCTTTAAGTTATAAATAATAACTGCTTGAGTAGGTCTTTGTTATGTTATACCAATATTATTAAAGTTTTAGTTAGTTATTCCTGTTGTTCAGTATTTGTTTAAATTATGATATTTGGTAATTATACTGAATTTATTGCTCGAAACTTTATTTATTAATGACTAGAATTTATTAATAATTATTCAAAATAAGTTATTGCACTGTGTATTTAATATTTATTGAATATTATTGTATGTTTAATATTATTTCGTAGTATTTAACATATATTTTGATAAGCAATATGCTTCAAAACTCTCTGATTGTGATTAAAAGTATGTAACGCAATTCAAGGAAAGGTGCAGGAAATTCAATTAACCTCTGTTTGTTACAAATTAATTACACTGAAGCCGGCTCCATATTTCCACCCACCGTTATTCTAAGAAAAAACAATATAGAAGTACTCTATGTATACCTATGTTTTAACAACGTTCACTCTTATTACAACCTGAAAGTACTAATAGGCTTCGACATTCATTTCCCGGAACCTCATTTCATTTGAAACACGAGGACCGCGAAACCCGATATTTTCTGGGCTCAATCTTTATTTCCCGTACCTTAGGACCAGCGTGTATAAGAAATGTGTGGTCGTATTTAAGGGTCTAGTAATGACAATCAAACTGAACAAAGAAACGGAGTCACGGAGTCACCCTGCGGTGTACAAATAAAATATGGCTGCGTGGCGTTTACGAGCCAACATCGTTTGTCCGCTAAGTTCCGATGAAAGAACACTTGTACGGTAAAAAAAATCTGCTGTCTCACACATTTGGGTCGAGTAGGTATTAAAGTTTTGTATGGGGCAGCAGATTTTTTTTTCGCGATTACGCTGCTGGTCCCATGGAGAAAGTTGTTCAGTTCGATGGTCTGTACCACAGCCTTATATGACCACACATTTCTGATACATGCTGTATACCAAGGTTTGCAGAAACGAGGAACACCCGTCCTTGAATGTGACACCGTACAAGTGTTCTTTCATCTTAACTTGGCGGACAAACGATGTTGGCTCATGAACGCCACGCAGCCATATTTTATTTGTACACCGCAGGGTGACTCCGTAGGCTCGTGGCTAAATAATAACAGCCGCACGGGTCGATCGAAGCGTGGATGGGTGACCATCAATTAGGTACCGTAGGTTGGTAACGGCTGTCATTCGTAGATCTTTGACAGTTGTTACGGGCCAAAAGCCTGACAACGAGTCTTACCAAGGGGTATCGTGTTACCTAGTAACTTGGTTGTAGATCAGATAGACAGTCGCTCCATGCAAAATACTGGTATTCAGCTGCATCCGGTTTGACTGGTAGACGACTACTATAAAGGCTAGGCAGATCGAGTTTACTAGCGTTTTGATCGGATGCTGGGGACTCGTCTGTTTGTTGGGCAACTAAAAAACTTTTTTATCGCTGTGACTTACCAGAAAGTCAGTCCTCTTTTTGTCCTTGTTTTTCGTAAGTATAGGTAAGATGACTTGAACCTACTGTTAGAAATGCTTTGTTAAACGAGCGAGTCATTCGCAATGCCTAATTTCCTCAAGTGAGCAACACAATCGTGCTCACAAATTTGAAGGTGACAATGATCTTCACAGACTGTCAGTTGTCATCTGTACCTAAAACTTGTTTCGACTTAGTTTATGATATGGAGACATCAATAGGACAATAAATGAAAACAATGGCAATACGGATTTATATGAGTATTGTGGAGCTATCAAATTAATCCTAGCATCGAACGTAAAAAAAGTGTTTTTTTCAAACAAACTAAATAGAAGTGATGGGATGTGTGGTGGTGAAGTGACATTGGGTTTTACCGAGCAACCGACTAGCCACAGTGACTAAACTGTTGAATATGTATATTTGATTGCATTTTTGTATGCAAACTGAAAACGTCATTAGATAACAATATAGCACAACATCACGCTCGTAATCCCGGAAGGGTTAGGCAGGTGTACCTATAGTACACCCACATTTCGCCAGTTATGTTTAAAGCTTCGTGCAGACCAGCGCGACGCGACGCCGCGACGCGACTCGAACAATACAATTTCTAAGAATACTTGACGGTATAACAATAACCGTTGTCGCGTCGCGCGACAAGTCGCGCTGGTCGGCACAAAGCTTAAGTCTCATTTTATTGGAAGCGAGCCTATTGCACTAGGGCACAAATCCAGACTCCGGGCTGCTACTGAGAAATTACTGATGGAAAAACCCAATAACACTGCCCGGTCTGGACCGTCATTAGATATACGCAGTTTAATACATCGTCGTTTATTATATTTTCGACTCCATCTTGTATAAACACGAAAAAATTACCCCAATAATAATTTTGGTAATTTTGTAATACATGTTTACAACATGTAATAATATTTGTCAAACGTTTACTGGTCCTTAAACGCTTAAGCACCCGGTTAGCGGGTAAGCGAGCATAAAATGAGGGAATTTTACGCTTCAAGTAATAAAACAATATTGAATCCTATTCTCGTACTAATAGATGTAATGTGTGGAATGGTCCTTTGATCAAAGATTTCAATTTGAAAGAGTTCTTCATTTGACAGTCGCAAATGGTATTGTATTTCTATTCAGATTTCACATTGACAATAATGGTCCTGGGCTCCAGAAAAGAGTCCAGCACCCTATTTGCGTAACACACGATCAATCACAATCTGTTTCAGTTAGCTGAATTTTAACAGTTCAACTACATTGGGTTATTTACGTTGTAGAGCAGACAACTTTTTTGAACATATGTATCAATGGATTAGCAATATCCTTCAAAAATTATTCAGATTATGATTGATCATGTGTTACGCAATTAGGGTGCATGATAGAAATTGTTTCGCCGAAAAACCGTATGGCCGTTTTCATTGACACTAGGCGACACCTAAATAAATGCCAAAATAAAAGCGCGATTGGATTTTCAACGCACGGCTTAGCGCCAAAAGTTGAAAATCCAACAGCGCGTTTTGCATGGACATTAGCATGGAGGCATGGAGGCTTGTTAAAAGCACGATGCGTAACGCTGGTTAACCAAATATCCAAATGGTTTAGTTTATGTTCGGCGGTACGGTCTATCTTCCAGGAAAACAAAACTATAAACTATAAAACAATACAGTGATTGTAATTCCTTGAATTACTAGATTTGCATATAAATAATGAGGAAACTACCTAATTATTTTATTTAATGTGTCTATGATCTCATACCTATTTAATTCTTGTTTAGGATAAGGTTAAGTATCCCTTTTCTTTGTAAAGAAAACACACTTTGTTTGTGTGTCCATTAGTGCACGTTATATTATGTATTAATTACAGTAATTTTTCTTTGTTAGTCTTTGAGTTTTGGGCTAATATATTTAAAAAAAACTTCTTTGAAGTTCGCCTGCAAACAGCTCATCTGCATATTGTAACCACATACATTATGCAGTTAAACAAATCTTTGACACTCGTTACCGGTAGCCAGATGACCAAAAGTCTGACAACCAGTCTTATCAAGGGGTATCGTGTTACCCAGTAACTGGATTGTGGAGGTCAGAATAGGTCTCTCCATGTAAAATACTGGTATTCAGCTGCATCCGGTTAGACTGGAAGCCGACCCCAACATATTTGGGAAAGCCTAGGCAGATTGATTAATATCGATATTATGTTAAACAAAATGTTTTCGACACGTCCAATATCCAATCAATTCAATATTAATATCTTGAGGTATCAGACTTCAAGATATTAATACTTTGTCAAGACTCTTTACTCATAACGTTGTCAAGTAAATTTGATCAGGCATCAAACACAGATTTCTTACTCGATATCCACTAAGATACGTAAAAAGATTACCAAACTTATTGAAGATCTGAGGCAAAGTTCTCAGTAGTTGCTTGATCTAATATACTTTAAGACGCAGATATATGCCAGTGACCTTGAGTGGTTAACTTGCGTGTTCTGCACTGAGCTCACGCAACGCGTCGTATGTCCAGCCAGTAATAGGACTCGCCCATCAAGGAGCGCTGTCCAAATTAGACGCATTATTAATTTATTATACATAAAACAAAAGGCATTTTTAATAAAACACGTAAACTAAAAGATCAATAATTAAATTATTTTTTAAATGGTGAAGGTTTCAAAAAAATACGCTTGATAGATTTTGCGTGATTCTCAGTTGTTTATCCGCGTTATACATAACTTTACAAATTAATTTCCCTAAGTAATATAAACATAATCTAAAAGATTCATATATTAAGTTATAAAGAAAATGCTCTAATTTATCATATATTTTATGTAAACCATTAACACTACTCTTTAAGACGTGATCTTCAGTATAAAATCATTAAAAGTCGGTTATTACTGCATGGTAATAAGAAATATGGCTATCTAGTGAACTAGAATATTAATAATGCATTGCAATTATAACACTGAATTACATACAATTTACACTTTTTAGGTGTAAAAAAAGGCATTTAGAAAGTTTCCAAATACTTATTTTACATCTAAAACTAAATATTCGGTGTAACGATATTAATTATTGCATTTCATAATCAATTAAATAAATCACTAGCCATCGTTAGCCATATTTCTTATTTCCATACAGTAATATCGAAAAATTAATCAAAACAGCGAAATATGTGACAGCTATTTGCGACGTAGCCCACTTTCTGTAGAAACGCTCTTAAAAGAGCTTGAGTTTGTTTTGCCAATTTCTTCTTCAGAGGTAGTCAGATATGAAATGTCAACTCCATCTAGGTTATTTTTTTTATATGACGTGTAAGTGATTCCGATATCCTATTTAGAGAATAAACAATTTCATCTGAATTGAGTCGGCCCAGAATTTGGCTAGGAGTTTGGCACCTTCAGTGGCGTCCATCAGTTCCCGTACTGTGCAGACAACAGGACATGCTGGTCCAATATTAAGTGTCTCTTCGTTTGTGTAATATTGATTGGGATCAATTAAAGCTGTAGTGACGATCAGCTGCTGTTATAGATTCATGAATCATTGTTACTAGAAGTAGTGCACATGCCAAAATAACTTTCTCTGAAGAATGTGAAGAAGATAGACGTGAGATTCTGTTACTAGAACAAATACACAAACAGATATATGATGTGGGGACAACTATAGTGTTAGGACCAAGCAACACATTACAATTCAAGTTTCTTAGGATCAAGAAATTGCTTCATTACAACAGTTTTTTGGTCCCTTGAAGACATTATTTTAACAGTGGGCAGTGATGACCGTCAGACTGCCAAGTCCAGGCCACCTCTGAATTTTCGGATTCATGTGCGTATTCTATAATTATCACTTGCTTCAAAAACGGTGAAGGAAAACATCGTGAAGAAACCGGCATGCCTGAGAGATATTTCTCGACGGTATGTGAGACCAAGTCAAAGGCCTATGGGCAGCTTTAAAACTCTGACACTTGGTTAGTCCCAAACCACACGAAAAGAAGAAGATATTTTAACGTTGAAAAATTTGAGTTAGACGAATTAATAATATGAACCAATAGCACTCCAAGCATCCCAAAATCAAATAACCAGACAGACAGGAAAGTTTTAAGTAGCAAACTAAACCTATTCCCGATACCCACTTCGGAAATCGGAGTATCAAAGGGATTGGAAAGTCCCAATACCCGAAGGGAACCCGATTGTTCCCGAAGTCAACCGAACATTGCCAAACCTAAATCGAAACGCGGAAAGTAGGGATCGCAATAAAAATAAAGGCATCAGAGAAAAGCGGATTTATTCCAATCTTGGGCTTACAACTAAACTAGGAAAATATTTATCACAATGTCGACGGAAAAACATTTGACGGATCCTGATAGTATGGATAAGCTGTAGAGCGCTGAACCAGTTGGCATTTTATCCAGAAAAGGACCGATTTAAAAGTTAAATTTTAAAATCTAAAGAGACAGTACCACAAGTAAATGAATTAGATGACGATCCATTTTCAGTAGCGGTGATATATCGCAAAATTAAAAAAAAAAATGCACATAGACATATAGTGTACCTTTAATTTATTTTATTTGAAAGAATTCCTTTCATAATTATGTACCTATGCTTGTTTTTATGTGGCTAAGCGACTTTTGCGTTCCACCCCTAAATCAGATATAATCAGAATAAGATGCTTTGACATGAGTCAGTTAAGTCATCGAATCATCAGCATGCCTAATGCTTAGTTTCTTGCGTGCTCTAACGCTTATATTCTTCATACTCCAAGCTATGTCTGAGATGGTCGATACTGACGCCATCTATCACCCGCGACAACAAACATGGGTAACAATGTGTATACAACCAAGTTTAACGCTACAGTTGACATCGAGGGCAAGGCATAATGGGACAGTTTTATTTTCTATAACTAGAGCTGTTCCTGTAGCTTCATCTCATGTCTAAGCTTCTGGATAAAAAAGCACCGGTTGTTAGGATCAAGTGGCAACGATAACCGTGTCATCATGACATTTGATAATATGAGTAGATTTGGTCTTTTGCTGGCTTTGCCATATTTGAAAAACTTGCTCAATTCGGGGGCTAACTTTGGCAAAGGCGGTTAAAAGAAGAAAAAAGTTGTTTATAGACATAAAAATGTTTGATATAGACCAAACTACTAAAATATACCATTATCGTCCCACATTATCGAAGAAATATATGTACATTCTAGATTCGAAGATACCGTCTTTACGCTTAAATATTGCGTGTTTGAAAACAATAAAAAAGTTGCCATAGTTGGCCATAATGGGTGCTAATAAAAATTTGAAAAGAAAAAATAAATCAAAAAAATATCGCTGTTTTCAAATTCACCTTCCCGATGTGTCTTTGGTAAATCAGGTCGAAACTTCTTTAGAAGCTAAAAACCTAGAATGAGAATCAGTTAATAAAGAGGGCATCACAACTATCAGTTAACTGCTTAAGCAATTAAGTAAGGGGGTTAATGCGAAACTAAACGTAGGATCTTCACGCATAGAATTCTCAGGAGGTTGGAAAGACGAGTATCACATCCGCACTTTGCTGATGGTATTTAATCCCATGGGAGAAATCGATCTTCATTTATCGAGGTCAACTTCCTTCGATGTTATGTAATCAATGTTTCGAGAAAAGCAATTTTACTGTCCTTGGTGACATGGGTAGATAAGACCAAAAATATATGCGCCCACATTACTCCCTCAGATCTTATTTGAGTATGGTGGAGTCTTGTGTACCAAGACACGAGCTAATGATGACCGTGTTTCTATAGTGGGTTTAAGATACATCTTGTACTTCAAAGTTTGAGGATCAAAGGAACAGCCAATCTATTCTGTTCAAATGTCACCGTGAAATCTTAGGTGAAGTGAGCTGTCAGTAGTGTGTAGTGGCTGTCAATCCCTAGCATTAAGTGGAATGATAGCTCACTTCACCTATGTTTTCACGGTGAGAACCCTAGAAGCGGTAATACAATAAGAAGTACAGTATACAGTAATATCGACAAATTAATCAAAACAGCGAAATATGTGACAGCTATTTGCGACGTAGCCCACTTTCTGTAGAAACGCTCTTAAAATAGCTTGAGTTTGTTTTGCCAATTTCTTCTTCAGAGGTAGTCACGGTGAGAACCCTAGAAGCGGTAACACAATAAGAAGTAGGAAAACAGACAGACGTCGCAAATCAATTTATCTACATCACATAGTTATTCAAGGCGCGAACCGTTGTGGCACCAAGCGAAGAGATATGCACGATAATCTAATGACTTACCTAATTTGGTGAAACGCTCGCTATGGAATGGAAAGGTACTGTTTTTGATGGAACTGTGGATATCTTAAATGAATGTGGTTTTGTTGAGGTAGACATATGTTTTAACGGCTGAGATGGACTGGATAAAGAGAGCGGAGAAATAGGTGTTGATATTTCTGAAGCTGCTGAAGATTTATCTAACATGACAGAACGTAAAATGTCAGGTTAATAATAGATATACGCTAATAAATATCGGATAAGTTAGCACCTATGAGTAAATGTGATTAGCGGCAAAGATATAAACGATAGATAATTTCGACACCATTTTTTGTACCAAATAATTTCTTACAGAGCTTTGGTAACCTACATGTGGTTTGAAATTATTTCCCTATGGAAACGAAAAAATAATCACCACGTTCGGCAAGTTATAGCTCCATTAATATAACAGGTGGTCGGTTCTATTTTTTTACTGTTCCATATTTTTTGGCAGATGACTAATATACTTTAGATAAAGAAGCACTTTCGAAGCAGGCAAGACGAATACTCACTTACCATTCTTCATAAAATTACATGGTTTCTGCTACTCAGCTGTCCGTGAACTATATAATTGGCATAAAACAGTAAATTGGACAATAAACATAAAGTTTATTAAACCAACTTACTCCATACCCGGAGATAACTAAGATAAAACAAACAAACTATTTTGCTTGGAACCGGCCTAGAATAATAAAGTAGGCCTTTTTAGTTCAGGACTCAACTTATCTTTAATAGGGATAAAGGACGTAATCTGAGCATCGTAAATTTTACAATTTTGGCTGAATAAATTCAGAGATTAAGAGATTGTATAAACTTTCCTTTTTAGTGACGATTTAAATATAATATATAGCGGGATGTCTAGCTACTTTATTGTAACTCGTGTAAGGAACAGGTTTCGAAATTGTTTCCCCACATTTAGTTCAAATTCAAAATATTTTATTTCACATAAACCTACATGGGCACTTATGAAACGTCAGAAGCTAGGTGCACGGTTCCAATTGGTCGTTTCCTATGGAGAAGAGCCGGCAAGAAACTCCACGGTTACTCTTTTAAAAGTAAATGGTTTTTACAATGTTTCCAGTTGTTTCAATTTACACAAACTCAAGTCTAAAAAATATGAATTTATACGGCGTTACTCACAATGGGTAAATGGTCATTTCCTCATGGTAATTGGTCTTTTAGGAGAAACGAACAGAGACACATTAACAAGGTAGGTAGATTTACTTGCGAAAATTGCCTGAATGATGTTGAAGAGGCGACAATTTCCAGTCAAAGCCCAGTCACATCAGGAATTTGTAAAGCTAGTCAGAGAAAAGCCTTGCTTAGCCTTGCCACTTGCCTGCGTTGTTTAGTCTGGATCTTTAAGTGTAACAGCTAAGTCTGTCCGCATCTCGCCGCCTTCCTCACCTTAACAACACAAGTCCATATCATAGTTCACTACGTACCTAGTTTTACTGACCAGTCGTCTTTAGAAAGTATTTTGCCACAATATTACGTATAATATTTGAATAGTGATGTTTTCGGCATAACAGGATGCAAAACAAGTTTCCAAGAGCGAAATTAATTGTTTGCAACAAAAATGGAGTAGAGGGGTAGAGGAGGGCAATGGAGGGTAGAGGGAAAAAACCGAATAGAAACTATTATCATCCGAATAAGAAAATTAAGGAAACAGTCATTTTGGAATCGTCTTCTCAAGCCCTTTATTTTGATTGTCATGGTACAATTATTTTTTTTCGTATTTACCACCACGTCTCAAATCCGTCATTTACATTTTTTAAACAAAACCTGTGACCTGACCATCGCACCGTTTAGGAGAATCGATAGACACCTCATTGATTAAAATCCATCCAGCCTTTGGGATGCTTCGAGAGTATAAAGAATACCTACATACATACGTACCTACCCAGATACGCGTCAAAAACATAACCCTGTCTTTGCTGTCGCGCAGTTGGGTAAAAATGGGGTGTAGGGGAAAGAGAGAAATCCGAATAGAAACTATTATCATTCGAATAGTAAGGAAACTTTATCGACCGGGTTTATTGGGGAATTGTACCTCGTAAGTATAGTAATATAATAAAAAGCTCGGCGGAATATTATATTCGGAACGTGGTCCTTATATCCGCGTAGATTGCATTTTAGGAGGGGTCAAAGGAAGGTCAATTTTCGACGATGAAGATTATAATATACAAGCCATGTGCTCGATGTGATCTCCCGTTGACAAAAACAGCAAGCTTCCATTCAAACTTTCATCCCGTATTTAACCCTTTTAGGGGATGATTACAAAATTTTATTGTACAAGGAACTTTTGTGCAAAATTTCATGTTTCTATAACCAGCGGTTTAGGATGTGCGTTGTCTGTCAGTCAAGTAATGAATTCAGGATTTTTATTAAGTAAATAGAGTAGGAGTAGGCAAGCCAACGTCCGGGAAAACAAGCTATAAACTGTACTTAAGTTTGTCAAGTGTATGTTGATTTACGATACTTATTCTGGACAATACAAATATTCTGCGACACAAATTCAAGATTTCAAATGTAAATTCGCGACCGTTTGTCTAGCTGAGTGTGAACGGCAGTAAAATGGTAGTCAAACATTCTGAAAGTCGTAACTACGTGATTACCCAATTACGTTACATTTCAAAACATCCGATGTTTGATGTACTTCTGGACTATTTCTGATGTTTCTCACATCATCGACAATTGCTACATTCAGCTGAATTCAAGGCATGACAGAAACTGTTGACTGTTTGGACTGCTAAGCACATTTCCTTAGCAGTCCACACTTTACAGATAGATAGATAGATACATAAAACATACGTTTGGGGAAAAACTGAAGAAAAACACAACACATAAATGCTTAATTAAATGATAAACACTTACTTCTTACACTGAATACTAAGAGCGCAATGCTAATTGTGAACTGGAGCGAAGATGGCAAGTCTAAATTGAATTCTATCGAAAAACCTAGTCTAGATATGAGACGTCAGCAGAAGAGTATTATGAAATGCTAATTCTACAACTAGATTACATACATCTGAAGGCTTCTCAGGCTGAATCATGGTCATGAGACTTCCTATATGTAGATATGAATTAAGACTTAAAACTTAGTAAATATTATGTGGGAAACGCGTATTTTTAATCTTAAACATGCTAGAAATTTAGTTACGTTTACTCCGTGCGCTTGTGCTAGGCCTACTGTTCCTAAATTCAAGAAGCACGAAAACAATCAGCATTATGTAAGAAGTACTTATATTATAAGGAGATATTAATACTAAATGTATATCATCCATGCCATGACTCGGGAAATATTTCATCGATGCTAAATGTCAGCATGCTACACCGTGACGAATCCACTATGTTGGAAGTAGTGAAGTACCCAGCTAGTTACAACATTCCAGTCAAAGGTCTCCAATCTAATCGTTGAGGCTCCTCGCGAAATACTCAACGTAAGAGTTCTTTAAACAAAAGCCGAAGACAAAGATCTGGTGAAATGTCATGCTAGTATTGCAAGCAAATGATACGTAACATCGCACCTGCCTTTCTCAAACGGTTAGTAAGTAAAATTTATTTACTTGGATTGTAGGTATAATAATAATAAAGTTTATAATAATAAAGTTTATTTCATAATCAACAGTACCCTAATTACGTATACAAGATCAATCAGAATCTGAATCGTTTTGAAACAGATTGCTACTCCATTGCTCCATAGGTTCGAAAAAAAATCTGCTCAACAACGTAAATAACACAATGAATGTTGTTGACCTGTCAAATTGAAACAGATTAGTCGGAATTGTCAACGAAAATGTGTTGCCTGTGGCAACTTGGCCTTGGCCAAAATGGCCTTCTTTTAAGTATGGAGATACCTCTACCAGAAGACCTCCCTCTTCGATAACTATGTATACGAGTACAACATACAAAGCCTGTTAATAAAAGAATTTAAAATAAAAAGTAGGTACATAAAATAAGATGTTACAATAAAATGGGTGATCCTTGTACAATCTACTTTAAGTAAAGTACACCCACATTTATCCAGTTATGTTTTAACTCCCATGTTATAGAGAGCCATTTATTTATTAAGATCTCCAACAAAAGATTATATATACATATATATAGTCATCCAGACCGTATTTTGGCCATAGCGGCCAATCTCAACGTAGACTAGCCTTCAGCGCGGAAGATATTATAGGTCACAAGTGTGTGCGCACACACAGACACAGTGCACTCTCTCTTCCCTCACTCTCATAGTCCGACCGATGGGGCGGAACCGGAGAGAGATTAAAAGATTATTATTAAAGGATTATACACCATAGATGAGAAAAATAATGGCCAATATAATGGTACCTTTCGCCTTTAAACGGACACGAATTCAGACTGAGAAATTCCTGGTGAAAAAGTCCAATACCATTTTCCCAAACTGAAAATCAAGGAACCCAGTATCCCCAGTTGAGTAAAACACTGTACATCACAATGCGAAAGAAATTGCTAATCCATAGCTTCATATGTTTGAAAAATTCGTCTGCTTCTACATTGTTATTGTTACAGACGACAAAATGTATATGTTTTCTGGCTTCTCCTGATGGTGAAGGTGAAGATTCGCTGTCGTCGTCCGATATCATGGTCTATAACACTCTCTATTCTGATGACTATATCTATTGAAGGCACTGTAGATGTGACTTGAATACTCGTGAATGTGTCATCAGGTGGCCATTGAATATAGTCAGATGCATCAATTACGAAACTTAGTTCAACAGTGCTCTCGAAGTTGTTGTTTCTGTCAATCTGAATCAACGTAAATGACGCAATGAACGTTATTGAATTGTCACAATGAAAGGCATTGCCAGCGTACCCCAAGATTGTTCAGAAGTCGCGCTTGGGATCACAAGACCAAACATCAAGTTAGTGGTACAATAGTAATTAGTAAACTAAACGAGAGCTAGTAAAGTAAATATGGTAAACACGCCGTCTTCATTAGTATTGAGTTACTGAAGGCGGTTTGTTTAACAATTGACCATTCCGAATAATCAATGTTGCGTGCCAGCTGTCGGGACAGGCTTACTTAAGGGGGGAGAGCCAGGGTAGCCCGTGAAATTCTAATTTACTTACGTTTTTTTGCACTTTGTAGGTCAATGTCAGATTTTATGTCGATCAAAATATGATTCGCGACCGTAACAAATATTAACTCAAATGTCATTATTTTATCCAGGAGCTCTGTCGCAAATTAGACGCATTATTAATTTATTATACATACAATTATCTTTAAAATGGTGAACGTTTCAGAAAATACGTTTGATAGATTTTGCTTGATTCTCAGTTTTTTAACCACGTTAGACATAACTTTACAAATTAATTTCACTATGTGTTACTAATATAAACATAATCTAAAATATTCCTAAATTAAATTATTAAGAAAATGCTCTTATTTAACATATTTTTTTTTCCAAATCATTAACCCTACTCGTTTAGACTTTAGACGTGATCTTCAATATAAAATCATTAAAAGTCGGTTATCGTCGCCTTAAGTGTAAGACCGTTCTAAAACGCGGTCATGTTTTCACTATCTTGACATTTTAACAAGCCTTTGACTTCTACCCGTTTGTTCTTAGAGATCACTTCTTAAAAAACGCTAGACTCATCTCAAAGACATAAAATATTAACGAGTTAGAGTGTTACATATTCAATTTGCGGGATGAAAATCATTTATAATTTAACAGCTCAGCTTATTGCAATTCGGGTTTATACCAAGGGCGTTTTTAAGTGCAGAAAAACACCTCGGGTATTTCTATAAAAACTTAGACACTTGTCGACATTTGTCTAATGTCAGTCTTACGTCAAACTCCATAAATAATGTCATGTTCAAAAGGTGTTTAGTCTAAACAACTGATAAACTCTGTTTTGTGGAAATAATCTCTAGTCTTAAAAGAGATCATCTATTCAAAAATCATAGTGACTTACAAAAGACAGTGCCTGGGCGACCGAGCTCTGTTCTGGTGAAAATAGAGAATGCTCATTTAATAGTACAGGATAGTTCAAACTAATTCCATGCTACTATAGAGGTACTTACTAATTCCATGCTGCCATGGCATTATTCTAAGGTAGCCATCTTTTTCTAAACTTTGGGCTCGGGTGAAAATACGGAGAAAACGAATTTTCCCAGATATGGGACCTAGCTAGATCGAATTTTCGCCGTTTAATAGTATAGGATAAAGGATTTGTAAGTGGTGCTACATGTCCGGTCCTTCTTCCCTTCTACACAGTTTGTCCCACCTAAATTCGATTTGGTCAGCCCGTACAATCCCATTCAGAAAACAAAAGGCAAACGTTTTTGGTCCTGTAACCTCGGCCATTACCGACCGCTACCCTATCGGTCGACATAAGTTTTAACTACATATTACTTTTACTGTCCTATCTCGTAACCCAAACAAGTCCTTTCTATTGCCCTGCGTATCTACTTGAGCACTTAAATCCGAATTTATTGACCGTTTAGTCGCAGATATTTTCCGCATCAAGTAAAAGTAGGTTTAGTTCAATTTACTGGTTCATTTAGCGTCTTAACTGTCGTTTAATTGGTGGTCACGGTTGATTGATTGCTGCGGTTAAATGTTGGATGGGTAGTTCTGAACACATTTATATTTTTTTCTGATCTCGGGAACCACTTTTGTACGTTGTTGTAGTTTGATTTGTAAATGCTTATAGCAGAAAATGCTGGTATTCAGACAAAATAAAATTTTCATCCAAATATCACTATTCTATTCGATTCTGAGACGAAATGGAAACAAATCGATTAGTCGCAGAAATTTTCCGAATAACAATGAAAGTTCAAAGTTCAACTTGAACCTAACCCAAAGTCAATCGTACAAATAACTAAACTAATGAGATTTCCCAGAAAATTCCAGTACAAGAATACATCTCCAAGGGTTTAATTCAAAAACCTCTGCGGCTTTACTAAGTCTTGGAAAGCTTTGTTGGATTAGGAGTAATCCAACCATTAATTAAATTTGCGTAATGCTAACATGTACGCACATCAAAACACAAAACCTTCTGTATGAAGGCACAAAGTCGGGCAAAAACTTGGATGGAGGGACCTCGGATCCTAAGAACATGAGTCACGATCCAACGCCCCATGATAAATACTTAACGCTTTATTTGATTACTGCAATTGAACCCTGAGACCTCTCTGTTACCGAGAATTTTTTTATGATCCACTGGCCTACTGGCCGAATCAATGCTTTGGATTTTGTTACAGCGGCAGCGTCTTGTTTTTTGTTTATAAATTGTTGTTTTTAAGCTTTTTGTGTGCCACGTTTTATATATTGACAAGCCGTGTGTACCATTGGCAAAAATTACAAACTTCCATTCCCTAAAGGGGTTAAATAGAGGATGAATTTTCAAAAATATTTCCTTACTGCTCACTTTCGCTATATAAGGAACTCTTGTGCAATATTTCATGCTTCTAGACCCAGCTGTTTACTTGTTGTTGCTGTGCGTTTTTCAGTTAATTCAAGATTTTTATTGAGTAGATCAAATTTTTCAGTTTTGTTTTCACACCTGACCTGAGTCTGTACCTAACTTGAAATCGTAAGTTTGTTTTGTGTCAAACTGTCAATAGAAGAAGCAATCTTTGAGATACATTCACTGATCAAAAAGCATATCTCATGATTGGTTATTTTGTAACATAGGTATTGTTTTCAGAATTCCACGCAGGCATAGCCTTCTGCAAAACCTAGTTTAGAATAAAATAATCAGACGAATGCCATTTGTCTTTGGAATTACGCATGTCTTCATAATATATCATATTGTCTGAGTCTTTGTGATAAGCATCAAGAGTTGGAGAGAATTTGGGGCGCGGAGTCGCGGCTTCAATTAAGTTTCTGTCTTATATATTCTTGGGTTTTGTTTAGTCTATCTCTGCCTCCCAGCTTTGGTATTATTTATTTCTTAAATTCACACCCAATTTCTTGCTTAAATAAAAATTCTTGCCAATACACAATTTAATCAAGCGACGACCTTTGTATGAGGTACAATGAACACCTCTCGAGGTCTACTGTTGCGAACTCTTGTGGTCTTTCACTTTATGAACACATCAGAAATCATATACAATTTTAGTCAGCCGGAACCTGACCGGTCTACTGATTGCAACCTCATCAAACAAAAATTCCATTCGGCTGAGCATGGTAAATAAAATGGTGTTTTATTGAAAAATAAACAAGGAATAGTAGTAGCCACATATTTTATACATGGTGGAAAAAGATTTTAGCAATTTCTCACTTTTTAGTGCTGTACCTGTTGGTCTAGTAGATTTTTTTGATCCTTGTAAGAAACAGGATTGATTGGCATCCAAAAAGTTTTTGTGAAAATTGCCCAGTTTGTTGCAGACTAATTTTTTTTCAAAATCTGTGAATGCAGATCGAAATCCTTCGAAAAGTTAAGGACGGTTTTCTAAGACCGTTTTCGTGTAGCGACAATGGTTAAGGTACCTGTTCTAACAGCTCTATTTCAAAAATCCATCCTGTATAACAATAGATCGATTCAATAGACATATAATTATCATGAATATTATCGGAAACTTAACAGCTAAGTTCTCGCTAGGAGAATATTCTTGGGAATTTACCATCGCTAACCACAGTAGATAAAACAAAAAATCGTAAAAAGATATACAATGAATAGGTAGCCACATTGTTTATACCCGGTAAGTTATTCTACCCCAAGGTTTCCCGTCAGTCTTATACCGTAACGTGGACTGAATCAGGTCAGGGCTTATGTGTTACGACTTGATGGACAGCATCCATTGTTTATTAATGAAGTCTCGCTGGAGGGCATGAAGGGGTTTAGAATGCAATTCCGTATCAAAAGAGATAGTAGGCATCCAGTTTTCATAGATAATGAGATTTGCCAAAAAGATATTATAGTTTCGTAAACTGACAGAGTCAAGAGAGATCAAGACCCCTCCGAGCCTTGGAAAGCACATTAAGCCATTGGCCCCGGCTGTCATTCGTAGATCTTTGATAATCGTTACGGGTATTCAGAAGTCAAGTCTAACAAACAGTCTTACTAAGGCGTTTCGTGTTACCCAGTAACTGGGTTGTGCAGGTCAGATATGCAGTCGGTCCATGTAAAATACTTGTATCCAGCTGCATCCGGTTAGACTGGAAGCCGACACCAACATAGTTGGGATAAGGCTAGGTAGAAACTCTGTGAGGCTCATATAGAAATAAACCCTCTTATTCCATGTCTTCATGTTAGGTTAAAACTAAGGGAAGTATTTGACTGATCCTCTCAAAAACTTGTTGACCTTCTAATGATGTAGGTACGGTTTAATAAATTAATGAACCTCTAAACACTTCTCGCGCTTCCATTAATGCACACTCTTAAAAATAATGGAGCCTCAATTGAACTTTCTGGTATTTTCACACAGTTGGTTGCGGTACCTAAGCTAAGGGTACCTCGACCAAACAGGTTAAATTAGGATAGAAGTTAGAACTATGACCAACCACGGGTTTAACGTGTTTATAAAAATTGCGAAGATAATCACCACAGCCTAGAATAGAATACCCTTTCATCCGTTAGAAGCATTTAAAGAGAAGTAGGATATTCAGAAAGGTGAGGAGCGTAGTAGTCGCAACCGGCGTGCGTGTATGACCAGATGTATGAACGTAAACGAGGCTAAAGGAGTATGTGAGGATCGTAGCAGGTGGCGTTCTGTAGTTTCTGCCTACCCCCTAGGAAGAAGGCGTGAGTTTATGGATGTAAGATATTACCGTCTGCAACGATGTGTACGAAACAAAACAGAATTTGTTGGACATAAAAACCCAGACATTTAATAGACCAGTACATCGAAAGGTTATTACTGGTAATACTGACACAATCACCAGATAACAAACGAACTCATAACAAACGGATTAGCGAAGTAATAGCAATATGTAGGAGCTTTCTTCGAACATAAACCCAGCCGCATTTTATATAACACCCTATGAAAGAACGGCTTATTTTCGACAGCTCACGTTCTATCATAAAATATAACAAAATATACGTTGTAGAAACTCGAAATTAAACATACACTTCTCCAATTTAACGTGGCCTGTAATTCTGTTACACGAGGAGAAGCTCCGTTATAATTACTGGGGTATTGTCTAGGGATTACTATGGGTATCACAGATACGAGGGTAACTGAATATCCACGTGTTATGGTTGATTTTGAGGCAGGAAGTGTAAATGTTGACGAACCTTACACTAAGCTTAGGTAACAAGGACCAAATATTATAACAACAACCGCCATAAAACAAGGACCACAAAGACCTTAGTAGCATTCCCCAGTTATGACGTAATATACCTTAGTCTCATCATCATCACCGTCTTTAAATAATAACGAGAAATTAATAATAATAAATATTTACACACACAAGACGTTAGGTATTACATACATAGAAACAATTCACAATGAGCCAAGTTCAGAGAACACTGTAGAAATAGCCGTGGGCCACACACTTGGCCCAGACTGTATCTTGTGGTGGCCCAAATTGGATGCCATGGAAACTTATTTTGAGGGAGGATGGTCTCTATTAGAATGCAGAGATATAGTAAATAAAATAAAAAATAAATAAATTACTTTATTACTCCCAGAAATGCACGAATATTACATTGAACAAGAAACAAAAATATGGCTTAAGCTAAGTGATACACAGTAAAAAAGACCCTGACCTCTAAACTAGGAAAAAAAATAAAATGCACAATGAGTTTTTATAGACTACAAATCCGCCATTTTTTCGCAGGTAAAAGAGATTTGAGCCTAAGACTTACACTCAACAGAAAACTGTACACTTCTTACGCCGATCACAAACTAAATAGTGTGACAATAACGTATGCTAATACCAGAGAAAGTACATAATGAGTTCGTGAGCATCAGCAAGTGTATGCCACGGCTAAGTGCCTTTAGAAAGGTCGAGAAGCCGAGGTTGTGAAATGCCCTGTTTGAAGACAGTAATTAGACGTGACTATGAAATAAGACGTCCATTCAGTGTGGCTCCTTGGCTGAAAATTCTTTGCCCCTATTTACTTTTACATTGGATGGAGGAGCTAAATGGAGTTCAAATTCCATATTTAATTTATGACGAAGAGTTTGTGTGATAATTTTGCCGCTGATTATTTTTAAACCAATTATGCTTATAAATCATTGATCCCCAAAATGATGAAGGAAAACCTCGTGAGGAAATCGACATATCCTAAAACCAAAAATTCGAAGACATGTGACATCTACCAACCCGCACTGGTTCCGCGTGGTAGATTACAACCCACTCGCTCTCGAAGAGAGGAGGCCTGTGTCCCAGCAGTGGGAACATTATAGGCTGATTATGTTATCAATGATGCCCTGTGATGCACAGTATAGATCAACTCCTCAATAGGCTGCAGCTCTCTTTAGAATTTTGCTAACTGTCTGATAACTATGGCAACGCTCCTATCGCGAATTATTATCTTTATAGTAGGAGAAGACGCCTTGGAAATATGAAGTGTCTTTTACTTTGTTCCTAGATTCCTGATGTCTTTCCGCAAGATTTGAAGCAAATCTTTCTTCCTATAAATGTGATAAGTAAGGCGATTAAGTTAAGTACTGCATTCGTTTTTTTCTTTTAATTAAAGCCGTTGCAGGTAACGAGACACTTTAACATTCTCTGGAATACGTTTAATGTTACTTGTTAGTGTTATTTCTCGGGAATGTCTTTGAAGTCTTCCTAGTTTCTTTGTCATAAAGGACAATTTTTTCTAGTGATGGGAATTTGTGGTAGTGCCTACAAGGTTACATAACATTACTTATTGACGTCTAAAATCCGCCATTTTGTTTTTTTTTTAAACAAGACCTAGCTTCTCGTGTATATAAATCCATCCAGCAGTTAGGATGCTTCGAGGGTATAAAGAATCTAAATACATAGATACGCGTGACAACATTAACCTGTCTTGCTGTCACGCAGTCGGGGAAAAGGACAAAAAGGACCACACAGCCACCAGGAGAGCTTGTAATGAAGTCGGTACGGTGAAGATTAATCGATTTTCGAGATCCTAGGCCTTGGGTCACAGAGATCGGATTCGGATGGCAGTAATTCCTAAACTATTTTCACCCGCACTATTGCCTCTTCAGAAATATTGTTGGAAAAAGTAGAGCTGTTGAAGATAGTAATTGGTGACTGGCTTTTCGCCACGACACTAGGTAGTCTTTTATACTTCGTACCGATACAAAAGAAGAAGTGATTATTACTACAAAATAACACAACGTCACGCCTTTATCTACCCCCCAAAGGGTTAGGCAGAGGTGTACCGCATCGTTTAAAAAATATCGATGCATCGATATAGATGAAATTGTAATGTTTTTGTAAAAACGCTATTACACACTTTTATAGGAATCCTAATTGACAGTTGATTTTCAATTTTTTATCAAAATTTAAAGAAAATTCTTTATTCAAATAGTGAAATTCACTGAAAAGAATCAATAACGATGCAAAAAAGCTAAAATAATAATCCTCAATTGCGGCGATACTCTAAAACGTACTTGATCCCTAGACACTTTTCATGTGTGTATATTCTTTTATACCACTGTATACTTGGTAGAGTGTAGGTACATAGAAACAAAAACCTTATTTCAGTGGGTACATAATTTCAGATACGATCCCCTGTGGTAGAAATAACGGCGGCGTGTAAATAGACCCAGGTCATAAACTTATGTAATATTCATTTATATTAGGTACTGGGGATATTTTGTTATTTATTTTCTACTCCTTTGTTGGTATTACCACCCAAGTTGGTAAGTTAAACATAATTTAGTTAGGGTACCGCAGTGTATAGTAACTAAGCGGTCCTGCTGGGGAGATTGTTACGCCGCTTCTTCCCAGCTAAAGCGTTTTGGCGGACTGTATGTAATTTTGACGTTCAAAAAGTGCTGATTCTCATCCAAATTTGAACACTGCAATGGCTTTTGATTTTGTAATTATTCCGCTGAAGAGCAAAGAACTCTTATCATACTGAAAGGGAACGAGAAATTATCATGATTACTCAGTGCGTATTCGCTAATATCCAATACACCAAGTGACCTAGACTACTTTTTTTAGTTATGTTTTAGAAACTTCATGGTTTCCAACTTGCGTGACTTTTATTAATCAGCCTTTGAGGTACAGAACTAGTTGTTGTTATCAGCATAATCCGAGTATAATGTTCCCACTGCTGGGAAACAGCCTCCTCTCTTCGATAGAGAGTGGGCTGTAATCTACCACGCCGCCGGCCGCAGTGCGGGTTGGTAGCTGCCGTCACGCGTCTTCGAATTTTTGATTCTAGGACATGCCGGTTTCCTCACGATGTTTTCCTTCACCGTTTTGAGAGCAGTGGTGATGAAATTATTTACATAAAGTAAAGCGCCTGCCTGATAATTATGCTTATATGTATATCATGATATGACAGAAATAAAAATACACTACCTATTATTTTCTCAGTTATCTATCGGTTTGCCGAGCGTGCTAATCTAGCGAAAGTGGTGCTTACTATACATACATCAGGAAAAGACGTATTTCCGTAAGCCCACAGTGATAGGCTGACCAGACGTTTTATACCTATATGTCGAACATAACATCACGCCTGTATTTCCAGAAGGGCTAGGCAGAGGTGTACCTACAGTACACCCACATTTCACTAGTTATCTTTAAGTCCCATGTAACAGGGGGCGAGCCTATTGCCATCAACCGGGCACAAATCCAGACTCCGGGCTGCTACTGAGAAATGCCAGATGGAATTACCAAATAACACTGCACCACAACCTGGGAATCGAACTTAGGACCTCATACTCAGCAGTAGCGCTTGCGGCTACTAGGACAACGAGGTAGTCAACCTACCAACCTATAGAGTTCATTGGTATACCTTATCTGCGGAATTTAGGTCTTCGTTATCACCTGGTATTTTTTTTCCTCGAAAATAACCTGCTTTAACGTTAAATTCCGCCTGATAAATGATATTAGCTAAACCCCTTTTACAAAGGGCATTAAAATAACAAACTTTGTGTACAATCCACTTTAGGGATATTAGTCGGAATATTACGTAAATAGCTTTACTTTAGGACGTATCACACATTACAGGGGTTCTTCAGACAAACGATACACGTGTTCAGACTAACATAATCATGTTTCACGTTTATGACACGTCTTTAAACTAAAATATTCATACCCTCATACTCTCTAAAACAAAATATGTTTTGGACAGAAGGACCAAACAGGATTGTGGTGACTACCACCCTTGGTATAGCAATTCGTTTGATTATAATATCTAACGCCTGTCAAAGATCAACTAATGACAGTCGGGAACTCGGGACCAATGGCTTAACACTTGACTCTAACAAAAATTTGCAGTTTAAAGCATAATATTTCGCAAACGGATCCCTGAATCTATCAGTCAGTATCATGTTGTATGTTATTCTAAATATGATTCGCGGCCCTACTTAAATTCTAGCAACAATACTAATCACTACAAAGATCCTCTTTGTTGTCTTTCATAAGTCATAGGTCATCATTCTTTTTATATGGGGCATAACAAGTAATGCCACTCACTTTGTAAAATAACGACTTTCAACTACAAATTCCTGAACTGGTCCTTCTGTACAATCCCATTTCATGTCCCATATAATCCTGAAGAAAAAACAGTTCACAAAGAAGGGTGGCCCCATTTCATTGCCTTCTTCGGACTATTTATAACAGAATTGTGTACTAAAACTGAATGTTTACAGTCGACGACTGTTACCACGTTTGACGGTCGCGGCCGATTGCGACAAAAAATTTGTAGGGCTGCTGGAGTGACTATAGGACTAAGTCGTGGGTAGTAGGGTAGTAAGTAGTGATTGCTATGTTTCATGTGTTATTATTATACTTTGTATGTCAGTTACGATTGCCAATTGTTGTATTGTTATTCAGGTTAGATATTTTTTTATTATAGGAATCTATGTTTTCCTCTGAATACATTTACATCATCGTTATTATTCAACCTCTTCTCCATTGTTTAGTTTTTCAGTTCGATTTAGTTTTCTCTCATAACGAAATTAATACGGAGGTACACGAAATAAGACGTTTCTAGGTCGCCACCATCACTTAAGGCAAAATATACAAACGAAAATTAAATCCACAAAATTATTCAACAACGTCGACAAATCCAATATAATTCTAATTTTCCGTCAGAGGTAATTTATAATGTAACAAATTATTTCGGCTGTGACAGCCCTACCTCGCCCTGAAGCACCCATCGAGATGTAATAAGTAGGGACATCCTCCCACTACAGTAACTGTGCCCATAAGAATTTAAATTTAATGCTAAATGCTTTTCGAATATCCAAAACTTGATTTCATGCAATAATTTTATGTAAATTTTACGAAAAATCTACTTTAGAGTAAGTGAAAGAAGTATGTAAATTGTTTGATCCCGTAACAATTGCACTGATAACGGTCCGTCACGAAGTTTCATTTTATTTTATGAAAGGTGGAGGAATGTTTAATTGAATGGCGTTCGGATCAATAAACGCTTGAGAGACTTTCATTTGAGAACAAGTGAAGAACAAAGAAAACAACTTTCTGTATTCATTTAAATATGTCTTAAGACAACGAAAGAAAATCTTTTACCATACACCTATTTTCGCGAAACTCTTTTCTTTTGGTCCCAAGTCACTACCCTGTGATACACCGTAAATCGTAGCCTGTATTTCAGTTGATTACTATTATGTTCCTAGGATAATAGTGGCTAGATTGCACTCACGGGAATGTGTGATGAGATAAGACCTAATAATGAAGGTTTACACTAGAATTCTCTGAGAAAAAGAACGAAAATTGGAATGTATGTTCATCAAACCCTAACTAAAGGTCACCCTACCCCGTATGTACTGAACAAAACATCACAACAGTTTGTAATAGTCATTTTTTACAAACAACCCCGATCCGATTCGCGACAAGTAAACAACGAGTATCCGCTCCTGAAACTCTATATACGGATATAGTCTACGTTTGTGTACATAGTGCGTCTATAAATGTTTCACACTGTCGTGAGTGCTGTTACGAGTACAAATCACATGCACAAACATGAGGGGAAATACTTTCCAAGTTTACGGGTTCAATATCGCTACATGTATTCTAAATTTACTGTATACTTAACGTAACCACACTGCTGAAGTATTTCAATGGTGTAGAGATGTGGAATCTGCTGCGATTCATCTTTGAAGAAATTAAGTTTTATTTGATAGAGAGCAAACTTTTCCATTTATAAGCCACAACACACAACCGCAAATAATCGTGATGATACATTTACATTACCACCATGCTAGAACGGACCAATGATATGTGATAAACCGTAGTATCTCGTTAATAATAGATATGATGGTGCTGTATTTCTCATTAAAATAATTTTCCTCTCAGAATGGGAAATTAATGACTATCCTCTACCTATTGGAGCCTAGAACACTCAGAATATATAGAAAATACTTTGTATAATCTGAGGATAAAACACAGGCTTGGGACTACTTGCCGCAGCGGTAGAGGAAATACGAATTTTCGTCCATTCGCGGTAATTGAGCTCTTAACCCTGAAAACAGACGATCCTGCGTTGCCATTAAGATCACCATATAGATAGCTTATACATGCGTAATACGTTAATATCAGTGTGACAGACATTTATTACGACATTCTCTCTTCAAGTGACAAGAGGAAGAAAATTAGTGTCAGACATTAGTTACAATTTGTGTGGCAATTTGTGTACAAAGGTCTTGATGAAGATCGCGAGTTTTACAGTTCTGCGTACTGGGACTTAATGAGGGTATTTGATTAATGTTTTGTTGGTGAGTGTTCAATACTGGAAATTGTGGTGTTAATTCTGGTCACGATGCAGTCCTTAACGTGTGTCAGTTAAATCGGCACAGTTCTCGAAAGACACTGTGGCTTTAAATCTCGTTTAATGAGGAGAGCGGAAACGGGGAAGAGTGGAATAGAGGCCCGCTTGCCACTCAACACACTTCGTTTGCAAACATAAGTGTTCAAGCTGTTTGCTGCCCTATCGGAATTACAGCCTTTCTCATGGTCCTTACTTGCTTAAATTGCTGATATTCAAACCGCGTTTATTAAAGCATTAAGGTATTTGTAAATCGATGAGCAAAGTTAGTCTATCGGCGGAGCCAAAACTAAAAATACTGCTTTGATATTGATCAAGAATACGGAAGCAGCTAGACTAGCTAGCACTATTCTTAAGGGAGAAAATAACAGTCTAGGATGGGGTAAAATCAATAAAAACTTGTGTCCATAAATCCACTGTCTTTATTACCTTTATACTCCAACCCAGAAAGAAGAGACCAATTTAAGTGTAATAAGAAAATATAAGGACGGTAATGTATGTCTGGTTCGCCGAATCATTGTATATTTATGATCAATTACAATACCATTATTTCCGACTATTTAGAAAGAAATAACTTTTTTACGAAACATATTTTTTCGATATTGTTCTCGGTTCCAGTCAGCTTATTCTGTGCTTATCAATTTTACTTCATCTACATTCAAAATATTTTTCTAAGAATTTCGGCGTTCTTGGCAAAAAGCTTCTTGGTATTACATATATGTACGACGATTCAGACCTTTTATTTATTTATTTATTTATAAATACTTTATTGTACACCACAAAAATACATAACAAGAAATAATAATTAAGCACTACAAAATATACAATGGGCGACCTTATCGCTTTCTGCGATCTCTTCCAGGCAACCTTAGAATGGACAGTGATTTGCCTGGACATAAAAATGGGGCTGTCGTTGGTGCAAATAATATGTATACAATATACTAGAATAGATACACAGATACATATCCTAAATAATAGATACATAAATACATGCATACAAAATATATAAGCAACGAAAATAAATGAAGACTATAGATAATTACAGTTACGAGAACAAGATCACAACGACAAGTAATGTTCCTTCACGAGTCTCTTAAACACATGTAACGATTGCGCGTGCTTTATTTCAACTGGCAGTGCATTCCACAAACGAGCGGCCTGGACAGTGAAAGATTTTAAAGGACTTCACCTTATCATCAGCATATGACCTTCTATGGCGTCCCCTCCCGGTATTTCCGACATCCGAGCAATAAATTCCTTGAATTCATAGCCATTAATCATCTATTCTGCATCGTCTACTACACCATCATTATTCATTTTCTCCGCATGGCGAGAATTATCACCCAAAATTATACAACTACGTTTGTGGGAATTTTGTATTTCATCGTTGTTTAATACAAATATCCAGGATGAAAAGTAGCCTTTGTCTTTCGCCCGGTCCCAAGCTACCTACTTATCGAATTTCATAACGATCGGTACGGTGGTTTAGGCGTGAAAAGGTTACAGATAAACATACAGTGATACTTTCGCATTCATAATAACTGTATATGTGGTTAGTGCTCAGTCTAGGCGTCAAATTAACAGACCATGTTCGTCGCAACACCACACTGCGCTCCAAAACACAGATTTACTGACTTTACTCAAAAAGCCGCAAAGTTGAAGTGGGACGGGGCTGGTCATGTTTGCCTCATGCCCAATGAGCTGTGGGCCAAAATAACCACTGTGTGGAGCCCTGAGATAGCCAGAAGGCGTCGCGGCAGACCCCGTAGAAGATAGCGGGACGAGCTGAACAGAACAAACGACCAGTTGTCCACATTAGCACTGGAAGTCTTGGGGAGAGGCCATGGCCCAGCAGTGGGATGACACAGGCCAACAGTAGCAGTAACAGGTGGATGGTTACCACAGTCATTAAAATGACTGGCCATACCCAAGTCTAAACAAAACTTATAATTTTATAAACATGGCCGCCCTTGACGTATACGCTGAAAGTATTCTCATGGGAGAGCTTTAATTGTTATTTTTTATTTCTTTTTTAAACAACAGTGTACGTCAAAGGCATGCTTGTGTAAATGCGTAGAAACTACATTATGTTATGTGAATGTTGAGACTGTGTAGAATAACATGTAATGTTTTGTCTAATCAATGCTGTTTTCTTCCATTCATTCTTACTTTATTTTTTTCTATTGGGTAACTGTTCAATGGCTTTAGTTTTACGTCATTACTTCATTGGAGTTCATTGTGTATCAAATCATTTATCAATGGAAGTAAAGTGCGTAAGTGATTCATTTCTAAAATACGAAAACGAATAACAATTAAGTTTCATTATTCTCACATAAAGAAGCAACAAGAATAAAGTACCTAGGATTTTGTATTATCTTGATTTAAAAGAGTGTCCTTGGAGTTTCTTGCCCGTTCTTCTCCATGGAAATCTACGTTTTGGAACAGGAAACTATGTAGCTTCAACTTTCTGTCTAACTGACCGACTCTCTGACAATTCAAAAGTGCCTGTAAATGGTTTAATTTAAATAAATGCTTTGAGTTTGAGTTAGACCCAGAAAGACGAGCTGTGACACCCGACAAGGATATCGAATCAGCTCCATGGAATACGTACGAGTATACTGCCATGAACAGACACAGCGTTTAGTACATTTGAAGGGAATTGAGATCGGATCACAGGAATCAGTTATTAGGAAACAAGATAACTTGTAACGTTACCCAATGACAAAAAGAAAGAAGGAAAAAGTATTTATTCTGCACAAAATAAACGCATATTACAAAACACAAAACCACTGAAAAAAAAAGATCCAAAAAAAAAAGCCCAAAAAAAACAAAAACAAAAAAAAAAGTAATTGGTAGTATTTTTAGGGCGCAAATAGTTACATCAAAGAGTCAGGTAGATACCAAAACTAAAACAAGCAGTAGTGACTATAAATGAAAACAGCAGAAGGACTCTGGATGTGACAAGTTATGACAATGCCAAAAGGACCGCTGATATTGAACAAACGTACCTTACTTGTAATTAATTGATGTAAAACCATTACGTAATTAATATTAAACGTTCAATTGGTAACAATGAGTGCACCGGGCACTGATGTACCTACTTGGATAGAGCGGACAATGGGGTCAAACTCAATATGGCGCATATTAACGATATAAGTAATATTTTTGTAATTAACAACAGTATTAAATAACTTTCAATCACAAACCAAATTAAATTGGCATAATGTGGGATTTTATTAAGTGAATGGAAAGCATCGTGCTTGTCAAATGGCTGAGTACCGCATGCTGTTAGATTTCAGTGGAGCAATTTGGATGTACTTTAAGTTTAACTATATGTGGCACAAGTAAGTAATTTGCTCCAAAGTGGCTGCCTTCAGACATTCCCAAGTTCTCAGGCAAAGTACTGCAAGATACCGATATTCAATAATCAGGTTTAAGCTTTTTCTAATTTTCATCATGCTAAAATCCGGCAGTTTTCATACAGTATGGAAAGTTTCTCGTCGTCTCTCTATACTCAGTATTCAGCGCACACATCTATAAATTACGTTGAAAGCCTACCTAAAATAAGGTCGACGACGACGTCTCGTTAGACGGTTGAAACTCTTTGGATACTGGTAATATCCACAATCAACATTTCATCTTGGAAAGTTCGGAGACCAACTTTCCCGAATAATTCAGATATCGAATCGAATATAATAAATTTATTTCGATAACATTCAAGTGGATAAAACAATTACTTAACTTCTAAAAACCAAATCTGAAGCACAATTGTTTGAAGCATCAGTAGCTAAGCTCAGGCAGACAAATTAATAATAAACTGTAACCCTAGACTCAATATCAGGTCGATTCTCAAGTCCACGTACTTTGGCATTGAACGTGAGCAAAATAGCAATAAGAGTCGGTTTTCCTTCAATACCCACTGAGAAAATAAATGTTACGTTCAAGTATTAAGTTTAAGGAACTTGTGCGACCTTGTTGGGTATTTTATGGAAAATTGACAGTTCAACATGGGTTGGCGACGTGGAAATTGGCTTTCTCGGGAAATGTTTAGAAGCTTTAGGTTCTGGAAGCTTTTATTCGATTGTGTTAGTATAATAAGGCGATTGGACCTTGTATATATTTTAGCCTAAGTCATAACATCAGCTATGTGCCAGTGAAAGTAACGTCAAAATCGGTCGAGCCGTTTCGGAGATGAGCCGGGAAAAAAAGACAGACAGACGCAAATAAAAAAAAAATGTTATAAGTATCGTATAATAATATACTTTCTTAAGCATTTATGCTGATATTTTGACATTACAAAAAACACTTAAATTTTATTTATTTGTAAGTATGTATACAAGATGAATAGATTTGCCAAAAACAGTGCTTTACATTTCCTTATTCTATATTAATAGCTAGGTTAGGTTTACATTTCAGAAAATAAGACGCAAGGGAAGCATTTTGCTTCACAATTGCGTAACACTGTCAATCACAATCAGAGAGATTTTAAAGGAAATTCCTACTCCATTCCTTCACATCATGTAGAATGTAGTTGAACTGTCAAAATTACAGGCATTGCCATTGTAAGTATGTCACGCAGTTTTCCCGCAAGAATCTAAATTAACTAAATTCCTGATCTGAAGGAGGAAGCTAACGCCACCATACTTGCTAGTAGATCAACCGCGGAGGGTCTAAAAGACTTACACCTTTCAGTCGTTAAAACTGAAAACACAACCAGTCTGCGTCTTTATCACATTGTATGTGTGCGAGAGAGAGAAAGTATGAAGCGAAATGAAAAATACTTTGGAGCCCGCCGTTGAGGAATTTCGGTAATAGAAATGTAATTCTGAAGAATTCCTTGGAATACACGTGTTTTGTGTTATTGCCTATTGAAGTTTTATTGTTAGGCATTACTTGGGATTCCTGAAGGGAAAGATGTATAGTACCTCATCGATTAAAATTCTTTGCTACGTCATCGAAAAAGTAGACCAAGTCTATTGTGATACTTTCCTTTAAGGAGGATGCGCCAAGGTAGCCCACGAAATTCAAAATTCTGACGTTTTTTGCAATTTGCAGGTCAGTGTCAGGTTGTATCTTGATTCAAATATGATTCGCGACCGTAACAAATATGACTTTACAGAATTATAAGGTCAATGTGGGGAAGACGGCATACTTTTTTAACAGTTAACTTTGATTGAAACAAACTAATGGAACTATACATTCTAGGGTAACTCTTAAGTTACAAATGATGAAAATATGATCGTGAATATTCTAAAAACACTTGAATTGCTTTAATGTCAAATAACACTTAAATAAATATTTTATTTTATTTTATTGGCGTATAGACGGACTTCCCTTGCTGTTTGAGGTAAGTCCGTCTAGTAGTCATTTTACAACAGATTTGAAAGATTACATGATGAAAATATTTTCTTAAAGTATAAAGTAATAAATGGCATTGAAATATGTACCTTACAGACAAACATATAAGGCTGCAATTAATTTAAATAGCTAAGTTTCTCCTACTTGAGGTAAGACCGGCTAGCTTAATGAATGAAACGAAAATAAAACTCAAATATTGTATGTGTCACCTGAAGAGGCTGTGCGCCACACTATAGAGATATGTTTCGCCAATGTTGCCACTAACCCAGAAACTACCGCAAATTGTAAAAATTAAAAAAAACGACTTAAAATTGATGACCACTGATTCAAAATGAAGTAGAAAAATCAAGGATATTGTACCAAGTTTAAGTTGTCGGGAAGCAAGGTCAAGTACACATTAGATAAACATGAATCTCAAATAATAGAAACGATAAGAAACCTTTATCGAGAAGAAAAAAATTAAAAATAGTATTTTTTCTTTATAAATACGGCAATTTAGATTTTTTCCCCCTTAAATACGGCAAACCAGAGACAGTGACATACGGCAGCTCAGATTTTTACGATAACAACACTGGTACACATGGTATTAGTATGAACTATCCTATACTACCTTACATGAGCATTCTCTCTTTTCACCAGAGCAGAGCTCGGTCGCCCAGGTTCTGGGACTTAAGCTTCGTGCAGACCAGCGCGACGCGACGCCGCGACGCGACTCGAACAATACAATTTCTAAGAAAACTTGACGGTATAACAATAACCGGTGTCGCGTCGCGCGACAAGTCGCGCTGGTCTGAACAAAGCTTTAAACTTAACTGACGACATGTGAAAGTCAAAGTCAAATAATTTATTTCAAATAGGCCCTTGTAAGGCACTTTTGAACGTCAAAATTTACAAAAAATTGAATCGATTCTACTTAGTCGCCCCTTCCAAAAGGTAGTTTTCGTATGGAGAAGAATGGGCAAGAAACTCCACCGTTACTCTTTTAAAAAGTGTTACAATATTTTGTAACACTTTTTAAAAGAGTAACGGTTACATTACAATCGGCATCACCCACCCTCTTTATCGCCATTCACTGGGCACACTTCCAATTTTACGATTGAATTGGAACTTTTTAGAGAAACGCTTACTAACTAGTACCTAATATACCCAAGATTTTGAGCTCGTATAATTATTTTAGACTCGTTTTAGACTTCTTTAGAAAAAACACTTCTTTTAAAACGTTATGCATCCCATTGGATTCAGGGTAACTGCCACCGCATCAGAGTTATGGACAATTAGTTTTATTATGCTCATTGGTCTAGTGGTCCTAAGCGCAACTCTCAGGTCGGGCGAAGTGTTATTGGGTTATTCTATTGTCTGGGATTGTGCCCAGTTATGTCAATAGGCTCGCCCCTTATTGCATAGAACTTATAACTGGCGAAATTTTAGTGTTCTTGCACCTACTGTTTATAGTATTGTTTATATAGGCTCGCCCCTTATTGCATAGAACTTATAACTGGCGAAATTTTAGTGTTCTTGCACCTACTGTTTATAGTATTGTTTATATACCCATATCGATTCCCAGGTCGGGCTTGGGTTTTTGGGTTTTTCTATCTAAGTTTCCTCAGTAGCAGTCCAGAGTCTGGATTTGTGCCAGGTTGATGGCAATATGCTCGCCCCCTATTACATGGGACTTAGTTATGTACTATACAGGGTGTCAGGGACATCTACGCGAAATCTTTTACCATAGATTCAGTACCAGATTATGAACCAACCTGCATTGAAATTTTTCGTCGGTTATTTAAAAAAAAACTGCTGTTACATAGAAAAGTGCAATGCCTACGCGGTTAAAATGTATGGAAAAGCATTTATTACGAACGACAAAAAATTACGATGCAGCGTAGTTCAGAAGAAGTATGTACTGAATCCATGGTAACAGTTTTCGCGTCGATATCCCTGCCACCCTGTAGGTACACCTCTGCCCTACCCTTCGGGAAACAAGGCGTGATGTAATGTTATGTTTGTGCTATGATAAGTATTTATTTTAAGTTGGATCTATACTTGGAGATAAACGATTTCATTTCAATTGCAATTTAAGCTTCGTGCAGACCAGCGCGACGCGACAGCGGTTATTGTTATACCGTCTAGTTTTCTTAGAAATTGTATTGTTCGAGTCGCGTCACGGCGTCGCGTCGCGCTGGTCTGCACGAAGCTTTACACCCTATGCTTAGCCTTTTGGTAAATATCGGCATGACTTCGTTTTTTTTGCTGATATAAGTCAGTCTCGTTATAGTTCTTAGTTTCCAGATCATTGCGTCTGTACGGTCCAACAAAGCCTGTCTACGATTTGCCTGGTCAGTGCGTAAGTTTACTAAACTGATTTTCTGTATCGCTTCATGTTGTCAGTACGCCTTCTAAGCAGGTCATCCGATTTTGTCCAGGCCGAGAATATAACTAGCAACCCGACCCTAATTCGGAGGGTTTTTAAAACTTGATGGAACATCGAGATGTATTTAGGTATCACTAGCTACTGCCCGCGGCTTCGTCTGTGATCTGGGATGAAAAGTATCCTATGTCCTTCTCCAGGTCATGGTATACGCATGTACCAAATTTCATCCAAATCCGTTCAGCCGTTTGAATGTGAAAGCGTAAAAAAAACAAACAAACTCACTTTCGCATTTATAATATTATTTAGGATAGTTAGGATGTATTGTTTAATATGGGAGTGATATACAGATTCCAATGACGTTATTGCGACGCACGCTATTTCGAAAAAAATTAAGAGTGGTACGCCAGTTCGAAAACACGTTAAGTCGAAAACCGCTATATCGAATGACGTTGTCGCGAATTCATGTATTATACACATTTTACACATAACCTTCCTTCCTTAAATTCTCTAAATGATGGCGAAACCGCATCAAAATTCGTTGCGCAGTTTTGAAGTTCAAAAGAACAACACGGTAACACGGACAGACACGAGAAGCGACTTAGATGGTGAAGCGTGTCAACCAAATCAAACAATGTTGAAAATGAAGGCTCCTACAAATAGATAAAACCTACAAATTCGAGACCCTAATTACGTAATGCACGATCAATCAGAATCTGAGTCGTTTTGAAACAGACTGCTAATCCATTGCTTTGTAAGTTCGAAAAAAAAATCTGCTCAACAACGTAAATAACGCAATGAATGTTGTTGAACTGTCAAAATGAAACAGATTAGTCATAATCGTTTACGAAAATGTGTTGCGTAATTAGATAACAGATTTCAGATACGAGAATTGGTCATCGCAGCATTTTTGGGATGCAGCTGGCAAAGGGCTGATCCCCGTCAAATATATTTTTTTATTTATTTTATTTCATAAGCCTGATACAGGGAGAGATAAGGAAGCTAAAAAGGGTTAACAATGAATTACTTTTATAAGTAACTTAGATCCTTATAGTAATTAGACTAAGTACACTAAGTACTTTGTGTAATGTATGTATGTTCTAGTATGGTTCTTAAGTAAGTGATATGTTTGTCTTTATCCTATACTATTAAACGAGCAATATTTGCATATATATACATTTTTATTTTTTTGAAGTAAGTTCCAATATAGGGGTTAACGGGGGCGAAAAATCGATCGAGCTAGGTCTCATATCTGGGAAAATTCGTTTTCTTCGTATTTTCACCCAAGCAGAGCTCGGTCGCCCAAAATTTAGAACAAGATGGCTACCTTAGAATAATAACATGGCAGCATGGAATTAGTAATACCTACTATCATGGCAGCATGAAATTAGTATGTAGTTTTCATAGAATTAGTATGAACTATCCTATACTATTAAATGAGCATTCTCTATTTTTACCAGAGCAGAGCTCGGTCGCCCAGATACTTGAGAATAAAATTTGTTTAAACCTAAACCTAAATGCTCGATTTTATGAAACTCCTGACACCCAAACTATGACCTGTCCTGTATTTTAGATGTCAGCGTTCCTTCCTGGCAGGCGCATTATTAAGCCTAACTTATTAATTAAATTCACAAATGAAAGGAAATAACCTATCAATTTATTACCAAAAACGACCACAATGGTTCATTTTATTTAAACTTTTCACACTCAAAAAAGTACAAAGGCGGACTTAATGCCTTAGGCATTCTCTACCAGTCAACCAAGGGTGGTGAAGAGATTACAATGACAGGTGCTCTATTTGAGAGGAACAAAGAAAAAAAAAAAAATATATTCTAATGCATTATAACTAAAATAGATACAACCATTCTCATAGGTACTGAAACTTGAAACGTCTCATGCTCAATTTTATGTTATCTACGTTATGTGGTGTCTATAACTTCCACTTGGGTATACGCTATCTAGTTTGACGCGTGCAGTTTAAGCTCGTAAAGTTCTTAGAAGATGTAAAGTGTCTTCATCAGTCGTTTCACGTTAACACATGGGCACTTCACCCAGCATGGTATAACAAACAAAAAATTACATCAATAACAATCAGCCTAGCCTCTCTCCAACTAAACTGGGGTTAGCTTCTAGTCTAACTAGGATGCAGGTGAATAAATTAATATTAAGTTTAATTATTATGATTAATATTAAGACTAATAATGTTGTGACCAATGATTGTTTGTGACAATAGATTGTAGTGTTTGTTGTTTTTTTATTATTATTTTAATACTGGATGTTTTTTGAATTTTAATACAATGTTGGTTATTATTAAATTAAAGGTACTAAATTATTGACATAAATGATATACTTATTAGTGATATTGATACATTTTAAATGCGTAATGAATTTTAAATATTAATGTAATGTTTTTTTTTATTGTTATTATTTTCTTTATTATCACTGTAATATTTTCAACACAATGTATTTTGTTATGAAATAAATGACTTATGACTTAATACCAGTATTTTACATTGAGCGACTGCCTATCTAACATCCACAACCCAGTTACTGGGTAACACGATACACCGCGGTAAGACTGTTATGATCTACGAATGAGACCGGCTCTCATTCGTTGATCATAACAGTCTTACCGCGTTTTCTAGCTTACCGTGTTTTCTGAGGCACGGAGGGATCTCGATATGTAATGCATGGTCATCCATCCACGAAACTACCGCGGCAAGTGTAGCTTAACCTTCCATCGACCCGTGCGGCTGTTATTATTTAGCCCTACAATTTCGTTTAATGATATGCACGAAGTAAGTAAAACATTAAGAGCTTTTCAAACTTACAACGATGGAGAAAAATTCAGATTGAATCTGGCTGTACTTTCGATCGACCCCTGCGGCTATTATTATTAAGCCTTCGAAAATCACATAAGATGTGGAAAATCTCTGTTAGCAGCAAATATTCGTCCCAAAATTATGCCCAAAGCATAAAAATCAATACTCAATACGTTTATTGCATTCCACAATGTGAACTTAGGTGGTAGGTACATAAAGACATACATTCGTTTTGGAGCATTGTGGACCCTGTCGGGCATAACAACATAAAAATTAGGAGGAGGGCTATTATAGATATTTGTTAACAATTTTAATATTAATCCATGAATGTACGACTTTTTTGATCTACATAATTTATGATAACGAATACTGGACCTCCTTTTGACAATGAATAATATCCATTGATCAACCAATAGCTTTACACGTCAAAGGACTGAACGAGGCTTTACGGGTGCCAGATTGCAAAACGTACAAGAGCCGTTTTATACCAATTTCCATTGAAATTATTAAAAAAATAATTAAAAATCATAGTACTTATAGATTTTAATCTTGGCAGTTAATTACCTGACTACGGCAAGTTTGACAGTCGTTTTACACGTGCAGCCTGTGGGTTAGAGATACGCAGAGGGCCTACAACGTTCTTCGCGTACAGTATAACAACGCTTTTAGGGTGCTGTTGGGGCTCCCGCGGTTCTGTAGCGCATCGGGCATTTTTGCTGAAGCAGATACAGATAGCTTTCAAGCTATTATGCGAAAAAGGACAGCATCCCTGATGCGAAGGATTCGGAGGAGCACCAACAGCATTCTAAGGGTGATAGTGAATAAGCCTGATTGCCCGTTCCTGGGGCACTGGACCCGTATGCACAGCTGCAGGTCTGGTGCAGCGGGAAGCGGTCATTTATTATAGGTTTTTAAACTAGTTTTATTTTTGTTTCTGTTTACTTTTAGTTTGTTTTATTTATTTTAATTAGAAATGTTACTAACATAGTTTTATAAGTATTACTAACAACAATATGAATCACGTGTGTACGATTTAAATAAATAAAATAAATAAAAACCAAACCCTATGATTTAAACAGGCTATGTATGTATGTGTTCATCTGTTCCCTCATAACTACTAAACTGCTCGTTTTATTTTGATGACGTACATATCGTTGGAAGCGTCATGTTGTTCCGCGGGTTTTATGCTATATGACATCACATAAAAGCCAACATGGCGGCATAACGCGGATACAAGACTCCGGTTTTACGAAAACCGATATTATTCTTTAATTTGTATATCCTGTTTATACCTTTTTTTAGTTGGAGGTTTTGTCGTCATCGTGTTTGGTTTGAGACTTTTTTTTTTTGAATCCTATACTTGATTGTAGAACGAGCTTGGAGACTAACCAATTCACCGGTTTGTACCTTAGAATCTGCAAATATAATAAACGGCGGCTTCTAAAATTAGAAGTCTAAAACCCAAACTATCATGTAAGTTCTGTTGACGAATATTGTGGAGGGCTTATATAGAATAGAAAGTTTTTATTTCAGACCGGAGTCCATAGGGTTAGTAATAGGCTTAGGTAAGGGTTCAATTATTAGTACACATAAATACATAAACTTGGGCTTGTGGCTAAGTAATAACAGCCGCACGGGTCGATCATCAGGTTAAGCTACGTTTGCCGTGGTGGATGGGTGACCATCTTTACACACCAAAACCCCTCACTGTCTCGGAAAGCACGTTAAGCCGTTGGTCCCGGCTGTCATTTACAGATTGTCAGTTGTTACGTGTCGTCAGAAGCCCGAAAGTCTGAAAACCAGTCTTACCAAGGGGTATCGTGTTACCTAGTAACTGGGTTGTGGAGGTCAGATAGGCAGTCACTCCATGTAAAATACTGGTATTCAGCTGCATCCGATTAGACTGGAAGCCGACCCGAACATAGTTGGGAAAAGGCTAAGCATATGATGACACATGTACACATATAAACTGACGCCTTCTTCACATGGGGTAAGCAGAAAAAAAACCGCAACTTGCTACGATCCTCACATACTCCATTTGCCTCGTTTTCGTTCATACACCTGACCTGATGATTAAACTGAAAAAAACCAGGGCAATGACCATTTGACTCAGCTCAACATAATTCAGTCCCAAAAACAAAACTTCCTCTTAAGCTTGAACAGACTTTCCTCCCCAAAGTTGGAAATTAACGAACGGAACAATCGATAAAACGGAAATTACGAGTACAGTACAATGGAGAAATGAAATACTGTACCAAATCCCGACCAAACTTGATTACAGTTTAATTGCAGCCAACTGAAATTGATACTCTGTCTTCATTTCGTGAACGAAGTTTAAATCGAATCGTAGATCGAATCGAATTTATAGCGGTCTTAAAATCATGATTGTTCTCGAAATCTGGACTTCATCGCCAACAGCAGGGTAATTACGTAACACACTTACAGTAGCTGTATAGCTTTCATTTTGGCAGTTCGACAACAGCCATTGCGTTATTTACGTTGTTGAGCAGATTTTTTTTCAAACATATGAAGCAATGGATTAGCAAGATTGACGCCAGTAGCACACCTCCGCCGCGAAACCATAGCCGCGAAACCATAGCAGCGAAACCGCAGTAGTTCAATTCAACTGGCTTGCATCATGTTCCGCTACTCGAATTTCGCGTAGCGGAACATGACGCGAGCCAGTTGAATTGAACTACTGCGGTTTCGCTGCTATGGTTTCGTGGCGAAGGTGTGCTACCGGGGTGAAAGTGTGTTACCTACGCAAGAGCATAAAAAATTCCCTCTCATTCTAGTCTTAGTCTGTAAAAAAACATCTAATATTTCCTACGTTTTTGACAAATTTTTGACATTGATTGTTGCCGAGATGAGAGTGCGACTTGAATTTGAATGTTTTTTTAGTACGGGAATTGGCCTTCAAGTCACTTTCTTTTTTACGGAATCTCTGAACATGGGACCATGAATGATGTTAAGGGACTTAACTTAGTGTATGGAGTATAGACAGCCTCCTTTCTTGTGTCAGTAATAATGTTATTATTAATGTTAGGTTTAACCGATTCATTTGTAATCGCAATTAGTATAGCCGAGACTAAAACCAGCTCAGTCTGGATTTGTGCTCGATTGACGGGAAAAGATTCGCCCCCCGTTACATAGGACTTAAACATAACTGGCGAAATGTGGGTGTACAATAAGACCTCTGCTTAACCCTTCGAGAATTACAGGCGTGATGTTATATACATTAATAAAACCCATTTATAAGGACGCATTGAATAAGGATTGTCCATTGGAAGGATTGGTATGGCAACACTACTTGTTGGCACTGCAGTTGTTAGCCTAAGTACAACTTTGTTTTACCAATAGACTGCTCTAGGTACTAAGCCAAATTATCTCGGAGCTGTAGCTGGGTGTGTATTACCAGTAACAATATTCAAATTCTGCCACAGATTAAAGACCGTATTTCTAAACAAAGGATACTAAAATCTAAAAGTGAAATCAGGGCTAAAGTCACGCTCTGTTTTAATCGAATTGCGCTCAAATTTTATAAATACTGCTCTCATCTAACCTCTTGAATTATTTTTTATCTTTGTTCTTACCTCAACAAAGTAATACTTTTATTGGTCGTAGGTTCCAACTCAGGTAGTTCTCATTTTACTTTGTGTAAATTATTTCATCACCACTGCTCTCAAAACGGTGAAGGAAAAGATCGTGTGGAAATCCGCATGACCCAGAACTAAAAAATCGAAGACGTGACATCTACCAACCCGCACTGGGCCGGCGCTCGGCGTGGTGGTTTACTGCCCAGTCCTTCCCTCAGATTGGAGGCTTATGTCCCAGTTAGGGTTGCCAGGCCCAAAAAATAGAAAAGCCACAAATTCATATTTTAGCCGGACATTTTGCCCTGAAAGCCTGACACACGTTGGTTTTTAAAAGAAAAAAAAAATATTATGCCTACTTTTATTTGTATATTTATTACTATTATTCATTTGAGAGTACTCTACTCTTATTTAAGAATCTTTTTTTTTCTTACTAAAGTAATTTGCAACTTCTTTACATTGAAAGTAACTAAAACAATCCATAATAATCAGCCTTCTTCAATACATTATTGAAAGTAATTAAAACAATCAATAATCAGCTATCTAATTACGCAACACATTTTCGTTGACTATTCCGACTAATCTGTTTCAATTTGACAGGTCAACAACATTCATTGTGTTATTGACGTTGTTGAGCAGATTTTTTTTTCGAACGTACGAAGCAATTGATTTGCAATCTGTTTCAAAACGATTCAGATTCTGATTGATCGTGTATTACGTAATTAGGGCACCGGTAACTTTTGGCGGGGCGGGGTTGACCAAAAGCATAACAAAAGCCGGACAGGCCGGAACTTGTCAGTCCAATATGGTCTGACACTGACAAGATCGTAAAAAACCGGACATGTCCGGCTAAAGCCAGACACCTGGCAACCCTAGTCCCAGCAGTGGGAGCAATATAGATTGGTTATGATGATAGGTAGACACTCCCATTAGAACCAATGCGAAGTACGTTAGAACATTTTGTATTGACGTAATAACTTCCTATTTACGTTGCGTTGTTGTACATGCCATGTGTAAATCATTATTAAATATAGATTTGTAGTTACTAACTAAATATAAAACACTTTTTTCCCGTAGGTAACCGATGGATAACATTAGAGGTTGACGGGGGAAGCCCATGCGCATACCTACTGGATGCAGTAGGGCTTACTTTAATTTTTTATTTCCTTATGTTCCTCCTTACTCGATGCTTTAGCCCGCAGCTTGATCCTACTTCGTACTATGATTCTGAAATCCACTACAATTCACAATTCACAGACAATTATACATCCTAAGATGAGGAAAGTGTTGAGTATGAATATCGATGGCTATAAGAGTAGGGGAAGACCAAAAAAACCATGGATGGACTGTGTTAAAGATGATATGGCTAGAAAAGGGGTGACTACCGAGATGACGACTAATAGAGAAGTATGGAAGAAAGGGACATGTTGCGCCGACCTCAAATAAATTGGGATAAGGGCAGGAGAATGATGAATCCCATCAAGAATCATCATCATCTGGCGAAATGTGGGTGTGCCACACCCCTGCCTAACACTTCGCGGATTACAGGCGTCATTTATTTATTTTATTTTTTATGTTATCACAGTAAATAACATATAGATAGAACATACTTAGTTATAGTTTGTAGAGTACAAAGGTACTGCTTATTTCTAAAGAAATTTCTTCCAGCAGACCTGCGAAAGGAGAAGTGAAAAAGAAATTAGACAAAAGTGTGTGAGAACAAGAGAAAATATGAATAAGCGAAGTCTTAAAACTAACATATATACCTACACGTATAAAGCTTAAATATATAAATACTGACAGTTGAGAGGAAAGGTAATGCTCTTTTAATCGATATTTGAAAACTGAGATAGTTTTTAAATCACGAATGCTAGGCTGAAGTGAGTTCCACAATCTTACAGCCTGAACAGAGAAGGAATAAGAATAGTAGCTAGTTTTATGAGGATAAGATTTGTCATTGTAAGTTAATCCCATCAATAAACACACATCTTATACCATAGATAAACAGCATCGATGCTCCCAATGATGCGAAAATATCTACTCAGGTAGATATGGCATCGGGGGAGACTATGGCACTAAGCCCGTTTGTCCACCGGCAGCAGCAACAGGACGTCAACAAGATGACGGCGCCAAAGTAGCGATACACACATTTAACGTGGCCGCGTGTCTATGGCACACCACCACGACACGGACATCACGTTCAGTTCGTTTCTCCTTGACGTTCCGTTGACGGTGGGGATGGACAAACGGTGTAAGGAATTAAACATCAACGATAGGTATCGCCAAAGAAAATACAAACATATTATGTTTGTTTTCGGTTTCAACCAATCCCAAATCCACCCAAGGTCAATAAATAAAGCCCAGCTATCTAAATACGCAACACATTTTCGTAAACAATTACGACTAATCTGTTTCATTTTGACAGTTCAACAACATTCATTGCGTTATTTACGTTGTTGAGCAGATATTTTTTTCGAACTTATGAAGCAATGGCTTAGCAATCTGTTTCAAAACGATTCAGATTCCGATTGATACAGGCTACCGGTACAGGTTATCCGGGCTCCTCCTAAAAAAACAATCCGATATCGGAAACCAATCAATCTTCAGAATCGAATCAAACATTCTTGCGAATAATTTTCTCGTCGGAGTTACAACGTCTCTAGGCAGTGAAGCTATAAATGACAGTAGGCTCTATAAAACTGAAGTGTTTGCCTGACTACCATAACAGATATTTATGACCTTGTTGACTTACCAAAGGAACAAAAGAAAAACATGGGGTGTTCGAAACAACTCATCATAACAAAAAGCTACTGAGGCAGATTTTGATTTGGGACATTTCAGCAGGATATCTGCATTCAAAACAGTCGGGAAATATAGTTACTGAACGTAAAGGAACGCACAAGAAACTAAGGCCCGTATTACAGAACGTCACTCAAAACTCAAGCATTACTTAAAACTTGTTTAAAGCGTTTTGATTGGTTGAAACTAGTTTTAAGTAATGCTTGAAGTCTTGAGCGACGTTCTGTAATACGGGCCTAAGAGTAGGTCCAGAGACCCAAGATCTGAAAGGCACGATATGGCCCTTTGTGAACGGTACGGTTTCGTTACGGTACGGCGTATAAACCGCGACGTAGAAAAAACGTTTCTGTTAACAAGCTTCCATAGTGATCCATACAACACTGAAGACCGTGCCACGGTTTAAACCATTAAAAACCCCAGTTACCCTTCGTAATCTGAAAGCCTGATCAAGATCTCTGATCAGTTCACTAGATGTCTAATTCCATGTTATCTACTTTGATTACGATTAGTTGACTAAAATAACAACACTTCATATCACTGAATATATCAAAGATTAGAGCACAGACCAAATGAAATAGGGTTTCAGTATCCGGGTGCTAACCTTGCAGAGTGCATGACACCTATCTACAGGTATCCTCCAATAGCAATTGAATTACGTTAGCATGCGACTTTGTCACTCCATTTCTTCCAACTCAAGCTTTTGACAAGCAGCGGCACCTGTCCCATTGCCGACGAGGGCGAGAAAATTTCTGATAGCTAGTCGCTTAACTAGCTATCAAAGAATTTCTCGCTCAAAAAACGTTCAAAAGATTTTAGGTCCCGTGTAAGTAAAAGAGATACAAATATTAATAGTTGATCGCTGACTGTTCACACCGCTGGCGAGTACTCGGTTTTCGTAGCGACAAAAACTATCAAAGATAGTGATGACGCTCGCTGGCGATCAGAACACTCGCTGAGACTCACGCATGATAGGTACGTACGAATACCAGCCAGTAATCGCTTGTCGCCGCACGGTCCGCTGCGGACTCGCTAATCGTTGCTCGCCAAGTCGTTTTTAGTTGCTAGCTCTACTCGCGGCGATAAACGCTCTTCCGTGGCACAACAGTCGTTCAAATGAAAAGCACCCTAATTGTGCACCAGACAATGGGTAAACTCAGGGCTGAGTTAGGAGTTAGGAAGACATAGAAATGTTTAAGCCGCTTATCAGCCCACGCAACTGGTGCTAGTTGAATGGGGTCACCACAATAGTTCAGCGGGATTTGAACTCAGGGATTTATGTGCTTTTGATTCGGTCGAGCGCGTACGTGAATCTTTTAGTATGAGCGACCAGCGATTTCCTGGTGTATTTGGTCGTGTAATGGGATTTAAACAAATGCGTTTTTACCTTGATGATTTATAGGTGCTGAACTCTCTTCGGGGAAGAAAGAAATCATATTGAAACAAGAAGTTTTAGTTGTAGCATACCTGTTACAAAAAGTGATTATGTTGCGACGACGTATCATGTAGATGAAGGCATTAGGCCTAATACTCACGAACACCTCTATCTTTAATATCATATCTTAGCACAAAACATTACGTAAAGATAATAATGATGGACTTACCTATTTTTGTTTTTATATCTAAACATTGTGATATGTGAGGAAACTGGAGGATTTTCCGCCACTTCTTGCTCTTGCCCTTATTGCTATCGGAACCTCCTGAAACAAACAGAAAACGTACTAAGTATTGTGAACATAAAGTCTTGTTTTGTATATCGGAGACCGTGAACCTTGCTAGGAACAAGGATGCTGTTTATATGTTTGTTTATTTGCAATAGGGATGTTGACTGGGGAAAAAAAGAACTATTTAGTCCGTCAGTCAGATAATAAAAAAATATTAGACAAATAATAAAAAACGGTTTAGATAAAACGCATTAAAGTTGGGAAGTGGGAGCTCGCTACATCACAAGTCAGTATAAAATCTACCGGGAAGTGACGTCATGCTACATTTAAGTCAATGTATTGCCGCATCTTTTGACTATGTAAAAAAATAAAAAATACGTGTCCAATGTTTTTTAATTATCAACCAGAAGGACAAAAAAATATTTTTGTCAACATAACTATTCTTTATGTAACATAGTAAAAATAAGCACTGGCTTTCGTAATGTTTAAAAATGGTGGCGAAAACATTTACAAAATTATTGACCCACAGATCGAATTCGAAATGTCAAGTGAAAAATGTTTTTTAAAGCTCGAAGACAGTATTTAATTTGGCGTCTAGAGTAGAACCTCTCTAATCTACACTAATATTATAAAGATATAATATTTGTATTTTTGTTTGTAATAAATAAACGTAAAAACTACAGAACCAATTTAAAAAAATATTTCATCAGCAAGATGCTATATTATCAATTTATCACTGAGTAACATAGGCTATAATTTATAAAGATAACAGGCGGGCGAAGCCGCTGGCGGAAGCTAGTTTTACGATAAAACGCTGCTGGTAACACTATCCGAAGACAATCTCTTATCAGAACTTGTTATCAATCGATTATGATTTGAGTTTCTCCAAAATATGACACGGCTAAAGATAAAGCGTCATTTCTGGGTGTAAAATGAAGTCTCAATGAATCTGCGGAAACGACTGGACTGGACATACATCCATAATATACATACTTTCCATACAATACAACAACCCTTTTATACTGAATCTCTTTTCTTGTGCTAGTTTATTTGCTGTTATTTTCATTCCTGAGTTGATAATAAATATCGATTGAGGAGCTCGTGGCTAAGTAATAACTGCTGCACGGGTCGATCCGTCAGGTAAAGCTACGCTTGCCGGGGTTGGTCTGTGGATGGGTGACCATCTTTACATACCGAGACTCCTCCGTGCCTCGGAAAGCATGTAGAGCCATTGGTCCCGGCTGTCATACATGGATCTTTGACAGTCGTTACGGGTCGTCAGAAGCCCGAAAGTCTGACAACCAGTCTTACCTTACCCAGTTACTGAGTTGTGGAGGTCAGATAGGCAGTCGCTCCATGTAAAATACTGGTATTCAGCTGAATCTGGTTAGACTGGAAGCCGACCCCAATAAAGTTGGGAAAAGGCTAGGCAGATTGGATTTAGTTGATAATATATCTCGAAGTTCAGTGCCTCTTGACAAAAGCCTCATCTAACGATTTCATTGCTTTCTGTCTTTAGCAACTCTTTTCCAGTTTGGACCTGCTGTGAGATTGAGTTCGTCCTCCCACCTTTTCCGTTGTCGACCTTTTTTTTTGGGTGGGAAATTATCAACTAACTTCTCCCGCTCTGGGCGGAAGGGGAGGGCGTGTCAGACTCTTACTGACTAAAACCTACCAGTGTTCCTTCAGTTGCCTGTACGTTGCCAGGGGCCACGGTATCTGTTTCGAACTTTCCCGCGACCCCGGCAGGCATCGGTCCTAGCGGACCTCGTCAGTTGTGCTGACATCTCTTTGAGCCGCGCGTGGAACACAACGCGCCGTCGATCCGGGCCAGGTCCTTATCGGACGGCGAGCTACCCATTGCTCACCGTCCGCAAGCTCGCGCCTACGGTGGCCGGGAATCGGCCTGCGATTCCCGACGCCCAGCATGCTTTCCATACTTAAGTCTTAATAATCCTAACTAATATTTTTAATGCGAAAGTGAGTTTGTTTCGTTTATTTGTTATGCTTTCACGCTAAAACGGCGGAACGGATTTGGATGAAATTTGGCACACAGGTAGACCATCACCTGGATTAGGACGTAGGATACTTTTTACCCCGATATTCCTACGGGATCGAGACTTATGCGGGTGTAACCGCGGGACGCAGCTAGTTAACATATAAAATAATAGGTCATGCCGTGATAAAAATATTAGCCAGTCACAAAGATGGTAAGCATTCAAAGAGCAATTTCTAGCGGAATTTTCATTATATCTGCCGTTCTTCAATCATTTATATTTATTTATATATACTTTATTGTACACCAGATTATACATTACATAAAGAAAAAGTAATACTATAAAATATACAATGGGCGGCCTTATCGCTTACTGCGATCTCTTCCAGGCAACCTTGATCATTCACCCGAAAATGTATAGATATTACTTTTATCTCGGTAGAACGTTCCCGAGGGATAATTTCCGACCTTCATGCGGGCGAAGCCGCGGGCAAAGGCTAGTTTAGTTATAAACTAAACAACCTACTCAACCAGCTAATAGAAATACTGCAAAAATTATTTAATTAATTTAAACGAATGATACGCTCAATTCAATTAACAGAACAACAAATAAAAATATGATTAAAACAACTCGGAAATAATGGTTCGGACACACACATCTGACTTTCTCTAGATATACCAGTTTTATCAAATAGATACATTTTTATATACATTGCGAGACTTCGCAATGTACGTATATAAAAAGGTGTTTTAATTAATCTCAGATCTTTATCTATGTCGGGAGCGGTACGTTGCAGCACTAATGACTTTTTTCTAATAATAAAATTAGTATATTCATTTGGCAACACTAAGTTAGTGATGTGACATAAAGATTAGGTTATGCAATGCTAATTTAAATTAGAGTAATACGTAGCGATGCCGCGAATACTCGCTATTATTCGGTATTTGGCATTACGAATAACAAAAAAAAAAGTTTTTTTGTTATTCGTCGAATACCGAATAATAGTGTATATTATTCGACATTCGGCGAATAGTTGTCTAAATAAAAATGAACTTTTAATTAACAGAAAAACTATAGACTTTAAAAATAATTAAACTTTTATTAATATTTAAAAACAAACACAGTACATATTATTAACATTAATATAAAAGGTTTGCCAAAAATCAGCCATGTTGAGGTTAATTAGGCTTTTTAAGTCGGAGTCTGGATTTGTGCCCGGTCAACGCCAACATTTATGTTGTGTTATGTTCGACAAGTCCCTTAGGGGATGAATTTTCAAAAACCTTTTCTTAGCGCTCACCTTCGTTGCTAATTACCTACAGTTATATTCACCTAGAAGTTGCCTCTTTTTCTATCGCATAACTCTATCTCTTCTGACTACTTTACGCCCACTGAATTCGACAAGTCGAGCCCGTCGCGCACCTACTTGTAGCTTCATACCTAAAATGCGGAGTGTCTCATCTGTATTCAATTCATCTACGGCTGTGCGTTGAATTGTATGTCAGTGAATTAATTCATTATTTTCAGTTTTTTTGTACGCCTAAGGGGGAAAATGTGCAGAAATATCCACTGTCATCACGTGGCGAATCGATTGTTGTTGTTGAGATATTGTTTATATTTGGACTGTGACCGATATCGATAACAACATGCAGTTTGTTCTTGTTTATTTTAAACAATAGGTAGGTAATATATTTTATCTACGTAATGTTTAATTTAAATTACTTACTAGCGTAAACGATGACATAATAATACGTTAGTGCAATTTATACTTTCATACGTCACTCACCAGACAGAAATAAATAATAACTACGTTGGAATGCGCAAATAAATATTTCCCTAAATATATAGGTACAAGTAAGTAGGTACTCCCCGATACAAACTTAATGGCGGCTCGGAACATGAGGCGAGTCGCTGCGCAGCTTCGATCAACAATACCAACATTTTTGATCGAAGCTGCGCAGTAACGAATTCATGGGTCAGCGGGGGTGAAGGGTGCGGTACTGCGCAGCGAGTAGCGCACTTCCGAGCCGCCATTAAGAGGGCGCCTAAAGGTCCACTAGCGCCACTCTTTAAAAAAAATATTATCTCGTGACTGAGAAGGAATTATGAATAACGGCTAGACAGGACCCTCGGTAAGTGTGTCTAGAATTTTCTAATACCTTTTATAAAGTTTCATATTGAGACACGAAACAACGAAAAGCGGCCACATTCCTCTAGATCGTATTTTGTTGCTCCGTGAAACTTTATAAAAGGTATTCGAAAATTCTAGACACACTTACCGAGGGTCCTGTCTAGCCGTTATTCATAATTCCTTCTCAGTCACGAGATAATATTTTTTTTAAAGAGTGGCGCTAGTGGACCTTTAGGCGCCCTCTTAAGTTTGAATCGAACTGTACCTACCTACACAGAGATATAAATATTTCAATACCTTTGAGGTAAATACAGGGTGTAAAAAAACCCGCCACATAGCCGTTATATGTACGAAATATGTACATCAAACTAAACTAACTATGTGACATTGAACAAAACTTATTGCTGGGAAAAGATATTTTTAACATACACCCATAAGCACACTGTTACATAATATAATGCACGCAAAACATTGTGCTTACTTACGGGTGCGTGCAACGGGACAAGAGTTGACAACATTTGAAAAAAAAGTTGGAACTTTGACCGGCAATATTTCCGTAACCAGAAGGTTCACAGGTATGGTCCAATACAAAAATAAATATCACAATGACGAGGAGTATACGCATAGAATAAATAATAATGCTAGTAAAAGTGACTCTCGGCATCGTTAAGCGTCTTTTTACATCCGTTTTCAGGGCCGTAATTGTCGTCAGACACTTTGAAGACAATATAAAATATACATTATATATTATCTTCAACATATCTATCGCTCACCGTACAATTTAATGAACCACACACAGTGAAGATAATATATATTTTACCTTAAAGGATTTAGCTCTCTATAATATATATTATCTTTAATGTGTGTGATGAGCTTTACACACTGGCGATCGTGTTTTCAACGAGGGGAGCTCGCTAAGTGTGCGTAGCGAGCACGCCACGTGTGCGCAACGAGTTCGCCGCATTTGCGGAACGAGAGCACAAGAGAGAGCGAGACAAGCGAGTGTACAATATTATGAAAACGCGACGAACACGTCGCGTGGCCGCGGCTAGCTCCCTTCGCACCCGCGGAGAGCACGTTCACTAATCGCTTCACTGAAAACACATTGGCAAATCGTCAGTATGTCAACGCCCTTAGGCCCTTAGTCTTTCTTGTTACCTTCATCATTTTTGCCATATGATTTTGATTAATTTTACAATTAGAGAAAAACATATTAAGCAATATCGTTTACTTCGAAATAACCAATATCTCGCCGCATAACCACATAAACAGTAAACCTGCTCACCTAACTAATTTCAATTTTACGACCAATAAATTAAATGAACGCAAGTATGCAGCCACGTAATTTTGCTGGTAGCTAGTTCGCGACCACGACTTTACGACCACACTCGCGGCCCATGCGCACTCTTCAAACGAGCTAATTTACGGCCAAATTGAAATATATACGCAGTTTAAAATAAACATTTCTGTTTCGTTTTTGGATGAGCGTAACTTCATTTAGCGAGTTTCGGAGATTCGCAGATTACTCACCGTCTTCAATTAACGATATTGCTGCCAGCGTGTGATCTTAGAGATTAGACAGAATTATAGTGGTCTCGATATAGTTACAGTTTTTTGTTGATGCATTTAAAGATATTTAATTCTCTTCTATTTTTGTGTAGCCAGAACTGTGACGTCATAGTATTTTTAACCTGATGTTCTATGTTCCTAGCGTATGTTTTTTTTTAAATCTTTATAAAAGAGTATGCTCTCAAGTTGGTCCCATATAAATTTTATCAACTTTGCTTGGATAGTTTTTGAGTTAGCTTCAATAATACGTATTTTTCCCACTTAGTATAATAATATGTGGATGATAATGATGACAACATACTGTCACTGTTATTTACATAGTAGGTAGTGGTATTTGAATTTGTGTGGGGCAGGTACCACAACTTAAAAGTGAAAAATAAAAACATTTGACAAAAAAAAAAAACAACACTATAAAGTGAAAAATAACTTTAATTTCGGATGTCGGTGGCAAAAAACGAAAATTAAAAACCAATGGCGAGAGTCACCGTGTCTGCACAGAGCGGAGGTGTAGTTTTGGCATGCTTCACTTTATTGCTCGCGGCGCTCTTGCTTGGTTTTATATTTGATCTGAGGGTAGTACTTACTTCCCCAAACGAGCTCCTTCACAAAGACCTACTACTATTATTGTGAATTAACAGGCCTTCGTTTCCAGTGCTGAAACTGCCAAGCAAATAAAATTTTATGAACGACCCCCGTTCCCTGCTGACGTTATATTTCCGTAAGTTACTCAGTAAGTGGTGATAGGCACGCCCCCTGTCGGCCCACTTTATCGGACACAGTTCCAGTATCGGATTACAATGATTGAGAATTTCCCAACAGAAAAACACAATGTCATGGGTCGAATCGATAACCCTAACCCCACGATAAGTTGACGAATTTTTAACTTCTAAGGTTTTTCCTAAATATTTTTGGGTTGGTTTCTAGCCTGACTATCCCCGCGTCCTATAAAAGCTATCGCCGCGCGAATACGCGATCGTCGCGTGCATGTGTCACTTTTTATTCGAAAAACCGGGAAAACTCCCTCAGTCGGCGCGACCGCGCGTTCAGGCTCAACGAAAAAAATGTGATACATGAGCGCGACTAGCGCGTGTTCACGCTACGATCACTTTTCAGTAAGATGCGGCCTAAGAGCAGGTGATAATTATGTCACACTGATCTCTGCAACACAATTTCGCCCTACCGAGTCCCCGTAACGACTGACAAAATTCGATAGCAACCGATCAAGTAATTATAAAACAAATGACTGTGCCTATAACAAATCACCAAATTCTTGAAAATGGGCTGTCTACCAATGACGTCAAGAGATTGAATAAATTGGTAAAAGAACATCAAATATTAATAAATTTTGCCTAAATATTCAAACACCATTATATTTTATCGATATACTTTGCATTTTTATCAGAAGAATACGTGGCCATTAGTGGTTGGGAACTTGACACTGATGAGTTAGAAGCCAATGACCTTTTAACTGATGCTGACTACGATCAAAACATTGTCGAAGACTAGAAGATACACAAAACATTGTCGAAGACTAGAAGATACACAAAACATTGTCGATGACTAGAAGATACACAAAACAACATCACGCCTGATTAGGCAGAGCTGTACCTATAGTACACCCATTCGCCAGTTATGTTTAAGTCCCATGTTATAGAGGACGAGGCTATTGCCATCAACCGGGGACAAATCCAGACTCCGGGCTGACTAATACCTGACGGAAAACCCAGTAATACTAAAAGACTACACTAAACTACACTAGAAGATATATGTACAGCTTGAAAAACTGAAACCTAAAAGAAACTAGAACAGAAACATAAAAGTGAAGTTAAATGATATAGATCGCGACGCAATTCATCTCAAATGTGGTTTTGGTTTCCGCCGCAGCTTCAAATGGATTGCGGCCGAAACTGAAACGGTCAGCGTTTCAGATTAACCGCACAGCCATACTAATATTAAAAATGCGAAAGTATTTAATATTTAAAGTATTTGTCTGTTACATTTTTATGGCTGAACCGCTGAACTAAAAATCAAAGCGTTCCTTTAATTAAACCATTTAAATGTACTTTTGAATTGTTACAGAAGTCTGTCATCCAGGAAGATATAAGATAGAGATATACATATATATAAGACAAAGAACCGATATTGATGAAAGTATATGTACAGCTAAGATACCTTGAACCTTTAAGAAAGACAGACATAGGCAAACATTCGAAATAAATTATCTTCTAAAAAAGTGAAATTGTAAAAAATTGCATGAGGAAAACCCAAAATCCACGCAGAAGAAATCGCAGACAAAGTGCTGGAAGTAAATAAGATTCATTCTTTTAATCCACTAAATAACATTAATTCTATTTAGGATCACTTTCCATACCTCAACAACAATAACAAAACGTGTTTGTGACAGCGGGCATACGAGTTCGTTCGAGCGTCATGATTTATAAATGAATTCAATCAAAAGTGGGTCTCCTCCGCCGACCGTTTCACCACTTAATCAAATCATATTTTATAATGACGTTTAAAATAATGAACACTTGTTTCATCATGAGTGTGGGATCTGGGAGTTTTATTAGGGTCGACGCGGATTTGTTACAAACTACTTACATATAGTTTTTGTAAGTATGGTTTCTTGTCCAGCAATTGGTAAACTCGGGCTTTAGATGATGACAACGATAAAGTAGCGTTTTATCAATGCAGCTCAACAATATTGGATCCTAAATAATAAAGTCCAACTTATGTTGTCCAGACCAGAATTTTAAACACAAAAACAAAGTAGAATGCTAGATAATGTCAAGTAGAACCGGCAACAAATGTAACACTTGCATTACTTTGTATTCAGAATATTGGGAGATCATGACCCTGGATAAACAAAAAAAACAGTATCATCGGATCAGCTTGTAGTCGTGAGACATTATTATATTGTGAATACACCAGCAAACAGAGTAGTCTACTAAAATCTTTATAAATAAATTGACTGAAGGCTTTAAGAAATCAGAACTTGAACTTGACGACAGAGTATATTTTCAACTTCGCCGACAAATCCAACGTTTACAGCACAAAATAGATCGACTATAACACAATAAGAACAAATCTTAACTCCAAACCTTTCTATTCAACGTAGTTGGGCTGTTTTCGCTAACTCAAGAGCCTTAATTTGAAACCATTGTCAAAACATTGTTAGAGGACCCTCCGTCCTTGAGACTTGTACAACAATTGATAAATGGGTCAAATCTCTTCAATAGCTGTTTATCACAAGCCTTGTTAATAAAAGCCTAAACAACTCTCAATTTATCGAAAATTTTGAGACAGACAAATCATAAATATATAAATCATGTTTATTGATCTTAGAAAAAAATAGGAGTTTAGAACCAGGCGTGCCCAGCTGTGTTGCAAGACATAAAGACCCAAAACATTGGTCTAATCTTTAAAAAATGCTAAAATACTGGTTCTCTACTACGACCGTGAATGTGATGCTAATTTATTAGTTAACCATTTGGAATAGCACGATCATAATTCAATAATAAGTAAACGCTGCATTCAGATTAAACAATCAATACAAATAATTTGAACCTTTTGCCACCGATACGCTAAAAAGAAGAATAAAACGACAACAATCAAAGATTAGGTATGGTTTATTACACGTTTGTATCAAGATCGTGCGTAAAAATGTGTTATGCAACATGCTGGCTCCGAACTGTTTGTAGCAATTGCTCGATAAAACCAATGAGTGCCGACCTTAATGATTCATAATAACGGTACCATAAACGGTTACCGATGTAACTATCATAATTATTGTGATCTAAAAGGTGACTAAACTCTGGAGATAGATTTTTAAAAAACAATAAGAGAGAAATAAATCATGGTTGCTTAGAATTTGTAGTCGAATTTACAAAGGCCAAATTAGGTTGACAGGATAATAAAGAAACCCCTCTTTTTCTCAGAATTTACGCGTGCTTATTCTAATATATTCCACATTTTTATGTTTCATTTTATTATCAAATCAGCATGAATAAACCATAACTTTGGCTATATTTCTCCCCTTCTTTCACACAGTATCGGTATAAAAATAACTTGGTTGTGAAGACACATATTTTGGCATATATAATAACAATAACGCGTAATAAAAATAAATACGAAATATGTTCTATGTACGACGTTATTGCCAAGGACTTTGGAGATACTGGGACAAGCTTCTATCGATCCGCGGGTGCGTCCGCCCCTTAACTATTTTTTGATAAAAAGACCTAAAACTTGAGAGCCCACGCACCCTTCTGCCTACAGAGGTTACGTAAAAGTATTTGATTGAATTAGCATCGGAATAGTCGAGGTCTGCTATTTTTTAGGTGTAGAAATATGGATAGATTTTTTTATCTCGATGGTACCCAATATTCTGGCCTGTCTTTGGCAAAGCATAAGCCTCATTTCTTCTTTTTCTTCACTCTAATCGTAAAATGTACTCCGTTCAATTCGCATTAGCCTTATCGACAATACAACCGAAAAATTCATTAAAATGGCGCGAAAAAATCTACGTCAACGCTGCGTATTTCACCGTCGTTAGCTATTACCCAATAGTTCTTAATGAGTTGACGGCATTTTTTCTATTATTATATCATAGATGGTGAAATAGAAATTAAGTAAAAACTGCATTTGCACAGTTTTATAGAAAGTAATGGTTGACTAAAGACGATATTTTTTTTAAGGATACAGTACAACTGTAAAAGACCAGTTAAATTTCACGACAGAATGAATAACCGAGAGAATTTTTTCTTCTTATGATCATTTATTATGCTTAGATTAAGTGTCGGCTTATCATCAAATTACAATACAGTCGTAAAAAAGGATCAAAATAATTAAAACTGATTTACATACTATTGTTGGTATAATGTGTTAACTTATAATACTTAGTGCATCTTTTGCTAATGAAATAGGCAAAAACGAGTGGAGAACATCTCACGGACGGCGGAAGTGGGGGCAAAGCGCCCCCCGTAAAATCAAACGGGGGGGGGCCTCAAATTTTGCTACTTGGTAAAGGTTTCTCTGTGCTATCCTTCACAGAGCTTTGTTTTTCTTAAATGAAAAAGCGCAGGTCAGTAACAAAAAAAATGTTGTTTGTTTTGACGGAATTTAAATTATATAGGTAGTATATTAAATCGTTTTTGGATGGACCAAAGAAGTTTGCCCATCCCCGTCATGGAGTACTTCGTTTTTGGAAGGGGGTGATCAAAGGAACATCTTTCATATAGATGCTAGCGATGATGTCATTTATATTGATGAAGTATTAAGTCTATTTAAATAGACTAATTTATTCCTGTCTGTATATCAAACTTGACAGTTCAAGCTCAGCACACCCACAAGTTTAATAAAAAAGAAATTCAGCTTACAATGTTTATTCCAAATACATAGTTACAGCCTTCACTGTCAATCAAGAACACTAGTTACCCCTAAGATGGGGCGACAACACTACACATGGCCGGCTCAACTAAATAAGACCTCAATTAAGGCAAAATTATCAGAGTATAGTAATAAATCACCCGATAGAACACAAGCATGAGAGTAATACAACACTGATACATACATTTTAATGACAATTTAGTAACGATAAGGTTGAACACACATTGATAAATTTAAATAGGCCGGCGATTGGCCGACTGGGAAATGATTTGAGTATTAAGGAATAAAAATATAGAAATACTAAAGTGAATTGTTGGGTGAAAAATTATATCGCAAGAAAGGGAGTGAATACAGAGTTGACATAATTTGATTCTAGATGCATGAGAAAAAACATGCTGCGTCGACCTTTGATAAATTTGGATAGTGGTAGGTCGATGATGTTGATGACTATTATTATTGGCCATTGGCTTTTCACATAAATCTGTAACTATTTGATGGCTGCAGAGTAATGTTAACCAAAGAAGCTTCTGATCAATTGCTTGGATAGAGGCAGTCATTTTCGGACAAGGCGAAAATTACGAAAAGGTTCAATAAAAAAAGGAAAAGGTACCTTTAATAAAATCTGCAACATGCTCATTCTCGGTAAAGCCTCAGCCACATAACCGCACGGGGCGCGGCCAGCTATCAATCAGCAAATGGGTAACTTGGCTAAGTCGCACTTAGTAACGGCTTGCTAAGTGGTTTTACTTGTGTGTCGTGGTCCTTACAACATAATTCATCATTCACTGAAGAAAGTACGCAGCGTATATTTTTCAATTAAGCTGAGGAAAATTACTTTGTTAAGTGACCTAAGACGGTGGGTGGCTGGTGTTTTAATTTGATCTCATTCTGTTGACAATAAAGTAAGAAATACAGCGTTTCGGTCTCATTATTCGGTTCGTTGATTACTTCTGTTATTAAAAAAACATTAGCTAAATGTAGTGAGTTTGGAGATATTTTTATTTGACTCTATTAGGTTTCATGTTCAGCATCCCACGATAAATAAGGTTATTAACAAAGTTAATAATACTTAAAAACTTTTTCGTTCTAACATTGAATGGGCTTGCAGCCAATCGAAATCGTAAACATTTGACATTTGAAGCACATAAAAACCTCAGATGGATTTAATTACTTTACAAGTACACGTTCTGTGTGACCTACTTCTGAATGTTAAATTTAATTAACATTAACAAAATAATTACTAGGACTTTTTGATTGCCAACATTGATTGCTGATTGAAAAACCAGTAAAAGTTTTCTAATTGACTTCATATAATATAAGGAGTTCAAAACTTCCGACTCGAGGCTTCGAAGCTTCTTGTCAAAGCTTACTATAGCGTAATGGATTCTTAAGTGACCAAAAAATTTGTAACTTACTTTGTAATGTTTAAAAATAACAATTATGTTTGGTTGTGTTGTTTTTTTGCTCTGTTTGTAAAAATTTAGTAGATTAGTTTCGTGGATTTAGTTTATAATTTCTGAAACTATTGCATGCCTACTGGTAAAATATGGCTGAACCTATTCCTTATAACACCATGTACGAGTATTGTACCCATATTTGCAAAATAAAATATCTTTATCTCTCAAAATTCTTAATAATGTTATATGTATATATATTCGTCTACATTAGTTCAGAGTGATATAATAAATGCGAAAGTCGGTTCTCGGACAGATTAGTCAGTAACCTCGGCATAACGGAATTAAAAATAGAAATAATTAAGTACGAAGGTAGAATATTCAGAGAATCTACTATTTGTGCTAATGCTTACCAAGAGTTTAGAAGTCTTCCAGCTTTTAGCGACAAAGGATTTAAAATCATGGAATTCAAAGTCAAAGTAATTTATTTGCCAGAAACACGGTACATAGGATGTTCATAGATCACTAATAGGAAAACTAAGTGGTACTTAATGCTCGTATTCTCGCGCAAATTCCCCTTGGGGAAATGCAGTAAGTGAAGTGATTATAAAATCCACCCACACTACGAGAATACCCTTAAGATTCAGCTCGATAAAGTGCGACCATGAACTTTGTTTTTAATATTTAATTTAGCAAAGTACACACAGTTTACATTGACGCTGTGATAAGCTTGTTAATATTAATAAATCGTCGGGATAAACTGGTCGATTATAAGTAATAATAAATAAATGAAGAACATGAAGCGTTGAAAATCTTTGTTCAAAATTGGATTAACTGACAGGCTACAATAATTTCATACTTTTTCGGCAAATCAGGATCATTCATTGATCTCAAATATAAATCTGCCAGTACCCTTTTTCAGTATCCACTTCGCTAAATACAGTGACACAACCGCTATAATTAGAAGAGCGGAACAAGTGAACAAATTACGATCCGGAGACAGAGATACCAAATTGTATGAGCATTTACTTAGACACGCTTTTAAAATGTCGTTTACAAAACAAGTATTCTCCATACTAGTCTTTGGTATTCTATGAATAATCTTCACTTAGCATATTGGGTTCTTGTTTCTCTATACAAGTTCTTTATCCTAATTTATTTGACAACCTTCCAATGTAACCTTCCAATGGTATTGGCGAAGTGTTTACCTTCTTTGCATTATTGGATTAGTTTACCACTTTTAACTTTAACACATCGTGCATGGGAATATTAATCGGGAGATATTTTTCACGTACGTGAAATCCTTCATTATAGTTTTAAGTCTGTTTATTTAGGACAATATTTCTAGCAACCTCTTCGCCTCAGACATCTTCACTAACTTCTTTAATTTCAATCTCCGTGTAATTTTCTCTCATTTTATTATCTTTACTTACGTGCAAACAATCAATTTCTTTATCTACCCGCAAAATGTCAAATACAAGTGACGCATGGCGACCGCGGTCTGACCACCTCTGGGGAAATTAGGTTACAATATATGATGTTATTTACAAGACAAGTGTGAGCAATGTTGACTGTGTGTCTTTAAGTTGACGTTAAACTTGGCTGGCGAAGTGATCGATTGATTTCTTGAGGGCTTAAGAATGAACAGAGATAAATACAGAATAAAATAAGGATTTTCAAAATGAGACCATATCAGAGACGGAATTACGTAAAACCTCTTTCCATTTGATTCAAATTAACGTATTTGAACTAGAAAAACCGATAATGAGAAAAATATCAAGAAAACCGCTTATACGCGCTTGCAAAGGTCAAACGAAGATAAAGTCAAAAATAACTGGGAGAGACAGATTCGATTTTGCGATCTTTAGGCGTGTTTTTTCTGAGAAAAAATATTTATATTTTTCTTCGGGTTCTTGTAACAGAAAACCCACTGGCGATTGAGAAATCTTCTGAAACGGAAAGATGTTTGTTTGTGCTAAAAATTAAAGGGAAATAAGAAAAACCTCTCATATTATCCATTCATCTTTATGAGGTCAGGGGGAACTCGTTTCGTGTAGGAGCGAAAATTTGGCATGTCATTGTTTGGAATGACATAAGGAATGGAATACTTTTTCAAGCGTGGACATAAAGACCAGCCAACTGCGCGTAATTTCTATGAATTAACAGTATACACTGACTAGTTAGTTACTATGAAATATGTAAGTATATGATGTTAGTGACAGAAATCCGACTATTATTACTTTTATCCGCTGGCTCGATCAACAAATGGAAGCAGTATGTAAAGGTGACTGAACTAAAAACAGCCCAACAAAACGTAGAAACTAAATTAAAAACATAAATTATTCATTAACTCGGTCTTTATGCAAAATAAAAGCTCCCATTTAATCGCTAATATCTCTTTTAATCTTAGTTTTACGAGGGTAGTCATAAAAATGTAATTTGCTACGTCCATATTTCCTTCATGCAGCTCAAACGGTTAGGGCAAGAGCTAGTTCTTAATGAAATTCTAGGAAAACTGGAAAGCCCCTGGGAAATTATACCACTGATGTAAGTACCGAGTCTTTACTGGTAGCTTTGGCACGTGTAAGGCTGGGATAGAGGTAACAATTAGGGTTCATACTGAAACAACAATTGGGAACGTCAAACAAAACTATATTTCTTTTTTATCAGTACTACCTTAGGGGCTCCTGCCGGGGTTGCGGGTTTGTCTGAAAGGGATATCGCGACCTCGGCACACAGGCAACGGAAGGAACACGGGTGGGTTTTAGTCAGTAAAAGTCTGACACGCCCTCCCGCTCCACCCAGAGCGGGAGAAGTTATTTGATAATTTCCCATCCAAAAAAAAAAAAAAAAAAAAAAAAAAGGGGCTCCTGGCGAAATAATAACAGCAGCACGGGTCTATCGAAGCTTAAACTACGCTTGCTGCAGTCGATTCGTGGATAGTTGATCGTCCACTACATATAGAAGACTCGGCCAATGACATCGCAGATATCTTTACGGGTAGTCAGAGGCCCAAAAGTCTGACAACCATCAAAGGGTATCGTGTTAACCAGTAACTGGGTTGTAGAGGTCAGATATGCAGTCGCTCCATATAAAACACTGCTATTCAGCAGCATCTGGTTAGACTGGAAGCTGACCCCAATATAGTTGGGAAAAGGCTAGGCAGATTGATTTTAGTGTAGTTAAACTAAAAGAGCCAAAGAACATGAAGGTTGTTAGCTGTGCTGACTATTACTGATACTGATCGATCGTGGGGCTGGACCCCACGATGGATCGTACGTTCTTATATCGCTAATGGAAACTGTTCAAGCATTTCTTCTTCTGTCTGCTTTTGTCCCATGTAACATGGTAATTTAATAACAAAATATTTGGTGCCGTACTTAACATGGGCCATGTTAAGTACGGCACCAAATATTTTCTTCCATTCTGCCCTGGGACCCGTCAAGTTATCATTTACTCCCTTTCCTTCTTATCATCTGAATAGAGCAGTTAACTTTCCAAGACAATGAGACTCAGTTGCTCAGTTAACATGATTTGCGAGTAGCGCAGTGGCTAAGCCACATGAGTATTTAACTTAAGCCTTTAAGACGTTCACCACTAAGAGTCCCGGTGTAACAACTCAAAGGATTGATTCCTTCTAATTCTTAACAACACAATGTTTGTAAAATTCATTTAGTATTTCCTTCGTTGTGAGTGCGAAAGTGTGTTTGAAACGATGCCCAATATAAAGAATGAAGGACCAAGATCTATATCTATCCAGTTATATGTATATAAATATGCTTGCATTGTTTACAAACCATAAAAATCAACGAACAAGCTGATTATCGATTTAAAGAATAAATTATTTCAATTCACCTAGGTATAAATAACATTATAATTATTCATTATCTGGTATTTATAATGCAGACTGCTATAGGCTCATGTAGGTATCGTTTTTTACCAAACTTGTTCTGTTATGGCGTTTGCCGAGTCACAATCATTCAGAAGCCATAAAATGTTATTTTGATTCTGATATTCTGAAACCATACTAACTGGTTTTCGGTATTCGTATCAAAACACCAAAATAATTTTCGGCATTTAGTCTTACAAATTGGCAACGCCTAACTGAAGCCAACAGGCTTTCAGTTACAGGTTACGTTCCCGAAATCCTCGAAAGTAGTTAAATTACTTGCCTTAATTCACCGAGCTATAACGATACAGAGACTATCAGGACTCAATTCCTATTACATAGGACCTTACCGTCATCAGCGAATTATCTACGGTAACTAGACACTTTTACTCAACACAATCCCATAACATGGGATAACTCGATATACCTATGTACTATTCTTGTTATCCTTGGCAACCCTAGCTGAGTAGGATTCGTTTGAACTTGATGCCATTTAGAAGTTTTTGGAAGAATATTTTTCTAGCGTGGGAAGGGAAGCCATTTGGAATATTTTAGTGAAGTTCTTTAGTTGGCTATTTGTATATCGTATTGGGAGTTTTTTATTGGATTTTCTTTTTCACAAGTGAATTGATTATTGGTTACTGTAAGTAAGTTTTTCTTCTGCTAAAATGAATATTGAACGTTCTTAGGCAAAACTGCCTTACCACTTAACCTTCTGCAGAAAAATACAATTGCAAAACTCTCCCGAGTCAAAATCAATCAACGCAAACGTAGCAACGCGCAGATCATCCTAGCTAACACGTGCGAAAAATAAAAAGTATTTATTAGTGCTCACGCAGAAAGATCACAAACTAAACTAAACACGATCATAGTAACATAAAAACACAAAAGTATACAAGAGAAAAATCATTTAATCACAACATAATATTATGATGCTACACAAACATTATTTTTTACCCTAACTATGTACAGAGATTGATAGTTCAAATTCGACCTTCAGTATGACATTTGGTTATCCGGTAAATCCAGTTACCAACTTGATAGCAAGCAATATTCTTTCCATAAGCATTAAAATCTATCTGTTTTTATATACATGTGTACAATTATATCGGCATTTTGAAATAGTTACTAGTGCACTTTAAGTAATGAAAGCTCTAAGGATGCAAGAAGTGCCAAAAAGTATCGATATATTAATATCGTATCGATATTTAAAAAAAAAAATGATATCGGTTTCGATATAGCAAAAAAAGAACATCGATATATCGATGAATTTTTCTAAAAAATATTTGTACATTATAAAATTCTATTGTGTTTGTTATTTAATCATATGAATACCAAACTAGGAACATAATTATTGATTTAAAATCTTAAAATAATGAAACATTAATAAATATAAGTCTACTTTTCCGGCCCTGAATTCCAGCGGTTTTAGTCTGTGGTGCCGGTCACCGGTGTTGCTATTGTAAATACATCGTATTTGATACATTTTAGATACGTGAATATTTTATATCGATATATCGAAATAATAGATATCTAAAAAAAAACGATGTATCGAACAAAAGATATCGATATATCGATACATCGATTTTATATAAGCCAATAAACCTTCCTGGGAAATGATCACTCCATCTTGCATATAATGGAGTAAAGGTTTTGTCAAAATAAAATGGTCGACAGAAGATGAACGAAGAAATTAAATCGTTGTTAGCGTCAGTCTTATTGTCTTCTATTGCAATTTGTGATCTACTGCCGAATCTTTTAGTAAGGCAATGCAAAAATGCTGTGATGAAAAAATCTACCTCAATCAAACAAAATTATCTTTTTGTCCCAAATCTGTTCGTACTTATACATACAAAGAATATTTTTAGGGTTCCGTACCTCAAAAGGAAAAACGGAACCCTTATTGGATCACTCGTGTGTCTTTCTGTCTGTCCGTCTGTCACAGCCAATTTACTCCGAACCTAATGGACCGATTAAGTTGAAATTTGGTACACAATTGTATTTTTGTGACCCAAACACGGACGTGTAACGTAAATAAATGAATTTTTAATTTTGGGGTTACTTTTGGGGGGCTCATAAGAAAATAAAAATAAAAAGTTTTGCAAACTGAACTGTGTGACATATCAAATGAAAGGGCATGTTGCGAGGATCTCAAATGTATTTTTTTTATAATATTAAACTAAATACTTTTAAAGATATTTAAGAAAATTGATGAAAATTGACCATTCCCAAAATTTTGAATAAAATGCAAAGTTTTGAAGAGAATGGTTCTTTACTCATAGATTACAGGAAAACCTATAAGAAGTCTATGGTCTTAAAATAACATAGTAAATCTCTCAACATTCTTGTTGTAATGTTAAGTTTGTTCTTGGGATGAATTCATCTCAACTACAGAACCCTTCATTGTGCGTGGTCCGACACGAACTTGGCCAGTTTTTTTTACCTTTAAGCCAACAGCAAATACGTCGGAAAAAAAACATTTTTTTGTCAAAAGATTATTGAGGGCGTAGCATCAAACGTAATAGTAACAGTATAAATTAGAAAGAACTTTGGCACGCAACCAGAAACAAATGCTGATCGAACCTATTCTAGCAAGATAATACTTCCTCTAATAAAGGGAGGGTAGAGATTATAGTAAGTTCTTGTTTGTTTGCAAAGGATTCTCGACTTATTGCTTGACTGCTCTTAGCAAGTCTATTGGTTTAGGAGCTAAGGATAATATAAACAAGAAAGGTAGTTTATGCTCTACTACCCTTTGAAGACATAATAGAAGGCCATTGTTCTTCAAGGGTTAGGTGTGTCTGAGGATATCGATCGACGATCAAGACCGTTCTTGTCAAGGCATCATTATAAATACTATTCAGTTCTGTTTAGAAGACTGTTTGGCACTTTACCGATTTTGATAAAGTATGGCAGTAAGGTAGTTTTGTATAGGAAAGGCATAAGGTCTTTTTCATTCTGGTAAAACTTATAAGCGGGTTGAACCACGACCTAGCTGTATACTCCAAAAGAAAATGGCTGCTTTCTGCTCGCTTTTATTAATTGACACAATCTATTTATAATTTAATAAAGCTGAAGCGTTTGTTTGTTTGAAAAATTCATTTGCATTTCATTGGCCATAAAAAATAAAAAAAAATGAAAGAACGCTAAGCGCTTAGCGAAACGAAGTAATAGCACGGGCGGGCGATGCGATGCTATATTTTATGTTAAGGCGAAAGCGTCAGGGTAGCCTGCGAAATTCAATTGGACGTAGTTATGCAGAAATGTTCCAATCCACACGCAGGTCGAACTGAGTAAATCGCGTTTTTGTAATTTTGTGGTACGCTTTTTTTTGGTAGCGAGTACAACTAAGTAGTATGTATCACATCAACTAAATAAATAAACATTATTTTATTATATACTTGTCATTAAAATGTATTAATATTTCTCATACAAATTTTGAAAAAATGCACTTGGAACGTTTTTGAAAAAAGGCTTTTTGTATGGAAGTAGCTTTTAACTTAATTTGCAAAAACGATCCAATATCTGAAAATTGGTATATTTTGGTAGTTAATATATATTTTTTCTAAAACATAAGTATAACAATGAAACAACATTATTAAAAAAATATTTATTAAGAAATAGTTGTATCAAAGCATGGAAAATCATCACAATTTATTCATCATACAGATCGAAATCCAGCTCCTTACCAAATCCATCGACATCGTCAATGGCGTCATTAGACGCTTTCAATGTTTTATAAAAACTAAGGCAATCTGCTGGAATAAACTTGTAAACAGATCGTAAATCAGTCAATTTAGCTGGAGCAATGGGTTTCCCGTTAGGCCATAACTGTTTCCGATCAGATCTATGTATAGTCGAAATCTCTCCTTTTGTCGTTTTTAGAAAAAATATATATTAACTACCAAAATATACCAATTTTCAGATATTGGATCGTTTTTGCAAATTAAGTTAAAAGCTACTTCCATACAAAAAGCCTTTTTTCAAAAACGTTCCAAGTGCATTTTTTTCAAAATTTGTATGAGAAATATTAATAAATTTTAATGACAAGTATATAATAAAATAATGTTTATTTATTTAGTTGAAGTGATACATACTACTTAGTTGTACTCGCTACCAAAAAAAAGCGTACCACAAAATTACAAAAACGCGATTTACTCAGTTCGACCTGCGTGTGGATTGGAACGTTGTAGCATAACTACGTCCAATTGCAAACAAAAGACGACGGAAACTACCTCTTCCACGACGTTTGTTTCAATAATGACCGTTGCGAACTCAAATAAGATTCAATGTCAAAAAGAAAATACTCCGTCTCGCTTGCACTAGTAAAAAGTTATTGAAAGATGCGTTCCCGGTTGGGCATAACTTCGGATTAATGTCATTAGTATTTTTTTTTTTGTCTATGATATTAAAAGTTTCAAGTAATATTTTATTGGTAAATAACTACAAAGAAAATAAACTTTTTCTTTATGTGTTATAAATATTTATTTTTAGTGTTCGTGTATGCAAACAGTTAAGGATGAAGCTAATTAAAGCGTGTTAAAAATGAACCCTTTAAAGTTGAAACATTTTTTTTTCGAAACAGGTTTTTTATTTAGGTACCTAAATAATAGTACAAAATTCATGAAACCTTTTAAGTTTTCAAATTATGGTATTTAGGTCTGAAACATAACGTTCCACAAATTTTGGAACGTTTATGCCTCGCTATTGTAATTTTGCAAAAACGTTCCAAATATACATGGAACATTTGTTCCAAAATAAAATGGTTTAACATGGTTTTGCTAAAACGTTACAAGATTGTTGTGGCGTTTTAACAAAATAAATATACTGTTTCGTAAAACATTAAATGTTCCTGTCCTCATAGTACGTTCTAGTTAATTTACACAAGTTATTATTTGATAAAGGTTGTGGGTTGGAACGTAAGTGAAAAAAATATTTTCTGATTTATGACTTAAAATTTGGAACCTTATTGCAAATCTGACTCTAAGTGTCATAAAAGGTAGTTTGATCACATTATCTCGATTTCGGGTGACTTGTGGGTTGGAACATTTCTGCATAACTACGTCCAATTTATCTTACGTTTTTTGAAATTTTTAGTCATCATACCTATTCTCAATCAATCTGCCTAGCCTTTTCCCAACCATGTTGGGGTCGGCTTCCAGTCTAATCTGATACAGCTGAATACCAGCATTTTACATGGAGCGACTGCCTATCTGACCTCCACAACCCAGTAACTGGATAATACGATACCCCTTTGTAAGACTGTTGTCATCATCCCTTTTCTGTAAAGCTATATTTGTTTCGGTCGCGAATCATATTATTTTAATCGAGATACAACCTGACACTGACCTGCAAATTGCAAAAAGCGTAAGAAAATTTGAATTTCGCGGACTGCCTTATCGCATTCCCCTTAAACAAAAAATTTCACGTGGACGAAGTAGCGGGCAGAAGCCAGTAATTCCATATGAAGAAGACAAAGCTTTCAAGTACCAGTAACAATGAATTACGTCAATGGCAAACACCATGAAGAGAATATCAAATTATTTGCATGTTCCAGCAGATAACAGCCGGATACAGACTATCAACCAACACATTGCCGGGAACTTAATACCTACTTTGTGATTATCCACTGTGTTCGCACGCAATTAGGCATACAATGTAATTAAAATCACACTGTACAAGTTAAGTACAGATAGTAGGCAGGCTTTACTTTGAAGTTTGAGCAGAGTAAGCTTGACGATATTTACTTACAAGATATGGGTCATAAGGTTCAAAGGCGAGTCTAAACTGATGAATTTTGAGAAATTGATCAAACAGTTTTGCTCGAGGGGGATTGTGTCTAGCAGTGGACGTATTTTGGTCGAATGATGATTTTACAAGAAATCTGATTGGTCTCGGACCGATCTCACATGAACTCGCTCTTGCATTTTACACTTTTTGTTCGTTTTTAGGGTTCCGTAGTAAACAAGGAACCCTTATAGTTTCGCCATGTCCGTCTGTCTGTCCGCGGCTTAACTCAGAGACGGTTAGTACTAGAAAGCTGTAATTTGGCATGGGTATACATATTAATCACGCCGACAAAGTGGTAAAATAAAATAAGTAATGAAAAATAAAATTCTTTTAGGGTACCTCCCCTACACCTAAAGTGGGGATGCTTTTTTTTTTCTCATCTATTCCATGGTGTGGGGTATCGTTAGAATGGTAGTTCATAAATATTTTGAGTTTGAGGAAACAATTTTTGGATTCAGGGATTCGTTTGCGAAATATTAAGCTTTTAACTGCAAATTTTTGGTTAGAGTCAAGTGCCCCCCCCCCCCCCCCCTGCCAGCTAAATGGTTGTACTTGGATTTGTGAAAAAATTCACAGCAGTATTATATATAACGAAATTAAAAGAAAAACTATCAGGGCTAAGTAGGCTGTACAGGTTAACGAGTAATAATCGACCAACTTACATTTGCAGTTTGAAAAACATGTTCTCCCGTACATTCTGTATGGGAGAACATGTTTTTCAAACTGCAATGTTAATTTTGTTCTTGGGATAAATTCATCCTAACTACGGAACCCTTAATTGTGCGTGGTCCGACACGCCCTTGGCCGGTTTTTATTTTATTCTTTTTATCTGCTGTATAATTATATTGTTTAGTATGTGCTAAATAAATGTATTTCCTTTCTTTCTTTTCTTTATATCTTCCGAAAAGCTGAAGAATATGGCTAGGTTCAGGAATATCTGCAACAGCGTTTATCTTGAAGAGAGAGACATCCTCATCATCATCAACATCCACGAAGTCTGGCTGAGTTCATCCACTGCTGGTCGACATATATTATGCATATCATTGTTTGTGGCATAGTAAAACGTCTAAATTATGCTCTTTCCGAATACGCAAGCGCCACTACAGCCAATTGAGTAGCCAACACCATCGATGATACATTACAATTGAAATTAAAAAGGCTTCGAAAAAGTTTGCTTCCTCTCATTCAAATCCGCTCTATCATGAGTCCGTGACGATGTATTTGAGATACAATCGAATCCATTCTCTTTACTTAAAATATTAGTGGATTATGGATGTCAAGGTCATGTTTGTATTGGTATAATATTCGTGTAAAGTTTATTACCTCATTTTAACGCTATTTGGATATGAGAGTCAACATTGCAATGGGGGCTATTACGTATTTAATGTTGTATGTGTGCCAATGACCCAAAGAATATTCACTTAAAGTTATTGGCATATCCCTATCGTGAACTAACGTATTCCAATTCTGTGTCTCTAAATGGTTTTAAAATATAAATTATTTGAAATTGGAAAGCAATTTTCTAAGTTCCGGTTGTCCCTCTATTTTGCCGGCCCGTCGAAACAGCAGGAAATCTAACGGAAGGAAAAATATTGGACTATTCGCTCTTTCAGGGAATCGGGGGAATATGCGAAGTTGCAGAATTGAATGGACATATTTATCAATGCAGTGTTGGTGAAACTACAAGGCCCAAATATGCCACGATATTTTTTTTTAAATAAATGAATTGGCAGTTGAGGTCTTGTAGCGTAAATGTTCGCTAGCAACTTTTAATAAGATACCTACTTTCTTCAAAACGAAAGATGTACTTCGCCTGCATTGATTGCCGCACGCAATTCTATACCCTAAAAAAGGGGAGTAACCAATTACCACCGAAAATACATCGCCAATCCATTCAGTGACACTCAATCTAGATTATCGTAACATCTACTAAGCCCCAGGGGGTCACTACACTGCAGATACCTGCACAACTACAAGCAAGTATACGATTACATACAGATTCACGGCCACTCCTACGCAACAGCCCACTCTAAAACTCGAATCTAGTGCATAGATTTCAAGGGTATCGTATTATTTACTAACTCTGTGTGACTGGTTTACTAAATCTAATGAAATGGACAACGGTTTTTTTTTTTTTTTTGGGGTTGTTCGTTTTTGCTAATCCTGGGATCTCTACTCTCCAACCCCGAGAAAGACTGAACTTTCAGAGCATATTGATATGAATACTTGTTTGCTGCAGTTGAAACATTTTGCTTTTTGATATCACGTAATTCACTTCATGTCACAAGACTCGTATAGTTGTTGATTTTTTGGCTAAGACGACCTTTTAAACAGGCTCTTCCCTTTGTAAACCTCCTGGGGGCCTACCACCACCTCTAAAGCAGTATTATTTTAATATTACTTTAGTGTGGGAAAGAGATGGAGCTATACGTCCAGCTCCATCTCTATCCCCAACTGAAGTAAGGTGTGGCGGTATGCCCCCTGAACGCGCGTGTTATTTCTGGACAATCGCAAATTGTCGATTGAAATATTAGGGCACTGTTAACCTTTACCGACATTTCAATGTTCAATGAGCCTGTTGCTCAAATTTACAAGGGTGTTTGCTACCCCTTCAAATTGTTTGCTCTTCCGCAATAGATATAATTACATACATGGATAAGGTGTGGTTCGGTTTCAATAAACCCATTGAGGTTTTAATTACACATTAGCACTGGATTGAATCACCGTCTGGCCTTACTGTCTTGAGGAACCTCTAGATTCTTCACGCCGGTAGGTCACGGCCAGAATTCGAGTCGTGATCTCCGTGCGCACCCGAATGAAGTTCTCAATGGCAATTCAATAGCCTAGAAAAGAAGAAGTAGCGTGAATAGCGATCGCATTTCTCAGCTTCGAATCATTTCAGGCGGACAAGAAAAACGGTCTCGGGAGTTCGGAACAGAGGGCCTCCGAAATTCATAGTTTCGGCCGTCGTCGATTTGTTCTCCGTCTCACTTAGACTTAGACGGAGAACAAAGGAACGAACGAGAGCGAAGCGGCCGTACCTACGGCCGAAACTAAGGATTTCGCTAAGGCCCCAGGAACTAGGCACAACAGGCGTGAACCCGCTGAATAGCCGCGAAAACGTGAGAGGCAAAGATCGCGTGAACGCGAGTGTCTGTGCGCGAAACTGAACGCGTCTTTGAAGTTCACAATATTAGTGCTAGCCAAGGTGATGATTCTGCAGAGGGTACGATGCTGCTAATTTAATTCGCAAGTTGGCTTCCGTAAGATCGTTAGATGGTCTGAAGCGTTTCAGCGTTTATTCTAGTCTTATTATTATTATTTTCTTTTTCTTTTCACTTTGTCTGTTATTTTTTATTAATTTTTTTTTCATCGTTTTTTTTTACACAACTTACGCCTTCTTCCCATGGGGGTAGATCTACGTAACGCCATTTTTTATTGCGAAGAAAACCCTTTTTACTTTTGAATTGATGAGTACGAGACATGCCTTTAAAATGGTAAACCCTTATTGGTACCCAGGATACAGGCTTGCCTAGTTCGGGGCCAATGTAAAACCCCCTGTAATCTTTTAGCAATATTTTATTTTTTGCATTTAAAGTTTATGCTATCTTTACCACAAAAGCCACCAAAGTTGTTATGATTTTGACAATTTTGGTTGGTAAATTCGCAGCATGTCGTCTTGCTTCAAATGCTTGCAGTTTACACAGTGCAAGGCGGTTGAAGACGTGTACTTGCATGAGAAAACTTGCGTGTGGATATCGTACATAAGGTTGCATATCCGCATGCAAGAAAAGTGCAAGTACTGTCAAAATAACAGTAACAAGCATATGCTGAGTGAATGAGCTTGCTTGCAGCTTCGTTGCTTGAACCTGGAACCAAGATTAGTCTATCATACATTTCTTGCAATAACAATGCTGGGGAGTTTGTTGCTCCACTTCTTCCCAGCTAAAGCACTGACGTTCAGTGCTGATTCTCAGACAAATTTGAATAGACTTTTGATTTTAACCCACAGCAATGATGATATTAGTGCTAAAAATATACTATTATGTCCCCATATAACGATGTTACGTTAAGTATAAATATTTTACAAAACTAGCAATTTAATAGGATATTCCATGAATAAAAATATCTACAGCAACGCATTGCAGGTAAACCTAAAATAACAAAGTTATATTGAATACCTTGCTAATAATGTATGTTGTTTAAAAACAGGATGGCTGTTTAGTTAAACATTTTAGAAGCTTACTCAAGGATATATTATAGGATAAGTTAGGTAGCAGCTAATTATAGGTTCATTGATACCTGCTTCAATGTTACATCCGTAACATGGGTTATATGAAAACCTGTGGTCTGAAAGTAAAGGATAAATGAATCTGTTTTTCTTTTTTAGTGTTCCATACGTCCGAATGAAAAAACGGATCCCTTAAAGGATCACTCGTATTTCCGTCCGTCTGTCACAGCCAATTTGATCCGAATCCAATGGACTGAAACTTTGAAATTTGGTACACATGAATTTCTGGGACCTCAAAACGGATGTGTAACGTAAATGTATTTTGAATTGAATATGGGGGTCACTTTTGGGAGACTAAATTTAAAAAAACGTTTTGCATACTGTACTCAACTAAACTGTGTCAAACATATTTTTTATAATTTTAAAATAGATAGTTTTATTTTATAGTTAAGTAAGTTTAAGAAAATAGATGAAAATTTTAGTATACAGGGTGATTGGAAGATGGGTGCAAAGCTTTAAGGTGAAGATAGTATAGACAATTTAGAACCATTTAAGCCATGGTTGTCTTAGACGAAGTCTTACCAGACACACCACGGTCACCACGGTTGTGTCAGACTTTTACTGACTAAAACCCACCCGTGTTCCTTCCGTTGCTTGTGTGCCGGGGCCACGATATCCCTTTCGGACAACTCGCAACCCCGGCAGTACAGCTCTGCCTAAGCCTTCGGGATGTGTAATCAAGTTTGAAGCACTAATTAACCTTATCAGTAAATCCATCAATACGTACTGAGCCATAAATACGTTTTATAAAAACATTGTCCTGTTTTATTTGCATACCTTTAACAATTTCCTTCCTCGTGAGGATTGCGTTGCATTCCTTAATTTGTAACCTTGATTGTTTCTTATTTATTTTACCTATTGTGCCAATTAAATGAGGAAAAATATTGCCTTAATTAGCATGCTTTTTGGCTATATTTTTATTATTATAATTTTTTTTTTTTTTCCACATAATATCCACTTTTAAATATTTCTTTAACAAATATATTAAAAATAGTGGTCCACTGGTATTGGGAGCAAGGTCCAAGCTGCCAGTGTTTAGGGTTCCAGAGACAGAAACCTCCTCAAGAGGAGTACTGCCTTCTAAATCGGCCCTTCATCCAACTGCCTATTTATTATTTGCTAAATATTGATGATCAAAGTATCCTTTTATTGTTCTCAAGTAAGTAAATGGCATTTGAATTCGCTAATTTGCGATCTAGTGGTATTTGAACCCAGAAGTAGAATGGGACAGTCTGTGGTGGGATATGTTCCCACCATAGAATAATTCAATACTTTCACTTACACATATACATACAACATACACTTATTCCTTTAGGCTCGTGCAGACTGGCGCGAACTGTCGTTCAGACCGGCGCGACGTGACACCAGTTATTGTTCTACTGTGAAGTTTTCTTAGAAATCTTTTTATTAGTTCTACTGTGAAGTTTTCTTAGAAATCTTTTTATTAGTTCTACTGTGAAGTTTTCTTAGAAATCTTTTTATTAGAGTCGCGTCGCGCCTGTTTACGGGGAGCCTTAAAGTCAAAAATTTTATAAATTTTACTTGCAGTAGGGTACCTTATTCACTAAGTAGTTCTTCCTACATGTTTTACTTTTAAATTGGAAGTAGAAACTGCAAAAACATAGCAATATATAAATGTATTTATAATAATATTATACATACGTTTATATTCTAATATTTAAAAATGTAATTTATAAGTGTTTTAAATTAAATAAAGGACATTACAAATATATATTTTATGTTTTTATGAACACACATCTGCTAATAATACAGTACAGGTTTGTAAGACTGGTCTTGTGCATATTAAGTCAAGATACTATTACTATGACTTCTGTTGTGACGTAAGTTTATTAAACAGGTAGATCAGGCTTAATAATAATTTAGAAAAATAAAAATAGTTTTCATATTCACAAATAACTTGGATTATGTGCCTATATATGGCAATTAAAAAAAAAAACAAATAGAAAATTTTATTGAATAATTTTTAAATTTGGGGGAAAGAAGTGTGTTTTTTTTTCAAATGTATGAAATTTGGACATGGCAACGTCTATCTGGTTAGCTAGTTTATTAATAAAATAATGTAATTCATCATCCCGCAAGTTATAACAAATCAATGTCAACTTGTTCTACCAATCGTAATAACAAGCGCAACTAATTACAGAGTACACCCAATTTCCTCAACAGCAAGTAACGTAATCATTGAACAATAAATAACAGTGAAGTGTAAATATACCTCCAGCACAAATGTTTTGAATGTGGGATCCTTAGCAACTAAGTTAGACATGAATAATTCTCCTCGTAACATCAGACTGATTTCTATTATAAATTCAAATGATCAATACTCGTACTGTTACTCGTGCATTTGCATTTACATAATTCACTTTATTGTTTCGCAGATAAGGTGGGTATTTGAAAACACAGTTTTTTAATTAGGAGAAATTAAGAGAATTTTTTTATCAGTCAACGTGTTGTTTTCCTTAATTGCACACTTAATGGACTGTCTAGAATTTATTGAATTAATTTAATTGGACAATTTATTTTTTATATTAATGTTGATATCATGCTGTGGAAGAAGCAGAAGCATGGGGCTTCTCAAAGTTAAAGTCATAAGAAGTATTTAAGCTGTGGACCATATAAAACTTTAGGATAACTATATTCTGTCATAAAAAACTTTACTTTTTTTAAATATAATGACTAAAACAAATTTAAAGTGTGCAAACTGGACAAATAAAAAGATTAGGAGCAAAATATCAATAAAATACTGAACAATATTAATTTAAACGGCTTCTACTATGAACCAAAACTAAAAATCTGAAAACAGGTGTCAAAGTCAAGCATCAGGTACCTACCCTCTCTGGCTTTCAAATAAACAGTGTTCGCGACGATATTCTCTAATTCCATCAGTTCCAGTGTGGCTGATTTTATCGTAGACCCTCCACGAAGCAAGACCCCGCCGCTGCGGCCCCTCAGCCGCCTTCCAGACGCGCACGACACTGCCCATCAATGTGTCCCGCGCTCAACAACACAACTATGCAACCCGCTAACTTATACACATAACACTACACCAGACACAGATGAACGTAATCCAACCCGTACAACAGCCTCAAACGCTGCCGTCGGCAATAAACACGCAACAGTTCACGACTACGATTCACGATACCCAGGGGTGTGGTGGAAAGGACGATAGCATGACAGTCTTTGAGCGGCAAACAGCGGCGCGAACGCTCGTGTGCGTCGACGGTGGTGTAAAACGGTTAGTTTATTTCAATAAATGCGTAAAAGAAGCACACGCCCGAATTACGCGAGTTATTGATGACGGACAGCAATACGCTACGAAAATTACCACTTTTACAGTGTTTCTACTTTCCAGTTGCCATACGGTCATTTGAAAAAGCTACCATGGCATTTTTTACCCGACTGTAAAGAAGTGTTATGTATTTTTTTAAACAATTTTTATGGAACACACATAACAAACAAAACATTTTTTTTTAAAGACAGTCCCTTTAACTATCAGAAATCAGAAATCAGAAATCAGAAATTATTTATTTGCAAAGAATGTAGGTAACAAAACATAGTTTTGATGGTGTTAAAAAAGAAAAACAAAAGATCCAGTACATTCTACCGTATGGCATGCAACATTAAGCACTATCATAAATTATAATTATTGCAAAGCTATATTAATCAATAAATGTCAGGTAATCAGTTTTTAATGTCATCATCTTGAAAGTTAAATTCACCGGCAAAATAATAGTCATAGTATATAAAATTAGAATCGAACTTAATAAATTTAAATATTATTGAGCAATGTCATAGGGTGTTGTCATTTAAAAACTCACTGACAGCGTAATAGCATTTTTCAACTAGTAGTTTCGTTAATTTCTTTTTGAAAGAATGAGATGTTTCATTTTTAATGTCATTAGGTATTTTATTGTAAATAACTGGTCCCATATGCATAATATTCTTTCGTAATAATGCTGTTTTGAAACAGCCTGTATGTAATAGACCTTTGTATTGGGATCTCAGTAATGCCTGTCTTGAAGAATGATTTATCATTGTTTCAAAAAGATTTCGATTTGTTTTAACAAATAATGCTACCTCCAGAATATAAAGCGATGGAAAGGTTAATAATTTTAGGGATTTAAACATAGGAATACAGCTGTCTGTTGAATTAATGCCGGTCATTGATCTAATGCAATATTTTTGGGCTCTGAATAGCCTTTCTCGTTCACTGCAGTTCCCCCAAAATATTACTCCGTATCTTAAGATAGAGGCAACCAGACCATGGTAAGCTATAATGATGGTGTCAATATTAACTTTTTTCGACAAGTTGTAGAGAATATAAGCTCCTCTACTTAATTTTTTGCAGACTCACTATGAAAATAAACTCCTGAAGTAGAAGGCATGCTAATTACCTACTATAATTATTTTCACTTGGTTTGCAAATAATTACATAATTTACTCTATTCAATTTTTTTTAATGTCATTATAACTAATTCGTACAAGTCTGCCACAGGCCACTGCCAGATAAATTATGGAGAAAAAGTTGTGATTTATCTTATTTTCAAGAGTCGCGAAAACCAACCTCCTTGAAAGACAGATCGGTTAACGAGAGATGTGAACTTTACTGTGGAAGAACACACTACCCACTGCTCCACACTTTTTGACTCCAGCAGAATATCTGCCCGTTGGGCACAAACTGTGGTGGCCAATCTGGAAATCTCTAACTGATATCTATCATTTATTTATCTATCCATCTCTTAACCGATTGCGGGCCCAGGTTGGCAGTTGTAGAAACAATCTGGCCAAATACGGTTTCATCAACCCTTCCTAGACACAATCTCAGTGTAAAGGCCCCTCACCTTCTTTTGTGCCCATAATGCACTTCCACCTGTACATTCCTGGATTTGAATGAAACGAATGACAGAACTGCCGCAGTTTTGCCATCATGCTTCTTACTAGTAGAACAAAGTTTGAGTAGTAGTCAATGGACACGATATGAAGAAGATCGTTTATTTAAACTGTTTATTTCTAAAACCTCATCATAAAACATAGTAAGAAATTAATTTCGTTTATTTATTAACCATACCAATAACACCAGCACTTATTTTTAAATTAAAAGTTGTAATTATCAAATAATATTTTGTAACTTACAAATAAAAGTTTTATTTCTGAAAGCCAAAAAGGTATGTTTTAGGAAAAAGATCAACTGTCTACCTATTACGGTTCATGAGATACAGCCCGCTGACAGACAGACGGATGGACGGAAAGACAGCGGAGGCATATTACTACGGTTCCGTTTGATACCATTCGGGTACGGAACCCTAAAAATAACAAAGCACAAAGACGTTTTTGAGCTTGCTTCTACTTTAGTAGATTTCGTTTTGTTATGGTAATAATTTATACGTCAATTTAAGCATGCATTACTGTGTAACTGTGTGCGTTTTATCAAATAATTATATAAATTATAAAATAATTTATTTGGTGCTACATTTGCAGCATTTATCATTATTTTAAAACAATTATTAACTTTGTTATCAACCGTCCATTTTATTTATGTTTTTTTATTCATATCCTTCTTCTCAAACTTTGGGTGTCTGAGAATATCATTCATGAGATTTTTTTATATACCCTAGTAACACTGAATTTTTGGTTTGACATTGACATTAGATTAAATGGCGCGAGTCAAAAATCACATGTGATCCATGTTGTTATTTATTTTTCATACATAGTCATTTCGTAGCTTATTATTTTAATTAAACTTGTAAAATGCAGTCCACCGATCCCTGTGCAGAGTGTGGCGGCAATGCATTGAAATTGATAGATGGATATTATTACTGTGTAGAATGTAATACTCAAAACACGAATGTGCGCGAAACGGTGGTGGAACAAATAGCTCTGAGAGACGGCACTTTTGCTATAGGAACGAGAAGAAAAATCGTTAAAACTCACGACAATACTATTCAAAGTAAGTTTGTTTACTTATTTTTGTAATTTCGTAGTTTTAACACATATCCAAGCACTTTTGTAACTGCAAAAAAAAATCAAGTTTATATTCTTTGCTAGTGGTGCCTTTAGGTTGCGTTACTTACCATCCAAGGCCTATCATAGTTATAAGGGGTTACTGCTAGTAACCAGATGGTTAAAAAATCATTTCTATAGGCAGATAGTATATAAAATTATATTATGAAACATCACACCTTACTACACAATGTTTTTGTTTGGGGTTAGTTACTATTGGAGATCATTATAGCTGCAAATTTAATTATATACAAAATACAAAAATATTTATTTCAACTAAAACATAACAATGTGTTTTGGCCTTTTGTGCTTGCGCATACGCAATGTTCAAACAACAGTAACTCTTAAAGTATTGAACATACAGTTGTGAATTTTATGTTGTATTGTAGCTTAACTCAAAATCTGTCGATCTAGTAAAAAAAATAAAAAGTTTTCTGGGGTTTTTTTGTAGTAAATAACAATTTTTGGTTGAATTGCATAATTTTTCGTTTGTTTTTTCGACTTTCACATTTTTTTTCATAAGTTATGGAATTGTGAACACATTGTTTTGTAATACAGACGGTAGACAATATTATAGCCTTTCGAATAAGCCTATTTTTATCTCAGTATGACTAAAACTTTGAGATATATGTTTTTTTCTGTAATCGCATAGAGCATATTTCAACAAAAAAAACAAAATGGCTGCCACATAGCGGGGAAGTGTATTGGACCAAAGTATAGAGTGTAATTGTACTTTAAAATAGTTTATATTTAAGTATTTAGAATATCGCTAGTCCATGTCCGGACACACTGTATAAATTACAGTATATAAATGTTGCTTTTCCTTTATTTACCTTATTTGCTCCAAAAACTTAATACATATTGAAAAAGCAATGGACACATTCAATTTTATATCATTATTATTTTTCAGTGAGTGGAGAATGGTACAAATGGCATGCATATAACTTCATAATATTGGGTCTGGCCGATGAGCTGGTTGCAGCTGGAGCTAAGCCCTCATTTAAATTAAAACTCTTGTGGATCTGGACTAGATACATCAAGAAATATCAGAATAAAGATGCATTAGGGTAAGTTATTATCTTAATTAATAAAATATTATCATAATTATTATATTAAATATTCAAGTCTCATAAAAAAAGTTGACTTCTATGCACTAGTAAGCATCATTGCATACATCATTATCAAAGCACTGCCAGGTGAAATATTGGAGAAAAGGGAAATAAAATAGCTGTAGGAAATACTTCTGTTTCTGTTTTCTTTTCCAGAAAGGAGAGTTACATTATAGTTTACCTGATAAACAAAAATTAACTGTTTTCACTTCTATCTATATTAATATGTGTTCGCAATTCATTTGCCAAACATGTAAATAAACACGGGTTTTAGAAAAAACAACTGTAATGTCTACACATCAGGTTCAGTTTGCGCTATCATTTCTTTATTTTTAAAGACTTTCAACAATACTAGTTGGTCTAAAATCAACTTTATTTACACTCGCATAAAGTTGATGTTTGTCTAAATGGAAAACTCGGTGTTTGTTTACATTTTTGGCAAATAAATTGCGCACGCAGATTAGATGATTTGGTTTACGCACTTTAGTCCGTCAGGTGGACCATTGTGCGTGGGAAATGGCGGCCGTCGGTGGTTATTCTAACCAGCCCACCTCCCTCCTGAAGTAGATATGTTTCCTGGTCTGTAAAACATACACATCAGATACATCTGTAAAAGATTGGATGATGCCTGTGCATACAAAGAGCACATGGTGCAATGTTTCCACTTATTATTATATTATTGATTTAAAATAATATCAAGTTTGACTGACATTCTTTTTTTACAGATTGGAAAAAAAAACCGATACTGGAAATAATGATAACATAACATTTTCAAGTTTTATGGTCGAAGAAAATAGTAGCAGTAACTCTGTACCAGATGTAGAAAAAAATGAACTAGAGAATGAAAAAATAACAAAGAAAAAAATGAACAAAAATGTTATAATGGATGGTTCCCAAAGAGATATCAAGTTCCTGTCAAAAGGCGTTATTGTAGCCATGCTGTATTTAGCACTAAATCTGGATGAAAGTGACATACAACTTTACCACATGTATAGATTTATTAAAGAGAAGCGCTTGAATTTCTCCAAGATACAAAGATTCCTGCCTGATGATATTCATGTTAAAAGTATAAAAGATGAGTGGTTGAAGTTTATTCTCAGCAAAGTACGTAATATACACAACGCTCGTGCTCTAGCTATGTCTTTGTTACGAAAACTTGACTTAGGAACGCCTAAAGTCCCCGATATGAGAAAAATTGTTGATGACTTTCTTTTAGAACTCTGCCTCCCAAATGATATAAAACCAATGATATACTCCTTGATGTTTTTCCATCGTTGCTATTTCCTTGATATGAGTAACAAATCTAAAGAACACCTGGTACAAACTCCTGACTATGAAGGAGTGGCCATGTCCTATGTTCTTGTCGCTCTAAAGATGTGCTTTGGGTTAGATGGTGACTATGAAGAAAAGCTATCAGATGCCGTTGAAAAGATAAATGATGAGAGAAATCTTTCCAAATCACACAGAATGGGGAAATACTCTGAACCATCTACAAGGCTTTTTTCTTTTAGAGAATGGTGCAACTATCTGCAGTTTAGAAAGATAACGCTTTGTAAGTCTTCCCTATATATGGCAGAGCTGCATTGTTTAGACATCGATGATTATGTTTACTTAGAACATATGAACGATAGGCCACAGAACAACAAAAACTTACAAGATGAAACAGCAATCAATTTGATTAATAAAATAGCTGAAAATGATGAAGAAAGAGTTATTCCCAAAACAATGTTTTTTCCAACATTGACCCCTATGTATGATTACACAGAAATTATAATAGAACATAATCAAGACCAAGAAATAAGAGCTCTTCTAAGTGAAGATTTTACACAATATTCTCTTAAGTATGCTTGTGAATATTTGGAGCTGGTAGATAAAAATTCAGACAATATTATTAAAGGTGTTAGTGAAGATAGAAAAACAGCCAGCAAAGTAATTCTAGGCACAATAGTGACGAAAAAGAGTAAATCTGAAATGGTATATGTAAAAAATTGTGAAAATAGAAATTGGATGATAACAAACCCACCGAGGAAGGAACATGTTACATGTGAAGATGTACAAAACGCGGGTAATGATAAAGAAAGTGATCATGGATATGATTCAGAAAACCCATTGAGTGAAAAAGAAGTTTCTAGGGAAACTGAAAATGTAGATATAACTGATCAGAGAATGAAAGGACATAACACAGCAAGTAATGATTCAGACAATCCAGTGAATGAAAAAGTTTCTGAAGAAACTGAAAATGTAGATGACACTGATCAGTGTATGACAGAAGATAGCAGAGGTACTACTGATTCGGAAAATCCCGAAAACGAAAGAGAAGATTCTAAAGTAACTAAAAGTATAGATGACATTGCCCAGAGTATGGAAGAAGATAATACAGTTAATGATACAGAAAAATCTGCAAATGAAAACGAAGTTAGTATCGAAACCGAAAGAGTGGATGACACTGATCAGAGTATGACAGAAGATAACAGAAGAGGTAATGAATCAGAAAATCCAGCAAACGAAAAGGAAGTTTCTAAAGAAACTGAAAATATAGTAGAAATAACAGATCAGGCTATCAAAGAAGCTAAAAACGTATTTATCATTACTGAAGAAGATAAAGACAAGAATATTTTCGATGACTCATTCGAGGAACTGGATATAAAGGATGAAATGGAGCAAAATAACGACGAAGAACAGCCATTACCGTACAATAATTCTCTCTACGATGATCGCGACAGTATAAGTGACGTTAGTGATGATGATAGTGTATTCACTCCTTTTAATCCAGATACTTTTGACAGGGAGCAAACGATAAAAGAATTAATTTTGGGTGCTTGTAAAAAATATAAGTGCCCAGTTCCCCCTGAGTATAAAACACCTACAGAATGGAAACCTAGAAAAAGGAAAACCAACACGTTTGGCTATGAAGAAACATCGAGAGAACCCAGAAAAAGAGCTAAAGTGGATCGTTTCGAATCCAAAAAGAAAGTAGATGAACTAATTAGTGGTTACTACACTCTTAAGCAATCTGATTTAATTACACAAATGCAGGAGGCAGTAAGTTTGGCTATTCGAAACAATCAGTTCGATAGTGTGTTAAATGTAACTCAAAATGAAGCAGCAAACCTGGCAAATGTGGACCAAGCCAGCGATGCATTAAGTAGAAGAAGTTCCATTATTACGGGGAATGTAGTAAATCAATCAAATGTTACTATGCAGAATCTATCAAACCCACAGACAAGTACACTAGAACAAAGTGAAAAGGAACAGAATCCGGACCAAACAGATGATATTGAAGAGATAGACGAACATTGGGAATCAAAAGTATTTGAGGGAGAAGACGAAATGAAATTAGACGATTTAGTACCGAAAGGTGATCCCAAGTTTGACGAAGAAAAGTATGATGTAAATCAATTATACATTAAAATAAAAGTCGAAGAAGAAAAGATCTCGAGACTTTACAGTTTACAGGATAACCCTAAACTAGAACAAATACTTAGCCAAAAGATCGAACAATGTAAAAATAGTACAGAATTTGAGAAACTAAAAGCTGAACCTGTGAAGCCGTTAGTAAAAACGATTTACGAAAGTGATTCGGAGGACGAAATACCGTTAAAAACTTTACAAAATGAAAAAAAGTTGATAGAAGAAAACATTTCATGGGAAGATAATTTCGAAGCCTTGATAAATAAAGATAATGTATCAGAATTTAAGTATTGGTTTAGGCATTACGACGAGGATTTTATGACGCGATCCATAGATTGGCACAAAAAGTTTGATGAAGAATTGAAAGAAAATACTCCAAGCAGTTTCTATTTTGTCATAAGAGAGTGTTCCGCCATTTTGAATTGTTCCACTTTCTCTCTTTACAAACACATGCAGTATTTAGAAAAGTATATCATAGCCATGGCGAAGTAACCAGATCAGTGAATATCTCATCTATATATAAATATAATATAACTGGGTTGTGGAGGTCAGATAGGCAGTTGCTCCATGTAAAATACTGTTCAGCTGGAGCCGGTTAGATTGGAAGCTAACCCTAACATAGTTGGGAAAAGGCTAGGCAGATGATGATATAAGTATAGATAATTAGTGTCATCATCTTTTATGACAATTTCTTGAAACTTTCTTAAATTAACAAAACTTAGACAGATAGAATACACGAGAGATTTGTAATTTTTATAGCAACAAATTGTCAAAATTGATTGAAATTTCAATCATCGTCTCATTTCGTTCCGAAAAATGAACTCTATATCAAAATAAAATAAGTATTATTTTCCAACTTAGACCTAAATGTTTGGGCACGCCACAATTGTGGCGATAAGTCCCCTCTTTGAGGAGTGGCTAGAGAGGCGCCACGGCGTCCTCACCTTCCGCCTGACACAGGTCCTCACCGGACATGGTTGTTTCGGGAGGTTCCTGTTCAGGATAAAGCGGGAGGAAACGCCCGGGTGTCACCACTGTGTGGATCGCCCGGAGGACACGGTGGAGCATACGGTGGATGTCTGCCCAGCTTGGGCGGAGCACCGCCGTGTCCTCACGGAGGCGATCGGCGGCGGCGATCTCTCGCGTCCGGCCCTGGTTCAGGCCATGGTTCGGAGCGAGAGTGCATGGGAGGCCGTCACCTCCTTCTGCGAAGCAGTAATGCTCGCGAAGGAGGAGGCGGAGCGCGCGAGGGAGAGGCAAAATGCGCCCCCTCGCGCCCCTAGTCGCCGCAGGAGACGCCCCGGGCGTCGGGAGTCGCGAGCCGACTTCCGGCCACCGTAGGCGCGGGCTTGCGGACGGTGAGCAATGGGTAGCTCGCCGTCCGATAGGGACCAGGCCCGGGTCGACGGCGCGTTGTGTTCCACGCGCGCCTCAAAGAGATGTCAGCACCAACTGACGGGGTCCGGAAGGGCCAATGCCTGCCGGGGTTGCGGGTTTGTCTGAAAGGGATATCGCGACCTCGGCACACAGGCAACGGAAGGAACACGGGTGGGTTTTAGTCAGTAAAAGTCTGACACGCCCTCCCGCTCCACCCAGAGCGGGAGAAGTTATTTGATAATTTCCCATCCAAAAAAAAAAAAAAAAAGACCTAAATGTTAATATGATAATTAATAAGAACAACCTGTGATTTGTAATGATAAGTCACGTCTATGGTAAGTTAGTTATCGCCTCTAACTGAAATCTCTAGTTTCTTGTCAAACATTGTATACATAGCAAATTGACAGAAAATACAGATTCGAACATGTTTTGTTGTGAATGTTTCGCCAGTGCAAACGCACAGTAATTAATAGCAGTAAATGCGGTATTTTGCAAATTGTTAAAAAGTTTTTAATTTATTATTCCCAGATTCAAGAAGTATGTCTGTCAACCTGTCCTATCCTGTACCTATAGTTGGTGAAAAGAGTCGTGATATAATTTTTCTCATTAGCGCGCAAAAAGTTCCTATTTTCAATCACTGGCTGTAAAACAAAACTTATTACATTCGTAGAGAAAATATAAATTCTAAATTCAAATACCAATTTGACAGTTTGTCACCAAGAAATACAATAGAATTGCTTGCGAATTCTTACAAAATGATAATAAACAAGTGTGGTACGTTGTTACGCGCTTCTGTATTGCCCTACAACGTGTTGAAGCGGGACTTCGCTCAAGTGGGCCATATAATATCGACCCCGCCAAGAGTGCGGTGTTCTGCTGGCGTAAGAAGTTCAACTTAATTTTCCTCGTGCAGACTGGCGCGACGCGACACCGGTGATAATTCTACCGTGAAGTTTTTCTGTTTTGTTAGTGTCGCGTCGCGCTAGTCTGCACGAGGCTTTATAGTAGCACGGGTAGGCGGTAGAAAAAACTGCTCCATTGTTCTAGTTGTCGCAAGTGTTAAGAATTATAGGCATGTTGTCGCAATCGCAAGCGCAACTTCTATAGGGTCCTGGGTTGCTTCCTACATCAGGCCACGTCATTACTGTTACACGTAGGTACACATGGGACTTAAATATAGCTGGCGTATTGTGGATCTCAGTAGCATCTGAAGTTTCTGACCGAGGTGGAGGTGCCTCTGTTGACGTAGTCCACAGAACATAAAATGCACCTATCCGTAGGTACCAAGCGAGTTTAGTCGTGGTTGGCTTGGGACCCTAGGGTCCTTTAAAAGCAGTATTATTTTAATCTTACTTCAGTGGGGGAAAGAGATGGCTATACGTCCTGTAGAGCTTCATCTCTTTCCCACAATAAAGTATTAAAATAATACTGCTTCTTGCTGCCGTGCAATGATATTCTTATAATATTTATGTTCTAATTCTGTTTTTTTATTTTTTTTATTTTACAGGAGAAGTTTTTACATATGTTATTCATGTACGTAGTATGGTTGGCCCCAGTTGCTTATTTCCATACTCAACTAAAATGTTGGCGGCGAAACTACATTGGTTAATTTGCGTGATTGTTAGTTAAAATGAGAATAATAAAGTGGATTTTTGAATATTATTTCGTATAATTTATCGTAGTGTTGTATTTAGCATAAAATATGGTACCTACTTATAAGGCCTTAAAATATAAGAAGTTCGACATATTTTGCTTACTATTAAAAAAAAAATATTTGAATATAAATACTTTTGAGAGAATTTATGAAAATTGACTATTCCGCCCCGTTATCTCCGGAACGACTGGACCTATGATTTAATAATTTTATTACTCATAGATTACAGTAATACTGCCTGCTAAGCCGAAAGGCGGTATCTCTGAGATACGCCCTTTTCGTTTTTTTTATACCATTCAATAGCTATAATAATTTCACATCTAATGGTATAAGCCACATACCGCTATCTAACTTAAAACATTTTAAAAAACCACTCAGAAGTCCTTTATATCCTTATGTTTCCTTAAATTACAATTTACAAAAAGTCAATTTTCTCAAACTTACTCCGATTGAGATACCGCCTTTCGGCTTAGCAGGGCAGTATAAGAAGTCTATGGTCTTAAAATACCATGGTAAATCTCTCAATAATGTGCGTTCAAACTTATATTTGCAGTTAGAATGTATGAGAGAAAAGGTTTTTTAAGTTTGTTCTTGGGATAAATTCATCATTACATCTACGGAACTCGTCATTGTGCGTAGTCCGACATGCACTTGGCCGGTTTTTTTTATAAGAGTACGCTTGTCTATGCTTCAGTTTCTCAAAAACTCAATGTGACATTGTGACAGGACAGAAGAAAAAAAACCTAAATTAAATTGTCAATGAGTTGTTTTGTGTGTGGTGATTATTGTTGCCGCTTGCCGCATAATTTTGTTTTTACTGTTTACGAAAGCAAAATTAATACAAAATGAAGGAACCTAAACCTACGCAGTCTCCAATAGAGGATTTAGTTGAACTACGAAATTATTTCGTGTCACACAATCTCGTTCGTGAATACGTTGCCCATTCTTCCAAAGTGCATTCGGTGGGATGGTCCTGTGATGGTAAACGACTGGCATCAGGCTCGTTTGATAAAAGCGTGGCTATATTTACGCTAGAGAGAAATAGACTGGTAAGCCTCACTCTATATTCATGTTTATAAACTGTAATAAAAGTAAGGTTATGTTTTGGTCGTCATGTTGTCTTTAAAACATACGAAAAGGATTTATTTAAATAATCATACATCTTACTAGGTGCAAGACTTTGTATTCAGAGGTCACACTGGCTCTGTTGATCAACTGTGCTGGCATGCTTCACACCCTGACTTGCTGAGTACGGCTAGCGGAGACAAATCTGTTAGAATATGGGATACAAGGTAAATAATATAGGTACTCTATTTATCATGATACTTTTTGTTTCAGTACATGGTTCACAAATAATCTTCCAACACAATTTTCTAACAATCAAAGCTGAGAATAAGTTTTTCCTAAGTTCTTTGAAATAAATTCTTTTCTTCTCAACAAATTAGATATATAAATATTGCCAGACTTTCGCAACATACAAGAGTACTAATAACGGAAAGTCCTTTAGAATTTCATTTTTCTAAAAAGTAATTACTTTCGAAAGAAACCTGTCCGCATAGTATAACAATTAACAAAGTAGTGCAATCCTTTTAACTTCTAATATACTACTCGGACCTTTTTAAATGAACAGGATATGTGACCATTTCAGGACACACAAATGTGCAGCAACAATAGCAACCAAAGGAGAGAACATCAACATAGCCTGGTCACCCAACGGCAGCACCATCGCTGTGGGGAACAAAGAAGACCTTGTTTCTTTTATAGACACCAAGACTTATAAAGTGGTAGGTGTTTAAATTAATTTAGTTTATTTTCAATTTCAGAAAAAAAAAAACTGCTGAACAATTATATGAACATTTCAGTCTTTGATGCCTGCATGTTAGTAGGTACCACATAGTACTCTTATGTTGAGGTGACATAATCAAAAGTCCACAATAGAACATACATAGGTAATATGGGCTGGTATCTGCAACTCCACCCCAAAGCGCGTATTTTGCGTAGTGGCGTCCCCTGGGTAGTTTAACAGCACCTTAGCTGCTGTCTTGTCATCCTCTATGCAGACCCTGCACAGCGGACTGTCTGTGACTCCTATCTAAAAGAGGTGTAGAACATACATACCATCACATCTGTAACCTTTAAAGGGTTAGGCAGAGGCGAAGGCAGATCCAGGGGGTGGGGGGGTTCACAGGGGCATATGCTCCTCCCAGAAAATCCTGGATCCACGGCATCGGCATAGGTATACCTATAGTACAGTGTCCATTCAGCATTTCAAAACACTTTTTGTTGTGGCAAAGCCTATATATAGAACACCATATTATGATGTTGAGCCTTTCCACACACATTTTTTTATTATTTTCTACACAAAAACTTTTATTACTTTGTCCTAGGTAGTGGAAGAACAGTTCAACTTTGAAGTGAATGAGATCTCTTGGAACAACACATCTGATTTGTTCTACTTGACCAATGGACTTGGCTGTGTGCACATACTGTCGTAAGTTTTCTTATATTTTCATGGCCATTAAGATCAAATTAAAGAAATTATCATCCAGTAACAAACCCAACCTCGGCTTGCTAAAATAATAACTGTAAACATGTAACTATCACCCAATCAACACATTTAACCCAATCTTAGGCATATTTATTTATTTATTTATTAAACCAAGCTCAAAGAATATTTTGTCCACATAGAGATAACTTTCTATTACTTTATGTTCACAAAAGTGTTTATTCATAACTAGCTTCCGCCAGGGGCTTCGCCCGCCTGTTATCTTTATAAATTATGGCCTATGTTACTCAGTGATAATATAGACTTATACTGTCGAAAGAATTTTTTAAATTGGTTCAGTTGTTTTTGAGTTTATTCACACAAAAAAACATTTAAAAAATCTAATATTTTCTCTTATAAAATTATTTTAGATGATATACAAGTATTTATCTAATTTTGGGGTCATAATGATTGCTTAAAACATAGGGCCTTATTTGTCAAAATTACGCATTAGCTGATGGAGCACTTGACACAAGGCAACATACACAACAATTATCAACTTTTGTTGCTAACTTTGGGCTTTATTCCTCTGGCCAGCTCAAAGATTTAAAAATGAAATACCTTCTTTCCCAGGTACCCTTCGCTGGAGCTCCAAACAGTACTAAAGGCGCACCCTGGCACTTGTATCTGCATAGAGCACGACCCGACGGGCCGGTACTTCGCCACGGGCTCCGCTGACGCCCTCGTGTCGCTGTGGGACGTCAACGAGCTTGCGTGTCTTAGAGTTTTCTCGCGGTAAGGGAAATAGATGCTAGATTATTATAATATTTATTGTCCATACTTAAAACTGTAGAGGAGCTTGTGGCTAAGTAATAACAGCAGCATGGTCCATCAGGTTAAGCTACGCTTGCTGGGATGGTCTATGGATGGGTGACCATCTTTACATACCGAGACTACTCCGTGCCTCGGAAAGCACGTTAAGCTGTTGGTTCCAGCTGTCATAAGTGGATCTTTGACAGTTGTTACGGGTCGTCAGAAGCCCGAAAGTCTGACAACCTGCAGTCTTACCAAGGGGTATCGTATTACCCAGTTACTGGGTTGTGGAGGTCAGATAGGCAGTCGCTCTATGTAAAATACTGCTATCCAGCTGCATCCGGCTAGACTGGAAGCCGACCCCAATATAGTTGGGAAAAGGCTAGGCAGATTGATTTGAACTTAAAACTGTACTACAAACAAACTGCAGCAATATGCAGAACATTCTCATTTCCTGTCAAATGTATGGGCAATCAACCAAATAAAATAAAATTAAAAAAACAAAAGAAATATACTGAGCCAATGTATTCAAAATACACCATAATCACCCTACTTTGTATTATCTGTCTGATCTGTGGGCCCAGCTCGAATGAGCGGAGTAAAAGCAACATTAAGAGCAGGCAACCTAAATTGTATTAATATTCTGCTTTTTTTTTTATAATTCTTTTGTTTTTTTTTTTTTTTGAGTTATTTTTATATTTTGTATTTTGTTTTGGTTGCCTGGAAGAGATCGCAGATAGCGATAAGGTCGCCCATTGTATATTTTGTAGTGCATAATTATTATTTCTTGTTATGTATTTTTGTGGTGTACAATAAAGTATATTATATACATATAATATTCTGAAACAGTCACGCATTAAAATGAAACTTTAGTATATGATTTATTGGATCTTTTTCTTTCCATGTACAAGACAGTTGCGTTATTGTAACATTTTCGCTCAATTAATTTTTTATTCGAACATCATTGTTTAAATCAAATCAAAATTATCTCTTAAATATTATTAGGCTTTTATGTCTAAAATAAGTATTCACAGTAAGAAAAAATAGTTTATTATCCAGCCACAAAATATTTTTTCTCTAGATCAATTATTACTTTAGTTATAAACGAAATAAGAATTGAGACACAGATTACCATTTAGTTCCGTGCTCGAACACGACTAAAGAGCGCACGCGATATTCAACTTTATTACTGATGTGTTAACGTTTAAGGGGACTACAGGACCTAAACTTGCCTAAACGCAAGTTTTATAATGCATAAAAGAATATGATCCACTGCAGTAAACAAAATCAGAAAAATATATGATATTCTTCAGGATATATGCTAGTATGATAGTGTATTGAAAACATAATACAACTAATTTGATACGATAGAAAAAAATCATGAAGATACCTCTAAAAAATTCTTTTAACGATTAAAAATCATATTAATTTACATGCAATAATTCTGATTTTTTGTCAGATTATTCTACAAGCTACATATTAGCATAATAGTGTTTTAATTTTCCAGTCCAATCAATAGATTTTCTGTAAATCGCTAACTGCTTCATATTTTGCAATAAATTACTTGTGTCGTGTCATCTCGCTTCTCTTTCATTTCTATGCAGTCCGACAGTGACCGCGCTTTAGCTGTTGTAAGCCTCTTAACACATATCGGAGTGGCGGGATGCATGGGGGCGGAGCTTGCGTGGAAATTGTCTTTAGATTGAAAAAATTCGTTTCGCTACTTATATTTATTAATTTTTCAGACTATGGGTGATAGATACTCATTGTGCTTGTTACAAAAAAACTAACCGAAATGTTATAGGACAGTTGTCTTTTTGATGAAAAAATCGTTCGAATGTACGTAACGTTTACGTCGCGTGTTTGTATTAGCGCCTCTGAAACCTGCATAAGCGTAAACAGCCTATAAGTAATGTTCCCACTGCTTCTGTCTGTGAGAGGGAGTGGGCCGTAATCCACGCGGGCCGGGCAGTGCGGGTTGGTAGATGTCACATGTCTTCGAATTTTTGGTTCTAGGACATGTGGGTTTCCTCATGATGTTTTGCTTCACCGTTTTGAGAGCAGTGGTAATGAAATATTTGACACAAAGTAAAGCGCCTGTTAGAGTTCGAACCTACGACCTACAAGTCGTAAGTCGCGGCCGTTACCACTGGGCCACCACTGTTCTGAAACCCGCACAGTTAAAAATATGTTATTCAATTTACATATTTTGTTACAGATTAGAATGGCCGGTGCGCACACTATCATTCAGTTTCGACGGCCGCCTGCTCGCGTCTGCCAGCGAAGATCATATCATTGACATAGGAGACACTGAGACTGGTAAGTCACACCTAAATTAAAGAAATCAAAACTAAACTATCAACATAAATTCCTTATCAATCATCACTGCTTGACTATATATAACCTTTCATAAGTCGCGTCACAATCACTCACTTCTCTGGATCCAGATTAAAGGTACAACCAATGGCAAAATGACAGTCCGCAGCGACACGGCTCGTTTCGATGTAAATCTATGAAAACGCTTTCGTAAGAGGTGACATTGTGTGTGTGGTGGGCGGCAATGTCGCCCGGAATTGTACCTTTTTTAGGGTTCCGTAGTAAACAAGGAATCCTTATAGTTTCGCCATGTCCGTCTGTCTGTCTGTCTATCCGTCCGTCTGTCTGTCCGCGGCTTAGCTCAGAGACGGTTAGTACTAGAAAGCTGTAATCACGCCGACGTTTAGGATACCTCCCCTACACCTAAAGTGGGGATGTTTTTTAACTACAAAGTTAAGTTTGTTCTTGCGATAAATTCATCCCAACAACGGAACCCTTCATTGTGCGTGGTCCGATAGGCACTTGGCCGGTTTTTTTCAACATGTCATGTCGCTGGATAGAATCAGCGACTTATATAAACGGTTCGTGAAATTGAGGTGAAGAGTTTAATGCTATTCCTATGAGTTTGTGTCATTAATAACTAGCAGGAGAACCATAACATCACGCCTGTAATCCACGAAGGATTAGGCAGAGGTGTACCTATTTTACACCCACATTTAGCCAGTTATGTTTAAGTCCCATGTAATAGGGGGCGAGCCTATTGCCATCAACCGGGCACTAATCCAGACTCCGGGCTGCTACTGAGAAATTCCAGATGGACAAACCCAAAAACACTTTGCCCGACCCGGGAATCGAACCCAGGACCTCATGCTCAGCAGGAGCGCTCGGTTTTAATAAAAATAAAATAGCGAAAAAAAATTTTTTTTTTTCAGGCGAAAAAGTAGCGGAGATCCCCGTACAAGCGTCAACATTCACAGTAGCGTGGCACCCGTCGCGTTACCTCGTCGCGTTCGCGTGCGAAGACAAGGAGCCGCCCGAGAGGAAACGAGACGCCGGCAACCTCAAGCTATGGGGACTGCCCAACTCTAGCTAGACTTGGGAATGATTTCCTAGTTCCTTAGTACTGATAGATGACAGATTAAGTAAAAGAGAGCACTGTGTTCAGGAAAATGGATATTAATCATTTTTTTATACACTCATTTTCGCTTCGCCTTGGTCCTGAAGCGAGAAATTAAAGGATAGTTATAAAAAGTGGTCAATAAGGAGCCAGCCTGTCAGTTTCTCTAAGGAAATGTAAGGTAAAATCAACATTGTTGATGTTGAATGAAAAAGTGTGTAAGATGTTGATAATAAATTAACGTCTAGTTTGTAAAAGATAGAATTTAAGTTTTTTTTTTAATAATTTTGTAACATGTGTCATATTTTTCATATGAGGCGCTTGTCAAAATATACTACTAATGTAAATAAATTCGACTTTGTGTTAGGAAAAAATTGAATAAAACGAGACTAAAAATATATTATTGACTTGGTTTTTATTAAACATTATTCAAAAGGTACTTTATCACAGTTACCTGTTTTATTATTATTTATTCGAGTTGTAATTGCTAAAAAAAATGAAGTTCTAGCAGAATTTTTACACTATCACATCACACATGACTTGAAAACTAATAAGACCTAGAAGTTACATTATTAAATTTAATTTAATAATAAAAAACATTACAAAATTCAAACCTTATAAAATACTTCCTACACCCGTATAATATTGTACTAAATTAATTCGCGGCCACAGATTGGAGTACTAACTCGCATAATTTTACAATCAAAATATACAAACAGCAAGAAGCTCGATTCGATTGAACATGCGTTACCGCGTATAATCTACTTTACTACGTAATATAAATACTAATAATATTCAAAGTACTTACAAACAAAAGCAAAAGTCGCGATTCATTGTTTCTACAGTATCACTCGATTTAAAATTCTAAAGCTAGGTCTGTCGTCGAAAATTTTACAAACGCAACTTGTAAAAATGCAGTCCGCTGCAATTACTATAATGTTTGTGATGTTTAAGACTAACGATGGAGTAAAAAACTAAATTCCTCCTTCCATCATTTGCCAATGAGGGGTATTTTCCTTTTGATTCGGATAAGGGTCGGTTTAGACCAAACGAGCGAATGCACTTCCTATAAACATAAAAATAGTTTGAGAAAAAGAATTTGGTAGAGAGGGCTTACACATTCTTTTTGTGTAAACAGGGACAGAGCATTCATCCGTTGGTCTATCCACACTAAAATATCAAGAAAAAATGCTCTGGTTCTATGTTCGTTTGATCTAAACCCACCCTAAAATGTTTGTGCGTTTGTTTGGTCAATTTTACATTACAATAATATCACCAAGCCTCCACTTGAAACCGTCCAGTATCTTCCATTTGTTTGAGCATACTCTTTGCCTCATCCAGGCTGTATCCACCAGTTTTACTAATAACATCCTCTATGAAGGCATCTCGGACATTGTCGGGCATATTCTTAGCATTGCCCGATATGTAAATGTAGGCTTGATTTGTTATTAACTGCCACAGGAGTTCTCTGTGTTCAGCTATTTTGTGTTGGACGTAGCTGTAGGAAAAAAAAAATAATAATCTTTAGAGCGTTTATTCTGAAAGTGGGCAACATGTCAAATATTTCGCTGTTTTGATTAATTTGGCAATATTACTGTGTGGAAATAAGAAATGTGGCTAACTAGCGAACTAGAATATTAACAATTAACTGCAATTATTACAATGAATTCGATGTTGTAACAGTTTTAGGGGTAAAAAAGGCATTTGGAAAGTTTCCAAATAGGTACTTTTTTTACATCTAAAACTAAATATTCGGTGTTACGATATTAATGATTGCCTTTCATAATCAATATTTTAGTTCGCTAGTTAGCCACATTTCATATTTCCATACAGTATTATTGCCAAATTAATCAAAACAGGTAAATATTTGACAGCTATTTAGGACGTTGCCAGCTTTTAGGATAAAAGCTCTTAATATTGCACAAGGAAAGTAAAATAAATTAAGTACACATAAAACACAAGTTACTAAATCACAATAGAGTAGACAAACACCCAGCTTGGTCGTTATAAATTACATTGTAACCAGAAAATAAGACATATTGGACTATACTGTGGGAGAAATTGAGCAAAACAGATGATATACAAGAACATTTTAGATATCACCATCATAATACAGTCCCATGGTGAAATACTGTTATAATTTAATTTAATGTTTTATGTTGCATAAGTACTATTACATAGAATCAAGTTTTTCTAACTGAACTGAACTGTGCTGCTGGGGAGTTTGTTGCGCCACTTCTTCCCAGCTAACGCACTAGGAAGTGGTGAAGGGTGGGTTTTTGGAGGACTGCCTTATATAATTTGGACGTTCGAAAAGTGCTGATTCTCAGCCTATTCTGATTAGATGACTTTTGAATTTTAATCTAGCTTTTCTGTCACTCCTTTATCGACGTTTAGTGAATTAATATTTTATTTACAGGTTCACACAATCACCTCTTATTTCAGGCAAAAGACGTCCACTGCTGGATACCTATAAACCTCCTTCAAGAATCGTCCTGCGGTGCGCTCACAACCAGCGTATTCCCGCTACATTTACTCGTTTTGATAGGGGGGTATTACACTATCAAATATCTAGGATCACAGATCTCCGAGTCAAATTTATATGATAATGTAATACAAACATATGAATCAAATCGTCTTTGATCAAAGATTTTTGACATTTGTTGTTAGATAGGATCATAGAAACAGATCTTGCCATATTGAATATTATATACTGAATTTTTACATTTATTTTCATAATTTCCTGATACAAAATCCGTCCATAAAATGATATGATTTTGCCTTTTCAGTTTTGCTACTGCCACATTCTAAGTTGACGGTTTTATTGACGGATAAAACGTAAGCACAACGAAATTTTGGCGTAAGTTCACAATACAATTTGGAATTCTATAATTATTTGTTGGCAACACTGCTGTACTAAAAAAAAGCAAACTGCTGCCGGGCAGCCGGGAATTCATTGTTTTGGCTTCATTAGTGTTCTAAGTTCTATTTGTTAAATTGTGTGCCGAAAGGCTTCAGTATTTTGTTTTAATAGACGATTGCAACCACATATGTCAAAAAAATTGGATCCTAGATAATTGATAATGTAATACACAGATATGATCCTAGACGTCAAATATGTAGGATCAAATATAGGATCCTAGATAACTACATATGTAAAAAAAACATAGGATCCTAGATAATTGATAATGTAATACACAGATATGATTCTAGACGTCAAATATGTAGGATAAAAGATAGGATCCTAGATAATTGATAGTGTAATACCCCCCTTAGTCTACCTTATCCCTACCAGGCATTTAATTTTATACTCACACTTTATCCTCCTGGTCTCTAGAGAAAGCGCAGTACAAACTAAGCTTATCCTCCGCCACCATTCTCTCCAATTCTTCTCTACAATGGAAATCTCTCTCCCTATACCGACAACCGAATATCAAGTGTAGGGCGTCTTTGTTAGCAGTGCGTTGAGCTTCTCTCTCTTGTAGGAGACTTCTGAAGGGCGCTAAGCCGGTGCCTGGTCCGATTAGAATGTGGGGTGTAGTCTGAAAACATGATAAAAGTTATTAGCGACGATAGTTCAAGAGCCTGGTCAAAGTTTTGTCCGATCCGCTAAACAATTGGTCAAAATCAAAAGTAATTTATGAATTAAGGCTAAAAATCAGCTCTTTTAAAACGACAAAATTACATTTATTATAAGACCCTACCCTGCCTAATGCTTTAGCTGGGAAGAAGTAGAGCAACAAACTCCCCGGGTGCGAATATACTGTTACCACAAACATTTTCTAGTATAGTTGCGAGGGTTCAAAACAACAATACAAGCAACTATCATGTCCTAAAAAAATAACAAAGAATATTATAAGCGTTAATGACAAAAACACACTCTTTAAAGGCAAACTTTTTATAAGTACCTAAGTAAGTTTACTCACAATATCTTTTGGAAACACAAGCGTCCCAGCTTTTAACCATCCATAAACTCGATCCCCGACTTCCAAACTCTGCAGCCAATTCGACGCCAACCCAAGCCTGGGTTTCTTCAACTTTGTATGGTAATGTACCACAGCCACTAGTAAGTCGATGTTCTGTCCTCCTGAGGGCAAAGCGCTGCTGGCTATGGAGAAGGAACGAGGTTTGATTGTGGAGAATAACTCGAATAATACTTCTAGAGTAAGTTTGGCGGCTGATTTGTGGAAGTCGTGGAGTACCTGGAAAGAAATTGGTGAAGAAAATGTTAATGTGGTCGGTGGTAGCTGGGTGGGTTCCACTGGGCAAGGAGAACATGGCAATTACAAAACTTTTTACACAAATGCACAATTTTTTTTACCGATAATAAAACTTTGAGTTAATAAACGTGCGAGATAAAGCCGATTCTCTTTCAATGGTTTTCAGAGGCTACGTCGTCCTGGTGATTCCCGCATAGCGCCGTAGATGGCTCCAAATGGCAGTCAAGAATTCTGACCCAGACAGTGTGCGCATTCCAATACTGGTTTTCCTCTCCCTCTTTATTGCACTCCATAACGTGAGTAGACAGATCTGGATAGTCAAAACTTGCTTTTGCTTGCACTTACCTCAAGAACCGTCCGCTTCGGCCTCCTACAATAATTAAGCCAGTCTTCCTGCCCTTCGGGGGAGCTGAGCTCGATACACTTCTCTCTTTCTAACTTATCGTCGGACACTTGTGCGAGAAGAGAGAAGACGTATTGCGTCGGGTAGCAGTGGAGGTCCCAGTATTGTTCCGCTATTTCGTATAATGTGTGCGGTTGTTTTAGGAAGTCGGGGACGGGCATGTCTGTAATAGTAATGGTTAAATAGTAGAGAATATATAATAGGACTTATTTGGCGTGTTGCCAGTAAAACTAATTCTATTTGCTACGTAGACAAGTTATAAAACAATTTCTTTAAAGAGGAAAAAAAATAATAAAGGAAGAGCTCATTGGGCATCAAAAAATTCGTCGGCGTTGCTGTCAGTGGGAAAAGTGCCAAAACGGCTGGCAGCATTGCCACGTTGGACGGCAATGCATTTATATTTTTCCTCTTTATACTTGTTTATAATTTATATATCTTAGCGTTAGTTGTATATTAGATCTAAGATTATGTATATATTTTGAATTGCCCTGTAAATAAATAACAAAACGTTTTGACATATTCATCATCATCAAATTCATGCCCACACACACATAAATAAGAAAGAGAGAGAAAGTCGCATGGAGGGAGCATAACGCTTTTTCGTTACGTGACTATTTCTACCAGTCAACTCCTACCGCAAGCCGCGTTAAAGAACTTCGTTTTAAAAACTGACGCAATCAGAACCAGAAAAGGACACATAAATATATTTTATCTTATTAAAGATATTATCTTTAATAAGATAAAATATATTTATGTGTCCTTTTCTGGTTCTGACGCAATCAGAACCAAAACGACGACGACGTTCAAAAGTGCCTTACAAGGCCCTATTTGAAATAAATGATTTGACTTTTTTAAAAGGACACATAAATATATTTTATCTATCTAGTTTTTAAAACGAAGTTCTTTAACGCGGCTTGCGGTAGGAGTTGACTGGTAGAAATAGTCACGTAACGAAAAAGCGTTATGCTCCCTCCATGCGACTTTCTCTCTCTTTCTTATTTATGTGTGTGTGGGCATGAATTTGATGATGATGAATTTTATATAAAAATTCATTAATATACGCAGATCGTAAGGTCACATCTATATATATAAAAATGAATTGTTGTTCGTTAGTCTCGCTAAAACTCGAGAACGGCTGAACGGATTTATCTTATCTTGGTCTTGAAATGTCCGTGGAGGTCTAGGGAAGGTTTAAAAGGTGAGAAAAATTCGAATAATTGCCGGGAAAACCCTAAAAACAACACTTTTCTTCTTCCCATATAAACGTTTTTCTAAATAGAATTCTAAATGAATATCAATAAAGTTCAAATTGACTCTACAATTTGAACTTTCTTGAAATTCAATAAAGTTCTTATTAAATTATAATCACTCACTGTGTTCATCGGACCTCGGTAGGGTAGGTAGGGTAGGTAGGGTGGGTAGGGTAGGTAGGGTAGGGTAGGCAGGTAGGTGCGCCGTAGATAAGTACTTAGTGCTACTCGAGCGAAGCCGGGGCGGGCAGCTAGTAGAAATATAAATAACAGGAGAAGTGACGCCCCCTGTCACTTCTTATTTATATTTCTATGAGACTGTGTCCGCGCGTCGTGACCACGATGCTCATATCGTAGGCAAATGGCCGTCTCCGCTAACTAGTGCGCTCTCGACCGCGATCGTGACAACATTTAAGAATGCCGTGTGATTTCTTGTAATAATCGAAGCCAAACTAGAAACTTTATAAATCATAGAACCACTTATCATATATCAGCACAAGTATTTTACTATATTCGTGTTGTTGAAAATCATGAAAAACAACAAATCGTAAAATATTTCTTGCCTTTACGTTATTTTTGTTTTCATATATCACAGCGACTGTACAAGTTTTGCAGTAAATAAATTGCTTCCTAAGCACTACCTAAGTATGTCGCTAAGTGACTGGACAAGCAATGTAAAAATCACAAAGCGGTACTTTTATTTAAGTAAATTGGTTGCTGTGTCTTGCGACGAGTTAGCTACTAACGTGTTGTTTATTTATTTCATCATGTTGTGATATGTATATCGTTTTCTTATTTTTTCAGGAAATTCCAATTTTTTTTATACAATAATAAATGGGAGAATCGACAACTTTCCGATTCAGTCTATCACTAGCGTATGTAAAATAAATGGCTCTTGCACAGCACAACGATAGCGATCGATGTTTTCGTGTGAGTTGTACGGTGCATGGTAAATGCACGCTGTGTTTGAAGGGATAAGGTTTATAATTGATTGTGTAGTACATTCTGATTAATAAATTGCTAGTGTGAGCGCGACCTCATATCTATTGGGTTTACTGATCAGCCGTGCTATTCTATAAACATCTCACTGTGAAAACTTGGGTGAAGTGAGCTGTCAATAGTGTCAATCCCTGTGGAATGACAGCTCACTCCACGCTCACTTCACCTAAGTTTTCACGGTGAGATGGTTACAGAATAGCACGGCTGCATGTGTAGTTGTGGCGAGGTGGTGGGTACAAAGTGGAGACATTGGGTTTCAATACATTTTCAACTACCGGGCATATCTCCGTCTTTCTTATCTATGGGAGGTCAGAAAAGGTATTAAATAATGAATATTAAATTCACTAAGGCAATAAAACAGTGTCATAATTACAAAAATATTCATTTATTATCACTCCTCTTCCTGCCAGCCATCCTCAATGCTCAAGAACCGTCTTTTAGCGGCCGTGTTCATGTACGGCCGTAGCGCCCACTCCGTGTCGGCCGCGTCCAGGGCGTCTATTGTGCCCAGCTTTATCTCGTATAGCTTCATTTGGAAGCGGGGGCCGATCTCTGATAGTTCTATCTCTTTGCCGGCCTGGAAGAAAGGAATCATGATTATTGTAAATAAAATGATATAAAACAAAAAAAAAAAAACCTTTTTTAGGGTCAAGGTACGCTCGCTGTGAGTTTAGTTAACTTGAAGTAGGTACGAGTTGAAAAAATGTATTTTTTTTGTTTTAACGTGTTTAGATTTTGAAACATATTATCATGTCTGTGAAGTTAACAAAAAAAAAACTGATATTTCAAGTATCACGGTATACGATACGGTCGTTAACCCCAAAAAAAATACAGTAGGTGCTCGGTAAGCGGCTCACTAATCCGACACGTCCAATAGTCCGGCGTTTTCTAACTTAGCTCTCCTACCATAAATAATCCGGCAGATTTAATACAAAAGTGCCGTATTACAGAGCGCGCGCATTTATCGATGTCGTTCTGCAGTTTGGTCCGATTCTACGAGCAAGTGGTATTCTGTAAAAATCTCACTGTGATATCTTAGGTGAAGTGAGCTGTCATTCCACCAGCGATTGACACTATTAGCAGCTCACTTCACCTAAGTTATCACGGTGTGCTTTTTACAGAATAGCACTTCTAGTATTATTACGTAAACTAATAAAGATTTTTTACTTAGCAAATCTTTGTTAAAATTATTTCTTACTAGCTAGCTGACATTTCCTATAGAAATCCAATAATACGGCATTGGCGAAAAAAAAATGGGTGCCGAGCGCCTGCTGTATCAAGAAATCTTTTTTTTTTGTTTTATCATGTTTATTCATTTGACCCGGTAGGTATAATTGATATTTTACTTGTAAACCGCTATAATATGCCACAATCCGTTTTCGTAAAGGCTGATTAGACATCGCAAATCTAATTCTATTTTTTTATAATCATGAAGACATTAAATTGGAAGTAGTCCCAAAGGCATATTTTTTTTCTGGGCAAGCTTGGTCGACACCTAATGTGTGATCATTCGATCTTAGTGATTATGGCAATGATAGTGTGGTGGCGACATCTACATCGCCAAATGCGAACTACGCATCACACTGACGTTACGCAAAATCCTGCATCGCGGAAGCAGAGTTTACCGTGCGACTGGCATATCAGTGGCAGGGTCATCGACGCGAAAACTGATACCATGGATTCAGTACATGATTCTGAACACCGCTGCGTTGAATTATTTCGACGGTTATTAAAAAAAAAAAATCTGTTGTTCCATACATTTTGACCGCGTAGGTATTGCACTTTTCTATGAAACAGCAAATTTCTTTTTCAGATTCATGGTACCGAAAAAAAAATATCAGCTGTTCCCTACATTTATGTTCGCATAGCTCGTCAAAATGTAGGAAACAGCTGATTTTTTTTTCGCGATTTCAACGTTGGTCCCATAGTGAAAGTTGTTCATAATGATGAGTACAATGACCCCTTAACAGGTGTCGCATGAATTCAAATTCACCCTGTATATGCCAGTCGCGCGGCTCGCGGAGCTATTGATAGTTTATCATGGGAATTTACTTTTGAATCCAGTTGGACATTAACTGGCTGATATAATAAAGTGCTGCAATTCCCATACCTTCCTATACGTATGTTGTCTGAAGCATATGTAGTCATCATTGTTAGCGAAGGTGATCACTCTCTTGGAGTCAGGTTTTGGCACCGGGAACAGGTACTTTAGTATACTCATCGCTCTTAGACCTGCAGATAAAACATAAAGGTTAAAAAAAACTAACTTATTGAAAAGGGTTACAAAGTAATCAAAATATTTTTATTCTACTCAGAGGTTTGTAAATAGGTATTTCCTTATAGATTGTGTCTTGGAAGTTTGTGTCTGTGATTTTATTTAGCGAGCGACTTCCGAAACAATCTGTTGGTAGATAATTATAAATATCCAATAACCCTCACCAGACAAAAAATTGACGATTAATTCAACTATCGATAGAAAATGAGATCAACCGCTGTCGATGGAGATTTTGTTACAAAAACATCCAATCGATTTACATCCATTGATAACTTCGATCGTCGTCAGTTACCCGGGTTTGATAATATATGAATACAGTGAGTGCAGTGCTGGATTAATCACGTAGCAAGAGTAGCAATTGCTACGGGCCCCGCGCAAAAGGGGCCCCCCCCCGCGTATCTAAACCTGCGGCACCTCCGCCTCACCGTCAATTATTGTGTGAAACTTAATAAGATGTGGTATGTATATAGAATTTACTTGATTTTTCTGTCTCACGTGGAATTTTTCCACGCCAGACAATCAGTAATACAATAGGGATATGGACTGGAAAAAAAAACAAGTCCGTCAGTCAGATAATAAAAAAAATATTAGACACGTATTTTTTGCTTTATCACATTAATAAAAAATGGTTTAGATAAAACGCATTAAAGTCGGGGAGTGGGGGCTCGCTACCTCACAAGTCAGTATAAAATCTACCGGCCAGTGACGTCATGCCACATTTTAACGCATTGCCTACTCAATGTATTCGCGTAATCTTTTGATTACGTAAAAAAAGAAAAAATACGTGTCCAATATTTTTTAATACCTAATCTAAATGACGGACAAAAAAAAAATTGTCGACATCCCTGTTTTTAACATATTTCTAAAAGTTGATGGCAAAACGTATTGAGTATTGTTTTTTTTTTTTTACTACTTTATACTTAAGGAACCATAGCAGATCAAGGGCCCCTCGATAAAATTTTCTACAAGCCCCGTGTTTGCTTAATCTGGCACTGAGTGTGTTGACCTAACTGGCTAATGTTCAGCCCTTCACCAGTAGATAAATGCCTTTCTACAGGCTGATATGATGTTCACTTACCGAGTTCAGTCTTAAAGTTATGGAACACGAGGTGCGGGAACTGTTCACTCATAGGTCCGATGTCGGGAATATCGTGTCGCATCACCACGCCTGATAGTGTGAATGATGCTGTGGGGCCGTAGGGAAGGTGGCAGATAACCTGGGGATGAGATAATAAGCATTCATTTGTGGTTTAATAAGCTTGGATCTGTGCTGCTGGGGTTTCTTCCCAGTACTAGTGAAGTGAGGCTGTCTATGTAATTTTGACGTTCAAAAACTGCGATTTTCAGCCTAGTTTCAATAAATGGCTATTCCTTTTTTTATCCTGCTAATCCAGAGGGATTTGCAGAAATTAAAGTAAGATGATAAAACGCCTGAATATAAACTTGTTTATTTTCCAAAACAAAAAAGATTAAGAAGCAGAAATGCCTCGTTACTTGATGCAATAATCTACACTGTCTAATACAAACAAAGTTATGACTGTTTTAATACCGTTATTAAAAGTCAATCGTCATCCTGAAGATGCCTCGTTGAGAGGTGAAACACGTGTCGATTTCTTATAGGGTTCTTTATGACTCATTAAGAAGTTAAGTAGATTAGGTTACTAAATATACGTCGTCTATTGATGTTATTCAGAGATTTTTATTTGTGGATTTCTGATTTTAAAGGTTACTTAAACAGTTAAAATTTAACTGCTTTATCTGCAGATTTAAAGTTCAGAGACATTTAATGTCTCTGAACTTTAAGCAATGTTTATAAATAAATGTCCCTTAATGTGGACTTACCAGACTGTCGGGCACTCCTCTATGTTCATGTACTACAATAAAGTCGGTGACCTCGTTGGCGCGACACGCATGTATCAGCTGAGACATCTCATAGCCACCGCGGTTCATACGCTGGCTGTTTGGGAATATTAATCTGGAAGGACAAAATTGATTTAAATATTAATGTACTTATTGATTACTTAATTCATAAGTCCATGTCTGAAAAAGATAGTTAAGATGTATTAATTTCTATTTACTTATTTACAGTGAAATATAGACATTAAAATATATAGTATAAAAGTTTATCAAAAAAGGGGAAGAGGTCATTGGGCATCTAAAAATATTATGACTCAATTCAAGTATTAATAGAGCACAGATTTAAGTAAATAAATTTTCTTGTTGTCTTTAGATTATAACCCTAGCATCAGTCAAAGATTTGGCCCATTTTGTGAGTGAAAAAGAAAACTGCTTTTTCACTAGTAGCTGTAATCAGCAAAATAATACAAGTAATCTGTCTCTTAGGAAATCTTGTAGCAGTGATAGCCTAGTGGTGTGACCGTCTGACTGGCAACTCATAGGTCTTGAGTTCGAACCTAGGGGACGCACCTCTAACTTTTCGGATTCATGTGCGTATTGTATAATTATCACTTTGCTTAAAAACCAGAGAAGGAAAACATTGTTAGGAAACCGGCATGCTTGAGAGATATTTCTCGACGGCATGTGAAGCCAAGTCAGAAGCCCTTTGGGCGGCTTTAAAACTCTGACACCAGGTTAGTCACTAACCACACGAAAAGAAGAAGAGAAATCTTGTTAGTCCTAGCAAACTATAATGTATTTCATTGAGCTATTAGTGAGATTGGATTTAATGTATGTTCCAAACGTATCTAATAAAAGTGTAAACAAACATTCACATCACTTTTTATTTATAGTCATCAACGAAAATTTAGATTATAAAATAAACTTGTATTGTCAAATGAAAAACATCTTCAAGGTGATTTAAAATTAGAATTTCGGGTTAAAAGTGTTCAAATAATCAAATCAAAGCACTCAATTTGTAAGTAGCGCTACAAATTGGCATCCACAGGTACGTTTACTGATCAATTTGTTTACATTTTCTTCAGATACTTCTGGAATACAACATAGTATCAATGTTGTACATATTTAGAAATTTAAATAAGTAAGTACCCACCTAAGTTCCTTAACAAACATCTTGAGCCTGGCACTAGGTTCTCTAGATGTGGTGATCATAATCTTAGGGTCTTCCACACCAGCGTATCTGTACTCATCATCCTGTGAGCTCTGTGTATTGGCGCCTCCACTGAAACTACCAATCACTGCTGCTCTTTCGGGACCTACAATGATAGTTGTTTGATGAATTTTAATTGTTGGTGGTGTAATTTAGTAAGCAGCAAATAAAAAAGCCGGTTTGTTGTCAACTTATAACATTGCAGAATTCTAGGAATAAAACTGATATTCTGCTTCCTCATCTTGTGAAGTATGCTACATCTGAATTTTGACCTACAATGCCTCACAATTTGTTTGATCGAAGCATGTTGATATAATTAGGTACTCAATGTAAGTGTAAGGTGATAAACTTAGGTTATGATAGCATTTTGTAAACAAACAAAAATCACAAATTATCGAATACAAATGAACTACAAACTTACCTTTATCTTCATAGTCAATTCTTTTCTGTAATGTAAGAGCCTCCTTCCTCAAATCTCCGTGGATAGGAATGTTTTCTTCCAAACATCGTTTCAGTTGATCTTTTTTCGCTTGAATATTCTTTTGTTTATCTTCCACAGACTTCCTGTACAAGTATTCGCGGCGCAAACGCGCCTGTCGTCGCAGCATTGTCAATATTTAAAGTATTTAAACTTATTTACGGTAAAATCTTTAGTTTTATGATCTAAACATCGCGCACGCTGAGCAACTCAGTGTTAAAGTGACGTTTATTGACAGCTCCGCACGTGTTTATATTTTGACATTGACAGCTCGCGTTTAGTTTTATTGAAATTTATTTTATTTGGAAATTGGAATTCATTCCATGATCAATATTGTGGTGACCTACTCGCGATAAGGAACAATCGAAATACTAATGATTAATAAATACATTAGAAAAAAGTATAATAATGGCAGTTTGAACTTAATATCAACTTTTGTCGGAAAACAAAACGTGGCTAAATATTGCGTTCAGAAATACATGCCTTTTTGACATGGCAGTAACGTCCAGAAATAATAGCTTTAAAAATTACCCAAAAATGTGGTCCACACCCGTTCAAAAGACGATTTAGCAGTTTTATTGAGGAAAAACTTACCATCATGATATTCCTCTACTACTAAGTTGTAATGAGGTTTTATGTCAAGATTGTGATCTTTGAAAATATTAAATAAATCTTCCACTTCCTCCATAAAGTTGCGAGGACGTATATTAAATAAATCTCCAGGTTTATAATTTATTTTAGTTTCGTCTGCAGTCTTCAGTGTTATCATTCTTACATCCTAAAAAAGATTTTCGTCTTGTTACAACCCCAGAGTAATAAGAATTTTACTTTTGCTGACTTAAACCCTCAAAACAGAGACATAAATATAATATAGAAGTGGTCTAAGAATAGGAGTCCCCCAAATTAGTGATCTAAGAAGTAAATAAAAGTAAGAGAGAATGATCCTAGAAATTAAAATCATGTTAAAAATTACCTGAAAATGTGTTTGATGAGTGGTCCTGTCATTTCTCGTAACTTCCAAGAGAGTAGCGTCAACAAAACTGTCCTTTACTCCCTTAGAAAAGTATATATCTTCCTTCAAACCATTACAAATTATACTTTCTCCACATTTGTCTACAGAAACCTTCCATCGTGGAATGAACGTAGTTTTGATATTATCAGTTTGGATATGAGGGTAGTATTGTTTTAATATTGAGAGGTATTCTTTGAGCCAAGGGGCCATTACTGCATCATGGCCTAAGTCATGTTGGTAGTCGCAAAGTCCTGGAACAAGCAGAGATTAAAGTTTTAATTTAGATCATTTTTGAAAAATAATAATCGGGGACTCTCGTATTCAGTGTAGAAGTGTTGTTTGTGCTCATATTGTAACAGAAAGTAACAATAAACTTGTTATTTTATCTAGATGGCATTGGCATGTACAATTTTTTTATAAATGCCATGAATGTTAAATTAGATATTTTTGTTTCCTGTTTTTTTTGGAATATCAAGGAAATGCCAATATTATCTACAAACTGCACCCAACAGTTATGATAAAATGCTCCGCCTTATCTCATAACAATCAAATCTTAATAGACACAATATTTCAGATAAGGAATGAACACAATTTCTAACACCCATTTCTTATGTAATTTTGTGATTTTTATTGAGAATTAAGTGTAAATTCTTACCTATATCTAGCAATGGTGTTGCCCCCAGCTGCATTAGCCGCTTATGAAACTTCTTCCCTGCGAAATTGAACTTTAAATACGATGAATCGCCAAGACCAAGCACTCCATACTTTAACCTCGCTAAAGAGTTGGCGGGCAGGTTTTTTCGCAGAAGAAACTTCCAGAACCTCTTCATATTATCCGGCTCATCTCCCTGGCCAGACGTAGCACACACGAAAATAGCAAATTCTTCTTTTATAAGTCGAGAAATGGGATACTCATCCATTGCTTGAACAGGCCCACGGAATCCCAAAACCTTTGTCGTACGCCATATTCTTTCCGCTATTTCTTGGGCCGTGTAGGTTTGGCTGCCGTAAAGCACGACGAGTCTTGGCACTTCACTCATTTTATATGATTCTAATTTAATAAATGACAAAATAAAAATCAAAACACAGTTATCAGATGTTTGTTGTCACTGGGTGACATCTCATGACATTTGACAGTTTACGTCACGAACGATACAGATAATATTATCCGGTTTATTGACTTGTTCACTTCAGAAGGCCATTATAACAACCTTCGAAAATTATTATTATCAATTAGATATAAAATGCTTTTAATCATTTAAAATGATCTTATGATCTGTTTATCAATCAACTTGTCGACAAAGTTGATGAAACCTAAATTTTCTACACAAAGATAAAATAATCTAGAGTACGTATTATGTACCATCGAAGAAGTTCATATCTAACCACCGTAAGGACTATTCTTGCTTGCAGCTCTCGGCGACTATAGCACCGGGCCGGTAACAGATGTGGTCATTGTGTTCACGGGATTTTGTTTTGAAACTGGTTAGATATGAACTTCTTTGATGGTACAATGCTACAAAAAGTAACCTTAGTGGAGTTTTTGAGGTAGGTACTATCTACCTACTCGGGAAAATCAGAATAAAATGTAAAACTTTCGAAGTAATGCGCCATCTATTATCCAATCACAACGTCCGATAATTTTAAGATAAATTAAATCTTTGCGAGATGAAAAAATCGAATAGGTACCAATCAAAAGTGGGATAACTATGCTGCAAAAAATCTCCAACCCCTTTGCATCCCCCGTTCAATACTATACAGTGCTCTCTATTGCACCCATCGAAAGTGACCTTTTATCTCTTTCATATTTGGCGCACGGCAGTCTCGCGGCCCCAGTTGGCGGGCTAAGTCGCTCCGACAGAAAAACGCGGGAAATAGTTACAGTGAAGTGACTCTTTATAATAAAATATTTTTTTGTGAATTAAATTGAATATTTTAATACATCAAAATGTAAGTATTAATTTTATAAGGTGTCCGGATTTATCAATTTGCCAAATGTGCCGGTTTTTATGCTAGTATTAAAATTAAATGTTTAACCTTTGACATTTCTTTCGGCATGGATAATTTTGTCGATTGTTTTATGATACCTCAAAAGCATATGTAATTTAAATAATATTATCAATATTTATTTGAGTACAAATAAATACGAAAAAGAACTGAAAAGTTAGATGCGAAGCTTTTTTACTGGAATTATTAGCTATATTTTGCAGACATTCCATTACAAAAATTTTGCTTACGCATAATATTGACATGTTTAACTGGTCCTATGTACCTACTGGAGGCTTCATATTATCTTCAATTTTCAAATAATTTCCGCATAGTACTTTATCTACTGACAACCTGAATCTGCAAACTTTTAGCCAACTAATAATTACGAATATTCGAATACACATCGTCTCCTTGAACTTATTTATCTCACTTAGATAGAAAATATCAAATAAGAGTAGATAAAATTACATCAGCGCGGATTTATGATAACGATGAATTACGTCACAAATAATAAATAAGCTCAGGAAAGCTTTGCTATTTTCTGCACAGCCATTTTGTATCGATTACCCAACCCCTATTATAGTAAAAAAAGTTTTTATTACTCAAAACTTATTTCGAACCCAAACTTCGATCAAAGCTTTCCTTATTCCTTTTTCGAATAATTAATAAAATAATTTTCCCGCGTTAAAAATATCGGTTCTTGCGTCAGACGAACACGTGGCCTCATCGATCTGCCTCCCTTTCCCACCCCTGCTCAACCCTCCTCCTACTAGAGGTACCGAGTGTTACCCCAAAATGTCTTTTACCTTTGACCCCTAGCTGGCCCCGGTCAATCGGTGCAGAGAATATTTTATAAACTTATGTTATTTTTAGAAAGAGGAGATAAGCAACAGCAGCTTTAAGTGCGCCTCTGCCTAATCCATCGGGGATTACAGGCGTGATGTTTTCTGTGATAAGCAATTGATGATAATAAGTATCCACTTACTTGATATTTTTTTATTCTATAAAAAAATTACTAACTATTTGGCCACTTAGTTTATTGGTCTGGATAACAAAATTAGTACAAACGTAGAGCTCAATTACCTACTTAGCAGTTTTCCTCCTAAGTATTTTTAGTAATAGGATATTGGAAATTCGGCCAATCAATAGATAAGCTCTTTCCGCAGTCACTTTCCTGTTTAATAAAAAAATCAATCATGGTTCGTAGGTAATCAAATGAATTGCATAATTATATTAAAGGGGAGCCCACTAGCGCCACTCCTTTAAAAAAATATTATCTCGTGACTAAGAAGGAAAATAAATAGGAATTATAAATACGATCTAGAGGAATTGGCCGCTTTTCTTTAGATCGAATCTTGTTGCTTCGTGTCTCAATATGAAATTTTATAAAATGTATTAGAAAATTCTAGACACACTTACCGAGGGTCCTTACTAGCCGTTATTCAAAATTCCTTCTCAGTCACGAGATAATATTTTTTTAAAGGAGTGGCACGAGTGGACCATTGGGCGCCCCTTTAAAGTTTCATGTTAACTTTCTACAAAAATCTATTCACGTTTTAGGGTTCAGTCTAAATTGCGGCTGATTATTTTTATTTAGCTGGCGAAACGACTGCACTCAACAACTGGGCTACGATATTCCTAAGCTCTTCCACCAAGCTTTCGACACGCATTCACTCAATTCAAATGCGTAATACTCTGTCTGTTTGTCTGTTACCTTTTCACGCCTAAACCACTGAACCGATCGTAACGAAACACTGATATAGATAGCCTATAGGACCTGGAGAAAGACATAGACTCCTTTTTATACTGGATAGCAGACGAGGTCGCGGGCAACAGTTCAATCAATCTGCCTAGCTTTTTCCCAACTAGTATATTGGGGTGGGCTTCCAATCTAACTGAATGCAGCTGGATACCAGTATTTTACATGGTGCGACTGCCTATCTGACCTCCTCCACAACCCATTAACTGGGTAATACGATACCCCTTGGTAAGACTGGTTGTCAGACTTTCAGGCTTCTGACGACCCGTAACGACTGTCAAAGATCTACGAATGACAGCCGAGACCAACGGCTTGACGTGCTTTCTGATGCACGGAGGAGTCTCGACATGTAAAGATGGTCACCCATCCACGGACCAACCCCGGCAAGCGTAGGTTAACCTGATGGATCGACCCGTGTGGCTATTATTACTTAGCCACGATATTGTATTTTCAATATTCGATCGTATCAAGTTTTTGCTACTTATTTGTTACTGAAAGCAAGTCATTTTCGCTGAAAGTAAAAGATAACTGTAGATTGCGTCATCTAACCGTTTCTTATTGTAAATCACTGAAGCGGTTACTGAAATGATTTTCTATTGTAAGTAGGTAGATAACTATTTCTTTCATTTTTATTATGTATTGTGGATAAATGAGTAGTGATTTCGTGAATACCAGGAAATTTTAATGTTCTTTTGGTGATTCTGGACATCGTTGGGTACAATTTATTACTGTTTTCTAAGAAATTTCGTAATTGCACCTACCACTGTATGTCTCTGCATCGCCCAAAGGTTGACTGGTAGAAAATGCCCAAGGCATTAACTCCGCCTCTGTACGATTGTATGCTTGATGTATAAATAATTTATTACTCTTACAGTGGTCTCTAGTGAAATTGTAAATGTTTCAGATGCTCTCTAAACTTTATATCGTCTAGACTAGACTACATTCTCTGTGAAGAGTCTAAGACGAATCAAATTGTAAGATTATCTGGACATTGACGTTCAAACAGAACGTGAGAAGAATTCTGGTTACTGTGTGCCATATTTGAAATTGTAAAAATTGGATTGCATAGCCTGAAAAATCTCAAAGTTTTCAAAGATCAGAACCAATAGCATTTTTGGTGCGAAAGACCTTGCTTTGCGATTGATGAAGCAATCCAGCAGTTCTATGTGATCGCCAAAAAGATTAGGACCGGCACTCGTATGTGGTGGATATTTACACCGCCCTGGAGTGTAAATGTGGTGCTGTCCCACAAACAATGGTGTACTTAACTTGTCCTGCGTGTCCTGTTGCCGGGATGCAGGAGCAGATGGAGGCCACTGAAGGTGCCAAACTCGTAGCCAAATTCTGGGCTGACTCTATTTAGATTACCATCGCCACGCTAACAAGAAGATAAAGGTACTTTCAAGCAATACAATATGTGATTGGGAGTTTCCCTTGATCAAATCCTTTGCAGTGACCATTGTATAAATGTAAAATATGATTCCGCATGAACTTTCATTTGAAATAAACAGCTTGAAACAGGAAATGCATGATTTGAAAGAACAGCTTACAAATTCAGTGTCTTTATTTGCGAGGTATGAGGTAAAATTGGAGAGTCATGGGTCCCATATACAATTCCTGAAAGAAAAACTCGAGTTACCCACCAACGTCAGATATAACTCTCCTAGCGTCGCTACAATCGCTACTGAGCCGTCCACAACGACTGACAGCACTTCTGTTCCAATCGAAGTTACAAAAAGCATGGTCAAGTCTAAGCAGCGGAAACTGAAGAAACGGAAACAACAAAAACCACAACCGACTACCCAGCTACCCCCGTGTTCTCAACTTGAACCTGAGGTCATTGACCTTAGCCAGTCTAACAAGCTTGACCAATCAACCCCGGCTATAATGACCAGCGTGGATGCCATCGGTGAAAGCCTCAAGGTGCCTGCTTCCCAATGGACGACTGTAACTCGGAAACATCGACAAATGGCTTCAATTAGTGGTATTGCTGGACCTACCGTAACATCACTAAAGGCAGTTGAACCACGTAAATATTTGCATCTGTGGAACATGGAATCGGGTGCTGATGAGATACGCAACTACCTGCAGCAGCTGTGTCCAGCAAGTACAGGTGCATGTTCGGTTGAAATGTTAACGTCAAAGGGGGACTACAAATCTTATAAGGTAGGAGTACCAGTTGCTAGCTTCGAAATGTTTCACTCAGCTCATGTCTGGCCGGTCTACGCAAAGATTAGGCCCTGGGTGAACTATAAAATATCAGCCGGTCTACATAACCTGAACGGAAAACAACCCCAGCCTAGCCCACCAGCCAACAATCAGCCCTTTCGTAGCACATAAACTTTCGAACTTACATTGTTTTTACCAGAACGTGAGAGGTTTAAAAACCAAACTATGTATGTGGCGAAATAATCTACTGTTGATGGAGCACAATCTCGTTGCAATAACAGAAACATTTCTTGATGAGTCGGTTGAAGACGCGGAACTATCACCAGGAGACTGGAAACTTCTACGTCGTGACAGAGGCACGCCGTGTGGGGGGGTTCTACTCGCCGCGCGGTCGCCTGTTGTGTTGCGACGGCGCCGCGAATTTGAAACAGACTGTGGTGAAGATCTGTGGGCAAGTTTTGCGTGGTGTGGTCGTACTATTTACGTGTGTGCGGTTTACATTAAACCAAGTGCTAAAGACGCGGACTATATGCGTTGGTTTTGTAAAGTCGAAAGTTTTGCATCTAACTTAAAAGGATCTGTTTTAATTTTAGGAGACCTAAATTTGAATAGTGCTTCTTTATCTATTGTTAACTATTATTCTTACTTTTTATCTTTTTGTTGCCTGAATGAGAAGAATGTGGTGAGTAATTCGAATGGAGGTATGCTAGATGTGGTGTTGGTCCAAGAGAACGCTGGCACGATTAATACTTCTGTCGCTGTCACGGATGGCATAGTTAAACCTGACAATTACCACCCACCATTGGATATCGACATTAAAATTAAATCTATACGTACTTCTGATGTCATTGAACCAAGTAATATTGATACCAATAAAGACTGGAATTTCAAAAAATGTAACCGAGATAAGCTTTTTGATTTACTTTCAAAAAATTCATGGGAGAAGGTTGTACAGACTGACGATATATATTTAGCTACAGAGTACTTTTATGAGTCAATTTATTCCATCTTTGATGCTTGTGTACCAAAGAAAAGACGCCCTAAAACCACAAGTAGGCGTTATCCGGTGTGGTTCACAAAAGACATAATTCAGGACACTAGACTTAAGCTCAAGTGGCATACTGCTTGGAAGCGCACTAAATGTACAGTAGCCCGTATGAATTTTTCAGATTTGAGAGCTAGCCTTAAAACACGGGTGGCACTTGCTTATGCATCATATACCAAAATGATTAAAAATAATCTAAGAGCCAATCCACGTGATTTCTGGCAACATATAGCCAGTTTACGCTCAAAAGGTGGTTTTGAGCCGAGTGTTACCTACAACGGCGAAAAATTTGCAGGTGTTCATGCGGCTGATGCCTTCGCTGATTTCTTTGTTAGCGTTTATCTTCCCGATGTTCCGCAACTTGATGTTGAAAAGGCTTCCCATTGTGATACTAATGTTAGCAGTAATTATGTAAATATATTTAAATTCACTCCTCAGGATGTCATGTCAGGAATAGGTAAACTCAAAGTTAGTAGTTCAGTAGGGCCGGACAGCATTCCTCCAGAAATTTTGAAAACTTGTAAAAAACACTTTTGCTTGCCTCTATTTCATATTTTTAATCTATCATTAAAAACCGGAATATACCCACCACAATGGAAGATTTCAAGGGTCACTCCTATTCCCAAGAGTTTGAATAAAACATTAGTAGAAGAATTCCGTCCCATTGCCATTTTGTCATCACCAGCTAAAGTTTTTGAAAACATACTACATAACTATATTTATTTCCAAGTTGAAAAGTATCTGTGTAATGAACAACATGGTTTCAGAGCAAAAAGATCAGTAAATACTAACCTTCTTACCCTAGTAGATTACATATCTAAACGATTAGACCGTGGGAGTCAGGTCGATGTCTTGTACTTTGACTTCCGGAAAGCGTTTGATAGGGTCAATAATGATATTCTGCTGGCAAAGCTATGTGCCATCGGATTTCCCCCAGGGCTGTTACAGCTCCTCGCTGACTATCTTCGCGATCGTCAGCAGTTTGTCAGACTGGGCCTTTATGAATCCCAGCCCTATCATACGCGTTCCGGAGTCAGTCAAGGATCAATTCTGGGACCGCTTCTCTTCTTGATAATGATTAATGATCTTCCTTCAGTTATTCATCACGCCAGAAGTTTATTATACGCAGATGATTTAAAACTCTTTTCCGAAATTAATTCTGAAGTCGATAGTCTGGCACTGCAGCGTGATATTGAGGCGATAGTGGAGTGGGGTGTGAAGAACAAAATGGAATTTAACTCTTCCAAATGCTTCGTCATGAGTTTTACTCGAGCACGAAACCCTATCACCTTTACTTATAAACTGAATGGTAGCGCTATTAATAGAACATCTGGAATAAAGGATTTAGGTGTCACATTTGACAACAAGCTAACGTTTCATGATCACATGGCAACGGTAGCAAATGATTCATTTAGGCGATTAGGTTTCGTTCTGCGCAATGCTAAAGATTTTAGCAACACCAGCGCTATTAAATCTATTTTTAATGTACTGGTTCGTACCAAACTGGAGTCCAGTGCATGCGTCTGGAACCCGCACGAAAAGAAGTACACTTTACTCTTAGAAAAGGTACAAAAAGCTTATCTTAGGTATCTATATAAACGTTTGAATGGATATTATCCTTTTATGTATCCCTCGAACTTTCTTTTAGGCTGTTTAGGTTATAACTCTCTCGAGGTTAGAAGAAAAAATGACCAAATTATTAATATGTGTAAGATCCTTCAAGGAAAAACAGATGCTCCTGAATTGCATGACGAACTGTCCCGTCTTTTTGCTCCCATGAACTATAACCGTAGCAGGAGGCACAGATTGTTCGCCGTGCCTTGGAGTCGAACCGTCGCTCGAGCCCAGTCTCCTGTCCCTCGCACGCTCTCTGCGCTCAACGCTCTCTTGGACGCTAAGCCTCACTGTGATGTGTTCGCGGATGAATGGAAGAAGATCTTGTCAACATGTCTGGAGTATTGTGAGATGAGCGTATGACTGTCGAGTAGCTGTATTCTTTTGTTTTTTTTTTGTACTAATATAGTGTGTTGTGTCTTTAACTAATGTAATTGGCCTTTGGCCGTTTTATGTTAAAGTAAAATAAATAAATAAATAAATTGTGTGCCGAACTAAAAAATCAATAAGTTCCTGCCAGTCAACTTTTACCCAAACTACAAACTAATGGAAGTTCTACAATAAGCAATTGATTACTCCATTATCTACGTATCGAAGTAGTACTGCACTATACCTACGAAGTTTAAATAAAAAATACCTATCCGGAAGGGGCACATAGGTAATTAGGTACTGCAATAAAAAGTTTATTTTTTATTTTTAGTGAAAATAAAAAAGTTATTGCTATTATTAGAAAAATTTTCATCAGGGGTCATAAGATAAGACTTGTAGGCACCCGCTAAATTGACGGCCGCCCGCGCCCCATGTAATAACCCGGTAAAATAACCCATTAAAAAAAAGGTGGCAAATTGTTTTTTTCCTTTTTTCCTTAAATTTACCAATCTATTTTTTGGAAGCACCTACACACACACCTTACCTACTTTTTTTTTTTTTTTTTTTTTTTTCCGGGGTGTAAAATCCTCATGGATGTCCTCCGCCCTGGGGCGGGCGGAGGGGTCTGTCAGACTCTTACTGACTAAAAACCACCCCGGTGTTCCGACTCACACCTACGCCGGGGGTCGCGGGAACGAAAGAATCTTCCGCAACCCCCGGCCGGTGCCGGCCCGCCTCCGCGGGCCTCCTCTCGGGTCAGGGGGGGGAGTGAGGTGTTTGACTCCCCCCGCGACGTCTCAGAGGGGCGCGCGTGGAACACTACGCGCCGCCACCTCGGGTCCTGATGTGTGGGGGGCGACGGACGTCCCCGAGTCCGTCGCCCCTGGACCCATTTAGGGGGGCCGGAAGAGGGCGTTATCCGCCCTCCGCCGACGCCCGGTGCGCCTGCTGCGGGCCGGGTGAGTGGACGAGATCTCCCTCTCCCTTTCCGCAGCCTCCTTCTGCGAGACGACCGTCTCGCAGAAGGCGACCACCGCGTCCCAGGACTCGGCGCCGCCGACCATAGCGTTCACTACGGCCGGCAGCGACAAGTCACTGCCTACTTCTGAGACACCTTACCTACTTACCCTAACCTAAACATATTGCCTACGCTAATCCCGATAATACGTTCCCGTGGCATATTTTTCGACATCCACGCGGGCGAAGCCGTGGACAAAAGCTAGTCTGCAACTTTGCACAATACAATAAATGCTAGCATTAAACTCTTCGACTCGCAACTAAATAGCTTCCTAGTTGGAATGTAAAATACCTTGCAGCAATCCAAGTTGGTAATGTCGTCATCTTACAATTGATCATTACTGTTACAGTTTCAAATGCTTATGTAATAAGAATGGATATTTCATTATCAATCAATTTCAATTGCTGTGTGTGCAATTCATTTGTCAAACCCATTTAATTCTCGCCTTGGTCGCTGTGAAGGACGTCGTGGGTTTGACTAGTCAACTGGTCTACCTATTCAGTTAAAATCTCTGCCGTGAAAACTTAGGTGAAATGAGCATGAGTGAGCTGTCATTGATGAAATGAAATGAAATTGTTTATTCTGTAAATAAAATATCGGAATCACTTTTAATCGTCGTATAAAAAAAATAAAAGTAAGCTAGATGAGGACGGCGGTTCCTATCTAACTACTCTGAGAAGAAAGGCCGAAACAAATTCGGAGGTCACAGTCTCTTTCAATTAGAATGTACTCTGTGGTCTCTTTTAAGGTGGCTCCACAGTTGTAGAACGCGAAATTCAAATTTTCTTACGTTTTTTTGCAATTTGCAGGTCAGTGTCGGGTTGTAGGTATCTTGATCAAAATATGATTCACGACTATAAATATAATATTTACCGAATTATAATCATTACATAGAGTTATTAATACATCTCTCTAAGATAGATTTGTTCACAAATCTCATTTTAGAGAGATGTATAACAAATCTCATAAGGAAAAGTTCATATGGAACAAATCTAACTAACGCGAGCTACCACTGCGGATCCACCTTAAAAACCATAGACATAATCTTGGTCATGTGAGGACCATGTAGATTAGTGTCTGAAATAGTCTTTTGAGGAAAGAACCACACAGATTTGAGTGGACCTGTCCAGTCAGTGCAAGGATTTGTCAGTGATCGTGGAGCTCAATACGCTCTGATGCTAGGATGGACACTACTTATTGACAGTTCAGTTCACATAGGTTTTGCGACCGTTCACGGTGAGATTTTTACAGAATAGTACTGCAGGCTGTTCTCTAGTCCTACAATATTTGGTGAAAGTTGGTCCTTTTTAGAGAGTTGGTCTTTTGGATCTACGAAACTGAAAAACCGGCCAAGTACGAGTCGGACTTGCACTCGAAGGTTTCCGTACAGAATTAAGATCGTGCAAAAAATTCAGAAACAAACACATTTCTTGTAGCCCCTTTAAATATTAACGTTATTTATTTTTTGTTAGAGCGGCAATAGAAATACACAATCTATAAAAATTTCAAGTTTCTACCTATTACGGTTCATGAGATACAGCCCGCTGACAGACATGCAGCGGAGGCTTAGTAAATAGGTTCCGATTTCCGTTCGGCATCCTTCGATACTGAACCCTAAAAACAGCAATTTAGCGGTGTGTGTTAAGCCCTTGTCTTTAATAGGTTTACTGCACAAGTTTTTTGTGAGCGCTAATTTTATCGGAACTAATTTCAGGTCCATGTGACTGAAAAAGTTTGTCTTATTCTTGATAATTTCTTGTGCTTGTGCCAACAAATTCTGAATGTCGATTCGATAGTGTCCCAGTACCTACGAATACAATTTTTGGGACTTAAAAATGTATTTAAGTATTTTTGATAAGTCAAGCGTCTCGTACGTTTTCCTCAATTTTATTGTGCAGCCAGCATTATTTTTATCCTCAATTTGGTATTTTTATTTAAAAAATAACTAAAAAAAAAAAAGGCGCCTGGCACTTAGCTTTGTGTATTTGAATTCATCACTACTGCTCTCCAAACGGTGAAGGAAAACATCGCGAGGAAACTAAAATTCATGTCCATGAAACAAAAATTCGAAGACATGTGACATCCACCAACCCGCACCGGGCCCGCGTGGTGGATTACGGCCCACTCCCTCTCACAGAGAAGGCCTGTGTCCCAGCAGTGGGAACATTATAGGCTGATTATGTGTAAGCTTAATTATCTACTTATCTAACTATCTACAATAAAAGAGGAAACAATCAGGATACATCTAAAGTCTAGCCAAAAACCCATGCACATTTTTATCTAAACTAATAATATTATAAACAGAAAAGATTTGATTTTTTGTATGTTTGTTTGTAATGAATAAACTCAAAAACTACTGGACTGATTAAAAAAAAAAAAATCACCAGAGAATTATCACTGAGTAACATAATTATGTTGTAATTTACAAAGATCACCCGGGCGAAGGCGCTGGTGTAAGCTAGTACTACATATTTCAAGTTTTATTGCTACGCCTAGGTAATCCTAGAACTGACTGAAAACAGATAAGTTTAAAGCTGAATTATTACATGCTGGTCCTAATTTATTTGAAAAGTCATCCAATGAATAGTCATTTTATGGAAGGACATCAGTCTTTGAAAAAAGAACATAATGTCTGTCATAGACAATCTTGGTATATCTAAGCATTTTTTTACAAGTCGAAGACCTTGGCAACGCCACTCTCTGTTAACGCCTATAAAGTCAATGAATCGGGATTGACATTGTAAGATCTCGTGACTTTTTATAGTTTAAGGCATGGTAGGTTATATCAATAACGATAGTTTTTATACCAATCGTCACTGGTAAGATAACTGGTCCTATGAGCGGCCACTCAGAGAAATTAAAAATTAATTTATTTCGACATTAAGTTTACATAGGTACTTGTTAAAAACATATAATAACCTTTATATTATTTTCGGATCCTACATTAAACTCATCATCTGCCGAGCCTTCTCCCAACTATGTTGAGGTCGGTCGGCTTCCAGTCTAACCGAATGCGGCTGAGCACCAGTATTTAACATGGAGCGACTGCCTATCTGACCTCCACAACCCAGTTACTGAGTAAGACCCCTTGGCTTCTTGGTAAGACTGGTTTTCAGATTTTCGGGCTTCTGACTATCCGTAATGACTGCGAAAAATCTACTTGACAAATGATAGATGATAGACCTACGGCTTAACGTGCTTTCCGAGACACGGAGGGGTCTCGATAAGTAATGGATGGTCACCCATCCACGGACCGACCTCGGCAAGCGTGGCTTAATCTTCGATCGACTCGTGCGGCTGTTATTAACTTCAGTTTATTGAACTGCATCGATCAGAAGTTTTTAATAACCTTTGATGGTCCTACTGGCGACCCAGTGACCTAACAGTGCACACTATCGATTCAAGTGGCTAGCCAAACTGGCTGCGGTAATTTGGAAGCAGAGTATAGCTTACTACGATCTTAAAACACGTGCGCCAGGGTACCGTTGTTGGTCTTTGGAGTTAGTGATTGGTGTTTTAGTAAAGCTGCTGTTTGTCCATCAGCTCATCTGGTTCAGATAATCCCTTTAGTTAGTCCTCTAGACCGAATTTTGGCCATGGCGACCAAGCTCAGCGGAGATTTTCCTTTGGCGCGGGAGATACTTATTATAGTACACAAATGTGTGCAGATTTAGGGGTATGAGGAACAGGGTGTAAAGTTCACTCATCCCCCATAGAAAAGGGAGGATCCTCCGACCAGACGGGTGTCATGTCTGGCGGGCAATTGCCCAGAGGTTGAAGTCGTGAGTTTGTATATATGTCCACCGCGCGGTAAACTCTAATTGCGCGATGCAGGATTTGAGTGACGTCAGGATTTTGTGTGACGTCAAGTCTTTGATGCGTAGTTCGCATGTGGCGGTGTAGATGCCGCCACACAGACACAGGTGCACTCTCTCTTCCCTCACTCTCATAGCCCGATGGGACGGCCATCCAACAGATCTGCAGGCGCAGGACCAACGGCTCAACATGCTTTCCGAGGCACGGGGGTATCACACCGCCAACTTCCAAACTCCGGACAATTACTAAGAAATTCCTAATGGATAAACCTAATACCACTTTCCCCGACCCGGGAATCGAACCCAGGACACAACGCTCAGCAGTCGCGCCTTTAGTAGAGTTGTATACGAAAGCCGAAGGTAGAGAAAAGGTAACCTACTCCTTGAGAGCCCAGTATTAAATTAGGTTTTATTTTAGAGCACAGAGAAATTATACAGTACTAGTGTTACTAAAGAAAACATTGGAAGCACTGGATTGCGATAGGCTGTAATGACTCTAGACTTGCAGACAGTCTCAAAAGTAGATTTAATTGAGATAAGTATGGTAGGTACTTAAATTGGTAGAATTTCCTGCAAAAACACCCTACCTCGACGTAATTATTTCAACTTCAACATTTTGGTAAAACCAGAAATCTTTGCAGGAAGTAGAAAAACAAGTTGCATAGCATAAAATCACTACAAAATATTTTTTTACTCCACTTTTTATTGAACCTGGGATCAAGGAACATGCAAAGCGAAAGTATATGACTGATAGGAGAAGAAGGCCAGTCAACGGCTTTATCAGACGGACAAGGCCAGCTCGTCAATACATCGGTAATTAAAAAAATAAAATGCAGAATTAACGAACTGATTACAAACTATTGAATACAGAATTCCTATTTACGGTTTGAATGAAACAAAATCGAACTATCAGCCAAGACTGCCTCTTTGGTCTAGTGGTTGGCGGCACTACTGCTGAGCATGAGGTCCTGGGTTCGATTCCCGGGTCGAGCAAAGCGTTATTGGGGTTTTTCTATCTGGAATTGCTCAGTAGCAGCCCGGAGTCTGGATTTGTGCCCGGTTGATGGCAACAGGCTCGCCCCCTATTACATGGGACTTTAACATAACTGGCGAAATGTGGGGGTACTATAGGTACACCTCTGCCTAAGCCTTCGGGGATAACTATGACTGTATAAATTTTTGCATGCCTTATGGTAGAATCACTTGAAACATGTAATTCTTATAACACCATTGTAACAGTGTATTCAGCAAAAAATAAATGATTTGATTTGATTTAAAGGCGTGATGTTATTTTATGTAAAATCGAACTATGTATGAATGTCTGAAAAGAGTCCTGTTTTAGGGATAAGAGCGAATAGAACGTATTCTAGAAGCGAATTGAAGCCTTTGGGATAATGTTTTTTTTATAATTTCAGTTAAATGATGTGATTTTTTCGATGTTAAAAATTCAAAAGTCATTTATTCAAACTAGGCTGAGAATCAGCACTTTTCGAACGTCAAAATTAGATAAGACAGTCCCCCAAAAACGCCCACCCTTCACCACTTCCTAGTGCTTAAGCTGGGAAGAAGAAGTGGCGCAACAAACTCCCCAGCAGCACAGCTGTCTGTTCAGTTGGAAAAACTTGATTCTATATAATAATGCTTATGCAAAAATAATTTACATTAGCACAAATTGCAATCAACTCAAAAAATAAAAACATTTTAATGAGTAGATTATGTCAACAATAAATGAAAACAAAATTTAAAATAAATTGACTTACAGTCAAATAAAATAATCCAAACAATTATATGAGCTCATATAGTAGGTATCATGTAGTCTTTGATTCTAAAAACACTTGTTTGTTGCTTGGGGGGGGGGGGGTACATTGAAGTAGCTTAATTAGTCCCAAGCCTTTTTGTCGTCTAAGTAATCTTTAACTTTATAGAATAGAAACCTTTTTGACATAGTTTCTGTTTAATAAATGATTTAAATTTATTGAGGCTCAATTCTTTGTTAATCTTGAACTCCATTGAAATACTTACAAGGATTGAAAACGCTAACATGCAGTGGGTGACGTGCCTTAATTAACGTGGTATTCAATGGATTCTCCTCCTCGGCAAGGCATATTTTCTCACAAACAATCAGTAAAAGTAAAAAAAATGTTATCAGTATCTACCTTCTGTCCAAGATTTATATGCCGTCAGCCTTAAAGCTTCATCTGGTAGTTTAAATACAAATTACTTATGTACATACATTTGAGCGTTTTTCCCATTGGGGAGTCAGAAATACAGAACGCTAACTGCTACGATCCTTAAATACTCCTTCTGCTTTCTTTTACGTTCATACATCAGCACGCGTAGCATGACCGCCATAGAAACGGGTTTTCTCGACGGAAGCATAGACAAAATGACAGATGACAGATGACATCACAATCTGTCATTTTGTCTATTCTTCCGTCGGTCAAACACGCACGCCGCTGACGAGCACTACGCACCTGACCTGTCTGAAGAGCATCACCAATAAGGTCATTAATCATGTCCTTTTCGGGCGCCCCCTCCCGGCGTTTCCACTCACATCGGCCTTGTAAATAGGTACCTTTTATTAGTCGCCTTTAATTACCTATACTGACGTAACTTTTAGTTTTTTCGTCACTCTGTTATCGAGTTTTTCACCAGGGTTAAATAAAAGGCGACGAACCATAAACGCGTCGGTGGACATATATTTACAACGTAATCGCTTTAACTCGTGATTCATTGAACAATTATACCCACCATGGGCGTACCCAGGGGGGGGGGGCAGCTGCTCCCCCCTGGATATTATAAGCCTAAATACTGTCGTCGATAAAAGTTATGTTACAGTCACGTTAAGAACCAAGAAGAGAGGTTGCACGAAGCTAATCGAAGTGCGAAGTTGATCGAGTGTAGAAGACCACTCGATCAACTTCGCGAGTAGTGTAGGAATAAGGTATTATGTACGTGAATGTATACCAACCAGCCTTTTACTTAGACTTTCGGCTTCTTCTCAATCGAAATCTGTAAAGGTCGCTGGAAACCAAAAATGTGATCACCAAGCCGTCGAAGTGTCGTGTACGTTATAACAATACTTATTTAAGTAACTATTACCTATTTGTTTTGACTGCCTCGTTGGTCTTGTGGTTGTAAGCGCTACTGCTGAGCATGAGGTCCTGGGTTCAATTCCTAGGTCGGGCAAAGGAGTACAGATTGGATTTGTGCCCGGTTTATGGCAATATATGCTCGCCCTCCAAATACATTGGGCTGTAGGTACTATGATGGTGCACCTTTGCCTAAACCTTTTGGGAAAACATTATGTTTTTACTTTAATATCTTTTTAGGGCCCTTGTGGACAATTTCCTATTCGCGAAAGCGCATTCCATTATACTTCCAGTACATGTTTTCCGATAATCAATGCGTTGTGGGTATATACAGTTGACGTCAACGCCCCTATCTCTATGTACCCGGTATAAGGTAGGTACCGAATACATTCCTACATATACCTATGTATGTGCTCAGTTTGGCGGCGCCGGAGAAACCTGTACCCTAATTACGTAATACACGATCAATCAGAATCTGAATCGTTTTGAAACAGATTGCTAATACATTGCTCCATAAGTTCGAAAAAAAATGTAACAAAAAAAAAATGCTGCTCAACAACGTAAATAACGCAATGAATGTTGTTGAACTGTCAAAATGAAACGGATTAGTCGTAATCGTTTACGAAAATGTGTTGCGTAATTAGATAGCAATGAAATGATGCAAAGGACCAAAATTAGTGATGTATGTTATTTAGTAGGTAATTGTAAGAAGAAAGAACATATTGCAATATGTGTTATTATCTTATAAAACTACGGGAATTCTTTATTGGGGGCCAGTTGGTGGTATCGATTATCGTTTGATCACTCAATTCATCATACTGATGTCCTTAATCCAATCTATTTGGGTACCTAACGTCTTCTTCTTTTATATTATATCTCAGTGTTCACAGTTTCATATCTAGCCGTATCATAAGTTTTACCCGACTGCGGCAAGTCAAAAAAGGAGGGTTATGTGTTGGACCTGTATGTCTAAAAGTCCGTCTCTATGATCCCTCGTAAGTAACTACTAAACGGCTGAACCGATTTTGATGAACGATATGACCTTAGATTAGTCTTTATTACGCAAGTTTTACTTGATATATTCAAATTATAAATACACAAAATAGCGGATTTTTGCGCCAATACTTATAAAAAAATAAAAATCTCCCTAACCTATCGAGTGGAGTATCAAAATGAAAGATTTTGAAGGGTGATTACAAAAATATAAGTATACAAATTAAATTCTAATTTGGAATGTGAAATGGTAAAAAACTGAAAAGCTGAAAATAAAAAAGTAATTTAAAAAACTAAAAAACCCGACTGCAAAACAGGGTTTATTAGTTTTTTAAATTGCTTTTTTTGCCTAACTCTATAAAAATAAAGCTTGTGAGAAGCTATAAATTCAAGAACTACTGACTGAATATGACTATATTTCATCGTAACTTGATTAAATAGCTGGTGCCTGTAAAAAGTTATTTAAAAGTAACTTTCCACCTGCAAAAACTTTATAAACTCGAAGTGAAGTTGTATGTATGGCTATAGTTAAATGCTATGAAACAGATTAGTTAATATGCGGGAATTACCAACGTAACTGAATTAGGCGGGAAGCCTCATCAGTGCACTTATGAATTGAATCCACGGTTTCCGCTGTGTCAAATATCTTGAGCTATATTTTTTGTTCTAGTATTTTCGGACAGATTTTGAATTCATCTTCTGATTGTTCAGCGGAAAATCGGCTATTGTCAGCGTGAAAAAATGGTCTTAAGGTTAATAGTAGGACCATTTTTTTAGATCCATTTTGCCTGTAGGTATGTACAATTGTACAGTATATTGAAAGTCTATATCCCATTGACAGAATTCCCAAAATTAACATATTTGATGTAGATCATTATATAAACTAAAATCATCGTCGACAGCTTCTCATTTTGAGTTTTGAAAAAAATAAAACAAAACTTTTATACAAAATCCTCCCCTAAGTTAGCATGCAAGGCTGACTCAATCCGGGACATAATCCCGCGTCCCCTATGTCGGCTAATGTCCACTGCTTTCAGTTAGGGTTCCAGCCCTTTGATAGATCTAGGCCAAGGACGTCTGCTTGGCAGATGTGCCGTTGTTAATGACATGAGAAACATAGGGGAAAGTATGATTCTACCGAGTCGCGTAGAATTTTATTTTGAACTGGATTTTATGCAGATCGGACTGTGAGAAAGAATTCGGACAGTGTCTTGAGCTTTTACACCACAAACAATGCAAATTCAACTCATACTTAGAGTAGGTACAGTTTCTTTTTGGATTTAAGAGCGTGATAAACGCTCTAAAAGTTGGCAACGTCGCAAATAGCTGTCAAATATTTTGATTAATTAATTTGGAATATTACTGTATGGAAATATGAAATCTAGCTAACTAGCGAACTAAAATATTGATTATGAAATGCAATCATTAATATCGTAACACACAATATTTAGTTTTAGATGTAAAAAAAGTATTTGGAAACTTTTCAAATGCTTTTTTTACACCCGAAACGGTTACAACATCAAATTCAGTGTTATAATTGCAATTCATTACTAGTATTCTAGTTCGGTAGTTAGCCACATTTCATATTTCCAAACAGTAATATTGCCAAATTAATTAAAACAGCGAAATATTTGATATATATTTGCGATGTTGCCAACTTTCAGAATAAACGCTCTTAAGTATTACATTTTATTTACCTTTGGATATATATATCTATAATGTAGACTTTCATTAGATCGATTCCTAATAGATCTAATGATAGGCTACATTACTTATAGGCTAAGTACCTACTGAAAATGCAAATGGGAAAGTTAAATTCATAATTTCACTTCGTCATCAGTCATCGTCCACTTTTCGACATAAAGTTGCTTAAAAGTATATAGTTATACTATACTGACGAGCAATATAAAAAAGCCACTAACTTATCTTGAAATATTTCCGTAACCACGCACTTTGCAAGTGGCTTTTTTATATTGCTTGTCAGTGTATTATGTGCTTCGTTGTTCGTTGTTGTGTTGTAGTGGTTGCTGAGCATGAGGTGGGGCAAAGTGTAATTGAGTTTTTCCGTCAGGAATTTCTCAGAAGCAGCCCTTTTTTTTTTTTTTTTGAGGATGGGAAATTATCAAATAACTTCTCCCGCTCTGGGTGGAGCGGGAGGGCGTGTCAGACTTTTACTGACTAAAACCCACCCGTGTTCCTTCCGTTGCCTGTGTGCCGAGGTCGCGATATCCCTTTCAGACAAACCCGCAACCCCGGCAGGCATTGGCCCTTCCGGACCCCGTCAGTTGGTGCTGAAATCTCTTTGAGGCGCGCGTGGAACACAACGCGCCGTCGCGCGCCTCAAAGAGAGTAGTAGCAGTAGCAGCCCTAACTCTGGATTTGTGCCGGTTGATAGCAATAGGCTCAGGATTACTTGGGACTTAAACCTAACTGGCGTATTGTGGGTGTAGGTACTATAGGTGCACCTCTGCCTATCGCTTCGGGAAAACAGGCGTGATGTTATATATGTAGGCGCTAATCATTAAGTTCCCTTCAAAATGGTTGAGCTAAATGGTGCTGATACATGCATCATGTTCGTGAACGGGCGCCGTCAGTAGGGACTGGTCATCTCTTAGCTGCCATAGCTTATTTAATTTTTTTAAATTGTTTTAATCTTTTTATTGCTTTTAACGTGCTCGTCTTTCTACATTGTTGTCACATGAATGATGTAACCAATATTTTGATTTAAAAGAGTGTACATGGAGTTTCTTGCCCGTTATTCTCCATAGGAACCTACTACGCTTTGGAATGGGCAACTAGCTTCATCTTTCTGACTGACCGTTCCAAAGTGCCTAAAATTGGTTTATTTGAAATAAATGCTTTGAGTTGAGTTTAAGTTTGAATCGAATAAACTGACGTGAGAAAATGTAGTTATAATCACAACGTTAATTATTTTTGATTTGTGATTTGATTTTTTTGTCGGTAAATTTAACTTAATTAGTAATTGTATGCCTAGCAAGGTTAATAAAATGTTTCGTCTATAACCTCGTTAACTGAAATCGATACTGAGGCTGCCTGTGCTTCAGCAATGCACTGGTAGGTTACCTAAAGATATTTTTTATATACTGTTTTAAATTCGTTTGTAAGTACTTAAAACCAATAGGTATACTTACACTACATTACTACATTGATTCCTACCAATAAATTATTTTGGTCCTGATATGTCCGATATTCGAGTGGCTCGTGGCTAAATGATAACTAATAAAATGGCTTGCCGCGGTCACCCATCCACAGACCAACCCCGGGAAGCGTAGCTTAACCTGATGAACTTTGCGGCAGTCATTACTTAGCCACGAGCTCCTCAAAAAATCGAAATAATTATAGTGTATTTTATTAAATAGATTTACCTAATTAATCAAACAAAGAAGCGAGCTATCGATCTACACTCCAATACCTACCAAATGTTAACGAGTTTAAAGAATTAACATTTCAGGTTGTTGTCCTTGAAGAATGTATATTTTGTAATAAATACGAAGCGTATCTAACGAGGCAGACGAAATAAATGACCTACTTACACGCTGAAGCAAATTAGAATTATAATTACCTTCCCTTCGGTTCAGTTAATGATTTGATGATCTTGATGAATTAATTAGCAAATTAAACAAATCAGAAGAGCGTATTTGCCCTGCTGCAGATTCGGACACTAGTGTAAAAAGAGAGTAGAAAGAGATATTGCAAACAGATTTTTTTTTAAGACTGACGGATATCACCGCCGAAGACGTAGAAGCAGTCCTCAGATAAGAAAAAACAATTACCTGTTCAAGAATACGAACTCAAAGTCAAACCAATTAAATAATTTACAGGCACTTTTGAATAGTCAAAGAGTCTGTCAGTTAGTCATAAAGTTGAAGCCAAGCCCACTCCAAAACGTATATCTCTGTGGCACAGCAAGAAACTCTAAGTCTTTTAAATTCATTGAAAGAAGAGAGTTTACGGATTATGAAAGAAAAGCCTGCGAAAGGAAAGATGTGTAAAGGCTTTATTTGTAAACAGTAAATTATACCTATCGCTCTGGCCTCGATTATGTATCTGCCCCAATTAACTCGTCACTGGTACTGACGAGAACATTCACTCTGTTCATATCACTTCAAAACCAATACATTTGATATAACAAATATAATTGTTGCAGCGGACACTACAGAATATACCTTTCGAATTGATTCATAAACAAATTAGAGGCAAACGCATAATAGACAAGACATACTACTTAGCTTACCGATACAATCAACCTATTTAATGGTGCTACTACTGGGACTCTTAGGCCCGCATTACAGAACCTCACTCAAAACGCAAGCATTACTAACTCGTTTAGAGCCTTTTGATTGGTTGAAACTAGTTTTAAGTAATGCTTGAGTCTTGAGTGAGGTTCTGTGATACGGGCCTTAGTACTTAGTTCTTGGATCGCTTAACATCATTGTTCTCTAACCCTTATCCCAATTAATTCGGGGTGGGCAGAGCATATCTTCTTCTGCCATACTTCTCTATTAGTCGTCATCTCACTAGTAGGTAACCCCCTTCCTAGCCATATCATATTATATACAGTCCTTCCATTGTTTCTTTAGTCGCCCCCTACTTTTTTTGAGTCACATAATCCATAATCAAAAATATTTGTATGGCCTTAGAAAACTTCATTCAGGAGGATTGATAGATGGAAATGTAGGAATCAACAAAACAATAAAATCAAATCACTAAATAAAGCCGATCATAATCACAAAATATCAGCATAATGAATTAAGTACTCTTGTTACTAACCCCTGTATGCAATCAGGAACTCCAAACTTACATACTTATCTCTGTAATTGACCTATTGACCAGTACAATCTCAAGCGACTGAAACACTGATAACAGAGTCATCTCCCTCGGAGTAAATATCTGATTTGTTCTTCATCTGTGGACTTATTAATGTTAAAAGATTGTGTTGTTATAAATAGATGGGGTAATTATCCTTGGGTGGTGGATTTAAATTGTAATCTAATCAAGAGGTTTTAAGTTCACATTTCGCTCATAAACACGATGTACTAAACTTCCTAAGCTTGCACGACCTACTTAGCATTCCTAATCGAAGAATGGTACTGATAGAGAACCTAAATTATATTTTCAAGTTCAACACAATTGGTGGATGTACTATGGAGTCATTTCGCGTCCTGTTAAGTTATTCGACTACGAGGACCAAAAACGAATAAATAAATCCATAAAAAAGACAGATTGGTTAAATCATCAAGCTGTCATGAGTCTAATCCTCAGGAATAAGTAACACAAATATTTAGAATTCAGCAGTAAGCAATCCCTGAAAATAGGAAAAAGCTCGACATATTTCTGGGAACTTGGAACTTCCCCAGCACTCCCGACAATCTAAGTGTAGTAGAAGAAATTGGCGATTTCTTGGAAAGAATAGACAATTGTGTACCGAAAGCTCTACCCACTCCTTTGAAGAATACTACGTATTATAATAACATCACGCCCCGAAGGGTTGTGCACAGGTGTATATACACCCACATTAAGTCCCATGTGATAGGGACAAGCCTATTGTCATTAAGCCAAATCCAGAATCCGGACTACTCCAAAAACCCAATAACATCCAAGAAAAGTCTACTATTCATAAATTGTAGTCCATATTCGCTGAACGGTTATTACGGGATACGATATGAAACTCCAACCTTCAGAAGAAAACTTTCGGTGTGTTTAAAAGCTTCCGCAGTTCCATTGACCCAAATCTGTACCAGCGCTGTTGAAGTTTTACAGTTTGTTATTAATAAGGCATTGTATTTTTAAGTTTTCTTTATTGAATTCTTCGATACCTTTATAAAATTATGGGAACATGTCATAATATTGAGTTATCGTTATTTTAAATAATAACTGATCCCTACGTCGTAAAGCTTGAAAGTCAATAAAAGCTGTCCTTACACTACAAAAACTCCTTCGTAAACATCAGGAAATCATGGAATTCGTAACATTATTTACCTCATACACTCATGATTTAAAGGTATAAGGTATAAAATAAATAAGGTAATAAAACCCAAAGCAACGAAAGGACTGATTATGACTACATAATCAGCCCTGCCTTCCATCTTTCATCTGAAACAATTTTATTTAAATGCTTTACTTGATCCGTCCCTATAGATACTATATTATGATACCTTCTCTATTTCTAGATATCCATTCAACGTCACGTTGTTGTTACTATGGTAACAAACATACACAAACCTTCGCATTTATATAATTAACTCCAATCAAACATAAACATTTGGTATCGAAAAGGTCAGTGGGCCAAAAACTCGTTTCGTTCTGATCCTGTTTTCTAACTACTATTGTCTCATGCCACTTCTAAGCTTGTCTAAAACTAGCGACGCGCCCCTAAATCGCATGGTTATTAGAACTTGACAAAACATGGAGATTTTTTTACTATAGTAAGTTTATTATTAATATACAAAGACCTTCCGGGATAAATTCTCTAAATGATACTGAAAACCGCATCAAAATCCTTTGCGTAATTTAGAAGAACAACGCGGTCACACAGACAGACAAACAAAGCGACTTTAATTTATAAGTTTAAGATGTTAATTATCTGTATCTAATTATGCAAATCAAAAGTAACTTATGTCGCGCCCATTATTTCTGACCGGTTTTTGACGAATTTTTAGTATTCTGCCGAAATACTCACGTGATAGTAGAGGAACGGGTACCTACTAATAGGCACTACATTTGACCTTTCACAACATTGTCTTTGCTGTCCAATTTCATTAATTATCTATTGTAGGTCTAGGTTCTTCGAGTTACATACATATACACATAAACTTACACTTTCTTCCTACCAATGGGGGTGGGTAGGCAGAAACTACAGAACGCCACCTGCTACGATCGTTATATGACATACTCTTTTTGCCTCGTTTACGTTCATAATCTGGCCAAACAAATTGATTCTGGTTCTGCGAGTTCTTGCCACAAAATCAATCAATGAGTGACAATGGCGTGGCAATGCTGCCAGCCTTTTGGGCACTTTTCCTGTTGACAGCGATGCGGACGAATTTTTTGATGCCCTATGATTGTGCCCCCTCCTTTATATTTGTATAGTTAGTTAATAGTTTATCGACTCCTCACGTGACCAGAGGGCTGGCCAATTTTTAGGTCAAAGAATCAGCATTGCCATCCAACGTGGCAACCCAATGAGCCTTTATTGTTTATAATTTATATATTTTAGTGTTAGTTGTATATTTTAATCTTAATGTTATTTTAATTTTATTTGTAAATTAGTAGCATAACATAATAAACATATATGATGATTTGTTTTAAATTGTAAAATGTTATAATAGTTTATATATATTTTAGTGTTAGCTTGTATATTATAATGAAGATTATATCTGTATAAAGATGAAATCAATGAGTTATATTCAATTGTATATTTTTTACTATATACCTACATATTTTACTTTTTACTTCCTAACATTACAAAAAGAAATCGTCTAAAGCAAAACGAAAAAGATTTTTACATCTCAGCTACTGCTCAAGTTTATCAAAGGCTTGTGAAAAAACTACATCTAACACAGATGTGGTCCAAGCATATGCCCTTGCGGGACCCCAACGAATCGTTTCTTTCACAAGCTCTCTTTGAACGTAATCGCTCCTTTGACCGCGCACAAAAGACGTCTGGGAACATTTTACAATGATATTCACATGGACTGCTCTGATTTGGATTTAACTCTTTTGAATGAGCTGCTTTATACTACTACTGGTTTTATGTAAGGTTAAGAAAAACTTTTTATTGCCGTTATATAAGTTTAAATAGCCTTAAACAAATTCCTTCGATAAGACCAAAGCATTGTTTGCTTGAAAAATTCACTCTGTATATTTCAGTAAATGCAGTTTTGACAGTATTATTTATTGATCCCATTTTTTTTTTTTTTTATTGTGCCACTTAGAATACCACTTAGAATTCTCTCTAATATATTTTTCCCACTACGAAACCCGCCAATTTGGCCACGAGACTACTTTATACTATAAACTGGATTCACAAATTGTCTTTAATCGAATTACTAGTGTCCGGAGCAACTGCAATACGAGTGCGGAAGACACAATTTAACACATCTCGTGGCTAGCCAGTTGGTTTCATTGAGACTAGAATTGATTTTTATAGACAGACCTTGACTTTTCAGATGAAGATTTGAATTTCCATTTCAATGAAAAGAAACCGTGAACGGAACCGTGTTGCCAATTCTTGTATAGATACTGATGGTCGGGGAATAAGTTCTTTCGTATTTTATAGGTAGGTATAAAGTTGTAGTAAAATCTCTTTGTCTGAACTGTTTGTATCTGGCTGGTTTAAAAAAAAGAAAAATAAAGAGTAAAAAGGATTTCCCGCCATTTTAAATTGTTTTTCTGTCCGCTAAAATGAGTGAATTTAACGAGAAAATTCGAAAATTTTTAAAGTTTTATTACAAAAAACCTCTGTTTTTTTAAGTCGGTTAAAAAGGGATAAATGTGACAGAGAACGCGAAAAAAAATTGTGACGTTTATGGAAGCGTTTTCAGTCCGGGAATTTTGACGTCAAACATGCAGCTCGCTCTGGTCGCTGTTACGGAAAAAGTCGATGTTATTTAAAAAAAAGTGGAACAGATGCTGGTCAAAGGGGAGTCAAGCTCCACAGACTATAGCAAAACCCGGATTAACCCGCAATAAGGTGTTGCTGTATACGGTGGGATTGGAAGGGCATCGTTCATTAGACATTTTACCGCCGGGCAAAACCATCGATTCGGATCTCTAGAAAAAACGGCTGGAATTGATCAACAGAAAGGGTGTGTACTTTCATCATGATAACGCCAGACCACACACATCTTTAGTCATTCAGCAAAAAATGAAAGAGCTTGGTTGGGAAGTGTTAATGCATCCACCATATACTCCACCTGTTTCGGTCTCTTCAGAATACCTTAGGTAGTGTTAGGTTAACATTAAGGGAGAACTGTCAAAACCACTTGTCGCAGTTTTTTTCATAGGAAATCCCAAAATTTCTACAGCACAACCTACAAAATGGCAATAAGTTATCGAACAAAATGGCACTTATATATTATAAACAAAATGTAAATAATTAAAAAACTCTTTGCATAAGTTCAAGGCTGTATTGCTATAAAAGTGAAAATTTTATATTTATATTGTAAGTAGTTTCTATTGTCTTTTTCATTTACTTAAATCTATTGAAATTAGTAAAAAAAAAAATGTTTTTTTTTGTAACTTTTTTCTTTTTTTGTAACTGCATTTCCTACTCCTATGTTCAATGCATGCCGTAGCAGCCTTTAATTAAGGCTACACTACAAAATGTAAAAATAATATGTGTATTTTAACATCTATTTTTGGTGTATGCTTTGTTGGTTCTCCTTAAATAAATAAATAAATAAACTATGAAAAAAAATGTCTTTAATTTGTATATAAAATACAAAAAATCTTTTTGCCCAACTTAGTAGAATAATATTAATTAGAATTATATGCAAAATCTCTACGTAACTTTAAATAAGTATACCTACTACAAATATTACAACAAAACGACCGAAAGAATTTTAACAGGTACCGAACAAAACAGCTTTACACGTGTTTATCCTGAATTCGATTTGCTGTCTGAGAGAACACAAAAGGGTCTTTCATTGCGAATAGTCGGGACCTAACATTTCTGTGAACACCACCTACTAAGTTAATTACTAGGGTTCAGGGTAGGGTAGGTGTTTATCGAGGATACGAGCGGGTATCTAGATTAAGGACCTCGTTACCCTTAATCAACGCCTTAGCTGTTGGGTGTTGAGCTACGTTCAGATGCCTCTAATTGCGTAGGGAGGAACAAATCTCTTGGGAAAGAGGGTAAACCGATGCAGCTGTCTATACATATATCATACTTCCTTGCAAATTCCTTGTAAATCTAGCTTCATCTTTCTGACTGACTTTTGAATTGTCAAGGGGGTCGCCCCTTGACAATTCAAAAGTGCCTGTAAATGGTTTATTTGAAATAAATGCTTTGAGTTTGAGTTTAACATTTGTGTTATCTGAAGATGAGGCAGAGATGTCTTCATATTCACAATTGTAGTTGTTTCGCATTTCAAACCTAACAGAACAGGCAACCCACAGCAAGAAGGAAATAGCAAAAATAGTCTGCTACAACCCAATGACATAGGTCAACAATTCAAATGTGCCTGTAAATGGTTTAATTGAAATAAATGCTTTGAGTTTTAGTTTGAGTTCGTACTCGTAACAGACTATTTTCGTCAGTCAAATTATTCTCGAAGAGTGAATACGTAACAAATCCTATTACAATGTATTATCCAATCAGTCCGTACGTCCCGTGTCACTGAACTGCTTTGGTCTGTACTATGTATTTGACCAATTTGTCTTGACATACGGCGAAATGGTTTTTCAACATTTTTATGTACCCACTGGATTTACAGTTTTTCTGCTTACATAGTACAACAACTATGTACTAGACCCTATATAGATGCACTTGACCCTATATTTACATTACATGCTTACGTAAATCAATAAATGCTTTTATATCTAAAAATAAATAAACTTAGCTGTTGAGGCCAGCAGAGAAGTAACCTACTAGTTACTTCTCTGCTGGCCTCAACACCTAGAATTCTAGATAAAGGTTAGATTTTACAATTTATAAATGATATTATTTCTTTAGGTTTATACAAACACTTTTACACGTCAATAATATTTTAAAAACTAGATGAGGATTATTGCAACAACATAAACTTAACTTAATGTAAAACGACAATCAAATAACTCTAGATAACCATACTGCTTTCCCTCTTTCCAGGTCACCAAAAAGTAAAGAAGAATGCGAAAGCGAAGCCCTAAAATCGGACGCTGAAGGGGACCCCGAAACAAAAGATGAAGAAGCCGGCGAAGGGGCTCTGGAAGCGAAGATGTCCCTAATGAACGGTATTACGGTCATCGTGGGCTCTATTATCGGTAGTGGCATCTTCGTGTCCCCTACCGGGGTCCTGAAGTACACAGGATCTGTTAACGCTAGTCTGTTAGTGTGGGTAGCTTCAGGAGTCTTCAGTATGGTAAGTCATTTTTAAGTTTTTTACATATAAACCTGGATTTATACGTTTAGTTAATTTATGTCGAAAATCACCAACCCGTTTTGAGCAAGCGTGGTGAAGTGGTGATCATTGCTTGTGCCATCTCTATATAAGAAGATACTTTTGTACTGTAGTGGGACGAAAATAAGGTGGTATTTTATTGGGCAATCTTGTTGGCAGAGAGGCTAATGGGATAGTTGTTACCACCGCCTGTAGGCATGTCCAATACCAAGATGCATTTGAAATGTCTTATAAACATTATAATTTTACAAACACAGAACTTTGAACCGTAATGCAAATTTTCAGCCAAAATAAGTATAGTCCAGTCAATATAGACATTCCAGTTTGCATTAATTCCAAACAAGCTGGATTTTTGTGCAGGCCTTGAATACGTCATTACAAATGATATGTCAAAAGTCCCCATCGATCCCGCTTGTGCGTTGTTTTTTATTCGAGGTCAAAGGTCACAAATTTGAGTTTTTTGCGTATATCTCTGAAACAATGAGAGCTACCGAAAAATAGTTCAAATAAAGTTTGTAGATCGTAAAATTGTCTACAAAAAAGATCTCCACACTTTTCTTCTACAAAGCATCGCTTTCGAGATATCGTGACTTTAGACCGCAGGAAAGTCGTATTTTCGACTATATGCACACATTTCCGCACCACTTCTGAGGTAGTGTACACGGCGCTTTTTTTTTAACGAATAGGAATACTCAGTAGGAATACTCCACAATATATTTGAATCGAGAGAATGTAATGGGACACTATTTTATTGATGAAATTTTTATTTATTTAAATTTAACGAAAATTTTAACAGCAAGAAAATTACATCATCATTCATCATCAAATTCTTCATAGTCACTCGTTTCTTCCTCTTCACTGTCTTCTTCCTCTTCTTGCTCGATTTGTATAGACTGCTCCAAGAAGAGAGATATATCAGTTATATCCTCATCAATTTCGAAACGATCTTCATCTGTTGCATTTGATTTAATGTTGGTGCAAGATTGGCCTCGGCAATTGATACATACCAATGAACAATACAATCCAACTTTTCTGCACCCGCAATTGTTTGTGCAGCCTTTTTTGCAATTACAAAAAATTGTATTGAGTAATTTTTCTGGAGCAGGTGGCAGTAAAGTCTGGATTGGCTCCAAACTATTATTCATCAATTTCCAGCCCCAATCTTCAGGATTTAGATCATTGCCTAGCCACACTTGCACTTGGTAGAACACACGAAACAAGTGTTGATAAGCAGAAGCAGATGTTGGAGGGAGACAAGATAACTGCACTCTCTTATTGTTTCTTGTATTTTTCTGTGTCTATCGATTCCATTTTTTTTGGAGTCCATACATAGCAAGGAGAACACGAATTCCATTGGTGAAGATAACATCTGCTGACGAGTTAATATTTGGAAATACTTTTGCATTATCAATCAAGTCTTCACGTTTTTCAAACAATTTGAAAACTGTATTTTTGCCTCTTTTGAAAATTGCTGATGTCGTATCACAGCCAGTTATCGCATGAAGGAATAATAAATGAGGCTGACATTTTGGATATGCAGTTAAACTTTGTGAAGAATATATTTTTGTTTGAACTTGAGCTCTCCCAGGTTTTAAAAAGTAAATGATTTTATCACTAGATGTTCGTGCAGTTAATATTATTAACAAATCTACATCTTCTCCAACAACGATAGTTGGATTGGTGCTACTGAATTGTTCAATTGCGGTTTCAATAATGAGGGCATCAGCGTCATTTTGAGCTTGTTTCACAACAATATTGGCAGCTGCAAATTCTTCACATAACATCGAAATTAAACGAGATTTATTATGAGTATTAGCAAGAAACTGCTGTTGCTTTGTCGGAGCAGTCATTGATCGATCAAAAACGGTATCAGACGATGAAGATGTTCTAATATTTTTTGTTCAAATGGTTAACCCGATGATGCATACTGGCCACGTATGAGTGCATATTCGTATTTTTTTTATGTTTAAAATAGCCATAATTCGAGAACAGTGCACCGTAGAAGAAAAAGTGTTGAGATCTTTTTTGGAGACAATTTTACGATCTACAAACTTTGTTTGAACTATTTTTCGGTAGCTCTCATTGTTTCAGAGATGTACGCAAAAAACGCAAATTTGTGACCTTTGACCTAGAATAAAAAACAACGCACAAGCGGGATCGATGGGGACTTTTGACATATCATTTGTAATGACGTATTCAAGGCCTGCACAAAAATCCAGCTTGTTGGGAATTAATGCAAACTGGAATCATAATTTAATCTATTTTGACTGGACTAGTATGGTTGCAAAGCTATTCCAAACGATACCTTTCAAGACATCTGTCGTTTCATAGTCTTTGACTTTGATAGAACTGTTTTAGGTAAAATATTATTGAAATCCATCTTCCACTTGATGTTAAATCTGATAAATTTTCCTTCCACAATTGCTCATAATATAACTTTAAAGAGGATTCCCCAAGGGACTTATTAGGACCTACTTATTTTAAAACCAGTATAATAAGCCAATCTGAGAGATTGTTCCTTATCTTACACGAGAAATTGCTTCAAAGCTCTGAAGGACTTATTAAAATTGATGTTCCATAAAATATCTTGTGTATTGTAAAAGCTTACTTATTTATAAAATCCGTTCAAGAAAGTAGAATCTCATTTTGAAATGGTTTTATTATGAGACTTACACTTAAGACGGTTCTTCTTGAGGCTTTCATTTAGTTTCATGTTAAGGGTTTTAGAGCATTAAAAATATATTCTAAGTAGGTACAAGGTACCTTTTCAATAAACTTCCATAATTTACCTAATCTTTTCTTAATTACCTTGTTGTTGGCTTCCAGTCTTACTGGATACAGCTGAATACCTATATTTCACTTATAGTATCTGACTTCCACAACTACCACGATCTCTATGTAAACACTTGATAATTATGATGATTTAATCTATCGAACGCTTTCGTCAAATCTGAGAATCAGACTCACTTAATAAGATAACTTGAACTTTGAGATCTGGCAAATAAATGTAACAGGTAATAAAAAAGACGATATAAATAATGTATTTTTATCTGCGCTGTGATTGTCATGTTTAATGGTCTACTGCATTTAACTGTCGCTGGCGGTTTTATAAATCTTCAAAGCGGAATATGGCCTTTTGGTTACGTCTTTGGCTCGGTTTCAATAGAATGAATGCTAACTTAAACTAACTAACATTCAGTTCTGTCTCGAGAAGTATTTCCTACGGAGTGGGACAGATAGTTCTTACTGACTGAGAAAAGGAACGAAAACTTAAAATCCAGTTTTTCCCATTAGTCAGGTACACGTAATGACTTTTGATAATTATTTACGCGGAATTTTGCTGAACCAATTTCTTCCTTCCATGTATTTGATGAGAGTTCGTATCTCTTGTTTACTTAAAACCTTTTCTACGCCTTCTGTTCTCTTATTTCCCTCCAATCATGTATGATATTGCGTTATACAAATTACATAACATGAATGCTGAACTCCGTTCGTTATCAGCGCATCATATTATTATATAGTCGTCTGTACTGCTGTCACCATGTGTGCCATATAAATTAAATCACGTATACATATATATAAACAAGCACTATCTATCACATGCCCCACAGACATTACCGATAGTCCACCAGGGATAGCAAACTTTATAATATTCTCATTTATCTACGGTTACCATTTGGGCTTTGTTGGCTTTGCTTTGATTGCACTGGTCGAAATTGTTTTTGAGAAGAAAGCTTTTATTTCTTTTCTGTGATTTAGAGAGTTATTTAGGAAATAAAAAAATTACTCGTAAATATCTGTTCCCTTTCATTTAAATTCCTTGTTATTTTTTGAGGTACGCAATGTATAGGGTAGGGTTTTGCTTTGGTAACTGAGTGCAGCTCCTGTGGAATATAAACATTGGTTTCAGTAGCTGTATTTTCATTCAGTAGTAGTAAATATCCTCGATCTGTATCTTATTTTATCTTGTAAACAATTAGTTAAAAAAAAAAAACAACTCGCGCCATATTTATTTGATCGCCCTCAAGTTGTAGATCCCTGCTATATACTTATCGATAATATGGCGTCGAAATTAGCTTTTATTGCATAATACCTACTTACCAATATTACTGCGATCATGTGATTTAACTGACCATACATATTATGAATATATCTCGTTCATACAAAAACAAGAAGTAATCTGTTGGTTGACTGGTAGAGAATGCCTAAGGCATTAAGTCCGCCTTTATTTATTTATATATACTTTATTGTACACCACAAAAATACATAACAAAAAATTATAATTATGCACTACAAAATATACAATGGGCGACCTTATCGCTTTCCGCGATCTCTTCCAGGCAACCTTAGAATGGACAGTGATTTGCCTGGACATAAAATGGGGCTGTCGTCCGCCTTTGTACTTTACTGAGTTTGAAAAGTTTAAATAATCTGTACGATGAGGCAACTTACAAGTCATTTCGAAGAGGGTTAAGGAGTAATTTCCAGGAAAGGACATTCCCTTTACTAGTGACAGTATTTTCAATATGTTCTTCGACTCAAGGTTATCAAGGCTATCGATTTGAACAATGTTGTTTTCATATTAATCAAATTGTTCTCTCAAAAAAATCCTGAACAACATTTATGTGGTTTGGTAACAGGATGTACTCAGCCACATATTCCCATCATTACTGGTTCTATAACCCACATAAACTAGTCACTAATGATAAGTAATCACATCGAGCAATCACAGTCGCCATTTTCCCATAGATTCATAAATGTTAATGACAGAAAATTGGTCTCACACTGGGTGGTCTTCTTTCTAATCTCTGTTTAGAATAAATAAGTTATGTTTTATTTCAATCAATTGCTCTTCAAAATTCAATATAAAAGCTAACACTAAAAAATATTCAGGGTGTCAGGGACATCGATACGAAAACTGATACCGGATTCAGCGTGCTTCTGAACTTGGCGTTGAAATTTTTCGTCCGTTATTTAAAAAAAATATCTACTATTCTATAAATTTCAACCGCGTAGGTATTGCACTTTTCTATGAAAACGCAGATTTTTTTAATAATAATCGACGAAAAATTGCAACTTAAATTAAAAAAACATGTACTGACACTAACATAAGCATAATCAGTCTAGAATATTCCCACTGATGGGACACACGCCTCCTGTCGTTGAGAGGGAGTGCGCCGTAACGTAATCCACCATGTAACGCCCAATGCCCAATGTACAAGTTGGTATATATAAAATGACAAGAGCTCATTGGCATAAAAAAATTCGTTCACATTGCTGTCAGTGGGAAAAGTGTCTAAAAGGCTGGCAGCATTGCAACGTTAAATATACGACCTAAACATAAGGTCAACCTTCTGGTCACGTGAAGAGTCCACCAAACACTTGGCGATGTGTCCAAAATACTCGGTTAACACTTGGACCTAGTGTTTCAACTCCAAAGGGCTCAAATAGAAAAACAACGATGAAGATAAAGATAGGACTTTTATTTTCAGTCCAATAACCTTAAGTGCATTTACCTAGAGCTGGGAGAAACCCGGGAGAAAAATAAAGTGCATGTTCGTTTGACCTTTCTATCTAGCTCGTAAGTTGTACTTTTATGGCGCATTCGCAAATTATGTCAATTTTATTTCCAACTTTGTTTTTATTTTAAAAGTACCTATCAGAATATTGGTTTCGAACTTTAGGGGCAAAAAGGTTTCGGTATCCCTTGGTGCTGTACGTAGAGGTTCATGAGCGGTTGTGAAAACTACTTTTTACATGCAGTTTAGGAGAGAGGGCGTGGCTTTTGGAGACCGCACGATTAAAAAATTGTGTGAATTGCATTTGTTAATATAAGTACTAAAATAATATCAGTCGAAACAAGATGTGTCTATCATAAAGATGACAACCCAGAATGACGAGTTTTTTGTTAAAATTATTAAACCTCATTTGACGTAAAACTGTTTTTATAAGCCCATCCCAAATGAAGACATAAATTAATGAATCATATTTGTCACTCGTATCTGTTTTCGATAGAGAATAAAGATTTTAAACGGTTTCGAAGAATTTTAACCTTTCGTCCCGCAAAGGTTTTAATTTTAATAACAATTGCGCTCAGTCTCTTCTACCCATGTAATTTAAAACGATTATATTTTGAGAAAAATTAACCTTTGTTCAAATTAATTATCAGACGAAACCTAAGTTATTATACCTAACTTAATCAAGATTGATTGATACCTACTGAATATAAAGAACTTACCAAAATTATTTAAAATCAACACACCCATTGAGGTTCTGATTGAGAATCACTCACTTCTTTAATACCTACAACTGAGGGCCTAAGCACCCGGGGTTTTTTACGTGCCGTCGACGCGATACGCGCGTATACGCGCTTCAAACTCAACCACTATTGCTGCTTTTTCAAAAGGTAGAAAACGTACTGTCGACGCGTAGAAGCGCTGTTGGTACGAAGGTCAAAAAAAAGTGTGGTTAATGTAAGAATGTAAAGATTTGCCTCTTATTTTATAATAATATGCTTTTCTTATCCTCAGATAGGTGCATACTGCTACGCGGAACTTGGCACCATGATCCGGCTGAGCGGTGCTGATTACGCGTACATCATGGAGACTTTCGGTCCGTTCGCCGCTTTCGTCAGGCTCTGGATCGAGTGCATGATCGTCAGGCCTTGTTCACAGGTAAGGGACTCAAATTCAAAATATTTTATTTCAAATAAACCTACATGGGCACCTAAGACACGTCAGAAGCTAGGTGCACGGTTCCAATAGGTAATATCCTATAAAGAAGAACCGGACAGAAACTCCACGGTTAGGTACTTACTCTTTTAAATATAATTGGCTTTTACAATGTTTTAAAATTACAGTGTTAATAGGTATGGAAGGACAGTGTAGGCCTGTCGACAAGTACCAGGTACTTAACAAAATAGAAACTGGTCAACAAATTGAAGCATATATTAGTCTGTCTACAAGGCCTTCAACGTTCTCACATTCACAAAATAGAAAATAATTTAGGTACCTATATAAAATCCCATTAAAATAGATGGACAAACTATTTGAAATCGTTCAGAAAAAAAAATAATAGTAAAACGCATTAGATACTTACAAGAAAAATAAATCAGCTAACGAAAATACACTAAAAATGTTGGTTACCCAATGTCATTTATTATTTTAGGTCAAAATAAAATCACTTTAATCAGTGTTTTTTTTTGCTTGGATATCTTTGGTTAGAACGCTGTGTTAAAATTTGTCCATTTTAATGGGACCTTGTATAAAAGAAAATTATAATAAATAAAAATAAAAACCTATTTAAACCAAATGACAACTTACATAATACATAAATCTGGATTAGATGCATCTTTGGACTTAAGAGCGTTCATCCAAAACGCTGGCAACGTCGCAAATAGCTGCCAAATATTTACTTAAGTACCTGTAATTGCGTAATACACGATCAATCAGAATCTGCTTCGTTTTGGAACAGAATGGAAATCCATTGCTTCTTAATTTCGAAAAAAAATCTGCTCAACAACGTAAATAACGCAATGAATATTGTTGAACTGTCAAAATGAAACAGATTAGTCGTAATCGTTTACGGAAATGTGTTGGGTAATTAGAGAGCTGTTTTGATTATTTTGGCAATATTACTGTATGGAAATAAGAAATATGGCTAACTAGTGAACTATAATATTAATAATGAATTGCAATTATAAAACTGAATTCGATGTTGTAACCGTTTTAGGTGTAAAACAGGCATTTGGAAAGTTTTTAATACTTTTTTTTACATCTAAAACTAAATATTCGGTGTTAAGATATTAATTATTACATTTCAAAATCAATATTTTAGTTCACTAGTCAGCCATCTTATTTCCATACAGTAATATCGCCAAATAAATAAATGACAGCTATTTGCGATGTGGCCCACTTTCTGTATAAACGCTTTTAAGTATTTTCGTAGTAAGATTTTGCTAAAATCCTAGGATACACTATGTTACGTACTCTGACATTAATGAATTCAAGACGTTGTGTAGGTATTAGGTAAGGCTCAATTGTGGATTTTTTGCTGGACAAACGAGTAAAATACAAATTCTCATGTTTCGTTATTCTAAATGTCATAAGATTTTAAGATGATATATTTACCTGCATTCTACATTGCTTTTGTTTAATTTGAATGTCAAACAAAGATTAAGGTTAGGTTCGCTAATAACTATCGTAGGTACCTGTGTATTTCTAAAGAACAACACAATACAAATGTAACAAAATGTTCAGTATGTAGGTACCTAACTAAGTAAAACTAATTAACTTTGAAAAGGTAATGACGAGCAATAACGGATAACCGCAGCACGTTTTAAGAAGTTTATTCACAGGAAGGTCATTCGAAACACATTGTTTGACTATAGGTACTACTTTAGGGGTATGAGGAACAGGGTGTAAAGTTCACTCATCCACCATAGAAAAGGGAGGATCCTCCAACCAGACGGGTGTCATGTCTGGCGGGCAATTGCCCAGAGGTTGAAGTCGTGAGCTCGTATATATGTATGTCCACCGCGCGGTAAACTCTAATTGCGCGATGCAGGATTTAAGTGACGTCAGGATGTTGTGTGACGTCAAGTCTTTGATGCGTAGTTCGCATGTGGCGGTGTAGATGCCGCCACACTACAGATCTTTATTCTTTGCAACGCAGGATTTAAAACATGTAAAAAAAATATCTTACAATCTAAGATTTACCTAACTACCTAAGTAATATTGACTAGGCATTAAATTAATAATATTATTTCGGTCTGTTGAACTGTTAAACGGTAAAGATTCCAAGCTCAAATTCCAATATATTTCTTTCAGTGCAATACAGGGGTTTGATTTTCACATAAGGTATTGAATTCTCTTTCTGGCCTTGATGTATACCCTCGTATTATAATATGCCTGTTATTACCTTTCATAACTATTTTATTTTATTGACCCGACTAGAAGTTTTTTATAGTTTTCCCATTGCTTTTAAGATAGTATCAGAACCTGCCCTTGTATTGATTCTAAATTTGAATATTTGTGGGTATGACGCAATAACTAAAGCTCAGTATGTCATCAGATTCGGGGGGTAATGACGTATTTCTTTTGCGTAGGAGAGACAAGAATAGAATACAAATTAGAGCTTTCATTGGCACGGTCATTAATCCGATTAAGGGTGCTACAGATTTCAGCATTTTTATGAATGTGGTGGATAAAAAGAATTTTATTACTTTTATAGGGGTTGGAATTACATTTAGAATCCAAGTTGGTGAGAATTAACATAAAAAAATGTAAAATCTAAGCAAGAAACAATTAAGGCAATATCTCGAATTACCACTATTTCAAATAAATAATAAAGAAAAAGTTGTCAAACATATTTATAAATTTCAATATGACCTCGATAAAATATTGCCACAGAAAATTAAAACTAACCCTAATATGATTCTGAAAGCATCAGCCCACGCATATTGCCCTCAAAGTAAATAAATACAACATACCGCCTACGCTCACTGGATAAGCCTCAACGATTTTCTTTATAGAACATTGAGTAGAAAAGTACCATTTTCTTACTCTTTTATTACGATACAACACAATATTGCTACGGATATTTATTTCACTACTACGCGGACATTCCCATCGACGGTCAACGTGGGACTTTATTTAAATGTTATTTTCATAAAATTTCTGTTATTGTGAGACAACATTGACGAATATTGATAAAGATTTAATAAAAGCGCTGTTTACAACACCATATTGCTACGGAGATTTTATTTTACTACCAACTACTTTGTTCTCTCTTATTGGCGCCCAGCGCGGGATTTATTAAAATGTTATTTCCATTCGATTTCTGTTAGTGAGATACTAGCTTAAACTATATTGGTTGGTAAAGTTCAATGAACTGATATTAGAATATTGCTGTTTAGATGAACATCATATTGCTCCGGAGATTTATTTTACTACCTACTCCTTTGACATTCTCCCTTATTGTCGCCCAGCGTGGAACTTATTTAAATGTTATTTCCATTGGATCTCTGTTAGTAGTGAGACACTAGATTGAACTTTATTTGTTCGTAAAGTTGCTGAATAGATCCCAGTATAGCGCAGATGCCAATATATTTGATGTAGCTTACTGTTCTATTTATTGGCGCCCAGCATGGGACCCTGAGCGGATTTTTGTATTGCGTTTTGCCAAATTATGTAAACTACTATTTTTTATTTTTTACATTTGCCAGTAATAGAAAGCTAGAAAGTTAAGTTTTGGCAATTTTGGCACAGAACACTAAAAACCGTCTCCTACCAAGGCTCAAGGGACCATCATCCGCTTTTATATGTGCCGTGCTACAAAATTCATAGAATATAGCTTCACAAGGCGATTTATACCAAAGTCGGCAAGTTCTACGACGTAGACGTCTGGAGTTATCCTTCCGTGGAGAGATAGTCTAGAATTTTAACTTAGTCACTTCACTCATCATAAATCGTCTTTACTGCCTTCGTATGTGACGCTATCTTTATTTCCAGGCGATAGTGGCGTTAACGTTCAGTGTGTACGTGCTGAAGCCCATATTCCCAGAGTGTGACCCTCCTGAAAACGCTACCAGGCTGCTGGCGGCCTGTTGTATATGTGAGTATGTTTTACTGCCTTTTTGTAGGACAAGACAAAGCTGAAAGTAGCTCAGCTAAATAACTATTCTAGGTTAGTTCATGGCCATTTTATGAAAAGACAAAGTTATATTTTGGCAGAATATTTTCTGACCTGTGATGTACAGAACAGGCACAGAACTTCTCTAACTTTTAACTTCTAAGTTTGATGAAATTACTTCAAACGAATTCCTGGAATACCAAGGACCTACATTTTGGTCCTTGCTCGACTTTACGCGGCAATAATCAACCTTGAGCGACGTGTCTCGAATCGCTAATATACTGGATCCTTCATTTACAAAGTCCTTGAGTTTTATACCGTGAGTATTAAAAAGTTTTCTCTTTTATAGGGTTCTCTTTTCTAAGTACAATCTACACTGATAACCGATAAAATAGACAACCCAAAAGACAAGCTAGCAAGCTAGCAAGCTAATCTAAAAGACAAGCAACTTTAAAAATACCTTTACGCTTTTGGCTCTTCCCACAAACCGTTTCAAAAGGCTCTAATTTATTATAAAGCATTATTTACGTTTTTCCACAATAATACTATAAGGGGGCTCCACCCCAGATATATTTCAGCAAAGTACGAGGAAGTATGCAAGTTATTTTAATAAGTTCCGAGTCGAGCCCCAGCCGACCTAACAGTTTCCGGATTCCTCTCCGCCCCGATACGATCTTATATTTTATATTATTGACCCAGTTTCCAATCTAAAAGAATAAATATTTATGAAAGGTTTTTTGTTATTTACAAGGTTGGAACAAGCGTTACGATTTGCAAACATTAAGATTACAGAGATAATTTTATTTTTATCCTTCCAATAACTTAATATAGCTATTTAAAGAGTTGTTAAAAGACAGGTTGTCGTTCTAACAAAAAGTTATTTTAGAAGTAAGAACAATAACATAACTATTGTTCTTGCATCTAAAATAACTTTTTTTCTAAAATCTAAAATAACAGTGTTTGTCCCCAGTACTTCTGACATTCGTGAACTGCTGGTCGGTCCGCGCCGCCACCAGGGTTCAGGACTGGTTCACGTACGCCAAGCTGTTGGCGCTGTTCATCATCATCGCTGCTGGAATCTATCAGCTTTGCAGAGGTATGTGTCCTGTTTATTGTCATATAATTAGGTAAGTTATATTATGTATGTGGGAAAGAGGGAATGAATAGAACGAATGGAATGTCAGTGAAGGACTGAGTGAGTGAAAGAACATAGGAGTAAGGCAGACGGAGATGAGATGAGAAGAACCGTGCAAGGACGTAATAGTGGTGTAAAAAGTTTTTTTTTTGGTTCTCGAATCCCAAACACTACATGTACCTAAAGGTTTCTTGAAGGCACACGTTTTGACGAAGCGTGTTGTTTCTTGCTATCGTTTGCGACTATAAATTGAGACTAATAATAGCCACACAGCAGGATAAAAGACTCGAAACCAATGGATGACCGACGTGTAAACGACTCTATACACGAATAAAAACTACCGACTTCCAAAAAAAAACACAACAAAGTGGAAAATTACTTTAAGGTCCGTAAGTCAGGTTATTTTTCACTTTGTAATGTTTTGGAAGTCAGTAGTTTTTTTTAGCAAAGTTTTTATTTTTCACTTTTTTGTTGTGGTATACCCCACACAAATTCGAATACCACTACCTGCTACGTAATATCAGCGACAGGATCTTATCATATCATCCACTAAGTGGGAAAAATACGTATTATTAAAACTATCCAAGCAAAGTTAATCAAATTATATGGGACCACCTCGAGAGCATACCCATTCAAACAAAAAAAGAATTTTCAAAATCGGTCCGCAATTGACGGAGAAATCGGTAGACTTACACAAAAAAAAACATACTTACGCTACGATCATAGAACCTCATACTTTTTGGAAGTCGCTTAATAAAATTGATCTTGTTTATGCTTTCTTCACACTTTTAGCTTTTTTCATATACGAAGCTATAGTTTAAAGCTTGTGCCGATACAATAGGAGATGAATGAACCTATAATATAATAAAATCTTAAATTCATTCATTCATTTACCGACAAACAACACAGCCTAAACCGTTGGGTCTAGAAGCATGAAATTTTACACAAGAGTTACTTATACGTATGAACGAAAGTGTCCTAAGAAAGGGTTTTTCAAAATTAATTCCCTAAAGGGGTTAAATAGGGGATGAAAGTTAGTATCCAAGTTCGTCATTTTTCCCGAAGGATAATCCCATCGGGCACATGGCTTATAAGAATATAATATAGGGTTAGAAATATAGCCCCTGCTAGAACCAAGGTGACTTGTAAAACTTTTTATTGTTATAGCTACCAAAACAATTTTATCTATTTATCCTATCGGGCACATGGCTTATCTTTTATGAATATAATATAGGGTTAGAAATATAGCCCCTGTTAGGACCCAGGTGATATTAATACGTTTTTATTGTTACAAAAGTCACCCAAACAGTTTTATCTAATATCTACTTATATTATAATTGCAAAGTTCAAGATGAAGAGATGGAGTCTAAACGGTTGCTCAATTACTGATTAAACACACTGATCAACCTTGGACATTTTAAAACATTTGTTCAAACAAATGTTACCTATTAAACAGTTTAAACAAATATTCCATTACGATGTGTAATTGATTCGATGGTCTGCATATTACAAAAAAACAATATTTAATAAGTAAAAGTGTAAGCAAGGTCGCAGGAGATAAGGAACATTGATGGAATGACATTGGTCCTTAGATCCTGCAGACATTGACAAAAAATAAAAATGCATTTTTTGCACGAAATGCACGTACCTATTGACGTGATTTTATTAGGTCATATACTGGTCAGACTTTTGAAATTAGTCTAAGGCACCACTGACATCCTACGATTAAAGCGTTTCCCTTTATTTTGACCGTTTTGACCGTTCCTTTATCAGAAGACAGTAAAGGAACGGTCAAAGTTTTAGGCAGTGGAGCCGTAGTGACCCAGTGGTAACGGCCTGGACTCAGGGTGCGTTTGTATTGAAGCGGAGACGAACGGAGCCGAGCGGAGTCGTGCTGGAATCGTCCAAGCACAGACACAAGGGACGCAATGAGGATTTCAACCAGTGTGATTGATCGATTCTTGCAGGTCTCCGCTCACCTTCGCTCGTCTCTGTTTCAGTGGAAACGCACCCTTAGTAGCCCAGACTAGTACGTAGTTGTTCGACGTGGGTTCGACACCAGACAGGCGCTTCCTTTATTTAATTTATTTCATCATCACTGAAACGACGGTGAAGGAAAACACCGTGAGGAAGCCGGCATGTCCTAAAACCAAATATTCAAAGAAATGGGACATCCACCAATCCGCACTGGGTCCGCGTTGTGAATTACAGCCTTCTCTCACAGGAGGTGGCCAGTGTCCAACCAGTGGGAACATTACAGGCTGATTATGTAAAGATCACCGAAATTCCGAGATCAACCCTGGTAAACAACCCTCAATCTTTCTCTATATGATAAGAGGCCAGTAAAACCGTTATTTTCTGCAATAAAGCAGAATAATATTCGTTATCAGAAACAGATGAAACCAGTTTTATGAACAGTGCGACTAGACCACTAAAGAATTTGATTGCGTTTATTATGATTACACAATCGCGTTCGCGACACGATAGTTTTAAACTTGACCGTGATCTACTTACGTTTATGCAAATATGACGCTTAGAAATGGAAACAGCTGTTACATCATTCGGGTTTATTGTGTTTTTATTTTAATTTGATCTAAGGATTGTAGTTAGTGGAGTTGCTTGTGAAAAGTTCGTCTAGTATATCATTTTATTTTACTTTGTTATCTATTTGTGTACAAATTTTTAAAACTGAATTGGTTTCCGTAAGTACGTAATTTTCGGGTGACCACTAAAAATCAGCGCTGCGTTGTGGGTCCCCCATATAGCACAGCATCATACTGAGTGGAAGCCTTCTTGTCGCAGTCACGACGTGCAGCTGCCGACTATTTCTGTTCTGCGCTCGTGAATTCGTGATTATAGATATGTTTTCTTTTTATGAGTTATCTTATCTTTTTGTATGCATATGCTTTATGTTTTTGTGACAATTAAAGCAATTTTTCTTTCTTTCTTTTCTTTTTATTATTTCTGTTTGTTAGGTACTTCTACGAGTACCTGAGTTAGTCGGTGTACCGAAATAAGTATCCACCTAGCCAAGTAAATTGCTGGTAGGTTGAATAGTTCTCTTTGTCAACCGGCCGCACTTGGGTACTTTATCAACTTACATTTCTCCAACGTGCATTGTTGCAGGACACCGCTTTGAAGGAAATGTCGGTGGTGCCAATTTTAGCTCCTCTAACCCTTTTTAGGGGAGGTAAAATTGGCAAATGATGAGAATAATCAACTAATAATAACATCTAATCAACGAAGCCTTCGACTTTCTTTGAGTGCTAATAACCACTCCTACGTACCTCCTACTACCTCAACTTTATTTCGAGTTTGCCGTTAGCAAATTTGCCAATCTTGAAAAGCTAAGGATAATTTGATAATTGATTAAATTATTATTGTTTTAAATACATTTGCATCTTGCACATTCTCAGTTGGGTTGTAACATATTTCCAAAGACGCTTTGGTGATGACAAAAGTACAAAACAATGCAGAAATTGGTATTCAATGATCAGATAGGGTTAATGGGCTTGGCTGCTATAGCTGCTCTCTTTTCGCGCAATCCCCAGGGGTCTCGCCCCGTACTATTTGCTCCCCTTTATATCAAGCGTGGACTTTTTAGTCTTATCATTGGGTCCCTTATGCTGGGGGCGAACGTATTGCAATTTCCCAGACACCATATATAATTTAATAATACAACTTTGGGACAATTACGACGTCTCTTGCAAAACAACCGAATCCCGCATTATCCGTGGGTAAAGGTGGAATCCAGGGCCATGAATAGAATAGAACTTTGTACAAAATATGTACTTATTGTAAAACATTTTTAAGAAGTAACTACGGAGTTTCTTGTCCTTTCCTCATGCGAAATTACCTTTAGGAAGGGTAAATTTTGACGTTCAAAAGTGCCTTTTAATGGCCTACTTGATATAAACGATTTGACATTGTAGGTAGATACTAAGCTCCTTCATAGTACATAGTTATGGAGGAGTATAGTTATAATTTTGTATCTTTCAATATTATTGAATTTTTCCCTATTGTGGAAAAAACGGCCCTCAGTCTCGCGAAAAAAATCCGGATACACAATTTCTTTGAAGCCATAAGGATAATGTGGTATTTATTTGCAATTCAAAATGTTTGGCATTTATATTATACATATATTCAACGAACTGGCTAAGTAATAAAATATTACTAGATTTGTGTTTTGATGGTCGAGTAGGAGTACCTACCTAACATTTGGCATTGAGTCGTCACGTCAAGTTGGAAGTGTTGTGATTGTAATAAGCTATTCACCCATTTATTTTTAGTTTTGCATGTTTACATTGTTTACGTTTCAATTGCATAAGATAATGACAAGTAAAAGCGCGGAGTCTCCTAACACAAGCAATTCCTTGCTTAAAAGGTGATCTCCAATATATGTATCGTAATGCCCTTTGAAATTGTTTTTTTTTTTTTTTTAATATTCATAGACAATATTTGGATGACTCGAATGAAAGTGTTGGGCACCTTTTAAATACCCACATTACCCACTATCATGGTTTTGTTCAGAATGTTTGCGGTACCTAACGAGCGATTTCGATCAGCTCAATCTCGGCCGGCTTTGATAGTCTTCAATCAAAGCTCTAACTGGATAGTTTGTCCTAGGTAAACATAATCGTCAACAACTTCGAGAGTAGAGTCTTCGATCTTCATGAGAGTGGGTGCTATGTAGGCATTTGACAGGAATATTTGCCAAGATGTAATTAACTACGCTTTTCTCAGGAAAACGATTAAACCAATACTTACTTACCTATTCATAATAAAGTTAATCAGCCTAGCCTTTTGCCAACTATGTTGGGGTCAGCTTCCAGTCTAACCGGATGCAGCTGAATACCAGTATTTTACATGGAGCGACTGCCTATCTGACCTCAACAACCCAGTTACTAAGTAATAGGTACGATACTCCTTGGTAAGACTGGTTGTCAGACTTTGGGGCTTCTGACGACCCTTAACGACTGTCAAAGATCCACGAATGACAGCCGGGACCAACGGCTTAACGTGCTTTCCGAAGCACGGAGGTGTCTCGGTATATAGAGATGGTCACCCACCCGCGGACCAACCCCGGCAAGCGTAGCTTAACCTGATGGGTCGACCCGTGCGACTGTTATTACTTAGCCACGAACTCCTCAAAAATATATAATACCTAATATCGTCGTCTTAGAGTGAAAACCTCCTTTACGCGAAAAACTGGTGGGCAACTGGGAAGTTATATTATATGCTGATCGCGCGATAAAATCTGCTTACGCGATGCAGGATTTTGCGTGACATCAGTATGATGCGTAGGTCGCATGTGGCGATATAGATGCCGCCACAAAACTACGTGTGTTGCGAGGTTTTTTTTTTTCCAAAAATGTAATAAAATAAAAAGTCAAATCTAATCAATGCTACATATGTGCGAAAAATTTGTCTGCTCCACAACGTAAATAACGCAATGAATGTTGTTGAACTGTCAAAATGAAAGCCATTGCTACTGTAACTGCGTTACGCAATTACCCCGTTGAAAAAAACAGCAAAAAAAGAAAAGTCCCATGACTTTTCTTTTTTTGCTATTTTTGCGTTAAACACCACGACAATACAAACAATAGCCCACCCAACAGCATCCTGAACAGGCATACTTAATAATAATGTCAATCGCATAACACGTTAGCAATGAGTTCAAGGCAACGCAGATAAAAGAGCGGCTGATAACGGAGAGCAATCTTCGAGCAAATTGAGTCAACACTTGAGCACAACACCAGAGATTGAACGAAGATTGGGCTCGAAAGGTTATTAGAAATATGAAAGGGAATTAATTGATTTGTTTCTAGGTTACTGCACGGCTGGATCTTGAGGCCTCGATTTTTAATAGGGTAGAAATATAACGCTTAGGTATTTGTGTTCACTCGTGCAGAGCGATGGCGAAGAATATAGATTAACACTGGATGGATGAAATGGCGACAGGTCACGGGAACAACCCGTGACTTCGGCTTTCACGTTAAACTTTAAGGGAAGATATATAAAACAATGAGTGAACCTGCTGTCTTGTAAGGATCAGAATGTTGGGCCACAAAAGGGATGAATGAAAGGCAATTGCTTGCAGCTGAGATGAGAATGCTAAGAGAGATGTGTGGTGTTACACGAATGGATAAAATAAGAAATGAGTACATAAGAGGAAGTCTGAAAGTGGCGATCACAATAATTGGTCGACCAATATTGCGCTCTTGCCTAAAAATAACCTATTCACTCAAAACGCTAAGTTTGCTATCTATTGTTCGAGGCAAAGTTCCATTCATCTATACTGCTCTGTTACTTAGTAGCTTTTTGTAGCAAATCTCTAAGAACTGCCAGACTTACGACGTATTAAAATTTTCTACAGAATAAATTGTTACAGAAAATCAGTAGACCGTAAGAGGTACAAAGGTAAGATATAAATATTCTTTAAACTATTGAATAGACTTTCGTGTTTGGACTAATAATGACATTAGCATTACGCTCGAGGAAAAAATGTTCACTTCTTACTTGCGATGCAAAAATGATGAATGGGTGGGTTCTTAGTACCTATCTATCTAGCCAAGTATTTCAAGTTAAGTAGTTTGTGGTTTTTGTGCTGGGATTCCCACATCGAGTCATGACTGTGCGTGAGAGGAATTTTAGAGGAGAGGGATTCAATTTTAGGTTAATTAAAAAGTAAATTAAGCACTGTTTTTCACCTTGTTGACAAGACTGCTCTTTTGCTCTGAACTGCTGGCGTTCTAAGTTCTGCATGGGCGTACCCAGCTTTTGGCCCAGGGGGGGCAAATCAGAAATTTGCCCCCGCATATGTTTTACATAGTTTGATATTGCTGCTGCGTTCGCGTATTTTTAACCGAATTAAAAAAGGAGGAGGTTTTATGTTTGTCTGTATGTTTTTGTTTTTTAATAAGTATGTTATCGATATTTTCGTAAATGGACCGATATTGAATTGTTTTTTTCAAATTTATATCGAATTTTCAAAATTGGTTCATAATTTATGAAAATATCAATGAATATTGTAAACAAAATAAAAACAACTGAAAAAAGAACCTTCTCCTTTTTAAAGTCGGTTATGTATGATAGGTACAACATGAAAGGCCGCGCAGCGCGATTTTAATTAATACTTACATAATATACTGTAGTATGTACTGTTGATTGATACTGTAATAGTAAAGTAAGTCTTAACGTGACTGTAACAACTTTTATCGACAACAGTACTAAGGCATACAAAATCCAGGGGGGGGGGGCAGCTGCCAACCTCTGCCCCCCCCTTGGGTACGCCCATGATGTTCTGGGTTCATAAAACTCACAGAGGAGAGAGAAATTATAAAATGAATAAAATCATTTAATATTCCAATACGTCTACTTAACCCTTATTAATTTTTAATTATAAAATTATATTTGACCTTATATTTATTTGCCGACATATTTTAAATTAATTAACTATTTAAAAATAAATGGATGAATGTATACTACTTAATAAGGAAAGTAACACAAAAATTAAAGGTACGGTCAGGAAAAAAACCTGTTGTATTCTATCCTAGATCTAAGTCTGCGAATCAATCAATTATGTTTAAAAATTATGAATAAACATTCCCAAGCAATTACGTTTCGCTAAGCAGTAAAGCAGTAGCATTGACTCATTCATAACTAATTATCGAGGTGAATGAAGTTCTGAACAAATTATAACGACGGGCTGCTTCCACCAGGCGAGGCGGCACGGCGCGGCATGGCAGAGGATTTTTGTAAGCGGAAATGATTTTGAATCTTATTTACATTCACATTTCGTTAATATCGTCACAAAGGAACTTGAGCATACCGCGGGGTGCTGCAGTATGCCGTGCAATTGTAATGTTTCCCGTGTCATGTCGCATCGTGCTGCCTAGTGACGTCCACTTCTCAGCACCCACACTAGTGTGAAATTTTTGAAGCGGAAAAATTGATGTTGCGGTCCGCCCTCCTGTGTGAACCCTTATTTGTCTTTTTACGTCAACCCCGTGAGGGATGATTTATTCTTTGCCGAGGACACGCCTTTTTAGGTACTTACCTACATAAAAAAATGCAATTTAGCATTTTTCTGTAGTAAAGTTTAGAAGCTCTTTTAGATACCTACAAATATTCATATTGTGACTCCCCCTATATTAACATCTGCACCACCCATGTGTGGCGAGGCGGTAGTTAATAAAATTAACCTACTGGCATAAGCATATCATATTCAGCCTATAATGTTCGCACTGCTGGGACACAGGCCTCTTCTCTTCGAGAGGGAGTGGGCTGTAATCTAACACGCGAGCCCAGTGCGGGTTGGTAGATGTCACATGTCTTCATGAGTGAGCAGTGGTGGCCTCGTGGTAACGACCGCGACTTACGAGCTGTAGGTCATAGAATCGAACCCAGACAGACGCTTTACTTTGTGTAAATGACGCTGATGTCACTTGTCTCGGAGTTTTTGGTTCTAGGACAAGCCGGTTTCCTCACGATGTTTTCCTGTACTGTTTTGAGAGCAGTGGTGATGAAGTTATACAACGTGCCGCTCCAATGGCGACATTAATTTAACACACAAGTAGGGCTAGTGGCCAGTATCTAATCATAAAAAAAAAGAAAAAATAATTCTATAATTGAAAAATTTTAATTTTCCAACTCTCGCCGACATATGGTTCTCTCTTTCCTTCAATTCGCCTTCTCTTTACACGTTATTTGTTTTATTTTCATCGGTACGATGTTATGATCCGTGACCCCGGTAAATGACCTCTGCGCTACAGTTGTTAAGTACTGGTTGCTCCAAGATGCTATTTTAGAAAATTGTAAATAAATCAATAAATAATAACGTTTAATGAAATTAAAATATATTCATAAAAAGAAAATGTCCACAATTAAAGCGCCACGCTGTATACACAAAAGAAAAGCGCCTGCCTGGGTTCGAATCCACGACCTTACTACTCGTAAGTCGGGGACTGGGTCACCACTGCTCTCTTCATCATTTATCACGTGTTCTTCACACCTACTACTACTTACTATACAATCATATAACGCCTGCATTCTCTGAAAGGTACGGCAGAGATGTACAGTAGGTACTAGATACCCGAGAAATTCCTGAATTTTGTATTCCTGGAGTAAGAATTTAAGGACAACAACGCCCAAACTCTTCGCTTAAAGTTACCAAGGAAACACATAGCACTTATGATCTACTAAGACCAGACACCAGACATGCACAATGCACAAATATGATCAATTCACACTTCCTTCGAGTTGTGGGCGTCGCCGCGTCGTCGTCACAAAGAGAGCGTTATTAAATGATTGCTGCAATCCGGACTGTGCCGAGTTCGTGTGAAACGACATTACAATAGAATGCGGGATTACTGAGGAGTATCTTTGGCATGATAAGTTTGGTTAATCGGGTCGGCAGAGTTATATATTGGTGTTATTAAACTATTTTACTTTGATTTTCAATGACTCTAAACTCAAACTCAAAGCATTTATTTCAATTAAACCATTTTCAGGCACTTTTGAATTGTCAAATAGTCGGTCAGTTAGTCAGAAAGTTGAAGCTAGTTGCCCAGTTCCAAAATGTAGATCTTTATGGAGAAGAACGGGCAAGAAACATATAGAAAAGTACACAATCCTGGGTACATTATTCTTGTTGCTTCTATATGTGAGAACAATCAGAATCTCTAGGATCGGGTAGTATCTCATCGTATCAGGGAACTATGATTGAGTTTATAGTTTTGTATACAAAGTTATTGGTAATATGTCGGCAATCCATATTTAGGGTGGCAGGGACATCGACGTGAAAACTTTTACCATGCGGGGGGTTCAGAATCATGTACTGAATCCATGGTACTTAACAGTTTTCGCGTCAATGTGCCCTACTACCCTGCATGTATAATAACTTTCTGTCATTGGAATTTACTAAGCAAGTGGTGGTATACGAATTTGTGTGGCTTAGGTACCACACCTAAAAAGTGATAAATAAATACTTTTTTACAAAAATAAAACAACCGAATTCCAAAAAAATAACTAAATGAAAAATAAATTTTAATTCTAAAGTCGGTGGCAATAAACGAAAACACAAAACCGAAGACACCGACTTCCGAAATTAAAGTTTAGTGGTTATTTTTTGGAAGTCGGTTGATTTTTTTTTGTATTGATGCACTGCGGCGCTGCGTGGCTGTAATGTGCGCTTAGCTTTACATTTATTTACGCACTTAACTTCATTTATTTCTTCTTCCAGGTCAGGTGCAATACTTCACGTTCGAGGGCACCACCAGTGATGTGACCTCCATAGCACTGTCTTTCTACTCGGGATTGTTCGCCTATAACGGATGGTGAGAACCTAGCTCGGATTTTGTATTTTTATTATTGGTTTTAAATAGTTAAAAAACTTAAAATTATTATTAAAAAAAATGTTTTTTAGCCTGAATTTTCCTAAAAAGCTTGCCTCTTGTTTTTGGTAGTTTTAGATTTTAATAATATAACATCACGCCTGTAATCCTCGAAGCCAGGCAGAGATGTACCTATAGTACACCCACATTTCGCCAGTAATTTTTAAGTCCCATGTTATAGGGGGCGAGCCTATTGCCATCAACCGGGCACAATCCAGACTCCGCGGCTCCCGCGACTGTCACTGAGAAATTCCTGTTGGAAAAACCCAGTAACCAACCCAATATTGGAATTTAATGAATTAAAAAAATTACAAAAATATACCCTACAGTTTCGCGGGCGCTTCTTTGATTTTGTCATGAAAAGCTTGTGAATACATCTATAAGTAAATACCAAGAATGATTAGTCACAGTACAACTATTTTCTTAATGTCCTTCGGCAAACTTCGTGTTTCGTCAGTCGTCGGATTTCAGGAAAAACGGTCGCTTTGGCAGATTCATAATATGACAATAATAATATGAATCACACAAACTGACAATTCATAATATTATCTGCGTTCAATTCATATTACGCAATTCATCTGTTTGACAGTTTTATATTATAATGAAATAACATTTTAAACTTTAGAAATAAAAAATGAACATCTCATTTGATTAATAAAAACTGTAAATAAAAATTATCTGGTAAAATGATGGTCTTCATTTTTTTTATGCGGCAATATTTACACCAAATATGAGTCTGGATATGAATTGAATTAAATATGATTCAGCTGAAATACGTGTCACCATAGAGAAATTGCTGGGAGTTCAGAAAATTTATTGCTTTTAGAGGAATTGCTTAATGTGGCCGTTTTAGGCCCCTCGTTGCCCTTTGCATTTGGTGCTTGTACGTATTGACTCCTACCGCTGCGCCCGCGTTGCCGTCAACTATAATTACCAACTTCAAAGGGCAACTGATAGCAATCCGACGACAGACGAAACACGAAGTTTGCCGAGGGACATTAAGAAAATAGTTGTACTGCAGTCCTGTAACTTGTAACCCTAATTACTAAGCTAATTATACATTTTCTGCTGCCCTAGCATATAGGTATCTTCCTATCTACTGATATTACACATCTAAATCATAATAAGTCTGATATGATAAATCAATTGTCTTTCCACCAGGAACTACCTAAACTTTATAATAGAGGAGCTCAAGGACCCCGTCAGGAACCTTCCCCGCGCCATCGCCATTTCCTGCACGCTGGTCACCGTGGTCTACACCTTCACCAACGTGGCGTTCTACACCACCCTGTCACCTAATGAGGTATGATTATCAACAGCATTATCTTCTGCACCCTGCCATGCTATTCTGTAAACATCTCACCGTGAAAACTTGGGTGAAGTGAGCTGTCAATAGTGTCAATCCCTGTGGAATGACAGCTCACTCCACGCTCACTTCACCTTAGTTGTCACGGTGAGATGGTTACAGAATGGCACTGCTGGTCACTCTTGTCTAAACATGGCCTTCTACACCACGCTGTCGCCTAATGAGGTATGATCACCAACATCGCCATCTCCTGCGCCCTGGTCACCATTGTCTAAAGCGATTACATAAGAGATGGATTTTCGTATTTTTTACCGATGGGAAATCCCAAATAGCACACGCCTTGTCGTTATAATAAAATAAACCACAGAATTACGAAAAGGACGAAAACTATTTTTTTTAACCCCATAATTACTTTGCCGTTTACGTGTTCCGAGAAGGACCAATAAATATTCTTTTTAATAAGTTACAATTCTCAATAAATCATTTAAAACTTAATTCTTGTTATTGCGAAAACGAGGAAGCGTTTATTTTGTCAATGTTGTTGTAAACCGGTAGACACTGAAGGTTAGCCAACTGAACATTATTGTTATCACTCACTTTACACCAAAAGTAAATTATAGGTAGGTATATACCTACTGTATTTATGTGGCCGTACAGCCTCTAGGTATTGGTATTTTGAAGAAAATAACCTAACAATACCACTGACTCATCATCAGTCTCCGGCACTTAAATCCCTATTTATTTATTTAGAAAGAAAGAAAGAAAAATAAGTTATTTGTGGTCGGCGTAACATGTCTTTTTCTTCCATACTTCTCTATTAGTCATCATCTCGGTAGTCACCCCCTTTTCTAGCCATATCATCTTCCACACAGTCCATCCATCATTTCTTTGGTCTTTCCCTACTCTTATAGCCATCGACAATACCAGAGACTATCAGTAGAATATTAAAAACATAATCATCATTTGCCTAGCCTTTTCCCAACTATGTTGGGGTCGGCTTCCAGTCTAACCGGATGCAACTGAATACCAGTATTTTTACATGGAGCGACTGCCTATCTGACCTCTTGGTAAGACTGGTTGTCAGACTTTCGGGTTTCTGACTACCCGTAACGATCAAAGATTTACAAAAGACAGCCCGGACCAACGGTTTTACGCGCTTAACGACTTGTCACGCGACGTGACACCGGTAATTGTTCTACCGTGAAGTTTTCTTAGAGATTGAAGAGCTTCATGTACTTGTAGCGGTTACACCGCCACATACGAACTACGAATCAAAGACATGACTTCACACAAATCCTGCATCGCTAATTAGAGTTTACCGCGCGAACGACACATCTACTAACCGACATCAACTTTCGGGCAGTTGCCCGCCGGCACGACACCCGTCTGGTCGGAGGATCCTCCCTTTTCTATAGAGGATGAGTGAACTTTACACCCTGTTCCTCATACCACTAAATGCTCTTGACTCTTGACTATGCCTACAAATCATACTTTTCCCATCCTCGATATATTAATGTGGACCATCGGCTGGCGACGCCCCTGCTGAGACTGCAATATTAAATTAAATTAACTTTTTATCTTCTATGAAGTAATTTAAATATTTAATCCTAGGTGCTTGGTTCAGCGGCGGTAGCAGTAACATTTGCAGAGCGTCTGTTCGGCTGGTTCGCTCTCTCCATCCCACTGTTCGTCGCGGCGTCCACCTTCGGAGCCGTCAACGGAGTACTGCTTACTTCTTCAAGGTAAATATTTTGGCGGCATCTACAACGTCACTTGCAAACTACGCATCACACTGACGCAAAAATCCTGCATCGCGCAAGCAAAGTTATTCGCGCGATTAGCATATTACAACATTCCGACATCGACCGTTGGGCAGTTGCCTGCCGGACACAACACCCGTCTGGTCGGAGGATCCTCCCTTTTCTATGGAGGATGAGTGAACTTTACACCCTGTTCCTCACATACACCTGACATTTTAGTCGTCTTACAAAAGCAGCCCCACTTCGTGTATCCAATGACTACTAAACATTCATTAAAAAAAAAAGATATACGAGTAAATAACATTTTTTTAATTGGTCCTTTTTTATGTCGGGTACATTGAGTGGCAATTTGTAATTCGATATTTCTACAGTTTTCAAAATGAATGATACATAATATGAAAATCTCAAAAAACTGTTTTTACCTGTCTACAACGCTTAGGTTCATTGCATAGGAACCTAAGCGACCCTGATATGTCACACAGCTCAACTTTAACATTCTCGTTCACGTTTTCGTCTATCATATCATATTAAAAAACATGTGAAAGTAAATTATTGAAACTCCCACAAAGGCTAGCTAGAGGTGAAGGCTGTGAGCGAAACACAATCACAATTTAGTTTTTTTATTTTTATTAATGACTCCATCCGTGTTTTTAATCTATCACATGGTATAAAAGTTAGAAGTAATATAATAGCATAAGCTTATAATCAGCCCATAACGTTCCCACTGCGGGGCGAGTACAGGCGTACGGAAGACGTTTGTGACAAGACATAATAAAATTCAAAAATTCAAACGTCATTTATTCAAACTAGGCTGAGAATCAGCACTTTTCGAACGTCAAAATTACATAAGACAGTCCCCCAAAAACGCCTGCCCTTTACCACTTCCTAGTGCTTTAGCTGGGGAGAAAAAGTGGCGGAACAAACTCCCCAGCAGCACTGCTGTCTGTTCAGTTAGAAAAAAAAAAAACTGGATTCTATACAATAGTATGCAAAATAATTTACATTACTCAACACAAAACAGTAAATCAAATGATTTGCCATAATGACAGCTAGCACACGCCAATATACCAACAAAACAATCGTATTTCATCAAAACATATCGTGAGGAAACTCGCATGTCTAAGAACCAAAAAAATAAATAAATGTTTGTTCATTTCATCAGAATTTGGTTTTTCTTCTAAAACGGATGCCTAGGCTCTTGCTCATAATTATCAGCACAGGTTGGCGTAACCAATAAATAAGAGCCCATGGCCCTAGTTAGTAATTCCTCTTTTCCAGCTAGCATAGCTGATGCCGATAAAAATCCTAGCCAGTTAGAAAGTGATTGACCCCAAGAGTGACTAAGCACTCGTGGGGTCTACTGTTCCTACTGCTCATTCCACAGGAGCTAATTGCGGGTAATACCTCCTGTATTACTCGTAAAGAGGTCTTTATGACAAGTTTGTTCTTACTTAAATTGCCTCGTTGATCTAGTGGTCGCAAGCGCTGGGTTCGATTCCCGGGTTGGATAAAGAGTTTTCCATCTGGAATTTCCTAGTAACAGCCCGCGGCGGAGTCTGCATTCGTGCCCCGTTGATGGCAATAGGCCTGCCCCCTATTCCATGGGACTTAAACATATCAGGTGAATTGTGGGTGTACTATAGGTAGACCTCTGCCTTACCCTTTGGGGAATGCAGGCGTGATGATATGTTGTTCGTACTTGTTGTCTGACCATGTCAACTTCTCCTGCGTCCAGACTGTTCTACGCGGGCGCGGCGCAGGGCCAGATGCCGGAGATGCTGACAATGGTGTCGTCGCGCGCCACGCCGGCCGCCGCCGTGCTGGCCGTGGCGCTGCTGAGCCTGGTGTACCTCACCGTGTCCGATATATACGCGCTTATTAACTACGTGGGCTTCGCTACTTGGGTGAGTGTTATTTAAGAACATAGGTACATTCAATACCAGGAAAAACTGGAAAGGCACCCTAGCGATCTGGTTGCCGCACTGAAAACAAGCAGTTACAAGAAAAGACTAAAAGGGACGCTACACATCGTGTAGTCCATCCACACCTGTGTGGTCTTAAACATGAATATGGAGTGGATGGCTCACTGGAGTCAGATTTGTCTTCCCGCCCATGTTTACCTCCAACTCCTCTGCTAAAAGTACAAAAGAGATCGCGTATTGCCACATACAAAAATACATCCAATGGTAGGCTGTAGAAGAAAACCGCAGGGTGGGATGGGAAGGGATCCGATACTGCGTAGAAAAGACGACGAGTAGCAACTGCGGATCGTCAAACGAAAGTTAGGATAGGACGCCTTCTGGATTTGTGGAATGACGATCTTCAAAGGGTTGCTGGTAACAGTTAGATGAGAGTAACCGAGGATCCGACTACTATAATCCTGATGATGATGATCTCGAAAGCTGCTGATGCTAACAAATGTGGCTTGCATAAGCATAATCAGCCTATAATATATGTTCCCACTGCTGGGACACAGGGCACCTTTCTGTGAGGGGGAGTGGGCCGTAATCCACTACGCGGGCCTAGTACGGGTTGGTAGATGTCAAATGTCTTCGAATTTTTGGACTTACTTACTTTGGTTTTGAGAGCAGTGATGATGAAAATAATTTACACAAAGTAAAATGTCTCCTTGGGTTCGTATCCACGATTTTTAACTCGTAAGTCGTGGCCATTACCACTAGGCCACCAGTGGTCTTAGCTAAGGTGACTTGAAGCGTTCGTAAAGCTATCTTGGGTAGGAAAGCAGCTGTTATTGGTCTCATGCTGGTGCGCATCTTAAAGTTTTTAGGACAGAACGACACGAAAAATGTATCAATATGTTCTATCGGAGAGGTACCTCTAAATTTTCATGGTTTTTGAACATACAATGTTTTCGTTACAGTTGAGCATCGGCGCGGCGGTTCTGTGCTTACCCGTGCTAAGGTATACGCAGCCCAACCTTGAACGACCCATCAAAGTCAACCTGTTCTTCCCTGGTAAGTGTTCCAACCACCACCGACCTTTATTATTTCAATTAAAATAACATAAAATCATGTCCTTAATTCCCGAAGCGAAGTGCTAGGCAGAAGTGTACGTCTGTACACCCTCATTTCGCCAGTTATAAGCCCTACTTAACTGAATCTTCACTGCTTGGAAGCATTTTTTTTTTTACTATCCGCAACGTGCAACCTCTTGGCTTGTATCCTCAACCACAGAGGAACTGGCTGTCTTACCATCTTACCTCCATAACTGCCCTGCCGAAACACAACAATGCTGTTAACATTGTTGTTATGGCGACTTAGATAAGATGGTGGTAGCTAGCCAGGCTGACCAAACCGGCAGAAATTCTGCTTCCGCTGGGAATCTAACCCGGGACCTCGGGTCTGAGATTGAAGAAGAATCTGCCACAAAGAGATTCTATTGTTCAGAATGTGTTTATTGGATCCATCTTGTATTTAATTTTGACAGGACCCAGTTATATGATGAAATAATTATCGTTTCTAATTTGAAACACCAGCCATGCTATTCTGTAAACATCTCACCGTGAAAACTTGTGTGAAGTGAGCTGTCAATAGAGTCAATCCCCGTGGAATGACAGCTCACTCCACGCTCACTTCACCTAAGTTTACAAGGTGAGGTGGTTACAGAATAGCACTGCTGTTTCAACGAACCGTTGGCTTATAGAATAGAATAGAATATAGAATATATTTATTTGCATTAAACATGGTACAATAATGGTCTTATTAATAGGGTTATGATCTACATGTCTCGCCATGGACTGGCATACAAATATTTTTTAGGAAAAGTACCTAGTTCCTAAAAATTATGCAACTAGCATCAATAATAACAGTAGTATAGGCAACAGTCATTAGACTTATTAATACAAAAGTGTAATTCTAAAATGTTGACAATGTTTATTAACGGTTTTAAATCTAAGCAGTATATTTCTATCAGTAAATCAGTAACAATATTTATCATTTACTTTCTTATCAAAGAATTCTTTTACACTTTTATATCAAACCTTCCATTCCAGTGATCTACATAATCTGCACGATCCTGGTGGTAGCGTTCCCAGCGTACGCGTCTCCCGCGGAGACCGGCGTGGGCTGCCTCATGATCCTCACGGCCGTGCCCATCTACCTGCTGCTGCTGCATCCCAGGACCAGGATCAAGTGGCTCAGCCCCCTCACCAGTGAGTTCATCATTATAATTAATAACACCAGCCTATTACGGCCCACTGCTGGGCAAAGACCTCTTCTCATTGAGAAGGCACTAGCATTGATCACCACGCTTGCTCAAGACGGGTTGATTAACTATACGTCCAACTATCTAATTACGCGACACACTTTCGTAAACGGTTACGACTAATCTGTTTCATTTTGACAGTTCAACAACATTCATTGCGTTATTTACGTTGTTGAGTAGATATTTTTTTCGAACTTATGAATCAATGGATTAGCAATCTGTTTCAAAACGATTCAGATTCTGGTTGATCGTGTTCTACGCAATTAGGGTACTGCTTTCCTCACGATGTTTTCCTTCACCACTTTGAGAGCAGCCGTGCTATTCTGTAAACATCTCACCGTGATAACTTGTGTGAAGTGAGCTTGATGTGAGCTGTCATTGCACCTAAAGCTAGGGATTGACACTATGGACAGCTCACTCCATGCTCACTTCACCTCACTCTTCACGGTGAGATGTTTGCAGAATGGATCGACAGTTGTGATGAACTAAATTACACAAAATATAGTGCCTGCCTGAATTCGAACTCACCTACGATACGATCAGAACTCAAGTATAAATTGTTTCGAAGCCATTTGATCCTGACGTGTGGTTTTATTTTAGATTGCGCTACACTTCTCGTGCAAAAGATGACTTTATCAGCGCGTCCCAAAATGAAGGTAAGTTCGGTGAGATCAACGAAAACTAATAAGTCAATAAAAGACGACTATTAACTGCTATGCTTCAGAGCACTGAATTCTTTGATATTTATTTAATTAAAATCTTACATATCCTAACTAATATTATAAAGCCGAAAGTTTGTTTGTTTGTTACGCTTTCACGATAAAACGGCTGAACGGATTTGGATGAAATTTGGCACATGGGTAGACAATGACCTGGAGAATGACATAGGATTCCTTTTATCTTTATATTCCCACGGGATTGAGACTTATGCGGGTGAAACAGCGGGGCGCAGCTAGTTATTAATAATAACAGCAGCCTATTACTGTCCCACTGTAGGGCAAAAAAGCCACGGGCAAAAAAGCCACGGGCAAAAAAGCCGCGGGCAAAAAAGCCGCGGGCAAAAAAGCCGCGGGCAAAAATGCCTCTTCTCATATAGAGAAAATATTGAAAAAGACACATTGGTACTTGGCCTGATTTGAACCTATAACGCATGAGAGGCGAGGAACCACTGTGCCATCACGACATTTTAATCTTATTTGTTATCTTCTTATTTTCCAGTGAATGCCCTCCACGACAATTGCATCCGACAACATATCCGACCACATCGGTAAGGTCGCATTACACCTGCCCGTTTTACTATGAGAGAAATGAGAATATTATACAGAAATTATAAAAAGTATGAATTAAATTGATGTAATGCTATACTGAACTTGGCTGGCTCCACTACCACGCTTCCAACTGTAGATTTTCTTTTTCTAGTACTTAGGTAAAACAGGCAATTGTAATCGGGCTTTTATGAATAAAAAATGTTATACTATTCACTGTATATGAATTTAAGCATAGGCCGCTCTCACATTTACAAGTTTTTGTCGCAAAAACGGTTTTTCTATGCGTTTTGTCGCAAATGTGGGAGCCGTCTTCTTGTATACAATTAAATGTACTCAATTACCAAATATGTAAGTAGGTATATTATAAAGCGTCATCATAGTATTTACAAGTGACCAGTGTATCTGGAAACTTTAGTGTACCTACCGCTGCTTGCTAAGGTGAAATGTCATTCTTATGTCAAATTCAGTATATTTAGTTTTAGTTCCATTTTTCGCCGCACTAAAAGATACAATGGTCATTGAGTATGTAATGAACATCATCGGCAGCTAGCGGTGCGTCAAGACAATGAATAGAAATAATTTGCGTGAAGTACGTAGTAAGACTAAGTTGACCGTTTAAAAAAGAAATGGCGTCTGAACATTGCTGGTGAAAAACTGTTAAGTTTTAAAGAAATAACGAAGTATTTGGGCACGTAAACGTTTGGTGCCACAAACTTTAGGAAAATAACGCACTAAATAGACAGGCTACTTATCTCAGAAAATGAAACTTTTTACACAAAAAAGCCTGCCTTAGTGCATAATAATTATTATAAGTTTAGGTAACAGCTTAATAATGATTGCTGATGTATCTATCGCTTATATATCTCCATTACGCTGCGCCCGAAAGTATACTATTTATTAGAGGGTATAAGATAATAATAAATTACGTTTTGCGCAAATGCATTCTGTTATTAAAATACGTAAAAAATAGGTTTAGTACATATTTTTTTAATATTTCATAACACACATTCCTTTTTTATTATGTAGATGTCAAATAAGTTTTGATTTTAAAAATAATAGCGTAAGGCTTAGCCGAGAGAATTGAAGCAAGCAAGTCTGAAGCAAGCAACAAATGACATCTACCTTCTTTCATAATAATATAGCAATTAATAAGTTTAAAGCCAGCTTGATAACAAGTAAAATGCATATTATTAGGAAATTATTATTCCATGACGCTAGCGTAAAAATATAATTTATCATTTTAAATGAAGAACTTGGCTGTGTACACTGCCGTGCACCCAGTTACCAGACATTAGTTTTTAATTTACATACTGTAAGTAGATACTTATTTATTTGAATTTTTCTGGAAAATGTTTTTTTATAAATATAAGATGATGCTAACGAACGAAATATTATTACATAATTAAATAGTTTCGACCAACTTTCCAAGGGAAGGATCCTATGTTAGAAGTACACCGCGGTACCTGCCCAGAAGATCAACTGTTTTATAAAAATTATAAAACCATGTCCTTTTCTGGGACCACAAAATTCCAAATTAAAATCATTTTAAGTGCACCTACTTGAAATGGACAATACATATATACCTATATAACAATGTTAGTTGTAGCTTTTATAAGCCTGTAACTCTTAGAATAAATTGTATGTATTCTTATAAAAAAGTTATTTAAGCTTTATAAATGTTTAGTTTTCGTAACGTTTCGTAGTGACAAAAAGAGAGAAAACACGATACAATTATTGTGTAAAAAATATTAAATTGGAATAGTACATTGCGCTACAAAATCATTTAGAATAAAAAAAAAAATATTTGGTTACACTTTCGAATTAATTATTATGTATTTGTTTTTCGTAAACTTTTATACAGATTCTATTATGAAAGTTTATTTTTATAATTAAGTACTCTAATTTTCTGATAAAATCATTACCAAATTTTTCTTAATATTTTTTCGAAATATTCTGATCGAGTAACAAACTTTCAAGACAAAAAACAAGATGGCGGCGTTAATTCAGTTATAACCCACGCGCCAAAAAATCCTTGTACAGATAAATAAATATCTACCACCACCACTCTTTTTGAGACTGCATTGAGGGATCAGTGGGGAGTGGGAATTAACCGTATAACCTTACTGGGTAAGATAACTATGTGACATGTATGTCGGTATATTTCTTTTTATGTAATATATTCTTTTATTTATACTTGTTTGATTTGTCAGTATGGCTGTGCTAAACTAAGATCTAAGTGTTGCCATTCCCAAAGAAACATTTTATTATTAGTTTTATTAAATTTTCGTAGAATAAGTTTAATTTTTAATTTTATGTTTGAAAGACGTAAACCAATCGTATAAATATTTGGAAATAGTCAAGTACATATTAATGCAAAACACACTAGATAATAACGTTGTGTATGTATGATTAAGTACCTAATAATGTACGTTTTTTTATTATTTTCTGCATCACAAAAACCAGCTTTTCAAAAGCTTAATATATTTTTTATAATTTTCTTTTATAGGTATGACTGTATGTTGTTGTTGGCATAATAATAATAGGTGTTGTAAGTTGTAATGTATTTTATATAAATCGTGACATCGTTTTTTTTTTGGTTACTTTTAATTGTGTAAATATACAAGTTCGGAACATACTCAAAACATTCCATTGCGAGTTGCAACTGCCACAGTTACCTGAGGTAGCTATGTTAGAATAATTATATTTATAATATGTGTTTTAACTCTAGCGTATTATGGCTCAAGTTGGCTCATTCACTGTTCAATTTCCGACTAAAAGATCGACTCTGACCATTCATAAGTAGGTACAGTTATGGAAATGTATCCTTGGAACTCGAATGATCATGAGCCATTGTATAAAGAGTCTCTAGATATTGGACTAGCTTGCATGAAATGTATAGTAATCAAATGTTTACTGCCTAAATAGCCGGGTTGAGTAATTGAAAAGCTCCAATTCAAAGAAGCACCTCAGTGTAGAGAAAATTACCAGAATATTTCTGATTATTCCTATTATTCCTCCAAACAGAGCTTCTAGCGATAAAAAGGACTTGACCAATGACTAAGAATCGTGACCATCACAACTTTACTACTTTTATAGAAGCTTTGGTTCCTTGTGCATTTGATCATATGCGATGGATAATTTCCAGACATAGGCCATACGTTTATGGACTGGTCACAAGAACAATCTCACGATAAGAATCTCAAAAACATATAAATACGTACCATTTTTCTAATAGCAACATTTTTATTTAATTTATATAGGCGTTAAATATGATTTTTTTAATAAATTTATACTTAGAATGAATAATTAAGACGCGCTCGATTTATACAGACGTACAGAAATATTGATGCAAACTTCAACGCATTTATTTTGCTCATTTCTTTAGAAATATTATATGTTTAGATTTAAATATTTTTGTCGTAGATTAATCATGTATTTGTATATCAATGTTACATGTGTCGATGTTTCTGTTAAGCGCAATGTCTTAAGGAGACGATATGACAATAATAAATTATTGAAGAAAGTGTTTCGTGTTTTATTGCCTTTGCCTGCTAACTATGGTGTGGTTATCTACTTTTGCGAGAAACTACCACAAAAAGATTATTCCTTTCCTATTTAGCTAAGAAAACGAGTGCGATGTTCAAAGAACCAGCCCTCACTCACTGCACTGTCTCAACGGCTTTAGTTCCACTTTTACATGAATTGCGTAATGGGCTCATTTAGCAAGCCAGTAAAAGTTACAAGAGATTTTCCTAGAATTACCTAGGTACTGTACGCTTTTATGTATTAAAAAAAAAACAAATATACAACATTAGAACTTTATTAAAACTTTACGTTGCTGAGAAAAATTTAACTAAACGTACCTACTGATAGTCTGACAATATAGTTACATGCTCTGTGTCTGACACGAATAGGTCACCTCCACTTGTCTGACGTTGAGATTGAAATTGGCAGTTAACACATTGGCTACTTTCCGAATTAGAACACATCGACAACAACAACATCGCTCACAGCGCTGACATCCTTAATTTGTCTTCCCACACGCGCTCACAGTGCTCGCTCAACGTCAAAACTTGCATTATCATATTTATTTGTGTTTAGACCACAAGTTTCTTCTTCTTTGGTTAGGTGGCCACGGTAGCCACTAGCCAGAAGCACAATTTCAAAAATGCCACGTTAGTTTATAATTTTATGATGCGAGTTAGGCTGCGTTTCGAGTTTCACTGTAATCGATTTGAGCGTGCTTACTTTACGTATAGTTCGATTCAAACTTAATGGCGGCTCGGAAGTTAGCCACTTGCTGCGTGAGCGATATCTAAATGAGTGATATCTAAATTGGTACGCAAATTATTGATGTCAGCGCTGTGAGCGATTATGTTCTAATTAGGAAAGCGGCCTCAAATCAGAACAGCACAACTGTCTTTATTGACAGTGCTCACGGTGTCAATGCATGTGTAAGGCATGGTCGGTGTTATCGCAAGATGGCGCATGTCATGACGTCATCTATGACGAATCACAGGACATCGATAACACGCTCACGCTAATTCCGTACGAATGTAAGCACGCTCTAATCGATTACATCGTAACTCGGAATGCAGCCATTGTTTGACAGTTTGACACTAACTTATAGTGACATTGACATTTAAAAACGTCATTAATCAGGTGCTGTTGCTTGTTGTTTGCATGTGAATTGTGGTCTAATTTCGTGCTTTAATTTCAATTAAATGTAATTTAAAATGGTGAAATTCGGCAAGAATAAGTTCAAGGCACTAAACAAAGTCGCTAAAAGTCCGAAAATTGAAGCAACAAGTCCGGGAGTATCGAACAAAATCTTGAAAAAGAAAATAAACGCAGAAAAGAAGGTTACGTTTCAGAAAGAAGTTTTACTAAAAGAAGCTGTTATTGGAAATAATGCGCTCGTAAAGAACATAACGCCTAGAAAACTACGAAATGAATCAAAGAAACTAAAACAGGACAAAACTACACACCAGACAAAAGTTACAAAAACAAAAACCAAACCAGTCGAAAAACGGAAGAAACGACAAAAAACACAAATCAACGACACTAAGTTAATGTTAAAATTGATGAAGAAAAAGTAGAATAAAACTTAGGCTTAAGTTAATAAATAATTACTTACATAAAACATGCATTTTCTTTCTATTCCTTGCTAAAGCCTCACAATAAATTCCATCCATGTATCAGATTGGAAATACCCTGCGTATTTCCCGTTCCGTGTTCAATTCGAGATCACTGGTTACGTGAAATCCCCAAGCTTGTATGACAATGACTGCCTAACAAAACACCTTCAAAGTAATTGTCTCAATAACTACTAAGGTATCATTTTTGTTGTTAGAGTACTAATTAGTAACAAATTTATGTAACAATTGTGTACTACTTATTTACTAAACATGGAAGCGATTGGTGTTGGTGGTCCAGCAGTAGTCACGGACATTTCACATGTGCATGCTTCCTTACTGTATAATTTACTTCATATAAAATATTTCAATTGATCTTTGCTTCTTAAAGGAAGGATTCGTGTTTCTGTGCTCCGTTCTAACTTTTCCCATCTTCATTTCTAAGTAGGATTTGATTTTGTGGGTTAGTGATGTTTTTTTTTATCGGTCCCCTAGAACTGGTGGAAAACGTTGTTGGTAGAAAAACATCAAATAAAACAATGCATAGAATTTTACTGATTATTTTTATTTGAATAGTCACAATTACATTATGAATAGGTAATTTATATAGCGCACATCAAACAAAAGGTAAACTGAGCAGCAGGGGTTTAGCTATAGTTAAACATTGGTTAGTTATTCATACAAAATCGAACTTTACTTATGATAAAATGTATATAGTGGTTCCTTACTACCCAATTAAAACTCCGCCCTTTTAAAAGACGCCAGAAATCAAGAAAAACCCAGCTTCTTAACTTTGAGACCTTAATTACATGTTGGCTAGAAGATGACAAACATGTTCTAATAGAAAAAAGGAAGCCTACACTATTTTATTTTACTACAATTTCTATTGATATAGTTATAATTAAGAATTTTGAGATACAATGAACTTGATTACAAGTCTAGTGTGGTAGAAATTTATAAGTTATCCCTATTTTATAGTTGTGCACTAGCAATAAGCGGAAATAAAAAGGCGGCACTATGAAGACGAGAATATATCGTCAGATATTATTGCAATTTGTACGTCGTGCAAAAGTAACATGATACGAATTTGTCGGTGAAGACTATTTCGAAATCATTGCAATAATATAGAACGATAAGTAAAACACAAATAATTGGCCAAAAGTACACTGCTTAATATTTTTGAATCAGTCCTAAAGAGATACATACAAAGTATACACATACATACTAAAATTTAAAGATTACTCTTTATTTGATTAGGTACATCCTTAAATACCGATAGTTCTTAAGTTAATATCCCCGGTATATTATTCTGCTTCAAACATACATACAACTTGAATATATGTTGACATACACACAACACTAAACTATTACATTCTATTATTTATTTTATAAATCAACTTTTATTAAAATGGAGGCTAAAAAAAGAATACTAATTATTCTACTAATGGAAACAAGAGAATAGAAAGTGTAAAAAGAAGGTATTTATAATATCCTAATGATATTACTAATACTAAAGACTTTCGTTTTTGCTCTTACATTTGACATATAAATCTAGTTTCAGAAACAGTGATAATTATTCTAAATATAATAATGTAAATCTCATACACTCTCGTGTAATTCCACACATAAAGATCGGTATAAACCAAACGAGCGAATGCTCTATCCCACTCTTCCACATTGTTTTTGTGTAAACCGGGACAGAGCGGTGTTTTATTGGTCTAGACTCTATACTTATTAAAATGTGAAGAAAATCAAGAAACGACAAGCTCTTGTTCTGGTTCAATGTTAATAATCCCTAACTTGACATGAGCTATTTGTCTGCAGTGTAAGGGCCACACTGGCGATTTGCGAGCGAGTTATCAGCGAGGTGATTTTTCAACGCGCTCGCTGCGTGTGCGCAACGTGTTCGTCTCGTTTGGGTAACGAGAGCGATTGACGTGAGTGTACAGGAGAGAGCGAGACAAGAGAGTATACAATATTGTGGAAACGCGGAGTACACGTCACGTAGTCGCGCCTAGCTCGCTTCGCACCTGCGGAGAGCACGTTCACAAATCGTCAGTGACTAAAGAAAAACTTACAAAATTGAACGAAACTCAAACAATTTCGATTATTATAACAGCTAGTCCGTTTGTGATTGTAATATTATTTTATTTCTCGATCATCAGACACTATCTTGGAAGTGGTGGATTCATAGCAAATATCAACACTACTCCGCTAATATAACTAGAAAATTACTAGTTTTATTGGCAGAGTAGTAGTTTCAATTTCAACTTGCAATCTTTGTAAAATCTACCCGACATCGTCCTATGCCACAGATGCTAAACGAGGCGAATTAACACAACACATAGATGTATTGACAAGAACAAAAATGGAGTATAAAGCCACAGACTATACACTTCATAAAGTTATTCATGAGACAAGTTGCGCAACATGTTTTGGTGTTACGAAAACATATTACTGTCAACATAGAATGTTTCAGTTTTGTTAGAAACATGTTAAAACCTCGTTACCTCATATTCATGGTAAACAATTGTTGCCCAACATTGTTTCCAACAACTTTTGACGTTGCGGGAAACAATATTTCTTAACTATCCCATGTATAACAAGACTGGGTCATCAAAAACAGACCAAAAAAAACACGTTACCCTCCTTTGTGTCGCGCAGTCGGGTAAAAAGAAGCATTTACAGCTTAGGACAATGAAACTAAAAATAAATATGCCACTTAGGTCTTAGTAGCGACCGCGGCCTCTGCCCCTGCCACGCCCACGCCCGCGGGGCGAAGCCCGGGGCTTGTCGTCGACGACTGCGGCGACTGCAGGCGGAGTCTTCGGCTTCTCGACCTCTTGTGGCTTCACCGGTTCTGGTTCCGGCTCTGGTTTGACGACGGGTTCTTCTTTTACGTCCGCCGGTTCTTCTTCATTTGCGGCTGTAAATGAGGTTATAGAAAGAGCTTAGTGCTACATCGGAAGATTATCAAAATTTCCAGCGGTTGGCCCACCTACCAAGGCTTATTATTATTATGAGGGATCTCGGCTACTACGCGGCAATGACGAATTACAGCTTGCTAATTCAGTACGCTAACCATTGTAAAAACTTACCAGTCATATTCTCATCTTCAAGTATCTCATCGACGGTCTGCTCCCAGTTCTCCAGCTCATCAGAAGGCGCCGCCTCTGGCTCTCCATCCTCTTTGTTCAGGATAGCTTCCTCGCTATTATCTACGGCATCATCTAGGAATAAGGAAAACATTCATTAGAAACGTAGTCTCCAGAATATTCTTGACCATAACAAAAATTTATTTACAGAATTTTAGAATCATTAATACATCTCTGAGTTAGAATTGGTCTATTGAATGACTTTTTCATGAAATCGTGATGTCAAATACAACCTGGCACTGACCTGCAAATTGCAAAAAACGTAAGAAAATTTTAATTTCGCGGGATACCTCTGTGGATGCACTTATAAACGACATTTTTTTGGTCAATATTTTTGTTGTCTAGATGGCGCCAGGCGTTACCTTTCCTTGATTGGTTGAAACTAGTTTTCAGTACTGCTTAATTCTTTTACTACGGGTCTAATACTGATATTCAGCTGCAACTGGTTAGATTGGAAGCGGACCCCAAAATAATTGGGGAAAGGCTTGGCAGATTGATGGCTGAGGAAATGCTTTCAAACTCACCCTTAACCTCCTCATCATTATTAGCATGTCCGTTCTGTTCCTCTCCATCTTCAGTCTTGCGTCGCTTAGCGTCGCTGGAGTCTTCGGCGTTCAAAGGCCGCTTGTTGCTATCACTTCCCTGTTAACAATATTGATAACGAAACTTAATAACATTGATGCAGAACTTTTGTGAATACTACACAATTAATTTCACGTACACACAGATTAAAACAAAAAGAGTAGAACTGAAATATAAATTGGCTTTAAGATTAGAATTAATTAATATGTGTGGATTTTTTACAAAAATCATAATTTATTAGGTTATTTTTTAAGTGTTCTATGTCGTGATGGCTCAGTGGTTAAGGCCTCGCCTCTCATGCACGGAGTTGTTGGTCCATCCCGGGCAAGTACGTGACTTTTTCAATTCATATGTACTTTCTGAGTTTATAATGGACATTACTGACATCCGTGAGCGAACACATTGTGAAGAAAAGGTCCCCACCTATGAAATCAGCGTTTTGTATGGAGAATTTTAAAGAAGTTGCATTTTTCATACTAACATTTTCTTAATTTATACAATGTGAAATTTAATTCGTTTGCATCCTCTTAAGGGGTCATTGTACTCATCATTAAGAGCAACTTTCACTATGGGGCCAACCCTGAAATCGCGAAAAAAAAATTAGCTGTTCCCTTCATTATAACGAGTTAAGTGAACATAAATGTATGGAACAGCTGATATTTTTTTCGCGATTTCAGGGTTGACCCGATAGTGAAAGTTGTTCATACCCCTTAAGAGGATGCAAACGAATTAAATTTCACATTGTATAACAACCATGAACACTAATATTTAAAACTAAGATAACGTAATATGCCACTTAGATTAAGCGACAAAAATAAGTTTTGGCTAAGTTAAAACAAATCTCATTTCTGCTAACAAAATGAGGAGTCATTTTTTATGTTTAGAAAACTATAAGTAATAAGTTTTTTTTTACTATTGGTAGTTGTCTATGATGGTCATTATTCGATATAATACCAAGCAATTGATGAATATTTTAAATCATAGAAGTGACGAGGTTCTCTATTTGTGAGAAAAAAAAACTCCAATTTCATAGGTGGGAACCCAATATATGTCAGAAATCGCCAACCCGTCTTCAGCAAGCGCGGTGACCAATGCTCAGGCTTTCTCTGTATGAGAAGAGGCGTATGGCAGTGGGACAAGAATAGGTTTTTATTAATAAGCTCGCCTCCACATGGGACTCAAACATAACTGGCGAAATGTGGGTGTACTATAGGTACACCTCTGCTCAACCATTCAGTTAGTACAGGCGTGATGTTATGTTATGTTTATTATTATTAAGTTTTCTAGGACATACGCTGAAGGAAAACATCAGGTTGTAACCTGAACCTGGTCTAAAATAGCAGGACCCAGTGTGTAAGCGTCGTGATCATTGCCATGATTAATACCTATTATTTATTCATAGTCTATAATATCATAACACCACGCCTCTATTCCTCGAAGGTTTAGGTAGGAGGACGTGCGGTCGTGGGAACGGCCACACTTGGTGATCGGGCCCGTTAGGTACAGCGGGCTGATACCAGTCGGGAATACAAATACAAATAGTTTGGGAGTGCGGCGAATGTTCAAGTATCTTCCGGACCCCCGACTCATGGCAGTAGTAGAAATAGTGGGGTTTTAGTTGGTAGGAGTCTGACTTCAGCCTCCGTTCTCCCCAGAAGGAGAGTATCCATGAAGATTTCCCCACGAAAACAAGGTGTTGGTATGTAGGACACCTACATTTCGCCTTTTCTGATATTAATTGTTTCAAAGCCGACTGGTAGTTAGATTTGCGTGTTCAAACAAAGAAACAAAAAAACAAACTCTTCAGCTTAATTATTAGTATGGAGTATGTGCGTTACCGCAGATTTACCTTTCAAACTAATTTTGGCCAAAATAATTTTCGATCTGCTATGTATTACATTTGACTGATCACCGATATCGGTAAAATATCGTTGTAAATCGGCAGACTAACAAAACTTCCGACGACAGGCAGAAAATAAAAATTCTTTAGTATAGTCAAGATGGAGTTTTCCGAAAATTGGTAGTTTAGACATCTCGAAACTACATAACGTTTGAAACAAAGACCCACCGCGTGTGTCTGTTTGAAAGAGCTTATCTCAAAAATGGCTAAGTGGATTTTAATAAAAGTTTCACCAATGGATTTAAGAGTATTGTGTACAAAATGCTTTGTGTTGTAGCCAGGACGAGTCAGCTAATAGAGAAAAAAATGCTGAATATCGGAAGGACAGTTTTCATGCAGACACATCAATACTAGGAAAAACGGACGAACGAAATAGAGAGATTGGATGCGTGCTTTCATCATCAACAGAATGTGTCGAACGATAAAACAATACGAACTTAAAATATATTCTTTTGAATAACGAAAAACAAATGAAACGTTTTTGACATGCAAAAAACATTCAATACCCCATTTACACTCAGCTCACTTCCACGGCAGTGAGCACGGAAGTAGGCAGGGAAGTGGGCGGGACGAGAATGTAAACACGATACTTCTCTCGATATCCTGCTACAGTTCGCGTCAAATAACTTTGCCGCTCTGAAGTAGGCTACAAATGACTGCGCAGTAGTCAATCTTCTTAGAGGCGCGCATGCGCAACCTCACTTCAGAGCGGCAAAGTTATTTGACGCGAACTTTTGGGCAGTATTCAGGGAATTAATGCCGGCAGCGCGAGGAGCAGGGACTGAATGTAAATGAGGCATTAGATAATACAAGCGTGCCTAGTGTACTTTGGTAGCCAGCAGCATAGGGAAGACATTAAGAGCTCCCGCAGACATACAATTGTAAGTTGGCCAACTATAGTAACTTAGATACAGATACCGATTTAGTTGTACAAGATGTGCGGGTTAAAATATGTCACTAGACCTATTGGTATACTCTGCGAATTAGTTAGCCAACTTATAATTGTTAATCTGCGGTCGCCCTAAAGGCCTAATACTCAATCGTATAACAATTTAAAGTTGCCGTATCTCAAGCAGACTTTTAAGTAAGGCTGTGTGCATTCTGAAAGTTGGCAACATCACAAACAGCTGTCAAAGATTTACCCGCTTTGGTTAATTTGTCAATATTACTCTATGGATATGTTGCTCTATAGCGAACAAAAATAATGAAATGCAATTATTACAGTTCTCGCAAAATGAACGTACACCAGAATACGAAACCGTGCATGAAGCTTTGTGCAGACTAGCGCGACGCGACACCGGTTATTGTTATTGTGTATAACAAGTTTTCTTAGAAATTGTATTGTTCGATTCGCACCGCGTTGGTCTGCACGACCCTTGATACAATTGAGTGCACAATCATTATTGCATAAAATCACCTAACACGGAATATTTACTTTTTAGATGTAAAAAAAGAATTTGGCAACTTTCCAAATGCACAGTGTATTTGGCAACTTTCCAAATGCATTTGGAAATATTTTACATATAAAACTGTTATAACCATACAGTGTTATTATTGCAATTAATATTTTAGTGCAGTAATATGAACAAATGAATAAAAACTGGTAAATATTTGACAGCTATTTGCGACTTTGTCAAGTTTTAGAATGCACGCTCTTGAAGCTGAGTAGCGTTTGAGTATTAAGGGATAAATCTACTGGTTTTGGTTTGTCTTTGGGTAGACTTCCGTGGCTCGCGACCGATGCAACAATACTAAACGTTATGATAATGTATAGCGCTATTTCGTAAGCAGGGTTACCATTCCAAATATGAAATGTCCTGACAGAAAGTCGGACATTTGCAAAAAAACGTCCGGACGGTTGGTAACCCTAGTCGCAAGGGCCTCGGAAGCGACTCTATACATTTTCATAGTGTTTGTCGTGTCGGTCGTATGTGTCGTAACCCACGGAAGTCTTACCTGACGTTTGTAAGCAGATTTGCTGAACCAAAATAAACCGCGCACTTTCTTCGTTACCGACTCCTCAGTTATCGGGTACGGGTGAGGCTAAAAATAGATATTTTAAAATGGTTAAAATTTTCGAGTGAAGTACAGAACCGTTATATTAGTTTCATATTATATTTTTACCGTAAGAAGTATTAAAACTCTTTTGTGTCCAAACTCAAAGGGGATGGGGGTTTGGCTGTTAAGAAACTCAGCTACACACGGCTATAAGCGCGGAAAACGTCTAATTATGGCGTGGTTTTCATTTTGATTGTCGAACCACCATCACACTGTGCTACCAAATTGTATACATACCATATACAGGATGGCAGGGACATCGACGCGAAAACTGTTGCCATTGATTCAATACATGAATCTGAACCTTCCTGCGTTGAAATTTTACGTAGTGTTTTTTTTAATCAGTTTTTCTATACATTTTGACCGCGTAGGTATTGCACTTTTCTTTTTAACCGACCATATATTTCAACGCAGGTTCAGGGTTCAGTATCATGTACTGATTCCATGGTAACATGGTTTTCGCGTCGATGTCCCTGACAGCCTGTATAGTTACATGCTGACTGCTGAAGAGAGATGAATTGAAAAAAAAAAATGCTCTGATCCTAATGCTGGGGCCGCATCTGCGTCTATCGTGACGAAGCAATGCGTGCCGAAGCTTCGTATGTTTTGCTGGCTAAAAAGTTATCGCGCTAATGCGGTGGTCACATAATTTCAACGAATTATCGTGCAATAATCTAAGATGGCCGTTCTAGAGGGCATTTGACCAGAGAGGAGATAATGAATGCGTTGTTTTGGCAATGGAAGACGACTTACATTTCTTCTACATGTGTCAATTGAAAATTAAAAAGAATACTTGTTTACTCATTCAGGAAACAACAGTCAAAATGAACAATGCTAGTCCGTCCACGCACCACGCTAATTAACGCGCTAAACCCGTTTATGTACCGCCAGCCGGGTGATAAGTGCTACGCAGCCCGAACGATTGCGATAGCTGATAATGGTTGGTCACGATAGACGCAGATGTGGCCCCAGCATATGATGATTACATCACAGACCATTTCGGCGGACGGGTGGTAATTTTAATAATCCAATTGAAGTAAAGTTTATAGTGTTAGGTATACTCATTACGGTGGCGTAGATGTATATTCCTTATTATACGTTATTTCATACAAAATTGTGAAATTCTAAGAATTCGAAGTAACTACAGCTGACTATGGGATCATCAGCCGCTGGTAGTGAAGTTACTTGTAATTTTGAGTTTAGTTTCTTTATCACATTTGCAGAGTTTCGCTAGCAAATTTATTTTGACCATGTATACCTCTGCCACAAACACGGGTCTTCATGAAGTTGACGAAATAATGTAGTGGTACGTACCAGCTGAGTGCCGCTCTTCTCAGCGAGCAGGCGCGTGAACAGCTGGTGGTGGCGCCACGTGCGCAGGTGCACCTGCGCCGTGGCGTCGCTGTCCAGCAGCTTGCGGCACAGGCTGCACTGCACGCAGCGGAACGACGACAGGAACGAGCCGCCCACGCCGCGCTCCGTGCTGAGGGGCGGCGGAAAGGTGCTCATGTGTTATGGCATTACACTAGGCAGCTTTTAAGTAGGTGTATTCACACCATAATAAAGAGTCATGTTGATAAGTTCTGTTTGATTTCATACAAATTCTGTTTCATCGTTGAATTTATTTGACTGATCTATCTGGACACTGAAACAAGCTCTTAAATTCTTTTAAAGCTATACAAGGAAGTAGTGAAGGGCGGGCTATTCACCACTTCCTTGTTTATTGTTTTGGGGGACTGTCGTATGTATTTTGACGTTCAAAAAGTGTTTGAATAAACGATTTTTGAAAGACGTATTTTAATAAAGCCCCAGCCTTCTTTGTTGTTTAGCGAAAGCAATATCCATATTTGATAGATCAACCAGCTCAAATTGAGTCACTTCGCAATTCTAAGTGAGACCTAAAACATCAAAATAATGATGAGCAAAAGAAAAAGTTTGTATGCTGTTTTGATGCCAACATACTGGCCATCATTTTGGTCTCGTCGTTGGGTGCTTACATAGAGAAACAGGAATCTTATGAGCGCATTTATAAAAAAATAGGTCGAATCTTGTCGGTACCGCCCCAGTTTCTTTATAAATGCGCGCTTAAGATAACATGGGAATATTATACATACACCGGTCGGTACCGACCCGTACGAGTTTGTCTATGCCGGATACCTGTTTCTTTATGTTAGCACCCATTGTTCCTTCATCTGGACAGATCATTTCTACATTTTCTTTCTTTTATTTCGATTACGGCGACTTTTTATCACAAAGTAAATATTTACTTTAAGGATGGGATGTATTATATATATGATCTTTATTAAAACCCACCTGTAAGCCGGGAACATGTCCTGGGTGGTTCCCTGCAGATCATCGCCCTCCTTATAATCCAGGATAGTGTTCTCCTGATCAATAGAGTTCTTCTTCTCCTCAGCTTCTGGTTTTTTTTCACCATCTCCCTCTTTCTTCACTCCTTCATCCTGGTGGGATGATTACATTTTGAGGTTTATATACATCAAGTAAATAATTGTACAGAGGCGGAGTTAATGCCATAAGCATTTTCTACTAGTCAACTTTTGGGCGATGCAGAGACAAACAGTGGTAGATGCAATTACGAAAAAGTATAGCTTCGAGCCGAAAAGACAAGTCTCCTAATTAAAAAAAAATACTAATTACTAACACTAGTTTTTAAGTTGTTTACGTGCCTACTAACAGAAATGGATTGTATGATTTGGAATCAAATTATTATTATGTCTTTGACATTTCTCGGAACCCTGGGGTACCGTACGTTGGAAGGCGTACCAAGACCCGAAGCCAACACGCTGAGGCCTGTTTGATGTTTTTAATTAAGGCGAAAGCGTCAAGGCAGCCCGCGAAATTCAAATTTTCTGACGTTTTTTGCAATTTGCAGGTCAGTATCATGTTCTATGTTGATCTAAATATGATTCGCGGCCGTATCAAATGTTTAATAATAGAATTATAATCATACAAATTATCAATATAACTCTCTAAGTTCATGTAATCCCATTGAATGACTATTTCATGAAATCATGACATTTGACAATTTATGCTAACTTATGGAGTTGCATTGCTGATTGTAATGATTATAACTATGTAAAGCCATATTTGTTCCGGTCACGAATTATATTTTAATCAACATACAACCTGACACTGACCTGCAAAATGGAAAAAACTCAAGAAACTTTTAATCTCGCGGGCTACCTTAGCGCATCCCCCTTAAATGAGGCACCAACTTACAGACGATAATGCACTACACTACTATGCAAGTTCACGTTTTTATTATTATGAATTTCGCATGGCAAGATTTTCCTTCCATGTCTCATTAATATTTAACTCTCTGCAAAAGGTGATATTTTACCAATATTATAACTAACCTGACTATCTGCCTCTCCGTCCTTCACCTCTGAATCCTCAGCATCCTTATCAGTGTCCTGCTTGTCGTCGGTGCGGCGCCGGCGCTGCCTGTCCTCACGTAAGTACAGCTGCTCCATGTTGAGGGTCGAGATCACCATCACTGGGGAGAAATGACAGTGTTAACTATGTGTTTGATGAATGGAGCAAACAGTTAATACTGGAATTACAATAAGGCTACGCCAATAAAGGTTGTTTATCCTATAAGTGTCTATGCGTTTCTCAAAGGGCTCTGCAGTGGGATAACATAGAGATTGAGTTATGTTTCCATTGGTATATTGAGGGGTGCTAGCTGACATTTTTTGTTATATGTTCATTACATACTACTTTTACTGTTAGAATCAACAGTTCCTATAACTTAACAGACAGACATGTGGCTGGGATGTTTTTGCGCCTGTTCTTTTTCGCAGCTAATGGATAAAACAATATGAAATGGTGAAGCGTGGCCGTTTGGAAGCGTCTTTCATAACTTTTGACGTCCAAAATGGTACTGATTATCAGCGCAATTAGATTTTTTTTATTTTGGTTCCCAAAGACGGACATCTTTAACTCACCTTCAGGCTTAGGCTTAGTAATGATCTCCTGCTTATCCTGCATATTCCTCAGATGCTCCGCAGTCAGCCGATGTTCATCCAACTCGATCCTGGTCGGCATCTCCTTATGGCAGGACGTGCAGGTCGGATGGAGGTACTTCTTGAGCTTGCGATGGCCTACGGTGGTTCTATGTATGGCACCATCGGCAGCGTACATGTCGCACATGGCGCAGTAGAAGTCGCGCGCGGGTTGCTGACCGGCCTTGCGGGTGCGTTTCATTTCGCGAATCTGGTGGGGAAGGGATTGTTTTGGTATTCTTGTAGTCTTTGCAATTTATTGACAGATTATCAATTTTCAGCAATTTTCGTTTTCGTCGGGCGAATAAAATTAAGAACAGGTAAATCAATACTTTCAATTAATTTATTCTCAGAACATCGATACTTATAAAAAACAATAACTGTGAAAATTAAGAAAAAATGGCACTTTCTTGTGTCTTTAAGCAAACTATAAAGTTTCACGTGATTTATGTTAAAATCAACCTGCCTAGCCTTTTCCCAACTATGTAGGGGTCGGTTTCCAGTCTAACCAGATGTAGCTGAATACCAGTATTTTACATGAGAGCGACTATTTGACCTCTACAACCCAGTTACTGGGTAATACGATACCCCTTGGTAAGACAGGTTGTCACTTTCGGGCTTCTACTGACCCGTGACGACTGTCAAAGATCCAGGAATGACAGCCGAGACCAATGGCTTACGTAAAGCCATTGGTCCCTTAGCTTTCCGAGTCACGGAGGAGTCTCGGTATGTAAAGATGATCACCCATCCATGAACCAACCATGGCAAGCGTAGCTTAACCTGATGGAGCGACCTGTGCGGCTGTTATGACTTAGCCACGAGTTCGTCCGATTTAAGTTAAATGTCATGATCATTAAAGATTAATGCATGAAACACTGCATTTCTTTAACTTTACCAAAGCAAAAACCTATCAATAAATAAAAAAACATTATTTTTCGTCTTCGTTTTTCTTGAAGGTGATGGTGGACAGTTGCGGCGGCGTCACAAATTAGAAGTGAACAATACAAAGATCAATCAGCAAATCCGGAAGTCGCCACATATTTCACAAAACCGGCCTTGGCTTGTTGGTTAACATTCATGTCAACTACTGAACATAAAACTATATGAATATAAATTTCTGTGTAAAGCAACACCGGACCTACATTCTCTTATATCAGACAGTATTGACCTGTTCTTTTCTACAATCTTGTGCAAATTTAGAAAATTCTTACCAAAAAGAAGTGAAAAAAAAGTATTAAAATATTCACCTTAAACTCCTGCCGCATAGTATCAGCAGTGAGCGCATAGCTTTCCGCAGTCTTCGTCATCATTATAGCATGGGCACGTCCACTCAGATGGTTCTCAAATGACCTGCCATCCCACATGCTCTTGTTACAAATATGACATTTCAGCAACTGCGGGTTGATGTCATCGTATCTCGTCTTAGGAGCTTCCTTCTTGGTACTGGTCTCCTCACCCTTCTCCTGATTCTCGCTAGTTTCAGCGTCATTCTTGTCATCAGTCTCACTGCGGGACGCTTTGCTGGTAAATTAAAGGCAGGTTTATAAAAAATGAGGTTTTAACTGTTTTTGAACACTGAAGTTGTCTATGCTATTTGGATTGGGTTTACATGTTTGTCTATTACTAGACTAGCAATACATTAAGAAAAGAGGCGTTTAAATAAGTTTTTCTGTGTTGTGTTGTGTTTTTTTTTCATTGTATTGTATGTGGGGGTTGACTGGTAATCAAATTGTTTCGTAGGTTGATGTATATTTTATTGCCTGCTAAATAATTTGAGTATTGAAATTATATCAAACACTTACAGGATTCCAATTGTCATGCATTTTAATTGAAATTAGTTGGAGTTTGTAGAGAATTTATGTTTTATATAATAAAGAAAATGATAAAAAGACTTTGAATATTTTAGGAAATTGCAAACACATCCATCTTTATATTTATTTTTAAGTTCATTTTATTACACACTTACCAATTTTACAAATATTAAATGTTTATCGGTCCATTACAATCCAAAGAAGCAAGCATTAAACATAAGGTTTGAATGGGTGCAAAAACCAGTGATGGGTGATGCACCCTTGGTTTTATGAAGCTCCAAGTGTCAGGTCTAATGACAGACTTTCAGTATAGACAGATAACTATTTATACCTGCCTATGGTGAAGACAATTTTCATTGAAACGTAAAAACAAACATTCGAGATTTGTAATAGAAATGCATTCATACCTCAAAAGAGGCAGAAACTAACGTAATGCCAATTCGGCTAAAGTTCAGAGGCCGGTGAACGTAAGGTGTTAACAGAAACTTATTTGCAGTGAGGCTCAACCTCAGCAGAGGCACAAGAAATGCGGTGTCACCACCGGAAGGAAACATTCAGGGTTCCTTACCTCTCCTTAACAGGTTTAGCCTTTGAATCGGCCTCCTTTTTCGGGGAACTCTTGTTTTGTTGCCTCTGCCCATCATTGGGCCTATACGGTTTACGATTGTTGTTGACACGCTCACCGGAGCGATTGTAAGTTCCCGTACGCCGGAAATTACCTTGATTGCCCATCTAAAGGGAATTGATCAGAACATGATTGTTAGTACGAAAACTGCAGGGCTCTACGAGCCACGAAGAAGTGCTGAAATTTGAAATACTTCAGGTTTGTCATTAAAATGTGATTATGAACATTATTTGAACTATAACTGAAGATTATGGGGTCCAATATAAAGGGGCTTCCAGTAGATTTTAATATTTTTTTCATGCATGAAAATGATGACAGAATTACTTCAAAACTTTAATATTAATGCAGGAAATGACATACATTTGCACAGAATAATCATCAAAACAGTATTTTTATTATTGAATTGGTATTTAAAATACCAGACATTCAGAAAATTTGGATTAACAGGTCATCAAAACTGTAAAATGGCATTTAAATTCACATTATACTGTTATGCAGCTTTCCTTTCTGATAAAGTGTAGTACTTACCCTGCTGGGTCCATAACCTCGGTCATACCGACCCATGCTGGGTCCGCCAAAGTCCCGTCTAATGGGCATGTCGAGGAGTGAGGGGACAGGGTTCTGACGCGGCTGCAGCAGGTTGATGATGTTACTTGCAAGAGCCAGGGTGGCCTCAGTGGAGCCCCCAGAAAGGGGCAGCAGGTTGGGTAAACCGCCGCCGGGGCCGCCACCCTGCCACGGTGAGACTCCGCTGCGCCCAAAGTTCTTCCCGCGGTCGTTGCGTTGGAAATCCATGCGACGCCCACTGTTATTTTGAGGTCTTCGGTTCGCCATCTTAGATTCTAGGGCACAAAGTAAAGTGCGTTAGATGTTGTTCACACGCAAATCTTAGCGATCCGCCCTTAAGGCAACACACCCACTGAAGCGTGGTAATTAAATCACTAGCTTCAAAGCCGTGGTAGAAAGTTGCCGGCCGGCAGAAAATAGCACAAGGTGATTGTGCATATTATTGATTTTTCCAACTTAATACTTATCGTAGCAAATGTATGTATATTTTGTAACAAACTGAATGTATCTTTAGGAATCTGGTACACAAAGCCGTGATATGCCATAAAAAGCTTCAGAAACTGTTACTTACAAAAGAACATGCAAGCCCAAAACGATGCTTACGTAGCCCATTTCATGATTGATTATTTACCCAAGAATTCGATAAGTTCCTAGCAAATACTGATTGAAACATTATTTAAATTGTAATACTTACAGCTTGATGGTTGAACAACACAATTTAACTGCACTTAATGGAGATAAATTCAGTGGAAAATACTAACACACGAACGACGTCCACCAACTCGAACGAAAGCTAAACGTCAAATGTAATAAAAATGGCCGCCCGCCGCTGCACAAGCAAGCAAGGCTTGGCTTGTTTGTTTATGGTTTATTGATTGTACCATAGACAAGCACAAGTTAAGCATTTTATCACTGGCTGCCGGTGCCTGGGATGGATCGCGATTATGATGGGCACAATAATACCCTAAGGCCAAGGACCAAGGGGCCTTGGCCTATTGGACCATTTAGACGAGGCCAATCTCCGAGATAATCCACTAAGCCAATCAAAGCCAAAAGGCAAAATGGCTTGAGGACAATCCAATGCAGTGGACTCTCTATTTTTACACGAGACTATTATTGAAATGGCTTAGTGGATTATTTTTGTTTGATTATCATCGTAGAAGTTTTCACCAACTAAAGAGCCTTGGTAGTTTTCGTAACAATAAACAGAGGCTCTTAAACGCGGCGAAAGAGCGCCGAACGCGGTCAATGCGTAAAGTCGAGAATGAATTTGTGACGCTTGTCGTATTTTATGATATTTTGTTTAATTTTATGATCTTTCTGTGTTTGTGGTGTTGCTTTTGTCGTTGAGTTGAGCGAAAGTTAGTCCGACTAATTCATATTTGTGACCCGAAAGTGATTTTATGAGTGGTTGAGTCACAACTGAGATAGGATTCTTCTAGTTAATTACTTTGGTACATAGTAACAAAAAGGTGAATACCAAATTGTATTTCATGTATCAATCCGTGAAATGAACACTAAAATACTACTGAATCTATACCCATACTATACTACCAACATCTTTATACAGATCCTATACATAGCTATAGCTTAACGGTGTCCTATCCAAAGGTGTAGTTCTAACTATGAATATCACGAACGCAAATGACTCCGTTCCATAGAACAAGATAAATCTCTATTTCAGTATGATTAAAGTACTCTGTGACTACCTGACTGCAAGACGACAGTTCGACAACTACGGCGGTCGGTCGACAGGGTTTCTATAGAAAGAATGATTTTATCACATATATTGCATTGATGCTGTCGAAGACATTCAAATATTCATAAATAGTATGTTCAATCCTGTGATACATATTTTTAAATCGTTTGCATCATAATAACCGGATATTAATTTTAAAAATTATGTTCAAAATACTAGTCTTCCGAATCTTTATATTCTGTGTTCCGAATCCGATAGACTATAAAAATGTAATGGCTTGCAACGCACCAACCGGCTGTCAAGCTGACATCTGTTTTTTTTTTACATTTCTCTGTTGATCCGAAAATGATCTTTATTCCAATAGGAATAAGGATCTGCCGAGTACCATGAATGATCATGATGTTTCCAGTCTACCGTATTATCGTGATAGTTGTTGAAAAGAAACAATAAATAAATTCCAAACCCACGTGAATAATATCAGCGCTGAAAGCGGACAAGTTTCTGTTGTGTAACTACTTTTATCCAGGTGTTAAGATATCTTCGAAATGGAAGACGTAGAAACTGAAAATGATCAAAAACGTAACAAGGTAAGATATTTTTCTAGAATATATCTGGAATTTACTTAACCATTTAGCGCAGACTATTATAAAAGTAAACTTTTGAATGGTCTTTAATATGTTTAGAAAAAAATTTGAAGAAATTTATTTCTGTGGAGTTTAACTGAAGCTTTTTAATAATTGTAATGTGTTATTAAAACCAGATGTTATACAAAAACATTGTACCAACCAGTCCCAAGATGAAGATTCACTTCATGAATGAAATTGATCATATTTGTATTTGTTAACGTGACTTTTAAAAAGGTAATCCATCCTTTAGGCATAAAAACAGTTACATGGCTGAATAGAACAGGCAAACCTACTGTATAAATATGAAATCAATAAACAATCTCTAAAAACATCATGTGCCTTATTTATGTTCTTTATAGGAAACCCTAATAAGAGTTGTAATTGCAAAAGACAATTACAATACCGCCAATGAATCATGGCCAGTCCGAACCTTGTGCAGAAGGCTGCTCAATGTTTTTTAAGAACCAAATGGTGTCAAATGAGTTGAGTACGAGTGAGAGAATGTGCACAAAAGTTTAGAGAGCCTATTTTCAGACCGGCCTTGATTCATCGGCCATATTGTAAGTATATAAAAATCACCAGATGCCTGGAATTTTATGTCCAAGCCATAAAATCTATTCTTTTAAATGTTTAAAGAAAAACAAACATGTTTTGATTAGTTTGATAATCTTTGATCCTACAGAATATCTCATTGCTGTGGGCATAACAAATATTTAATAATATTTGCAATATTAGACAGGCTAAGTTATTTTTAAGGGTTTTTGAGGGGTTAGCTTTTGTACATTGCAACATGAAAAAATAAAAAAATTGTTCTCTCATACAGGCGAAATGACCAAACCAATTTCAACAATAAGAACCATATTTTTATTTTAAGATTTTTGTGAAGAATATAATTATCGTGTTTCCGAATTAGCACGAACGTCGCGACACGCAGTCGTATTTCTGAAGATAGACGATTATTCTAGAAGCCCATACTGTTCTTGGAATATCCGTATGATGACGCGTATTCTGCTTACATGGGGCCAATGTAAAACCTTTTTAATCTTTTTGGCAATAAAGTTTTTATTATTATTTTCATTATTTTCGTGCTTCCAGAGTCGCAGCCCCTCCCCGGGCATCAAGTCCACAGCAGTAGTGAAGTACACTGCGTTCCAGAGCCCAGTGGGGTACGCCCGGCTACAATGTAACACGGACCTCAACATGCCCCCCTCCAACTGGGGGGCCGCTATAGACTCGTATGGGCTGAAGCAGATACTGACTAGGGGCACAGGACTTTCGAGGTAAAATAAATGTATTACCTTCTAGCACAGTGACGCCTCGGCGGCCGGTTCTAGAGACAGGGTTGTCAACACTATTTATCCAAACCAAGCGTGTCACCGTTTACTCGCTCTACGACACAAATGACGTATAGTTACTGGCGCCTTTCGTTCGGTCCGTGACAGAAGTGCGCACTTTCAGCGCTACGAATTTTATTAGTACTGAAATTGAGATATAAGGAACAGGGTGTAAAGTTCACTCATCCTCCACAGAAAAGGGAGGATCCTCCGACCAGAAGTGTGTTGTGTCTGATGGGCTCTTGCCAGACGATTGATGTTGGGACGTAGTATATATGCTAGTCGCGCGGTAAACTCTACAACAATAAAGTACTTAGTTCAGAACTAAGTACTTTATTGTTGTTTTGTTTTGATTTCTATGTGAACTATGTTTAGAAAGCTAAAGTACTTAGTTCTGAATTCAAATGATTATACACGATAAATCTAATAATTTATTCACATGGAAATTAGCATTCGTTTGTATTCGGAAAGGCGATGATTCCCGATGGATATTAAGAAAATAGTTGTACAACCCGGGCGCAATAACTTGACACCTGGCTCGAAACTCGACTCCCCTCCCGCTAACCCGCGCGAGGCCCCGCTCTCGTCCTTCAGGACGAGAACGGGGCGCGGGTTAGCGGGATACTTACTGTACATAAAATATATTGTACACAGAAGCTGTTGGTAAACCTTTATTATTAAATGACTATCTTAAAAGTGTATTGTCCTTACAGCTTCAGGATGGCACACATGTTTCCAGACTGCGTCGGAGAGGTCGACGTGATTTCCGGCGCCGAGTGTATCAAGAAACTGCTCAAGCTACCTTATCAGCCTAACGGAACTGTAAGTTAAATTAATATTTTCTCTCTCTGTTGTTTGGTCACAACCCATAGTAGCCCTTTAAGATAGATAGATGTAATATATTGAAAATGTGGGTCGTGGCACATATACGTGAGTCCATCAATGCCTGGTTGCGGCCAAGGCTTGCATAGCAAAGATTTAAATCGTAGATTTGCCCTCACTGTACTAAGTCGCACGAAAAATCGTCCTTATTGAGAGGAGCGAGCTCACACTTTAACAACGGCGTTTCCATGACAACCAAGTCAAGTCTCTGCGACACTGTCTGTCTCAGAGGTGTCAAAACGAAACAGAAACGCGACCATCTTTTGACTCGGAAGGGCAAATCTACGATTGAAATCTTTGTTGTATAGTACTTTTCTTAAGTACAGTACGACACAATTTAGATGTAGCATAAATTTGAAAATTTGTATTGTTATTGTTGTATTTGGTTATATGACTTTACAAGTTATTGCGTTTTCGTAAAGATCATTTTCACCTAAAGCAGTAATAAAGATTGTTGATTTTGAAGACGCACTCAGTTCGGATGGTGATCGGTTTTACGAATTTTTCCGATGCTACATCTAAGTTGTGTCGTACTGTAATGCGCGGAAATTCAAAATTAGTCATTAATTGTAAATTCCAGAATCAATGACGAACAACGATAATCTTTTACGCGCCAATATGTAATTTTTTTCTTTTTTACTTTAAAAACAGCTGCAAGGCCGCTAAACACGACAGGTATGAATTTTCATACTAAGGTCCGTATTACAAAAGGAAACTCAAGCACTGATCTCTGTTTAAATCTAGTTCTGAGTCAAGTTTTAATTTTAGAATGTTCCCCAAGCATAGATTTATTGATCATAGTTCAGCTGAGTTTGGCTCGTTACCTACTCAGTTCACGAATCGAACCCAAGTAGTGATAGAATCTGTAATCACCCAAGTGTGGTCGAGACCGCGCTTGAGCATAGATTGTCATGTCAATTTTTGTTCTGTTCAAGTCTATCTGCGTTGTCGAGTTTGTAAATATTGATGTTTTTTGAACTTACAAAATGAATATTTATGGAGAAGTAGATCATTACAATAATTTATTCAACGATGATATATCAACAATATTCTTGAAATCCGTTAGAATTCTTATTATGTACTTAAAAGGATTTTTCCAATGGACCGAAATTATTTTATCGTCCTTTTTATTTTATATTGATAATATTATGATTAAAAAAATTTGCAAAGCTAATTATTAACCGTAATAAAAAAAACATACAACAATATCCGATGCATATGCATAGACAATAGATACACATCTCTGCTTGAGGCTGGATCTGAGTCTCGATTTATCTGAGTAATGAGTATAATTTGATTACCGTTCTGGAATAAGACCGATGCTCAAGTACTGATTCTATACCTACTTAAACAGTGATCGACTGAATGAATATCAAACTGAACTTGAGGAATGTTCTGTAATACGGAGCTAAGATTGCTGGTCGCCTGCTCGCATGTGTTTGACCTATACAGTAACCGTGGAGTTTCTTGCCCATTCTTCTCCATACGAAAACTACCTTTTGGAAGGGGCGACTAGAATCAATTCAATTTTTTGTAAACTTTGACGTTCAAAAGTGCCTTACAAGGGCATATTTGAAATAAATGATTTGACTTTGACTTTGACTTTGACAGCATTGTCGATTTACCTCGAAGAAGGTTGTCAAAAATAATGTTGAATAATGATCGAATTTCCAAGCATCTTTGAGAAAATGTTTTAGTTTTCATTGTGCACGGAAAGGAAGAGCAACAGGTCGCAACATAAATTAGAATGCTACAAACGGTGGTCTTATTGCCAAAAGCAATTTCTCACAGACAACCATTGGATGGAAAGAAATAAGGAAAACAAAAGGGGTAAAAAGACACTTAAGACTCTATAATACCTCGAATTGCTTAGCATGAAACACCATTACCTATATCGAAAATACTGCAGCATTAATTTTGAAATAAATATATGTTAAAGTTGAGCATTAATGTTAAGTACTATGTTTGCCGAAAACACGTTTTCACACGTTGTCATAAAATTTTCTCGATAGAAACATATCTATATTCAAAGAATACTTCAAAGAAAAATATTACAAAGTATTCAAAGAATACTTTAAATTAGATCACGAAACTTTGCATAATAACTGAACTAAATATAAAGCAGTAAGTATTTCTTTTTTTATTACCATTTTTTTCACCGTTAAAAGAAAATACCTAAAATATCGGCGCTTTGGAGCCTTCTCCCCGCCGCTTTGTCAGCCCGCGAGCAGTACTGTTCGAGCGAGATAAAGAGTGAATTTGAGCTGAGGTATTATGGAATCTTAACGAAGCCGAGAGTCACCTATACTCCCCGTCATACTGGTATTTTATTTGTACTGGATCCTACCTTTGGTTACGGAGACATTGAAGGACAAAGTTCACGAAAAGAAGTTTCAAATGTTATAACTTAGCTTTAAATACCCCCACAACTCTTGTACTGTGCATGCACTCAAGAGCACAATGTTTTGAGTGCGTTAAGGCGGGTCCACATCAGCGCACGTGCACGAACCGTGCAGTGCACGCCTCGAATGGCTATGGACGCGTCACATTCTATGACTGCTACGCGCGCATGTTGCAAATGGTTCGCGTGCAAGGATCCACGCAATTGGAGTGAACCGTGCACACAAGGTGCCTGGAACGGTCAAGAACTACTGAACACATCCGAGGTAGCACAGGTACACGGCATGCACGCGATGTGTTGGCGAACGAGTGTTTTAACTGTCTCTTGCACGCGAACCATTCGCTAACGGCTCGAACATGTCCAAATGTTTCCATACTATGTTCCTAAGATGCAAAAAAACCGCACTGTTCGTGCGTGTGCGCAGGTGTGGACATTTACATTGCGCAATGCCGTAAACAGCAATTTTTCACCCCAAAAATAAAAGCAAAAATGTTTGCTTAGTTTGATGATGCGTAGATAACGGCTTTGTTGTAGGTCTTTTAAAATTCTGTCTAAAGGTCATTTTGCAGTGTACTACAAGTATTAAATAAATATATACCACATAAAGAAGGATTCAAGTCACATGTCATATGTACAGACTAACTTTTAAAAGTGTTTCTAATTATTTGTCAATTTTAACACAAATATTCACTTATTTGTCTGCAGGTAAGCATGATGGTCCATCGCGTAGAGAACACCCTTCTTCTGGACGACTTCGATGTGTACGACTACCTCATGAAGTCGGAGTGGTCCTGGCTGAAAGACTTCTTCTACGAAAACATTTTGAAGACTATGTCGGAACAGGTTAGTGCCTTAAAATCTATCCTCTAATAGGCGGCGATTTTTTTTTTTTAGGTGAATTGATATTACGTTATGAAGAGAAATATACTTAAAAACATTATACAAGGTAACACTATAATAAAGAATATTATGTACAAGTATATTAAAAAAACTGGCCTCGCTCGCGAAGGATTCCGTACCGTATTAGAAATGAGCAAAAACCGCTGAATAAACACGTTTTTGTATGGGCGACCCCTTTAATGATTAACTTTATTTAATTTTCATTATTCTTTATTATAGCGGAAATACAGAATCTGTGAATATTTCAACTGTCTACCTATTACGGTTCATGAGATACAGCCCGCTGACAGACAGACGGACGGACAGCGGAGGCTTATTTATCGTTTGGCACATTGGCACCCTTCGGGTATATTATTGAAGAATTTTAGTACATTACAGATGTTCGGGTTTTTTAACAGTTTCTAAAACAATTCGTTAAAACTGCAAAATTATTAATCATATTAATGAAATAAATGAAGCTACTAAAACTAATAATATATAGATAAAAGATTAGATTTTTTGTATGTTTGTTAAACGGCTAAATGCATTTAGCCGTTTTAGCGTACCCATGGGTAGACCATGACCTGGGTTAGGACACAGGCTACTTTTATCCCGATATTCCCAAGGGATCGAGACTTATGCGGGTGAAACCGCGGGGCGCAGCTAGTATTTAATAAATTAAGAATGTCAAGTATTTGTCAAAATAAAAACAACCGACATCCAAAAAAAATACACATCATGTGAATAATAACTTTATTTCGGAAGTCGGTGTCCTTGGTTTTGAATTTTCGTTTTTAGTCTGCTATGTAAATAACAGTGACAGGAAATTATTATAACATCATCCATATACTATAGACTGAGTGGGAAAAAGTACCAAAGCAAAGTTAATAAAATTTATATGGGAAAGTGCAACGGTAATAAAGTATTATTATGGGACCACCTCTAGAGCATACCCTTTCAAACAAAAATAGAATTTTGCAAATCCATCTATTATGACGGAGTTATGCTCGAACGTACACTTTTTTTTAAAACATCCGTATTTCGAACCTACTCCTTTTTTAGAAGTCGGTTAAAAAGACATTTACACCGTTTACATGAACTCAATGGTGGCCCATCACAAAGAGCACGGATACATTGTTTTTGGGCTATAAATACCCTATTAATAAGAACACAATTCCCCCATAGCAATAGCAATGCCGTATCTAATGTTAGGTTAGAAGCCACGTAACCATAATACGCTAAGAGGGCTGTTTTGAGGTTAGCCATTTTACAAAGTCTACAAGGCAAAAGCTAAACGATTAATCTTATTTCTAATCTTTAACCAGTGAGGTTTCCATGTGCGGTCAATGTCCACTGTTGTAACAAGAAAAATGGCTTCGTGTGCTTCATTGATTTTTTGATCAGAATATGTGATCATAAGGTCAGTTTTTTTTTTCTTCTATTGTAGAACTGTCTGTCTGTGGTCGCATGTTAATCAAAATGTGAAACGTAGAAGATCGCCGTAATAATTTGTCATAAGGTTTTTTTTGCTGGAAACGTCATGTTTTCATGAAATTTACATGTTAACCGATTTTTAGGGTTCCGTATGTCACTCGTGTGTCTGTCTGGCTTGCTGGCTGGCTTACTGTCTGTCTGTCCGTCCGTCTGTCACAGACAATTTGCTCCGAATCGAATGGACCAATTAAGTTGAAGTAGTACACATATGAATTTCTGTGACCCAAACACGGACGTGTTACGTAAATTATGTTTTGTTTATGCGTTTCACTTTTAGGTGACTGACAGGCTTACTGTGAGGCTCAAGGATATATATTTTTTAATTATAAAATAAATAGTTTTAAAGTTATTTAAGAAAATAGATGAAAATTTACCATTATCTCCTAGTTCTATACTTATAAATAGTAGGAAAACCTATAAGAAGTATTTGGTCTTAAAATAACATGGTAAATTTCCCAATAGGAACACAACGCGTACAAACTTACATATGCTGTTGGAATGTATATGAGAACAGGTTTATCAACTACGCTGTGAAGTTTGTTCTCGGGTTAAATTCATCCCAACTACGGAACCCTTCATTGTGCGTGCGACGCGGACTTGGCCGGTTTTTTATGTTATTGGATGGGAAACAAGCCTACATGACACACATAATGTTAACTGGTCATCGCCGCCTACCGGCATTTAAATATCAGAGACATCGCACATACATTGCTATCCCAGAGACAAAGGTGAAATGACGCGCCTGTAATTTCACCGGCATCCATACCTGTCAAATCGGAACACAGCAACGCTCCTTCACGGCAGAAAAAGGTATAGTAGTAACACTTTCCACGGACGAGGTACTTCACAAAGAGCTCTACTACTAGTGTACTGCGTTCACGATTTAGTTTCCAAAGATGTAAACAAATATGTATGTGTTTTTGGAAAAACGACTTTCATACCCACACATAAAGTTCAGCTTACCCTGGCGGTTTTGCCTTAAGGCTCTTCATGAACTCCATATGCTCCCAGGAGCGCATGTCGCTGACGCTGGCCCCGGCGCCCAGCTCGGCGCTACAGCTGACGCACAAGTTCCTGTCGCACTCGGTGGCCGAGCGCCCGCCGCCGCCGCAGCCGCTGCCGGACATAGCCACCATGTGCCTCACTGATAAACGTAAAGTTTATTTAATTTATTTATTGCGTTTATTGGCAAAAAACACCTTAAAAATATGAAAAAAAAAAGAATGCTCTTACAATAAATGTTTTGTCCTCTTCAGTTTACTTGTTTACAGATCCTAAGATAAAATATCGAACTTTTTATAAGATTAGCTATTCTATGGTTTTCTGGATTAAAAATTTACTTTCGTACCGTAATTTTCCACCGAAATCAGATCAGATTTTCAGAGATCAGTAAAAATATAAACTGTCACATCTTTCGAAAGTAAATTTATGAAAAACCGACTGTCAACTCTCTTTAATTAGGAAATCGTACCAAATCTGAGAAATTAAAATAAAATTTCCTCACAGGTCCTTTCCTCCCGGAACCCGAAACTCGAGCTGAAGAGCCTCCAAACGAGCACCTTTACAACCGCAACGTCCTCTGGACTTTCGAAGACATCCATATGCTCATAGGAAGCGACCTTCCGATCTTCGGCGATAAAGACCGACCGTGCGTCAGTCTACGTTTAAGAGACGCTCGGGAACCCATTAACGTGCTTACTGGCATAGACTACTGGCTAGACAACCTCATGTGCAACGTCCCTGAAGTGCTAATGTGCTACCATTTAGACGGAATCGTACAAAAATACGAACCGATGAAGACTGAGGATCTCCCAAACATGGAAAACTCGAAATTTTCGCCGAAAGTCATCAGGAACGTTGCTCAAAATATCTTATCTTTCCTAAAGTCGAATGCGACGAAAGCTGGACACACTTATTGGCTTTTCAAAGGTCCTCACGATGACGTTGTTAAACTATATGATTTGACGTCACTATGTCCTGATAGTTTAGACAACCCGTTCACTACCCCTGTAGCTATGTTACTGTATAGAGTGGCTAGGAACATGCGGATGACGAACAGGTCGAGACATGTTAGGCAGCTGTTGGAACATGTCATAGAGTTGCTCAAAGTGGAGAGGTATCCGCAAATCATCGCGTCTTCGCACTATATGTTGGCGGATTTGTATGTGCCGGCGACTACGAATCCTGCTAACCCGGATTTTAAAGGTGAGTTCGTTTTCAGTAAGCTATTATTTTTAAGGGAGGTAATGCTAAGGTACCCTGTGAAATTGAACGAATCATAAATACAACACTCTATGTTCAAATTACCCTATTGAATGACTAATTTACGAAATCACGACATTTGAGGCCCGTTCTGACTTAGAGACATGTATTGATGGTTCTAATTATTATAATTCTGTAAATCCATGTTTGTTGCGGTCGCAAATTATATTTCGATCAACATACAACCTAACTGAAATAACAAGCAACATTAAAGGAGCGGGGCCTCGCCAAGGTCGTTTCTGATGGCGAACTCTAGCACCGCGCGCTCATTGGTCAAAACAAATAGCGCGCGCTTTCCAGGCTTCCTGTTACACACGTCCGTCCCTTTTTTTGAAAGCGAGAGGAAAATTTCGCGGGGTACCCTGGCGCTTTCGCATTAATGTGATCGGTTGCTTCATAAGTTATCTTATCAGTGTTCTCTTAAGTCAGTTGCTAAAATAGCTAAAAATGATGTTGTAGTTCTTTATTTAATTACTTTCTTCTTAACAAACAAATTGATGGTGACCATAGGGCTTTGTTACAAGACAGTTTAAGATCCATGTTCTCGAACCTAAAGAAGGGATCTTGGACACAGACCTGACGTTACACAACACAAGCTGTTTCAACCAAAACGTGCATACCAAACCGCGCACAAGTGAAAGCTAATTTATTTTCGACTTTATTGCAACTTTTGTAATGTTGATATTCGTTTAGCAGTGAAACCCGCGCTATTTTACATTCACAAATTCATTCCAATCACTCCTTTCATTTTATCGTTCAATTTTCTTTGGTATTCTAGAAGAAAATTCAGACTCAGACTGCGAAGATTCCGACTTCGTGAATACCGACTACCCGCCCGAACCGGAGGACATTTGTTCGGACAACGCGGTAGACGTCACGGAGCAGACAGATCAGTCGGACGGCGAGGCGGAAACTGCGCTCGCGCTGCAGATCAGGGGACTGGCGCTGAGGGACATAGGGGACAGGGTGCCGAATACAATCGGGGTGAGTACCGCTATCCCTCCCAAGTAGCACACAAGCTGCTTAAATGGCTTCTGTACAACCTGAATGTTGTATAATAGCTGTTCAAGAGATTTACTATAATACTCAAGTTGTTCAGTAGCGTATTTAATAGTGCTTTAACAGGCATGTGGTACAATAGCCGAACAACGGTAAATATAATCCCAATGAAGATACAAAGGCGTGTCATAGAGTTATTGTACGGGCATTTGATATAAACCAGAGTTATAAATACCTTTTAAAACGCCGCGAGGTCTTATAGAGGGCTTTAGTAGTTAAAAGTGTTTAAATGGAGTTATAAGCTTCCTTTAAAGCGCGTTAGGTTGTACATTGTATATTTCTAAACCTGTAAGCTGTAAAATAGAACTTATCACAGCTTTTGAAACGCTATATCTACAGCAGAGAAATATAATTATATAGTCGCCCGTAAGCCGTTATATTCGAGATTTTTACAGCAACTGTATGGCAAATAGCTGAATAAAGCAAGGAAAACACGCTATAAACAGCTAAAAGAAAAAAAAAACCGTTTCTATGGTCACTTTAACAGCTGAAGCGAGAGAAGAGTGTTTTACTAATTTAATTGCTTCATTGTGACTCCATTTTGTGAAAGATTATCGTAAATTTATCATGGATAGCCAAAAAGCGTGGAAATTAAGAAAAAGACATGGTAGTGTGAGGAAAAAGATTAACAAAGAATATGGGAATATTATTAATAATAGACCAGAACATAGTCCCGGCAAAAAATTTGGAAACGCTAGTAATCAAGTGAAGCTTCAAGGAAATTCGTCTAATATTACCGTAACTTGCAATAGCGGTTTAGCTGACAATATTATTCTTAATTTCGAAAAAGTTGAGGCAAGTGACGCTGCATCAAATAATGTTAGCAGTGTTGAAAACTCTAACAGTCAAGTGTGTGTTGAAAATAAAGAGGGTTCCGTAGGTTTAAATTCTGCGACGAATGTAACCTGGAGCAGTGATGTAGCTGACAGTATTAATTGTGACTTCCCAGAAGTTGAGGCCGAAGTAATTGCTGAAGAATCCGTAGATGACACTGCATCAAATAATGATGACTGTGCTGATCTCCGCAGTTCAGATACAGATACTGCCGAGTCTACTAGTGATTTCATAAAGAACGTTGATTTTCGCAATGAATTACGAAAATGGGCAGTTAAATTCAATATATCGCATGTAGCATTAAGACATTTGTCAGAAATTTTAAATAATACTATTCCTAATATTTTGCCTAAAGATCCTCGGACCATATTGCATACCGGTAGAAATATAAATTTAAAGCCGATTGCAGGCGGTGGTGTATACTGGCACAATGGGGTTATGACTCCTCTCACAAAAATTCTACGTTCTTGGGCCCCAGATGAAATACCAGAATCTATTTCCTTAAATTTTAATTTTGATGGGCTTCCTATTCATAAAAGTTCGAAACAAGAATTCTAGCCAATTCTCTGCAATATTTTTGAAACAACTGAAGAAGACCCGTTTATAATTGGTATTTATTGTGGGAGCAGTAAACCAAAAGATCTAGATTCCTATTTAAATGATTTTGTAGAAGAGATGCTGCCGCTACTGGAAAATGGAATTCATATTGAGGAACTTGGTAAAACAATAAAAATAAATATTAGATGTTTCATTTGTTTATTTCATTTACTTCATATGAGACAATATTTCGTCTCTTAACTGAGCAATTTATCTTCAACCAATCGGACCCAGGAATCGTGTCCTGGTTTTGAGACAACTTTGCGGCACCTCTTTTAGGCCATTTTACTGTACCGCCACTTTCCCACTAAGATGGCACAATACACAACTCTGGTTTCCCCTTTTCTATTGTCCTCACAATTTTAAAAGGCATTCTGAAAAGAAAAATATACGTATTTAATGGCTATATCCGTCACCAAAACTGTAGAAATTATTACAAAATAAACAAGTCGCAGGCATGCTTTTTTTATTTTTTATTTCGTACTTAGATGCAATTAATGTTTACATAATTAAAAGTTCAAATAATTAGACTATATGTTATCTGTAAATATTAAATTGATTGTATATAAACAAGAAATATTGCAGTAAGAGTCCTATTTAATTAGTAGAGTATAAATAGAAACATACAAACGAACAATGAGAAAGTGTAAGAGGGAATTAACGGGTTTTAAGATTCTGACAATGGACCCCTAAATAAAATGAGCCTAAGAATATCAATAGTCCGTTGTACAACCTTAGGCTCTTAAAAGAATATATTAATTGCTGTTGTACACCTAAAAAAGTACAATAGAGCGTCAATACCACAATTGTAGAACCGAAAGGTCTGCAACGGTGGATACTAGCGGCTTAAATCAATAGAACGGTTCTAATAAACTCTGAAGGCTCTTGTAACCGAGACGCCATTAATAGTTTATGATAAAAGCAATTCACATGATTATTTATAATTTTTTAACATCATAAATATGTATAAAAATCGAATTCACGCCACTCTTTCTCACCCAGGATTCTAAAGAAACTACTTATAAAGCTAAACTATCTTATATAAATTAAATTCAGAATTCAAACCCTATAATTAAATTTACTTTTTATACAAAAAACTGCATAAATAGCAGGCGCGTGAAAATTTTAGCTAAAACATATGTATATATTTACAATAAACTGGTACTCGCACTGGTATTTTGCATGCATAAAAGAAAAATCAATACTTACTTATTTTTTAATTATTTTCAGTCGTATTTTCCATCAATCACTTTCCATTGGCACTAAGTCTTTGTTGAGATGGTTCATTTCCTCAAAATATTGCTACCGTATACGTAATACAGATCCGTAAACTCTAATTCAGAGACACAGACGCATCTAAATAAGACGCGAGCGCTATAGTTGCGCTACAAGAACTTATTTTAGATACTTAGGCGCACACTATTGCTCGCATAGCATCTTTGTATCTCCTTACTAACACACATTTACGAACATTGTAGAGACACTGTAGAACCTCAGGCCGTATAAATCTGTGCCTCTTTCGGGGGTACAGCGGCGCTGTATCCGCTTTTACATCTACTGTAGAACTTGTTTATGGAGCCAATGCCGTTATTAAGAACTTCTAACCGACCAGTGTACGGCTTGTTATATAGCTTGTGTGCTACTTGGGCTGTTGTTTATTAATTAAATGACGCCTTATAACTTAAAAGGGGCTGTAGTTTATTTATTTTGACGTGTTTGGATGGCAAACCAACGTCCAATCTGATGGTAAGTTACTAAGTGGTCATTCCTTCTTATGAACATATGCAATAACGGGGCATCGTATGTCCGATTTCGTTCCAGATTAAGTCTCATGGGCTTGTCACACTGGTTAACGGCTACGGAAGATGAAATTATGTCAGTTAAAAAAACGTGTGAGGTCGGGGGACCCCCGTCTGGAACGAAGTTTCTACTCACGTATCATTTAAAACAAAAACAAAATTTATGCAGCCGCCATCTTGGATTTACATTTTGACCAAATTCACACTTTCTCTCTCTTTCTCGCAGTGTACTTCGGCCGATGTGTACAATTTTATCCCACGACACTGTAAATTGTAATCACTTTGATCTTTTCTTTTGTTTTTTTCTGCTGGCGTTCTCTCTCTCCTTCTCTCTTTTTCTTTCTCTTTGAATTAAAACAAGCCAGTCGCAAGTAGTAACACTTTCTATCGTGACGATTTCCGAAAGTTTACAAGCCGCGTTAAAGAACTTCGTTCCAAAAATATAGTGGGGGTAAAAGATGTATGTACCCTTTGTTTTTTTTTTTTCATGTTAGCGCCATTTTTGAGGCTCACTCGCATTTTAAGCTACAAGCACTATTATTTTCTTCCTGAATTCAATAGATTTTTACGTTTACATACAGGAAAGTAAGGAGTCGTGCGGCGCGGGCTCGGGGCTGGGCTCGGCGCCGCCCGAGCGCTGCGGCCGCGCGCTGTCGCACGCGCTCAAGGGGCTGCTAGCGCTACACAACGTTACTATACATAAGTGCAAGGTTTGTTATAATCTTCTTCTTTTCGTGTGGTTAGAGACTAACCTGGTGACAGAGATTTTCAAAGCCGCCCATGGGCCTCTGACTTGGCTTCCCATGCCGTCGAGAAATATCAATCAGGCATGCCGGTTTCCTCACGATGTTATCCTTCATCGTTTTTGAATCAAGTGTTAATCATACAATACGCACATGAATCCGAAAAGTCAGAGGTGTGTGCCCTGGGTTCGAACTCGAGACCTATGACTTGGTAGTCCGACGGTCACACCACTAGGCTGTCACTGCTTGGCAGGATTGTTATAATAATACAGATACTATGCAAAAACTTTAATCGGTTTTGCACTAAACATTTAAAAAAATATGGATAATAAGGGTAAAATTACAGAGTTAGTGCATGTAACTCTGTAATTTTGTGTTTAAAACCAAAAAGCTTTATGACAGTGAAATTAAATAGGCTAATACTGTTGAATTTTTCGAATGTAGCGAAAAACACTTAAACGCGTCTCGGGGTTTATTTTCATAAAAACTAAAACTACTTCATCAGAAATCGAATATTACCATTTTACCAGTAGAAAAATTCCCTACCCACCCTATATATTCAAACTCCATTATTTTCTCAATTTTCTTAATAATTATTATGGCTGCAAATTTAATTACTATAGCTTGAAATTTCTCCCATATAGGAAGAAGAACGCGAACGTCTAAAACAACAAATCATAATAGAAGAACAGCATCCAAAGATGGCGAATCCGTACGAACCAATCAAAATGTGTTACGAGCCAATCACAACAAAGCCGAAAGCCGACACTAAAGAACACTCTTCTCGAAGCCGAAGAAGAAAACGGGAGCGAAAGATAAGCGAAAAAACAGCTAACTGTTTAATCGAATCAAGATCGAATATCGATAAAAATGCCATACAAATTCTTAAAGAGAAAAAAAAAGTTTATTCAACGTGGCACGAACCTAATCGAGACGATAATTTTGCGTGGAAACTGCATCTCAAAACATTATTGTATGAAAAAATATGTTTAGCATACGCCACTCTAGCGGAATACAGTTACTCAAACGAACAATACGGCTTCTCCCTAAAATATATCGATATGGCGAGCAAATGTCAGAAATTATTATCGAATATGATTATAAAGAGTAAAGTTGTCGATGCCGGGGCGTTGATTGGTCGTGTTGGTGATAATTACTTCCAAATTAGTAAGAATTGGCATCGACTGGAGCAGTTTAAGAAGCAATTTGAGACGGACCATGATATCGATAGTAAGATACGGTTGGAGCTGGAAAATGATATGGCTGAGGAAGTAGATCAGGTTATTGCTGATGAGTTTGAGCTTGGTGAGTTTTTTGTCCTTTTACCTATCACTTTTGTGAGTCATATATATTTTACGCTGTACTACGGAGTTATAAGAAAAAACAGCTTTGGATACTTCTCTCTTAATACTATCACTTGCATGTCTTTATCAGAAATTTCTAACGACTAAACTCTAACGAATCAAAAACCTTTAACGAACTAAATACCAAAATGTAGAGCATCGGATTTAGGTAACCCACAGTCATCAGTTGTAACTCTTCAATGATAAAAATCGCTTTTAGCCCAGCCTAGCTTTTGCTCGCGGCTTCGCCCGCGTGGATGTCGGGAAATATCCCATGGTATTATTGGGATTACATACCTAATAGCCGAGGAAAAGGTCATTGACTCCTACCGCTGCGCCTGCGTTGCCCTCAACCATAATTATGTGTTACGCGTAATTTTGAATCTGTGATATCTTTTAAACTATTAATTTAAATGATATGATGGCAAGGCATATTTTAATCTAAATTAAATGCCCAATTTATATAATAGATTTGATTGGAAAACGATTAATATAATACCGGTCAAAATAGCTTCGGAAATAACAATTAAATTTTTATCAAATTCTGAAAGATAATAATGGTTACTGTGGGTCATCCTTATAAGATAGACATATGCTATTGCGGACATTTTTGTTGATTTTTTTCAGATCTTCAATCCTGTAAAACATAAATTTGATGTATCTCTTACGGCTTACGCGGCGCACGCCTGCAGTAAAGCTCGGGAAGTCGGCATGATTTTTTCCGACACCTTCGACAATAATCGTCATATTTTAGTCAATTTAAACCATACCTCAATTAATTATACACCAAAACCTTCCGCATGAATCACTCCGTCCAATGTTGAAAACCGTTTGAAAATCCATTCGGCAGTTTTTGAGTTTATTGCGTTCAGACAGACAGGTAGACGCGGCGGGGGACTTTGTTTTATAATATGTAAGGATAAGCACGGGCACTTCTTTTAACGCGAAGTCTTTGACTGTGCTCTGGATTTTCAACTCTCGTATCGAACCGAACGTTTAGAATTCATCAGAGTGCATCCCTCGCGCGTTGAAAAAGTGCACATTTGGATTTTCAACTCACGCCGCTAAGCGGAGCGTTGAAAATCCAGTGGAAGTCAAGAAACGTCGCCTTAAACAGAGCGTCCATGCGAACATAGGTTTACTGTTTTCTAAGTAATACACACTGTCAATGTCAAACTGTCATAATTGACGTACAGTCCACTGTACTGTTTATAAACCTAAACGTGCCTAAACGCAAGTTTTATAATGCCTAAAAGAATATGATCCACTGCAGTAAACAAAATCAGAAAAATATATGATATTCTTCAGGATATATGCTAGTATGATAGTGTGTTGAAAACATAATACAACTAATTTGATACGATAGAAAAAAATCATGAAGATACCTCTAAAAATTTCTTTTAACGATTAAAAATCATATTAATTTACATGCAATCATTCTGATTTTTTGTCAGATTATTCTCCAAGCTACATATTAGCATAATAGTGTTTTAATTTTCCAGTCCAATCAATAGATTTTCTGTAAATCGCTAACTGCTTCATATTTTGCAATAAATTACCTGCGTCGTGTCATCGCGCTTCTCTTTCATTTCTATGCAGTCCGACAGTGACCGCGCTTTAGCTGTTGTAAGCCTCTTAAATAATAGTTATAACACAACATCACACGTATAATGGTCCACTGAAGGACTAAGTGCGGAAACCAAACCCTATAATATAGGACATCATGACATGTGTCATCATCGTCATGTGTTTACTTTTTCGGAGAGAGGCATAATATAGCACGCAGACGCACTTTAGTTAAGAGGCTTACAACAGCTAAAGCGCGGTCACTGTCGGACTGCATAGAAATGAAAGAGAAGCGCGATGACACGACGCAGGTAATTTATTGCAAAAAATGAAGCAGTTAGCGATTTACAGAAAATCTATTGATTGGACTGGAAAATTAAAACACTATTATGCTAATATGTAGCTTGGAGAATAATCTGACAAAAAATCAGAATGATTGCATGTAAATTAATATGATTTTTAATCGTTAAAAGAAATTTTTAGAGGTATCTTCATGATTTTTTTCTATCGTATCAAATTAGTTGTATTATGTTTTCAACACACTATCATACTAGCATATATCCTGAAGAATATCATATATTTTTCTGATTTTGTTTACTGCAGTGGATCATATTCTTTTAGGCATTATAAAACTTGCGTTTAGGCACGTTTAGGTCCTGTAGTCCCCTTAAACTGAACAAATTAATGTGTCTTAGGAAAGTAATAATAGGGAATATGCATGAGATTCAAATAAGGGTATTTTTTTTCGTCAGAATTATGCCTCCATCAATATTTTTTATTATAATTTAATAATGAGCAAGAAATTAATTTTTTTAAAGTGTGAACTGTGGGAAATTCAAATACTTGAAAACCGACGCTATTGGTCAGAGCGAATGTGACGTAACAATCTATGACAACAATATAATGTCAATGTGTTTTCTAGGAGTTTTTGCGATTCAGTCAGTTTTATTGTGATTGTGAGACATCTAGAAGTAAAAATACATTTGTTTTGGAAGAAATACACGAAAGACTCTTTCGACAATGACTGAAAGCGGTTTTGTGAAAGCCCAATAGGATAATTTGCCGAAAGTTGATGTATCCATGATGACCATATTTTATACATCAAATACCGATTTCACGTCTGTTGAAATAAAAGGAGTGAAAGCTTTAAAGTAATTAAGTATAAGATATAATGTTTATTTTATCTTCCACACCTTTTCTGGAATAATTTAGTTATATAAAACAACATAACCTAAAACAAATAAAATAACATAAATTCGCAAAATATCGAAATCTAGATTGTGTTATAGAATGTTGTCATAATGCTAGGATAATGAAAACATTTCGAAATTATTTTATGAGATGTTAATCTTGAGCACAACGAAATTACATGTAATTTGGTTATAATCACATACTTATTTCTTTTTTTATTTGATTAAAGAGAGAATATAACATACGGCGATTCAGCGAGAAGTTGGTTCCATGATGATGTATTAGTCGAAAATAGAAAACACTGTACCTATATTTGCAGCAGAAAGAAAGAAAGATCATTTATTTCTTCTTCTTTCTTTCTTCTTTTTTTTTTTTTTTTTTTCATAGCACAATAGTTCTTCAACCTAACCTCACAACTTGACACTTGTTTGTTTGTTGTCATAGACTGTGACGTCACCACACCAAGCGCGCCAAAATGGAGTTTAAATAGCCCGAGTCGGATGGTTATTAAGCTATTGCATAGCTTTTATCGGAGACTCTGAGCGCGGCGACCGAATGTAGAAATTCCGTAACGAAAAAAAAACCTGACGCGAAAGTTTGTGAGGATGGATGGATGGATGTTTGTTACTCTTTCACGCAAAAACTACCGAACGGATTTTAATGAAACTTTACAGTAATGTGGCTTATATATCAGAATAACACATAGGCTACAATTTATAAAGATTTTATGTGATTTAGCCATAATATAACGATAAGTATCCAGTAAGTCGGAAAAAATCCTGCCCTCTGAGATCTATCTTTGCGTGCGCTGCCTAAACCGCTGGAGTTACATGAAAAGAATGTATTGTGGGGTTGTTTGTCTTAAAGAGTTCTAAGTAAAAGTCCGCGACAGCATATATCTACCTTTTATGTGGAAGCCATTATAGCCAAAATAGTGAGCTATAAATACATTTAAATTGAATACTTTTTTTAAGTTGCATATTTTAGAGTATTTAGTTAATTCGTATCAAAATAAATACCTTCATCGCTTTCGGTATTTAATGTAGATAAAATTTGTCTTTTACACTAAGTAATTTGGACTAATATTTTAAAAGTTAGAACGATAAGAATGACCTGCGATGAGTCGACGGCGGGCGCGCAGAACGAGGGTGGAGGGGCGGGATAGGCAATGACGCGCGATCGCCGAGTACGCGACCCGAACGCGGGCAGACGCGTGAGGGCAGACGTCATTGACGGTTGTGTAAATTCTGCGATTTAGGGGGGGGGTATAGGGGTATTTAAAAAAAAAAAAATTTTAATCAACAATATTATCTTCTTATTTTTGAATATATGCTATGCAATAGCTTTACCGCGGCAGTCCTCGAGTGCCACACGTATTTTTTTTTAACTTTAAAAGTACCTTCAATTGCTTTTTTGGCGTTGAATTTTTTTTTACTATTATATGGCGATGTAAAGTATCGAATAAAAATATTAAAAAAATACATGCATATTCATTATTGGTTGGTTGTGCGGGGCAGACATATCGCTGCCCGCGAGCGAGGTGTCGGCCATGCTGCGCTCGTGCGCCACGTACCGGCGCGCGGCGGGCGCGGCGGCGGCGCGGCGCGCCGAGCTGCTGCGGCGCCTGGCCTCCGTCGGGAACGAGCTCGCCGTGCGACACATGAACGACGCGCAACGTACGTATTCCTTGTTGCCTTCGGATTATACAATGTGAAGAAACATAACCCTCTAAAGTTATGAGAAATTTTCAGTCCTGTTGACTCACACCAATTAACAGCTATACCAACGAAATACTCGAGACTCCTTCAGCATAAACGTGATTGTTTTTTTATTGGGACTGCTTTTGAATTCGTAGTGTTACTGTGTTTTCCTATAGCTATTAGAATCTGAGAATCTAGGTTTCGCGCGAAAATATTAGACATCATCGCTTATCAACTGGTGAGAGGATGGTCAAACGCAAGCTTGGGATATCCCAGACAGTCCAGCCATAAATTACGTTTAAAAACCTTTTCTTCCCTACAGAAATCTACATGAAGTACCTAGAAGAGCCGGATAGCAAAGACCCTAAAGCCAAACTCCTGCTCAAACAGTTCACAGTGACGTCACGCAAATCTCTGGAGTGTTTGGACGAAGCCACGGAGATCTTCCAGCAAGTCAATGATATACCTAACCTGGCTCTGTTGTACTGTAATAAGGGAAGGTACTTGAGGTTCAAGGCGCATTGTGATCAAGGTGGATTCAGGTAAGAAATAGGCTAGATTTTTATAAGTGTAAGATTATTTTATAAAGTTTTCATATTTTAATCAACACCTGACACCAGTGGCGTGCACTCCATACATGCAAATAAGCTCTGCATACCCTGTAGTCCAATACATACATGCCGATTTAAAAGATTAATAATTATAACTAAAAAAATATCACTAACGCGATTTACACGCCATCTATTACTTTTTTTTTTAACTAATTTGTTGAAGCGGCGAACACTCGCCGCGGCTGCGCGCAGCAAATTCACAGCGCAGGCAGCGCTCTCGTGAGTCGTGAGCAAAAGCAGTATTACGACTTGCTTATTTCTCATACATTGGATCTCGTGTAGTACACAGCAAAAGTGTGACTGTGTGCGTGAAAATGTGCGCGCGTGTTTGTGTTTTGGAAGCATAGCTTATTTGCAACCCGTCGAAATTCAGAAGCCGTAAAAGCACTGTTTAATGGTTGAATGCAGAGGGCCGACTTTTTTTTGTCGGAATGACCAAATGACCGACTAATTCATTCGTTCGTAATTCGTTTTAGTTCATAAATTTCGTAAATGCAAAGTTTTTTCGCCATATTTGTTTCGATTGTTTTTCTTGGCGCAAGTGATTGACTGTCTAAGTAATTATTTAGTAAGTTTATTGTAAAAAATGGAAAATTATACCTGTGAGACCTGTGCTGGCGAAGTGTGTTAAAATAAATTAAAATCTGACGCATTTTCGACGTTATCTTTTGAACAAAAATTTAAATTGATTGCCAAGGGAAGGTGTACCCGGGTTGTATTTAACTCAAAAAAGAGGTAATTCTACTCGTTATTAATAGATCATTATTACTGGTTTACAGGTTATGTACACACAAACACATTGTATTTTTTCCCTTGCATTTTGTTTACAAATTCTGTTAAAAGGAATGTTTGGACATCTATCGATTATTCAGATTTAAATAACTTTCACAAAGCGGCTGCTAAGCACGATTCGAGTCCTGGTTGTGTGGTTCCTGTTAGTGTTATTATTCGATGTTCGTGGTGGTCGCAAACAATCATCATGCGAAGCCATGGCGCCGCCGTGCGATTAGTCAGGTAGGGTAGGTAGTCAGGCCACGGACTGAAACAAGTGGAAACTGGTAAGTTTTATTTTTATTTCAGCCGTGCATACCCTGTCTGAAATCTCTGTGCACGCCACTGCCTGACACTGACCTGCAACTTGCTGCATCCCCCTTAATATTACTAGGAAAGTTCATTGTTACAACATCGAATGTAGTTATGACCGTTTTAGTTTCCGATGATCCACCTTACAAATATCATAATTATTTGGTCAATGAATCGACTTTCAAGCATAATATGTCATCCTACACCATTATTTATGTTAAAAATGGTTTGATTGATGAAAAACCATTTTCTGGGTCCTCGAAAACTTCCTGAGAACCAAAATGTATTTTAAAAAAAACAACTCTTAAGGGTCCCCTAGTCCAGTGGTCGGCAAATTCATTAATCAATAGAGCCAAATATCAATACTATAACGACTAAGATTTCTTATGAGACCTTTATTTGTGTCCAAACTGACTCAATACACTTTTTTTATCCTTAAAACTCCCACCCTCTTTCACTCCACAACGTTTCCTAAAATTAACTTGCAGAAGTAGGATGCCTTCATCATCATCATATCGGCTGATAATAATATGATGAAAGCATCTTAGGTACTTATTAATAAGTTAACTTTTGAAAGGAATTTTTGGTGAAAATTGTACGGAAATAAATCTTTGAAATATACTTAGTTTGAATTTTGAATAAAACTTGATATCTGGCTTTATGACCGAAACTCCGAGCCCGCGTGATCTACTCTCGCACTCATCGACATTTGTACAGAGCCACACTCTATAGGCCAAAGAGCCGCATGCGGCTCGCGAGTCGCGGTTTGCTGACCACTGCCCTAGTCAGTCATTAAACCCATACTATCGTCGTATCGAGTTTAAACAGTTCGACAGTGTCCATAAAAAAATATATCTACTTGTCTTAAGAGCGTTTATTCTGAAAGTTGGCAACGTTGTAAATAGCTGTCAAATATTTACCTGTTTTGATTAATTTGGAATTAATACTGTATGGAAATAAGAAATGTGGCTAACTAAGTTACTAGAATATTGATTATGTTATGCAGTTGTAACATTGAATTTGATGTTGTACCCGTTTTAGGCGTAAAAAAAGCATTTGGAAACTTTCCAAATGCTTTTTTTACGCCTTAAACTAAATATTCGGTGTTACAATATTAATTATTGCATATCATAATCAATATTCTAGTAATTTAGTTAGCCACATTTCTTATTTCCATACAGTATTAATTCCAAATTAATCAAAACAGGTAAATATTTGACAGCTATTTACGACGTTGCCAACTTTCAGAATAAACGCTCGTAACATTATCTAGCCCTGTACGGAAAAAGAATAAATAAAAAAATACTTGAAAGTTATGAGCGTCGAAAGGACACGGCCGGATTTTGTAGAGAGCTATGCCCTAACAAAAAATATTCATGTACATTGGCATACAGTACGTCATATTAAAGCTTACAGGTATGTCTTTACAATAGTTTAAGTTTTATGATCAGAGAAGAAGCGAGAGATACTGTAAATAGGTTTTTTTTAAGTGCCTAGATATTTTGAATAGCAATGGTCGTTAATTCCGAGTTTTATAGGCGAAACTATACGAGAAATACAATATTATCAATGGATATAAAGTGCGTTTCTTCACTAGCCGACACGACATTCATTCACATCGATATCAATGTGTTCCGTGTGTATCCATATATTTTCATAGAATTACGCGTCAAGTCAGCTAGTGAAAAAAAGGCCCAAATATAGAAATACCTACCAAAAATCAAAACTTATTGGTAATCATATTGATGAATATATATATTGGTAATTATAGTCTCTGGCTAGACCTTTCAATCGTCGTCATAGGCAGGCCACGTTGGGAGGCACTCCGGTATCACCGGATGCCGACCTACCTCTGTCGAGTGGTCGAGGCCTATTTGACGGACAGGGCCGTCATCTACCCCGGTCACCACGGAGAGTGGAACCGGCGAGAGATGTCGTGCGGTGTCCCACAGGGATCGGTCCTGGGGCCGCATCTGTGGGATAAAAACTACGACGGCACGACTGGGTGCTGCGCGCCGACCTCCCTAGCGGCGTCAGTGTAGTCTGCTACGCTGATGACACGCTGGTCCTGGCGCAGGGGAGGTCGCATGAGGCGGCGGCCGAACTGGCGACACGCGGGGTTGCGACAATCGTCGATAGGATCCGGCAATTGGGACTCGAGGTGGCCTTGCACAAGTCCGAGGCCATGTGTTTTTATGGTCCTCGGAACGCGCCACTGTCGGGTTCCCGGATAACGGCAGGAGGGGTTCACATCGGTGTCGAGTCGACGATGAAGTACCTGGGACTCGTCCTCGACAGCCGGTGGAACTTCGTGGAGCACTTCCGACGTTTGGCTCCCAAACTACAGAGGGCAGGGGCTGCTTTGAAGCGGCTTCTGCCCAATCTAGGGGGTCCAAACGCCTCCTGCCGGAGGCTCTACGCGGGGATCGTGCGGTCCATGGCCCTTTACGGGGCACCGGTGTGGGCGCGTTCATTGAGGCTGCGACCAGCCCAGCGGTTGAACGCGTCCCAAAGGGTCATGGCCATCAGGCTGGTACGAGGATACCGCACGGTCTCCCGTGAGGCGGCGAGCCTCCTTGCCGGACTACCGCCATGGGATCTGGAGGCAAAAGTCCTCGCGCACATGTGGGAGTTGCGCGAGGAGGCGAAACGCCGGGGCGTAACTCCGCTGCCGCGAGAAATCGCGGCACAGCGGACAGAGCTCCGGCGGGATCTCATGGCGGCATGGAGAGTGCGATTGTCGCAACCCAGCGCTGGGCACGCCACAATTGTGGCGATAAGTCCCCTCTTTGAGGAGTGGCTAGAGAGGCGCCACGGCGTCCTCACCTTCCGCCTGACACAGGTCCTCACCGGACATGGTTGTTTCGGGAGGTTCCTGTTCAGGATAAAGCGGGAGGAAACGCCCGGGTGTCACCACTGTGTGGATCGCCCGGAGGACACGGTGGAGCATACGGTCGAGGTCTGCCTAGCTTGGGCGGAGCACCGCCGTGTCCTCACGGAGGCGATCGGCGGCGGCGATCTCTCGCGTCCGGCCCTGGTTCAGGCCATGGTCCGGAGCGAGAGTGCATGGGAGGCCGTCACCTCCTTCTGCGAAGCAGTAATGCTCGCGAAGGAGGAGGCGGAGCGCGCGAGGGAGAGGCAAAATGCGCGCCCTCGCGCCCCTAGTCGCCGCAGGAGACGCCCCGGGCGTCGGGAGTCGAGAGCCGACTTCCGGCCACCGTAGGCGCGGGCTTGCGAACGGTGAGCAATGGGTAGCTCGCCGTCCGATAGGGACCAGGCCCGGGTCGACGGCGCGTTGTGTTCCACGCGCGCCTCAAAGAGATGTCAGCACCAACTGACGGGGTCCGGAAGGGCCAATGCCTGCCGGGGTTGCGGGTTTGTCTGAAAGGGATATCGCGACCTCGGCACACAGGCAACGGAAGGAACACGGGTGGGTTTTAGTCAGTAAAAGTCTGACACGCCCTCCCGCTCCACCCAGAGCGGGAGAAGTTATTTGATAATTTCCCATCCTCAAAAAAAAAAAAAAAAAAAGGCAGGCCACGTTAGCGGAGAGCTCGTCGTCTACAGATATTTCTGGATATTATGAATTCCTCATAGCGACTTGGCAAAAAATATACAATTGGATAGGCAATAAAACACTAAAACAGCACTTGATTTTTTATTTAAGTACCTAATTAAGTAGGTAGGATTATATCTCGTCTACTTGTTTTAAAGACATTTTAACCGGTTCAGGACCTGCGGCGAAAAACATCTTTGCAATTACTCAGACAAAACATTATGGTTTGTAGTAATAATAACTAGTAATTATTAGAGCGCAGTTTCAGTCGGCTTATAGTTTGCAGCTGACTGGTTGTCTGAGTTAGCGCACAATACTATGTTCAAAAGAATGGCCACACTATGCACACAGGCAAATAGTTGGCGGCAAACTATAACTTTATTTACTACACAAAAAGATACACATTTAATTAAGAGGGCGCCTAAAGGTCCACTAGCGCCACTCTTTAAAAAAAATATTATCTCGTGACTGAGAAGGAATTATGAATAACGGCTAGTAAGGACCCTCGGTAAGTGTGTCTAGATCTAGAGGAATGTGGCCGCTTTTCTTTAGATAGTATTTTGTTGCTTCGTGTCTCAATATAAAGCTTTATAAAAGGTATTAGAAAATTCTAGACACACTTACCGAGGGTCCTTATTAGCCGTTATTCATAATTCCTTCTCAGTCACGAGATAATAGTTTTTTTAAAGAGTGGCGCTAGTGGACTTTTAGGCGCCCTCTTAAGATAATTCGAAAATATCCCGCGGCATCGCACTACGCCGTGCTGCGCCTCGAGATGCCTCGCCGCGTAGCGCGACGCATCACGACGCAGTGCTGCTTCGACGGTAGGCGCGGCGTACAACAGCGGGGCTTGCGACGTTAGAGTTGGTAAATGCCTTCGCATTCGATTAGTGGCCACACTACAATTCAGGCATCTTGATATCGTGAGCGTCAGAACAGAATCCAAATAATACACAAGCAAATCCATTATCCACAGCAGAATCTTAACATAAGAAGCGTAAACGAAAGTCCAATAAACGATAGCGTGGGGTCAAGTTAATATATCCAACAGAAGAGCATAAACACAACACAGTAATACGTGATAAGATCAACGCAAGAATGTACAGAGCACAGGCCACAGAGGGACAGGTGACAGACAGGTAGGAGTGAGGCGTATTTAATCGTAACAGATACAAAAAACAGATATTTAAAAATAACAAATAACAATTGTTCCCAATAATATAACTTATCTGTTACTTAAAATAACAGACCCTCAAACACAGTTACCGCGGCTGTTACTGTTAATTCATTATAACAGACCCTCAAACACTGTTACCGCGGCTGTTACTGTTAATTCATTATAACAACCCCCACACAGACTGTTACTTATGTACATACACACTCACACAAAGGAAGGAGTATTGCAAGCTTATCAATTTCTCTCACTTCTTCGTTAAGGAATGACCCTTGTTAAAAAGAGAAACACCTATTATTTACTTCGAAAAATGTTTACTTCTCACTCTTACTAAAGCGGTTACTATCTACGCTAAAAAGAGAAGCATTTAGTATTTATTATCCCTGTTCGTGGTCTAACTATGCGTTTGCACTGGCGAAACATCACAACAAAACATGTTGAAATCTCTAGTTCCTGTCAATCATTGTATGGAAAATTGACAGATTGATCATTGACAGAATATAAGAACTTTAAGAACAAACATTTACGAAAAAGTGACTCCTAAATTAAGTCGTGTTACCAGTTACTGACCAGTAAACATTATTTAAAAAAACTTAAAACGAAAAGAAATATAGAAGATATTCAACTGAGATTTAAAGATAATAGGTATTTATCGTCGGTACAAAAATAACAGGCTGTTATTTAATAACAGATATTTGGATCAGTTATTTTTGTGTAACAGTAACAGTGATAACAGATATCGTGTTAACCTGTTACAACCCATCTCTAAAGAGCAGCGTTAGTGCGCGCAGTTTACACGTCGAAGTTACTAGGACGTTCGGATACACACTCTTGAATATATTGTCGATGCATAATGTGTAACGCGATCCGCATCATGGCTTCGACAACTCGAAAAATAGTCTACGCGATACTCTTGCAACCGTTGACTTTTATAGATATTTACCTTAGCAATACGATTCTGGCACTCGTGGGTGTTTTTTATTTTAGTCTGATATTCAAGCGAGCTATAGACACAGTGTTTGTCTTATGTATGTATCCAAACGCAGCTGCACATTGCTATAATTATGTCCAAATTAAAAACCACAGTCACAAAATCAATTAACACACATATTTTTTTGGCATTTTTTGTCGCCTGTTCTAGAGAAATGTAATCGTTGCGATTTATTTTATTATATTTAAGAAGTAATTTTCATATATTAATAATGACTACATTTATTTATTCTGAATTGATTCTGAGGACAGGATCCGGCCATGTCATTTCCATATTTCATCAATAATTTTACCACATCTTTGGGCGTAAATAAATAACTCCCGGAGTATGAAAATGGCAAAATTGTTACCTGTACGGTAAGAGATAGATAATTTATTCAGGGATTGTAATAACTTTATTCTGAATAATACAGTAGTTTCTCCATAATATTTGTACGCCCAAAAGTCTGTTCATGAAATTTTACGCGCTCGTTTTCGTTATAAATCATCGTCTACTTCAATAAATCTATCTATCTATATATATAAAAATGAATCCCTATTTCCCTTGGTCGTGACCATCACGGCATCACGCCTGAACGGCTGGACCAATTTGGACTATTTTAACTTCGCGCGTTGGACTGTTAACGCATTTGATGAATGTGAATTTAGCAGAGTAGTGTTGGTAGGTTGGGATGGGTAGGGTAGGGTAAGTAGTGTAGGTAGGGTAGGTAGGGAAGTGCGTCGTAGATAAGTACATAGTGCTACCCGTGCGAAGCCGGGACGGGCAGCTAGTACATAATAAATAAATAGCATGCATATTAGCTAAGCCCACCAACTAGTTCAAGCCATCGACTAGTGCAACCTTAATAGATTTTTGAAAACTGCTCTTTGAATGATTTGAGTGGTTTTTTTACTAGACAAATTACTAAGAAAATGCTTGTTGTGGTATTGATAAATGGTTGTATTTTCTTTACAGCACTGAAAAACGTCGTCTGTACAACGAAGCAGAGGAACTGTACCAGTCGGCCCTGTCCCTGCTGGGCCCCCGGGAGAGCTGCGGCGCCCGCTCGGTGTGGGAGCTGGTGGCGTGGGAGCTGTCCTGCCACCTGTACACGCGCGCCGTGCTGCTGCAGGACGCGCCCGACATATACAACGTGAGTCTACTGTACCAGTCGGCCCTGTCCCTGTCCCCGCTGGGCCCCGGGAGAGCTCAAGGAATCGGAAATGTCGCATATCATAATAGACCCACGTCGGGCCAGAACCGTTCGATGAGGAAAGTGATTTTGACCCTCAAAATACTCTATTGACGTAAACCCATCTATAAAACTATGGTTATCGGGAATAATACGAATACGCAATGAATGATATTTTTTATATTCAAACATCCTAACTCAATATTATAAATGCGAAAGTGAATTTGTTTGTTTATATGTTACGCTTTCACGCTAAAACGGCTGAACAGATTTGGATGAAATTTGGCACATGGGTAGAACATGACCTGGATTAGGACATGTGATATTTTTTATCCCGATGTTCCCTCGGGATCGTGACTTATCCGGGTGAAACTGCGGGGCGCAGCTAGTATTTTTCTATTCAAACATTTATTTTTATAATCACTTGTAATTTGGCAAGTAATAAATATATTTATACCATTCCCCCTCTAAAAAGCTTATTTTATTCACTGTATTCAGTGAATAAAAAGCACTTTTAATCACTATTTTGTGTTTGAATTTAGATGCGACCTGCATCTCAATGCTATACAACCTCCTTGCGAAAACATACTCGATACACAGGAAATATATATCGCTTCACAAGTTGATTATTATTAGTAATAATAATAAGAAAATTACTTTTAATTTTAGTAATTGTTCCAATTTTAATGTGCATTTTAAATAATTCAACCTTCCTTTTTTCTTAATTAAATGTCTATTTTCGCTTAAATCTTTCTTTTTCTCGTAGTCATGGTATAAAGTATAGTATGCAACTCTTGAATAAAACGGATTTATATCGAGGGCCATGAATTACTCGCTTTAAATCCGTCCTTTATTCACTAATTGCATAATATACTATTTTGAATTTACATTGTAATGTCCTTTAAATGTCTTAATCCAGCACTATTTACTTTTAACTCTACTTACAGGAGGTGACAGAAGTCGCGGAGGCATTAAAACACGCGCTCAAGTACTGCCTGCTAAGTCCTGGACCGAGACAGTACCTGTACCAGTTCAGGGCAGCTATGATATACCACAGACTGGGCTCGCTGTACCACTCGCAGTATCGGTGAGTTTATTCATGTGCCAGAAAAAGTACAAAAAAATGTCGTTGAAAATCACTTCATATTATAAAGCAAAGTTCCCTCGCCGCGTCTGTCTGTCTGAACGCGATAAACTCAAAAACTACCGAACGGAGAATCATACAGTTTTTACCAATGGACGGAGTGATTCATGAAGAAGGTTATACTGCCCTGCTAAGCCGAAAGGCGGTATCTCAATTCGAGTAAGTTTACAGAAAATTTACTTTTTGTATATTGTAATTTAAGGAAACATAAGGATATAAAGAACTTCTGAGTGGTTTTTTTAAATGTTTTAAGTTAGATAGCGGTATGTGGCTTATACCATTAGATGCGAAATTATTATAGCTATTGAATGGTATAAAAAAAAACTAAAAGGGCATTCTCAGAGATACCGCCTTTCGGCTTAGCAGGGCAGTACAGGCTATTTAACATCACGCTGCGACCCTTAGGGGCAGAGCAAAAAGACAAGAAGTAAGTGCGAGCGGGCGATGCGTCGCGGTGGGTGAGGGCCGAGGGAGCTTTATATAAACATGTGGCTGTTGTTTTAGTATATTGTGTATCTTCGATTTCCATGCGAACGAAGTCGCGGGCAGAAACAAGTCTTTTATAAATTGGTCCAGATTTTTTTTCTAGAGAAGGGAACTCCTATGTGACTATATAAAACAAAAACAAAATGGACACCATGGTCTGAAATAAAGTATTTATTATTTATTTATTTATTATAAAGATTTCTCCATATATTCTTTCAGCAAGTTTATGCATAAATAACAAAGGGCTTCGAAAATACAGCCCAAAAATATCCATCTTTCGACCAATAATAATATACATTGTTATTGAGTGCGTACTTTTTCAACTTAAAACACACTTAAAAATATGATGCAAAAGACTTGACTATTTCTCTCTCGAAGTATTGTTTAAAATAGTTGCAGGTTAGCTACATACAAACTTATCTCTTAGTTTGGCTGTTTCTTAAAATAAGGTAGGATGTTGTATCCGTGGTTTCAAAAACAAAAAAAAACGGACAAGCTATTCGATAAATGTTTAAGCCTAAATATTTTTTTTCAGAATAACACAAGAAGAAGGCCCAAAACGTCGCACATTACTTAACGCGACCCGATCAAACTACGAACAGGCATCGAACATGTTCGCTTTGTTAGAGGACGCGGGCATGTTCCTCACTGTGCAGCTCGAACATGTCGCCGTGTTGGAGGCGCAGTGTGCAGGTAACGTTACATATACAACTACGAACATCTAACATCGATTTTTTATCATTTTTATTTGTTCAATGTTAATGTTTTAATCTTTTTGTTATATTATTTTGAATGAAATTTTTGTTATTATAAGAAAGAAAGAAAGAAAGAAAAAGTATTTATTGAGACTCGCACAGGAAATCACACATTAAACTAAAAACACACTAAACATAAATAAAAAACAAAGTAACATTAAAATTTAAAGAAGTCCCGTACGAGGCCAAAAGGCTCCTATCTCAGCATGATGCCGCGACATGAATTTTTATTTATTTATTTAATTAATTATTATTGTTGCGCATGAATCAAAATGATTGAATAACTTTAATTGTAAATATTCTTCTTGGCTTTGTATTATTATGTAAAACCATAGATGGTGCATGTTGTGTTAGCCTGTAAGTGATTGTATGTTTTGTGTAAACAATTGTTGGCTAACCTATAAATAAATAAATAAACATCTAACATGTTCGCTTTGTTAACGTGGGTATCCACACGCCGAGTACTCACTAGCGAGCTGTAACTGTAACTTGCGTGATACAGTAACGAGGTTCTAGTGTGTACGCGTGTTACAGTTTAGGCTCCTGACGTCGCCCGAACGCTTTCACCGACCGTACTCTTTTAACGACCTGTAACTGTAACCAAATAGATACAGTAACGAGGTTCTTTAGTATACAAGAAGTCTACATCACTGTGAGCGTAACGTAACTTCTCTCTTGACGTCCACGAGCGCACTGGGTCGCCCTTTGATTCGCGGCAAAAACCGACAATCGTCGGCTCGCTGTGAGTCGCTTGTGTAGCGCTTGTTGCAGGCTCGCGAACCACGTACACACTATGTTTTTTGGTACCATCGAAGAAGTTCATATCTAACCACCGTAAAGACTATTCTTGCTTGCAGCGCTCGGCAACTATAGAACCGGGCCGGTAACAGATATGGTCATCGTGTTCACGGGATTTTGTTTTGAAACTGGTTAGATATGAACTTCTTTGATGGTACATGCACATGCAACGGTTACAGTTACGGCTCGCTGGTGAGTACCTGGTTTATGTTCGCGAACCTCGTGCTCCACATAATGGATACGTTTGCGAACTTGGAACGTGCATCCCGTATATTGAAGCAGGTGCAGGAGCGCGGAGCGCAAGAGGTTCGCGAACATAGTGGATATCCACCCTTTGAGAACGCGGGCAGCTTGAACCAGGGCAAGTCAAGTTTACTGGCGAAGACGTGATGGGTATCGATATCTAAACACGATAAAACACAAAAATGCGTTCTTTTAATTTCAACTTTATGTCATTTAAATAAGATATATTTTGTATTGGCCAGATAACGCGAAATGTTTTTAACTTTGCATCTAAATTGAATTCGGAATCTTAGAAAAATATCGAGTGTTGGAACAAGCTCAATATGTCGTGCATGATAAAGTTTAGATTCCACCGCTGGTTGCAAATGTATTTAGGGCCTTTTTCCATTAAAAAATCAACTTACATTACATAATGCTAAAGTCGATAGTTGTGTGAATAGAATGGAAATTATCTAAGATTCTGAATTCAATCAAGTAGGCCATATTTGCCACTGGATAAAGGCGCGGGCCCACCGCGGTGCACGGAGAGGCTACGCACGTGTATTAAGCTTCGCTTTTTAAGAAAATGTATGTGGTTGTGTCCACTGCAACCCACGGAGAGGCTACGCATGAATTGACGTCATTGATACATGCGTGGCTTGCTCGAATAGGCGGTTACATAGCTCAACGCTGTCGACGTGGGTCTACGTTTCCACTGGAGTACACGAATATGACCCACGACTATGTACAGCTCACTTATCGCCGCGCAGTTTTCAGTCATGCGTGCATAGCCTCTCCGCGTGCCGTGCCACGCTATCCATAGTCGTGGGTCATATTCGTGTACTTCAGTGGAAACGTAGACCCACGTTGTCAAACAAATTAATACACGCAGCTAAAATGCGCCGCGTGCCCGTGCACAGCATGCGCCGCGGTGGGCCCGCGCCTTAACTATATACTAAACTATTAAGAATTACTAGTACGTAATTTTTATATACACGTGTTTCTGTGGCAAATAATCAATTTTTCTGTCTTTCAATAACCTAAGAATGTTCTTCAACAGTATCGCCGAACCTCAAACTGAAATCTCTCCAGTCGGCCATACAACTCCTCCGCCAATGCCACTCCATCATGAAACTCCTCTCAGAGAAGGACCCAGAAGAGAAAGAAGTCGCCAAACCAGAAGATAGCGACGAGAAAAACATGAAAACCGAACACAGTCTTCTGTCTCTATACGAAAATAGATTACATTTTATACTTAAAAGTGTCATACAGTACTGTAGGTCGAAACCTAATAAGGATTATGAGAAAATTACTGATCTACACAAGAAACTGTACTGTGCTAGTCTTAAGATTAAAAAGAGCGAGGATATCAGATTGTATGCGGCTAGCATTTGTGATGTTCTGATTAGTATGGATGAAATTAATAAGGAATTTGAATAGTATATTTTTTATGGCTGTACGTAGGGGATTAAAGGGGTTATGTTATGTGTTGTGTTGTAGTCGCAAGCGCTACTGCTGAGTATGAGGTCCTGGGTTCGATTCCCGGGTCGGGCTAAGTGTTATTGGTTTTTTCCATCTGCAATTTCTCAGCAGTAGAGGGGAATTCAGGTATGATTTTATGTGTTTTGTTGTTGTCACCGTCACAAGTCGGTTATTAATTAGGTTAAGTCTTTATCATAGAACTTATCAGTCTGCCCAGCCTTTCCCCAACTACGTTGGGGTCGGCTTGCAGTCTAACCGGATGCAGCTGAGTACCAGTATTTTGCATGGAGCGACTGCCTATCTGACCTCAACAACCCAGTTACTGGGTAACACAATACCCCTTGGTAAGACTGGTTGTCAGACTTTCGGGCTTCTGACGACCCGTAACGACTGTCAAAGATCAAATCAGGTGTGTACTGACTATTCAAGTCATAGAAATTAATCGGTTGAAGAACACTGAACGATGCACAATAGAAGTTTATTGTTATTACGACTGGGCACAGTTGAATAAAGATGGGACACTCTGCATTTTAGGTATGAAGCTACAAGTAGGTACGCGGCGGGCTAGACTTGTCGAATTCAGTGGGCGTAGTCGGAACAGCCGGTCGATTCTAAACTTAGGTGAAGTGAGCTGTCAAAAGTGCTAATCCCTAGCATCCTGCCGGTCGATTTGTGACAGTGACAGCTCACTTCACCTAAGTTTCACGTTGAGATTTTTACAGAACCGACCGACAGATAACGAGTTACGTGATAGAAAGAGAGGTGATCTTCTAGGTGAATAAAACTATAGGTAATTAGCGCTGTACGACCTGAATTGCACTTTATTGTGTTGTAACAAGAGTCGCTTTTTATTTCAATGATTTTGTGGATTGAACCATCTGTACTAATCTGCGGTCTGGAGGCGTTTAGTGTCCCACAAACTGTTAAGTTACCATTTTGCAAAGCATTTTGTAAACAGTAGAAAAATAATATAAGGAAATCCCTTAGACTTAGCATTTAAATGCAAATTGATAAAAATATTAGTGCCTCTAAAATTTCAGAAATTTAAAATGTAATATTAATTTTTAGGTGTAGGTTAGTCAACCACACATCAGTTGTAGTAAATTAGTAATCATTTATTTACCAAAAACTTAGCCTAGGTGAACATCAGTGTTGTATTGGGATGGGTATGCCTATTAAAAATGAGTAAGACCCCTGTTGTAAGTGGTAACACTTGCACTGCGAAAATGACCCTTACTGGTATGACTTAAAGGCACTGCCGATGGCAAAATGTTATCACGGATGCAGACATGGGACGGGTTGTTTTTCCGGGTACCTTATTACCCGTTACCTGGCCGGGTCCTAATAAGTGCCGGTTCCGGCGGGTACGGGATCCAAACTGGGTACCCGTCCCATGTCTACACTGATGAGCGGTTGACTGTACTAGCTTCCAAAACCAACATGTTTAAATATAATTTAGCTTATTAACTTTTGAGATAGAGCTTTGTATTTTAATTATTTAACACGGAAGGTGTTTATAAATAAAAATACGTAAAGAGGCGGAAATGAGCTTCTAACAAGTTGTCAAACAATGTGAAAAGCGGAATAATAGCTCAAAGGTTTGATAGTACGATTGGCGAGCGAGAGGTTATGCGGTCGAACCCCACCCGTGGCACTATTTACGCGGAATTTACACCGGTTTTACTAACGCCAGATAACTTTTACCAAGGAATAATTTAGAAATTTTTGACAGTTTTTCCATACGAAAACTGTCAGACGTCAATTTTATTCCACTGCTATATTATCTGACGTTGTAAAAACCAGCGCTAAGTGCCTTTTCATACGTCCCGGTTGCCGGATACCCGGCGGCTCAGTGTATGGGCATGTACGTTATCTAGTTACACGTACCATCGAAGAAGTTCATATCTAACCACCGTAAAGACTATTCTTGCTTGCAGCGCTCGGCAACTATAGAACCGGGCCGGTAACAGATGTGGTCATCGTGTTCACGGGATTTTGTTTAGAAACTGGTTAGATATGATCTTCTTTGATGGTACATACCCATATAATTAGCCGCCGGTTATCCGGCAACCGGGACATATAAAAAGGGACTAAGGTGCCGACTCGACGGTGGAGAGAATCGCGGCGATAATCACGCTGTGCTTCCAAAGTATCGCTGCGATGATATCGCCGTGTAGTGATTGATTTATAGAGGTTCTATTAAATTTGATGGCACGGCGAGACCATCGCTGTCAATTTCTCTCCCGTGGAAATGGCGCTTAAGGTTTTAGACCAAACGAGCGAATACACATTCTATCCCAATTCTACCGAATAGGGATGTTGACGATAAATTTTTTTTTGTCCGTCATGTAGATATTGGACACGTATTTTTTATTTTTTTACGTAGTCAAAAGATTACGTCAATACATTGAGTAGGCAATGCGTTAAAATGTGGCATGTCGTCACTGGCCGGTAGATTTTATACTGACTTTGACGTAGCGAGCCCCACTCCCCAACTTTAATGCGTTTTATCTAAACCATTTTTTATTAATATGATAAAGCAAAAAATACGTGTCTAATATTTTTTTATTATCAGACTGACGGACTACATAGTTTTTTTTTCTCCAGTCAACATCCCTATTCTTTTTGTTTACAGCAGGGATAGCATTCTTTTGTTAGTCTACACAAAAAAAATAAAAAAAATACCTAATTTTTTTGATGTCGGTACAAAATGTCAAGAATGAATTGTTTACAAAAAAAAGAAAACCGACTTTCTAACACTACATAGTGAAAAATTTCGGAAGTCGGTGGCAAAAAACCAAAATTCAAAACCAAAGCCACCGATTTCCGAAATTAAAGTTATTTTTCACATAGTTTATTTTTGAAGAATTTTTCACTCTTTTGTTGTGATAGGTACTATCGCGGACACTGGCGCCTGACCACTTTTCGACCTTATTGCTTAGGTAATAAGGTCGAAAAGTGGTCAGACGCCAATATGATGGTAACTACCCCACAAATTCGAGTCGGTTCAAAATGGTCTTGCTATTGTTCTGGTTCTATGATTGTTTGCCTCGTTTGGTCTAAACCCACCTGCACAAAACCACGTTTAGTAGGAGGGGGGTAAAAAGGAATAGTAGTAACCATGCTTTGTATAAAATGGTCTCGAATGAATTTGAGTGCAAGACTGATGTATATAGCTATATGTGTACTTTTGTTTCTAATACAGTATTTTAATGTTAACTATTGTTTTATTTTATCGATATTTGAACTCAGAATAATCAGAATCTCAGATATACCTAACCAAGTTTTTGGATTACAAACTCAATGTAATACATGACAAGGTTCAAATTTCCGTGCAACCACATTTTTTCAGGACGTTTTGCTAACAAATGCTCACTCAAAAATAAACTTACAATATACAGCGCTAAAGTAGATCATTGACTGTGGCGAATATGAAATATCTAATAATAAAAGGCCCACTTGCACGTTTAGCCTTGTATTCACCAACATTTAAATGTAACTGGACCAATATTATAAAGGGTAAATATTTGATTTTTTGTATGTTTGTTTGTTACACTTTCACGCTAAAAGGACTAAACAGATTTGGATAAAATTTGGCAAATGCATAGACCATGACCTGGGCTAGGACATGAGATACTTTTTATCCCGATATTCCGACGGGATCGAGAGTTATGCGGGTGAAACCGCGGGGCGCAGGCGCAGCTAGTCAGTTCTACATTTAAAGTTTCCTTAGGAAAGACATAAATCAACTGTTAAATCCCTAACGGGTGCGCGGTGCTTTGAATGTTGGTGAACACAGGCCCAAGTCTGGTTAATTTAAATATACGTAGAGTTATGTAACTAACTTGTGAGTGTTACATAACTCTACGTTTATCAACATAACGGCCAATAAGAGCGCCGAACGCGGTCGATGCGTAAAGTCGAGATAGTTAAAATAAACTCACACTAAGACTGACTATTGAATAATTTCATTTAATATATCACAAGGTGTTGTGTCCTTCGGCCTCATTCGGGGTCATATAAACATAATTTGAGTCTAGCATCTTCCGTTTCCGTGTCACATTTATATAGGTATATGCAACTATCTCCTTCTTGACAACACGATGATGACGTATTTCCGCCCGCGTTCACCAGGTGGCCGCAGCGCGCCAAATCATTCATTGGCGCCCTGTTTTCGGACGGTTCACGTTTTGGTTTGGTTTTGGTTTTGCGTATGATTCCGTGGGAGCGTACATTTGGATAAACGACCAGATCGTATCGTCCGCTGTTTGAATTTCCAATGTCCATACTCTATCCGCAAATGATTTAAGACTGATAATATTATTTTTCTGATGTTTTTTTATCAGGAATTCAACTCCGTTTCTTCCTGAGACTCCAGACACATGGTAAAAAATAAAGTCAGAAAAATCTTCAATATTTTCGTAGTTTCCTATGATATCCCACTTTATTGGTGTTATCGCCAAACTTAAGTCTGAAAGTCGACCATCTGACTCTCTAAGAATCATAAGATTTATATGAACTCAAAGTTCATACGTTAATGCTTACTACATAAATAAAGTTAGGTTTAGGTTTTCCTGTAAATCTATTTTTATTATTCTGATTTACGGGGTTTTGGTCTAAATCCTCCACGATGACCGGTCGGCTTGGAGGATACATCTAGCATTAGCTAGTAGGAAATAAAAGACGAAACTAACACGTAGTATAAAACAATTTATTCGTAACAAAATATCATTAGACGTTAAAAATAATTATGTACAATAGAAATATTTACTATTATCACAAATAGTTGCGTCCGCCGCGGTTCAGGCTTTCACTATTTTGTACTTAAAGTAGTGTAACTTAGCTTAAAGTACCTCTTAACATCTTAGGGCCTAGCCAGCTTTGGAGTCACTTTCGACCCCAAAGGCAGAAAAAGGAACATTTAATAAAATTATACTTAAGGGGCAAACTGTTTTAAAATTCTCATCATAAAATTACAAATTTTGATCCAATTACTTTTTAGAAATAATTTATTTTTCTATATTTTTGCTGATTGGAGATCAAAAGTGTACGTATAAAAATATGAATCATATATAAAATATAGGTTCACTGGAATAAATAGTCATGATTTTGATATCCAGTCAGCAAAGCAAATGCCTTATCAGGAAACTAGGGATTCAATGAAGGAGTTAAGTTGTATTGTCGGCAAAAGAGCATACAAGACAGTAATGACCATTAAATTTTCGCCGATACAAAATATACTCTTTTTCATTAGGAATAAAGTTTATTTTAGTATTCCCGAAGTAACGATTTTAAAATGCAGAGGTCGTTGCTAGTGTATACTTATTTTGTTTGTCGACCGTTCTTTATTTCCATTCCCACATTATCTGAATTCTATCCTCGGTAAAGATATAAATCGATTATCATTCTCGATTAAAATTGTTTCTCGAATTCGATTCTCATTTTCGATTATTCGTATTCGGGTTTTTTTTTAAATATAATTTTATTATTATTAATTTCTTCATTGAATCCCCTAATAATCCAATACTTATGAGGTCATATCGACCTCCTGGCCCCGACGGGTTGCCCCGGTAATACTAACATCTAGCGATTATTCATATAAACATCAAAACACATTATAAATTCGGTTTACTCTATCACTTTATGCCTTCTCTGGCTTGGACGGCCTGTGAACAAAAGGAAATTATATTTAATAACATAATAATTGACAAAAAAAATATGGGGCAAGAGGCATATAGAAAAATAAGAAAAATCGATCTGCCTAGCCTTTTCCCAACTATGTTGGGGTCGGTTTCCAGTCTAACCAGATGCAGCTGAATACCAGTATTTAACATGGAGCGACTGCTTATCTGACGACTCGTAACGACTGTCAAAGATCCACGAATGACAGCCGGGACCAACGGCTTAACATGCTTTCCGAGGCACGGAGGAGTCTCGGTATGTAAAGATGGTCACCCATCCACGGACAAACCCCGGCAAGCGTAGTTTAACCCGATGGATCGACCCGAGCGGCTGTTATTAGCCACGAGTTCCGAAGAAGAAGAAAAATATATAAACAATATTATTATACAGGGTGGCAGGGACCGCAGGAGACGCCCTGGGCGTCCGCTAGGACCGCCTGCCGGGGTCGCGGGAAAGTCTGAAAGGGATACCGTGGCCCCTGGCAATGTACAGGCAACTGAAGGAACACGGGTGGGTTTTAGCCAGTAAGAGTCTGACACGCCCTCCCGCTCCGCCGAGAGCGGGAGAAGTTATTTGATAATTTCCCACCCCCCAAAAAATAAAAAGATGTAGCACATATTTAAAAATTTTCATTCATTCATTTCAATTTCACGAATGTATTTGGATAAATGACTTTACAAGTTATTGCGTTTGCGTAAAGATCATTTTCACCTAAAGCAGTAATAAAGATTGGTGATTTTGAAGACGCACTCAGTTCGGATGGTGATCGGTTTTACGAATCCTGCCGATGCTACATCTAAGTTGTGTCGTACTGTACAACATTGCAAAGGCCTCCTTTCCAACGCCTACCTGCCTTTTACTAGGTATTCTATCTTGAAAACCTTCCGGTTTAGCTCGTGCAGTTATCCCTTCAACGGTAAGTGTTGCCAACTGACCCTCCACCATTCATTAGTTAAATGAGGTATGATGAAGGCATACTCACTTGCCAGCCAGGATATCCTGGATCTCCTGGAAGCTCTTGCCCTTGGTCTCGGGCACCAAGAACAGCGTGAAGAAGAACGCGCCCACGCAACACGCGCAGAAGATGAAGAACGTGCCGCCCATGCCCAGCGATTCGGAGATCGCGCTGAAGTATCTGTGCGAAGAGTTCAAGTTAGTGAGTTATAGGTTACAAGCCGTCTGCCGATGGGATTTGGACATCGGAAAAAATGCCAAAATTCCACAACAAGCTTTCATCATTTAACACTTTCGACCCCACCCACTTTTCATAGAACTCATACGCCATGCCACCATAACACGACGCAAAGAAAGAACACAAAAGAAAAAAAAAACAAGTACATGTAAGCAGACATAAAAAGAAGTGTTACTAACCTGGTAATCAAGAAAGACAGCATCCAACAGAAGGCGGTCGCAATAGGAGATGCAATAGCCTTCACCTCAATAGGGAACAGCTCGGACATGACGGCCCAAGGCAAGGGGCCCAGGCCCCAGCAGTACGTCACGATGAACAGGACCAGAGACAGGATGGGCAGGAAACCGATCTTATCTACCACTGGGCTTTTGTTTTGGAGAAGGATGAAGAACATCCCTAGGAGAGCCTGAAAACAGAAAATTTAATAATGCAATTATTTGTGATGACCAATAAAGTGAAAAGATTTAATTTGCATTACCTACCTCTATTCCGAAATTGTGTTATTTTCGAATGACTAAAGGTCGCCAATTCACCAATATCAAATATCTCAAAACAACTGATATTGGCGACCTTTAAACGTAAATTTTATATAGAACAATAAAGGTCATATATACAAAACTCATGGAGAACCAAGCTGTCGAGACATAACGGTTGATACGATTTCCTAATGGACTTTTCAGACACTTTCTTCTTCACATCAGAATGAACTCTACTGCTACTCTTTCATCCAAAAGGCGAAGAAACCAGAAAGAAGAAGAAGGTAAGGAGCCAGTAAGTTGGTTGCTGAAGAGGATTCTTTACTTACAAGTCCAATAGCAGTTCCACATGAGGAGACGAGTAGCAGGATCCTGCGTCCGAGACGGTCTACTACCAGTGGAGTGATGCACGATGCTATCACCTGGAACGAAACAAGAAGAAATTAAGGTGATTATAAATAGTTAGTCTGGCTATGATTGCTGTTGGCGCAGTTCACCTCACTTCCTTACTGAAAAATTAATATTTTGACCACTCACTTTATAATCTCATAAAACTGAAGAGCTCAGGTAAACTGACGCGAAAGGCGAAAAACTAGGTTTTATGGGGCAACTTAGGATAGGTCTATTTCCAGAATTTCCGTAATTACCTGTACTACCTAACCTACACCAATAGTGATGGTAGCTATAGTTGGTCATGTGGAGAAAAGTACGGCATAAGTACAACTGAACATGTTGATACTGCTGGACATGTTGATAACACTGAACATGTTGTTACCACTGAACATATTATATTAATACCACCGAAGAAGAATAAGCTGAGAACTAAGAAGCTAGTTACCTGTACTACACCAATAATGATGGTAGCGATAGCAGAGTCCAGGCTAGAGTTGGCAGCCTCAAAGATGTTGGTCATGTAGAAGAGCACGGCGTTGATACCGCTGAACTGTTGGAAGAAGACCAGCGCGCAAGAGATGTAGAACGCCTTGAAGTTACTGCCACGGAATACATCGGCGATCTGGAATTAAACAAAAGATAATTATGATATGTAATCGAAAAACCATGAATACCATACCGAATGGAGACTCGTCGTAACTAATCGCAAAGGCTACAGAAGAATCGGATTTCGAAATAAGAGATCTGATAACGAAATAAAATATCATGCTGGATTTATGGTCTGAAATTGCTAATTAAATAAAATGAAATTGTTTATTCTGTGAATAGGATATCGGAACCACTTTTACACGTCTTACTAAAAAACTGGCCAAGTGCGTGTCGGACTACGCACGATGAAGGATTCCGTAGTTGGAATTAATAAAATTTATTAAAATTAAAATTTATCCCAAGAACAAACTTTACATTGTAGTCGAAAAACATGTTTCCCCATACTTTCCAACTGCAAATGTAAGTTTGTACGCACAATATTGAGTGATTTACCATGTTATTTTAATACCATAGACTTCATATAGGGTTGCCTGTAATCTATAAGCATAGAACTATCCTCTGTATTTTATAAAATTTTAGGATCAGTAGTTTCGGAGATAAGGGGTGGAAATGGTAAATTTTCATCAATTTTCTTAAATATCTTTAAATGTATTCATTTCAAAATAATAATAAAAACATATTTGAGATCCTCGCAATAAGCCCTTTCATTTGATATGTCACACGGTACATTTAGCAAAACTTTTTTTTTTAATTTTCTTGTTTGCCCCCCAGTAGTGACCCCCATATTCAAAATTCATTTATTTATGTTACACGTCCGTGTTTGGGTCACAGAAATACATATGTGTACCAAATTTCAACTTAATCGGTCAATTAGATTCGGAGCTAATTGGCTGTGACAGACGGACGGACACTCGAGTGATCCTATAAGGGTTCCGTTTTTTGCTTTTGAGGTACGGAACCCTAAAAATATTAAAAATTGGCTATATGAGGTCGGCGTTTCCTATCTGACTACTCTGAGAAGAAAGGCCGAGGAAACAAACTCAGATGTCGCAGTCTCTTTTAAAGTCCAGGTCTCGATCTTGGTCAGGCCATATGAGGACCACTTAGGTTAGTGTCTGGAATGGTCTTTTGAGGAAAGAATCACACAGATTTAAGGGGACTTGTCCAGTCAGTAGAAGCATTTGTTAGTAATCGTGGAGCTCTACTCAGCAAGGGCTAACCCAAGCTAGCATTGTGATCACTGCTTCCCCTATATTTAACTCGTATTAGGTATGAATTATCAAAACCATTTCATATTGCTCACTTTGGTTATAAAAGAAAATCTTGTGGTAGTTTAGGCTGTGCGTTGTTTGTCAGTGAATTAATTAATGAATTAAAAAAAATATTAAGTAGATAACTTACCGTAGCAGTCTTCTCCATGGAGGCGCTGACGTCGGCGGCCATCTCGTCGAGCTCGGCCTGCACGCCCGCGTGCGAGCGGCCGCGGATCTTGGCCAGGCAGCTCGTCGCGGACTCGCGGTCACCTGCACGAGAAAGGCATGTACATTTAGGACCAGCAGTGCTATTCTGTAACCATCTACCGTGAAAACTTAGGTGAAGAGAGCGTGCAGTGAGCTGTCATTCCACCTAATGCTAGAGATTGACACTATTGACAGCTCACTCCACCTAAGTCTTCACGGTGAGTTTTTTATTTACAGAATACGTCGGCTGTTCGACAATGACTGGCTATGGTTACTATCTATGTTTTAAAAAAGGACGATAACAAGTTGACTAAATTGCGAGGAGCCGGAGCATTTCTGCGTTTTTTTGTGACCGTTAATGAAACTTTTAGTTCCGACTTTCAAAATTAAAGTCTGAAATTACGAACTAAGTTATATCACTTTAAAAGTTTAAACGGTGATCTTTTGCTGAGGTCCAGCAGTACCTTCAGGAAATATACATAATTATACCTAAGCAGTTAAGCAAATTGGTCAAAGGAACTGTATGAACGTGATTTTGAAGAAAATAAAAAGAAGGCATCGAGATATAAGTACTAACGTACTAGAGAAGACACCGTAAATTCCTACTTTGTCTCGTTCAACTGCGGCGATCGCGCCGCAGTTGTCGAAGAAAACGCGTAAGTGCCGTGATTTATTATACATGGCGCTTAAGACCTTTTTGCCGACAATAAATACAATTCCGCAGCAAATCTAGCGCTGTGGTAAATTAGTTACGGTTTAGACGAATTGTTATTATTTTAGCGCTGCAGCGAACTAAAGATTCAAATTACGAAGAATAGGACAATTCAGTTATTTGACGTAGCTTCTCTAGTACGTTAGTACTTATATCTCGATGAAATAAGGTACTTTTTTAATCTCTTGACTTAGCTTAATTAACCTACACTTATTATATGCAGAAAATAAATGAATGAGTGATAATCTAAAATAAAGAATACGGTTTGTAGACAAATAGATAGGAAATAATTTAAATATGAAGTAATAGCTTCCTCTCTCCTAATTATTTAAAATTTTGCTGTGCCCGACAGGGTCCATAATTGTTTCTATTTATTTATACTTGCCACTGTATGTGAGCATTATGGATTGCAGTAAATATAAATTGAAATTGGAGTAGTAGTACCTGACTTTTTTGCATAAAAGGTATATATCGCGATAAAAATCTTATCATCGACCTGTCTCAAAATTCAGTTGCCTCTGAAAATTTAAATAGAATTGTTAACAACATTTCCTTACCTTTAGTCAAATAGTAGAAAGGTGACTCGGGCATGAAGAAGAATCCAACAACGAACATTCCGGTGAAGATGATACCCACGTACGCGATGACCATGTAGCTCACGTACGGACCGATACAGTAGACCAGCAGGTAACCTAGCGTGATGAACGCTTGCAGGAACGAGCCGAGAGCGCCGCGAGAGTCATCCTGGAAGAACATAGTTTTTTACCATATCGCACCTTTGGTAGAACAAGGGCATAATTGTCATAAATTGCCAAAATGACTTAAATATGCAGAAATGCTTTAAAAAGGCCCTTTGAACTGGAGGGACAAAGAAATTCGTTTGGCAATTTATGACAATTATGCCCTTGTTCTACCGAAGGTGCGATATATCCGATGATTAGCAAAATTTTATTCGAAATTCGAAAATAAATACAACGAGCAGTGTAAACCGGTTAACGAACGATTGTGGTACAAAAAACAACTGAGTTTATAAGATAAGTAGTTATGTGTTTTCTGACTTCAACTGACTTCAATAGATAGTTAGAGTGTCTTTCGGAAAAGGTTTATAGTAATCATGTGTTGTATTTAAAACTGTATTTGTTGGATCGAGGTTAGCCTTGAGGGATCTGGGTAAGGAAAGCCGGTATTATCAACAACCACCAAAATACACAAGAATAAAAGAACCTTTAGAGGTATGAGGAACAGTGTGTAAAGTTCACTCATCCTCTATAGAAAAGGGAGGATCTTCGGACGTGCTGCTGGGAGTCGTGTCGACATCAATCGTGTGTCGTATATATATATATGTTGATCGCGCGGTAAACTATGCTTGCGCGATGCAGGATTTGTGTGATATCAGGTCTTTGATGCGTAGTTCGCATGTGGCGATGTAGATGCCGCCACATCAAAGTCAAAGTCAAATCATTTATTTAAAATAAGCCCTTGTAAGGGCACTTTTGAACTTCAAATTTTACAAAATATTGAATTGATTCTAGTCGCGCCTTCCAAAAGGCAGTTTTCGTATGGAGAAGAATGGGCAAGAAACGCCACAACGCTACTCTTTTAAAATGTATGGTACAAATGTGTTGTATGTCTTTTACAATATTTTGTATATGTTAGTTATTATATATTAGTTATATATAATTATATGTGAAGACGATGCACCTAAAAAAAAATTTCTATACCACAATAGGTACAAATAATTAAAAATGAAGCCACCCCTTACCGTAGCAATTTCAGCACAGTACATAGGTGAGATCGTGAACAGCATTCCGACGGCTATACCCCAGAAGATTCTGCCACCGTAGATCATGCCAACGTTCTGGGTGGCCGCTATTAGGATCCAACCAATGAACAGCGGGATGGAACTACTGAGGAGACCCCATTTGCGACCGATCGTTGATGCTGCGAAACCGCCAATGAATGGGCCTGAAAGAAAGTTTTATAAAATATAACTTTTATCCGTTGGGTATAAGAACTGCCGTGCTATTCTGTAAATATCTCACCGTGAAAACTTAGGTGAAGTGAGCTTGGTGTGAGCTGTCATTGCACCTAAAGCTAGGGATTGACACTATGGACAGCTCACTTCATGGTCACTTCACCTCACTCTTCACGGTGAGATGTTTACAGAATGGATCGACTGCTTAAAAGGGATGTTGGGGGAAAAAAGAAATAAAAACTAATTAGTCCGCCAGTCAGATAATAAAAAAAACACGTATTTTTTTATTTATCATATTAATGAAAAATGGTTTAGATAAAACGCATTAAAGTTGGGAGCTCGCTATGTCATAATTCAGTATAATAAATATACCGGGGAGTGCCGTCATGCCTCATTTTAACGTATTTCCTACTCAATGTATCGCCGTAAGCTTTTGATTACGTAAAAAAATCTTTCAATTTTTTTTTTTGTCTAGATCCCTATTGATCTGATAATATTTAAGACTTCATACAAGAAATAATAATATTTACGATATTTATAATTGTTGAGTATGCCTTTTATAGTAGCGAGTAGACCATTGTCTGCTCCAGATACTAGGATAACCTTACCCGAATAGGCAAGGGAGTGGAGGGCGTGACCCAATAAGCCCACTCACAGCAGAGCAGTTTATTTATAAAAGATATTGTAGCAAGTCACACAACTTTGTTCAAACATTACTTTGACTGTGGTTCTGTCATACTACTATTCAGCCCGGGACTTAGATTTTTTTTTGAAGCGGGGCAAAAACCGCCGCCTGAATTCAAATTTTCTCGAAATGATTTTTGCAGCGACATAATAAATCAAATTTTATCGATCGATAGTGCGCCAATCCAACAGGGGCACCAAAGCTGTTGTAAAAAATAAAGAAATAGAAAGAATATAATAATGTGCTGCGCGTCTCATTTATTGCAAAGTTGCGGTGTGCTGGGCGGTGCACTTGTCTGCTACAGTTTAATTTATCGCCCCCTGAAGTAGGCGCTCGGGGCACAGGCCCCGGTTTGCCCTCCCCTAGATCTGGGCTACTCTTCTCACACAGAGAAGGCTTGGTGATTTCGATTTTTTTTTTGTTGGTACATTGGCGTCTACTAGCTGACTTAAAGCAAATAATTTAATTTAATGTTTTATGTTCCATAATGTACATTATTTTGCATAACTACTATTGTATAGAATCAAGTTTTTCTAACTGAACAGACAGCTGTGCTGCTGGGGACGTTGTTGCGCTACTTCTTCTTCCCAGCTAAGCAATAAGAAGCGGTGAAGGGCGGGCGTTTTTGGGGGACCGTCTTATGTCATTTTGACGTTCGAAAAGTGCTGATTATCAGCCTATTTTGAATAAATGACTTTTGAATTTGCATTTGAATTCAGACTGTCGATGTTATCTTTAAACATCATTATTCTTCTAACCCCAATTTTTTAAAATATTTTCCTTGCCCTTACGTGAGAGTTTCATTTATACATGCCAGGTTCAAAACAGAAATTTCGTCTGAGATTCGTTCTAGAATCAAGTCTCTGAACCAGTGGACTATCATGAGCACTAAATACAATTTTATGTAATTTTAAATTACCGAAGATAGCGCCGACAGTGAGCAGAGAACCGATCCATGCCTCCTGGTCCGTCGTGATAGGTTCACCGATGGGGTTGTCCGTGATGTTGTTCAACTTCAGGTTCACGGGAGACGTCCATCCCATGGAGTAACCCGTCGATGCAATCGCGATGTTCGCTGGGGAAGAAAAAAAAATATTATGTTAGAAGGCTGAGATATACACACAGAAGGAGAATGAGGGGCTCGTGACTAACTAATGACACCCGCAAGACTACATACATCGAAGGTTACCTAAGTTACGCTTGCCGAGGTCGGTCCGTAAGTGGGTGAACATCCATTAAATACCGAGACCCCTCCGTGCCTCGGAAAGCACGTTAGCAGCCGTTGGTCCCGGCTGCCATTTGTAGATCTTTGACAGTAGTTACAGTTACGGGTAGTCGGAAGCCCAAAAACCTGGCAACCAGTCTTACCAAGGGGTATTGTATTACCCAGTAACTGGGTTGTGGAGGTTAGATAGGCAATCGCTCCATGTAAAATACTGGTATTCAACTGCATCCGGTTAGACTGGAAGCCGACCGCAACATACTTGGGAAAGGCTAGGCTGATAATGTTAGAGATAGAAGGGTTGATTGTAGGTGCAGCGCAGATAAATAACAACTAAAAGGGTTGAGTGTAGGTGCAGTGGCTGTAGGGTTATAATAGGTCTTATTGCCAACAATTGGTCTAAGACGGGGATGTGCATTTGTTAGAAATTCTTAGTTCTACGGTTGGGAAAATCCAGCCGTAGCACGAACAACCGAACTATTCTATACTTAATAGCAATTTGGTTTAAATTATGTGGTAAGTAATTAATTAAGTCCTAAAACTAAATAAATATTTAGTGCAAAAAGCGTATTTTTTTTTTCAATCGTTCGATTTTTCGATACGTTTACTCCCCGTGTTTGTTCTTGGCAAAGAAAGCTAACCATACTATTCTTTATTTTTCTTTTTCGTGTGGTTAGTGCCCAGCCTGGTGTCAGAGTTTTATGCTGCCCATGGGCCTCTGACTCGGCTTCACATGCCGTCGTGAATTATCTCTCACGATACTTTCCTTGACGGTTTTAGAAGCAAATGATAATCATACAATACGCAGATGAATCCGAAAAGTCAGAGGTGTGCTTTGGGTTCGAACTCGAGATTTATGATTTTGCGGTTCGACGGGCACACCAATAGGCTATCAATGCTGTGCCATGCTATTATATTTGATTCCCCGTTTGAGTCCTAGAACTAACCTAGCCTTTGGATATCAATACTACCTGTTATAAAAAATACTTGCGATACCCAGAATACTCATTCCTGTAAAATACTGATCTACAATACAAGACCAAAGACAAGTGACTCCTGAAAACTTTCTATCACCACGGGAGGACACACACAGGAGCCACATGATGGCCACGTCAAAACTTCCACGTCTAAACTTCCACGTCGATATTTGCATGACATTGTAAATATTTAAGATGTTATAAAGATACAAGATACAATAAGACTTTATCTTCATATATAAATACTACATGGAGTAAGATAAATCTTTATTTAAATATACATAAGTGTTGCCACAATAAACTCCGGTATTATCATAATGTTGCCAGATTATTTAGGCGACCGCTGCGTTTGTTTGAGATAAAATATATTTGCTGATGTTTGATGCACGGTTTCCTAATTGGCTTAATAAAAGTAAAAATACTGCAATTTGACAAAACAAACTGAATTTTATCTTACTATTTAAGTAGGTACTGTTTAAATCCCACGTAAAAGGGGGCGAGTCTTAAACCGGTTACAAATCCAGACCCCGGGCTGCTACTGGCAAATTCCTGATGGAAAAACCCAATAACACTTTGACCGAGCTGGGAATCGAACCGAAAGTTATATTTACGGTTAAGAGCGTTTATCCTAAAAGTTGGCGACGTCGCAAATAGCTGTCAAACATTTACCTGCTTTGATTAATTTGGCAATATTACTGTATGGAAATAATAAATGTGGCTAACCAGCGAACTAGAATATTAATAATGAATTCCAATTATAACATTGAATTTGATGTTGTACGCATTTTAAGTGTAAAAAGGGCATTTGGAAAGTTTCCAAATAGTTGTTTTACATCTTAAACAAAATATTCGGTGTTACGATATGAATTATTGCATTTCATAATCAATATTCTAGTTCGCTAGTTAGCCACATTTCTTATTTCCATACAATAATATTGCCAAATTAATATTATATAAAACAGTGAAATTTGACATCTATTTGCTACGTTGCCCACTTTCAGAATAAACGCTCCTAAATGCGAGTCAGCAACGAGTTTCTAACTTTTTCAACCCATGTAGGCAGCTTGGACATAAGTAAACCACTCAAATGAGTAAAGCTTTGTGCAGACCAGCGCGACTTGTCGCGCGACGCGACACCGGTTATTGTTATACCGTCAAGTTTTCTTAGAAATTACATTGTACGAGTCGCGTCGCGGCGTCGCGTCGCGCTGGTCTGCACGAAGCTTAATGTAAACATACCTACACCATAATGTAAAAGTTTACGAGTTCATTCTAAGTTATTTACGACGAAAACCTGACAGTCATTGTAGTTCTGTAAACAAACCGATGCATTTTTACGTAGCCAAGCCCTTCCTACTTGATTATAGCTACTTTTTACTCAAATGGGAGTACAGAGTACATAGAAGTAGCGAATAAACTAAGGAGGGGCTCATGGCTACTAAGCCACACGTTAAGTGCCGGGAGCCCTCCTAGAGGGTTCACCTAGTCGCATATGGGATGCCGGGAGCCCTAGCGGAGAGCTCATTTTCAATGTAGGGTTTTCTTAGTCAATACAGCATTATAAACCGTGGAAATAAAATCTTATTTTAACAAGATTTATAGCATATGCGTTGGTTTTTAAAGCCAATAATTTTTATTTAAAAAATATTTTTTATTCACGGTTACAAATATTCCCTAAAAATTTAAAAGGTTGGAAACTACGTATAGCGACAAGACCGCGTGAAAACACAATTTTACTTTGTTTTACAGTGTTTTATAACACGGTTTTAAAACTAATGCCGTTGACCGTCCGCGATGGTTAACTTTAGCGCAAACGTAATGCCGGTGACCCCCGGAGGGTTCACTTCCAATATGTATGGTGGTTTGGCGTATGAGTTCTATGAAAAGTGGCTGGAGTCGAAAGTATTAATGCGAGTATTTTAACTGCAACGGCTCTTGCCTTGGATTTGATGGATTATTTGCAGATCAAAGCCTTTGTGTGTATCCAGTGTTTTATATAAATACTAGCAGTCAGTAGCACTGTCGTCTGACAAGACAACCCCAAAAGCCAACTGCTCAGTTACTACGGTAATCATCAACTGCCTCGCCTAGCCTTTTCCCAACTATGATGGCGTCGGCATCCAGTCTAACCAGGCAGCTGAATACTAATAATGTAAATGGAGCGTTTATCTATCTGTCTTTGACAATCCAGCCATGCGATTCTGTAAACATCTCACCGTGAAAACTTGGGTGAAGTGAGCTGTCAATAGTGTCAATCCCTGTGGCATGACAGCTCACTCCACGCTCACTTCACCTAAGTTTTCACGGTGAGATGGTTACAGACTAGCACTGCAGTTACAGGGAACACGATACCCCTTGGCAGGACTGGTTGTCAGACTTTCGGGCTTCTGACTACGCGTAACGACTAGCAAAGATTTCTACGAATGACAGACGTAACCAACTGCTTCACGTGCTTTCCGAGGTACGGAGAGGTCTCTGTATGTCATGGGTCGTTCCCATCCACGGAACGATCTCGGAAAGCGTGTTTAACCTTTGAAATCGAACCCGTGCGGCTGTTATACGCTGAATAGCGAATACGGTTATCAAGCTGAAGACGTATCATTCTAAAAGTACTGGCAAACTTTTCCGTGAAAATCGTTTTACAAGTGCTAAGAATTATCCGTAAAAAATCGATCAGATAGTTCATTGATTATTATCAAAACAATCAATACACAAGTTCAGATACTAAAGCTGTTGTTGTTATTTTAATTACGACACTTGCAGTGTTCATTGTCGGCTTATCTTTTGCGGTCAGTTTGATAGTTACTACAATACTATTTTATTATCTGTGATATTACTCGTATAACGATCGTGTTATAAATAAACCTTATTCGTATGAAGCCTCATTTTATAGTATTTCTTGACAATAATTAATAAAGAAGCTTAGGCACCTGACCCACCGCCCTGTCTAATTATCCTCTAAATTCTAAAGTCTCAAATATAAACCTATCTTTTTCTATATCTTCATCCGATAGTATAGTCAAAATATTGATCCAATTTAGCATTAAGATTTCAAAGTATAGGAATATTCTTGATACAGTAAACTGCACAGTGTGGAGTGGTCACAATTTGACATTGACAGCGCTTTTATATCGTCGCAGTAAAGGCGATTTTTTAGTGTTACTACTAATGTGGTTGACTGTAGGTACCTAAGAGACACGTCATTATCATCACCATTGACTGCCCTTCCACCCACAGCTGAGTATAGGCCTCCGCCCCTTTGTGTCATGATTCCCTGGTTAATCATTTTATCATTAATCACTTGTGAATTAAATATTTACCTAATTTAACTATGGTTACGTAATTAAATAAATATGAAATATCAAATAGTAATGTATTTGGGCAAGGATTATTTTTTGAGTGGAAAAATTAAATTGTCTCGTTTGCCGACTTATTGATAGTGAGTCGCTGTGTGTGTGACTTGGGTTTGGCGTTGGCAAAATGATACCCGCCAGACATCACACAAACAATATTTATTCATTGGAGACAACAAGTCTACCGTAGGTAAGGTACATAAGGCAGCAGACTTGTGGACTCACAGATTGAATATTTTGCATATGGCCTACGCAAATGTCCTGCAGATCTGCCACGCTATTCTGTAAACATCTCACCGTGAAAGCTTGGGTGAAGTGAGCTGTCAATAGTGTCAACCCCTGTGGAATGACAGCTCACTCCACGCTCACTTCACCTAAGTTTTCACGGTGAGATGGTTACAGAATAGCACTGCTGGTAACGTCGTGTGACGGGTCGTTAAGCTTCCTAAAGTAGGGCTGAGCTATCATGCATGCATATTGGGATAGGTCAACTCAAAGCAATGGGTCTTTCTTCAAAATGCCCGTCATTTTTTCTCTCATAAAATCATAATAATATAATATTTGGTCTTTAAAAAATACCTCTGAGTTCGTTTTGGCATTTCTTATCAGTAATCAGACAGCTAGATAATACCGGCGACATCTAGTTTTAAAATATTGACGTGTAAAAGTGTCTTGAAAGATCTACTTACTGAAATAAACATAACATGTAATTTCAATCATTCGATTTGTAGACCATTTTGAACTATTTTATTAAGTCGGTACCTACTTGTGAACAGGTCTACACAGTAATTAAGAAATATTGTAAAAGCCAATTATTTGTAAAGAGTAACCATGGAGTTTCTTGCCGGCTCTTCTCCATAGGAAACGACCAATGAGCCCATGCAGGTTAAATAGTTAATTTGATTTTGAAGCAAAGGGTAACGTGGTGGCAGCACCATTGACCCAGATCTTCCAAGGACCAGAGGATGAGCGTAAAAATCCTGCAACCTTTAGTAATTTACTTTATTAGAACGAATACGATAGGTTTTACGTAATATGACAACCTTGAACGCCACACACGACTTACTAAGATATCTGAAGATATCCGAAGATATTCAGATGTCGGAAGATATCTGAAAATGCTGTTAGATACGATAATGTCTTTTTGTCGGTACATAAATCTACTCGTTGAGTTGGTATGACTCTATCTGTGAAAATTTGTAGGTTACATAGCCCTGTCAAATACACTGAGAGATACACAATCAAGTATCTTAAATTATCTCATGTAGACGTATTTTATTTAAGATCTTTTTTTAAATATCTTGAAAAGAAATAATACGAGTAGTTATTACATCTTATTTGGTGCGGTTGATATTTTGCAACCGTTTTTTAAGGTTTATTTAAAAAAATATTAACAAAATTAATAATACCAGCCTGTTTCTGTCTCACTGCAGGGTAAAGGCCTCTTCTCATACCGAGAAGGCAAATGGCAAGGCAGGGTATAAGATTTTAAATAATTATTTTAAAAATAATATTAAGATCATTCATGTTTATTTTACGCTGGGGTGCCTACCTGCCCATAGCAATATAATGAACCTATCTATATTTTATAAACACGAACATGGGAAAGCATAACAATGGTGAAATTATTTATTAAATACAACTATATAGGCTCCGGCGGACAGGCGCGACAGGACAATTTCCATGAAGTTTTCATAGCAATTGTTCTTCTAGAGTCGCGTTGCGTCTGTTAGCGGGGACCTTAATGACTTTGTTTTGTTAAACTCTCTCGCTATGTTCAAAACTATTCGTCTTTATGTAGGTATCTCTCATAACTGGTATTCAGCTGCATCCGGTTAGACTGGAAGCTGACCCGGGAAAAGGTTAGGCAGATGGTGATGATTAAAAGTATCTCTAATATCTTTAAACGCTCGATGTGATACTAATTTCATATAGAGTCTCTCGAATTAGAGCAGTCTCCCTAGTGTCTCAAGGCGATATACAACGTGTAACAAAAAACCTATCCAATCCGTGAGAGTGTCGTTAAGATTCGTACTGAGAGTCTATTTATAATTTTAAGGAAAATAGATCATAATCATCATAATCATAATCATTTAATCATTTGTTAACATAGGTACAGTAAAATAGTTGTTATAAAAAAAAATACAAGCGCGCTGTTATACCAGAAGGCGTACAAATATTTATGGATGTCATTGATACTAAAAAAATTGATGAAATAATTGATTATAATCCAAATGATAATAACTGATTTTCTCAAAAAAAAAAATAAGAAAAAAAAATATACATGTCAAAAAGAAAAAATAAGTTTAGAAAAAAAAAATATCACAGCATTTTTTTCAATGGGGAATTTTACCGGGTTTATTACGCGGGACGAAGGGGGGCCGTCGTTTAGCGGGTGGCTAGCAAGACATAACCTATGACTCCTGTTGAATTTGAAATAGCATTTTTTTATTTTTTTTATAATTTTAAGTTTTTTTATTACTTTTTGGTAATGTTATTATTGCAGTACCCATGTGCCATATTCGTATCCGACAGGATTTTTGTAACACATTGTATAACTGGGCTCGTGTAGACACTAATTTCAACCCAGTGCAGTGCTGACTTCGCGCCCTCAAGTCAGTCCAGTTGACTAACATACCCGTCTATTTTCGAGCCAGTAGCTTCCCCGCCTGACCTACTGACTTACTACCGAATTCGTCTACATAAACCCACCATCTTTCTTATATGGCTATTCTCGCTTGTATTTTTAGCACAGTATAATCGAGACGAGAGTAAAAGTAGATTCCTCGGTCAATGCGCTTTAAATTCGAACATAATAGAAAATGTTCATTGAACGACAATCGTGTGATCTCACGAACGAAATTACTTTCTCATTCATATTAATTTACTGTGATCTTTGACCCTAATATGGTCTACTTTGTGTAAATTATTTCATCACCACTTCTCTCAAAACGGTGAAGATAAACATCGTGAGGAAACCGGGATGTCCTAGAACCAAAAATTCGAAGACATGTGACATCTACCAACCCGCACTGGGCCCGCGTGGTGGATTTATTATTTAGGAGGCCTGCGTCCCAGCAGTGGGATCATTATAAGTTCCTCTCCATGGGATCAACATCGTTATCGGGACAAAATAATCAGCTATCCCATAGACAACTTCAACTCGAACAAAATTTAAAAAAAAATCCCCATACATTTCTGATACACGGTGTAGAACAGTATTTGATACGAAGCCATTATCTGAGTCAAAACTAAGTACTTACCTACCATTATATAATTATTACAATTATTTTAAGAAATTAGTCACACATTACTGCGGAGTTAGCAGTTTAGTTCGACCTAAAGTCTAACAATAGTGCAATTAGACAGCAGTAGTGCGCGTGCGCATACAAATTGGATGTTTATAGACATGTTTAAAATCATTTCTGTCACGCTATTACTAATGTAGCCTTGACAGTGGAAAATAGCGGAAATGTTTTTATTAATTTGAAACAATGGGGCACTTAATTTTATTTGGTTAGATGTAGCCAGGCGCGGATACAGGGGGGCTCCTGGGCTTCGACTAGTCATCGTCATCCTCAAAAAGGGAACCCCCCTTGTCAGGAGTGCCAAAGGTATTTTTTTAAAGGGCTTTGAACAGCCTGAGAAATAAGCCCCTCTCCCCGTCAACTAGAGATAAACATTTGTCCGCTCTTGAGCGAAAACCTAGATGCCGCGCCTGGATGTAGCTCATGAGCTCGTCGATTAAGTCAAATCATTTATTTCAAATAGGCCCTTGTATTGATTACACTTCCCTAAAAATAAATCTAATGTAAAAATGGCCCGTCTACGTATGATGAATGAATAATTTAATGCTGATAAGGCGTTTAACCGTTCAAGGCCTGATAAACAACTAATTAACGTGCTAATTGACGTGCTTGAGGGTCACCCAGGGCTTTACCGGTTAAATAGTTCCAGTAGTTTTCAATTTATGTGGAAATCAGAATCAATGTCTGACCTTCACAAGGGCGTTGGCACCTACATTAATTTATATGCTCATTTAAATAAATGAGTATTTTTAAATCGCTGTGAAAGCTGATTACAAAATGCTTATTAATTATTACTGCGGACTCCCCGTTGCTCTAGTGGTCGCAAGCGCTAATGCTGAGCATGAAGTCCTGGGTGTGAATTCCAGGTCTGGAAAAGTATTATTGGGTTTTTCCAACAGAAATTCCTCAGTAGGAGTCCGGATTTGTGCCCGGTTTATGGCAATCGCCCCCTATTACATGGGACTTAAATATAACTGGCGAAATGTGGGTATTGTACGTACACCTCTGCCAAATCCTTTGAGAACCAAGGCGTGATGTTGTTAGTTAAAAAAAAAGAGTCTTTTTAAATCGCTAAGACAGCTGATTACGGTATGTTTATTATTTTTTCTATTATAGTTTTGCAAACGTGATAATTATGCGAGTAGTATTATAAAGTTACAAGTAGATAAGTGCTTATCTCATAAAAAATATTTCAAATGTGTAAGTACATGTCCAATCTTTGGTATCCAGGTGATAAGGTTACGATTTCAATAACATGTAGGTATCTATTATCTATTATAGATTTTGCTCGATACGATATGAAGAAAAACCTCATTATTTATCTATTATTTTATCTTTTATCGTGTGTGAATACCGGCCCCGTTTCGAGCATGTCTTGGAGTCTTGATCATCTCAGTATGATCATAGATTCTCCACGTAGGCGTTTTTAGCAAGAAAAAAAATGTATATAACATAATTTTTCGCCACTTCCAGCATGAATGAATCTTGGCAAATGTTTTGAATGTAGGAACGTGGTACCTAATGAGTTAAATACAGCTTTGCTAGGCTGTATAGTTATATATGTATAGTAGTACTGTACAGTATTTAGTTTCTAAACTTAATTTTTGTATTTCATAACCCAATTTTTGAGGAAGATCATCACGCTACGATCCTTTGGAGCCGAGCAAAAAGAAAAAAAGAACGCTAAACGAAAACAAACGCGGTGGCCGCAGTGGGTCGGGGGAACAAGAAATTTCACGCGGACAAAGTCGCGGGAGAAACTTGTATAAAATATAATATGATATGAACCACGTCACTGAAGTAATCATGAACCAAAACATGACTGAATTCCACGAGGTAGTTTAGTTTGTGACAATCATTTTAATGACTAATTTCCTTGTTTGACTGTAACTTACGGCGGCGGTGGCATTAGTAGGTACTATTTCTGTAAACATTGTTTTTTCATTCATATTTTAAGCTGTCATCAAAGTGAGGTACCAATTTTTGCAGTTAGTAGTTTATTTTTAGACTTTAGTCGTAATAACCTTTTTTTTTTAATAAAAAACCGAGATTTTGTTTTCTTGCTATTTTAATAAGAAGCAGTTCTTCTAATAAGGTCTATAATTTTTCCATCGCCAGATAATCTTTTCATGCGAGGAATAATTTTGAACTTTTGACAGTTTTCCTCTATAAAAACTGTTAGAATTCTTTTTTATTTCACGGGTAAAAAATATCTGACATGGGAAATACCAGCTCTAAAAATACTACCTGATCTCCTGCTTTCTAGCTGTGCCAGTGGGTACAGTCGGGTGACCATGCTGCATTTTTTCGATAAACATAATATAGGTTGTATGTTTTCTTATATTTTATTCATCGATATATTAATGAGGAAAATATTTAAAAAAAACATATATGTACTAGACATAAGGTACTCAGAGCAGAGAGGCAGTTCCAGTAATTTTCAAGAACGTTTAAGAACGTTCGCATTCTAATTTCATTCGCAATCTGTCAAAAATACAATCAATTTACCAATATTTTTGACAAGTTTGACAGATTGCGACTTGAATGTGAACGTTTTATAAATACGAGAATTGGCCTTCTGGTTGTTTACATTGCAAATAATTTCGACAGATAAGTTTAACTTGAGATAGTATTAACTCCCAATAAAGACGTAGCTGGGGTCAGTTTCAATCAAAACATAATAAAATTAATGTCTGTAGAGTTTGTTTTATGATCCGCCATGTTGCTGTGCCATGTTTTTTTTGGATAACAAAGAGGAGATTATTCCGAACTGGGTATGAAATTGAGTAATACAAACAGACGATTATTTAAATTAATTTTCAAGTTTTTTTTTTCTTAAGGTGCTTCCTCACCTGGCACTGTCCTTAATGTAATCTTTACCCGCGACTTAGCCCTGTTACTTCTATCTATTTAATTATATGTATTAATCCATCCTGCTGGTTTCAATTATCTATCTACACTGCTTAGCAGTTGAAGGCCTGGGCAGCCTACTTGTAAAGCCCTAGCCGTTACAGTGGGATTTTGGATTATTACATTCATGCATATCCGTTATGGCTCTCAAATCCTTCCTTATCCTAAGGGCACGTTTTTCCTTACCATTACCCGCGCCTCCTGGTCTACTCCTCGATTTGCAATGGCCTTTGCAGTCCCATGAAACATGAGGCTTCATGGGCTAGTGCAAATCTTGGGGTTCATTCGATTTATCGAGTCTGGTTAAACCACGCTGGGATCGGTGCATTTCATTCATTCAGACAGGCGAATGCTCCCGGTGAGGGGAGCGCCTTTACACACAAACTACATTTTCGGAAAAACTGTCATATTAAAGACCATTTTATTTTGCAAACTATTCTGACGCCCCTATAAACTGTCAATGCCATCAATAATTAACGTCCAACATTTTATTGACATAATTAACTAAGTATATTTATGTGTTTAATTGCACAGGACAGAGACAAGTAGGGTGAAGACCTCCTCCAAAGAACCTCTTTGGAGGAGGCCTTCACCCTATCTGGGGTTCTTGCATAAATTAGATATATATCAATATTGTTTTATTATATGTTAATTAATAAAACTAACAATTAATCTAACTTAACTAACCAAACAATTTACCTACTAGAAATAAGAAAATCCTGTAAAATACAAGGAATAAAATGCTTTTTAATTTTATTTATTTATGTGTTTAATTAACTATAATAACAAGTCACAGGTTTTCACTAAATCGCTATTTAATAAAAAAAATATTAGCAGTTTTTGGCGTTGGCAATCATTTGTCCGATGATTGCTTCATTGTTTTCAAAAGATTTTAAGGAACTGGGTTCTAGAAAGACGCAATGTACCTCGTGTGGGTTACTTTGCCACGACACGAGGGCAAAGCATAGCATAACGAGACAATCGTGTATTTATTTATGATCTAATAAAATAAAATTAAGACTTATGTTGACATAAAAAAGAAAAACAATAAAAAAAACTTTTTCTTTTTCAAATGCACTAAAATTAGTAAAATAAACTTGAAATTACGAATAATTATGCATGCATATTGTTAACGATATTCAAATTGTAGTACGAATAAGCCTTTTATTAAAAATAAAAAAGGCCTTTTATTTCTTATAAAAGGCTTTTTTATTTAATTTATTATGTAGGCTTATGTACACACATCTAAAGTTAAAATAACATTCATGTCATGATATGCAAAATGAACTGATAAAAGATTACATTTATAGCTGAGATATTTCCGTCTTGCGTGCGGATTTTATTATGAGCTTAGGTACATAGCAATATAAATAATTTAATTAGGACCTAATAAAACGTACCAACAGACTTTGCAAAGTAAATTAAAAAAGTAAGCTTTAGATATTTTAACCGTATGTTTGTGCGTTTTAGGGATTACATCCCGAGTCAAGGGTGATTACAATATTTAATTTTACAAGCAAAGAAGATATATCATCTGCCTATCAATTAAAATGAGCATTTTAAACTTTTAATAATTAATAAAAGTGTTTTTTTTTTCAATATAATCATAAATCTTGACCTTTTTACAGTGTTTATAGATCGGATAACCTTTTTTATAGACAACTAATCGGAGCACGATAATCTTTGTCGCCCTGTCTTATCATACTGGAGGTCAAAATTATATAACGATGTAAATAAGGAATTTTACTTCGCTGATGACGTTTTAGATTCATGCTTGTTTGCCTGGGTAAGGTTATAGGTTAGAAAAGTACTGAAATTCATGACCTTTTTTAAAGTTAGGATGAAACGGGAGACCTCGCTGGATAGAGTAACAATAACGTTACATTAGCGAAATGTGGTGACTCCTCCACAAAAGCCACAAATCAAGAGTTGAAGTAGAAGCTCAGCTGTCTAATTACGCAACACATTTTCGTAAACGATTACCACTAATCTGTTTCATTTTGACAGTTCAACAACATTTATTGCGTTATTTACGTTGTTGAGCAGATTTTTTTTTCGAAATTATGAAGCAATTGATTAGCAATCTGTTTCAAAACGATTCAGATTCTGATTGATCGTGTATTACGCAATTAGGGTTCAGATTAGCTCGAATTAATTGACTCCAGCGAAGTAAAATATGAAAGTTGTTTTTTCTGCTATCATTATTTTGCACACTAAAAATCAATTTTTTAATTGTTATTTCAGACTGCGGCGAAGCACAAATGGAGGGTAATATTTTTATCTGTTTCTCAGTGCTTTTCTAGTAATTACTACGCTACGTAAGCACTTCAGAAGAACTTCCATTGACGTAGGGTGCTCCCGCGAACACGTTTTGTTAATCAAAACCTTATCACACAACGTGATAGTCAATAATTGTAGGCACTTTAATAACAATAATATTAACATTGAATACTACTTTCGGGGATAAGAGGATTTATTTTATGTTACTTTTATTCATATTATAAATTAAAGTCGCTTTTCCTGTCTGTTTGTGAGACAACCTTGTTCTTCTAAACTCCGCGACGGATTTTAATGCGGTTTTCCCAATTATTTTGAGATTTCTTTACATGCATTTTTTTTTTTTTTACTTTAATATTAAGCTCACATACACATTATAAAGAGTCAAATAAAATTAACTAGTGTAACTCCGGCCAGTATATCTAGACATGAAAGAAATTAATTTGATGATGTTTTTTTGTGGGGTCATCGACCGCAGTTAGTGTAGTCACTTGAAATGTCAGTTTAAAAAAACAGTTTTTTTATGTGTAAAGTTCACAGATCGGTATCTATACACAATAAAACCAAATAAAACAGATTTTCTCAACTCATACTTCAAGTAAGAACAATAACTGTGGTCGTTGAACTTCAAACAAACATCTTTTTTTTAAATCTTGTTTAGTTATTAATACCCACCACATCTGCAGTTTCGCTAGCTAATTTAATGTGACCCTGTATAATAAAGAATTCTCGATGTTTGGTCAAGCCGTCAAAAACGTGTGCCGCAGAAGGATCTACACTAATTTTATAAAGAGAAAAATTTGTATTTTTGTTTGTAATTAATAAACTCAAAAACTACTGGACCGATTGTAAAAATTATATTTTCACCAGTAGAATGCTTATATTATCACTGAGTAATATAAGCTATAATTTATAAAGATATCACACGAGCGGAGCCGCTGGTTATTGATGTGTAACATCTTACCTTTCGCTTTCATGCAGTCTGTGGGAGTGATTTCGTGAAAAGCGACGGAAGTATGTAACAGGAAGCCGGGAAAGCGCGCGTTATTTGATTTTGCCAATGAACGCGCACGGTGCTAGAGTTGCCCGTCAGAAACGACCTTCACGAGGCCCCGCCCCTATAATGGTTAGTAATTACCTAGATCATATGCGACTACTGTAAGGTTCGCTCGTATTTTTCATAAAACTAATCGTGAATGTTGGTGGGGTAGGCAATCGCAACAATATATTGTGTAATGTATAGTTTTTATCGCTAATAATTAATCTAGATTAGCGCGTGAAGTGCTTTTCTTTAATCCGGTGCAATTGACAACACGCACGTTCTTTAAATTTTTTTGTTTTAGCTTCCATAATAGCTTTTTAACTGAGAACAATCACATGTCACAGACCTTGGGCACGCCACAATTGTGGCGATAAGTCCCCTCTTTGAGGAGTGGCTAGAGAGGCGCCACGGCGTCCTCACCTTCTGCCTGACACAGGTCCTCACCGGACATGGTTGTTTCGGGAGGTTCCTGTTCAGGATAAAGCGGGAGGAAACGCCCGGGTGTCACCACTGTGTGGATCGCCCGGAGGACACGGTGGAGCATACGGTGGAGGTCTGCCCAGCTTGGGCGGAGCACCGCCGTGTCCTCACGGAGGCGATCGGCGGCGGCGATCTCTCGCGTCCGGCCCTGGTTCAGGCCATGGTCCGGAGCGAGAGTGCATGGGAGGCCGTCACCTCCTTCTGCGAAGCAGTAATGCTCGCGAAGGAGGAGGCGGAGCGCGCGAGGGAGAGGCAAAATGCGCGCCCTCGCGCCCCTAGTCGCCGCAGGAGACGCCCCGGGCGTCGGGAGTCGCGAGCCGACTTCCGGCCACCGTAGGCGCGGGCTTGCGGACGGTGAGCAATGGGTAGCTCGCCGTCCGACAAGGACCAGGCCCGGGTCGACGGCGCGTTGTGTTCCACGCGCGCCTCAAAGAGATGTCAGCACCAACTGACGGGGTCCGGAAGGGCCAATGCCTGCCGGGGTTGCGGGTTTGTCCGAAAGGGATATCGCGATCCCAGCACACAGGCAACGGAAGGAACACGGGTGGGTTTTAGTCAGTAAAAGTCTGACACGCCCTCCCGCTCCGCCCAGAGCGGGAGAAGTTATTTGATAATTTCCCATCCTCAAAAAAAAAAAAAAAAAAAATGTCACAGACCTATATTTCCTAAGATATTTTTTTTAATACAGTTGGTTCAATGTATTTTTACAGAAACTTTGATTAAAACCACTTGTTTTTCGTAACCGTGTGTAGTCATAGAAATAATCCATAGTTTACGCACAATGATGGCTACCCTATTTACTCCGGTCTTAATTCCGGGGTAGTTTCCGAATTAAGTTTTGTGAATGTAATGTTTGTATTTTTTTTCGATTTTGGGTGCCTGGCCATCGAACCTAATAATTTTGTACGCTGCTAAGTACTTGATACCTACTTTTATTTAATTTGAGCAATTTTGTTCAACACCCCCTATATTCTTGTGATAACAAGGTATTTGTGTTTTTTAGTATCGTGGAGACCTTCAGATAGCAATAAAAATGAAAACATAATTAATCATATTTAATTTACGCATAATATCCAATGAACCTCTAGCATTGAAGTATCATAAATTCTTCACATAATAAATAATTTTATTAGCCCATCATATAACTTGATATCGCAAATTCTTCAATGTAATATTTACATAGTACCAAAGAATTCGCTATCTACAAAATAGGGTTATCTGTACCTAAGTTTGACATACCTACTTAGCAAGTTTAAAAAAATACTTAGGTTCTTTTGAAGTGGGAATAACTGTGTCTGTTCAGAGGAATTTTATGATAAAGAAAATATCTGGGAAAATTAACGAAAACACTATCTAACGTGGCAAGAACCGGAATCGAAACTAGGTAAATCCTAAAATAAAACGAAGTAAATCCTAAAATAAAACGAAGTAAATCCTAAAATAACACTAAGTAAATCCTAAAATAAAATCAACCCGCACCCTAATTGCGTAACACGATCAATTATAAAAAATATTAAAATGAATCACTTTGAAGGATATTGCTAATCCGTTGCTTAAAATGTTAGAAATTTTTGTCTGCTCATCAACGTAAATAACGCAATGAATGTTGTTGAATTGTCAGCATGAAACGGTTTGTAATTGATCGTGTGTTACGCAATTAGGGTGCAGATAGCAACTGAAAGTTTAGTCCTCATTTTGTTTCAAATGCATGGAACTTTTCAGTGATGTTACTGAAAAATCTTGAAAATAGAGACGATCGCATCGAGAGCTGCTAAACACATATTTATTTTTTTCTTCAAATCCTCTATTAACTTATTAGCCTCACGGTTGTTAATATAAGCTACCTAAGGGAAGACTGAGATACCTCCGACAGAAACTAAGCACTATTGTAATTTAATGTATGAAAAAATATTTGATTTGTATAAATAAATATTGAAAATAATTTTGTATATATATGTATAATATATAAGCTTTTTTTTGCATCTGGAATTCCTCAGTAGCAGCCTCCCGAGTCTGGATTTGTGTCCGGTTAAGGGCAATAGGCTCGCCACTTATACCATGGGACTTAAACTTAAGTGGCGATATGTGGGTTTACTATAGGTACACCTCTGCCTAACCCTTTATTCCCCGAAGGGATGCGTGATGTTATGTTATATTACGTGTATTTTTTTTACAGAAATGTGGTAAAGTTTTGTTTTCAGCTTTTTAACACTACGGAACGAAGACATTTCTTTTATAAAGTAGGTACTTATTTTAGTACAGATTAAGAATACTTTTAAAAATGCATTCTTAAAAAAAAATTTATTTAGTACATTTTAAGAATACTTAAGTTTTTGTCTCTAAGTACATTTATAATTAGCGAGTTGACATATTTACGACCTTACTGTAATGCCTGAATTACACAACAATTCTACAGTTAACCCTACACAATTGAAATAACGATTGTGTTTAAAGCCAAATACAAATATTTAGTACAAAGTGATAGATCGTTCTGTAGGTTCTTTGATTACATGATTTGCATAGAAACTAGAGTTATCTAACAACGTTCCAGGGGCGAAAACATCTATTTAAACAGTGATTTTGAACGGCATATATCTAATTAAAATATTATCTAAGTATCTTTTAAGTAGGTATATTAAAAAACTAAGAAAATTCGATGGTATAAAAGACTTGTTGAACAAAAAAAGTCCACAACATTTTTAAGTCTAAAACTGCATCTTAATTGCGTAACACTTTCAATCGCAATCCGAGGGTTTTAAGAAAATTCTTAATCCTTTGCTTCATAGGTTTAAAAAAACTGTGTGCTCGACAACGACAACAATAACGCAATGTACGTGGCTGAACTGTCAAACTGAAAGGCATTGCGATCGATTGCCAATTTATATGTGTAATGCAATTACCCTACATCTACCAACCCGCACTGGGCCGGCATGGTAGGTTACAGTCCCAGCAGTTGGAACATTATAGCACAGATAATATAATATTATAGGGTGATTGCTTATTCTATGCCCTATTATCGTGCTGTTTTGGACTGATGATTTAAAAAGTCAAGATTTTCAGCATCTCTCTCTTCTATTAAAAAGTGTGGTGATTAAGCCCTATTCATTAAGAGTTTAAATACCTATATGACGTAGTTATGTTGTCTTGTGCACTGATCATTTACAAAATGTCTAAATTATGTAAATACCTATGCACTTCCTCATTTAAAATAATGTACAATCGGCCAAAGTTCCGCATGCTCACCTTAAAGGCGATAATCGCATAGCACGACTCACGACTCGATCGCACAATGCACGAGTTTTGACCAATAGGATGCACAAAGCGTATTTTAGTGGTGTTCGTATTAGTATAATCATATAGAATGTGTGACACTCACACTAGGAGCGTACTATGCTCACTTGTTTCTGCTAAGAGACGAGTTTTTAATGGGCACGGCCAGCGCGGCGTGAGCTCTTTGTTATTGAATTGAATTGTTATTTTATTATTGACAAGAATTAATTTTAGTACTCATATCTTCTGTTTGTTTGGTTTAGAAAATGTATTATTGATATTGCAGTATTTACAAAAATAATTTGTAATAACTAATAAACTACAATTTATATGTATTAATCCACTTTAATATTTTCCTCTCTCTATCGGGTCTATAGATATAGGTTATTTATGAACACTTTCACTGCCTCTCCAATTTTCACCATATCCTATGTGATGCCGCATGCCGCAGCAACCGCACCATATTCCGTTCACAATAAGATGAGACATTGAAACGAACCGTTTTATTACAGTCCGTTCCACCGATTTTGACTTCTATTCCGTAGGCTTATGGATGGCATTAAAGGCAAAAAAGTGGTTACAATACCAACTGTTTACTGCAGCTGCCATTTGTCATGCCACAAACACAATAGCATTCAAAATCGATTGAACGGACATTTATGGTTTGTTTACCTTTTATCTCACGGCTCCCTGAATACGTTAGGTATAGGTGCGTTGACCGGCACTGCATGAAGGTATCAAATGTTTATATTGAAATTTTTTGTGTTTAATCGACTTTATTAAAAGTAAATAACTATCTAAATTTCTATGTGTTTGTTTATACTTGGGAAATTTGGGAATACTTGAAAATTACAGTAATATTTGAACCAATACTCTGCGCAGTTCATACAATGTTATCAGAGCTTTTTGTTTGTAGCTAACGCAACTCTTGCAACTGAAATAAAAATAAGTTCATTATCTAAGACCCATTGTTATTTAGTGGGAATGTCTGGAAATTCGGTTAAACAATAGAGGACGGCTTAATACAAAGGCCATACGTTTTTTTATTACCTTAGGATTATCTCAAATGTTTTGCAGTTGTTCCTTGTATTTGGTTTAATACTTTTAACAGTAGGTAATTGTAATATTACCTTTTATTCATTAAAATAATACAGGGTGAAATTGAATTCATGGGCATCTTTTTAAGGGGTCATTGTACTCATCATTATGAACAACTTCAACTATGAGACCATACCTGAAATCGCGAAAAAAAAATCAGCTGTTCCCTACATTTATGTTTGCATAACTCGACAAAATGTAGGGAACAGCAATTTTTTTTTCTCGATTTCATATTTGTTCCCATAGTCAAAGTTGTTCATAATGACGAGTACAATGACCCCTTAAGAGGATACCCATGAATTAAATTTCAGCCTGTATAACGAACAAGGTATCGTTGCAATTAAAATGCCCAGGCATGCCGTGCAGGATGAGCACTTTAAGACTGGATTATAATCAAACCAACACTTTACTCTTTTATAATTCATGCTCTAGTCAAAGTTTGACAATTCATGATTTTAAGCGAAATCAACGCTACAGGCGCGTTACCGGCATTGCATGTCAAGTTTTTTTTTGAAAAATCTAACAATGATTCAGTTCCTACGCCACTTTAAAATTCAGAAGCTTATCAAGTAATTAAACTAAACTATAATTTGTGCCTTGGCAGCAGTGAGAGTGAAAGGATTGAAATAAAATGTTGGGTACTAGTGAAATATATATTTTTAGTTTGTGTTCATTTAACATTATGCAGGATTAAAGATTTATTTAGGTTGATATTTAAATCTTATCTGTATAATAAAAGATGTATAGTAAGTGCTTTTTGTATGAAACTATCGGCTGTAATCTCAGTGTGAAAAAATAAACAGTTAGTTAAAATCTACTTGAGAACAATTTTAAGGATTTGCTGTTGTAGAAAAAAAAACAATATAAGTAACTTAATTTATTTTTAATAGACTTTTTCAAAACATTAAAGATTCATCCAGAAATTAACATATTATAACAAAAAATTACACAGAAATTATCATCAAAATGCAAAATATTATAAGTGAAAAGAATCTTACTCATAATATCATTTATAGACTGTATTTATCTACACTTATATCGTAAAGTTCAAAATATGAAATCAACACAACAATGACAAACAGACAACACAACAACAACAGGCAAAAAGCCTGTCAGTAAATAAGATTAGGAGAATATTGCTCGTGCAGTTCTAATGAAATTGAAAAGTTTTAAGATTAGTACAATTTAAGAATCTTAATAATTTTTATAATTTGCAATAATTACATTACACTACAGACTAGGTTTATCAAGCAAATGAGATCAATTATTTATGAGGTGGACGGATATGATGACACTACTGAATATGTAAAATAACAAACTAACGAGATCGGGGCTTACGACAACATTGATTGTAAATAAAACAACAAATCCACCAATAAAGGCAACATGACACTAAATTGACATCAATAATTTTACAAGAAGACTTCAAACTCGTTGGCAATATTTTAAACTATGATTACGGTCTACAGTCTACCCTGTGACATTAATCAACGAAGTAATATAATACAAATTAGAATAATAAAAATAAACCTAATAAAAATAGCTATACAGGGTTATTTGCAAGCCGCCGGAGTCGCGGGTTGTTCGAAAAAGATACCATGGCCCTGGCACAGGCAACTGAAGGAACACGGGTGGGTTTTAGTCAGTAAAAGTTTGACACGACCTTCCGCTCCGCCCAGAGCGGGAGAAGTCATTTGATGATAAAACACTAATAAGCTCGTAGGACTATAATACTAACATCATAAATAATAACTTGTGTTGTATGACTTTTAATAATTCATAAAAAAATAATTTCATAATACAATTAAAAATATTTATTTTGATCGCTCTAAATTTGAACAACTACGCGGTACCAAAATATGTAAGTAGTTAAATAAACAAACAGTGCGTTGCGAATGCAGGGTCGCAGCGGTACTTACTACAAAATACAGATCTAAAAAGTGTTATTACAAATATTACAACAAAAACTTGAAAGTTTACTTTTGGTATTCTAAAAAGTCATAGATCAAAAGTGGTTGTACTAATATAGTCCTACCAGGTGTTAGAAAAATAACCCTGTATAATGTAATTATACAGTATGTTAATTAACGAAAGGCGTTCCCGTTAACCCGCAATAGTATAGCGTCCACATGCTACCAAAATATGACCATTCGAAAATTCACGAAAAAAAATCTGCTGTTCATTACATTTATGTTCGCATACCAGCTTAACAAAATGTAGGGAGCAGCTGATTTTTTTTCGCGAATTTTTAAATGGTAATATTAATTGTAGCATGTTTGGACTATTGCGGGTTAACGGGAACGCCTTTCGTTAATTAACATAGTGCATGTTAAAAATTATATTAACTTAATATTTCGTCGCTGCTCCTCCCGCATCTATCACAGCATCGCAACGGCTACGCATGGACCTAGCCAGGACTTCGCACAAATTCGAACCTCTGAATGTGTCCCAAACTTGTTCGCAATGTGTGACAAGTGCTTCCTTCGTTCTTTCTGCTCTACTATCCCATCTCTGGACCATTAAACCCCACAAATTTTCAATGGGGTTTAAGTCTGGCGATCGGGAGGGCCATGGCACTGTTTTAATTTGTGGTTGCCCTCGCAACCACTCTTGAACAACCCGCGCACGGTGTATCGGGCAATTGTCCTGGAAAAAATAAAATTCTGGCACGTCCAGTTGTGGATACACCGTGCGCACTGTGGGTACCATGATGGTTTGTAGCACCTCTAAATACGTTTGGCCGTTTGCCCTCCCTGGTATAAAAGCGAGCTCGCCTGGTCCAGCAGCACTCATCCAGCCCCACATGTTCACTACAATTCTTCCCGATTCTGCATTTGGGTTCACATTTCGACGTTCGTATCTTGTGTTATCTACACGCCATAAATTCCGACGACCTTGTTGGCTAGACCTAAAGCACTTTTCATCAGAAAATATGGCGTAAGAGAAATCGAAGTCCCTGTAGTCACGAGCGAATCGCACGCGAGCAGCTTTCTGCTCCTGCGTCAAAATAATTTTTTTTGCGGGACGTCTGTGATGGACTCCAGCTCGATGCAACTAGTTTCTAATAGTTTGCATCGAAACTTCGTATTCTTGTGCGAAACTGCGAGTGGGTGTGAACGGGTTCTCTTCATACGTGGCTATCATATTATTTAACTCGTTTTCGTTTATAGCCCGGGGTCGAGGTGCACGAACGCGTTCTGTAATTTCTCCTTCTTCATATCTTCGCACCCAGCGGCGCACCGTTGTTCTCTAACGAAAAAAAAAAAAAAAAAACAATCAGCATCGATTTTTTACATAATATAGGAACTAAGTATAATAATACGAGTACACTACAAAAGTCTTATTCAAAGGGCACAACTAGTACACTATAAATAAAAATTATAAGTATTGAAATACTTAGGTGTGCATTTTGGTTGACTTCATGATAAATAAACTCTTAACTTTTCTATAACTAATTTAAGTAGTTATAACATTCATAACTATATTTTAAAATACAAGTTGTAAATGCAATAACTGAAAATCTCTTAAGGGGTCATTACTCATCATTATAAACAACTTTTACTATGAGAACCAAACCTGAAATCGCGATAAAAAAGCAGCTGGTCCATACATTTTGACGAGTTACGCGAACATAAATGTAGGGAACAGCTGTTTTTTTTTCGCGATTTCAGGTTAGGTCCCGTAGTAAAAGTTGTTCATAATGATTAGTACAATGACCCCTTAAGAGGTTTTCAGATATTGCAATTTACACCTCGTATACCTATGAGTAAGAAAAATGGCATAGCGTAAATTCCAACATTGTATGAAACTGTCCCAAGCAAATTTGTGCTTTATCTCTACTATTTAAAAGTGTTTATCCCGTGCGGGCTGGCAACGTGGCATTTCTAAAGGTTTTTCGTGGTTAAATACCAACGATCTAGTGCTTGGCCGAAAAAATAGTAAGTACTTGCTATTTTTCGGCCAGCCAAGCACTAAATCGTTAGTATTTAAAACTATGTGTGCTATTTTTTTTAAGTTTTTTTGGTAAGTATTTACGAGCACTACTAACAAAAATTTACATTATTGTCAATTACTTTCCATCTGCAGTATTATGATAAAATAAATGTTAAAAATAATTATAAAAAACAATTATCTTGTGCTTGGGCGAAAAAAAATTGTAGTTTGAAATATAATGATCAAGCCTCTAGAAATGCGACGAATGCGCTCTGGTTTTTCTAATTAAAATGCGGCAACGACGCTGTGAGATAAGGCACCATTGTTTAGGTTGTTTTGGTTTAGGATTTATTATCGGGTCATAAAAGGCTCCAACAACGTCTTTGAAAGCAAAAATAAATAAAAAGAACAATCTTATTTGAATGCATTACTATAAGTAGGTAATATCTTATGAGACTTTTAAAAAGAATCCATCTGAAAGTTATAATAATTTTATTATTTTTATATATAAATCTGCCTAGCCTTTTCCCAACTATGTTGGGGTCGGCTTCCAGTCTAACCGGATGCAGCTGAATACCAATATTTTTTAAATTGCAATATAAGGAAAAATGCAAACTATGAAATAATAATATTACTATCACTTTATTTATTTCTATATCTCTCCCTCTATCTGAATACAAAAACATAACTTACTTGCATGTTCAACTCCACTGCTATTTGGGATATATTTAACCCTTGTCTATGCAAAACAATAATTTGATTCCTTTCTTCCTGAATCAGGTTTCGGGTCGTCATGGTTGCACCACGTTAGTCACAGCCCACACACAATACACACACAGTCCAGGATACAAGCTAGGGTCAAGAAGAGGCTTTCGATCACAGTCCGGTATACAAGCAGAGGTCACAGTTAGGCAGGCAATCAGTCCGATAGAAATAAACAGGTCGTAAAATGAAATGGCGATAGGAATTTAAGGGAAGCGTCAACAATTAGCGAGAGCAAATTGGCACTGCCGCGCTCTAGCTAATGTTTGTTATTTTATGTTACTCGCTCATTACTCACACAAATGCATATTGTCTCTAATTGGGGGAAACTAGGAAGGGGTGTGGTTTGTCACTAGCTGCGCTCTCGCAGGAATATTTTCTTAAGTGAGTATGCTTAACTTGGGCCGATAGTACCTACTTACTTGCTTACATTAGTCTATAATATTAATGATAGAGCTATGTTTTTTTAAATAACATACTTAAGTACCTACCTCCTTACTCTGCTGTCGTCACAAGAAAGATAATAATGTATGAGTGCAGAGATCATCAAAATAATGCAACACCACACTATTAATTATTGAAATTATTATTTTTATAGCAAATTCTATTTTAAGAATCTAGAATATTTATGATGTTAAAAAAATAACTTTAGAATCTTTAAGAGGTGCTCTAGACCATCGAACTGAATCACTTTTACTATGGAACCAACTTCGAAAACGCGAAAAAAAAATCTGCTGTTTCTTAAATTCAGAACAGACAAAGGTATCTCTATATATCTACTTATTAAACTTTGACTATAGAACAGCTGATTTTTTAGCACCGTACACGTCATAAAAGTGAAACTTCTTAAAAAATAGAGATTAAGAGAGATTTAGTCAGACAGAGAGAGATTTATATCTTTCTTCTCTCTCATGTAACGAAATGCATCAAAACGTGATGCGTCCTTGAAATTTCTCTCAAGTTCTTGTCCAATTATCGAATCATTGGCTTCACATTTTTTTTAAACGTGGGAAAATGATCAAACCTGTCCGCTTTCCAGACAATAGGTAGTTTAATTATTTGTTTTTCCTCTAGAAACACACTGACTCCTATTGTTATTCACTGACCCACGCACACATTTCATACATATTTTATAAGGCAATGTCCGTCATACATTTTTCTTTACCTTATTGCTTATTTTCCTATTTTACATCACCGTAAACCAATCAAAATATATTATATATATATTATTTATTCTATTATGTTATACGACAGATTTTGATAGGCGTTACATCTTGTTATAGTAATAATTTGTAACATGGCATATTAAAATTGTTCGTATATTTCTTCACGTTTTCTGCACTTACCTAAACAATCGTGACATTATTAGTTTTTGTTGCGATGAAGTACTTAAACATACGTTCGATTTTTTCAAAACAGAATTACAATGGTACAGAAAAGTTACATTTAACACTTTATTTAAAAAATCTTCCATTCTTTATTACTTGCACGGTTAGATCGAGAAATCTTGTGAAGATATTATGTTATTAAAGTGTGATTATTTCACTATTCGTTCCGCCAGTAATGTCGCACAAAACAATTGTTTCAACTTTAATCTTCATGCCGTTTTAACTAGTTAGGTATAATTTAATAATCACACTTGACACTTCAACTTTATTTCAAAGATGCTCACTCTGATTTAAATCACTCGCATTTTAATTCACATTATTTGGAATTTATTTTTAACATTGTAAGATGAACTTACGACCTCATAGACAATCAACAACACAGTTCCAACTTCAAATATATTCTCGCGCATTTTTTTTGACACATTGTAATTTTTTTTTGACACATTATTATTATTTTTTAACGCAAAGTCACTTTTATTTGAGTAACATACAGCCACTGTAGCATAATAAATAAAAGAAAAAAAAAAAACATACCGATTCCGGCGATGACATATTGCCGCCACAGTTGTCCTGCCTCCATTCTGTACGCTTGCTGGTTGACTGGCGCACCGGTCTGACCAACCGGGTCGTAAGCGTAAGTCCTATCTTCCATACGTCACACGACGTCACCCGATGTGAGTTACGTTGCTACGTTTACGTTGAGCTGGTCTCGAGGGTGGATGTTTGGTAAACACCCGATGTCCTGCCGCCAAGACTGTGGATGAAGAACTCGTGTTAAAACAGTGTGATAATTTGGGAATTTTGCCATATATGTGACCTTACAACCCCATGCTGATTGTAGTCATCCTCAATATCCGGAAAGTTGGCAAGGGATAATCTCAGTAGAGGCAGCGTGGGCGACTACCTACGGTCACGCACGCGCACTAAAGGGCTTTGAACGGGTCTTTCTGCATGAAGCTTTCATGCATGCTAAGGGTTAGTAGCAATATGATAATTTTGGGCCTGCTAATAACAGCATACTGCGATCATTGATCCGTTTGCCAAGCGTGGTCAAGTCTCCTTATTTCATTGTAACAGTTTTTTTGAAATCACAAATTAATGTTCGGCAGTATCTAAACGTTTACAGGTTTACGTTGACTATCTTCAACATTCAATTAAGTGGGCAATAATTTCGTCAACTGTGTTAAGCCCCGTTTACCATAGACAAGCAAGATTAATAGGTCAATAAGGTCTGCAGAAGCTTTATCATACAAAAAACGAAGAATCAATAACAAAGCTACAAGATAAACACCAGTAAATAAACAGATATGCCTAAAATAACATTTATAACTGTCATTGACAAAATGGGACACCGACCCCGATAAGAAAAACATCGAATGTACAAAATAACACCATCACTATCATATTCTTTTTCTGAAATGTTTGAATAGACTGTATTGATTACAAGTGACCTCTTCTATGTATTATGGTACGTCCACGAACTTGTTTTTTTTTTAATAGCAGTGGTATTACAAATAATACCATCTTTTATTAAATCGGAGATAGAAGTATGGTGCAGCAGTTCATTGAGTCGCTTTTCAATGCTATCAAGGTTAATGTCCTAGGTTAATTTTCCAGATAAAGCAAAATTCTCCGAAGTTGCCCAAAAAATTATTGGCACTGGGCTCGACCTCTTATTAAGCCCTATAAAAAAATAACTTTTGTGTACTTCAGAGCGTGTACATATTCTGAAAGTGGGCAACGTCGTAAATATATGTCAAATATTTCGCTGTTTTGATTAATTTAGCAATATTACTGTATGGAAATAAGAAATGTGGCTAACTAGCGAACTAGGATATTAATAATGAATTGCAATTATACCATTGAATTTGATGTTGTAACCGTACTAAGTGTGAAAAAGGCATTTAGCATGGTATAATAATTATACTTCGCCAGTTAGAGCATTCCGAGACACAGTGGTCACGTGGGTGACACAAGTCTACGTCATCACATCTGTGTTACCAGAAGTTTGTAATAATAACTCCCGAAATGCCAGACCTTGTTTTGTTATACCATGGCATTTCGTAAGTTTCCAAATACTTTTTTACAACTAAAACTAAATATTCCGTTTTACGACATTAATGCATTTAATTATTAATATTCTAGTTCGCTAGTAAGCTATATCATTTCTATACCTACTTACAGTAATATTGCCAAATTATACAAAAGAGGTACATATTTGACAGACATTTGCAACGTTGCCAACTTTTAGGATAAATGCTCTTTTATATAAATACGTCATCACTAAAATTTTGTCCTACTAACGCTGCTTACTCCTTTACACCGATAACCTATACATATGTCCAAGTATCCATTTTCCTCGAACAATAAATCTATCATTTCATCACACACGTTTATTACCACAGATTATTCTAACCGGTGCAGATACATAAATATCTATACACTAGCTTCTGCCCGCGACTTCGTCCTCGTAAAATCTCGGCCCCGACCCACTGCATCGTATCGCATCGCCGGCCCGCCCTATTACTTCGTTTTCGCTAAGCGTTTCTCGGCTCCTAAGATTCGGAGCGGGATTTTACATAGCTTATAACCTTTCTCAAGAATGCAAAAAGATTTTTTCTAATCCGACTAGTAGTTTCGGAGATTATCTCCTATAAACAACATACAAACAAATTTTACCTCATTATAATATTATATTAAGTAGTATAGATAACGTGAATACATGTATAACTATGTATTGTATAGTTCAGATAAATTACCCCGAGGATATCGCACATGTATTTATTATGATAACTCGCAGATAAATTACAGATACAGCAGAATACCGCTCGGATATTATGTACGTAATACGTTGTTTTTAATGTATGTATGTATTTTAATGTTTAAACATTCTCGTTTCTATTTTCAGTGTGTAATAAATAACTCTTTGTGATTTTTGGAGCGCGAATCAGAGTTTATTTAATTAAATTAATAATTAAATAAAAACCCAAAAACTAATTTAAAATCCAGGCAGAGAGAGTCCCGTTTCAAGGGGTTCCGTAGTCAGTTTAGGAAAACACAAACCTAACATAGTTTATGGTCAGAAAACAGTAAGTAATACTATAAATTAAGAACCTAATCAAAGGACTAATCAGTATTCCGTGCACAGCAAGCTGCGTGCACGCATATCGGAAGCAGAGGACGAGATGAATAATGGCGCCGAACTCATTTCCGCTTTCCGTCTTCCTGTATGACAATAATTTGACACACTGCACACGTCAAGTAGGTAAGTTTTACTCTGAATGGTAATCTGATTTAATAATAGCTATCCTTATGGAAAAACGCAGGTAAAAATATTTCCGAATCGCTTCAATCTTAGACTTTAGCATCTGCCAACAGGTAAATAAATATTTCTCATGATCTGTGCTAAATCCGAGGAAAAAACCTGATAAGATTGTGTATCACTTATTTAGGGGTTACTTAGTCATCTTGGTGAAAAATCAACAGGAAAACAGATTAATTTTGGATAACAATTGACAGTTTCATCTAGTGTTAGCAGTTTTTAAATTTTCTTGTGACGGACATACAGACAGATGGTGGGTTTTCTTGTTCTATTATGAACCCCTAAATAAGGACTTCTAAGTCATACTATTATTTGTTTGTTTCCGGTGCATGTGCGAATGCATTGGCATTGCATACATTATTTGTGTAATTTGTGGTGGTAATTCATATTAATTAGACACAAAATAATAATACACAGTCGGAAGAGGTAATAATAAATAATTGTTTGATGTTGGTATCATTATTCTGACTGAAGTGTAAAACTGAAAATGAAAACCATTGCGCAATTACATTTATTTTACTTTTCATAGCAAGGCAAGGCTAATTTGTTTTTTAAATGAGTCCGATATGCTGCAAAATCAACCAATAGCAAATATTTGGGTAAGTTTGAAAAGTTTCCAATGATAAAAAAACCATGACATAAACTCTACGCCTATCCATTTTCTCATAGCAAAAATAATCAAATTTCAAACTTTATCATGGCTACGAGAAAATTGGTAGGCGTTATAATGTTTGAGTGTTTTTGTTTTGTTTGCCTAGACTACAATGATTGCCATGGTCTGTCATGCGCAACCTGATGAACCTGACCGTAAAGAAACCTATTTTAAGTAAGCAATAATTAATAAGTTTATTTATCCGAGTGATTTTAATGATTCATGCTTGCTAACTCTGTTAATCGCTTACGTAAGCAAAAGTACTTAACAAGCGTAAATCACGTAAATAAAATTATAATAATTAAAACATTATTATTCATTCTTTCATTATAAATTCATGAGCTTGGACAGGGGTGGGGCTAATAGTTAGTGTTGTTCTAGTATAGCAACAATTTAAATAGGTGCTATATTTATCCAGGCAGAGATCCAGACACAAAAGCATAACGCCTTTGATATTTGTCGCAAGTGCCTTATGGAATGATTGTGAAGAGGTGACAAAGTATACCTAATGGGTATCATGATGGATTTCATTGAATCTTAATGAACTGTATTTGAAAAGGGTATTACTGAGAATTATCTTGTTGTGCATCGCTGGTTACCTACATAGTGATTAAAACCTTTTTGAGCGAGAGAAGTAGTGGTGTCCCAGTGGTAACGGCTGTAGGTTTCAATCCAGTGTAAATTATTGGTGGTAGTTTGTGTAAATTATTTCATCACCACTGCTCTCAAAAATGGCGAAAGAAAACATCGTGAGGAAACCGGCATGTCCTAGAACCAAAAATTCGAAGATATGTGTTCTCTTTCTCATCTTCCAACCCCCACTGGGCCCGCTTGGTGGATTATGGCCCACTCCCTCTCACGGAGACGAGGCCTGTGTCCCAGCAGTGGGAACATTATAGGCTGATTATGAGCGAGAGAAGACTCGCCGACTCGACTTCACCTAAGTCTGAAAAATCTCACCGTGAACATTACGGTGAAGTAAGCTTGAAAAGTGAATTAATGTCATCTCACTTGATGCTAGATTGACAGCTCACTTCACCAGAGTTTTTAGAGGTGACTTTTACAGAAAAGACTGGCTGACTTCAATACATCAAATTTCACCTGCGTCCACAGACCGAGCAATGAGTTTTCTCTGACGTTTTTTCTCATATTTGAAGCACAGGCGCTCTTAAACGCTTTTAAACAATCAATGGAGCAACCTTAATATATAAAGTCTGTATAGTGATGCCCAAACTGTAGTTTTTTAGACGTTAAAAAAAAAAATCATCAGGCAAAGCCTCGTTCTGGGAAAGACAGAGAGTCAGACGTTGATCATCGTTGGGACTTATGAAGTAGGGGTACAGGAATCCCTGTGGAAGCACGACTCTGCGGAAGAAAGCCGTTCTGGACGTAATTATGTTCTCGGGGACATGATGCTTTAGATTTGTACATGTCACGTCATGTCACAATGACGCATCTAATCCAACCTATATTTCCCTAACATTCGAGAAACTTATGTACTACTTAACTAATGCAGTCCATTTAAAAGTGGAGTACATTATAAATTATCATGTCCACTGTAGAGTGTCTCTAGCTTTTCATATTATTATGCATTATCATTTCAAGGGCGCTTATATCAAGTGTTTGTTGTGCGTAGAATTGTGAAATCTGGGTAATCTAGGTAGCTGGTTTTTTACTTAGAAATAGGCTAACTACACTTTGAAGAATATTGTCAGCTTCGTATACCTGTGTTCTGTACATACACTTTATTGGGAACACATTATTAACATACCTAGACTACGTAATAATACCAGCTTGTTATTCTCATACAGAGGAGGCACGAGCATTGATCACCACGCTTCCTCACTCAAGTCGGGTTGGGGATTTTCGACTTATATCTTCTATGCGAAAGTGAGATTGTTTGTTTGTTACGCTTTCACGCTAAAACGGCTGAACGGATTAGAATGAAATTTGGCACATGGGTAGACAATAACCTGGGTTAGGACATAGGATACTTTTTATCTCGATATTCCCACGAGATCGAGACTTATGCAGGTGAAACTACGGGGCCCAGCTAGTTAACTATAGGTCCAGATTTCCTCACAATGTTTTCCTTCATACTCGTATGTCAGTAATATGCAAGATAAACTCAGAAAGTACATATGAATTGTAAACGTGCGCACATTTATAGGTACTTGCCCAGATTTGAACCCACAACCTCGTGCATGAGAGGCGAGGCTTTAACGACTGGGCCATCACGAAATTTTCACATCCTACATGTCATAACGCCTGAATTCTTCGAAAGGGTTCGCAGAAGTTCATCTTGTATAGTGGGTCGGTACACCCTCATTTTACCAGTAATTCACTAACCACATGAAAAGAAGAACATCATAGAATACTTTTATCTCGATAGTACGTTCCCTTCGGATAATTTCTGAACTTGACGCGGGCGAACTCGCTGGCAAATGATAGTAATAAAATATTTTTTGAAGCTCAATGTCAAAACCAGGGGGCTTACTCCCTAAGTGAAATCCGTAGTTACGGCCGTCGTTACGGGCGCTTCGCTCTCTTTCTCACTTATGGTATGACCGTAAGTGAGACGGAGAACAAAGGGCCCGGACCGACGGATTCCGCGGAGTACCTAGGCCCCCTGAATCGCTGGTTATAAGTTGGTGATGACACGTCAGCAATATTTTACTAGCTGACAAGCTGTCGAAGTTGACAGTCATTCTGTCCTTGATCAATCAATTAAGTAGTAGGTAGCATACGTAATTAATAATGAGCTTTACAGTTTATCTAATAATATTTTGGATTATACAAAACAAGTGATTACAAACCTTACCGATAAAACGTTTATCAGAAAGGTCATTTTCGAAAGTAAGTAAGTAGTTGTGTATGAAAACGTATTGAGAGGTGACAGTAGGGTTGCCACCTCTTGTAAGACTTCTAAATTCGGGAGAAAAGAAAACGGCAATTTTAATTTTATTTTGAACATATTTATTAACTTACGACTTTTTATTTTATTTTAACTTATATTTTCCATTTTAACGTAAAGACATCAAAATATCTAGTATTGAACTAACAACTCGCTTTTTCGAAATTGAAAAACGTTTGGATTTCTGCCTTGACATTTTCTTCACTAAGCGGTTTCTTGTTTTTGTCCATTAATCGAATACTTTACTAAAACCACGCTCGCAGGCGGCGTTTGATAAAATTATGGACAATCACAAGACGTAGTTTCGAGGGTCGCGAGTTTGCGACTTGCATTGGGCTTCTACCTATCTCCTGAAGAAGCCATAGTCAGAATGGATGTCGCAGGAATAATCCATCGAAAAACTACAATCTACATTCTAGCCGTTGAGAGAGTGCGTTCTTGCCACTAGTCAGTTTCATACAATCGAATAAATATGTTTTGCGAATTTGATTCTTATTACTACTAGAAATTGTTCAACTGACAAGTCTCAGGAACTGGAACTACAAGGACTGTAGACTGCCTCATGAAAGAGGAGTGAATTGTCTCATTGTCCTTTCAATACGTTTTCAGGCCTCACAACTACCTATACTGAATATTCTTGAGGGGATTTTGAAAACAAAGATACCTAGAATTATTATTATCAGTTCCATTTCACGGCAGGTAACCATTTCTATGTGGCAGGATCTTTGATGTACCCGATTTGAACTGCGACTTTTCTTTTGAAATCGTGGTGTTAAAATGCACTAATGTATTTAATCTTCCGGAGTCTGGATTTCTGCCTGGTTGATGGCAATAGGCTCGCCCCCCTTTACATTGAACTGAACGTGCGAAGTGTGTGTGTACTATTGAACATACACCTCTGCCCACCTTTTGGGCGAATACAGGCGTGATGCTTGTAGCTTTGGGGAAATTCTTTTATCCCCTGTTATGCAGACGATCAGCTTAGCGGCTTACTAGTACACACCCTGACCAATTAGAATTGCGATTATACCTTAATTAATGATCGATAAGAAAAGAATATTAATTTCTACAGTAGGTATAAGCGACTTTAAGTAATTTATTACCACTAGGGCTTAATTTAATTGATTGTTTTACCAACTTCTGCGATAAGAGCTAGTGGTGCGTTATCAGTTTATCATTAAGCTTAGGTAAAAGCAGGTGGTATTTGATATCGGCCTTGTAGTTGGTAGGTCTACAGGTAATTAGATATGGTCACCCCTTCTGAAAACATCAGATAAGTAACTAAATCGGCAATTTTTTTCCACAAATTCCACGACCGGTAAAGAATATTAATAATAAAAATAAAAAATAAATTCTGAGTTGAGCTGCACGGTCACTGACAAATGCGTGCACTGACTGGACAAGTCCACTCAATCTGTGTGGTTCTTTCCTCAAAAGACCATTTTTAGACACCAATCTACATGATCTTCACATGATCTGACCAAGATTATGTCTGGACTTTAAAAGAGACTGTGACCTCTGAGTTTTTTTCGGCCTTTCTTGTCGGAGTAGTCAGATAGGAAACGCCTACCTCATCTAGTTTAAAAATGATATATTTACAGAAATAAAAATCATTTATCATTTATCAATAGTTTCCTGAAACAATTTTTAATTCATAAATGTTACTACTCCACAACTGAGTTTATGGAGGACACCACTGACATTTAGCCTATTACATTATTACATTTAGTTTGTTATTATTTTGACATTGGTAATTGTATAGATTTCGATGTTTTTGTTAGCATATTGGCGTGTGCTAGCAGCATTATGGCAAATATTGTTTTGTATTGAGTAATGTAAATTATTTTTCAAACTATTGTTCAGAATCAAGTTTGTTTCCAACTGAACAGCAGTGCTGCTGGGGAGTTTGTTGCGTCACTTCTTCTGTCCAGCTAAAGCACTAGGAAGTGGTGAAGCGTGGGTGTTTTTGGGGTATGTATGTGTAATTTTGACGTTCAAAGAGGGCAGAAGGCCAATTCTCGTACTTAAAAACCGTTCACATTCAAATTGCAATCTGTCAAACTTGTCAAAAATGTTGGTAAATTGATTCTATTTTTGACAGATTGCGAATGAGATGCGAATGCGAACGTTCTTAAAAATTATGGGAATTCCCCCTCTGATTCTCAGCCTAGTTTGAATAAATGACTTTAGAATTTTCAATTTTGAGTTTTGTGTGTTACTTACGTAAGCAATTGTGTGTTAGTATGTAAGTAATTCAGTTATTTCCTTTTAAAATCTGTGTCTGTTATTTCGACACCACTAACTGTATTATTATTTGTATGCTCTCGAGTAAAATGTAGCGAACTGACCATCGTACTATGCCTAGTGTATTGAAACCTACATTTACGAATAAATTTGATTTGAAAAATATGATACTAAACATCACGGCTGTATTTCCTGAAAGGTTAGACAGAGCTGTACCTATACTACACCCATCACAAATTTCGTTAGTTATGTTTAAGTCCCATGTAATAGGGGGCGAGCTTATTGCCATCAACCGGGCACAAATCCAGACTCCGGACCGCTAGTGAGAAATTCCAAATGGATAAACTCAGTAACACTTGGCCTGTCCTGGGAATCGTACCTAGGATGCTCATGATCAGCACCACTGGACCAACGAGGTAGTTTCCTCAGGAACAATATCTACTTTAAAAAAAATCAAATCAAATCTGAAGGTTAAGGCAGAAGTCTACATTCTGCTTTAACCTTCAGATTTCGGAATATAAGCTTTTCGTAAGGGTTTGTTTGTGGTACAGTCTCGGTTTACTTTGTAGTGAAGGTTTTATTCAGTATTTACACATTATTATATGCTTTGTAGGTCAGGACTGCCATTCACACAATCGATGTCTCTTGAGACAATGTAGAACGGTCCCTTTCCCTTAGTTTGCACGTAATTTCACTGGCACTTATTCTAGCCTAGCCAATTAGTGCAGGGCGATATAATTAGGTATAGCTATCGCGACTTTGTAGGTACCATCAAAGAAGTTCATAACTAACCACCGTAAGGACTATTCTTGCTTGCAGCGCTCGGCGGCTATAGAATTGGGCCGGTAACAGATATGGTCATCGTGTTCACGGGATTTTGTTTTCAAACTGGTTAGATATGAACTTCTTTGATGGCACCTATTCACATATCTAAAGATATGTCCACAAAAAAGGTAGGTAGGTAAGTAAAAAGTTTACTGTCACAAATGAGAGCAATCAATCAATCTGCCTAGCCTTTTCCCAACTATGTTGGGGTCTGCTTCCAGTCTCATCGGATGCAGCTGAATACCAGTACCTATTTTACATAGAGCGACTGCCTATCTGCCCTCCACAACCCAGTATAAACTGTTTATTACGATAGCCCTTGGTAAGACTGGTTGTCAGACTTTCGGGCTTCTGACGACCCGTGACGACTGTCAAAGATCCGAGAATGACAGCCGGGACCACTTTCCGAACGTCAAAATAACGTAAGACAGTCCCCCAAAAACGCCCGCGATTCACCTCTTCCTAGTGCTTTAGCTGGGAAGAAGAAGTTTAATGGCGCAACAAACTCCCTAGCAGCACAGGTATTGAAACTGATATCCACACTAAGCCAGGGGTTGTAATTTGGGAGCCAGTCCTCAAACGTGGAGCATTACGTGAATGTCGTGACATATATTTATTATTATAGCACGATTATTCTGGCGCCACAATGGATGAGAACTAGATAATAATTAGTTTATTTGAAAGAAAACCAATCAATGTTAAAAAATAATTCGTTGAGTGATTATCACATAATAATCTGTACCTACAAAGATCTGATAAAAATCTCGATTTCATTTCCAGTGATAAAATGCTTTTGATAGAGCTAATTGGATTCATTTAAAAGTACAAAATCGACGTGCGTAAAAACCGGTAGTTACCCTGAATGATCTGTTGTCTTCCTTATTCATCAAAATTAGGGCACTTCCTAAGCAGAGTCACCGTAAAGCGTTCATTTTTTCGTCGCACTGTTAGCCGTAATGCTACATATGACAAGCCCAAAAAAAAAATTGTGTTTATAGTCAAGGGTATAAAAAAAAGACTTAAACAAAGATATTAACAGCTTCAAAAAAAATTGCAAAAAAGACCCCGAAAAAATCTAGGACATGCCGGTTTCCTCACGATGTTTTCCTTCATCATTTTGAGAGAAGTGGTGAGGAATTAAACTAGTCACGACGTACGACATAATGTATAAGTCGGGGCCGTTACCACTGGGCACCCTTATCTCTAATCAAGTTTAGTGGGCCACCTGTTTACTTGCTACCCAAACACGTAACAAAAACGTGTGCGGTCGGGAAGGAAGGTATTATGATACTAATTTGAAGTTCCTATGATTTTCCTCAACTCAAGTTTTCTCAAAAACAAAATTATGACAGCCTTCATTTTGGATTTACATTTTGACCTCACTGTCGGCTTTAGCACCCTCGAAAACGATGAAAACGATACCCATGATGACAATTTCTGTCTCTCTCTCTCTATATTGAACTAAAAGAAGACAGTCGCAAGTAGGATACGCTTTTTCGCGTGACGGTTTTTGCCAGTTTACTCGTACCGCAAGTCCTTCCAAAAAGGTTTAGTTAGGAAGTTACTGTATTCGAATAAGCATAAACAAAGCTGGGTACTTCCCAAGTCTCCAACACGTATGTAAATGATGACATAAGACTTAAAATAGCACACACATAACATGAAGACAAGTACATAAACAAATGTAATGGTTTCCTAGATTTTCTCGAAACTTGTTAGTACTGTGTACCTACTGCATATTTGTTTATTAATTACAGAACATAATAAAGCAATTTAAGTGAACCTATTTGAACTGTGTTGTAGGCAGAGTGTGGAATTGGACATCTTAATAATTATCCTTATGTAGACGAACAATACAAAGTCTTAACAAGGTAAAGTATAAGGTAAAAAGGTGGGTTTTAGGCACCTACATTGAATAATCTCTTAGGTACTGAATATATTTATCTGACCCTCTAAAACCTAACTGACGTTTCTAATGACGTATGCTTTTTAAATTATTGAACTACTACATTACTTTTATATTACATTACAACATACGTTACTTTACATGATTACATTACATTACATTACATTATTATTTCGTTTATTTCAATTTTGGACATATAAAATACATTTTTAAATATTTCTTATTGTTATTGTTACATTACTTTTTAACCTTCTAATGATACGCACTTTTTTAAATAAATGAGCCTCTTATAGGAATCATATGAACAGATTTTTTCGGTTGAAATTATTTGAGGTGTACAAAAAGAGGCGCATATATTTTATTAGAGTGTTCAATAATATTTATAGGAAAGCATAATGGGAATTATTTGGCGGGAGCTGCGGTCGCGGAGGGGGCGCTCGAGCAGCGCACGCGCACCGGCCGGTTCACCACTGCGTCTTTGACCGCCATAGAACGTATTCGCACAATCATTCTCACCAAAGACCATTCAAATTGTTAATCGTTTGTTCTCCTTTTAAATCTTAATATTATACAGTCCACTATTGTCAAGTTACCGGTGTTTTAGTCCTGGTACCACCTGGAGGATATACCCATTCCTTTCTAGAGCTTATGTCTCTTCATCCACCCTTGCCCCTCTCACCCCTCCCGCGGCCTGCCTACAGCACACTACTACCGCGCGAGCTTACGGCGAGCCGTAAACGCGGCGTCGCTAGCCGTAGCAGAGTCGACGTATCGGAGCTGCTGATCCGCTTTGATTACGTGCTTACGTTAGATTGACGCCTGTTTGACGGCGAGGCGAAAGGCGATACGGTGACGATCCCGTTCCTAGTTGATAAGTGTGCTATATGACCGTAAGTCACACTTAAGTTTAAAGTTACCTGAATCCCTTTGCCATGTTTTTAGCACCAGAGCAATGTTCACGAAGAACAGCACAAACACAACACAAAACACAAAAATACCCATAGCCAACTAGCTATGAAATCCATTTGACTACTTATAAGTGTTTTAAAGAAAGCTTTTAAATTATAGGCTTCTGGCATTTAATATTTTTGACATTGCAACACACTGACATACTGACACGCAAGCAAAGTCAACTACAAGGGCAAAGGAAAAAAAGATGTTATCATCTGTTTATCAAAAAGTTCGCATACCTACTGATATTATTTGAATTAATCTTTGCATGTAATTGCAGGTGTCTTTGATCAATATCTCCAAACCCGGTAATTATGATACTAATGTGAAGAGTCAAATCAATCTAGCCTTTTCCCAACTATTTTGGGGTTAGCTTCCAGTCTAACCGGATACAGCTGAATACCAGTATTTTTTATGGAGCAACCAGGGTTCGGAAACCGGTTAATTTCCCGAAACCGGTTTTGGTCATTGACCTCGAACCAGAAACGATTGCGGTTTAGGTTATGGTTACCGGTATTTTAACCAGTTAATGCGAGAAACCGCTTTTTTACAAATTCCTATTCTGTTGAGCGAAATTTACCGGTTAATTTCGCGAGAGATGTGGCGTAGGTCGAACGAGTTCTACCTACTACGCCATATCTCTTACACCTACAATAACAAAGCTATCGCTCTACGCCAACGAATACGCAATTACGCACTCACAAACGGATTGTGGCAAGCTGATTGTGGCAAGCAGATTGTATCAAGCGGGCGAGCGTCTGAGTAAAACCGGTTTATTCAGGTTAGCGCGAGTTTTAAAATTCTATTCTCTGTAATAACCGTTAATCAAAATTATTTAAGTTAAGTTGAAACCGTTTTTGTAATTAACTGGTTAATGTCTATTTGACTTCCACAACCCAGTTACTGGGTAACGCAATACCCCTTGGTAAGACTTTTTGGCTTCTGATTACCCGTAACGACTGATATGTCACAACAGCCTTTTATTTATTTATTTATTTATTTATTTAGGTTAGCCAACAATTGTTTACACAATACATTCACACAAAATTCCATTATTATAAATACATTTATAAGTGCAACAATCACTTACAGGCTAACACAACATGCACAAAAAGGATATTTACAATTAAAGTTATTAAATAATTCTTATTCATTCGCAACAATAATAATAACAACAAAAATTTCATTCAAAATAATATAACAAAAACATTAACATTGAACAAATAAAAATGATAAAAATGATAATAATGATAAAAAATGATAAAAATGGTAAAAATGATAAAAATCTAAAATAATAAAAATTGAAATTAAAAATTCGCTAAAGAGATTGGTTATAGGAATAGTACTCAATAATAATTTTATAAAACTTTCCTATGCTGTCATGATGTATGTCAGTAAGATCACTACAACTATTTATTTTTTTACACAGGCGAGAAATCGGTGAGTTAGCACCCAGAACTGTTCTACGCAAGGGTGGGTATAGTGGTGTGATAGGGTATCGCGGATATCGGGCTGGAGCACGAAACTTTAGGAGACTCAGTAGGTTTGGGCAGTCAATTTTATTTCTGAGCAGCTTATATAGAAACAAGGCATCAGTGACTTCTCTTCGAGTTGATAACGAAAGCATTTTGAAATATTTGAGACGAGCATTATAGGAGAGAAGCTGTTTACTTTTCCCTCTGGAAAATGCGAGGTGCCACAGAAACCGTTTTTGAACTCTTTCCAAAAGTAACTTATGTGTGGCGTAGTGTGGTCTCCATACAACACTGCAATACTCCAGGACGCTTCGGACAAGGCTATAGTACAGCATTATTTTAGTACCAACCAGTTTAAAGCCTCTAGTGTTTCTTAGCACAAACCCTAACATTTTCGATGCTTTCTTGATAATAGTCTCAATGTGGGGGACAAAAGTAATTTTTTTATCGAACAGTACTCCTAGATCCCTAATTGCATCCACTTCTTGTATTTTTTTATTGCCTATCATGTACTCCGAGTGTATAGGGTGAGACTTTCTTGAAAATGATAGATGGTAACACTTTTTTAAATTAAGTTCCATTTTGTTAGTCTCACACCATTCAACAAGTCTGTTCAGATCATCTTGAAGAAGCGCGATATCGCTTGATGATTCGATTCTTCGAGCAAACTTTAGGTCATCAGCGTAAAGAAAGCACTCAGAAAAGTGAAAGCAGTGGGGAAGGTCATTAATGTATATGATAAATAATATAGGAGCCAGATGAGATCCCTGTGGGGCTCCAGAAGTCATGCAATAATTGCTGGCAGATCGAAAACCGTTAACAACAACATAAAATTCACGCTTCGAAAGATATGATTTCAGCCATTTCAGCAAGGGACCAGTGATTCCATACGTTGCTAGTTTGTGAATCCTTCAACAACAGTCTTCTTCTTTTCGTGTGGTTAGTGACTAACCCGGTGTCAGAGTTTTTAAAGCCGCCCATGGGCCACGGACTTGGCTTCACATGCCATCGAGAAATATCTCTCAGGCATGCCGGTTTCCTTACGATGTTTATGGAACAGTAACAAGCTGATATAGTTAGTACTAATTACCTTAAATCTTGATTAAAACAGTGCTCTGTCATGTATCTATGTATAAAACTAGATTAAAATCAAGATTAGATCGAATCTGTTTGTTTGAACTGGCCTTAGCATTTCATAATCGGAATCTAGATAAAGATATTATCGCTCTAAATATATAAATCTGTTTTCCTCATCATCCGTCTATAAAAGTGATAGGCACTTGGCGATGTGGCAATCGATCATATTTATATCGAAGAAAAATCTGTGTTGATAATAAGATAGTGGCAAGAAGGCAAACATAACACGCATTTATAATAATCCTCTTATTAAACGAGCAATATTTGTACAGTGAAAACCGTTTATAACGACTTCGCTTTAAACGACGTACCGGTTATAATGACGAAATTTTGAGGACCTAGCATTTCTGTTTACTAAACATAAGTGTTTGGTTATAACGACTATCGGTTATAACAACCGTAATCCGACGGTCCCTTCTAACTCGTTATAAACGGTTTTGACTATAAATATTTGTAATCACGTTCTCGAAAACAGCTGTAACGATTTCGATGAAAGTTGCAATATAGGGAATCTAACTGGGAAAATTCGTTTTCTCCGTACTTACTCCACCCGAGTAGAGCTCGGTCACGCAAAGTATACCACAAGATGGCTACCTTATAATAATGTCATGGCAGCATGGAATTAGTATGAACTATCCTGTACTACTAAATGAGCATTCTTAATTTTCACCAGAGCAGAGCTCGGTCGCCCAGGTACTAATAATTAATATCTCTTCGTTGACGTCGTGGTGCGCTCCGAACTCTAGCCGATAGTTTAGTTTGCCGAAATAGGTCCGGATGAGGAGCCAGACCAAGAGAGATACAGAAACCCGCAGGGCAGCGTGTGGCTAGCTATTGGGCAGTAGCGACCCCACGGACCCTATTTCCCGCGAGAAGTCTTGTTCTTCATCTCTGGCTTGCCTTTATTGGCCGACTGGAGTGAACACTGACGTGGAACAGAGTTCCCACCTCATTCTTGCCTTAATTGGTCGACTTAAGTTGAGATTCGCAAGAGTAAACGTGCCACATGATCCATACAAAAAACACAATTAAAAACAATACTTTTACTCCAGTTTTATGAAGAATTAAATGAGGGTTTTCTGAAATGACGTTCACTAGGTGGCAGCACTCACACGTTAGGTACGAGCACCTGTCAAAGCGGCTAAATTTTCTTTAGTCGTGACTGAATAATGAACGAATGAATGAAACGAATGATGAACGTCATCATTTATTTTATGAAATGAAAGACCTCTTGTCAAAGTGGCGCCTACTGGTGGCGTGAATACCGTAATTTCAGCGTGTTGAATGCGTTCTGAGTCGAGTATTGAGGTAAATTTCGAAAGAACGGACATTAGTGTACCTGTACCCCATGTAATACCCCGGCGAGTCCATTGCTATTCACCGAGCACAAATTCAGACTCTGGACTGTTACTGAGAAATACAACCACACTGCTCTACCTGGACATATAACACCGAATCCACGCTTGGGCCCACGAAGCAACCTATAGGTACTAAGAAGCCCGGTAATTGCAATGCACCGTTTGACTGCCACACACTCATGTATGCGTTTACTGTATTAATAGAAGAACCAGGAATAAAATTATAACTGGTAGCTATAAACAACCAAGAATGTAGTCTTATTAACATAAAGTAAAGCAAAAAAACAACATAATAAACATTTTTACGCAGATACATACAACTTCGCAATTTTAACGACATAATTCATTGATTGATGATTTTAATTTGAGCTGTAACTTTTTTATTTGTAATGTTATTTTGCAGGGTAAGTCCGGTTGTCTGCCCTCTGAGAGTCATTAAGATCGAGTTTGCTTTAAAGTCTAATAATAGAGGAGAAAATTGTGCGAGAGCATTGTTATGTAATGTCTGGAATGAGGTTTCAGCTATGCAGATTTGAGTCTAGACAACTGGTATGCATATGAATAATAGAGTTAACATTTGCATATTTCACGGATTTATTTTATTGTTTTATTTCCATTTTATAGGTGTATTGCCTTTTGGGCTTAGGCCGGAAAACATATTGAAATAGTTAAAAATGTAAACTTCATCGCCGTTGTTAAATTTAATGTCGTTCTTGACTAAAACCACAATTAGTTATTACAAGCTTATTATATTTACCCGACTTTAAATTTAACTGGATTGCCACCATAATTAGCTAAGACTAGATGACCCGGAGAAGTTCGTACTACACGAAACAAAAATTAGATTTTTTCGATTTTTCGGCTATTCCTAGTTTTGTTTTTTCCTAATCCACCTCAGTATTGAGCCCCAAATCGGTCGAGCCATTCATTTTCGAGTTTTTGCAAGCACGGCAATTGATTTTTTACATAGAAGATACCAGTGACGAAAGCACCATAGAACACGATTCCTACCGGCTTCCCATCAGAGCTTCACATCAGCAAGTCTACCGCTATTGAAAAATGGCAGTCTCTTAAAAAAATATATGTTTGTGTGTGATAACCCTTTTTGGTTCTACTACTTAGTGATACTGGTGTTTAATTCAGTTAAGGAAAGACTTTTATTTTTAAGTTAAGACCGGCTCTACTTCGGCTTCCCTCTCATAAACAAATTACACTTTGCGATTGGAAGATAATACTTGTAGTAAACAGATAAATTACCTGCCTTTGAACCGATAATAACACACATTGATTCTGCTGTAAATATTAGAGAATAATACGCGATAAACAATAACGATTGCAGATTATGGAAATTATAATGTTATCAAAAATATTGTTATTTTCCGTAAGGTGTTAGATTATTAACTACGAACAAGATTATAACTAATAACAATTTCTGATTTATTTTATGATAATCATAAAACATTGATATTGCTATCTATTAAATTACTTATTTTATCTAGGGTTTTCTCACATGTGCGACGAACTGGTTATTTCAAAAATTATGTGCATTAGATTAAGTTCTACAGTTCCTGTTTAGTAGGTGTTGGGTATACCCTACCCAACCTGACGAACTAAACAGGAACTTACTTTGTTTGGTAGGTCGTTGTCGTATGGTTACGCTGCGCTACGGAGGCTACACTGCGCTACAGAGGCTACGCTGTGCTACGTACGCTACGCAGCGTTACGGAGGCTATGCTTCACTAAGGAAGCTGTGCTCGCTACGAGTACCCTAATTGCGTAATACACGATCAATCAGAATCTGAATCGTTTTGAAACAGATTGCTCCAGATATTCATTGCTTCATAAGTTCGAAAAAAAAATCTGTTCAACAACGTAAATAATGCAATGAATGTTGTGTAATTGTCAAAATGAAACAGATTAGTCGCAATCGGTTACGACAGTATGTTACGTAATTAGATAGCTAGTTCTACACTGCAATTCACTACGGATTTTAAAATAAAATAGGCTACACAAAATCAAACATTAAAAGGTTTGCGATTGTATTATGTTGTTATTGACAGACAGAAATAGTACCAATATCAAATAAGAAGAGCTAAGTTATTCCTTGACGTAAAAAAGACGACAATACACTTTACAGGAAACGAACTAACCAAATAATTGCGTAATACACGATCAATCGGAATCTGAATCGTTTTGAAACAGATTGCTAATCGATTGCTTCATAAGTTCGAAATAAAAAACTGCTCAAAAATGTAAATAACGCAATGAATATTGTTGAACTGTCAAAATGAAACAGATTAATTGTAATCGTTTACGAAAATATGTTACGTAATTCGACAGCAATAGTCAAATAAGAATTGCAATAAAAAAATTAAACCACAAAAATGATGGTATTTTTTTCGTAACCCCTTGCCTACGCCGTAGCACCCGTAGCAGCCGTAGTCAGGGACCCAAAATATGAACGTGGTTATTGTTTACATATTAATATTTTCTTTTTTGAATGGTTAAAGAAAACGTGTAATACGACCCCAAGTAACATGGGCAAGGACAGGAAAGTCATTATGATTAATAATCTCATTTATTTTAATCTATCTATAGAATAGAAAAAATTCCATACATCGTAATGACCAATATATGCATGATATCTACCTACCATTTAAGTACAATTTTGTTTACGTATTTGTGACATTATTATCAGAGATTTACACGTCAATGAAATTATTAAATTAGTAGTTTTACGCTAAAATATTATTTGGCACAAGCAGCGTTATAGGAATGTTAGTAGAAACAGGGCATAAATTAAAACATTATAATGTAGGTATACTGCGTTCGTGATTTAGTTTCCAAACATGTAAAAAAATATGTGTTATTGGAAAAACTACTTTAACATCGACGCATAAAGTTCTGTTTCCGCAATAGTTTCAAAAAAAAATATGACTTTTTGAATAACACGAGTCATTCTGAATTCAACTTAATATACATTTACATATAAAGTTTATATTCGTTTAAAAGGCTTTTATTAGACTTTAGGTACAGATTGAAATACTGCAAGTAGAACGACAAAGGACGTTATTCCAAAACAGTCATAACAAAAGCTTTTGTACTAAACAAAGTAACACATGAATCATTTAAAACTTATTAAAGTATTTAATTGTATATCACTTTGTTTTCAACAGTCAACAGTAACTATTACTCATTACACGACTCATTTCCACACTATAAATTATCTATAATTCTATATAATAGGTCTTTACCTATGAAATTGCCGTTTTGTATGAAAAAATTTAAACGAATTTTTTTCATGTATTTTTTATTTGTATTAATCGAAGTAATCACCCATGCAATCAATGCATCTTTGCCAACGCAGTGGCAGTTTATTGATGCCCTTCTTAAAGAAATCAGCAGGACGGGAGGCAACAAATTCTTCAAAGGCATTTTGTACTGCCTCTCGGGTATTGAATTTTTTTCCCGCCAAGAAGTTATCCAAATTCTGGAAAAAGTAGTAGTCTGTAGGCGCAAGGTCTGGTGAGTAGGGCGGATGACGGAGAGCTTCCAACCCCAGTTCTTACAACTTGGAGACCGTCTGCTGTGCAGTATGAGGTCGCGCGTTGTCGTGCAGTAGCAGCGGAGACGAGCGATTGACCAATGCTGGTTGGAGATGCCAGCTTCTCCATCATTGTGTTCAGTTCTTCACAGTACACATCTGCAGTAATGCTCACCCCGTTTGTTAATAAGCTGTGATGAATCACACCGGCGCTAGACCACCAAACAGTGACCATCACTTTTCTAGGGGTAAGTTTTCGTTTAGGGCATTGTTTAGGTGCTGAACCAGGATCCAACCAACTTGCTGAGCGCTTGCAGTTATCAAACAGAATCCATTTTTCATCGCAGGTAACAATGCGGTTCAAAATTCCTTCATTTGTGTGTCTGTTGAGCAGTGCATGGCACGTCTCGACGCGTACTTTGCGCTGGCGATCATTGAGTTCGTGGGGCACCCATTTGTCAAGCTTTTTTACCTTGCCAATTTGACGCAAAAGGACCAATATTGTTTTGACGCTAACGTCGAAAGCTGCTGCTAATTCAGCCGTAGATTGTGTATCATCAGCTTCCACAATCGCCTTTAATTCGTCATTGTCGACCAAAGCCTTCGAACGACCGCGAGGTTCATTTTTCAGGTCGAAATTTCCAGATCGGAAGCGAGCAAACCAATAACAGGTGGTGCGTTGGTTTGTAGTGTTAGCTCCGTAAACGTCGTTGATGTTGCGTGCCGCTTGTGCCGCGTTGCTGCCACGACGGTACTCATATTCCATAATTACTCGAATTTTTAACGTATCCATGATGACGAAAAAGATTGAAATGCGATGAAAATGTAACACTAATCAATAAACAAATGACTACTTTTGGAAAAAAAAAACCATGTTTTTAAAATAAAATTAATTTGAAATTAGAATTCTTAGCCAAACAAAAATTATTTTGATTTGAAATGGCCAGTACTGCAGAACGGCAATTTCATAGGTAAAGACCTAATATATATAAAAGGAGAAACTGACTGACTGACTGACATATCAATACAGAGCCGAAACTACTGGGACTAGGAACGTGACATTTTGCACACAGCCTCCTTTTATAATGTAGGGGAGCACAAAGAAGTAGTTTTTGAAAATTCTACCTTTAAGGGGGTGAAATGGGGGGATTTTGTTTGTATAAGTTATTTTTAAAAGAGTAACCGTAGAGTTTCTTGCCGGCTCTTCTCCTTAAGAAACGACCAATTAGAACCGTGCACCTAACTTCTGACGTTTCATAAGTGCCCTTGTATATATATAGGGTTATGTGATTTTTTTTTTTTTGAATTTTATGAAAAATCTTATTCCTTGAGTTAATAAACATGAAACTTGGCACAAAAAGTACTAGGCTTTCATGAATTCAAGACAAATTTCTGTATCACCCTGTTTCTGAATTGAGAATTTGAAGTTGAGAACTTGTCAAACTTATTAAAATGATTTCTTCAATTTAGCCCGCGAAATTATAAATAATTTTATACCTATTCTGGTGATTTTAGGGTTCGGTTAGAACAAAAAATAATAAAAATTAAATAAAGTAAAAAATTAAGGCGGAAACAAGAAATGTGTTTTTTTCTGCGTTTTTGCTATACGATACGGATCCCTCCGTTTCTCTTGACCAGTTTTTCTTGACCTTATATCTACTTTGTGGATAAAAAAGGGTTGATCTTGGCATGTAGTGTATCACAGATAAATTACATTTTAGTACTGAGTGCATCATGAATCAAATGAACGTAGAATAACGATCTTGATCTGGATCAAAAGCTGCCATTAACTGCGATTCAACGACTATTTTCGTCTCTTCTTCAGCAATGTCAAAACAATAATAACCTTGTTGTAACAGTTTCTGATAGGGGTGGGCGTTGCGACGACGAACTGTTTACAAAGACCGTTTTGTGTTCTACGACGATAAAACCGTTTTACGTCCTAGGTTCAAACAGTCTTCGTAACACAAACCAGTCTTGGAATTACTACGACTACACTTGAGAACGCAATGATTGAACTATCTATCACACTCGTCGCCTCGTCGCTTGTCCAATATTCCGCGTTCGTGTACAAAACAGTCCGTACAATAAAAAGTGAAGTTTTTGTCAATTAAATAGAGTCGATAATGTTGACCAGTTGTCAATGCTGTCGTTCGTCATGCGACGAAACCATTTCCTAAATTTCAAATCGTTGATAGTTGTAAGAAACTGCAACTATTTCACTCGACGATAAGTTTCGTCCTATAAGCCGTCTTCAAACCGGTTGCAACGACGACCGTTTTCTGCAACCGTTTTCGCTGTCGGTAAAACGGGTGCGTTTCGTCCGTCAAAAATTCGACAACGACCCACCACCACATCTTGGAAATAATTTATTTATGTTGAATAATAATGGTAATAATAACAACTGTTTTCATTCATATATGGATTTCTAATGGAAAATCCTGCCTTATGGTCTCTGCTAGTGTTTCAGAAATATGGTGTTTACATTGCCTTTTGTGTTTTAATACAATGTCAATTTACTATCGAAAGGAATCACTCGTTTCAAACACTGCATAAATACACGTGACACGCGTAGATAAAAAATCCAGCTTAAATTACTAATAAGTATAATTAATTGAGAAAAACAAAAAAAAATCTACTCACTTTTTTGTCAAAATCCTGATTACACAAATCAGTTAATTTACAAAACAACAGTTAAGCATATAATTTTTTATGGCTTTGACAGCTGGTGTCCGCATCGGCGCTTGCGACCAAATGATAGCACAATCTGGCTACTATCATAAACGGACAGACTCCAGCGGCGATAGATAAACAATAAAACGTATGAGTATTTCGATGTAGCGCGTACTCATGTTGGAAACTAGATGAAGTGATTTTAGAGTAACTACAGTGAGAGGTGTGACTAATATTATACATACCAATGTTTGGCAACAATACTTTTTGAGACCGAGATAAAAACATAATCAGCCTATAATGTTCCCGTTTCTGGGACTCAGGACTCCTCCCTGTGAGCCACACGGGCCAAGTGTGGGTTGGTTGACCAAAACCCAATTCCAATATTTAGAGTTAATGATACGTACTAAACTTAAACTAGGAGCTTTGAAAGTGAAATTTTGCAGAACTATAATAAATTAAATAGAAAATTGGAAAATTCATAAATGGTAAGTATTTTCCTACTTTTGTAAATAGTATGAAAGTACAAAGTCTCGTTATTGTACGTCTGTTGATCACGTTGTTATTGAAACTACGCAACGAATTTTTCACCATCATTTAGGGCCACTTGCGCGTTCATGGGTTAGCTGAATAACTCGGAGTTAACAGCTAACTAGGGGTTAATCCAAAGAGAATTATAGGCCCACTTGCGCGATCATTGGGTTAGCTAAATAACTCGGAGTTAACGCGCAAGTGGGCCTCAGAGAATTTATTCCGGATATTAAACTAACATACAGGTTGATTGGAAGATGGGTGCAAAGCTTTAAGGTGAAGATAGTATAGACAATTTAGAACCATTTAAGCCATGGTTGTCTTAGACGAAGTCTTACCATTTTTTTTTTTTTAATAAGGTTTAAAAGACGTATTGTACAATTTTTTTATTTTTTTTGAGCTTTAAATGTCTGTAAAAAAAATGTCTAATGACACAGAAGCCTAAAACATGTTTTGCTTGATTGCTTACACATTACTTTAATTAAATAAATAAGAAATTAATTCATTTATCATTCAATTTGGCCATAATTATGCAGTTTACATTAAATTTTGAGAATTTCCGAAAAAAAACTTAAAAATTTGGTTAAAAATATTTGGTAAGACTTCGTCTAAGACTTAAATGGTTCTAGAGGCTTAAATGGTTCTAAATTGTCTGTACTATCTTCGCCTTAAAGCTTTGCACCCATCTTCCAATCACCCTGTATATAATAATCAAGTAATCTCGATATTTTGTGAAGTCGCATTAAACCGTGCGAAGCAGGGGCGGGTCGCTAGTTCTATAAAAACGCAATGAGATATCAGTGATAAATGAATTGTTTCCTAAGTAGGTACTTATAGGCAGTCTGTGCAACCGGATAGATAGAGAACTGCACCTTAATTGCGTAACACACTACGAATCAATCCATTGCTTCATATTTTGAAAAATTTGTCTGCTCAACAACGTAAATAACGCAATGAATGTTATTAAACTGTCAAAATGAAAGCCATTGCAACTTTAAGTTTGTTACGTAATCACCCCACTGGTCACTCCTATCCTCCTACTTATCAACGATGACGTAACAGGTAACTGAGGAATTTCGTCCTGAGGATGCACCTCACTTGAAAATGCAGTAATGATGCAGCTACCTCAGACCAAATAAAAACCAAGACAGAGCGCTGCGAACAATACAGTGAAGCATGTCAAAACTACACCGCCGCGCCGATCTGTGAGTACACGCTCACACGCACACATTTACAATCTTGTACAATGACATCACAATCAAACTTCAACACACAAACTGCACACATGTTTACAAAACCGGCTTCACTTCACTGTTGAAAGCGCTTTTTGTCTTGGTTTCTTTTGTTTTTTATTTGGTCTGAGGCTGCTACGAGGATAATTCTGACCAGCATTAATCATCTGAACCATTTTAACTATAAACTGCGATAACAAAATCTAAATATAATGTTGGTATATCAATATGAGGTTGATAAACTTCAAGACCATTTGATCCATCACCATGAAAGCTGGCATAGGTACCATCGAAGAATTTCATATCTATACACCGTAAGGACTATTTCTACTTGCAGCGGTCGGCGGCTATAGAACCGGGGCGGTAACAGATATGATCATCGTGTTCACGGGATTTTGTTTTCAAACTGCTTAGATATGAAGTTCTTCGATAGTACAAAGGTATTTTTTCATAGAGGTTTCTTTATAGGTTTTTTTATTCCGATCTCCACGCTGGTGAAACTAGTAGGTGCACTATATTTCACCTCTCATTGCGGCCAGTTTGAGGTCCATGAATAATTATTTCAGTAAATAGAGTCATCTCAACACCTCTCTCCCTTGAATTCGTATATCGTCGGTCGGAATCATTACTGGAACATCTCTAAAATTTTGTGTTTTTGGCTAAGTATGCAAATGCTCTTTGCATTAGATTTTTTATCATTCTGCATACTTAGTCCAAAACTCAAAATTTTAGAGATGTTCCAGTAATGATTCCGACCGACGATATTTGTATTTACATAATATAGGTATATATTACAGTATGTGTATGTAGTTTATGACCTATTTATGTACTGTTGTACCTATTTTAGTTATAATGCATTATGATATATTTTTAATGAAATTTATTGTTTGTTCCTCTCAAACAGAGCACCTGCCATCTTATCTCTTCACCACCCTTGGTTGACTGGTAGAGAATTCCTAAGGCATTAAGTCCACCTTTGTAACTTTTTTTGAGTGATAAATATACAATGTGAAATTTAATTCGTTTGCATCCTCTTAAGGGGTATCATATACTACTCATCATTATGAACAACTTTCACTATGGGACCAAAACTGAAATGGCGAAAAAAAATCAGCTGTTCCCTACATTATAACGAGCTATGCGAAACATAAATGTATGGAACAGCTGATTTTTTTTCACATTGTATAATAGTGTCCAAAACTGAAACTACAGTTTCTCTATGCAAATTATTTCCGATAATTTACTTAAATATATGAAAATAGCCTTGTATATTGGACGCAGAACGAGAACTGGGCTATTTAAACAATGGAAATCTATAGCGTCCTGTCAATTTGTCTCGCGCGGCCATCGCTCAAATTTTGGAACAACTCCAAGTTAGCCGCCGAGGAGAAACTCCTGTTTTATTATAAACAAAGATTATTTCCTGCTACCATAACTGTTAATACGTTTCATGCTGCCTAATATTGGCGTCCTGAGTTCCACGAACTGCGTTCCGAGTCGCACTTTGTTTGGAAAAAATAGCTACCGCCATGCGCGTGCGTCATATTAATATTTGTTTTGCCAGTTTGCTAAAGGTGCCCGTGTCAATGTTTCTTCCTTTGACCTGTTTTGTTTCGAACATAATCATAATTAAAAATCTTTATTTGCCTCGACATCATATTTAGTTAATACAATATGTACAAAAAACCCTCTCCGATCCGAAATGGGCTACTGTACTGCAACAACATTACCAAAAAGTAATAAAAAAACTTATTATGATTTAAAAAAAAGTTTATGCTATTTAAAATTCACAGTTTTGGTACCAAAATTACCCCAAATCCATTTAAAATGAGCAAATTTTCAACAGAGGTCATAAATTATGACTTGTAGACACCCGCTAAACGACGGCCGCCTGCGCCCAAAATTGCCCATTTAAAGAAATGAGGTGATTTTATTTTATTTTTTTCCTTAAAATTTCCGCATAAATTGACTGTCAGTACGATACTTAACTTAACTTAACTTTTTTACAGTTCTCTGTTTAAGATTCTGCATTACATTAACCAGCTATCTAATTACGCAACACATTTTCGTTGACAATTCCGACTAATCTGTTTCAATTTGACAAGTCAACAACATTCATTGTGTTATTTACGTTGTTGAGCAGATTTTTTTTGGAACGTACGAAGCAATGGATTAGCAATCTGTTTCAAAACGATTCAGGTTCTGATTGATCGTGTATTACGTAATTGGGGTACAGTTCTCTAGGCACCGAACACCCACAGCTCAGACACCTTTCTCTGTCTGAGAAGCCTCCTGAGTTACAGATCACCTAGCTCGTCTCAGATAAGAGATGTTTTTTTTTTCAAAAAATTTGTTCCATTTATTATATTATGTAATATCAATTCAATAGAAGTACCTATAGGATTATGAACCCAGGTTATAAACTTTGCAAACACTTTTCATCGTTAACTAAATTATCAGTGAAGACGTTAATTAGACTGTGTGTGATTTGATAAAGCGCCACTTCGTAACGTGAGCATAGACTAAGCTTTTAATGATTCCATTGACACTTGGTTTGATCCGTGAAACGATTAAATCTTAACTTATTTTGGAAAACTTGTCTAAGACAAGTCCTTTTTCTTTTGCGATGTTTTAGTTTGCATGGAGTCGCTACTTGTATTTAGAAGACGGACTTGATGAATAAGCTGCTGTATTGGTAGGTAACCACGTAACTTTTAAGTCAAAAATAAAAAAGACACTGAACCACACATAAAAATAAATACACAAATCTTTCTGCTCACGGTCACGACTTCGTTTTAAAAAAACTTTAAAAATAAAACTTAGGTTAAGGAAAACGTTAGTAAACCTACCGAAAAACTTAAAGATATTTTATTAAAACTATTAAAAAAATAAGTAGGTACTTACTGGATATTAATGAGGAGTGTACCGACCACAGAAACGTCCCACGCACAACTAGACCTAAATTCAGCAATACAATTAAATATTGATATGAAGGGATTAGTACCAGGCGTGACTCAGGATCCCGTCGAGGGGTTCCGTAGAAAATTTGTTTATCAGAGTTTTATTTTTTTTCCATATTTATTCAGGGAAATTTATAAACGCAATGCGTGGCAGTCCCATCGTACCCTAAATATACATTAGTCATATCTGGGCCATGAACCTAAACAGACTCTTCACATCATCGCCATTTGGTTGAGCCAAGATTTTATTGAATGTGCCTACTTCAAGTCTGTTCAATCTTAAGACCCTAAACAAATCATTTCTCCCAGACTCATAGCGGTTTGTGAGTGTTATTTGTTAGCTAGTGTGTCGTTGACAGATAGAGAAAGCAGAAAATCAGTTCGGCTAAGCCAATCAATTTTCCTGGAGCAGCTATATAATTACGCAACATATTTTCGTAAACGATTACGACTAATCTGTTTCATTTTGACAGTTAAACAACATTCATTGCGTTATTTACGTTGACGAGCAGCAGATTTTTTTTTCGAACATATGAATCAATGGATTCGCAATCTGTTTCAAAACGATTCAGATTCTGATTGATCGTGTATTACGCAATCAGGATACTGATGTGTGAATGTTCTTTTAAAGTTAATCAAAAATTAGTACATCGGTATTCGGTATCGTCTGTCCATTTAGTAAATAATAATAATAATAACAAGTAGTAAAAGCGTCGCGGCTAAATGATAACAGCCGCACGGGACGATCGCAGGTTACCTAAGCTACGCTTGCAGCGGTCGGTTCGTGGATGGGTGACCATCATTACATAACGAGACTCTTCCGTGCCTCGGAAAGCACGTTAAGCCGTTGGTCCCGTGGTTTTATATTATTAAATTATAAAATACAATGTATGAAATAAAAATGTCAAATGACTCGAAAATTGTTGTCATTTACATAGGAGTCAAAAGGGGTCATTTGGTTGTAAATTAACTCTCCTACATCCCCTTAATGGATTGCCGACCTATAACCAATAACCCTTTAGATATTAGTTTTCCTACCTCGTGCTGAAATAAAAAAAAATACATTACCTATCTATCTATTCATAAATTATCTCCCTCAAGGATCTTACAATAAAATTCCTAATGCAGAACCCTAATAATGAAGTGTATTTTATCAAGCAAGCAGTCAATAGCATACCCCTTGAGCAAATGATAAATGTTGCTGGGTTTTTTAACAAATGAGCCGGCACGTGAATACCGAAGCACCTGTTTTATTCCTAGCGACCTTGGGTGATGCATATGAACATCAAAACATAGAGTGATTGTTTAGGAGTGCTTAAAATTCTCTTGGAACTGTGGTTGAACGGCTCGAGTGAAACTTATTTTTACCCTAGCTTTTCCCAGCGGCTTCATCCGCGTGGAGGTCGCAAATGATCTTACGGGTCGGCTGCCAATGGGCCACATCAAAATCTGTTCTGCTGTTAAGGCGAGATGAAATACAGGGTGCCAGGGACATCGACGCGAAAACTGTTACCATGGATTCAGAACATGATTCTGAACACCCCTGCGTAAAAAATACGTGTCCAATATTTTTTTATAATATCAAAGACGGACCAAAAAAAATTTTTAGTCATCATCCCTATTACAGGAGACCACAGCATGCACATATACCTAGGTGCAAACAAGATACAAATATAAATAAAGAAAATAAATGATGAAAAAAAAAAAAAAGGTAAATGTCAAAGTTGAGCATTCATCATCCATTTTTTGTATTTACTAATAGGAAGCAGGACGTGCGGGCTTGCGAAAGATGGAAGCAGTGGATGGAGGCCTAAGACCAGCCATGCTATTCTGTAAACATCTCACCGTGAAAACTTGGGTAAAGTGAGCTGTCAATAGTGTCAATCCTTGTGGAATGACAGCTCACTCCACGCTCACTTCACCTAAGTTTTCACGGTGAGATGGTTACAGAATAGCACTGCAGGAGTGGGACAGCGTAGGCTAGTATAATATAATAACAATATAACACCAGCTTGTTACTGTCCCACTGCAGGGCAAAGACCTCTTCTCATACAGAGAAGGCACTAGCATTGATCACCACGCTTGCTCAACACGGGTTGATGATTTCAGACTTATATTAACTCCAGGTCCAGCCATGCGATTCTGTAAACATCTCACCGTGAAAACTTGGGTGAAGTGAGCTGTCAATGGTGTCAATCCCTGTGGAATGACAGCTCACTCCACGCTCACTTCACCTAAGTTTTCACGGTGAGATGGTTACAGAATAGCACTGTAGGTTTCCTCACGGTGTTTTCCTTCGCCGATGTCAGTAATGTCCATGATAAACTCAGAAAGTACATATAAATTGAAAAAGTCACATTGGTACTTGCCCGGATTTGAACCCACAACCTCGTCTATGAGATTCGACGCCTTAACCACTGGGAAAACATGACAAGTTTTAGTAGGCTATTAAAAATATAAAATAGGGACACTAGAGTTTTCGAGGAGGCTCGTGTAAACTCAAACTCAAACCATTTATTTCAATTAAACCATTTACAAGCACTTTTGAATTGTCAAATAGTCGTCGGTCAGTTAGTCAGAAAGTTGAAGCTAGTTGTTAACTAGCTAAGCTAAGCTAGTTGGTAAATCAGTGGATGTGCATGGCTGTTTTGTGATGTTCACACAGGAACTATAAAATTGGAGTATTTTCCCTAGGAGGCTCTTGGCACAGGCGTGCCAAATCATCTCTGTCACTTTTTATAGAAGATCTGCTATGTTGTCTACAAGCCTGCCATTAAGAGTACCCTGAGGATGAAGCAAAAAACTGCAGCCTAGCCTTTTCCCAACTTTGTTGGGGTAGGATTCCAGTCTAACCGGATGCAGCTGAATACCAGTATTTTACATAGAGTGACTGCCTAACCTCCACAACCCAGTTACTGGGTAACACGATACCCCTTTAGTAAGACTGGTTGTTAGACTTATGGGCTTCTGACTACCCATAACGACTGTCAAAGATCTATGAATGACAGGCAGGACCAACGGCTTATCGTGTTTTCCGAGGCACGGAGGGGTCGCGATATTTAAAGGATGATCACCCATCCACGAACCGACCGCGGCAAGCGTAGCGTTATCTTTTAACCACGAGCCCCTCTACAATACCGACTAAATATAAATAAAAGAAGCGCGAATCAGTCTAATGATACTAAAGTCAACCCCAACATAGTTGAGAAAGCGCTGGGTAAATGAGAATGCTAGCTAAATTCAGAATAACGACGACGCTTAAATACTGAATAATAGAATAGAGAAAACCAATGAATTTCCGCTTTGGAGTAAATATCTGATGAACTCAATAGCTGATTAATGTTTTCATGCATTCTCTTATTCTTATAATAATAATAATAAATAAAAATAAAAAGCGTTTATTTCAGATTGTTTTGAATCCATAGAATGTTAGTACACAGTAACTTAAAATAACTAGTGTTAGTATTGAAAAAAACAAAAGCAGAATAAAACTTATTTCCTAATGTGGGTATTAACCCAGTGCTGGACGTAGCGCGTATCCCACCTATCCGCTATAACAGACAAGATACTGTTGAAGCTGGCGCGCAACCTGCAGAGCGCCGCGTGACACCGCTTACGGAGCACGGCGTGGAAGCCGTCAACATGAGCATCCGCGAACATGCCCGACGCACTGCACCAGCGCGGCAGCCCCAGCAATGCCCTGAACGCATTGTTATATTGGACGCGCAGCCGAACGATTTTTGCGTATGACTGAGGCCACAAGCTGCATGTGTATAGAGATGTACAGTGTGCTCTAAACAGAGTTATTTTGACTTGAGCATTACAACGCTTAAACCTGTGGGCATCATATTTGCCAACATATATGTGGTCGGCGCAACATGTTCTTTTTCTCCCATACTTCCCTATTAGTCGTCATCTCAGTAGCCACCCCCTTTCTTACCCTAAATATAATCTTCCGCAGTGCGGGAGCAATGGTGACCATGAGTCATAGGTTATTTTGAAACAGTTCACATAATTGTGTAATTTCATCAAAATATATCTATCTCCCAAAATGGTAAAGGAAAACATCGTGAGGAGACCGGCATGATTTTAGAACCAAAAAATCGTAGACATGTGACATCCACCAACCCCCACTGGGCCCACGTGGTGGATTACGGCCCACTCTCTCTCACAGAGAGGAGGCCTGTGTCCCAGCAGTGGGAACGCTTAGGTATCTTTCACACAGTCCATCCATCGTTTCTTTGGTTTGATTTGGTTGCTAGCAACTTTTTATGAATCATAAATAATACCGTTGATACCTGCCATGCTATTCTGTAAACATCTCACCGTGAAAACTTGGGTGAAGTGAGCTGTCAATAGTGTCAATACCTGTGGAATGACAGCTCACTCCACGCTCACTTCACCTAAATTTTCACGGTGAGATGGTTACAGAATAGCACTGCTGTTGTTTATCTAATTTATCACATCTCCATTCGAAATAAGTTATTTGTATAGCAATGTAAAGAAAGATTTTTTAGTTTTTGCAATCTTCAAATATTTGCTTATATATTAATACTGTTTATTATATCTTAGAGAGGATAGAGGTACTTTATTTTGTCCTGTTCGTTGAACTTAGTACTCTGTGCCATTGATGCATACCTAAATATGTAAATATTATATTAATATTATCCCATTCCAGCGTCGCCCGCGCCTCCCGCCCGCCTGCCTATTGTATTGTGACTGATCTGGCAGTTGAAACCGACTGCTGCAGCAGCTATCAATAGCAGTTTCGAGCTGTTGACTATGACTGCACGTGCGGTCCGTGTATTATGATTACTGGCTAACTGCTCGAGTAACCCGTGTCTGCCCGCCCGTAGAGTAGGTAGCACGGCAGTGGTAACAAATCCAGTATATGTCGGCCTCTAGCCCTTTCTTCTCCATAGGAACCTTTGGAATGGGCAACTAGCTTCATCTCTCTGACTGACCGACAGGCGATCCCGTGACAATTTAAAAGTGCCTGCAATTGGTTTATTTGAAAACATGCTTTGAGTTTGAATTTCGAGTTCTTATTCTATCGACATTCCGTACTCCGCTAGGCCAGCTCATGGTCAAAGTGCGGCTTACTGTACGTACGACGACACTTCAAACAATGCCGTATCCAGTATAAGCTGACCTCGTAATGTATATAGGTTTTCCGTACGAAGAGACTGAGATCAACTTATACTGGGAGGGTATGGCTTATATCGGCTTGCGTATACATAAAAATGTGTCACTTGTTCAGGCGTAGGAAAATTACAATTATGAAAGTGTCGATGATAAGTGTAATGATTATGCGGTAGTGAAGTACTTGATAAGTGAAGTGGTTGATAAATTGCTGGAGGAATTTTCATTAGCTATGTTAGTTATAGGAATTAGTTATGTTTCATGGGCTTAGCGCCACGAGGTAAATTGTTGAAGGCTATTTGGTAATGCTCGGCTGTCCTATTTCAAAACCTAGTAGGGACAATTTTTACAAAAATCGTTTTGTTGCATAATCTTGCTAACCTTTACAATGTGCAAGTCTGCCATAAGTCCTATAGAATATTTTACCTTTGTTTTGTCTATGTTTTTGCTACCTATTGGTTTTTATTTTGATTGACTTAAATATAATTTTGTTTCACTACCAAGAACCAGCGCCTTTTTCTTTGCGGTGGTTAATATTTGGTTAGCAAGATTATGCAACAAAACGATTTTTGTATAAATTGTTTACCCTTACTAGGTTTTGAAATGGGACAGCCGTGCTGTTGACGTGGCAAAGTGGCCCAAAGTCGTTTGAGAACTTAGGTGTCGTTAGATGAAGAGGATCTACACCTGCAGTGCTATTCTGTAACCATCTCACCGTGAAAACTTAGGTGAAGTGAGCGTGGAGTGAGCCGTCATTCCACCTAATGCTAGAGATTGACACTATTGACAGCTCACTCCACGCTCACTTCACTTAAGTTTTCACGGTGAGATGGTTAAAGAATAGCATGGCAGGATTCTCGGTGATGCCGTGGCAATCATCGTCAGTCTGGTTCAAGTTTGCTTATCATAATTACATTCGTATTTATATGCCTGGGTAAGATCGGCAGCACCGACTCCATCAGCTCCATGTAATGGTGTTGTGCTCTGTAGCCACGCCACCTTATATTTTTTTATTATGATATAACCCATTTTTATGTACGGCTGACGGTCATGACGTACATGCATTGTTTGTGAATGTACGACTTTTAATTTAAAAGAAAAAAGTAAATTAATGTGGCGTTGCTGCGGATAATTCTCTGTAGCCACGCCACCTGTAATCAACATTTGTAGATACAATTTCAGCTATTTCTCTGAAGTTATATAATGTACGAACGCTGTGTATTATGTACACATGCTAAGTATGAAAAAATATGTTAATTCTAAAGTTTAATTCTTAATTCACAAATTGTCCCTTATAGTGTATTAGACTAATGTATTTTAGCGATTACTTACTTCAGATTGACAGGAAAATTAAAATAAAACTAAACAGATTTCATAAATAGAAGTTATTTATTATATATCCGTGTTATAACAAATTCTGAATATAGCCATTGGTGCCGATTCTCTTGTACACCGAACTAAACTAACGAAACTATCACTAAAATTCCTTACTTTTGGCTATGAGAATCTTAGAGCTATTCTGCAAATAAAATTCTCGAAATTAAAAAATAATTTTGACACAACTAAAATCGAATTTGACAATCGCGAATCCACGTGGTGCTCGTGGTTTGCCCTAACCCGTGAATTTTTTTAGTGCCGGAGGCTCGCATGTGGTGTAGCCTCGACGTATTTTATATGGAAGTTTTCATTTTTTGTATGGAAAATATGAAAAAATATTACCGTCTACATGTTGAGTTTTAGGGGTATTATAGGTACTATAAAGGGGGTCGAAATTTTCATTATTTTTGCGATAGGACGCACCATTTTCGAGATATAAGCAAAAGAAAAAATAAATATAGTACTGTTTTTGCACGTGAAGTCGAGATGTTGGTGTGAATTTTAGTTCATGACAACTTATTTTATACAACACCATTTTAATCGCGATTAATAATTGTCAGGTTTAGTCTGGTTTGGTCTTTTACAATCAAAATTTTTGGTGAAAAACGGCAAATTCAGAATAGCAAAATTACTAAAATATAGTTAAGTTGTGTCACTTAAGTCTATTTCAGAATGGGAAATCGTTGTTTGACAGGAATAAACAAAATTTTAGTGATTTTTAGTTTAGTTTAGAGGCATTTGTGACAAGAGAATCGGCACCAATGTACGTGCTATGCAGTATGTACGTATGAAAAAAAAATCCTTAAATATAAATGAATATATAAATATCAGACAACATCATATTCATTGATCTGACCCCAATTACTTAGCTTAAGCACTTGTGTTATGGAAATCAGAACCAACGAAGATACCACAACAAACACCCAGACCCGAGCCAATTTAGAAAAGTTCGTTTCCCAAATTGAACCGACCGGGGATCGAACCCCACCTATTATTGCACTCTGGCCATTCAAAATGAGAACCGAATTTCTTAATAATTATTACGAATTGTCAGTTCAAGGATATCTAGAAAAAGTCCAGGAATATTAGTCGAATAAGGGCAAGTATCCCGGAATGAGAGATAGTTAGCTATAAACTTGTATAAACCTTTATTTTGGCACCCTAAAACTTGTTTCAAAACCTATTTATCGCAGAGTGTCCGCGACTACAGATATTCCAAGGTCAAAGGTCAAAAAAAATATTTTTACACATTAATTGCAAATTTCTCGTTTTATGCTATTTATATGTATTTTATTATAAATTATGTAAAGGATTAAATTCTCTATAACTATTGTTTAAATTTTTTTTTAATATATTGAGTCATTTTCGAGATAGTGGGCAGAGCGCGCGCAGTGTTTAACTATTTAGAGTATCATTCGAGGTCAACCTGTAGTCCCCACTAAAAACACGACGTATAAAGTTTATAAATGATTGATAAATATATAATTCTACATAATTTACATTTTCTATTAACGATTATATATGTATACCTCTCCTTAAATGTTATTTGTTGACAAAAATTTAAACTTGGAGCAGTAATAGGATATAAGTACTTACTACGAATGAAAATGGAGGATTGGGTCATTATAAAACATATTGTTACCGTCGTAATTCAGAATGGGAGTGTTATGAGGACAGGATAACTAAAGTGATTCGCGTTAAAAAAAATACTGACATTAATTCCCATTTATATTTTCAGGATCTATTTAACTCGGACTTTTTTTGAATTTACAATAATATAATAATATGTAGATACATAAATACACTGTAAATCTGGTGTAATGTATTTTTTACAGATTTTTCTTTGTTTGAGAGAGATTATCTGTTGATAAAAAAAAAAAATATATATATAATAGGTAAAATATTTTGAAACCATTGTTATAACACGGATTTATAATAAATAACTTTATAACGCGATCCTATTTCAAATCGCTCCTGCCACAATCCGCTTGTCCAACCGCTCGTCCAATAAGGGTGCAGCTTCTAGAATGTGCTAGAAGCCATAAAAAAGAGACGACGCGCACCTTTTTATTGACGATATGGCTGTCATCCGTCAGCTGTAAAAGCGCACCAACGTATAATTTACAAAACCTAGTTCTTCGCCCCGAAACCCTAATGTATTAATATAATATATTGTGATATGTGATATATGTATGTTAAAACTTCTATTTATGAAAACTGTTTTATTAAAATTTTCCTTTCAATCTGCAGTAATCGCTAAAATACATTAGTTAATACACCATAAGGGACAATTTGTGAGTTTAGAATTAAACTTTAGAATTAACATATTTTTTCATACTTAGCATGTGTACATAATACACAGCGTTCGTACATTATATAACTTCAGAGAAATAGCTGAAATTGTATCTACAAATGTTGATTACAGGTGGCGTGGCTACAGAGAATTATCCGCAGCAACGCCACATTAATTTACTTTTTTCTTTTAAATTAAAAGTCGTACATTCACAAACAATGCATGTACGTCATGACCGTCAGCCGTACATAAAAATGGGTTATATCATAATAAAAAAATATAAGGTGGCGTTGCTGCAGAGCACAACACATGTAATGGGGTTTCAGGGATCTTCTGAAACTCAAACTTTTATATCAATTAAACCATTGCCATCCAACGTGGCGATGTTGCCAGCCTTTTGGGCACTTTTCCCGAACGAAGTTTTTGATGAACTCTTCCCTTCCCCAATGAGCTCTTCCCTTTATTTTATTTTCTTATTTTTTTCTCTACATTCTTGTACATATGTAATAGTTAGTTGTAAATTAAAATAAAGAAATCTAACAAAAAAAAAACATATACAGAAATTATTTGTAAAAGCAGTCAGTCATTCAGGAAAATGAAGTTTGTTGCCCATTCCAAGACGAAGTAGGTTCATAAGGAAAAGAACGCGCAAGAAACTCCATCGAAACTCTTTTAAATTATTTCTAACTCAAAATTTACGGCGAAATGCTCGCTAAGCCGTACACGTTGGGAAAGCGAAATACACACAAATCACGCGAAAAAGGTCCAGGAGTGCTATTCTGTAACCATCTCACCGTGAAAACTTAGGTGATGTGAGCGTGGAGTGAGCTGTCATTCCACAGGGATTGATACTATTGACAGCTCACTTCACCCAAGTTTTCACGGTGAGATGTTTACAGAATAGCATGGCTGTATACGTTGCCCGAGCGACGGGCTCACCCAACGTGTACCCAACTGGCTTTATTATATCTGCTGAAAGAATAAATATGTCAAATAAAAGGAGGTGTACCAAGCAGATGATATCACTTTATGTAAAATGCTGAAATTCTGTCGCATCTGAGTTAGGCCGGATGCTGATTCAACAAATTAATGAAAATGGAAATGGGATAGGATACATGAATAGGAACGTGAGGTGAACAATGTTCACCTCACACCATTTTCATTAATTTGTTGAATCAGCATCCGGCCTAACCCAGATGTTTTGTGGATTACATTCGTGATTATGGTGAAAAAATAACTTTTACAATTCTAATATTTTCAACTTAAACTACATATTATGGTAGTGCATTGTTGAACATTCAAGCATATGCCTTGAACATGCATGATCGAATCAGAAATGAAGAAATCCGTAGGAGAACCAAGGTAACTGACATGGCCCAAAGAAGTAAAAAAAAAAAAAAAATATAAAAAAAAAAGAAAAAAAAAATATATATATATATATATGTCGGATTTTGATGGTATGAATCTCTCTCGTTATCAGGTATATTTTAACTACTGTGGGCGTACTAATGGGTAGTGTTGGTTATACGCAATAGAAAAACGGTTGCAGTTCAGATCAAATTATAATTTATAATAACATTACTTACACTAGCATTTCACATACTGTAGGTACACGACATAATTATTCGAACGCGTGACAGTTCCTAGACTGGAGGTTCTGTTCTCGAGAACGGTTGGAAGGCAAGTGCGCTCGCCCTGGCGCCTCTCCATTAGCTAAGCTCCGTCGTAGCACGAAGTTAGCCGAGTGTTAGTGCTGCCACTACTCGGATCACGTGCTGCGCTTCGTTTAGCGACCGTACTAATGACCGGATCCGACACGGCCATCCTGCGATGCACACGTCCTCGTGTGTTGTTAATCTGGAAAATACAAAATTTCGCCACAGTATCTGTTCGTCCAATCCTGACTCATATGAAGACTGATGATATAATTAAAAGGGACTTGACTCTTTAAAATCTGTTTTAATTTAGAAGCAATTTGGAACTAAAAAATAGAAACTAAAATCTAGGCTATCCTTCCTATTTGAACTATCTAGTTTCGAGATAACCGAGACCAAGCACAAAGATTCCACATTAAATTTGATCAAAGAAAACAGAACTTCAGGTATCTCGTTCATGGTCAACACACACACAACAGACACACACAGTCACACACTATTCCCCACGGGAATACCGAGTCAACCCTTGACTCTATGGTCTTCGCTTCTAGGCAAGACCCGACTATACCACCCAGAGCTACCGCCTACCGCGTACCCACGGACTACTCATTGAGTAGATACCGATTTCCAACGGGCTACGGCTACGATACTCTGGTATAGTCTCCGACCCACTGAACCCAGAACCTGTTTGTTCAATCTAAAGTGATAGCAACTCATCATCTATTTCATCTACAATCTCAATTGGTACTTGGTCCTCGGGCATTCTCCTTAAACTCAAACTCAAACTCAAAGCATTTATATCAAATAAAAGAATTACAGGCACTTTTGAATTGTCAAGGGGGTCGGTCAGTCAGAAAGATGAAGCTAGATGCCCATTCCAAAGCGTAGTAGGTACCTATGGAGAAGAACGGGCAAGAAACTCCACGGGCACTTTTAAATCTTAATCTATCATGTGCGTAGTTGTAAGTACGCTTAGAACTTAATGCTCTCAATGTGTAGCGATCGGTAACAATTCTACAACTCTGAATGGTCCCTTATATTTGGGGTCTAATCTAGTCTGGTTGTGTTATTCGTTTTGAAGCAACACAAAGTCACCCACCGAAAACCTATCCAGTCGCGCTTTAGTGCTATCAAACCGTTTTATGTCATATAGAGCCGACTTTTCGATTAACCGGGCTGAGTTTTCCCTAACTTGTTCGTCAGTATCATCGGACTAAGGGGACACGCTACTTTACCGACTAGTAATTCGAGTGGACTTGCTTCTGTTACCCTATTGACTGTACACTTTAGTGCCAGCTTCAAATCTCCTAAGGCATCTTGCCACGACCTATCTTCGTTCACTTCAACCGCGGTAAGCATAGATTTTAACATGCTCATTGTGCAAAAAAAACTGATTAACGTGCTCAACTTGACCGTTAGCTCACGATGATCCCGTAGCTATTAAATGAAGCTTAATGCTTTAACTCTCACAAAAATCCCTAAACTCATGTGTTAACCTTTAACCAAAACAACAACAGTGCCTGTTCGACTCGGCCAATTCTGACCATTTACGGGTTCCAAATTTTGAGATTAGGAAACTTTAATCCTCAACACTTTATTGTTTTAACAAAAGAATACTTCTACTTCTCAATGAACTAAACAAACTTTGATTCAATATAGCAAAAATCATCAACCAGAGCCATGTACCATCGTTTACCACACAATCATCTTTTTCACTAAGATCCTTAGAGACTTGGAAACCCACACACGAGTAAACCACTCTAACGCCACGGCTCTCCAGCCAACCAGCAATCGCATTGCTCTCACACATCCAGTACATGGATCAAACTATGGTCTCTCTAGACCCCGACCTCTGCCAGTCTCTACTGGTACGGTCACACACAATACGGCCGATAGAGAACCCTACTCGCGTGGTTCCCATAACTTAGGCTTGCTCATCACCACTGTGATCACCATCTACTTCGACTGGTACACGACCTACTGGCATCTTTTTTTTTTAACTTACCGTGACTTAGTAAGTACTGTAAGTACGGTTAGAATTACCATTATTATTGCTTTAAACTTTAACGTATAGCGATCATCTTTAAAAACTTCAGCTACATTATTAAACGGGAGTGATATGATGATTCGAATGACGTTATTGACACGCACGCTATTTCGAGAAAAATTAAGAGTGGTACGCCAGTTCGAAAACACATTAAGTCGAAAACCGCTATATCGAATGACGTTGTTGCGAACACGCCGATTCGAAAAACTGTTTGAATGGTACGCTAGTACGAAAGTCTTGGCATTGATGATAAAACTGACACTGAGTTAGTTGTCTATACTACTAAGTATAAATGATTAATATTAGTAATAATTATGATTTAGCTATGTATCCTAATCCTAAAGCTATGTGTTTTATCATCGTAGCGTAGGTAGTTCCTGGTAATCACTGGGTCGCGAATTCGATCCCTAGACAAATTCAGATTAGAATATGCTATTCGCAACAGTGGATGGATTTCGCTTTTTGTTTTCTAATTACACGAAATAAGCAATCAATTTTTCTTATAGCTGCCTTTGTCCTATCAAGGCATATCACAAAATCAAAACAAAGAAAACACAAAACCGATCTACATAGTTGGTGTTCGCTAATCCTTACGTAACATAAGATTTGTTCTGTGCTGAATACACGTGTTTGACCAATACCCGTCAACGTAACAATGTTATTAACTCGTTTGCCACTTAATTTGGCTGCACAACTGTCCTTAACTAACGAGCATTCAGCACCAGAATCGTAAACAAAACAATACAGATCACCTTTTTGTTCTAACGTGCCTGAGGGCAAACTTCCACTCGCCGTTCACCCGTTCACCGTTTGCAGCACGAGCTCCACCATCCGATTGGCTGCCACTGCATGCTCATGCACCGGGACGCGATATGTCTTAGTTTCCCACACGTGAAGCACACGAAGAACGTCGCTGACTACTGCGGAGCTGCTTGGCTCGATACTGAAGACGTCGTAGATCTTCTTCTGCTGTCAATCGGCTTGGATTGGCTGTCGCGCGCCATAATCGCGCATAATCGCTTGCATGTTTCGAAATTCATAAAACAGAAATAAAAAAATGGGTTAGAATTGGTAACCTGAATTAAACTACACAAAAAAACGTTATGAAAAGTTTTGCCGGGTATTTCGCAAATATCTCAGAAGCGGTGTGTCTAAGCTCAAAAATAACCAAATTTTATTGCTCTTTTATAATCCTCACGAAAGGGATAAGAATGCTAAATCCCAAAAATAAACTTATTTTTCAGTTCTACCCTCGAAATATAATGTTCAAAAACACGGCACACCAACGGTCACTTTTATCAAATCAAATAATTTATTTGCATAATTCTACATGTAAAAAAGATGATGAGGTGTGCAAATTAATATCTTATTAATATCTCATGCAAATAATTACAATCGCAACATTAAACATATAGAATAAATTAAAAAAAACATTAAATGCAAAAAAAAAGTCAAATCAAAATTTCAATAATCATTACACTTGTTGTGGTGCCATTTCAGATAAAATCAGTCATCTTTCATTTAAATAGTCATTAATTGAATAGTAACATTAGCGTTTTCATTTTGCGCCTGAACCAACACGAATCCCAATTCTGATGTCGGGTTTAGATGGCATGAATCTCTCTCGTTATCAGGTATATTTTAACTACTGTGGGCGTACTAATGGGTAGTGTTGGTTATACGCAATAGAAAAACGGTTGCAGTTCAGATCAAATTATAATTTATAATAACATTACTTACACTAGCGTTTCACATACTGTAGGTACACGACATAATTATTCGAACGCGTGACAGTTCCTAGACTGGAGGTTCTGTTCTCGAGAACGGTTGGAAGGCAAGTGCGCTCGCCCTGGCGCCTCTCCATTAGCTAAGCTCCGTCGTAGCACGAAGTTAGCCGAGTGTTAGTGCTGCCACTACTCGGATCACGTGCTGCGCTTCGTTTAGCGACCGTACTAATGACCGGATCCGACATATATATCATGTGTTCATTTTATTATAGGTTCTTTTGTATGTAAATACTATTTGTGATTATTTGTTATTTAGTATATGACATGTTTTCGTTTATTAAATTGGTGAATGATTTAAATTTTTGACATTCGAAAAAATTTTGGTACGACATTTTAAATATCGAATGGTGTATTTTTATTTTTATCAGGTTGACATTATATTTGTGATTTTATTAATTTGATTTGACATAGTGATGATATATTTATGATTTTATATTTTTTCTATTTATTAATAATCAAGTTATGTTTGGTTTATGTAACTAATTTTCATTAATTAATTTAAACTTTAACACACTCAGACAATTGTTATTAAGTGAATGAAATGAAATGTTAGATATAAATTTTATTAATTTAATATTTAATTCTTAATGATATTTATGTGATATTGGATAAATCTAGATACCTCTTCTGCAATATTAGTTTTAAGTTATCTTGCTGCGCCCTAACAGGGTCATGTACTCACTAGTTTAAGCTTAGCGTGTAAAATTGGTTGTGTACATTGTGCATTAAATTAAATAAATAAATAAATGCCAAACTTAAGTTTTCAAGACAGGGCACATTCCTCGCATAACAGATAGCCGATGGGGCCGAAAGATTCTGGAGTGGCGACCGCGTACTGAAGGACGAAAGCGTTGGAAGGCCCCCCACAAGGTGGGGCGAAGACCTGGTGCAAGCCGCCGGAATCCGCTGGATACGAGAAGCACAGAACCGGTCGAAGTGGCGTTGCTCGGGGGAGGCCTATGTCCACTAGTGGACGTCTTTCGGCTGAAATGATGATGATGATGATTGTTGAACATTGCATTACTGCTGGTCTTTCCTGACCTGGGTCCATCAGTTTAATACCTCCAGCTTTTGATGAAGTTTCTCTCTAGATAATAGTATACCGTAATGAAGTAACAATCTTTTATCATATCCAGTACTTAACTAGTAATAGTGTGGTGACCCCGTGCCCTAGAGCTTGATGAACTATGTAGGTATATAGGTCTGTATTTATCTGTGGTAAATAATACCGGTTTTATAAAGATGGTCCCACATTTATAAGAGAAATATCCCAGTGTTTTAGTTTTGCCTTAAAGTGGATCCGCAGTTGTAGCTCGCGGAATTCAATTTTTTTTTATCAACATGCAACTATATTTGGTCTGACGATACAACCTGACACAGACCTGCAAATTGCAAAAAACGTGAAAATTTTAATTTCGCGGGCTACCACTGCGGTGGTAGACTTACCACCTTAGGCCTCGACTCCCGAAAATCTTTCATTTGTTTAAAAACCAGAGAATATATTCAGGAGTTTTCTGTGTTTAAGGTTCACATAAAAAAAGCCTCGCTAAAACTTACCTGTATCTAACACGGCTTTCAGTTTGTGTATTCAATAAAAATTATAATAGGTTGGCAAACAAGCGGTATCGCTACCTATCATAATGACAAAGTACCGCAGAAACGTTAAGCAGACATTTGGAACAGTCGGTCGATTCTGTAAAATTATCAACGTGAAACTTAGGTGAAGTGAGCGTGAAGTGAGCTGTCACTGTCACAAATCGACCGGCAGGATGCCAAGGATTAACACTATTGACAGCTTCACGGTGATATTTTTACAGAATCGACCGGCTGGGTTGTATTTCGCGTTCGAACTCATTCAAAACGAACCCTAGCCTTACCCGCTACAAGGTTCTTTTGGCGCGTGGTCAAAATCGGAACTAACGCCGCCATCTTGTTTTTCAATACAGCTCACAAAACAATTGCACAAATGTTAACCAACAGCGCCCCCGTGTCAGCGTCATTCGAGAGCCAAAAGATTCTTGTAGCAGTACTACTGAATGGATAGAAAACTATCTAAATCAGTGCATGTCAGTCCTAACATACGTAATGTTTTCCTACGTAACATTTTTAGTACCTAATTGACTTCTTAACCTTTTCATGGTTTAATGTAACTTGTATCTAATCGTTCCCTTATCATATCATTGCGCCCTTCCCCCTGTGTCGTAAGCAGGTCACCACGGTGAAGTGCATCGGGAACTATCAAACACTCATGCAATAATACCGTGAGGACTTGTAGGGAGGTCAATATCCAAGGAATTAGCCTTGGTTTATGAGCATTATATGTATTACTTTATCACCTTCTTTCTTAATGACCCTTGATCATCTTGAACGCTAGTAGGCTTTAATGCTAGTGACAGCAGTAATAGTGGTGTGACCGTCGGACTGCCAAGTCATAGATCTCGAGTTCGAACCCAAGGCACGCACCTCTGACTTTTCGGTGGGTATTGCATAATAAAACTATCATCGTCATCTTCTTGTCCATAACTCTATTCATTTTGAGTCAGTAGTCTCTTTCAGCCGTCATAACTCCATTTACCCTCTTCCAAGATATCACCACGCTTCATCTTTCATACACGTCTCCTTAAGTCCATCCATAATAATACTCGTCCTATCTCATTCAGCCACACCACATGGCATCCCTATGCCATGATAATGAGTTAGCTTTCCAATCTACAATAATTTGAAAATAACCGCCTTTGACTCCAAGTTAACAATATTTTTGCGGCATTTCAACTTATTTTTCATCAAATTACTTAAGTGACCAAAAAGTTGGTATAGCAAAATAAAAGTTACATGCACCTCAGACAATGGCATGATCTCGCCGTAGATAAAAACAGTAAAACAGAAAAAAATACGTCAATTTTATACCCTTCCATTTATGTATGTCTCCGAATATTTTTGTCATATTTTTTTAGCAGCACTTTTCGGAATATACTTTAAATTACGCAAAAATGCACTTAAGTTTCCAAAACATACAATTATTCCGTGTTAACATACCAAAACATTAAAAATGGCTTGCCACACAAAAATGATTTCCAACAAAATAAAGGAGGAAGATCTTGCTATCAAGGGTGCCCATTTATTTGGGCCGAGTGTGGAGTCTAAGTTCGATGAATTAAAGTATGAGGTGATCGATAAGATAGACAAGGAGTTGACCGATTCTCAGAATGCAAGAGACTACATCTCCCAGAAATATGACGAGCTTTGTGGCAAGATACAGTACCTGACGGAATTAGATGCTACTGTCACTGGGTTCAGGAGTGATGTCAAGGCTATTGAGAAGCAGGTTGGTTTTTTTTTGTGCCATAGTGTGTGTACCAGCGCCGATAAGCGCTGGTTGATAACGCTGGTCGGCTCAGACAGTTTTCATATACTTTTTGCCAAATCAGCGCGAACCAGCGCCGCCTAATCAGATAGGAATCGCGGCGCCAAGAAGCGCTGGCATATCAGCGCCGGTTACGAGCGTTCTACATTAATATACCCTTAACCTGGGTCTGCCACCTGGACACGAGTTGTTTTTAGGCTAACCTGGAAGTCATAGACTCCGGACCCAGGATGGCCGAAGCAAGGAAACCTGTTCAGGTGGAGATTCATAGATGTCTCCGCCCTTTTTTTTTTTTTTTTTTGAGGATGGGAAATTATCAAATAACTTCTCCCGCTCTGGGTGGAGCGGGAGGGCGTGTCAGACTTTTACTGACTAAAACCCACCCGTGTTCCTTCCGTTGCCTGTGTGCCGAGGTCGCGATATCCCTTTCAGACAAACCCGCAACCCCGGCAGAGATGACTCCGCCCTGGAGTGTAAATGTGGTGCTGTTCCACAAACGATGGGACACTTAAGTCCTGCGTGTCCTGCACGTTACAGGAACTGATGGACGCTACTGATGGCGCCAAATTCGTATTTGCCAAATTCTGGGCTGACTTCATTTAGTTATTTTCATTGACACGCTAAGAAGAAGACCAGCGGAGTAATTGCTTGACACTTACAGCAGCTTTCCATTTGACAGTTCAACAACATTCATTGCGTTATTTACGGTGTTGAGCGGACAAATTTTTCAAACATATGAAGCAATGGATTAGCAATATGCTTCAATTTATACATATTATTGTGATTGCAAGTGTGTTGCGAAATTAGGGTGCTGGGTCAAATAAATTTATTTTCTTTCTTTCTTTCAGATCACTGAGCTGTCCTCGAGGGTCGATGACATTGAGAAGCGGACCATTTGCAGAGAGTGCCCGTCGCTGACTTCTTCTTTGTTTTGATTTCTTATTAAATTATATGTCATGAGATTATTGGTTTTTATTTTTGGACAGGGCGGTAGGTACCTACTCGAAATAACACAAAATGGCCACGTAGCACAAAGGCCTTTCCAGCGTCTGTAAAGTAAAATTTCTTCTGAGGGCTCCACCAGAAACTGCCTGGGCTATTTTACCAAACCTACCGTTCAGTGGCGTAGCTAGTAAAGGGGCCCTGTATCAAATTAAGTTGGTGGCCCTTTAGCGAAGCTCAAAAAGAGGGCATTTTTTTTTTTTCAAGTATATAAAGTCCTGACTGTTAGATTTTCTTGTGATTTTACTCAATGAATGTAAGAGCTTGAGAGTTGGACTGTGCCTTTAAGCCACTAGGCAACATTTGGCGGGCGACATGTTGCACAACATTTGAAAGTTAGCGGAACTTTTGTTTAGCCCTGTTGTCTGTCTACGCATGATAAGATCGTCGACAACATGTCGCCAGAGGAACTATTTCGACGGCGGTGGTTATAATTTTATCCAAAATGCCTCAAAAAGAAAAATTCCACGTTGGTGGGTTAGAAATTACTTACGAAATAAAGAAAATGTATTCAGTGATCAACGTGTCCAACTTTTACCAATTTACCCGAATGAGCAAAACAGACTTCGAGATACTGCAGTGCTATTCTGTAACCATCTCACCGTGAAAACTTAGGTGAAGTGAGCTGTCATTCCACAGGGATTGACACTATTGACAGCTCACTTCAACCAAGTTTTCACGGTGAGATGTTTACAGAATAGCATGGCTGTTACCAACAATTGAAACCCTTAATATCGAAGCGAGATACAAAATTTCGAAATGCAACCAGTGCTTCTCACAGATTAGCTGACATTACGTCACGTGTCCACTCGACAACATTTGATACTCAACTGCATGTTGCACGGAAACAAATAACAAGCCGCGCGTCATATTGCGCGCCAGCTGGCAACGTCGCGCCCTGTTGTGTAACGTTGCTCGTTAATTGTTGTCTAGTGGATACGAGGCTTTAGCTTGAAGTTGTAGTAAGCCAAATTACGATAACTTTCATTATGTATTCATTAATTACGGGCTCCTCATCAATTAGAATTTGAGGTTTTTGGATAATATTGTACGAATTTTTGTTTACACCCTGTAGGTTGGGGGCCCCGTATCATTGAAACGGTGGTAGCTACGTCCCTACTACCGCGGGAACTACGGGGACTATATTCTCTGGACAGTCGTGACGCAAAGGAAATTCGAGGACATCTTAAGTCCCGCCGCACATGCTCACACTCGCATTGGTCATCACGAACCTCGTGCGAGTACCGAACAGCGAACACCGCATTTGCTTTCTCGTTTTAACGCAGGTACCTAGCTACATGAGTATATACGTAAAAACAGGTAAGTACAATGTCATGGGTTTTATACACTGCCACTTGCACGCGACTCTTGATGACTAATAGGAGTGTGTACATGTGCGGCGGGCGTAAGACATAGATCAACATATAAAAGTACAAATACCACACTTAAGGGGGATGCGCTAAGGTAGCCCGCGAAATTCAAATTTTCTTAAATTTTTTGCATTTTGCAGGTCAGTGTCAGGTTTTATGTTTATTAAAATATGATTCACGACCGTAAAAAATATGGCTTTACATAATTATATTCATTACAATCAGCAATACAACTCCATAAGTTAGCATAATTGTCAAATGTCATGATTTCATGAAATAGTCATTCAATGGGATTACATGAACTTAGAGAGTTGTATTAATCATTTTTATAATTATAATTCTATAAATAAACATTTGGAACAGCCGCGAATCATATTTAGATCAACATAGAACATGATACTGACCTGCAAATAGCAAAAATCGTAAGAAAATTTGAATTTCGCGGGCTACCTTGACGCTTTCGCCTTAAGTATTGGAGGAGCTTGTGGCTAAGTAATAACTACTGCACGGGGTGATCCATAAGATTAAGATACGCTTGCCGGGCTTGATCCGTGGATGGGTGACCATCTTAACATAGCGAGACACCTCCGTGCCTCGGAAAGCACGTTGAGCCGTTGATTCAGGCTGTCATTCGTGGATCTTTGACAGTCGTTATGGGTCGTCTGACGAAGGGGTATCGTATTACTCAGTTACTTGGACTGTGGAGGTCAGATAGGCAGTCGCTCCATGTAATATACTGGTATTCAGCTGCATCCGGTTAGACTGGAAGCCGACCCCAACATAGTTGGGAAAAGGTTAGGCAGAGAGACCACATTAAGTATTGTATTGGTACCTGGGCAGTATCTTCTGTGCTCTAAACACCATAAAGAGATCACTAATAACTTTGACAAGCGTAGTGACTATTGCCCTACATTAATAGCCCTTCACAGATCATTGTAGCGACTACTAAGATACCTATGATGTCAATGTCAGTGGAATTTCGAGGAGATCAAAGACGTCCACTGCGGGCCGCCCCCAAGCACCGCCACTTCGACCGGTGCTTCCCGCATCCAGCGGATACCTGTGGCCTTCACCAGATCATCGGTCCACCTTGCGGGAGAGGGGATCAACAGAAATAAAATCAAAAAAGTAACAGCTTATTATTTATTATTCTAAATTGCTTAAATTAAACATTAACATTACGTTATAACATTAACAACGACCACTGTATAAAAATACCTAAAACGGACGATTGTAAACATTTGGCACATTTCGTCTTATTTTTAAGTACCTATCATTATTTTTTTGAACAATGTAGACTGGAGACATATCCATTTAGCTATTTATTTTTTCAGGCACTTTTAGCTATAATTTTTTTATTTTAAAGTAAAGGCACTGCATTTTCTAAAAGCATGAACTCGCCATTATTGCAAAAGGCGAGGCGAAAAGGTCCCCCTGTCTAAATGCTCTAAATGAAATTCAATCTATAATTTGTTCATTATTTTCATCATATTATAACTACATATATTTGTTAGGAGTAATCTTTTAATTTCATTATATTACCAAATTGTGTATTTTTTTTAATTTTCGCTTTGTATCTTTTTCCTTTTAAAATAATAATAATAATTAGCGGAACAGCTTAAAACTGACTGGTGAAAAAAACTTTTATTCTCTGAAATTAATTACTTTAAAAGCATTTTTTGTTATTTATTTTATTAATTAGCAGTTATCAATAGGTCTGCAACTTACCGACAAAAATGCCATAATAATTACGTATAACGATAGTTTTTATCGTTTTTTCTTTATATGAAACAGTCTCGCCATTATATGAGTATTATATCACAATAAATTGGACTCATGCACTCATACAATCTCTTAACACTAATTAAATACTTATTCACTAATTTAATGTTAATAAACTAAAGCAGATGTTTTAATACTTTTTGTTAAATAATTCTCTACAATTTAATATTTTTTGGTACTGAAATTAGACGGCATTTATTCCTAATTTCTAGATATAAAGTAAATTAAAAAACAAAAAGTATTAAAAAGCAGAAAAGTCTAAAGAAAAATGAACTATTAGGCCAGCTAAGAGTCTAAAATTATTATTTGGCTAAAAATTATGTGTAATTAAATTAATTTATAATCCAAATTATCGATATTCACATAAATTCATCAATTTCATATAACAATTACAATGGACAACACTAAAGGAATAATAATCAAAATTGTTCAAAATTACTATTATGTTATTCACATCACAAATTATTGTTTGTTGTGTCCTAAATTATAAATATTGCTACAAAAATCGGTGGAGCTACAATATATTGATATAAAAATAATTTATATTTACAACATTTGATATAATTGCCCAGATTTTTATAAATAATAATTATGGAGATTAAATAAAGTTACTATTTTAGAATTTTCTTTAATTGTTTTGTCATTATTATTTATATCAACGTTTATTTCGTTTTAACTCGGCAGTATTCATTATGATTTGCTACGGTAAATTATTTCAGATGCCTTAAATCATTCACAATAGTATCACAACATTTATTAGAGGGCTTCACCATATTTCCATTGAAGCTCCATATATTTTCAACGTTTTAAACGTGAACTTTTTTAATTGACTCTCTTTCAATCATGGTAACCCTCAACACATCCGATATTCAAGCCTTCTTACCAGCCAGAATAGCTTGGATTTGCGAAACAGTCTTACCCTTAGTCTCCGGGATCAAAAAGAACACGAAGATCGTGCCAATGACCATAAAAGCAGCGAAGAACCAGAAGCAGCTGTAGATGCCTATAGCATCCTTCATTATAGGGAAGCAAAGGGTCACAATGAACACCAACATCCAGTTAACTATGACAGTAACCCCGGTGGCTGCACCACGGAATTCAACCGGGAACAACTCAGCCATCATCATCCAAGGTATAGGCCCGAAGCCCATGGAGAAGGAAATGATGAACAGGATTAAGCAGACTAACGGAATCCAGCCAAGGGCGGCGACATTATAGTGATCTTGTTGCAACTTGAAGTAGATACCGAGAATGATTAGGCAGAGCCCCATGATAGCCGTACTTTGGAGTAGGAGGATCCTACGACCAGCTTTATCAACGCAGACCGACGAGATATAAGTAGCAATGGTCTGTACAACGCCGACGATGATGGTGGCAATGACGGGAGGGATATCGGATCCGGCGGATTGGAAGATGTTGTTGGTGTAGAAGATGACGGCGTTGATGCCGCTGAACTGCTGGAAGAACATGAGTCCGAGCCCGCAGATGAGCGCCATGCGGGACGCCTTGTTCGTGACCATGCTCATCATGCCGGCGCGCTGCCGGGATGCGTCGTCCACCTGGGAATACAAACAATCGTAATTATTAGGCGTAACTAATCTGAAAAGCATGTGCTACACTAAAGTGGTTCTCAAACTTTTTTGGCGAACGGAACTCTTTTGGAAAATGAAATAATTGACGGAGCCCTAAAATAATCAAAACCTGGTTTTATGTGTATTCTTCATCAATAATATTCGATTAAGAGGCTTACAACAGCCAAAGCGCGGTCACTGTCGGACTGCATAGAAATGAAAGAGAAGCGCGATGACACGACCCAGGTAATTTATTGCAAAATATGAAGCAGTTAGCGATTTACAGAAAATCTATTGATTGGACTGGAAAATTAAAACACTATTATGCTAATATGTAGCTTGTAGAATAATCTGACAAAAAATCAGAATGAACTCATGTAAATTAATATGATTTTTAATCGTTAAAAGAATTTTTTAGAGGTATCTTCATGATTTTTTTCTATCGTATCAAATTAGTTGTATTATGTTTTCAATACACTATCATACTAGCATAAATCCTGAAGAATATCATATATTTTTCTGATTTTGTTTACTGCAGTGGATCATATTCTTTTAGGCATTATAAAACTTGCGTTTAGGCACGTTTAGGTCCTGTAGTCCCCTTAATAATCATAAGCCTCTGAAAACCACGTGGTTTTCAGAGGCTTTCATTTGAAATATTTTTCACGTGAAATATTGTCGATTCTAAGCACTGAGGAAATGATAAAAAGTGTGCTCCGCGGAGCTTCTCAGCAACATCTGAAAAAACAGCGATTAAGCAATTGCCGCCAAATCTAAAACTAGTTCTTGAGGAAGCTGGGCTCCGCAAAGTGAGAGGCTTTAGGCTTTTGAGCACACTTTTTATCATTTCCTCGGTGCTTAGAATCGACAATATTTCACGTGGTTTTTTTACGATATTCGGTCACCGTAGTACAGAAAGCTACAGGGGGAAACGACTAAAATGAAAGTGAGTTGAATGTGTGTGTACAACAAAACAAAAGAAGTAGGTAAGGATGTTCTGTAGTTTTTGCCCTCCCCAATCGCAGGAAGGCGTGAGCATATGTATGTATGTATGTGTAGAAAATGAACATTGGAAATCGTTTACAACAAGGATACATTACAAATGCGTACATAGACGACTCAACTCAATATTGGAAAAAGATAGCTAGTCAACAAAATTGAAAATAAAGCTGACTGTGCCGACCACACGGAACGTGCTCAAGCATCATAGTAACTCGTGGAGGGTGATGCATCTCAACAGCCGAGGAACTATTGAAAAAAAATGATGTAGCTGCGCGCCATTTTTATTACTGTTGAATCAGAAAATCGATTGCTAATCAATCATCATTCTCCTGCGATTATCACAATATATTTGTAGTCGGCGCAATCTTCCATACTTCTCCATTAGTCGTCATCTCGGTAGTCACCCCCTTTCTAGCCATATCATCTTCCACACAGTCCATCCCTCGTGTCTTTGGTCTACCCCTACTCTTATACTCAGCCACATTCATAACCAAAACTGCTAGTCAATGAGATTATTTTATATTTAAACGAATTGTTTTATGAATTCCACGTACAGAGATACATTAACTTATGTGTAATTTTATGAGGAAAGCTGACAGGGTTTATAGCCTTTCTGGCTATATTGTCCAGACACTCTAGAATGCACAGAATTGACTTAAGAGGCTTACAACAGCTACAGCGCGGTCACTGTCGGATTGATAAAGAGAAGCGCGATGACACAACGCAGGTAATTTAATGCAAAATAAAAGCAATTATCTATTTACAAAAAATCTATCGATTTGACTAAATTTAAACACAATTACGTTAATATGTTGCTTGTAGAATAATCTGACAAAAATCCGAATGATTAGATGGTTTTAATCGTTAACAGACATTTTTAGACGTGTCTTCCGTGTTTTTTTTCGATCGTATCAAATTATATTTTCAACACAATATCTAACTAGCATTTATATCCTGAAGAATATTATATATTTTTCTGATTTTGTTTACTGCATTGGATCACATACTTTTAGGCATTATAAAACTTGCGTTTAGCTCCTGTAGTCCAATAGATATAATTGAATTCAACTTACATCTTTCTGCATCTCCTCAAGTTCTGTCGTGAGGTCAGCGTCTGGTCCTCGGAGCCAGCGCAGAGACTTCTCAGCATCACGCCTGCGGTTCTTGCCTAGAAGATACTGAGGAGTTTCGGGCATCCACCTGAAATACCGACCAACTCAGTTAATCATCCATTTGCTTTCGGTTGAAAACTATTTGTTCAAGTCCATATGAACATATAGTTACTTTATACTTTTATACTTAGTTCAATTAAGTAACCATAGTCAATATTGGTTTTGTTATGTTACATTTCTAGTTTCATAAACTGGCAACTTTATTTGAGACTTCCTGTATCTTTGGTACCTACTTAGAAAATTTGTCTGGTCTGGGTCATGGCGCAATTGTGCCCTGTTACAATAAGAAATTAAAAAGATTTTATCTTTACAATAAACGCATTTCATTTCGAACACTATTCGAAGGTTGATATTTAATACTGCGTTTATTTGTAACTAAGTAGCTTCCGCTAGCGGCTTCGCCCGCGTGATATCTTTATAAATTATAGCCTATGTTACTCAGTGATAATGATAATATAGCATTCTACTGGTGAAAGAATTTTTGAAATCGGTCCAGTAGTTTTGGGTTTATTCATTACAAACAAAAATCTTTTCTCTTTATAATATTGGTGAGTATTTAAACTTACTTAATATTATAAATTCGAATCTCTCTATGTCTGTTACTTTTTTACGCCTTAACCACAAATAATTGCAATGCCTTTCATTTTGACAATTCGGCAACATAAGTTGCGCTATTTACATTGTTATGCAGACGAATTTCTTAAACATTTATAATACAAAGTGTTACAAACAGGGACTGAATTACACAAAAATTAAGGTACCTTTAAATTTCGGTACGACGTCATACCGTTAAATATGGGTTACCAAAATATTTCGATACCGTTCTTTTTTTCAGTAGCAGAATTTTGAGGTTGGAAATGCATAGCGGTATATTTCGGTAGAAATATCGGTACCTTTATAAATAAATGTATCGGTAGCAGACCTTAACCTTTATAAATGTATCGGTAGCAGTACCTAAACCTTCATAAATACACAAGTTTTAACGTGTTCAACCCCCCCGCACACCCGCGCCGCGCCGTCTCACATGTTTTTCGGTACCAAAATCGTGTAAAGGTTAAATAACGGTTTAGCCCAACCTTTATTTAAAAAGGTATCGGTATAGCTAAACCCTTATTTTAAACCGGTACCGGTATATTTTTCCGCTTTCAGTCCCTGGTTACAAATTTCCTTCAAAATCCTTTGAATTGTGTAAGAAAGTGTGTTACGCAATTGGGGTGCCTGGGAACCTGGGACCTGGAGAAAAATATAGGCTAGTTTTCATCCTGGATATTTGTACTAAAAATGATGGCGCAGACGGAGTCGCGAGAAAGAGCTAATTTGAAATACCAATTTCCATTGAGCCAAACGCTTGCATTTATTATTCAAATGACTTTATTTATAACTTTCTTTACGTTATTGCCAACAGTTCCAGTTCCCATGATTATTGCATGACCTTAGAATATTAACTATAGCATAATAATCAGCCTATAATATTCCCACTGCTCATGCCTCTTCACTGTGAGAGGGAGTGGGCCGTAATCCACCACGCGGGCCCAGTGCGGGTTGGTAGATGTCACATGTCTTCATATTTTTGGTTCTAGGACATGCCGGTTTCCTCACGATGTTTTCCTTCACCGTTTTGAGAGCAGTGGTGATGAAATAATTTACACAAAGTAAAGGGCCTGCCAGGGTTCGAAACTACGACCTACAACAAGTAAGTCGCGGCCGTTACCGCTGGGCCGCCACTGCTCTCACCTATGTCTAAAGGTATTCTGTCTTCACTTTATTTTTTTTACCAACTGTAACTATAAATGGTTTTTACCCATGGATAAACCCGATTTAAATTAACTTTATCGAAACATTGTTGATAAAACAAAGGAAAATACCACATAACCTGATAGATATTTATTTTTAGATCTACATTCAACAACAATGCAAGTGAACTCTGCCATTGTATTTTCATAAATATTGCTTATTTAAATAGTTAATTTGAATAAAGTTTTACATATTTCTATTGGGATTTGAATTGGAAAACGTATTATAATGCTAAGCAAATTCTATCTAAAACTACGTAATGTACGAAGAATTTTTGATATTATTGTGGCCGACACAAAGTGCATACAAATCGAGAGTTGTTTACAGGCCACTTTCAACAGGAAACACTTATAACTAAGGAAGTATTACGTTTCTAATCAATGCTATAAGCACACTTATAACGATTGATTCAATTTAAGAACCTAGGAATCCGACAATTTAATTAAAACAATCCATTTCTTAAGCCTACAATTTAATATAATAATATTTTAAAAGAGTAACCGTGGAGTTTCTTGCCAGCTCTTCTCCATAGGAAACGACCAATTGGAACCGTGCAACTAGCTTCTGACGTTTCATAAGTGCCCATGTAGGTTTATGTGAAATAAAATATTTTGAATTTGAATTTAATCTGATTCAATGCATGAATCTAAACTCTGGACTGGCACCTATTAAGGATTGTGTATTGGAAAAAATTCAAACACTTAACCGTCTCGGGTATCAACTCTTGAATCAGACACTGAGCAGTCGTCTGGCGTGTTTGCGACCAAGAATGCAGTCAATCCAAGGATCAGACAATATGTACGGCGGTTAAGCGAGAAAAAAATAGAGTTATACAGGACAAAAGCACTACCTCTTTTTCGCAACAGAACAATTATATAGGGTGTCAGGGATATCGACGCGAAGCCTGTTACCATGGATTCAGTACATGATTCTGAACGGCGTCGAAATTTTGCGTCAGTTACAAAAAAAAAAAATCTGTTGTTTCATAGAAAAGTGCAATACCTGCGCCGCCGTCAAAATGTATGGAACAGCTGTTTTGTTTTTAAATAACCGACGAAAATTTAAAAAATATTCGTATGGCTTTATTATGTCTTGGGGGGCGTCCATAACGTCACGTGATGTTTTTTAGCAACTTTTAAGCCCCCCTCCCCCCTGGTGATACGTGGTGAGGTTTTAGACTAACCCCTCTCCCACCCAAAGTGATGTGTATTTTTTGGTGCAAAGTATCTTAAAAACAATTACTTATAGAATATTTTATCTTTAAAAAGAAAGAAAGAAAAATATTTTATTTGAGGGGGGGCCACTATTCGGTTTTGAAATGCGCGTTCAACAAAAAAAATTATACACGTGATATCTCACTGCACCCCCTATGTTATCCCCCTTGTGATATTTCGTGATTTTTTCCAAACCCCCTCCCCCCTTTCAAACCTCATGTGATTTATGGACGCCCCCTTCGAAAAAAAATTATATGAATTAAACATTTCAGTTTTTCATATTATATTAAAGGCCACTCACCAGAACACAGCAACAAGCAGCACAGGGAACACAGCAGATATGATGGAGAGGGTCCTCCAATGCGTCCACCCGCCGACCACGAAGGTGAACAGGATGCCCACAGTGAGGAACAGCTGGAAGAAGGCGCCTAAAGAACCTCGGATGGAAGTCTCTGCTATCTCGCCAATGTACATGGGGGCTGCTACGCACGCACCACCTGGAAACAAATACTTGTTAGGTGGAGATGCAGAAGAAATGAATGTTTGTTTCAAAGATATGTTGTAGGTAGGCGAAGGCCTAGCTACTACAAAACAGTAACTGCATATCGCCGCCTGTAGGGCGTTGCAGCTTGCAACACCAAGGGGTTAGCTGATGCGTCACAACTCTACAGGCAGAACCTTTACCTACCTCACCAGGATCATTCGCCTGTAATGTAACGTTCAGAGTCGAGCATTACATCAGTGAGGAAGGAGAACCGAGCATTACAGTGCGCAAAGTCTGTAACCATATTTAATCTGAAACGTTACATTACAGGCGAAAGCTCGTCAGTCAGGGAGGCAGTATTGTAACGTAATGCTCAAAATCCAATCTGTAACGTTACATTACAGGCGAATGCTCCCGGTGAGGAACCACCTTAAGATAAAAAATATTATACTTTTAGGTGTTCGTTATTTTACAATCCCCATACTCTTCGAAGTGGAGCATAACAATGTTGATTAAGGCAGAAACTGTATCCACCAGCCAAAACACTGCAATCACCAATTCTTTTGCCAACCTAGGTGATTATTCTAACTTAACTAATTGATAACCTTGTTGCTATAAATATTTCACTCGCAAAAACCAATTATGAGGACATCTATTATAAATCAATACTCACCAGTAGCTATTCCAGCGAAGAATCTCGCAGCGATCAGCATGCCAGCGCCATTGGCGAAGATAGTGAGCAGCCAGTTCAGTAGGAACGGCACAGAGAGGATTAGCACGGTAGGTCTTCTGCCAAGCTTGTTAGCTAGCATGCCCACGGGGAGGGCACTGACTGCCGCCCCGATGGCAAGGATTGAAGATACTAGGGAACCTGGAAACAAGAAAATGTGAATTAATATTAAGTAGGTACTGGGAATGTCATTTCCGGCGGATGTATTTAAATGGTGAATTTTAAGGGATCATTGCCAAGATCAATGTGCTGCAGTGCAACGTTCTCCTGTCTTCTAAACAGCATGTTATAGCCCATTACCCCCGACGGGGTATATAGACAGAGGTGTTCAGTACCACTCCCACACTTCGCCTGTGTTAGGGGTCGAGTCTATTGCTATCGACCGAGCACTAATTCAGGCTCCGGGCTGCTACTGATACATTCTTGATGGAAGAACCCAAACGCAAAAGGGCTGACCTGGAAATCGAACCCAGGACCTCAGTTCTGCTTTGCGACTACAAGATTAACGAGGCAACCAGCTATTATAAGTTTATCCCGTCTCGAGCTCAACACTAGCATAATCGTAAATCATTTCTAAATTATACAAGATAAGTATGTTCGTAGTACACGTCTAAATCTTTATTTTGACTACAAATACGAATGACGTATCTTCGTAAACACACAGCTCGGCCATACATTGCTGTTACGTAAACTGGGGGCCTGCCAGATAGCGTCAGTTGAGTGCCCTAAATAACAGGATGTGCTGATGAATTTCTACTCTTTATTTAAAAAGGTTACTAACCTATAAGACATATTTTTTTACACATGTATGACGTGTTATTTATTTTGTTATTTACATTTTATGCCTGTGACGTCTGAAAACATTGGCACTAGGTAGGTAGTACAAACGAACGAACGAACGAACGAGAACGAACGAGGATGAACGAGTTTTGTACCATTCCCGAAAGCTGACTTTACATTTATAAGGAACGCAATTTCATGATTTTTGAACTTTTATTTTCTTTCAATTCTAGAACTCCAATAAACAAGTAAATTACTTATCTTTTAGTATTTTTAGCTTTTATTACAATTAAATTAAACAATGTGAATTCGAGCGTCAAAGTTCCATCGCCAACGGTTTTTCTTGTAAACTGAGTTCGTAAAATATTTATAGTAAATTATAGGGAAAGTAAATTAAAATGTGTAACTCCAACTTACAAGAAAGAGAATGCACTATCGTTAAAATCAAATAATTAAAATATCTTACTGCTGCTGAAAAAAACAACGTCAAAAATTACAACGTCAAAAATTACAGCATTAAAAATCATGAAACTAAGTTAAAAAAAAAAACGACTCTTCATGAATGTTGTAACTTTTGCCAAAACTATGTTAAATAATGAATACCATCCTATTATTGTCTCACTGCAGGGCAAAGGCCTCTTCCAACACACAGATAGCACGAGCATTGAGCACCAGTCACCAAGCCAACATTAAAGATATTCATTATGGGTATGTGAAGGTCGATAATAGTTCCTACACGTTTGTCTAGAAGTAATTCTTATGTACACTCGAGACTTGAAGGGAGACTGGATCGTAGCTAAGTAATAACAGCCGCGCTAGTCGATCGATCAGGTTAAGCTATGCTTGCCGCGGTCAGTCCATGGATGGGGGACCATCTTAACAAAAAGCGTGTTAAGCCGTTGCTCCCGGCAAAAAGACAGAGACAATATGTGGTCACGAGTGAATAGAATCTAATCGCTATGTATTCTTGTATCAGAGTAAAGGTTCGTGCAGACTATCGCGACTTGTCGAGCGACGCGGCACCGGTAATATTGTTCTACCGTGACGTTTTCTTAGAAATTGTTTTGTTAGAGTCGCGTCGCGTTGTCGCTTCGCGTAGTCGCGTCGCGCCAGTCTGCACAACGCTCAACATTCTTTAATTTGACCTTCACGCCTTGATCTAAATATATTAAATAAAACAAGAAAACGCACTTCAACATTCTTCATTCTCTGTCACGTTGAAGTTATTTGCATTACATTTTAGCTAGCTCTAGCTGTTCTAGTTTATCCCACGAGAATAGTTTTCTGAGATCAGCTATCTAATTACGCAACACATTATCGTTGACAATTCCTACTAATCTGTTTCAATTTGACAGGTCAACAACATTCATTGTGTTATTTACGTTCTTCAGCAGTTTTTTTTTTCTAACGTACGAAGCAATGGATTAGCAATCTGTTTCAAAACGATTCAGATTCTGATTGATCGTGTATTACGTAATTAGGGTACAGGATTGGCATAAAACAAACAAGTTGTTTTAAAACACGTATTTTAAACAATTTGAAATAAAACAATGTTTTTTATAAAGCGTTTAAAACAAGTTTTAAACATTAAGAAAAAAAAACCGGCCAAGTGCGTGTCGGATCACGCACAATGAAGGGTTCCGTAGTTGGGATGAATAAAATGTATCCCAAGAACAAGCTTAACATTGTAGTTGAAAAACATGTTCCCCCATACATTCCAACTGCAAATGTAAGTTTGTACGCACAATATTGAGTGATTTAATACCATGTTATTTTAAGATCATAGACTTCTTATAGGTTCCTGTAATCTATAAGCATAGAACTATTCTCTGTATTTTTTTCAAAATTTGTTCAATTTTCATCTATTTTCTTAAATAACTTTACAAGTATTTATTTTAAAATTATAAAAAAATGTATTTAATATCCTCGCAATAAGTTCTTTCATTTGTTATGTCACACGGTACATTTAGCAAAACTTTTTTTTTAATTTCATATTTACCCCCCAAAGGTGGTTATTATATTAATATTCAAAGTCCGTGTTTGGGTCACAGAAATACATATGTGTACCGAATTTCAATTTAATTGGTACATTAGATTCGGAGCAAATTGGCTGTGACAGACGGACAGACAGACAGACACACAGTAACACGAGTGATCCTATAAGGTTTCCGTTTTTTCCTTTTGAGGTACGGAACCCTAAAAACATGGTTTTAAATCAAATTTCAATAGCAAATGAATGGAAATAAATGTAAAATTATAAATGTTTAGGACTTGAAATAGCTCGAAAAGAAAGTGAAAAGGTTAGATAGTAGATTAGATTATTAGATATTTTTGTCATGTTAAGTAATTCCCCGCAACTATTTTGGGGATTCCCCTTATTTGAATATAGTCCGTTCGATTCCCAGGTCGGGCAGTGTCATTTTGTTTTCCAACAGGAATTTCTCAGTACCACCCCGGAGTATGGATTTGTGCCCTCATGATGGCAATAAGCTCGTCCCCTATTAAATGGGACTTAACTGGCGAAATGTGTGTGTACTTTAGTTACACCTCTGCGTAACCCTTCGGGTGTAACAGCCGTGATGTTATGTTTGGTTTTTAGTAATTCCCGCGACCCTGGCAGGCATCTGCCCTAGCGGACCCCGTCAGTTGTGCTGACATCTCTTTGAGGCGCGCCATCGACCCGGGCCCTGGTCCTTATCGGACGGCGAGCTACCCATTGCTCACCGTCCGCAAGCCCGCGCCTACTTTTGACCTTGACTTGAGATATATGAGATGAACCGGAATTATGGCTAGTTGGTTTCTATAAAGCGTATTGCGGTTGTCGGTGGTCATTGCAAAATTATTTCAGTTTCCAAATTCCTCGTAGGAAAAAACGCGTACGAAGATTGTTTATAAAACGATAAGATTAGTAAAATGCGTTTGTTCTAAAAACACTGCTTATTTTCCGGGGGCGTGTCTTGTGGTTCGGTCTCGTGATGGCTACGTCACAGAATCGGCGGCCAAGAAAAATGTTTTGATCGTAAACATGTACCGTTTGGTATGGATTGAAGATATTTAACACCAAACACCGGATGGACGCAGTTCGTGGCTCAGTAATAACAGCCGCACGGGTCGATCCATCAGGTTAAGCTACGCTTGCCCCCAGTAAGCGTAGCTTAACCTGATGGATCGACCGGTCGACCGACGGTCCGTGGATGTGTAACCATCTTTACATACCAAGACTCCTCCGTGCCTCGGAAAGCACGTTAAGCCGTTGGTCCCGGCTGTCATTCGTGGTTCTTTGACAGACGTTACGGGTCGTCAGAAGCCCGAAAGTCTGATAACCAGTCTTACCAAGGGGGTATTACCTAGTTACTGGGTTGTGGTGGTCAGATAGACAGCCGCTCCATGTAGAATACTGGGTATTCAGCTGTATCCAGTTAGACTGGAAGGGGAATATTTGACACTGACAGCTCTTGAACTCTGTTTAGATGTGCTGATCGCGTTCAGTGAAAAATAACTCTAATTTCAATTACAAAACGAAAATTCAAAACCAAAGACACCGGCTTCCGAAATTAAATACATAACAGTTTAATTTATAAAACAGAGGGTAGGTATGACATAAGTAGTTTAACATCTTCTTAGTTTTATTTATGGGGTTTACAAATGTTGCTAAAACTTAAGAGAGACGTCAGAATTGTATGGTTGCTAATCATTACTTAACTTTAAGCAATGTTTATAAATAATGGGGAATATGTTTATGAATAAAACGTTTATGTATTTGCCATACCCACCCACATGTTTACAATCATAAAGATCGTTCAGTTCTTAATGGGAGGTGTGTGTGCTTTTTGTTTCGTAACTAAAATAGATTGCAGATGGTATGCCAAACGCCCACCGCGGTGCGTTCGTCGCACGTTGTAAAAATGTTTTAGCAAATATTTTCACCGCATTTTACTGGATTACACGAGATTTCGCGAAAATTGGGAACGAGTCGTTAACATAATCTTGTTAGATAAGAATAAGAAATTGGTCGATTGTTACAAAATAAATTTCAAAAATAAAATATTGTATGCTTTACAGTAAGCAAATTATAGTAAGTAAATACAATATTATTATTTTTGAAATTTATTTATTAGAATATTTAAAAGTTATTAAAACAGTGGTCCCCAAACTAGGCAGCGCCTATCTGTATCTTGGGGGCCTGAGTTACGGTAGGTATCTTACATTTTAATTTGAGACATATTTGCTTTAGCTTAAATTTCAATTCTGATGGTTAGTGGAAAAATTGTGTTTATTGTTGAAGACATGTGGCTAAGTAATAACAGCCGCACGAGTCGATCGATCAAGTTAAGCGACGCTTACCACGGTTGGTCCTTGGATGGGTGACCATCTTTACATAACAAGACCCCTCCGTGCCTCGGAAAGCACGTTAAGCAGTTCGTCCCGGCTGTCATTTGTAGATCTTTGACAGTCGTAACGGATCGTCAGAAGCCCGAAAGTGTGGCAACTAATCTTACCAAGGAGTATCGTATTCAAATTCAAATTTAAAATTCAAAAGTAATTTATTCAAACTAGGCTGAGAATCAGCACTTTTCAAACGTCAAAATTACATAAGACAGTCTCCCAAAACGCCCACCCTTCAGCACTTCCTAGTGCTTTAGCTGGGAAGAAGAAGTGGCGCAACAAACTCCCCAGCAGCACAGCTGTCTGTTCAGTTAGAAAGAAAAAAAAATGATTCTATATAATGGTATTCAACATAATTAACCCAATTTAAATTATTATCCATATGTTAGCTAGCAAACGCCAATATACCAAACAAAAGCATCGAGAACTATACTCGGGCAGTAATAAAAACCAAACGTAAACAGAACTTAATAAAAGCCTCCAGGCATAAAGGGCGTGCCCGCTTACATAAAGTTGTAACTGGAAGTTATAAATGATAAACTAGGACCATCTAGGTAAAATAAATAAACAGTTAATTACTAATAACAATAAATAACATGCTCAATTTTCGAGGTCACTAGTTAACCACATATTGCAATACAACTCATTAAAAAAAAAACATTGTAATGAGTAGATTATGTCAACAATAAATTAAAATTAAATTAAAATAACTTGACTTAACAAGTCAAATAAAATAAACAATTATATAAACTCATATAACCTGTCAGTAGGTAAGCTTATTCTGGAGAAAGAACATAAACATTGTCTTGAGTTAATCACAGCGACCAACTATTCTTATCATTTAAGTACTTAGTCAAAAGTCATTTAAGTATTACTCAGGAACTGGGTTGTGGAGGTCAGATAGGTACCGCTCCATGTAAAATAATGAGTTTTTTCCAGTCTAGCTGCATCCAGTTAGACTGGAAGCCTTTTTTTTTTTGTTCCAGGGTGGAAAATCCTCATGGATGTCCTCCGCCCTGGGGCAGGCGGAGGGGTCTGTCAGACTCTTACTGACTAAAAACACCCCTGTGTTCCGACTCACACCTACCCCGGGGGTCGCGGGAACGAAAGAATCTTCCGCAACCCCCGGCCGGTGCCGGCCCGCCACCGCGGGCCTCCTCTCGGGTCAGGGGGGGGAGTGAGGTGTTTGACTCCCCCCGCGACGTCTCAGAGGGGCGCGCGTGGAACACTACGCGCCGCCACCTCGGGTCCTGATGTGTGGGGGGCGACGGACGTCCCCGAGTCCGTCGCCCCTGGACCCATTTAGGGGGGCCGGAAGAGGGCGTTATCCGCCCTCCGCCGACGCCCGGTGCGCCTGCTGCGGGCCGGGTGAGTGGACGAGATCTCCCTCTCCCTTTCCGCAGCCTCCTTCTGCGAGACGACTGTCTCGCAGAAGGCGACCACCGCGTCCCAGGACTCGGCGCCGCCGACCATAGCGTTCACTACGGCCGGCAGCGACAAGTCACTGCCTACTTCTGAGATGAGGGCACGGCGCGGCTCCTCCCAAGCGGCACACTCTGCCAGCGTGTGCCGCGCCGTGTCCTCCCGGCAGTCGACGCAGTGGTGACACCGGGCGTCCGGCTCCCTGTTTATGCGACACAGGTACTTCCCGAAGCAACCATGCCCCGAGAGCACCTGCGTCACCCGAAACGACAGGGAGCCGTCCCTCCTCCCGAGCCAGCGGTCGAGCACCGGCCGGACCGCCTCGACGACGACGTCGAGGCCGGCGGTATGGCGCGAAAGCCTGTCCCGCCATTCCGCCACCAGGACCTCGCGAAGCTGAGACCGATGCAGCTCCACGTGTCGCTGCATCGGTCGCTCGCCCCGCGCCCGCGCTTCCTCGCGCCACCGATACGATGACGCGAGTACTTTCGCCTCCAGGTCCCAGGGCGGGGATCCGGCCAGTGCACAAGCCGCCTCGTAGGAGATCGTGCGATACCCCCGGATGACTCTGACGGCCATCGCCCTCTGCGGTCTCCGCATGACGGCGATGCTCCCGGCCGTCAGGTCAGCCGCCCAGATCGAGGCCCCGTAAAGGGCCATCGATCGCACGATCCCCACGTAGAGCCGCCTACAAGCGGCGCTCGGGCCCCCCAGATTGGGAAGCAGCGTTGAGAGCGCTCCAGCAGCGCCCAGCAACTTGGAGACTGGAAGCCTACCCCAACATAGTTGGGAAAAGTCTAGGTAGATGATGATGAAAAAACTGCTTTTTAAACTGAACTTTTTGGAACGATGTTACTTATCGCACTTGTTATAAATAATGTATAAAGTTATAAGTACTCTGCACTCTTGGCGAATGAGAGCTAGACCGAAAAGTGTAACATTTTGACTGTCACGACACTTTTGCTATAGTATGTGGGTGTGTGAAATAATTAAGTAGGTACTAACATTTAATGTGCTGTATACATATTTATTATTAATAAGTAGTTTATTTTAAAATTAAATATGTACATCTGTATATATATTTAATTACGATAAGTAAGTATATTTATTTTTAATTATTACATTAGAAATAAAAAATTATAAAATAAAAATAAAATTTACATACTTATAAGTAAATAATAAAAATAAAAAATAAATAAATTACATTTTCTTTCATATTTTTTATTTTCTATAGTTACTCTCAAACGTTGTTAATTTATTTAACTGTGCCTGTTATTTTTATTTGTCTCTGAATATCGTAACTAAACTTTTATTTCCTTAACCACGAACTCCTAAGATTCTTTAGTTAGGTACGTTACTTTTCAATAAATATTTTTTCACTTAAAATCCTATATAAAATCCTCAATGCTTTCTTCACAGTGGTTTCAATGTGCTGCACCCTAATTGCGGAACACATCACAATCTGAATGATTTTGAAGGATATTGCTAATCCATTGGCTACAATTATTCGAAAAATTTGTCTGCTCAACAACGTAAATAATACAATGAATGTTGTTGAACTGTCAAAATGAAAGCTATTGCTACTGTAAGTGTATTACGAAATTACCCCACTATTCTATAAAATTCCTCATAATTGTCTTTCCACATTGTAATTGTAGGTCATGATTAAAAATTGCACAAAGCTATGTAATTAACACATTTTGAGGAAAACATGAATAAGTTTAAATTTAATATATTTTCCTTATTAAAGTGCGTTCATTACAAAATACAAAAATAGAACGAATTCCCCCTGGCTAGTTTAATTTTCCTGTTATTAAAATTAACCACAAGAGGTAGAAGTAATTATATTTGAGGTAGACTCATTTATATGTAGAAGGACAATGCTTATTTAAATGTGCTGGCCTAAAAGTCCTAAAACCCGATAGGTACCATCAAAGATGTTCATAACTAACCACCGTAAGGACTATTCTTGCTTGCAGCCAACCTTGCGGTAGGAGTTCACTGGTAGAAATCGTTTTATAAAGAAAAAGTGTTGAGTCTCTGGCACACAGGCGCAACGCGACACCGGTAGAACAATTTCCGTGAAGTTTCCATAGAAATTGTTCTACTAGAGTCGCGTCGCGCCAGTCTGCGGGAGACTCGACGCTTTTTCCTTATAAGACGATTTCTATCAGTCAACTCCTACCGCAAGATGCGTCATAATACCAAAAAAAATATTCAACTGACATATTATATATTATAGGATCACTAGCTTTTTTCCCGCGACTTAACTCGCGTGGAGGTCGGAAATTAACCCATGGAAACATACTACCGGGATAAAAAGTATCCTATGTGTTAATCCAGGTTATAAACTATCTGTCTGCCTCATCCAAATCCTATTAGTAGCATAACATACCTGATTGAATACTATCGTGAATTCATGTATGCCTAGTACATTTTATTGGGTTACTGCTCAGAAATTGTGCACAACGACGTCTAAAGATTGAAATACTATCTTCAATTCATGCAAGCCTAGTACTTTTTGTGTCAAGTTTCAAGTTTATTAACTCAAGGAATAAGATTTTTCATACAAACGAAATCCCCCCTTTTCGCCCCCTTGAAGATGGAATTTTCAAAAACCCCTTTCTTAGTGGTCGTACATTATAAAAGGAAGCTGTGTGCAAAATTTCACTTTCCACTAGGAAAGTGAAATTTTGCACACAGCTTCCTAGTAGTTTCGGCTCTGTATTGATATGTCAGTCAGTCAGTCAGTTTCTCCTTTTAATATAGATGTCCCATTCATAAGCCATTAATTAACCAAGAAACAAATGAATACCCTACGTCTCAAACAAGCTATTCCAATACCTATTCAAATGAATGAAATCGTCATTTCAGCCAAAAGTCGTCCACTGCTGAACATATTATAAGCCTACCCCGAGTACCTGTCGTCGAGCCGGTCCTACGCTACTCGCATCCAGCATATTCCAGCGACCTTCACAAGGTCGACAGACCACCTCATGGGGCCTACCTACTGACGTCGTGCTGGTACGCGGTAGCCACTTGAAAAAACTCGTTTTGGACTAAACATAATGTAATAGCATTTCGTTGTTATATGAAAATGACTTAGGTTGAAAAACGCTTCTACACATTCTCTGGAGCAAATCACGAAATGAAAAAAATCGCCTTTATACCATCTATTCTTAAAGGTCATTGATAAAGGATGATCTCGGAGAGGCCAGAGTCTGCAGTGCTGGGTAGGTATATCCAGCTTCACGTGACGAGATGATAGTATGATTTTTTTGACATGAGTGTTTATAAGTATTTTGAATTTTATAAATGATGACTAACATAGTTTTAAGACCTTTGACCAAAACATAGTCTGAATTAAATGAATTTATTATTGAGAGGGAGAACATGTCGTGAGGAAAGATTTGAGTGTGAATATGGCTGAGTTTAATAACAGAAGAAGACCAAAATAAAGATGGATTGTGCGAAAGATGATATGGCCAGAGGGAATGAATACCTATGTATACTGAGATGACGACTGATACCGACGGATGGAAAAACAAGACTGTGCTAAACTGAATAGATTGTAAGGGTAGTTATAAGAAGAAAGTGTTGATGATTGTAAAAGATCATATTCATTATAATTGTTCCCATATCTATATACGAGTATCTATAGCTACGGAAACAATTGAACAAAATTAATAAATCGAACCAATTTTCACCGAAATAAAATTACCCATCCACCATCCAGTCCATCATTGCAGCGATTCGCAAAAAAGTCGCATCACTGATGCGTAAAACGTGGGTCAGTGACAATAGCATCCTGAAAACAGTGGTGGAGGGCCCTTACTCCCGTTTTCTGAGGCACTATGTGGGGAGAATGGTCAGGTAGCATATTCCTTGCTTTATCGTTCCCTGCACATCCTGCCGCAGCCACCAGCTATTCTTATCCTTGTTTTATGTACTACTAACACTAGTGATAAGGTATTTTACTAACAAATTGGACCATATTGTTGTCCGAACTGAATAAATAATAATAAATACTCTTCTAGAGAATAGGGTTTGTCTTATGAAGAGAAACCCGCAGAAGGCGAGGGTTTTAAGAGGTTTGTAACCTTAGTCATCAATGGTCATCATTCATCAAACAATGACGGTATGGCAAAGACAAAATTACCACAGTTACGTAGAGCAAAATGAGTCAAGGGAATTCCGATGATGCTTTAATTTATTCCAAAGCACGATTTTGCACACAACAGGAAGATCCTAGGCTTTCCTCGTTCCATGAAACACGCATGAAAATATACATTTTGCAAAATTGTAAGCAGGTACAGTTCCTGCCACTAAAGATGAGACTTGACACACCACGTGGTTTGACTTGCGCAGTAGACGATTTATGTGTGTGTGTGTGTGTGTCAGTTCTATGTCAGAATCATTGTTTTTGTCATCATTACAAATGGTTTGGGCACTTTGGGGCTCATCCTTTAGTAGATTTTTCAGGAACGTGAACAGCAAAAGTCCAGGGAGGCAAAATGATAAGATTCAGTTAATCTCAAAATTATCCATGGGTGGTTGGGCAATTTAGTGAAAGAATTAGACAACGAAAAGGTTTTAAAATGATTATCTTACTCTATGAAAGTATTCAGAGAAGGATTGTGTCTTCTATTCTGTCCCAGCAGCGGGAATATTGTAGGCAGTTTTTTTTTTTACCCTATTTCGTCGCACTGCTGGGCAAAGGTCTCCCCACACTCTTCCAGTCTTCCTTAATCTGTGCCATCTCCGGCCAATCAGCACCGGGGCAGGCCTAAAAGCGCTGGTGTGACGATTTGGACTCGTTCTTGATTATTTATGCCATGAAAAATATGACACTAAATGCTACGTAAACCTTATAACTATCTCTCGATCCTGATTGGTTTTTATTTAAATATTGTTCTTCCCCTATATGACCCCTCTCCTTGAACTTTGTAATAAATCTAGATGACGAATAGATACTATTTTGCTCGTTTAACATAATTTTTTATTTGCTAAAATCCTCAACACTAGGCATCCCTCGCGTTCCTTTTCATCAAACCTCGCCGCTGCTGCTACACCATTAGATTGAGATAGACAAAAGTTATCCATGAAATAACTTTCTTTGATGGCATGTGAAGCCAAGTCAGAGGCCCAAGACGGCTTTAAAAAAAACTCTGACACCAAGTTAGTCACTAACCACACGAAAAGAAGAAGGAGAAGATAAGATGGCTAGGTTAAGGGATTAAATGTACACCACCACTTACTTTGTTTAGTGTCCAGCAAGAAGTCAGCAGGTTGTCCCAGCGAGTTGATGTACCCACTGAAGTTGCCTGCTGTCGAGTTGAGTGCCGTTGCGTTGACAGATGTACCGTTCACGACTGTCACGTTCTTGAACGGCTCGAGTTGAGGCAGCGCTGGCGATGTCCACGCGAGGATTGTGCCGCCTGCCACTGCAGCGATTGCCGCTGTGGATAAGATTATATTTTAATGAAAAGGTAAATTAATAATGTTATTTTGCTTCAACATATATAATCAAATTAGTCTGGACGGCATTCACTGCTATACATAAGGTATGTTACAGTCGAACGCACGTCGTTGGTAACACTTTGATCTTGAGCTGGCCTAGCGTAGTACGGAGTTTCAATAGATTATGAGGTCAGACACTAACAATTGCAATGCCTTTCATTTTGACAATTTGACAACATTTATTGCGTTATTTACGCTGTCGAGCAGACGAATTTATATGCAACTACCTGCGCCCCGCGGTTTCACCCGCATAAGTCTCAATCCCGTGGGAATATCGGGATAAAAAGTTCTATGTCCTAACCCAGCTCATGGTCTACCCATGTGCCAAATAATAATTAATCAAATATTTTTTATTGGACTGGTCAATGGTCATCGCAGCAGGTAGCGTTCTTTACTTAGTTTCTGCCCACCTCCTTTGGGAAAAAGCGGGAGTGTATGTATGAATGTATTGACTGGTTTTTATTTATTTATTTAATTTATTAGGTTCACCAACAATTGATTGAACACATAATACATTTTTAAAAAGAAAAATAATAGTGCATCAGTTACTTATAGGTAAACACCACATGCATAAAACGATGAATCAGACAAATAAGCTAACTTACTTAGTAATAAGCGCTAATTAGGAAATTTGGTAACATCGGTAAAAAGTAAAAATATTATAAAATATACATATAAATATTTTAAAAGTTGAAATATTTTAAAACGTATAGGTAAAATTGACATTCTTCAAAATAGGTAAAAACTGTTAAGAATTGTATAAAAGTAAAATGATAAAAATTTATATAAATTGATAAAAATGTATAAACAAAAAATTCATACATTATTAACTATAAGTAAATTCATAAAAAATAATAATATCGGCACATATAGATACAATTTTGATAAATGGATTATTAAAAGAATGGTTGATTGAAGATAGAAAGTAATGATTTTCCACCTGCCTCTATAAGGTGTTACTTATTATTCAGCCAAAACCCTAATTGCGTAATACATGATCAATCAGAATCTGAATCGTTTTGAAACATATTGCTAATCCATTGATTCAAAAGTTCGAAACAAAAATCTGCTAAATAACGCAATTAATGTTCTTGAACTTTCAAAATGAAACAGCTTAGTCGTAATCATTTACGCAAATGTGTTTCGTAATTAGATAGCTGGTGTTTTTACAAATGATCTTTGGCACTGCCCTCCCCATTACAAACCATTAAACTTGAAACAATTAAACTAATTTATACGTCCCTTTATAGAACAACATCCATGATTCATCTAATAAACATAAATCATAATCATAATCATAATCATAAATCTTTATTTATCTCAACATCATATGTATTACAGGCACTGGTAAATAAAATGTACAATCTTAAATAGAGAAAGGTGTCTGAGGTAGGAGGATCCTGAGTTACAGATCACCCGGCAAAATCAAAGAAAAGCAAGTAAACATAAAGTTCAAAGAAATATAGATATTATTTTGGTACATTACGTACCTATTATTATGCAGTAATGCATACTTAGGTATCTGAATAAGAAAATAAAATATTATTGAGCATAACAAAAAAATTAAGAATGGAAATGGGGAAATGTTGTGTACTTATATTGAATGTTTGTAAGTGTAGGTGTGTGAGTGTAAATGTGTGGGTGTTAAGACATTGGTTTTAATAAGTTTTCAGTGGCAATGTAGTCCAGGTTTAATAGCCAAAAGCGTAATTTTCTTTTACAAATAGCTTTTGTATGTGTGTAGATAGATATCTTTTTATTAATGGAATTATAAAGAAAAGTGCCAAGAAAACAGAAAAACTTTTGGGAGAAACTAGTGTTATAACGGTTGATTGAACAAACATTTGTTGATCGACTATTTAACGTAGGTAAATCGTGATCTAAGGGTAGTTCAGTGTGCTTTTTTAGTACTGTCATGAGAATGAACAACTGTCGAACCGTTAGCACTTGGCAGTGTTGGTAAAGTTCGAAAGTTGGATAGAGGATTGGGAAAAAGCAACTAACTTTTAATATAGCTCTTTGGGCTCTCTCTAAATTTATCAAATATGTTTTAGAGGTACCGCCCCATGTGGTAATGCAATATACTAGCAAAGACTGGCATAGTGCAAAGTAAACTGTTTTAATAACTAATGTATTAGATATATGTCTTAAGTTTTTAAATATGAAGATTAATTTTCGGATTCTTTTAACTAGGGTTTCAATGTGTTGTTGGAAGCTGAGACGGTAATCTATGATTATGCCAAGATATTTGATAGAATTCGTTTTAACTAATACAGGACAAGAACAAGGGTTGATGAAATCACATGAGTGGGCTTTCAAGTTGAAGTTTGGTTGATTCTGGGGTCTAAGGGAATAAGTCATGTATTTTGTCTTATCGATGTTCAGGGTAAGCAAATTGGAATATAACCATTTATACACCGTATCAAGACCTTGTTGAGCATAATTTTCAACCTCATCCCACGAGTTAGCATCGAATATCAAGGCAGTATCATCGGCGAAAGTGATGATTTTACCGTTTTGTAGATTGATGTCACATAGGTCGTTTATATAAACTAAGAATAATGTTGGACCGAGGATGCTACCTTGTGGAACGCCGTACTGAATAGGAAGTTCGTCGCTAATCCAATTATCTACTTTAGTAGTTTGTGTTCTGTGTGATAAATAGTCTATGAATAGTTTTAGTGGTAGACCTCTTACTCCCATATTCTCTAATTTTTTTACCATAATAGGAACAGATACTGTGTCAAATGCTTTAGCTAAATCTAGGTAAATGGCTAAGGTCTTTTTTTTATTATCTAGTTTGTTGACTATGTGATCTGTTAGTTCGTGGACGGCTTCAGCAGTTGACCTGCCAGATCGAAATCCAAACTGCGATGGAGATAAAAGGGAATTTTGTTCAAGAAATTTAGTAAGTCTGGAATTCATTAACCGTTCTAAAATTTTTGACAACGTTGGTAGTATGGATATTGGTCTATAATTATTGACACAGTATCTGTCTCCGGATTTGAATATGGGTATTATTTTGGATTTTTTAAAGGCATTTGGAAATATTCCAGCAGAGAAAGAGAGATTGCATATGTAAGTAAGAGATGGGACAATAAAATCAGCAAATCGTTTTAAAAATGATCCTGATATATTATCAACGCCAACTGCGGACTCGTTTTTTAAATTAATAATCAAAGACCGTATTTCTTCTTCATCAGTAGGAAGAAGAACAAAGGAGTTGTGAGAAGAATTAGTTGGTTGACTATCGGGTTCTATATTAGGAAAATTTATATTTTGGGAGAGTAATTTTTCTGACAATGTTTTACCTACGTTTGCAAAAAATGAATTTACTCTATTAATTGATTCAATAGGATTGTCTATTGAAATGAGCTGTGTGGATTGTTGTTTGGCTTTATTAGTATAGGTTATATTTTTAATTGCTTCCCAAAGTTTTTTGTTGTTTTTCCCTGCTTTTTTAATGATATCTTGCTCATAATTTTGTCTGACTTTCTTTAAAATATCGTTGCAAAAATTCCTGTATCTTTTGTAAGTGCAAAGAGCTACCTCATTATCTGGATTTTTAATGGTTTTAATATGTAATTGATCACGATTTCGCATGCATCTTAATAGGCCCGGTGTTATCCAAGGCTTCAAAATTATTTTACGTCTAGAAGTCGCGACTAGTTTTGTGTTATCATTTATAGCTTGGCCTAGAGAGTGTACAAAAAAATTGGTTGCTTCGTTAACATCTGTCATACTGAAAATCTTTTCAAAATCTATGTTCTTTACGTAAGTTTCAAGTCCTGCGTCGTCTATTCGTTTAATAGTTTTAGAGCCTTGGTTTTTGATAAGTGTACGGTCTAAAAATAGTACAACGCTATTGTGGTCTGTAACCGAAGTTTGAGCAACATAACAGAACGCTGATAATCTTGTCTTTAACATTATATGATCTAAGCACGTGCGACTATGAGTAGGAATCGTATGAGCTGGAAGCATACCATGAGAAGCGATAAGGTCGAGATATGCGTAGGATCTATTATCTTGGGAATTTTCAATAATGTCAATATTAATATCGCCAAGTAATATGATATTTTGAAAGGATGAGAGATTGCTTAGACAATCGTTGAGGGACATTAAAAAGTTATCGATATTTTTATGACTAGGTGGTCGATAGACAGCAACGATTACAGTGTTTGTGTTTATTTTCAAAATAAGGCAATTAGAATCGACAATTTCCGGTTCATCAATACGGTACTGTTCAATGTTTTTGCAGTAAATGACCACACCTTCGTTTTGAGTTTGATTTTTGCGTGTAGCGAATGAAATATAACCATCTAATTCAGGCACGGTAGGATTTTGCTGCAACCAGCATTCGGTTAGAACAATAATATCCCAATCAACTTTTGACCTTGCAAGTAATGTCTGAAAGTTGGGAGTGTTGCAATTAATACTACGTATATTTTGAGTCAATATTTTTAGGGTATTGGAAGAATTTTTTAACAAAGAGTTGCAGTCATCAATGTTACATGTGGCGGATTGAGCTACAGTAACAGAATCCAAATCATTATTTAGTAACGCGTTAAAGTCATCCATTTTCCAAAACATAATATTTTAGGGTGCAAGTTATATTACCAATGTATTTTAACAACCATCGAGTGACACTACGTCTCGCGCATAAAATGTTTATAATATTTAATCTATCAAGATAAAAGTCGGTGTTTGTGTATAGTATGTGTGTGTTTGTTTGTGTGAATGTGAATGAGTATAATGAGGTGAGAGTTATATCAAAATTTTCGAAAATTGTGAAGTTAACATAATATAAGTCATTTTGACTGAGAACTAACATATTTTTTAACACTATTAAAATGAATATATTGAAATGAACATATTGACTAGTTATTAATAAGTTTTTTAAAGTTATTAAGAAAATCTTAAGAATTAACATAAATAAAGCTAAATAAGATTGAACAAAATACTGCAGCAAAGAAAAAGTAGCTAGTCAGAGTTCACACTCTGATTTAAGCTTATCTAAATCAGCCTCCGAATTTATAAGAAAACGATTATCTCCTTCATTTTTCCTAATAAATATCTTGCCGTGGGCGGCCCAACAATATGCAAAGTTGTAGGTCTTAGCAAAGTCACGCGCCAAGAAAAACAGCCTTTTGCCTTTGCTCGTTAGATTTTCAGCTATGAAAATTGGTTTACTGGAGCCATGGATATGCAGATGTGATGTATTCAATTTATTTTCTTTATGTTGCTTGTTGAAGTTTTTTGTTTTTTCTAAAAATTTCTCTTTAAGTAAAACTGAGTTGAAGTCCAAGATAATAGGCTTGTTTCCTTCAGTTTTTGTATTAATTCGGAAGACATCTTTTATGTCACTATTTTGAATTGACATATTTATTGCTCGTCCGACTGTATTCATTAACTGAGCAAGATCATCTTTCGTTTCTCCTCTTCTAGGAGGAATATTTCTTATCTCTATACTGGAGATTCTTTGCGCACTTTCAAGGTTTTGAATTCTAGTTTCGAGGGTGTAAATGTATTGTAAATTATCTCGTTTTTCTTTTTCGATTAATTCAAGCTGTTTTTTTAGGTTATTATAATCTTCAGACAGATGCTCAATCGACTGTATAATTCCAATATTTTGCTTTTTTATATCGCTTATCGTAGTTAGGAGAGCGTCAAGCTTAAAGTTCTGTTCATGTTTAAACTCGGCAATTACGTTTCTTATTTCCGACATAAAATCAGTATTCTCGGAATCAGACGTCTGCTTACTGGATCGCGTACGACTTGTTGTGCCCGTAGTGTCCGTATTGCTGAAGTTAGTAGTCATATCAGAGGCACAGTATTTAGTCGTCTTAGCAGCCTTATTAGGTGTTCGTTTAAGAGGCATAGTTATACGGTGAAAAATCTCAAAACTTTATTTTATATTATTATTATAATTTTTTTATTTTTATTACTATTTTTTTTTTTTTTTCTAATCTGTCAATTTAATGTTGAGAATAATATTCTGTAATTATATTAATACAAAAAGAGAAGCATTTTGTGGGATCCGAACTCGAGCACTCATGCTTGACAGGCGCACACCAAACGTACAAAGTCAAATTAGAAGTTAGCAACAGTGTCGAAATTACGGTTCTGTATGGTATAATATTTTAAAAAGTTTGTTGGAATGTCGTTACCAAGCTTTCATTTCAAAAATCGACGCACTGTTTGAAAAATTCTTACACTGGTTATCAAAATGATAATGTTAGTTTGAAACTATTGAAACATTGTCTGTTTAAGTGCTTCTTGTGTTAGAATTATGGTTAAAAGTCACTTTTGTAGCACAAACACAATTTTGGAATTGAAAACGGATCACTTATGTAATAGGGTTGATAAAATCAATATTTATAAGTCCACAAAGTTTTTTAACTTTAGATAACACTAGAGATCATTCACTGCACTAAATGAATCGTAATTATGTTAAAATCAGGAAGGAAAAACTATTTTAAACATTTTTTTAAATAAAAACAAACGGAGCGCGACGTTTGCGTGATGGCAGCGCCATATAGATTTGAATAACGATAATCTAAAGATAAATAACGATATCAGAATTCATTCATGATCTTAATGCAGTGAAAATGGCTAATGAGGTCGTGCTTCGGGTTACAAACGATACAACTCCATTAAACCTTGGCCAGCGGATAAAAATGGAACAAAATTGTAAAATGTACTGGATTTGAAACATCTCGTTGACATTTGTCATAGTAAGTGGCGCCACCCTGACATGCCAAGATAATGTGGTCATCGTAAAAATAGAGTGTTAGTTGTAGCCAATATTGGTTCGCTAATAGAGTTGTCAATGTAACATTTATTTTTGTTTATGACGTTATGTGATTATCACTGTTTTACATAATGGTTAAGTAGGTACTCATAATGTATTTAAAACTGAATCAATATAAAACATGGTCTCTATAACAGATTGAGGCTTTGATTCGGTATCATTGCGAAACATAACATACAATATAGCTCTTTTTTCAGAAGGGATATGCAAAGGTATATTAGTAAAAAGACCCACATTTCACCAGTTCAAGTCCCATCAGCCCCATTGACCCAATAGGTGGCGATATAGTCACACACATCCCTGGCTAGCTGAGAAACATCGTGGACAAAACTTAAACAAGAATGAAAACAGTCTATAATTAGAGCTATATAGGTACCATTACCATTTATAAGTCAATGCACTCAAGGTGCCTTCAAGAGAAGAGATAAGCAGAGGTCATACTTGCACTGCTTATTGTAAACAACGTAAACTCAATGCATAATCATTACTTTGTCAATTAAAACAATAGCTGCCGTTTACAGACAAGTAACAGCAATATGTAAATAACAGCAGCAATATGTACATAACACTGTATACAGCCTAAGTGTATTATGAATTGTTATTTACGTAATTCTATACTTAGATCGTGAGTGAGACTCGTGTCTGTTACCCTATCTAATATACGGCGCCAAACCAGAATAGAAAAGAAAATGAAGAAAATACATTTATTTGCGGTAAACATGACGGAAACAAAAACACAAAAAGTAACAAGTTGGGGGAAAATATGCGACCATCGCTCAGCATCAAATTTAAAAAAAAAATCGGATATTCATAGTGTCTAATATTGTTTTATTACTCGTATCTGACTGACGGACTAATTAAATTTCTTTTTTTTTTACCCAGCCATCATCCCTATTAAGACATATCTAACGACACACATATTATGTTTAAATCCATCCAGCCGTTTAGGTTACAGAGCGTGCCAAAGATATAGACATACAAACATACCCTCGAAAAACATTACTCTGCTTCTGGGGCAGTCGGGTAAAAATAACAACAACATTTACGTTTTTTTTTTTTTTGTAACGTGATTATTGAAAATAAAGCTAGACAACTGACTGTCGTGAATCACGTTGAGTATATGTTTCAGGTATGAAAATACTTTCTCGTAGTACCTCTACCTACGTACCATCAAAGTTTTTTTTTTTATATTTATAGTTTAAGTACCAGGAATAAACACAACCTTGCTGTACATCGCACACGTCTCCACAGAGTAGGCAACTCGTTCATAGGTCAATGTATACGCTTTTACAACAAACTTCTATTATTGACATTCGAAACTTACCCATTAAACGATTTAAAAGCTGTATTAAAACCAAACTTTGTAAAAAAGGGTAGGTACTATAAAATTTCAGATTATCTAGAAGATAAAAAAGCTTGGGATTGAGCAGCTCGCTCTGCTAAGCCTTGTGAAAACCATAAAACTTGACATTTTAATTTATTCATTACAATAAACCAGTTCTATATACACATTGACATTGTTGAAAATTATATTCATAATGACACGATTACTTTGTAAAGTATTATATTATTTTAATTATTGTGAATGTGAGGACTATGTGGATATTTTTTTTAAATATATTTTTATCTGTTTCATTTATTTTTTCTTTCTCGATTAGTTTTAATGATGGTCTGGCAGTTTGAGTAGTTGATGCGGCCTACCCAAATATCCTTTCTTTGGTATTGTTCGCCGAGTTGAGCTCCTTCAGTTCTGAGTTGAGCTCCACGATTACTGACAAATGCTTGCACTGACTGGACAGGTTCACTCAAATCTGTGTGGTTATTTCCTCAAAAGACCATTTCAGACACTAATCTACTTGGTCCTCATATGGTTTGACCAAGATTATGTCTGGACTCGAAAAGAGACTACGACCTCTGAGTTTGTTTCGGCCTTTCTTCTCAGAGTAGTCAGGCAGGAAACACCGACCTCATCTAGCTTATTTTTAATATGTTTTTATATGACGTGTAAAAGTGATTCTGATAACCTATTTACAGAATAAACAATTTCATTTCATTTCATAATGCTGTGACACTGCAAGACCGAGCCACAGCGCTGATTTTCAGCGACAGCCGACTAGAATAAAGATGTACTCGTAAGTATAACACAATACTAAATGTAGATGTAATATATTATTATGTTCTAAAGGCTCCAAAGGTTGCCCAACTTAGCTGGGACTGGGCAGGATATATGTCAGAGCTGGTACCCTGAGACAGCGAGACGGGGCCGCGGAAAGCTGCGAAGAAGATGACGGTACGAACTACATAGATTCCGTAAACACTGGAAGAACGAACAGCTGAATCGCGAAACATGGAAGGGGCGGAGGGAGCCCTCTGTCCCAGGTGTGGGACGGGTATTAGCTAGTAAAAAAAGTACATATACGTAAGTATAGGTACAAAAATTGGACCGACTCATATCATATCCAGTCATTATGAAAGAGAGAAAGAAAATTTGTTTATTCTGCACAAACTAAACGCATATTACAAAAAAAAAAAAACATAAAATACACTTTGACAAATTAGCCAAAAGCCTCGTATTCAATATTAATACAGTAACATCTGCCCAGAAGGAATTGATGAACGCCAACGGAAGCGTGGCGGAATACTGGACTAACAAAATATAATGTGCACTCGACACGATAGAAAAAGGAGAGAAAACGATAGAAAAACGATATAGTTAAAAACGGTATTAGTATAGGTTATGAAACTGTTGCATAATGAGGGGTATTAAAATACGAGTGTGTTAATAGTATCACACGAGTATTTTAATACCTAGTTAGGTGCAGTCTCATACACTACTTTATCTACTCTCATAGATTGGGATTGAACCTACTAAATAAAAGATCAAGAATTCAAAATTCCCACGAAATTCAGTACAATTTCACGTATGAATGGCGCCTGCACCCAGCACATCACCGCGCATGCGCTAGAGCGGTGCTGTTGTTCCCCGCTAACGTTAGATTACAAAAGTTGATGGAAACTCCTTGGTGATATATTAACTTCTTGGATTTGCTCAGTATCGTAATAGTTTTTTTGTTTTGTTTTATAGCATTATTTTTTTACGGAAAAAGTGTTATAATATGATTATATTTTTAAATTTCGGTATTGTGTTTATACAGTATGTCAAAACTCGTTCTGACGTTTATAATTCGAATATTACTATATGAGAGTAGATAAATATTTTTATAGAATCTTCCTGTGCGAATCCCAATATACGATTTCTTGCTTTTTTTCAAAAGAAGTTGGCTTAGTTATTAAGTAGGTAAGTAAGTAAGTATTATGTACCTGCAACAGCAGCTATATACTGGTTGGCTTTCCTGGTCTGTCCGCCCTTCTCCTGGACATCCAGCATATGCATTGTTGGCTTATCCATCTTTGTTTAGTTATGGTGTCCTGGTACTCGCATTCTGGAACAAGAAAGAAAAAAAGTTAATTTGTTATCTCTCACAACTGAGGACCCCGGTGAAAGGCATCGTACTGGATGCGGAAAGTTAAGGAGCGTTCGTTGTGGCGATGCCGATGCTTTGGGAAGCTTAGGCTTCCCCATGCCCCTGGACATAGGTCCAGCAGTGGACGTCGACGAAAGATCCACTATTTTCTACTTTGGATAACCTCCTTGAGGATTGGAGGCCCAGGAGATACGTCGCACACGCACGCAGAAAATCTAAGTAAGAATAACACTTACCTCACCTACCAATAAGTCACTTGTATAATGTTAATGACAGATTATACAATATTTACGACAAAAATAAAATGTTACTACAGTTATTTAGGTTAAAATTAGCAATACAAGTTTGAGATGGATATCACAAACGAGTTCCATTGGTATTTAATTAAGATTATGTCGGATATTAACAAGTATGGCGGCCTTGGTGTGACCGCTGTGGGCTGTGCTAATAATCTCCTTAATTGTGCTAATTTGTACAGCAAATACCTCTTTACAAGTATCGCTATGGTTCTGTTAAATCGTATCTAATATCGTAAGTTATTTAAATAAGTAGGAAAGGCAAACTTCTTTAGAGATTCGCCATTTTGCTGTCAATTTTGTTTAAAGCGATATGCAATTACCCTCAGTGTAGCTATGGATATTGGTCTAAGGTCTTAAAAACAATTTAAATGCAGAAAATAAAATTCATGGTCTATCTCCAATATATCATGAGCACTAGATATCTTATTCTGATAGTGTTGAAGATTTGCATAGCACATGTGTGAGCACTGTGACCATTATCTTCTACAAAACTACCATTTACTGGGTAAGTCTTTCATTGACTTGAATGAGCCCTGGCGGCTGAGACTATGTCATGCTCACTCAAATGTCTCGCTGGTGGTGGCGTGTGTGTTGGATCATTAAGTTCCCTTCAAAATGGTTGAGCTGAATGGTGCTGATCCATGCGTCATGTTCGTGAACGGGCGCCGTCAGTAGGGACTGGTCATCTCTTAGCTTCCATGGCTTATTTTAATGTATTTTAATTTTTGAATTTGTTTATTATCTTTTCATTGCGAAGGCTTTTAACGTGCACGTCTTTCTACATTGTATTTTGTTTGTTGTCTTTTGACATGTATAATTTTAACATTAATGATGTAACAAATATTTTGTAAGAATATTTTGATTTAAAAGAGTGTCCGTTGAGTTTCTTGCCCGTTCTTCTCCATAGGAACCTACTACGAATTACTACTACTTTGGAATGGGCAACTAGCTTCATCTTTCTGACTGACCGACCCCTTGACAATTCAAAAGTGCCTGTAATTGGTTTATTTGCAATAAATGCTTTGAGTTTGAGTTTGATTAATAATGCTTTATTCTGCCATTTCGCGAACTTCATCAGTACCATTGCCCCTACAATGGAGATTCTCCTAGCTACTTTATGTAGTGTTCATTTACAGACGCAGTTATTCGCAAACACCCCTGGACGCAAAATGCCTAGACCATAAAGAACTAGTTTCATTATTAATTCCGAGATGTTCTGGTACATTCTAGCTTCGGATGCTGTAAACAGATGCAGTTCCTAACAGGGGTCAAATCAAGCGCATAGCTAGTACATTACTGCGCTAACGAGGCTCAATGGAGTGAACGAGGTGATCTCCAGTCATCGTCCCGATCGACAGGTCCATAAAAATGTATTGTATTCTTATTTCCGCGCTGTTGGAATTGGTAGGGCTGCCCAGAAATATAATAGGCTTGAATACTTCATATAGTTAGGAACACGCTAAATAGCCTGTGTAGAATCCAAGAAGGATCTTTTCGCCCCTGAATGGCATTGTAAGGGGTGTTGTTGGTAGATATGACATTATTTTGTGAAATTATCACAATTTCTAACAAAACAAGATGGCGGCGTTACTTCCGATTTTGGTCACGCGTCAAAATAAACTTGTAGCGTTGTAGGTACCCATTCTTTGACAAGCAACGTTGTCATTTTAACCAAAAACATATGGCTTTTCACCTCGATTCAGCTTCGTTAGGCTAAATCATAATCCCAAGTCCCACTTTATGGTCAGTACCATTTTGGTTAAGAGCCAGCTGTAAATCTTCACTTTTAACAATCAAAGCTCGTGATCAAAATATTGCCTTGAGGGACTTGGAAGGCCTTTGCCCACATGTGGAACAGCATGGGCCAGGGAAAAAAAGAAACGTGATCAACAAATGAGACTTTAAGTGTTCAGATTATGGATGGACTCAGCACTGTGTGGAAGATGATATGGCTAGAAAAGGGGGTGACTACCGAGAGATGAATATCGCCGCATTATGCTGAGATAGGAGCCTTTTTGGCCTCGCACAGGTCGTTATAATTCTTTTTTTTTTTTTTTTTTTTCTTTCTTTCTTTCTTTCTTTCTTTCTTTCTTTCTTTCATTCTTTCTTTCTTTCTTTCTTTCTTTCTTTCTTTCTTTCTTTCTTTAGATGACGACTAATAGAGAAGTATGGAAGAAAGGGACATTGCGTTGACCCCAAATAAATAGGGATAAGGGCAGGAGAACGATGATTATGATTCAATCATTCTGATATTAAATCCTAACATTCCCATATTTACAATCACCCAGCAACCTACTTCAGAATAATGAATGCATAACAATGACTCTCTGTATTCCAAGGATTTTTACCGGTTAACAGTCGGCATTCGTATGTAGGGCTAGCCCACACATAGACTTCCTGTCTGTGTCTTAACACACACAAATCACGAACAAACACAAGACGAATATAGCCCACAGACGATCTATGGTCTGTTCCAAAAGTATCTAATGAAAATGTAAACAAATGGATTAGAAAACGTACCTGTGGATGCCAATTATTCTGCTGTGCCACTTACAAATTGACTGCTTTGATTTGATTATTTAAAATCATAAACCCGAAATTCTATATTTTAAATCACCTTAGATGTGCAAAACATCTAAGGTGATTGAAGATTTCACAATTGAAGTTAATTTCGGCGATGATTTTTCAATTACAATTTATTTGTTTATTTATTTATGTATTAAGTTCTTTAGTGAGTGATTTCGTAAGAAATTACTTTACTTTCATCTGCTACTTTTTGAACAGACTTTATACATAATATGTACTCTTGCTTGCCGTGGGTTGAACTAATAGACAACGCAAATATTTGTTACGTTAGGGCATTGAACTCACGACCCTGGATTAGAGGTGTAAATCCGCCATTGTTTACGATTTCAATACTTTATTATTGTGTTCATTTCCTTCCTTCATGTTATGTATAGTAAACTCGTAAACCTGCTCGTATGCTCTATATGGGTTTTCCAAAAACCGTCTTTCAACTAGCAGCCCATTGTGGTTTATTGGTGAACACATTACAGGCACCTGACTGTTCACCATCACGTTGGCTCCTCTACCATTTCCCGGTTTTCTGACTATCAAACTAAGAAACCTCGTAAGCTATATCATTGCCAATTCGTGGTCTCCACTCAAACTCAGTTCTACTTACAATGCTACAAGGATCTTTTGGCGCTCGAATGACGTTGACAGCGGGGCGCTGTTTGTTAACATTTGTGCAATTGTTTTGTGAAATGTCACTTGAGATGTATTAAAAAACAAGATGGTGGCGTTCGTTCCGATTTTGGCCACGCGCCAAAATAACCTTTTAGCGGTTGTCTTCAATTTTCGATACGGTTGCTAATTTTATAGAAAATGAAGGAGTTTCTTTGAAAAAAATCTCGCTGTTCAGTGAGGAGGTCAGCGGGGTAATTGCGTAACACACTTACAATGGCAATGCCTTTCATTTTGAACTCACAATTCAACAACATTAATTGCCTTAAGTACATTGTCAAGCAGACGAATTTTTCTAACAAATGAAGCGATGGATTAAGAATTTCCTTTAAAATCCCTTGCATTGTAATAGAAAGTGTGTCAGTTGGGGGGCGGGAAACCATTATAAAAATCACTTTGCAAACGTATTGTTGTTATGAGCAGGCCGGGGGACCGCCTCCAGATTTAGGTATTGAACGAGCGACGCAACACAACGTAAGACAGATTATTTAATCTAATCCTATTTTACAAAAGGAAGTCGTCGTTTATTCTGTTACCCTAGTTATTTATAACCAAAGTTTTGGTTGTAGGATGTTCATTCTTGTAATGTTCTTACAATGCGATCAAAAGAAGAATAATTTGTACAATACGGCCGATGAGTTATGGCCGGTCCGAACTTCGCGCAGAAGGCTGCGCAATTACATTTTTTAAGAACCAAATGGTGACATGAGGCGAGTGTGAGTGAGAGAACTTGCGCGAAAGTTCGGAGAGCCTATGTTCAGACCGGCCAAGATTCATCGTATTGTAACTAAGTAGGTAGATTTGATTTCCTGCTAAAACGTCGTATTTGACAGATCTATCTCATTCCTTTTCGACCAGAATGTGTAAGGTTACATTTATTTTCATAACCTACCTACTGAACGTGCCGTGGTGGCCCAGTTGTAACGGCCGCGACTTACGACTTGTAGGTCGTAGGTCCGAACCCAGACAAGTTCTTTACTTTGTGTAAATTATTTCATCACCACTGCTCTCAAAACGGTGAAGGAAAACATCGTGAGGAAACCGGCATGTCCTAGAACCAAAAATTCGAACACGTGACATCTACCAACCCGCACTGGGCCCGCGTGGTGGGTTACGGCCCACTCCCTCTCACCGAGAGGAGGCCTGTGTCCCAGCAGTGGTAACATTAGGCTGATTATAATATTGGGTTACCTATGAAATTGGCGTTTTTTCTCACAAATAGAGAACCTTGTCACTTCTATGATTTAAAATATTCATCAATTGCTTGATATTATATCGAATATTGACCATCATAGACAACTACCAATAGTAAAAAAACCTTATTACTTATAGTTTTCTGAACCTAAAAAATACCTTAAAAATTACTACTCATTTTGTTAGCAGAAATTACCACTATTTGTTTTAACTTAGCCAAAACTTATTTGAGTCGCTTCATCTAAGTGACATATTACGTTATCTTAGTTTTTAAACATTAGTACATAAAAGTTTTAAAAAATTAGTGTTCATGGTTGTTTTCAAAATTAAGAAAATGTTATTTTGAAAAATGCAACTTCTTTAAAATTCTCCATACAAAACGCTGATTTCATAGGTTAGGGACCTAATACTAAAAAATGTACTGAACGAAAACCTTCGTTGTTTCAAGGTATTTTTTGCACATTTTGGTAATATAATATAATAATACGTAGACCTGCCTAAACCCTAAAGCTTCGTGCAGACCAGCGCGAGTGCGCGACGCGACGCCGCGACGCGACTCGAACAATTTCTAAGAAAACTTGACGGTATAACAATTATAGCCGGTGTCGCGTCGCGACACCGTTTATTGTTAAAGCTCGTACAGAACAGCGCGCCGCGACGCCGCGCCGCGACGCCGCGCCGCGACACGAACAATACAATTTCTAAGAAAACTTGACGGTATAACAATAACCGGTGTCGCGTCGCGCTGTCGCGTCGCGCTGGTCTGCACGAAGCTTTATATCGTCAAGTTTTCTTAGAAATTGTATTGTTCGTGTCGCGGCGCGGCGTCGCGTCGCGCTGGTCTGTACGAGCTTTTATGTGATTGCCGACTCAACATACTCGTCAATTAGTTTATTGTAAAATATGATGGTTTTGAATAGTCATACTTGAAGAATGTTATCAGAATATTTGCAAGGAATAGTTTGCGATCAACACCCTTCAGGTAGTAAGTAGGTAGTGGTCAACATACACTGAAGTGCCTCTTACACTAGAAATATCACGACAGACGATCGTATATTCAAAATTGAAACTATTAATAGTTTCAATTTAGTGTACGATTATTTGTACTACACATTAGTAGATATTAAGTATTTTCCATTGGTATTTTCTATCTCTTCTTCTACTTCTAGCCTTTTTCCAACTATGTTGGGGTCAGCTCCCAGTCTTACCAAACTGAATACTAGTATTTTACATGGAACGACTGCCTATCTGACCTCTACAACCCAGCTACTGGGTACCCCTTGCTAAGACTTTCCTATCATACATTTTATAAAAAAATCACCACTTACATAAAGTGCTCACACATAGTATCCAATTTGATGATGGCTGTACCTACTAATAAGTTATTCATATCCGTTCTATATAGGTAAATTGTAGTTAAGAACAGTAAAATCATATTTTACTGCTGAGCATACAATGTGAAATTTAATTCGTTTGCATCCTCTTAATGGGTCATTGTACTCATCATTATGAACAACTTTCACTATGGGGCCAACCCCGAAATCGCGAAAAAAAAATCTGCTGTTCCATACATTTATGTTCGCATAGCTCGTTATAATGTAGGGAACAGTTGATTTTATTTTTGCGATTTCAGGGTTGGTCCCATAGTGAAAATTATGAGTACAATAAGCCCTTAAGAGGATGCAAACGAATTAAATTTCACATTGTATATGCGTATGTATTAACAACGATAACAGATTTTTTTACGATCCAACAGATTTAGAAGTTTCTTAGGCTGCATTTCCACATGAAGCAAAACTTCTGAAATAAATGTCTGAGTGCCTACCCAACGCAACTTGCAAAAAACTGCGTAGCAATTGTGTTTTTTTTTTTTTTAATAGTTCAAGCACACATATCCGTACGTACGTAGGTACTCGTGGCTAAGTAATAACAGCCGAATGGGTCGATGGGACGTGGATTGGTGACCATCTTTACATACTACGTAACGTGAGACTCCTCCGTGCCTAGGAAAGCACGTTAAACCGTTGGTCCCGGCTGTCATTCGTGAAACTTTGACAGTCGTTCAGATTCGTGAGAAGCCCGAAAGTCTAACACCAGTCTTACCAAGGGGTATCGTATTACCCAGTTACTGGGTTGTGGAGGTCAGATAGGCAGTCGCCCCATGTAAAATACTGGTATTCAGCTGCATCCGGTTTGACTGGAAACCGACCCCACCATAGTTGGGAAAGGCTAGGCAGATTGATTGAGTTCAAGCACACATAAAGTGCAGAAGCGCCCTGGGCGTATGCCATATAGGCATTTTACCAGTCAACCTTCTGGTGATACCGAGACAAACTGAAAGAAATTTTATGTTGGTAAAGGCAGTTACATAGTCTAAAAGAAGAAACTTCAGACCGTTTTGACCCTTCTGGTTCAAAACGGTCTGAAGTTTCTTCTTTCCCTAACAGTGTAACTCACGATCAATCATAATCTGAATTATTTTTAAGGATATTGCTAATCCATATGTTCGAAAAATACATCTGCTCAACAACGTAAATACCGCAATGAATGTTGTTGAACTGTCAAAATGAAACAGATTAATCTTAATCGTTTACCGAAAATGCTTACGTAATTAGATAGCAGGTTCAAAACGATCTGAAGTCGTGCCCACGAGTGTGGGTAAATCTTCAGTGGCAAATTCCCGGTCACCTTACCCATATTTCTACCCAACCCAACTTTGCCATTATCGATGAATCAGAATAAATAACATTACCAATGACCATTATCATAAATATTTCTAAATAAATTAGTATTTACTCGTATAATTATCAAACACGTGCCTCCGAACATATTGTGTTATTCCAAGAAGGTTACTTATGCGTAATCAATCGGCGCCAAATCTGTACGTTATCTCTTATCAGATAACAGGCAATTCATCAGGGATTGTGAAGTGTCATCATATCGAACGACGGGAGCCTGCCTGAAGTGGTTCGACCTTGGATACGTACATAAAGAACGGGTTACACGTAATTTAATACCTGTAAACCCTGTGTAGGATTTTTTATCGTGTGTCCGATATTGTGTCAAAATCCTACACACGGTCTAATTCGGTGTAAACCGTGTGTAGAAATTACGAGTATACCTCTAAACCCTGTGTAGGATTAACGGGTATATCTGTAAACCGTGTGTAGGATTAACGAGTATACCTGTAAACCGTGTGCAGGATTAACGGGTATACAGGTACCAATATCCGTTATTTTACGGGTTTACTTGTAAACCCTGTTTAAAATTAATGGTCATACCAGCTACTTATAAACTCTGGGTACGCTTAACGGGTATCAGGTATACTTGTAACAGGTATATTCTTTAAAGTGGTGCAATAAACGAATAAGTATCTGCGATATGAATCGGTCAGTAGTCAGCAGCAATTCTTTCTATCTTGTCATCCTGTGAGTCAATGGTGGCTAATGGTTCATGATAAGAGTGGGCAGCTTCCTTCTAAGCGTTTATATCTTGTTAGATCACCTATATTAACATTATTGAAATATCTATGATTGAAGCTATATACAAAGTCTACTATACTAGGTGAGTACTTATACTAGGTGTTAATACTTAATAATAAATCATTAAATTAAGGCAACAAAGACAAATAAATAAGTACCTCTTAGATAAAATTGGAATACCTACGCGGTCAAAATGTATGGAACAGGAGATTTTTTTTTAAATAACTGACGAAAAATATCAACACAGCGGTGTTCAGAATCATGTACTGAATCCATGGTGTCAGTTTTCGCGTCGATGTCCCTGCCACCCTGTATAATGGTACAAACGGATTTCCAAATTTTACAGGTATACATGAAAAACCTGTAAGTACCTACAGGTTCACTTGAGTTATATGCTAATTAATATCTAACAAACAACACTCAATGTTGACGGTAAACACTACTAGGTAGATATTTCTGTTTATTATAATAATTATCAGGCCGTAAATCTCGGCCTTCTAATTTAATAGACCACTTGTAGAAAAAGGAAGACGCCGACATAAGAAGGGCATTATAGGCTTTAGTCGATTACCTGAACACACAGTCCCACAGGTCCTAGACGACGCATCATGTTTCACATTTTCTCAGGAGGGACTGCGAACGTAAGTCGACATAGAAGGTGGACAGCGACGGCCACAGAGGGTGACGGGGTCCTATGGTCAGCTGGGAGTAGGTGAAGATGACTACGCGAACATTTCAACCCCCTAGGCAGAGTTAGTTGGAGGGACACTGTGGGTTTTTGAGGCAGTAAGAGTCTGACATATCCCTCCCTCCACTCTAGACACATAATGGAATTTTTTACTCGAGCCTGATGGGCACCCTTTGTTGATAGGAGGAGAACAAAAAGCAGTGAGCGGTCTTCTGCTCATGGCTTCTGTTAGAAGAATTTCTTGCCCCTTTACTGAACGGAACCTGCTGCCTGTTTCAATAGAGTCCACAAGATTTTCTGCTAACTGGAGAAACGAGCCTGTTTGCCTTCACGAGCTCCAAAAGCCACATAGACAGGTCGTTATATAATTTAATGTAAATAGTTTTATCGTCAGTAAACGTGACGATAACACCGATTTATTATTATTATCGTAGTAAATTTTGATGTCACTATCCGCAGTCAAAATGTGTAATCAACATTGATTTTTGTGATAACGATAGTCGCATGATAATTTTTACACACTGTTTGTGTAAAATATTAATGTTTATGTTGGAAAGAGTTGAAAAGAGCAAACTATACCTGAACTTAAACACACACTGAAATTGTTTTTGGCGCAAAAAGCATATTATAGTATTCCAGAATTTTTAAACGACAAGGATTTTTAAATAATTAAATATAACTAACATAATAGTAATTAAGGTCATGTAGTAGTGGAGAACTTATATGTACCTACCTATATTATAATTGAATGCCTATTAAAAGTGATGTAAATCGTCATTGCGATAATTGTAATTGGTATTAATAGACAATGAAAAATAATAATAAATAATTGGATAATGTAAATGTTTGAATAGAATAAATTTATTTAACTGTTATTATTGTTTAATGTATAAGTGTAAAAGTTATTAATCAATTCAATAATAATAATTTGTACTGAATATTTGCACGCTATGAAAAATGGCAGACATGGCGTGAGCCACTCTTATTTTAAGATCTTGCATGTATGTATTGTTTTGATTCTGTATGTATACACATGTCCGAGCAAATAAAATTTCTTTCTTTCTTTCTTTCTTATGAGCCAGGGAGAACTAATAATTAAGGTTTAATAATAATAACAGCCTAGTAGTATACCACTGCAAGGCAAGTCTTTAGGCTCGTGCAGATAAGCGCAACGCGACGGCGCGGCGCGACGCGACTCGAACAATACAATTTCTAAGAAAACTCCAAGGTATAACAATAGCCGGTGTAGCGCCGCGCTGTCGCATCGCGCTTGTCTGTACGATGCTTTTCTCATGCAGAGAAGGCCGAGCGTTGATCACCACGCTTGCTCAAGACGGGTTGGCGATTTCATCCAGGTTCCTCACGATGTTTTAACAAACCATGTACAAACAAAAAAAAAAACAGGCATATATATTTTTTTAATTTTTCATTCAAAATAATTTGACAAAATCACGACTATTTATGTAAAAAACCCTTAGGTCAAATATAAAAACTATAAAAAACATTTAATTTAGACTATCTTCTTTTAACAATCATGAGTGTGTCGTTCATGAGTTAGTTTAAGTTTACTACTCAGTACGACATGGAGTAATGAGTACTTTGGTAGATAGATAGAGAAGTAGCAGTTTTATTGTTAATCTTTATTTTTGTTCCTAAATGTCATTAGCTACCTAAACCCGACTAATGCTTGCACTGACTGGACAGGTCCACTCAAATCTGTGTGGTACTTTCCTCAAAAACCATTTCAGACACTAATCTACATGATCCTCAAATGATCTGACTAAGATTATGTCTGAACTTTAAAAGAAACTGGCCTCTGAGTTTCTTTCGCCATTTAATTTTCTTCTGCGGGGTTGTCGGCATTACCTATACCTTTTGACTTCTATGCAAATGTCAACAATTTTCGAGTTATTTGACACTTTATATTTTTAATTCATACATTTTAAAATATAAAATGTCAAATTATTCGAAAATTGTTGATATTTGCATCAGGGGTCATTTGGTTACATATGACCTCTCCTGCATGCCCTTAACGAATTGCCGACCTATAACCAATAACCCTATAAACACGTCTAAGACGTGTAATAGTGATTCCGATTTCCTATTTACAGAATAAACAATTTCATTTCATTACATAACTACTTATCTCTTTAGTCGACTGTACATTTGCGAAAACATACTGAAACTGATATTAAGTAGGTAAGTACACGATTATTTATTATTTATAATATTACTCGTTTACCCTCAATAACCGCAGACAAGCATACGAGCCGACCAAGGATAAAGATAAATATCACATGCATTAGATATTCTAGCATATTTATTCAGGACTAAAATAGCTAAAGTTTATGTTACGACGCGTCGGTGCTGCCAAATCACAAATTGTAAAATTGCTGTAAAATGTAATGTCACTTGCAGTGCTTGCTGTAAGATAGATTTGTAAGTACCTACTTAAAGTAATGTCTGCTTATGTAAATAGGAAAATATTTCTAGGCGTTGCAATGATATGAGCAACTCAGTAACTGTGTAAGTACAGTTACTGAGTTGCTCAAATTATGACTACTTTCGTTCGATATTGAGGCATTAGTTAGAAGCAAAAGTCCTGCACCCTACTTACGTAACACTTTCAATCAAAATCCGAGGGTTTTGAAGGAAATTCCTAATCCATTGCTCCATAGGTTTACAAAATTCGTCTGCTCAGCAACGTAAATAACGCAATGGACGTGGCTGAACTGCCAAAATGACAGGCATTGCGATCGATTGCCAATTTATGTGAGCTACGGAATTACCCCGCCTATTGAAAGAGGGTAGTGCCATGAAAGAGTACAGTAAAAAAAAATCTGTTGATAATAAGTACCTACCTACTGGTTTTAGCAAAAAGATAATAACTTATACCCCGTTCATCTCTATGTAATGAAATAACATTTAATTTTCTAACCGACTACTGACAATATTCATTCAATTCGCTAATTCTACTGAATCGCTGGTAGGATGGCAACACTGCCGGGCCCGGTTTCGTTTGTGGGCAGACATGTAAGTAAATGTTAATTGAATATGTACATAATTAATGCGTATTATTGTTAAACCGGTTTCAGTGACCTAACATTTGCGTAATAATATTCTTAAGGAAGGTTGAGGAAAATGGAATAATTTTGGTTCTTATGCCTAGTGTGAAAATAGCCAGGGACTGAATTACCCAAAAATTAAGGTACCTTTAAATTTCGGTATGACGTCATACCGTTAAATAAGGGTTACCAAAATATTTCGATACCGTTCTTTATTTCAGTAGCGGAATTTTAAGGTTGGAAATGCATACCGGTATATTTCGGTAGAAATATCGGTACCTTTATAAGTGTATCAGTAGCAGTACCTAAACCTCATAAATACACAAGTTCTAACGGTTTCGACCCCCCCGCACACCCGCGCCGCTCCGTCTCACATGTTTTTCGGTACCGAAATCGTGTCAAAAATCAAAATTCAAAATTCAAAAGTCATTTATTCAAACTAGGCTGAGAATCAGCACTTTTCGAACGTCAAAATTACATAAGACAGTCCCCCAAAAACGCCCACCCTTCACCACTTCCTAGTGCTTAAGCTGGGAAGAAGAAGTGGCGCAACAAACTCCCCAGCAGCACAGCTGTCTGTTCAGTTAGAAAAACTTGATTCTATATAATAATGCTTTAATGCAAAAATAATTTACATAAGCACAAATTGCAATCAACTCATAAAATAAAAACATTTTAATGAGTAGATTATGTCAACAATAAATGAAAACAAAATTTAAAATAAATTGACTTACAGTCAAATAAAATAATCCAAACAATTATATGAGCTCATATAGTATCATGTAGTCTTTGATTCTAAAAACACTTGTTTGTTGCTTGGGGTACATTGGAGTAGCTTAATTAGTCCCAAGCCTTTTTGTCGTCTAAGTAATCTTTAACTTTATAGAAACCTTTTTGACATAGTTTCTGTTTAATAAATGATTTAAATTTATTGAGGCTCAGTTCTTTGACATGGCTTGGGAGTTTGTTGTAAAAACGTATACTTTGGCACTTAAATGAATTACTAATTTTTTGGAGCCTAGTCCTCGGCACAAGAAATAAATCTTTGTTTCTAGTATTTAAGCTATGAATGTCGCTGTGTTTAGAATATAGATTTATATTCTTTTTTACATGAATCAGGTTCTCATATACATATTGAGACGCGACCGTCATTATGTTTATTTCCTTAAATTTATCCCATGTGTAAAGGTTAAATAACGGTTTAGCCCAACTTTTATTTAAAAAGGTATCGGTATAGCTCAACCCTTATTTTAAACCGGTACCGGTATATTTTTGAGGTATCTTAACCTTTAACCGTAACCGCTTTCAGTCCCTGGAAAATACTGCTAAATAGGTAGGTAGGTACTTTGTTTTCGTTCAATGTACGTTCCGTATTTCACATTTTAAAATAAAATAAAATAATAATAATAAACAAAAAAACACAAATAAAAAAAGGAAATAAAGTAAGTAAGTAGTAAATATACTACTTTTTGTAAATGCTGTAATGTATAAGTAACTGTTTTTTGTCCCAAATAAAATAAATAAATAAAGGGACTATACCTACTCGTATTTGCCACTAAACGATCAATAAAGACTCCGGATGTCAAAACGCAATAAGATAACACTTATACCAACCTGGGGGCCTACCACCACCTCTAAAGCAGTAGGTATTATTTTAATCTTACATACTTCAGTGGGGGAACGAGATGGACCTATACGTCCTGTAGACCTTCATCTCTTTCGCACACTAAAGTAATATTAAAATAATACTGCTTTAGAGGTGGTGGTAGGCCCTCTGAGAGTGGAATCCAAGAACTCACGCGCAGCAATCGCATTTGTCAAGACAAATCGAAGAGGTAATTGTAAAAAAATATCAGCAAAAAATCACGTAACGTTCGCATGTACCTATTTGTTTTATTTTCACTATCAAAATTGAACCTTATTATTACTAGTCTATCTTCAACGGTCATATCACCACATGATTTATATTATTCTACAGGCTTAAAGATAATCAAAAATAAATGTACCAAAGTAATCCGTTTCAAAATTGTGATAATTTCTGTTAGACCGTAAATCCGATTATAGTGGTCAATAACTGAAAAGCGGCCATTTTTCTTCATTTTCCAAGGTTCACGTGATAATTTATTTATTAAAACTTTTAGCACAATTAAAAAAATACTGTACAAAGGCGGACTTAATCCTTGAGGCATTTTCTACCAGTCAACCTTAGGGTGATGCAGAGACTAAACATGGCAGGAGATAGATAACTCGAAAAATAATAAATACTAATACATAGATAGGTACATACATATAAACAAAATAAACTTAGTCAGGAGAAATAACGATAAGTAGAGGAGAAAACGAATCCACCAAATCAGTCAATCAATCACCGAATCACCAATCCAACTATAATCCCACGAGGCCGATCCAAACGACACATCGTTTGGATCGCCCTCGTGGGGCTAAAGTTTGTGTGAACAAAATCGCGGGTAACCACTATTAACATATCTATTGTATTATAATAATAATTACAAACTCTATCTGTGGAAGTGGGTAGCTGTACTGTGTCAACTCTGTGTGATAAAAATGTTCATAAACTTATCGCCGAACAAAGTGTACTGGCCGCGATTGTAACCCTATACCGACTTTATAGTTACTATTATTATCTATACATACATACAATTAAATAAAATTGGAGTGTCTGTTTGTAATGTCAACATAACAGCTTTTTACCAAATGCATATGAAAGTATATATACTACATACATATACTATATACATCCCACAAAAACATTTTTTTTTCTTTTTGTCTGTCTGTCTGTCTGTTTGTTCCGACTAATCTCCGAAACGGCTAGATCGATTTTGACGGGACTTCCTCTGGAAGATAGCTGATGTTATAAGGAGTAACTTAGGCTACTTTTGTTTCAGAAAAACAGTTAGGGTTCCTATAACCCATGAAATCTGTATCTACAATATACGGTTGTTATACGGTTCTGACATTTTTATATTTTTTTAACAATATTACTTAATTAAAAAAAATATGAGATGTTGTATATTTAATTACTTAATCACAATTTTATTTTGGGTTTTTATCTGTTTAGGATATCAAATAGTTTATAATTTAAATATGTGTGTGTAAAATTATGGACTAGAATTGTCTGAAATAAACTATTTTTTATTTATTTATATCTATACAAATAAATAAAATTGAAGCGTCTGTTTGTAATATCAAAAACAGCCTTTTACTAAATGCATAAGAAAGTATAAACGGTACATACAACAAAAACATTATTTTTTAAACTGTCGGTCTGTCCATGTGTTCCGGCTATTTTCCGAAACGGCTGGACTGATTTTGACGGGATTTTCACTAGCAGCTATACAAATAAATAAAGTTGATGTATAGAATTCCACGCGGACGAAGTCGCGGGTAACAGTTGGTAATAATATGTATAATTAATAGTGTATACAGAGTGTAATTGAATTCATGGGCATTCTCTTAAGGGGTCATTGTACTCATCATTATGAACAACTTTCAACATGGGACCAAAACTGAAATCGCGAAAAAAAATCTGCTTTTCCCTACATTTAGGCTAAGCTTGTCAAAGTTTAGGGTACAGTTTGTTTTTTTTCGCGATTTCAGTCTTAGTCCTATAGTGAATTAAGGTGTTAATGGGTTTTCTATCTGGATTTCAGTAGATTTGTGCCCTATTGATGACAATAGGTTCGCCTCCCTATTACATGGGTCTTTAAGGCTCTGCAGACAGGCGCGACGCGACACATTTTCCATGAAATTTTCATAGAAATTGTTCTACTAACGTCGCTCAGTCGCGTCACGCCTGATTTCGGAAGCCTTATGCTATAGGTACGAGCACCTCTGCTCAACCCTTGATGTTAGGTACCTATGTTATATAATGAATAGTTGTTGGTGGTTGTTGCTGTCAGCTAATGTTGTAAAATATAGAACGATGTGGGGAATGTTTTCAGCAGAGCTTGAAAATGGGTCATTTTAGTCATTGCTGAAAATAATATTTCAAGTGCTTAGCGTAGTAGATATAGACAGCATTTCATACAACTGTTAAAGAATGATACTTCGTTGTGATTTGAATATTATTCCTACGGACAATTTAAGATTCGTGCAGACAAGCGCGACGCGACAACGGTTATTGTTATATCGTGAAGTTTTCTTAGAAATTATATTGTTCGACTCGCGTCGCGCTAGTCTGCATGAGGCTTTAAGTAAACAACCAAACGGGCACTTTAGTCATTTATTATAACTAACTAAGTTAGCTTATCAATCAAATTCCGTGACCTTCCTATGAATAAAAAAGTAGGTGAGTTATAACTTCTTCTAAAACTACGCTAACAGTCGGTTAAAATAGATGTCATGTCATTTTCTACCTAATCAAACTCAAACTCAAATCATTTAACTATTTCAATTAAACCATTACAGGCACTTTTGAATTGTCAAGGAATCGGTCAGTCAAAAATATGAAGCTAGTTGCCCATTCCAAAGCGTAGTAGGTACTCTAACAGGATAACCACATTGACCACTTAATTTAAATAGTTTTTGTCAATTATCTAGAACGCAACGTTTTTTGTATTTCGGATACTTACCACGTTACCTATACAACCTTAGTTTTTGTTGACACTAAACCTCTTAAAGGGTCATTGTACTCATTATTATGAACAACTTTCATTATGGGAACAACGCTGAAATCGCGAAAAATTCAGGAGGATTCAACAAGATTTTCGTCATTGTCAGTTACCTACTTGTTTGAAAAAATATGGAAGATAAGTCTTTCATAAAAAGTTCCACTTTTCCATATTCTTCAATTATATATTGTTTTTTTATTAATCATTAACATTATAGAAACTTAATAAAAACACTGATTCTAATCCACTTCATATTATTTTTATTAACATTATAAAATTATATTGGGTCATATATTTTATTATCATTTGTTTTATCTAAAACTACGTTACTAGTTACAGATAAAAATTTACAATTCAGGGTCACAAACGTTTACACAAAATTAAGTGTTTCGATACAGATTTATTTTTATTTTTTATTATTAATAATATTTTCAGCCGCACAGTTAGCTACTTTATCTGATTAATTACTTTATGATATAATAGTATTAATCACTTCAACTTTAACAAACAGCCATTAAGATACTTATCACTGACACTCCTATTTTTAACCGACTTCCGTCAAAATTACGATAACTGGTTTTATCAAAGAATCATAATCTATTGGCATTTTTGTTGCTTTAGAATAAAACACTAGGGACATGTCGTAACCAGACTGAATTTTTATACTTATCTACTTATATCTAATCAACTCAGCGGCAGCGTCGTCAACTGCTGGACATGGGCCTCCCAAATCCCAGCACAATACCTACCAGGTTCTGAAATAATTATTTTAATTTTTATTTATACCCGAGTCGCTTTAGCATGGCAATAGAGGGCATTGCCCTGTCCCTATATCTCTCTGTAGGAACTCAAACAATAAACTTTGTATGGTTTTTCGTTATTGGAACATGTTGAACATCACGATAGATATTAATTCAGGACGTTAACGGACTAAAGGAGACGGATACGCTTTCATACAATCTTGGGCCTGGATGTAAAGAGATGAAATTGGTGTCAATTAATAGCTACTATATTATCAAACCATCACTGAAAATTTTGCGGATTTTAGCAATCTGAGAGCCGAGTTAAAAGAAATTTGTTAAAGTGAGGTTACGTAACAAAACAGCTGATTTTTGAAGTGCGATGTATAACCTCATTGTGCGATAGGTATGTAGTTGTTTTTTTTAAAGATAGGATACTTTTACAATTATAGAAGGTGTATACAGTGCCGCTAGCGGCACTGTATATTTACACAACGATCCATTATGATAATATCCAATCGGTAGGCTGGTCGTAGAATCCAAAAAAACAAGTCCAAGTCCAACATAAAAGCGAGGCTCTCCGTGTCCGGTATGGCAGCAAGGGTCGTACAAGAAGTAAGATCAGAAGTCCGTAGAAAGAAAGCAGGGTCGAAGAAAATATCAATAAAACTATGGGAGGAAACATTCAAAACGCACACGCACTAAACGATACGAAACGAGTGACTGACTGACATGTCACCACAGACTAAAAATACAATAATCGATTAGCAAACGTGAATCGATTTTAACATTTATCTTTATAGATATTTAATTTGTTTAAACTGTTTAATACGTTAATTCTAATAATTAATGTATTTGAATTAATCATCTGGTACTCGTAAAAGCATCTTTTAAATAGTATGAACTCGGTCACGATAGTCGATTATAATTTAATCGATATTCCATTTTGTTCGTAGCCATAACTTAATTTTTGGATTTCTCAATTTCCAGATTGTAAAATGGGCTGATATTTCACATTTTGTAATAGAAAAATATAACCTTCTTTTTGAACCATACGTCAACTTATTACAATCAGGCCCAGAAATCCCCGTCTCCTTTCAGTTTTTTAAATAAAGTATGGTAAAAATGTAGATGGGTTCAATGACTTCTATTGCCACGCTAAAGCGACTCGAGTATAGCAATGCCTACCCGAGATTCAATCGTAACAATTCAAGATTGGATCTCATCGACAACAGTAAATTATCATGACTGACAGCTGTCAAAGTTTAGCGGTTCTGCCAAACGCCAGCGCCTGGCAATGGAATTGTACCGTACTATTAGGTTGACTCATAGATATAATATTTATATTTCTATGGATTGACTAGAACTACATATAAACGGCGCCAACATTACTGAATGCAGGGTCACAGGGTTAAAGATCACAGTTATTTAACACACGGCCAAGGGCCAATAAGACAGGTTGTGTAGAAATTAGGGTTGCCAGCTTGCCAAGGAAATGCAGTCTCGCAGAGATTACCTAACTAGAAGTCGCCTATTTCAACTTTTGTTCAAAAAATGTACCTGAGTGATTTTTAATGGTGCCTAAGATACAGGCTGGAACCAACACTATGTCCATATGGTACTTTTAATGTTGAAATACCTATACAATTTTCACTTTTTTTACTTTTACGCCTTCGGGCACCTTCACGGGAGAATAAAATGGCGCAGAAATCAGTGTTATCAGCATTAAAAAAAAATTGCCAAATTAACTGGGAATTGGCTCCGTACGGTCTTATCCCAGCGCCGAACTTACCCCAACATACTCTATTCGTAAGCTCATTGGCCTATAAATTAAGCACTGTTTACATTATCAATCAGATTAAGCAGTAGCTAAACTACAAAGAAATATTTGTAATACCAGTACCAACGTGAAATGCCGGCTAATCTAAGGGTTAAGTCAGGTCAAAACTCCCGCTACTAAGTAGGTCAAGACAATCAATATACCTATTCAGATCCCTTGAGAATCCATCATGGCCATTTAGCTCGCAGTCATTGAATCCTCCTGTATACGTACAAACTACGTGGTATGGTAGGCACATGTAAGTAATAGATATCTACAATAAATTACCATTAACCATAATGATTGTTTTCATACCTATATGTATTGATAATGAGTTGCCAACAAACCAGATAATATAGTTATGCCACTTTTACAGGCCTCCTACAACTACGTAACTACAACAACAAAAAGTTTTTATAATAAAATCTCATTTTGTATGCGCTACCAAATCTGTAACATTGTTCGTCTGTGTGTGCCCTGAGTAGGTACCTAAGTAGATATTGCAAAGATGTTTCATTTCTTGCCTGCATACCGAACTCTTTCGTTGACTGTACAAATAATGGACACGACAATAAAAATACTGTGATATAGGTACCAACCTACACAAAACAACAAGACTTACAAACAGATGAAAATTATAACACAGCTTGTTAATAGGGATGATGCCTGGGCAAAAAAAATAAATTCTAATTAGTCCGTCAGTCAGATAACAAAATTATAAAGGTACTCGTATTTATATAAAATTAGTCATGCACTATTTGAACTGTCAAGAAGTCGAGCTACAAGATGAATAAAATTGCTGCAACAAAGTTAAATTGACATAATTATCATAAACGTTTATTAAAACTATTAATTTAGCTGTCACCAATCAATGAGCGATAAATAATATCTTGTTCATGCATTTTATATTAAAATCACTATATTTTATATGGATTGGTAATTTATCAGGCGAGATTAATAATACTCAAAATAACTACTAACTAAACCACTAAAATAACTACTGACTAATATTATAATTGCGGAAGTGACTTTCATGGTTTAATTATTTGTTTGTTTGTTACGCTTTGTAGATTTTATACTTACTTGTGACGTAGCGACCCCCACTCCCCAACTTAAAATGCGTTTTATTTAAGTAATTTTTTATTAATGTGATAAAGCAAAAAATTCGTGTCTAATATTTTTTTATTATCTGACTGACGCACTAATTAGATTTTTTTTTTTTTTTTACCCAGGCATCATCCCTAATAAGACGTATCTAACGACACCTCATATTATTATGTTAAAATCCATCAAGCTGTTTAGGTTACAGAGCGTGCCAAAGAAATAGACATACAAACATACCCTCGAAAAACATTACCCGCCTTCTGGGGCAGTTTACGTAACATTAGCGTTATTTTTTTTTTGTAACATAGGTAATTAATGAAAAGAAAGCTAGACAACTGAGAATCGTGAATCACGTTGAGTTTATGTTTCAGGTATGAAAATACTTTGTCGTAGTACTTGTTTCAAAACAAAATCCCGTGAACACGATGACCACATCTGTTACCGGCCCGGTTCTATAGCCGCCGAGCGCTGCAAGCAAGAATGGTCCTTACGGTGGTTATATATGAACTTCTTCGATGGTACCTTGTTGTTTTTATCAGAATTCCCATCGCTTATTGATCTTTGGCAAATAGGTACCTATCTACTTACACACTTTAGTATGACCTACGCCATGTACCTATGTAGATTGTATGATCGTCGTAATTTGAATAAATCAAATATTCATACCTATTCAATCCCGCATGATTTTCAATTTATTTAAATATTAATTATTATGGTATGAGGTTCGTGATGATGCCACTTATTTGAGCGTTAAAAAATAGTTAATGAATAAGTATGAGAGTAGTGCAATATTTTCAAAAACTTGATGAATTTGAGCATCCACAGGTACTTAATCAAAGCAAACTAAAATTAACCTTCAAAAGTAAGCCGCTGCCCCACCGGCGCGTTTTCATAGCGCGATAATAACGCAAGCGTTATTGCGATAATGCGTCCCGATTCATTGCACACAGCTGCGTTTTTATAGTGCGATATTTCTAACGTGTTCTCCAACATAGGCCCGTTTTTATCGCGCGATAATAACGCACTGTCTGTGTAAGATCGTAAGCGTCGTAATACAAAATGTTCTATGACCACTTATCGGAATATCGCAGGACGGAGAAACGCGCGTCCTGCTCCTACTGCGGCGTTATTATCTAAGCAGTGTGTAACTTCGTGGCCGTCCTAATACAAAATGTACTGAAAACAGATATAATCGCAATAACGCTTGCGTTATTATCGCGCGATAAAAACGCCGCTGTGGGGGAGAGTCTTTAAGCTTCGTGCAGACCAGCGCGACGCGACACCGGTTATTGTTATACCGTCAAGCTTTCTTAGAAATTGTATTGTTCGTGTCGCGGCGCGGCGTCGCGTCGCGCTGGTCTGCACGAAGCTTTATCCTTAATTCTGACCCGACTGGAAAGAGTCTATATTGTGAGTGTTTTACGAAAATGTTGTAGTTGCAGACGGGATTGATATGAAGATTCGAATGACATTATTGCGACGCACGCTATTTCGAAAAAAATGAAGAGTGGTACTCGTACGCCAGTTCGAAAACACATTAAGTCGAAAACCGCTAGATCGAATGGTTTTGTCGCGAACACGCTGATTCGAAAAACTGTTTGAATGGTACGCTAGTACGAAAGTCTTGGCATTGAAATCCACTGTTGTGAATTGCGATGATAAAACTGACACTGAGCTAGTTGTCTATAGGTACTACTAAGTATAAATGATGAATAATAGTACTTATTATGATTTAGCTTAGTATCCCAAGCAACAACGTCATTCGAATCTTCATATCACTCCTGCCATGCTATTCTGTAAACATCTCACCGTGAAAACTTGGGTGAAGTGAGCTGTCAATAGTGTCAATCCCTGTGAAATGACAGCTCACTCCACGCTCACTTCACCTAAGTTTTCACGGTGACATGGTTACAGAATAGCACTGCTGTTGCAGACTATTATCTCAATGTACCTATGTAGTTATCAATCGAAATTATATCGAAACAAACCGTTGCATTGGTACCTACCTACCTAGGTACAAATTAATCACAAATCGGTTGGTTACAAATCTTAGTTACGAAGTTGATATCAATTGTCGATAACAACGTAAATTTCGACATTTAATCAAAATATCTATCGATTTCGTTTACGATGCTATCTATTATCGGATTATCGAAAATGCTGTCAATAGTAAAATACCTATTATATAGGTAAATATAACGAAATAAGATTCCTACCCCATGGATGAAGGTTACAACCTACACCAAAATATGCTACCCACTTTAACGAATATGGCACAAAGGAATTAAAGTGGGTAGTTTTTGGTTTAGAAATTAGATGATTTCCTTTTTTCCAAGCATCCACTTAGCTTCCTGCCGGGGTTGCGAGTTTGTCCGAAAGGGATATCGCGACCCCGGCACACAGGCAACGGAAGGAACACGGTTGGGTTTTAGTCAGTAAAAGTCTGACACGCCCTCCCGCTCCGCCCAGAGCGGGAGAAGTAATTTGATAATTTCCCAGACTAAAAAAAAGCATCCACTTAGCAACATTCAACAGCGATTTTCTCGTGGAATAACGACTACAACTATGAGATAAAACCTAACCACTAAGCACCTAAATTCAATTAAATCAACTCCCTAGGGAATTATGATTTCGATCAAACCAAAACCGAACTGATTCGACATTATTCTTGTCGGTGATATGTCAAATACTAGGTACCCACATGAAAGTCATAAAACTGTTTCTAACCTTGTTCAGAGACTGTGCTCAATGTTTAAAGCTATATACCTAATATAAAATCAGCCTTCTTCATATCATAATTCTCCCGCCTTTAACCAATACATAAAAAAAAAAAAACTAAAAAAAAAAATGAAATAAATATAAAGTTAGTCTGTAAAAGATCGTTTTTAGCGATAGGACCGCCCATTGTGTCGCCCTATGTAAAATTTCAAATATTGTAATTTGCATGGTGCGCATAATAAAGAATATTCTATCTATCTATCTATATTTGTGGTCGACATAACATGTCATTTTCTTCCAAACTCTTTTACCATCTGTCTATCCATATACCATCACTATTATCATCTCGGTAGTCACTTCATATAGTCACCAGCCATATCATTTATTACACAGTGCGGTTTCGGTTAAATCTACCTACTTACAGCCTTACAGGTCGACATAAATCAAATCAAATCAAATCAAATCAAATCAAATCATTTATTTGCTTAATACAGGTGGTATATAAACAGATGTTACAAATAGATTTAAAGTACACTGTATCATTACCTAATAAGGTGTGCAAATATTTATATTATTATTCTTATTATATCATTATTAAAATAACATTACAAAAATTATTATAATAAAAACTAAAAAAAATAATACAGAATACTACATCAAAGGTTTAAAAATAAAGATTGTCAGATGAATTATAAATTTATAATACATGTCATAAACTTATCAATCAAATAAATTAAATTAAAAATATTAGTCCAAATTAAAATAAAATTATCAGATGTCAAATTAAATTATTATAGCATGTCACACTATTGTTATTGCCATATTATTCAATGTCAATAAATTACTCTTGCTATATGTAACCATCTATATTCTTATCCTGTAAGTACTCCTTGACATTATAATAACATTTATTTACTAGGAATTTTTGTAGCTTCGACTTAAATTGAAGAACAGATAACTTTTTGACCTCATCAGGCAAATTGTTGTAAATCAATGATGCCATACAAAGAATACTTTTATTGATTAGTGCTGTTTTCCCATATGGTATATGAATTTCTAATCTTTTTTTGTCACGTAATTGTCTATAGTGGCTTTTAGCAGCAGTCTTAAAATAATTAGGATTCAATTTCACAATTTTAAAAGAGTCTGACGTGGTGACATTTGGATGGTGAACTAAATATTTATGTAACTTTAATTGCAGACCTATGATGATGGCACTACTTTGCCGAAATACGAAAGACTTTGAAACGGGTTGCCACTTGGCTAGGACAGGGCTATGTATAATATAAATCCCGTTGTCCGAATAGAAAATTAAATTCCCATTAAAATTGCAAGCTAAATGACAACTAGTTTAAACATTTTTTTTCATAAACGCTTTTTTGTGATTTTGCCAATTTTTCACAGCTATTGGCAATGTGTGATAGTCTACTACATAAAAACAAGAAAAAAACTAACGTTAGCAACGTTGTGCTAAATCACGTGTTAGCTGGAAAAATATTTTTAACAGCATTGCGTCGATTTTAGAGATTATCTATTGAGATTTGTAAACATATTAGGTACATATTATATCACCGTTATCAACGTTGGTCTGATGACACCCAAAAGATTGTAGGTCCAATATGGCATTGGCACGAAGCAGACTGGAAAGAGCTGGAGGAGGCATTCGCAGACACGCCGACGCCCAATAACGAATATAAACAAGCTCAACTACTTAGATTGTTAATAACTAATTGTATTGTAAAAAAATTCTATAGGTAATGCAAAAATTCTATAATGTAAAAATTCTATAGGTAATGCAAAAATACTATAATGCAAAAATTCTATAATGCAAAAATTCTATAATGCAAAAATTCTATAATGTAAAAATTCTATAATGCAAAAATTCTATAATGCAAAAATTCTATAATTAAATATTTCATTGAAAAATTGTGTTGGCAATAAAGGCTTAGTAATAATAATAATATCACCATTAAAATAAGGTAAGAATTATTACAATTATGATGAAAAACCACGAGGATAAGTACTTTTTTAATTCATGTTGAAGGTAAGACAAAAATTGGTAAATCTCAATAGATGTTCCCTCCAAAATTATTCTCGTGACACATTTGCCAAAATTCGAAGAAAATGTGGGTCGTCTTTATGTATATAAATTGATGTCTAATCCAATTAGAGATAAATAGGTAGGTAATAATAATATCTAAATAAATAAAAAATATTACACCCTGACCCTACCTTCATAAGAAAAAAAATACTTTTCTATTGTCTCATTACCGCATTTCTTAATTAATAAATATAATTCTGAACGATTTAAAAGCTACTCAAAAATATATAAAAAAACGGTACCATTTAAAAAACTCTTAATAACAGTAAAAAAATACTCACCAATTTATAAATAAAATGTCAAACTAATAAAAATTAACAACAAAACACAAAATCACTGAACACGAGTGTAACCAGACAGCGCGTTTTTTTTTTTTAGTTATGTAACGAAAGTTGGCGCGGGACACTATCGGACAGCGAAACGCGCGCAGCGTCCGCACGATTTTGGAGCACTGGCCGAATTAAAAAAAGTACCGACGTTGTTTGTGCGTGGTGCGTGGGTACATACTAATGTTATGCAAACTTCATTTATAATAAAAAAAACGATTTTCTTTCCCTATCCCCGACTTTAAACTTCGACCTCCTTTTATAAAACTTAAATTAAGAATACCCGGTATTGATGTTGACTTCAGCATTTATAGGCAGCTTTTCCCGTTTTTCGTGTGACGTAAATGGAGGCGTGGCATGGGTCGGGCACACTGGACAGATTGCTACGTATTACAGGAAGGTCCACAGGAATACTCCCGTTTGTGGTTAGAATCTACGTCAGCGTCACCCTGCGTATTTACCTACCTGACTTACGCTGACGCACTATTTTTCTTTGGAATGGAATTGCTATTTTGATAAAAAACGTTGAATGGAATTAAGTAGTAAGTATATATTTTTTATTCGTCGACCTAGGCTTACATCATATTAGTAGGCAGGTAAAGGTTCATTCCCAATGATACTATTCTAACGGCTGACCACAAATTGCTGATTTTCTTTTCAGATTTGTTTTAATAATAAATAATAATAATAAAAATCTTTATTGCAGACCACATGATCCATAAAAAAAAAACACGATACAATAAAAATAAAAATAACAAACAAATTAAAAATAACAAAAATTCAAACTTTAAATTATAATTAAATTCGAAATCAAAATTAGAAATTAAAATCAAAATTTAAAAAAAAAAAACAAAATTATAATCAAAAACAAAATTAAAATCAGAATTAAAATTAATTTATTGTTATATATATATTTATTGTTTTATTCAGCCCAGATGCGATATAGGATAGGAGTCTAGGATAGACTAAACTTTGAAGAACAGCGATATAAAAACGTGCCCTGTTGTCGGCGTGGGTAATATGCCGTTATCCAGCTAGCAGATTAGTCAGTACTCGCTCATATTCAGGCCACAAGAGATAAAGCATCTATTTAAAATGTAAACTAGATCAAATCATGCGGGTATTGTTCAGTGTCACAGGCAGCATTCTAATCAGTACCCTAATTACGTAATACACGATCAATCAGAATCTGAATCGATTTGAAACAGATTGCTAATCCATTGCTTCGTACGTTCGAAAAAAAAATCTGCTCAACAACGTAAATAACACAATGAATGTTGTTGACCTGTCAAATTGACACAGATTAGTCGGAATTGTCAACGAAAATGTTTTGCGTAATTAGATAGCAGACCTTTCTGAAGAACATCACCAGTAAGGTCACTATAATGTCCTCCGGTTTCCACTCACATCTAGGCGTTGAATAATCAGAAATATACACTCACTGCTCTACCAAGTCGTGAAAATTGTCTGCAGCAAATAATACTTAGAATTGAAATTAACTAAGTTAGTTGTTAACTTAAAATGGTTTGCATTGATTGATACTCTTTAGCAGTTAGCATTAACAGATCCGCCATCACCGAAACGCCTACAAATAATCTTTAGCAACGTGTTGTTCTTCAGCGTTTATTGGTCTTTTAGGTTTCCATGAGAAGGGAGCTCCCATGTATCGTTATTAATTTCTCTAAACTAATCCAGCTGATCTATTCTATAAAATCTTGCCGTAAAAACTTAGGTGAAGTGAGTATTCAGTCCGTCAATCCCATTTATCAGATGGAATTACAGCTCACTTCACGTACGTTTTTGATTTTGAATGACAGCTCACTTCACGTAAGTTTTCACGGTACGATTTTAACAGAATAGATTGGATTGTCACTGATCATACCGTGTTGTAAATTAAAAAAAAAAAAATATATTTCAAACTTCAAAGGAAAGACAATTTGTATTCGTGTAAGTAATTAAAACAAAAGAATACCTATGCAAACTCGCGGGAGATTCAAATTAAAGTGCTTCTTCAGTACAGTTCAGTGTTCTAAATCCTTACTCATACAAAAATCACGAACGTCATCCTTATTGAACTCCCGATAATTAGATCACAAAGGATTTATTTTCATCAAGAGGATCGGAACAGACGAGTCCTGGAGTGGAGACTGCGTATCGGCAAGCGTAGTGCGGGACGCCCCACAGGTTGCAGGTTGCAGGTTTGGTCGGTCTAGGTGGACCGACCAAAAAGGTGGCTGGGCCAGATGGATGGATGCGGAAGGCGGAGCAGGGTGTTATGTCGCAGCCTGGGTGAGGCCTATGTCCAGCAGTAGACTGCGATAAGCTGAGTTGGTTGAAGAGGATCAGCCGCAGTCTATAACAAACTGCGCCTTCGCCATCTTCATACCCTTTGGCCACGACCATCGCTCACGCGAGCTCCGTCTTGCGCCCGCGGTGAGAACAAATGTTAGAATTTATTCAGAGCTTGCCATTAGTCGCCGCGGTGCGAGTTACGTTGCATTGTATAAATTCAATCTCTTAGTATTGTATAATTGCATAGCACATGTGTGAGCACTGTGACCATTACCTTCTACAAAACTACCATTTACTGGGTAAGTCTTTCATTGACTTGAATGAGCCCTGGCGGCTGAGAGTATGTCATGCTCACTCAAATGTCTCGCTGGTGGTGGCGTGTGTGTTGGATCATTAAATTCTCTTCAAAATAGTTGAGCTGAATGGTGCTGATCCATGCTTCATGTTCGTGAACGGGCGCCGTCAGTTGTGACTGGTCATCTCTTATCTGCCAGGGCTTATTTTTAATCTTATATTTTGAATTGTTTTAATTTTTTTTTTGTACATTTTTCTCACATATAGAAGCAACAAGAATAATGTACCCAGGATTGTGTAATTTTCTATATTTAAAAGTGTGTCCTTGGAGTTTCTTGCCCGTTCTTCTCCATAAAGATCTACGTTTCTGAACTGGGCAACTAGCTTCAACTTTCTGACTTACTGACCGACTATTTGACAATTCAAAAGTGCCTGTAAATGGTTTAATTGAAATAAATGCTTTGAGTTTGAGTTTGCGGTGCGTCTTGCAGCGCGGGAACATTCGAGCGCCGCCCCTCGCCGCAAGACGCACTGCAAGGACGCACGGCCTTATGTCGTGGCCCTGGACTTACCGTTCAATGACGAATAATAGAAGGAACATTAAAAAGATACAATTTTAAAAAGAGTGTATTTTTATTGAATATAATAGTATTCTTACTTATATACTACGTTTATGTAATAGCAGTAGGTACACTTATGTCAAAAAGAAAACAAATTAAACTTAGCTACTAAAAACGATTGAAAAAATAAATGAACAAAGCTTTAACAAAGCGTTAAAAAATCTGATAGCTTTAAAGTGGTATAACTTGACAAGCAGGTCATTCATCCAGGCGAAGATGAACGCTTCAGTGAAAAACGTGCGATGACTATGAAGAGAGACCAGAGCAATTTATCAGCCCAGGTTCATATGGAATTGGGACTCGATAAAGTTCCACTTGCAGAATTTCAAAAAGCGAGAGAGTACGCCTATGGCAATGAGATACGAGTCGAACCTCTCCGACTCGCAGAGTGGAACGGATATGTCGAGCTTACAGACGAATGTCAGTTTGGGATGGCGTTATTCGAGATGCGTGCTAACTACGTCTCGGCGAGTATCATCATCCCGATGAAGGAGTTCGAAACCAGAAGAGAAGTACATGTTTCGTTGATGAAAGACTTGGCTAATACTCGTATAACTCTCACCAGAGGTGGGAATTATGCGACAATGCCTCTTCCGTATATAGAGATATTCAAGGAACGAGGATTGCAAAGGTTCTTGCATGAATATGCAATGGTAGGAAGACTGATCACTGACATACGTCAGACACGATCTGTTAGAGATAGGTGGTTACCTTCTTACGTTACTGACCTATCGGAAATCGAATCGATGTTGAACAATACGTCGCATTTTAATGTAAGCCGACCCAACTTAATGGGTGATACCCTATTCAAGTGTGTTCCCCGTACGATTGGCCAGTATATTATGTTAAGTATGTGTGAGCGGCTTAGAAAGAGGATAAAGCATGGGATGAGTTTGAGGATTTTACTCTACTCATTGTCTCTATTGACACAACTTGTGCATGAAGCGCAATTCGAGTTATTAAATTTCGCCATCATGACCATTGCGTCATGGATATCACAGGGCACCTGTGATGATTGCTTGGTGAAGCACCTACGCTTTTTGAGCGGGCATACCAAGCCCGAATACATTTTCTACATGACAGATACTTTCTTAAAGTACGTCGTCCTCCCTGGCGACTTGACGATGGATATTGTCTACAACAGCTGTGGAGATAAAGGTGGGATCTTTAACTCATCGGAGAACATTAAACGCAAGGCTTTAAGAACAATTGGATCTCATGGGTTCTTAATCTCGCCTAAGGCCAATTGTAGAATTTCCATAAAAATACGATTCACTGAGAGTTATCCTCTCATCAGTATAACGCCCACATTAAGGGAGATGATCTCCCTAATCACGATTCTTGATTTACATTCAAGAGTCCTCAGGGCTTCTGACTGGCAGCAAGAGCGACGTGCCTTTAACAGTTGGTTTAATGAGCGTCGCATCGAGTCAGGTACGAGCGCGAATGATCTACTCGACATATTAATTAACGATCTAATCAATCTAAGACGTCTCACGCCAAATATGGCAATGGCCACTTCGCATCTAATATCCCTTCCAATTCGAGGAGAGCTATTCAAAGAGATGATTCAGGCCTATCGCGTTAGGCCCAGCGGAGAACGCGCTCATGAATTCCTTATGAGGTTTGTGTTCTATGTTGCTCCAAGTACACCCACGAAGAGATATGCTGATCTTCTGTTTTCCAGATTCGAGAATGAAGGCCCCGAGGCTAGACGTCTCGAAATTTCATTTGTCATAGAAAATCAGAGACATCACTATGATGTTTGTCAACCCGATGAAATAAGTGAAGCATCACGTGCTCTCGGATTATCTGAAGGTGATCGTGACTATATTCTAAACGATGTCAATAGTGAAATGTTGGATTCAGATGATCAAGATGAAGAAGCTCCAGTAGCGAACATTTCCATATATGAAGACTCAAACGACTCTCTTCCGGAGGAACAGCAATCTACGAATGGTTCAACGAGCATTTATCCACAATTACCAACTTTCCTTTTAGACGATGTGAGTCCCAATATGAGTGAAGAGACCATGTCACCTGTGACCATCAATGAAGCGTCATCAGTCGCGCAAGCTTTAGGGCTTCTCCCTATTCTTGGCGAGCAAACCATTTTGGATGGATGGCGTGATACCAATGAAGAATTCAATACAGATACAACCGATAGCACCGACGAGGAGGCCGCAAGTAGTGGCATTTCCCTATCTCATACCGCAAATAATCAAGATGCCTTTCATTAGATATCTCAAACATCCATCACTCAATCATTGTGAATATTATTATTCATATTTTTATTACACACCTATTGGCCTCATTCAGCCATCACGTATTTAAGGGTTGTCAACAAATTTGAAATCGCAATTACATCAATATAATTTGTAACGTTCAAGTTTCCCAATAGTTGGGAAAAATCAAGTATTTTCCGGCATTTATTTGTATCTATGAAAAGTACAAGCAAAGCGTGTTTAAGAACCGTAAAAAGAAAATATAACTAAAAAATATATTTGCCAATGTCGTAGACTCGTAGTATAATACAGCAATACCCGGGAAATAATATATTTGGGTTTAAGAAACTGTGAAACCCTTACAAAGTTTACTTTGTGACTTTGCCCGGGTTGACTAGCTATATTTGAAACATACATTTAAATAGCGGCGGTTTTAGAGCCAGCACAAACAGACAGAGTAACAAAATGCCGAAGCAAGTTTTCATTGTTAATCAATAATTAACTTAATCACAACAAAAATAGATTTCAAAGACAAGAGATGATTCACTAAGGTGTGTGTAACTATTTCAAAATTAGATTACAAAGCATTTTGTTGCTGTCTGTGCCGATCTTTATAATCATTGAATACAATAAAGCCTATAACACACTTATAACAATTCACGCGACAATGAAAACGTATCGGAACACACGCGTTTCTATTCGCTGTTTGAAAACTTGAAACTTTGCACTAAGTACGAACCATAAATAATAAAAAAGTAGAGAGAACGTCAAGACTATAGTGTCAAATAAGTTTGCCATTGGTTCACGTCCACAAACCGAGAATATATTATGGCGCGCGTTTGAAAACATATTACCTACTATTCATATGCTCAAGATACACTATCGCAAAGTCGAAGCGACGTACCGTTTTATTGTTTTGTGTATTTTGAAAGGACAAAGCAAGTAATTGTGCCAAAAATATATATTACCGTGAAAAGTGAATTAAGTTGAATAAAATTCAATTGGCGCAATTCAATCGGTCGAAGTTCAGTTAACACAGCGAGGGCCAGCGTATTAGAAGGCCGTCAAAGTCTAAGAAACACAGCTAGGGTTAACGTATTAAAAGTCGGTCGAAGTCCAGTCAACATAAAAAGGATCAGCTCAGCGCTTTATAAATCGATCTAAATCCAGTAAACACAGCTAGTTAGGATCAACTATTACAATTCGGTCGGAGTCCGGTAAACAAAAAGGGTCAGCGAATTAGAAATCTTTCGAAGTTCCGTCAAAACAGTCAGGAGCGGGTCAGAGTATTATAAATCGTTCGAAGTTAAGTAAATACAGCTAGGGTCGGGTTAGAGTATTATGAATAATTCGGAGTCCAGTAAACATGCAGAAAAACAAGGTAGTATAAATCGTTCGAAGTCCAGTAAACATGGAAAGAAATTAAAGTAACATATATCGTTCGAAGTTCAGTAAACACAGCCAGGGTAAGGAGAGTATTATAAACCGTTCGAAGTTCAGTAAACAAAGCCAAAGTCGGGTCAGAGTATTATAAAACGTTGGAAGTCCAGTAAAGATAACGAGAAACAAGTAATAAAAATCATTCGAAGTTCAGTACACACAGCCAGACTTGGGTCAGAGTATTATGAACCGTTGAAAGTCCAGTAAACATAACGACATACTAAGTAATATAATCGACTGAAAGTCAAACAGAAAACAACAAAAAATAAAGTGAATCAATTGTTGTTATTGTAACAATAAATGCTGCTAAGGTTGTTTTGATTTTGGACCCAGTCCCTGCGGGGAACGTTGCATTTTCCTTTGTGCGCCTGTCAGACGACAGGCGCACAGCAACAGGATCACGCGTGCGCTTGCTTGACAGAGAATTTGAAGCTTCGATTGTGCGTTAGGTCCCTTGAGCCTTCCCAGCAGTGCTATTCTGTAACCATCTCACCGTCAAAACTTAGGTGAAGTGAGCGTGGAGTGAGCTGTCATTCCACAGGGATTGACACTATTGACAGCTCACTTCACCCAAGTTTTCACGGTGAGATGTTTACAGAATCGCATGGCTGTTTATAATGTTAAGGTGAAAACGCCAGGGTAACCCGCGTTTCTTATGTTTTTTGCAATTTGCAAGCCAGTATTATGTTCAAAATATGATTCGCGACCGTAACAATTATAATTATTACAACTCATCATCAATACAACTCCGACTACACTAATGAATGACAATGTCAAGTAAATCATGACATAACAGGCCGATATTTTAACTTGTATTTATGATTCTAATGATTTTAATTCAGTCAAAATCAATCTGCCTAGCCTTTTCCCAACTACTCGTATATTGGGGTCGGCTTCCAGTCTAAACACATGCAGCTGGATACCAGTATTTTACATGGAGCGACTGCCTATCTGACCTCCACAACCCAGTAACTGGGTAATACGATACCCCTTGGTAAGACTGGTTGTCAGACTTTCGGGCTTCTGACAACCCGTAACGACTGTCAAAGATCCACGAATGACAACCGGGGCCAACAGAGTGCTATACGTGCTATCCGAGGCACGGAGGAGTCTCGGTATGTAAAGATGGTCACCCATCCACAGACCAACCCCGGCAAGCGTAGCTTAACCTGATGGATCGACCCGTGCGGCAGTTATTACTTAGCCTCGAACTCCTCTAATGATTATTATTCAGTAAAATACATATTTATCACGCTCGCGAATCATATTTTGATCAACACAAAACTTGATACTGACCAGCAAATTGCAAAAAAAGGAAGAAAAATTGAATTTCGCGGACTACCTAATCGCATTACTTACCTCTTTAATATAAATTATGAAATACAGTTTAAAAAAAAAATTGCCACCGGCCGGAAAGGCCAAATACTGAATACTTGCGGGAAATACTTTCTGAACTCCTGAACTAATTGACTATTACTAGTAACTACTTTTGACGTTAAAATGTGCTGATTCGCAGCCTATACATTTTGATTAACCCTCAGGCTACTATGTGAGTTTGAATATACGCTTAGCCTATTAATAATGTTCAGGATGTTTTCTTGTAAGACTTTTTTTTAATTATTTTTTGGGTTTTTTTAATTTTAACCAATTTTCGACGCTTAAAAGATTTAAGCGTCGAACATAACATTGTGTTCGACGCTTAAATTTGATCTTAAATGTGAACGCACATTATTTTTGAGGCTAAAAAAATCTATGGCGTTGTGCAAGTTGCTGGATGATATCATCTATTTTCCTCTGGGTAAACCGGTTTAATACGTTCGGTTGGTGCTCGCGGACACTTTGCTCTGCTTTTGACTTCTCTCTTTTATGTTCGGCCGTCGCTAGATGATCTAAAATGTCATCCCAATCGTTCTGCGTAATGTTGCAATACCCACAGTGGTAAACATCCAGTTTTATCTGAAAACAAATAGCGTAGTCTTTATAAATCCTTGTATTTTCTATGAATAAAAATCTCAACTAAGGTACAATTCCGTAGCCGACCGCAGGCGGCAACTGTAGCCAGCGACACGTCGTTGCCTTTATAGAAATGCATAAGAATATATAGAAACCAGTGGTGTCGCAGCGACACGTCGCCTGCAGTTACCACCTGCGGTCGGCTATGGAATTGTACCTTTAGTGTAAATGAATTTGATTTTAGAACGACTCGACTGGTACTATTTATTAAGAATGTCGTAAATATATTGAAATGGTAACGGAAACTAAACTTTATATGTAGGTATTAAAGTTATTTTCACGAAATCACATACAATTGGACACTTGAGCGCGCATAATAGCTACAACCATCAACTTCGTCCTTTAGAACATTGAGGGTGAAAAACAGACATTTTTTAATACTAATTCTGTAACCTACCTCTCTAATGAATTCACTTTCCAATGAAGTTATCAAAAGGCATTTCTGGACGATTCCTCTGTGATTATCAGTTGTTATGATATGCTCTATAACATTTTCAACGGTCAAATCAATATGGCACCCATGACAGAAGATTCTCTCGTTCTTTCTGGCAATCAAGAAGAACCCAAAAGCATTGAGCCAATATTTATCGTTTATCAATATGATTATTCCGTCTTTAAAAGTTTCGATTAGTTCAAATGACTTAATATATTCAAAAAGTGGCTCTTTCACTGGGACGTCTGTCGCATCAGTTTTAGATGTTGGCTTCGTGTTTTCTGTGTGAATTCTACTTGCCACGTGCTTTTGCAGGTCATCCAGCGTAGCGGAGAGTCTTCTGCTGCACGGGTGGCAGTAATAGCTATAGTCGGCTCGATTGTGAGTGAATCCATGCTGCTTTGCATACTCTCCTACTGACGCGGTGTTTTGAGAGCGTTTATCGTTACCAAGCAACACTGGCTTTGTGTACAAAGTAGTTCCATCTGTCCCATTCGACGAGATGCCCGAAGATAGCGTCTCTGGCGACTTTTTATTAGGAGGTTTCTTATGTTCTTCAATATGTTTTTCGACGGCATGAGTATTAAAATCAATGGTTTTCGAACACTTCTTACAAAAGGCAGTTTCGTTAATCAAATCAATATTAACATTGCTCTTTTGGTATCTGTCTACGGATTCATATATAATTGATTCTTTGTCTTTGCTCGGGATATTGTTATTTCTTTCTGCTAATCTTTCCTGGTGGAGTTTTAGCAAGTTTTGATGGTGCTTGCTACGTATGTGATCTTCAGGAGACTCTAATAATAGCCATTCACATAGAACGCACCATCTGCCGCCACCAGCCCCTGTTTGGTCTGTTAAGTAATTTTTCGCGCCCAAATTTTTACAGAAAATCTTGTCAAGTTCTTCTGCGTTTCTTTTATTAGCTGATTGTTTCGGCTTTACATTAACTTTTTCCTTATCAACAGGTTTAGTAGCTTCTTTTTTGGCATCTTTACTGGCGTCTTTCTTGGTATTTTTTTTTACTTCTTTATTAACATCTATACCTGCTTCTTTTTTGATGTTTTCATTGACATTTCCATTAACCACTTCTATGCCATCATTTTTAGCTGTTTTATCAATTTTAACCTTCCCATTTTGGGTTTCTTTCGCATTTTCGATAGTCGGTATAATATTTTTCGTTTCATACTTTTGAACTGTGGGATCATATAATTTATATGCTTCTCTATGGTCGACTGTTTTGAAATGAGTAATTGGATCGTTTCCGATGATCACATTGCAAGTTAGACACTGCGTGGATCTAGCATCAATCTGTAAACAAACATACAAACACATAATATTAATTCAACTTTTATTACTTCTTTTACTATGAAACAACTTTCACGCTACTAGGAAATCATTATCGTTTACAATACGGCCGATACAACTTGGCAGTTCCGAACTTCGCACACAAGGCTGCGCAATAACATTTTTTAGGAACCAAATGGTGACATGAGGCGATTGTGAGTGAGAGAACATGCGCGAAAGCTTGTAGTGCCTATGTTCAGACCTGCCAAGTTATATCGGCCGTATTGTAAATTGTCAGTAGCAAGAGAAATATTAATAAAAAGATCTGCCATCTTACCGTTCTATAAACCGTACTCTGAACGATGTCGAAAATCACTTCACTCTTCATCAAATTGAGGATATGGCTTCTGATGACCTTATGAGAAGAGCTGTCATCAAACTCGGTATTACATAGGACACAAGTGTCTTCAACGCAGCCGTTCCAGGCATCATCAGATATGATAAACTGATTAAAAGCTATGATATCATTCTCCATACGTGTGAGCCACGGAGAGGTTTTGTTTTTTTCTTTAATATGTGTTGGTTCGTCTATGTGTAATTCGACCTTTGTGGCGGTCGGGAATGTCAGGCTGCATGGCTCGCAGAAGTATATGCCTTGAGCCTGTAAAGGAAATAAATGATTATGAATTAATAAATTTTAAAATAATAAAATTTTGTACAGTTCGCGTCAAATAACTTTACCGCTCTGAAGTAGGCCACAAAAAAAATATTTTTTCCAGAAAATACTACATAAATAGACTCTCATTATGATTCTTATCACCCTCACGGATCAGAAAGGATTTTTGCTAAACGAAAAAAAAACTGAAAATAATTCTATACATATAAATAACAGGAAAACCTATAAAAAGTCTATAGTTTTAAAATAACCTGGCAAATCTCTCAATATTGTGCGTACAAACTTACATTTGCAGTTGGAATGAGAACATTTTTTTCAACTACAAAGTTATGTATGTTCTTGGGATAAATTCCTTCATTGTTCCTGGTCCGACACGCACTTTGTCGGTTTTCTTTTTTCGAACTTACGACCTCTCGTCAGCCAGGCCGGCTGTTCAGCCGTTAAGCTGAGATATATTCACCATTTATTGTAAAAAATAGAAAATTCATAATCTACTTAATAAACATCTTAAGATTAAATAGGGCATGAAAGTTTATTATGAAAGTTCGTAATTTTTCCCTTGCCTGTTCATAATAAATACCTTTCTAATAAAATCTTCTTTATATTTTTCAAAATAACCACAAGTCTTCAAGTTCTCCTTATGCTGTGTATCAACGACATGCGCTAGAGTCTCCTCTTCGTTCGTAAACTGCTCCGCGCATATCAGACAGTAATGGTCTATACGACCTGATAGAATACCGTTTTTAGAAAATATGGACGCCATTCTGAAAAGAAAAATTAAGGAAATTAGTAAAGTACATAAAAAATACAGACTGGAACTAAACGAAACTGTTTAGTGAGGAACTTGGTAAAAAAAAAAAAACGGCCAAGTGCGTGTCGGACTACGCACAATGAAAGGTTCCGTAGTTGGGATGAATTTATACCAAAATCAAATTTAACATTGTAGTTAAAAAACATGTCCTCCCATACATCGATATACGTCACGGTCAATTCTACACCTGCAAATGTAAGTTTGTAATCGCAATTTTTTTTAATGTGTGATTCAACTATTAATTAACAATTTTCGGGCTCTTTCCTTAACATGATGTGCTGTGAGACCTTGCTTCCTGCCAAATTTCATGATTCTAGGTCAACGAGAAGTACCCTGTTGGTTTTGATTTATTTGCGAGAATTAGATAAGAATAAAATAATAATAGAAGAGAAATATGTCGGAAAGATTGCATCGCATTTATCAAATTGTGTATGTCTAGTTCCATCTATACTAATATTATAATTAGTAACTGTCTGTCTGTCTGTATGTTACCTTTTCACGGCTAAACCAGCCGTGTCCGTGTTTTTGTCTCAAAAATAACCCCAAATGGTGTGAAATAAGGGATAAAACTTTGTATGGAAAATCCAGCATTTCTTAAATTAGGGATATGAAATTTCAATTTTATGCTTTTGGTAAGAATTACGCATGGAACGTTTTAGTAAAATCATCCCCCAATGGGGTAAAACAGAGGTTGATTTTAAAATTCACATGTAATATTGTTTTTGTTGTGTCTTCTTTTCAAAAGATTTAAGGGATTGGAAATAAATAGTCATAGTCCGTATCTTGAATAAACATTTAGTCTTTATTTAATTAAATTCGGCCCACTCTGTCAAAGTTATTACAATTTAAATTCATAAACTAACCTTTCCAACATGTAGGTACGAGTAGGTAATACGGGCTGATATCCGCAACTCCACGACTAAGCGCGTATTTTGCGTACCTAGGTACAAGTATTATATTATGTGTTCAATGGCGGCACGTATTACAAATTAATGGTGATAATAATAGTAAAATGAATAATTAATTTAAGTAAGGCATTTAGAATCATTAAGAGGCTTACAACAGCTAAAGCGCGGTCACTGTCGGACTGCATAGAAATGAAAGAGAAGCGCGATGACACGACGCAGGTAATTTATTGCAAACTATGAAGCAGTTAGCGATTTACAGAAAATCTATTGATTGGACTGGAAAATTAAAACACTATTATGCTAATATGTAGCTTGTAGAATAATCTGACAAAAAATCAGAATGATTGCATGTAAATTAATATGGTTTTTAATCGTTAAAAGAAATTTTTAGAGGTATCTTCATGATTTTTTTCTATCGTATCAAATTAGTTGTATTATGTTTTCAACACACTATCATACTAGCATATATCCTGAAGAATATCATATATTTTTCTGATTTTGTTTACTGCAGTGGATCATATTCTTTTAGGCATTATAAAACTTGCGTTTAGGCACGTTTAGGTCCTGTAGTCCCCTTAAGACCCGTTTTATATATTTAAAAAACCGAACAGTTGTGAGTAGGACTTGCGCCCTCCAATTTACAAAAACAGACTAAATGTTACTTCAGGACCCGGCCTATGAATTTTTGATCCCATTTTTTATTAAAGAGCAAACTTAACTTAGCAGTTCGGATTTTCCTCTTTACTTGACCTTGCTTCTCGCCAAACTTCATGCTGCTGGGCCAACGGAAAGTACCAAACAGACTGGTTTATTTGCGAGTGTCAAAATAGGGACCGCGCCTTCCGTAAATTTAAAAGGGATAGCAGTGATGAGAACTGGACACTATTCAAAGTTGCAAGGAATAGATGAAATCAGATGATACGCAATGCTAAACGCCGCTACATTCTAGATACTATCAATTCTTCCTCTTCTGCCGATATTTTTAAATTTCTTGGAACTCTTGGTAAACATGGGGAAACTATAAGGGTTCAGTTACTTCTTTGTTGACAACTAGTTGCGAAATTCAGTTGCCAAAGCGGCCGAAAGGTCCTTGTTTACCACGGATCCCTAAAAAAGTGCTCTAGACTATGACACGGGTTAGATTTTATTTTTTTCAATTCCTTTTCCAGTTTCAGTTTATGGAGACCCTCCTTTAATTATTATTTTTTATTATTTATTATAGTGGCAATAGAAATGCATAATCTGTGAAATTTTCATGAGATAGAGATCGCTAACAGACAGACAGACAGCGGAGGCTTAGTAATAGGGTTCCGTTTGACACCCTTCGGGTACGGAACCCTAAAAATCTGCGCATTCTGCTATTCTGTGTCCACTTTCTCTTATGTATACGTGACTTAAGGCTAGGAAGGTACTTGTAGCACGCCACGTGACGCGGCTAAATTCTGTTCATTAGCCCATGATCAGAATGTATAAAAAAAAGTGTGTGTCTGGATTGAGGAGCCAATCTCATATCGGAACGAGGGTACTACCAATATTTAGTAGTAAATTAGCCGATTTTGTAGACCGGATCCTGGAATTTGTAGTAAAACCCTTCAAAAGTTATACGACGTTAAAGGTGGCTCCTCAATCCTGATGTCTGGATTGAGGAGCCACCTTAGAACTCGAAAACTAGCCAAGGGATATTTTTGAAAATTTTGTAGGATTTAGTAGTACTTTTGCGTAATCTCTACAAAAAAAATGGGGTTTGTACGGTCGATTTTGAGATAGCTACAACGTTTTAATTTTTCATAAAAAACCATAAATTTCACCGCGCTGTATCTCGAAAAGTTATCAACCAATTACAACAGATTTTTTATATGATTTAGTAGTAAATGTGCTCGAATTTGTACAATAAAAATAAAATGGAAAAGCTATATAATTTCGGTAACACAACACATTTTATGTGGCTCCTCAATCCTGACGGTCTATAGAAATGATATGTACGTAGCTACTAAAGTAGTTGATCAAATCGGATAACAATAACACCAATATTTAGTAGAAATTTCTACTAAATATTGGCGTAATCCAACATCCTGCGCATTCAGTATTTCAAAAGATATTAATAAAATAAACATTCCTTAACAAATTAGTGAATAGGGTGACCATAAATAATTCAAAGAAGACCATTGTTTGAAATAAGTAGTTTTATTTGCATATAAATCATTCTACAAGTACGATTACCTACGTGTAACTTATGTAATTGTGGTTTTAGATTATTTGAAATACTAGCTGCGCCCCGTGGACCCACCTTCATAAGTCTCGATTCCGTGGGAATACCGGGATGAAAAGTATTCTATGTCCTTACCCTATGCTCGCTTGTTATGCTCTACACATGTGCCATATGTCATTAAAATCCGTTCGGCCGATATAGCGTAACAAACAAACAAACTCACTTTCGCATTTATAATATTAATATATAGTTAGGATATTTATGTAATGAACCTAATGAAATGAAATTCAGTAACCGATGATGAATTTAATGATACTTATTTTATACAAACTTATGTTTAGTTTGATTATTTAAACAATATTTTAGTTCCTGATGTATCGATAGATGGCGTTGTACATTTAGCACTCTCCGCTGAATCGCGGTGATAGGAATCTCCGCAGAAACATGACCTCTTCGTGTATAGTAAAATAAATTGTCTTCGTCAAAGTTTCTATTCATACGTTATGATTTTAAATTAATATTGTTTCGCTGTTATTTTTCACAACATTATTGCTATAGTAACGTAAAGAATGTAATAGACAAGCATTAGATTAGAAAAAAAATCGGTTAGACATAAATGATACAAACTCCATTAAAATGCTTAAGGGTAACGCTTAAGCATTTTAACAGTTTTTTAATAGAAAATGTACAGATCATTGTAATGCACTGCCCTGCCGCACAAAGGATCGCAAAGGAAATGAAGGCACAAAATCCGGCGGCCATGCCGCCAGCATAGTGTGTAGGAACCATAACAGGCGCCTCTAACTTTTTTAGTACCTACTATACAAACGGGTTATAAACAAAATCAATCATTCTGCCTAGCCTCTTCCCGACTATGTTGGGGTTGGCTTCCAGTCTAACCGGATGCAGCTGAATACCTGTATTTTACATGGAACGACGTGGAGTATTTTACAACCAGGTTGTATACCTAATTAATAAATAAAATAACAATACGTACAGGGTGTAAAAAGACACATCACAAAGCCGTAAACTACGCATTCTGTACGTATAGCTAAGTAGCTTTGCGCAAAAATTATTGCTGGGAACCGTAATTTTTTTTTTTAATAAAAAAAAACAAGTTTTTATTGCGCGCAATGTAACGCGAAACCACGCTTGAATGAACGGATTCAGTGTTAGTTAAGCTCCGCCCCTACGCTACGTAGGTAGGTACTTGTTGTTCATTGCGTTTTTGTAACTTCAAATGCGTAATCTGTTAAGATAAATCTAAAATTCAGGTAAAGTTTGTTTGGAAAAAAGTTTCGTATTATCGCATAGAATTAATTTTCGTGAAAAAGTAAAAAAAAAAATGCGACTTTGACCTTCAATATCTCCAGAACCAGTGGATTCCCAGGTATGGTCTAGTGGAAAAAAATGATGCAAATAATGGGTAAAATATGTGGCTTTCGGCTTCGGAAAGTGTCTTTTTACACCCGATATATTAGCCTTAACCTAACTAAAATTATAACAAACTAAAATAAAGTGTCTTAAAATTCCGCATCTCTGTCGATTGATAATGTACCAAAGAGACTGACGGCTTATCAAATAATGTATTTACAGGAAGTATAATCACCAGAGTCAACAATTCAACTCACTAAGTTAGAATTGGCCTCAAATGGCATGATTTCGTTGCAGTATTTGGACAATTTAAACTGAGTCGTAAGAATGATTATAAAGAGTTAAATTTTTTGTATAACCCGACTGTGGCGAAGCCAAAAAGGAGTGTTATGTGTTTGAGCTGAATTTTTATCTATGTATGTCCGTCCCTATGTTCCCTCGTAACTACTAAACGGCTGAACCGATTTACATGAATGATATGTCGTTAGATTCTTCTTTATTGCGTGAGTAACACTGAATGTTTGTCAATGTAAAAAAAAACTCTCAAAGCCTATCGAGTGGGGTTTCAAAATGAAGGGCTTTAACAGCTGATTACAAAATATAAACAAATTATATGATTAAAAGTAATTTTAAAAATGATAAAATAACTAAAAAATTTAATATAAAAAGTAAATTTAAAAAAATCTAAACAAAATACCAAAAAAAGATGGAAACAAGATGACTTATTTCTGTCTCCAATCCCACTTAATACTATATACAATCTCATGCAGTCGGAAACATCTTTTTAATAAAAACCCATTGCCTCCTTTCATTCAAGTTCATTTTTTACGCAGTCGGGTTGTTGTTTTTTTTTCATTTACTTTTTGATCATATATGGATACCGGGCAGATAATTGCACAAAACATAAGATAATTTGAATTGGGAATTCCATCTTGAATTTCTTCACAATTATGTGCCATCCAATATTGTGTCGTTTGATTTAAATGGCAGTGACAATTTTATTTTAGAAGCATATACATCATCATCCGCATCACATTATAGTTAAAGGTATAACATACTCTCTCATTGGAGCTATAGAATTTATTCCAGCACTCAGTGAAATTGGCATGGGCATAAATGTCACTACATTATGGATAGTCAGTTTTTTTGCTATGACGATTATGAAACCAAAATTCGCAATAGTACAAAATTACCAAAATATTTTCATATTACATATGGCAAAATTTAAAGTTGGGGGGGGGCATAGACCCGCAAATGGACCAAAATTTTAAGGGAATATCGGGTAGCAAGATTACGTTACGCCCGCGAACACGCACAATGGGGAGACGAAGAATGGGCAAGAGTAATGTTTTCTGACGAATCCAGATTTATGCTGTGTGCAAGTGACGGGCGGCGAAGAGTCTACAGACGGCCAGGGGTAGACTTTATTCTAGCTTGTTTTGAGGAAAAAGTGCCGGTTGGCAGTGGATATGTTATAGTTTGGGCTGGAATCTCTTTAGAGCGTCGTCGCTCGGAGTTAGTGCTGATGCTGAAAATTCTTTGTGATTTCTTTTGTTATTCTTGGTGTTTGTTTATTCTATGGGATATTGCTCTTTTAGTTTATTTTTATTTTTTATTCTTGGTGTTAATATTGTGTTCATAATTTAAGTACTGATTGGTGAAGAATTATTCATGTGTAAGTAAAACTCTGTTTATGATCATAGTTTGAATTATTTATGGTCACCCTATTCACTAATTTGGTAAGGAATGTTTATTTTATTAATATCTTTTGAAATACTGAATGCGCAGGATGTTGGATTACGCCAATATTTAGTAGAAATTTCTACTAAATATTGGTGTTATTGTTATCCGATTTGATCAACTACTTTAGTAGCTACGTACATATCATTTCTATAGACCGTCAGGATTGAGGAGCCACATAAAATGTGTTGTGTTACCGAAATTATATAGCTTTTCCATTTTATTTTTATTGTACAAATTCGAGCACATTTACTACTAAATCATACAAAAAATCTGTTGTAATTGGTTGATAACTTTCCGAGATACAGCGCGGTGAAATTTATGGTTTTTTATGAAAAATCAAAACGTTGTAGCTATCTCAAAATCGACCGTACAAACCCCATTTTTTTTGTAGAGATTACGCAAAAGTACTACTAAATCCTACAAAATTTTCAAAATATCCCTTGGCTAGTTTTCGAGTTCTAAGGTGGCTCCTCAATCCAGACGTCAGGATTGAGGAGCCACCTTTAACGTCGTATAACTTTTTAAGGGTTTTACTACAAATTCCAGGATCCGGCCTACAAAATCGGCTAATTTACTACTAAATATTGGTAGTACCCTCGTTCCGATATGAGATTGGCTCCTCAATCCAGACACACACAAAAAAAATTGTAGGTATTATAGGTATTGTAGGTATATTCCCACATATATGTAGTTCACGTTTTTGTATTTGTAATATCAATAGGATAGGCAGAGGTGTGCTTTTTCGTATTTGGTTGACAGAAAAGCAATAGAAATTATTTTAATTTTAAAATAGTACTTTTTTTAGGGTAAACCTGTGTCTCCCTATAGGATCTTCGTCTGTCGTGGTTATTTTTTTTTTAAACCACCCAGAAGTAATCCGTCGACGACGCCTTATTATTATTACCTTTCAGAAATGGAGGCCTCGACATTTTTTTTTTTTTTTTTTTTGTATGTATAATATGAAACATATGAAATCATAATTGATTATTACCTACATTTTGAGAACTACAGGATAGTGAGTTATCGTAGGTAGTTATTTGGGGGGCAAATTTTTCATTATTTTAGCGATAGGACACACCGTTTTCGAGATATAAGCAAATTTAGAAGAAAAAAAAAACTCTTTTTGCACTCGAAGTCACGGGGTTGATAGTGTCAGGGCATTGGAATTCCAGACACTCCCAGTCACTTAACCATAACCTCAAACTAACTTGTCCTTGACCCTAAGGTCACTTGATCTTGACCTCAAGGTCACTAACCATGAATATTGACCTGTTACTGCTCTTGAGCCGCGGGTCTTTACTTTCCGAATTTTGACCTTGACCTCAAGGTCAATGACCCTGAGGTCGTCAGTGACCTTAGAAGAATCGCCGATCTTGACTTTCGGAATTTTGACCTCAAGATCAATGCCCTTAAGGTGACCCATGGTGTTCCCCCACCCTACTACTCCCACATCCAACCGGATCCCGATGCTTGATTAGGCGATAGTTTTTTCGTGAAAGTCTTATTTCATAGTACCGCATATCCACTGACTGAGCTGACACAGAAACAAATTTTGTGTACAGAGCCCATCACTCCAGAGATGAGTCTATAATGTTCGCAATGTATGTTATTTATTCATCAGTATATGTTATATTAATGAGTTTCTAATGAAAAAAATACATGATAAAGATCCTGTATATTTGGAAGGTTTGGGTATTTTTTATTTTTTATTTTACAGGTTTAAAGTTTATTTTAATCCTAGTCTAACCTTAAACTAAAATGTAGTATTTAAAAGTGATGACTTGAGCCAAGTAACTGCAATACTATGTAAGACCAAACCTTAATTTTTTTTTTTAAGTTTTTGTTATTATTTTTGACATCAAGATGTATTTCATTTCAAGCTATAGCAATTTCTTATAATTAATTAATTAGTAACCAAGCTTAACACCCTCAGCGCCACCCCTTAAGTGGATATTCTTTCAATTTTTGACAGGCCCGGGCTTCCATTTCTGTATAATAAATGTAGGATAGCTGCATAATAAATAAGATACACAGTACTTTTACCACGTAGAAAGATGTACATATACTTTTGGATCTTTTTGTCACACAGTGTCTGGAACATTGTGCATGTTCCAGACACTGTGTGACAAAAAGATACACATGGCGTTGAAGGTGTTCAAAACTTGCTTTTTGAATTTGTTATTGTATACCCAACTATAACACCCCTCAGACGACCCACTAACCCAATTGACACTTCACTTGGTTTGATAACTAATGATTTGAGGGACAGAACTGCATTTAAATTCGTGGTACAATACGGCCAACGTAACTTGGCGGGTCTGAACATAGGCACAACGAACTTTCGCGCAAGTTCTCTCACTCACACTCGCCTTATGTCACCATTACGTTCCTAAAAAACGTTATTGCGCAACCTTCTGCGCGAAGTACTCACCCGCCAAGTTACGTTGGCCGTATTGTAATTAACAAATCATGATAACATGCCTTTTTTATCTAGGTAGGTAAGTTATTTATTTCTGCAATTAGATTAATCATTCTGATTCATACCTGTATTTTTAAACTGCCATCATTGTGTGGTGAAATTCTGATAAGTAGGTACTTACTACAAAATACATGCATCTTTTATACATTATTTTATATACATTTGCATTCACTTGGTTTGATATACAATGATTTGAGGGACAGAACTGCATTTAAATTCGTGGTAATTAACAAATCATGATGACATGTACTACAAAATACATGCCTAGTATGGTCAGCATTTCACAAAATGGCTTACGACGCCGGTAAACATGCTCACTGATACTTGATACGATCGTGCGAAATAGTGTTATAATATTTATGTAAGTAGGTTTAAAAACATGGAATGAGATTTCCGGAGTGAAAACCTCATCTGAAATAAAATTACCTACTACTACCATCACAAATCTACATACCTACTAGCATCACCAATCTGTTGACGCCCGTCAATCAAGAATTCATTCACAGTTGGAAAGATTCGGATAAAACGAAAAATATCGAGTTAGAATGAATATTATTTTACTTACTTTTTTCCACCTTGTTTATTTGTTCCACGTTTTTAACACTTTATAAAACAAATGCAGGCTAGAACAGCGTTACCGGTCCCAACAAGGAGTCACAGTAAAGTGCAGTGCGTGCAGTGGTGCTACACATTCTTTTGTTTCAATGCAAGCATAGATAATTTGTTTTATGACGTGGTAAATTCCCGCCCATAGAGCATTCGACGTTGAAAATAAAAGTCGAGTGCAGTGCAGTGTTACCAGATGAAAAAAAATTAACTACCGTGTTGATGAAAACACATTTGAAAAATACCGTGTAAATTGTCGCGAAAAAAGCAAAAGAAAATACCATGAACCCTAATCCTATAATACTAACTATAATATTATAAATGCAAAAGTGAGTTTCTTTATTTGTTACGCTTTCGCGCTAAAACGGCTGAATAGATTTGGATGTTTAACACATGGGTAGACCATCACGCGTAGCATGACCACCATAGAAACGAGTTTTGTCGACGGAAGAATAGACAAAGTGACAGTTAAACAATGACAATCTGTCATTTTGTCTATTCTTCCGTCGACAAAACCCGTTTCTACGGTGGTCATGCTACGCGTGCCATACCTGGATTAGAACATAGATAGGATACTTTTTATCCAAAATTCCCACGGAATGGAGACCTATGCTGGTGAAACCGCGGGGCGCACATTTTTTATTTTTTTTGTGGTTGGGAAATTTTCAAATAACTTCTCCCGCTCTGGGCGGAGCGGGAGGGCGTGTCAGACTTTTACTGACCCACCCGTGTTCCTTCCGTTACCTGTCTGCCGGGGCTACGATATCCCTTTCGGACAACTCGCAACCCCGGCAGGCATTGGCCCTAACGGACCCCGTCAGTTGGTGCTGACATCTCTATGAGGCGCGCGTGGAACACAACGCGCCGTGGACCCGAGCCTGGTCCTTATCGGACGGTGAGCTACCCATCGCTCACCGTCCGCAAGCCCGTGCCTACTGTGGCCGGAAATCGGCTTGCGACTCCCGACGCCCGGGTCGTCTCCTGTGGCGCCTAGGGGCGCGAAGGCGCGAACCATGCCTCTCGCTCACGCGTTCCGCCTCCTCCTTCGCGAGCATTACTCTTTCGAAGAAGGAAGTGACGGCCTCCCATGCACTCTCGCTCCGAACCAAGGCCTGAACGAGGTCAGCCCGGGTCAAATTACATTGCGATAAGCCGCGCGACGCGGTCCTTGAAGGAAAGTTGGCGCGTTTTTTGGCGGGAATAAAGTGAGCATGACATACTCTCAACTGCTATGCTCTTTCAAGCTAACATACATCTTAATAACATAAAATACGACTCCATGGTACTCACATTTACAAAAATTGAAAAATATGCTTCTAAATTATACAAAACTATAGTTTGCAATGTATTTGAGAGATTGAATAGAACGTTAATACGTACCAAAAAGAATGAAAATCATTATCCATTGGAGTATTCAACAATTAAAACTTGTTTAAATAAAAAATAAACATTAAGTTCGTAAAGTCAGAAAAAATAAAAAGAGCAAGCAACTCTTCCAAACAAAATTTTAACTAGTGAGCCCAAGTGGCTGTGGAGCAGGACCAGCATTAAGCCAAGCATTTTTATCTACTATATAATCATCCAACTTATAATATGCTTACGTCTATGTCTACATAGTGTGCGTTTAATGCATGTTTTAAATTTCTTCTCATTCAATTGAAGAATATCGAGTGGTATTTTATTATAATATTTTACACAGTACCCCATAAAAGAAGTGTGCACTTTAGACAAGCTGAAACGTGGTTGATCTAATTTGTTCCTATTTCTAGTGTTAAAATTATACCTGTCACACAATATAACAAATAGAACTTAGAGTATCATTTATATTGTTTTGAAAAAAAATAAAAAAATCATGCGGTAAAGGGTTATGGCATTTCCAACGGGGTCTTACCCTACCTATAGACTAAAATTTTCAATGAACATGCAACACTCTTTGTTGCCAAATTTATGTCAATTGATTTTGAAGTTTAGTTGACATTTCAAAACAAGACCACGCACATGTCGTGTATTTCGGGTTAGAGAATTGATTGTTATTTTACAATAAAATCCTAAATGTGATTGCCAAACAGCAAAATGAATTCAAAGAAAATCGCCAAAAATCCTTCTTTAGCTTACACAAGCCACCCGGACTATCGGAAACCACCTAAAATCGCAAATCCGGTTTGTAACCTATGAAATTGTTTTTTTTCTCGATTTTACGTTGTTTTATTATTGAAACAGTTTATTCTGACGATTGAAAATAACTGATTCTATGCTTTTAGCACCTACAATGTCTCGGAGCGCCTCATATAGATTCCTTTAACTATATGTTGCAAGATGGTTTGCAAGCAGCCATTTCGGACCTTGTACCCGCTGAATTTGAGTTGCCGAACGGAGAAAGGGTTAAAATAACTATAGATGAGGCAGGATTCGCTAAACCCAGTGTGCCTATGGAGGCCGTTGGTGTAAAAAATCAGACGCTGCTACCAACGGAGTGTAGACAACGGGCTGCAACTTATAAAGGTGACTTCAAGATCCGAATGACAGTGACTATTGATGATAAATCTGTTACTGTGGACAGGTCTCTGGGATCTCTACCTATTATGGTGAAGGTGAGTCCTTTTCTTTTACCAAAAAATATGGTCATAATGCATCATGCAGAATCAAAGTAAAAATATTTGTCATTCATGATATAATATTTGTTTTTGTACAACCAAAAGTTTCTTTGTTTTTGTTTGTACAAGTAAATTCGAGACTATTTATAAAAGCTTGGAATGTATAAGCACATAGAAAATAATAAATTAACAATAGAAGTTTAAAAAATGCATTGTTTATTATTTTCATTTTTTTAAACTGTTTCTTTTTTTTCAGTCAAAAATGTGTCACTTAGCAGATTTATCTCCAGAAGAGTTAGTACAACATAATGAACATTCTGACGAGTGGGGCGGATATTTTATTGTGAAGGTATGTATTTTGTAATTTATCTCATTTAATCCAAGCAAGCCCTGGCAACACATCTAAAAACCCACAGTGTTAAAAGATCTTAAAAATATTTAACAAATTCTAGCAGTCAACCTGTATTGGAATATTGTTACCTGACCGTTTTAGTCATCACACAGGATATTAAGTATATTTTCGTCATTTACACACAGTTGATGCTACAGGTTTATTTTATTTTTTATAAACTAAAGTTGTGATCATTTAAAAAAATTACAACTTAGTTGCATGATACTCGTACGCACACTCACACTTGTATATAATAGAAAGAGACAGACAGAGAGAGAGAAAGTGTCTTGGAGGGGGCATAACGCTTTATTCTTTCCTGACAATTTCTACCAGTCAACTCCTACCACAAGCCGCATTAAGGAGCTTCATTCCAAAACACAATGTTTATTTAAGTAATAATATACTAACTAATATACATTATATTGAAAATGGCTTCATTCGAAGCATTGAGGAGCAAGACAAACTATCTTCCCACGAGTTTGGATCTCGAAAAAAGACTTGAGATCTCGAGCCTTCTTGGGATCGAGATTGCATTCCTAAGCTCCTGCATAGCAAAACAATTGTAAATAGTTTTGGTAATTATTATGTACTTAATAAAACACCAAATATCGTAATTTGTGTATTGAGCTAAGTAGCCTCGAAATACAAGTGGATAAAACTTATGAGTAGGGTAGGAAGAATAATATGATAGAGGGTAGACTTAGAACTAATAAACACAGAACATAAAACTACGAAGTATGTAGGTACCTATATACAACATACCTTTCCCCCAAGTATACAAAATATATTTAAACTTTAACTTATACTTAAAGTCAACAATTTTGTATCTATTTAAATATCTAACAATAACATTCTTCATTAACAGTCTATTCGATATACATTGAATCAGGCCTTTCATAAGGGCCTTTTGTATGAGATAAAACATTACTTTTAATCTTACCCCCAGAATAGCCAGACTCATAATCACTGGGTATACCTAACATCTCCGACCATTTGTCCGAACTCGGTATTTCGATTATTTCCTCACTCGAACCTGTACCTCCCATTTCCTCATCTCGATTTTGTGTTTCCAAACTAGCCTCTTCATTATTTACTTCTTCCCTCTCTCCTCGGTATGCATCATCTGTGAATTTTTTTTTAACCAGTTGGTCAATGTGTCGGTTGACAACATTACCATCACCAGTAGCAATTTCATAATTGGATGGCCCTTGCCTTTTTACCACCGTTCCAGGCAACCAACGAGGGCCACCACTATAATTTCTATACATAACACTTTGGCCCACATTAGTTTCTCGAGTTACATTATGAGCATTATTGGTAATCTGTTGATCAGTTTTATTTTTAACACGATTATCCGGATGTATAACATCTAACAAGGTACGTAGGCGCCTGTTCATCAAGAGTTCAGAGGGACTCTTGTTAGTTATTGTGCAAGGAGTTACCCGCAATCCTAGTAGCATTCGAGGAATGTTAACATCCCAAGAGATGCCATCCATCTTGCGCAATTTGTCTTTAACAGTTTGCACCATTCTTTCGGCCAACCCGTTTGTTGCAGGATGATAAGGCGCTGTCTTGATATGTTTTATTTTATTCGCGTCCAAAAATTGTTTAACTTCAGCTGACACAAAGGACGTTCCGTTGTCGGAAACCAATGTCTCACACAAACCATGGATTGCAAATAAATTTCTGAGGTGTCTAATTACCGTTCCCGCTGTCATATTATTTACCAAGATCACCTCAGGCCATCTGGAATATGCGTCTACAACGATTAAAATATATTTACCTTGGAAAGGTCCCGCAAAGTCCACATTTATTCGAGACCACGGTTTTGTAGGCGTGATCCACTCAGATTTAGTTTTCGGAGGCATGTGCCGATTTTCAAGACATTTGTTACATCCACCTACTAATGCCACGACATCTTCGTTCAGTTTTGGCCACCAAACATAACTCCTGGCCAGTGATTTCGTTTGGACGATGCCGTTATGTGTTTTATGTAAAGCACGTAGTATCATTTCACGCAATGATGATGGTACCACTACTCGACAACCCAGTAAGATACAATCTTCATGCATAGAGAGTTCCGAACGATGTAACCAGTATGGACGCAGTTCATCATCGGTAACTCTAGCTGGCCAACCGCTTAGTACATGATGACTAACACGAGATAATAGCCTATCTCGCTTCGTTGCTAATGCTATTTGGTCAGCATCCACAGGGAAGTCGGTAGGTGTCTCTGCCATCAGCAACACGTCATATAATTGCTGTTCAGGTTGGTCGGGAACTGGCTGTGGCCATCGGCTCAATCCATCAGCGTGACCAATCTGTTGTCCCGGTTTGTACACAATTTCGTAATTGTGTGACGTCAACATAATTGCGATCCTCGTTAGGCGCGGCGACAAGACTGTGGGCATAGGTCGCTTCGGATCGAATATTCCCAACAACGGTTTATGGTCCGTAATTATAGTGAAAGGTCTTCCGCTTACATAGTTATGAAACTTGCTAACTCCAAATGAAATGGCAGTGGCTTCTTTATCTAATTGTGAGTAACGGCGTTCGTGAATATGTAGAGTTCTGGAACTCATAGCTACGGGGCGCTCCTGTCCGTCTTCCATAACGTGGGATAATACAGCGCCGACGCCGTATTCTGAGCTGTCGCAGGTGAGTACCAACGGCTTATTTAAATCGTAATGGACGAGCGTCAAGTCAGATGACAGCAACCTTTTAGCCGTGTCAAAGCTTCTTTGCTCCCTCTCTGTCCATTGCCAAGATTGTGCTTTGTCGAGTAACCTATGTAGGGGCTCGAGCATGGTGGCTTTGCGAGGTACGAACCTCTCATAAAAATTATATAATCCCAAAAACGCTTGTAGCTGTTGAACGTTCTTTGGTTCAGGAGTGTTGACGATAGATTCAACTTTGCTAGGTGCAGGATGAATACCCTCAGCGTCTATGACAAAACCTAGAAACTCGACACGTTCTTTGCCAAACTTACATTTGTTCCGATTGAGCCGCAAACCTGCCTTACCGATACGGTCCAGTACAGTATCGAGGCGCTGCGTCATCTCCGTCATCGTCCGGCCACTGACGATGACGTCATCAATCAGTACCGCGACGCCGGGAATGCCCGCTAGCAACGCCGTCATCAAGCGCTGAAAAATTCCCGGGCAGGCTTTAACACCAAAAGCCAATCTGTGTACTGAAAACAAACCTTTGCATGTGTTTAAGGTTAACAGCTGTGCTGTGGCGTCTGTGACGACCACCTGTGTATATGCACGGTCAAGGTCGAGTGTCGTGTAACATTTGCCACCAGCAACCGTAGCAAACACTTCACTTGCAGTCGGCATAGGGTAGGTATCAGACTCGGTAGCCTGATTAACCGTACTACGGTAGTCACCGCAAAGACGAATGTCCCCGTTTCGTTTGGGTATTGGAACAACCGGAGTCGCCCATTCTGAAAAGGTCACAGGGCGAAGTACCCCTTCTCCCACTAGACGATCTATCTCTTTTTCAACGTTGTTTTTAATAGCATAGGGTACGGGACGTGCCTTCAAAAACCTAGGAGTCGCACCTGGTTTCAAATGTATAGCCACAGGGTCCCCCCTGTAAGTACCGAGTCCGTCCCTGAAAACCTCGCTGTGCTTACTTATAACCTGATCGTTCGCAGACATGTCAAGTTCAGATATCATATTAACATTTAGAGTAATACCTAGTACCTCGAACCAGTTACGTCCCAACAGATTCGGTCCCGAGCCCTTAGCTACAATTACATTCAACACACACTTAATGTCTTTATATTGTACTTGCACTTGAGCTTGTCCCATCACTGTGACCGGCGAGCTATTCCACGTGCACAGGCGGTTGGGTACCGCACGCAATCCGCTGCGCGAGCGCACGCGCGCCCACGTCTGCTGGTTCACCAAGGAGAAAGCGGCGCCGGAGTCCACCTCCATCGCTACCTGCGCGCCGTCTAGTAGCAGCTTCACCTCGTATGCCGGAACGCGAGAGCTCGTCGTGCTCTCCATGTTATAAATGCCATTCAGCCCGTCAGTCTCGTTTTCTGCTAAGTTGATTTTTTCAGAACGACTTTTCTTTTTAGCGGTGCATATTCTCTCGATGTGACCTTTCTTCTTACAAAAGTGGCACACGGCGTTTACGAAGCGACATTCGCCCGCGTGCCGGTCCCCACATCGATAACACAGTCGAACATTTGCTTTGGATTGCATAGCGTTGACGTCCATAGGTTCACATGACGGCGGTGAGGTCACCGCAGCGTCCACTGCCGTCGCGTCATAGCTGAAGGCGGCGCGGGTGACGGACGCGCTCTGCATCATACGAGCGTCCCGCCCTGCACTTTCGGCCGATAGCATAGCATCCACTACGTCATGGTATCTCAAATTATCTTTCTTTAGCAGTTCGTATTGCAAATTGTGATTGTTCATACCGCATACCAATCTGTCACGAAGCATCCTTTCCAAGTCCGTAAAGTTACAACCGGCACTGATTTTTCTGAGTTGCGCTATGTATTCCGCGGCGGATTCACTGTGTAGTTGATCGCGCTTATAAAATTTGAACGACACAGAAATCTCATTAGGTTTTGGGCTGTAATGTTTGGTTAGGATCGCTTCAATTTCACTGAATGTTACTTCACTAGACTTTTTAGGTGTAATCAACGCTAGAAGAGTCTCGAACACTTGTACGCCGCACACTGTATAGAAATTTGCCCTTTTTGCTGGATCTGAGGCGACGCCATTCGCCTCAAAACAATATTTAAGTCTGTCGATGTAATTGTCCCAATTATCACATTTCACCTTGAACTCATGAAATTTCACAGATTTACACTCCGTCATGTTTTCTACTCGTCGCCAATATTATGTACTTAATAAAACACCAAATATCGTAATTTGTGTATTGAGCTAAGTAGCCTCGAAATACAAGTGGATAAAACTTATGAGTAGGGTAGGAAGAATAATATGATAGAGGGTAGACTTAGAACTAATAAACACAGAACATAAAACTACGAAGTATGTAGGTACCTATATACAACAGTAATAAATCTTTGTTTTCATAAAAACTAAGATGTCATGATTGTGTTATTTATTTATTTTTATTTTTGGTTAGACACACTAGCAGCTAATTAGCTGATGTGTGTGTATCAAATAGCTTGGAGACGTTTAATCTGTTCAGTTGATTCTTGAAGGAGTTCAGTGAGGGAGCCGTCACAACACTCTCCAGGAGCCTATTCCATGCTGTTACAACTCGGTTAGATAAAAATTGCTTCAAAGTCTTTTTCTATAATGAATTTCCCCATAACTTTGGGGAATTTGTGTGTTTGGGAATTTGTGTAATGTTTTTCCTGTTTTCTATTACAGGGACATGAGCGTTTAGCCCGTATGCTACTGGTGACCAGACGTAACTACCCCGTTGCCATAAAGCGGTCAGGATGGAGGATGAGGGGCAACCTGTTTTCTGACTATGGAATCATGGTCCGCTGTGTCACTTTGGATCAGACGAGCACGGTATATAAACTAATAATTCTTATTAATATGAGCCTGCTGTGTCCCACTGCATGGCAAAGGCCTATCTTATAAACTAATCAGTAAACAATTTTAAATGTATTTGTCTTATAGCAATAGTAGAGTACTTTGTGAGATGACATAGATGAGACGGGTGGGAATACTTGGACTATAGTTTGTTCGAGACCGCTGTTCCGCGCCTGAGGTATGTGCGTAGCGAGACGGGGTGGCAGTTCAGGCCGTTAATTCGTCAAAGTTCACGGCGCAGGGCGTCCCGCACGCCGCTCATTGTCAACGCTGCCTCACGCCTGGCCGCGTATTCCTAAGGCGCGGACAGAAGTCAGCGGTACTATAGTAGCCTACAGTTTGACCGGGAACACTATGCAAGGGAAAGGGAAAATTGGAACAGGTTGGAGAAGGCCTTTGCCAAGGGGCACACAGAGAATTAAAATGGAAAAGTGATAATTATCATGTTTTGAATTACTTAAAACTGATACTGTGAAATAAGGCTTTAAATAAATATAGTTCTTTGTTAATGAGCTGTCTGGCAAGTACTAGCGCCATTCCTATATCAGGGTTTCCGTATTCTGACTCCGGAGGGTATGGGTGTCGCCGTCAATACAGGCAAAGTGATATATCAGCAGTGCTATTCTGTAACCATCTCACCATGAAAACTTAGGTGAAGTGAGCGTGGAGTGAGCTGTCATTCCATAGGGATTGACACTATTGACAGCTCACTTCACCCAAGTTTTCACAGTGAGATGTATACAGAATAGCATGGCAGCTCTGTTGTTGGGATATAGGGTATTCTAGATGTGCATAGGTGGAGGCAAAGACATCATTACTTAACAAGGCAGAGGCCACTTTACTAGTTAACTCAAAGACTTGTTGGTCATCCATAATCAGCCTATAATTTCCCCTCTGCTAGGACTCAAGCCTCCTCTCTGTGACAGAGAGAGCGCCGTAACGCGAGCCAATGCGGGTTGGTGGATGTTTCTTGTCTTAGAATTTTTTGGTCTTAGGACATGCTGCATTTCCTCACGATGTTTTCCTTGACCATTTTGAGAGCAGGAAATAAATTACACAAAGTAAAGTGCCTACTCTTAAGTCAGCTATCTAACTAATTACGCAACACATTTTCGTTGACAATTCCGACTAATCTGTTTCAATTTGACAGGTCAACAACATTCATTGTGTTATTTACGTTGTTGAGCAGATTTTTTTTTCGAACTCACGAAGCAATGGATTAGCAATCTGTTTCAAAACGATTCAGATTCTGATTGATCGTGTATTACGTAATTAGGGTACTGGTCCGATACCACTGGGCCACCAATGCTTTTGCTTGGTTACCAAACAGAAACATATATAAAATTATTACAGAACAATGTACTCCACTTCCTGAACAACGGCACATGCAAGCTAATGTTCTCCTACCGTAAGATGATGTATTACGCGCCCCTGCTGCTCATCATGAAGTGTCTCGTGGACTGGCCCGACCATTACATCTACAGGCTGCTGCTACACGGGAAGAAGAACGACCTGTATTACGTTAAGTAAGTCTATATAATAATATACTATGTATATATGGATAAATTTATGCTTGATGTATGTATTGTGTATGTAAATGGTACACCACTGACTACCTGCAGTATTGTATCTCCTACTCCCTTTAAGCTTCGTGCAGACCAGCGCGACGCGACGCCGCGACGCGACTCGAACAATACAATTTCTAAGAAAACTTGACGGTATAACAATAACCGGTGTCGCGTCGCGCTGGTCTGCACGAAGCTTAAATCCATCCATAAGATCGCTTTTAGCGATAAGACCGCCCATTGTGTCACTCTATGTAAAATTTCTAAATTTATTTCTGTAATTTGTATGGTGTGCATAATAAAGAATATTCTATATATCTAAGTCCGGATGGTTTACTAGTAATAAGCATAAAATATATTGTCATAATTTACATTGGCATAACGAAATTCAGCATAATGATCATTACGCATAGGCATAAATGTTTCGCCATTATGTTTATTGCCTAGTATTAGGCAATAAACATAATGACGTTGGCATAATAATAATGAAGCATAATTTTATAAAGCATAATGATATAACACATAATGTTCTTTGGAATAAAAATTATTAACCCTAATATAAGTCATATAAAAACAAACATTCGGGGCTCTGCCCACCGCATTTTAACCTAATCCAATGGAGTAAATCCCAAATTATAATAAACTAGCGACTCGCCCCGGCTTCGCACGGGTATGTATTAAACATATAAACCTTCTTCTTGAATCACTCTATCTATTGCTGAAAACTGCATTAAAATACGTTGAGTAGTTTAAAAGATCTAAGCGAACAGACAGCGGAAGCGACTTCATTTTATACTATGTAAAGATAATGTTTATATTTATGGCTCATGATGATTAATAGACGAATAAATAATATGCCTTAAATATTTATGCAACTCCAAATTATGTCAAAAGAAGTTATACCAAATGACAGTTATGCTAACCTTTGCATTATATTTAAGTCCCATCCCATGTAATAGAGGGCGACCCTATTCCCATCAACCGGGCACAAGTCCAGACTCCGGGCTGCTACTGAGAAATTCCTGTTGGAAAACCCAAGAACACCTTCCCCGACCTGGGGGTCGAACCCAGAACCAAATGCTCAGCAGCAGCACAAATCAGGATCTAAGAAAGAATTTTGATAAAATGCTGACATTCATTTATTTATAGCAAGTTTTTAAGACATGTGTAATATGTGTATACCATATGCAGGTGTGTTTATTTATTTATTTTATTTGGGACAAAAAAAAGTTATACATTACAGCATTTACAAAAAGTAGTAATATTACAGTCGAAAAAACGTATAACCCACACTATTGTCCACGAAATGATATCGATATCGGAGTATGAAAACGAACGCATGCAAAGGAAACAAAAAAAAAAAAAAGAGACATATTTAGAGAAGAAAAATTAAAAAACTCGGCTTCCAAAAGTGCCAATTTTATTTCGATAAACCCTTTCAACAAATTAATATTTAAAACACTGTTAAATTGAACCTGCTGGTAACAAAGAGTTACCAGCATTGGTTCAATTTATTGGAATGTCTTTTTCGAAAACAAAATATCTGCTATTCTATTTATGTTCGCGAAACTCGACAAAATGTATGGAGCAGTTTTTTTTTTTGTTTAAATATTATGACACGGCCAAAGTCTATTCTTTTATTCTTCGTGCCGATACGGGAGAAGAAAAAAAAAAGTGATTATATAGGTCTCTTACGAAACGTATCTCTCAACAGTTGCATCCAAAATATGCTCCGCGAGCTACACGAAGAGGGGCTACACTCCTCGCACGACTGCCGCGCCTACCTCGGCCGCATGTTCCGGCCCAAGCTGTACGAGCTGCCCCCCTGGGCCACAGACCTGGACGCGGCCGACTTCCTCCTCAACCGCTGCGTCATGATACATCTGAATGAACACAAGGATAAGTTTAATGCGCTGGTGTTCATGGCGCAGAAACTTTATGACTTGGTGCAGAATAAGTGTAAGGTAAGCAGTCTATAGCACCATTGGGGCTTATCATAGAAAAACAAATAATGCTTCATCGTCTAAACTGGGCTTATCATACGCCCTAAAGCGTAATAGTAAAATTTGAACGCGTTTTGAGCAGGCGTTTTGCTTATCTATTATTTATTTATAGATTTTATGCTTCAGGGATTGGGGGTCAACCCTGAAATCTTATTTTTGATTGTGCCCTTTGATGGCAGGACAGCCTGTTTCAATGCGACAGGCAGGCTCAAACTATGACATATCCAAAGATATAAATATGTCTGGATAGGCTGTCAGTTGTGAATTCGTCGAAAAAAATTGCGTCCAACTGTTGGCCGCTAAATGCACGCATACCAGCATAATAAAGTTGGCTTGTTTGGTTTAGTTCTTTTGTAGCGCGACACTATGTAGACGTATAAATAATCAAAAGAGATATCGCTTTTCAATTGTCAACAACATGTCATTTCGTTAAAAAATGGTTTTTATTTTCATTATTTTATCTGTATTTTATATAGATTCTTTTCTATTTTGTGAATCTGAGAACGCTGTAGGCTTAGTACTGTTGATTTATTGACCATCTTCTATTTTGTTAAGTACCTGGTACTTGTTGAAATACCCACACTGTCCTCCCATACCTATTAATACAGTTATTTGAAAATATTATAAAGGCCAATTATTTTTAAAAGAGTAACTGTGGAGTTTCTTGACAGCTCATAGGAAACGACCAATTGGAACCGTGCACCTAGCTTCTGACGTTTCATAAGTGCCCATGTAGGTTTGTGTGAAATAAAATATTTTGAATTTTGAACTCAAACTTGTTTGTCATTTGGATGTAGTGTAGTTCATTACACATTAAAAACGACCATGACCATTAGACTCAAATACCTGACCGTTTATTCACCATCATCAGATTTCTAATACTACTTTCTGATAACCAGGTGGAAGGTGCAGACGCTGTAATGGTTCAAGAACTCCTGGTGGGCGGCCACCTGTACCTTCAGGTCCTGAAGGAAAGACTACAGCAGCTCATCTCCGTCGTCAGGATACAGATCATGAGGAAGGCCAAGACTACCAAGAAACTGGTTATTGGACAGGTCAGTTCTAAGCCGATATGAAAGATTTTTTTATATTTAGTATTGCTGAGGTCGGTCTGTGGGTGGGTGAACATTTATTTATTTTACATTTCGAGATTGAGATATCTAGGTCCTTTGGAGAGTACGACTTGTTTTCATGCAATCACAAATTAATGTAACCTATGATTTTGAGGTTCTTCATTAATTAGTAGTTTGATAATGATAATGTTTGTTCACATAAATTAAATATGTACATTTTTCATAAGTAGAGAGCTTAGTCTACACTAAAAGTACACAAAAGTATTAGCATTTGCGGCCGAACTAGGCAAAACCTGTATTTCAGCCCTCAACGCCGATGCCCCTGGGTTACTTCATTGGAGTAGCTTAATTAGTCCCAAGCCTTTTTGTCGTCTAAGTAATCTTTAACTTTATAGAAACCTTTTTGACATAGTTTCTGTTTAATAAATGATTTTCTTTCGCTTCCACCTTTAGCCTGATCATCACTTACCATCAGGTGAGATGCAGGCCAGGACAAGCTTACATGTAGTGGATTAAAATAAAATAGCCCGTTTGACTATCTCCCCATTTTAAAGTTTTCTACATTAAAGTATAGTTTCTGATTCTTTTAAGGCTAGATAACTTAAAAAGCCCTTATTTTCTACAGCACGAGCTCCAACAAATCCTTCGTAGTTCAGGCAACTTGGAGCAAAAGATGGAGACGTTCCTCGCGACAGGAAACGCGCCCTCAAACAATGTGAACCTAGCTCAGTACAAGGGACTGACCATAGTGGCCGAGAACATCAACAGGATGCGATACATGTCGCATTTCAAGTAAGTTTATAAATACTATCATAATTAGGCCTAGAAAATCAAATAAAATAAAGGCAAATTCAAATTCAAGATATTTTATTTCACATAAACCTACAAGGGCATTTATGAAACGCCAGAAGCTAGGTGCACGGTTCCAATTGGTCGTTTCCTATGGAGAAGAGCCGACAAGAAACTCCACGGTTACTCTTTTAAAAGTAAATGGTGTTTACAATTTTTCCAAATTATAGTGTTAAAAGCTTCGATCAACTATACAGGTATGAGAGGACAGTGTAGGCCCATCAACATGTACCAGGTACATGCTTGTGTAGGCATGCTTGCACCACAATACAGGATGGATGAAGTGGCGACAGGTCGCTGGAACAACTTGCGACCCACGGGTTAAAGCCCCCCCAGTTAAAGGGGAAAATCTACAAGTCCGTGACAGTTGTATTGTGTGGATCGGAATATTGGGCCGTGAAGAAGACGGACGAAAAAAGATTTCATGTAGCGGAGCTGAAGAAAATTGATAAAGTGAGAAATGAGCATGTAAGGGGAAGTTTGAAAGTGGCGCCAGTGACAGAAAAGTTGAAAGGAAATGGTTTGGTATGCGCATGTGACTACAGGAGTGACTGTTCGCGGTAGAACAAAAGTATTTGTACTTTATAATAAAATACTGAGGATGATGATGTTGCTTTACTTTTATTTGGGTTGGACAGGTAGGTTTGCTGAAAATTTTGAAATTGTGGATTTCTTGATAGTTGACTAAGGGGGGTATTACACTATCAAATATCTAGGATCGCAGATCTCTGAGTCATATTTATATGATAATGTAATACAAACATATGAATCAAATCGTCTTTGATCAAAGATTTTTGACATTTGTTGTTAGATACGATCATAGAAACAGGTCTTGCCGTATTGAATATTATATACTGAATTTTCACATTTATTTTCATAATTCCCTGATACAAAATCCGTCCATAAAATTATATATTATATTCCTAGATATAATACACAGAATGACTCTAGACATCAAATATGTAGGATACAAGATAGGATCCTAGATATTTGATAGTGTAATACCCCCCTAAAGAAGGAAGTGGAGTGCTCCGCTAACAATGGCTCTCGGAAATACGGTGATCGCGTTACACAGTCCCGAATGTTATAATTTAGTATACTTTTGTTGCTTATCCGGTGTTATGAAAGCTAAGAACAATCGCCTCGACATTGTAAAGACTAAAAGCCGCTATAACAATGAAGCTTCGTAAAACTTTGCTAAGATTAGGCATCGAGTTCTCAATGGTTCAACTATTCACAATCTCAATAAACAAAGAACATTGGTTATTTTCATGACCAATCATGACACTATAACACATAACGACATAGGACCTCACATTAGATAAACTCTCACAATAATCTCAGTTCTATAGATTTTACTTTTCTTTTATCATCATCAGTTAAGGAAACAACGTCATAATAACGTGTCCTTTCTGTGGAAAGTACTTAACTAAACACTCCTTAATTAATAAACAATAAAAATAAAAAATAAAATTAGGCTGGGAAATTATCAAATAACTTCTCCCGCTCTGGGCGGAGCGGGAGGGCGTGTCAGACTCTTACTGACTAAAACCCACCCGTGTTCCTTCACTTGCCTGTACGTTGCCAGGGACCACGGTATCCTTACACTTAGCATCTGAGTCTGTGAAATTGATAATATCGCCTTGAGGCACGGATTGCACGGGGAAGCTCAACTCGTCACCGTAGGCATCCTGGAGCTACATCGGCTCGCCACATGCTACTCCACAATGGAAGCAACTCATGGCACGGTGTTGCTTGTTTGTTGCGATGCTATAGCATTTACCAATGGTGTGGAAGTCTTCAGCCTGTACTTGTATAGAAATCAGTACTCAAATAAATTTTTCCACACCCAAGCACTTTACTTTTATGAATGGTTTGGAAAACATTGATAGCTTGCATCTCGGTTTTGAATTGGAAAAGCTCGTAAAACAAAATAGAACACAACATCACGATCGCATTACTTAGAGGGACAGGTAGAAATGCATAGCACATCCACTCAAAATTCAATTCAAAATATTTTATTTCACATAAACCTACAAGGGCACTTATGAAACGTCAGAAGCTAGGTGCACGGTTCCAATTGGTCGTTTCCTATGGAGAAGAGCCGGCAAGAAACTCCACGGTTACTCTTTTAAAAGTAAATGGTTTTTACAATGTTTCCAAATTACAGTGTTAAAAGGTATGAGAGGACAGTGTAGGCCCATCAACATGTACCAGGTACTTAGCAAAATATAAAATGGTCCACAGATCTACAGTCTGTTATGTCTACAACGTTCTCACATTCACAAAATTTAAAAGAAAATAATCTATATAAAAGATAAATAAAATAATAAAAATAAAAATCTATTTAAACCAAATGACAATGGTTGCCACTACAGCTGTAACAAATCAAATTTAATAAAAAAATATAGAATATTGTAAGTATACAATGTCAACTCACTCTTCGGCAAAACTTGTAAGTCACCCGCCTCTAAGACGACCCACTGACCCACAGCAGCCGTGAATTTGTTTTGAACAATTCACACCATTGTCTATTCGCACTTTTTTTTCAATATCAGCAGATTTCTCAGCCCGTTCATATCCCACTTCTGTGAGAGATGTCGCTACGCCCCCGCAAGGGGGCGTGGCGAGCGGGGTCAGGGCTTCGCCCTTCGCCCGCGGAGGCCATACGTTGGCCCGTTAATACGGACCCCTCAGTTGGATTTGCCTAAGCGGCTTACGGAAGTGACGCAGCAAAGTGCGTCTATATCCCACTTCTGACGTCGGATCCGGGTACATAGGATCGTGATCAGACATACTCTTAGTGTCAGATTTACAGTCGTGGGCGCAGAATTGGGATACAGGTAAACGAGAGAATAGGGGGCGCGAAGAGTGATGAATATAAATGTTCATGGAGGGAGAGGAACACCAAAGCCAACATCTTATATATTAGGCAAAAGATACATTTATACACTAAAAACAGTGATTTTCACAATGTTAACACTAGAAATAAGGAAAAACTAAGAGTTCCTTTTCACCGGCTTCATAAGGTTCATAACTCATTTGTTGGGCTTGGTATAACCTTTTATAATAAGTTACCCTCTTCTTTGCTAGATTTGCCTTTTAATGCGTTTAAAACGAAAGTAAAATCCAACCTTTGTTCAAAGGCATACTATTCTATCAACGACTACTTAAGGCCAGGATATTCGAGCGCAGTAGGCATTTAGCGCTACCTCAATCCCCGCGAGCCAGTCGCGCGAACACGCAGTTCAAATGAACTCGTTGACCCCGCTCTGCAAAAATTTTGCGTCACAGTATAAAATTGTAACAGTAAGCACAATTGACTTTGTTTTACGGAATTCATGTTAATGTTTCGGGTGTTTAGTTTTTAGGTTTATGTAAGCAACACAATTTATTTTATAACCTACCTACAATTGTTTTTTTTAATGTCACCAACACTGTCTCTTTTTCTTTCATGACTGTTACAACGCTTCCGCACTACGCTTACGATGCGGTTTTTGGAATTTTTCTTTGATTAGAAAACTACTGGACGGATTTTGATGGGAGTTTCGGTATTCTGTAGCTTTAATTTTCACCTATCACATAGGGTATGTTTTATAACTAGGTTATAGTCCAGGCTTACGAAGTCGCGGGCTTAAGCCAGTTATTTATTATTACATATATACTTTGGACTAAATAAATTCCAATAAAACTCATTACAATACACAGGATAGTAAACTCTTTATTAGAAATAATAAATACTAAAATATATAAAAAATAGATATTATCATTTACTCACGGCAATTAAAAGCAATTAAAACAAAGCATAATCAAAAATCACAAATATTAATCACGCGCGTGCTTGGACCTGGTTGCTGCAAATCTGGTTGAGGTAGAGAATGTGTACTGGATGCGCACTTATCAGGCTGCTCATTTTCCTTGTCGTGCAATGCATGGTTTCTAATTGGCATGCCACGTGCATTCCTACTGTCTACGATTTCTGGCAGTAAGCATTTGAGGTAAAACTGTACCAGCTTTGGCTCCATACTTGCTACCCAGAAATTGTCATCTCTTTCTATGCGTTCTGTGTACAAAGGCTCATTCTCACCTGCCCAGATTCCAAGAAGACATACATTTCGTCCTGTGACGTGTAGTTGGCCCTGAATTTGGTAGTACCAATTGCTCTTTTTATTTATGGAACAGGTATTGGTATTTTTGTTATATTTTAATATTTGAATTTTATTTTCTTCAATTGCTTTTGCCATTCCTTTTTTGGAAGCTGTGATAGGACACTTTATTTCAACTATCATGTCATCATCTACCAACCCGTCAGGAGTAGCCCCAATAAATGGGTGTATAGAGTCGATAAATAGTCCGCAGGGCGAGATCTCGACATTCTCCTGTCTCTGCAATTGCAGCAGCGCCTGTTTTTCATTCTCTATTCCATGAGCAATGGAAGTCACGTGGGCCAAATTTTTCTTATATAATATATTTTTTACCAAATTAGCTGTATTTGATGATGATTTTCTTTTGCATATTGGGCCAAAGTTTGATGCTGTAATTAATTTTCGTCTTATCTCCAACCACTCACTACTTTCCCTTTGCAATATAGTTGCTCGTTCTATAGACTTTTTGTCTGCGGTAAGCGATTCTAAGTTTTTTATGAATTCTTCTTGCGCCATTTGTAGTTCTTCTTGTGACATGTCTGGTGCAGAACTGGCAGGGCCATAATCGTGTTGTTTTTTGTTTGTCTCTTTCAAAGCTCTTTTTTTCTTGACTGGGTGCTCTACAAAATACTTCCGTTTAAGTGCTCTCTTTTTTTCCATCTCTTCAATTTAACCGCCGGGACTTTTTACCTGTGAATACTTTTTGGATGGACGAAATAGCAGATTTCGTGTTAAACGAGACTACTGCTGCTGAGCATCTACCTTGGTAGCCTCGTTTTTGGGCTAAATTGGTCCTTTTCCCCCCAATAAACTTAGCTATAACGCTATTAAAGCATTCGACAATATTGGTATCCACATCTTCAATTAAACTTCGCGATTTAGCTGCTACACTTGAAACAATTGCATTGATTCGAAATGCATATGTTGAGTTTTGTATCTTTTTGAGTTCGTTTTTTCACAGTAGTAGCTCTGGCACATTCTGTGATCGCCGTAAGCGTGTGGCATCGAATTGACAATATCATTGTGCAGAATCGATGTGGCAACATTTTTAGGCTTCTCAGACGCCTTGTGATGCTTTATGCATTTCACAATTGCTTTCCTCATTGTCATTATTTTTACGTTGCTAAGCGTTTTTCTATATTGTAGTAAATACTTGGTTTCCGATGTCAGTCCACGTAATTTTTTACAGAAATTACGCAATATATGATTGCGGCACTCAATTTTCTCAACGGTCACATTTTGAGCTTCATAGGGTTTGGCGTTGAGTATTTTTGCGTATGTCGAAGCATCACCATCCCCTATCATTCTATTGTAAATGAGACCGTGCATAGAAATTGAAGATTTGAACCCTTCTAATATTATTTCAGTCTCCATTGAACTCGAAGACCCCTGAAAGTTTTTAAAACAAGCATGTTCCTTTGGAGCAATATTTTTACTTTCTGCTCTGGCACACACCGAACAATACTTATTTTTAACTCCAATGTATAGGACCTTTTTAATTTTCCTCCCGATTATTGCCGCAGTACCGGAAGAAGCTTTATAATTGGTACCGTACGACCTCGCACACCACGAGCCATCTACAAAAACATCAATTATAGGAAAACCGTTCTTGATTCGGCCTTCTGCAATAGCCATCTCTCTTTCTTTTTTAGCAGCAGCCTCCATAGATGCACATGCTGTTTGTTCCCATTTTTCATAAACTTCAGTTTGTAACTTGTTGTAGTAGTTTGGAGAAAATATAGGAACATCCATAGAAGAGCAGAGTTCTTCAAACTGTGCAAATCCAATGCCAGAAGCCACGATACCAGTAGTTGCAGCTATGTTTAAATTTACTCGCTCAGTATTCTCAGTATCTTCCGAATGGATCAGACAGGTTTCTTGACACATACCGCATTGAAATTTAAAAACTGAAGTCAGCCCAAGTCTTTTTTCGCTAATCAAGTGAAAGCTACTAATTTTACAATCAAATAGACTACTGTGACGCGCTTTTTCTTGCAGTTCTCGCAAAAGAAAATTTATGTCGACAATTCTTCGTCCTGAAACGGGTTGAAAGTCATCTTCTTTGTTTTCCACTTCAACAGTAAAATCATATGAATCATGACTGTCACTGAAATAATAAAAGGAAAAAAGTTAGCATTGCCACGTTGTATGGCAATGTTTTGTTTTTGGGCAAAATAGAGGCCAACATTTACTTTAGTTATACTTAGTTTTAAGATTCTATTAATATCTGTTTTATAAGTGGTGTTTTATAGTGGTGGTGTACATAAATTCTTACAAATAAACATATTCCAGATATTAAAATTCATTAGAATTTGGAAAACCGACTTGGCTAGTTGAGAAGTTATTACAGGTTCAGGAGCTCCAGGTGAAATAAGTACGTAGTATTAAATAATTTCTTATAAAAAAAAAAACGATTATTAATACTAATAATACAATACACTAAACTTACTCATTAGGCAAGTCAACAGGATCCAGTGCAATAGAAGCGGTATCAATTTCTCTAGTTTCATCTCCACTGGTACTTTCCGGTGCTTCAGAGTGTCTGAAAGATAGATCAATGCAAAAAAAGCCACTTTAGCCGCATTTGCAGGGTTATCCTTATTGCTAAGATTCATAGGTACCTATGTAGTATATTATAATAAAAAATGAAGTATAAAAACAAATTATTTAAAAAAAATCTATAGAATTTTGGTAAGTCAGCCGGTAAGTCAGCCGGTAAGTCAGCCGGTAGGTCAGTCAGTAAGTCGGTAAGTCAGCCGGTAAGTCAGCCGGTAAGTCAGCCGGTAGGTCAGTCGGTAAGTCGGTCGGTAAGTCAGGAGATAACAGATATCTACACTAGTCACTATTTTGTGTGAAAATACAACAACATCAACAACCTTGCATTATTATTATAATTTGTAGGCGTGCGAGTTGAATTGATGCAGTAGGTACACTAGGTACCAGTCTGACGCTCACGTAGTAGAACCTACGTATTGCACATGAGCGAGAAGCAAATACTGCCGTCGCGTCGTCACCATTCTAAATTCCATTAAAAAAATCGAGTTATAGGTTAGGTACTTACTGTTCGCCTGTGCACTTTTTTGTAAATACGCCTTTGTGTCTGGCTATCGATGAACTGCAATAAAAAAAAAAATTTTTGCAAAAATGATCTTTGTTGTAGTTGTGTTACTGTTCTTTCTGTAAACTGTAATATTAAAAACGAGTAGGTAGTTATAATATACATAGAAAAATTATAATCAAACTTACCTTATTTTTTTTTTAAGCTTCCGCAGTTCTGTCTTGGAAATTTTTTTCTTCCTTCTGTTCTTATTCCCCATAATTTAATCTTAAATACCTCTTATATTACAACTTAAACTAATATCTACAGTTAAATGATTAATACTCGAACTTAAAACTATATAATATAAAGACTGATTTAAAACTAACATACACTCGGAAAACAACAATAATTTATCGTATATTTTGCGGGGAACGCAGCGAGCTAGCAACAGCGACACAGGTCCTACCTCAAAGACGCCTGGCCGGCTACTGAAACGAAGCGCGCGGGCCGCGTTGTTATATAATATCTTGTTAAAAGAATAAAAAACTGTTTTGAGAAAAATGAACCATAGAATATTCTTCGTAATTTCATTGCCTATTTTTTGACATGTTTTTCGGGAGTAAAAGTTGGGTCTACTTCAAGTACGACTTAAAAAACGATTAAAAAATCGCGAAAACAGGGAGTTTTCGCGATTTTTTTTGATCGAGTGAATTTGTAAATATCGTGTTTTGAACCATAGAATAATCAAGAATATTTATTAAACTACAACATGTATTTTTATCAGATCAAAACAAATAATATTTGATTGTTTAATGTTGAATCAAAAATAGGTCGATTCTGAGAGTCCTGGCCTTAAATGATAAGAATAGTTGGTCGCTGTGATTAACTCAAGACAATGTTTATGTTCTTTCACCAGAATTAGCTTACCTACTGACAGGTTATATGAGTTCATATAATTGTTTATTTTAATTTATTGTTGACATAATCTACTCATTACAATGATTTTTTTAATGAGTTGTATTGCAATATGTAACTAGTGACCTCGACAATAGATCATATTATTTATTGTTATTAGCAATTAACTATTTAACTATTTTTTTATTTTACCTCGATGGTCCTAGTTTATCATTTATAACTTCCAGTTACAGCTTTATGTAAGCGGGCACGCCCTTTATGCCTGGAGGCTTTTATTAAGACGTTAAGTTTTGTTTACGTTTAGTTTTTATTTCTGCCCGAGTATAGTTCTCGATGATTTTGTTTGGTATATTGGCGTGTGCTAGCTAACATATGGATAATAATTTAAATTAGGTTAAATTATGTTGAATACTATTATATAGTCATTTTTTTTTCTTTCTAACTGAACAGACAGCTGTGCTGCTGGGCCCTTTATGTCTGGAGGTTTTTATTCTGGTATTTTAAGTTCTGTTTACGTTTTGAGTTTTTATTTTCGCTTGAGTATATATTTTGATTGTTTTGTTGGTATATTTGCGTGTGCTAGCTGTCATTATGGCAAATAATTTTATTTACTGTTTTGTGTTGAGTAATGTAAATTATTTTGCATACTATTGTATAGAACCAAGTTTTTTTCTTTCTAACTGAACAGACAGCAGTGCTGCTGGGGAATTTGTTGTGCCACTTCTTCTTCTCAGCTAACGCACTAGGAAGTGGTGAAGGGTGGGCGTTTTTTGGGGGACTGTCTTATGTAATTTTGACGTTCGAAAAGTGCTGATTATCAGCCTAGTTTGAATAAATGACTTTTGAATTTTGAATAAAAGACAAGATGGATGGATTATGAGAGGAATGATATGAACGATCTATTCTCTCTGTTTGTTGACACAAATAAGTTTAATTTCACACCAATAAATAAACAGATCGTGTTCATTACTCTTTTAAATACTGCAACAGTTATGTTATTTATAATATACAATATATACATAATTGTACACCCAATTAAACACATCTAATAATTTATAATAATATTGAATTACTGCTTAGCCCTCTTCCTCTTTCCTTATTTTGCTGTGCCCGACAGGGTCCATATTGATCTCTTACTTATTAAACCATCTATGTAATACTTATGGAATGCAATAAAGAATTGAGTATTTTTTCGTGCAGATCCATCCACCGCGGCTCATTCTTCATGGAGATGCGCACGACAGAAGCACGCCAACTGCTCCCCGACGCGTGGGGCTTCGTGTGTCCCGTGCACACGCCCGACGGAGCACCCTGTGGACTGCTCAACCATCTCACTATGACTGCACAGGTTACTTCTTCTTCCTGCTTTTGTCCCTTGTTACTTGGGGTCGGTGCAACCCGTTTTTTTTTCCTTCCTCCCGTTGGCCGTCAATATATCATTCACTCCTTTTCATTAATCCATCCATCTTTTTTGATGTTGCTCCATCCATCAAAATTTATATATTCTTTTAATAACATGCCTTTCATCCCTCCCCAACACAAGCCCATACCAACACAAACACTATGACTGCACAGGAAGCTATTCTCAAATGTCATCAAGAATCATAAATATTAAACATAGTTTGAGCGTTTATCCAAAAAGTTTGGCAACGTCGCACATAGCTGTCAAATATTTACCTGTTTTGATTAATTTGGCAATACTACTATGTATTATGTATACGTATGGAAATATGAAATGTGGCTGACTAGCGAACTAGAATATTGATTATGAAATGCAATAAGTAATATCGTAACACCGAATTTTTTGTTTTAGATAAAAAAAAAGTGTTTGGAAACTTTCCAAATGCCTTTTTTAGACCTAAAACGGTACATGATCAAATTCAGTGTTATAATTGCAATTCATAATTAATATTCTAGTTCGCTAGTTAGACACATTTCTTATTTCCATACAGTAATATTGCTAAATTAATCAATACTGCGAAATATTTGACGTCACTTTGCTCACTTTCAGAACGCTCTTAAATGTGAAAACTGCTGCTACAGATAATATATTTCCTGTTTAATTACCTGTAGGTAACACAACATGCCGACCCGAAGCAAATTGCAACATTACCACAAGTCTTAGAAAGATGCGGTAAGTAATTCCAATGTTTTTTTTTGGGCCGTTGAGTAACATTTTCTAAGTTACAAAGTTTCGAAATTCTCAATGAGTTATGGCGAAAGCGTCAAGGTAGCCCGCGAAATTCAAATTTTCTTACGTTTTTTGCAATTTCCAGGTCAGTAAATGTGTAAATAAATACACACATACAATATAAGTAAATATGTCAAATAAGCCATATTTGTTACGGTCGCGAATTATATTTTAATCAACACACAACCTGACACTGACCTGCAAAATGGAAAAAAAACTCAAGAAATTTTGAATCACGCGGGCTACCTTAGCGCATCCCCCTTAAGGTGAAAGCCCGACGCCTTCGCTTTAAAAAATAGTCACAATGACCACTTCTTAAGGAGGATGCGCTAAGAAGGCCCCCGAAAGCCCCCGAATTTCTTACGTTATTTGCAATTTGCAGGTCTGTATCAAGTTGTATGTTGATCTAAATATGATTCGCGACTGTGTCAAATGTTTATTTATAGAATTATAAGCACAAATATCATCAATACAACTTTCTAACTTCATATAATCCCATTGAATGACTATTTCATAAAATCATGACATTTTGGGATTATTCTAACATAAGGAGTTGTATATATATAGATTGTAATGATTATAATTCTGTAAAGCCATATTTGTTACGGTCGCGAATCATATTTTAATCAAGATACAACCTGAGACTGACCTGTAAATTGCAAAAAATAAAACGTAAGTAAATTTGAATTTCGCGAGCTATCTTAGCGCATCCCCCTTAAAAAAGTAGGCGTTGTGACTATTTTTTAAAGCGACAACGTGTTTGTTGGTTTGTCGTTCCTTCACGGAGCAACGGATCGACGGAATATTTGGCATATATTGGCTAGTTTTTATCCCGGAAAAACCTAAGCTCGATAAGGCAGCCGTGGGTAAAAGCTACTTTAAAAACAGGAAATTCTGTCTCCACCCAGGAATGGAAGCCATAAGCTCAGTAGCCCAGACGCCGCTCTCTCGCGACGTGTACAAGTATCCAGTGTTCGTGGACGGCAGGCTGGTGGGATACTTTGCAGAGGACACGGTGGACAAGTCCGCTGCCTACCTTCGGACCCTGAAGATCAAAGGCGAGGAGGTGCCTATCACCACGGAGATTGTCGTTGTGCCTAAGAAACAAGTAGGTTATTCAATTTAGAAGAAAGAAAGAAAGAAAATACGTTTATTTGCGGTACACATGACGCAAGGAAAGAACAAAACACGAAAATAAACAATTTGGGGTAAAATATGCGTCACGTCCACGCAATACGCCTTATGCGAGACAGAGCCCCAGCGCTGGTTTTCAGCGACAGCCGGCGTTGACGTGATGACGTCAACCGGTGGAGCATATAGTGAAATAACAAAATAACACAAAAATAAAATGAATAAATACAATATTTAGTCCTAACTGTTTATATAAAATATAATATTTAAAATGGTAACATTTCGGACCGTCGTCGGCGAAACACGCGCCGCAGACTTAATGCAGTCTGCGCGCGCAGCTGTCATAAAAACTGTTTGTTTGATGTTTTCAAAGTCATACTCAAACAATTTATTTCAATTAGGCACATAAGAGGCACTTTTGAACGTCAATTTTACACAAAATAGAATTGATTGTAGTCGCCCCTTCCAAAAGGTAGTTCTCGTATGGAGAAGAATGGGCAAGAAACTCCACCGTTACTTTTTTTTAAATGTTTTTATAATATTTTTTATATAATTATATGTGAAGACGATGCATCTAGAATAAGATTACTATACAACAATTGGTAAAAATAATGAAAAATGAAGCAATGACAGATAAATTAATTATGTGATAGATACATGGTGCTCACATACTTACAAACATTACAAAATTATACGATATTCCTAACATTTTAACAAGTAATACTAATAAGTCAGTGTGTGAGTTCAAGTAATCACATAATGTAAAATCAGTGTTATAAAAATAAAATAAAATAAAAAACTACATATAATTAACTTAGCAACCAGTTTGATTTTGTCTAGACTCTAAATTATCCTATGGAGCAGGACCAGCATTTTGACATATTGGTTAATAAGTACTGTAATTTTGTTGTTGTAATTATACAAGGTCAAATAAAATTAGCAAGCGATACTCCGCAGACGTGATGGATCGATAACTAAACACGATAAAACAAGAAATCGATTGTATGTAGGTACTTGAATTATAAGTTGAGTAAATATGTTTTTCTTAAAAAATGTCCCCACTGCTGGGACACAGGCTTCCTCCCAGTAAAGGGAGTGGGCCTAAATCCGCCCAGTCCGGGTTGGTAGATGTCACATGTCTTCGAATTTTTGGTTCTAGGACATGCCGGTTTCCTCACGATGTTTTCCTTTACCGTTTTGAGAGCAGTGGTGATGAAATAATTTACACAAAGTAAAGCGCCTATCAGGGTTCGAACCTACGACCTACAACTCGTAAGTCGCGGCCGTTACTATTGAACTACAACTGCTCTACTACTAGCTTGTCATACTTGAAATTAAATAAATATAACATTTTTCACAGATATGCTCCCAATACGCGGGCGTATTCCTAATGACGAGCGAAGCACGCATGATGCGTCCGGTCATTAACCTCTCCACCGGACAACTCGAGCTCATCGGTACCATGGAGCAACTGTACCTCGACATAGCCGTCACACACAATGAGATACTTAAAGGTAATGCCGATAGAACACAGCCTACTATTGTGAAGCATCCGGTCAGTAACCTCTCCCCGTACAACTAGAGCTCCTCAGTACCTAGCCGTCACACACAATGAGATACTTAAAGGTAATGCCGATAGAACACAGCCTACTATTGTGAAGCATCCGGTCAGTAACCTCTCCCCGTACAACTAGAGCTCATCGGTACCTAGCCGTCACACACAATAATATACTTAAAGGTAATACCGGTAGAACATAGCCTACTATTGCGAAGCGTCCGGTCATCAACCTCTCTCGTCATTTAGCTGCTACCAGCCTCCCTGCTCGTACGGTCGCTCTACCTCGTCTGAGGGCGACCTACTTTACGATTGCCGATTCGCGGTCTTCACTCAAGAAGACGTTGACATATTGGCACCAGTAATCTTAGTATTCATTAGCAAATATTAGTTAAAAAGTAACAGATTTTTTTATAAAAACTTACATCTAATCCCTAATGGGAGAAAAAAGACAAAAAATCCACGAAATATTAGTTCCTAACGAATGTAAAATACCAATTTCGAAGAATAGTATTTAAAAAATTATGAATTTTCGTACAAAAAACATCCCCCACTTAAACGTCTATTCACTAGTAAATAATGTTTTTTTTATGATTTCAGGAAAAACGACCCACGTGGAGCTATCGCAGACTGCGTTCATGAGCAACTTGGCGCAACTAGTACCGATGCCGGATTGTAACCAGTCGCCACGGTGAGTTGTACTATAACACCAGAAGGCTTTCCGTAATTAAAAACTTTGAAAATTGAGTCACAATCTCATATCAGCGACAAACTAGGCTTTTTTTTTTTTTTTTTTTTGAGGATGGGAAATTATCAAATAACTTCTCCCGCTCTGGGTGGAGCGGGAGGGCGTGTCAGACTTTTACTGACTAAAACCCACCCGTGTTCCTTCCGTTGCCTGTGTGCCGAGGTCGCGATATCCCTTTCAGACAAACCCGCGACCCCGGCAGGCATTGGCCCTTCCGGACCCCGTCAGTTGGTGCTGACATCTCTTTGAGGCGCGCGTGGAACACAACGCGCCGTCGACCCGGGCCTGGTCCCTATCGGACGGCGAGCTACCCATTGCTCACCGTCCGCAAGCCCGCGCCTACGGTGGCCGGAAGTCGGCTCGCGACTCCCGACGCCCGGGGCGTCTCCTGCGGCGACTAGGGGCGCGAGGGGGCGCATTTTGCCTCTCCCTCGCGCGCTCCGCCTCCTCCTTCGCGAGCATTACTGCTTCGCAGAAGGAGGTGACGGCCTCCCATGCACTCTCGCTCCGGACCATGGCCTGAACCAGGGCCGGGCGCGAGAGATCGCCGCCGCCGATCGCCTCCGTGAGGACACGGCGGTGCTCCGCCCAAGCTGGGCAGACCTCCACCGTATGCTCCACCGTGTCCTCCGGGCGATCCACACAGTGGTGACACCCGGGCGTTTCCTCCCGCTTTATCCTGAACAGGAACCTCCCGAAACAACCATGTCCGGTGAGGACCTGTGTCAGGCGGAAGGTGAGGACGCCGTGGCGCCTCTCTAGCCACTCCTCAAAGAGGGGACTTATCGCCACAATTGTGGCGTGCCCAGCGCTGGGTTGCGACAATCGCACTCTCCATGCCGCCATGAGATCCCGCCGGAGCTCTGTCGGCTGTGCCGCGATTTCTCGCGGCAGCGGAGTTACGCCCCGGCGTTTCGCCTCCTCGCGCAACTCCCACATGTGCGCGAGGACTTTTGCCTCCAGATCCCATGGCGGTATTCCGGCAAGGAGGCTCGCCGCCTCACGGGAGACCGTGCGGTAACCTCGGACCATCCTAATGGCCATGACCCTTTGGGACGCGTTCAACCGCTGGGCCGGTCGCAGCCTCAGCGAACGCGCCCACACCGGTGCCCCGTAAAGGGCCATGGACCGCACGATCCCTGCGTAGAGCCTCCGGCAGGAGGCGTTTGGACCCCCTAGATTGGGCAGGAGCCGCTTCAAAGCAGCCCCTGCCCTCTGCAGTTTGGGAGCCAAACGTCGGAAGTGCTCCACGAAGTTCCACCGGCTGTCGAGGACGAGTCCCAGGTACTTCATCGTCGACTCGACACCGATGTGAACCCCTCCTGCCGTTATCCGGGAACCCGATAGTGGCGCGTTCCGAGGACCATAAAAACACATGGCCTCGGACTTGTGCAAGGCCACCTCGAGTCCCAATTGCCGGATCCTATCGACGATTGTCGCAACCCCGCGTGTCGCCAGTTCGGCCGCCGCCTCATGCGACCTCCCCTGCGCCAGGACCAGCGTGTCGTCAGCGTAGCAGACTACACTGACGCCGCTAGGGAGGTCGGCGCGCAGCACCCAGTCGTAGCCGATGTCCCACAGATGCGGCCCCAGGACCGATCCCTGTGGGACACCGCACGACATCTCTCGCCGGTTCCACTCTCCGTGGTGACCGGGGTAGATGACGGCCCTGTCCGTCAAATAGGCCTCGACCACTCGACAGAGGTAGGTCGGCATCCGGTGATACCGGAGTGCCTCCCTAATGCAACTCCAGGGCAGGGTGTTGAAGGCATTGGCGATGTCTAGAGACACCGCCAAGACGACCCCACCCCGGGCAACAGCATCCCCCGTCGTGAGGGCTCGAACGCGCATGATGGCATCCACCGTAGAGCGCCCCTTGCGGAAACCAAACTGGCTCTCCGCCAAGTCCGGTCCCACTCGCACCAGCCGCCCGACAAGGCGGTCTGCAATCACTCTTTCAAAGAGCTTGCCCACCTCGTCGAGCAGCACAATGGGCCGGTAAGCGGACGGAGAGTCCGCCGGGCGCCCCGGCTTTTTGATGAGGACCAGTTTCCCCGTCTTCCAACGAAGCGGGAACTGGCCCCTTTCCAAGCATGCGCTTAGGAGCCCCCTTAGTCGAGGCCCGAGAGCCTCCAAGGCCAGAACCCAGGCTTTTCCAGGTAAGCCGTCGGGTCCTGGGGCGGTATTCTTGGCATTCAGCCTACGTACCGCCACTCTCAAATCTACCTCGGTCACCTCCGGAGTATCGTCGTCGTCGTCACTATAGTGGTCCGCATTGGGCACCGCAGAAGGCGGAGCCATGGGCGGGGGAGTATATTCCCCCCGCGAAGGGAACAGAGCGCTCACCACGTCCTCCACGAGCTGGGGCCGGAGACTCTGCGTCAGCGGGGGAGCCCATGGGCGGAGTTTGTCTCTCGCCCATTTGTATGGGCGTCCCCACGGATCTCTGTTCAGAGTCTCCAGCGACTCCTCGCGGGCCAGTCCTCTGGCCCGCTCGATCTCCGCTCGGAGGGCGGTCTTCGCCGCTCTGTACCCGTCGTACAGCTCCGCCTCAATGGCTTCCGTATCCGGAGGGCGGATACGGAGCCTGCGGTGCCTGGAGTACCGGTGGCGCGCAGCAACGCATGCCGCGCGTAAAGCGGTCAGCTCACGCGACCACCAGCACACCTGGCGCCGAGCACGTCCGGGCTGGACCCGGGGCATTGCCACGTCACATATCTCGGACATGGCCTCCCGGAACCACTCCGCCTCGCCATTGATGTCGGCAGGCCTGTCCGGTGATGACACCCAGGCCTGCACGATCGAGGCTTCCAGGAGGAGCTCCCGGTCCAGCTGCTTCAGCGCCCACCGCGGACCACTCGGGGTCTGTCGGACCGGCGCGCCCGAGGTCTGGGCGGAGACGTCAAACCGGATATACCGATGATCGGAATAGGTCTCCACCCCCTCCATGACGCGCCAGTCAATGACACGTGGCGACAGAGCGGGGCTGGCGAACGAGATGTCCACCACTGATTCACCCCGCATCCGCACACACGTGGGGACAGAACCCCGGTTTAGGACGACCAGGCCTGTCTCCAGGGCCCAGTCCTCCACCATCCTGCCCCGTGTGTCCGTACACCGGGAACCCCAAGCCACGTTCTTGGCATTGAAGTCCCCGAGGACGACCACGGGGAGGGGATGGTACCCGACGACGACGACTCTCAACTCCCCAAGGGAGTTGTGGAACTCGGCGAGAGTTCGGTTCGGGGAGAAGTACGCTCCAACCACGACAATCTCCCCGAACCGTGCTGCTACGCAACCCCGTCCCCTCTTGACGGCCTCGAGGGACGGGGTACCGGCGGCGGCCGACGAAATAATGGTCACTGAGCCGCTCAGGTCCTCCACCCAGTCATCCCTGGGCGGGACAAAGTACGGCTCAGCGACCACGGCGATGTTAATCGACCACTGCGCCATGCTCTGGAGCAACAGATCCTGAGCGGCGGCGCAGTGGTTGATGTTCGCCTGGAGGAGGCGTAATGGGGCCATTTATTGGCAATCCATTATAGCCTCCCCCCGGGCCCCCTGTGATGGCCCTGCCGCGGTATTGTTGGCGGCGACGACGGTAGAGGCGGCAACGGCGGCGGCAATGGTGGCGGCTGCGGCGGTGACGGCGGTGGCGGAGGGTTTGCCCCTGCCCCTGGGTTTGGCGGGTGGAGCACAGGCCTTGCTCCCAGCCCGGTGTTCGGACGGCTTGCCAGCCGCCGCACATGCATAGCAGTGCGGCGTGGCGTTGCACGAGCCGGCCTTGTGACCGGGCCGACCACAGCGGAAGCATTCATCGCTGCGGTCAACCTCAGAGGTGCACTGAGCTCCCACGTGGTGCCCCACCCGGCAGCGGAAGCACCTCAGAGGCCTGGGTTCCAGCAGCTTCACCTGCGCGGATACCCAGCCCACCCGAAGTCTTTTGCCCTCCCCGGCAATTTTTTGGGCCGCCGACACGGGGCAGCTCACCGTAAGGGTTTGCATGCCCGTAGTGTCAGGACGGATGGTGCCTGCCCTCACCTGCTCAGCAGAGCATCCCCCAGTCCTAGCCACGGCGGCCACAACGTCATCCGCCGTCACGCAGTCGTCCAGGCCCAGGATGCGCATGTCAGCGCACTTGGTAGGCCTGGAGACTCGGGCCTCTTCCGCATTGAGGGATGCCCTGAGCCTTTCGGCCAGGGCATCAGCAGTCGGGCCGCTGGCCGCACCAGGGATCTCCAGCATCCGAGCCCCCGTCGCAGTGACCTTCATGCGGAAGCCATCGTCGACGCCGATCTCCGCCAGGTTCACTGCCGCCCACGCCTGGGCGAGCACCTCACGGTAGGTCACGCCCTTCTTCTCCGCTTCCGGCTGTAGTGTGATCACTACAGCAGCGGACTTCGGGGCGCGGAGCCTAGCCGCGGCGCTTTGCTTCTTGCGCCGTTGCCGCCTCTCCTTTCTATTGGCCGCCCTTTTGGCCTTACCCGCCTTCCCTTTCTCCCCGGCTACTTGCCATTCGCCGTCGGCCGGAGAGGGATTAGGAGGCAGGGGCGGTTGCGACCGTCCTACCGCCATGGCTGGGGCCCTCGCCTTCTGCGCTGCCGTCTGCACAGTCGTTCCGCCCTTTTTCGGGTTGGACGGCGCCGCTTTCGCCGGAGGCGCTGGCTTGGCCGCGGACTTGGCCGGAGCAGCCACGATGGTGGCAAAAGTGGCCGGCCTGCTCGCCGCTAGCGGAGGGCGCAGGACAATGCCCTCCAGTACGGAAAACCGGCTGTTGAATGCAGCCAGCTCCTGCCGCACCAGGGTCAAAACCCGGTCCTCCGCCGGCAAAGGCAAGGGCAGGCCCTGTCCATGAACCGGTCCCCCCTGGGGCACCTCCCGGGGGCCAGCTCCTTGAAGCCGGGCCAGGTCCGCACGGAGCTCCTCGTTCTCCTTTCGGAGAAGCTCCATAGCGGCCGTCAAACGGCCGACCTCCGCCCGCATTTCGGACATTGCGTCCGACGGCGGCCCGACCTGAAGGGCCTTCGCTGCCGCCATTATGGAGGCCGTGGCAGCGGGTATGGCCTTGTCTTTAGAGGACTGAATCCTCTTCAAGCCCACACCCCTCATCGCTGCTGCCACGACCTCCTCGAAGCTCTCGAGGCTCAAGGCTCCTTTCGCCTTGGAGCTGCTGGTGGCGTCCGGCTCACCGCCCGAGGACTCAGAGAGGGCCACGCTGCGGCTGGACTCTCCTGGGCTGGCTCTGTTCGGCTCGCTGTCCTCCGGGGTGGTGAGCCCTCTGCCCACACCTCGTTCCCGAACCCCTCCCCGCTTACTAATTTTTTTCTTTTTGCGGGCCGAGTTCCCGCCATCAGAAGACGACCCCTGGCCGTCCCCTGGTTTGGGCCGCTTGAAGAATTTCTTCTTCCCTGCAGCCCCCCCCACATCCACACGCGCCGGGCTCTTAAACGAGCCCTCTGCGCCAGATGCAGCGTCGGACTCCGACCCCGCATCACTCCCCTCCTTTAAATTTTTTGTGTTTTGTTTGTTTTGTGCTTTGTCCATATTGTTCCCACGAGTATAAAAAGTTCCAACCAACCAACCAAGAAAAATAGTGGTTCGCACTAGTGACTAATTAAGCTACCCATTAGTCAAGCTATCAACCTCCCTCACGGTGCGCCGCCGCTTGAAGGTTTGGGGTGATTTTTTATAGAGGTTTTCTACCTCGCGGCCCGGGCGATTAAGCCAAGACCCTCGACCCCCGTCAAATGTCAGAGACATGACCTTGACACTCTTCGGGGCTACGAGACCAACGGTGGCAGGAGAAAAGACTTCCTCCTGCCTGCCCGACGGCAGGGTTAGTGCACGTCGAGCCCGCTCCCACTCGAACGCTGCTCAACGTGTGCTCTCAACGAGTACACGTTAGAGCGCTCGGTCCTCCTGACAGGATATTGGCATACGGGCAACGAGACCCCTTAGGCACGCAGTACCTAATGGGGAGACATTGCCCGCACCCCAGGGTGCACCGTCCCGGAGACTGGCCTTCCCCCCGGACGGATCCATAAGGGAACTCCAGCCCCCAGGCACACGGGGAGGTTTCCTGTCCAAGCACCCCAGCGACAAACTAGGCTGAGAATCAAAACTTTTCGAACGTCAAAATGACATAAGACAGTCCCCCAAAAACGCCCACCCTTCACCACTTCCTAGTGCGTTAGCTGGGAAGAAGTGGCGCAACAAATTCCCCAGCAGCACTGCTGACTGTTCAGTTAGAAAAAAAAACTTGATTCTATACAATACTATGCAAAATAATTTACATTACTCAACACAAAACAGTAAATAAATTTATTTGCCATAATGACAGCTAGCACACGTCAATATACCAACGAAACAATCGAAATCTATACTCAAGCGAAAATAAAAACTCAAAACGAAAAACGTAAACAGAACTTAATACCTGAATAAAAACCTCCAGACATAAAGGGTGTGCCCGCTTACATATAGCTATATATAGCTGTAACTCGAAGTCACAAATGATAAACTGGGACCATCAAAGTAAAAATAAACATAAACTAAACCTAAACAATTTTGTTTCAGTAACATGTACCAATGTCAGATGGGTAAACAAACCATGGGAACCCCGATCCACACCTGGCTGACCAACGGAGAGACCAAGTTGTACCGTCTGCAGACACCCGCTACCCCACTGTTTAGAGCCACACATTATGATAATATTGGACTGGACGACTACCCGTGTGGCACTAATGCTATTGTTGCTGTTATCTCTTATACTGTGAGTATAATAACAAGAACAACGATACCTTGTTTGTCAAAATACGACTAGTAGTTTGGGAGTTATGAGCAAACACATGAACATACATATTTAGCCTGCTATGAGCGTTTATACAGAATGTGGGCAACGTCGCAAATAGCTGTCAACTATTTCGCTGTTTTGTTTAATTTTGCAATATTACTGTATGGAAATCTATACTTATTACTTTTAATATTTTATAGAGGTAAAATTTGTTTGTTTGTAAGTGGTAATCTACAGAACTACCAGTCCGATTTGAAAAAGTCTTTTTTCATTGGATTGCTCAATTCTTCAGAAAGGTTATACTCGCGGACGAAGTCGCAGACAGAAGCTTGTAAGAAATATGGCTAGTTAGCCAAAACTAAAACATTAGATTTTTTTATGTGTACTAAAATATTGATTATGAAATGTAATAATTAATATCTTAACACCGAATATTTAGTTTTAGATGTAAAAAAAGGTATTTGGAAACTTTCCAAATGGCTTTTTTACACCTAAAACGGTTACAACATCAAAATCATTGAAATAATTGCAATTCATTAAAAATAATCTAGTTTACTAGTTATTATATTTCTTATTTCCATACAGTAATATTGCCAAATCAATCAAACCAGGTAAATATTTGACAGCTATTTGCAACGTTGCCAACTTTTTGGATGAACGCTATTAAAATCATAACCCTCTTTATGTTTTTTGTAGTCGAGTAAAAATGTCCAATCATTCGACTAGGCTGCCATCTATAGGCACACGTAGCCAAACCAAGAATAAGAATATTATTTATTTGCAAGAATACGAGTAAAATTAGTTGACAAATATAAGTACATCGTTTTTCGTCATATTCTACTAGGTCATCTTAATTACATGTATAGCACTTAAAAATACAAAAAAGGCTCAAAAATTACAAATATAACAGTAAAAAAGAAAAAGAAACGCAACATCAATCAATCTGCCTAGCCTTTTCTCAAATATGTTGGAGTCGCTCCATGTAAAATACTGGTATTCAGCTGCATCCGGTTAGACTGGAACTAACCAGATGCAGCAGAATACCAGTATTTTACATGGAGCGACTGCCTATCTGACCTCCACAACCCAGTAACTGGGTAATACGATACCCCTGGTTGTCAGACTTTTAGGCTTTGACGACCCGTAACGACTGTCAAAGATCCACGAATGACAGCCGGGACCAACGGCTTAGCGTGCTTTCCGAGGCACGGAGGTGTCTTGGTATGTAAAGATGGTCACCCATCCACGGACCAACCCCGGCAAGCGTAGCTGAACCTGTTGGATCGACCCGTGCGGCTGTTATTACTTAGCTACAAGCTCCACAAAAAAAAAACGTAACATCAATAACAAAAATTTAATTAAATGTTAAAATAAAAATGTAAATAAAAAAATATATCAATTCTTTGTCTGGTATAATTTAAAGGATAAATCCTTTTCCAGGGCTACGACATGGAAGACGCAATGATAATCAACAAATCGGCGTACGAGCGAGGGTTCGCCGCCGGCTCCGTATACAAAGCGGACTTCATAGAGTTGGCCCATCCCACGTCCTACTTCTGTAGGGACCCCTCTAAACCGGACTTGGCCGAACATATCGATGACGATGGACTGCCCGCTGTCGGGGCCAGGGTTAAGCCTGAGGATCCGTTCTATTGGTAAGATAACAAATATCAGTATACTATGTGGAATTTAATTCGTTTACATCCTCTTAAGGGTTCATTGTGGGGGTGTGTATGGGGCCAAACCTGAAACTGCGAAAAAAAAAATTAGCCCTTCCATACATTTATGTTCGCATAGCTCGTTATAATGAAGGGAACAAGAGAATTTTTTCGCGATTTCAGCGTTCATAATCATAATCATTCATTTGTCAGAATATGGTACATTATACGGTCTTAAGATTAGTCAATGGTATCATCACATTCTGCCAAGTGTGGCGTGCAAATATTAGGTACATTCATTTTTTACATTTATTAGAGGTTAGTATTAACATGATCGATTGCATAATTACAAATTAAAATTACAATTTTAGTTATGGCAGTTAATAATAATATCATAAACACACACAATTTATTCAGGATGTCAAAGTATAAAAACATTATCAATTCAATTAGGATGTTAAGGTATCATTCAAATAGTCGTTTAAATTATAATAACATTTAATACTTACAACTTTCACTAAGTTTCATAGTGAAAGTTGCTTATAATGATGACTACAATGACCCTTTAAGAGGATGCAAACGAATTAAATTTCACATTGTACACATATATACAGGGTGTTAAAGTAATTGCGTGCCATAGCTTCAGGGTGAGTTTAGAGTCGATAAAGGAACCCAGGAAAAAAAAGAATAAAAAAATTGCAACATCAATCTAATTTAGTACTATACTACCTACTAACTTAAAATAGCAATCGTTTAGAAGTAAAATTATTTTATTTGTTTAAATACTTTAATTACTTACTTTCATTGCGTTCGATAGTAGGTTGGTAACTCTAGGAAATTATTTATTAGCATTTAAACAAAATAAAAATAAATTTTAAGCAATTTTTTAATCAATTCTAAACGATTGCTATTTAATTAGTAGGTACTACTTTAGGTTCATCTTATGATAATTTTCGTTTTTTTTTAAACTTTTCTTTTAATGTATTTATTTTTTATGGGTTCCTTTATCGACTCTGAACTCACCCTGAAGCTATGGCACGCAATTACTTTAACACCCTGTATATTATTTTCGTAGAGCGTCTGTTGGGGTTGTAATGCCCAACATTTTCACTGTTGGGCATTCCCAACTGTGAAAATGTTATGTTGATGTTGTGTATTGGGATGTTATGTTGAACGAGTAAACAACAGATTGGTATAAAGGTTTTATTGATACTAAAAATAACGTGTTATAAAGTAATTATGTTGGATTAAACAAACTGCGACGTTTCACTGTAAGTAGATTAAGTTAGTTGTGTGTACAGCGTCTACCCTTTATTTAGATTGCATTACATTAGTCGGGGTCACCAAATGTTTATAGTAACGATACCATCTGACTCAACATATTTTTTTGACATCAATAATATTTTTGTTAAAAGATAGGGTTTTACAGAATGACATTGACAGAACAGAAGAACAGTAATTTAAAAATAACATATAATAACAAATATTTCTAGTGAAAACCCGGAAGTAATACATAAACGATGTAGCAGGGTAGTAAAAATAACGCTTTTTAAAGCTTATTGCCAAGTGTTTTACACGTGCAGCCTGTGGACCCACTATACTCAGCGGGCTATCAGCGCACTACGGGTCCAATATAATAATGGGTTCAGGATGTTGATGGGGCTGCCCCGTTTCTGCAGTGCATCAGGTATGTTTGCACAAGCACACGTCGATGGCTTCCACGCCATAGTCAGACAGAAATCTGCCTCTTTGCTCTGCAGAGTGCGGGACAGCTCCAACTCCATCCTGAAGACCATAGCGGGGAGGTTGGATTCTCCTTTGTTAGGTGGTGTTGTTCAAAGATGCATTTTGAACAACAGGTTTGTTGTCAAATAGATAATACGTATAAGTTTACTAACATAGGTATAAGTTATCTTTTTGTTTTTACTAACCCATATGGATGTTGCTTATCCGAATTAAAGATTATTTTATTTTATTTTATAAATGTTTATGATATTTTTTACCTACACGGCTACACTAACAAACACCTTTACGTTTCATATATTTTATTTTAAATCTTATTCTCAGTTACTACGACGGCGAAAAGAGTACGTTTATAGTTAGCAAGTACCACGGTAAAGAGGAAGTGTTCGTGGACAGCGTGCGACTGTGTGGAGACTTCAGCTCACGACCGCTCAAGAAGGCCTGCGTTATGCTGAGGCTACAGGTAAATTATACACATAATTATACAATCATACACATTATTATCATCATATTACAATCATCAATAATCTTAGGCCCGTATTACAGAACCTCACTCAAAACTCAAGCATGACTTAAAACTAGTTTCAACCAATCAAAAGGCTTTAAACGAGTTTTAAGTAATGCTTGAGTTTTGAGCGTGGTTCTGTACGGCCCTAAATATCTCTTAGTTAGAAATGGCTTCTAATGTCATGATTTCTTGAAATAGGGCAATTTGAACTTAGAGAGTGGTATTGATGATTCTATTGATTATCTATACAGGGTGTTAAAGTAATTGCGTGCCATAGCTTCAGGGTGAGTTCAGAGTCGATAAAGGAACCCATAAAAAATAAAAAACAAATACATTTAAAAAAAGTGTAAAAAAAAATCGAAAATTATCATAAGATGAACCTAATGTAGTACCTACTAATTAAATAGCAATCGTTTAGAATTGATAAAAAAATTGCTTAAAATACGTTTTTGTTTAAATGCTAATAAATAATTTCCTAGAGTTACTACCTACTATCGAACGCAATGAAAGTAAGTAATTAAAGTATTTAAACAAATAAAATAATTTTACTTCTAAACGATTGCTATTTTAAGTTAGTAGGTACTAAATTAGATTGATGTTGTTATTTTTTTCCTGGGATCGTTTACTTTTTTTAAAGATATTTATTATTCCTGGGTTCCTTTATCGACTCTGAACTCACCCTGAAGCTATGGCACGCAACTACTTTAACACCCTGTATATATAAAAAAAAGTCGTGTTTGTTACAACACTTCTAACTCGAGATCTGCTGGACCAATTTTCATGGTTTTTGATTCGTTGGATTTGTCTCCGCCCCGAAAAACAATGAAAAGGTAGGGTAGGTAGGGTAGGCAGGTAGGTGCGCCGTAGATAAGTACTTAGTGCTACTCGAGCGAAGCCGGGGCGGGCAGCTAGTAATTCTATAAAAAGTGGTCGTGTAGTTTTTCAGTAGTCGGGTTTTAGTTTTTGAACTTACTTTTTATATAAATTATTTTGGGGTTATAATTTCGTGATAAAGATTTGCAGAACCGCTTAAATTTGTTTTTGTTTAGGTTTTATTGTATGTAGGGAGGTATTAATTTTACAGCCGCGCCGTACGTAGCACAGTCTCACTTTTGCTTGTTTTTAACAATTTAAACATATTTATTTACTTAGACAATTATTATTATATACATATGTGTAATGTGCTCGTCAAGCCCTTTCATTTGATATCCAACATGAAAAATAAAAATAAATAAAAATTTATGTGATATTAAAAATTTATGTGAACCCGGGGTCACGTCTTTTTTTGATGTCTTGTTTATACGTTTTTAGTTGAATTTTTTGTCGTAGTTGGGTTTTTGTTTTTCAAACATTTATTTTTATTTCAAAAAAATTGGGCTTATAATATTCTTTTTTTTTGTGGTTAATTAGCCCTTTCATTTGGTACCCAACATGCCATCATATATATTTTTTTTTTCGTTTGTCACTTTATGTCCTCTAGCGGGCGCCATATTCAATTTATTGTGACGTCACAGCGGACGATCAAGATGCTTCCAACGATACCTCATTTGTCAAATTATGATCAGTAGTTTAGAAGTTATGAGGTAACATATATACATGCCGGTCAAAATCATAACCCTCCTTTTTGCTTCGCCGTAGTCTGTAGGTAAGAATACATATTTGTTGCGGTAGCGAATCATATTTTGATCAACATACAACCTGACACTGACCTGCAAAAATGGCAAAACCGTTACGTTTTGCTTCGTTTAACCGTAAGGCGTTTTCGCTATAAGATCACAAGCGAGAAATAAAGTATACCACTGTGCTCGATAGATGGCGTTGTTCATTTGACGCACGGTTCTGAATCGCGGTGTTAAGATTCTCCGCGACTGAGTTGGGGGTCCTTGGTTCCAGTTAACCGGTATCGCTTCTCGGCCTTTTGGCTAAGATCAAAGTGTAGTATCTGTTCTTTTCAGCTTAATATCTGAAAGTTCCCTCACTGAGGGACCACTCCCTCCAACCTTCCCATGGCCCTTCCAACGGAACGTTATACGGGCCGAATCGTGGGGCGGCTGCGGACATAGCACCCTTGGCGATCTGAACAGTCCGCAGGCGCTTCTTGATCCCTTACAAAAACCATGTGTGTCCCTTCTGGCAATTCTCCCAAATGGGTATGCACGAAACACAACAGAAGTGAAGACTCCGTCGTCGGTGCGCCTGTAAATAAGTAATCACTGAGGGACCAGTATATTAAACTGATTTTTGTAAGCTGACGGGATGTTCGGGGCTCGCTCCACTCCCGTCGCGGGTCGGCCCGGCATTGCAGTGCCGCCGGGATTGGCCCACATAAATATCTGATTAATTAATTCTGCTGAAATATCCGTCCGAATAAAACTCTTAATACTTTAATTCTGATATTTTCTGTTTATGTATCAGTAATAGTACGGGAGGTATTGCTCGATTTTTTGCCCAAAAACATTTCTAGTAGTTATATAGCCGCACCCGAGGGGGAATCCAAAGTTACAGCATGTCAAAGTTGTACAATAAAATAAAGAAGTTTATTTTTATTTTCTACTCTACCTCTACCCCTTCTAACCACTTTAAAAGACCTGTAATGAAAACGAAACTGGCAAAATATCCTAAACACAAAAGAACAGTCGATCCACTCTGTAGACATCCCACCGTGAAGAGTGAGGTGAAGTGAGCTGTCCATAGTGTCAATCCCTAGCTTTAGGTGCAATGACAGCTCACATCAAGCTCACTTCACCCAAGTTATCACGGTGAGATGTTTACAGAATAGCACGGCAGATATGATAGTCATACCACACATAATTAAGAGGTTTTCTAAAGGAATAATTATCTAAAAAGCAGTTTTTTTTTTTTTTACTTTTCTTTGTTCGTCTCAAACAGAGCACCTGCCATCTAATCTCTTCACCACCCTTGGTTGACTGGTAGAGAATGCCTAAGGCATTAAGTCCGCCTTTGCACTTTTTTGAGTGTGAAAAGTTTAAATAAATAATTATAAAATTTGTTTAATACAAATTGTATTTTTATTGCGACCAGTACCCTAATTACGTAATACACGATCAATCAGAATCTGAATCGTTTTGAAACAGATTGCTAATCCATTGCTTCGTACGTTCGAAAAAAAAATCTGCTCAACAACGTAAACAACACAATAAATGTTGTTGACCTGTCAAATTGAAACAGATTAGTCGGAATTGTCAACGAAAATGTGTTGCGTAATTAGATAGCAGAACTTACCCGAAACTGGAGAAACAATTTAATATTTTTAATATACATATCTATCTAAAGTCCCCCCCAATTTGTTACAGCGTAACCCGACAGTAGGAGACAAATTCGCCTCCCGAGCGGGTCAAAAAGGAATCTGCTCTCAAAAGTGGGCCGCTGAAGACCTACCGTTCACGGAGTCAGGGTTGGTGCCGGATATTCTGTTCAACCCTCACGGCTTCCCTTCGAGAATGACCATAGCTATGATGATCGAATGCATGGCGGGCAAGGCTGCTAGTATTCATGGTCATGTGAGTATATTTTTTTCTGATTCAGAACTTTTTTTTGCCACATAAATAAATAAAATATTTAAATAAACGTATTTGAAGATATAAGTAGTAACTAAATAGTGAATGTCGCTTGGGAAGGTCAGAAATATGCTTTGTAACATGAATTATTCCATAATATATGAAAATAGTAAATATAATTTTTAAAGTGATCTGAGTTTTCGATATAAGACCCCATACAATATTTCATTCATATTTGATCGAATGCCGCCAATAAAACAAAACCCACTAGTCTTCATACTAATTTGGTCATTTTCCTTTATGAGAATATACTGCCCTTCTTTAAGTCGGCCTTATGAATGAATTGTACAATATGGGCTAATATACACGCTTGATTATCGAACAAAACAGTATATTTTCATAGAAAATGTTGTAATGGATTGTATGAATTTGAACAGTGCAGCGTCATGCGAGCGTTATTAGAAATGAACAGGTAACTTGAGGAAAAATTGGGAATTTTTAATAGCACGAAACTTTTTTCTTGAGACGTAAACTTGATAAAAGGTTGTGGGAATTGATAATACGAACGTTTTCTTAACATGAGTAGTTTACATGCTAGTCATGCCAAACGAACTACACTTCGCGCGCTCTCTTTTACTCAGCGAGATGTCGGGCGGGGTGCGAGAGAGACCGCGCGAAGTGTAGTTCGCCTTATCGCGACAATGTGGCCCCAGCATTACTGACAAACATGTTTTGTAGATCCAATATATTATTATGTACCAATGTTTAAAGGGTTCAGATCGAACACTAACTATACACACATTATCTTATTTAATCATTAATACTTCAAGCTCACATAATGTACAGAGGTGGTCTTAATACCTAGTGCCTATCAAAATCAAGCTAAATAAAAAACTTCTAATTCTTCCAAAGGTCCACGACGCGACGCCATTCCGTTTCAACGAAAAAGACACAGCTATAAACTACTTCGGGCGCCTACTGGAAGCGTCCGGTTACAATTACTATGGCACTGAGCGGATGTACAGCGGTGTTGATGGCAGGGAGATGGACGCAGACATATTCTACGGAGTTATTCACTATCAGAGGCTGAGACATATGGTTTCTGATAAATGGCAGGTGGGTAACGTGTTGACTACTAGATCTGCAAGGATCTTTCAGCTCCTGACTGACAATACAAGGGGGCGTCGTTGGTAAACATTTGTGAAATTGTTACAGAACTTTTATTGACAAAACAAGATGGCGGCGTTAGTTCCGATTTTGGCCACGCGCCAAAAAAACCTTGTAGCGTTGTACGTAATAAATAATATTGAAAAACCACCATCTTGGATTAGATCTACAGACACAGCTATCAAAGTCAAACTCAAAGCATTTATTTAAAATAAACCAATTACAGGCACTTTTGAATTATCAATGGTCGGTCAGAAAGATGAAGCTAGTTGCCCATTCCAAAGCGTAGTAGGTTCCTATGGAGAAAAACGGGCAAGACACTCTTTTAAATCAAAATATTCTTACAAAATATTGGTTACATCATTCCTGTTGAAATTATACAATATCATGGCTTTGAAAATAGACCCACCCCAAAGCTTATGTAAACGAAGCATTTCATCTTGGCTTTGTAAAGTTCGTGACGTCATTTTTATATCATATTTCCGACTCCAGGTACGTACAACGGGCGCAGTAGACGCGCTCACCCGCCAGCCGGTGAAAGGTCGTCGTCGCGGCGGCGGCGTCCGGCTGGGCGAGATGGAACGCGACGCGCTCGCCTCGCATGGCGCCGCCTTCTTACTGCACGACCGACTGTTCCACTGCAGCGATAAGACTGAGGTTTGTTGATAACATAGAGAAAAAAATCTCCATCTATGGCTATGCTCTCTAGCCTATGATTCTTCCCTGTTTTGTCACAATCATTATCCAGGTTCTGCTTTCTTTTAGAAACTGTTACAGTGTATTAAAACTAAGATTATATAAAAAATTGTCGATCCATTTTAAGTTCACGCGTTATTATAATCAATCCAATATTGATTTCAAAATAGGAAATGTTTTCAAAAACGAGTTTTTATGTAGCATCTATGGCGCTGTTCCGCACCTTAGGAATGCGCTGCGGGGCGGGGGGCGGCGTTGACGAATGAGCGGCCTACACTGCCCCCGCCTCGCCGCACATATGCCTCAGGCGCCAAACAGCGGTCTCGGTCAAACTATAGCAGTGGTGGCCCAGTGGTAATGGCCGCGACTTACGAGTTGTAGGCTCGAACCCAGACAAGGGCTTTACTTTGTGGAAATTATGTCATCACCACTGCTCTCTAACGGTGAAGGAAAACATTGCGAGGAACCGGCATGTCCTAGAACCAAAAATTCGAAGATATCTGACATCTACCACTGAGCCAGCTTGGTACATTACGGCCCACCCCTTTACACCGAGTGGAGGCCAGAAACCCAGCAGTGGGAACATTATAGGCTGATTATGTATCTATGATTTAGAATCCCCCACACTTACTGGAATAGTCGGTCGATTCTGTAAAAATATCACCCTGAAACTCAGGTGAAGTGAGCTGTCACAGAATCGACCGGCTGATGCTAGGGATTAACACTATTGACAGCTCACTTCACCTAAGTTTCGAGGTGATATTTTTACAGAATCGACCCACAGATCTTGGTGAACTCCAAAATACAAATTTTGCGAAGTAACGATTAGTTTTAATTCAATGCTATTTGTCACCTACAACAGCAGCTTTTGTTGGATAACTTACTGCGGTGGAGCGTAATCGTATATCAGCACAAAAATAGCATTCTTACTGAATTAATTATTGTATTCTTACGAGAACAAAGTGTAATCAGTGTATATGTTGCAGTCAAAACTCTTAACCAGTCAAAAGTACTATTGACTAACAAAATCAGTCAAAAGTACTTTTGACTGAACAGGTTGGTCAAAAGTGGTTTTGACTGAAAATTATTGGTTATTAGTACTTTTGACTGCAAATTTGCGGTTAAAAGTACTTTTGACTGACGCTCTTCGTCAAAAGTAGTTTTAACTGCAATAAAGCATCAGTCAAAAGCACTATTAACTCGTTAGATGTGAATAAAAAAGATATTTATTAAATGTGAAATCGTTTATTACGAAAAATTTGGCATTACAATCAATACAAAGAAAACATACACTTAAAAATTGTCATTCAAATAGGTAATCAGAAATTTCACAGGTTATAAAAACACAGTACCTACGTTTTCTATTACGTTAATCGCTTTTCTTAAATAATTTGTAACTTTAATTGAAATTTTAAAAAATCAAATTTAATTCGTGATAGCATAATGAGAACCTTGTAAATTATATATGTTTTACTTATTACACATTATTTATGCATCGTAATTAAAATACGTGTTTTTTTTTAAATAACTTTACAAGGCTATCAGTCTACAATGACGAATTATTTATTCATGCATCTCAAACTATTATGGCACTTTGAATTACACAGCAATCCTTTTTTCATAAAAGTTTATATGTGCGTTTGTCGTTATTTATTTTATTTTTATTTATTTTTATCGACCACCTTAACTTTTTAAGAGTTTTGACTGATACAACCAGTCAAAACCACTTTTGACGTAATCACTTAGTCAAAAGTACTTTTAACCAGCTCCATTGGGCAAAAGTACTTTTAACTGTTTTTTAGTCAAAAGTATTATTGACTAAAGCATACGGTCAAAAGTACTTTTGACTGATTTTGCTAGTCAATAGTACTTTTGACTGGTTAAGAGTTTTGACTGCAACATATAGATGTACTACTGCTTGCCTTTCTGTGGAATTCAAATAAAATGTCTCTAATTAAAATATTTTTTCCTTTTGCAGGCAATCCTCTGTTCAAAATGCGGCACTCTCCTGGGCCCTCTAATCGGCAAGAGCGAAATAAGTAAAGAAACGTGCCGCCTCTGTGGCGACGGCAGCCTGGTGTCCATAGCCATCCCTTATATCTTTAAATTCTTCGTGACGCAGCTCGCCTGCGTCAACATTAACGTCAAGATCAACTGTAGCGAGCATCTCGCTATTACTGGATGATGTGGCCTTAGATTTAAGAGAAAGTGTTGTTGCAATAAAGATGGAAATCGTTTATCATTGTTTTAATTTTAGATTGGAAGAATATTGAATTGCACCTGCTTCGTTATCTCTCCACCACCCTTGGTCACAGAACACATATACTCAGAGAGCCCTTGGTTGACTAGTAGAGAATGCTTAAGATTTAGATTAAGTCCGCCTTTGGACCTTTATGACACACCAAGTATAAAAAATCAAATTAAACATTCCACACATCACTCTAGAACAGGGGATCCCAACCTTTTAACATACGCGCCCCACTAACTTCCTTTTAAAATCACTGTGCCCATGAGTTACTGTGTCGAATATATAAGAATATAAAACGAGCGAAAGTGAGGTCGAAAATGTTTGCCCCTTGTATAGATTAGATTTTCTATTGATCATTCAAACAGAAGTAGAAGTTATTTTGTCGAGTTTTGTAAAAAAAACTCAGGAATTCTAAGAATGTATATAATAAGAGAAGTAAGCAAGCTGGAAAAATGTTGTACAATTACCGATTTGTTACATTTTTCTTTTGACCGTTCATACAGAATAAGTTACATATACTTTGTCGACTTATGCAGAAAATTGGAAGAATCAAGAGAATGTAGAATGGAACAGCGAGCAAAGTGACCTCGAAATGGTAGCATGTCGCCTCGGATGGGTTCGATTTTCTTTAGTCCATTCATACAGAAGTAGGAAAACTTATTTTGTCGACTTATGCAGTAAAGCTGAAGCTCATTTTACAGTTCCTACCTATAATATTATGAAACGGTCGGGTTTTGAGAACTAGCCTTAACCTTTTCTAAATCAAGAACATAAAATTTTATAAATCAATAGTTTATTATTAGGAGCCGCCGCGCCCCCCTCTGCTCTAGAATGTATGTTTCTGATTCTGTGATGGCAATATTAGTATTTGGAGGTCAACAGTCGAAATACCGGATGGGCCAGCATTCTGGCAATAATCAAGGGCGTAATTCAATGGTATAAAACTGTAGCTTATCGTATACCAATTATCTCTCTCTCTCTCTCTTGAATTCAACATTATTAGCTGGCAGTCCCCTTTGCTTTTCACTCTAGCCAATATGTTTTGCCGTATAATAGTGTGAGATTCATATTTTACGTGTTATTAAGCTTCAGGAGCAACAAATAAAACAAATTCATACCTTAAAATTAATGTATTAACTGCAAAAGAGGTCACATAATAGATATATCTGAAAATAGTATAACGTGACACGGATCGCAATAAACGTGAATGGTGATGCTTGTGAAGATGTCAATAACCTTTCAAATCCAGTACATTTTACGATAGTTTTTTTCGCTACGTTCAATAAGATCCGTGTCGCACTCTAGTTACTATGACTTAAAACTAAAGAACCGTCACTTTGACATATAAACTGTCACATTGACATGATGAACTGTCAAATTGACAGCTAATCTTCATCCATAGCTTCCTCATCTTTTTTCTTCTTCTTCTTTTTCTTCTTCTTGGCACTGGCTTCAGCGTCTACAGACTGTTGTAGTTCATCCAAGGCTTCTTTCATGACTTCTATATTCTTCTTGGGAATGTCACCTGTCTCGTAGAACTTCAAACGGTCTTCAACTTGCTGACGTAACTTCTCGCCGAAAACTGTTGACTGAATTTCTGGAAAAGGAAAAATACTTGATTTTTAAAGTTCATTCATGTCATTGCATTTTATTCTCTATGCCAATGACATAAAAGTCTTATGAGGTGCAGTCGTGATTTGCAACGACCCTATCAAAAATCCCATTTCATGCGGTTTTTTACCACTATAAAACTATGGAGTTTCTTGACCATTCGACATTCTTCTCCATACGAAACTACGTTTAGGAAGGAAACAACTATACTCGGAATTTTAATTCGATTCCAGATTTGACAATTTCAGTGTTGCAACGTTATGACAAGTACTAAATAGTGACGTTGCGAAATTATTCGATATGGAAATGGAATATTTCCAGATCGATTCTTCTCGTTTATAATTTTACTCTCTTAAACTAAGTATATCAGGAAATTAAATATTTCTGAACCGATAATTTAGTTTTGACGATTAATTAACGATCTGAGACTTTTCTTTTATAATTGTGTGTGAAATAAATAAAAAAATGTGATCATGAAGGAACATGACAAATAAAACGGTGTATAATGGTAGTAATTTATTTTATAAATTGTCTCATCGCTATTGCTATCGCTGTCACTTTCTGTAACATTTATTATAAATGTGTCTGTGATATTGTGAATTAACATATCTAGCCTAAATTAATAAATAATTATTATGAATAATTATGTATTAATTAAATAAAAATCAATAATTTAGTCTTTAATTGGCACACTGATGGCACACACACTGATTGTTTATCGATTTTTGTGTTCATCACTACACTATTATATGTGGTATCATTATTTCACAAAATGACAGTAGCTAATGTCAAATCTGGAATCGAATTAAAATTCCGAGTATAGATTCGATTATTATGTTTCCTTGTAAATTTTGACATTCAAAGTGCCTTTTATGAGCTTAATTGTAAATGATTTTGACATTGAATCACGGGATAGTCGCTATTTAGGTAATATCTAGTAGTAAGCTAGTGGAAGAAGGAATCTGTAAAATGTATACAGAATTTTCGTTAAAAATGTGTTAGAAATAAGATTGTAGCAATAAAATTAGTACATGATACGCATTCTGGCGTTCATATGTGGATATAACTGCATTTCCTGTAGCACTACTGTTATTACCACAAGTGTAGGTTACACTTGCAATAGATCAAAGTGTGCATGTAACAAAAATAAAATATGATGTTCTATGTCCAAAGTAGGAATTAAAAAAATGCAATAAAAATCAAAGGTACAAGAGATACAAGCACAGAACCTCCTTTTTGAAAACGGTCATACTACTTTCAGAAGTTCGTGCTCGCGGCATAGCGTGCTCAAAATTATTCATTTATTATTTTTTCGTCTTATAAAATAAGTCATTTTTTCTCTCTCCTTCATCTGCAATCGGCTTTCTTAGCCAAAATCAGATAATCTGGTATAGATAAATAATTTTAAAAATAAATCTGAAAACGTATTTCTTTTTAAGTCAAACCATTTGTTTCCATCCAATTTTCCAAGTAGGCCATTATAAAGCACTTTAGAGCATAAAAAATAACAAAAAGAATTAATTGATTCTAGATACCCCTTTCCCCTTCCATAAAAGTTTTTGAAAAAATATATCTGAAAAAGTATTCCTTACCAGAGAAGCAGTCAATCCTGGATGCGATGGAGCACTTGTTGGCGAGGTACCGACTGATGCGTCCCTTGTTCTTGAGCCCCGCGCGCCCGATGAACGTCGAGTGGTACAGGAGGCCGTACTTAGGCGTGTTGGAGCGGGTCTTTAGCGCACGGAACAGCGCTTTTTCGGCACCTGGAGACGAGAATAGAATTTTGAGTATTTTGGTTTTTTGGTTCGACACAAAAAGTTGTTTTTTTACTTTGCATTTAGTACAAGTTTAGAGAGCGGGAATTACGTAAAATAGGGTCGACACTTTGAACGCAACCACGAATTTAATAGTAAAAAAAAAACATAATACATGTAAGTCAAGAAAAAAACTGTTCTGGGATAATCCTATAAGTCAATGTTCAGAAGTGGTTTTTCAAGTAAATGCGGAGGAGAAAGTCTCTAACTCATTTATATCTTGGCCACGTGCCACAGCGTGCTACTAGCATCAGACATGAAAAACCGAACCAGTGCGAGTAGGACACGCGCCCTAAGGGAACCGTCTAAAAGCAGTGTTCAACTGCCGGCGGCTTCACTCAGGAGTTGATACAGCCTATAAATTTCCAATTCCGGACTGATGGACAAACTTAACTTTGTAGTCGGAAAACACGTACTCCCATACATCTCCGACACAACTGCAAATGTATGTTTGTACGCACAATACTGAGAGTTTTACATGGTTATTCTAAGACCATAGACTTCTAATAGGTTTGCCTGTAATGTTTTGGTTTTTCTGTATTTTTTTCGGACATACGGAACCCTAAAAACTGTTGAATTTGGTGTTTTCACTATGGAAAACAAAAAAGAAGAGTAAAAAAACTACCGCGACCGTAAATGTGTCACATCAAGTTTCGAAAAATTTGTCTATGTACAGTTCGCGTCAAATAACTTTGCCCCTCTAAAGTACGCTACAAATGACTGCGCAGTAGTCAATCTTACTTATAAAATTGCGCGCATGCACAACCTAAATTCAAAGCGGCAAGGTTATTTGACGCGAACTGTAGTAGAGTTTCGTGTCTATTACGTAGACAGGTCGTCTCTTTCTAAAGCTAGATGTTTCATTTTAACGCCTCGGTGAGTAATACATACCCAAAATCTGTAGCGTTGATGCCGGGTACTTGGCCAGATTGGTGAGCGAGCCGGCCTTAGATATAAGTCGCGCGCCGACCTGGTCGCCAATCAATGTGGTTAGGTTCGGAGCCACCGACTCCATCTTTGTGTGAAGGTACCCTGCTATCTGCTTTCTGTATGTAGAAACTTTGAATAAGTAACTTGATATAATAATGATGTGCAAAATGAGCAGCTTATGCTCGGCAGTGGAATGTTGATGAAACAGTCGATTTTGGTAATTTTGAGATGTGAATTTTAAAGTTGACGGCTCTTTAGATTATTTTCACAGATGCCACATTGAAATTAATCTATTAATATGGAATTGGAGATGGGTAGCGCGATGGAAATTGCTAGAGGAGGCCTATGCCAAGAGGCACTCTGAATGACGTGATATTCTTTAGCAAAACCTCAACACTGTCATAATTATATGAAAAGTTAACCTCGATACTCAGAATAAAAGGCTTATTATTTATATGGAATTATGTCACCAAAATTTCAAGAAAGAATATTATGAGTAATTTATTATACTATTATTATTTATATATTATATTTATTATGTTCGCATTCGATCTGATCAGTCTCTTTCTATCAAAAATATTTATGCAAATAGATTTTGAATGTTTTTATCTACGGGAATTGGCCTTCAGATACTGCAAAAATATATTTTTTAAACCTTACCTATAATTACTGAGCGCAACAACCCTCCCCGCAAACATCTGTATATTAATTAAATCCACAGGCGAAATATCCATTCCCATAGACATCTTAGACGCGTCAATAATAGCCTGGGCCTTCTCTGAGTCCCCGATGATCTCAGTTAGAGGCTCCACCGACTCCGCGCTTAACGTCTTCCGATCCTTGATGTACTCCGCACACCTGGTGTAAAGCTGGTTCTCTGGGACGATGCTGATCAGCTCTGGGAAGTGGTAAGAGTACCATTCTCTGTGGGATGAATTTGAATAAATTAAGATATGATTTCACAAGGGTTTATAAAAATGTGAAGTGGTCTCAGATTTCTTTGCAATTCTTGGCAGACCACATAAAATTGCATAATCAGCCTATAATGTTCCCACAGCTGGGACATAGGCCTCCTCTCTTCAAGAGGGAGTGGGCTGTAATCTATCACGCGGGCCCAGTGCAGGTTGGTAGATGTCACATAATTATCTTTGAATTTTTGGTTCTAGGATATGCCGGTTTCCTCACAATGTTTTCATTCACCCTTTTGAGAACAGCTCTCAAAACATAAAATTATGTTTGTTAAACAGCAACAATTAAATAACAATGTGAAATTAAAATATACTTGTTATTAATACATACATGTCTAATTTTCCCCTGCAACCTAGCTCTAAAGGAGAAGGCTCAAAATTACCCCATGTCTAACAGCAAAAAGAAGTATCTCAAAAAATCACAAAAAAATTACATACGAAAAAATTGCTCTGAATATTAATTCAAGGTTAGTATATAATTAAGTAAAATGATTTAGATTTTAGTTTTAGAACAACTGGCGTCTTACTGACAATTTTAGAAGTAAAACAAGCTAGTTTTACTTTTAAAAATCAAAAACTAAAATCTGCAGATTTTACTTAATTCAATATTTACCCCTTTTTTTTTGAGGGCGTGAAATTATCAAATAACTTCTCCCGCTCTGGGCGGAGCGGGAGGGCGTGTCAGACTTTTACTGACTAAAACCCACCCGTGTTCCTTCCGTTGCCTGTGTGCCGGGGTCGCGATATCCCTTTCAGACAAACCCGCAACCCCGGCAGAAATATTTACCCCTGAATTAATATTCAAAACATTTTTTTCGTATAATAGACAGTAAGGATTAAAACCAAAAGTATGTTTTTATTGCATTCCTAGTCGTTCTAAAACTAAAATCTGCAGATTTTACTAAATTATATATTACCCCTGAACAAATATTCAGAGCATTGTTTTCGTATGTTAGCCAGTAAGTATTAAAACTGAGATTATGTATTTTTTTTTATTCAGTTTTTGTGATTTTTCTAGATACTTCTCTTTGCTGTCAGACATGGGGTAATTTTCTATGGGAGATGAGACTTCTCCCTTATACTTGTATTTATTTTTAGCTTTGTTGCATCTTTAACGGGAATGAATCTCTATACTCATAGATTTATTCACATCAAAGATGCGAAAATAACTTAACACTAACTGTATAGATTCAATACTTTTAGCTGGCCAGTCTTTTGCTGGTGATAGGCAATTCTTGCTAAAGAGAACAATTTCTTAAATTCAGATATTTACCTTATCCGCATAGAAAACGTATTGATATCCTTGTCCAGTTGATCCAGCAGTGCTATGGACTGAATGATCATGTTGTCAACCCGGTGCACATTGAACTTCACGCGGGCTCGAGAGTAAGAGTGGCCCAGACCGAGTTGTGCGACGCTGCATGCCTTTAGGGTTAGACCCTTGATGAGAGCGTGGAAGTGGTGGCGGATACCTGAGAAGAAAAAAATAAGTTGCTGAGAAATTTTACTAAGGCACGAGTAAAAGTAGCAATAATAACCTTTTGAGGTTGTTTGCTGGAAGCTTTGCCGTGAGAGAGCACTGAGTATTTGTCGATTGTCAAAATGATCTTTTCTTTTATATTTTTGCCACATGCTTAAAGCGTGTGGCAAACATATAAACACGGAGAGATAAATATTATAAATGTGAAAGTTTGTATGTTTGTTACTCAATCACTCAAAAACGGCTGAACGTATACGCATTAAATTTGGCACACAGTTGGTTCCCTTGGGATAATTTAAGACCTCAATTCGGGCGAAGTCGCAGACAAAAGCTAGAGAATACTTAAGAAATGTAGCAGTAAATTTCAACACAATACACTCATTAGATAGGTACATGTTGTGGATATAGCTGACTTTACTTTAGCACTGCTGTTATTACCACAAGTGGAGATAGGACACTTGCAATAGATCAATGTGTGCAAATAAAAGTTTTCTCAAACGTGTGTGGTGACCTACAGAGTAGAAATTAAACATCACTAGCTTCTCTTTTTAAAATTCAAATCAAAGAAGTAAACAAAGAATCAAGAAATAGACACATAGGATTTAATTTTTAAAGTTTTTTAAGATGCAGATATATGCCAATAGCCTTGAGTGGTCCGCTAGCGTGTTCTGTAGTAATAAGACTCGCCCATCAAGGAGCGCTGTCCCAAATTAGACGCATTATTAATTTATTATACACTAGTTTTCGCCCGCGGCTTCGCCCGCGTGAATGTCGGAAATTAACCCACGGGAACGTATTACTGGGATAAAAAGTATCCTATATGTTAATCCAGTATCCAGGTTATAAAATACCTGTGTGAAATAATACCTAAAGTAGAAGTTATTGTTTTGTATTTGTTTTTCGATCAGTCTTTTTTGTAATGGCCAGTATATCTATGGTAAAAAATTTAGGTTGGCGTCTCATTGCCTACAAAATGTATGGGAAAAGTTTTTTGTGATTTCTGAATTTTCTGGTACCAGAGTAGTAGTAGTCTAGTAGGAGGTTTGAACCTCAGTTGGTCCAATTGAGGTTTTTGATCCTTATATGAAACAGGATCGATTGGCATAAAAAAAAATTTTTTTGAAAACTTCCCATTTTCTTACTGACTGTAAATACTTAAAAACCTGTGAATGCAGATCAAAATGTCTCAAAAAGTTAAAAGTTAAGAACAGTCTCTTAAGACCGTTTTCCTGTAGCTACAATGGTTAAGGTAGCTGTTCTAGCTGCGTCATGTCTAAAATCCACCCTGTATATATTATATACTAGGAGTGTGAAGGTTTCAGAAAATGCTCTAATTTAACATATAATGTAAACTGGTAGAAATTGTTAGACATCTCAATGAAAAAGGGTTACGCTCGAAAAAGGCAGTTTCAGGAGTCCAGTTTTTGTTTTTGTTTATTAATACAGAGCCATTTAGTATAAGTTTAAGCAAGCCTGGACTATACTAGATGGCTCTGTACATAATATACATCAAAAGGAACTTCGTTCTAACAGTGTGTCCCACAACACCTCCCGACCTTTTGTTTGTTTCTGAAGACAAGTGAGTTAGTCACCACACAACATCTAAACGAGAAGTACAATCTGTAGAGCAAAAATAATAAGGTAATGACGGAGGACTTACCTCGTAGAATCTCTGGAACAGCCCCAGTGTGTGTGCAGGGAATCTCCAGCGCCTCGCTGATCGCTGCCCCCAACTTGGGGTCCAACACACCCAGGGTGCATTTGCTACGCTTCTTGCGCTTTGGAAGCGCCCCCTCCAGAAACAGGTTCAAGTCTTCCGGGAGTACACCTGTTTGACAATCATGAATATATAATTAAAGAAAAGATAATTTTGATTAACATGATCTTGTCTATGTTTGGTACTAGTGGTTGTAATAAAATTGTAAGTATTGTAATTGTTTGTAAATATGAAGTATTTGTTCTATAAAAATAATCATCCTTACTATAGAATTACATAGAAGAGCAACAGGCAAATTTAATACATCGTCGTGCCATCCACGAGGAAGAACATGCACGATAAGAAAATAAGGTCAATCCTGAGAAATTATTATGAATTTAAAATTTTGCTGAATAAAGGATGATTTCATAGAACAAAAAAAAAATGCATAGCTAATTCTTCTATCAGTTATACCATGCATGGTTTATGTGGACATAATCTTCAAACACGCGGGCACTAACCTTCGGATACCGCATTGATATTTTCTAAAGCGACGACCGCCGATTTGAAAGGCTGGAACCCATTTAGCGTCACAACTGAGTTGAATCGCTGCAAGTCAGTCACAGACTCTTCAACTTGAGGCAAGAAGGCTGCAAGCTCTTCAAACTCGGTGACTTTGAACAGCGCGAAGCCCGCGCTGTGTTCGTATAAAACATACAACTTACTCTGAAATAACACAAAACTTTATCACTATCTCCCGATAAGTATTGTAATTAAACTAACTATGGATGTTACGCACCATTTTTGCTTGTTTTACTTCAATTTATTTTCATTTTTCGGGGAGAAACAAACACGTGAGTTTTGTTTGCTCCCCCGCTAAACGAAACGTTTTGAGGTTAGAGTGTTTCGTGTCACGTATGAAAACAAATTGATTGTTATGCCAAATCCTATTTTTGTTTAAGTCAAATCATTCAATTAATTTGATTATAATGAGATTTTTGTTGTGAGGTAACTATACAGAATTAATATTTGAAACAGAATTATATAAACAATATCAGCGCAGAAAATAAATAATTTTGTATTGCCGTAACACTAAAGTGTAACGGAACGTTGCAATGGATTACTTCGTTCAGAAAACGCAACAAACGCGACAATGCCGACAATACTTCTTTTGCGGCAGGTTACAACTGAAATACGTTGTTGTTTTTCTGATCTATTGTACCCACAGAACATTATATATTGTACCTCTTTACAACTTCCTTAGTATTATTTTCCATTCAAAAGCCTTTCACAGAAAAAGGTACCTGCTTATATGATAAAAATTTATTCTGCATAATAACCTCGCAACAAAAATCTCATTATAAAGGTAGATCCGCAGTTGTAGCCCGCAAAATTCAAATGTTCTTACGTTTTTCCAATTTGTAGGTCAGTATCAGGACTGTCAGGTTGTATCTTGATCAAAATATGACGCGACCGTCAAGGTGTTCGCCCGTTACTTTACTCGTTAGTCGTTAGTGCTCGCGCACCAAAAAGAGCGTACAATTCTGCCGTCAAGGATTACAAACGGGTGCTACGGAAGGCGCGGTTTCGATCATGGACGAATTTGGGGCAAGTTTGATTACACGTTGATTTAGTTCTGAGGTTCTGACAAATATTTTCTGTGGTTTCCGAACGGAACTAAATCGTTAGTGTTTTATTAAGTTACTAGTTTTTTTAGACGATTATTTATTTTATGACATAAAACTATAAATAGTTTTAATCTAACATGAAAAAATATTAGAAATTGTGGTCCACCGGTATCGGGAGTAGGATTCAAGATACCTGTGGTGAGGGCTCCAGAGACCTGAACTTCCGCTCACGATGCGAGCCGTATCGAGCCTAATGAATCAATCAGTCAGGCCCTAGATTCAACCACCTAGAAGATTTGCAAAAAATTCGAGTGTCTACTTTCGTTTGCCAGACTCTAACGAGAGCCTCGAGAGATGTTGGTTAAGGCTTTCGGGAAATTATTACTATAATTGTCTTGTTTAGTACCAAATAGTCGATTATTTTTATCCCAATTGGACAGCACTACGTGGCATCAACGGTATTATTTGACATTTCAATTTGAATTCAACCCAGAAAATGCGTAAGGGGTTTGTAGTTATTTAGAAAATAATAAAAAAAACTATACGAATTATGGTTTGAAACCCAACAATAGTGTACAAAGTTGTGGAAAATAATCGATTTTGTGTTAAAAAGTGCATCTATGTGAAAATAAAGTGCTAAAATGGCTACTATTGCGATGCAAAGAGACCTTGTTGTCTCATTCAAAAAAGAGACGATTATGAACTTGGGAATACTGAGTAAGCTGCAGCAAATGCCTTCAGAGCTCAGCAGGCAGATATTCAAGGAGAATGCATTAGAAAAACCGACACAGACCTTCTTTAATCACCTTTCTTACTATTTGGTGTCAATAATCGATACTCAGGTTTCCAGTTCATTGCCATGGCCACTGTACGATACGAAAACTGAACGAGCGTACAGAAACGAGTTGTCTAACTTCATCAGCGACTACAGCAACAAAGGTTTGTTGGCACCAGTCATGTCCTCATACCTGGTCAACCCAAGCTGCTATAAAGTCACCATGTTGATATTCCAAATGTCACAACTAGCTGTCCAAAGAGTATTATTATCGAAAATGGTTAAAGATACCCAGAAGAAGCTGTATAACAATATGACTGAGGATTACAAAACAAAAAAAGAAGGTTTTATTGACAATATTGAAAAGGAAACGGTGACAATATCCGGTAAATTTTCTAATTATTTGTGTAAAAGAGCAGCTATGGAGAAAATAGCCGAGTTGTTCCGTAAGAAGATAACTGAAATGGAGAATAAAATGACTGAACTAAACCCACAACGATTCTTAGATGAAATAGTTGATGGCTTCTTAAAAACACATGAAGTAGATGACACAGCGAAAGCAGAAATCCTTAAATTAAAAGACGTTCATAAATCATCCTCATTTTTTGATGATTGGTTAGCTGAAGTAGACAACAGAATCACACAATTGGAAAATGAATGGAATACAAAAATAAAACCGTTCCTTCAAAGTTGTATAGAAACTCGTAACTCCACAGAATTGTTGATTGCCAGACAAACAGGTGAAGCCGAAAAGAGTTCATACACATTAGAATATAACCCAAAAACTGACGAAATATGCACGAAAGAATTACAAAGCCAAGTCAACAGTGAACAGAAATACATTCTTAAGAATATCACAAAAGATGGTAAATTAAGTTTCCCAAATCTTATAAGAGCATTTCTTATATCAATCGGTTTTATACTGAAAAATGCTGAAATCGGTAATGAAATATACAAGTTCAATGAATACTTGGATGGTGGGAGACGGAACTTTACAGAAATTGTGTCCGCTATGAGGATACTTTTAGATAGGGTGATGAACGCCGAAGGTAAACTTCAGGTGAGTTCTAGTTTTTGTTATTATTTTAAACTCTTCTATGTGTTTTTACTTTAAAACTAGAATCAATTCTATTTTTTTGTAACTGATGTTCAAAAGTGCCTTATAAGGGCCTATTTAAAATAAATAATTTGACTTTTTGAAATAGAAAGGTGTTTTACTAAAATAAAACATAAAAATTGCAAATGAGTATTTTATGTTACTTTTTGCATATAAACAATGAATCATTCTTTTATATTTTTCTTCAAGTCAACTCTTTTTAAGAGAGTAGCCCAATTTCACACTACATACTTAAAGTCACGCCTGCTTGCCAAGCGGTAGGCAGAAACTTCTGCACGGCACCTGCTACAATCCTTACATACTCCTTTTGCCTCGTTCACGTTCATACATCTGGTCATACACGCACGCTGGTTGCGAGTACTATGCACCTTACCTTTCTGAAGAATGTCACCAATAACCTTTACAATGTTGTGTATAATATTATGTTTGCAAAATGAATTTAAATAATGATGATTGAGAATTTTCAAGTACTCTTAATAACTATGAAGATTTATGCTGTTTATTTTGTTCTTGTGTGTTTTTCTTACTATTAACTGTTATTTTTCAGCGAACACAAACATCATACAACCAGTCGTTATCACTGAAGGAATTCTCAGAAATACCTCCGTTACCTGACCTGGCCGACTTGAAGATGGGCAAAGACTTACAGTCTCAACTTATATTTGACACATTCACACCGCTGAATATATCCAAACATCAATTCAATTTACGTAGAAGAGCCACCGTATTTGCCAAACCACAGACACGGTCATTACTCAGTGCTCCATTCTACCAAGGACCAAGAGACGACTTCTTAAAGAGCCTCATATCATGCCGTATCAGTTCCTATGACCGTCCAAATGCTACACAGAACTTGAATATGTCAATACTTTCCCAAACTAACTATAGGAACAACGAAACTATAGCGGAATGCTCATCAGGCTTCACAAAACAACAAATAATGAGGTTGCTATCAACGAAAAAGTCCAGTAGCTCGAAAAAGTTTAAATATAAAACAGAGAGACCAAATAATGTTAGTGTTAAGAAAGGTGGGCTGTTTAATGAATCACTGACTTCAACTGACAGCAACGGTTTGTTCAGAAGTCATTCCTCACCGAATCTCTTTGACAACAGAGAAAAGAAGTCTAAGATTCCTATTCCGAGGAAATTATCTGTGATGCAGGAAGACAGTCCACTTCTTGAAGTATCTGGCATCTTGGCGTTAGAAAACGATAATAGTTATGGAACTCCCGAAGGTGTAATGCGACTAGAAACTAACAGAAAGATATTTGATGCTACTAGTCTACCCACAATTTCTATAACTCCTGAACCGGATAAACTTCCAACAAATATTCAGGAAGACTCGAATAAAGTGCATTTCGCTGATCTGAACGTGCCGAAACTACAAGAAGATATCCTAGAAAAAGAAGATAATAAGACTGAAACACCCAAAAGTAACTCTCAATTGATTAGAAAAACAAGTTCTTTAGAGAAAATTATCAATAGGTTTAAAAAAGTACGAGCTAGCGTCTTGCCCTGTGACACCAGCTGCGAGGATGGGAACGAATTCAAAACTATTGTAGAAGAAAAAGAAAATGTTAACACTGTTAATGTAGATGTGTTCACAGCAAATAGGGTCTTATTGCCTGATCTTTTAAGTCCAAGTTGCAGTGTGATACCAAAGAAGTCTTCGGACTACTCGGATCCGATCTGTTTTGACGACGACCCTCCTTGTAGAAAGCCGCGGGAAAGCCTCGGGACCGCATTAGGTGTAGACCACACGTTCCTAGATCAGTTTGATTTGATAGACTAATAAAAAATAAGTTAAAATTAAGGAGTATTAAACAAATATTTAAAGTCCAGTATTTTTTAAGTTTGGATTATGAAAACAATATTTTTGTCTTTGGTTCTTCCATTTTAATGAGTGTAGTTTTATAAATAATTTAATTTAATATCATATAAAAACGAAATTAAATTAGATGTCGATGAGAAATAGCGCATATTGTAAGCTCTCTACAACATATGGACCTTATTTGCTGGATTAATTTAGTGAAGGGTACTGTTTTTACCCATAACAATATTAGTAATTTGCCATAAATCTAATTAGTAATTGCGAAATGTGGGTGTACTAAGGTACACCTCTGCCTAACCCCTTATGCATTACAGGCGCGATTTTATGTAATGTTACGATCTTACGATAGTAACTTCTATGAAAAAGTTCTGTTTTAATAAAGACTAAAGTCGCATGTATTTAAGAGATGAATGTTAAATGTTAAAATGTCTACTAGCCCTAGATGGAGTCTAGATGAATATATTTATTTTTATATTGTATAATCTAATGGCTAATACACAGTGGACCAAGTAAGGCAAATTTTTATCTATTTCATTAATCTGAATTACTTTTGTAACAACACTTTTGCGTAAGTTCATACGTCCGTCCCGGGGTTAACATTGTGTCCAGTAAAATATGTTATTAGGAGACCTAATTTAGAAATCGGCGTAATTTGTATGTACGTCAATCGTAGTGTAGTAACACCTACGATAAAGTCGCTGTCAAAGTCTTCTCTGGCTACCTTTTTCAGGGATCAACAAAATAGTTTTTATTCGACCAGTCAAACAAATCAATTCAATCGTTGACCTTTCTCAAAATTGGCCATCATTCGTCATTGTGTAATAGCCAAAACTTGTAACTGATTACTTTTAAAAACTTTATGATCATGATTTCATAAACTATGATCAATTAGATAATTTAGTTCATTAGCTATTTAACTGTTATCCATTATGTAACTAGTTTTACTAATAAAATGAATATTAATTGATACCTACATAGATCTTTTTATTCTTATAATTATTGTGAAGGTTTAAAAAACAAAAACTCGCTTTAAAAAAATCTTTAATAATTAAATATTTATTTTACAAATACTTCGTATACGTTGTTGCACTTTTGCGTATAAATAGTTATTACTAAAATAGGAAAGCAAAACAATATAATTTTACATTGCGTAGTGACCTGCCTAACCTACTTAATCAACGAAAAGATGTAGAATTCGCGGCTAAGCTTACTACAGAAAGAAGTGGAATACAGTGCAACATAAAACATTTTTTTCTGCTATCAATAACTTTTACAACGATGAGCATGATTAACTCGTACTTTTATTTTGTACGCCTGTAAAAAATACGTCGTTCTCACTTCATTAAAATACAACTAAATTCTAGGATCATCTTCGCCCAATTTGACCATTTTCTCCGATATCTCCCAGACTTTCTTAGCTCTGCTCATATTACTGACAGAACTCGACAATGAACTTTCTCTGCAATCAGAAAAGTATTTTCCGGAAACCTTTTCTAGTTTTTCGTCAACCGCCAACATGACTGAAGTCTGGCAACCTTGTTCAGGGTTCTTGAAGAAGCATTTGGTTATCGGAAACAGCATCCAATTTAATGGAGGAGGCACGGAACTCCAAATTCCGGTTTCAATCAAGCCGGGATGTAGACAGTTCACTGTTACTCCCGTACCTTCCAATCTCCGGGCTAGCTCTCTCGTGAAAAGTATGTTTGCTTCCTTAGATGCGTAATAGAGATATCCTGGTATAGTGTCAACTGGGTTCGGGTTTTCTATATTGAATGCTCCAAGACGGTATAAAGACGAAGCGACTACCACGATCCTTGATGGGGTACTTTTCTTTAGCAGATCAATCAAAAGATGTGTAAGCAAGAATGGTCCATAATGATTGGTCTCCATGGTCATCTCAAGGTCGTCAACGGTCTTCCTCTTCGTGAAAGTGTCTGCGTAACCAGCGTTGTGTACCAAAACGTCTAGTTTTGTCTCAGTTTTATTGATGTCTTCGGCAAATTCTCTGATGGATGCGAAGGAACTGAGGTCCAGCTTCTTGACCACGACTTTCGTGTTCTTTGTTGTGTCGATGATTTCGGCTGGAATATTAAATTGTTAATGTTAATTTTTAATTGGGTAAATAATATTGGTAATACCGGCCTATTATTGTCCCATTGAAGGGCAAAGGCCTCTTCTCATATTGGATAGATTCTATTTTTATTTTAATAATCCAGGGCGTATAAAAATAACGGAGGAAAAATAACTATAACACGTTGAAACAGCCCACTCTCTAGTACCTCCACAGAAACAATGTTTCTGCCGAAACCGGCCGAGACCGTCTGTTGGGGGCGACTACTACATATGATGTTTTACAATCTAATGTGAGAAGTACACATGGAACTGGGCTTTAAAAACATTCCCATCAAATTTTCACTAAAAGACTAATATCTTCGCCTTTCATAATTTAACCCCAAAAGGCCCAAACGAACCTACAATTTAATAAAGAATAAACAATCACCTTTAACTTTCTCAGCAACCTCCAAATTCCTGCAAGCCATGATGACCCTGGCTCCTCTCTTAGCCAACTCCCTCGCAGTTTCCTTTCCAATCCCACCGGTACATCCGGTCACAATCACGGTCTTTCCATCCATTCTCGTGGGCTTACGGTACTGCCCGCAAGTGTACTTGGCGAAGAGTCTGATCGCGAAGATGACTCCGAAAAGACCAAGGATTGCGAAGACTGTTGCAATGATGAGTACCGGGAAGACCCAGTAGAGGTAGCTTGCTTTCCAAGCTTCGGCGACGATCATGTCTGGAAAGAGAGGAAAAGGTAGTCAGTATAATGTTAAAGGTAGGTAAATTGCGAGGTGCGCATGAGCAGGTTAGGCTTTGTTTGATACCCCACTTTACCAATTCATTTTTTCGCGTTCTATAAGTATTCAACAAGTGTTATTTTCTAAGTCCTACGTTAACTACCAGGCTACAATCCTTTGATTAGGTAGGTCTGACGGTCTGATATTTAAAATAGTTGAATGTCTCGTTGGACTAGTGGTCGCAAGCGCTACTGTTGAACATGTCCTGGATTCGACTCCCAGGTCCCAGGTCGCGGAAAGTGTTATTAGATTTTTCCATCAGGAATTTCTCAGTAGAGAGCCCGGAGTCTAGATTTGTGCCCGGTTGATGGAAATAGGTTCGCCCCCTATTACATGGGACTTAAAACATAGTTAACTGGCGAAATGTGGGTGTGCTATACTTACTACTCTGCCCAAACCTTCGTGAAAACAAGGTGTGTATTGTTATGTTATTTTAAAAAGTCCGTAAGTGCCTACAACTGTATGTGCGTAAAAAGTAGGTTGGAGTCTCCTACGAAATGTAAGGGAAAAGTTTTTGGCAATTTCTGACTTTTCTAGTACTGAAACCTCAGTTGCAGTTGGTCCTATAAAGTTTTTCGATCCTTAAAGAAAGCAGGATCGATTGATATCAAAAAAAGTTTTCGTGAAAATTGCCCATTTTCTTGCTGTCTGTACCTACCTATTTTTTTTTCAAAATCTGTGAATGCCGATCAAAATGTTTCAAAAAGTGAAGGAAAGTCTCCTAAGACCATTTTCCTCTAGCTGCAACGGTTCTAAGGGCCTAGTGTGAGTTTGTTTTAACCGTCTCGATTTTACGCATCGACCGCGTTTGGCACTCTGAAGGGCCAATCGGAGCGCCAAACGCGGTCGATGCGTAAAATCGAGATGGTTAAAAGAAACTCACACTAGGCCCTCAGGTAGCTGCCCTTATCCCTATCTCAATAATCCACTCTGTATAGTTAGTACCTACAAGAACTGCATGGCTTAGCATCCCAGAGACACTTCGGCAATCAATCCTATAGTCGACAGCGACACGTCTGATTAGCTAATCCTATCTTACCAATGGCCCTACCAGCCCTGACTTCTTATTACCTAAGAACATTGTCCTTTATTGTCGCTTCGATGCTGTAAATCTACAAGTTGTAAGGTGGAATAGGTACCTAATACCTTAATAGCACGAAATTCTCGATCAAAACTTTGAGACAGCGCCTTGAAATCTATTTTCGCGACATATAAGGTCCCATTAAAATAGATGGACAAAATGTCACAAATCATTCAGACCACCAAAATAAGGACAGTGGTAAAAAATATATAAAAGAAAAACGCATTAGATACCTACTTACAAGAAAAATAAATCAGCTAACAAAAATACACTAAAAATGTTGGTTACCCAATGCCATTTATTATTGTAGGTCAAAATAAAATCACTTTAATCAGTGTTTTTTTTTGCTTGGATATCTTTGGTTAGACGTACTGAACACTGTGTTAAAATTTGTCCATCTATTTTAATGAGACCTTGTATATAATAAGAATAACATATCACCACGCTTGTTTCCCAGAACGGTTGTGCAGACGTGATTCTATATAGTACACACACATTTCGCCAGTTATGTTTAAGTCCCATGGAATAGGGGGCGAGCCTATTGCTAACCGGACAAGAATCCAGATTCCAGGTTATAGGTTGTTACTGAGGATTTCCTGATGGAAAAACCCTTGCGAAAAACACTTTGCACGACCTGGGAATCGAACCCAGGACCTCCTACGCCGCAGTAGCACTCGTGCCTACATAGCTAGGTAAAAAAAAACAAAATCGGTTCAGCCGTTTGGAAGCTATGATGCCGCAGAGATACACACGTTAAACTTATTACACCCCTCTTTTCCCGTCGGGGGTTAAAAATAATGCGTGTCGTTTAGCTGACCAATGTAACTCTGACACCGGTTAGCCACACTAACCACACGATAAGGAAAGAAGCTGACCTGTTTTGGCTACTAAGTATTTGAGGTCAAGTCCATCAAATACACTAGTAATTAAATCGGATGACCTGAATTCAGCAGGAACTTATAATTCGTGCTGTGTAATTAAAACAATTTCGTAACATCATTCAGTATTGTTAGAATTAAGTTACGAAGGTCAGAAGTTCGATAATGTATTGTCTTGCAAATACTAATGTTACTGCAATCAATTAGTGGGTCAATGTGTGCTCACCATGGTCAAGGATGTCACACGAAAAACTTAACCCTATCTTTGCTGTTGCGCAGACGGGTAAAAATAGAGATCTAGGAGGAGCAAGGTTCAATGTGACACATCCATTATCATCATCTGCTTTGCCTTTTCCCAACGATGTTCGGGTCAGCTTCCAGTCTAACCGGATGCGGCTGAATACCAGTATTTTACATGGAGCGACTGCCTATCTGACCTCCACAACCTTGGCACTAGGTAACACGATACCCCTCGGTAAGACTGGTTGTCAGACTTTTGGGTTTCGAACTTCCCGTAACGACTGTCATAGATCTTCAAATGACAGCCGCGACCAACGGCTTATGACACATCCAATATATTATAATTAAATAATTAGAATCACACATGTATTCACTAAAGGGGGTAGGCAGATATAAAAACTATTTGAAAATTAAATATTAGGTAGGTATGTATATTCTGAATACTGCCACGGAACCAGGTTCAATTTTTTTCTAAAATCCAAAGTGATCGAATAAAAATACTCACAACGCAATCCCTCAATCTATTCAATCGAACCGCATCCAAACATTTAAAAAACCATTACGATGATGTGTAAAAATGATTTGTTTTACAAGACCACCGTTCACAGCAAGCAATTTTACTTAATAATATCATAAATGTAATATTTAAAACACGTTGTCCATTACACTGGTTCAATAGCACACTGATGAATCTTTACATTTAACGCTAGTACCTCAATAACGTAATAATTACTAGAAACAAATCATTAAACCTGTTTCACATTGGTGAAATAATTTGTCATTGTTATTAGAGTTACCTAGTGGTGACCGTCAGACTGCCAAGTCATAGGTCTCGAGTTCGAACCCAAGGCACGCACCTGTGACTTTTCGGATTCATGTGCGTATTGTATAATTATCTCTTGCTTCAAAAACGGTGAAGGAAAACATGGTGAGGAAACCGGCATGCCTGACAGATATTTCTCGACGGCATGTGAAGCCAAGTCTGAGGCCTATAGGCGGCTTAAAATCTCTGACACCAGGTAAGTAACTAACCACACGAAAAGAAGAAGATTAGAGTTAATTAAGTAGATAGAGTAAAGAGCTTTGACTAGCTTGTGAACTTGAAGATAAATAATTAAATACTCACAAGTTGGCCAGTCAGAGTCAGCTGCCTAAATGCTGCCTTACAATTAAACAAAGTTATGTGTTCGTGTTGACTTATAGTCGTTAACCCTTAACGATTTAGCAATCGGACAACAACGATAAATAATCATAGGTTTTATGTATTATTGGAAGTTTTTTTTATTTTTTTTATTCTTGCCAATGATTGGTAAGTCTTCAAAAAGCCTTTGGAAAACAATAGAATACCTAAGTAGGTACTTGGAACGCAATTTTTGATTTTTGGTAAGTGTATTCCCTTTGCCATATAAAGGGTTAACCTTTGATATTTCAGTAAGGTACTGGTACTGGACTAGCTGTACTCCACCAATATGAACTAGGCTTTAGGTAAATTAGAAGCGAATTCAAGGTTCAAAGCATAATACAATATATAATCGAGGCTACAACAAAAAACAATACTTATTATTGTAAGTTAACAAAATTTGGTTGAACAATGTTCTTTAGGTACACTACTAATTGATTGCTTATTCGAGGATTAATTGATTTGACGGCCGAGTTTAATCGAAGTATATTATTATTTAATCGATGTCTTTATATAGCTGTGTAAAGCTATTAAAAGAATTTCTGTGTGTTTAGGCGTGGGTTAATCTTTGCCCTTCCGGTTTACAAAACTTGTTTGACAATCCTAACTAATATTATAACTGTGAAAGTGAGTTTGTGTGTTACGCTTTTACTCTAAAACGGCTGAATGGATTTGGATGAAAGGCACTTGGGTAAACCATGACCTGGAGAAGGACATAGGGTACTTTTCATTCTGGATCGCAGATGAAGTTGTGGGCTACAGCTAGTCAATAATAAAAGTAGACTTATGAGATCCGTAGAAAGACCTTTGGAATGTTGTTGTTGTGGACTTTAGTTTCTTGGATGGTGCTTGCTTGGCCGAACAACAAACGGGCGTGGTTGCTTCTCTATTCTAAAGGAGTTCGTTGGTCCCCAAGTCTCCCTAGATGAGTGTTTTTCAACTTTTTTCATGGCGCGGCCCCCTTAGTATGGAAAAATATTCCGTATAAAAAAATATCCCCTACCCTCCTCTGTTTCTAACTTGGAATTAAAGTCTGTCACTTTGTGTACAACAGAATACCCACAATTAACCGCAGAGGCTTTGAAGTGTTTGATTACATTCGCCAAAAAAAATCTCTAAATTTAAAAATAATTTTGGCACACCTAAAATCGAATTTGACAATCGCGACTCCACGTGGTACTTATTTGCCCTACCCTGTGATTCTTTTCTAGAGCCGGAGACGCGCAGGCGGTAGCCTCGGCGTGTTTTATATGGAGTTTTTCACTTTTTGTATGGAAAATATGAAAAATTATTACCTACATGTGGAGTTTTAGAGGTTTATGGGTTTTATAAAGGGGGTCGAAGTTTTCATTATTTTGCGATAGGAATAGGACACACTATTTTCAAGATATAAGCAAAAGAAAAGATACAGTACTGTTTTTGCACCTGAAGTCGAGGTGTGTGAATAACACAACAACAGTTAGTTCAGACAACTAATTTTATTGCACACCTTTTTAATCGCGATTAAAAATAGTCAGATTTAGTTAGACAATCAAATTTTAGGTGAAAATCGTCAAATTCAGAATAACAAAATTGCCATTTTCACATAAATTAGTAACTCAGTGCCATCTCAGTGCTGTCAAACTAAAATTTTTGTCAATGTTTGTTTGTTAAGTTGTGTCACTTTAGTCTATTTCAGATTGGGAAATCGTCGTTTGACAGGAATAAACTAAATTATGGTGATATTTAGCCTAGTTTAGAGGCATTTGTAACAAGAGAATCGGCGCCAATATAGTGTGTAGTAGGGATCAGTGCAAGGAAACCATTATGGCCCTATACTCAGCTCCCCTTGTTGAATCTTGCAACTCGTAAAATTATTTTGGAGAACTTCCTTTTCTTGAATCCTAGACTATCAAGTTGAGACGTTATTATAGGTACTTTAAGGTTTCCTTTTGCAGACAACTCGTTCATTCCAATTCTAACGACATGCTAATTACCTGATTTCTGCAGCCAGACTCAAGGGTCTCTCTGATTTCTTCGCATTTCACTTTGCATATTTTTGTAGTGGAATTTGGTGCCAATTCCATAATTACTGGATTTCACCACAACGTAAATATAACCCACGTACGTACCCATAAATGCGACTATGACAACAATGTAGAAATCACGGCAACATTCGAGAACATCTCGTTGGTAATGTTTTGTATAAACATTTGTAGTGAAAGAGAAAGTTAACTACGAAACAATATTGTTTGAGTAGGTAGGTAGCCCTACTATGCATTGTATAACCCACGTAACAACGGATAATCCAAGCCTCTAAACTGTCGCGGCTTCCAGTTTCGTCAGTTCGTCATTCATGACATGAATATCAAATAACAATATACCTACGCTCTGCTATCAAAATGTAAAACAATAAAAATTGCGACATCTCTCAGAAAACTACGCACGTAATTTGTATTCAATGGTCATTGACCTTGTATAGGTGGGTCGATGACCTCAATTCAATAACTACTCTATCTCTTACTAATTTATTGAAAATGGCAATTTTGCTATTCTGAATTCTGAACTAAATATGACTATTTCTAATCGCGATTAAAAAGGTGTGGAATAATGTTTGTTGTCATGAACTAATATTATTCACACCAACATCTCGACTTCAGGTGCCAAAACAGTACTGTATCTTATTTTTCTTTTCGTTTGCTTATTATAAGTACCTATGTATCTCGAAAATGGTGTCCTATTCCTATTGCAAAAATAATAAAAATTTCGACCCCCTATATAAAACCCATAAACCTCCAAAACTCAACATGTAGGTAATAATTGTTCATATCTTCCATACAAAAAGTGAAAAACTCCATATAAAACACGGCGAGGCTACCGCCTGCGGGTCACCGGCTCTAAAAAAAAAATCACGGGGTAGGGCAAATAAGTACCGAACGTGGAGTCGCGATTGTCAAATTCGATTTTAGTTGTGTCAAAATTATTTTTAAATGTAGAGATTTTTTTTTGCAGAATAGCTATAAGATTATCATAGCCAAAAGTAAGAAATTTTAGTGATAGTTTAGTTCGGTGTACAAGAGAATCGGCACCATTATCTATTAAAACCGGCCAAGTGCGTGTCAGACCACGTACAATGAAGGGTTCCGTAGTTGGGATGAAATTTATCCCAAGAACAAATTTAACATTGTATTTGAAAAACATGTTCTCTCATAAGTACATTCCAACTGCAAATGTAAGTTGGTCGATTATTACTCGTTAAATTGTAGATTCTACTTAGCTATTATAGTTTTCCTTTTAACTTCGTTGTGTATGTAGGTATAGGTACTACTGTCGTGAATTTTTTCACATATCCAAAAACAACCATTTAGCTGACTCACTTCACACTATTGACTTTCACTTGAATCAAACAAAAATTTGGACTTTAAAGCTTATTAATTCGCAAACGGATCCCTGAATCCAAAAATGGTTTTCACACACTCACACTATTTTTGAACGACACCCCACGCCATGGGATAGACGAGAACAAAAATAACATTTCCACTTGACGTGTAGGGTACCATAAAAAATTGTATCATTATTTCATTTCATCACTTTCTCACCGTAATTAAGAATCTTGTATACCCATGCCAAATTACAGCTTTCTAGTACTAAGAGTCTCTGAGCTAAGCCGCGGACAGACAGACAGACAGACAAACGGACGTGGCCAAAATATAAGGGTTCCTTGTTAATTACGAAACCCTTAAAAGTCGGTACGTTACGTCATGATCAATAATACTTAACTAATTGCAATTTAAGTAATTACATCCATAATTACGAGGGAAAGTGCGATGTTCTTTAAAATCAGTGGCGCATATACAACCTTTCACATTTTTGGAGAAATGCGCAAAAACATAGGAACAAAAAAGATACTTAAGAAAGAAAGGTACGGCAACCGGCCCTGCGGTTAATGTTGTTTACATTAACCGCAGGGCATAGGAGAGAAAGGTGGCAAAAACATGAGCGGAATTAAAGAAAGTTTTGCCCAATAAACAATGGGGGGCTCGCCAGGACGTCTAACTGGGCAGTGAGTTGGTGATGATAATGTACATGTATCTTGGCAAAAAAGAGTCTGGAAAAAATGAGGGCGCCACTATCGCACTTAAGTGACTTCGAATGGGAAATGAGAAAAATAATTTACACAAATAGTTAAAAACGTTGCTTGTGGGTGACTCAAAAACGACTAGCACGTGTTGGCAAAGTAGTGCCATAATATCATAGGTCTGCATTACTGTCACCACGTTAGACTCTTTTATGTCGACCTATATAGTAGGTCTCTGACCTCTGAAGATCTACTACATCATCAATACCGACATGGTGGCAGGGAATTCGACACACAACCTGTTACCATGGATTCAGTAAGTACTCGTAAGTATATGATTCTGAAATTATGTTCTTATTAAAAAAAAAACTGCTGTTTCCTACAAAAGTGCAATGCCTCGGTCAAAATGTATGGAACAGTAAATTGTTTTTTAATAACTGACGAAAAATTTCTACGCCCCCTGCGTTAAAATGATTTCGTCCAGAATCATGTACTGAATCCATGGTAACAGATCGCGGGTAGATGTCCCTGCCACAGAATAAATAATAGTACCAGCGTCGCTAGCTTTAAAACGACTACCTCATTGGTTTAGTGTTAGCAAGAGTGTCTGCAAAGCGCAGGGTGCCAGGTTCGACCGCCGAGGCCGATAGCGTTAGTGGATCATTTTTCAAAAAGTTTATATTCAATGAGGTCGGAACTTGGATTTTTCCCGGTTATGGGTATTATTGCTCGCTATTATACATTATGGGACATAAAAAAGGAACTGGTGACTTAAGGCCCGAGTTTGCATGGAGTTTCTTTGCCCGTTCTTCTCCATAGGAACCTACTACGTTTTGGAATGGGCAACTAGCTACATCTTTTTGACTGACCGACCTCTTGACTATTCAAAAGTGCGTGTAATTGGTTTATTTGAATAAATGCCTTGAGCTTACTTACTTTACGTAACTCCCTACTCATCTGTCTACCCATTCGGGTAATGCAGGTGTGCATTATATAAATAAGGTTGATATTACTTTGTTTACACCTTTGGTCTATTAAAAATTACAACACAATACTTGAACAATACAATAATTATCAATTTACGTTTGCCCCCGTATTATTATTTATTTGTAAAACCAGTGGCCGCAATCGCGACTATTTAGTTAGTGACTAACCTGTTGTCAGTTTTAAAGCCGCCCATGGGCCTCTGACTTGGCTTCACATGCTGTCGTGAAATATCTCTCAGGCATGCCGGTTTCCTCACGATGTTTTCCTTCACCGTTTTTGAAGCAAGCGATAATTGTACAATACGCACATGAATCCGAAAAGTCAGAGGTGCGTGCCGAGAGGTCTCGGGATTAATTCCCAGGTCTGGCGAAATAGGTTTTTTGTATGAAATAAAATGTAAACTAAGTAATAGACCTATGCCTATGAAGTTTTTAGAAATCTGAGAGCGAATTCCAAAAGAAAATACCATAATTTTGTTTTGACGAAAAACGTTAGCTTATGCGGCTAGTGTCACGTGGAGCAAAATTAAAAAAGAATATCTTAATATCACATTTAAAACTCACCTTTTTCTTTTATAAATATTTCAGGCCAGTATACCCGATACCACTGCACTTATCGATACTCGCGTGTGAACCGGACGGATGTCGAGTTAGCACTGACAGCTTTTGGCTTTCGACTCTCGTTAGAGAACGCTTGCTTAGGTAGAAGTCACAGTGCGAGCTAGTCGACGCGACTGCTATACTTAGGTGGTTGAGCAATCGAGTCACCAGCCGATCATTTCTGTAAAAACATTTCAAAAATACTTCAAATTAGATCATGAAACTTTGTAAAATAACTGAACAAACAATAAAGCAGATACTATGTTTATTTTTATTTTTTATATACCATTATTTTCGCCATAAAAAGAAATTACCTAACCGCGCGAGCATTATGGTGCGAGCGAGATACAAAGTGAATTTGAGCTGAGGTACTATGGGTTCATTATGTAAGCTTGACATTAGCTATCAATGCAATGACAGCTAATGTCAAGCTCACTTCACCTAAGTTTTCTCGGTGAGCTTAGGTTTCTACAGAATAGATCGCAGTTACTTACTTCCCGAACAAAACCACCGATCTGCTACAGTTTTAGGAATTGCGACAACTCACCGCACTTGAAAGACTAATTGTGTCGAGGACACTGCACTATATATTATTAGGTACGAATAATAAATTAACATAATTCATTACTCGATTCACGTTGGAAAATAATGCGATTCTAGTGATCTGAAATTCTGAATATATTCAAAATCGGACAAGTGCGAGTTGATCTCGCATGGAGGGGGTTCCGTACGACTGACGATTAAATTTATCCCAAGAATAAAGTTATCATTGTAGTTGAAAAACATGCTCTCCCATACAATCTTACTGCAAATGAAAGTTTGTATGCACCAGATTGAGAGATTTACCATCGCCTTATAGGTTTTCCTGTTATTTATAAATAAGGAACTATTTACCCGACTACGGCGAAGCAAAAAGGAGGGTTATGATTTTGACCGGTATGACATGTATGTATGCATGATCATCTGTTACCTCATAACTTCTAAACTTCTGGTCATAATTTGACAAATGAAGTATTGTTGAAAGCGCCTTGTCATACGTTACATTAAATTCAAAATGGCGCCCTCTAGAGGAAATAAAGCCATGAACTAAAAAAAAAACATGCCATGGTGGGTATCAAATAAAAGGGCTGAAATAAAAAACAAGCACATTTCAAAAATATATATGTAACTCCAAAATAATTTAAATAAATAAAGAGTTATAAAAACTAAAGCCCAACTACGACAAAAAAGTCAGCTAAAAAGGTATAAATAAGACATCACAGACAGACTAATTAAAAAGCCAGAGTCACACGTAATCTGTTCGATTTATACCCGACCGATGCGATGTCTTGTTTATACCTTTTTAGCTGACTTTTTTGTCGTAGTTAAAGAAGAAAAGAAAGAAAGAAAAATTGTTTATTCTGCACAAACAAAACGCACATATAAAGACAAAAGACATAAAATACACACGTACAAAAGTACACAGAAGTGATCCTGTAAGGGTTCCGTATTCTCATTCGGACGTACGGAACCCTAAAAACTGAATCTTATTAGAACAGTGCACAATACATTTCTATCGCCCGCGATAAATAACTTAGACCATAAAAATAGCTTTCAGTGTGTCTAATCTTTTTTTTTTTTTTAACTTTAAAACTTTAGATAGAGCTATTGGAAAACCAAAACGTGTGTGCGTATTTATGATATGTTCATGCGCGTACCCAGCTTTTGGCTCTGGTGGGGGGGAAATTAGTAGATCCGCAAAGGACGCCGTTTGTATGTTTTTAAAATTCGCAAGTCAGTGTCAGATTGTATCTTGATTAAAATATGGTTCTCGATTGTATCAAATCTGTATTTACAGAATTGTAATGATTAATACATCTCTCTAAGTTAAATTTGTTCTGAAATGTCATGATTTCATGAAAAGACAGTAAGTACTTAGCCATACAACATCCAGGGGGGGTAGCTGCCCTCCCCTGCCCCCCCTGGGTACGCCCATGGATGTGTTTTTATCATTACGCTACTATAATAGTGGAGTAAGGCAGAAATAAGCTGTCGCAAAACCTCCTGATGGCGTTGAGTGCACTTCAATTGAGATAGAGCAGCCATGCTATTCTGTAAACATCTCACCGTGAAAACTTGGGTGAAGTGAGCTGTCAATAGTGTCAATCCCTGTGGAATGACAGCTCACTCCACGCTCACTTCACCTAAGTTTTCACGGTGAGATGGTTACAGAATAGCACTGCAGGTATAAGTGCATCGTCATCGAAGCTTCTAGTGATTTTTCTTAAATAATACTAAAGTCACACTCAAATCATTTATTTCAAATAGGCACATAAAAATATAATTGATTCTAGTCGCCCCTTCCAAAAGGTACTTTCGCATAGAGAAGAATGGGCAAGAAACTCCACCGTTACTCGTTTAAATGTTTTACAATATTTTGTAAGTATACATTAATTATACAACCTTTGTTTTTGTTTACCCTAAACCTCTGGCAGCTGATTTTTTTTTCGCGATTTCAGCTTCGGTTCCATAGTGAAAATTGTTCATAATAATAAGTACAATGACCACTAAGAGGTTTAGGGTTAACAAAAACTAAGGTTGTATAATCATATATGTGACGACGATGCACCTAGAATAAAATTACTATACGTACCACAATAAATAAAAGGAATTAAAAATGAAGCAATGACAGTTAAATTAATTATGTGATTATACAGGGTGGCGGGGACGTCGACGCGAATACTGATACGGATTCAGTACCTACATGATTCTGAATACAAACACGTTCGACGGACGGTTATTTAAAAAAAAATCTGCTGTTTCATAGAAAAGTGAACCTACGCGGTCAAAATGTATGGAACAGCTGATTTTAACACGCTTTTATTAGGTCGACCTGTATGTATGTAACTATGTAATCAAATCTAAGAAAACTAATTTAACCATCTTCTAAAGATCGTAGCGTTATAAAAATTGGCAGTTGTATGTGATTTTGATGACAATACAATAACATGGTACTGTCGAGCTGATCTGATGATGGAGCCGGAAGATATGAACTGGAACTTCATGATGGATGATCGTATCATAGCCGTGTTTGGACTTGTTAGAAAGGTCTTGTAATGAACGTTGACCATGATTAGGTTTCAAGGTCTGATGACGAAGCCGGAAGATAGGCACTAGCATTCCATGATGAAATATCGTATCATAGCCGTGTTTGGACTTGTTAGAAAGGTCTTGTAATGAACTTTGACCACGATTAGGTTTCAAGGTCTGAATACAATAATATGGTACTGTCGAGCCGATCTGATGATGGAGCCGGAAGATATGAACTGGAAAGCGTGTTTTTTAGTGTTTTGAAACTATTAATTTTTATTTTTCCTAATAACCGACGAAAATTTTCAACACAGGGGGTTCAGAATCATGTACCGAATCCATGGTATCAGTTTCCGCATCGATGTATGCCACCCTGTATATAGAACAAGAAACATTGAAAAAGTATACGATATTCCTAAAATTTCACACAAGTACTAAGTCAGTGTGAGTAACCAATTAATCACAGCATGTTAAATCAGTGTCATAAAAATAATAAATTATACAATTAAATTAGCAACCATTAATGACATCATCTGTCGGGCTCTTGTTGTCACCGGGGTGCCAGCTGTTTTAGAACCCAATGGCTTGGCACACGACGATGGGAAGAGGCCAGACGGAATGACCATAATGCCTTGGAAGTTGGGTAGGCCTTTGGTGTGGGACGCAACCCGTGTCGACATCCTTCCCATCTTCCTAGCACGGCGGGCTGTGCTGGGGGCTGCTGCAGGTGCAGAAAACCTCAAACAGAGCAAATATAACAACCATATTGGTAGCTATATTTCTGAGCTGATTGGGGTTGAAGTTGAAACACTAGGGCCATGGGGGCCGAGTGCGAGATCGAGTATTTCGGGATATTGCCAAGCGGTTGGTCGACTCTTCACGTGACCAGAGGGCTGGCCGATTTTTAGGTCAAAGAATCAGCATGGCAACGCTGCCAGCCTTTTGGTCACTTTTCCCACTGACAGCGATGCAGACGAATTTTTTGATGTCGAATGAGCTCTTCCGTTTATTTTGTATTTTTTCCTTTACATACATGTAGGTACATAATACTGATACAGTGTGGCAGGGACATCGGCGCTACCTGTATATATATTTTAGTGTTAGATTGTTATAATTAAGATTTGTCATAATTAATTAAATAAAAGCAACCAGTCTTTGGAAGATTAAAGCGCCTATTCATCATCCATATTGCTGTACGTCCCGCCAAGGCCGCGGTGCTGGACCGTAGCATACACACGGTTGTGCGTGCATCCAGCGTGCTGTAAGTCCGGTCAAGGCCGCGGTAAATGTTGTCAGCTTGGGTTTTTTTCGCGATATTACACCAAAATTCCCTAAATCCCTGTCAAAATAAAATAGCCCTAAGCCATGTATAATATTAACAATTTTACCCTAAAAAAGGGAGAAATCCCTAAAAGTGGAAACACTAGCTGAATCTACTGTAGGTACAGCAAGCATACACACGACCCAGCACGCACGATGTGGTGGACGTGGTTGGGGCGGTTGCAAGATTGCGTCGTGCAAATCAAGCAAGCAATTAATAATAATAATTGACGTACGTCAAGACTATTCACTGCAGTTTTGCATCGTGCATCGTGCGTGGCCTTGGCGGGACGTACAGCCAGATGGATGGTGAATAAGGCAAGTTGTGTGCACTGTTAAAATACCCTAAAGAAACGAGACCTGAAGTCTGCTATAATAATCAAAGAAGGTCCAATAGAGACGAACCTTCTCAAATTGTCATCGAACATTGCTCTCTGCATTAACCCTGAACAGAGCCCATCAAGAGCTTCTTATTTAGTCGTTAGCTGCTGTGACAGCCGGCATGAATGCATGATGATTGCGGTGTCCTACTTACCTACAATAATATAGATACTTAAGTTTGAATCGCTTTCCGCTTCAACAGCTGGGTAGGCGCGGTCGGCGAAATGGTTGGGGTGTGACTTCGATTCCTAGTCCTACCCGTTGCGCTAAGTATTCGCGTTTAACACTAAGCACACCATTGCTGGCAAATATGAAAAAAACCGGCCAAAGGCGTGTCGGAACACGCACAGTGAATGGTTCCGTAGTTGGGATAATGATTAGGCATGCATTGCTCACGAGGCACAGAATTGATTACACACAGTATAGACCGCAAAAATAAGTTTGTATTTCTCGAAAAAACTATCAAAAACAAAGTTATTACTGCGGTTGTTACCTAAAATATCCCATAGCAAAAAAACTATTCACTTAAATAAAAAATCACTTAGGAACATCATAATCTTTTTAATTACCTATGGAATCGAACGATACACGAATATGGTGCATGAAATGTATAATTTTTTTTCATAAAATGTTTTTAATTTTTTCAAAATCCCGCTGTCATTTTTTGGAGTTACACTGGTGATTTTTAAATAAATACTGTTTTTTTTTTAATGTCTTCGGCTCCGTTTTTAGTGTTCCGTAGTAAACAAAGAGCCCTTATAGTTTCACCATGTCTGTCTGTTAGTCTGTCTGGCTGTCCGCGGCTTAGCTCAGAGACGGTTAGTACTAAAAAGCTGTAATTTTGCATGGGTATACATATTAATCACGCCGACAAAGTGGTAAAATAAAATCAAGAAAAAAATATTTTTTTGGGCTACCTCCTCTACACGTAAAGTGTGGATGTTATATTAAGCTTTACCTGCAAATTTTTATAAGAGTTTTTGATTTGTATAAGAGATCTAGTGTGTGTGTCCCCGCCAGGTAAATGGTACTACTTGGATTTGTGAAAAAAATCACAGCAGTAGGTAGTATATATAACGAAGTTAAAAGGAAAACTATCACAGCTAAGTAGTCTGTACAGGTTAACGAGTTATAATCGACCAACTTAAATTTGCAGTTTGAATATCATGATCTCCCATACGAAGGTATGGGAGATCATGTTTTTCAAACTGCAATGTTAAGTTTGTTCTTGGGATAAATTCATCCCAATTACGGAACCCTTCATTGTGCGTTGTCCGCCGCACTTGGCCGGGTTTTTTTTACATACCTAGTCGACAAATGCTTGTTAATCCGATAAAATAACTCATAAGCATTAGAAATAATAAATAGAATTCAAATCGAGCCAATAACACCCCGGAGATATTATTATGGCAAACGCTACTAAAAAATTAAATAACATGAAAAATATTAAAGATAGATTTTTAACTTAATTTTCGATTATTTTTCATGAATATTCAGAAAAATACGGGCGCTCACATGCCCATTGGCGACATTGTATACTTTGCTGTAGACAAGTCTCAAGATTGAATAGAGCATTACACTTCGCTACAGTGCACAAAGGGGTATGCTGAAGAGTAAATAATGACTTAAATGCACCTCTCTCGATGTCTATGTAAATATCAATATACTTTGTTGCTCAAATTGTAGACTTAACGCGTTGAGTCAGCTTTAACACGACGACTTGTAGGTACAGTCATAGAAGAAAGTTATTGACTTACAAGACTAATTTTCAGGTCCAGTTGAAAACCAGCGTCATGCACTTGTAGTTGTCTGGCATTTTTGCTGAACTGGGCCTTTTTGGCGCAGCCCTGAGGCACATTCCCCATCAAATTTCTGCTTACATTGCACTTTACACTTTTTTATTTGATTTTAATTTTCTTATCTGTTGTGTAATTATTATAATGTGTGTGTCTGTGCTAAATAAATGTACTGTCTTTCTTTTAATTGCATAGAGCATTTTGTGTAGGAGGCTGGCAAGCAGGCCTAATGAATGTCCACTGATGGAAAATGGTTTTTGTCGACGAACACCTGCAACATAAGATCGATAACAGGAGACCCAAATCCTCAAAACAGAACACAACAATGCCGCTTGATGGCAAATGCATCAGGTAGGTTTGTATATCACTTGGTACTTAGCTTTTGGGGGCTTAACTTTTAGCTTTCTCTCATGAACTTTTTGTGCCACAACAAAGAAAATCGTGAGCATAAAAACTCTTGTGCTCGACTGTACGAAAACGAAACTTGTCATCTCACCGTCGCTAGCGCATTGTGAAAACGCAAATAGTTGTAGAAAGTGATGTTTTGGATTCAAGATGGCTGCCATGTACTATACAGGGTCAAATTGAATTAGCTAGCGAAACTCCGCACACATGATGAGGTATCGAATCGATACACAACATGTAAAAAAGACCCTGTCTGATTCTTGAGGGTGTTGTTAAGTATCGTATTGAGAGTCTATTTACGTGATAATTTTCAGGCAAACAAATAAATTAAAACTTTTTTTTTTCAATGTAAAATTTTACCTTTTTATTACATGGGGCGCGGGCGGGGGGGAGTGATAACTTTCACTACTGTTGAAAATTTACTCATTTTTAATGAGTTTGGGGTCATTTTGGTACAAAAAATGTGAATTTTTTATTTTCAATAATGATAAGATTTTTTATTACTTTTGGTATTTAATGGTATTACAGTATCTATGTATCCCTTTCGGATCGGACTGGGTTTTTTTTTACATATTGTATGTTAATGTATAAACATGCAAAAAAAAAAACGTTTTTTTTTTGGGTCCTCGACCCCTTTTATTTTATTTCACATAAACCTACAAGGGCACTTATGAAACGTCAGAAGTTAGGTGCACGGTTGCAATTGGTCGTTTCCTATTGAGAAGAGCCGGCAAGAAACTCCACGGTTACTATTTTATACTGTAGCTGTACTCTTTTATACTGTTACCGCTGGTAGTACAGTTACTTGGGCTTGGGTTTAGAAACGTGCCGCCTCACTAGAAATAATGTGAGGTTATTTGGGGGTCTTAAGGGTCTCCTGACTTTTTATTTGCCGGAGCCGCATTTTTTTTAACGGTTATTGTGACCTCCTTTGATCTTCTCTTAATTAGGTACTTCTACTTATCCATGAATGCTCCAAACGCTTGGCACAAACGATATATTATTATAGGTACTTATTGTCGCTTCGTTCGCAACCGATAGAAAGCTGGATTTCTATAGAAAATGTTCTGCTACAATACCGTTAGAACCACTCTAGATTGACCCGCGTAACTGCATCTTTCATCACAAACTATATGCAATGCTGAGAGGAGAGAGGTTAAGTTATAATGTTCGTGTATTGCACACAATATAGTAAATGCGATGCACTTTATGTGATGGACGCGACTCGCAAAATGGCGCTTTCTAATGGAGCAGGAGAAAATCTGAAATGATTGATTTAACGAGGTGCGGTGATATAAAAGGCTACTATCTAAGCCCACGTTCAAACGGACGTAAAAATATCGCGGCGATATTTTATCGTGCACTGGATTTTCAACTTTCGGTGTTAAATTAAATTAAATTGCGTTCAAGGCACAAAAAAAGTGTAAGTATTAGATCAATATGTGGGATACACCAAACAGATTCATGTAAACCTCAATTCATAAACCTCAAGATATTAACCCTCCCTTCTCTTTATATCTACGCGGCCTCAATTTTAGTTAAATCAAACCTCAGTAGCTATGAAACATTAACGAGCAGTAGACTTAAAAATACTTTACGCAATAAACCTTCCCACACTGCAGTATATAGCAATAGTATTTTTTGTATGGGCATAAAAATATATAATAAGTTACCCATAGACATTAAGAACCTCCATCCAATTGGTATTTTTAAAAGGAAGCTAAAATACTTACTGATTAAAAAGGCATACTACTCTGTAAAAGAATTTCTTGAAGAAAAATAATTATCTAATATTAAAATGATTCTGATAAGTACTTAATTATAATGTGATATAAAATATAAGAATAGAATGATATAATATAAAATGTATGAATAATGATAATTAATATAATATAATATAATGTAAACTGTGTAAGTAACTGTAATATTAAGTATTTAAAGGTATTTTTTTAATTTATTTTTTAGTTATAACCATTTAAATAATTGCAATGCCTTAACGGGTAACTAAGTTCTAAGAACCTACCTATTGTTAACATATTCAAAATTCTGTACACTTAGTTCACAATAAAGATTTTGAATTTGAATAAAATCTTTTATTTCGGACCCATGAGTAATCCATTTGGTTAGTATACACACGACTTAAATACTAGTGTTAGTACCTACGTACCTACTCGTAGGTACCAGAAAAACAACACAAACTATTCATTAATACGCCACAGTGGCATGTAGGCGTATCCAGTGTCCCAGTATGGGGCTGTCCCGCACCTATCAGCTATAGTTTTCAGGATGCTGTTGGGGCTGGCGCGTACCCTGCGCATAATGGAAGCGCAACGCTTGCGCTTGCGCATTCCGGAAGCACTGCAGTAGCGCGGCAACCCCATCAACACCATGAACGCATTATTGTATGCCCTCTGCGTATAGTTGACCCACAGACTGCATGTATACAACGACTGACAGTACGCTGTAAATATGTAGTGTACCTAGCCTTAGCTTGAGTCGTGCATTTCGCAAATCTGCGTGCCAACATATTGCAGCGGACAGCCAACGCCCTGCGCTCACGCTCAATATCCAGATTGTCTTTTAGGTCTTGGGAAACCCAGTAGCCCAGATACTTGATAGAAGTGACTTGCTTTAAGGAACTTCCGCAAAGTTTCAAGTGTGGGTGTGGTAGTGTCCGTGGAGTTTCTTGCTCGTTCTTCTCCACAGGTACCTACTACGTTTTGGAATGGGCATCTAGCTTCATCTTTCTGACTGACCGATCCCTTGAAAAATCAAAAGTGCAAAATAAAACAAGTGAGTAATTGGTTTATTTGAAATAAATGCTTTGAGAGTTATATTATGTGGTTTAGTTGTTGGTTGAAGATTTGGTTGAAACAATGATAAAAATGTGGAACTAGGTACGTACAAAAAATGCAATTTGATGCAATGACGAAGACACTAGCGCTGCGTCTATATCGGACTTGAGTGGTGGCGCGGACTCTATATATCCAACAAAAGAGATTCTACTAATAATATAAACATTTTTATTTGTTACCTAAGAAATTTAAGACTGGCCCAAAAAGGCAGATCGCCAAAAAGCCTTTAAAACGTAGTCTGACAACCTTCAACATTTAACAAACACGAAATTCATACTGTCAAACAATCAATACTGAATAAAATATAGTATAAATATAATAATTTATTGATTATTTATAACATTTAAATGGTAGAAGATGGCTAATATCGAATCTCCAATACCACTATCGGATATCGAATCAGTGCTAGCTTGGGTCGATACTTTTAAATTATCGAGACCCACGAAGAAAATTAATCGGGACTTTTCTGATGCTGGTAAGGTTCTCTGATCTTGGATTGCGTCTGTCATCTGCTCGTAAGTACTCCTGGGCTATGCGGGGATTTGACGGATAGTAGAGACGGAAATAGATGTGCATGGCGTGTTGAACTGGAAACATTTATACACATTTATTTTTAAAGCAGGTAAATGAAAGGTGAAGATATTCTTGGTAATAGGTAGGTATAAGGTCCACCCCGTTGGCGTTACGCGGATAACACCCTAATGTTGGCTGGGCGGGGACATCTTCGAAGAGACCATCCTCCTTGCCGAGCTCGGAGTGGTAGCTGCCCCCCATGGATTTTGTGTGCATATGTACCTACTATTATTGATAGAAGTTATTTTAGAGTCTTGTTAACAGTTACAGTACATAATTACATTAATTTTAGAAATAAAAGCGCTGCGAGGCCTTTGTAAATTTTATAAGCAATGCTTTATTCTACGGCTACAATTGAATGGTCATTCAGTACACTCAGACGCGTAAAAACATGGCTGAGATTAACAATGGTCAAAGACGGGTTAAGCTTCGTGCAGACCAGCGCGACGCGACAGCGCGATGCGACACCGGTTATTGTTATACCGTCAAGTTTTCTTAGAAATTGTATTGTTCGAGTCGCGTCGCAGCGTCGCGTCGCGCTGGTCTGCACGAAGCTTAAAATGGGCTTTGCTCTGTCAGTCTTTGGTCGGTGTTATGTTTGTATCTTGATCAAAATATGATTCTCGATCATAACAAATATGTATTTACAGAATTACATACATGTCTCGAAGTTAGATTTGTTCCATTGAATGACTTTTTCATGAAATCATGACATTTCAGAACAAATCTAACTTACGAGAGATGTATTAATGATTCTAAAGATTATAATTCTGTAAATACATAGTTGTTGAAAGAATTTACTACATACAGGGTCACAAATTTTACCTCTTTCTTATATTAGTATAGAAGTATAGACTACCATTTCCTTTGCCAGTCCTTCTAGCAGAAATACTGAGCATCCACTATCCAAAGCTGGTGGAGATGCACAACTACCCACCCCGGAACAGCCACTCGTTGAAGCTGAACAACTGGTTGACGCTCAACAGAAAGGTGCTGAAGAAGATCAAACTGAGCCTGTGCTGCAGCACGATGGAACAGCTTGCCAATTGTACGCCGGGAGTCATTGAGAGAGTACTGGTTATGGGTGAGTTGGTTTTGAAATGGGAAAAAACGCTAAAGATACACTGCCCAATTGCAATGACAGACTGCAGCGACAAACTCACCGCATGTCAGTACTATATCACTTACAGATTGAGTGCTTTGATTTGATGATTCGAATACTTACTTAAACCCGAGTTTTTTTCTTTTAATAGTTGTTTTATTAAAACTACGATGATTTTTCAATTACAAAATTCAAAATTCAAAAGTCATTTATTCAAACTAGGCTGATAATCAGCACTTTTCGAACGTCAAAATTACATAAGACAGTCCCCCAAAACGCCCACCCTTCACCACTTCCTAGTGCGTTAGCTGGGAAGAAGAAGTGGCGCAACAAATTACTCCCCAGCAGCACAGCTGTCTGTTCAGTTAGAAAGAAAAAAAATGACTCTATATAATAGTATTCAACATACTTAATTAACCTAATTTAAATTATTATCCATATGTTAGCTAGCACACGCCAATATACCAAACAAAATCATCGAGAACTATACTCGGGCAGAAATAAAAACTAAACGTAAACAAAACTTAACGTCTTAATAAAAGCCTCCAGGCATAAAGGGCGTGCCCGCTTACATAAAGCTGTAACTGGAAGTTATAAATGATAAACTAGGACCATCGAGGTAAAATAAATAAACAGTTATTTACTAATAACAATAAATAATATGATCTATTGTCGAGGTCACTAGTTACATATTGCAATACAACTCATTAAAAAAAAACATTGTAATGAGTAGATTATGTCAACAATAAATTAAAATTAAATTAAAATAAACAATTATATGAACTCATATAACCTGTCAGTAGGTAAGCTAATTCTGGTGAAAGAACATAAAAATTGTCTTGAGTTAATCACAGCGACCAACTATTCTTATCATTTAAGTAGTCGTTGATAGAATAGTATGCCTTTGAACAAAGGTTGGATTTTACTTTCGTTTTAAACGCATTAAAAGGCAAATCTAGCAAAGAAGAGGGTAACTTGTTATAAAAGGTTATACCAAGCCCAACAAATGAGTTATGAACCTTATGAAGCCGGTGAAAAGGAACTCTTAGTTTTTCCTTATTTCTAGTGTTAACATTGTGAAAATCACTGTTCTTACTGTATAAATGTATATTTTGCCTAATATATAAGATGTTGGCGAAAATGAATTGAGATGCCACTGTGAGGATACCAATATCTGTGAAAAAATCTCTCAGAGAAACTCTGGGGCCTAGCTGGTAAATAGCTCGAACAGCTCGTTTTTGAAGGACAAATATATTTTGAATATCAGCAGCTTTGCCCCACAGCAGAAGACCGTAGGACATAACGCTATGAAAATAACTAAAATAGACTAATCGAGCTGTATCGACGTCAGTGTATTGTCTTACTTTCCTGACGGCGTAGGCGGCAGAACTGAGCCTTCCCGCTAGGCTCGATATATGTGGGCCCCACTGAAGTTTGGCATCTACTGTTATGCCCAGAAAAACTGCCGAATTTACAGATTCAAGCACCTCTTTATCTAAGACGATGTTGGGTCCTAGATTTCTAACATTTGGTAGGGCGAACTTAACACATTTCGTTTTCTTGGCATTGAGAACTAGGTTATTTGTCGTAAACCAATCCGTAACCATTGAGAGTGCACTGTTTACATCGTTAAAATCTTGTCTATTCCGGTCTACTTTAAAAATAAGAGAGGTATCGTCTGCAAACAGTACAACTTCACAGATACCCTTTAAATAGAATGGTAGGTCATTGATATACACTAAGAACAAGAATGGACCCAGTATTGAGCCTTGAGGTACACCTAACTGAACTGGTAGCCCGGAAGATTTCACACCATTAACATCTACACATTGGGACCTATTATGTAAATACGAATTTATAACGTTGAGAGCTTCGTTTTGCACACCGTAATGACGCAGTTTACGCAAAAGCGTGTCATGGTGCACGCAATCAAAGGCTTTGGAGAGATCACAGAAAACCCCAATAGCATTTTGCGAGTTCTCCCATGCGTTAAATATGTGTTTCAGCAGAGCAACACCCGCATCTGTAGTCGAACGACCTTTTGTAAATCCATATTGCCATCCATATTGCATACAATTTACCTAATATTCGATAATCAAACAATAAGAAAAAGTGTTGTGATATAAAGTTGAAACCTACTAGCCGTTCACTTCGAGATGGCCGTTAGCTCCCTTCCAGCTTCCTCAGTCCTCACACCGCGGCTCAAGTCAGACTCGGGCGTTTCCGTAGAAAGTCCCGGTTACAAAATGGAGAAATGTCGAAAAATTTATCAAATAGTGTATAATATTATCTTAAAATGATTTGATATTAATGATTTGATTACTGTAATAGTTGCCAAACAACAACAGAATACCCATCTTCTGAAAAAATATGATTTGTTTGGGACAAGGTAGTTCGGATTTTGTAACTTTTTTCCAATAAAATAAAATATATTACATACCTATAATATTCAATTTTCAGCGGAAAAGTTTTTTTATTACATAGAAAAAGCTACTTTCAAAAAAAAAAAAACAGGGTGTCCGGCAGACGGTTAAACATACGAATATGGCGGATCCGTGGGACCGTCTACTACGTGTTGGCCCAATAACAAGACCGAGGCCACAAGACTATTTTTTTTTGTTTTTTTTCGAAATTCGTTGTCGAAATTTAAAAATAACAAAACTGGCAACATTTAATTTTTATTTTCATCTAAAGTAACTGTAGAATATTATAAAATTCTTATTTGACGCAGATGATTGCTAGAAAATTAAATACGAGCCCTTAAACTACAAACAAATCAAAAATAAATACCGACTAGGAAATGCGTTAAAAAAAAAACTAACAGTGATAGGGCAGTTCTACTCGTAATTTTAGGAAAACATATTTGGTTCATGCCCGATCCAACGGTATGCAATATGCACAATTTCTTTTAAAACAACTAGAAATTCGCCAATTTTAACTGCCCGGGACTTTTTTCACGGAAAGCATTGGACATTTGCGAAACATTTAACACACACATTTTTATTTTCACAATTATTCTAGAAAAAAAAAAAGAAATGTTGCCAGTTTTGTTATTTGTAATTGAAATTATTGACGTTTAAAGTTTGAGCAACGACGAATTTTGTTTAAATTAAAAAAAAACATTTAAAAAAGACTTTTTTATTGGGCCTAAACAAGTAAACACGTAGCAGACGGCCCACATTGGGCTGAAAATCGATCTTCATAGACTTAGGAATCAACATAGTATTTTTTTTTATTTTTTCGACAGGAATGGGTTTAGGCATCGTATATTGATCAATTTAATGCTATTTCAGTTTACCAATAAACGTTTTTCTTTACTTTATAGCAATTGGTTGAAAAAATTTTATGGAGAAATATCTAAAAAAGGACATAATTCGACTTTGACACAAGTGCGACTAATTTCCTTTGGCACGATTATACCCCTTATTTTTCTGCATTTTTTGGCATATTGCACAGTGCGCGGACGTGCTAGATTTTGGGAGAAAAAAAAAAAAGTGTTTTTAGAATATAAAAAAGGTTTTAATCTATTTATAATTGACATTAGGTATTTAAATGGTTTTTAATAAATTATAATGAACATAAATTTAGTAGTTACCGGTTAAACATAACAAATTTTATGGAAATTAATTAATATTTTTTGTAATTTAATAACGAGGATGATTAAATAATGAGATCTTATGATCCATTGGCCATTATCTATAATAATGAAATCTAATATATCCTATTACTGAGATAATTAGATCTCATTAACTAACTACCCCCCTTCCTACATAGTGTTTTCAAACCTTAAGTATAAATCGTGTGCATTTAATTACTATTTTCAATTGACTTTGTTTTTTCAAAGAGTGATAACCTATTTTTCTAAAATGGAACAAGTGAATTTAGTACATAACCTTGACTTGTATGTTGTTATAAAGCAGTCTGGCAACCTTGCATTGCTGCAAACTGTTGTGTCTCAGTTCAATTTGAGTCTTTAGGAAGAAGACAGCGACACTTTAAAGGAATTTTGTCGAAGATTCAGCCAGGCTGTCAAAACGGACGGTGAGCAATGGGTAGCTCGCCGTCCGATAGGGACCAGGCCCGGGTCGACGGCGCGTTGTGTTCCACGTGCGCCTCAAAGAGATGTCAGCACCAACTGACGGGGTCCGGAAGGGCCAATGCCTGCCGTGGTTGCGGGTTTGTCTGAAAGGGATATCGCGACCTCGGCACACAGGCAACGGAAGGAACACGGGTGGGTTTTAGTCAGTAAAAGTCTGACACGCCCTCCCGCTCCACCCAGAGCGGGAGAAGTTATATGATAATTTCCCACCCTCAAAAAAAAAAAAAAAAAAAAAAAGGCTGTCATAAAAAGATGGAAGACCGCCAAAGGAAACTCTGAAACATTTAAGAAACAATACGGAGACTGGTTGGCGCTTACAGTGGATTGGCCATCTTGTATTGTTCCGCAACAAGCTGCAGAAGATACTATTACAGATTATATTACAGTTTTTTGTGATTTAGTAAAAACATATCCACTTTCTTACTTTGGGAATTAAGCTTTGTTATTTTCTATTTTGCACATTGTCGAAATAAGTTAGGTACCTAGTTTAGAATATTTTTAATTTTATAGTTGCATGATACTTTATCAAAAACTAAACAAATAAGTAATGATGCCCTGTAAAAATTGGTAATTTAATTTATTTTCATAATTAAAAAAATATGACGGTTACAAAATTGAATGGTGGAGTTACAAAACGGAAACGTTACGCTTCACATAGTTAATAAATTTTTTAAATCGTAATAGGGTCAGATGATATACAATTTTTTTCATGATATCTGTGACGTCACGTATAGGTAACACTTGATGTGTTGTTGCAGATTGCACAAAGTAATAGTAATGATTTGCCAAGCATTGAAGAAATTATATTATAGCAATAACCCGCATTCAACCACTAGCTAGCTAGCAACTTTCGGTTGAAAAAGATAATTTCCTGAACAAACTTCTAAATTAATGCATTAAGTATTAATATATGCATAAGTGCATAAAAAACCCAAATAAAATAATGGACCATCACAACAAAACATTTATTACATAAAAATTGCACACGTCATGCTTGTTTAGCTTAAGTACTCGCCTTTACATTTCCATTTTGTAACTTTGATAATCCACATAAACGTAACTAAACAAAATGGACGTACCTAACGTTTTCCAATCTAAAATTGCATGTAGTTAAATAATAGAACAATGAATGCTGCAAGTAATTCAATTAATTATTTCTACGATGATTTTATTATCATTTACAATAACAGCAATTTCGCAAACAAAGTGGATGAATTACACGTATAGATGGTAACGCTTTGCAAGTTTAGACACGAATAATTTTGACAGCACCTGTCTTGCCCACAATGCCCACCCAACAAAATGGCGGATTCGATGAATATTGTTGCCGGGAAAATAAATGTGCTATGATTTTGGGAGTTTATTTTTCACTTATGCAGGAAATACGGTTACAAAGTGTAATTTTCCACTACTGATGAATTAATTATTGAATTGAATATATTGAATTATTTTTGTATTGAAGTGGCTGTAATTTATGTTTTATTTTAAAAGCTAACATACATTTGAACATACTCGTATTAACTTTTTTTACCTGCATGCTTAATTTTATGTCATCAATAATCTAACTCAAAGTGCGTCACGACACTGTGGGACACCTTAAAACTGGGGGGGTTCCAAACATATTTTTGACTTATTTTAACAATATTATTATAGTAAAAGTAGACAAATTCACAGTTATTTACCGAGTTAAAATATTATACTATCATAATAATAGTAAATTACAATAATAGGCCTTCGGTCTCCTAATGAATTATAAATAAAGTTATGGGACAGCACAAAAGGAGAGAGGACAAAGCGAGTGCGAGTTTGCTATCGTCGTTTGTTTGTTTTAATGGAAGCGGGAAGGGGGGAGGTAACGGCCATCTCGAAGGGAACGGCTAGTAAATACGGATGAATGTGTCAATTCCCTTTAGTGACGGATTGTGTATGAATTTAATCTGAACGGCACCCTATAAATTGCGTATCATACGATCAATTACAATCCGTTTCATTTTGACAGTTCAACAACATTCATTGCATTATTAACGTTATTGAGCAGACAACATTTTCGAACATATGAAGCAATGGATAAGCGATATCCTTCAAAATGATTCAAATTGTGATTGATCGTGTGTTACGAAATTAGGGAGCAGGGATTGTTTACACTTACATTAGATACTTTGAACAGGCTATATCTACAATAATTTTGTTACGACATTCCAGTTCGAGAAAGAATCCGTCGCGATGAGGAACTGAACAAGTCTGCGAAGGACGCTGAGCAGAATATGTCCAGTGGAGGCAGTTACTATGAGGCTTCCAGTGGTGATGGTACTTACTAGTTTATTTTTATGTCGGTACAGGTAGTCAAAAGCCCAAAACTCTGACAACCAGCCTTACCAAGACCCATCCTATGGTTGTAGGGAAATAAACAATTACAAATAATGTTACAGAAAACGTACTGATGGTGCCAATTAAAATAAGGGTCAACGGGACGTTGGAGACGACGCAGCAGAAGGTGATCAGCTACGATACGTATTCCGCCCTCAAAGAAGAACTGAAAGACGCCAAAGAAGCTGGTGATGTGCTGCGACAAAAAGTGAGTAGATAGGTAAATTAAAAGCTTTGAACGATATGTAACTATACTTACTAAATCTTGATTCGTCCTTCATACAGGTTGATCATCTAGATAGTCTATTGCAACTAAAGGACGAAAGAATAAACGAGCTGCAAAAGCAGCTCGAAAGAAAACAGACGTGGCGAAAGGAGGTAGAAGTTCTGACAAGCAACATAACAATGAATTCTGACAGTACCTCTTCAAACCTGAACGTGAAACAAGAGTGCATACTACTGCCCGTAAAAACTACCTCCCTGAAAATTGTTGGATCAAGAAGCAAGATGGAGGAATCAAAAATTCCTATCGCCAAAGACTCGTTCAAAACTATCTCTATTCCTAGTCTAACTGATGTTGCCATGACAGACTTGAACGACACTGTGGACAGAATCAAATCTGATGTCTTCAAAGAAATAGAGATGGGCGGCGATTTAGAAGAAAAAACGGAGTGTTATCCAGAAATTTTCGAAGATTTTAAGGACAGTGTAATGAAACAAGACTTAACGACCATTCAAGAGACGAAGCAGACAGAAATAAGTCATACTTCTTTTAGACCAATGGAATATCAAGATGGTCAGACTAGTATGGTTAATTAGGTTTAAATCCGTGTGCTCCAACTACTGGGAATGTGCAGTTTCGTGTTGGCTAGAAAAAAGATTATAGAAAATCCAACCAAAGTTAAACATAACGTGTGTCCCTTAAGAAACGAAACCCTCAAAATAAATGCAATGTTATTTTGTAATTGTATGTAAAAATTGGTATTTTTTTTTGAATATTTAGTGATCGTGTTTGTCGTATTTAAAATCATCATCATATCTGCCGAAAAACGTCCACTGCTGAACATAGGCCTCCCCCAAGCACCCCCACTTCGACCAGTTAAAATGTATAACAAATATTTTTGCATGTTCTAAATTTATTGTGCTAATCACACTACTTAATAAGAGCTATAAATAAAATAGTCTGTTATATTTCAAAAATAGTCTGTTATATTTCAAAAATAGTCTGTTATATTTCAAAGTTTTTATTAGTTTTTAGCTTGTTTGTTACTATTGATTTAGAAATAAAATGTATACACTAGACATTTGTTTCATTACCGCGCGTTAGCTTGGAATATGTCTAGCAAGCTGGGATGTTTCTCTAATACTTCCGAAATTTCTTGGTATCTAGTTTGCTTGAAGACCGGTTCTTGCTGCTTTTGCCTGAAAATGAGTTTCAATTTAACTGTGTAGTTCGGAAGCGCCCCCGATTGGACCCGAACACACGAACCTCCCGGCGGAGTTTCGTGTGTTCGGGGTCGCCAGCTCGGTATGTAGTGGGTCTTATTGTACGCCAGAATGACGACATACGACACCCTAAATTGATGCCCTTTTCTGTTTCTGCGATGCCGCACACTTGCTTGCTGCAAGCAAACAGCACACATACAGAAAATGCTTTAGTGAACAATTAATGTGCCCATACATTCAATTAGTACGCACACACGAGAAGCATTTGCTACTCGGTCCAGTTTGCTGCGGGCATATACCCCATTTACACTCAGCTCACTTCGGCGGCAGTGAGCAGGGAAGTGGGCAGGGCGAGAATGTAAACACGATACTTCTCATGCTGCTGCCACTGCTACTCGCGCTGCCCAGCGCTCCCTAAATGAGAGGGTTTTTGTGCGGAAGTCAAAGGACAGGCAGCGCGAGTAGAAGTGCCTGTTTACATGTCCGTCGCTCACTTTTCGCCGAGCGCTTGGACGAATCGGACGAGCGTGCCGCCTTGTTTTTTTACGATCTGCCAAAATGCGCTTCGACTGGAGTACCTTACTTGCTTAGCTCATAAATATTAAATTCAGGTTCCTAGCTTTTTATAATCTTTGATCTTCGTTATTTTATTATTATGCTTGTTGCCTGCACATAAACTTAAGTTTGGCAAAGAGTCGTCAAAGCCAAAAGAAGGCAAAGCCGATTACGGGTGTTTTCTCGTGGACTACATTTTTGTCCTATCAGTAGGGCCACATCACGAGAGTACCTATATTATATCTGTTGATCCTACTGAAGTTTTAAAACCAAAATGTACTTCCTGTAAGAAATTAAACTAGGTATTAGGAAGGCAGTATGACGACTGAAACCGAGATACCCCCATCTCAGTTTCATTCTTCATACTGCTTTCATACTGCGTGGACCTCATTTTAAATACCATCAAAGAAGTTCATATCTAACCAGTTTCAAAACAAAATCCCGTGAACACGATGACCACATCTATTACCGGCCCGGTGCTATAGCTGCCGAGCTCTGCAAGTAAGAAGTCTTTACGGTGGTTAGATATGAACTTCTTCGATGGTACATACGGCTTTCATACTCTTTTTATAACAATACTATGTATTAAGAAATTAAAAACAGTATAATTTTTTTGTGATGATAAAGATAATAAAATCAACTTACTTATCCTTCCAGCTGTCCGTTTCCTGGCCGATTAGTTTGAACCTGTCGAATTCTACTCTTTCGTCGAATAGACATTCGCGGTGAACAGCGTCCATAGCTAGTTTCACAGGTTCCAGATCTGCGACTATACATGAAAATGTAGAAGTTACTTTTGGAATTATCATCGTCATCATCTGCCCTGGTTCCATGTTACTTGAGGTCGACGCGGAAACATTTTCTTTTTCCACTCTTTGTCAACGGTCACGCTATCATTCACTCACTTCTCTGTCATATCATTCCTCACACAATCCATTCATCTTTTCTTTGACCTCTTCTGGAACAATGAACCTCTAATGAAGATAGAATCTTGAATCCACCCCCACATCCTATCTCTTCTTTTGATCCCAATGCGGATAAACAAATCCCAAACAGGGATAAGTTTCCTTGTGAATCCATTGTTTTAAGACTTTATTTATAGTCCAATTGCCGTAAGGACCGAGTTGGGAGAGCCCTGCTAACCTGCTTTATTTGAGATCTTCTGTGCTTGTCTCAATAAATACTTTTTCTTTCTTTCTTTCTTACGGCGGGCAGTCGGACCATAACCAGTTTTGCAATCCATATAGCTGTATAATATCCTTTCATATTATACGTGGTATGTAAAACCTGCACTACACTACTCGCGACGTTGATGAGAATACGCGAGTGTAGAAGGGCACTTCGGTTCGCTTCGCCTCCGCTCGCCTCGGGCGACTTCCAATCGTTGTCGGTTTTTGCGCCCGAGTCAAAGGACTCAAAGCGCCCTGTAGTTCTTTGTAGTCACGTACTTCGGACTTCGGTCAACTTCGACGAGTACTTCGGACTTCGGTCAACTTCGACGAGTACTTCGTCGAAGCAACTTCGCGAGTGTATTGGGGGTTTAATGATAATAATACCAGCGTATTATTGTCCCACTGCAGGGCAAAGGCCTCTTCTGATGCAAAGAAGGCACGAGCATTGACCGAATGATCACGATTCACGACGCTTGCTCAAGGTGGGTTGGCTATTTCAGACTTATATTAATTTTAAGAATTGCCGATGTATTCTGTGAAAATCTTACCGTGAAAATTTAGGTGAAGTGATCTTGCGGTGAGTCACTCCATCGGAAACTTGCTTTGATTGCCACTATTGACAGCTCACTTACCTACATTTTCATCATTATCATCATAGTGCTGGACATAGGTTTCTCCCAAGCACCGCCACTTCGACCGGTTGTGCTTCCTGCATCCAGCGGATTCCTGCGGCCTTCACAAAGTCATCGGTCCACCTTGTGGGAGGCCTTCCAACGCTACGGCTTCCGGTGCGTTGTCGCCATTCCAGAACCTTTCGGCGCCATCGGCCATCTGTTCTGCGAGTAATGCGCCCTGCCCACTGCCACTTATTTTTGGCACTTCTTCGGGTTACGTTGGTTATCTTGGTTCTCCTACGGATCTCTTCATTTCTGATTCGATCACGTAGGGAAACTCCAAGCATAGCACATTTTCACGTCGAGATTATTACAGATTGGAAGGCTGATCACGATGTCGTGTCTACTTACGATTAAATATAAAGTTGCTGGAGGCAGCTGACGCCAGGGCATCCGATTTGCAGGTGCACGGTGGCTGAACACTGAGATTCGATGTCTGCACCCCCACGCCGGTGCTCAGCCACTCGGACAACGGGCTCTGTAGATCGCTTTCATCTTCTGTTTGTAAACACTTCCTGTGCATCGTCTGTTCCATGCGTTCTTGTAGCATCTTGAGTTGTTCTGTTGGTTGGAGTTACATTATCACGCCTTTTTTTTATTTACCGTTATCATGGATTTCCTCCGTCAGTCAATTCCTAACTTGTTTAGTTGTTGCGATAGAGCTCGTACAAAAATGGTCTAGAAACTGACAACTTTTACAGCCCCTATTTCTTTATTTTCGAAGATACAAAAAAAAAAAAAAATTGTACTCGTCGTCGTAAATTCAACTATCTAAATATTCTTGAGATACTGCCTGCTGACACACAGACAGACAGACGGACGGAGCGTAATAGGGTTCCGTTTGGCACCTTTCGGGTACGGAACCCTAAAAATGATTAAATTTCGCATTTATAATACTAATATTATGCGAAAGTGAGTTCGTTTGTTTGTTTGTTACGCTTTCACGCTAAAACGGCTGAACGGATTTAGATGAAATTTGGCACATGGGTAGACCATGACCTGGTTTAGGACAAAGATACTTTTTATCCCGATATTCCCACGGGATCGAGAAATACGCGGGTGAAACCGTGGGGCGCAGCATAGTTGGGAAAAAGCTTAATGATATGATTACTTATACCTGGGGTGCAAGTCTCATACTGGTCGAAGGTCTGTTCGAAGTGCGTGAAAGGATTGGCTCGCATGTAAGGCGGCAAGGTCCTTATGAAGGAGTCCACTTGCATACGTTGGCACTTGTCCATAGGACACACCTGGATAGATGAAAGAACAGCATTATGTAGGGATAATCATTGTTTTTTTTTTTTTTAAGTCTCGATTAACGTTTCATTAGATGAAAAAATAAGTGTTTTTTTTTCTTTTGCCTTTTACTTATGCTCATCAAATTCAAATTCAAATTTATTTATTTGCTAATATGGGTAATAAAATAAATTTGTTAAAAATAGAGCACAGTTCAACCATATTACACCTTATGCATGCAAATTACATGTTTTGTCTACATCACATGCTTTGTCTACATCATATTTCATTATATCACATTACATTATCGTACACTTAGCCAAGCAACCATCATTCACAGTAAACAATAACAACAATGAACAATGTCAAATAATTAATAGTATAGGTAAATTAAGTTTATTTGTTAAATTAAATGTCACTAGTAATAATTAAAATGTCATCATTAATAAATAATTGTCAAAATATATTTCTAATAAATGTCAAAAATAAATAATAAATAAATAGTAATAATAACGTCAATAATTAAACTAGTGCATTATTCACATATATCATATTTCCATACAGTATGTCTTTACATCCTCAATTAAAAATTCCTGAATACTATAATAATATTTACACAGCAAAAATCTTTTTAATTTCTTTTTAAAATCATCGGTGGATGGACTTTCTAGTATAGACTTAGGTAAATGATTATAAACACGTGGTGCCATACTGAAAATGCTCTTGGCATATAAAGCCGTATTGTTGGATTTGCAACAAATTTTGTCACCATGCCGCTTACTTCTGTACTTTTCAAAAAGATACTTGTTAGTTCTTGCAAAGCTAGCAATCTCATACACGGCAATGTTAATAAATTATGCTTGATAAAATACGGTCTGCAGCTATCAGTCTGTTTGATATTAAACATACCCCGAATACACCGCTTTTGCGCCTTAAATGCCATATCCTTATTGGTGGAATTACCCCAGAATATGATGCCATACTTTATTAAGGATGCCACGTAGCCAGCAAGTACAGCAGAGGTGTTCACGATTTTAGCTAGCATATGTAGGGCGTACGATTGCTTATTTAATTTTTGATTTAACGTATCTATATGTGACTTCCAATTTAAATTATAATCAATTGTCATACCTAAAAATTTTGTAGTCTCTATCTCATTAATTCTATTCCCTGTATAATCAATGTTAATATCAGTAAATTGAGCTTTACGATTGCGAAATATCATCAAAAGTACAATGTTGGTTTGGTAGGTACATATATATATATATAATATTTTATTGTACATACATAGGACGAACAACTGGACATACTCAGTAGATAGATAGATGACGAAGAATTAGGTACTAAGAGTTGATTTTTGTCGCGCCTGCAGGAAAAGAGTCAGCAAACTGTTAGTATACTACAATTCTCAAGATTGTTCAGTATATTTTGTCAGGTGCCGAAATCATTGAAGAAGCAATATTATTTACAGTATTTACACTGAGCGTAGTTGGAAACCTAACCAAACATTACAAAGTTCTATATTCGTACCCTCTCGTAGTTGATGAAGTGGTCTTGTTCAGGGTTGCGAGTCTGTACCATTTGGAGACTGTCGTTATGAATGCTCCTGGTGACAAAAAGCATATTGTCTTATTTTATATTTATGTATTATGTACTATCGTGGTCACGCATATCTGAACACCGTAATAGCTCCTACACACCAGTGGCGAAGGGTGAGTTTATGAGAAAGGTAAGCCGGAGCAAAAACAAAAAAAAAAAAAAAGCTTGCCTAGCCCGGACGTGGCGCACGTAGTCCAGTTACAAAATAACGGTGTCAATAAACCGTTTCATTAAATTCCTATTTCGAGCTACTTTCCTATTATGAGCTTCAAACGAAATGGTGAAAAATGGTTCTATTCCCGAAGTCATGTAAATCTAAACAGCTACGAATATGCTTTTCAGTCTGCACATGTTTTTTTGATGAATTCGTCAGATTATTAATATCTGTAAAACCCCCTTTATTCCATAAACTACTAGAATCTGAGAAAAGTAAACATGGAAAACAAAACATCTTATTTAATTTACAACTACCAGTCAGCCATTGATATTTATCGTAAAGGGAAACATTCCAACCCATCACGTCGTTTGTAGTTTATAGTCATATCTGGTCGAGCACGACCTAGCCTAATTATGTGTTTCTTATTTTCAAAACTTAACCCTAAAAAGCATGTTTCCTCACGAAGCAAATAATCTGTCACACTTCAATCTAAAACTATTAATGCCGCCATCCTACTAATAACTTTTCAAATCTACTCTAAAAAAGTAATTTCAACTTGCTAATCTATCGACTTACCACAAATTCCTAATTACAACGACGGCGAACGCACAATTTCACAACAAACTCACGATTATCCAATTCTAATTGTTACACTAATACCACACTAATAACTTATATGAATACAACGAACAAAATGCTAATTAACTACAAGTATAGGTTATAAATTCTATTAACTATTTACGTCAATCGTCAACATATTATTGTAGTCTTTGATCGTCAACAAGCGTCGAGCGAAGTTTGTCCCTCCCCCCGTCCCGAACCAAACCGAACGCTTACGAAATTCAGCGAATGGATTCCTACACTGTACCTATCATAACTCGACTTTTTACGGCTTACTATTGCCTCAAAAAACAGCGTGTCACGTGACCTGAAGTGACGTCATGACGAGATTATTTTGTATAGAAATTTAAGTTTTCATAACCCGGGCGGACAACGAGTTATACTGGAGGCACTAGAGCAAAATTGGCGCGCACTTTAAATGTTTTGTTTTCGATGGAATATAAAGACAATTTTTTAAATGTAGGTTAGGGTTCTGTAATACTTTAATTTTATGGTGTATTAAACACTGCTGAGAACTACTGACTGTCATAATTTCCTAAGGGAAGCCGACAGGAATCGGGTTATTGGTTAGCTGCGCCCCTGCTACACACTATGTCGGCGGAACTGCCGCCGGACAAGCCGCAGTGCGCCCGGCCCTGCCGCACAAAGGATCGCAAAGGAAATGAAGGCGCAAAAGCCAGCGGCCATGCCGCCGGCATAGTGTGTAGGAGCCATAAGGAATGATCCTGCTTGCAGCGCTCGGCCGCTATAGTAACGCTTACCTACGAAAAAAAAGGGTCGTGTGCACGGGATTTAAAGTGGTTAGATATGCACGACCGCGATGGTACCTAGTAGTAAGACATGGAATACGCATCATATATAATAAGTATCACTGGCTGTGGAGGTCAGATACTTAGGTAGTCGCTCCATGTAAAGTACTGCTTTAATATGTCCACCAGTGGACTCATCATCTACCCAACCTTTTCCCAACGATGTTGGGGTCGGTTTCCAGTCTAACCGGATGCAGCTGAATACCAGTATTCTACATGGAGCGACTGGCTACCTGACCTCGATAACCCAGTTACTGGGTAACATGAAACGCCTTGGTAAGGCTGGTTATGTGTGATGTGCAGCAGAGGACTATATAAAATACAGAAGAATACAAACCCAAGATTTGACATGCACTCTTCATTTTCTTTATCATCGTTTGCGGTTGTGGATGCTGGTGGGGAAAGGGGTGGCCTGTCAAGCATAAGAATAATAAACAGCCTATAATGTTACTAACTGTTATTGCTGGCACCCAGGCTCCTCTCTGTGAGAGGGAGTGGGCCATAATCCACCACGCGAACCCAGTGCGGGCTTGCGGATGTCACATGTCTTTGAATTTTTGGTTCTAGGACATGCCGGTTTCCTCGCGATGTTTTCCTTCATTGTTTCGAGTGGTGATGAAATAATTTACACAAAGTAAAGTGCCTGCTTATGTTCGAACCCCCGACCTTCAACTCGTAAGTCGCAGCCTTTACGACTGACCGTTACCACCGTGTCATTTTGTCTATTCTTCCGTCGACAAAACCCGTTTCTTATGTGGTCATGCTAAGCATGCTGCAGTGTAGAGTTAGGCAGAGCGAGTACCTACTTATAACCTGTATTGCAGTCGTTTTTGCTAAAACAATGTCTTACGGAGCCGATCACATTGCAGACAGTTTTCAAATGTCTGTGGTGTAATCGTGTTTGTAATACTTTATTCATACAGACGCGGCTGCGTTACAGAACACCTACTGTCTGTGTTGCATCCGCCTACAAATTTACGCTGCCGGATGATCTGCGATCTACGAAAAACGTTCTTACTCCTACGAAATAAAAGCGCTGAAGTGAAGTGAAATTGTAATCTAAAATGGACGTGTGGTCGAGTGCCTACAGCCATTGTAGGGCCAACTCCATAGAAATTTGTAAGTATGCCATTAACACTATGCGACACCTAAATGTATGCCTAAATAAAAACGCGCTGTTAGATTTTCAACTTTCGGCGATAAGTCGAGCGTTGAAAGTCCAACAGCGCGTTTTATTTAGGCATTCATTTAGGCGTCGCCTTGTTCGGGGTTGCAGCGAATGTACAAGCATTTCCCGGGCCCCCCCCGCAAACACAGCCGTACGTTCATCCCAGTCAGAATTTTGCAAAGGAAAAAGATTAACCGGCCAAGTGCGAGTCGGACTCGCACACGAAGGGTACCGTATTAAGATCGAGGAAGAAACGCCGAAAAAACACTTTTCTTGTATCATACATGTTTTTTCGGAGTTTAATTATTAACTTTATTTACGTTTTATTTTTTGTTGTTATAGCGGCAATAGAAATAAACAATCTATAAAATTCAATTTCAATTGTCTACCTATTACGGTTCATGAGATACAGCTCGCTAACAGACAGATTGACGGACGGACAGATAGCTTAGTAATAGGTTTCCGTTTGGCACCCTAAAAAGAAGGTGTCTTAAACGGGCATTCGATAGTCGATGTTTTGACCGGTAAGTATCTTTTATTACGAGTAAATTAGTCTGAGGTGTCGCACCGTCACGTCGCCGTCGCGCCTATCTGTAGGTAGTCTTAACCACAGACAGGCGCGACTTTACGGTACGTCGCGATTCTGGTAGATCAATTTCCATGAAGTTTTCTTAGAAATTGTTTTATTAGAGTCGTGGCACGCTTTCGCGACGCGCCTGGTTGCAGCAGCCTTTATGATCAGACCCCCGTCTTCTTTGATAAAGTAACATTATTTCAGCCACAAGTTTTTGTTTTGAGACACGTTTCTGCCAACATTTGTTATATATTTTTTATGTTTTCTGCAACACGTAAATAAAATAACATCATTACGTCTATGGAGATGTATGTACTATCGCGGACGCGCATATGTGAACACCGTAAGGACTATTTCTGCTTGCAGCCGGCCGCTATAGTAACGCTTACCAACAAAAAAAAGAGGCGAAAAACAGACATGGACATCGTGTGTGCACGGGATTTGGTTTACAAAGTGCTTAGATATGCGATGTTTAACTCCCAGTCCCAATCTATTGCTATCAATCGACCACAGGTTCAGCCTCCGGGCTGCTACTCAGAAATTCCTGGTGTAAAAAACTTTGCCGAACCTGGGAATCGAGCAGGAACATGTCTTGTTGGAATGTGTTTTTACTCTTGTACATATTGATAATAAGTCTGTGGGTAGAGGCCTAAGTACACCTTACGTTAAACCACGGAGGAGAGAAGTGTCATTGAAATTGTTACCATCGCGGGTAGAACCTGGATGAAGCTGTCACAGGATCGTGGGTTTTTGCACATGAAAAGAGAGGCCTATGCCCAGCAGTGGGTGAAGTCAGGTTGCGGATGATGACGGAAGAGAGAAATTTATCCCCCTGTACTACTTTAAAAATATAAAATAATTACGTCGTCGGCCGCTCATTTTCTTCGTCATCTGCTTCATTTTCAACAAATACCGATGCCTGCACAGAATAATCATTAAAAGTGAGGATTAGGTTGGGTTTGAGTGTACAACCTACCTGCTGACATTAGCAAATGCCACGGAAATCACGGAATGGATCTCTCCCGTGGTAAATGCTGTAAAATACAATAGCTTCGTGCAGACTAGCGCGACGCGACACCGGTTATTGATATACCGTGAAGTTTTATTGAAAATAAATTGTATTGTTCGAGTCACGTCGCGCCGTCGCGTTGCGCTGGTCTGCACGAGCCTTTAGTAGGTAGGTACAGTTAGCCTGATAAAGATATCAAGGACAACGACAACAGCCGGTCGATTCTGTAAAACTATCACCGTGAAACTTAGGTGAAGTGAGCTGTCACTAGGGCTAATTCCTAGCATCCTGCCAGTCGATTTGTGACAGTGACAGCTCACTTCACGCTCCCTTCACCTAAGTTTCTCGTTGATATTTTTACAGAATCGACCGACAGTTCTTATTATATTTATTTTCAGTTCTTTATGTTTCTTCTCACTTAAGAGAGTCACACGGGCCGGAACCACCCAGAACCAAGTAGTATGTAACGCGATATTATGTTTCTTCAAAACATAACATTTGATTTGAAGAAGCTGTCTTAAATTTTACCGATAATAAGCATAAAACGTACTTACGCGTGCCAAAAGTTACCTGTGGACCTTTCACTCACGCAGAAATCGCGGCTGCCAGCTCGATCTGTCACTCATGACAAGTGTCAATCATAGCGTCTAAAAATTTTGCCGCCAACGTACGGAAAATTTTTCTTTCGATAATTTTCTTTAAAGAAAATTATAAAGTTTCAGAAAAAACTTATAGAAAGTGAATAATAGTGCTTGTGGTAAGTGATATATAGTGTTACGCTGATAGTTGAGCCAGCGAAATGCCGAAATGGAGATCGAAAGGTCACATTAAATCTAAATTGTCACCGGTGCCTGCGGATTCTCCTAAGTGCGATAGTGGTGAAGAATGCTCTTTATCCTCGGAGGAAGAAGGCACCTATTCCCACTGCCGAACAACGGCAAAGAGATCGAAACGATTTCCTGTAAGTCGGGCCCACGCATTTACAATTGAACGAGTAGACAAGTAAGTGTTAAATCTGTTAACAATGACACAATTTCTACATTATATCACTAATCTTACTCAGAAACACTATCAACAAACTTCTAAATTGCTTCTTGCTAGTATCTACTTCAGAAGCGCATTGTTGTTTTCTAAACAATCCGGTCATGTCTAAAGAGACTTGAAACACTACAACTTAAAGGTTTCAGTGTAAAATATTGTGATTAGGTAATTCCTAACGCAAATACAGATTGTCTTGAGGAGGCAAAACTACTCAAGCAGTTTTATTTTTATTTTGACATCCCATCTTATAAAACAATCCGTTATAAGAAGACCTGTAGGTATGCTCACCCAGCCCATGTGTTTCACACACTGAATTAGAAGTAAATGAGTACTTATGCCACTAAATAAAACTAAAGACTATTTAGCCCCTGCGGAGGGGGTTTTGGCTGGGATCTCTAATATAGGTCTAGTGCAGATGGAGCTAGCTGCTAAAGCAACGTCCACAGGGACTTGTTAATTGGGCAGCAACCTACCCACTGAGATAGTATCCTTCTTTCCATTTTGGAAATAGTCCAGACACACCCATCCAGAAGTGTATTTAAATTAAAATAGAGTGCAATACTCTCATGTGGTATGCAGTTGTTACATTAAAGAGGTTCAGCACCTCTTATGAACTCTAATTTGCATTCAGAACATTAAAATTACTAATTAAATATGACATTAAGTTCTATAACTATTAGGAAATACTAAATATTTAAACAACATTATAATTTATAATGTTAATACTGTATTTTTCTTTGCTGTATTTTGTAATAATTAAGAAAATCTTATAGTTATGATCATCAGGAGCTAGCTTGCTCTGTCAAAATTAGAAATGGAACAAATACAGCCACTAAACAATTTAAAACTCACAATATGTATATTTAGTTAAAGCTGGTTTTATAAGAATTAGTTCTTTTATATTAAAAGACATGATAAACAGGATCATAGCAAGAATAACTAGGCCTAGATTCATATTGTTGACAAGATTCAGGCCGTCTAAAGAACCATGTAAAAGCTTGGGAATGATAAGATCCTAACAAGAAGTCGAATAAATAAATTAATAATATTCAGAACAATTCTATTTTTAGCAAATTCCACAAATTTCTATTGCTAAGTCAAAGACCGAAAATATTAATATTCAGAACAATTCTAGTTTCAGAAAATTCTGCAAATTTTTATTAAACGCAAAATATTAATCTATGTGGTTTTCTAATATTATGATATTATAATCAAATAGCCTATTGTTTATACTCAAGTAAGATGATGACAATTGAAAAGTAAAATGCAAGCAATGTTTTATTAATGAATGAAGGGTAGCTGTTCATGAAATAGTTCCCTTGTTAGGTCTTTTTGTTTATAATATAATACCAGCCTGTTACTGTCCCACTGCAGGGCAAAGGCCTCTTCTCATACAGAGAAGGCACCAGCATTGATCGCCATGCTTGCTCGGGACGGGTTGGCGATTTCAGACTTATAATAACTATAAGTCCAGGTTTCCTCACAGTGTTTTCCTTCACCAATGTCAGTAATGTGCCAGATAAACTCAGAAAATGCATATGAATTGAAAAAGTCACATTGGTACTTGCCTGAATTTGAAACCTAAACCTCATGCATGAGAGTCGAGGCCTTAAACACTGGGCCATCACAAAATTAGATTTTTGTTTGAATAGAGAATTTGCGAGCCTGTAAATTTTTTATTTCTATGTCTCAGAGACTGGAACTCCTAAAAAAGCTTGGATGAGAAGTAAATTTCCTAAGCAAATTCTAAATCTCAATCAGGATTTAGAAGATTTAGGCCTTTTTGTGTACTGATACTAGTCACAAGGCCCGGTCTGCAAAATAGTTGAAAAGGGCAGACCAAGAGAAATTAAAAAAGGTTGCTCCATTGGTTTGCCAAGAGTTAATGTGGTGGCCAAAGGCTTTTGATAGACCACAGCTCAGTTCCTCTACACATGGTAAGGTAACCCACTTCCTGTCCACACATGCCGTGGAGGAAAGGTAAGCCCACATAAATGGGCCACTCTATACATCCAAAAGATGCTTTTTGTGATAATACCGCCCATTGTGTCACCATATGTACAATTTCTACGATGCTTTTAGTCAGAGGTGACAGCATTGACTAGCATGGGTGTTCTCTCTTCGCCCAATTTAAGACCGAGTGTTCAGCCATCTGAACTCGGTAATGGGATGGGGACGTACTATATATAAATCGCCCCATACTAGACCCAGTACCAGTACAGGATCCATGTAAGAACCTCTTAGACCTGACAAGCTGCAACTCCTAGCTTGGAAAGTTGGGGGAGGGGGGCAGTCAGGTTGCAAGGGGCAGTGGTCGATAGAGGAACAAGGTACTTGCTAAAATTTATTTGGAGATAATCCATACTACTTACTTATAAAGCTCCTATTCAGAGGTGAATGTCATAGTGTAGATTGCATGGCATTAGCCCTTAATAACCTGATCGCTTCTAAACAGATTTTGTCCATTTGTAAGTTTCAAAAGCATTACCCAGGCACCCATATGGGATAAAAAGATACCCCTTGCTTGGCGTAGATTTACATGCTTAACCTAATAATATAAGACATCTCACAACTTTCAAGATTTTGAATAATAGTGTGGCCAAAATATGGTTCAAAGACACTGACAATCAAGATGTTTACTTAAAAGCTACCATAATCCTTGTTGATTTTGGTTTGCAATAACAGGTGTGGTTAAGCTTGCCTTGAAAGACAACACTGCCTCTCCTTAGAATGGACTAGATTCATTTTTAAACAAACTAAGATTGAGGAGCCTCTAGGAAGTATAAGGTCTGTGGTAGCCTTCGGGAGGCTGGCTGGAAAATAGATTATCAGATGAAATGAAACTGGAAGAGCCGCTAGAGACAGAAAAATTACTTTCGTAAAGTAGTAAAAGAGAGGGCTACCTCTCAAGAGAATGTATAATGTACGAGTATGTATGTTGTCCGAAAAATAAAGAATTATTATTATTATAATGCTCAGGCTATTATGTTCCCACTGAGTGGACAAAGGGTCTCTCTGTGAGAGAGGAAGAGGATTTATTATATGATAATTTTTAATCCCCTAAGAAAATATTAAAATTATGTTTGTGTACATGATTCACATTTCAAGTTAATTTAATTAACAAATGATGAGACTTCATTTACATGCATCACCACTTGACTAACCTATTGACCATTTTAATAAAAGGTCCTAATTAAATTTCAGTTTCAACGAAATTTTAACTTTGTCATGTATGTATGACATTGAGTTTGTGTTTCCACATCTTTATAAAATTGCTTACTATGACATTCAAAAATGTCTGTACATTTGATTGATCTCATAATTTCCAAGTAAGTAACTAAACTTATATTAATTAAGGATATGAGTGATCCAATTCTCCTTTATTGATGAGATTATTATTCAGTTTAGTCCCATTGATTTTCTATTATCAGCATACTGTAGCCTTATAATTTATATTCACCTTAAATAAGGCAAATAAATTTGCCATTAATCTTTAACATCATAAGGAAGATGTGTTCATTTCTGTTGTTTTATTGGAACATTTAATTAATACAGACTGAAATATTCGTTCGTTCCATATAATATTTAATTCACATAGCGTCTACATCCTTCGGGTACTCTTTCACCAGCAGATACCAAACAGGTCTTCAAATCAAATGTTATGTTTTGAAGAAACATAATAGAACTGTTTTGCATTAAAACAAAACAGTTATTATGTTATGAAAAACATAACATTTGAGCAATTTGCTTGCTGTTGAATTTTTGAAGACTTCTATGATTGACACTTGTCATGAGTGACAGATCGAGCTGGCAGCCGCGATTTCTGCGTGAGTGAAAGGTCCACAGGTAACTTTTGGCACGCGTAAGTACGTTTTATGCTTATTATCGGTAAAATTTAAGACAGCTTCTTCAAATCAAATGTTATGTTTTTCATAACATAATAACTGTTTTGTTTTAATGCAAAACAGTTCTATTATTTACTAGCTTCTGCCCGCGACTTATCTACTGCGCCCCGCGGTTTCACCCGCATAAGTCTCGATACCGTGGGGATATCGGGATAAAAAGTATCCTAACCCAAGTCATGGTTTACCCATGTGCAAAAATTCATCCAAATCCTGTCAGCCGTTTTAGCGTCAAAGCGCAACAAACAAACATACAAAAACTCAAATCATTTTTTTATATTATTAGTTTAGATTTAAAATAAAACGACAAGAATTCATTTGGTTGTCTACAAAAGAAACCCAGTGCCGAAAAAAACAGTGCCATATCATTTAGGTATTATGCTGAGCGATGGCGGTTTTGCGTGGATGTTTTCCCCTAAGGCTAGGTGCGCTAGGCTACGGGCGATTTTTGTTCCATAATACTGTATCAATGTGTAGACGACGACGTCTAGTTACAACTAAGTACCATCAAAGAAGTTCATATCTAACCAGTTTCAAAACAAAATCCCGTGAACACAATGAACACATCTGTTACCGGCCCGGGTCTATAGCCGCCGAGCGCTGCAAACAAGAATAGTCCTTACGGTGTTTAGATATGAACTTCTTCGATGGTACCTCCCCAATGTGCAGGTTTTTTTTTTTGCTACATATTGATACAAATACAATAATATGGAGTAACCCCGCGTCCTATTTAAAAGCGACCGTCGCGCGAATACACGATCGTTCGAACTTTTTGTTCGGTGAAGCTGAACGCGTGGTCGCGCCGACAGAGGGCGCTTTCCGGCTTTTCCAAATAAAAATTTACATTGACATAAGCACGCGACGATCGCATACAAATAGGACGCGAGTGTATAGAGGAAAAATTATCTTAAGAAAGAAAATACGGTTATTGGCCGTAAACTTGATGCAAAGAAAAAACACAAAAAGAACAACTTAGCCCACGTCCGCACGGACAAAAAATATCGCTGCTGGATTTTATCGTGCACTGGATTTCCAACTCACGGTGTTGAGCCGAGCGTTGAGTATCCAACGCGTTGGGACGCACTCTCTTCCCAGCGCGTTAAAAGAACACACTGTTGGATTTTCAGCTCTCGGCGCTAAGTAGAGGGTTGAAAATCTAGTGCACGAAAAAAAATCGCCGCGATATTTTTATGTCCGAGTGAACGTGTACCTACTCAAAGTAAGTAAAGTGGGTGTAATAGTGTGATTATTTTAAATCGGAACTTACTCGTTTTCTTCCGATGTTCAGTGTCACCGTTTCTGGTGTATGCTCCCCCCCCTCTGGTTTTATCGAGTTACGCTGAAAACATTATCTACAGAGTTACAGGTCATTTGGTCCATTTACAGATAAAAATATTAATTTTTCTACTAAGTACTATATTTATAACCTTGTGACATACGATAGTGATGTTAAAGAATTGACTACTCAGTACACTCACAACATTGTATATGGTGGATACGCTAAGATAGCCCGCGAAATTCAAATGTTCTTACGTTATTTGCAATTTGCAGGTCAGTATCATGTTCTATGTTGATCTAAATATGATTCGCGGCCGTATCAAATGTTTAATTATAGAATTATAATCATAAAAAATATCAATATAACTCTTCAAGTTCATGTAATCCCATTGAATGATTATTTCATGAAATCATGACATTTGACAATTATGCTAACTTATGGAGTTGTATTGCTGATTGTAATGTTTATAATTATGTAAAGTCATATGTGTTACGGTCGCGAATTATATTTTAATCAACATACAGCCGGACACTGACCTGCAAAATGGAAAAAACTCAATAAAATTTGAATCTCGCGGGCTACCTTAGCGCATCCCCCTTAAGAACGATCAATACATCTCTCTAAGGCGCGGGACATACACAAATGACGAGCGGCGTGGGTGTTGCGCCGCGCGTTTCATAATTTCATACAAAATGTATAGGAAGTAGGAACGACGACCGACGCCGACGTGGCGCAGAACATACACACCTACTTACACTTATCAATATCCTACAACCTGATACTGACCTGATTTTTTTTTTAATTTCGCGGGCTATCTTTGCGGTTCCACCATAATAAAAGTTTTTTTTTTTTTTTGTAGTTAAAAAAAAACCACCGCTAAGGTCGTAGCTGCTTAGCCGGATTTTAATAATAAAAGTAGTTACAAGGTCGCTTTTATGCCAAATATCAAGGTCAAGATCGCTTTTATTCTTCTATATTTGGTATAAAAGCGACCTACGAGTATCTTTTGGCGCCTGAATGACATTGACAGGGGGGCGTTGATAATTCACATAAATGTATTGAAAACAAGATGGCGGCGTTGGTTCCGATATTGGCCACACGCCAAAAGAACCTTGTAGCATTGTAGTTTTTTTGACTACGTTAAGAACAACTTTTTCATGCTCTATTTTCCAAAAGTCGCCAGTCGACCTATGTCTCATCTACAACAATATCTTACCAATCTGGTGGTGGAAGTGATTTCCATGGAATCCCTGGCGCCGAGGAGTTCAGTCTTCGCCGGCACAGGCGCTGTACTCGGCCCTGAAGTGCTGCAATTACATAATATCGCGACTGTAATCCTTGAAGGGAAGACAGATGTGGGTGTGATTACACATCACACCCATACGTCATCGCCGTACAGTGAATACCTCGTGATTGCAATAAACGTTATGTACAAGGAAAGAAAAAACTCTCTGAAAAATGGCCGTCATTGACGTTCTCCGGGGTTCTCATTATCACCAATAGTGGCGGCATCTATAACGCCACATATCATGTGAACTTTGCATCACCATGATTGCGCAAAGTCCCGTATCGCGCAAGCAACATTTTTCGAACATATGAAGCAATGGGTTAGCAATATCCTTCAAAAATGATTCAGATAATGATTGATCGTGTGTTACGCAATTTGAAAGAAAAGAAAGAAAGAAAACGTTCATTTGGACAAAGTTCGTGAAACACAAAATACAAACATACTAAAATTGATAGTAATCTTTTGACAATAAGTGTGTATTTGGGTGCTGATCTCATTAATTCACTGCAGTAATATGTTATGCTAATGTCACTTGTAAAAGTAACAGCCTCTTGATCACTGTGGCTGATAGGATGGAGGGTATAACACTCAGGCACTGGACCAGCACACAGGTATATATAGATATATATATACCTTCAAATCGTGCCTTGAAGTAATGCTTTGTTAATTATTGCTTGGGTGGTTATTGTCTTGTTAGTAATTTTGACATTATTGATCGTGATTTTGACATTATAGTTATGATTTTGACATTGTTATTATTGATGATGATTTTGACATTATAATTGTGATTTTGACATTATTATTGATGGTTTTGACATTGCTAGTAATTATGACCAAAATTTGCCCAATATCATGATGTGTATGTAACTAACTAACAAATTGGATTGTATGATCTGTAAATAAATAAATTTGATTTTTTGAAAAGACATTTTGTAAACTGTAAAGACCAAAGAATGGATGGATTGTGTAAAAGATTTGGCTAGAAAGGGGGTGAATACTGAGATGATGGCTAATAGAAATGCGTAGAAGAAGCCACGCTGCGCAGATCTCAGGTGTTAACACGTTCAGTGCCAGAGTCCTCGCGGCAGGCTCATTTTAAATGTAGGTTTTTATCAGCGAATAAAGCATTATAAACCGTGAAAATAAAATCTGATGTATATTTTAATAAGATTTATTAGAAATCTTGAAACTTCAACGGATGGCTAATAGAAATGTGTAGAAGATGAAGCCACACTGAGAAGATCTCAGCGCGCTTAGCATGACCACAATAGAAACGGGATTTGTCGACGGAAGAATAGACAAAATGACAGATAAACAATCACAATCTGTCATTTTGTGTATTCTACCGTCGACAAAACCCGTAGAAAACCCGTTTCTATGGATGTCATGCTAAGAACTTAAGGACTCACATGATCTTGAGAATAGAGCCCATAGTGCCGCGATAGTCTACACTTGCTGTTCGGTTATAGGGCGAGATTGACTAAAAAGAAGCAAAACAGAGCACGTTTAAAAAAACACTCCAAAAGTGGAACGAAGATTATAGTGGTCGGATTTTCAGGGGACTTTTTTTGTCGAGTTCCTGAGGAGAATAAAGTTCGAAGAAGAAATTGACGTCCATGATTTTTGTTTTGCCGATCACTGTATGCTTCGTTCTACTTTTTAGGGTATTCGACTATAATATAAAATATATGAAATCAAGCTAGGTACTTATCTAGTAAGTAGCACTTAATATTATTAAGTACGTATAGTATTTTATTCCTCTATAACATTGCACTTTGTGGATCGAAAAATTTCTCGAGGCTCATTATGGTCTAAAAATAATCTTATTAATTTAGCGTTTACATGGCGTCCACCCCATAGGCGCACTCGGCCCCCCTAAACTATATAAAAATGTACTCTGTGGGTCCCCCTTTAACAGTATTAGACCAAAGGTTTTGTCAAATTGACAGATTTTTAAGACCAAGCTTGCCAACAGTGCGTTCAATAAATCTTGACCCGTGACGCGATTAGTAAAACTGCAGTCTTTTTAATTAAAAATAACAACTAACTGTACTACCAATCACATGACTGCAAAATTCAGTACTACCAATCGCGTTACTGATCAAGTTATACGCGCAAATACAGTTCGCGTCAAATATCTTTGCCACTCTGAAGTTAGGTTGCGCATGCTCGCTGGCATGCGCGCTACTGTTTTATAAGGAACATTGATTATTGCGCAGTCATTTGTAGCCTACTTAAGATCAGCAAAGTTATTTGACGCGAACTGTACCTTTCTTTTTTATTTTACTCTCAAGTCTCTCAACTTGAGGAGTATAAGGTTATAATTATTATAACTATCAGAAAACACCTCCTTAGCTGCACAATTAACGTATTCCCAAAACGTTATTAGTTGACCGTCTACTGTTCACGTAGAATGTGCACGGAAAGGTTTGCCACGAGGCCTATAATATAAAACAGCTTTAACAGAGGTACCGTTTTAGAATTTGTTCTCACTTCACCGACTGGTGGCGAATGTGTACATTCCCACTTTATAACTTCAGGCAGATAATCTAAATACACATCCTTGATTTTATCCAACTGGCCACACTTTGATTTCATGTACATATCCTTGAAGCCTGAAAAAAGCAGTTAATTATTATACCTCGGCCAAGATATTATGGGTTTGTCTTATTTTCAGCTTTAAATTAAATAGGGTGCTAGTTGAAGGTAGTAAGACTTATCCTTAGCGAGCCGTTGTAGCTACAGGAACACATTCTTGGAGATCCTACATAAGACGGTGGCTGCGGTCACTCGAGTGAGGTTCGTAATGAACTCGTACAGAATAGCACTATGTATCTAGGTACACTCGCTGGGTGTTATGGAAATTTACAGGCTGTAATACTGATAGAACGCAGTCACAAACATACATAACTCCTTCCACTCTTTGGGCGCAGTCTTCTCAGACCTAATTCTCCGGGCCTCCTTCATTTGTTTGAGGGCCTCTCGCCGTCGGTCAGGGTTAAAGTCGGCCATGTCACCAAACATCACGAATGGACGATTTTCAGGGGCCATATCTTCCCACCATTCTTTCGGTGCAGCAGCGGCTGGGGTGTAGAATCTTCTTTAGTGTAGGAAGACGGAGGGTGGCTCATCCAGCATAGCTTTCACAACCATGTAATTCGATAGGCTATTTCCGTGTCGAAAATTGACATTTTCGGTAACCTGATTTGCTACAGCAAATAGCGAATGAATAGCTGTCGTCTTGGGTTTTGGATTTGCGAACAGTGTTTAGAGAACTCTTTCGATAATACTGATTGATGTTCTATTTGGCACGATGCGGCGTATCGAATAGTTGTGAATAGCTTTCTGGCGGTTAATTGCGTAACACACTAAAAGTACCAATGGCTTTCCTCCAGTTCAACAACATTAATTGCGTTACCTATTTATGTTGTTGAGCTGACAAATTTTTCGAACATATGGAGCAATCAAGCAGTAGCAATATCCTTTAAAATCATTCAGATTGTGATAGAAAGTGTGTTACGCGATTTGGGTGCTGATCTTTCTCGCGCAATTTTTTAGGTCGTCCACCTAGGGTTGCCAGGTGTCCGGCTTTATACAATCGTGTCCGGCCTGTCTGGCTTTTGGTAAACCCCGCCCCGGCACAAGATGTCTGATTATTGATTGTTATAATTACTTTTATTGTGAAGAAGTTACATACAAATTACCTACTTTATTAAAACAAAATGTGATTCATAATTAAGAGTAGAGTAAGGGCTCATACACACGAGGACGATTCGTGTTTTTTGACTCGTTTCCATATGTAATGTGAACCTGCATCCATCATGACATCGTGTTTTTTGACGAATCGTCAATGACGGATCCCGTATGAATGCGGCCTGGTTCTTAAATGAATAACGGTAATAAATACATAAATAAAAGATTTTTCTTTCTTTTAAAAACCAGTGTCAGCCTTTCAGGGCAAAATGTCCGGCTAAATATGAAACTGTGTCCAGCTTTTCTATTTTTGGGCGTGGCAACCCTACGTTCACCCATCTGCTACAGTCTGAGTTGCTAGTCGCTACACTGACTTCACAAATGTATAATCATAGAATCACAAATTTTAAATAAGTTATTAGCTACGTTCATCTTCGAAAGGTACATCCTCCTCTTCATCATCACAATCACAGGGGTCTTCTTTAGGGTTGATTTCTGTCGGCGTTTTGGTCATCAGTAACTTTGGCAGGTCTATCAAGTACTGGTTCGTCTCAGGATCGCCTCCCGCGAAGTGGTAAATGAAAGCCATGAACTGGGGATGGAGGTTGTCAATTTGAATAATTATGGGTAGGCAGAGGGGAAGTAGGTAGCCTCAAAAAGATGTACGTACCTATTCATTTGATTGTCTACAATTTGTGTTCGTATAGAAGCCATCGTCGCGCGGTACGTGATGGGTCGCGTGCTTATATCCCGGGCGCAATAACTTGACACCTGGCTCGAAACTCGACTCCCCTCCCGCTAACCCGCGCGAGGCGCGCGAGTTATTGCGCCCGGGTTGTATGTCACTTTTTGTTCAGAATATCAAAAAGCGCCCTCTGTCGGCGCGACCACGCGGTCAGGTTCAACGAAAAAAAAGGTTCGACCGATCGTCACCGATCGTGCCGATCGCTTTTAAATAGTGCGCGGGTCAATGTGTAATATTTTTTGGAGGTAAACTTGATACAATATTATGGAAAATTATATATAATTATATATTATTATTATTTTATTTTATGGAATATTATGGATTGATTGTAGACAATTTAATTAAATGTTTGTCGATGTAGGTATACATATTTTTGAGGCTGACTTACTTAGCTACACTCACATTTCGCCAAATAATAGGGGCGAGCTGACACTAACCTGCAAATTGCAAAAAACTAAAGAAATTTTCTTGCGGTCTACCCTGACGCTTTCGATTTTAACACACAGCGCCCTCTGCCAATGTGATTCATGTGCCATATGATCCTTACCAGCACCTGAATCTAGTTGTCTCTTGATTGACCGACCTTGAATCGTCTTGATAACATTTTTAGATAAGCTTTATTACTTTAAATACTTATCTTATCCCAAAATCCGAGATTCCCGTGTCCATTACTTACCTAATAAATAATAATACTTTCCTGCTTGAGGTTACGCTACGCTAGCCGCGGTCAGTCGGCGGATGGATTACTGTCTGGGTGGGGAGTTCGGGACCACGAGAAAGGACGAAAAAATTATAAAAGAAAGAAAAAACAGCATCACGTGGTTTTCCAAGTTACTTAAGTACTTACCAAAATATTTTGGAATTAATTCAGCATCATCTCAAACTATGTGTGATATCCTTGTCCTAGGTAGGTAGTTAGTAAGTAGACCGTAATGGTACAAGGGACTAAAAACACGCAAAGTAGGTTGGCATAGTTCGTGCCACTAAAGATGAGACTTGACACACCATGTGGTTTGACTTGCGCAGTAGACGATTTATTTATGAGTCTCTTTAGCGGTATAAGTAAGGTCTGCGACGCGCCGGGGCGTCATCGGGGCGGTGGAAAGAGCGGCGGGAGGCGCGGTTAAGTCTCATCTTTCGTGGCACGTACTGTAGGTACCTGACTAACGACTTTTTTCATTTTTTCGCGCCATTCGTGATCCACCCTAGCCGCTGTCTTGTACCCTCTGGATAAATGAAGAATCAGTTCTTGCCCTCGAGTCAGTATATCATGCAATACGTTGATATAATTTGTATAATCTGTTAAGGAAACGATTTTATGTAAGTAGTTTTTATTCACGTTTGGACGATCATTGCATTGCCCAGAACCGGTAAGAAGGCATAAGGTATTTAATTCTGTCAAAAATAATAAGTGTCAAATGCAGCGTGAATATTTTTCTATCTCGTTGAATGATAAAATAGAGACAGCGCATATTTGCCACAAGTTCCATCGTGGTGAAAATAGTGCGCGAGATTTTGCTTCGTTTCACGCACAAAATAAACCTGCGTGGTGATTGTATTGCATTGCTGGCTGAGTTGCCAGAGAAATAAATTGTCAATTTTCCCACGAGGCGTCTGTTAGGGATGTTTCAGATTAGTTGCAGGGGTTAAATCGATTTTATTATTCGAGATTTCAGTTCGTATAAAATATACTACAGTTGACTCATAAATTTGCTTTTATTCATATAAAAAATAAATTTCTTTGGTTTTTTCAATTAAGTTTGTGGATGTTTAAAGATTTAACCATGAATAAATTTTACGGTTAAAAACACAGAGATTTTAAAATGTTATTAGGTACCTTCGATAATCTTCAGTTTTTCTATTCTACTTCTTCTTCTTTCTGAACACATGACATACATTAAAGCTGCTAAGTTTTTACATTGCAATTGTGTTTTTAGCGCATGTATCTTTTCTTGCCTTTCTCTGTGCGCTTCACGAAGCATATAAGATGCGCGAGTTTGTTCATTTCTGTTTAATAAAGAAAATAAATGTTAAACTAGAACTCCAACTTTAAAACTACAAAAACCGCATGGTTTTGAATCTAGGTTAAAAGGTACAAAATAATGAATGTTTCTATGCTCACGATAAAATGAAGTTAAATCTTTGCTTAATGTTTTCCTTTTCTCTTTCTAATATCGAATCATATTCTTCACGCAGTTCTGTTTCCTTTTCCTTTAGAATCTCCGCAACGTGTGAAGGAGCTATTTTGATTTTCGAAGCCTATGCCAAAGTTAAAACAAAATCTCTGTTTAAACTTGTACAGTAGGCTGCAAGTCAGTGGTAACATTTTGATCTTGAGCTGGCCTAGAGTAGTACAGTTTCAATAGAATACGAGTTCAGCATAAACTGTTCTTGTTACACGTGTGCGACCTACTGTACGTCAATAGATATATGGGTGCTATATATTGCAACAAACAATAGATTTGGTGTGCAAGTGGATGGTTTTGGTTATTTTTACAGTAGATAATTTATTTAATTCTTGGAAGTGTTACTAAACTATCCTCTGAAAGTCTGAGAGTAGTAACACTATAAATGTAGGTAGGTACTCAAGTTAGGTACAACTAATATTTACCTCATTGTGCTGTTTACAAATGCATTTCATTAAATCTTTTTTAAGTTCTTCTACGGCTACATTGGAGGCAGCTATATTAACAAAAGAAGGTGGAGGTGAAGCTTGTTCTTCTTTGATGATCGCTAAGGCTTCCCTGCTCTCAACATTACAACAAACATTGTTCTGAATGCTCCTAGACATCTGTAACATTTTTCACTTATTAAAAGCAACGAGTTTTGCATATTATGTTGGAATGCCAGTCTTGTTGTAACAGTAACGAATTAACGAATATCTGGTTGTACCTACGTACATATGAATGTTCAAGCAAGCCTAAAGAATGAAAAATAAAGAAAAAAATGTTTTATTGTCACAAAAACATGTGCATATCTATTTAATTTTACAAGAATAATAACGTACTAATGTCTATGTTTTTTCTTTGATTGAAACTTGTGCAATGGTGTATTGTAAAACCAATACCACTGAATACTTAAATAAACTTGTTTCGTCATAAAGTACCTATTGACCTATGAATATTGCTAGTGTTGATTCAGTTGATTGTACTAAATAGTACGATACGATATATGAGATCTAACGCTTTTGTAGACTACCGCATTGATTTGTTTTTGTCATAAAATTATGCATTTGACTTATGTAAAATGTTATGGGGAAAATTATAGTAAAATTTCTAATCGATTATTATTTTGTTGGTGTAATCCAACTTGTCTACTCAACAATGACAAGTAGTGAAATAAATTATGGCAACACACAGTTCTGCTGTCGTGAAGTTCGTAACATGTGATGTTTCGTGAAAAGTGTTAATTTTTTTACGAAAAACGTTTTTTAATTAACCGTAGTGCATCTTTAAAGTGATAAAAACATACGTTTGTGCTTTACGTGCTGTGTTTATTGTGTTAAAAGTGTTTGAATATCGCAACAAAAATTACATGGATAAAGCCGTCACCTGAGGTTGTAAAGGTTAGTGCTTTTTTCATCTGTTGTTTTCTTAAAATAGATTTCTGTGCGGGTCGCAATGATATTTCAGTTTTGTTTGTGTAACGCCTTCATGTGACTTTTCAGTTCTTTCATAAGACCTTGAACTAGAAATCTATCAGTGCCGTGATCAAGGTTAGGTTCGCGCGGGCGTTTCATCTCGCATAATCATTGTTTATTCCTCCCATTTTGGTGTTAAAATTGTTACATTTCATCAAAAGAGCTATAAAAATGCATAATTATGGTGTATTGTACGTTAAAATGTGAATAGAAATGCAAAAATCTGTTTCCGTGAACCTAACCTAAAAACGCGATTGTATTTAGTGCAGTTTTTTTTTGCAAGTACAGCGATACGATGTATTAACCGTTATCTGGTCGGTCGGTGCGCGTGTTATTACGGGTATTGGAAGTAAGTGAAGCTGTTGAGTACATTTAGAGCAGAAATTGATGCGGTCACGTGAAATTATTTCTGTTTCACACATGGTTTGACAGTTAGTCGAGATTATTTTGGTCCTTATCGGTGACGGCAGTCGGTATGGAGAGTTTTTGGCGTCAGATTTAAGATAAATCTTACCAAGTTGTAACTGCAAAGAGTAGATTTCACTGATATGTGTATTTGAAGATGTAAACATTTGTGTGGATTTGCAAAATCATGTTATGTTTGTTTTGTGCCAGAACTATAAGGTAAATGATTTAGATTTAAAATAGATAACATTGAAATCCCATGTTGTTTAAAATAGCCACATTTGACCTCAGGGTCTGGTGATCTTGTGGACATTTCAATACATTTTATTACTTCAGATAAATATGTAGTTGTAAATATGATTAAACAGGTTAGTTTATTCATGTATCTATTAACTTTATAGAAATGAGAAGTTTATGTATCATAATATACACATAACCTTAAAAAACCTACCATAATACTAAACAATTGTTTAGCTCTTATTTGAAGAAAACCTTTCGAATAAAACTAAAAACTAGGAAGTAAGTAAACCTGTCATGGTTACTTCAGGATAATTATTTAAAACGTAAGAACTTAAACCAAACCACAAAGGTTAAATTTTTCCTCAAAAAAGTCCTTATCAAGTTAAACAAATTTATGTTAGTTAGGTTAGGTAGCACATGTTAACTTTTAGTAAATTAAACAATTAAATAATTCATGTTTTTTTATAATTTTTTGATAATTGTACTTAACCGGTAAAGCCCTGGGTGACCCTCAAGCACGTCAATTAGCACGTTAATTAGTTGTTTATCAGGCCTTTAACGGTTAAATGTGACTTAGTACACACGGCTACACATCAAGCTATACATTTCCAGTATAAGCTGATCTCACATTGTACGGAAATCCTATACAATGCGAGATCAGCTTATACTGGAAATTTATCGCTTGATGTGTAGCCGTCAGTACAAGGGTACTTTCTAACTGATAATGTCAACTATTAATGTTCAAATACCCCTTAGATCACATTCACATCACACACACTGTAAAATCTTGGAAACCAATGCCTACAAAATTTACACTAAACTAACAATTTTTTTGTTTTATTATTCAAGGTATTTCAGTATATCTTTGTTTCCAGACACATTTACAATTATTTGAGAAATAAAAGAAAGTGTGGATTACTTTACTATACTCCATAGGTTTAGGTGTTAAATAAAGGTAAACAAATCGTAAAAAGGGATTTTATAGATGACACTTTCTTGTTTCGAGTACAATAAAACCAAATTAAATTTATTTTAGATTTATACAATAGTTTATTCTTATAATACTTTATGATGAACTTTATCATTTATTCTTAAACTACTCTTCATAGATATAACTTCTAGAGTACACTTTTTTAGTTCGATTTATAAAGAGCCTAAACTCTAAACGTCAACAAATCATAATGTAACAACAATTGAACTGACAGGTATTACGTTTAGATGGTTACTAGACAGGTGTCTCGTCAAATGTATTGTTTTTGTTTACTTAAACCTTTGGAGTATAGACTAGGATTCTTATTAATTAACTGATGAAAAGAAACACATTGATTTTTTTCTTTTAGGTATAATTATTTTGTATAAAAATCTTAGATTCATTCATGCATTCACTGACAGAGAATGCACAGCCTAAACCGCTGGATCTAAGTATGCAATTTTGCACAAGAGTTCCTTAATGAATAGCAAAGGAAAGATTTTTGAAAATTCTCTTTCTAAAGGGGTTAAATAGGGAATGAAACTTTGTATGGATGTTCTTCATTTTTGTTTATAAGAAATCCCATGAGTCACAACTTGTATGTCAAGAATACATTTAATTGTTCTAAATAATCAACGAGGTAGACCGTGATGAAGATGACTGGCCATGTTTACAAGGCCAATATGGCCAGAAATCTCACAACATAAAGAGATTGGGAAGGAAAAACTTTGCCCAGCAGGAGGATACATTACAGGCTAATACAATAACAAATAAAAAACAACTACTAATTCCTATATTAACTCCATAATATCGTAAACAAACGGTTCACTGTTAACTCTATAAAGTTCATCAACCTTACCGCATGAGAAAAGTTTTTAATGTCTAGCAGATTCCGATATGATCTTAAGTTTGCACAAAAACAAAGGAACGGGCAACAGTTAATTTATTCTAATGATTCATCAGAAGGACAGACTTGAGACATTTAAATGTGGAATACAAATAAAGCAATATTTACATGTAATTTACACATTTTCCTTTACTTTAGCTTACCTTAACAATTCCTTATAGCCTAATTATTTTATACATTATTGGCTGTTTATTTTTGTGGCTGTGGCAATTTGTGTGCATTTGATTTCTTTTGCGTTCTAGTTATCCTTGTTTTTTCTTTAATGTTACTTCCATATACTGCTATGGCCTTATTAACTAGCTTCTTAACATAGTAAAATCAAAATCAGAAGTTATTCATTCAAATTAGGCTGAGAATTAGTTCTTTTTGAACCTCAAATTTACATAACACAGTCCCCCAAAACGCCCTTCACCCCTTCCTAGTGCTATAGCTGGGAAGAAGTAGCACAACAAACTCCTCAGCAGCACAGCTGTCTGTTCAGTTTGAAGAACTTGATTCTATACAATAAGTAGCAGTGTACCAGTATTTGGAGTTATGAAAGGCTTTTTCTATAGCTCTGTTCAGTCCAATCCTAATATAACATTATAAATGCGAAAGTTTGTTTGTTTGTTACGCTTTCACGCTAAAACGGCTGAACAGTTTTGGATGAAATTTGGCACATGGGTAGACCATGACCTGGATTAGGACAGGACTTTTTATCTCGATATTTCCACGGGATCGAGACTTATGCGGGTGAAACCGCGGGGTGCAATAACATTGCAATTTTTAAGGTAATTTGGACTCGATAAATAAAACAATGAGGAAAATGTCGTGAGTAAAGTTCTGAGTATGAATGTGCTATGAGAGTAGGGGGAGACCAAAGAATAGATGGATGGACTGTGTGGAAGATGATATGGCTAGGAAGAAGGTGACTACCGAGATGACGACTAATAGAGAAGTATGGAAGAAATAGACTTTGTTGCAACCCTAAATAAATTGGGAATACGGCAGGAGAGTGACGATGAGGACTAAATAACCAATTTAAAACAGGTCACATCTATTTCAGTTCTTCTTTTTATTGTTACGAAAAAGTTGCTAAAAAGAAAAAAAAGCATTGACAAGTTTGTAAAATAGTTTCAAAACATGACAAAAAAGTTTGAAGGCCTAACACTCAATGGAGATGTTGAATTTGTTATTGATCTCAATTTGTTTTTATACAGTGAACTTAATAGTTTAAAGTAGTTGATTTGTTTTTTTTTTATCTTTAGTTAAATTTCCAGACAGTCTGATAAAACTCCTGATAAAGATACATTCAATGGGTCACTATACTAATATTAAAAGGAGGTAAAGTTTGTGAGTTTGTATGTAAGGGGAACATCGGCACTACTGACCGAAAATTCACGAATTGAAAGCTACAGTATTGCCGAGTGTCACAGGACATATTTTATAATAAAACAAGAAATTTTAGACAGACAAAGTCACGGACAGAATCTAGTAATGGAATACAAAAACAATTCCTAGATTTGCTTCGAAGAGCTTAATCAAATAAATCGGATGTCTATATTATCAAGCTTCACAGGGCCCGCGTGTGGATTACGGCCCGGTTCCTCTCACTGGAAGGAGGCCTGTGTCCCAGCAGTGCAAACATTATAGGATAATTATGCTATATTGTGCTAAAAAATATGACTGATTGTTGTTGTTATGGTTCAACAATCACAGCTTTTATCAGCAGATTAATGATTTCAGAAATTGGGTGTTGATTTAACAGACAAGTTATGAAAGGAACATAGCAATGCTGGTGTTGTGTAGTTTCTGCCTACCCCTTGGAAAAAAGCGTTAGTTCATAGTATGTGTGTATAGTTTCATAGTCAGAATCAATCTTAGAATCACTATTCTTTTTTGTAATTATAGGTACCTAGTTTACTTCACTTAGCTGGTACTTCATGCAATATTACACATTAAATTTAATTATTCCTTCATTATACACTGTGACTGTGGCATGTGCCCCCGGCTTTTGCGCTTTCATTTCCTTTGCGATCCTTTGAGCGGCAAGGCAGGGCGCGCCGCGGGTTGCCCGGCGGGCATGCCGGCGGCAGGGCCGGCGGGCATGCCCCGGCATAGTGTGTAGGAGCCATTACAAAAGCAGCTGACTTCATGTATCCATTGACAACAAAACATCCATAAAAAAAAACCTATAATGTAACAATTTTTTAATTGCTTCTAGAGGTATTTTATGTCGGGTACATTGAGTGGCCCTTTGTAAGACGACTAAAATGTCACGGTGTATAAATAAATAAATTCTGATTTAAATGAATAAGTACCATACCTTGTATCATATTAACTGCATAATATCTATATTAGTTAAATAGTAGATTTCAATGTTTTATCATATAGTTTTACTAAGTTTTGTTTTTTTTTTGTGGTTGCTTGACTATTTTGTTTATGTTTAGTAACAGTTTGACTTTTTGACAATTAAATCAGCTGAGTTGTGTCAAATGTCAATTGTTTGCAGCCAGCAATTACACACTTATTTCGACATAATGGAGGTCAGTTGCACAACCTGACTTAATATTATGATTCATTTTGTTGTTGTATTTTAATGTTTCTAAAATTCGCCTGTCCTGTTATTTAAATTGGTTGTGCGCACTATATACTACACTAGCTGCGCCCCGCGGTTTCACCCGCATACGTCTCGATCCCGTGGGAATATTGGGATAAAAAGTATCCTATGTCCTAATCCAGGTCATGGTCTACCTATGTGCAAAATTTCATCAAAATCCGTTCAGCAGTTTTAGCGTGAATGCGTAACAAACAAATATACAAAAAAATCGAATCTTTTCTCTTTATATTATCAGTTTAGATAAAGTTCATTATGCTTTGTACAATTTTGTTATAAAAAATCTATTCTATTCCTTAAGGCAACGGACAGTGAATATTTCCTTCCCTCCAAAACTTTGGAAAGCGTGCGTCTTGTGCATTCTTTCATCAACTTTTATCATTATTTAAAACTAACATGAAAATGTAAATCGATTAGGCATATCAGTCAAGACATGAATGCTCGTTTCCACTAAACGAAAGCGTGTTGAAAACACGCTGTAGTATTTTCAACACTCAGGTCAACGTCGAAAATTGAAAATCCAACAGCGTGTTTTGATTTAGGCTTTCATTTAAGAGTCCATAATGCCTCAGCTCCAATTCACTCTTTATCTCGCTCGCACGACACTGCTCGCGGACTGAGCGGCGGGGAGAAGTCTCCAAGGCGCCAATAGTTTAGGTAATTTCTTTTTACGAAAATAATAATAATTAAAAAAAAGCCACTTCGTTTCTGCTTTATAGTTAGTTTAGTTAATATATGCAAACTTTCATGATCAAATTTGAATTATTTTTTTAATACTAGCCGGTTTATTGTTCGGTTTGGAGGTAACTTTGTTTTTTTTTTCTATATAGAAAATTTTATGGATTCGTGTTTTCGTCACACCTAGTAGGTACTTAACATTAATCCTCAACTTACCATATATTTATTTCAAAATTAATGCTGCAGTTTTTTCGATATTATGACGGAGTATCACACTAAGCAACGTGAGGTATTATTAAGACTCTTTAAATGTCGTCTATTTTATTTTATTTTTTTTACTTTGTTGGCCAACCAACAATTGTTTACAAGACTAAATAGCTGAAGTAATATATATACCATAATCTAAGTTTAGTGTAACAATTTCTTATATAACTTGTGCCACAAGCATTAAACTATAAAATTAATATAATAACTAAAATTAGCAAGTTTGAATTAACATTACGTGATGGAATATAAACCTAATATTAAAAGCAAAAGTAAAATTCAATATAACCAAACAAACAGAGACATAACAAAATAGAAAAAAAAAGAATATTATATTAAACATTATTAGTAATTGTTCTGTGAAACTTTTTAGTGATCGTTTTTAGTGAAATCGAGCATTACATACTTATTGTAAATTTGTAACATATAATTCTTTGACCCATTCAAAACTGTTATAAAGTTACATACTAAGTGTTTCTTTCAAGTCTTATTATAAAAGGCAAGGATTTTACACAATTCAAGCAAATACAAAGTGTCGACTTCAATAGACATCATACAGTATTAAATAAATACACTTGAATAAATAAATTTTATTGTTCTTATGTCCATGATTCTCAGTAAGAAGCATTGTAACATGTGCTTTCAACATAAAAAAACGTGGATTTAATTCAGTTCTCAAAACCTGACCCGTGCCTTGCATCTGTGTGAGTGGGTGAACGTAGTAGGTCAAAGATGAGTGCGCAGTGGCAAATTCTCCAAAAAGTGTTAAAATCGCGTGCACATTTTTTGTCCAATTTTAAAGCTGTGCCCTAATCGAGACTATGACTCATAAGAATTGCGCCGCAAATATGGTCTGACGTATCGGAATAGTACACCGTAAATATAATTTCATACAACGACATCCTAGCTGCCATTTTCATTCACCAGAGCAGCAAAAACGATGCATAATATGATGTCTGGCGCATCGGATTTAGTACAACACAGCTGCATTTGGCGAAATGAAACATTATTAAAAGCTCCCTTAGCTGTCCATTTGAGTGGAACGACTAAGCGGGCAACAGCGTGGTACCTATGTAGTACCTAATAGAGTGTCTTCCTTAGCATGTGTCCGCTTCCTTCAGCACAAATGGACACTTGGCACCTTAATCCACCTCTATTTGGACACGAGTCCTCCCTCGGAAGTCTCACGCAATGCGTCTGTATCGTGAAATGAGAATCATAGCACTTTACCTAAGTGAACTCTCATTTTTCTCCAGACTTAATATTATTCATATTCCGAGCAATTCATTTTATCACTTTACGCCTCCGACATTGATCTTGAAAAGTTTATCAACCCGTGACAGGATACGTTGTGTGTCTGCGTAATAAACACGAAACATATTTGTTTAATAAATATAACTTATAATTTATAAGGACATCGGTGTCGTCATGCTCTGTAAATTGAATTGCTTCTCAAGAGTGATCATACGATATCGAAGCGTCATATGACAGAGGGGCAATTCCCGTAATTTTTAAGAACGTTCGCGTTCCCATCTTATTCTCAATCTGTCAAAAATACAATCAATTTACAAACATTTTTGACAAGTTTGACAGATTGCGACTTGAATGTGAACGTTTTTTAAGTACTAGAATTGGCCTTCTGATCAAGCTTTAGAGACCTTATTGGTGATGTTCTTCAGGTGCGTAGTATGACCAGATGTATGAACGTAGACGAGGCAAAATGAGTATGTGAGGATCGTAGCAGGGGGCGTTCTGTAGTTTCTGTCTACTTCCATGGGAAGAAGGCGTGAGTTTATGTATATTTATGTAAGCTTCAGAAAGAGACAGTCACACAGGTGATGAGTGACGGACATGATGCTCTACCGCGTCACAGATGAATACAGATGGGACACTCCGCAAAATCATTTAAATAAATAGCGACTCTTGCTAAAACACAATAAAGTGCAATTCAGGTCGCACAGCGCTAATCACCTACAGTTATATTCACCTCGAAATTGCCTCTCTTTCTATCGCGTGACTCTTAGATCTTCTGACTACGTTATACTCGCTATATTGGCCCAGCAAGACGGGGCCGCCGCGTTCTGTAGCTTTATACCTAACCTACGGAGTGTCCCATCTGTATTCATCTGTGACAGCGTCAAACTTTTTCTCAAACTCGATGAGCTATATTTACGGGCGGAAATTATTTTATATGTGGTGTAATCTATATTTTCGTAATACTGACCGAGTAACTTTGACTCCTGATATTTGCAGTATATTATTATCGTCATTTGAATGCTGTACATAATAATGTTTTCTTACGCAACTGTCACGCGCGCCGTACAACTCCCGAGTACGATCCTATAGGCAGGGAGAAAAATTTTACGCGATCTCGAGCCGGGCGCGTGTTTAGATGCCTCGTGATATTAGGTATTTGGCTTCTCTAAATGCTGTAATCTGAAACCAGGATGCTAAGCTTTACATGTTTTAAAGTATTCTATCGAAGCAAAAATATGACGCATCAGGGATCCCATTATTATTGACGGTGCTTATGGTGTGGTGTTTTTTGGTAGCCTAATTCGAGTAAAGGCCATTTCATCTACTTTTCGCGATACCATGGTTTTTTTAAATTTTTAAGAAATCTTACCCTAATCATCGCCCCACTGTCTTCTTCGAGTCCTATCACCGTAGCCTTTTTACTGTGTCACCAGTTTTTTGTTATTTCAGCCCAGTTTGTTGGGTATGCGGCAGACATCTGCCCAGCCCATTTTAGTCTAGGGCAGCTTGTAATAATGTCCTAAAGTATGACGTCATCTGTATTTGGTCATATTTCGATAAAAGACGGTTAGGTAATATATTTTTGACACACATCATGCAATAAACAAAGTGTTTTATGTTCGAAAATTACTTTGTCACGACGAAATGGTTGCCCGATATCTGTGAAAATTGCTTCTATGGAATATGAACTGAATTAACACAATATTTTTATCGAACAACAGAATACGTGCTAGTATTTTGTTGATAAATAATTATTATGTCAACCGCTTATCTTCAGGGGAAAACAATGATTCAGATAAATGTTCAGATAGCTACTTCTAACTTGTAATTAGGAGATTACATTCACCCAAAAAATTGTTACGGATGTTGCGTCATAAGTAGCCGAACTTTTATCAGACTAGGACAGGGTTTTACCCGGAATTCACATAGTCCTACTAAAACGTGCTACGGGCATGGTGAAAGGCAGATTTTTAAGTACATAATTATTTTGGGATATCATTCATCTGTCCGATGCCCTCATTTTCTTGTTGACCATTCTCCCTTTATTTGTATATGGATTATAATTACCTATTAGGCAAAATTTATTTGCAAAATATGGACTGTACATTAAATCACCAACTTTTACAACTGGTAACACCTATCTTTTCTTCAAATTAATTATTCTTATTCAGCTCGAATACGTTATCGTCCTTTTGTTTGCCATTATGTCTTATATTCTGCACAACGTCGAGTTCCAACGTAAAAGTTCCTTCGTATCTGGCGTTAGTCCAGCGAAGGCGTTCGTCGGACGTATGAAGGCTAGGGTAGGTGGTTAGTAGCGTTGCCAGATCCGTTTTTCCAAATATCGGGACTTAAATGAAAAAAATGCGGGACTGGGACGAAAACATCGGGACGTCGAAAAACGAAACAAATATGGTAACTATACTAAAATTCAAAACCAGAATTAAATGAAATCAATCAACCTTAAGACTTTACCTACTACTTAGTCATAATTTAACAAAAATATAAGTATTATTATTTCAAAAGGAATTTGCAATGTAAGAAATCAACGATATTAAATTACTTAAAATTACATAATCTAAGATATTTTTTTATAGAACACATGTCTTGCTTTGTCATGCTTGATTTTGCTGCTCTTAACAGTTTATTTTCTTTTAGGAGAAATCTATAAAACATCAAGCCAATGGGCTCCATATATGAAAAAGTGGGATTTTGGGCGTCCCGCTCAGGGTGCTCGCGGGACGCGTCCTGAGAGGGCTGAAAAACGGGATATCCCGCCAAAAGCGGGACATCTGGCAACACTAGTGGTTACACTGCGCAAACGCGACGCTAACGCCACATCTGTGCTAGGGTCCTTGAGGAATATCTCAAGGGTACGCCATTTACAAAGGGTTGTGAAATACTGTCCTAGGCAATCAAATATAATATGCCATTACTATTAACTATAAATAACACATTTCAAGCATTAATATGACAACTTGATGACCAAGTGCGTCACTTATTTTGAATTTTCGATAACGTTTAAACATAATTTTAATTACCGGAAAACGGAATTAATTCTTGCCGTTTTTTCCCAAGCTGTAGTCAGGAAGTGGCTGACAGCTTGCCTTATCTATTTTATTTCTGCGTTTGTGGTTTAGACAATAACCTCACTCGTCGTCATTCTAGAATATCATGTTATAAAACGGTTTGTTCATTTAGCACCTCTGCTTGAAGACTTAAGAATGTCTATAATGTTAGAGGTGTTGCCTATTAAACATTATAATACACTACTCACCTTCATTAATTGAGGCAAAGTCACCCCAAATGCGCCGGTGGCGTAATTTATATGTGACATTAAATCCAATGCATCTTTAGCCTACGATTCTGCAATTAATTGCCCATAAAAATACTTTAAATCGCATTTTGTTTTCAGTACTGCTGTAAATATAACCAAATTCTGATATATAATATTAAACTTTATCCCCATCTTCCACAGACATGGAGTCGCACATCTTAAATACGTATCACCAGGCGCGTTTCCGTCCCATCGGCCACAAGATTCTCCGTATGAAGAGTGACTCCCTGTCTTCTGAAAGTAGCTGCAACCAGAATAGCCCCGAATACCCTCAGATCAGTGTGCCCCAGCCGAGGCATTCTGTGGACAGCAGTAATGGCGATTGGTGCCAGAATCAGACTGTGAGTAAATAAAGATTTCTTTTCTGTATAGTTTATGCTTGCAGTACATTTGTAGAACAATTTCCAAGTAACGTTCAAGCATAAACTTTGGTTCATTCTTTTCAGATGAATATAACACAATCAAGTCAAGACACTAGTTCGGATGACGAAAGTTCCGGTCTAGAAGAAAGTATGGAAGACTTGGAAGAAAATGGCGTGCAAGAGAATGGAGACGACAGCGGCGAGGAACTCGAAGAAGCTATAGTAGTACACGAAGTTAACGTCGACGATGATGACGACGAAACTATCGAAGTCGATGATGACAACGATGTTATGCATTCAAATTCACACCATAACATACAAATGACCGGATCTAACAGTATAGAAGACAATTCGTTAGTAGAAGGCCATGATTATGACGTCATCACTGTTTACACGGTCAACCCTGATTTAGACTTAATCGAAGCTTCTTCGGATGACGATATAGATACCGTAGATTATGCAATCAGTGAAAAAGACATGGAGGCAGAGTGCATAAATGGTGACGATAGTAGCTACAGAGAAGTCAATTATCAAGAACGGAATACAAGTCAGGATGATCTAGATATTAATTTAGACACTCCAGTAGTTTCAAATGTCGATGAATATTTCATTAAAAATAATAACAACGAACACATATTGGATACTGATGGTCCAGTTGTGAGAGACGTAGACGAATATTTTATAAAGGACAAAGGTAAAGAAACGATACCAGTGCCAAATATCGATGATTTTTTCATAAAACACAAGTTACCTGAAGAAGAGAGCACACAGGTTCATATACCAGTTCCTATACCTAATGTAGAAGAATTTCTTGTCACTGATGTTAAAAAAGACGTCGAAGAAAACACTGAAACTGAAAATGAACCCGATAATGACGAAGATAACGATAACGACGATAACGAGGATAACGGAGAGAATGCAGATGTGTCAATAAACGAGTCTGATTTAGAAGTTCTGCCTAACATCGAAGAACTTAAACGGTATCTATTAGAAGACATGACATACACCAAATTCAGACACATACAAAAGTCGTGTTCGGTTCCACAGTCTCCCATGCCGAATATTTGCATGGATATTGATGACGTAAAAACATGTATGAGCTTTGAAGACTTGAACTTAGACCTCTCTGACCTTGCTTTCGACAACGACAAAGACAAATCAGAGAATGCTAATAAAAGTGATGACATGCCACGTACACTGACAGACGAAGACGTAAACAGCTTTCTAATAACCAACAACAAAACAAAACCGAAGGCTGAACCTGAACAAGATGATTTGAGTCATCAAGACATGGAAATTGAAAGGCCTCTTGAAGCTACCATCGAAACTGCACCAGTAGTTGATTTACCTCCATTAAAAAGAACATCTACCCCAATACCAACTGTCTTAGATTTTTGCATAGAGAAAACTGCAATAAAGAAGGAAAATACAGCAGATTCAAAAGGCGAATTGGAAGACTTTGTGGACGTTGAGTCTTGCAACGATACCATCATACCAGTTCTCGAAGCAAACAACTTGAACTCTTTACTGGAACAGTTTGAAGCTACTGAAAAACTTAACACTAAGAAAAAGGTGATACCGGTAGTTAAAACTGAAGATCCAAAGATCAAGAGTTTCAATAAGAACGCTTTGACAAACGGTATGCGGCTTCAAGACGCGGGCGTGCAGCTAAATAAGAATAAAATGCGGCAAATACTGGTAAGTATCTTAATGTCCGTTTGCTTCTCAGGTCAAGTTAAAGGACACTTTCAATCGCAATACGTTATTACAGATGCCGACGCCAATTAACACTACCGTCAGGCGGTCACAAAGTCCCGTCCACTCGGACCACGACTACTGTTCGTCGAAAAAGCGGCAAAGTCTGCCCAACCTCAAGGGCGGACAGAGCCTTCTCAAACCGGAAGTGTTGTCTAGCAATAGCAGAATACTGAACTCAAGACATAGGTCGTGTAAAAGCAAAAAAGTAGTGTACCATCTCAGTAGTGATGAGGAGACCGACAATAATGCTAAAAACAAAAAAGTGACTAAACCAGACGATATAGACGCTAAAAAGAAGACTAGTGTAAAGCCGAGTGTAAAACCTCTAGTACAGTCGAACTGTCGTAAAAAACTGTCCCCACCCCACAGTGCGCCCGATAGTTTTAAAGATAAATCTAACAGTTCTGTGATGATCAAAAGTGCTTCTAAAGCGAGTGATAATTGTAGTCAAAATTCTAATGGTAGCATTAAGTTAACTATTAAAAATAAATCTGAAGTTATACTAAACTGTGATCACGTAGACTCTCAGAAAGATAAAAATATAGACAAGTGTAAAAATAGTGTTAGTGATAAAACGAACAATGTAGAAAAACAGGAGAAAAATATTAAAGAATTAGATAGGAGCAAAGGTAAAGTTGTAAATAACGTAGAGACTATTACTGTCAAGGAAGAACCCCGTCCGAAAAACGAAAACTTTTATACAGCATTGTTTAGTAATAAGCACGACGTTCAGATACCTCAGGCGCTGCAACCCAAAACGGAAAAGAGGCCGTTTGACGATGAACTGAATATGCTTGAAGTTGCTATTAAAAAGGAGGCTGAACAACCTCTGAAGAGAAAGAAACTTAATCTACAAGAATATAAATTGAGAAGAGGCGCCTGTTCAAATAATAGCTCTGCGACCGTGAGTCCAGAGGCGATATTCCCAGACATGCCTAGTCCTCTACTCGACAAAGTGGTCAAATGTCCAATAATACAGACCCTTCCCAACGGCTTACTAAACACAACAGGCAAAGTGAACAACGAACAAACATTCTTCGACCCGATCAAAGAGGCTTCTAGGAAAATTTTGATGAATACTAAGAAACAAAAGGCTGAGGCTATGAGGAAGAGAGATGAAGATATCGTAATGAGTAAGATACCTAAAGTAGAGAATTTGCAATTGCAACCATTGATAAGTGATGCTGAAATGATGAAAATTGTAGGAATGAGTCAACCAGAAGTTCTGCCAGTACCTATGGAAAAGCCTCAATTGTCAGCTGATTATGAAGAAATTATTCTCGTCAGTATAGGAACAAATACTGAAGAAAATATGTTCAGTCACGTTGTTGAAGAGCCCGTTGAGAAAGTAATAAAAGCCACATCTCCGATAAATGAATCCAAATCTATGATTAATTTCAAAATCAAAAAGTCTGATCATGTACTGAAACATAACGTATTTGACAATGTCAAAAGAGACAAAAGGAGTCCGATTGATGAGAAAAAGCATTCAGACATAAAAATAGACAAAGAACGATACAAAGATATAACAGCAACATTGAAAAGCGTGGGGAAACAAGTTGAGACTAAAATAATGAGCAATTCTCTATTCTCTAGTATCCAAGATGTAGTCATGAAGAAAGCGCCCGAAGAGGCTGAAAAACATGATGACAGACACTCGAAACATAGATCCCCACAGGAGAAACGCGATTTTAGATTTGTAAAAACGACGATAGTTAGAGATTATGATCCTAAGGCTGAACACGGCGAAGACAAAGTCATCCTACATTTAGGAAAGCACAGAAGTAAACCAGGATTCTCCAGCATGGTCGTACAAACTGAGCCATTGGCCGAATTCGCTGAACTGCCAATCTTAGCCTCAATGCCTAAAGAAAGACCAAGCCCAGTGAGCAGAAAGAGAAACGACAGTGATATGTCCGTATCAAGTGATGAAAGCCCATCACGTATAAACGACGAACATCAAGTAAAGCAGACGAAACCAAATGATAGAGTATCTAAACCTAAAGAAGTGAGAACAGAACGGATGGAAACAAAAGAGAAGCGGTCCAGATCTAGGGACCGATACGATTCTAAGTACAGAAGACGATCGAGGTCGTTGTCGCGCGGTCGCAGAAGACGGTCGCGCAGTCGCAGTCGTAGTCGCAGTCGCAGTCCCTCAAGGTCGCGAGGTCGCTACAGGAGATACAGACGATCAAACTCTCCTTACAAAAGGAAACGTAGGTCCAGATCTCCATACCACAAAAGACGTTCACCATCAGTCAGACGCGATCGTTCAAACCGCTCTAGATCTCGATCAAGGCCTACAGAGACTCGGTCGAAGAGTCCTGTGGCCAAGAAGACGAAGCCAAGTCCTCATATTAATGGCAATGATAGGAATGATAGGAAAATTGCGAAGTCAATGACCCCGCCGTTGAGGAAACCCACGGTTTCTGAAAGCTCGGATTCTTCCTCTAGGTAAGCATTTTGCTTTAGCGATTGTCGTACAGGGAGGAGTTTTGAGATAGGGTTATAACGGGTAGGGTTACCTAAATGGGGAATCATAGCAAAACCTTTTACAAGCGTGTCAATAACCTTTAAAGATATTAAGAACTGCATTTCATAATTTCGCAATGTTTAAGTTATGCGCCATCTTCTGTCAAAGATACTAACTACTCTGTCTCGAATTGTCTCCCTGTATATATATTTTTTAATAATTATAATGTTACTTCTGCCGTGGCGTAAGAATGTAATAGAATCAGATAGGTACATAATAGTTTAAAGTATAAAAAGAAAATAAAACACGTGTTGATTCGTCCTAATTCCTAGTAGAACTCCTGGCGAGTTTTCTCAACATTTATTTTTGTGATTATTAAAACCACATGTGGTAATCACTATCAGTCGTGCCTTTAGGTAATTTTAGTAATATTTATTTGCCCTATAATGGTAAGTTGTGGTCTGGAATTTTTTTACACGTTAGATTATATTTTTGGGTGGTCATCCTTTACATGCCGAGACTATTCCGTGTCTCGGAAATCACGTTAAGGTCTTGATTCCGGCTGTTATTCATAGATTTTTGACTGTCGTTACGCGAGGTTTAGTCAGAAGCCCGAAAGTCTGACAGCCAGTCTTATCAATGGGTATCGTGTTAGTAACTGGGTTGTGGAGGTGAGATAGGCGGTCCCTCCATGTAAAATACTGGTATTCAGGATACTGGAAGCAGACGCCAACATAGTTGGGTAAAGGCTAGGCAGATAATATTGTTTTTCTCTACAATTACTGTAGGGGTTGCATGCAAAAGCGCAGCATATGAAAGGAATTATCAAATGACAAAATATCTTGTTGGCCATGATTTATGGCACCATGACGTGTCATAAAATATTTCCGTAAAAAATAAAGAAATAATAAAATAGTTTTTGCGAAAAAAAAGTCCTAAGTACTGGAAGTGAGGGATCTAAAGAGAGGAACCTTTTTACACGCATTTCAAGAATTACCGAGTGCTTCTGTCGTCACAGCTATACAGGACATTAAGAAGATCTATTCAAATGTTTAGGTATTACTGTTCTTTGTTTAGGTATTTTTATTACAACTCATATACACTTACAGGGTACATTTGCAGTTTTCCTTATAATTGTTTTGTAGCTAGATATAAATAGGTGCAAGGTATTTCAATTGGATACGTGCGTGTTAAGTACCTAATACATTAATTTAATTATTTACATAGACTCCCTGTTAGGAAAATTGGGGCAGCTAAGCTTTTTAACGAAATAAAATCCGAAAAAGAAATTGGGCGTAACTTTACACAGAAAGCTACGTTACCTCTGAATATAAATATAACCAGTAATGTCGATTCTTTACGAAGTACAGATCTTATTTATAATAAGTCCCAACCCCGTGGGAATATCGGGATAAAAATGCCTATCCTATGTCCTAATCCAGTTTATGGTCTACCCATGTGCCAAATTTCATCCAAATCTGTTCAGCCGTTTTAGCGTGAAAGCGTAACAAACAAACAAAGTCACTTTCGCATTTATAATATTCCAAAAAGCAAAAACAAAAAGGTTCCAAATAAACTCATCGAACGTTAAAAAAGTACGCATAAAGCTTCGTATTGCGACAGTATTACGTAATTACTTGCGGGTCGACTGGCGCGGACGGCTCGTGAATGTATTTACACGTGCTTAGCAAGATCGAGCTATAGTAGGGTTCATGACATGGCTTCGTTGAGCAATGATTTATGGCGAAATATAAATACTAAACGACTTCTTTTAAACTTTCAGGAAAATGTTTTTATAGGTTTATTTTTTTTTAAACACTTTTCCTCTCCAGCACGCTTAGCATGACCACAATAGAAAAGGGTTTTGTCGACGGAAGAATAGACAAAAAGACAGATAAACAATCCCAATCTGTCATCTTGTCTATTTTTCCGTCGACAAAACCCGTAGACAACCCGTTTGTATGGTTGTCGTGCTACGCGTGCTGTTATATAAACTCTGGATACATTTGCGTTAAACTAACAGATTATTTTGAATACATTTCGTTCGATTTTAGAAAAGACATACTTAGTACTATTTAGATAAAGTTTTAACCGGCTCTGTGATCTCTAGTGGTTAGACCACCGGTCTTAGACCCCAGAGCGGTCGATTCCCAGAGCCATGTAAGGGGTTATGTTTAAAAAAAAAATTGAAAAAAAATTAAAGAAATTTACAAATATACATACCTACATACAAGTATGTATATTTGTACATTTCTTTATTACCTCGGTATCTTCCAAACGGCTGGATGGATTTCGTCAGTTAAGGTATCGTTATTATTCGTCTTAAAAACCCAAGTGTAGATAGGTGTTTGAAACAAAAAATGGCGGATTGTTGGCGGGAAATAGTAATACTTTAATAAAAAATATAAAAAATACAACCGAATTGAGAACCTCCTCCTTTTTGGGAAGTCGGTACCAAACCTATCGACTAGGGTATCAAAATAAAAAAAATTAAAAGAAGATTACGAGTTATATATTTAAATTTATTAGGAATAATAAATTGGTTTAAAAAGCATATAATTATAATAAATTGGTTTAAAAAGCATAAATAATAAATTGGTTTGATACTCGTAGCGTAAAAATGGGCCACGATTGTGTAGGACCAGTTTTTGTTCATAAGAGTTTTGATTTTAGTAAAAAAAAACAAAAACCCGACTACAAAATCACATAACTGAAAAGAGGAAAACAAGCATTATAATCTATAGAATCTTATTGGTATTGCAGGCGCGGGACGATCAAAAGTTACACCATTATTTTCAGATAATTCGTTTGTCGCCCTCCTGCAATACCATGATTTTTTAAATTATTTATTTTATTTTATTAATGTTGAAAGAGAAAAAAAAATCTTTCAGAAATCGTGTACCTATTTCTTGATCATCATCTAATCTCCACCTGACTGTTCCAGCTCATCCTCCTCGTCCTCTTCATCGTCGTCTGGATCCAGTTCATCATCCAACAGCTCCAGGAAGTCGAGAGGATCCTGCAGTCCATACCAACGAGATGAGGTCTATAATCAGAAGGGGTATAGGAGTTATAGTTCAGAAGATAGGTGAGTTCTTGTCTTAAGTATAAGCTTATGAATAAAATTGATGGTAGAAATTGTTAGAGGCATGACTTTGGTCACTGCAGTAGTGGATGTGATCAAGGACAGAAAACCTTTATAAATTACGGTACCGGTATCAAATAATCTTGGTTACTTCTAAACATGTTACCTCATTTAGGTTACCGTTTAAATACCGGTTAAACACACACACAGGCGATGCGCGTCCTTTGACTAATACCGACGGCACGTGTAAGATAAAGCAAATTTTTATTTCGGTAACCGGTATTAATACTGGTTATATTCAATTTAAGGTAACCTTTAAAAATACCTGTAAAAAATATAAATGTTGTAACCGAAAAAATACCCGTATTTGATCATGCCGGTTTCAGTACCTGGTTGTCATCCAAAATTGTTCTGGTTGCATGTGCATGCAACTTTATGATCATTGTAGAAAAGCTAACCTTTTTCTTTTACTTTACATGATTTTTTATGATGGTATTGTATTAATTACCCAGTGATTGGTTTGTGGAGGTCAAATAGACAGTCGCTCCATGTAAAATACCGGTATTCAGCTGCATCTGGTTAGACTGGAAGCCGACTCCAACATAGTTGGGAAAAGCCCAGGCAGATTGATTTTTGATACAGGATTTTTTTGTTAAATTCCTATAATTTAATTTGTTTGAGAAACTACTTGGGTTCTGTTTAAACAGCAGTCGATCCATTCTGTAAACATCTCACCGTGAAGAGTGAGGTGAAGTGAGCATGAAGTGAGCTGTCCATAGTGTCAATCCCTAGCTTTAGGTGCAATGACAGCTCACATCAAGCTCACTTCACCCAAGTTATCACGGTGAGATGTTTACAGAATAGCACGGCTGGTATATCAGTATTGTTTGAGTTTATAGGAACCTCATTGTTTTCCTCTGTTGAAAAATTCAACCTGTATTCGTAGAATGCGTTGTTCATCGAAACTCCTTTTACCTCAGGGGCCATATTGAGTATGAATATAATCATGATTCCATTCCGAAAAAGTGATGGTGATATATGGTCGTCTTTATTAATAGCTCCGTCTCTCTTTTGCAAAGGAATCATGATGGAATTAAAACTGCAGGTAACTGGAAGAAATAACTACCACCAGCATTAACCCCTTGTCACAGATTAGTACAGATGGGTCACTCGCAATATCATTTAAATACAAAGCGACTCTTGCTACAGAATAAAGTGCAATTCAGGTCGCAGAAGCGGTAGAAGTTGCCTCTCTTTCTATCGCGTAACTCTTATATCTTCTGACTACGTTACGCCCACTGAATTCGACAAGTCGTTTGTAGCTTCATATCTAAAATTCGGAGACCCGTCTGTATTTATCAATGCCTGTGTCTGGTTACAGGGAAAGCAACACGCCGGTGGAAGAGCGTCGGATAGTGTTCGTGGGTCGCCTGGAGAAGGATGTGACCAAGCTCACGTTGAAGAACCAGTTCTCCAAGTTTGGACACGTGTTGGAGGTGCGACTTCATAGCAAGGAGGATGGGTCAGTAGTTTTTTGTATTGAGGTTTCCTTCATTATCTTTTAAGGCGTGTTGTGTTTGTTTCAAAAGATTTTACGTACGCAAACACAATTTAAGTTGGGTGGGGGAAAAAAACGAAGAGTTGGTTTCATCTTTTCAAAGCCATCACTCGCCACTAGCCAGTACTCGTACAGATTATAATTATTTATTGTACTCATACAACAAAAAAACATAATCTCACCCTCACCTCTCTCCTAACTCACTTATTTTGCTGTGCCCGACAGTGTCGGTCCATATTCAAAATATTTTATTTTACATAAACCTACAAGGGCACTTATGAAACCTCAGAAGCTAGGTGCACGGTTCCAATTGTTCGTTTCCTATGGAGAAGAGCCGGCAAGAAACTCCACGGTTACTCTTAAAAATAATGGTTAAAAAAAAAAAAAAATTACAGTGTTAAAAGCTTCGATCAACTATACAGGTATGAGAGGACAGTGTAGGCCCATCAACATGTACCAGTGACCATATGATCTAATTATAAGTTTACCACATAAGAATACCTACATGTGGAATGCAATAAAAGTATTGAGTATTTTTAATAAATATTCAGATTATTTTTGGACCCGCCAACCCACACTACGGATCAATCTACGCCCCCATCGTTAGGAGCATATATGCGTTATAGGTTCCGGGCGTATGATACTTTTAGTAAGTCCAGATCGTGTGAATGTGGCTAGTTGAAAGTATCGAACGTGATAAAAATCACGCTAACATTGTATCATATGCCCAGTTTTGTTTTGTGTTCTGTTAAAACAAAAAGTCCAAAAGGGGGAGATTCTCAATACGACAGTTTTTTTTTACATGTAGGTATTTTATGCGATATTTTCTACAATTGGACGTAGTTAAGCGGAAAGGATCCAACCCACACAGAGCTAGTTTTGAGATATTCAAGTTTTAAGATCAGATCGTGTTATGTGATCGTATGACCTGCCATACATACGGGTTGGTAACGTATGGTCATAATGACATGATGCGTTGGGATTGTTTTTGTGATATTAAAGTATTAACTACAAAGAGTGTTTTGGTATACATAACTAATTTTCGCCCATAGTGTGGGTTGGATCCTTTCCGTTTAACTACTTGTCAACGGATTTTGATGATTCTTTTTTTGAAACTACAATATTTACTTTTAATGCTACAGTACTCGTTACGGCTTCGTAACGTACCAGCGCGCTCGCGACGCCTGGTCGGCAGTGGAAGCTTCGAGCACGTTCCCGCAGTATGACGTCGGCTTCGGAGGGAGGCGCGCCTTCTGCAGGCAGAGTTATGCTGATCTCGGTGAGTTCATGATAATTTACTAGGTTTTCTTTTTCTGTTCAATGGCTATCCATCAGCTCCAAAAGGCTCGTTGACAGTGTTCCCGTGACCCAAAGGCTGGCTTTTAGCTTGGGCAGAGGCTAAGCATTGACATCCAACGTGGCAATACCACCAGTCTCTTGGGTACAGTACAACACAACTTAGATGTAGCATAAATTTGTATTCATTAATTTAAATTCTACGAATGTATTTAGTTATATAACTATGCAAGTTATTGCGTTTGCGTAAGGATCGTTTTCACCTAAAGCAGTAATAAAGATGGGTGATTTTGAGGGCGTATTCAGTTCGGATCGTGATCGGTTTTATGAATTTTCTCGATGCTACATCTAAGTTGTGTCGTACTGTACATAACTGGTACATATGCAAATCTCACAATATTTACATCATCATTAATGACTTGATTTCTTCACTTTCAGATGGTCTCGAAGCCAAATATACGGAAAGCGCTTTCCACGGCCAAACAGCGCCTCCGCCAATCAGAAGAGACGATGACATGTCCTTCGAACAAATGCTCCTGGAAATGAAGAAGAAGCTCAGCCAACGCAAGAACGAGATGAAACGCCCTGATGATCCCAAGCCTTGACAGTTACTCACACTTGGCCGGGCAATCATCATGGCACTGACATTCGCTGTCAAAGTGACAGTTGGCTTATTCTAGTGGCAAAGGCATGAATCAGATTCAGCCTCAGTGATTCAAGTGACAGTGATGTAGTTTCATAAGACTGTGAACTTTTGTGTTATTTACTAGACGCTGGCTTCTGATTAAATACGGTTTTTCGGTAAGCATTATACTTTAGTATCTTAACACGTACCTCGGTAGAACTTTCAGTCATAGTAGGTAAGCAATTTAGTATGACTAAAATGATTAAAAAATGTATACAAGATGATATTACGTACTGATTGACATTTATATTATCCCGGCTATGTATACTTTGTCAATTTAATTAAATTGTGTCAGGTCAAAATATTTTTTTTTTAAAAGAGTGAGATTATATGAATTAGGATTTACAACCGAATTATTCATGAAATTCTTATTACATTTGGGCCAATCATGTTATGAATGATTAGTCCGTTACGACATCTTTGGTTTCTGCGGGTGTGTGCAATGACAGCGCCTGTCAAGGATGACAGCTGTCAAAGTGACAGTTACCTAGATGTGCAATCTAAAAGACAGTGTTGTGTTGCGAACAAAATTTGCTCATGGGTTGTGGCATCTAGTGGTAATCCATCATTATAATGTTGATTCCATATTCATGGTTCACACACATATAATAATGGTTTTAAAATCACTGGATGTCACAGCTTCTTCATCACCGTTTTGTTGTAGTTAATTAGTTTTATAATTTAGTTGAATTACCTCACGGATGTAAATATTATTTGTTTTTTTGCTATGTAAATAATATCTTAAATTTTCGGCGCTAGCTCTTCTTTTAAATTAGGGTCTTGTGATCTTTCGACAGTTTGACCATAGACTAGCAAGATGGAGGAGACGTTCTCTTTTTTAAACCATGGTCTCATCAATACACAACACAAAGTAAGCTGCACGCAGAAGAGAATTTGAAAATTATAATGCAGCATGTTTATTAGAAGACATATCTTTTGAAATTGGATGGAAATAATCCTTTTGTTCTAATTGGACGGTCCCGGCGTCGCGTCATAAGCGTTATTTCGAATTGGTTGTAAAGTCGATAAGCGCAGTGTTTTGCGCAGATCCCGTTCAGTCATTCTTTTCTTACTACTTTGTGGTTTCAACCAATTAAAAACAGGGTATTTTCATCCACATAGGAAGTTTGCCTTTCACGGTTTTCTGCTACATTTCCCACGTTTCATGCCTTATTATGGTAAAATCATTTATTCTGTAAATAACCTATTTGCAATATAAATTAACGATGATGTATTTTAACTATCACTTAGTTTTCTTCAATCGACCAGTCAGCAAATAATTGCCTTATTAGACTTATTGTTCATCATAATTTTTGATTCGCTGTGGGAACTCGGAAAAGTTGCGCTGTTTGGGGCTAAATTTTCGCAGTACAGCGCTAAATTTTCACAGTTCGGCGCTAAAGTTGCGCAGTGCGGCGTTAAAATTGTGTAGTTTGACGCTAAAGCTGCGAAGTTTGATGTCACACTAAAGTAAAATATTATGTAAATATTAGAGTTGCCGCGAATACTCGCTATTATTCGGTATTCGGCATTACTCGTCATTTCTTTGATATTTGTCGAATACCGAATAATAGCTAGTATTATTCGACATTCGGCGAATAGTCGTCGAAAATAAACTTTTAACGAACAAAAGAACTAATGAGTTAAAAATAATCATTTTTTTAATTATTTTCCTTAATAAAACAATACACAATATCAATTATTATCTGTAATATGTGCCTGTGCCTATCATATTCATGAAATTAAATAAGTAAGGCTTTTTAATTAATATTTAAAATCCAACAGAGGCAGATTGTGGTGCAAACTAACAATTTTTTCTGCACGTTCTGGAGCAAGTCGGTTTCGTTTTTCCTCGTAAATTAAACCTGCCTCGGAAAATAGTCTTTCTGAATAAACAGAGCTTGCTGGTGTGATTAAGTATCGTTTAGCAAGCTTACTTAAAATAGGAAATCTATTCTTATTGGTACTCAAAGCCCACCATTCATATGGGTTTATTTTTCTGTCAGCCTTTGCTAATGCGATGTAGTTCGTAGGTAGTAGTAGTAGTAGGTATGTATAACATGAAACAGATTTCTTTAACTTTATTGTTTTCTTTTCTCACAACCTTATTAGAAATTAGAAATATTTTTAATGTGTTTAATGTTGTTTTTTATGTCGAATAGTAATGTCGAGTTATTCGACTATTCGCCAAAGTGAATGGCGATTAATCGGTATTCGACTATTCGCTATAAACACTATTCGCGGCAACTCTAGTAAATATATAATTCTTTTCATTTTGTCGTATAGTTATTACATTTTATGTATTTATGTACATTCATATAACTACTGTTACCACTACTTTATGTTATAATATTATGTATACACATGTATTTTAATTTACCTATATTAAATATAAAATATTAAGACAGCTAAAAAAGACTAGATAGGAATTGGAATTGGCGTCGATTGGGCTAAACTTCTGGCTTTTACTAACAAGCTAAGTAAGAAAGAGATGAGAGATATTGCAAATGTCAAGTTGAGTGTGCAAAGGCGTGCAAGGCGTGCTTTTAGGCGGCAATCTAATCTGACAGCTTTCAATTTGGAAGAAGGGTACATTATATTTGACGGGCGCAGGTAGGAGATCCCCTGCATGGGGGAAGGCATGGCATGGGGTTTAGGAAATGCAGTTTTTTTAAATATTTTTTTTAAGCTCTTATTTTGAGGTTATGTTTTGGTAATTTGAGGAAGCACTGTACTTCATGGCTATGTCCCGCGGTTTCACCCGCATAAGTCTCGATCCCGTGGGAATATCGGGATAAAAAGTATCCTATGTCCTAACCCAAGTCATGGTTTACTGAATTGCTAAATTTCATCCAAATTCGTTCAGCCGTTTCCGCGTGACAAACAAACATACTAAAAATCAAATAATTTCTCTTTGTAAATTTAAAAAGAAAAAAAAAAAAAATTGCCTGCTCTAGTCGACGGACTCCTATTTCTGTCTGCAGGGTTTGACAAAATTTAAGAGACAAGATATTACAAGTCGGGTATATAAAAGACGAGCCGTCAATATCGCTATCTCTTTCTTATTTCATCTTTAAGTAAAAATTGCAGAATCTAAGGCGGAATAGACATGATATGTAGTAGCACAAAAGCATGCTTATTTCGAGCAGATACTGCCTATTAGCACATCATGAGCATCTGTATTCGAATAGACTATGATTATTTTACATACACGGAAAGTACGCTATAAATAAGCATACTACTTACTAGCTAACAAACATGATTTTTAATAGCATGTGTATTATGGTCTTTAGTTGGGCCTATATCGGGGCCAATGTCTTTTACTTAAATAAAATAAAAAAATTGCACTAGGATACTTTTACGATGACCATATAATGTAATAAATGAAGCTTCCATTGAGATTGTAAGTGCCAAAAGTAGAAAAAATCCACTGTTCCTATTATACAAATCACCGAATTGACTAGCCAATAGTTATACACTTTTCTTGCTTAAAAATATTCCTTTATAGACTAGATTCTGTCAGAAAGCTTCAGTCCTATAAAATTCACGGTGATTAACGGAAAACATTGATACTGAATAATGGTTACACTAAACTGGATATAACATCATCTGCCTAGCCTTTTCCCAGCTTTGTTGGGGTCGGCTTCCAGTCTAACCGGATGCAGCTGAATACCAGTACCATGGGGCGACTGGAAACTAAACTGGATAATAATCCTTAAATCTTAAAAAGAATAGTTAAAGATCTTTCAAAGCTTGGTTCTAACTTTGTTTATGATTTAGAAAATACGCTGAAAGTAAGAAAATTAACAGAATATGTCTTTTATCGAAAATCTTCGTTTGCGTGAACAAGACAGCCCAAATTTTATGAGACTTTCTCTGTAATTCTTTAAATAATTATGATAATGTATAGTTCATTTATAATAGATATCATTTAGGTTCTAATTTTAGTCTCGTTTTGCATAAATTTGTCTAGCTAGACCAATTCTATTGTAAGTATACAAACTCTAAGCAACGAAGATGGCGCCACTGTAGGTTGTAATTTTAAGTCACATTTAGTTCCAATTTAAAATAGAATCATGCTGAAACTTAACTCAACTTTAATATAGAAACTGCCAAAGGAATTGTAATAAATACTTGACATAAAAACTATAATATAATTCTGTTTTTTTTTTGTTATTCCACAAAACGTACCAGATTTTGTAGATTGCAACTTATGCTTGCTTAGAGTTGCCAGTGTAGAAAACAGCAATTAGATTGATTTTTAAATCTAGTCAATGTTACTAGATGATATTTTTTTGTTTTATCTTTGTGGTGATAATTTATTTAAACGTAAAGTTAAGCGTATTTTAATGGTTTTAAGTTTAAAGATTTTATTTCATAGTTTCTATCGGCTAGAGAGGTAAAGATAATAAAAATGGCGACTAAAACTTAAAAAATATTGCGGATTAATCAGTTTTCTTGTTTATTATTTAAAATTGGTATTCAATTAATACAAAGTTTTGTTTGTAACTAAATGCGTTTTAAGTTCCACTAGTTTTGTAATTTATTTCCGAATTTTGTTCCACCGACAGTATGAAATCAACTTTATTGTTGTATGTCATAAGGTTAGCATTCTATCGCTTCGTGTATAAAAGTTAACCATACACTAGGCAATTTATTCACAGACTTTTTCGATATTTTGTATTTTTTTCCCATCAATGTACATTGAGATATTGTAAATATAGACATGTTACAATATTTTAACCTGTATGTAACAACTTGTATCATCCATCATCCGTTTTGCACAAAAATGTCACGGTAAATTGACAGTGTATGGCCCACTTGATATAGGTCATTCCCGCCATTTTTGACAGCTGTCATAAATAACAGCCTGCACAGATAACAAATATGTTCTTGTTTTTTTCTAAAAGTAAACTAAGGAATGTTAAGTAACGTGAATGAAAAGACTACATAGTACATAATTTTGTACGTATTTTTAAATTTAATCAGCTTAACGAGTCATTACGAACATAGAATCAATACTCTTTAAAAATAAGATCATGGCTTTGTAGCATTTAGGAATTGTTTAGATTACGGTAATAGAAAATATGAAATTTTTGTTTTGTATTAAATGATGTGGTAGTGTCCATCTGGATTTCGTTTGTGATGTGACTAATATTCAAATAATGAACACAAGTTTTGTATAAGAATTTTATACATTTCGGTTTTATAAATCTTAATTGTTAGCTCTTAAGAATTAAAAGTATGTAAAAAATGATAAATTGACCTTAAATACAATCATATAATCTATGGCGCTGTTTGTCAAAAAATAAACTAATTTTGAATGTTATAGAATGTAATGAAAATGGAGAAAAACGCACACTAGCGCCATAGAAAATCATGACGTGTTTTGGAACTAATGGTTCCTAATTTTCTTTAAAATGACTTGTTATCCAAAATTATGGAAATTGAATAAAAAGAATGAAACTGTACCCGTATTTGAAAACATAAAACCGTTGGTAACATGGTTCTTAATTCAAATTTGACGGTAGCTTAAATAATTATGTTATTAAATGCGGGTATACATAATTCGCTTGGCTTGAATCTTATATGCTTGTGAATAGAGTTGAAATTCGTACAGATTCATACACTACGGGGTTGTAGTACATATTAAAAGTCCAACATAGTGTTGATAGTACATAGTGAGAATGTTTTATACATAAAGCTGTTGATAAATAAAAGTATTTTGGACATAATTTTACGTATTTTGAATTGTTGTTCCATCAATTCATTGCTCGTTAACGACTTGTGATGTTAACTGCTTACAAACCTGTTACCATGGGGTGATAATACAATAGTTCTAACAGTTTCAATAAAAAAAAAAAAAAATTGTTCTACTGGAGAAAATGTTGGTAAGATCTTCACTGCCACCCGTTAGGTGGCGTGAGTTTGGAACCGCAAACATTACGTATCAGGTTCATGTATCACCCGATAGACGGCGCTGTTCCGAATTTTAATGAAGTTGAAACAAACGAGGTAACTTATCTCATTTGTTACATAGATGTCGCTGTACCAAAGTTGCGTTAAAAATAAAGATGGCGCTACATGTCGTCGTCTCTAAAGAAACTGTATATTATTTTATTTTATCACTCCGTTTGAGTGCATCAATGTGGCTGATTTAAATAAAGCAACTTCAAAAGATCGATAGCCCTTATTTTCTATTTAATTTATCAAAGGTCACTTTAAGGCCCTTTGTACACACACGTTTTTTTTGCCGTGAAAAACTACGGTTTATTCACCGTGTGTAGGCACAATCGTCAGTGTTGTATGGATCGTCGGTTTATACGCCGTACCGTAAAGAAACTGGCCCTTAATAAAGGGCCTTGTGAAGTCAACCTTGTCATTACTTTACGACCCTAAGGTTGAATATACTTGCACGTCATAAAACGAAAAGGTCAATTTTTGCTTTGAAAGACTAATGTAATAAATAGTTTCAGCTACATATCATTTACTAGTTTTTGTCAAAAGTGTTGCTGCTCCTGATGTAAGCATTATCCACCAAGTGTTCAAACGAGAATTACCTACATGAAAATTAGCACCGTCGATGTTGTAAAGCAATTAGGTGTCCGACTTCTTTTGCCTATGATCTAGGTAACTACAATGAGGGTTTTCTGAAATGACGTTCAATAGGTGGCAGCACTGACACATAAATTTGACACTTTTAACAGGAGCCCGGACCTGATCCGGGCTCCTGTTAAAAGTGTCAAATTTATAAACGAATGAATGAAACGAAAACTGAAAAACATACAATAACGTTCATCAACGTTATTGTATGTTTTTCAGTTTCAACACACTTGCTCGTAAAGTGGCTCTTATTGAACCGCTTTCATGTTCATAACGCAGTGTACTAAACATGCGTAATTTTTACTTTATACTACCGCACTAGTACGGTAATGTGCGCCAGAGATAACTGTTTACTAGTCGGAGATGTGCGCTTTTTTAAATCTCATCAAAGAGACTTCATGCCTTTTTATGCCTATTGTGTAAATAAATAAAATTTGATAAATTAACATAATATTTCATCAAATTATTTATTATTGTAAAAAAAAAAACATTCTTTCGTGTTTTTCATACAAAAATATTCAGTTTTTATGCTTTTATTACTTATTAAACTGTTCGACGGCTTCGTGCCTTTGATTCTCCTTCAACCTGCGAATACACAGCGATAAATTAAATTCGCGTGTCACATTTCACACATACATAGGTAATTAGTTTATAAAACTTTATTTATTTTTTGCCTCTCAAGTGTGTTGAAAACGGCGTATGAAACGCGTGTGCGTTGATCATTACACACTTGTATTATATATTCATTGTTGAAATCGAAGACCTCTTGTCAAAGGGGCGCCAACTGGTGGCGTGAATTTTCTTGAAAACCGTCATTGAATATTTGTCTCTTGATTCCCTTAGAAGCATTTTTTTGTCGGATAACTGAAAAATAAAAGATAACCGTCGAAAATCTATGGAAAACAAGTGTGTTTACCTACTGAAAAATAAAACAACTACGTATATCTTTAAAAAAAAGTTAACTCCCTAATATTTCCCCCCTCTAATTGCCATTTATTCTTAAACAAACTAAAACCATCTACCACCTAGCTTACGCCACCCCAAATGTACCTACAAGGGCAATTATAAACGCAAATTAGTCATTAGGGCGGCATCACACTGACGGGGACGCGCCGGAATTGCTCGCGGGCACCACACTAATTTAGACAGTGTAGCTGTTGCCTAAGGCTCGGGCTATTTATAACGAAGGAGTTCACTTTGGGTGAAGTAGGTACTTGGGGTGAAATTGACGGTAAAAAAATACGGGTTTTAATATTATTGCTGTGGTTGTTATGATAGTCTTTGGTTTTTCAGTTGGTGTAAAGTGTTAAGTTAATTTTGAATTATGTTTGGGTTTTGTCGAGAGTTGAGTTGAGTACCTTGAGAAGTTAAATCTATATCTAACTATACACACATAGGGTTACAATCTAGGGAGGATGAAGGGAGGGATGCCTGTCTAGGATAACCAAAATGCCTGTCTTTTAAAAGTCTTAAAATAAATAATACGCAACAGATAGTTTTAAAGTCAAAATGTCAGTCATTTATTCAAAATGAAAATTATAGACAATTTACGACCACTAAATTAAATTAGAAAAAACTAATTTACTACCTACACTGGAGTGATATTTTTCTGAAGACATTTAATTTTTTTCATAAGTTCCTTTTTTTCTTCTAATATACAATGTCGCCCATGAGCATGTGCCCGCTCATATTTTTCTGAGTATTCATGAAAAATTATCGAAAATTAACTTTAAAAGGTCTATCTTTAATATTTCTCATGTTATTCTTTTTTTTTTTTGTAGCGTTTGCAATTTCTCCTATGTTATTGGCTCGATTTGGATTCTGTTTATTATTCCTAAAAGCTTAGGAGTTATTTTATCGGATTAAATAACATTTTTTGGCCCTTTTGGCCTTTCAAAGTTAATTTTCGATAATTTGTCATGAATATTCAGAAAAATACGGGCGGGCAAATCTCTCAATCAATCTTCCTACAAAACATTTTTAAACTTTTCTTTCTTTTACCGACTCTATTGTCAGGCGTTTCCTTTCTTCACTCAACTGTGCATGTATTAGGCAAATTAAGAAATGCCTGTCTCAGCTTAGCGCCGGCCGCAAGCCTGTCCTAACCGTAAAATGCCTGTCAAGTGTCTAATGCGGCAAATGCCTGTCAAATGGTAACCCTATACATACATACATAACATAACATCACGCCGTGTTCCCCGAAGGGACCAACCATAGCGAAAGTTGTTTAGTATGACGGGTAAAACCACCCCTTTGACGGATGCAGGTGACTAAATCGCCAGCCTGTATTTTTAGCATTGTTTCAGCAGTTGCAACAGTGCCTTCGATTTGATACAGATATACCAGTCGATCCATTCTGTAAACATCTCACCGTGAAGAGTGAGGTGAAGTGAGCATGAAGTGAACTGTCCATAGTGTCAATCCCTAGCTTTAAGTGCAATGACAGCTCACATCAAGCTCACTTCACCCAAGTTATCACGGTGAGATGTTTACAGAATAGCACGGCTGTACCCTAATTGTGTAATACACGATCAATCAGAATCTGAATCGTTTTGAAACAGATTTCTAATCCATTGCTTTGGAAAAAAAATCTGCTCAACAACGTAAAAAACGCAATGAATGTTGTTGAACTGTCAGAATGAAACAGATTAGTCGTAATCGTGTACGAAAATGTGTTACGTAATTAGATAGCTGTTTGGTGCAACAGTGAAGTCATCTTTTTCTTCTTTTCGTGTGGGTAGTGAATAACTTGAATAGTGAAGTAAAATAAAGAGTTGAGGTAAACGAGCACTTGACATGTTTACAACTTTTATAGAGTTGGTCGTGGGAGAGTAACTTGCGTCTACTAACGTAAGTAGGTACCTACATCCTTTAACCCGTCGGTTTTTACGCGACTACGATGTAATAGGTAATAAGTTACTAGACCAGTATCTACAGTACCTACGTACCTACCTAGTGAGAAGAGGGTACCAAACTCGTTAGATGGTACCGAATGGTAGGAAGAAATATTCATGAATTATATTCTTTTAAATTACGACACTTCACATCAACCATGTGGATCACCATCATGTGGTCACATCGTTTTAGTTTTGTTTTGCCGTGTAAATGCACGGTCGGCAATTTTTGTAAGTTGGAGAAAAAAATATGTTACAATATCGGTACAAACATTTCATTTTTCAATGAAAATCCACCGTTTGGTTGTTTTTTTTTCTCTTTTTAGTTGTGGTATCTACCCCACACAAAATAGAATACCTTCCACTACCTGCTATGTAAATAACAGCGACAGAGGAGAGAAGTTATTATAACGTTATCCACATATTCGGATGACCACTGAAAATCAGCGGTGTGCTGTGGGTCCCCATAACACAGCATCATGCTGAGTGGAAGCCTTCTTGTCACAGTCATGACATGCCAACAGCTGCCGACTATTTCTGTTTTGAGCTCGTGATTATATTTAAATCTATTGTTTTATTTTCTTGTTCTACTCGAGTTTATTGTCTTTTTTTATGCACGTGTTTCTGTGACAAATAAACTTATTTTTTTTCTTTCTATTCACATAGCACTAATTAGAAAAATAAGTAATATTGAAGCTAACTCAAAAGCTACCCAAGCAAAGGTAATACAATTTATAAGGGACCACCGCGTAAGCTTCCTCTACCAAACGAAAAAAGAATAGTCAAAATCGATCCACTATTGACGAAAATATCAAAGAACATATATACAACACATATGTAGAACCTCGTGCTTTTTTGACGTCGTCGGTTAAAAAGTACAAGTACTGAGAAAAATCGCTTTTTCTTGCATATAATATCATATTGTTTGTTAATAATTATGCAAAAGTATAAAGTAAGATGTGATTAATGTTTAAACGGTTTAATTCATTTATTAAAAGATTGACCCTATATTAACAAAAACCTATGGCAATAAACATAAAAAACATTGTTTTCGTTTTCGGTCAAAAATGCAACCCAGGTTGAATTTCGCTCTCGGCCGAAAAAGCTGTCCGATTTCGGTCGGACTCTAGTAGACAATCCCCATCATAAATTGTCCATGACTACTGAAACTGCATTTCTCTATCAGAAAGTCTATCAGTCGTATTCTTCAAATAGATTACAGTAATGATATTAGTACATACCTAATAGATCTATAGTAAAGTAATTGTCGCTAGTTAAAGATTAGGTACGTAGATAGATCAGATTTAATCAATTTCATTTGAAGGTCTTTAGACCTCAATTTTACCACCAGAAGATGCCTTTCTTAATCTTGACACACCTATTCATCTTTTATGACACCCAAGGGCAGAGGCTCAATTCTTAGAATGAACTTACGAAAACCTTTCAAAAAAGTTCATAGTCAATAGGTACCTACCAAAGTGCCAACCATTGCACAAACAGTGTTGCAAGCTAAAGAAATCAGAGAACTACAAGTGTCCCCAATCAACAACCCCCAATTTATTAATAATTTTAATATATTTTTCGTCATTTACTATATGTGGCCAGTTGTCATAAAGATCACATATCACGAGACATCGGTTTTAATCATAGTTAACAAAACTACCCCTTAATTACCCTTCCAAATTCAAACGACAATCACCACAGCGATGCTCTATAACAAACGCAACAAAATCTTCGACAAGAGAATCCCATTCGCATACCATTTAAACTTAAATAGTTTTATTTATATTACCGAAAACAGTCTGAAACAAGTAGCGTACCGCCACATTAACCATTTACCATTATAAACCAGAGTCCACCAAATTTAACAAAAACACGGGAACAGTTTCAGCGATTTAAAAGCTAAGTGTGGGCCCTTAATTGTGTTAGACTCGGCTCGGCACGGCCACTTTTACGATCGATGATTTCACCTTAAATAAAACAAACTTATTACCCACGTTGCAGCGACCTTAACTAACCAACATAAGGTCGAAAATGTAACAAATTGTGCAGGTATATATCTTGGTAGTTTAGTAGGAAAAGGATGGGTATAAGGTACACGGTTGGTTGATGTAAGGGGTGGAACTTGTGAAGAGCGACGCCCCAAAATCTAAGGGTAGTTTTACCAGTAGCCGTGGTACAGTCAACCGCGGTGGCGCGCGAGCCCGCATCATACCGACATGTTTTCATAAAACAATTTTGTTAACTCGATTTTTAAGAAGACTGTGGTTTCAAAGGACTTTTTTGTGCTGTGGTTTTAGATGAAAGTTATGTTTTATAGAGTAGTGCGCCTGTGTTATTGAACAGAGGAAATTGCTGATATTTTGACAGGTTTGAATTATGTTATTTTTGTGTTTATTCGTAAGGGTTATGGGTCCTTGAATTAAGACTTAAAAGGTACCCCATTCGTGGTAGTTAATCTTCAGAACTATACTGAAGTGTTTGTTGTGAAGTTCGGGTTAATTTCAGAGACTATAATGTAGATTTTGGAAAGGTATTTATACAATATTTATTTAAAGGAACTACGCGATCAGTCGAGGAAGGTTTTCTAAGAAAAATACTACGCGTTTAAATCTTTTCGGCGAGCTTTTGTCAAGTTTAAGACATGCTGAATTGTTGCACGATTTGCCCTAACTTAAAGTAATTAAGAATCATTCAAAATAATATTAGTGAGAATAAAAAGGTTTTTTAAATAAATTTAACACAGTTTGGGCGTGTTTCAAGATACATCTATAGTTATCTAAGTAGGTAGGTATGTTTAGGTTGGTATTTACCAAATGGCGACGGTAAACATTTTGAGAAAGTCTAATATTTAACACCTACTTAATGAATCGAGATATAAGAAAATGTGAGTGTTCGTAGCTCTTTCGTAGCATCGCGTAGCAGATTCGTAGCACTTGATAGCGCAGCTAAGATTTTGTTATTTAAAGATATTTTCTACTTTTATAATAAGTTTGATTATGTTCTGATATTTTAGTCTGTACTGTCATATTTTAGGTACATATTTTTATTAAATGAATTATGTGTTATTTTATTTTTGCGGTTTAAGTATACCTACTTATTTGACTATAGAATAGTGATGGATTTAATGTTTATTTTGTAATCTTTTTAGTTGGTATTCCTTATCCGTTTTTAGTAAATATTGTATTGCATTTTCCGTCGGCATTAGAAAGTTAGCTAACTCTTTTTCTTAGGGATTTTTCGTTTTCTTTTGATTAATGTTTCCCAGATCAAACGTAGCAAGGTAGGTAGTGCGTATTAAATAAAAGTCAACATTTTTGTCATGTTTAATAAAGGCTAAAAAAAAATGACGCCCAGGACGCCCCATATAAATATAGCACATAATTAATTTTAGTCGGTTTTACATACTATCTCTAACAATTAGCTACACCCTAATTTTCCGTTTTAAAAAGTCTAATTAAAATACCGATTTGTCAGACAATAAAAAAGCGAAGTACATAAAATATTAATTAGGAAAGTGTTCATTAGAAAGAGGTGTAATAAGCGAGTGACAAGTGTCACGGACGGTGGCAAATGACAGTAATATTCTGTCCATAGAGACTTGCGTTTAGTTTCAAATAAATTATGTATGTGACTTCTACTTATTTATGGTTTTTATTGTTGGGAAGCAAGGACGTTACGTGTTTTCTATATAGTAGACGGAAAGTGAAAAATAACTTGAGTTATCAATCAATCTGTCTAGCCTTTTCCCAACTATATTGGGGTTGGCTTCCAGTCTAACCGGATGCAGCTGAATACCAGTAGTTTACATGGATCGACTGCCTATCTGACCTCCACAACCCAGTAATACAATACCCCTTGGTAAGACTGGTTGTCAGACTTTCGGGCTTCTGACGACCCGTAACGACTGTCAAAGATCCACCAATGACAGCCGGAAACAACGGCTTAACATGCTATCCGAGGCACGGAGGAGTCTCGGTATGTAAAGATGGTCACCCATCCACAGACCAACCCCGAAAAGCGTAGCTTAACCTGATGGATCGACCCGTGCGTCAGTTATTACTTAGCCACGAGCTCGTCTTGAGTTATTTTATCATCAGTTAAGTTGTTGCTTCAAAAACGGTGAAGGAAAACATCGTGAGGAAACCGGCATGCCTGAGAGATATTTCTCGACGGCATGTGAAGCCAAGTCAGAGGGCCATGGGCGCCTTTAAAGCTCTGACACCAGGTTAGTCACTAACCACACGAAAAGAAGAAGATTAATTAAGTCAGAAGTGATAAATAGGTTAATTTTAGGTAACTGTTGATTTTCAGTGACCGCATCATAACTTAACATTAAAAGAGTTGCGTCGGGAGACTAAGGGACCTCGCGTACTAGACGGCCAGGATTCCGACCAGTCTTGGCCGTCTAGTGTATTGTATGTTCTGCGGCTAGTTGGCCGTTGCGACCAAGCGCGCGATTCGTATCGGTTTCTATAGCTTACCTGGTCACGGTCGTGATCGTGGCCGTCTAGGGCGTGAGATTCCTTAAAATAACAAAGTGTTAGAAAATATCAATAGGAAAGTAGGTAGGTTGTTATGCTAAGGCTACATTGTCGCTATAACGCGAACTACACTTCGCGCGCTCTCTGTTCAAAGTCAAAGTCAAATAATTTATGTTCTTTTCGTGTGGTTAGTGACCAACCTGGTGTCAGAGTTTTAAAGCCGCCCATGGGCCTCTGACTTGGCTTCACATGCCGTCGAGAAATATCTGTCAGTCATGCCGGTTTCCTCACGATGTTTTCCTTCACCGTTATTGAAGCAAGTGATAATTATACGCACATGAAATCCGAAAAGTCAGAGGTGCGTGCCTTGGGTTCGAACTTGAGACCTATGACTTGGCAGTCCGACGGTCACACCACTAGGCTATCACTGCTAGCAGCAGGCACTTTTGAAGGCCAATATTTACAAAAAAAAAAATTGATTCTAGTCGCTTGTTGTACGGGGAGACTTCGAGCGGTAGACAATGTAGCCGAATCATACCAATTGACATTTCCGTCGTCATGTAATTAATGTTGAACTGAATTTGTCGTCCTTTACCGTACGATTTGTAATCGAACCTGTCCGGTAGCGGTAGGCGGGAGACACAACAAATTATAATTGAGCTGTACGCATAGCTAATTGTAAATGTCCGCCTATTAAGGTTACCTCTACATACGAACACAGTATTTTTAATTTATAAATGAGTTTTTAACAGCCGACCGCTGAAGTCATAAAATATATTACAAAGTATAATTTTAATAACCCTTTAACTAAGATGCGTTGTGAACGTCATCAGGGTGTCTATTACACCGTACCGTAGCGTTGTTTATTAGAGGCTGTTGAAAGTAGTTCATGTAATTGTGATTTGAATCGTGTTCTCTAGACTTTGCGTTAGTTCGAAGGCTGATCTTGTATAATAGGTAAATTTGGGAGGCCTATATCTAGCAGTGGACGTATTTCGGCTGACTTTTTCGGTAGAGTTATAGGTATAACTATAACTCCGCTGAAAATGTCTCGTACTCTCATAGTATGTCAATTAACGAAAGAAGTTTTTTTTTTTTTGCTTGTTTGGACGCTATACTATGGCGGATTAACGGGACACCTTTCGTTAATTAATATACTGTCTATTATAAATTGAGAGAAGAGAAAGAAAGAAAGAATAATGTTTATGAGGAAAGAGATTAGGGACGCACATGCCTTGCAGTGGGACATCACAAGATTTTTAATAATAGTTATATCACATATCTTTAAATATTCTCATGTGCTCTGGTTTTATCTTCAATAGAGTAAAAGCCGGACAATGAGTGTCAACTAGTTGTAATAGTTTAACTTTCACTTATCACAAGAAGAGAAATTGTCTAGGAATATTCGTAATAAAAGTTGGTCAGCTTTCCAGACTGAAGGCCAAGTTGCGAAGCGCGGTATTTTTTGCGTGCCAATGCGTATTGTAAGCTTGATTTCTGAACTTGACCTTGCCTAATCAATTTAGTATACGGTATTTTTTGTGTAACCTTAAATAAAAATTGAATTCCTACTTAGAAACAGTTTTTATGAACACCCCGTCGCATCTATACATACTATTTATTAAAGTCGCTTTTTGTGTTTCTCTGTTTGACCGTGTTGTTCTTCTAAACTACGCAACGGTTTTGATGGGGTTTTCACCATCATTTACCCAACCCAAGGCACGCACCTCTGACTTTTCGGATTCATGTGCGTATTGTATAAATTATCATTTGCTTCAAAATCAGTGAAGGAAAATATCGTGAGGAAACCGGCCATGCCTGAGAGATATTTCACGACGGCACGTGAAGCCACGTCACAGGCCCAAGGGCGGCATAAAAACTCGGATACCAGATTAGTCACTAACCACACGAAAAAGAAAGAAAGACCATAATTTAGAGAATGTATTCCGGAAGTTTTATATTTTATACGCGCCCTACATTAATATCAAAATTATATTATAATTAAGAAATTTCGATGTTTTTTCAAGTCTTAAAAACCGATCGTGCAGGAGCGCGTCGCTTGTGACACTATAAATTAAACCTTCCAATTTCAATGACATTAGAAAATTTGAAAACCAAATTCTAATCTAACCGTCTGATCGCCACGGTGTGTAAGCCGCCCGAATTAACACTGTCCCGCGATTAGCATGCAAAGGGTTAGCTTTACTACACACTAAACTGTACAAAAGATGGTATCTTCAAATGACCATCTGCTTGCAATCTTGTTACCTAAGTTTTGGTAAATGTTGTTGGAAATACGTTACATGTAACGTAGGTTTTATGATAGCAGGTGAGATATTTAATAAGTAGTAAATTCATTGGCTTTTATAATCAAACTAACAAAGCTAACTTAAAACCGAGCGGGTTTTTTATTCGCAAGCCGTAACATAGAAATTAATTGCTCCGAGGAGCTCTAGAGATGACATGATTTTTTTTATTCAACTCAATCCTTCCTGGGATTGGATGATAAGGACATGATTTCAATCTTACAGAATCAAAAGGTCATTGAGACTGATCCTTCCTTGACTTTTCCCGAGCCTTCACTATATCAGTTTGAATTTAAACTAGGCCGTTATGTAGCTGTAGGTATAATAATCGAATTTCGGTAACTTTACCTTTTCAATGTACAGCATCTGACGATGAATGAGTAATTTGAAATGTAATCCAATCCGATACGATATGATAACGAAAATTGCATTTATCATTTAAATGGTGTATTGTTTATTTATTTGAATATACATATTTACAAGTGTGTACAAACAACTTAACTCAGTCTGCCTAGCCTTTTCCCAACATTATTGGGGTCGGCTTCCAGTCTAACCGGATTCAGCTGAATACTAGTATTTTACATCGAGCGACTGTCTATCTGACCTCCACAACCCAGTAACTGGGTAATACGATACCCCTTGGTAAGACTGGTTGTCAGACTTTCGGGCTTCTGACGACCCGTAACGACTGTCAAAGATCCATGAATGACAGCCGCGAGCTACGGCCTAACTTGCTTTCCCATCCACGGAGCAACCGCGGCAAGCGTAGCTTAACCTGGCGGATCGATCCGTGCAGCAGTTATTACTTAACTACGAGCTCTTACAAACAACTTATAACTAATTAATTAATAAAAGTGGCAAAATTATATAGGTACTAACTTAACTAAAAATATTTACAAACTAAAATATAAATGGTGTTATTTACAATAAATGTTGACCTGTATTATAGTTTCATTCAAAAAGGTGCGTTTCGAGAACAGCATCTTTCAACAAATTACAAAAAAAAAAACACTACTTTTACGTTCAAAAAGTAATTCCCAAGCCACAAAACATTATGACAACAAACTAAACATGTTTTACGTAAACTTTTAATTAAAAACTTAAAAGGCACAGGCGTTGTAAAAAGCTAATCGATATAAAGTATCGTTTTCACATCGATTACGCGTCACTGAATCGAGAACACCCGGCGTTGTTTGTGATTTTATCTTTCGTATTTTGTTACCGGCAACATAATGTGGTTGATGGTTGTAAAACAATCATTTCTGGGCTAATATTTGTGCGAATAATATAAATGTAGTAGGAGCAGAGAGCAGTGGTGGGTTCGAACATAGGCAGGCACTTCACTTTGTGTAATTTATTTCATAACCGCTGCTCTCAAAACGGTGAAGGAAAACATCGCGAGGAAACCGGCATGTCCTAAAACTAAAATTGAAGATGTGACATCTACCAACCCGCACTGGGCCTGCGTGGTGGATTACGCCCCGCACATTCTGACAGAGAGGAGGTCTGTGTCCCAGCAGTGGGAACGTTATAGACTGATTATGTTAATAGTTGTGTAAGGTTTGGAAAAATGGATAAAACAAGATAAGTAAGAAATAATTTATTATCCTCTGGTCTTGTAGTCAAGAAGTGCAAGCGCTATTGCTGAGCATGAAGTCCTGGGTTCAATTCTCGTGTCGGGTAAAGTGTTATTGGGTTTTTAGTCTGGAGTCTGGATTTGTGCCCGGTTGATGGCAATAGGCTCGCCCTCTATTTGGTACAAACTGGTGAAATGTGGGTGTACTATAGGTACCATCAAAGAAGTTCATATCTAACCAATTTCAAAACAAAATCCCGTGAACACGATGACCACATCTGTTACCGGACCGGTGCTATAGCGGCCGAGCGCTGCAAGCAAGAATAGCCCTTACAGTGGTTAGATATGAACTTCTTCGATCGTACACCTCTGGCTAACTCTTCAAAGAATACAGGCCTGATGTTACGTTATGTTAATCATTTATTGTCCAATGCTTAGCTTAGATAACATGATGATGAAGCTGTAAAATGGGTCACTTTAAAGTTGGAGAACATGATTTTAAATTGAGCACACACGTACAGAGCACAGTCAAGTTAGTGCAGACATTACCCTACTTAGTGGGCATTAAAACAGAAAGTGTTTGTATGTTTGGCCTAAATGTTATGCCTGGTCTAATTAGCTGTGAGTTTTTAACAAAAAATATCAGACTTTAATTGTAATTACTTAGTACATACTATGTGGGTACAATATCAAATCAGTTGAAACTCACATTAAAAACAAATTCAAATTCAAAAGTCATTTATTCAAAATAGGATGAGAGTCAGAACTTTTCGAAAGCGAAAAAAAAAAAAAATTGCCGATTATTTTAAGTTTTAACTTCTCCATGATCCATTGCACATTTGACCTTATCCTCCATATCAGGTGCTCAAGATGACAGTACGTTAAGCATGAGCATTCATTGCAGATAAAAATGTACTCTTAATAATTGAAAAAAAAATAACTTAATATGATTCTTAGGAGTACCTAGGCTTCTGTGGCAGTATTGCACTGACTTACATACCTAGTAAATTACCTGTGCAAAATCGAAATCCCTTAACGATCAATCCAACAATCAGCCTAGCCTTTTCCCAACTATGTTGGGGTCGGCTTCCAGTCTAACCGGATGCAGCTGAATAGCAGTATTTTACATGGAGTGACTGCCTATCTGACCTCCATAACCCAGTAACTGGGTAACATGATACCACTTGGTAAGACTGGTTGACTTTCGGGCTTCTGACGACCCGTAATGACTGTCAAAGATCCAAAAATGACAGCCGGGAGCAACGGATTAACTTGCTTTCCCATCCACGGAGACACCGCGGCAAGCGTAGTTTAACCTGATCGATCGAACTGTGCGGCTGATTTAACTTAGCCACGAGCCCCTCCCAACCAAAACTGGAATCCCTTTACGATCAATTGTCAAAATTTTAAAAACACTCCTATAACTTTAATTACTTACTTATATAAATATAAGTACCTATAATCTTTAGCAAAACGCCCCAAAAAACCTTTAAACGTCAATTAGCATAACATATTAGTTGGGAACATGTGATCTGATTGATAGCCGCCCGGCATGCGCGACACTTTGGTTAATTACCTAATTATATCGCCATCTTGTTTGTTTCGCGATTACGTAGGTAGGTACTAGTGCTGGAGCGTGGCTTTGCTTGCTTTAACGTATAATTTTAAAATTATCGGTTTCCTCTTCCTTCGTAAATTTAAGTTTAATAAACCGCCTCTGTGGTCTAGTAGTAAGAACACCTGCCTCAGACCAAGAGGTCCCTGGTTCGATTCCCAGTGGGGGCAAAATATTCTGCTCGGTTTGGTTGGTGGTGGGGCTTGTTTTAAGTTCTCCTACTAGCTACCACCATCTTACCAAAGTCTGCTGCCATACCAACAATGTTAACAGCATATTGTTGTGTTTCGGCAGTTAGAGGTAAGATAGCCAGTTCCTCTGTGGTTGAGGATTCCGCGTGAAGATTTGCTGGTATAAACTAGCCAAGTCAAATCTTGAGCTTCAATTTATCCCAAGTGCTTTGTGTAAATGATTGGACTGTTCAAGAAGTTATATTTTCAAATAACAAACATTGTTGTAGCAGAAAATGTATTTTAGAATGTGGTGTGTTCTCATAAATAAATTTCAGGATAATGTACAGAATTTGGCACCCATTTAGATCTCAATTCTTTTGTCGGCGAAGTCGACAACCACGCATATTCTTAATATTGAACTTGGTTCCCACTTTATCATTTATGTTTTTAATGGGATCTTATTTACCGCATCCCATAGAAACAAAACTTAATAATTACATTAGATACATACAAGTAGAACAGTCCGTTATGAATAAATAAACAATTCTTTGCTAATATCGTCAGGCAAGTCATAAAGAGGTGTATTTACGACCTCAACCCGTGACCCAATGTCACAACGCTTGAAAATTACCTTTTTACACGATAACTAGGTACTTATATTATTATATCACTACTTAGTACGTCAGTGTAAAAGTGAGTCAATTTGTTTGTCTATTTGGTACGTTTTTACGGCTAAATTTTATAGGAATATGATGTATATATTTTGCTTCCTGAAATATAATATACTAGCGAACCGCTGCAGCTTTGCACGGGTGTCATTTACATGTGTGTATTCTGTTCACGACACGTTGTGCACAAGTTCTGAGCAGAAACCTAACAAAAAGTACTAGGCTTGCATGAATTCAAGATAGTGTTTCATTAGTACTATTAAGTACTTCTTTTTGTATATATTTACCTAATATTACGAGTATATAGCCTATGTCCACTTGGACTAATAAACCTTTCACAGGGTGAAATTTTTTTTTCATATAGGAGCTTGTGGTTCCGGAGATAACCCTCCACATATACAGAAACTCACAAAATTCGTTCTCTCTCTCTAAAATATTAGTATAGATATTGAAAAAACTTTTCGGGGGGGGGGGCAGAGGAGATAAATCGATTTATGAGTGTTTATCCAAAAAGTTGGTAACGTCGCAAAAAACTGTCATATATTTACCTGTTTTGATTAATTTGGCAATATTACTGTATGGAAATAAAAAATATGGCTAACTACTGAACTAGAATATTAATAATGAATTGCAATTATAACACTGAATTTGTTGTTGTAACCGTTTTAGGTGTAATAAGGCATTATTTAAATTAAAAACTAAAGCTTAACAGTATTTATCACCTCACAACTGTCATCTGACCTCCACAACCCCCCATGAGGGGATACCGCCCATAACAAGCCCTCGATATGTTTATCAGAGATCTCGGACGCGTGCCTCCAATTATAATTACCCTCGGTACATATTTAATTAGTTGACAAATGACGCTACTTTATTTCAGTTGCACTTCTTTTATTTGGCTTACGCACACTATGGCGGGCCGCGAAGTATCGCAAAATTCCTTCTTTAATAATTTTCGTAAAATTTTGATAAACCATCGCACACGCGGGCCGCATTTTTTTGTATGGAAATGCGATCCGCTATGGCCCGATGCGATTACAAGACATTTTTCACCGAAATCTTGGCCGTGAAAAATGATTTAACGATAGAAAATAATGGGATACCACTGACATTCACTTTAAGATTATAGAGTCAATTGCGCCAACCACTTGGAGTGCTAATTGTCGGTTTTGCTGCACGACATGTCGAGATTCCTTCAGGAAAAAGACAGTTGCCTCTATATAAGAAAACTGACCAAGGGAAAAACACTGAAAATGTAATGAAACATTGGAAAATGCGACACTGATAAAAAGAAAATACATACCTAAATATAATATATTTTTTTTCGGAATCAAAATTTGTAAAATTCAAATATGAATCTTAGATAAATAATGAAGGTATCACAGGCGGCAGGAGTTCTAAAAATATATTACTTGTAGGTCACCAGTATTTTTAACAATATTTAAACTTAGAAATCTTAAAAACAGCGATAGAATTATATTAATTTGTTATGATGAACCTAATTTACTTAAACACTATTAACTTAGAAAGTAATAAAAGGTCATAAATAACCAAGTTTCCATCTAACATCCATTTCAATAAACTTCGCATTTCAAAATCTAATACCACATTCACATGAAAATACAAAAAAAATAAAAACTGAAATGCGACTCATTGCAGTTGAGTAAAAACTCATCGGTGAATACAGGAATGATTGCTGCTGAAAACATGGCATTTCAGCGGTAGGTTGAGAGCATTTATCATTAAATTGCCATATTGTGTACATGCGGCAGGCCTGTATCTGATACTGTCGTTTTGTATTAAATATCATTTGATTTTTCGATGCCAGATCGTTTTTGCAATTGATATAAAAGGACTATTGAAATTGGTGTTTAAAATGTTGTGAAACATTTTGTGAATATATTCGGCTGTAATTATTGTGTTGATGAGTAAATAAACATTTACTGAGAGAGTGAATGGAATGGTTTGTGTGGGAGGTAATATGGATGGAAAGGGAGTGAATAAGATGACTTGATACTCCTACCTGAAATGGATTGGGTTAAGGGCAGGAGGGTCATGATGATGACGCCCAGGGATTGGAACCGGAACCAAAAGTACAGGTTCTGTACCGGTATATCTTTGCAATTTATGCCATTTCGGTACCTGGGTACCGGTTCAGACTGGTACCGGTTCCAGACGGGTACTGGTACTCCCCCTAACAAGTACCTGTACCAAATTCAAGTACCCGCCGCGTACCACAAATCTCGTGTTTGTACCTTGAAGCAATTTTTTTTAACAAAATACATTTATTTAGCACAGACTTAAAAGCACACAATATAATGATACCTACAGCTGATAAAAAAAATCAAATAAAAAGTGTAAAATGCGATGTAAGATATAAGCAGGCGAGTTTGCCTCACGGCTGCACCAAAAAGGCCCAGTCTAATGCCTATTAACTATCCATTTTACTTACTATATCTGTTTTTTCACTCTAATTTACGGAAATATTTGTTTGGTACCGGTTTTGGTACCGCTACAGTATCGATACTGATTAGAAATACAATAGAACGGGTACTACGTCTGGTGCTGGTACCAATAGTACCGGTACTACGTCTGGTACACCGAAGGCAATGGTACCGGTTCCCTAAAATACCGGTATTTCAAACCCTCATGATGACTGAGCCGCGTACCCCAAGACGTAGCGTCGGAAGGCCTCCCACAAGGTAGACCGATGACCTTGTGAGGGCCGCAGGAATCCGCAGGATGCGGGAAGCACAGAACCGGTCGAAGTGGCGATGCTTGGGGGAGGCCTGTGTCCAGCAGTGAACGTCTTTCGGCTGAAATGATGATGATGATGCCGACTGAGAAGAGGCAATTGAATACCACGCTTGTTTACTGCATTTTACCGATTATAATCGAGGTCGGTTATACAGGGTGATTGGAAGATGGGTGCAAAGCTTTAAGGCGAAGATAGTACAGACAATTTAGAACCATTTAAGCCATGGTTGTCTTAGACGAAGTCTTACCAAATATTTTTAACCAAATTTTTAAGTTTTTTTTCGGAAATTCTCAAAATTTAATGTAAACTGCATAATTATGGCCAAATTGAATGATAAATGAATTCATTTTTTATTTATTTAATTAAAGTAATGTGTAAGCAATCAAGCAAAACATGTTTTAAGCTTCTGTGTCATTAGACATTTTTTTTACAGACATTTAAAGCTCAGAAAAAATAAAAAAATTGTACAATACGTTTTCTAAACCTTATTAAAAAAAAAAAAATTTTGGTAAGACTTCGTCTAAGACAACCATGGCTTAAATGGTTCTAAATTGTCTATACTATCTTCACCTTAAAGCTTTGCACCCATCTTCCAATCACCCTGTATACAGATGTACGCAATTTTGTTCCACGCGTTCACAGCTTTTGACTGTATATCTAGACATTATTATATCTTTGCAGCTCCGTAACCATGAGCAGAAGAGACTATAAAAGGATCCATTTAAAGTAATATCATCCTTAAAAACGTCTTAGACCCTGATCCCATAACGCGATTAGCTTACGTCAAATTTCTTTTTCATCCCAAATCCTTATAATTCATTACTTATTCAAACAATGGGGTGAATCTACCCTCGTTATATTACCTCGTACCCGCGGGACCAGACGAAATAAAGCTTAGAACAATAATGCACTTAAATGTTCTGAATTATTGATCATGTTAAACGTCTTAGGAGACTAAGTTTTAGTTTAGAGGATCTAAAGTTTCATTGGGTTATGTTTTAGTGAAGTTTAGTTCGGTTTTGGAGGAATTGAGAAGCAAAGGCAATTCGTGAGCTTGAAAGATTCTTTATATTTGCAACTAGCTTTTGCTCACGGGTTCGCTCGCGTGGGGTCGGAAATTATCCCACGATTTACTGTGAAACCGTAACAACCAAACAAACTCACTCTCGTATTTATAATATTAATAGCTGCGCCCCGCAGTTTCACTCGCATAAGTCTCGATCCCGTGGGAATATCGGGATAAAAATAATCCTATGTCTAGGTCATGGTCTACCCATGAGATGAGCCAAATTTCATCCAAATCCGTTCAGCCGTTTTACCGTGAAAGCGTAAGAAACAAACTCACTATCGCATTTATAATATTAGATATATGATAGAATTAGGTTTTTGAAGTACGTTTACGGTAACTCGCTTCGTGTTTGGTTATTGTTTCTCCACGCACGATTCTTCATAAGTTATTAAAAAAATCCATGGAACATTTTTCAACTTACTGATAAACGTTTTAAGTGACTTGATTGCATATAGTCTGGCTTAAGAAACACAATAGGCATGTTGACGAAAATTCTTTTTTTGTCCGTCAGATAGGTTATTAAAAAATATTGGACACGTATTTTTTGTTTTTTCACGTAATCAAAAGATTACGGCAATACATTGAGTTAAAATGTGCCATGACGTCACTCTCCGGTAGATTTTATATTGAATTGTGAAGTAGCGAGCGGGACTGGGAACTTTAATGCGTTTTATCTAAACCATTTTTTATTACTATGATAAAGCAAAAAATACGTGTCTAATATTTTTTTATTATCTGACTGACGGACTAAATAGTCTATTTTTTTCCCAGTCATCCAGCCAATAGGGATCTATTGGCTCTGTGGACTCCGATATTAACCCGAACACACAGACAGCGCATGAGAATAGTCTAAGTAAAACTTTATGTGAAACTTGTGTGATATTCTACTTTCTAATAAGCTAAAAAAAAACTCAATTTCGCTTACCAGGTCAACATAAAATGAAGCAGTAACCACCAAAATGGACTCGCCCGTTTCCTCACAAGACGACCGGGACATCGAAGTGAACGTGGTTTCCGGGGCAAGCAGCCCTGACATCACCTCTTCTCCTTCCCGAAAGGACCAGAAGAGTCCCTTCTATGAGTTAAAGAAGGACAAAGAAGAGAAAGCGACGGGCAGTGCGCCGTACACGAGTTTTTCTATCAGTTCGATTTTGAACCGTGCGGAGCCGAGAAGAGAGTCCAATGTGCTTGAAGCAGCGTTGGCTGCGAATCATTTTGGGAGCGCGAATGATGCAATGTTGTCCAGGTGAGTGAATTGAATATTCTTATAAGCTCTTCAGTGTATATGTTTGCCTGGTACCTTGGTAAACCTGTGTATCACATAATATGGTTTTTTAGGTGATATTATTTATTGGTGGAACAGATTCGATGATTTAATCTGTTTTCCATCACGTCTTTGGTGTTTTATAAATAACTGGCTTTTTCCCGCGACTTTGCTCGCGGGGAAGTCGGAAATTTTCCGATGGAAACGTACGACCGGGATAAAAAGTATCCTAATGTGTTAATACAGGTTATAAACTATCTGTCTGCCTCATCCAAATCCTATTAGTAGCATAACATAATGATTGAATACTATCGTGAATTTATGCAAGCCTAGTACTTTTTGTTAGTTTACTGCTCAGAACGGTCTTGATAAATATCTACTTTTCCAGTGGATTTTCCAAAAAAATTAATACTGTCGTGAATTCATGCAAGCCTAGTACTTTTGTTATGGCAATTAAATTATAATCTTCGAGAATTTTTCCTATGTTTTATTAACAGTTATTCTGCTATTCGGGACGGAGAGAAATCCAACTAATCATAAATCATAAAAATCGATCCAGCCGTTCTTGAGTTATAAATAGTGTAAGTAATACTAACATAGAAGATAAGTTTTGTGGATTTATTTTACGGAAAATGATAGGCAGCATCAATAAATATCATGTGCAAAACATAACTAAAATGAAACCTACACATGCTGCGATACGAACTCGTTTTGGTCGTCTACGTTTATACACGAAACATCTTTCTCGTATTATAAAACTGCAAAGTTCAAAACATCATCAATTAACAGTTCCTCCATAACCTCAAACAGTTCTGCCCTAAGCCTTAGAACACATGACTGAGAACGCATCGTCGTTCCCTCCACACACACAATCGTGCACTTCTGCCCTATTACAACCACTAACAATACAGGGAGTGTTTAAACTCGGTAATCTATTCAAGGCGAGTAACTGGCCACTTGTCTAGCCGGTATAATGCTGGGATCGATCGGCGGTCGACCGACGCGGTTGTGGCAGACTTAATCTCAGATAGAATGCGGGTTTGCACGGGAGAGTTGCTTGACTGGAATGTCTGCTGGCTTGGGGGAGTGGAATTGAGGGAAAGGATTAATTATTTTTAAAGGCAAGGGTTTTTTTGTAGTGGAAATCATGGTATACTAATGAGTGGAAAGATTTTTGATAGATTCTCGGATTGTTTAAGAGTAGATTATTAAAAAAAAAATTGAATAGCAGGTTCTTTTGCTTACAGAAGATATGTAGATAATTAAATAGCAAAAATATTACCTATTAATTTAGAAAAAAACGCAACTCTTTAAAAATTGCATAAAATAGAAAATTTTATTTTATCAATCATTTATTTATTAGTTTACTACCTAGTTAGTGCCTGCAGTTTATTACTTGTTTTGTAGAAGTTTTGTAATACTAATATCGTTAACTACAATGTTGTTTATTAAGGTAGGTCAGTTTTGTAGGTAATATTACTTCATTATAATGCGTTTTTTTATTACGTTTGCTATATTGAGTCATAAACGCTATATTTTTATTATCTAACATTATGCACTTGCTATCGGGTTAATCAACTGTTGACATAATGAACGCAAAAAATAACAACTTTTAAAGACTGTATTTATAAATTTACTGTGCCATAAAGATAGGGATACGATACAACAAAGATAATGATAATAAATACTGAAAAAAATAAGAACCAAAACTAATACAATCAAATGTTTCATTACTTTCCTACTGGTCTATCCAACGCACACATTTCAGCTCATAAAGCTCAGTTTCAAAGTCAAAGTCAAATCATTTATTTCAAATAAGCACATAAAAGGTACTTTTAAACGTCAAACTGTAAAACAGAGATCTTTAGCGCACATGCTCATATTGATAATTATTAAAGGTACTGATCTGATATATTTACAATCACAAAACCTACCACCCGTTACACAACTTACCCATTCCACTCCACTCGCCACAAACACACGCCAGTAACTACACCACATAAACGCAGCACAGTCCGCATAAGATCGGTTTAAACCGAGTTGGGATAAGTACGCCAAGTTTCCCGTACCTAATATCCTGGACTATTAGCTCCCAGGCGAGGCTAACGAGTTTCAAATCGCTTGTAAAGTTTCAACTAAAGCTCTGAGAGAAATTTTAAAATTATCCGAATTTTTGTTGATTGGATCGAGTATAAATATACAATGTGTAACTAAATTAATGCACATTATGAAAGTAGTTTGTTGAGAGGGGCTCGTGGCTAAGTAATAACAGCCGCATGGGTCGATCGATCAGGTTAAAGTACCATTGCCGCGGTTGGTTCGTGGATGGGTGACCATCTTTACATACCGAGACTCCTCCGTGCCTCGGAAAGCACGTTAAGACGTTGGTCCCGGCTGTCATTCGTGGATCTTTGACAGTCGTTACGGGTCGATCAGGTTAAAGTACGCTTGCCGCGGTTGGTCCGTGGATGGGTGACTATCTTTACAGACCAAAACCCCTCCGAGCCTCAGAAAACACGTTCAGCCGTTGGTGTCATTCGTAGATCTTTGACAGTCGTTACGGGTCATAAAAACCCCGACAGTCTGATAACCAGTCTTACCAAGGAGTATCGTCTTACCTAGTAACTGGGTTGTGGAGGTCAGATAGACAGTCGCTCCATGTAAAATACTGGTATTCAGTTGCAATTGCAAAAAATTGGGGTCCCCCGACAGCACACGTTTTTTTTCTGTGCCCGACAGGGTCCGTTATGATCTCATAAATTTTTAAGTTACCACCTAATTGCACATTGTGGAATGCAATACACGATTGAGTTTTGAGTACTATCGAGAAAATTCATATCTATACACCGTAAAGACTATTTCTGCTTGCAGTGCTTGGCGGCTATAAAACCGGGGCGGTAACAGATCGCTGGTTTGCGAGAATATCGACGTAATTCAAAATTCTGTCTAATTGAATATTGTATGCCAAACGATCATAAATCTTTGATATTTTATCGGGAACAGAGAAACTCTCTAAAATTAATCAATTTTAGTTCCGTCGCTATTCTCGCAAACCAGCGAGATGTGGTCATCGTGTTCACGGGATTTTGTTTTCAAACTGCTTAGATATGAAGTTCTGTGTTTCCGACAGCTACTTAAGCATAATCAGCCTATAACGTTCCAACTGCTGGGACACAGGCCTCCTCTCTGTGAGAAGGAGAGTGGGCCGTAATCCACCACACGGGCCCAGTGCGGGTTGGTAGATGTCACATGTCTTCGAATTTTTGGTTCTAGGACATGCCGGTTTCCTCACGATGTTTTCTTTCACGGTTTTGAGAGCAGTGGTGATAAAATAACTCACACAAAGTAAAGCGCCTGTCTGGGTTCGAACCTACGTCTTACAACTCGTAAGTCGCGGCCGTTACCACTGGGCCACCACTGTTATCAAACAAGCTAATAGAGCAGCTACGCTGACTCATAAAAACGTTATTGTTTGTTTAAATGGCAAATAGATCGGTTTTTGTAACCGCTGCGTTATTCAAATGAATTTTATTTCACAAAACAGTAATCCGCTCTAAACTGGCGGATTACATTCAGTTATCTATTGTCCATTTAGTTTATAACTATTTTTTAATTTTTTGTTTACGAATCAAAACAAAAAGCCATCGCTCTAGTTCTGATTGAATGAATGGATCGGTAGCCATTTTAAAATGCACTCAAATAAAGCTCAACAGTTTATGAAGTAATTGCTATTTGTGTTTGAAATAACGGGTGTTAAGAGGCGCTTAATGAAGCCGAGAGTCACTGGTTTACCCCGTCATCGTGATATTTTTTTTTGTGTTGTACCGTACCTGGGAACCTTCTGGTTATGGAGATATTGGAGTTTAAAATATGCTTCTCCATAAGTTTAAAAATAAGTGTTACAGTAATTGGAAGGAGTATTTTAATAAACGTTCATTGGAAAAAGGGATCTGGTTTAAAACGATGCAGGGTCAGCCTTTTCGTGTGCCCTGGTTTATTAGTAGTAATTTAAGTAGATCATTGGTTGTTACAGCTCAGATCTGGACACATTTCGTGTAATAAGTTTGCGTTCATGATGAAAAAAACGAAGTCGTCTAATAGGCATGTTGACTGGCAAAAAAATAACGATTTAGTCCGTCAGTCAGATAATGAAAAATTATTAAACATGTATTTTTTGTTTTATCATATTAATATAAATAATGATTTAGATAAAACGCATTAAAGTTGGGGAGGGGAGCTCGCTACGTCACAAGTCAGTATAAAATCTACCGGGGAGTGACGTCATGCCACATTTTAACTCAATGTGTTGCCGTAATCTTTTTATTACGTAAAAAAAGAAAAAAATACTTGTCCAATATCTTTTAATAATCTACCTGACGGACAATTATTTTTTTGTCAATATCGCTATTGTGTGGAGTTGTGGAAGACTTACATCACTTATTGAATGGACTGTGTTCGATATGAGTCTGATAGAAATGATGGGTTTGGGGTCTTGAGGTTGAGCCGGCACTGACTTAGGCACATTTCATAGAATTCTGTCTCAATCAAATGGTGATGATGCAAAGAGTCTGTTCAGGTTTATGGCCCAAATGTAATCCATAGCAGTGTGTATTTTGTTTTTATTTGTTTATTTATTTATTTATTTGCTAACATGTACAACACTGGTTAGTAGGCATGCATTAAAATTTCATGACACAGTATTAAGACATGCACCCATGCATGCATGTTTAGGGTATGATGGGATTGTCATACGCATTGCGGTTATAAAAGTCTCAAATTAAAATATAATTATAAAAATATGCTCTTTTGTTTCTTGTTCTCTACATCGGAAATACAGTAATATTAATTATAGTTTATTATACTCATTTTTCTCTCACTAAACCTACACAACTACATCTAAACATAAAAAAACACAATCCCAAAACTACACGAAAAACATTACCTCCTCACGCAAGTCATTACTAGGCTTCTAAACATCCAAACATCCAAACTGGCGTAAAACTGAATCCTTACATCCACCGTAATACGCTCCGACATCCCCATGTAATCAGCTGTCTTACAGAACATCCCTTTTTATCTTACACCCCTTAAACCCGTCGAATAGGGGTGAGAATGTAAGAGAGAAACAAATTACGAATTGGATGGACTCTCACTGACAGGAGTTAACAAGATGGCGTCGAAGTTTTGACGCGCGTTTTTGATGATTTGATTTAGGTTAATTAGTTTTGGTTGGAGTAATTAGTTACGTTGATTTCTTGAGATTGTAGATTAAAAGTGTTTTGAGGATAAGATGGAAGGATTGGGCAGAGTTATATCTGTGTGTGGTTACTACAACTGTACTTGGTTAGAATAAAAACTTAACTGTAGTTAATGGAATATCGCGACGTTTGCTGTATGATTTTGTTTCTTTAGATTTAGAAAGTGTGGTTAACAACTTGTTTTTTACTTTGATTGATGCAATCCACTTCAGTGTTAATATGGGTTCATAGGTTGTATAAATGCACTGTTATGAGAACAGTAATTAGCCTGTGATAAAAATAGTCATAAAATCCTGTCATTATACGCTCAGAATAAAAAGATTGATGACATAAACACAGTATCACAAACAAAGGCGAAAATTTTCACGGTGTCTGCACCCCAAAATAAAAAAAGTAATCTCGCCATTTACAAGGAAACACCATAAAAACCCAACATCTGTAAGACTAAACATTTATTCGCGCCTTTTTTCCCCATCTTAATTTACAGTGGCGGGACATTTTGTATCTGTGTAAACGATCTGTCATTGTAGCCGCCATCTTGGAAAACTTTTTTTTCATGCCTAATCTGTGTTCATCCTTGTTTTGACAGCGTTCTAATTAAGTAAAAAATACGTTGTGAATTATTTTACAGATTACGACGAATTAGGGTGAATAATTTTTGTTTTAAAAGCATTTTGCTGCTAATTAAGTAAATGGTTTTGATGTTAATTGGTGTTTTTAACGTGAAGGACGTCGTTGAATATTCATATGTCCTAGTTTTATTTATTAAGTGATACAGATTTTTCAGTCTTTCCTGGTTTCATGTTAACTTTTTATTTAAATAATATTTATTCATGTGACAAAAACTTGTACATTTTAAGACAATGGAAACAATAAATAATAACGGAAATTAGCGTGAACTGCATATTCAAATGGGTTTTAGCAATTTAAAATCGATCTATAATAATATCCACATTTGCCAAGGGTAACGATTTTAGGCTTCAAGTTTCTACTAAGATCTTAATAATTTCCAGGTAAAGTCAAAGTCAAAACATTTATTTCGAGTGAACGTCAAATATTACAATAAGTAATGTAGAATTGATTCTAGTACCCCCTTCCGGTAGAATTACCTTGTCTAGTTTATGTACGTTTAGTTTGTAGATACTCACCTCTTATATAAATACTTCTGGTGGTAAGTTTTCCCCTCACACGGGTCCAGAGATCGTCAAGTTTTCCGAAATCCAAACAAAATTCAGACTTTGGGACGAAATTCGGCCCCTCGTAAACCGGGACAACGTTGATCCCGTATTATGTGTCGTTGGAGTTATTTACGAGGTTCCCGGGATCCCGCGGGACAACCAGGTTTAAGCTATATCTATTGATTTTTATATTTATATTCACACTACTTGCTTTGAGGTTAGATAATAGTTTTTGGGTTGATGAAATTTCGGGCTATTTTGTAGCTCGGGAATTGGTGTTATTCGCTGTCTAGCCAGCTCCTGAAGGGCTATTTTTAAGATACTTGAATCACTTTATCAAGACTGAAAAGTCTATTCTACAAATTGAAAAACGTCGCTATGGTTTGTTTCTAAAAAATAAATGGACTTCAGAGACAATTTGTTTCAGTACCCTAATTGCGTAATACACCATCAACCGGACTCTGAATAGTTTTAAATAAATTGTTGTAGTTTTAAACTAATCCATTACTTCATAAGTTCGAAAAAAAGATCTGTTCAATATCGTAAATAACGTGTCGATTTCTTACAGAGTTCTTTATGACTCTTTAAGAACAGTTAAGTGGATTAGGTTACTAAATATACGTCGTCTATTGTATTATGCAGTGAATGTTGTTGGACTGTCAAAATGAAACAAATTTGTCGTAATCATTTACGAAAATGTGTTACTTAATTAGATAGCTGGTCTTTTCTTTTCTGCTGGGGAGTTTGTTGCGCCACTTCTTCTTCCCAGCTAACGCACTAGGAAGTGGTGAAGGGTGGGCGTTTTCGGGGACTGTCTAATGTAATGTTGACGTTCGAAAAGTGCTGATTCTCAGCCTAGTTTGAATGAATGACTTTTGAAGTTTGAATTTTTCTGTAGGCAAGCTTGTGAAATTGACGGTTTTTGTAAACCTCTACTAGCTTAATCTAGTTAAATCAGAACCTAAAATAAGAGACACTAAAACTCAATATAAGTTTCAAATCACACTCATTTCTTCCTAGCCCTCCAATAATTCAAGAAAAAAATCCAATCTTGTTTTAAACCACGGTTTTAGCAGTACCCCTCTTACCGGAGTTAATAGCGTAAAGAGCAGACATCTTGAACGCGTCCCCGCGTCTATCCGGCCACTTCGACGCGAGCGTTAAATGTAAATAATTTAATGCGATGGTGTATGGTACAAGGGTGAAGCGGAGGCGGTAGCGGGGTAAGGCAGTTTTGTAGATTAGTGATATTTGTTAGACACTGGTTGATTTAAAAAAAAAAGTTTGGTACAGCACAGATGTCATACAAGGTCGAATTTTCAGTGGAATTAAGTGTCTCGTGTTTAAATTTTTCGTCATTTGTGTTAAGTTGTGCTGTTTAGAGTCTATAGGATTTTTCTTGTTTTGGTAGATTTTCTGGCAGAAACTAAAAGTGGTTAATCTACCAGCCATGTATTGCCACATTACAATCGTACTGACATTTTTAATGATTAGAGTTTTACAACACACCCAAAATGTGCAACCTCTTAAGAGCGTTCACCCAAAAAGATGGCAACGTCGCAAATAGCTGTCAAATATTTACCTGTTTTGATTAAGAGGCTTACAACAGCTAAAGCGCGGTCACTGTCGGACTGCATAGAAATGAAAGAGAAGCGCGATGACACGACGCAGGTAATTTATTGCAAAATATGAAGCAGTTAGCGATTTACAGAAAATCTATTGATTGGACTGGAAAATTTAAACACTATTATGCTAAAATGTAGCTTGTAGAATAATCTGACAAAAAATCAGAATTATTGCATGTAAATTAATATGATTTTTAATCGTTAAAAGAAATTTTTAGAGGTATCTTCATGATTTTTTTCTATCGTATCAAATTAGTTGTATTATGTTTTCAACACACTATCATACTAGCATATATCCTGAAGAATATCATATATTTTTCTGATTTTGTTTACTGCAGTGGATCATATTCTTTTATGCATTATAAAACTTGCGTTTAGGCACGTTTAGGTCCTGTAGTCCCCTTAATTTGGCAATATTACTGTATGGAAATAAGAAATATGGCTAACTAGTGAACTAAAATATTAATAACGAATTGCAATTATAACACTGAATTTGATGTTGTAAACATTTTAGGTGTAAAAAAGGCATTTGGAAAGTTGTCAAATACTTTTTTTACATCTGAAACATAATTTAAATATTCGGTGTTACGATATTAATTGAAAAAAAAAAAAAAAACTATGCAACGCAACGAATTGATACAATCCTTCTTGATTACTTTCGTAAATTTTCTATAAACCAACGCACACTTTACGAGGGCCCTACCGCACTTTTTCTTATGAAAATACGTTGCGCTGCGGCCCGTTGCGACTGTAATGTGCGCTTGGCTTTAATGATCCTTTTTGGAGAACAGACAACATAATATTTCTCATAAACAATATGTTAATACCTAGACCTTTCAAAGTAGAGTTCGCGCCACCTCTGAAGTTCATTTGACGCGGCGCTAGTGTCTATGGTATTGCATCACATTACATAAAAAATATGTAGTTCCACAATTTTCCGCGGGCCTTCTTTCTCACTCTAGTTGGACTCTTACGGGCCATTTAATTACAGACAAAAACGGTAATACTTCCCTTCTTCTTCATCTTCAATAGGGACATTGACAAAAAAAAAATTGTCCTTCATTTAGATTGTAAAAAAATATTGGACACGTATTTTCTTTTCTTACGTAATCAAAAGATTACGGCAATAGGTACATTGGGTACCTAGGCAATATGTTGAAATGTGGCATGACGTCACTCCTCGGTAGATTTTATACTGACTTGTGACGTAGCGAGCCCCCAGTCCCCAACTTTAATGCGTTTTATCTAAACCATTTTTTCTGACTGACGGACTAAATATTTTATTTTTCCCAGTCAACATCCCTATTAAAGTTTTTACATCTCGCTTCATCCCATAACTTGCACCACACAATCTTCTCAGTATATATACAATCTTAACTCGAGGGGAGCTGTGCTTACTTACCTACTTATTGGTTTAGACGATTTCATATAAGGGGTGTTTTGATTTTTACAAAGGAATGCGGCTTATGTACAGGGGGTGAAGGGAGCTCGGTTTTATACTTTAACGATTTCTTTCAGTATTATAAAGAGTTGTTATTTTTGTTTGATGTGAATTTTTGTAAGAGGAAGTATTTATAGTTTTCTTTCGTTCTTGAAACTTCACTCATAAAAAATATGGTCATTCATTAATTAATTCACATTACGGTTTCATTAAATTTAATAATTAAGTAGGCTCCTATATTTTGCGCTGTTTGATTATTCAAAATGGTTTCACCAAATAAAAAACCAAGACAAGGCGCTGCGAACAATACAGTGAAGCATGCCAAAACTTCACCGCGGCTCTGTGCATACACGCTCACACGCACACATTTACAACCTTTAACCATTGTTAAAGGTTGTAAATGTGTGCGAGTGAGCGTGTGGCTTTACACTTTGTTTGGTGTAGTTTGATTGTAGTGTCATTACACTACAATTAAACTACACCACACAAAGTGCACACATGTTTACGAAGCCGGCTTCACTTCACTGTTGACAGCGCTCTGTCTTGGTTTTTTATTTGGTCTGTGGGTTTCACTTTTACATTTCCTGTTAAAGAATTCGTGAAAGGGTAACTTGCATGAGCTGTCTTTTAAGCAGAGATAGTGAAGGAGTCAGCACTTTCTTCCAAAGATACATAATCTCATGCTTTTTTCCCAGGGGGTAAGCAGTAACTATAGAACGCAACCTGCTACGATCCGTATATACTTACTCCGTTTTTCATTTCCTTTGCTCCTGTTCCTTTTTTACTTTCATAAAACTTATAAAATCAAAAAGAAATTGAATGTGCTCATTCTCAAGCGTATAACGAAACTCACTCAAGACTCAACCTAAAGCAAGAAAGAATAAAACTGAAATTGATGTGCAGGCAAATATGAATTTAACTATCTGAATTCACTTGTACGCGTGGCGATGAATACTAGTTCTTGTACTCATTCTTAAGCCCGTATAATGAATCTCACTCACGACTCAAGCACTACATAAAACTAGTTTGACGCCTTTTGATTGGTTAATACTAGTGTTAATTTTACAGATTTGTGCCCGGTTGATGGCAATAGGCTCGCCCCATGTTACATGGGACTCAAACATAACTGGCAAAATGTGGGTGTACTTATAGGTACACCTCTGCCTAAGCTTTCGTGGATTATAGGCGTGATGTTATGTTACTAGTGTTAAGTAATGATTGAGGTTCTGTAATCCGTATTATAGAACCGACGGATCTGAAGGTAGAATTGACCATGGATCCGTCGGACCTCACCAATATTCTCATCCCAGGGCGGCTACGTGAAGCAAATCGTTAAAACTGACCAGTCTCATCGTATCTCATCCTGATGATATGATTGATTCACGAAAACCGTATTCCAATAATGATAAAAGTTTATTTTTGTAAATTGGTTAAAAATAACATATTGACGCGTTAAATTGTATGATTAAAACTATATGAGGTCGGTCTTTACTCGCCGACTACTCTGAGAAGAATCATCGAAACAAACTCAGCCAAAAACATACAATTATAATTGAAATCAAATCAAATTGTTTATTGTGGTGATAAGATATCGGAATTACTTTTACACGTCATATTAAATCATAAATGGATACCTGACGGCAAAACAAACTCACAAACAGAACTTACTCTGAGGCTTCCCAGTACAAGATTTAATTGAATATTGATGTTCAAATGTATTCAGAATAACATAATTATTCTAGCGAAGCACGATTTAAGTGGTACTGGTCCAATAACCGTGAATAATAATAATTATACCATTACCACCATTAGCTGTTTTGGCAGTTACTTGATAATGAGTGTGGTGGCCGGGTGAAAGTCTCTTCTTATTCAGAGAAGTAACGAGCATTAAACACCACATTTGCTCACCACAAGTTGATGACTATGATGTGCATACTGAAAAATTGTTTCGAAATTTCTTTTTTAACCCCTGACGTAAAAAGAAGGGTGCTATAAGTCAGACCGCTATATATGGCACCGTAACTCTCAAACGGGTGAACCGATTTGAATGGGGTTTTTAAAAAATTTGAAATCAGGTTTTCTAGCGATGGTTCTTAGACATGTTTTACCAAAATCGGTTCAGCCGTTTGTAGATTATCAGCTCTTTTCTAGTTGATGAATGGATGTGAGCGTCTTCCATAGGTCTGATCGATTTGAAATTTGGTATACAGACTTCAATGATATTAGCAGAACATAGTGACCTTGAACTGATGCTGTAGCATCACCTGGAATTTGCAGGATACCCAACTCCCTTACCAACTTACAGCGCAGGGATCGTGTTTGGGCTCATTGGAATGGTCTCAATGAATAGGTTATAGATAGATGATGAACAGGGTCTTGTGATGGAGTAGGAAAGAGAATGAGGAAATGTTTGTGTTGGGGGTTTATTCAATTTTAATATGATTTCACTTGTGTCATTTTTTTGAGACTAAAATTGAATGTGTTCAATGAGATCATTTTGTAGACAAATCGGTTGGGATAAAGTTTTTCTCAAACACACAACTACGCCGTAGTAAGTAGCTGTAACGTCGCATATCAGCCTATTCGAGTAAGTAACGTTCTTACTACTGAAACATCGACCTCCTCACTGTGAGAGGGAGAGATGTGCTTTATTGATACAATTTTCCAGCCTAATGTATGTTACAACCTACTTATAAGACCCATCTGCGTCCACAACATTACTCGTCCAACACAAAGCCTATTGTCCCGAAGCAGCGCCAGAGTGGCCTCGCTTACACCGAACACTATCATCTCAAACCTGAAATAGAAAAGAACACAATGCTTTTAAAAGCATACCCTAGCAACAAAAGCATCCCGTCTCCTGAACGGACAACAGATACAACTAAACACTTTAAACCATAAAAAGATAGCACAAACGCTATTATTAGTAACAAGTGAAAAGTGTCGGTCGGCGTGCGACACCAAAAAGAATAAGTGTACGCGGCGCATCGATTTTTATACCCCCAGCGGGAGGCGGGGTTAGTGAGTGGGCCAATCAGAGCGCGGTGTGCCAACCAATCAGACGGCGGCGTGGTGCTCCGTTTCAGCGCGTCGTTTTATCGTGTAATGGAATTTGCTCGGAGTACGCCGCTTGGATTACTGCGGAGCCGAATGGTAATGCGGGGAGACGGGATTTTTTTTAAAGATTTTCTTCTCTCTAATATTCTCCTTCCTGTTATTGATTTTTTGTAAGTTTATTTTGAGGTCATTGGTTTTGTTAGATGGTGTTAAGTTTGGATTTGGAAAGCAGAACAGGCAAGACTAATCCTTGCCAGATTTTTGGCACGTTTTGTTAAAACGGGCCTCACTTTAGTTCGGTTATAAATTGATTCGGTTGGCTCTTCGTGCGTAGTCCTGTAACTAAATGTCAGTTGTCTATTCCAAAACCACAAAAAACATGTTAATACATAAATACATACACTCACGCCTCTTTCCCATGGGGGTAGGTAGAAGCTATAGAACGCCACCTGCTACGCTCCATACAGACTTCTTTTGCATGTTAAATAAAATAAAAATAGATAAAAATTGACCTAAACAGAAATATCTTCTGCCATTAGTTTTTCTTCTCGGAAAAATCAAAACTAGGTGCGACGTCCAAGTGCGTCCATTATGTCCCACTGTATGCACCCATTAGTCCAGGCTCCACCATTCAAGCCACAAGTGACAGCACTGAAATCTTTCAACAATGGAGACTTTTAAAATACGCGCTATACGAGCATTTTATCATTTCCCCATTATACTACACTCGGCGCTTCCAACAATAAAATATAGTCGATAAAAGACTCGCTATCGTTATTGTTATTCGGAATATCGATAAAAAATAAACTTGCAGGGAAATAGGAAAATATGGGATCGATTTTAGAGGTGGGAGATAGGGATTGAAAGTATTTGATTTATCGAAAAAATAATTGTGTATGAATTAACAATTGATACTAGAAAAATACGTTTATTTGGCGCTTATTGGAAGATACAAAATAATTTTAATGATGTAATTAATATGTTGTAACAATATAATTTAAAAGAGTGTCCGTGCAGTTTCTTGCCTGATCTTGTCCATGGTACTATGCTTTGAAATGGGCAATTAGCTTCAAAATTTCTGTCTGACCGACTCCTTGACAATTCAAAAGTACTGTAAATTATTTAATTAAAATAAATGCTTTGAGTTTGAGTTTTAGTCAATAAACATGTTCTCTAAACTCCTAAACACTTTAATAAGAAAATTGCTTCGACAAAAAAAATTCAATAGTAGTCGGCCTCATTAATCGTAGAATTCGTAGATGTTTGCTACGAATGAGCTACGCGCGCCTACGCCCGCGTAGCGCGTAGCATATTTTGTAGAAGCGTAGCACTTGATTTTACTGAATTGCTACGTTCATTAGTGAAATAGTGATGCGCGTTTGTGTTGAATAGTTTATTTATGAATTAAATGAGTATTCATGTTGGACTGTTTTAAATTTTCATTGGATGGATGAAATGATAGAATGTGTAGATACTTCTACTGAATTGTATCTTGATGGATATGTTGTTGAACTTTTACAAATTACTTATGGTTTTTACTTTTCTGTCTGTTAAGTTTTATTTTTGTCTGGATGCTCTTTTGTCGTTTAGGGTAAGGAAATAATGAGATTTAATATTTTGTAAAATATTAGTTAATAGTTTAAATTGTTTTAGTAATAGTGAGAATTCAAATCAACTTCATCGACAAGCATAACATATATTAATAATCTGCTAAAGAAAAAAATTATCAACTTTTTCTTAAGTAATTAATAATTAACCAAAAATCTATCGACACCATTCCCTCACTAAACAACTATCGCGTCCCCAGAGCGTAGTGCTGCAATCCTCTTTGGCAACAATCGATATTTATACGCGGCTCCCAATCGGCCGGTAAGCGAGAAAGCTTGTTCCTTACAATAGGGACTACTCTAAAACCTAACATTTTGCCGCCGATCTCTCTCCCGCTGATTTATAGCCTCTCTTACTTTATATTGGTAAGGTTTCTTTAGTTTGTTTTGTGGGTAGTGTGATTTTTTTGTCCTTTCTCTCGTGCAGCCAGAAATTGTATGAAAATAGCTCGTGTTATGGTAAAAAATTTCTTGTCAGCGATGTGTTAGCGGAGCTGATTGCTCGGAGAGCCTATAAAGTAAATTTGAAGTGTCATTCTCTGGTCTTTACTAACTAGTTTTGTCATAGAAAGGTAATGAAAGGTTGTGAACTTCACTAGAGCATTCCCATATTCCAACTGCCGAGCCTTTTCCCAACTATATTGAGGTCGGCTTCTAGCCTAATCAAATGCAGCTGAATACCAGTATTTTACATGGAGCGACTGCCTATCTGGCCTCCACAACCCAGTTACTGGGTAACACGATATCCTTTGGTAAGACTGGTTGTCAGAATTCAGAATTTCGGGCTTTTGACGACCCGTAACGACTGTCAAAGATCCACAAATGACAGCCGGGACCAACTGCGTAACGTGCTTTCCGAGGCACGGAGGAGTCTCGGTATGTAAAGATGGTCACCCATCCACGGACCAACCCCTGCAAGCGTAACTTAACCTGATTGATCGACCCGTGCGGATATTATTACTTAGTCACGATTACTTAGTCATTCCCATATTCGATCTCAAGTAATTGGGAGCTATTAGCCTATTGTTATTCCTCTTCTTTTGGTGTGGTTAGTGACTAACCTGGTGTCAGAGTTTTTAAACCGCCCATGAGCCTCTGACTTGGCTTCACATGTCGTCTAAATATCTCTCAGGCATGCCGGTTTCCTCACGAAGTTTTTCTTCAACGTTTTTGGTTTGTAGTCATTGTTGCAAAACCGATTTGGGTAACAGGCGTGACGTCATGTTACGTGTTAGTTCTGAAAAACATACTGAACAATGCAATATGAATTTTCCAAACCTAGACTTAATTAAGGCTACCAACTAATTTAAGGTAGATCCGCAGTTGTAGCCCTTCAAGATTAAGTTCTTATGGCTTATATATATAACAAATCTATCTTAGAGAGATGTACCCTTTGTATGCCGGAAAGTAGATCCACGCGAGACACAATGGCTTGTGGCGGCACCTACATCGCCACATGCGAACTACGCATCAAAGACCTGACGTCACACAACATCCTGACGAATCCTGCATCGCGCAATTAGAGTTTACCGCGCGATGGACATATGTACAAGCTCCTGACTTCAACCTCTGGGCAGTTGCCCGCCAGACACGACACCTGTCTGGTCGGAGGATCCACCCCTTTCTATGGAGGATGAGTGAACTTTACACCCTGTTCCTCATACCCCTAAAGCTTTTGTAATTACCCCTTTCGAAAGGTACCACGTAAAAAAAATATGAAGACAGATTTCGAAGTGTGTGCGACCATTCTAATCTTTACAACCTATTGAATACATAGGTACAATTCTAATGATTACGTTGTTAAAACTACATACGCCAGTAAACTGATTTACTTCGAGTCATTGCGTACCTACTAGAAACAAAATACCTGTTAAGATTTATTAAGGCGTTTTTAGTAAAGATTATGACAGTATAATGGGATTTTAACAGCCGTGGTGTGACAAGATTATGAGCCCTATAGGATAAAAGGTATCAAGTTTCGTTAAACAATATTTTTTTTAAAGAAACTGGACTAGCAGTGCTTAGTCATGTGCATGAATTATTTAACAACGAATTTAAAAAAAAATTACCTTCTCAACTTGAGTAGGTCAATTGTTTTGTTGATATTTTTTTATTAATTTTAATAAACGACCTAATCGAAAACAAAGGTCGGTGGTAGGTGTTTACCTGCCGCTGACCTTAGTTTGATATTGATAGTTTGATCTGATGATATTTTCAAGCTAGTGGTTGGCAAACTCGTTAGTCAATAGAGCCAAATATCAATACTTACGACTTACATTTCTTTTGAGTCAATCCTTTCTGTATGTCCAAACTGTCAGCTTAATTTTTAATTCGTTTTACCTATTGTGGTATAGAAATTTTATTCTAGGTGCATTGTTTTCACATATAATTAAATAACTAATGTACCTACGCAAAATATTATAAAACATTTTAAAAGAGTAACGGTGGAGTTTCTCGCCCATTCTTCTCCATACGAAAACTACCATTTGGAAGGTCGACTAGAATCAATTCAATTTTTTTTTGTAATTTTTGCCGTTCAAAAGGGCCTATTTGAAATAAATGATTTAACTTGACTGACAGTATTAAGAAAAGTTTTCTTAATCGTTAAAACTCCCATCCTCTCTCACTCCACAACGCTTCCTAAAATTAACTTGTAGAAGTAGGATGCCTTCATCATCATCACCATATCGGCTGATAATAATATGATGAAGGCATCTTACTTATTAACAAGTCAACCTTAGAAAACTTTGAAAGAACAGTAATTATGATTAATTTTCAATGTCCTGTTAATTTTTGGTGAAAATATTACGGAAATAAATCTTTCTAATATAGTTTGAATTATGAATAAAACTTGGCCGAAAACCCTGACCCCTACGCGTATCTATGGTCGCACCGATATATTACTTTCCTCTATAGCTCGCACTTATCGACATTTATGAGCGGCACTCTATAGACCAAAGAGCCGCGGTTAGCCGACGTTTGTTTTAAGAGCGTTTATTCTGAAAGTAGGCAACGTCGCAAATAGATGTCAAATATTTCACTGTTTTGATTAATTTGGCAATATTACTGTATGGAAATAACAAATGTGGCTAACTAGCCAACTAGAATATTGTAACACCGAATATTTAGTTCTGGATCTAAAAATGTATTTGGAAACTTACCAAATGCCTTTTTTACACCTAAAACGGGTAAAACATCAAATTCAATGTTATAATTGCAATTCATTATTAATATTCTAGTTCGCTAGTTAGCTACATTTCTTATTTCCATACAGTAATATTGCTAAATTAATCAAAACAGGTACATTTTTGATAGCAATGGATCGATTACCTACACATATAATATTCAGAGAATAAATAAGTGATAATATAAATATATTAACTAATACTGTTGAAACAAAATAGGAAATAATTAAAATATTTAGTAATAAGCTTCCTCCCTCCTACTTATTTAAAATTTTGCTGTGCCCGACAGGGACCATAATTGTTTCTATTTATTCATTTTTACCTGTATGTATACATTATGGATTGCAATAAAGATAAAATGAAATACCTATAACTTTTTTTAAATACAAACTGTTTTGTGGGCGCATTTACAGCATATCTCAATTACAGCATACAACATTTCATCCGTACGAAAATCGGACCAGTCGCTCAGCCACCGAGCAATCTACCGTGCTATCAATATATCGTCTTATTGAATGTTAATTGTTACAGATTGGGTCTGATATCTCAGTGGAGCGCCCTCGCAGGAAGGTACGGCGGTCTGGTCCCCGCGCCGTGGTACTGGCAACGACCTCAGGACAGAACCACGCCGCCTAGAGGTTCGTATACGAATGAAGAGTTCTTGAAGTTTGTAGGACTTAGCACTGGTTCCTTCTTTTTAAACCTATCGTCGTCCACTGCGTGGTAGTTCATCTCGTAGAGTTTTCGAAAATCCTCAGTTTACATCCACCTCTTCCTAAACTTAAAAAAATACTTTGTACAAACTTCTTTGAAGATCACTAAAACCTGTTCAGTCTTTTCTTAATTCTCTCCGAGTGCTTACTTATTCTTACTTTCGCTTGTCTGTCTGCTGTTTCTTGTGCTACTCTAATATTGTCAGTAAAAACTTTTAAATGGCCTTCTTTCACTAACTGTCAACTATCTGTGTCCTAGCTGTAAGTTTTCTTAAAGATTAAAATAAAATAAAAATAAAAATAAACTTGTGCATTGAAACTAATCCAAATGTTTAAATTGGCCAGTGAAGCATTAGTCCACGCGTAATGTTCGCGGTAAACCATACTGACGGATTTCATGCCATCATCCGCAAAAAACGGCCTCACTCCTAAGCAGAATAAGAGGTAATCACAATAGCATCCTGAAGGCTGTGGCGGCAGATACTTCCTCCGCTATAATAAGGAAATTTGTGAGAAGATTTATACCTAGTTTCCATTTCTCATTGTCTAGTCTTTATGTGGTCTTCTCATTAATTCGTCTTAAGTTTAAGTTAGTAACAATAGTGTTTTAAGTGCAAAACCTGTTACTAACAATTTATGGATCTCTTAGTTGTCCGAATGAAAATGATTTTATTTATTTTTTATTAATAGCAAAAATACTACTTCGAAAAGGCAATTGGCCAGTTTCCCGATTCTCAGACTTCGTTCTCGGGTGATAGACAGGCAAAAGGATAAAGGAATAAATAAAATAAAGTGTCATTTTCGAAGTGTATTGCTTAACTCGAGATTCTTCTAAAAAACAATGAAGAAAGAAAATACATTCGCAAGGAATAAAAGGCCAGCAACATAAAAAAAATGTAAAATATATTTAAAAAAAAAAACGAATTCCGTTGAAGAAAACAATAATTCTGCACATCCCCTTAACCTGAGAATTTACCATACAAACCACAACCAGAATTCAATCAATAAAGCCTTTCGAGACCAGCCATGCTATTCTGTAAACATCTCACCGTGAAAACTTGGGTGAAGTGAGCTGTCAATAGTGTCAATCCCTGTGGAATGACAGCACACTCCACGCTCACTTCACCTAAGTTTTCACGGTGAGATGGTTACAGAATAGCACTGCAGTTAACTAAATAGTTCAGATAGACACCAAAGTATTCAGCCCAGTTATACCCCACTTAGTGACCCCCTTGATAATCATTACATGTAACACGTGCCTGTCAAAGGGGGTGATGGTATACACGTCTTGGGAGACGGGTCATCAAAACAGACGGATCTATGTCAATCAAGACTGTCTATGGTCAAATGAGGAGTGTGTGTTACAATCAGACCTAGGATATCAGGCATTGCGTCCTGTAATTTGTACGTAAATGGGTAAATTCAGATAGAATCAGAATTTTATTTATTAAACAGTTTATGTCAAACATATAATCAGATAAGAACAAAAGAATAGAAAAATACGTAAAAAGGTGATGCTTACTTCTAAATGAATTACTTCCAGCATACCTGCGGCAGGAGAATAGGTAGAAAGAGAAGTAGACACCGTGTGTAGGAGTAGAAGAGAAAACAATAGCATTCCATAATACCAAAAAACAATTCACGTAGGTAGGTACTTAAATAAAACATCCATAAACAATAATAAACATACATGACATAAGTACATACATAATTATAAATTAGTTACCTACATAAAATGATTTTCAGTGATATTTCTCGACGGAATGTGAAGCCAAGTCAGAGGCCCATGGGCGGCATAAAAACTCTGACACCAGCTATCTAATTACGCAACACATTTTCGTTGAGAATTCCGACTAATCTGTTTCAATTTGACAGGTCAACAACATTCATTGTGTTATTTACGTTGTTGAGCAGATTTTTTTTTCGAACGTACGAAGCAATGGATTAGCAATCTGTTTCAAAACGATTCAGATTCTGATTGATCGTGTATTACGTAATTAGGGTACAGGTTAATCACAATAACTACACAAAAAAATAAGAAGTGTAGGCCTAAGCTTAATTTTGAGCAATTATTTATTTAAACTTCTCGAACACAATAAGGTTTAATACAAAGACGGACTTAATGCCTTAGGCATTCTCTACCAGTCAAGCAAGGTTCGACTAAAGGAAAAAGGGAAGTTCAAGGGAAGTATCGAAAATGCTTAGGAACTTGCGCCACAAATCACTGAATGCATTTAGCGCTAAAACGAATGCAAAACATCGTTCTATTTCTGTCAGTCGTTTGACAAAGACAGAATGATTTTTTAAATACGTTTAGCGATAAATGCATTAAATTGAGTGATTTGTGGTGCAAATGGGCTTTACAGTTTTATATTTCAACATTGTTATTGCTTTGCTCATTGTGGAAAATAATAGACGACCATCAATAAAATTAATCTTATCTGTTTGTGAAGCGTCACAATAATCATTATTACATATCTATCACGCTTCGCTAAACTTATCGCTAAACTTATCGCTAATCATTACATTTTACTATTCTCTCATAGAAAGATACCGCCCTCCTAATATAATAAACCAAACACATAACAATATAAATTGTAACCCAACCCCAGAAATCCATTCCCATTTTCCCGCGTAATTTCTAAACAACACGGCCATTACTGTCTATTACTCGACCACAGATAATAAATGATGTCAGCAAGCTACCGTCAGAGATTAGCGCACTAGTGGGGCGTCCGGACCTAATCGATTCTATGCGATGTATCGAGTTACCGACGTGATTTCGGTGTCAGGTTGAAAGGATTAGTGATGCGTTTCAACAAACTGTTAGTCGAATCGAGTTAGTGATTTCGGGTTATTTGAAAATGGTAGAGTGTTGAGTTCGAATTTGGAATGGAACGTTTCGAGTGTTGCGTTTGATTTGATAATGGAATTACAGTTGTTAGAAAGGTTTGGAATGTCAAATTATTGGGCGATTTATTTGTGAATGTAAAAGCTGAAATCTGGGGTCATAAAATGAAGTAAATTATATTCCTACACGCTATGTTACATAGGTACTTGAAAGAGGTACTATTTTGATACAACCTCGATTCACTAGTTACAGAGATTTATACAATTTAGGCGCAGTGACCAAGCAATGGGCGTCTGTGTTACCTATGGGTCGCGGATACGAATTTTGCAAGTAGTTAAATATTTGTATGGCCTACGATAGTTTTTCGTTTATGTGTTTTGCCCACTATACAAGAGAAATTCCTTGCTAACATTTTTGCAGGATTTTTTTGCCCCCCCAAGACCTAGGCTGCCTGTTAACTGTATACAATACCAGTAGGTATTATGTCTTAATTGACAGTCTAGGAAGCTTATCGTAAGGTTCACGGACGAAATTCCCTCTACATGACACGACAGTATCAAATTGGTTTAGCTTGTAGTCTGCTGTTAGCCGTTTTCGTCAACGGATTCGATAAATTTATTGTAAGGGAATTTCTTTGTGGTCTGAGTATTTTTTTCCATTTTGCTTACGTATATAGGAGTTTTTTTTTAATATAAAATAACTCTGTCTAGTAACTGAATCGTTCCCTAAGGTCCCAATGAATTTTTCTTCCATCCTGTATAGTATTTACAGTCAAACTAAACCATTAATCTACCGAAACGTGACGTCACAACAACTGTCAACACAACTAACTTCAAAAACCAACATAAACCCGCTGCTAGGCACACGTTACCTCTAAACAAGCAATCACCGTAACGTGCTCTGCCCCCACTCGACGCAGCTTTAATTTTCCCAAACCCATCTCAGTGACGAAACAAAAGCGGCACCATTTCACGCGGTCCAAACCGACCGAACAATGCTTTTCTGCCATCACAGCGCAATTACCGACGAACCAACAAACGTATACTCATCTCTTTCGCACTCAGGACATTCCATATACGAATCAGTTCGCGCCAAATGCGGTGTCGTTGCTATGTTAGAGTGATGTCGCGCGCGCTCGTTTTAATTTTCGAATGCGGTTTATACGGAACGCTGTTTTGTTTGATTGCTCGGTTTTTGAGGCGTGTTTTTTTTTGAATTTTTGTGATTATTGACGAAGGCACAGGTGTGGGGGTGCCAAACTTCAAAAGATGTTGTTAAATGAACATCGCATGGAAAGCTGCAAAAATATGAATGTTTAATATGTGTATCTTCATTAATTTTTAATACCGACAAGGTATTTGTGTCGAGTTAATTAAGACATATCAAGACTTTATAAAATAAAACCCCACTTATTTTCGAAACTCCATGTGTAATGTGACGCCTGTTTTATTTAATACAAATGAATGACTTTATTGCAAATACTTCGAGTTCACCGTAACAGTTCCGTTGTTAAGTATTGAATAATAACTCGGTCTGCAAACTCGTAAACTGCTTAACTCGTAAGCGGTTGTGTAAACAGCAAGCGGGCACTAACACAGGATTACTCGCATGGCTTCTAAAATCAATGCAAATCACACATCACAACTAACCAAGTTCGAAAGGACTCTTTATTCTACGGCAAACGGTGAAAAAAAGGGTCATCGTACATTGGTCGGGTGTTGTTATGCGACCAATAAACAAGAGCTTGCGAATCAAGGCTCGTGTATACAGGCTAGAGAATTTCATTATGCTGGTTTTATCATTGTTTAAACTTAGAACGTCGACAAGGATTTAAAATTGAACTTTATTTTGAAGGGAAAAGGGAGGAATTGGAGTGGGCGTATTAAATTTCTAATTTGAATGAAGTGATTCATACAAGTGTAGATGACAAAAGAGACATTCCATTTTCGGATTTTGAATAACTTTTTTTCTAATTGTGTGGTTTTGGATCGGAATTGACGCTTTCAGCCACCTTAATTATTGTAAGCATAAAGGTTGTAAAATCGTATTGTTATCACCCAATCCCTAGGCCAGGTCTGGTGATTTAGGCACTAGAAGTTTTCAAAACTTCAGAAAATTAATTATCTGTCTGCCATTTTTTTGAGCCTAAACCTTAGTCACTAAACCGATCATTATGAAATGTGACATAGGTATCCTACACAAAATAGGTACAGGCAGACCAAGTCGTGGACAACAGCGAGTAGTGTGTTATAATAATAAAGTCAAATGTGTTTTCCTTATAACTGCCAATTTTCGCGTTCAAAAACTGTCAGTGTCATCATTGTTGTGAAACATTGACACTGTCAGCTCCTGAACGCAGTTCAAATGCGTTGATCGCGTTGAGTTTCATTTGTGAAATCCGCCCTAAATATTCGTAGTAAGTAACGGTTCATTAAAGCCAATTGGCTATACTCCATTTGAAATAAGATTAGACATTTAAGCCAAACTTTTTTGCAGTCCGTTCAATCGATTTTGAATTCTATATACCGGACTGGACTTAAGGATGGAATTAAAAGCAAAAATGTGGTTACTGGAGCTGCCATTTGTCATGCTATCAACGCAATAGAAGTCAAAATCGGTTGAACGGACTGTAAAAAATGTTTATTTAAATGTAAAATCTTATTTCAAATGGAGTAAACTTGCCTAGTGTTTCACCTACGAACTAGTCAACTATTGTAAGTAGTAGTGTAGTAGTTTATAGAGTACTTAGTAAGTCAGTAGTCGCTTCATTGGTCTGATCGTGTTAGGTTTAGGAACTCTTTGGAATCCTTCGGCTAGTCTGTGGTTTTGATGTGATTGCGAACCTCTTTTTATGTGGATGATATTGTTACCGACTGCTTCGTTGCTCTAGTGGTCGTTAGCGTGCATGAGGTCCTAGGTTCGATTCCGAGGATGTGCAATGTTATTGAGTTTTGATGTGAAAACGTCTTTTTGCTCGGAGTACTGGTAGTAATTGCAATATTTCTGACCGGCAAAAACATGTAAGATTTCAATCGCTAATAACTACGAGAATTTTAATTCTAGAGTAATGGTTGAGCACGCAAAAAATAGGTCATATTTATAACAATTTTAAGGCGTGATATAATTTGCCTATAATGTCACATCGCGAGGGCAGGCACATGTCTGCGTCCCTCTATTTTTCACTGTATGTCGACATTCCAAATCGTTAGTGCAAAAACGTGTTCAGCTAGAACGATGATTCTGGTGTCGTTGCCGAGAATGTACAAAGGACTACCAGGACCTAATGAGACACAATAAAAATATTTCGCAAAATAGGGATAAAAATGCATATGAAGTTGACAATAGTAAAATAATTTAATATATCGTCTCATACCGGCCGTAAATATGCTCAGAAATGAAAAATATTCCTATAGAAGAAAGCTTGCATCATGAGGAATGCAATGAGCTAAAAAGTTTAGTGCCGAGCAGATACAATAGCAACGGCAGTATCAGAAACCATATGAAACACTGTTGCAAATTTAAGATGTCGTCTTGTATCGGCCGCAAATCTGCTGAAAAATATCACGATCGAAGAAAGCTTGCATCATTAGAAACGGAATGAGCCTAAAAAGTCTAACAAACCTTCGTCTACGTTCATACATCTGCAGTGCTATTCTGTAACCATCTCACCGTGAAAACTTACGTGAAGTGAGCGTGGAGTGAGCTGTCATTCCACAGGGATTGACACTATTGACAGCTCACTTCACCCACGTTTTCACGGTGAGATGTTTACAGAATAGCATGGCTGGTAATACAGGCACGCCGGTTGCGAGTACTACGCACCTGAATTTTCTGAAGAACATCACCAATGAGGTCACTATATTATTATGTCCTCCTAGGTCGTCCCTCCCGGCGTTTCCATTCAAATCTGCCTTGTAAATATCTTTTGTTAGTAGCCTTTCATTCATCCTCTCGACATAACTAAACCGTCTAAGCGTATTCTCTTTTTAAACTAATTTAATAAATAGGTTCTAACATAAAACGAATACATTTATTGCTTAGCCAACGCCCTGTAAAGTCAATAGAGCTTAAAACAAATCAGTGTGGATTAACGAGTAAGGATTCTTTGTGGCTAGAATCGAGTACTCGACTGCGTAGAAATAGAGTAGGGACATATCCAATTACTGTTAGTCGATTTAATCCTAATACAAATCGAACAACGCCTTTGATTGGGCAATTTGACAGGTTTGTTGGAATAGAAACACGTGTTTTTGAATTTGAAAAAAGAAATAGTGTTTTGTTTATTTTTAGTTTCATATCGGCCAGGATTGATGATTTTAAAAGAGGTGGAGTTTTGTTTCTTCATTTTAACTGTACTCTTGCCCATGAGAATTTGTGATTATAAGAAATTTGCCGTTTTGAAAATTTGCTCTTTAGCGAACAAAGGGATAATTCATGAAAATAATATTCTCTTTCATCATTGATGAATCACCTACTGTACATGCAGCTAGGTACAGCCTCTTTGCTTTTCTGCCATACGTGCATCCCTCCGCGATATTCAGAAATAAAGCAATTGCCACCTGGTTAATTTCGGTTTCACAACTGTTTATCTACTGTATAATATAACTTTAGGTGTAATTAAGACAAAAATATTAGGTATTTAATGTTTACTAACAGCCACGCCCTTGTTACAGAAGACTCAACCACCAACGAGGAAGGTTCAGCAGGAGGTTCCCCTCGCATCCGGAGCCCGACGCGGGCCCCCACCCCTCCATCACCCTCTCGCTCTTCTCCCCGCTCCCCTCGCCTGCATCCAGCCCTCTACCCTCAACAACCAGACGTCCAGGACTCAGATCCAGACGTCGACGAAAGCGACGACTTCGACAAAGACGAGAAAAGGGACCCCAACGCGAACCTCGGCAAGAGAAAGAAGAAGACGAGGACAGTCTTCTCCAGATCCCAGGTCTTCCAGCTGGAACAGACCTTCGATATGAAGCGGTATCTCAGCAGCTCGGAGCGTGCAGGATTAGCTGCGTCCTTACACCTGACAGAAACGCAGGTCAAGATCTGGTTTCAGAACAGAAGGAATAAGTGGAAGAGGCAGTTGGCTGCGGAGTTAGAAGCTGCTAACATGGCCCATGCTGCCCAGCGATTGGTCCGCGTGCCGATCCTGTACCACGAATCACGGCCGACTTCGATGCCTCACACGCCAATGCCGCTCCATCCTCAGTTCAACGATGGTGTTGGCGGGGTGTACTTTCCTACGCAGGCTCCTCAGCAGTTGCAGCAACTGCCGTCGTCGCCTGTGACGTCGAGGGCACCGCTGTCCAGCCTCGTGTAGTGTTCGCTCGAGCCCGCACGCTCGGAGGATGGACATTTCTGAATGCGCTGGGAAGGGACGTTTCTGAATGATGTCAGTGCGGGGACTAGTCATTATTGTGAGTGTAATTGCCAAATCGTTCAAATGTAACTTATATATAGGTTGGTTTAAGTGTTTGGGCAGTGTTTGGATAGGTTTTGCAAAAGGACAGTTTTTGGTGTTTCAAATTCGGTACGGGTGTGGCTTGTGACAAAGCATTGTGAGTGCCACGTTAAAGTATTTTTGAAAAGGGACACCAGCATCTTTGACAGTTTATGATGACAGTTTGATTTATGTGGCACAAGAAACTACCGTTCTGCTTCTTGTTTCTAGACATCGATACTCGATTTAAAGCCTGTCAGGCAAGCAGTCAGGTAACTTGTTGAATTAAAGCTAGTGGCCACGCTAAAAGGTTTTATTACCAGACCTCCATTGCCATGAGTTCTAATCTTATCTGAACACGCCCCGACCATTTTATTTACGTGCTAGATAAATTGCAACGACGTAGTACTACGTTCTATACGCTTTATAAACAAAAGAGGTTTTACTGACATGTAAGATGGACAATTTTATCTATGGGCGGTTTTTGGCGGCTAAGTTGCTTGGGCGAGGATTAAATTGTGTGTGTAGTATGTAGTACGAAGGTTTTACCATAAACTTTGATTAAGGGTCCAGTCCTGTGCATTTTCTGTGCTTTTGCAAGGTCATGATGCTTGCAAAATAGTTCGTTTGAAGCGCAAAATGGCTGGCGAAAGAAGGGTTCGTGGTAAGCCTACGTCGTTGATAAATATAAATAGTAAAATGATTCGAGTAAATGTTACGTACAAAGATCAATGTCATTTCGTGTTGTATAATAATGTAAATAAGAATGTTTTAAATCCTCCATGTATTTATTTATTTGTGGCGATAAGTTTTGTACATAATAGCTATTGAAAGAACTGAGTATTCGTTTTTTAAATGTAAGCGGTCGATTTGTAGTTTTTTTTTTAATTTCTGTAACTCTATAGTCTTTGTCTAGTCGCCGTTTAAAAATAAAACTTTGTTCTTAATTTGAAAATGCAGTTGATACATTTTTCTTTGTCAAGAATTTTTTAAATGCTTTTGTAACATAACTTACTTTTTAAAAGCCATCTTGTTTGAACTACTATTTTTCATTAGAGCTGTAACTTTGTATAGTGCTTCAACTTCGCTAGCTAATTCTTTGACGTTTCTTAATTACTTCTTGTAAATTGGCATATCATAAAGAAAGCAAACTATGCGAACTTTGACATTCGAGGAAGAAAAAGCAAATTAAAAATTAAACGAACAAAATGCTCAGAATATTGTAAATATTTTTAAGATAAACATACACTGTGTTATTGTTTTTAAGTATTTTTGAACCTCAGTATTTTTAAATATTTATCCAGAGAGAAATCGATTGATTTCTAATCGATTATTATGTTTTTTAATTATAAACTGTGTTGCCATGTTGCTTCAATGTAATTCTGTAATATTGCTAGCCTAAATAAATACTAATTAAAACAATGCTTAATTCTAAAATATTAATGTTATTTACTGATAGTAGTTGAATGATCTTCGTAATTGTAATATTATGCTGAGGTAAGGCGAGAAAATAAAACAAGTATGCAATATCAGTGTCGTTTATTTTACTTGATAAATAATAAATGATGTTTATTCAATAAATTGATGATGATAATATAAAATGATTTTGATGAAATAACGAAGTGTTGACTATGTATTCAGAATCTCATTATTTTCCTTGATTGGTGAAACAATCTCTCTTTTTCTAAAGAGAAAGAAGAAAGTCATTCACAACATTTAATGCTCGTGCAGACCAGCGCGACGCGAAGGCGCGACGCGACTTGAACAATACAATTTCGAAGAAAACTTCACGGTACTCGTATAACAATAACCGGTGTCGCGTCGCGTTGTCGCGTCGAGCTAGTTTGCACGAAGCTTTAAGAGAGTGCATACTAAAAGTTGGCAACGTCGCAAATAGCTGTGAAACATTTACCGGAATATGAAATATCGTTCTATAGTGACCTAAATTATTGATTATGAAATGCAATCATTGATATCGTAACACTGACTATTTAGTTTCAGATGTAAACAAAGTATTTGGAAGCTTTCCAAATGCTCTTTTTACACCTAAAACGGTTACAACATTAAATACAGTGTTACAATTGCAATTCATTATTAATATGTTACTTCACTATAGAGCGATATTTCATATTTCCATACAGTAATATTAACAAATTAATCAAAACAGCGAATTATTTGACAGCAATTTGCGACGTTGCCAACTTTCAGGATGCACGCTGTTAGATTAAATCTTATTCTTTCTCAACATTGAAGTGCTTACCAAAGTTGACTGTCAGAGATAGTTACTAATAGGAATCCTTTTACAAAAATCCAAAAAAAGAACGAAACATCAAACAATCCCCCAATTCCATGAAACAGTAAAAATAATTAAATTACACTCAGGATCATCGCGCGTGCCATGTTATCTGGCAATCAGAATGCCAGAAAGTGGGGTAGTTAAGCGTTGGCACGCGGCACCGCCACGAACACGTCGGTTCTACCGTATCCGGCCACGTCCGGTGTGGGAGGCACGCGTCCTGTCCGGATGTACAGGCTGGTTTACATGGGTAATATTTTTTTAATGCTGGCAACATCCGGATGGGGAAAGTGTGAAAGATGGTAATTTTTGTGGTGTTGCTATTATGTATGAAGAGGGTTTCAGGAGGCTTTTGGAAACAGAAACGAATGTTGATCAGAAGGCCAATTCCGTAATGAAAAACTTTCAATAATCTGGTCGTCATTTAATTTAGTAAAAACTCATAGTATACACATTGACAATACACAAATACACGTGCACTCACTAACATATAAACATACAGACCCTCTTACTACACCAACAATACTAACACAAATCACAGCACCATGCATACGCACACACTCTTTTTTATATGTATCTATTAGATATGTAACCTTTTACATAAAATTGTTAAGGGAACGAAGGAGGCTGGATCTCACAACACAGGGAATCCTAGTGTGAGGTCTAGGAATTCAATCCACTTGAATGTAAACTTTGCGAAATAAATTTATTCTTATTCTTAATTTCATCTCAGCAACAATAAATGAAGGGAAATCAGAGGTATTTTTGTCAGATTCAAACTGAGCCTACAAGTGCGAACGTTCTCAAAAATACGAGATTTGAGAGTGTCGCGCTGCAAAATGACTCAAACAAACAAGCCAACTTTGTTATAGTGTACGTGACAATTACGTCTTACACTCGCGCCGCGTCATTGTGCTGTCATTGTGCTTTTCTAGCGTGCGTGCATTTAGCGGCCAACAGTTGGACACATATTTAAATATATTTGGGAATAATTGGGAATAACACAGTTCAAAACTACCAAAACGCAAACAAACATGGTGATCATGGTCGTGTCTTGTGTAAGCCTTAGATAAAATATATTATTTTTTGTACACTGACTGGAAGAATAGTGCTGTGACTTCAGACCCAGTCTTCTGGTAAGCAGCGAGGTAACTTCAATCGTGCAATTACCGGTAATACTAATAATGTCAGAAACATTGTTCTAATTTTGAAATACGCACCCGGACTCATAAAGCGAGCTGCCGTGCATTTTTTTTTTTGATAGATCTAAGGGCCTAAAACATCAAAGTAGTGATGAGTCAAAGAAAAACTGTTGATGCTTTTTTGAAGCCGAAATACTAGCCATCATTTTGGTAGTATTAGTTCACAGTTCCAAGTTTAAATTCATGAACATTTAAAAAGATAGAGGTTTCTGGGGAAAAAAGCAGTGTCGCTGAACAAAAACATGGTTGAGATGATAAAATCACTTAACAGGTCCTTGGATAGATTTTGGATTCGATTCCCATGCCGAAATCAAATATTTCAGCAATGCGAAGCTAAAAAACAGGTTAAAATAAATAAACTATACCAATGCAGTTACTTCATTATCAGGTTGTGATAAAAAATGTATTTGCCACTTGGCTCATTAATTACTAAATAAACTTATCTACCTATCATTCACGAACGAATTAATAAAACAAATACGAATTAAGTAATTCCCACTTCCGATAATTTTCATATCAATAATGTCGCAACATTTAATCAATCATCGATATTAATTAATATCTGTAATCGCCATTAACTGACCATTCACGGACATATCAATTTAATTAAGCGATTCGCGATATTAATTCGATTATTACCAGTCGTAAAAAAGTTACAAAACAGTCTGTTTTACTGCGTAAACGACGCCATGTCACGAACGCCCGCCATTATCATAAAGCAATTTGGATTTTATCGTTAAGTAATAGAGATTACATTGGTTTATCACGACAATCCTCTAATTACCGTTATGCATCCCCGGAAACGGCACGCCATACTGTCATTTTGTGTTAAAATGGACCCTATAATTGTCGCGCTATGATATAATTTCCAAAAATTGCCGGTAACATTTTAATTGTGTCACATGTGTTTTTGTGGCGAAGGAAAGTGAGCTCTGCTTAAATGATTTGGTAGTTTCTTTTCGATTTTTAAGGGTGAGTTCAGCGCCATCTATGGCTTTATTAGATCAAGTTAGTGCGTCGAGGAATCACAATTTAATTAAAAATGGTGGGTTTTTATCGCGCGATCGCGCGTGCTTGCAAGTGTTGGCACGCTCCGATTGTCGTACGGCGCGCGTCGGGGATTCTCCATGTTGTTTTTATCAACTGTCACTTAATTATCGAAATTGAATTTGGAACGTGCGCCCGCCATGTTTGAGTTTTTATTAACTGCAGCTGTTTCTTTGATTTTCATTTGCTAATGAGAATTCTTTTGTCGAGATACGAATGTTAAACTAATGGATCATATTTTTGATTTGACGGTTGCATTTTTACTATCCAAGCATTTCATGTCTCCAGTAGTACTTAGCTATTAAAATGCGCACTCTGTTAAACCATAATGAGTAATTATGTTGGGAAGTAACGGAATTTGTAACAGACTTTTTTATAGATTTACTTAGAACACCATAGATAAACATACAATATTGGATAGGTAGTTTAAAAAATATCCTTTATTACCCCCCAGAGTATCATATTGTTTACATTAACCTTTTAATTGCTTAAAAGCGTCCAAAAAACTCCACAGTATCAATTAATAACATGTTAAGAGGTAATTTAGGTGAACTGTCAGTTATTGTAACAGATAACACGACACGAAGACCTTAATGGCCGACTCGATGTCACACCGCCCATTTTTTAAGGATGACGGAAAAATACGGAACTAAAATTAATGTATGAAGCATTTCACTTTAATTGACATTTGAGAAGACACTAGCGCCATTGTTAATAACATTGTAACTTGGTCGAGTTATACGTGTTTGTATTTAAAACTTGTAATTATTCAAATTTGGAACGGCAGATGCGTTTGAAAACGATAATCGATTTTGTATACGCAGCTAAGTTGATTAAGCATTTTAGAAATTAATCTTCAACGAATTTTGGACCTAACCTTTTAGACGATAAAGTCTCATGCTCAAATTTTACAGAATTCTGAACTGTCAAATTATTCGCGTTTTAAAAATTGAATATACTTTTTGTTTTTTAACTGTAAATGTAACAGATAATGTATTGGATACATTTCCGAGGGTTAACTTTGAACCACAACCGAGCAGTTAATGGTCTGTTTAGTTAAAAAACACAGTTTGTGTTCTAAACAATTATTCAGGTTAATGGCGCGTGAAAAACAATGATACTTTAAACAAATTAATGAAAAAGTTAATAGCCCATTAATATTTGGAGTGTGTCAAATGCTCATTTTAATAGATATTGATTGATTTTTCAAGGTCTTTATTACTGCAAAGGTTGTTACACTGGTGTTTACAAATGATCTTATTCTATTTGTGCACAAATCGTGAATAATTTTGTTACATAGGCTATATTTCGCCTTTACAAACATTAAAACATGTTTTTATTATTTTATTTGCGTTGACATGAATAATAATTATCTAATAATGTACATCGTTTAACTAGGTATGTGCAAGTCTTAGTATGGACCCACATAATATTTAATGTTTAGTTACAAAATGTACGCTTTATTATAAAATGTTATAATAACATAAGTAACGTAATAGCGGGTAGGCCTAGAGTAGGTATAGAGATGCTAGTGGCTAAATGAACGATCGAAGGTTAAGCTACGCTTGTCGCGATCAGGTACTGGATGGGTGACCGTCAATTACTTAAGCAGGAAGATCCCACCGTGACATGGAAAGCACGTTTCCGAGTCAAAAATGTTTTTACAATATTTTGTATACATTAATTATATAATTATATGCTATGCCCCCTATTAAATTCCATGTAATAGGGGGCAAGCCTATTGCCATCAACTGGTCGCAAATTCTCATACTCAGCAGTTTCCCTCGGTGAAGGAAAACATCGTGAGGAATCCTGGACTTAAAGTCAATAGAAGCCTAGAATCGCCAACCCATCTTGAGCAAGCGTGGTGATCAATGCTAGTGCCTTCGCAGTATGAGAAGAGGCCTTTGCCCTGCAGTGGGACAGTAACAGGCTGGTATTAATATTTAATATCGAATATGTCACTTTTTAATTTCATACTTTCTGAGTTTATGTATCTTGGACATTACTGACATCGGTGATTGTCTTGAGGAAACCTGCTATCTAATTACGTAACATATTTTCGTAAACGATTACCATTAATCTGTTTTATTTTGACAGTTCAACAACATTCATTGCGTTATTTACGTTGTTGAGCAGATTTTTTTTTAGAACTTATGAATCAATGGATTAGCAATCTGTTTCAAAACGATTCAGATTCTGATTGATCGTGAATTACGTAATTAGGGTACTGGACTTAAAGTTAATAGAAGCCTAGAATCGCCAACCCATCTTAAGCAAGCGTGGTGATCAATGCTCGTGCCATCTCTGTATATGGGAAGAGGCCTTTGCCCAGCAGTGGGATAGTAATAAGCTGGTATTATATCTAAATAGCTCTATCTAAAGTTAAAAAAATTCAATAAAAACCTTTCTCCATAATAACTTAATTCATTTCTAATCGCTGGGCGTACTTCGCCTACAAATTGTACATAATACTTTGTATATAACGTTATTTTATAGTAAATAGTCGTTCGTCTGTGTAATGAGCGAATGTCGTGCAACCACCGTGTTTACAATCGCTACAATTTTCACCATCGTTAAGGGGGAGTCAAATTTTAATACAAGAAAGCAAAGAGCAAAATTCATAAAAATAGGACGCTATTTTTATGAATTTTGCTCTTCCCTCGGCACTGCTCACGCTGTCTTATATGACCTTACACTTCCTTCCATACGTTTAGGTACTTAAATAAAGGTAACTTAAAAAAAAACACGTGACGTGACAGCTGTCAATTATGCGACTAAACGTAGGTAATACCGGTATTTTTTGGTAAATTTAGACGTTCAAAAGTGCCTTTAATTGAAATAAATTATTTGAATTCTTTTTGACTTTAAATATTCAAACAACGCACGTAGATACTCGTAGGTATACGTTGTAACTACAGCTAATCGATTTTTTTTTCTAATACTGTCAAACTATCACAAAATTATAAACAGGTTGGAAAGGTTTCCCCTTAAGGTGAGCACAGTAATTTTCACCCACTTCTAATAACACAGAGTGGTTCTATGCGGCTCTCCGACGATCGAGCCATTACAGGCTATTTAGTGTGATTGTACACGAGCAAGCAAGACAAGACTATGCAAGACTCTGTTGTTTGTAAGGAGGTTCTGTGCGCCTCTCCAACGATCGAGCCATTACAGCTGTTTAGTGTGTGTCTACATTAGCAAGCAAGACAAGACTGTGTTGTTTGTAAGGAGGAGAAATGCGGCTTCCTGAGTTTTGAGCCATTACAGGCTTTTTAGTGTGACTGTACACGAGCAAGCAAGACAAGACGATGCAAGAGTGTGTTGTCTGTTAGGAGGTTATATGCGCCTGTCCAACGATCAAGCTACTACATGTTTTGTAGTGTGACTGTAAGTACACCTAGCAGGCGAGACAAGAATATGCAAGACTGTGTTGTTTGTAAGGAAGTTCTATGCGGTTCTCCGACGATTGAGCCATTACAGACTTTAGGGTGCCTGTAAGTACACGAGCAAGCAAGACAAGACTATGCAAGACTTAGAATATACAGGGTGGCAGGGACATCGACGTGAAAACGGAAACCATGGATTCAGTACATGATTCTGAACACCTCTGCGTTGAAGTTTTTGTTCGGTTATTTAAAAAAACCTGTGTTTCTGCCACCCTGTATGTGTAGTAGTAAGGTAGTTCCACGATCTGTTGCCATAAAAAAATAACTTGTACGACTATGCACCTGCAGGCAAGACAAGACAAGATTACCAATTTTGCGTGAGCAAGACTGGATGACTAGCAAGGGGGTTTTAGCGATGTTCTAACGATTTATAGTCATTACAAACCAGTGTCCCAGTTACATTATTATTAGATGAGATCGCCAATTTAACAATTATTTTCTAGAGAGATCATCTGCCCTTCAAATTCGTTCGTAATGACATGACCCATACAAACAAGCAAGGAGACCAATTCTCATCAACATCATCGCCATTAGCCGTTTGGGAACTTTTCAACATTGACGATAAACTGTCATGAATTCCAGTCTAATAAAACCTCATCCTAACGATCTCATTTATCAGCCGTGTTACAATTTTAATTCTGTCCTCATCAGCCCATTATTGCAAATATTAATTTCTTGTCTTGCATCGGGCAGGTGTGTCAGGGCACTAACGCACATCCAGTAGCGGTCGACATAACAATTGTTTATTGACTCTATCGCGCCCATTTAATCTATGCCCGGCCCTTATTGACTGCTAAATACTTTACTTTCGGGGTTGTGTTGATAATATAATATTCCTTGCATGATTACGTTGAAAGAAAAGGAAAAAAGAGGATGTGAAAGAGAGGAGAGGCATTAAGATGGAGATGAGATGAGAGAGAGATGAGATGGTCAGTTAATTTCAGATTTCATCATTCAATGACGCTGTCATTTAGAGCTTCAGTTGTAGCAATTAAAGAATGGCAAGACTGGAATTGAGTAACAGTATTATGTCTCTGCAGTTACCTTGAAATAATTACCTACTGCCGCTCGGTAAATCCATCCGCGATCGTGTGTAACTGCCGCGCACTCGAGACTGTAGCGTAATGCCATGCTATTCTGTAAACATCTCACCGTGAAAACTTGGGTGAAGTGAGCTGTCAATAGTGTCAATCCCTGTGGAATGACAGCTCACTCCATGCTCACTTCACCTAAGTTTTCACGGTGAGATGGTTACAGAATAGCACTGCTGCTATACAATGAGATTTCGAAGCGCGTGGTTTCGGCCATTTTCTATGAAGAAATAATACTGTTACTTATTTATACTGTGCCCGTGTGTAAGCTTTTAATGTCGCGCGTTATTTGGAAAGACTGAAACTTTGAAGCTATCATACACGTAGTTGTAAGAAGGCTAGGCCGTTGATATTCGGTGCGGTAGGTTAAAAATTCTGGAGTGAAGACCTAAGAGGTGCACTGTGACTGGAGCAGTCAGACCAGTCGGTCGATTCTGTAAAAATATCAACGTGAAACTTAGGTGAAGTGAGCGTGAAGTGAGCTGTCACTGTCACAAATCGGCCGGCAGGGCGCTAGGGATTAACACTATTGACAGCTCACTTCATGCTCCCTTCACTCAAGTTTCACGGTGATCATTTTACAGAATCGACCGGCAGGTCATTAGGAGTCTGATAAACTAGATCTTTATCTGGCAGAAAGTATAAGCAGAAAGTATAATGAAGTTCCTTCAGAAAACAAATGGTGGGATTTTTTTTAAGAAAATGAGTTTGTATTTTCCTTTCTTCTAGTTTTTTTTATCTTCAACCTAGTGGAATAATTGACTATTGACTTAACCAACCCATTAGCCAGCTGTACCTACCCACCATCCAACTATTCCGTATCGCCACTTATCACAAATTATCAACTCCTGCGCAATTTAACTCGCTGCCTGCAAACAAACATACAGAAGACCGTTATTACGGCGCTATCTCGCGGTTAGATCTAATTCAACGATGCGCGATAATGAATTTTTGGGGGCGAAGCGTGCGCAGGCGCAGGCCAGTGTTTTATAGGGTTGACAAGCTTAGAATAATGGTGTTGGGGTAATTATTTCGGTTAGTTACGTTTTAATTATTCGGAGGCATCGGTCAAATGGAATATACGGTAGATTCTTGACTCTTCCCGTGATAGTTTAAAAGAATTTCTCAATATTTTAATTTTCTCTATTCTGCTGCATGCCGTCAGTCCCAGGTCGACTATTTGATACTTATTTTAATTGTATGATAGTTTTTCAGGGGTTCTTGCATAATTAACGGTTAAGTTTGTATTTTTTGTTACAGGAAGACTCAGATCAAATAAAAAACCAACACATTATCAACAGTGACGTGAGCCCAGTTTCGTAAATATGTGTGCACTTAGTGAGGTGTAGTTTGATTGTAAATGTGTGCGTGTGAGCGTGTATGCACAGAGCGGCGGTGTAGTTTTGGTATGCTTCACTGTATTGTTCGCAGCGCTCTGTCTTGGTTTTTTATTTGATCTGAGGTAGCTACATCATAACTGCATTTTCAAGTGAAGTGCATGCTCAGGACGAAATCCCTCAGTTACCTGTTACGTCATCGTTGATAAGTAGAAGGATAGGAGTGACCAGTGGGGTGATTACGTAACAAACTAAAAGTTGCAATGGCTTTCATTTTGACAGTTCAACAACATTCATTGCGTTATTTACGTTATGTAAAAATTTGTCTGCTCAGACAAATTTTTCAACATATGAAGCAATGGATTAGCAATATCCTTCGAAATCATTCAGATTGTTATTCATAGTGTGGTACGTATTAGGTGCACGGCTATGTCTTGGTTTTTTATTTAATCTGACCAGGAAGATGTCTAAGTCAAAGCATTAGGTATAGCCTACCTACTATATTACTTAATTAAGACTCGTGACAACTTAAAAGTCTATTTAGGTGGTTTTATTAAAACAATGCTTCTAGTCACGATAATACTGCTAAAATCATTAGTACCCCACTATGATTGTCATCGCTTTTCAACTGCACATAATACCGTAACGAAATCAAAAAATTACAAAGAAATATACATCATTTCGCGATTTTATCGCTTGTAACGCAAACCATCGTATTTGCCTCAGGGGGGAATTCTTACGCATTCAAAATAAAGCCGGATTCCCCGAAAACATATGGCTAGTAACCCTATCCAACGATATTTTGGACGAATTTAATTAAACATCCCGATAAAAAGTACAAAGTTAAATTAAAAAACATAATTTTAAATAATTTATGGCAGATCATCACGACATGTTTCCCAAAAAATGCATTCTTTTTGTTTATAATTTATAATTAATTAAAGTTTGCATTTTAAATGAATGTATATACCGTTTATATTGAGTTTAACATGTTAACTTCTGACGTTAATTTGATGCAATAAAATAATTAATTAATGAGTTACGGCATTTTGTAAGTGATGCCTACTGTGTGTGCAAATTTATTACTATATTCCTTTGTACGCAATTTTCTGCAATATTTATGGGGTTTATTTTGCGAGAGACGTGGTATCGGCCCCAACTTACGAGTTGTAGGTCGTAAGTTCGAACTCAGGCAGGCACTTTATTTTGTGTAAATTATTTCATCACCACTGCTCTCAAAACGGTGAAGGAAAACATCGTGAGGAAACCGGCATGTCCTAGAACCAAAAATGCGAAGACATGTGACATCTACCAACCCGCACTGGGTCCGCGTGGTGGATTACGGCCCACTCTCTCTCACAGAGAGGAGGCCTGTGTCCCAGCAGTGGGAACATTATAGGCTGATTATAATATATTTTGCGCCCGTATTGGTTTCCGGAGCTATGAAAATATTGTTATACTGTAAAACTTACGATAAATGGTATTATTACGAAAAATTGATTTAAGAAGGCGATTATGAACATTGACATGACATTTGTCCACAGGATAAAACACACAGCACTCTAATTGCGTAACACATTTTTAATCACGATCCGAGAGTTTTGAAGCATCTTTCCAATCCATTGCTTCGTAAGTTTGAAAAACTCGCCTGCTCAACAACGTAAATAACGCAATGAACGTAGGTGAACTGTCAAAATGAAACCCATAACAAGCGAAGACGGTCAGAAGCTAATCTAAAATAAAAATTATAAAAATAACAAGATACTCTTTATAATATCAGCTATCTGCCAGTGAAAGTCCCGCCAAAATCGGTCCAGCCGTTTCGGAGATTAGCCGGAATAAAAAGACTAACAACCAAACAAAAATTTTTTTTGCTATAAGTACCGTATACACTTTCATATGCATTTTGTAAAAAGCTGTTATTTTGTCATTACAAACAGACATTTGTATTTTATTTATTTGTATAGATGTCCTTTAATTCCCAACCAATATTTTATCCCTTTTGACCATTCAAACTTAATCTTCCATCTGAAGTGAGGCCTACCCTCTTTGTTAATAAAACAATTAATATTCGTTACACGATGTTAGCCGATGTTTCCCGATGTTGTGACTCCGTGCGCATATATTAGCATGTTGTTACGCCGGACGGACTTACAGATATACGTGCAATTAGACTACAAAATAAAGAAAGAAAGAAAGAAATTTTATTTGCTCTATGGGGTTTGGTTGGGTTGGGTTTTTATGCTAAATGGGACGGTGAAATGCGTTTGTTACGTTAAGGCCACGATAACCGACTTTTAATGATTTTCACGTCTAAACGAGTACATAGTGATAATCATTAGTTTTTTTTTAATGTTAAATTAGAGCATTTTATGAATAACTTAATCTGTGAATATTTTAGATTAAGTATGTTTATAGTGAAATTAATTTGTAAAGTTATGTCTAACGCGGATAAATAACCGAAAATCACGCAAAAACTATCAAGTGTATTTTTCTGAAACCCAATTTAAAGATAATTTCTTTATTGGTTTTTAAAATACGTGTTTTATTAAAATATCTTTTGTTTTATGTATAATAAATTAATAATGCGTCTAATTTGGGACAGCGCTCCTTGATGGGCGAGTCCTATTACTGGCTTGACGTACGACGCGTTGCGTGAGCTCAGTACAGAACACACGAGCTAACTACTCAAGATCACTGGTATATTTTTGCGACATTATACATTAAAGGTGTCATTTCGTTTGATGTCCCATAACTGTAAGGTTATAAAGCTATAAGTAAAAATAATACAAAAAGTCCTAGAACACGTGTTCCGACAATACATAGTAATGAAGATAACATAACACTAGACTCTCGATATGTGTATCTAAGTTTCATTGATAAGTACGAGTAAATTATTTTTATTCAAACCAATTATTCATAATAAAAACTTGAGAGGTGTCAAGGGACACCCGGATGGAACGAAGTTCCTTTCGATTAATTAATGAAGGAATTGTAATAAAATTTTATTTTTTTTAAGTTTTATTTATTATTTACAAAAAACCTGTATACACTCAACAAAAATAATCGTCGCGACACCACACTGTTCAATGCGAAATAGAAATGAAAATATCTGGCTTGCTTTCTATAAGAGAGAGAGAGATAGACAGAGAAACATGCGACGCCGCACAGCTTACAATAGCTTACTATAGCAAAAAGTGTCGTGAAAACTTTTCGTAAGAATTTTTTCCGTCTAGCCCCCTTTCACAACGCGCGATAAGGAACTTCGTTCCAAAAAGCTAGGAAAATGCGAGGCTGACATATTTTTTTTAATGGCCAAAAATACATTTTTTTTTTTTAATTTCACATAAGGATGTTTTACATTAACAATCGTGACTTCGTCTAATTCTAAAAATAAAAAAATAAATACGAAAAAACTATATATGCCGGTTGATTCATAGACATGGTCTCATTAATACCCTAGAGATATGGAATATCAAAACGAACACGTTGTATACTACTGAAAACAGGATTTTTCAGTGGCAGCCTGGCACCGTGTACGGACACCCTGTAGGTAACATCGAAGAACTTCATATCTATACACTGTAAGGACTATTTCTGCTTGCATCGTTCGGTGGTTATAGAACCGGGGCGGTAACAGATATGGTTATCGTGTTCACGGGATTTTGTTTTCAAACTGCTTAGATATGAAGTTCTTCGATAGTAAATAACTAAACATACATAACTGTCGAAATGCGACTTTGCTATAGGTACACCTCTGCCCACCCCAATGGAGTACAAAATAGCTATCTAAAAACCATTCGATACGCTTCCGTATCGAATCCAACATCAATCAATGTTATCGAATAAGTCCTCTAAACTCTGCGCTGTTTACAAATACGAATCCCACCAATATGTCGCCAAGACGACCAACATGTCGTGATGGCACAGTGGTTAAGGCCTCGCCTCTCATGTACGAGGTTGTGGGTCCAAATCCGGGCAAGTACCATGTGATTTTTTCAATTCATATGTACCTACTTTCTGAGTTTATGTTGGACATTACTAAAATCGTGAGGAAACCTGGACTTATAGTTAATATAACTAAGTCTGAAATCACCAACCCGTCTTGAGCAAGCGTGGTGATCAATGCTCGTGCCTTCTCTGTATGAGAAGAGGCCTGTGCCCTGCAGTGGGACAGTAACAGGCTGGTATTAGACGACCACTATTCTCCCGACGGCTATTTACAGTCATGGTGAATTTAGCCTTAAGTATTAAATTCAATGCTAACGTAATCTACTTCACGTTCATTACTCACAAATTAAAACCAAACCACAGAAATAATTACCGTAATGCGGAAAAAAAATACCAAAACAATTAAGGGTGCGTTTCCACTAATGCGTAATTTATGTAAAAACGCGACGCGGCGCGGCCCAAATCCAATTACGCACTCGTCGCGATGGATGATAAGGACAGCGCTGTTCATCCACGCTGGTTAGCAAGCAGCTTTCATTTGGATGAGTAATTGGATGATTAGCATTTGCAGGAGATGATTTTGTTGGCATTTTTGACAGTTGAAAGAAAGAAAAATGCGTTTATTGGCATTATAACAGAAAAATACACCTTATAACTAAAAAAACAGAAAACAATGATTATAATGCCAAAAAGGCCTCAGCTCAGCATAATGTCAGATGACAACACAAAGTGTACCACCTGACGCTGATTTCCAGCTGCAACACACGAGTGCCATACCTACGCTAGAATATTAAACACAGGGAAGTGTGTGTCCGTTTTAATAAATTATCAGAATAAATTAAAGGTAAGCAGTAAAAGATAGGAAGTTGCAACGCTGTTGTTCCCGATATAAAGATTGTAGGAATTACAGGTAATAATGCTAACAATGCAAAAAGCAATGTTGTCCGCGCATAGTGTTTAGTGGCCAGTCATCTTCCTCGCACCGTGGCAATAACTTGTGTTCATATCGCACCCCAGGTGCGAGACTGTCACTTATGCAAAAATGCATTTTTTCAGGAGAAGCATTTAAAACTTTGACATTAAAAAGAAAAAAAAAAATTCAAGATTTAAACCATCGAGATATAAGTACTAACGTACGTTAGTACTTATATCTCGATGATTTAAACAAGATAAATAGCTTTTACTACAACGTGAACTTTTAACTTACTTTTGAATTAATAATGACCACTCAATATTGTATTGCTTTAGGACAGTTATTACATATTTTACTCATTATTGCAATTTTTGCATAAGTGACAGTATAGCTTATGTAATAAGCGTCACTGTGCTTAATATCGTATTCATGGTCATCTGTTAATAGACTTTATCCTGGACACTGGAATTTTATTTATACTCTTTCTCCACTCACGATACTTAGGTCCCAACAAAGATCATCATCTGCTTGGCGTTTTCCCAACATTATTGGAGTCGGATGCAGCTGAATACCAGTATTTTACGTGGAGCGACTGCCTATCAGAACCTCTATATCCCAGTTACGATTGAAAACGATACCCCTTCTTAAGACTAGTTGCCAGACTTTTTTTGTTTCTGACTACCCCTAATGACTGCCAAAGATCTACGAATGACAGCCGGGGCCAACGGATTAAGGCTTGCGCAGACTAGCGCGTCTTGTCGCGTGACACGACACCGGTAATTATTCTGCCGTGAAGTTTTCTTAGAAATTGTTTGTTAGAGTCGCGTCGCGCCGGTCTGCACGACGCTTTAACGTGCTTTCCGGACACCCGAAGATTAAAAAATGAAATAATTACCTGCTTAATCTTTTTTAGGAACGAGTCACATAGTAAGTATCTCATTCTTCATTCATTCATTCAAGTTAACATGTAAACCACGTAGGTATTTAATCTTTCACACATTTGAATAAGTATGTCATCTATATAAGCTGGCTCCTAGTCATATAAAAGCTGGTTTCTTATCTCTAAGTTTCTAAAGCATGCTAATACGGAAATATAAAAACTTATCGCATACAGATCGATGTGTTTCAAACTCCGTGGTGTCAAACTGGCGACAATAAGCGGCCATTTTAAAAACATACGATTCCAATTTCAAAATGTAGCGTGTGATGTATGGCTGGAAGAAAGTACTGTCGCGTGTGATCGTTGTAGAGGTTATCATAATCATCGTTTATAAGTTAAGTAATTCACTTTAAAACAATTTGCGTAATCGATAAAATAAAGTTAAGTGCCTTTGACATTGAAACACCTAAATAACGGAGCAGGCATCGCAAAATCCAAAAACTAATCAAATCACTCAACTGTCTCCTAATTACATCAACGCTAATAAAATCTAACATTCAATATTCCTAATTGATGTCCGACCAAACATTTCAATCACAACAATTAAAATTAGCCATAATAAATGAAATGTTGCCACCACAATAAATTTATTATTAATTGCGGAAAAGCTTTTGTAACCAAAGTATTGTAAGTACTGTTTAATGAAGTGAACCATAATTGGCACTTTATATAAAATTTTATCATTTTCATTTAATTATTCGTGTAATAGACGGATACTTGATTGATTGCTTGATTACAGTAATACGATAATTGTTTGCATCATTTATTGTGAAACATTTTCAATTTGATAATGTGATCGTCTAAAAATAAAATTGCATAATGGAGCAGCCAATTTGTATAAAGCTTAAATAAATTATCATTAATGTAGGTGTAATGTGCGCGGCTTTTAAATGATTATATTTATAGTAATACGTATGTCACAAGGATAATTATCTGTAGCTGATATCTACTTATACCTATCCAATTTTTTAAATAACTGTCGCTTGATTTTGATTTTTATAAATAAAATACGAACAGTAATTTCTTGGTGCCATACCTAAGAGGGAGTGTCCAATGACACCTCGCTGTTTTGAAATAAGAATGCCGCGCTTGCAATTTGAAACTACGAATTACATGTTTAAAAAACGTAGGGAGCCGTATTTTTCTTTTTTGCTTATATTTAATGCCGCAGTAATCATGCATTCATACAAACAGAATTTGATCCAAAATAGACTTTATACACTCTGAATAAAGCGTTGTTTGTTTTTTCAAGGACGGAAAACTAAGTTTGTCGAATTACACAAAGCCGTTTATTTTCCTTTTGTTGAGTATTAACGCGTCGATTTGGGCGTTAAGTTCCTTTTTTGAAAAATGAATAGGTAAATAGTGTTGGGTCGTGTTACAAAGCTTCTAAATCATAGATATTTAGTCGAATAAAGACTGAGTAATACTATTCTAATGACTGTTACAATAAGGTTGATTTTGGAGATCGTCTGAGATATTTAGAAATAAATTGTAACTCAAAAGCTCTTTTATGGAGTCATTGATTGAAATTAGAAACGAATCACTTTATATTTTAAAACGTATTAAAGTTTGTTTTTTTGTTCGACGTTTTATATTTTTTTGCTGATCATGAGAAGAATTGTGTGACAATTTCTTGGGTTCGAATGACATACAAATGGTAGCCAATCACACTTTAAAAAGTTCAACTTGATTTTATGTTGATGTTTATATATTTTAGCAATCTGTTTGATGGTTTGGTAGATATATAAAATACGCTATTTTTATTCTAGATTAATGGGGTAGTCTATTTTCTACTAACTTTAGATATTTGATTAACGCGGTCAACAGTTTCGTGGAAACACGCGTTTTTTCGTTTAGCACGTTTATAAAGAAAAGGTTAAAAACAAAGACTGCTTGTTGATCTAGTGGTCGCAAGCGCTACTGCTGAGCATGAGGTCCTGGGTTCAATTCCTAGGTCGGGCAAAGTGTTACATATTGGGTTTTTCCATCTGGAATTTCTCAGTACCAGCCCGGAGTCTGGATTTGTGCCCGGTTGATGGAATTGGCTCGCCCCCTATAACATGGGACTTAAATATAACTGGTGTAATGTGTAAGGTATATCTCTGCTTAACCCTTCGGGAAATACAGACAGGTGATGTTATTTGTGTATGTGTATTAAAAGCAAGGCGTTACGTTTATCTATTAAAACTATAAAAGGATCCAAATAAAAAAAATCTTCTAAAGAACACGAAAAGGTAAATACGTATTATTTAAATAACGGTTACCTAATTTAAAAAGTAATGCAACTTGACTATTAGTAGTGATGTTCAGTATATCCGTTACGTCCAATAGTCGATTAATAGAGACGTATAATTAGTTACCTAGCATTAGGAACATTAGAAGCGACATGTCAACTGTCAGGGGTGACATGTCACCTTTATTTTAATTGTTACGTCAATGACATCTGCTGGGTTTTTATTTATTTATTTAATTGAAGTTGTAGATAGGAATAAGTTTTATTGTTTTAGTTGGTTTACAATTAATTTTGTTGGTTTAAGAAATGTTAATGCAATAAAATAAAATGTTAGGCCTAAGTTAAGTGGATGTTTGTGGATTGTGGACTAATATGAAGATTTGTCTTGATTTGTCACGAGAACTCATTGAGAATCACAATTTTTCTTGCTAAAATAGTTCCACACTGCACACAGTGAACAATTTTTCAGGTAACAATTCTAGTTTTGTATAATTAGGAATGACTTGTACCTAATGGTTATCATTACAAGAGTCATTGGTATCTGAGTCCGTACCACATTCATTTGCAACCTCGGAAATGTACGGAGTTTAAGCGCTGGGCAGGTCAACTAGACAGTAATAGTTACACCGTAGGTTTAAGGTTTAAAATCGCTTGACACTTCCCATGACATCTAACATTGTATCAAATATTCTTGTCCTTTTTGACAAATATTACCTACGTGCGAGGTAACTGCCCGATGCGAGATATCAGACTAAGGGTCGACTTTTTTACCGTCAAATATTTTTTATGCAAAGATTAATGCGGTTTGACATATTTTTTATACAAAAGCTGTCAAACTGCAATATTTATTCGTCAGATAAAAAGCATCTGAAGATCAAAAATCGGCCATAAATATACGACTTTACTAACTAAAAATAATAGATTACAAGCTCAATACTGATATCGCATGAAAACAAAATAGATAAATTCTATGCGATAACACCAAAATGCGAATATCTATTGCAATAGCTTAAAACTGAATAGATAATTTCTAAGAAAGCATGAACCATCAGCGGCCTCATCTCAGTTTAACATTAGAAAAGATAGTAATCAAATATGAGCCTAAAAAATGAGCTTGCCAATGACAAACAATGTTAATTTAACTAACATTCCACTAACATTAATACAAGTTTTATCTCCAAATGAATGGATGGTCGATTTTTAACAATTAATGCTCGAGAACCGTGGACATCGTACATTAATTCTGTCGCCCCTCTGAACTGGATATCTAAGTATGTGCAGTGTGGGCGACTACGGGTAGTTGGGACTTGAGATTTTGGCAGTTAACTAAAAAAAAGGTAGGTTAATCTTATAGTTAATTAAATATAATAAGAACCTACAATCAATCCATCGCGTTTTCTTTAAGTTCGTTATTTTTGTTATTAAAAAATAACGAACTTAAAAAAAACGCGAAAAAACCTAGGAGTGTTTTCTCCAACATTTTACTTCTAGTGAGTTGAAAACCAATGCTGGTTAAACGTTAATTCTATTTTATATTCTTATAAAGAGATTCCATATTTAAAAATAATAATATTATTTTCAAATGTGGAATCTTTATACATAAGACTGCATTTGCATATTATGCAAATGCAGTCTTTTTTGCATACTTAGTACTTAACGGTTTCTTAGAGCCTAAGCCATGTCAAATTGTTCTAGGAAGACAAGTTAAAGTCATCATAATTTCATCGCCAACTTTCAGACATTAAAATAAAAAAATAAACTTAGCCCAACTCCAAACTCTACGAAGCAGAATAACCTAATTTATCAGTTAAAACTAAATGAATAAAGCAGTTGCCAGTGGTCAAAACACTCCGTATCTAATTGTAATTTTATTTAAATGGCGACACCGGACAGCGGGGGCGCGTGGCCCACATTAGGGGATGATATTTCAAACGGTGGAGATACGCATCTTTGCTTACCCCTCAATGTGTGCGCGTGATGATATTTTAATATAAGTTAGTTTTTGGTAATCCGGTTTTTAGATGCGATTGTTAATGTCCAATCGAGTAATGCGATTAGTGCATCGATTAACAGATTAATAGATTATGCAATCGACTAAAAGCAATTAATTTTGTCATAAACTATTGGTTTTATTGAGTTTCTTTTGTGGCTGCAGTTTCTAAACTATTAAGAGTCCCCCCCCCCCCAGCAGCAAAAAGGGTTTTAGAATCAAAGACTACTTGATACTATTATGAGCTCATATAATTGTTTGGATTATTTTATTTGACTGTAAGTCAATTTATTTTAATTTTTGTTTTCATTTATTGTTGACATAATCTACTCATTAAAATGTTTTTAATTTATGAGTTGATTGCAATTTGTGGTAATGTAAATTATTTTTTCATTTAAAGCACTATTATATAGAATCAAGTTTTTCCAACTGAACAGACAGCTGTGCTGCTGGAGAGTTTGTTGCGCCACTTCTTCTTCCCAGCTTAAGCACTAGGAAGTGGTGAAGGGTGGGCGTTTTTGGGTGACTGTCTTATGAAATTTTGACGTTCGAAAAGTGCTGATTCTCAGCCTAGTTTGAATAAATGACTTTTGAATTTTGATCGCCACCACATAGGTCGCGCAAGTTATGCGGTTTTCTGCAGTGTGGACCTCTCGGTAAATGCTGCCTCCAACAGCCTTCTGCCCATACCTTTAGTGAAATGATACATCCTCTTTTCTTCTTCCTTCATCATTCATTCATTGTCACTGCTGCTGTCTAAGGCCTAAGTACTCACCCGGCGTTAGTTGGGTAGGTAGTCATCCGTTTTATCAACCTGCAGTGCTATTCTGTAACCATCTCACCGTGAAAACTTAGGTGAAGTGAGCGTGGAGTGAGCTGTCTTTCCACCTAATGCTAGAGATTGACACTATTGACAGCTCACTTCACCTAATTCTTCACGGTGAGTTTTTTATTTACAGAATACGTCGGCGGCTCACCTTCTGTCTAATATTTTTATCAGTGCATGAGCTTCACAGAGCACGGAATTGCCGCGCTGGCAGTTCAAATGTTTGTCGCTGCAAGTGCGTTGAGCCAGTGGGGGACTAAGCCTGTTGGGGACCCCGGGGTGGCAAAACTAAATGCGTTGAGCGTACAACTTCTGTCACGGATCGCCATTTAAAGTAAGTTTCTATACATCATTTGTGTTGTAGTGTGAGTAAACGGAGACACGCTTGGTTTGCATGGAAAGTGTTGACAATGGCGCCTCTAGCAGCGGCCGCCGAGGCGACTCTTCGTGCTCTGCAGAGCCCGGAAAAAAGAGAAAAGAAGTAGCAGTAAAAGTCTCCTAAAAACCAGAAAGAATACCACACGAAAAAATCTGAAAATATACCTTCAAGCTGATCGGACGAAGCCCCAATTTGGAGCTAGCTACGAACGTTAATCCGTGCTCAAAGCCCCCGGTAATAACGTTACTTTGACTACGCTATACTCTGTTTTTTGTTACTGTTCGCCGGGTGGAGTACTGGGGCGCTTTTTAATTCTTTTGACGCTGGTTCGGGAGGCGCGTATGTGATGAGAGGGGTTCACACTGGCCTGTGAGATGGTAGGTGGTATGTTCTTAACAGTGCCAGGTCGGGGATGATTTTACGGTTTTATCCGTTTTTTTTTTAAGGTCTTATACTAGTCAGATCCTGCTGAATATCAGAGTTTTACGCAGAGTTATCAATAATTGAAACAAATGGTTTATGTCTTTTGAATCACATTACTTAATTATTTTTTTAAACTATATATAACTATATGCGACTACTGTAAGGCCCGCTGCCTTACAGTAGCCGCATATGATGTAACATCTGACTTGTCACCTTAGTAATAAGCAACATTAAAGGGGCCCCGTCAAGGTCGCCAAATCTCCGTCACGCACGCTCATTGGTCAAATCAAATAGCGCGCGCTTCCCCGGCTTCCTGTTACACACTTCCGTCCCTTTTCACGAAATCACTCCCACAGATTGCAGGAAAGCGAGAGGAAAGATGTTACACATCAATAACGTTTTTTTTTTTAATGTTGACATTTTGGATGTTGTTGTTTTTGTTGAACATTGGGTTTCTAAATAACCGCTATAAAATTAGAGGTAGGTATCTATTGTTATAGCACACTTTAAATTTTCCCCACAATCCGAACGATTGAAATTGGATGAATTTTTCAAACATATGAACCAATGGATTCATTGGTTCATATGTTTGAAAAATTCATCTGCTCGACACCGTAAATCACGGCATGAATGTTTGTGAATTATCAAATTGATCGCCATTGTAAGTGTGTTATGCAATTAGCCCGCTGTTTACTATTTAATATTTTACGGCCGCTGTAGCCCGCTGTTTACTTTTAATTTTTAACATCATCATCTGCCTAGTTTAACCAGATGCGGCTGAAAACCAGTATTTTACATGGAGCAATTGCCAATCTGACCTCTACAACCCAGTTACTGGGTAACACGATACCCCTTGGTAAGACTGGTTGTCAGACTTTCGGGCTTCTGACGACCCGTAACAACTGTCAAAAATCTACAAATGACAGAGAATACAAATACATTCCCTTCACATAAACTATATTTATAGGCAGCCAAAATCCGAGCCTGACTAGTGAGAAAGCATCTTCATTTACTAAATATGAGGCAGTGATGTGAAAAGTGTATCGATGGTAATCTAAAACTTTATTTCATGTTGATCTGAAAGTTACTTATTGGTTGTTGTCGCCAGTAACAGTTTTAGTATTTTAGGGACAACCCAATAGGGAATTTTGAGCTTAATTCAAAAATATACAATTTGTTGCAAGTCTTGGTCAATTCCTAGTGATGTAACCGTCGGACTATCAAGTCACAGGTCTCTGACTTTTCGGATTCATGTGCGTATTGTATAATTATCACTTTATTCAAAAACGGTGAAGGAAACATCGTGAGAAAACCGGCATGCCTGAGAGATATTTCTTGACGGTATGTGAAGCCAAGTCAGAGGCCCATGGGCGGCATAAAAACTCTGAACCCAAGTTAGTCAGTAACCAGACGAAAAAGAAAGAACTTCTTTCCATTGGTGCTAAGTTAAAGCTTTGATATTACAGTCTAAATTTAAAATTTTCCGTTCCAAAATATTAAAACCATCGACAAACATCCACCGACGCGTCCCATCCCTATAAGCCGAGGTATTTTCGCATCAAGCCAGCACGAGCCATCGTATATCATTTTTATCATTTTTATTCAATCCTTTGCCGAAACCGTACTTTTAGGCGAACTCTTTTAATTCATTTTACAATGATAACTGCGGACGGGCTGCCTTTTTTTTGTTGAACATATATTACTTTGGACTGAGTCTATGGCTTCGGTGTGGGGTACTCCTGTTATGGTGAATGTATTTGGTACAGCCTTTATGGTAAGGACTGCATTGAATATTACTTGTTTTGTTGTAGAGTAGGCTGCACTGGACTAAGTGGTAACAAAGCCAGTATATAAGCTGGCCTCGTATTCTTTTGAACGCAGAAACGTTTGAAGGTTTTGGTTTTTTTTCATAGTTTCGCTAGGCCAGCTACAGCTTAAAGTGTGACCATAGACGTGCGGTCGACTGTACCTAATTGACGCTAAACGGGTTTTGGGTTTTTCTTCTGCAAGAGGAGTTCTCATTTGCTCCTTCAAGGAGGATGGCTTTACAAATTTTTTTTTTTTACTGTAACTGAGCCCGTGAGGAGCTCGTGGCTAAGTAATAACTAACGCCGTACTGGTCGATCCATCAGGTTAACCTACGCTTGCCGGGGTTGGTCCGTGGATGGGTGACCATCTTTACACACAAAGACTCCTCCGTTTCTCAGAAAGCACGTTACGCCGTTGGTCCCGGCTGTCATTCGTGGATCTTTGACAGTTGTTACGGGTTGTCAGAAGCTCGAAAGTCTGACAACCAGTCTTACCAACGGGTATCGTATTACCTACCCAGTTACTGGGTTGTGGAGGTCAGATTGGCAGTCGATCCATGTAAAATACTGGTATAAAGCTGCATCCGGTTAGACTAGAAGCCGACCCGAACATAGATGGGAAAAGGCTAGGCAGATTGATTGCTGTAACCGAGCCCGTAACGGGTACTCATTTGTTGCAGCAAGAAGAGAGCTATCAAAGAGAGTACTCGCCCAGTGACGCTCGGTTGGGGCAGACCACTAGCTGAGAGACTCACGCTTAGTATATACGTACACCAGCGAGTTATCGCTCATCGCCGTCGCGCACTCGCTGCTCGTTGCTCGCTATCTTGTTGTAGTGAAACTTCTTTGCGGCGGAAACTGGAAGAGAATTGACAGTGAATTTTCAAGGACGCGTCACGTTTACGCACATTTCGTTACATTGGAGAGAAGAAAGATATAACTTTCTCTGTCTCTCAAACTAAATCTCTCACATTCTTCATTTTTTAAGACGTCATCATCATCATTATCAACCTATAGCAATACTGGTGGACATAGGCCTCCCCAATTGCACGCCATTCAGCTCGATCCTCGGCAACTCACATCCAGCTGCTACCAGCCACCCTGCGAAGATCGTCGCTCCACCTGGCCTGAGGGCGCCCTACCTTACGTTTCCCAATTCGCGGTCTCCACTCAAGAACATGTCTACCCCAACGGTCATCGGTTCTACGGCTAATATAGCCTATCCATTGCCACTTCAGGTTCTCTGCCGGTTTACCTCATTACGGATTCTATTCCTCAGAGATATTCCAAGCATTACTCGTGCCATAGCCTGAGCTAACTCTACTCGCTTCTCATTAATTGCGTGGTGAGATAGACAGGTGCCAAAATCTGACTGTGCAAGCAGCATCAAACGCGCCAGTCGCAACGCAACCAGACACGTCAGACGTAAATATCAGTTATGCAGTCATTAGCCTTACTCCTGTATTTATGGGTGCGCTCGCTGACGCCTATACACGTCGACGTCCATACACGTTGGTTTTAGCGAGAGGAATGTTTTTTGATTAGTCGATTTTCTGCCAGTGTCGCTGAGATCATAAAGGTATGTTTTGGGGTTTAGATTGTGATTTATTGGGCATATTTTGAATTATGAGTGTAGATGCGACACCTAGGTTCTGACAAGGCTTTGGTAAAATTAAGGCTCAAAAAAAATCGTACATTGTTATAACTTTTGACATTACGACCTAAACACGTACCGTAAGGGCTGGTTCGAGGTGGGTCCGGGAAAGGATCCTGGAAGAATTTGGGGAAGGCCTTTGCTCAGCAGTGGGACAGTGTAGGTCGGAGTGCGTGTCGGACCACGACAATGAAGGATTCCGTAGATGGGATGAATTTATTGCGAGAACACACTTAACATTGTAGTTGAAAAACATGTTGTCCCATACATTCCGTATGGGAGAACATGTTTTTTCAACAGCAAATGCATGCAGCAATACCAATTTATGGTATATTACTACTCCTTAACTTGTAGAGCCTCCTTAGCTGTGATAGTTTTCCTTTTCATTTCATTATAAATATATACTACTGCTGTGAATTTTTCCACACATCCAAAACCAACCATTTAGCTGGTAGGGGCGGGGGTGGGGCACTTGACTCTAACAAAAATTTGCACTTTAAAGCTTAATATTTCGCAAATGGATCATGGATGAATGTAAATAAAAAAAAAAAAAAACAATATATAATACTACAGACCCCACACTATCGACAACAGACAAATAAAATAATACTAATACCACTAGAAAACAATGGTACCCATCATAAGTAGCTACAAACTACAGACGCCATGTAAAAAAATGGTCTGCGCATACTACAATAGCTCCCGACTTCGACCGACAAAGGATCCGATCAGAATAAAGATAACATCATATTTTTCGTACCAGCGAAGTTTTGTGTGGGTTAAGTTATGAGAAAAAGCGTTTTTTATATTATTTTGTCGGGTGATCTGATTGGAAGTCAACTTTCACATAATGAGGGTGTAGTTTGAAACGGCTTAAAAAGTCTTAAAGAGAAATAAACTCTAATTCAAGGGATGCTGGAAATAGGCAATATAAAACAGCTAATTATTACAGTTTCGACAGAAGTCCTCATTGATTTTGACCAGAGATACAAAATCCTATACAATGATAATGAGCAATATTTTTTAATTTTTTTTATTTAACGGTTTATGTACACACATATATACAGACAAGAAGAAAGGAACAGAAAAATAGGTACAAAGGTGATGCTTATTTCTAAAGAAAACTATTCCTGCATACCTACAACTTCCAACATACCGGCGATATTTGTAATCTCGTTCTCGAAAACGTCTCTAACGATTTCATCGAAATTGTTGCAATATAGGGGTTTACGGGGGCGAAAAATCGATCGAGCTAGGTCTTAGGTCGACCAGGTACTGTATAATTATTACGGTAAAGAACAGTAACGAAAACAAACAAAAAAAAAACTATTTAAAAAAGCACGTGTCCACGACATGTAAATGCTGGGTTATAAAACAAAATATGCTTATTAAAGTGGCTCTAATTTAAAAAATGATATAAATATTTCTTTCGAAATATTAATCGTGTAGATTTCTCGCTTCCCGCTCTGCTATCCGCCACTGCTCATCACTTCTTCCGCTAACCGAGGGAGCGTTAAGGGTGCTTCACACGAGTTATTAGCCCTTTTGTGGAGTGCTCTTATATTTCACGCACCGCTGCCGGCAGTCCGTGTGGCGATGCTTTGTACTGTATGTCCAGGGGATCAATGAACGGTATTGATTGCTAATGAGAGCAGATTCAAGTTCTGACTGTTGATTATTCTTGAAAACTTTTTTGTGTAGCGGTTTTTTTCTCTTGATATGTGGCTATAGTGAATCTGTGTTATAATCAAATCAAAATCAAAATATTTTACTCACATACCTAAACCTACATGGGCACTTATGAAACGCCAGGAGAAGAGTCGGCAAGAAACTTCGCGGTAACCTACTCTTTTGAAAATTAATGGATTTTACAATGATTTTCAATAACAGTGAGACCTTTCAAAAAGCGCCTGTTACTTAACAAAGTGGAAAATGGTCTACAAATCTAAAGACTAAGTATTAAGCCTACAACGTTCTCACATTAAATAAAATAATAAAAATAAAAACCTATTTATACCAAATGACATGATCATCAGATTTGTTACAATTGTAATGGCAATTACAACTGTAACAAATCTGAATTAATATCCTGTCAAAAAAACCACTAATATAAATTTGGTTTTATATACCTATAAAGTCGTGATGGCCCAGTCGTTAAGGCCTCTTGAGTTTATCTTGGACATTACTGATATCGGTGAAGGAAAACATCGTGAAATCACCAACCCGTCTTGAGCAAGCGTGGTGATCAATGCGCGTGCCTTCTCTGTATGAGAAGAGGCCTTTGCCCAGCAGTGGGCCGTAACAGGCTGGTATTATTATATACCTATAAGTTTAGGTAGGTACGTATATCCCATTTTATTTCAGCTATTGCCACCCTGTACTGGTCGCGTGAAACTTACTTTACTGGACTGGACATCCAGTTAACAAGAATGGTCTTATGGTAACCCTATTCGAAATTGTTTTAAAACCATAACTATGACAAAAAATTACTCACTTCATATTATTACAATATGAGCTAGGTACCTAAACAAGCATATTTTATCAGTAATCTAATCGCATAAACCAACCAACTGGATAATAAACTTAAACGATTTAAAAAATCAACTTTTTCGCATGACCACTCAAAAAGTAGGTACCGAAAATCGAACACAAAGCCTACAAAATAAAACAACCGTATAATAATTTAAAATAAAGAAAACAGTTATCGACCGAAAAAGTCCATTGTAAACTAAAAACGGATTAAATGCGGCTAATTTAACAAAACTGGAGTCAATGGCGCGTAAAATTGCAAATGTTTCTCTATGTCCGCAAGATGGCCGCTTGATAGTTGGTAGAAGCGCGCCAAAACCCTTTGGGATCTGTCAAACGTAAGCAGATGGCGGTAATTTGCAATAATAACGATTGGTTGACGATTTCATTGTTATTTATTGTAGTGTGATAATTGTTTGGACAAGATAACTGTGTGTGGATGACAATTATTAGATTTACAATACCTTGCTGTGTGTTTAATTGTCTCGTTAGCTCCCGAGAGGAGTTTATAAGGCTATTGGCGACAGCTGTTAGGAATAGAAATGGTAAAAGTTTTTTTTTTTTTTTCTGTTTATTTAAAGGAATTTTTATACATATAGTACATGTCAATTCCATCGTACCCTAATTAAACTAAAATACATCTACTTACTAAATTATGGCTTACGACTAAATAACATAAACAGCGCTTTAGCGGCTTCACACAAAGGAGAGGACAACATCTCGTGGAACATACCAACATTAGTTCTGCACAAACAGAAATTTCCTATAAAGAAGTCTCGATCTGTCTCGTAATGGACAGTAGCAAAAGTTGTAGCGGTCAGCTGTATCTTTAATATAAATTTTATCAGATGGGTAAACATGATCCACGCGAAATTTCTGTTGTGTAACAATATCTTTCCTTTCGCTTTCTTGCAATCAAAATCAATTCGTGAAAAGGGACGACAGTGTGTCACAGGAAGCCGGGGAAGCGCGCGTTATTTGATTTGATCAAAGAGCACGCGCGGTGCTAGTTGGCCATCAGAAACGACCTTGCCGAGCCACCGCCCCTTTAATGTTGCTTATTACCAAGGTCAGATATCAGATGTTACACATCATAATATGCGACTACTGTAAGGCTAGCTCGTTGTTTTTTTTTTTTCCTTTATTATTTCACCAAAGCTTTTAACAACAATCCATAAGACTAAAAACATAAAAGTCTTTATACAAAAGTCAATATCTAAATAATCTTATTAAGTATAAGTTCCTGTGACTAAGGAGTCATTGATTCTCCATAGCAACAAAACCATAATATGCTATATTGTATGAAGGTACATGATATTAATTTCAGCAACATTAATTAACGTGTAACTCATAAAGTACATACAGCATATAAATTTCAGCAAAATAATTTACCTACGTGAAAGTCATAAACCTCTTGTATTTTAAATTGGCTCATAGCTATAGAGAAGCTTAAATTGGCTCATAGCTATGAAAAAGCTTAAATTGGCTCATAGCTATGGAGATACTTAAATTATAGACAAACTATTAAATTTTATAAAAATAAGATGAGGGACTCAGATCGATACCTACCTATAGATATTGATACCTTTTCAAAATCAATTTAAAAACCCAAAAATAGATCACAATAACACCAGTGACCTAAATTAAAACAAAATCAAAGCCTGTAATCACAGCGAGAACGAAAAAAAATCAAATTCATTTAAAAAGCTCGGCTATCAATTACATTGTTAAAAATCATACGCGTGCGCAAACCTAGTTATGAATAACGATGAAAATAACGTTGCTTTAACGATGTGAGTCCGCTTTGAAGTCGTTAATTATGGTTGCCTAAGGCTCGAGTTACGTATTACGCTTGATTTTCAAACTATGTGGGTGGGTTAAGGTGATTTTACACTGTATGTGTGCCTCGGATTGATCATTTTAAAAAGGCATATAAAGGAAATGTGTGCCTCACGAACAGTTTTTTTTAAACCTCAATTGCGGGCGTTTTTGGGGGATTGTCTTATGTAATTTTGACGTTCGAAAAGTGCTCGTTCTCAGTCTAGTTTGAAAATTACTTTTGAATTTGAATTTGTAAAACTCTTTGCCTTCATCTTACCTGATGGTAAGTGATGATCAGGCTGAATGTGGAAGCGAGCTTCACCCAGAATCCTCAACCACAGAGGAACTTCAGCTGAAAGTGTTTTAGCAAAATACAGATTTACTGAAGATAGACTAGATAATGATTTTCATGAAGTTAAAAGTATCACAATTAGATAAATATAACATCACCGCTTATAAAAAGGACAAGAGGCGTGAGACATCTTTATTTATTTTTACCTCTGACAGATCTTTACTGATCTTAGACCTAGTTCTATCTTAGGGAAGTTATTGGTATTCATCGCTAAAAGGCATAGATACCGCAGTGATAGCGTAGTGGTGTGACCATCATACGTCTCGAGTTCGAACCCAAGGCACGCACCTCTGACTGTTCGGATTCATGTGTATTGTATAATTATCACTTGCTTCAAAAATGATGAAGGAAAACAGGAAAAAACGTAAGGAAACGTAAGGCATGCTTGAGAGATATTTCTCTACGGCATGTGAAGCCAATTCAGAGGCCCATGGACGGCATAAAAACTCTGACACCCGTTATCTACCACCGACTATCTAATTACGCAACACATTTTCGTAAACGATTACGACTAGTCTGTTTCATTTTGACAGTTCAACAACATACATTGCGGTATTTACGTTGGTGAAGATTATTTTTTCGAACTTGTGAAGCAATGGATTAGCAATCTGTTTCAAAACGATTTAAATTCTGATTGATCGTGTATTGGGGTACGGGTTAATCGTAAACCACACGAGAAAGAAAGGCTAAAAGGCATAATCAGCTTCGATTTCTCATAAAATGAGGTAGCGGTGAGGTGAAAACTAGTGTAACATTACCTTTACATTCTTCATACATTAGAATATATTATATTATATGCTTACGAGTATATTGAACGTTCATTATTTAAAAACACTTGAACCTCTTGTCTTTGGTAATGGATTATTACAAGCGTTTGTATCTCAAATGTTTACCGTATGTACGTTATAGGGATGATCTCTAATCATCCGTAACATCTTGTAATCTTCCCCTCTCTTCTTCCCTTCGTTCTTAAAATATAGGAACATCGTATGTACCGTGTTTCTGGCTAATAAATTACTTTGGCTTTGAATTGTCGTGTGGTGGGTTTAGGGGTTGCTTTAAACACCTCTTTGTCATAGGAGTCACAAACAGTCCGCTGTACAGAGCCTGCATGAAGGACGACGAGACAGCAGCTCATGTGCTGTTATACGGCCCGGTGGTCGCCACATACAGGGCAAAGTACTTGGGTAACCCAGGTACCCTACGTGAGATTGTCAGTGACACCAAGGCGCTGCTGACCTTCTTTGAGGAGCTGGGGTGGATCGAACCGACTTTTCCCACCCGTACGCAAACTACGCGCTTAGACGTGGAGTTGCGGATATCAGCCGTATTACCTATTAGGTACCTATTACGGGTTGCTTGTCTAAAAAAACCGACCAAGTACGAGTAGGACTCGTACACGAGGTCGTAAGGCCATAAAGAACCCTGAAAAAAACCCGTTTCTTGTATTTTTAATGACTAACTTTATTTATATAATTATGATTTGTAATCAATAATTAAATGGTACACAATCTGTGAAAATTTAGAGGGAGAGATTTTAATGAGATACAGCCCGCTGACAGACAGACGGAAGGACGGACAGCGGAGGCAGCAATAGGTTTGGTAGAAATCCTAAAAATGCAAGTTGAAAAACGTTTCAGTGACTGAAAAATAATAGTATTCTAAAAAATTGTAGTTGCTATTCCGTTAAATGGACCATTTGATTCGAATATCTCTCCGACCGTACACAGATCGAAAAAGAAGTCGCACTCTTCTTATTTTTTCTATTTCTCTTCATTGGATTTATATTTCACGAGGTTTGACAGCAGAATAGAATAGAATTCTACTGTCTCTTGATGAAAGGTCACCGCACCCGCCGCTTTGGGCATGTGGAATAACAGAGGCATCGCTGGCGCGTTGCCAGCCCAGAGACGAAGCTGACATGTCTCATGTACCTGCAACTACACGGACACCCAAACCCTGTAAATTGGAGGTCAGCTACGCTGCTGGCGGCAGAACTCGTCAAGCAGAATCGTTATTCTCCATTTAATTTTCGGGCCGTCAAAAATTGTTGAAGAGATGAGGCTGAACTTCGATAACATAAGCATATGTAAGCTTAATAAGCCTATAATGTTACCACTGCTGGGACATAGGCCTCTCGGTTAGAAGAAGTGGGCCGTAATCTACCACGCGGGCCCAGTGCGGGTTGGTAGATGTCACAGGTCTTCGAATTGTTTGGTTCTAGGACATCCCGGTTTCCTTCACCGTTTTGAGAACAGTGGAAGAAATAATTTACACAAAATAAAGCGCCTGTTTGGGTTCGAACCTACGACCTACAAGTCGTAAGTCGCGGCCGTTAGCACTGGGCCACCACTTTTTCCAACAACATACAACAACAAAAAACAGTTTTTTTTTTTTTTTTTCTTTTTTAACTTTGGTTTCGTCGTTTTTAATTTGTTGAAGCTTGTAAATGGAAACTATAACAGTTGTACATTATTTACCTAGATATTGGACTGTAAGGTTTCTGAAGAGTAAATTAATAAATTAAAATAAATAAATAAATTAAAATGTTCACTTTTTTATTAGAACCAGCCCGTCTGTAGCCAACCTTTTGGCGCAAGTCACAATCACATGTCCCCATTAACGCAGAATTAAAAATCGCCACCGGTTAGGGGGCGTAATAGCTAAATCATGTAACTGTACCCCGTGCCCCGTTTGTACCCCTACCCCGTTTTACCCCTATTGCCCATTTAGGGGTGTTATGGTAATATCATATTGTGGGGCACCAATTTGTTTGTTGGTTTATTTGGTGATTACTGAGTTATCTTATTGTTTGATTTAAATCTGTGATTTAGTTAGTTGATTTTGCGAATTAGATTCGGATGACTATTTGACAAAGAAGAATAAGTGTTAGTCATTTTCCTAGTACTAGGACGAAGGAAAAAATATGTAGGTTGAATGTATAGCAGTAGAGCTTCTAGTGAAAATGGATTGAACAGAGAATGAATACCACTATTTTCTTTTTAGGGTTCTGTACCTGAAAAGAAAAAAAACGGAACCCTTATAGGATCACTTCGTTGTCCGTCCGTCTGTCTGTCTGTCAGTCTGTCGAGACCCATTCGGAACGCGTGGAGATATCAAGTTGAAATTAATAACAAATACGTAGGTCTCGTGAAGCTAAAAAAATCAAGCTTCTAAGTAAACGCAATAAAAAAATAAGGCCATTTATGTGACATATTTTGAAACTCGCGAATGAATCAAAACCTACAGTTTACTTACCGTTGACAAATGAAATTTGTCAGAAAGTAAAGGAAAAAGTTCGAACATCGTTATTATTTTAGATCACATTTTTTTTTTTTTTTTGTGATTACTTACTTTTTGCAGCTGGAGAAATGAGCGGGACGTATATCGATGTATGGACATGAACATGTTTTGGAGAACATGCTTTTTAACTACAAAGTTAAGTTTGTTTTTGGGATAAATTCATCCCACTACGGAACCCTTCTTTGTGCGAGGTCCGACACGCACTTGGCCGGTTTTTTTATATTTAAGAGCATGACAGTTCTTCAGTTTATCTTCAGGGTTGTCTTCACAACGGCAATCCAATGTCCTGGGTCTGTAGGTGAGAGTTGGTAAGTGTACGTCGTTGCCCGCTCGCCAAACTAAACAGGAGAAGTCATTAGCATGTCAACAATGTTTAAATAGACAATCTTTTTTTATTAAATTCAGCCTTAAATAGCAAACAATAACAGTCACCCAAAAAAGAACAGCTTATAAAACCACTCTGATAAACTATTATCACTAAAACATTTTATCAAAACCACATGAGACCAAAGGCATTAATAAAAAAAATGTCTAAACAACTGCTGGAGAAACACGACCAATTTTACGGAAGACCCACCTTCTGGTACATTTGTTCCCCCAATGAGAGAAGTCGCTAGGGACGGGAATTCCCATAGGTGGGGTACTGGGGTACTTTAATGATCATAAACAGTGCCTAAATGATCGAATGGTTGGCCCTTTTGTAGTTAAGTGCGTTGTGATGTGCCTTATGTGTATCTTTATAAGTACTTTCATGTTTGGTTAACTTAGATCCTACTTACTTCGGTGGTGTAGAGATAAAATGTGTCTAGATCTTTTAGTTGGTTGCAAGGATGCGGGGGAAATCAATTTGTCAACTTGATCTTTTTTGTGTTTGTGTTCTGTCTTTGCGTCATATTTACCGGAAATAAACATATTTTCTTTGCTTCAAATCTTCTTCTTTTCGTGTGGTTAGCGACTAACGTGGTGTCAGAGTTTTAAAGCCGCCCATGGGCCTCTGGCTTGGGATCACATACCGTCGAGAAATATCTCGCAAGCATGCCGGTTTCCTTCACCGTTTTTGAAGCAAGTGATAATTATACAATACGCACTTGAATCCGAAAAGTCAGAGGTGCGTGCCTTGGGTTCGAACTAGAGAACTATGACTTGGCAGTCCGACAGTCACACCACTAGGCTATCACTTCCCGCAAGAAATAAAAGCCAGCAAACACTACTGTCAATAATTTAGTGTTGCTAGCTAGGAAAAGCATTTATAACTAAAACAAAACACGTTAGCCTTTTACTACCCATGTGATCACACATACACAATTACCCACCCCCTCACACACACTTACACCCCACAGATAATTGTCCATAGCTTTTAGCCAACACAATGTATTTAATAATCCCCACAAGGGTAATTACGTTTCATAATAAACGATGACCACTTTACCTTGAACTCTGCCCACTCACTTACAGAAGCTTTTAACTGCGGTACCACAACACCAGTTTAAGAAGACCTCTATTTTCCACCATAATGTAAGAAAACGCAGGTCTACTGTTACTGTTCATTTTTAATGTCCAGTGTAATTAGGTATCTGAATCTGAAGGAATTTTTGGACGGTCAAGATCAACTTAAACTGGCTTTAAGTGGATACTTAAACGTTCAGGACATGTTGGACAGTCCTAATACAACGTTGCTGACCAGCTCATATTTTTGCTATGGCTTTTTTCTTAGAGGGACGAGTAGAAAGAGATGTACTTATGTACCGAAAGAAACTCCTACCTAATGTAGAACAAAGTTGAATTAGATACTATAATGTCTGATTTAACTTGACCCTCATAACAATACAAATTGTTTTAACAAAGAGGTCAAAAATAATTGGTTATGTAACAAAAAATGACCAGCATACATCGACCCCTAACATAGTTCTTTATGAAGACAAATGAAGGTCAATTAAAGCTGGTGGTAACAGGGTAGGGCAGACCAAGTGAAGCTGGTCATCATTACTAAAAGTGCGTTCAGACTCAAAGTAAGTGGAAAAGTAAACCGTTTGGTACTCGCTGGCGAGAATTTGTTCGAGGGGTTGCCAGGTCGCTGGCGAAAATCGACAGAGGCGAAAGGATATTGGTGAAGGAATATATTTTTCCGTTGTCATATTGTGCTGAAATAAAAGGAAATACAAAAGTAGATACTAATTAGTAGCCTAGTGGTGTGACCATCGGACTGCCAAGTCATAGGTCTCGAGTTCGAACCCAAGGCACGCACCTCTGACGTTTCGGATTCATGTGATTATTGTATAATTATAACTTGCTTCAAAAACGGTGAAGGAAAACATTCTGAGGAAACTGGCATGCCTGAGAGATATTCCTCGACGGCATGTGAAGCCAAGTCAGAGGCCTATTGGCGGCTTTAAAACTCTGACACCAGCTTAGTCACTATCCACACGAAAAGAAGACTTATTTAGTAATTTTAAAATTCATTTCAGTTTCCTAAGACAAATTTATAAAAGATATTTTGTCTTTAGTTTGTGACCAGAAATTCAAGGAATATCTGAGATGCTTGCTATATTTATCACATAAGTTGAATTCTTAATATCAATACAGATAACTTTTAAGATTGACCTAAACTTCAAGAAATATTATTTATATTTACGATTTCATTGTTAATGTATCCCAAAAATAAAATTGTCGCTAAAACAACAACTATTTTCGCTAGCGTCCAGTTCCTTTCGCTTATTCTACAAAACCCGTTATCCCCAAATATCCGGAGGCAGCGCTACTGTACAGTCACGTTATTGTGGCTAACAGAAACCTTCTTCTGTTGTCTATTGGCCGATAATGGCTACTCCCACGCACATAATAAGGTATAGGGGTCGGTGGACCCTCTTAGAGCATATGGACTAGCTTGCTTGTTCTGTTTTCTTAGGCCCATAGCGACTAGCTACTTTTAGCATCGGCGATTGGCGATTTAGCCGCTTTTTAGAAGCTAAATGCATCGATACTGTCGGTCTCATTACACAGTTCGATAGGCGTTTGGAATAAAATATAGGGCAATGTGATGTGATGTTACAGTATAATCAGCCTATAATGTTCCCACTGCTGGGACACAGGCCTCGTCTCTGTGAGAGGGAGTGGGCTGTAATCTACCACGCGGGCCCAGTGCGGGTTGGTAGATGTCCCATGTCTTAAAATTTTTGGTTCTAGGACCTGCCGGTTTACCATCACCGTTTTTGAAGCAAGTGATAATTATACAATACGCACATGAATCCGAAAAGTCAGAGGTACGTGAGACCTATGACTTGGCAGTCTGATGGTCACACCACTAGGCTATCACTGCTATGAAAAAAAATGTTTACCTACGGCTTTATCGATAACCCTTGATTTCTGACAGTATCATCGAGTTTTCGGTTGCACAAAAAAAGTAAGGTTAAATTAAAAGATAATTATCAACGAACAGACGATAGTAATTTTCACTATAAAATCACTCTGGTGTATAAAAAAGCGTCGTGAAAAGCTATGCTTTTAACATCCACTGCTGTGAAGGAGTGACGTCAAGATTTTAATATCCACTGCTGTGAAGTTGTGTGTAAAAGTAAAAGAATCTTCGCGAGTGTTGACGTTACCATAACCAGCGAACCCTGGGTAGTCAGCTCCGTGACCAACCTTGCCGATTTGCTTTTTGCCATGCCTTAGCTCGTGCTGATATAATTGAAGAAAAATAACTTCCGTATAAATGTGTTAATTACCGACTGCCGAGATAAAAGCTCGTACAGTGGCGATCCATCATTTTTATTCCCCTTTAAACTAGTCAAAGCAGAGTTAATGTTTTGATGTCTATATATGAAGATATCGGCAATAACAGCAGGGGTGGCAACATGGCAAATTGCTGAATGTGCGGCGGCCATTAGGGGACATTACTCGAACCACTGGCTCAGTTGTTGAGTGGGGGAGGACATTCAATTATTATAGTGATGTTCATCTTTTTCTGTGATTTATTTATTTATTTACCTCTTACAAAGCTTTTACTCGCGGCTCCGCCCGCGTGGATGTCGGTAAATATCCCACGGGATCGTAATACGGGTTAAAAAGTATCCTATGTGTTAATCCAGGTTATTAACTATCTGTGTGCCAAATTTACTCAATCACGCAAAAACGGCTGAACGGATTTGGATTAAATTTTGTTAAGGTGACTGGGGGAAAGATAAAAAACGGGGAAAGATAAAAAAAATACAATAACGCCGAATATCAAGGAATTTTTTTACTACTGGCAATATCGTTGTAGACACCATTTTGTCTTGCCCCGCCCCGCAGTCTGCGTCAGTCGCCAAGTAAGAGCGCACGTATGTTTTTTGTCAATTTTCCGTACGGACACATTTCCCGCGTAAAATTGAGTTTTTCCATCTTACCCCGCTTGCTGTATCTTCTTACACAGGTGAGTAACAAACATTTTGTTTCGATATTTATAAATATATTTGAAATTTAATATGCTCTATAAAGTGGTGATTATTATATTTCACGTATTTTAAGATTTATGGTGCCTTTCAAAGTTTCCCCTGCAAAATTTAACGGGTTAAGATGGTAATATAAAACTTTCCATCTTACCCCGTTTACGAATTTCCTAGAAAAGGTCAGAGGTTCTCAAACTGAAATACACGGTGGAATCTCTTCCCCAACATCGTAACAAAAACTTTAATCATGGAATCGGTACATAATTCTAGACATAGAAAAGGTTTGTCGATTTCAAAAAAGTCTGATGTTCTATTCATATGTGCAATACCTACACGATCAAAATGTATGATACAGTAGATTTTTTAAGGAGATGAAAAATGTCTACGCTGGGGTGTCTAGAATCGTGTACTGAATCCATGGTTAAAGTTTTCATTACAATGTCCCTAAATTTATAATGTTCTATTATAATCATCCTAAAACCATTGTGGTTACTTTTTTGCACTAAGTATACCCACCTACTGTCATGTTCTTGTTAATTTTATCTAATAATTTCCTTTGGAAAAGAATTTTTTTACGAAATTATTTTATTTAAGTTCCTCGATGGTCGTCGCACGTGCAGCTGCTGTGCATAAGGTCTTGGGTTCGATGCCCAGGTCAGGCAGTGTTGTTGATTTTCCATTAGGAATCTCTCTGTAACAGCCGGGAGTGTAAATTAATGCCCGGTTTGTCTCTTATTACATAGGACTTACACATAGCTGGCAAAATTTGGGTGTACTATACACCTCTGCTATCTAATTGCGTAACAAATTTTCGTAACCGATTCAGTAAAATTGGTTTCATTTTGACAGGTCAACAACATGATACTAAATGAAACCGTGTATTTTATTTATCGACCCGACTACGACTTGACAGTCATGAGCATGATTATTTAAAAAAAATAATATCCTAACCTAATATTTTGAGAACCTCAGACTGCCTGCCGTTGTAACGGGGTAAGATTGATATATTTTATTTGATAAATAATTTTTTCTTGCATTTAGAAAGCGATTTTTAAATGTAACTGATTTTCAAGCTATTTAGGTTATTGGAGCAGAGGGTTTATTGATCACCACACATGCATAATGACCATGAATACGATTCTAGTCACTATATCAATCTTACCCCTTCGGCATTTCGTCTTTCCCCTACATATTGTTTTTCTGAAGACCAATTTTATTAACCTTTTTTTACATAAAATATTGTTTCAAAAAGATGTCTGTCAACATTATAGAAACAAGTTGACTGTACTTTCTTACCCAAAACATCATTTTATGCATTTCACTTGAATCCCTTTGTTTCACAACAGTTTCAAATCAACACTGTTTATCTAATCAAAAATCCATTCCAACTTACCCCCACTCACCTTACTCAACAAACATCCGAACATACAAACTTTCACATTTATAATTCCTTATTCGTCCGCGTGCAAAAGCAATCATCAGTGAAAACGGACAATAAGCACCGTCAACCGGCCCTTATTGTGATGTTGTTTGGATGCAAATATCCCACGGGAACGTAATACGGGGTTAAAAATCCTATACTTGTCTCGTATGTGTGTGTATCCTATATATGTTAATCCAGGTTATAAATTATCTGTGTAAAAAATGTCATCCAAACACGTTCAGCGGTTTTCGCGTTATTGAGTAACAAATATCCAAACATACAAATTTTCACATTTAAGTAGGAAAGTAGGAATTATTACAGATCTTAGATCTAATTCGCTAGTGTGATTATAAACTAGTATTAATATTTTATCAGCTATATGTTTAAAACGTATATCATGAATTCTAATTCATAAGTCATTTATTCAATTGTTTAACATAGGTGTCCAATAATAAAGGTATATAAATAATAAATAGTTCGCTATGTTATGCCAGAAGGCGTACAAATAATTGTAATTTAGTAATCAAGTCGGCCAAGTCTCAATAATTGAGTTAAATAAGCCTGAACAATAAAAAAATAATTCTACAAGTACTAATTTACTTTTTTTTGTCTCCATAAATGGTTTGGTAGGAAAGAATAGGTTTTGGTGAGTTTTTAGGGTTCCGTACCTCAATAGGTAACGTACCTCAATAGGAAAAAATGGAACCCTGATCACTCGCGTGTCTGTCCGTCTGTCACAGCCAATTTGTTCCGAAACTAATGGACGGATTAAGTTGAAATTTGGCACACACATGTATTTCTGTGACCCAAACACGGATGTGTAAGGTAAATAAATAAATTTTGACTATGGGGGTCACTTTTGGGGGCAAATAAGTTTTTTTTTAATAACCAGTCGTAGCAAATCGTAGCAGATTTGCTATGGCTTGGTACAAGCGGCTACGAGCTACAAATTGTTACTTACCAGTCTATTTTTATTTTTATCAAGTGAAGCATAATCAATCCATAGTTAGTTTTCCACCACTTCATTTTATACCACAGACCAAGGTCATTCAATTTAGTATTGCATTTAATTTAAGTTCGTTTGTACTTGTACCTATTCGAGAGGTAGAGAGAAAAATAGATCGGAAAATACTCTACACGTATGTACTTCAAAATAAATAAGGCATTATTAAGTCTTAATTTCATCAACACACCTAACCCCGTACATGAAAAAAGCGAGCATAGACAACACACCTCATTATTTTCGGCCTCATTACAGAACAGACCACATTAATGTTATTGTTTAGTCTGTGGAGGGTCGAATTTCGCGCCATTTGGCCAACCGGTCGTGTAATAGCTCGGGGTAGGAACGACGCACAGTGGTCGATTCATGTTAAGTGTATTTTAGTTTTTTTATATTTTGTGTGGGGCAAAGGAATGACGTGAAAGGGTAGAAATGATTGAGGATGATGAATGAGATCATTTTAAACAGTTTGACGGTCACAAAGTACGTGCAACTTTGAAACAACCTACAGAAATTTTTCAAAATGTATATTTGCATTTTTCAACTCAATAGCAAATTGCAATCTCTATTACTGTTACAGACTATAAAAGTATTCTGAAAAATAAAAGTGTCTTTTATACTTGACCGTCAACCTAACAATATGTTGAGGTGTATTTTTAATTCGCCTGTGATTCACAATGCTTGGAAACAAAATATAACTACAAAATCTTTTTTCTCTCAATATAATATTTTGAACAGTCTATTCTAATGTTTCAAGCCGTTCTTTTCGTTAGAGTAAAGCTCATTAAAATATGTTTCGATAATTTTCTATCAAAACCAATGAAAAATAACTGTTTTTGTTTTAATAGCCCACAACCATAGTCATATATTATTCTAAACCCACAACCCAGTGTGCGCCGTTCCCACTCAATTCCCTTCAGTCAGTACTGTCTATTTGAATTTAGAATAAGCCCGTTCGAAATTCGAATTGAGATGTTTGTTTATGAATCAATGGTTAGATTTGATTTGAAGTGGAGTGGGGTGACCCTGTTGAGTTTATAAATGAAACAAATTATCTAAGTGGCCGGTTCCAATAATTAACCGATCACCTATTATTACGACTTGGGTGTCTGTTAATACTTAATTATGCATAGAATCATGTATTTTGATGTATTTTCGTAAATGAAATGAAATTGTTTATTCTGTAAATATTATATCGGAATCACTTTTACAGGTCATATAAAAAAAATAAAAAAATAAGCTAGATGAGGTCGGTGTTTCCTATCTGACTACTCTGAGAAGAAAGGCCGAAACAAACTCAGAGGTCGTAGTCTCTTTTAAAGTCCAGACATAATCTTGGTCAAGTCATATGAGGACCATGTGGATAATACAAATCTAATGAGTCATAAAGAACCCTGTAAGAAATTAAGAAATTATTAATTAAGAACAGTTAGGTACGCGGATTAAGTTACTAAATATACGTCGTCTATTGTATTTTATAACGGATTCTCGCAAAGTCACGCCTGAATTAATTAACTATGTATTTTCGTGTAATGTATTTTCATGTATTTTAATATTTTCCTCCTTGTCAAACTTATTGTAGGTATCTAGATTATAAGTGGATGATGTGATCTCCACACTAGTAGGTATATGTCTCTGATCTTGTAAACTTGCATGTAACTGTTAAGCCACTGTTGAAGACCCAAAAAAAAAAAAAATTAAAATTTCATACCGAATCATTGCATAGAATCTTAGGCCTTTTTTTTTTTGAGGGTGGGAAATTATCAAATAATTTCTCCCGATCTGGGCGGAGCGGGAGGGCGTGTCAGACTTTAACTGACTAAAACCTACCCGTGTTCCTTCCGTTGCCTGTGTGCCGGGGTCGCGATATCCCTTTCGGACAAACTCGCAACCCCGGCAGAGAATCTTAGGCCTGCCTTGCAAATCAATGTAGGTACCTATATTGGATTACTACTGCTAGCTTTAGTTTATTCAAATCAACCTTTAAATCTAGACAAACGAATAAGTGACATTCTAAAAAAACCCCAGATGACAAACATCAGGCTCTTTGTTAAAAACTACACATCATTAATACTAGTTTATCCTATCATCAAAACTTCTATTAAAATTATTAAAGTAACCATTACCTACCTACCCAAATAAATAAATAAAATCACCGCCATAATAGCTGGCAACACCGAATCACCGTTTAATTAGTGTTGCCACCCTCACAGTTATACTTATTACTTTGTGATGTAGTGATGTGCTCTGATGTATGTTAGGGGTGCAGGGAAGAGGGTTCCGTATTAAGTAATATGTTTGTTGTTGATTTGATAACGTTATGGTAGATAATAGTGAAGATGTCGTGGCTAAACCGCCTCTAATGTCTAGTGGTTAGACCACCTGTCTCAGACACAGAGCTCGGTTCGATTACCAATCGGGGCAAAATTTTCTGCTTGGTTTGGTTGGTGGTAAGGCCTGTTCTAAGTCCGCCTGACTTGCTACCACCATCTTATCTATGTCTGTCGCCATAACAACAATGTTAACAGCATTGTTGTGTTCAGGCAGTTGGAGGTAAGTTGACCAGTTCCTCTGTGGTTGAGGAATCCGCGGGAAGCTCGCTTCCACCTTCAGCCTGATCATCACTTACCATCACATGAGATGCAGGCCAAGAGATTGCCAGAAGAGGTTAAAAAAGAATCACTGCAAAGGCTACCTTTTTGCTCGGGTAAGCTGCTAGTAAAATATTTTTTCTTGGCTGCCTTACGAGTTACGTCAACCGGCAGTCAAAAGCCAGTTTGACAATCAGTAAAGTTCCTAAAACAGAAATCAAGCTACGATGTTTTAATGGATTCATTAAGGAGGATGCGCAGGAGCAGCCCATGAAATAATTAAAATTTTCTTACGTTTTTTTGTAATATGCAGGTCATTGTTTCGTTGTATGTTGATCAAAATACGATTCGCGACCGTAATAAATGTGTATTTATAGAATTAAAATAGAAAATACGTTTATTTGCGGTAAACATGAGGCAAAGAAAGAACACAAACAAAAAATAACAATTTGGGGGAAAATATGCGTCACATCCAAGCAAAACGGCCACCGCTCAGCATAATGCTGCGACCCTATGCGAGACAGAGCCCCAGCGCTGGTTTTCAGTAGATATAAACCATGTAACTCATCGATCAGAATTGATCTAAAATGTCATAATTTCATGAAATAGTCATTCAATAGAGTAATCTGAATTTAGAGAGTTGTATTGACGATTTTAATGGTTATAATTTTGTAAATACATACATATTTTTTACGGTCGCGAATCATATTTTGATCACAACCTGTGTAGACCTGGGGGCCTACCACCACCTCTAAAGCAGTATTGTTTTAATATTACTTTAGTGTGGGAAAGAGGTCAAGCTCTACAGGACGTATAGCTCTCCATCTCTTTCCCCCACTGAAGTAAGATTGAAATAATTACTGCTTTAGAGGTGGTGGTAGGCCCCCTGCAAATAGAAAAAAAAATGAAGATAATTTATTTTTCGCGGTATACACTGTAGCTTACATCTTAGTGTTAATAGAATAGTTATATTTACATTTCCAGAAGATTATTGGGGTAACATCTTAGTCACATACCAAGGACTGTCATCTTGCCTGTAGGTATCTCTTCAGTTCTGTATTAACCTATATTTATACCTTCTATTACATAGTTATTATTTGGGGATTACGTCATGAGCATTCACGGAAGCATCTTAAATATCACACTATACGAGTAATCAGTGATCACCATTCCTTGCGGTGATTATGGTTTTATTCCCTGGATATAGGGAAGCTTTGCCATTTGTATACGTAACCCTAAATTGGGTCCATTAAAGAGATATCCCAATTCCCAGTAGTGAATGACAAAACATCATAAAATGCTCCATGGACGGCTTTTGGCTCAAGTTACCCTTAAGAATGATTAGTTTTATGGTTTGTTCCTGTTTCGGACATTTTTATTGAGGCTACGGTCTTTCTTACAAAAATTTTAATTATATTTCTGTGACGAAATCTTATTTATAAAATCAAATTACGAGTTTTGCTCTTAGTTACGGTTACAATCAATAGATGTACGCGGGGGTCGAGACGACTCCCGACACGGCCACTTGAAACAAGTATACGTTGATTTACTTATTCTTTCTTAAACATATAAAAGTGTTTTCCAAAAAATATGTTGAAATACCTACTAACCGAACTTTCGACGTTCGACAATAATTATCACTACATTCTTTAAACAACACTACCTATGCTTAATAATGACGTTATATCCCACAAACTGTTCTAGTGTCCCCAACAGAATTCTCCCGAACCAGAATCAAACCCCAGTCCTCTTCCCTCACGGACCATCTGTCGCCACAATGGGCACTTACAAAACGCATTCACTATTTTATCAAATCTATCACAATCTCATACCACACCAAACCCAACCTTATCTCAAGCCGATAGAGTTTATTTTTTATTGGTGTTTAGTTTTTAGGGTCCCCCATTCCATATGGATTAACTATAATGAATCGTAAATTCGATCTTTGACACCTTTTTCATTTTGGTTTCAAATGATTTTTGTTGGAACCCCTCTTTTTTATTTAGAAATGGGTAAATAGACATGGCTTCTGTAACATGCGATTTCATTATGAATAGATTATTGAGTATTTAGTTAAAGATTAGAGCTTTTATAGGGTGTGATGAAATTGTAATTAATATTATAAAGAGGAAAGTTTTGTATTTTTGTTTGTAATTAATAAACTCAAAAAAGACTGGCCCAGTTTAAAAAATTCTTTCACCAGTAGAATGCTATATTATCACTGTGTAACATAGGCTATAATTTATGAAGATATCACGCGGACGAAGCCGCTGACGGAAGCTAGCTAAAATATTAGTAAAAGAAATGATATGAAATTAATTAGTCTGTCATAGGTCTCGAGGTCGAACGCGCGTGCCTTACGTGCGTATAATTATCACTTGCTTCAAAAATGGTGAAGGAGAACCTCGTGAAACGGCATGCCTGAGAGATATTTCTCGACGGCATGTGAAGCCAAGTCAGAGACCCATGGGTGGCTTAAAAACTCTCGACACCAGGTTAGTCACTTACCACACGAAAAAAAAAGAAAGAAGACTTAATCTGTCATGTTTAAAAAAAACTTAGTCTAGATGGAGTCGACATTTCCTTTCTGACTATTCTTGAAAAGAAAAGCCGAAACAAACTCAGGGGTTGAGGTCTCTTTAAATAAATGTACTTTTATCAATAACCGTAATTAGTTTTATGATTAAAATTCTTGTCTTTTTGGTAAAATGCAAGTCCAAATATACGAACCAACTGGTTGATATACCTACCCCCTTGACCCGAGGTAAAGATAGTGTTAACAGTGACTTGTGGCACATATATGGCCTGCCTGAGAGATATTTCTCGACGGAATGTGAAGCCAAGTCAGAGGCCCATGGGTGGCTTAAAAAACTCTGACACCAGCTGTCTAATTACGCAACACATTTTCGTAAACCATTACGACTAATCTGTTTCATTTTGACAGTTCAACAACATTCATTGCGTTATTTACGTTGTTGGGCAGAGTTTTTAATCGAACTTAAGAAGCAATGGATGAATGGATTCAGATTCTGATTGATCGTGTATTACGCAATTAGGGTTCAGGTATTCCGACCGTGTTTGTTGCGCCACTTCTTCTTCCCAGCTAACGCACTAGGAAGTGGTGAAGGGCGGGCGTTTTGGGGGACTGTCTTATGTAATTTTGACGTCAAAAAAGTGCTGATTCTCAGCCTAGTTTGAATCAATGGGTTTTGATTTGATTTGAGTCACCCGAGAAAGAAAGTGGCACATCTTATGGTTATCACAGTTAAAAAGACGTCAGACAAAAAAAAGCTATCAAAAATCAATTCATCTCTCGGCATAATGCAATGCTTAGGACGAACCACGACCAGCCCTAATATAAGTCAAGCTGCAGAATAAAAATACAATAGTACTTTCTATGTTGGCCATTATAAGGTTGAAAATCCATCGTAAAGTGTTATAGAGTGTGTGTAAATTAAAATGTTATTCAATGGTTTTTTAGGGGAGCTAAAGTAATGATTTTTAGGGTTCCGTTTACTAGCGGTTGTACTTATAAAATTGATTTAATCTTTGGGGTACAAAATAAATTGGCTTATGATACTAAAAAGCTGAACTTGCCATTTTTAAGCATTAAAAGACATCGCCAGTATCAAGATAATACCTAAGCGTTTATGTCCTATGTGAAAATAACTACTAAATTTAATCTTCAAGCCATTTTCCCTTCGATAACTCTTTGTAGAAATAATAGCTGCGCCCCGCGGTTTCACCGGCATAAGTCTCGATTTCGTGGGAATATCGTAATAAAAACTATTCTATGTCCTAACCCAGGTCATGGTCTACCTATGTGCCAAATTTCATCCAAATCCGTTTAGCTGTTTAAGCGTACAAGCGTAACAAACAAACAAACTCACTTTCGCATATACAATGTGAAATTTAATTCGTTTGCATCCTCTTAAGGGGTCATTGTACTCATTATTATGAACAATTTTCACTATGGGGCCAACCCTGAAATCGCGAAATAAAATCAGCTGTTCCATACATTTATGTTCGCATAGCTCGTTATAATGTAGGGAACAGCTGATTTTTTTTCCCGCCCCTTAGTGTAAGTTGTTCATAATGATGAGGACAATTTTATAATAATAGTTAGGATTAAAAAAAACTAGATATGAAGAATGAATACATTGCAATAAAATAAAATAAATAAAACTACTTTAAATATACTACTGAACCCCACCCTCTTCACTTTGTAACTATTAAATCAACCCTACCATCGGCACTGTTGTGATAGTTCGGTAACACATCGTAATCCACTGTCAACAGAGGGTTATGGAACGTAGTGTCAAATCGGAACACAATTACGTTACCAATCTGTTTTTATAGTTATTTAGTCTATGATATTTGTTGGTTTTGATATTTGTAGTACTCTAAGGGGTTAGTTGTTCAAGTTGACGAAATAAGTATACTTAGCTTAATGAGTTCGATTATTTGCAAAGAGCAAGGTGTTAATTTTTGCCATGGGGTTTCAGCATGAATTAATTACTGTTTTCGTTTGCGGTGACTTAGATTTAATTAAGATGGGATCAAGAAGTGTCCTTCTGTTCTCCCTGAGTTAATAAGATAATTATAAATACAGTATAATTATCACTAGCTTCAAAAACGGTGAAGGAAAACATCGTGAAGAAACGCCGCATGCCTGAGAGATATTTCTCAATGGCATGTGAAGCTAAGTCAGAGGCCCATGGGCGGCTTTAAAACTCTGACACCAGGTTAGTCACTAACCACACGAAAAGAATAAGATTAAAGCAACACCATTACTAAGCTCCTTGCTTTGGAATAATTAAGTCAGGTAAAACAGGGGGAAAAAAAGCTATTTGTTGAAAGATTCAGCATCAGTTTTGGTTCGGTGGGTACAAAATAATCCTTTTCTTCTTCAAAACTTTTCCCTCTACATATATTTCTTTTCGTGTTTACGATATTTATTGCTTTTAATGAACAGATGTCAAAGTCAAATAATTCATTTCAGTTAGGCATTTAAATGCCTAACTGAAATGAATTATTTGACTTTGAGCATACGCTTAGCCTTAGAAAACTTTACTTACTTATCAAAACGGCATGAACAATTTCTGGGATGCATTGGTCGTGGTGACACACGAGAAGAAAAAGCTGGATCTACCTACAGGTAGATAAAATTACTTATTTATTTCAAACTATTCACAAAGTATAGAGCACACAAAATATGTAGATAAACACTGTTGGCGCATTTCGTAGAGCGATAAAAGACACAAGTAATTGCAAAACTGACTCTAGTCTTCTAGAGTCAGTTTTGCAATTACTTGTGTCTTTTATGATCTGACTCTAGAAGAATACCACAAAAATTAAAACAGTCAACAATACCAGTAAAAATAGTCTTAGCATTTCGAAATTAGTCATTTTGAAAAAAGAATTAAAAGCTGAATATTGTACTGTAGGCGTCAAATATCGCCCTAGGACAATTGTCACAGTATCGCAAAACTCAGTGCGACATGACGCGATGTCGCGCTCCGGACTGGCCTGCGGCGACATAGCCTAGTGACAACAGAGTGGTTTTATGACGAATTTAAAGTTTATATCATTTAATTTTGAACATATAAAAATGTTCGACCAAGGACCGTTCAGTAGGTAAAATGTTTCACTAGAGGTAAACTAGATCGGGCTGGTACCAATTCATTATCTTCTTCTACTATAATCTTCAATCTAAGTATATAAAAGGAGAACTGACTGATTGATATATCAACGCAGAGGCGAAACTACTGGGACTAGGAACGTAAAATTTTTCACTCAGCTTCCTTTTAATATAAAATAATTATATTAATATTACATAAATAATTATATAATAATTTTTGAAAATTCTACCTTTATGACACCCCTGTTATGTCCATACCGTTTATGAAAATTCCATCTTCAAGGGGGCGTAAAGGGGGGATTCCGTTTGTATGAAAAATCTTATTCCTTGAGTTAAATGTACTAGGCTTGCATGAATTCACGATAGTATTCAATCATTTTGTTACTAATCATAAGATTTGGATGAGGCAGACAGATAGTTTATAACCTGTATTAACACATAGGATACTTTTTATCCCGGTCGTACGTTTCCATGGGATAATTTCCGACTTCCACGCGAGCTAAGCCGCGGGAAAAACCTAGTAATTTTATAAAGAGAAAAGATTTGTTTTTATTAAATTTTTGATGGTAATGAATGAACTCAAAAACTACTGGACCAATTTAAAAAATTATTTCATCAGTAGAGTGCTATATTACTCGTATTACTGAGTAACATAGGCTATCACGCGGGCGAAGCGGCTGACGGAAGCTAGTACTTAATAAAAATCTTTGAAATAAATTCATTCATTCAGTGTCAGACAACGCACAGCCTAAACCACTGGGTCTAGAAGTATGAAATTTTGCACAAAAGTTCCTTATAGAGTCAAAGTAAAGTACTAAGGATGTTGATGATGGTGTGTATGGAAGTTCGTATTTTTTTCCCATTGGGCTCACAACTTGTAGCCTAAATAATTCTAAAAACCCTGCGTTCGCAATTTATTTGCCAAACCTGTAAACAAGCACGAACTTTCCATTTAGACAAACATCAATTTTATGGAAGTGTAAAGTTGATTTTAGACCGACTGTTGAAAAAGTCATAAAAAATATGATGTTATAGCGCAAACTGAACCTTATGTGTAGACATTACAGTTGTTTTTCGTAAAACTCGTGTTTGTTTACATGTTTGGTAAATGAATTGCGGACGCAGATTACGTTTCTACTTACATAGTTATTTGGTAGCAATAAAATCAGTGAAATTAACAACTGCGTAGCATTTCGTAGGCGTCGTCTACAACCGTAGCAAACTGCTACGACTGCTACGCCACCGTCTACGCGTAGTTTAGACAAAATACAAGTTTGTTTTCACGTTTATATGGCAAAATGATATAACGTAAAGGTAGGGATATGATACAGTAATCATTTAAATATACCTCGGAACAAGACTGACCTTTTGCACACCTGCATCTATACATATTATAAATTAAAGTCGCCTTTCGCGTCTGTCTGTGTAAGCGCGTTATTCTTCTAAACTAGGCAACGAATTTTGATGTGATTCTCACCATCTTTTAGAAAATTTGTTCCAGTGTATAGTAAGTTTACTATTATTAAAACTTACATAAATTATAAAGAAATATTAGATAGTTAATTGACTCAGGCCTGACTTTGCGGAAATCCACTATATCATACAATAGACGATGTATTAGTAACCTAATCCGTTGACACGCCAAGCGTCGAGAGCAGAGACAGATTCTCTGCTCTCGACGCTTGACGTGTCAACACGTCGGGTCCGGGTTCGTAACAAGTCAATCGTCATCCTGAGGATGCCTCGTATGTGAAACACGATTTCTTACAGGGTTCTTTACGACTCTTTAAGAACAGTTAAGCGGATTAGGTTGCTAAATATACGTCGTCTATTGTATTTTTTAAATATTAGATGTTTATCGAGTCGTAAAAACCGTGCGAAGCAAGGGCGGGTCGCTAGTATAGTAATAATGTTAATAATTAGTACCAACGACTATATAATACCGCCCACGGGCATGTGACCGCCGATGTTATTGGTACCTGTTGATAGGCCTACACTGTCCTCTCATACCTTTTAACACTGTAATTTGAAAACATTGTAAATACCATTTACTTTTAAAAAAGTAAACGTGAAGTTTCTTGGCGGCTCTTCTCCATAGGAAACGACCCATTGGAACCGTGCACCTAGCTTCTGACGTTTCATAAGTGCCCTTGTAGGTTTATGTGAAATAAAATATTTTGAATTTGAATTTGCTTGGCTCGATTTAGATAAATGTTTATTATTTCTACAAACTTAATTCATAATCTTTTAGAAATAATATTCAGAGGGCAAAAAATGTAAAGCAAGGTCACAAATTCCACTCAAAAAATTAAAATTGTATAACATGAAAAATATTAAATGTAGACCCCCCTTTTAATTTTAAAGTTCCAACTGTCTTTAGTGTGTGTCTGGATTGAGGAGCCAATCTCATATCGGAACGAGGGTACTACCAGTATTTAGTAGTAAATTAGCCGATTTTGTAGGCCGGATCCTGGAATTTGTAGTAAAACCCTTAAAAAGTTATACGACGTTAAAGGTGGCTCCTCAATCCTGACGTCTGGATTGAGGAGCCACCTTAGAACTCGAAAACTAGCCAACGGATATTTTGGAAAATTTTGTAGGATTTAGTAGTACTTTTGCGTAATCTCTACAAAAAAAATGGGGTTTGTACGGTCGAATTTGAGATGGCTACAACGTTTTGATTTTTCATAAAAAACCATAAATTTCACCGCGCTGTATCTCGGAAAGTTATCAACCAATTACAATAGATTTTTTGTATGATTTAGTAGTAAATGTGCTCGAATTTGTACAATAAAAATCAAATGGAAAAGCTATATAATTTCGGTAACACAACACATTTTATGTGGCTCCTCAATCCTGACGGTCTGTAGAAATGATATGTACGTAGCTACTAAAGTAGTTGATCAAATCGGATAACAATAACACCAATATTTAGTAGAAATTTCTACTAAATATTGGCGTAAACCAAAATCCTGCACACTCAGTATTTCAAAAGATATTAATAAAATAAACATTCCTTAACAAATTAGTGAATAGGGTGACCATAAATAATTCAAACTATGATCATAAACAGAGTTTTACTTACACATGAATAATTCTTCACCAATCAGTACTTAAATTATGAACACAATATTAACACCAAGAATAAAAAAAAGAAAATAAACTAAAAGAGCAATATCCCTTAGAATAAACAAACACCAAGAATAAAAAAAGAAATCACAAAGAATTTTCAGCATCAGCACTAACTCCGAGCGACGCTCTAAAGAGATTCCAGCCCAAACTATAACATATCCACTGCCAACCGGCATTTTTTCCCCAGCTGGAATAAAATCTACCCCTGGCCGTCTGTAGACTCTTCGCCGCCCGTCACTTGCACACAGCATAAATCTGGATTCGTCAGAAAACATTACTCTTGCCCATTCTTCGTCTCCCCATTGTGCGTGTTCGCGGGCGTAACGTAATCTTGCTACCCGATATTCCCTTAAAAATTTGGACCATTTGCGGGTCTATTCCTCCCCCAACTTTTAATTTTGCCATATGTAATATGAAAATATTTTGGTAATTTTGTACTATTGCGAATTTTGGTTTCATAATCGTCATAGCAAAAAAACTGACTATCCATAATGTAGTGACATTTATGCCCATGCCAACCTTCACTGAGTGCTGGAATAAATTCTATAGCTCCAATGAGAGAGTATGTTATACCTTTAACTATAATGTGATGCGGATGATGATGTATATCTTCTAAAATAAATTTGTCACTGCCATTTAAATCAAACGACACAATATTGGATGGCGCATAATTGGAAGTTCTATCATCACCGCAACAAATACAAGTGTATTTTTCTTCCTGAATGCAAATTACGTCTTCCAAACATCGGATGCCAAAATTTGAAAGAACATTTAAGTTTAATGGCAAAAATGCAATCTGTCTAGAAGTTGTAAGAAATAAACAGAAATCATTCTGACACTCTTTGGTGAAGACTGCACTACACAAATAATTTAAAATTACTTGTTAAAAAATGAACGTTACATTGCAAGCACATTCACAATTATTGTGCTTGCAATGCTACATTCGTTTTTTTCTCTTTATCAAAATATAATACTGCGATTTAGTTAGGATCTTATTTTTTATTTGTATTCATAAATTAGGTTAAGTTGTTATTTTTATACATTAATATTTTAATAAATTTGCTCTAAATGACGGTGGAAACCACATCAAATTTCATCTGTAGTTTAGAAGATGTAAGCGGTCACACAGACAGACACGAAAAACGACATTGTTTTATAATATGTATAGATAAAATAGATTAAAATGAGTACCGTAAATCTCTTTGAGTGAAAGTTGACACTTGCCACGGTAACATTAAGCTCCGTAAAATCTTTACTTTAAAAATAAATAAACACAGTGAAACCATTCAGACTAGTGATAATAACAAAGCGTGCATTGTGTAATACCGGTAAAAGTGTTATCCAAGCCTAAAAATAATATCCAACGAAGTTCTAAAGTGAAAGAGAATCTGGACTCACAACAACAACTCAGTATCAAATAGTGCATCAATTATGTGTTTTCTGTGCTCATTAATATTAACATACATGTGAAAACTTTATATAATCAGATTCTGTAAACTAATATCTTGGAAAAAGTTAAAATAAACAAATAAAATCCAGACTACTTGCTTCCACTAAGAAATGCAAGATGGAATTCCCAATTCAAATTATCTTATGTTTTGTGCAATTATCTGCCCGGTATCCATTTAAGATCAAAAAGTAAATTAAAAAAAACAACAACCCGACTGCGTAAAAAATGAACTTGAATGAAAGGAGGCAATAGGTTATTATTAAAAAGATGTTTCCGACTGCATGAGATTGTATATAGTATTAAGTGGGATTGGAGACAGAAATAGGTCATCTTGTTTCCATCTTTTTTTGGTATTTTGTTTTGATTTTTTAAATATACTTTTTATTTGAAATTTTTTTAAATTACTTTTAATCATATAATTTGTTTATATTTTGTAATCAGCTTCTAAAGCCCTTCATTTTGAAACCCCACTCGATAGGCTTTGAGAGTTTTTTTTTACATTGACAAACATTCAGTGTTACTCACGCAATAAAGAAGAATCTAACGACATATCATTCATGTAAATCGGTTCAGCCGTTTAGTAGTTACGAGGGAACATAGGGACGGACATACTAGATAAAAATTCAGCTCAAACACATAACACTCCTTTTTTGGCTTCGCCACAGTCGGGTTATACAAAAAATTCAACTCTTTACAATCATTCCTACGACTCAGTTTAAATTGTCCGAATACTTCAACGAAATCATGCCATTTGAGGCCAATTCTAACTTAGTGAGTTGAATTGTTGACTCTGGTGATTATAATTCCTGTAAATACATTATTTGATGAGTCGTCAGTCTCTTTGGTACATTATCAGTCGACAGCGATGCGGAATATTAAGACACTTTATTTTAGTTTGTTATAATTTTAGTTAGGTTTTTTTTTTTTTTTTGAGGGTGGGAAATTATCAAATAACTTCACCCGCTCTAGGCGGAGCGGGAGGGTGTGTCAGACTTTTACTGACTAAAACCCACCCGTGTTCCTTCCGTTGCCTGTGTGCCGGGGTCGCGATATCCCTTTCAGACAAACCCGCAACCCCGGCAGGCATTGGCCCTTCCGGACCCCGTCAGTTGGTGCTGACATCTCTTTGAGGCGCGCGTGGAACACAACGCGCCGTCGACCCGGGCCTGGTCCCTATCGGACGGCGAGCTACCCATTGCTCACCGTCCGCAAGCCCGCGCCTACGGTGGCCGGAAGTCGGCTCTTGACTCCCGACGCCCGGGGCGTCTCCTGCGGCGACTAGGGGCGCGAGGGCGCACATTTTGCCTCTCCCTCGCGCGCTCCGCCTCCTCCTTCGCGAGCATTACTGCTTCGCAGAAGGAGGTGACGGCCTCCCATGCACTCTCGCTCCGGACCATGGCCTGAACCAGGGCCGGACGCGAGAGATCGCCGCCGCCGATCGCCTCCGTGAGGACACGGCGGTGCTCCGCCCAAGCTGGGCAGACCTCCACCGTATGCTCCACCGTGTCCTCCGGGCGATCCACACAGTGGTGACACCCGGGCGTTTCCTCCCGCTTTATCCTGAACAGGAACCTCCCGAAACAACCATGTCCGGTGAGGACCTGCGTCAGGCGGAATGTGAGGACGCCGTGGCGCCTCTCTAGCCACTCCTCATAGAGGGGACTTATCGCCACAATTGTGGCGTGCAGGTTAAGGCTAATATATGTATTGTTATTTTATTTATTTATTAGGTATACAACCTGGTTGTAAAATACTCCACGTCGTTCCATGTAAAATACAGGTATTCAGCTGCATCCGGTTAGACTGGAAGCCAACCCCAACATAGTTGGGAAGAGGCTAGGCAGAATGATTGATTTTAAAGAAAAGTTAAAAGTTAGAGGCGCCTGTTATGGTTCCCACACACTATGCTGGCGGCATGGCCGCCGGATTTTCCCGCGCGGCACGTACCCCAGGCTTTTGTGCCTTCATTTCCTTTGCGATCCTTTGTGCGGCAGGGCAGTGCATTACAATGATCTGTAAATTTTCTATTAAAAAGCTTAAGCGTTACCCTTAAGCATTTTAATGGAGTTTGTATCATTTATGTCTAACCGATTTTTTTTCTAATCTAATGCTTGTCTATTACATTCTTTACGTTACTATAGCAATAATGTTTGTGAAAAATAACAGCGAAACAATAATGAATTTAAAATCATAACGTATGAATAAAAACTTTGACGAAGACAATTTATTTTACTATACACGAAGAGGTCATGTTTCTGCGGAGATTCCTATCACCGCGATTCAGCGGAGAGTGCTAAATGTACAACGCCATCTATCGATACATCAGGAACTAAAATATTGTTTAAATAATCAAACTAAACATAAGTTTGTATAAAATAAGTATCATTAAATTCGTCACCGGTTACTGAATTTCATTTAATTAGGTTCATTACATAAATATCCTAACTATATAATATTATAAATGCGAAAGTGAGTTTGTTTGTTTGTTACGCTATATCGGCCGAACGGATTTGAATGAAATTTGGCACATGGGTAGAGCATCACCTGGGTAAGGACATAGAATACTTTTCATCCCGGTATTCCCACGGAATCGAGACTTATGAAGGTGGGTCCACGGGGCGCAGCTAGTATTTCAAATAATCTAAAACCACAATTACATAAGTTACACGTAGGGAATCGTACTTGTAGAATGATTTATAAGCAAATAAAACTACTTATTTCAAACAATGGTCTTATTTGAATTATTTATGGTCACCCTATTCACTAATTTGTTAAGGAATGTTTATTTTATTAATATCTTTTGAAATACTGAGTGTGCAGGATTTTGGTTTACGCCAATATTTAGTAGAAATTTCTACTAAATATTGGTGTTATTGTTATCCGATTTGATCAACTACTTTAGTAGCTACGTACATATCATTTCTACAGACCGTCAGGATTGAGGAGCCACATAAAATGTGTTGTGTTACCGAAATTATATAGCTTTTCCATTTTATTTTTATTGTACAAATTCGAGCACATTTACTACTAAATCATACAAAAAATCTATTGTAATTGGTTGATAACTTTCCGAGATACAGCGCGGTGAAATTTATGGTTTTTTATGAAAAATCAAAACGTTGTAGCCATCTCAAATTCGACCGTACAAACCCCATTTTTTTTGTAGAGATTACGCAAAAGTACTACTAAATCCTACAAAATTTTCAAAAATATCCGTTGGCTAGTTTTCGAGTTCTAAGGTGGCTCCTCAATCCAGACGTCAGGATTGAGGAGCCACCTTTAACGTCGTATAACTTTTTAAGGGTTTTACTACAAATTCCAGGATCCGGCCTACAAAATCGGCTAATTTACTACTAAATACTGGTAGTACCCTCGTTCCGATATGAGATTGGCTCCTCAATCCAGACACACACTGTCTTTACGGATTCATGTGCGTGTTGTATATTAATCGTTTGCTTCAAAAACGGTGAAGGAAAACATCGTGGGGAAACCGGTATGCTTGAGAGATATTCCTCGACGGCATGAGAAGCCAAGTCAGAGGTCCATTGGCGGCTTTAAAAATTTGACACCAGGTTAGTCACCAACCACACGAAAAGAAGAAGATCAAATCAATTTTTCATGAATATTCAGATAAATACGGGCGGGATCACCAATTTAGGGGTACGAGGAACAGGGTGTAAAGTTCACTCATCCACCATAGAAAAGGGAGGATCCTCCGACCAGACGGGTGTCATGTCTGGCGGGCAACTGCCCAGAGGTTGAAGTCGGGAAGCTTGTATATATGTCCACCGCGCGGTAAACTCTAATTGCGCGATGCAGGATTTGAGTGACGTCAGGATGTCTGTGACGTCAGGTCTTTGGTGCGTAGTTCGTATGTGGCGATGTAGATGCCGCCACAAGGTCACATGCCCATGGGTGGCATTGTATTAGATTATTAAAAATAAACACACAATAATGTGCCTACTCTGTGGCACTTTCAAGCGTCGAATAAATACTCTGTGTCGCGGCGGCCGCTGATTTCCCAGCGGTTCGTGACGCCTGCTCCAATCACGACGCTGCAAGAGACAGGCAAGGTTGTAACTAAACTTTTTAGGAAAAATAAACTAAATCTACGGCCGCATACTATTTAAAAGCGATCGTCGCACGAATACGCGCTCGGTCGCGTGCATACGCCACTTTTTGTTCAGAAAATTGGAAAGCGCCCTCTCAAGCTCAAACTCAAAGCATTTGTTTCAAATAAACCAATTACAGGCACTTTTGAATAGTCAAGGGGTCGGTCAGTCAGAAAGATGAAGCTAGTTGCCCATTCCAAAGCGTAGTAGGTTCTTTAAATCAAAATCTTGGTATCATCATTCATGTTGAAATTATACATGTGAGAACAATGTAGAAAGACGTGCACGTCAAAAGCGTTCGCTTTAAAAAAATAAAAACAATTCGCAAAATAAAATTAGTCATGGCAGCTAAGAGATGACCAGTCCCTACTGACGGCGCCCGTTCACGAACATGACGCATGGATCAGCACCATTTAGCTCAACCATTTTGATGGGAACTTAATGATCTGATCACGCGCCACCATCAGCGAGAAGAGAGTGAGCATGACATACTTTCAGCCACCAGGGCACATTCAATTCAATGAAAGACGTACCCAGTAAATGGTAGCTTTGAACTAGGTACATACTCCTCTGTCGGCGCGACCACGCGTTCAGGTTCACCGAAAAAGTTCGAATGATCGTGTATTCGCGCGACAATCGCTTTTAAATCGAGGTAATACAGTTATTACCTTGTCATACAAAAAATATACCGACTTACGTCCTCTGTGCTTACGTCTGCTATCCATAACATAGAGATCTTTTAAAAGACAATGTTACATCATCCATAGACAATGGTATTTATCATTTATACATTTTCGTTGCGTTCTGGAACTTACTTTAGCAAAATATAAGCTGTTAATGAAAACAATCAACTTGGTTTGTTTTATTTTTACTGAAATAGCAATGATCTTTTGGAACGAGTGGGAATTTATTGCAAAAGAAGATTGCTATTGCTATATACATAATATATGTGTCTTTTAAAAGATCTCTTGGTTATGAATGGCAGACGTAAGCACAGAGAGGACGTAAGTCAGTATATTTTCAAGATTGCTAATAAGCAACCTTAGCTTTATTTTTCTTTTGAGAAATCTAGGGATATTTATCTGAATACAAATCAACCAAATAATCAAAAATAATAATCCTAACCTTTTTCTCTCTGCGCCAGCCCTAAGCACACCTAATGCTCTCCGCGTCCTAATCAGCGCAGCGCACCTCAAACGGGCGTCTTTCAACGGCCGGGTGTTTCCAATTTCGAATTTTGAACGTTCGTGTTCGAATATTGAATTTTGAAATGCACTTGTTCCAAATACGTTACTTCTCAGATTTTAGCATGCATTTTCAATCCAATGTTTTACGATGCTTTTCGTTAGTATCTCTAGAAGCCGATGAGGCGAAAATGGAAGTCAATACAATTTGGTACTATTCTTGGGTGTTCTAAACAGTAATAAAGATTAATCTAGCACCTAGCTAGACTCTTCGCGTAAGGAATGTATCAGGTATTTAGTCAGCTATATTTTAATTGCCTTGTAAAAGGAGGCGAGCCAATTGCCATTTAAGTACGGGGCACAAATTCAAACTCTAGGCCGTTAATGAGCGGTTCCTAATGACTTTTCATTCGACAGACTTGTCATTGTCGGAACTGGGAATCAAACCCATGACTCGATAAGCAGCAGTAGGACTTACGGCCAATCGACCAACGAAGCCACACAATTATTTGAAATGAAAACTTCTTTAGGCGCGTTGAGCGATTTTTGGTAGGGGATAAACTTATAGATTCGCGTAGTGCTGGGTTATAGAATATAGATGGCGCTAATACCAGTTTTAAGTTTTTTAATAGTATTGTTTTTTTTTTGTGGGGTACAGGGCAACAGAATGATTAAAAATGATAATTATTACATACTTACAGTCAATTCACTACACGATAACACTGACTCGGATGGGGCTCACGGCGTGACTGCCGCTTGCCGGCGTCGCCTGTAGGTACATTTTCTCTGTTAGTGCTTATATTGCAATTGATGACGCTGTACGGTCGCTACAATGAATATTGTTTACATCATAATACACCAGTCGGTCGATTCTGTAAAAAGATCAACGTGAAACTTAGGTGAAGTGAGCTGTCACTGTCACAAATCGACCGGCAGGATGCTAGGGATTAACACTATTGACAGCTCACATCACGCTCACTTCACCTAAGTTTCACGGTGATATTTTTACAGAATCGATCGGCAGTTTTAAGTTTTCACTTTTATCGGCAGGCCCCGTGACTACCTATTTTTTATTATTATTATGATAATAATATTATTATTTAGTGTCAGACTGTATTAAAACCACGTTATATTGAACGTCGAGTGTCGTATTTATTCTTTCGCATTTCACGCCATTTTGTGAACGCTCAGTACTCTGTTGATTACTTGTATACTCTCCCAGCACGCGGTAAATGACAACAAAAAAAGCTATGGCCGGCTATGACAAAGATTCTCAAACTCAAAGCATTTATTTCAATTAAACTATTTACAGGTACTTTTGCATTTTTAAGGAGTCGGTCAGTCAGAAATATGAAGGTAGTTGCCCATTCCAAAGCGTAGTAGGTACCTATCCTGCCGGGGTCGCGGGTTTGTCTGAAAGGGATATCGCGACCTCGGCACACAGGCAACGGAAGGAACACGGGTGGGTTTTAGTCAGTAAAAGTCTGACACGCCCTCCCGCTCCACACAGAGCGGGAGAAGTTATTTGATAATTTCCCATCCTCAAAAAAAAAAAAAAAAAAAAAAAAAAAAAAAAAAAAAAAAAAAAAAAAAAAAAAAAAAAAAAAAAAAAAAAAAGTAGGTACCTATAGTAGGGAACGTCCGTAATAAAAATATAAAAACAAAGAACAATTCAAAAATTAAAATAAGCCATGGAGATAACCAATAATATAATAAGCTATGGACGTTCCTACTGACGGCGCCCGTTCACGACCATGACGCATGGATCAGCACCATTCAGCTCAACCATTTTAAAGGGAGCTCAATGATCCAACACACACGATTGTGGGTTAATGCTTTGTACTTGTTTAGTTGGTAAGCCTTAGTATAAATAGGAAGAATTTGCGATGAAGTCACATAATGTCAAAAACTAAACAATTACAAAAGTTTGACCTTCAAAGAAAAACTATTTCCCCTTTACTTTAATCGACTTGAAGTTGAAATATTTGTTTTGCCTACCAACAATTAGGTTCTTTAACGGTTCATCAGTCTCTAGATTATTTTTTGGCTTTTCTAACTAAGAATATTTTATATCGATATCGAATATACAAAAGTGTTACATAATTTTAACCAAAACAGTCAGAAAACGGGAATTAATATGGGTCTAACCCTACTTTCTGTGCAAATAAAAAACTATTCTATTCTATTATATTCTAATTCATAATAACAATGAGTATTCGTAGCTCTAATTATTTTATTATAATTGCCGCGAATTGAATTATGATTAACATACAACGAAACAGCGCCGCTATTTGCAAGAAACGTAAGAAATTATGTGCGAGATGTGACCCACCAAAAATCCGCGTCCGCGGATACAAAAAGATCTGCATCCGCACGTCCCTGTTAAAAATCATCCTACATCCTTATTTTAAGCACTAAAGACTAAAAGCAGAAGAAAATTACCGTGTCTTGCCTAACTTCACGGACAGAAATTACGTTGATTATATAATTTAAGGAGTTCGATTAAAAAAATCGAAATTTAAAAAAAAACCTTAGATTTTTGCAATTTACAACTCAGTGTCCAGTTTTATGCTGATCCGTAAGTTGTTCATAATGATGAGTACAATTTTATAATAATAGTTAGGATTAAAAAAAACTAGATATGAAGAATGAATACATTGCAATAAAATAAAATAAATAAAACTACTTTAAATATACTACTGAACCCCATCCTCTTCACTTTGTAACTATTAAATCAACCCTACTACTGCCACTGTTGTGATAGTTCGGTAACACATCGTAATCCACTGTCAACAGAGGGTTATGGAACGTAGTGTCAAATCGGAACACAATTACGTTACCAATCTGTTTTTATAGTTATTTAGTCTATGATATTTGTTGGTTTTGATATTTGTAGTATTCTAAGGGGTTAGTTTTTCAAGTTAACGAAATAAGTATATTTAGTTTTAATGAGTTCGATTTTTTTTAAAGAGCAAGGTGTTAATTTTTGTCATGGGGTTTCAGCATGAATTAATTACTGTTTTCGTTTGCGGTGACTTAGATTTAATTAAGATGGGATCAAGAAGTGTCCTTCTGCCATACTATTCTGTAAACATCTCACCGTGAAAATTTGGGTGAAGTGAGCTGTCAATAGTGTCAATCCCTGTGGAATGACAGCTCACTCCACGCTCACTTCACCTAAGTTTTCACGGTGAGATGGTTACAGAATAGCACTGCAGTTCTCCCTGAGTTAATAAGATAATTATAAATACAGTATAATTATCACTAGCTTCAAAAACGGTGAAGGAAAACATCGTGAGGAAACGCCGCATGCCTTTTTTTTTTTTTTTTGACCATGGGTAATTATCAAATAACTTCTCCCTCTCTGGGCGGAGCGGGAGGGCGTGTCAGACTCTTACTGACTAAAACCCACCCGTGTTCCTTCAGTTGGCTGTACATTGCCAGCGGCCACGGTATCCCTTTCGGACTTTCCCGCGAGAAAACGCCGCATGCCTGAGAGATATTTCTCGACGGCATGTGAAGTCAAGTCAGAGGCCCATGGGCGGCTTTAAAACTCTGACACCAGGTTAGTCACTAACCACACGAAAAGAAGAAGATTAAAACAACACCATTACCAAGCTCCTTGCTTTGGAATAATTACTGCAATGATTAAGTCAGGTAAAGCAGTGGAAAAAAAACTAAGTATTGATGCTGAATCTTTCAACAAGATTCAGCATCAATTTTGGTGATTCAGGTGGGTACAAAATAATCCTTTTCTTCTTCATAACTTTTCCCTCTATATATATTTCTTTTCGTGTTTACGATATTTATTGCTTTTAATTAACAGATGTCAAAGTCAAAGTCAAATAATTCATTTTAATTAGGCAATAGGCATATAAAGGCACTATTGAACGTCAACATTTACAAAAAAATAGAATTGATTCTAGTCGCCCCAAAGTCAAAGTCAAAGTCAAATCATTTATTTCAAATGCCCTTCTAAGGCACTTATGAAAGGCAAAATTTACAAAAAATAGAATTGATTCTAGTCGCCCCTTCCAAAAGGTAGTTTTCGTATGGAGAAGAATGGGCAAGAAACTCCACGGTTACTCTTTTAAAATGTTTATGTGTAATGTTTTATGTTTTGTTTTATGTTTTATTTTTTGTATTTTTTTAGTTTCTCATATTAATTAGGGATTGAAAACTGTACAGTAAGAGTGTGTGCGTGATGACAATGGTTTCGCGCGGAATTCGACACGAAATACAAAATCAAGCGCTGTTTTATCGCTGGACTAGCCCGCGGGGCAGAGCTACTCTGCCCTGCTAAGCCGAAAGGCGGTATCTTAATCGGAGCAAGTTTTGAGAAAATTGACTTTTTGTAAATTGTAATTTAAGGAAACATAAGGATATAAAGAACTTCTGAGTGGTTTTTTAAAATGTTTTAAGTTAGATAGCGGTATGTGGCTTATACCATTAGATGCGAAATTATTATAGCTATTGAATGGTATAAAAAAAACTAAAAGGGCGTATCTCAGAGATACCGCCTTTCGGCTTAGCAGGGCAGTACTGTGGTGACGTCAGACCTTTCATTTATTTACGTTTAATGTCTTGCAATATGGATTTAATAACATAATGTAGTGCCTACGAGTGAAGACATTACACTACTACAAGGATCTATTGGCGCTTAAATGACATTTTCAAGGGGGCGTTGTTGGTAAACATTGTTTTTTTTGCGATGTTGTATCGAAAAACAAAATGGCGGTGTTCGTTCCGATTTTGACCACGCGCCAATATTATCTTGTAGCGCTATATGTATGTCCTGCACGCAACATGTAGTTAACCCTGGTTAGGCTAAGCGTATGCTAAGACTCAGCACAGCACAGTACAGATTTTGCAGGATAGGGCAGGCGAGGCAGATATAGACCGCGAGCGCATGCTGCGACGCAGCTACACAGACACATTCGCGTCCTAGCTAGTACAAACAATCTGTCATTGAAACAAAATTATGAATCAGTGGTAAAAACAAGTGACGACCTGCACGCGTCGCGCAGAAATCTGTGCCGGCTCTACAACAAAACGCAGAGCAGTTCAGACACAAGTCTGCGTCGCACGTGCCTGCGCCGCATCGTGCGCAGCTGGCAGTACGTTCATGCATTACAAAACCTACTCTTTTACTTTAACTTTTTTTTTTGAGGGCTGGAAAGTTTCAATTAACTTCTCCCGCTCCGGGCGGACCGGGAGGGCGACTCCCGCTCCGGGCGACTTTTACTGACTAAAACCCACCCGTGTTCCTTCAGTTGCCTGTACATTGCTAGGGGCCACGGTATCCCTTTCGGACTTTCCCGCAACCCCGGCAGGCATCGGTCCTAGCGGCCCTACGCTTAGACCTGCGTCATCTGCGTTTCAGCATACGCTTAGCCTTAGAAAACAATTGACTGACTTTACTTATCAAAACGGCATGAACAATTTCGGGGATGCATTGGTCGTGGTGACACACGAGAAGAAAAAGCTTGACCTACCTACAGGTAGATAAAATTACTTATTTATTTCAAACCATACACAAAGTATAGAGCACACAAAATAGATATACACTTTTGGCGCATTTCGTAGAGCGATAAAAGACACAAGTAATTGCAAAACTGACTCTAGTCTTCTAGAGTCAGTTTTGCAATTACTTGTGTCTTTTATGATCTGACTCTAGAAGAATACCACAAAAATTAAAACAGTCAACAATACCACTAAAAATAGTCTTAGCATTTCAAAATTAGTAATTTTGAAAAAAGAATTAAAAGCTGAATATTGTACTGTAGGCGTCAAATATCGCCCTAGGACAATTGTCACAGTATCGCAAAACTCAGTGCGACATGACGCGATGTCGCGCTCCGGACTGGCCCGCGGCGACATAGCCTAGTGACAACAGAGTGGTTTTATGACGAATTTAAAGTTTATATCATTTAATTTTGAACATATAAAAATGTTCGACCAAAGACCGTTCTGGTAGATAAAATGTTTCACTAGAGGTAAACTAGATCGGGCTGGTAGCAATTCATTATCTTCTTCTACAATAATCTTCTATATACCTATATAAAAGGAGAAACTGACTGACTGACTGACATATCAACGCAGAGCCGAAACTACTGGGACTAGGAACGTACAATTTTGCACTCAGCTTCCTTTTAATATAAAATAATAATATTAATATTAAATAATTATATAATAATTTTTGAAAATTCTACCTTTATGACACCCCCGTTATGTCCATACCGTTTATGAAAATTCTCCTTTAAGGGGGCAAAAAGGGGGATTCCGTTTGTATGAAAAATCTTATTCCTTGAGTTAAAAGTACTAGGCTTGCATGAATTCACGATAGTATTCAATCATTATGTTACTACTCATAAGATTCGGATGAGGCAGACCGATAGTTTATAACCTGTATTAACACATAGGATACTCTTTATCCCGATAGTACGTTCCCATGGGATAATTTCCGACCTCCACGCGAGCTAAGCCGCGGGAAAACCTAGTAATTTTATAAAGAGAAAAGATTTGTTTTGATTACATTTTTGTTTGTAATGAATGAACTTAAAAACTACAGGACTGATTTAAAAAAATCTTTCACCAGTAGAATGCTATATTATCACTGAGTAACATAGGCTATCACGCGGGCGAAGCTGCTGGCGGAGGTACTTAATAAAAATCATTCAGTGACAGACAACGCTCAGCCTAAACCACTGGATCTAGAAGTATGAAATTTTGCACAAGATTTCCTTATAGAGTCAAAGAAAAGCACTAAGGATGTTGACGACAGCGTGTATGGAAGTTCGTATTTTTTTCTGATGGGAAATCCCATCGGGCTCACAGCTTGAAGCCTAAATAATCCTAAATACCCTGCATTCGCAATTTATTTGCCAAACATGTAAACAAACAAGAAATTTCCACTTAGACAAACATCAACTTTATGGAAGTGTAAATAAAGTTGATTTTAGACCGACTGTTGAAAAAGTCATAAAAAATATGATGTTATAGCGCAAACTGAACCTTATGTGTAGACATTACAGTTGTTTTTCCTAAAACTCGTGTTTGTTTACATGTTTGGCAAATGAATTGCGGACGCAGATTACGTTTATACTTACATAATCATTTGGTAGCAATAAAATCAGTGAAATTAACAACAGCGTAGCATTTCGTAGGCGTTGTCTACGACCGTAGCAAACTGCTACGAGTGCTACGCCACCGTCTACGCGTAGTTTAGCCAAATACAAGTTGGTTTTCGCTTTTATGACTAAATGACATAACGTAAAGGTAGGGATATGATCCAGTAATCATTTAAATATACCTCGGAACAAGACTGACCTTTTGCACACCTGCATCTATACATATTATAAATTAAAGTCGCCTTTCGCGTCTGTCTGTGTAAGCGCGTTATTCTTCTAAACTAGGCAACGAATTTTGATGTGATTTTCACCATCTTTTAGAAAATTTGTTCCAGTGTATAGTAAGTTTACTATTATTAAAACTTACATAAATTATAAAGAAATATTAGATAGTTAATTGACTCAGGCCTGACTTTGCGGAAATCCACTATATCATACAATAGACGATGTATTAGTAACCTAATCCGTTGACACGCCAAGCGTCGAGAGCAGAGACAGATTCTCTGCTCTCGACGCTTGACGTGTCAACACGTCGGGTCCGGGTTCGTAACAAGTCAATCGTCATCCTGAGGATGCCTCGTATGTGAAACACGATTTCTTACAGGGTTCTTTACGACTCTTTAAGAACAGTTAAGCGGATTAGGTTGCTAAATATACGTCGTCTATTGTATTTTTTAAATATTAGATGTTTATCGAGTCGTAAAAACCGTGCGAAGCAAGGGCGGGTCGCTAGTATAGTAATAATGTTAATAATTAGTACCAACGACTATATAATACCGCCCACGGGCATGTGACCGCCGATGTTATTGGTACCTGTTGATAGGCCTACACTGTCCTCTCATACCTTTTAACACTGTAATTTGAAAACATTGTAAATACCACTTACTTTTAAAAGAGTAAACGTGAAGTTTCTTGCCGGCTCTTCTCCATAGGAAACGACCAATTGGAACCGTGCACCTAGCTTCTGACGTTTCATAAGTGCCCTTGTAGGTTTATGTGAAATAAAATATTTTGAATTTGAATTTGCTTGGCTCGACTTAGATTTGTTTATTATTTCTACAAACTTAATTCATAATCTTTTAGAAATAATATTCAGAGGGCAAAAAATGTAAAGCAAGGTCACAAACTCCACTCAAAAAATTAAAATTGTATAACATGAAAAATATTAAATGTAGACCCCCCTTTTAATTTTAAAGTTCCAACTATCTTTACGGATTCATGTGCGTGTTGTATAATAATCGTTTGCTTCAAAAACGGTGAAGGAAAACATCGTGGGGAAACCGGTATGCTTGAGAGATATTCCTCGACGGCATGAGAAGCCAAGTCAGAGGTCCATTGGCGGCTTTAAAAATTTGACACCAGGTTATTCACTAACCACACGAAAAGAAGAAGATGAAGAAGAAAGTTAATTTTCGACAATTTTTCATGAATATTCGAAAAAATACGGGCGGGATCACCAATTTAGGGGTACGAGGAACAGGGTGTAAAGTTCACTCATCCACCATAGAGAAGGGAGGATCCTCCGAACAGACGGGTGTCATGTCTGAAGTCGGGAAGCTTGTATATATGGCCATCGCGCGGTAAACTCTAATTGCGCGATGCAGAATTTGAGTGACGTCAGGATGTGTGTGACGTCAGGTCTTTGGTGCGTAGTTCGTATGTGGCGATGTAGATGCCGCCACACGGTCACATGCCCATGGGTGGCATTGTATTAGATTATTAAAAATAAACACACAATAATGTGCCTACTCTGTGGCACTTTCAAGCGTCGAATAAATACTCTGTGTCGCGGCGGCCGCTGATTTCCCAGCGGTTCGTGACGCCTGCTCCAATCACGACGCTGCGAGAGACAGGCAAGGTTGTGACTACTCTTTTTAGGAAAAATAAACTAAATCTACGGCCGCATACTATTTAAAAGCGATCGTCGCACGAATACGCGATCGGTCGCGTGCATACGCCACTTTTTGTTCAGAAAATTAGAAAGCGCCCTCTTAAGCTCAAACTCAAAGCATTTATTTCAAATAAACCAATTACAGGCAATTTTGAATAGTCAAGGGGTCGGTCAGTCAGAAAGATGAAGCTAGTTGCCCATTCCATTTTCTTTCTTTCTTTCTTTAGTAGGTTCTTTAAATGAAAATCTTGGTATCATCATTCATGGTGAAATTATACATGTGAGAACAATGTAGAAAAAGATTTAAATTTATTGAAGCCACTTTTTAATCCAGTTAAATCGATTATTTTATTCACACCTACGCCACTATAATTTTTATCATTACTCATTTATACATTATACATTTATCTATTTAAATAATCAAGTACCTATCAAATACACAATCACTATCGAACAGGAATGCTTTCAAATGCTAAACTTTACTGTTATCATTAAAAAATTCTATCATTATTTAAATTGCGGGTATACTTACGTAATTTCATTCTGCACATTTCGCTTTTCACAACACCAATAATTCGCTTATTTATTATCGCATCTGCTCGACGTCCGTATGTCACTGCAGGGATCCAGCAGAATATCAGCGTCAGGTATATTTGCCTGACACATGCTGAGTTGGACTCCCATTTGGTGCAACCTTGAGACGCACACCGCCCTTTGTATGTTTCACTATGTTGAGTTTTAAAGTGTGTTAACCAATAGTCATCACAATGTCTTTATTTTTTTCTTTATTTTATTTTTTTGTATATTGGCACCTTATAGCTATATTCATGTATTTAGTTATTATTTAATCGTGTTTTTGTATTTTATGCTGTCTTTTGTGTGCACCAAATAAACGATTTATCTATCTATCTATCTATCAAAAATGTGCACGTTAAAAGCGTTCGTAATAAAAAAATTAAAATAAAAACAATTCAACAAATAAAATTTCTCGTGGCAGCTGAGAGATGACCAGTCCCTACTGACGGCGCCCGTTCACGAACATGACGCATGGATCAGCACCATTTAGCTCAACCATTTTGATGGGAACTTAATGATCCAATACACGCGCCACCATCAGCGAGACATCTGAGTGAGCATGACATACTTTCAGCCGCCAGGGCACATTCAAGTCCATGAAAGACGTACCCAGTAAATGGTAGCTTTGAACTAGGTACATACTCCTCTGTCGGCGACGCGTTCAGGTTCACCGAAAAAAGTTCGAATGATCGTGTATTCGCGCGACAATCGCTTTTAAATCGAGGTAATACAGTAATTTCCTTGTCATACAAAAAATATACCGACTTACGTCCTCTGTGCTTACGTCTGCTATCCATAACAAAGAGATCTTTTAAAAGACAATGTTACATCATCCATAGACAATGGTATTTATCATTTATACATTTTCGTTGCTTTCTGGAACCTACTTTACCAAAATATAAGCTGTTAATCAAAACAATCAACTTGGTTTGTTTTATTTTTACTGAAATAGCAATGATCTTTTCGAAGGAGTGGGAACTCGTTACAAAAGAAGATTGCTATTGCTATATACATAATATAAGTGTCTTTTAAAAGATCTCTTGGTTATGAATGGCAGACGTAAGCACAGAGGACGTAAGTCAGTATATTTTCAGGATTGCTAATAAGCAACCTTAGCTTTATTTTTCTTTTGAGAAATCTAGGGATATTTATCTGGATACAAATCAACCAAATAATCAAAAATAATAATCCTAACCTTTTTCTCTCTGGGCCAGCCCTAAGCACACCTAATGCTCTCCGCGTCCTAATCAGCGCAGCGCACCTCAAACGGGCGTCTTTCAACGGACGGGTGTTTCCAATTTCGAATTTTAAACCTTCAACGTTCGTGTTCGAATATTGAAGTTTGAAATGCACTTGTTCCAAATACGTTACTTCTCAGATTTTAGCATGCATTTTCAATCCAATGTTTTACGATGCTTTTTGTTAGTATCTCTAGAAGCCGATGAGGCGAAAATGGAAGTCAATACAATTTGGTACTATTCTTGGGTGTTCTAAACAGTAATAAAGATTAATCTAGCACTTAGCTAGCACTCTTCGCGTAAGGAATGTATCAGGTAATTAAAATATAGCTGACCAAAGTCAGCTATATTTTAATTCCCTTGTAAAAGAAGGCGAGCCTGTTGCCATTTAAGTACGGGGCACAAATTCAAACTCCATGCCGTTAATGAGCGGTTCCTAATGACTTTTCATTCGACAGTCTTGTCATTGTCGGAACTGGGAATCAAACCCAAGACTCGATAAGCAGCAGTAGTTCTTGCGGCTACTCGACCAACGAAGCCCACAGAACACAAATATTTTAAATGAAAACTTCTTTAGGCGCGTTGAGTGATTTTTAGTAGGGGATAAAGTTATGGATTCGCGTAGTGCTGGGCTATAGAATATAGATGGCGCTAATACCAGTTTTAAATTTTTAAATAGTATTGTTTTTTTTTTGTGGGGTACAGGGCAACAGAATGATGAAAGATGATAAATATTACATACAGTCAATTCACTACACGATAACACTGACTCGGATGGGGCTCACGGCGTGACTGCCGCTTGCCGGCGTCGCCTGTAGGTACATTTTCTCTGTTAGTGCTTATATTGCAATTGATGACGCTGTACGGTCGCTACAATGAATATTGTTTACATCATAATACACCAGTCGGTCGATTCTGTAAAAAGATCAACGTGAAACTTAGGTGAAGTGAGCTGTCACTGTCACAAATCGACCGGCAGGATGCTAGGGATTAACACTATTGACAGCTCACTTCACGCTCACTTCACCTAAGTTTCACGGTGATATTTTTACAGAATCGATCGGCAGTTTTATGTTTTCACTTTTATCGGCAGGCCCCGTGACTACCTATTTTTTATTATTATTATGATAATAATATTATTATTTAGTGTCAGACTGTATTAAAACCACGTTATATTGAACGTCGAGTGTCGTATTTATTCTTTCGCATTTCACGCCATTTTGTGAACGCTCAGTACTCTGTTGATTACTTGTATACTCTCCCAGCACGCGGTAAATGACAACAAAAAAAGCTATGGCCGGCTATGACAAAGATTCTCAAACTCAAAGCATTTATTTCAATTAAACTATTTACAGGTACTTTTGCATTTTTAAGGAGTCGGTCAGTCAGAAATATGAAGGTAGTTGCCCATTCCAAAGCGTAGTAGGTACCTATGGAGAAGAACGGGCAAGAAACTCCACGGACACTCTTTTAGATAAATAAAATAGTTACAAAATATTGGTTACGTCACTCATGTTGAAATTATATATGTGAGAACAATGTAGAAAGATGTGTTCGTTACGAGCGTCCGTAATAAAAATATAAAAACAAAGAACAATTCAAAAATTAAAATAAGCCATGGAGATAACCAATAATATAATAAGCTATGGACGTCCCTACTGACGGCGCCCGTTCACGACCATGACGCATGGATCAGCACCATTCAGCTCAACCATTTTAAAGGGAGCTAAATGATCCAACACACGATTTTGGGTTAATGCTGTGTATGTATTTAGTTGGTAAGCCTTGATATAAACAGGAAGAATTTGCGATGAAATCACATAATGTCAAAAACTAAACAATTACAAAAGTTTGACCTTCAAAGAATTTTTTTTTCCCTTTACTAGTCGATCAAATGACTTGAAGTCAAAATAGGTATTTGTTTTGCCTACCAACTATTAGGGTCTTTAACGGTTCAACAGTCTCTGGATTTTCTAACTAAGAAAATTATACATCGCTGTTGACGAAGATACAAAAGTGTTAATTTTAACCAAAACAGTCAGAAACCGGGTATTAATATGGGTTTATTTCATAATAACAATGAGTATTCGTTGGTACATAAATTATTTGGCTTAAAAAATCAGGGATGTTGCGGATATTCGTATCTGCATCCGCAATTGCGGAGCTTCCGCATTTATTTAAAAAAAAAAGAAAGAAAGAAAGAATAATGTTTATTTGGACACAGTTCATGAAACACAAAATACAATATAAAAAAACAGACCTCCGCATTAATCATTGCGGAGCTCATGCGGATGCAGATGTGGGTGGAAAAGGATCTATGTTCTATGTTCTATGTTGTGGGGTTTGGTTTCCGCACTTAGTCCTACAGTGGACCATTGTGCGTGGGCCATAGCGGCCGTTGGTGGTTACTCCAACCAGCCCACCTCCCTCCAGAAGTTTATTAAGTCTCCTGGTCTGTTCAGAACATCTGTGAAAGATCTGGGTGTCCCGAGGGTTTGTGTTCTAATCTGGGTGACGCCTGTGCAGTGTGCATTCAAAAAGCACGTGCGTGACGGTTTCCTCAGCCTCCATGCACGCCCTGCACAGAGGACTGTCCGTTATGCCTATTGTGTGAAAGTGTTTGTTCAGCGAGCAGTGGCCCGTGATGGTACCCGTCACCAGGCGCAGGCCGTTCCTATCCAGGCGTAGTAAACGCCGGGTTAGCCTGGTATCCAAGGATGGCATGGCTTCCTTGGACTGCCTGCAGCCCGGTGCCGAGGTCCACCAGTGCTCGGCTTGAGTCAAGGATATGTAAAATCATAATCAACAAAATGGAAATTATAATCATTTAAATCATCAATAGGTTTAGCTCTAATTATTTTATTACTAGCTGCCCGCCCCGGCTTCGCTCGAGTAGCACTAAGTACGTATCTACGGCGCACCTACCTGCCTACCCTACCTGCCTACCCTACCTACCCTACCTACCCTACCTACCCTACCTACCCTACCTACCCTACCTACCCTACCTACCCTACCTACCCTACCTACCCTACCTACCCTACCTACCCTACCTACCCTACCTACCCTACCTACCCTACCTACCCTACCTACCCTACCTACCCTACCTACCCTACCTACCCTACCTACCCTACCTACCCTACCTACCCTACCTACCCTACCTACCCTACCTACCCTACCTACCCTACCTACCCTACCTACCCTACCTACCCTACCTACCCTACCTACCCTACCTACCCTACCTACCCTACCTACCCTACCTACCCTACCTACCCTACCTACCCTACCTACCCTACCTACCCTACCTACCCTACCTACCCTACCTACCCTACCTACCCTACCTACCCTACCTACCCTACCTACCCTACCTACCCTACCTACCCTACCTACCCTACCTACCCTACCTACCCTACCTACCCTACCTACCCTACCTACCCTACCTACCCTACCTACCCTACCTACCCTACCTACCCTACCTACCCTACCTACCCTACCTACCCTACCTACCCTACCTACCCTACCTACCCTACCTACCCTACCTACCCTACCTACCCTACCTACCCTACCTACCCTACCTACCCTACCTACCCTACCTACCCTACCTACCCTACCTACCCTACCTACCCTACCTACCCTACCTACCCTACCTACCCTACCTACCCTACCTACCCTACCTACCCTACCTACCCTACCTACCCTACCTACCCTACCTACCCTACCTACCCTACCTACCCTACTAAAAACTATCCTATGTCCGTCTCCTGGTTCTAAGCTACCTCCCCACCAATTTTCAGCCAAATCGGTTCAGCCGTTCTTGAGTTATAAGTGGTGTAACTAACACGACTTTCTTTTATATATATAGAAGATAATAGCCACGAATTGATTTATGATTAACATACAACGAAACAGCGCCGCTATTTGCAAGAAACGTAAGAAATTATGTGCGAGATGTGACCCACCAAAAATCCGCGTCCGCGGATATTAAAAAGATCCGCACGTCCCTGTTAAAAATCATCCTACATCCTTATTTTAAGCACTAAAGACTAAAAGCAGAAGAAAATGACCGTGTCTTGCCTAACTTCACGGACAGAAATTACGTTGATTATATAATTTAAGGAGTTCGATTTAAAAAATCGAAATTTAAAAAAAACCTTAGATTTTTGCAATTTACAACTCAGTGTCCAGTTTTATGCTGATCATAACGATAACGTTGATGATGGTTCCGTAACAAATGTGTATTTACAGAATTAAAATCATCAACACAAGTTTTTGTTTTTTTTTGTGTGTATATTGTGCCTTACTACTTTATCTGAGTAAAATAATTTTATTTTCTTTCTCTTAAACGACGATACCCAGTGCCACCCCACCACAGCGCGGTACTATTTCACGGGGCGAACCGATGACATTTTCGCTCGATGATTTTTCCGTTCCACCACATTCGCGAATGACTGCGTTCTCATTTAAGCAATGGCATTTGACGGGTGTGCCTTTGTCACTGGCCGTTGAAAAAAAAGTATATAGACGTTCCATTTTAGATTGGAGTTAGCGCGCTTGTTTATATTTTATTTTTTAAATAATATATTCTTTTTATGAACGTTGTTTGCGCGCGTTTTTTGTTTGGAGTTTGAATGTTACTTTTTTTTCTTTATTTGAACCATTTCATTGTTCATAAAATAACATAGAATAACGTCATTCAATGGAAAGCTTTAATTTCACAAAATCGTCGTTAAAACAAAAATATTGAACAATTCAGGTAATTTTTAACGCAAACTTTCTACTAAAATTAATTTTCAAGGCTATCCTCTGAAATCCTCTTAGTAATCCGCGATCATGTCACCATTAATGTTATTAACACAGCCCGACAGTGTTATAACAACAAAACTTTGTTAATCTAAATAAATAACACAAAAAATATCAAGTAACATTACAACTTCATTCATATTTATTGAAATAAACCACTCCACAGAATGTTAACAATTTTTCGCGAGGTGTCAACTTGGCTGAAAGATGCGGACCTGAACAAACTTACGTGTACCATGAAAAGCTGATGCTAAAGACTTTTATTGTCTTGTAATAAGGTTGATTTTCGCTTGAGCTTTGTTTTCTGAAGCCGCAAACATGATTTGCGTAAGCATTCTTATATCAAAATTCTATTTGCTGACATTTTACACACTGAAATTGAATTTTCAACTTTATTTTGTTGTTGATAAGGTTGACATTGAGTTGTGTAACGTTTATGAATAGCAAAATATACTGGTTTCATATGATAATCCCATTTTTCATATTAAAAAGTTATTTCTTTTACAATATACTCCCAGGAGTATCGGTATTGGAGATTATTCACCGACTTAATAAAAGGGAGTGTTGTGTTTAACGGTGTTTAAAAAATTGTTTAGACTTCAGATGTTAATGTGTTTGTGTGGGGAATGGAAATGTTATGATATTGCTACTGTTGAAAAAGATTTTAATGTGAACGAAAGTTATATTGTGTACATCTTCCTACACTAATATTATAAAGACAAAAGATTTGTATTTTTTTTTTTGTAATAAATAAACACAAAAACGACAGGACCAATTGAACAAATTCTTTCACCAGTAGAATGCTATATTATCACTGAGTAACATATGCTACTTATAATTTATAAAGATATGACACGGGCGAAGTCGCTGGCGGAAGCTAGTGTTGTATAAAACAGAAAACACAGTCCAGCTGATCTATTCCATAAAAATCTTACCGTGTAAACTTAGGTGAAGTGAGCTGTCAATGTAAAACCCCTAGCATCAGGTAGAATGACAGCTAACTTCAAGCACTTCACTTAAGTTTTGCCGGTGAGAGTTTTATAGAACAGACGCCGCAGTTTACCTGAGCTAAGTAAATGTTTAGTTCGAAATAGAAATCATTTATTTGCTTGTAATGTAATTATACAGATAAGATGTAATTTTTATAAATGGTCCCAGCATGCAAATTTTTGGTCAAAACAGTGGGTAAGTGAATCTAAACATAAAAAATAACACCTAATGGAACAATAGGCTTAGAATATAAATTATCAAAATTACATAAACATTCACAAATTAATTACAAATTATCCTTATACAGCAAGATTTATTTAGAAAGATGTCATTTAAAAAAACATTTTTGTTTTGGTAACAATTGTTCAATAGTATTTTTTTAATTAGTATTTATTTGGGAAGTTCTTTTAGTTTTTTCGGCAATTTATTATATTTATAATAAATTAAAGAAAAACATTTTATCAATGGGTCCATTATTCTTTAATTGCGTTGCTTTATGACCCCCAGTGTATGAACAGAATGTGAATGTGTGTCGAATGAAAAATAAGTCAATATTGTTTAAGTACAATGGTCCAGCAGACTGCTTGTCAAAGAACTAGTAACCGACCGAAGCTTCGTTTTCGGCCATTTGCGGCAAAAAAATCAATATTCGGCCATCCTTTCGTTTTCGGTCATAAACTAGCTGAATCTTCGGCCAAGCCGAAAATCAAATGTTTGTGAATTGTTGCGCGTCATTCGGCCTACTTCGTAAATCTCATCAATATTAGGTGACGTTCGGCTATCGTGTTTTATTTATTTTAAAGCTATTAATTTTAATTTTTGGTCCTTCTCTCCCTAGATTAAGAATGTAATTATTAAAGATATTAGTATTATTAAAGATTAAAGATTTCAGTGTACAGCGGAGATATTAATATGTTTTAATGTCTAAATCATTTTACTTTTTCAGCCGAAAATAAGACTAAAGCCGAAGCTTCTTTTTCGTTTTCGTTTTCGGCTGGAAATCCATTTTCGGTCGGCCACTACAAAGAACTTAATCAAGAAAATAAGCCCATAACCTCGTCATTGACCAAATAAATAAAAGTTCAGATTAAACCTTCCATCATTCGATCGCCATCCAAAGCGGAGCGATAACAAAATTAATCATCACACAAAATCGTCCGAATCAAGAAACCATTAAATAACCAATCCGCATTTTACTTACGAAACCATAGGCAATTTACCATCGCCTAAATCCTCTTTCAACCTTAACTCCCACGAAAAAGGTCGCAAATACTTTTTTAATCTGGCAATACCGACGTGTACAGTATTTAATCATCTACAAAGGACGTATTCGTACATGCGAGTCGTATTCAAAACTGACAAAAGAAAAAAAGCAATCTGGCAAGATTGGCAGTCGGGGGCTACACAAAAAGGGGATCTTTTGGGCTATATTGTTAGTGGAGATTGAAAAGCGTTTTGTCGTCAACATGTTATTCGGTAATTTAGTGTTGCCCGATTGAAATAACGAGGGGTGTAATTGGAAAGGAGGTTTTAAGACCCATATGTGGCTGATTGATTGGGTTTAGCTGCCGGTACGCTTTGTTGTTTGATGTTAGTGTTGATGATGTTGAAGTGGATGCGATGTTGCTTTGTTGATGGTAAAGTGTTGTGCTGTTTATTGCGTTGGGTGTTACAGTAATTGATGTTAAAATGCGTCAGCTGCTTGTCTTTGTTGATAAGCCTTTAAATCGCACACATTCATAGTGCTAAAGTAATGAGTTATTGCACTTAATTTTTTATCGTAATCACATTGAAGGAAAATGGGTCTTTTAAGAATATAATACAGTAGGTGCTCGGTAATCTGGCGCTCACTCTCACTAATCCGACACGTCCAATATTCCGGCGTTTCCTAACTTAGGTCTCTTACTCAGTAATCCGGCAATTTAATACAAAAGTGCCGGAATACAGAGCACGCGCATTGTTCGTTGTCGTTCTGCAGTCCGGACCTGTTCTAGGGTAGGTATTATTACGTAAACTAATAAAGATTTTTTACTTTGCAAATCAGTGTTAAAACTATTTCTTACTAGCTAGCTGACATTTCCTATAGAAATCCAATTATCCGGCGTTTCCGATAATCTGCGAAAAAAATGGGAAAATTTGCGAAAAAAATGGGTGCTGGAATACCGAGCGGCTACATTTACTGTACGGACAACATAATTATAACATAGTAGAACTGACAAATGGGTAATAGTGACAGTTAGCAGACATTGCTGCCCTTTTTTGAAGTCTACGGTTAATAAAACTAGTTTATGAAACCTTAAATTGTAGCTCCAATTCATCATAAATGTGCCTTGAAAGCCATTGAAGTTACACGAGCCAAAGGAAAAAAAAAACCCATTGATTCCCGAATGTTGCTGCTATAAAAAAGTATACAACTCTTCCATTTAAAGCATACAAACTTTTAAAAGCTAAAAATTACAACCGAAAAAAAGAAAATAAAAATTCAAAATTCATAAATCGAACGTGAAAATGAAGTATCGGCTCAAACGAAGCTGGTCCGCTGTACGGCACACACGTCACAAACGCAACGTTCTTTGGGCGTCCAATTTGTCTGATTGACGTCCAGCGTCGGCTTACAAAGCTCAAAGACTGGCAACGACGCCATTGCTTCAAATGGAGCGTGAAAATTCAAATTGTACCTGTTTCTGGGACTGTTAAGGAGCTTTTACATAAATATTATGTGACGGTTTTCTTCACCAAAAGTAATTTTTTTTGGACATTATTGGGCGGAAAACAGAGGTAATTACCGTATTTTTAAGAACGTTTGCATTCTAATCTCAGTCTCAATCTGTCAACTGCCTCTATTGTCTAGTGGTGGCTTATGCTACTGCTGAGCATGAGGTCCTGGGTTCGATTCTCAGGTCGGACAAAGGGTTATTGGGTTTTTCTATCTGGAATTTCTCAATAGCATCCCGGAGTCTGGATTTGTGCCCGGTTGATGGCAATAGGCTTGCCCCTATTACATGGGACTTAAACATAACTGGTGAAATGTGGGTGTAACTATTGGCACACCTCTGCCTAGCCCTTCGGGGAATTACGGGCGTGATGTTATGTCAATCTTTCAAAAATACTTCCTTCATTTTTTATATTGATTGTCGCTGAGATGAGAGTGAGACTAGATGTTGAATATTTACGGGAATCAACTTTAAATTTTCGGTGATCATGTCTTTATTTTGAGTCAATTATTCGTCGGAGCTTATCACTAAATATGCCCTGACTGAAATAGGCAGTAGGCTGGCGTTACGCTGTCGACACATACCTAAAGATGGTGGCTCAAAATTAACAAAAGAATTATGTCCGTCACGCTCTTTAAATAAATGAGTACTTAAAACAAATGTATTTGGTATTATTTTCTTTAAAAAATCTTAGCAAAGTACGCACAAATCACGCAAAAATTCTAAAAATACCAATGTTCCATCATTTTCATATTATTTCATACATTTTAAATCCGTTTCGTAAAATGGTTTCTTTTTCATAACCAATATGTGATCTTTTCTCAGTGTAGGTATATGAAGAGGGCGTGTAAAGGTAGCACATCAGTGAAGGCGATATGACGATATCAAGCTAACAGATACATACATATATGCCGGAAATACGTTACTGAGTTGCCTAATCGCGACGCCAGCGCCACCTAGCGCCGGTCAACAGAGTCTACAACATAACGCTCGGACCCGCCGGAGCTAGGCAGACTTCATGGGTGGCGGTCAAGCAGTGAACACGTTTAGAAACTGTCCCGCGTTCCGAATTAGTTGTGTCGTATACCTACAGCGTGTGTAATTGCTAGTGTGATTAATTTGATCGTGAATTATAATTTGATCTGGACTGCAAACGGTCTTTCTATTGCACAATAAACAAAACTACCCATAGTATGGCCACAGTAGTTAAAATATGCCTGAAAATAATGAAAGAGGCACGTACCGTCCTCCGTTATATAAACCCTTTGTATAAAGTGAAATAATGGACGATGACAAGAGGGTTCTAGAGAATTCTGTGAAATCGGCAAGCATACGCTCGATTTGATTACTGCTTGTATCTCATATCTCTCTGTCTCTCTTATTTATAAGTTTAGTTATATTTACAAAATAAATTAACAGCACAAGTATATAAGAAGGGGGTGGGGGGGGACAATTGTAAGGCATCAAAAAATTCGTCCGCATCGCTGTCAACAGGAAAAGTGCCCAAAAGTCTGGCAGCATTGCCACGTTGTATGACAATGCTGATTCTCTGGCCGAAGAATAGGCCAGCCTTCTTGTCACATGAAGAGTCGACCAACCGCTTGGCGATGTCTTGAAAAAAATATTTATTAAATTAAATGTTAATTTATTTAGTAAATATAATTTTTAATTACCTTAATAAATAAATCTTAACATAGTTTAGTTATTGCACTAATAACTGTATTCCTGGCATTCAAAACTCAACTCAAAACTCAAAGCATTTATTTCAAATAAACCAATTACAGGCACTTTTGAATTGTCATATTTTCATCTACGTTTTGGATTCATACCTACAGCATCGCATTCATATAGCGCCTCTTTCGCTTCGACGGCAGTGTATACGTTACCTAACCTCTTCGCCCTCTCGTCATAACATAGGTACCTATCTTATCGCACAGTGTGTACCTCACCTAACGCTACCACGTAACTGATGGCATTCCCATGTATCTCTTTGTGCTGTTTCCATTCGCCGCCCGATCCATCTAAGTCTGCGACAGTTAAGTAATATATCTGTTCGCATTGATCCGTATTTTGTGTGAAATCTGCGAACTGTAAATAACTGATGTATGCTATGTGTGTCGGGTTTGCTTTGACTTTGTCGGTGTTATTGGAGGTTCGAGGTGTATATTCGGAGAAATATTTAAAGTTGCCTCGTTTGTGTAGTGGTCGCAAGCCCTACTGCTGAGCGTGAGATCCTGGGTTCGATTTCCAGGTCGCACACTGAATCGTCTGGACAAAATTTACCTCCAAGAGTTAGTGGTCACACCTCGTTAACAACCCCTCAGAGGGACCATTTCCAATTGTCGTTGTTTTGACAGGTAAACGGGTAAGTGTTATGAATTTCTATTTGATTGATTCTCGTCACTTGCAATTTTGCTGCAAGATCGAAAGGGTCTCATGAGTTATTTTGTGAAAAAACCAAAAGTGTTGTGCTATGGATCTTAATCTTGATGTGCAATAATCAATATTTTTTGTACTGTACAGTTTTGTAAGTAAATATTTAATTTTTTGTATTTTAAATTTTAAAAAAAATTATACCCCTAAAATCGTGGGATTGTCTCGAATCCTGCTAGTAGGTAACAATAATTAACTACTATGTATTTGAGCTAAAATAAGCCATTAGACGTCAAAAAATAATATTGTCCAGCTAGCATGTTCTAGATGATTCAGTGTGCCGCCAAGCGTGGCGATTATGGCAAACCCTCCCATTTGGGGGAGGCCTACGTCCAGCAGTGGACGTCTTTCGGCTGAAATGATGATTAAAAGATTAATGATTAAATTATTTTTTAAATGGTGAAAGTTTCAGAAAAATACGATTGATAGATTTTGCGTGATTTTCAGTTTTTTATCCGCGTTAGACATAACTTTACAAATTAATTTCACTATGTAATATAAACATAATCTTAAATGTTGACATAGGTATTAAGTTATTATGAAAATGCTTTAATTTAACATTTTTTTTCTTCAAATCATTAACATTACTCGTTTAGACGTGATATTCAGTATAAAATCATTAAGTCGGTTATCGTCGCCTATTAGTCCAGGTTTCCTCACGATGTTTTCCTTCACCGATGTCAGCGATATCCAAGATAAATTTAGAAAGAACATATAAATTGAAAAATTCACACTTGTTGCCTGTTCACTTGCCTGGGAATGAATCCACAACCTCATGCATTGGAGGCGAGGTCCTAACCACTGGGCGTCACGTCATTTGTAGCTCCCTTATTAGATTTATTTCTTCATCACACTTTTTTACCTACAAGTCCTACAAGAAATGAACATAAAATAGAGACACACACACCATATAATATCATCTCATGCATGTACTCTATGTCAAATGCATAATTCATATTTAACAGCTAAAAAAAAAAGAAAAAAAAAAAAAAAAAGATTTAAGTACTCCATGAAAAGGATTGCAAATATTTTTGACAATCATGAATCTGATTTTAAATTTTTCTTTAAGTTAAAAATTTAATTGAATTTGAAAATCTTAAACCACTCATAACATTAGTTTATCTGTATTTCTCCAAATGACGTTAACTGACCACAAAACACTTTTCATTCTACTCTTCACTATACTGTTGTAGTTATTAAACAACCGTAAAGTATAAATAACTATTTTTTGCCGCTGTCGGCGTTTGCATCTTTTTACTAGTCACAACGATGCCATAGAGTAACATAGACACTAAAGGCATAGACAAGTAACTGATCTAACTAGTCTGTGAACTGTTGTTACGTCGGGTGCAGACACGCGGACTATATTATATTAAAAAAAATATTAATGTATTTCACACACCTTTTTTGTTTTTATTTTATTTTATTTAGTATTTATTTCTGTACCTATCTATTCTTGACATATCACACTGCGGGCCCTATCAGAATACCAGCGCTGCGAAATTTATTTTTAAATATCGCAGCATCATGCTGAGATAGGAGCCTTTTGGCCTCTGACATTCTGCTTTTATTTAAATTTTACTTTGTTTTTTATTGTTTTTATTTATGATTTTTTATTTGTGATTTCCTGTGCGAGTCTCAATAAATACTTTTTCTTTCTTTCTTTCTATCTCGATTCAAAAGCTTTTAGATTTCAAATTAATCTATAAGTACTGAAATCTTTGAAGTGAAACATGTTCTAAACACGATATCATGTATATTCTACGACATGAGCCTAAAGAATCAAATTATTACATTTATTTATAAACGGACTGTGTTGAATTAGGTACATCCTACGACTACTTTTAGAATAAAAGCTCCATAAAATTAATCATAACATTAAATCAATCATAAATAACTTCAAACCCATGGGAACCATAAAATCAAATCAAAACACGCCCCTTAATTAAGTAAAACCAGATAATTTGACAAAATACACGACCTCTGTCTTCAAAAAGTAAGTAGGTACTGAGCTTATCCCGTTCAAATCCTTTGATTACACCTAAACAAGAGAACACCAATCCAATTTCTTAATTCAAATTTACGAATGATTCCATCGAGGGGACGAAATTTAAACTTGGAATCAACGAAGTTGAACGAATAGATTAGTTGGTGGCGCAGATTGGTCCTTACTTTTAGTTCTATTTTAAATTCAACTAAGCTTCTTATTTGGTAAAAAAAATTGCAGAAGAATGCATGAATTTAAAGTATTCCCAAATTTCACTTCATTACGTCTTTCTATTTAATCGGAAACTCATAAATATCAATACAACGTCAGTGACAATGGTGTCTTATAATGTAGTATTTTTTCATTATTAAACTAACACAAATTACTTACCCCCTGTAAAATAAACAAAGCGTACCTAAAGATAATATAGTTTTGCATCTCGTTCATTTTCCAAGTCTACATCTCCAATTTTCCACGCAAAGTAGGCATAAAAATCAAACCTATCCAGTCTGCGCAATTTAAAATTCAAATTCTTCAGAACACCAATAGAACACGAACGATATTCATCTCGTGGGGTTGCTCGGTTGTTTCCATGAGCGCTCGGCTGTTTCCGCCACCACTCGGACATTGGGGGCGTATTAATCGTAATTAACCAAGTCTGCCTGATTAGCGAGGTTCCTTATTACTTAAAATTTACTTGAGTTTACTTTCTTGCGACGCTCTTAGCTCGAATAGAGATGGGATGAGATTATTGTGGATAAGATTTTGGGATTATTTTGTGTTTCTGTGGCTTTTTATTTAGTAGCTTACATTTACTGTTGATTGGGGATCGAAAGGTAGTGAGATTCAAAGTGCCTGAATACTTTTGCTAATGTAAAAACAGTGATAAGGCATCTTTGTTCCTCAACAAAGTGTAGTGTTAGTATCTTTCTTCATAAGATTATCATTTGTTTACAAATAACTTTTTGACAAAATGTTCCGTACCCGACCGCAGGCGTCAACTGCAGGCGACCTGTCGCCGCGACACGACTGGTTTCTATGAATTTCTATGAAATACCTTCCGTAGCTAGCGACACGTCGTTGGCAGCTACGGGCGAGCGACAGGCGACACGTGTAGCCCGACCGCAGACCAGAAGTGCGATTCTGTAAAGATCACACCGTGATAACTTGAAGTGAGCTGCTAATAGTGTCAATCGCTGGTGGAATGACAGCTCACTTCACCTAAGATATCACAGTGAGATTTTTACAGTGACGCTAACGCTCGGGCGATAACACGTTTTTCTATCTTCTCTCTACCGACTGGAATACGGGCTACTGCCGCCTGCGGTCGGGTTCGGATTCATGACTGCAGCGACATGACGCCACGACACGTCGCCTGCAGATGCCGCCAGCGGAATAGTACCTTAACATTATTGTAGCTTGTTTTTTCATTTCATTTCACAAAACAATTAAATAAATGTTTACCAACCCCCTTGTTATCGTGGTTCGAACGCTAAAAGATCTACATTAGATAAGCAATCTAATGTTTCCCTTATCTAATGTCGACAAGGACTAGATTACTTCATGCGTGGCAACACTCAACATAGCCTAACCACGCCTAATCCACTAATCCCAAAAAAAGTACAATCACGCACGTAATACACTAGCATTATAATAATCCCGGTGTTATCCACCCTATCCCCGTCGCGGTGGGTGGTAGGGAGGGGGGAATGATACCAAGTATGATTCAACATTTAAATGTTAAACAGCGCCCGAATTTGCTGCGGTGCGGCGACGTCTTATAAGAGTATATAGGAGCACAGAAATGGTGATGGGTTGGAGGAAATTATATTTTATGTTATTATTTTGTGTGAGTGGATAGGTGCTTTGGTGTTTTAGGTGTTAATTTTACGTAATGGAATGATACTGTTGCCTTAATTTGGTTTGCTAGATGGTGTTTGTGGGAATGGTAAGTATAATGACGTTAGGTAGGTATTTGATAGGATGGTTAGATTCGTATCTGAGTTCATATGTATGTAGGTATACCACAAGGTATACTCACGGTTTCGGAACAATGGAATCACAATAAATCTCTCTACATTGTCAGTTTTGGTTTGTTTTAGTAATTAACGGTTACAGATTGTATGTTTTTGTAAAAAACAAAAAAAAATCGTGACATGAGTAGGTATTATAGGTATTATGCGATTTTCGTAATAGAAAATGTGGTAAGGCGAGCCAACACAGCCAAGAATTAAGATATTTTATTTTGTAATCAAACATTTTTCATTAACATTTCTCTACTCAACTGTACCGCATATTGTAAGTTAGCTACACCTTTGAGATATTCTTCTAAAGAGCATGAATAAACTCTTATAGTCGCACTTACACTATTTGATACTTGGGCGTTAATTGATATGCGTGATAATTGCTGAGAAAGTAAGTTACTCTGTGTATAGATTTTTTTCTATAATTTCGTCGGTCTTCAGACCGCATAAGAACTTAAGCTGAGATCTATAAACTATAATTAGCATGTAACTTCGGTAACAGTTTAGTCTATTGAAACACACTATCAATCACAATCATTATCATCATCATAAATCATTTAGATTTTTGCTAATCCATTGCTTCATATATTCGAAAAAATTGTCTGCTGAACCATGTAAATGAATGTTGTTGAATTGTCAAAATGAAAGCCATTGCTTCTGTAGATGTGTTACGCAATTACAGTACTTAAAAACCGTGTCTAAGAGCTGTCGTTGTCAAAATTGTTATGGAATATTGACTCTGACAGCTCTTGAAGGCGGTTGATGCTGAACGCGTTCAGTTTCATTGGTGAAATCCTCACTTAGATGTAGAACTCCATAACTTTCGCTTAAGTTTGAGATATGACTTCAGTTGGGAGTTCCATGTTAACAATGAATGCTGTTGGTGTTGTAATTATCATATAATAGGTATAATATTTAGTTGTGTTTTTCTAAGTAGGTATTCGAGCTAACTTTTCTTTTTTATATGCCCGGGTTTGTGAGAGAATTTTTTGATAAAATAAAATAAATAAATAGTGTTTTATTTCAGGCAAAATACCCATATAAAAAAAAATAAGTAGTAAAAACATTAAAAATTATCATGTTAGAATGGTATGAATTAATATTTTTCTTCTTTCTGTTATTTGCCTTTCTAACATAATTGCAACAGTGTTTATATTAGGTACCTATTCAAAATAGGCAGCTTAATTCTAATATTTTTTGGATTATTTTGATTAAAGATCTAAATTATTTGCAAGTATCAAAACCTCTCACCGCACTAAACCCAAGTATCTCAGACGGAGGCGACCCGCCGAAATAAATAAAGTTCCAGAGAGACTCAGTAATTACTTACACGCAACTTATACACTTGTGTGCTTAATTATACCCATCTGTTTGCGAGTTATCATTCATTATGGACGTGACTGTACTGAGAGAGACATTAAATGGATTTTGATTGGGATAACTTGGTTAGTAAATGGATGAAAGTTTTTTTTAAATTATTAGGTAAATAGCAACCTGCTTTGCACAGGTGCAATTAAAAACATCGATATTTCTTTGTTATCCTAACTATACAGGGTGGTAGGGACATCGACGCGAAAACTGATACCATGGATTCAGTAAGTACATGATTCTGAACGTGTTGAAATTTTTCGTCGGAAGAAACAGTTGCTTTTTTTTGCTTTTCAATAATGAAAAAAAAAAAAGAAACAACTGTTTCTTTATATAAGTGCAATACGTACGCGGCCAAAGTGTATGGAACAGCTGATTTAAAATAAAATAAATGACGAAAAATTTCAACGCAGGGGGCTTCAGAATCGTCTACTGAATCCATGGTAACAGTACGCTTCCACGCTAAAGCTTCGTGCCGACTAGAGCGACGCGATAGCGCGACGCGACACCGGTTATTGTTATACCGTGAAATTTTCTTAGAAATTGTATTGTTCGTGTCGTGTCGCGCCGTCGCGTCGCGCTGGTCTGCACGGGCCTTAAAACGGCTGAATGGATTTGGATGATCTTCTACTTTTTATCTCGGTATTCCCACGGGATCGAGACTTATGGGGGTGAAACCGCGGGGCGCAGCTAGTATCTTATAAGTAGAAGAAGATGAAGAGATAAAGATTAGATAGATCTCTTGTAGGACCGCATGACCAAAAGAGTATTCTTTCTCTTCAAGGAGTTCATATCCTTCATAACTCTCAGTTTGTGCAAGTGTGTGAGGTTATTATTACGATTGTCTGCAGCGGTCTTATTTAAGATAATAGTGCATTTTGTTTCCATTAAATAAACTAAGTTAATTGTTGTGTAGTTCAATGTATAAATGCCTACAGTCTCCTTTCAATAATTTTCAATCCCACAAACTATAAGCACAATCCCACAGAACTTCCAGCCAGCGCCTGACACATGGAAACAGAAGCAATTCTCTCTGGAACTTTAAAACAAAGCGACATAATGAAGCCCTGTGTCTTGAGATGAGGCCGTTCTGATCAGCGACGCAATCTGGATGCTGCCGAGGTTACACTTAAGAGGCTTACAACAGCTAAAGCGCGGTCACTGTCGGACTGCATAGAAATGAAAGAGAAGCGCGATGACACGACGCAGGTAATTTATTGCAAATTATGAAGTAGTTAGCGATTTACAAAAAATCTATTGATTGGACTGGAAAATTAAAACACTATTATGCTAATATGTAGCTTGTAGAATAATCTGACAAAAAATCAGAATGATTGCATGTAAATTAATATGATTTTTAATCGTTAAAAGAAATTTTTAGAGGTATCTTCATGATTTTTTTCTATCGTATCAAATTAGTTGTCTTATGTTTTCAACACACTATCATACTAGCATATATCCTGAAGAATATCATATATTTTTCTGATTTTGTTTACTGCAGTGGATCATATACTTTTACGCATTATAAAACTTGCGTTTAGGCATGTTTAGGTCCTGTAGTCCCCTTAAGAGCCTGGTTCGAAGGAAGATTCCGAAAGGCGGGTAATTTTGCCTGTGAAAATGCCTCTTATGTGCCTTTTTGAAATGAATGATTTGACTTTGACTTTGGTACTTTTTAGCACAGAGATAAATGATATTTAAGAGCGTTTATCCTAAACGTTGGCAACGTCGTAAATAGCTGTCAAATATTTACCTGTTTTGATTAAGTTGGCAATATTACTGTATGGAAATATGAAATGTGGCTAAGTATTGAACTAAAATATTGATTATGAAATGCAATAATTAGTATCGTAACACCGAATATTACGTTTTATATGTAAAAAAAAGTATTTGGAAACTTTCCAAATGCCTTTTTTACACCTAAAACGGTTACAACATCAAATTCAATGTTTCATCAAACACATTTCTTATTTACATACAGTAATATTGCCAAATTAATCAAAAGAGCAAAATATTTGACATCTACATATTTGCGACGTTGCTCACTTTCAGAATAAACACTCTTAGGCCCGTGTTACAGAAGCTCACTCAAAACTTAAGCATTACTCAAAACTCGTTTAAGGGGACTACAGGACCTAAACGTGCCTAAACGCAAGTTTTATAATGCCTAAAAGAATATGATCCACTGCAGTAAACAAAATCAGAAAAATATATGATATTCTTCAGGATATATGCTAGTATGATAGTGTGTTGAAAACATAATACAACTAATTTGATACGATAGAAAAAAATCATGAAGATACCTCTAAAAATTTCTTTTAACGATTAAAAATCATATTAATTTACATGCAATCATTCTGATTTTTTGTCAGATTATTCTACAAGCTACATATTAGCATAATAGTGTTTTAATTTTCCAGTCCAATCAATAGATTTTCTGTAAATCGCTAACCGCTTCATATTTTGCAATAAATTACCTGCGTCGTGTCATCGCGCTTCTCTTTCATTTCTATGCAGTCCGACAGTGACCGCGCTTTAGCTGTTGTAAGCCTCTTGAAGCCTTTTGATTGGTTGAAACTAGTTTTAAGTAATGCTCGAGTCTGGAGTAAGGTTCTGTAATACGGGCCTTAATTGGTTAGAATATGTATGAACGCAAGCGAAGCAAACATAGGAAGTAAGGATCGAACTCTACCTGCCCACCCCCTGGGGAAAGTGGTGAGTTTATTATGTAGGTATTTATGTATGGTAATTACACATTAACACGTCAATTAAAAAAAAAACCTGATGATAAATAAGTAACAAAGAAAAAAAGAAAAATACTGTTTGCAAGATTTAATTAAACTGTTCGAGCTTTAAAGATCTCCAGACGAATGTAGTGTTTTTGGATTTTCCTATTAGGAAATTCCTAGCTTGGAAGCTGCCCGGACTTGTGCCCGGACGGTGATAGACTCGCCCCTATTATATGGGACATCAAAATAACTGGTGAAATGTGACATAAACTTTTACCATTCGGGAATTACAAGCGTATTTTGCGTTATGTGTAATTTTGAAGATTTATAAAGCTAATGATTATAAAATATATCCACATTTAACAATACCGTTCCCTTGCCTAAATGTTATATCTTTAAAAACTCCCACGTTCCACATTCAAAATTTTTCAAATTCGAATTCCGAGTTCATCCGAGAACGGAGTTTGAAACCGTTGATCGGGCAGGAAGCGGAAAGGGCGGGAAATAATTAGCCGTCGCCGGCGCTCGCCGCGGGCGAAGGAAACGCTCCATACAGCCAGGCTGTAACTCCACGAACGAACGAGTTGTGAATTTTAGGATTCACACTTTTTTCCGTTACCTTTTTATTTTATCCTACGTTAAATTTTTTAACGAGACCTATTTGGTGAAGTTGGCATTTTATTTCTACGAGGAAAAATCTTTTTTAAACTTTTATTGATACCAATATAAATACAAACTTTTATCGGGTATGTGCTCCGATAATAAAGTTACAAGATGAGAATTTCTCAGTAGCAGCCCGGAGTCTGGATTTGTGGCCGGTTGATGGCAATAGGCTCGCCCCCTGTTACATGGGACTTAAACATAACTGGCGAAATGTGGGTGTACTGTAGGTACACCTCTGTCGAACCCCTCGTTGATTACAGGCGTGATGTTATGTAATGTTAAGATGAGAATATTTGTGCACTTTCTGAGCTGATTAATGATTCACGTCCTTTCATTTCATGGGTGTGAAAATGTAGCAGTGTGTTGTAAATCACCATCGCCCTTCTTTATGATTGATCAAATTCAAATTCAAAAGTCATTTATTCAAACTAGGCTGACAATCAGCACTTTTCGAACGTCAAAATTACATAAGACAGTCCCCCAAAACGGCCACCCTTCACCACTTCCTAGTGCGTTAGCTGGGAAGAAGTGGCGCAACAAACTCCCCAGCAGCACTGCTGTCTGTTCAGTTAGAAAAAAATAAAAATTACTTGATTCTATACAATAGTATGCAAAATAATTTACATTACTCAACACAAAACAGTAAATAAATTTATTTGCCATAATGACAGCTAGCACACGCCAATATACCAACAAAACAATCGAAATATATACTCAAGCAAAAATTAAAAACCCAAAACATAAACAGAAATTAATACCGGAATAAATGCTTCCAGGCATAAAGGGCGTGCCCGTTTACATAAAGGTAATAAAACTGTAACTCGAAGTCACTGATAAACTAGAACCATCAAAGTAAAAATGAATAATCAGTTAGGCAATCATTATATGGTTGCAAGAAGAATAAGTAGATCATAGCACAATACGGCCAACGTAACTTGGCGGGTGAGAACTTCGCGCAGAAGGTTGCGCAATAACGTTTTTTAGGAACGTAATGGTGACATAAGGCGAGTGTGAGTGAGAGAACTTGCGCGAAAGTTCGTTGTGCCTATGTTCAGACCCGCCAAGTTACGTTGGCCGTATTGTAATTATTACTATGATATCTCTACATATAAAAACAACAAAAAGTCCTTACCGTAGCCGAGAGGCACTTGTACTCCCCGTTTTTTTTTTGTACTGGACCGTACCTGTGAACCGATATCTGGTTACGGAAATATTGACGGTCAAAGTTAAAAAAAAAATATTTTTACGATACCTAGTTTTAAATGTTATAAGTACCTTTAACTTTCTTTTTGCTCTATGTTTTGCGTGCGTGACATTGCGCTCTACCGTAAACAGCAAATCACACCAGAAAAATATTAGACTCTAATAGGACTCTAAAAGGATATACAGATATTATGTTCTTTCAATTCTTTAATAATTATTAGAGCATCGAGAGAAAATTTGTCATTAATCCTAAAACGTGTTCCATTACTTGCAAGAACCACTTAAAAACAGAAAATTATAGCCAATTAGCCAGCGAGAAATAAAAACAAAACAATCATTGTTTATTAATTAAAAAACAAACGTCTACCAATAACCCTTCTCCATTATTTCTCAGAAAACAAAAGCAAAAATAATAACTTTAAAAGCTTTAAAACAATTGTAGGCAACAATTACCCTTCGGTCCAGGGTTCGCAACCAACCTCTTTGTTTCACCCCCTATTGAACGAACGAGGGCGGAAAATAGCCGGATAGAAACTTGGCTATCAACTCTGAAACATTTTATAAGTTAACCCCCCGCGAAATTGTATTATGTAACTTTGAAAATACGAAAGTAGCCATCTTGATTTTTCTTTTTTTTTTATATATAAATAGGAACTCGTTCATTGAGTATTGTTGTGGACCGTGCGTTTCTTTATTTGAATTTCGAATGGTCTGAGGTCGTTTGTGAGTAGTGGACTGATTGTCAGATTGGAAATTGGAATGAACGCCATTTTGTTCAATTATTCTGTGCTCCAGGGGCTATTTTTGTTTTTTAAGGAGGATTTGTTGTAAACTTCATCTTTTCATTAATTTCAGAGTTTCTAATTTCTTCATTTACTTACTAATCTCTGTGCGATGAAGATTCATAAATTGGTTGCCTATTTGCCTAAATAGAATAGAATAGAATAATTTTATTTCGGACAGAGTCCATAGGGTTAGTAACAATTTTACTTAACATCTAGTGTTAGTAGGTACACAGACACGGGTAAACATAGAATTAAAATTCAGCGTGGAGCTGCATCCACCTCCGCAACATCGAGGAATCCCACCGATCTGCGAACACACTGATACTGTTGGTGCCGCCGCGAACACGTGACATCAGTGATGCACATCTTTTTCGAATAATCGCGGCAAAACCATCAATGTTATTATCCATAAACATCCCTGACGCACTACAACGTCACGGCAGCCGCAACAGTACTCTCAGTAACTAAAGCGGAGGACAGAAAAAAGACACTTTAACATCCAATTTCAAGACCTTTAAGAATCCATTATGAAATCAAATCAGTACGTAGAGTTACACCCGTACAAATACCTAGTTCTGAAAAAAACAATCTAACTTTTATCATACCTACACAGAACGCCCCTCCCCTTAATTATACCCACAGTGTTACAAACATAGAAAATCGAATAGAATCCAGTAATCGACGTCGTGTCACCGCGCGCACATTCACGTCACTTCCCATTTCGCGAGTGGCAACACTGAGATATAGCGCGGTTAGGGGTGAGTCATGTGGAGTGGGAGCGGGGTTCTGTAGTTTTTTAAATGGTGGAGAACATTTGATTTACTTGTTAGCTATGAACTCTTTGAAGGGATAGAATACTCCTTTAGGCTTGTGATTCTACAAGAGATTATTAATTCTATCATCTTGTGATAAATATTGTTTCGGGTTGCCTTTCTTACTTACAGAGTTTTTCATAAGCTTTAAATTATCAGAGATTTAGATGATGTCGAACAAACACTTGCCTACCAGAGATATTTTCGATACATAGATCTGCAGTACGTACCTGCACTCTAATTTCGTAACACACTTTCAATCAAAATCCGGGAGTTTTGATGGATATTGCTAATACATTGCTTAATAGGTTTGAAAAATACGTCTGCTCAACAATGTAAATAACGCAATGAACTGTCAAAATGAAACCCTTTGCGATCAATTGTAATGTTTTGTGAGTTACGCTTTTTAACCCGCAGCCCGTACATAATTTTAAATGATAGTAAAAAATTGACAATTGATATAATGAGAACTTTAAATCAAATAAATTTCATATGACGAAGTTGTACCTAAAAAGAAGCGATTGACTTTCTTAAATCTGCTTCACAATTTTCGACCAAACTGAGCATAATATCCAACGAAGTATTTAATATCGTTTTACATCTGCTTAGACTGAACCCTAAACGAAAAAGGGGACCTGTCGGAAAATGGCGCGTTATTATCTCAGCTAATAAAAATTCAGCGCGCGAAAATCCCCGCGCCGCGATTGGTCGACCGTCCCTCGGGCACCCCCGCCATTGGTCGGCTATGCTGATTCCATTTTCAAATTAACTTTCTCTGCCACCGTCGTTTTCCAGTTAGGTGTGAATTTATTTATTTCATTTCGTTTTTATTATGTGTTGTTTTTGTAGAGATGTGACCTGTTTTTTTGAAATTAGGGAATAGAGATTGTGTTTTTTATTTTGATGCGAATAGTAAAAGTTTAGTTATTTTTTGTAGTGAGCACTATGTGTCGTCGGTTTGAGTTACTTAATCTTTTTTGTATATAGGAAATTAACTGTGTTTATGTTTATCGATTTGTAATACAATTTTTTTTTAGTTTATACTGTTGTTAAGGCTGAAATTAAAGTATTCCCTAACAGAATAATAAAAGCTCAGTGGAAAGAAGCATTATACTCGTAAATAAAAAATGCACCATTTTTATTTAAAGTACAGTCAGCTCCACATTATGCGTTCGCCAGTGACAAATCCAGGCGTACACTCAGCCAAAATACATCGTTATAATAAAACTAGTTTACGACGACGATTCCAAGCCTCGCTTAACTTTTACGCGTTCATATTTGGAATACTTTTAGTATTGTTAATTTAGATTTTGTTTTAAAAATGGTTGCGCCAAATGAAGTAGACGTTTAGGGTCTTTTAATATATATAATCCAAGTTACTGCATTAATTGCATGGCTGTATTAATAAAAAAGTTAGTCTTTTCCTATCTTCCTATTTTGCGTACCGGGCACTGACAGCCGAGTCTTAGTTTCTATGTCAAAAAGTAAATTAATGACTGAGTTTTCAATGTACTGAATGTGATCGACATTTGTATTGACATTAGAATGCGACCGTTCTTGAAACAACGTAAAATTGCCACTCAAGTGTTGTAAATAAATATGTACAGAGATCGCTATGTTTTGCCGTTGACGACGACACATATCAATGAAAAAGGTTGGTACGTAAACGTACGTAGGTAAAGTGACAGAATTAAATTTTATTTAATATTAAAAACAAAATCTATCAATAAAATTACTTAATCTTATCCTAAAACCAAGTTCACAAGCGGAAAATGACATTACTTGAAAAATGTCAAACCGATCTAGAGTCCGCGCCACCACTCAAGTTCGATAGACGCGGCGCTAGTGTCTATGTCATTGCATAACATTGCATTAAATAAATGAATGCTGGGGAGTTTGTTGCGCCACTTCTTCTTCCCAGCTAACGCACTAGGAAGCGGTGAAGGGTGGGCGTTTTGGGGGACTGTCTTATGTAATTTTGACGTTCGAAAAGTGCTGATTATCAGCCTAGTTTGAATAAATGACTTTTGAATTTTGTAGTTCCACAATTTTTCCGCCGGACTTCAGTGGTAGCGCGGACTTTAGGTCGATGAATTGAACAGAGTTCCCCAAATCTGTACGAACACTGGCACAAAATAACACTGCGTTACTTGAAAGCCGTCCACATTACCGACTAAATTGGAATACCGCGTAATACAAGCCCTATTGGAAGGGTTGCCATGTAGTCTGAGGCGCGGGATAAGTCCTGCATTAGTATGAATGAAAGTTTGTCGGTTTTGGGCAATTAGGCGTGTGTATGTTGTAATGTTCCCAGTGCTGGGACACAGGCCTCCACTTTTTGTGAGAGGGAGTGGGTCATAATCCACCACGCGGGCCCAGCGTGGGTTGGTACATGTCACATGTCTTCGAATTGTTGGTTCTAGGAAATGCCGGCTTCTTCACAATGCATTCCTTCACCGTTTTTTTTTAGAGCAGTGGTGATGAAATAATTTACACAAAGTAAAGCGCCTGCCGGGGTTCGAACCTAAAGTCTAAGTCTAAAGTCGCGGCCGTTACCACTGGGCTACCACTGCTCTCTACAGAAATATAATTATATCAAACTACAATAATTTCGCAATGAAATTCTTCGATAGTACTTATCCACATTTCTCCAGCTATGTTAAGTCCCCAGTGTGGAGAGCTTATTGTCATCAACCGGGCATAAATCCAAACAGCTGATTATTGTGATATGCCGTCCAGGGAAGAAGTAAAGAAAGGAGTCCTATTGTCTATAAGCTTGGAAAAAATAACAATTTAATGGCGGCTGTACACTCCTGTCCGAGTACTCTCGCTAGGTCTCGAGCGAGGGGCTCCAGCCCATGTACCATCAAAGAAGTTCATATCTAACCAGTTTCAAAACAAAATCCCGTGAACACGATGACTACATCTGTTACCGGCTCGGTTCCATAGCCGCCGAGCGCTGCAAGCAAGAATAGTTCTTACAGTGGTTAGATATGAACTTCTTCAATGGTACACTCCCGCCTAGTTTAGTTGAAGTTGTGAACCTCGCGAGGATGGACGCAAACATTAAACTAGCTTCTCTGTCAATCGGCGCAAGCAACACTGGAGACACACGCTCGCAACTGCCGCGAGATTTTTGACTCGGGCATAAAAAAAACCGACTCGTGATGGAGAGCGAGCGAGGAACGCCGAGACACACCGAGGCGGGCCGAGCGCTCTCATCTACATCCTCGCACTCGGTGGGCCTCGGCGAGTGTACAGCCACCATAAACTGATTCCAGACCTTCAGCAATGATAAGGCAGAATACGAAGGATATGTGTGCACACAAATGTACTGTTTTATGTACCGGCTGTCGCTGAAAACCAGCGTTGGGGCCCTGTCTCGCATAGGGTCGCAGCATTAAGCTGAGCGATGGCCGTTTTGCGTGTGTGATGTGACGCGTATTTTCCCCCAAATTGTTTATTTTTGTGTTTTGTTCTTTCTTTGCGTCATGTGTACCGCAAATAAACGTATTTTCTTTCTTTCTTTTCTTTCTTTTAGAGGTATGAGGAACAGGGTGTAAAGTTCACTCATCCACCATAGAAAAGGGAGGATCCTCCGACCAGACGGGTGTCATGTCTGGCCGGCAATTGCCCAGAGGTTGAAGTCGGGAGCTTGTATATATGTCCAACGCGCGGTAAACTCTAATTGCGCGATGCAGGATTTGAGTGACGTCAGGACGTTGTGTGACGTCAGGTCTTTGATGCGTAGTTCGCATGTAGATGCCGCCACACTGTAAACCAAACGCAACTACCGAGTACAACCCACTGTTTCGGGAAAAATCCTTATATCTCGTAACTGATATCCACCCTGTTAACAAGGGCCTGGTAAGACAGCGACGATGGGGGTAATTCACAGCTGAAGGGGGGGAGGTGGGCGACCAAGTTAAACCTCTTTACTGCGCACAGAATTGAGTCGCTGATGACTATTTATTGATATTGGCTTCAGAAGTGATACTTGAGAGGTTTTAGTTAAATTTCAAGGTTCTGAGTATCTCTGGAAGTTGAGTCTCTGTTTAAATGGAGTTTCTGATGATTCGGGTAGTAATTTTACCAGGTTATTTTGATTAAAGTGATACTTAAATTCTTCAAGCTAAGTAACACCTTACCTGCTTACTCAGACATAATTATAAGTAATTATAATATATGTGTATGTAAATGAAAACTATTAGAAAAGGACTGTTTCTCTTTATTTCCCACACGACTCTTTAAATGTATGTTTGTATGTTTTCTTGTGTGTTTTGTGTGTCTCTTTGTATGTTCTCTCTTTACGTTTAGTGTGTTTTAGTTTAATGTGTGATTTCCTGTGCGAGTCTCAATAAATACTTTTTCTTTCTTTCTAAATTATATGCCTTTTACTCCATTTATTATAACATTAGACAAATAACGGTTATAACCCTTTCGTTATTTCGATATAAACGTATATTAAACTCCGATATTTCACGATATATTTATTTTTATTTTTCACGATTTATTATTATACAAAGCAATGCACTCTATGTATTTACCATTTACACTAGTACAGTAATTTCAACAATATGATACAATACCTATAATTATTTTGCCGTTATCTGTCTAGCACATTACAAGCAGCTGGTTTTCTTTTTTTTAAGTAGATTCAAGCTATATTTTTGTATTACCAAAACAATCGGCTGGTAGAAAAGCTAGTCACCATTTTACAGTGCGTTCATTATTACTTGAACCGTGACGCGATTGGTAGTATTGAATTTTGCAGTCATGTGATTGATGGTACTGTTCTGTCAGTCGCCATTTTGAACTCGGATAAACTAATGAAACCGGCTGATTTCACCAATGACACTGAACGCGATCAACGTTTCTAAAACGCATTCAAGAGCTGTCAGTGTCAAAATTGTTATTGAATATTGTACAGTGACAGCTCTTGAACGCGTTTAGATGTGCAAAATTTTGAGCTACCTATCGCGTCACGGGTCAAGTTATAATGAACGCACAGTCCGAGTTTTAAGAATGTATTTTTTTCACTGATGTTTAGTTTATTAACGCTCGTATGATATCATAACATAGTTTAGTTATGTTTGGTAAAAAAATAAAATTATAAGTACTTAATTGTTGTTTTTGTAAAAGTTTTGACCAAAAAAATCGCATCAACCTTTTCAAAATTACCGACGTATACAATAATGCGACGGCTCTCGAGTCTGAAAGTGAATGGAGCTTTATTGTCGAGCGGTGCATGGGACGCCACGCGGCACACTTAGATGTATACAGAATTTATGGGATCGATGAAAAAAGAGAAACTTCGACTGGAAATTTAAAAAAATTGCGCAAATTAATAAAAGTGGGGTTTTAAATATTAATACAATAACTTTGTGAGTACATAGTTAAAAAAAAAAAATGTCTTTATTTTTCTCAACGCCACTTGAATTGCTAAGTTCTGAGTGCACTTCCCTACGTATTACTTAGATAATATACTTAGGCACTATTGCTCCATGCAGTTCAAAATGTCATCATAATAATAGATAAGATAAGATATATTTATTTGCTCAAACCTGTGTACACATAAAGAAATAAAAACGTGCAACAGAATTAACAATAAGCAATATTATAGCAAAAAAATCACTTTCTGCATTAAGAACGAAAGAATAACATTTATATGGCAACAGTTCGTGAAACACAAGATTTTAAAAAAATATAGGTACATAAAATACACACATAAACACACATACATTTAATAATTATATTCTATGCATTCACTTTTGACTTTCGCTTAGTACTCGTATAATACAACATTTTCTAGCTTTTTTTTTTTTTTTTTTTTTTTTTTTTTTTTTTTTTTTTTTTTTTTTTTTTTTTTTTTTTTTTTTTTTGAGGATGGGAAATTATCAAATAACTTCTCCCGCTCTGGGTGGAGCGGGAGGGCGTGTCAGACTTTTACTGACTAAAACCCACCCGTGTTCCTGTTGACTGTACAACTGTACATACCTAAGTAATATAATTGTTACCTTAAAAAAACAAGATCCATTTTTTTTTAAATATCGAATTAAAAGTCACCTATTACCCTTTTTAAATCTCCACCCACTAAAGCCGTTTCACACGGGCCGAAACATATTCGTGCGTTTTATTTAATTAAACCCGTAATGGGTGGCGCGTGGCTGCCCTTAGGTAAGAGTACGCACTACAAACTGCACAGGGCCGGTAATAATGTTTTTTTCTCTCTTCTAATTGTGATACCCTTGTTAAAAGGGCTTTTTGGTAATTGTTGTAAAAGAGTATTGATTACGAGTGCGTGGGGTTTGAAAATGGTTTTCTCTTAATGATGCTTTTCGATCAAGTTGATGTATGGTTCCCAGCATAGGTTACTTTTATTTCCGTAGGTAGCTCGTGCATTTTATTGGCATTGAACTGTTGCTGATCTCATGAACTACCAAAAGTCTATTAAAACTACTGAAAATGTTTGATACGGTCAGCGACATAAGTCAGTGACGCCAACAGTGCCAACTTTCAGAAGAGATTTTGAATGAAATTACGTGTTTATAACAATTAATTAAAAAGTAGAGAATACTTCAAAGACTAGCAGTAAGATATTACATAGTATTGAAATACTGTTTAGGTTCAATAACACAAAACCCGAAATAATTATTGACTTATGCCGATGATTGTATAAATGGCTTGTGGAAACAGCGTGCCTGAAGTTAAATGTAAATGCATTTAACTTCAGGCACGCTGTTTAACTTCAAGAGCGCTGTTTAATTTCAGGCGCGCTGTTTAACTTCAGGTGCGTTGTTTAACTTCAGGCGCGCTGTTTAATTTCAGGCGCACTGTTTAACTCAGGCGCGCTGTTTACCTTCAGGCGCGCTGTTTACCTTCAGGGGCCCTGTTCAACTTCAGGCACGCTGTTTAACTTCAGGTGCACTGTTTACCTACAGGCACGCTGTTTAACTTCAGGCGCGCTGTTTAATTTCAGGCTCGCTGTTTAAATTCAGGCCTACGTTAGTTTTTATGGAGGGGTATTTTTTTTTTTGTAGATTCTTAATTTACCAAATTCCGCGATATATTTAAAAAACTACCTAACTCTTAACCAGGGGGCTCTCTTGTCATTCTTTCGCTTAGAAATAATGACAAGAGAGTCTTCTAGCTACACTACAAACTTTTACAATAACATTTTTTACGTCCTCTTCATACTCCATCAAGCCGATAACATACGCAATGCATATCTTCTCAAAGAAATCTCAATGTTACTGTAACGCTAGCTAATCTGTTAAGTATCTTCACTTAGCAGAAACTTGTGACAAACATGGCGTTAAGTTACAAAATAATGGTGGGACAGTGATTGTTGCGACGCCGATGTAGAGATAAATCTGTAAAGAGATGACGTGAGGTAGGGTGGGTGATTGTCGTCCGTAGAATTTGGAGATTAAGGAATTATAAAGAACTAGTTGCGCCCCGCGGTTGCACCCGCATAATTCTCGATCCCGTATATAAACATATCGGGATAAAAAGCATCCTATGTCCTAATCTAGGTCATGGTCTACCCACGCGCTAAATTTCATCGAAATCTGTTCAGCCGTTTTAGCGTGAAAGCGTAACAAACTCACTTCCGTATTTATAATAAATTAGTTAGTATAAAATAAATATAACAAAAACCAGCCTCAATCATGATCATAGCAAACTTATCCAGATCTACAAAAAGAAAGCAGAACTTGACTAAAAGTAGGTAAATGCCAAATTAATGCAGCGTAAAAGACATAAAGACGTTGTTAAAACTATAAAAAACTTCATAATTTTTAATAACTTAATAACTATCTTATACAAAACCTTGCTCCTAACTTTAAATACCTCTGTCCCTCTCTTGTCAATTTCATTAACGTATTGACATGGTAATGGTATGTAAAATAAATCATTGGGACATTTAAAAAGGGTTGCTAAATATCGTTATTTAAAGGAAGGAAGGTTGAAGTTGTTACTTATATCTTTTCAAACTGTTATTTAGGCAGAGTACTTAATAAATCCACAGAAACGACAACTGGTCCATCCACCCTACTCTCGCCTGAACAGTTTGTCATTGAAGCAGGGGGCAGTAACAACACTTGGTGTTCAATCCACCGTACGCAATGTTTACGAAGATTAGCTGGTGAAAAATAGCTGTTAGCGCAAATTAGATGGTTCGGCCACTGTGTTGAAGTGTATCATTGTGATGTATTAGATGAGGTGACGGCAGTTTGACATTATGCTGAGCTGTGGCCCTTTTGGCATTATAATAATTTGTTTTCTGTTTTTATAGTTTTAAGGTGTATTTTTTTGTGGTTCCAATAAACGCATTTTTTTTTCTTTCTTTCAGTATAGTCAGTATGGAGTTATTAGTTTTTGCGTGAGACTCTCGTAGATTATGGAAAAAAATCCAGTTGATTTTCCCACAGATATTCCATTAGTCGAGTTAAGGAAATCCAAAAATAGGCGCTTGATATAATCTTTTATTTGATTCACGAAGTAGGTGACTTCCAATGCGGACTTAAAAGCCTGATTTATACGAATCTATTTACGTATTTGAAATTAAGTTATTTATTTTTTTATATATAACACACCACTATCATCACAGACTTCCCTAATACAATAGTGTAGTTACAGTTAGTAATAGGTTACTAAGATTAAACTTACAATTAATTAAAAGTAATTTTACTAAATGCGGCCCGTGTGAATTCACTCAGAGTACAATTGAAGCAGTCAATCTGTTGTGACACCATATTGAGTGAAAAGTGAAGAATTGAGTGAGTGAGTGAGTGTGTGAGTGAAGTGAGTCCATATTGTGTTTCACCAGTTGAAGCAACAAATGACGTACATCGTATAAATGAAGCACTGTTATCCCCTTAGAAGTTCAATCAATCTGCCTAGCCGTTTCCCAACTATGTTGGGGTCGGCTTCCAGTCTAGCTGGATGCAGCTGAATACCAGTATTTTACATGGAGCGATTGCCTATCTGACCTCCACAACCCAGTAACTAGGTAATACGATACCCCTTGGTAAGACGTCAGACTTTTGGGGGTTCTGACGACCCTTAACGACTGTCAAAGATCCACGAATGACAGCCGGGACCAACGGCTTAACTTCCTTTCCGAGGCACGGAGGGGTCGCGGTATGTTAAGAGGGTCACCCACCCACGGACTGACCGCGGCAAGCGTAGCTTAGCCTGGTCGATCGACCCGTGCGGCTGTTATTACTTAGCCATGAACCCCTCCCAAAAAAAACCGAAATCCCTTTACGATCAATAGTCAAAATTATAAAAACACTCCTATAATTTTAATTACTTACTTATATAAATATAGGTACCTACCTATAATCTTCAGCAAAACGCCCCAAAAAACCTTTAAACGTCAATTAGCATAACATATTAGTTGGGAACATGTGATCTGATTGATAGCCGCCCGGCATGCGCGACACTTTGGTTAATTACCTAATTATATCGCCATCTTGTTTGTTTCGCGATTACGTAGGTAGCTAGGTAATACGATACCCCTTGGTAAGACGTCAGACTTTCAGGCTTCTGACGAGACGTAACTGAAAAACTGACTGTCAAAGATCCATGAATGACAGTCGGGACCAACGGAATAACGTCAAGCATCTACAGACCAACCCCGACAAGCGTAGCTTACCTGATGATTACTTAGCCCCTTCGAGCTCCTCCTCTTAGAAGTTATTTACAAAAAACCTCTTCTTAGTAGGTATTTATTCATATCTACTAAGGTAAGTAGGAGAACAGTGGTGGCCCAGTGGTAACGGCCGCGACTTACGAGTTCTAGGCCGTAGGTTCGAACCCAGATAGGCGCTTTATTTTGTGTAAATTATTTCATCACCACTGCTCTCAAAACGGTGAAGGAAAGCATTGTATTGTTTCATAATGATGGTCCAGTAAACTACTATCTTTCCAAATTCTAAAAACATCGGTAGTCAATCACCAACTTCACATTACCAAGTAGGTAACACAATACTCTTTTTTCCTCGCTAAGTCGGTGACAATCCATGGTGTTTAACAGATTAGTTCATGGCTTTCTATGGACGGATACTTGAAGGGATTAGCGGAATTGCGTCAGAGGGATGTATGGGGATGTTGCGTTTGGAATTTAAAGTGGATGAGTAAGTAATATAAATGTTGAATTCCTTGCTTCTAAATTAATTCGTGGTACGTCCGCGCAGGTACAGTTATGTATATATATTTCGATTGGGACCAGAAAATGTGTTTCTGCGCATTCAATGCCATAGTTCAACTGACAAGCCGCGATCTGTAATATATTTTCGGGTTTCAATCGAAGTATAATTATAATAGGGATAATTTCTAAAAAAAATGTTGTTTTATTGTCACCGACTTAACAACGGCGAAGTAAACATTAGTATGAAAAATATCAGCTGTTCCCTGATACAGCTGATATTTTTTTCGCGATTTCAGCGGTGGTCCCATAGCGAAAGTTGTTCATAATGATGAGTACAATGACCCCTTAAAAGGTTTACCTTAAACAAAAACTAACCTTGTATATTTACATATTTTTTATATATGAAAATATTACAATTAAAATTCCATCTTCTACATGAATAATTTACACGCTAGGCCGGTAACACACTACCTTATAAAGAATACCCAAAGAAGACACCACCATTGTTATTTATTTGTGTAACTCGATACTAATGTTTACTTCGCCGGTGTTAAGTCGGTGACAATCGTCACAGATCGTACGAAAGATAAGCTGGATTACTTACTTTAAAAGTAAAAGTGTTTTTAAGATTTCTGAGCAGAGATAGTTGGAGAGTGGCGCAAATACCTTAAATATGTGTTCACGGGGGTTGAAAAGTTTTTTTTTTTATATTTTAGTTGAGTGGTTGCAATCATGATTGGCTAATCTCATGGTAAAGAAAGTATTTTTTTTTTTTTTCATAATTAAGACATGCGTTTTATTGCGTTTGTTTTATAAAGCACCAATTATTTTATATAGTAAATTTATTCTAGGTGCATCGTCTTCACACATAATTATATAACGAATGTACATATACAAAATACTGTAAAACATTTTAAAGAGTAAAGGTGGAGTTTCTACCCCATTCTTCTCCATAATTATGAAGACTACCTTTTGGAGACTACAATCAATTCAAATCATTTTTTTTTTTTTGTAAATTTTGACGTTCAAAAGTGCGATTTAAGGGCCTATTTTAAATAAATTTATTAATAAATATAAAAACCTATTTTTAACGAAATATAGCTAGCTTGTGACGTTGGTCCCTGGTGCGTTTCCTTACGAGAGAAAAGCCGTTAGAGTTGTATGGGTTATGGAAGAAGACATGCAACGCTGACCGCAGGGCACTAGAAGCGTTGGAAGGCCTCCCACAAGGTGGACCGATGACCTTGTGAAGGCCGCAGGAATCTGCTGGATGCGGGAAGCACAGAACCGGTCGAAGTGTCGGTGCTTGGGGGAGGCCTATGTCCAGCAGTGGACGTCTTTGAAGGGCAATAGAACGAAGACTGCTAGTAGGTATTTTTAATACTATAAAAACCATTCAGTCATAGATGAATACAGATGGGACATTTCGCAGTTTAGGTATGAAGCTACAAGGTTGGGCCAATTCAGTGAGTGTAACGCAGTCAGAAAATCTAGGAGTCACGCGATAGAAAGAGAGGCAACTTCTAGGCAGGGACTGAAAGCGGTTACGGTTAAAGGTTAAGATACCTCAAGAATATACCGGTACCGGTTTAAAATAAGGGTTGAGCTATACCGATACCTCTTTAAATAAAGGTTGGGCTAAACCGTTATTTAACCTTACACGATTTCGGTACCGAAAAACATGTGAGACGGCGCGGCGCGTCTGCGCGGGGGCGTCGAACACGTTAGAACTTGTGTATTTATGAAGGTTTAGGCACTGCTACCGATACATTTATAAAGGTTAAGGTCTGCTACCGATACACTTATAAAGGTACCAATATTTCTACCAAAATATACCGGTATGCATTTCCAACCTCAAAATTCCGCTACTGAAAAAAAGAACGGTATCGAAATATTTTGGTAACCCTTATTTAACGGTATGACGTCATACCGAAATTTAAAGGTACCTTAATTTTTGGGTAATTCAGTCCCTGCTTCTAGGTGAATATAATTGTAGGTAATTAGCGCTGTGCAACCTGAATTGCACTTTACTGTGTCGTAGCAAGAGTCGCTTTTTATTTCGGAATTTCCCATCTGTATTAATCTGTAATTCGGTCCAATAAATCGTTATGATAAAGACTCTATACATTCTTAAAACGCTTTTATCCACACTTAACATTGAGTCGGTTACTTTCAAGCTAATCTCAAGCACTCCACACAAAGCTAAGTAGCTGAATCGCATTAAATTCACACTTGACCGGGTATTAACGTAAATAACCAACAATGGCCGACGTGCACAATACCCGGGTTGCGTAATTCGGCGAAATATTTGTGTAAGGGCGTTTCATATGAATACGGAAGTCGGTCGGTTTACTAAGTGAATTTGAGATTAAGATACGGAGTTTCTACAAATAACAATGCTGTTATTATGTACAATTGAAACATGAAACAGTAGAGACACAATTTACTGAAAATGTGTTTTTTTTCATCATCTTGTTTGGTTTATTTACAGTTCGTCCTGAATTAAGCTTCGTGCAGACCAGCGCGACGTGACGGCGCGACGCGACACGAACAATACAATTTCTAAGAAAACTTGACGGGGTATAACAATAACAATTGTCGCGCCGCACTGTCGCGTCGCGCTAGTCTGCACGAAGCTTTAAACGATTAAACTTATTGTAAGTAGGATTGGATACATTATTTGATTAAATGATGAAACAGTGGGTATGAGTTAGGCTCGTTGTACACGGCACGGTTTCTTTACGGCATGTTAACCGCCGCGCCGTAGAAAAATCGTGTGATATTGTATATACGGCGATGGATAGATGAATACGCTACATAAAATAGCTTTCATCCCCATCTCGAAAATCGCAGCAGTTGTCTGAAAGACCCTTACAAAAAAAAAACTCAATCACTAAGATGATCTTCCTCTCAGGATTATCTGGACAGACGGACAACATTCACGTTACACATTTATAATATGTATTGTGTACTATTACGACTAAGCACAATGTAGGTGACCACAGTTGAAAGGAATTAACATCTTTTGTAATGTACTTGTGAATTTATTGAGATATCTAAGTACTTTAAGGCTTTGAGTAAGCCGACAGTATAATAATAGGTACCCACATCAATTGTAACGTAACATCACGCCTGTCCTCCCGACGGAACCGGCAGAGTTGTACCGATAGTATTTAGTTGCATACAGGGTGGCAGGGACATCGACGCAAAAACTGTTGCCATGGATTCAGTACATGAATTTGAACCCCCCAGCGTTGAAATTTTTCATTGGATATTAAAAAAAAAAACAGATGTTCCATACGTTTTGCCCGCGTAGGTATTGCACTTTTCTATGAAACAGCAGATTTATTTATTTTATATCTGACTAAATATTTCAACGCTGGGGGCTTTCGCGTCGATGTCCCTGCCACCCGGTAAATGATAAATGATTTTTATTTCTGTAAGTAGGTTTGTACAAAACACTTTTACGCGTCAATCATAGTTTTTTAAACTAGATGAGGTCGGCGTTTCCTATCTGACTACTCCGAGAAGAAAGGCCGAAACAAACTCAGAGGTCACAGTCTCTGTTAAAGTCCAGATAGAATCTTGGACAGATCATGTGAAGATCATGTAGATTAGTGTCTAAAAATGGTCCTTTGAGGAAAGAACCATACAGATTTGAGTGGACCTGTCCAGTCAGTGCACGCATTTGTCAGTAATCGTGTAGCTCAACACAGAACTTAAGGACTTATTTATTAATAACGGTATATGTATGTACCTATCTAATGCTGTCTAGTTTTATATAATTTAATAAAACTTTATGATTGTATGTGTAACTGCTAGTATTGACTGATAACTTGTTTGTGTGGTGGAGAATGTAAATACAGCAAGCAGCTTTAATGGCGACATTGATTTAACACAAGTATACGGTTTCGCGTATTCGTTTTATAAAGATATTTTAATTTTATTAAACTTTTTTTTAACAATTTTCTAAAATAGTATCTTGGAGGAGCCCGTTCTTGAAGAACATTGCCGGGGTCATTTGCTGGGGTCACGGATTATAACATTGCATCAATGAAATTAAAAAGAAAAACATGCAAAGAGTAGGCGAATTGAAGGCAAGAGAGAGACGCATATCGGCCAGAATTTTAATTTTTAATTTACGAATTATTTTATCTTAAGTATTATACATATATTTATGGTTACTGGCCACTAAGCCCTACCCGTATGTTGAATTAATGTCGCCATTGTAACGGCTTGTTGTATAAGTTGGTTATTAATAAATATGTGACGCCAATTATTAAATTAATAAATGGTGAAATAGGGAATTAATGTTTATGTGAAAAATCATCATTCTCTCTCTGCGTCTATGATTCTACTGTCAGATTTTTTTTTTAAACTTCAAAATAGGTACGCGGTAAAATAAGGTGTTTAATTTTTTTACTGCAAATCTACTGGATGTTTTATACTTGTTTGAAACTAGCTGACCCGATCACTGACGTTGTCGTGTCCAAGTTTCAATCCATAGAATAACGCACTTTCCGTTTTTCCCGAGCTTTCCAATTTTTCTGGTATTTTTTCCAATTTTTCTATCCCTACATTTTAAAACAAAAATTACCCAATTTGGTCGACCAGTTCTCAAGTGATGCGCTTACCAACGAACAGCATACATTTATATTTAGGTATAAAGATATTTGAAATGTAAACGGACGAATTTGCTGGTAAAAGCTAGCCATTGGTTATTATACCATATAGATAGAGAGCCGACGACCAACATTTTTGTATCATAGCATACGACCAAACATTTTTTTTGAATATCAGTTAAATATTCCAAAAAATAGTTTCAGAAATTTTTACGTCTCGTCTAACTTGCTTTGAAGTTATTCAATAAGTCGTAGATTCCTGCTGCACTCTACGATCTACCCTCGAATCAATTACTTGTATGTAAAAGGCAACGAAATAATAAATTTAATAGAGAAAGGAATATGATCAAAGCGTACATTTTCATACGGTATCAGGCAATAATGTGTTATTACAAAATTGGATTTGTCTGTTGTGTTAAGACTAGTGGTATAGCCCTGAGATGGGTGGTGGGTTCTTTTTAAGCGACTTTTTTTTACCGGTTCTCAATTCGGTTGTATTTTTTTTAAATGTTTGTTACCTCATATCTCCGTCATTTATGAACCGATTTGGAAAATTCTTTTTTTTTGTATTAAGGCGACGATAACCGACTTTTAATGATTTTTTATTGAAGATCACGTCTAAACGAGTACTGTTAATGATTTGTAAAAAATATATGTTAAATTAGAGTATTTTCTTAATAACTTAATATATGAATATTTTAGATTATGTGTATATTACATAGTGAAATTAATTTGTAAAGTTGTGTCTAACTCAGAAAAAAACTGAGAATCACGCAAAATCTATCAAGCGTATTTTTCTAAAACTTTCACCATTTTAAAGATAATTTAATCATTGATCTTTTAGTATACGTGTTTTATTAAAATACCTTTTGTTTTATGTATAATAAATTAATAATGCGTCTAATTAAGAATAGCGCTCCTCGATGCCGAGTCCTATTTCTGTCTGGACGTACCATCGAAGAAGTTCATATCTAACCACCGTAAGGACTATTGTTGCTTGCAGCGCTCGGCGGCTATAGCACCGGGCCGGTAACAGATGTGGTCATCGTGTTCACGGGATTTTGTTTTGAAACTGGTTAGATATGCGTCAGCGTCGCGTTTTATTGCGTTTATATGCATACGTATTTTCTTTCTTTCTTTCTTTTCTTTATATGAACTTTTTTGATGGTACATATAGCCGATGAACTGAGAAGACGTCGATTGCAATAAATAGCTATAGATTTTGTTATTTTATTTTATCTTATATGTTCCGATGATGTACCAAATCAAAGAAGTTCATATCTAACCAGTTTCAAAACAAAATCCTGTGAACACGATCACCACATCTGTTACCGGCCCGGTGCTATAGCCGCCGAGCGCAGCACGCAAGAATAGCCCTTACAGTGGTTAGATATGAACTTCTTCGATGGTACATAAAGAATGTGGAATATTAATTAGAAAAAAAAAAACTTTTATTGGCACGGAAAGCCAAAATGGCCATTCAACAATTAATTCCATTCATGCTTATATTACCTACATCATGGATTCCGTTTTTAGGGGCGTTGAAAATCTCCATGGTTAGTCTCCTATAGAAACCATTACAAATTACACTCTCCCCCATATTTACGGCTAATTCCGTCAAAAATATCAGCACAAACAAAAAGATGGCGGTATAATACTGTAATATAATAAGGAGTGCTACTCACCGGATTTCTTATGGTTGAAGTTTAGAGGGATTGAGGGCGGCGGGAGTGTAGCATTGTATCATGCGCGATGGATGGACGCGAATGCGGGATGGAGACGGCTTTTTCTATGTTATTGGATAGAATGGAATATCTTTTTTTTGCATAACATATGGTAAAAAAAAACATACAAAAATAAATACCTTAAAAATGAATTATAAATAAAAAATATATTATTACGACTGAGAACGAAAAGAAAACTTTAAATAAAAACTTTAAAATTAAATTATTTTAGGTACTTGTGACATCATTAGAACTTTGCTTATGTCGTAGGATGATTTGATAATTCGAATTTCGAAACATTTCTGCGAGCAACTTGGTTGAAATAGGTTAGCTTAGAACTGCGACCAACATGCGAGTCGCGAGCGCTACTTCAAAGTAATTTTTTTAATTTTTTTTTCTATTTAATTTATAGAGTGTTTAATCAAAAACTGATTAAGCCTCCCTCATCGCTACAAACAATTGTTCCCTATAATCTAAATCCTATTTTTGCTAATTTATTTAAGTATCTTGCATCCGTCGACAATGGCGAAGCAAGCATGCTATTGCACCTTCCAACATCCAGTGACTTCGATAACAATGTGATCCTTTCGGCCTCGTTCCGGACGCATTCCATCAGTAGGTATATGGTAAGTGTCTCCCACTACATTACACTCTGGACAATTTGCTCGCAGAAATGTTTTGACCATTTTCAAATTACTTATCTGTATTTTCGCAATATCCCTAGGGTTTTCGTGAAAGTTCGAATGATCAAATCATCCCACGACACGTATCATTTATGAATTGGATGCGAAACAAGCAAGCGGCTCACTTGAAAGGTCGCCGCTGAAAGGCATCTGCAAACCAGAGTCATTGCAGTACATTGCCAGCCTAGAGCCAAATCTAAAATGTCTCATATTATGCCTTATGGATATGCCTGTAATACCCTGTAACACAGCAACGCTGTTTGTAACACAGGAACTCGGCTTGAACTGGGCCAAGTGGTATGAGTTTTTCAGTTGGACTTGCCGTGGCGGAATTGTATTATATACAATCAAATAATGAATATAAGTAATAAATGAATATAAGTATTTAATTATGAGTACGGGCAGAAAACCTCGTCGTAAGCTTCGTGCAGACCAGCGCGACGCGACAGCGCGACGCGACACCGGTTATTGTTATACCGTCAAGTTTTCTTAGAAATTGTATTGTTCGAGTCGCGTCGCGGCGTCGCGTCGCGCTGGTCTGCACGAAGCTTTAGTCGGCAGTAGAATTTCTCAATATCTTTATACCTAGAACAGTGGACAGTGGGTCCTTAGGACAGTGGGTCACCTAATGAGAGGATTCGCCATTGTCGGTGACTAATTAACTTTATTTGCTGCTGCAGAAGGCCCTTTTCTAACCTTATTGGTTATGGTGTACGACGTGTGTCTATTGCTTACACATTAACTCGACTTTGTTTGATCACACTCACACATTACAGATTTACAGATTAGGTCGATTTTTTACGGTTTACAAGGAAAACCTTTGTACTTGTAAGTGGTGCAAGTAGTAACATCCATGGTCTAATAAAACTAAGTCTGGCATTCCGGGAGTGACACATGCTTATGTACGTCACTTTCCCGTTGCAACAAAGGAAAGATTTTCAGTCACCATTCTGTAAAAAAATATGTACAAAGCATTTAACTTGTCGTTTCGTTTTTCTAATCAAATGAAACAATTCAATTTAAACATAAACCAACGTAAATGTTAATTAAAACTTCATTGTTTTATCGGATTCGCACAGATAATAACGGTGGTAGGGGAGTTATTATTACAAACCTCTGGTAACACAGATGTGATGACGTAGACTTGTGTCACCCACGTGACCACTGTGTCTCGGGATGCTATACCTGGCGAAGAATATTATTATACCATGGTAACATCTAGGTATTACTTGCTTGCATGACAGTGATAGCGTGTGTTTTAATTTTTGTATTGTATGTTATTTGAAAGCTTATTTTATTTTAATTTTTATAATTCTATGTTAATTAATGTACTTAATTGGACCTGTGCCGTTTTAATTAACTATAAATAAATAAATAAATAATAATAATGACACTGATAGGCTCTTAATATTTGTATAATCAGAATCTCTCTCCACCCTTACCGCTCTCCATTATCATATAAATATGTATGTTACGCACGGCATCGCATCATCCCATACATTTTTGACGCAATCCTACAAATATAATAAAAGGTTCCCTGTATGATCTATACCTACTACACCTATAGCTGTAGGTAAGTAGATATCTTCCTTTTATTCATGAGTTATGGGAGAAGTGTGATGAAAATGCGTATAGGCTTTCTAAGAAAATAATCTACGCTCAATCATTTGACTGTTTTAGGCCCGCTTTATTATATAAGATCCCATTAACATAGATGGACAAATTTTAACACAGTGTTCAGTACGTCTAACCAAGACATCCAAGCAAAAACAGCACAGATTAAAGTGATTTTATTTTGATCTAAAATTAATCATTGGCTTTGGTTAACTAACATTCTTGTAAGTATCTAATGCGTTTTCTTATTTTTTTTATTACTATTTTTTAATACTCTTTATTTTGGTGGTCTCAATGATTTCTAAAAGTTTGTCTATCTATTTTAATAATAATATATTCTTTAATTCGGACTACACATACAAGTACACACAATCCATATAGTATTAGTAACAATGACTTAAAAACTATGTTAGTAAACTGTTACAAACTAAAAACTATTAAAATTGACGTGGCCCAACACACGTTGGCACGTGCCTCCGTACGCATTGCCTCATAAAGGGACTGTCCACTTTGCCTAATAATGTGTTCAGGATGCTGTTGGAGCTTCCGCGCAACCTACCCAATATTGACGCTGTTCTTCTCCTCATAATGGCATGGAAATCGTCAACACGGGCTTCCGCGAACATCTGCGAAGCGCTGCAGAAGCGCGGAAGCCCCATCAATATCCTATTTTAATGGGATCTTATATATTTTTAACTTCAACTGGGAAGTTCTTGGTCTTCATCTCACCTGATGGTAAGTGATGATCAGGCCGAAGGTGGAAGCGAGGTTCACCCGGAATCCTCAACCACGGAAAAACTGGCTATCTTACCTCTGACTGTCGAAACACAACAATGCTGTTAACATTGTTGTTATGGCGACAGACTTAGATAAGATGGTTGTAGCTAGGCGGACTTTGAACAAGCCCTACAAGTTACCAGCAACCAAACCGAGCAGAAAAACCGGTTTTTTCAAACCTAACGACTTATAGAAACTAACTAACTTATGTCGTTTGAAGATGACAGAGTCAGAATAATAATTTAAATATATTTAGCGTTAAACCCATTTAGTTTTGCATTTAGGCCTTAATGTAGGTTTGTTTTAAATTCTATTATTTTTGTTGATAAAAGACCATTGATATTCCTATATACAGTTCTGGCTAAGGAATTCTAGGGTACCCCGAAGAAACGCGATGATTTTACTACGAATTTTTTAAAAGGCAAACCGTTTCGATCTGTATTCGCAGCGTAGACAGTGCAACGTGCATAGGCCTACGTGGTTACGAGACCGATTATGTAGTTCCTGTCTGTCTTCATAATTGCTTGAAAAATTACAGTTTTTTTACAGTACATCACGGTTCTTTAGTCATAGATACCACTTACCTAGGTACTTATGAGGTAGCCATTTAAAAATATAAAAAAAGAATAAAAAAATGAAAGCGGCATTACTTTCATTTTTCGTTATCTCTCAACAGACTAATCGTATTGCACAAAAATAAAAATAAATACAACAAAAAATACAAAATTTTTGAACAATGCAAACAAAAGATTATACACGACAGGCCCTCGATCCAATTTGAACACATATTACATACGGTATTTAGTTTACTTACAATAAAAATAAAAAAGTCGCAACAATAGGTTAAAAAAAACTATTGCAAACACTCGCCGCGGGTGGCAAACATTATATTCGAAGGCAGAGACAAACCAAAACCAACTTTAAATTCAAGCTATTAAAGTTCAAAATAAGTTGTCTTTGATTTAGTTAACCCCTAAATGCTTCCTGATTCGTGGCCGCTACCTATTTATTCGGTACGTAAGTACTGTATTGTAGGACTTATTTCAAAATCTGGTCGTTTTGATTTGTTATGGTATGTAAGAGGATGGTGAGGAAACGCGCCGATAAAAATTTATTTGAAGTTTGTTTTGTAAAGCCATGAAATCGAATCGTTAAACCCATCATTTATTATCTTATAGTACCATAGTAGGTAGGTATCTACGGTTCAGAATTAGTGAACAGTGCCCCCAACATATCTTTGCAGGTGGGAAAACACAGAACTAAAGATAAATGTATAGAATTTGTCACGTTAGTGGATTTTTCCGTGACAATCAGCGCCACCGTGAACTGCAAACTAACTGGTCATCCTGTATTCTCGCTCATCTTCTTTTACTTCTTACTTTTAGACCAAATAATTAAAGTACAACAACGACAGCATGACCCAGTATGCACATATTCTTTACTCGAAACCATAATTATGTAACATCTAAACAAACGCGAAAATAAAAAAGTTTTTTCAAACTATTTCCTGTACGCGAATTCATACAAGTAGCGCCATCTTCTATGCATAGTATTTAATTATTATACTCAGAGCCATCTGTTGTAGGTTTAATATAGTATTTACCCCACTGAAGAACTATTGTTCTTCGTTTCAACGTGACAAACAAGTAGTTCCCATAGTTTCCGCTAGATGCCGCGAAATTAAAATCATTTTATACAACTACATTTATTATATTTTTCATTAATCAAACAAAAGTAAGAAAATGCTCGAAGTTAATTAATTAAGGATTTATTTATTTAAGTACATTTTATAAAAAAAATTACAAACTTAATACATTCTTGCCCATTCTAATCACACAAGGATAGACTTGAAATGTCTAGAACAATAAACCGAATCGACTACCTAGGTACCCATTAAATGATTAAAGTTTTAGTCCCAATCATGGGCGTACCCAGCTTTTGGCCCAGGCAAATCAGAAATTACATCCCGCACGTGTATTACCTACATAGTTTGATATTGCTGCTGCGTTTGCGTATTTTTAACCGACTTTAAAATCCATTTTTAAAGTCGGTTCTATGTTCGCCTGTTTTTTTTTTTTTTTACAAATGTGTGTTCTTCGATATTTTCGTCAATATTATGGACCGATTTTGAATTATATATATGTTTTCAAATGAAAAAAATATTATCAGAATTGGTTCGATTGAACCTCCTCCTTTTTTAAAGTCGGTTATGCATGATAGGTAAAACCTGAAAGGCCGCGCAGCAAGGTTTTTTCTAAAATTAATGCATAGTTCAGTACTTAGGCATACAAAATCCAGGGGGACAGCTGTCCTCCCGTGCCCCCCCCCCCCCCCCCCCCCCCCCGGATACGCCCATGGTCCCATCCTTGCACAATAAAACCGGGTTTTCTATGGGTATTGTCGACGAGAGATTAGACAAAATGACAGATTGTGATTATTTATCTGTCATTTTGTCTATTCTTCCGTCGACAAAATCCGTTTCTATTGTGGTCAATGTGGTCAAGTTGAGCGTGCAAGAGCGATCCTCAAACATTCCTGTCTTCATTTCAATCAAAGATTAAAATGTTTGACCATCGTTTTGTAGTTTATACCTGTTTTAAAATCTTTTGGCAAATTTGTAAATACTTCATTGATAATTTCACAGCTCAACCCTAAAGTTATTCTTCTTATCGTTCTTAGTGATCTCTATCTTCAAGCTGCTGGGGCTCCAGCTGTCTTCCACCACCCTGCTCTCTATGATATGCTTGTACACCAGGGCAGAGAGACGAGCTGTTCTTTTCTTCGATTCTGACTCGAAATCTACCTCGTAGAGTCCGAATCGTTCGCTGGAAAGAGAAGTTTTTTTTTTTTATCTGTGGTTTTTTGGTATTAGTTGGTTAGTTGCCTGTAACCACAGATTAACACAGATGGGATTCTCCGCAAAATCATTTAAATAAAAAGCGACTCTAGCTGCGACACAATTCAGTACCCTAATTACGTAATACACGATCAATCAGAATCTGAATCGTTTTGAAACAGATTGCTAATCCATGGCTTCGTACGTTCGAAAAAAAAATCTGCTCAACAACGTAAATAACACAATGAATGTTGTTGGCCTGTCAAATTGAAACAGATTAGTCGGAATTGTCAACGAAAATGTGTTGCGTAATTAGATTGCAGGTCGCTCGGCGCTAATCACCTACAGTTACATTCACCTAGAAGTTGCCTCTCTTTCTATCGCGTGACTCTTAGATCTTCTGACTACCTACGTTACACTCACTGAATAGGCGCCGCGTACTTCATACCTAAACTGCGGAGTGTCGCAACTGTATTAATTTGTGCTGTAACTGAGAAGGGAAATAATCGAACGAAAACTGATACTTTCAAGATGTAGATTCAGTGATAATTACCCCTTAATTAGCCTTCTTTCAGATTAATTGACAGAGAACAATGTCATAATCACCATCCCAGGTAAACAATAATAATGATGAATCGATATAAAGATACTGACTGATTAATTTACGACCTCGTTGGTCTAATCGTCGCAAACGGTACTGTTGAGCATGAGGTCCAGGGTTTTTAATTCCCGGGCCGGGAAAAGTTTAATTGGAGTTTCCCCATCGGAGTCTGGATTTGTGCCCGGTTGATGGCAATAGGCTCGCCCTATTACATGGGACTTAAACATAACTGGCGAAATGTGGGTGTACTATCACCTCTGCCCTATCGTTCAGAAAATACTGGCGTGATGTTATGTTATGATATTAAGATACTTTTGCCTTTTCTTTTAATGAATTTGTCATAAGAGGCCGTGACACATGGAGAGATAGGCACAAATTATCTACTCTTTACCAATAGTACCTACTGCCTCTCTCATCATCACCTATCTAGGCCTTCCCTACTACGTCAGTCACGGGATATACACAAATAGCAAGAGGCGCGGGCGTGGCGAATGCGACGGTGTGGCGCGGGCGTTGCGCCACCCGTTTCATATTTCACACAAAATGTATAGGAACGACGTGGCGCGACACATACACAAGATGCATGGCGCGGACGACGGCGCAACGCCCGCTCCACACCGTCACCACGCCCGCGCCACTCGCCACTTGTGCATGTCCCGCGCCTTAGAGTCGGCTTCCAGTCTACCCGGATGCAGCTGAATACCAATATCTTACATGGAGCGACTACCCTATCTATCAAGCCTCAATAAAGCTACAATATAAACGAGCGAACCTTTCAGTAGTCCCATATGATGTGTACCATCTGACATCTCACCTTGGTAATAAGCAACATTGAAGGGGCAGGGCCTCGTTAAGGTCGTTTCTGACAGCCAACTTTAGCATCGCGCGCGCTCATAGGTCAAATCAAATAGCACGCGCTTCCCCGGCTTCCTGTTACACACTTCCGTCGCTTTTTACGACATCACCCCCACAGATTGCAAGAAAGCGAGAGGAAATATGTTACACATCAAAAACTCTTCAACTCTCTACCAACCTAGTTCCAGCAGTCCACTCCGCATTATCCATAAGACTCCACACGGTATACCCCTTGACCTCCGTTCCATCTTCCATGGCCAGGAGCAAGGCACCCAGGTACGCCCGCAGGTTGTCAACCCTCGTCTGGTCTCGCAGCCCAGGGTCTGAAGACCAGCCGTGTTCCGTGATGATGATGGGGAGGTAGTTGTAGTTCAGGTTCAAGTGGATGCAGGCTTTGTAGAAGCCGTATGGGGCGCTCTGAAAAAGATGGTGAGAATGACATATTAGCAAGAAGTAGGTAGATAGGTAACTCATTATCTTGACATGTGTTAGTTGTGTTTTTTTCTGATATCCAAGCATCAAAGCCTGTTAAAATTTAAACAGCAGTAGTAGGGCTTGTGACTAGGCATGTCTGGGAATGTGCTGCTTGATGCCTGTTTCGTTGTTCTAGTGCTCGCAAGCGGGACTGCCAGAGTTGAGTGATCTTTTGTTTGATCCTCAGGGCTGGTCCAGTGAAATAGGATTCGTCCAATTTCGAACTTCGCAGTACCAGTCCGGGATTCTGATCTGTAGTGTCCGGTTTTTTAACAACAAACTCTTATCCATTAAAATTACATGGTACTTAGCTGGACAGCGTTCGGGAAGGTACATAATATCTTCTCGTCCCGCATACCGCAGTGGTTCAAGACGAAAGTCTTTGACCAGTACGTATTGCCAGTGATGACATATAGCACTGAAACGTGGTCGCTCACAATGGGCCTTATTAGAAGGCTAAAAGTCATCCAAAGGCAATGGAGAGGGTTTTGCTTGCAGTTTCCCTCGAATCAGAAATTAAGAGATCCGCAGGTGAACTAAGGTAACCGACATAGCCTGAAGAAATGCCAAACTTAAGTGGCAATGGGCAGGGCATATTGCTCGCAGGACAGATGGCCGATGGGGTCGAAAGGTTCCGGAGTGGCGACCGCGTACCGGAAGACGTACTGTTGGAAGGCCTCCCACAAGTGGACCGTTAGCCCGCATCCAGCAAATTTGCTGGATGCGGGAAACACAGAACCGGTCAAAGTGGCTGAAGCTTGGGGAAGCCTATGTTCAGCAATGGACGTCTTTTAATTGAAATGTTAATTATGGTGATGATGATAGTACTTGATAGCTGGTGAAATGTGGGAGTACAATATACTCTGCCAACCAATTGGGAAATACATGGGTGATGTTATGTAAGATTTTATGTACCTTCAACCACGCAGACTTGGCAGGTTTCCACTCAGGACCTTGCGTGAACTCTGCGTTACGATCGTCTTCAAATGAAGGAGAATTGTACTTCGTCTTACTAGGCTGCACCAAGAACGTGGTATAGTGGTTCATTCCTAGGAAGTCTGCAGATCCTGTAATTTGAGAGAATCTAGTTCACGGCAACACCAAAGAATCATGAATGCCTTTTGCCTACTGTTTGAAACTCCTACTCCGATCATCTCTAACTGACTAAATGTCAATCTAATCAAGTCTAATGTTTCATTTTCATTGTATAACCCGCGGGGCAATTGTTTAACACACTAACAGTAACAATGGCTTTCATTTTGACAGTTCAACAACATTCATTACGTTGTTGAGCAGACAAATTTTTCGAACATAATGAAGCAATGGATTAGCAATATCCTTAAAAAATGAAATTTGAAATTTGAAAGTGTCACGCAATTAGTGTGCTGATAAACATGTCACATGTCTTCGAATGTTTGGTTCTAGGACATGCCGGTTTCCTCAAGAGTTTTCCTTCACCGTTTCGAGAGCAGTGGTGATCAAATTATTTACACAAAGTAAAGCGCGAACGGGTCGTTACCAATGAGCCACCACTGTTCTCCTACTTACCTTAGTTTAGGGTCATTCTCCACTGATAAGCAAAGGACTTATCAATTTAATTATTCTTCTTTTTTCAAGTAAAGAAAGTACCTAGTACATACCTTTAAGAAGTTTTATTTCTTCAGCAGAAAGTTTTGGTAGTCTGGAGGTTTTGAATCCCTGCTCTTTGCTCTTCTTGTCCACTATACTCTTGATGAGGGCTGGGAAGTCTCCCTCTTTCGACCATATCGGGTTCAAGTAGATGCCGAACTGTAAACCATTTAGAGTTTTGGTTTTAGTATAGTGTAAGACTGTTAATTTATTCAATTTTTTTGTCAAATGAAACCATATTTACGAGGCTAGATATTATAATCAGCCTTTTGAATCTGGCTTTTATTCAAACTTAGTATTGTGGCGGCATCTACATCGCCACAGGCGAACTACACATCAAACTGACGTCACAGAAAATCCTCTATCGCACAAGCAGAGTTTATCACATGATTAGCATGTTATGAACAACGTCCCGACAAAAATCGTCTGGCAGTAGCCAGACACAACACCCGTCTGGTCAGAGATTCCTCCCTTTTCTATGGAAGATGAGTGAAATTTAAACCCTGTTCTTCATACCTATTATACTGGTGACCCCGTACATATTATTAACGTCTGCATTGCAGTTCTGAGCCATATACCTTCTCTATGTTATGGGGTTTGGTTTCCGCGCTTAGTCCTTCAGGAGGACCATTGTGCGTGGTAATTTACCTTACATTGTCGTCTTATTTGGTCTTAGTTACATAAGACCTTTGCTATGACTCACCTCAAACGCTCTAGCTCTTTCAGTAGCCTCCACATTCTCTGTGGTATTGCTCAACGGATCAAACCAGTTGACTGCCACACTAATACCAACGTTGCCTGAAACGAAATGTGTGAACAGTTATTCATTTTGTTTCAATAATACTAAATAATATTAATTTATATCTGTTTGCTAACAAATGAATGATACTCCGTTATACTGTTTTTTACTTTGGTTACGGTAGGCTAGGAAAACCAAATCAAAACAAAAATATTTATTTGCTAGAATATGGTACAATATATGCTAGGAGAAAAGTGTTTTCATAACAGAACATACATTGATGTTTCAAATAACAAACCCAAAAGGATTCATATAACTTTTTGATCTTGGTTAAACTATACTATCAATTATGGAAGACCATTACAAATGATCAAAGTGGCACCGGTGACTGAAAACTTGTGTGGAAATCGGGTGTCATGGTATGGGATGTGATGAGGAGGAATGAGGAAAATGCTCTAAGAGTAGAGGATTACCAAAGAAACGATGGATGGACTGTGTGATGCTTATGACCAGAAAGGGGGTGAAAACAGAAATGACGACTAATAGGGAAGTATGGAAGAAAAAAATATGTTGCGCCGAAGCAAATAAATTGGGATGGGGCATGAAAATGATGAGATAATGATGATGGACAGGATATAATCCATCAATAAATTTATAGTTCAAAAATCCCTAGCTTTCAATAAAAACCTGACAATAACTATCAACATAACACCAATTTCCTTACCTTTTTTTTTTTTTTTTTTTTGGGTGGGAAATTATCAAATAACGTTCTTCTCCCGCTCTTGGTGGAGCGGGAGGGCGTGTCAGACTTTTACTGACTAAAACCCACCCGTGTTCCTTCCGTTGCCTGTGTGCCGAGGTCGCGATATCCCTTTCAGACAAACCCGCAACCCCAATTTCCTTACCTTGATGTTCCTTCTCAAATTCCTTTTCATACAGCCGATAAGCCTTTGCATGGGCCAGCAGAACATTCTTCACACACTCATAGGCACCTACATCCTTCAAATTCAGCGCAGGAGCCATGGCTTCACTGGCATACCCGTCCATACAAATCGTGTTAGGCTGGTTTATGGTTATCCAGAACTTCACTTTAGCCGCGTATCTTTTGAAGACAACCCTCGCGTAGTCTTCGAACCAGGTAACGGAGAGAGGGTTGGACCATCCACCTAGGTCTTGTAACTCCTGGGGAAGGTCGAAGTGGTACAGGGTCACCATTGGCTGGATGTTATATTTGAGGAGTTCGTCTATTAAGTCGTCGTAGTATTTGAAACCAGCTTCGTTGATATCGTTTTCGAACCCTGCAAAGAGTATTGAATGTTTCTTTATAAGTTAGAAGGAATCTTTGCAAGCGACGATGCTTAAATACAGTATATTAAGTAGTAAGTTGTTGGTTGTTGGTTAATGATTGTTGGTTTTTTGTTAATGGTTGTTGGCTGTGGGTGGTTGGTTGTTGGTTGAGGGATCTTGGTGTGGTTGTGTTTCTTTGGTTGTTGTTGGTTCTTATTATCAAAAAACATAATATATTATTTGGGTGTTTTTTTTTTAGAATAGTATGTATAGTAAATTGTTAGCTAAGTTTAATTAATTATATCATACTGTATAGTATAATAGGCCTTGCCTTGACGGTCAGCCTTAAGTTTGCGACTGGCTGTTCCCTCTACACCTACGGCATGAGCTCGTTTAATTCATGCTTAAACAAGAGTTGAAGAAGAACAAATTGAATACGTGAGCAAAATGGATATACGTAATACAGCTCAAAATAAAATTTTGAGATCATCACTGCGTTAATCATGAGTCGTATTATTACGAAATTACTCATTCGTTGACTGATATTATCAATATTATTGGAAACATAATTTTTTGAATGTATTAATGAATGATTGTTGCACTATCTAAATGGTGATTGTGCTACAAATCTATATTTGTGCCAGAATCATTACTTGTAGGTTATCAGCTGATAAACACAAGTGACGTGGGCCAAGGACGGGGCCAAGACTGGAGGCGAGCGAAAATATCTGTCTGATTAATTTATCGTGTGCGTATTCTTCCGGGTTTCAATCGTCAAAATAATAAACAAAAATACTTCGTCGTTAAGTTTAAAATTCCCATGTTAGGCCAGCCACATACAGTCGGAATTCTGCTTCGAAATATCGATTCGGAATTACGAAGGCAGCAAATCCATACAAAATCAAGGATCTATGACAAACGTACAGTAGTTCTCCGTTCGAAATTTAAATCGATTCGAAATTCCGAAACGGAATTCCATCTGTATGTAGCCGTTCTCACGGCTCATCCCTATTGGATGAGCCGTTCGCTATTAATACTTTCCCCGGTCTGCTAGGCCTAGTCTCTGGATCTGGATCACCAGGCCGGGCCAGGTGCAGGCCCCTCCAGGACTCAGGACGTTCAGTCACGCTCTTGACCACTAGACCAATGATACTGTCTAACATTGCACATCAGTGGTAACACTAGCAGTACGCTTATAGTCACGACATAAAGGCTTATAGAGGTATGTTGTGCCTGGTGGGCTACTGCCCGACGATTGATGTCGGGACGTTGTATATATACTCGTCGCGCGGTAAATGCTGCTTGCGCGATGCAGGATTTTGCGTGACGTCAGCGTCATGCGTTGTTCGCATGTGGTGGTGGAGATGCTGCCACAGACTTCTCGAATTGTTTCCACCAATGTCCAATTGACGGTACCTATAGGTAGGTACCGTCAATTGGACACCTACAAAGTAAGTATGTGAGCACCATATAACTATCACATAATTAATTTATGTGTCATTGCTACATGTTTAAGTAATTTTATTCTAGATGCATCGTCTTCACATATAATTATATAATTAATGTATACAAAATATTGTAAAACCATTTTAAAAGAGTAACGGTGGAGTTTCTTGCCCATTCTTCTCCATACGATAACTACCTTTTGGAAGGGGCAACTAGAATCAATTCTATTTTGTGTAAAATAGACGTTAAAAGTGCCTCATATGTGCCTAATTGAAATAAATTGTTTGACTTTTGACTTTTACATTTTAACTAATAAAATCAGTCTGGAGCATCTGGATTTGTGCCCAGTTGATGGCAATAGGCTCGCCCCCCATAACATGGGACTTAAACATAACTGGCGAAATGTGGATGTACTCTGTACATATATGTTACAGGCGTTTGATTATATGTTATGTAAAGTGATCTTTCTTTTTCTTACCAGTAGGCAGTACCCTAGGCCAGGATATAGAGAACCGGTAGAAGTCAACACCGAGCTCCCTTAACATCTGCACATCTCTCTGCCAATAGTGGTAGGAGTCACTCGCCACGTCACCGTTCGTGCCATCAGCTACCACTTGTGGCTTCTTATGGACGAACCTGTCCCAGATGCTCTCGCCTTTGCCTAGAAAAAAAACAGGAAAAGAATTGGTTATAGGTTGGTACTGTTTAAATGAGTAGATTACTTTTAAAATGGTTAACTTTTGAGAATAAATAATAAACTTCTCCTGTATCTTTACACTATTGGATGTTTTAAAATTATATTAAAGTATTAGGTACCTACCCAATGGAATAGCAATGAAGGCAATTCAATTTGAGAGTTGAGAGAAAAGTGATATTTAGTGACGAATTCTAGGACATTTTCTAAAATACATAAAAAAATGTTTTTCACACTACCACGTCTTGGAAGAAAACGTCAAATTACAAGTCACCTTCTTTAATAGGGATGTTGACTGGGGAAAAAAATACAATTTAGTCCGTTAGTGAGATAAAAAAAATATTAGTCAAGTATTTTTGCTTTATCGTATTAATAAAAAATGCTTTAGATTAAACGCATTAAAGTTGGGGAGTGGGGGCTCGCTACGTCACAAGTCAGTATAAAATCTATCGGGGAGTCACGTGATGCCACATTTTAATTCAATGTATTGCCGTCATCTTTTGATTAGGTACGTAAAGAAAGAAATAATATGTGTCCAATATTTTTTAATAATATACCGGATGGTTAATTTTTTTTTTTATCTACCTCCTTATTATGTATTGTATAGTCATATAGTAGAAGATTACGTTATCAATAACTGGAACATCTTGTTAAATTAATGGCATTGACATTGAACATGCAGTAATAATATTACAGTCAGGTATTTCTCCAAAGATAAAATATGATGATATCATTGTAATACAAAGTAACTTGCTATGTTTATATATGTGTGTTTATGTGTGTATGTGTGTTTATGGATTGATTAAAATACTTATAAAAAGTGTGTGTTATCATTACCATTTACTTAGCATATAAAAATGAGGCGTTACTATCTATTATGAAGGGATTTAGGTATCGTATAAAAATATTGATAAGATGTGCTGAAGTAATTAATTATTTATACAGGTTCATTTTAAATTAATTAACCGAAACTCCACAGATGGTTATCGAAATCTAAACAAGCAAAAAAAGAAAAGATTTTTTGATAATAGGTACATAATTTGTTTTGAGGTCAACGGCCGCTGGTTATTTAATTGAAGTAGGTACGAGTTGAGAAAATCTGTTTTTTTTTTTCTTTTATCGTGATAAGATCCCGACCACCTTACCTACCACTCATTACATCTGTGACATTTACACAAAAAAGGGAATATTTCAAGTAACTACATCATGGAATTGGTTAATGTTTGTTTGTTTCGAATTAAGAGCGTTCTAAAAGTTGGTTGGTTGGTTAAGTTGGCTATTGTATAGAAATATGAAATATCGCTAACTAGTGAAATTTTATGTTGAAAAAAGACATTTCGAAAGTTTCCAAATACTTTTTTTACATCTAAAACAAAATAGTGTTACGATATTAATCATTGCATTTGATAATTATTAATTATTGCATTTCATAATAAATTTTTAGTTCAATAGTTAGCCATATTTCTTATTTCCATACAGTAATATTGCCAAATTAATCTAAACAGCGAAATATTTGACATCTATTTATTTACGACGTTGCCCACTTTCAGAATCCTTGCACTGAAAATCTTTCTCATTGTTTACCACAACTAAAAAGGGAAAAATAAAAACTTTTTAAACACAACCGACTTCCAAAAATAAAACACTACAAAGTGAAAAATAACTTTAATTTCGGAAGTCGTTGTCTTTGGTTTTGAATTTTCGTTTTTTCATTGCAGATAAACAAATATTTTCTTCATAATTAAAAAAACTTAGTTATTTCAGTCCAGAAATGATACAACTGATAAGTATTTAGTAGTAATGTTAAAAATAAACAACTTTTTCGTAATGCTGGACTCTTCGATAATTACGTATTACGTTACAAGATAAAATTATTGAAGCGTACAGTCATTTGTTGTTATTACGTCAATAATGATTTAGCTATAGACGATTTAGAATGTTATGATGATACAGCATAAATAATAAGTAACTCATCATCATGATCTTGCCCTAGTTGCCCTTTTGATAAAACGACTACATTCAACCACATAGAAAAGGTATGTCGGCCTGGAACCATGTTTTACTCCTACTTTTCAAAAGTGAAAGCGTTTTATAATAAAAATATTTTTGGTTATAAACTGAACTCAAACCAATGGCTTTTTAGCAGTGATAGTCTAGTGGTGTGACAGTCAGACTACCAACTCATAGGTCTCGAGTTCGAATCCAAGGCACGCACCTCTGAGTTTTCGCATTCATGTGCGTATTGAATGAATGAATGAATGAATGAATGAAATGCACTGATCCCAGCGTGGTTTAACCAGACTCGATAAATCGAATGAACCCCAAGATTTGCACTAGCCCATGAAGCCTCATGTTTCATGGAACTACATAGGCCATTGCAAATTTCGCATTCATGTGCGTATTGTTTAATTATCACTTGCTTCAAAACGGTGAAGGAAAACATCGTGAGGAAACCGGCATGCCTGAGAGATATTTCTCGACGGCACGTGAAGTCAACTCAGAGGCCCATGGGCGGCTTTAGAACTCTGACACCAGGTTATTCACTAACCACACGAAAAGAAGAAGAAGACCAATGACATGCCATGCCCTTGTAGTGGGTGAAAGCAATAGACCACTAAGATGTCTAAAACTTCGATCATGCATCTACAAGGCCACAAACAGTTCGATAAGGAATTAAAAGATACGTTTAATCCACGCTAATCAAACTAAATCAAATCAAAAATTTAATTGTGACTGTGTCCGTAAGACTGTGTTTAATTTATGAAATAAACTGTAAACAGGGATTTTCTACCAATCAACCTTGTTTAACTTCATCATCTGCTTGCCTTTTCCCAACTATGTTGAGGTCGGCTTCCAGTCTAACCGGATGCAGCTGAATACCAGTATTTTACATGGAGCGCCTGCCAATCTGACCTCCACAACCCAGTTACTGGGTAATAATACGATATCCCTTAGTAAGACTGGTTGTCAGACTTTCGGACTTCTGACTACCCGTAACGACTGTCAAACATCCACGAATGACAGCCGGGACCAACGGCTTAACGTGCTTTCCGAGGCACGGAGGAGTCTTGGTATGTAAAGATGGTCACCCATCCACAGACAACTCCGGCAAGCGTAGTTTAACCTGATCGATCGACCCGTGCGGCTGTTATGACGCAGCCACAAGCCCCTCCATGTTGTACTTATTAAACCAAAATTAAAAACTAAGAGATCTTCCATACCATCAGCATCCCAGCCCCCTTCCACCTGGTACGCAGAAGTGGCAGCACCAAAGAGGAAGTTCGGTGGAAATCTCCGTATCCTATTGTCTGACCAGCCATCGGAACCGATGACAATGAGGAGACTGAAAGATAAATACAGATTTCATTAATCTATCAACTCCGCTTTTTACAGTTTACTGCTGGAAATAAATAAGCACAGGACGCGGGAATCAACCAAGTGCATTTCGTTTCTTGGTAGGGCCAAGTAAATAAATGCGACCTCTAGGAATAGGATATCATCACCAGAACGAACATTACCTAAATGAGATGACTATTTAAACCATCCACCAGAACTAAGTTAACTGGCCAGAGCCAGAGCAATCATTTGGGATTGCCCTGGCTCTGGCCAGTTTCGCTATCCGCTAGTATTTTTAGGTATTTCCAAAATACATTCAATACTTCGGTGGGTTTTTGGTATAAACCACTTGGCAGGGCCAAGTAAATAAATGCGACCTTTAGGAATAGGAATATCATCACCAGAATGAACATATCCTAAATGAGACGACTAGGTATTTAAACCATCCACCAGAATTAGGTTAACTGGCCAGAGCCATGGGAATCATTTGGGATTGCCCTGGCTCTGGCCAGTTAGGCTATCTGGCAGTATTTTTAGGTATTTCCAAAATACATTCAATACTTCGATGGGTTTTGGGTTTTGGGTCGTGTATCGCGGCGAGAAATCAGGGCATTCAAATTGTAACACAACAGATTTGGCTTATTTGATCTAACTTGTCCACTACGACATCAATTAAAACCACAAAATTTAGTCCTTAACACATAAGAACGGGTCCAAGATCTCAGTGGTAACTCCGGTAAGTTATTGTGATTCACTTTTAACACATTTCGGGGATATTTAAAATTTAAACGCGTGACATTTCCCAACACTTCACTAAAAGAAGATGGTCCTTTTTCAGAGTAACAGGCAAACTAATTTGCACCACGACACAAAATAAATAACACATTGAATTTTATTTAAGTAGATATGTAAAATTCTTACTTCAGCAAACACAGTACCACGACGCGCATTGTGTTAATTAAAACTGAATCATAGTTTAAATAACTCTTCGTTATATTATCTTGGGATAAGATAAAATATCATTAGTGGTTATCAATATCGTACATTACTTTACGTTTTATTTTAATTATTTACCTAGTACTGTGGTTTTTTATGTCAAGGTTATTTCGCTGTGTAATTTTCGCATGCAAAAAGTTTGTTGTAGTTATATGACAACATTATTGTTCAATAGCAAAAACCTTATCATGATAATTAATAAGTTGCAATTTACACATATTTGTATAACATAGTTATCATAAAAATATCAAAGGTTCATTCACTCGGATCTAAAAGAAAATCTATTTTAGCGCCATCTATACAAGTAAGCGAATACTTCGTTGTTTATTTCGGGCGTGTGGCGCCATCTATGTTATATTGCAGCTATTGGAGGTAAATATTTATGGTGAATGCCACAGAGAAATAATACGAACGTCTATTAGTTATCGCTTTTAATTTGACAATAATAATATATGAGTCAGTGCAACAATCTTCAGTTTCCTTCATCGATGGTCATGGTCATAGATTCAGGTTCATATTCGTAGTCAACGTAGCGGTTCTTGATGATGTGCTTGTAAACAAACGCGGACTTTCTAGGAGTGCGCGTGCGCGCGGGGTCTTCGAAGTCAACGTGGTACAGGCCGAAACGCTCTCTGTGGAAATAATATTACAAAATATTATAATTAGTCTTCAGAGGATGTAGGTAGCTACATGTTCCGTTTTCATCAAAGAAAGAACACAGCCTGGTGCTAGTGCACATGTTCATGGAAATTCTTCTTGACTCCACAAAGCTTTCAAAAGCGTTGATTTCTTTTGGCCTTTGCCACATCATTGATACAATTGTGATGTCTTATTTGTTTGAGCATTACGTCATAAAAAATACATTTCGAAGTCGCCATTAGCACTGTATAATATGTCGGAAATACGTTACTGAGTTGACTAATCGGACGCCAGCGCCGTCTAGCGGCGCTCGACAGAGACCAACATAACACTTGGAGCGGCTGGAGCCGGAGCTAAACAGAGTTCATCGGTGGCGGTCAAGCAATAAAGACGTTTAGAAACTGTCGCGCATTCCGAATAGTTGTGTCGTGTACCTATAGTGTGTGAATTGCTAGTGTGAATAATTTCATAGTAAATATAATTTGATCTGAACTGTTAACGGTTTTTACAGTTCAGATCCCACGGATAGTATGCCCACAGTAGTTAAAATATGGCAGATAATAACGAAAGGCACACAAACCCTCCTCCATTAATAAAATGTATGACCGCGTAAGCATCAAGGTTTTTATTGACCATCTTGTACATAATGATATACATCGATCATGAACAGATGTTCCAGTTCCAGTTTCAGTAGTAGACGCTTAAGTTATAATAACATTAGCAGCTAAACTTACTGATAACCCTGCATCCACTCGAAGTTATCCATCAAACTCCACGCCATATAACCCTTGAGATTCACTCCATCCTCCAAACAGTTGAGGAGACTCTCCATCGACGCTCTGTAATACGTGATCCTGTCATCATCTATCAGGCCCTTGTCAGGGTCTGAAGACCAGCCATTTTCTGTGATGTAGAAGACTGGGTTGTTATACATTTTCTTCAGATGTGTTAAAGAGTTGTAGATGCTGTTTGGTGCCAACTGGAAAAAAGAGAGAATTAAATTATAAGATAATTTCAATAGACAAAGATACTTCATTTTTTTTTACGAAACTTGGTTTGAGTACCTAGTTGGGAATTTTCAGAAGAGGGTAAGAGTTGTTCTCATCATATGTCTAAAATATAGTACCGACATTATTTATTTAAATCTGAAAAACGCATAAAATAATATGCCTTTTTGTATGCAAGGGTTTGGCAGGGCGAGCAGTTAAATAATCCTAAAACATACATGAGAAAAATATACCCATAATATCGTGCGTCTATATCAAACTGATCATAGAAGCTCAATTATATCACTCACCACGAGCCAAGAGGAAGCAGAAGTAAGCCAATCATCAGGCACATAGTGACCAACATCCATATCATCCAACAGAGAGGGCACAGGGAACACATCCTTATGGTCCGTCGCCGACACCAACCGTGCTGTATAATGGTTGACACCGAAGAAATCAGAAGCTCCTCTGACGAAAGCCTTCTCTTCTTCAGTGAACGCAGGCAGACGGGAGCGAGAGTAACCTTGTTGGAGGCTCTTTTCAGCCAGTCTTTCAGAAAACTCCTTAGGGAAACCTCCTTCAGACGAGAAGATGGGATGCGCGTAGATACCCCACTGGAAAATGGTTTAATGGTTATAGACTACGTCTTGAATGTAGATGAACATAAAATGAACAAGTTTCTTGTAATACCTCGCCTTGTCTCTTCAGCTCAGCAGCTAGCTCATCCTCAGCAGAGTCAGTGGCTGCACCAAACCAGTTCACACTGATCGTGATACCGCACTGTCCCTTCTGCGTTGGCTTGAACTCTTTGTCATACAAGTGGTAAGCCTTGGCGTGGGCCACCACCAAGTGTTTGGCACACAAGTAAGTTCCCACAGCCGAAGAGTTCAGGATAGGAGCTTTAAGATCAGCTCCATAGCCTTGGTAACAGATTTCTCTGGGCTCGTTGAAAGTGATGAACATCTTGACCCTGTCTCCGAAATTTTCGAAGACAACTCTTGCATAATCCTCAAACCACCCGGCGAATAGTGGGCTTGCGAATCCTCCTAGTTCTTGCAGTTTTTGGGGCAGATCCCAATGGTACAGAGTTATCATTGGAGTGATGTCATACTTCAGCATTTCATTGATATAGTTGTTGTAGAATTCGATGCCAGCTGGGTTGACCTCATTGGCCATACCAGTTGGTAGGATCCGAGGCCAGGAGAGAGAGAACCGGTAAGCATCCAAGCCTAACTCCCTCATCATCTCGACATCACGCTTGTAGTTGCGATAGGAGTCAGCAGCGACATCGCCGTTGGTCGAGTCTCTGATGACGGTTGGGTTGGTGTGGGTCATGTAGTCCCAAATGTTTTCACCCTTGCCTGAAGAATACATATACAACATTAATTAATTTATAACCGGACTATTTCGTAAATATTGGTACCGAATTCTGACTGACAGTACAAATCACGGTAATCGGGAGTGAAATATCTGGTATTATTCGGGTTGAGCTGACTTGGGCCGAGCTGTCACTGACCCAACTCGACGCTGTCACTCTTTTTATTATTATTAATTACGCATAATTACGTGTTGGGTTCTCGTGACAATGCATGATTACTTAAATGCCGCCATTTCTAATTCAATATGGCGGACGTTACAAAATGGCGATTTATTATTGAAATTCCAGTTCCGCGGAGCAAGCGACTCCCGCTACGCGTCATTTGAACTTATGTATATCGTAAGTCGTAACCATTGAAAAGCTTACTTACTAAGACTTGGAAATTCTGATAAAAACCTAGCCTGTGCAAACTTTACCTAACTTGCCTTTGGCTTTACTTTACTTTTTTTTTTTGCATGCTCACTGCGTGGGTGTAAAGTTTGCACAGACTTTTATTATGTATCTTAAACAGTATTCTTTGTAATTTTTGGATCAACATTAACCATACCATAGATGGACAATAGACTCACCATCTTCATTCCACGCTCCCTCGATCTGGTAAGAAGCAGTGGCTGTCCCGAAGAGGAAGTCATCAGGGAACTTTCGCTGCTGCTTCACGGTCAACCCGTGGCAGGCTGCCACCAACACACTGCATCAGTCAAAAACATAAACAATTAAGGTAAGCTTTATCTGCATGGCCAGCTTTACACAGATGAAGTGAGAATTTGGGAATGCAATCCCGATAATCTGTAATTCGAAAAATCCGCGGATTTTTTTCAATTGTAACATAAAAATCGAAACAAGCGAGTTAGTAGTAGAGTAAGTTAAGTTAATCCCGGATAATCCGGATTTGAACAAAAATCCGTTCTTAAAAATTCGGATTTTAAGACAGATCGGATTTGCATTCCCTAGACACAATTGACCTTCAGACTGCCAAGTCATAGGTCTCGAGTTCGAAACCAAGGCACGCACCTCAGATTTTTCGGATTCATAAGCGTGTATAATTATCACTTGCTTTAAAAAACGGTGAAGGAAAACATCGGGAAGAAACCGGCATGCCTGAGAGATATTTCTCGACGGCATGTGACGCCAAGTCAGAGGGCCATGGGCGGTTTGAAAACTCTGACACCAGGTTAGTCATTAACCACACGAAAAGAAGAAGTCACAATTATTTCTTTAAAGTTTAATATTAATTAAGATTATTTTTAAACAGATTTACAGGATTCTAAGTTATCTTTCAAATGAGAGTTATTAGGGGTAAATCAATATTTTTTATGCGGTTGGTTAATATCACATTAATTTGCTGTTTTAAACTTTTCGAGACTAAAACTATGTATTACTTATAAATGATGGCATGGTTATGAAATATATACTAAATACTAAATAAAACTTACTCGGATGGAATAGCCATTTCTATACCTTCAATTATATGTAGTTCTAATAATTTAACTTTATCTGTACTCGTAATTTTCATTGAATATGAGACCCCGTATGCATATTTTACTTATAAAATAATCATTAATTCGACCAGACGTGTTAACTTTTTATATAAGTTATTAATAGAGATAATCAGAGAAATAGTTAGTTTCTCTTAAGGCGAAAGCGTCAAGCTAGCCCGCGAAATTCAAACTTTCTTACGTTTTTTGCAAAAGATACTGACCTGCAGTCAGTATCATGTTCTATGTTGATCTAAATATGATTCGCGGCCGTATCAAATGTTTAATTATAGAATTATAATCATAAAAATTACCAATACAACTCTCTAAGTTCATGTAACCCCATTGAATGATTATTTCATGAAATCATGACATTTGACAATTATGCTAACTTATGGAGTTGTATTGCTGATTGTAATGATTATAATTATGTAAAGCCATATTTGTTACGGTCGCCAATCATATTTTAATCAACATACAACCTGACACAGACCTGCAAAATGGAAAAAACTCTAGAAAATTTGAATATCGCGGGCTACTTTAGCGCATCCCCCTTAAAGCAGATAAATGGGATTGAGGGCAATAAGTTCATAATCATTATCATTGTAACCAATAAAACATCTTAATTTAAGTATGCAACGAAATATTACGTTTTCTCCTAATATTATTGAAAGCTTCATAATATACTTAATTAAATATAACAAACTACAAGAATTAATAAAAAAAGAAGATAAATTGAACATTATTTATTAAAAAACTAAAACAGTTTTACTAAGATAATGCATATAAATATTATAGTTTATATGAATATTTAATCGATAAAATATAAATGCTAACATAATCTAATAAGTATTGATAAAGTAAAATATGTAAGAAAAAAAAAAAAAAAAATTACGATTTTTTGTACCTTAAGACCACAAGCAGCTTCATGTCGGCACTTTGAACTACTAAGCAGATAAATATATTTTTTACAATTTATATAAACGGACACGGTTATCTGAAGGGATAGCTTAAACTGTCTACTATCTATGTTGTTACTTGTTTTTTTTTATCTTAGTTCTGTGAGTTCGATATACTTATATTGCTGTCAATTTTTCATCAACTTGAAATGCCCGCGACCATGCTTGCCTAAATAATACTGGTTATAATGATTTAAAAAAAAAACTATTTCGATATGTCTGTTGTTCGTGATATTACTATTATGTAGGTATTTTTTTAAATAAGTATGTGGGTACTGAAATATATGCTTTAAATTACATAAAATATTATATATATTTTAATATTTGAAAATCCAGTGCACGAAAAAAAACCTACCTGGACTAATTTGTTTAATCGATTGTTAATGATGTTATTAGGAATGGTTATATCAGAGGAAAAAAATATTATATAATTTAAGTATTTTTTTCCATAGTCGGAAATTAACAGTAACAAGTAAATATTTATGTTTACGTCGATACCTTATCAGTTATCAAAGGTCAAGTAGCCAGTTCACATTGCGTAACAAGTTTCTTGGTTACTTTAGGGTTCCGTAGCAAACAATTAAACTATTTAATTTACTCTTTTGTGAGCTATGTGACAGGTATGTACATTGATCAAGGTTTCCAGACGAACCCTCAGTGTGAAGCACACCCACAATTCCCCAGAAATTCGACATTCGAAATTCATAAAACATTCTCACTTTTAAATTATAATTTCAAACGTGACATGAATTTCTGGGACTTCCACTGCATCACGATAACACAGGGAAATAACAGTTATGGAAACATGAAGATCCTTTTAAATCGCCCACGATAACGTTGTAATTGTAACGCATTGCACGTTCTTATTTCCATACATTTTATGGACGTGAACGTGGACGCCCACGATAATATCGTCACGTTAAGAATTATAAACGGGCACGATAAAGGAGAACAGGCACTGCAGAATAGGATACTCCCGCACCAAAACAAACATCCATCCATAACTCCACGTCCCGTCCGTATTAACCAACGGGGTATCACACCCCACATTTGTTCAGTAAGTCGAAAAGGAAAAGACAGCTATGAGCGTTCATCCAAAAAGTTGGCAACGTCGCAAATAGCTGTCAAATATTTACCTGTTTTGATTAATTTGGAAATATTACTGTATGGAAATAAGAAATATGGCGAAATATTGAACTAAAATATTAATAATGAATTGCAATTGAATTTGACATTGTAACCGTTTTAGGTGAAGAAAAAACACTGAATTTGACGTTGTAACCGTTTTAGGGGTAAAAAAGGCATTTGTAAAGTTTCCAAATACTTTTTTTACGTCTAAAACTTAATATTCGGTGTAACGATATTTAATACTTGCATTTCATAATCAATATTTTAGTTCACTAGTTCGCCATATTTCTTATTTCTATTAATTAATCAAAACAGCGAAATATTTGACAGCTATTTGCGACGTTGCCCACTTTCCGTATTTGTAGACGCTCTTATAGAAGCTTTGTTTTTATTCATCTCAATTTTAATCCGTTTGGAGTTATATCGCCCTAAACGTGACTTTAAAATAGAAGCTAGTTAGTAATAAATTACAAATGGAACTCCTATAAAATAAAATGTTCAATTCATGATTATCGGTCTCCTTCCGTGCGGGGAGGATAAAGATAAAGATGGATCGACAGGTAATCTTGACATGTTTATGCTAAACAGTGAGATTTTATCTAAAGCAGTCACCCTGACAATGTTATAATACCTATCATCGTATGGCCTGACCAAGATTATGTCTGGATTTTAAAAGAGACTATGAACACTGAGTTTGTTCCGGCCTTTCTTCTCAGAGTAGTCAGTTTGACGTACTGTTTTTTTGAACCAATTAAGGCTGGTTTCACAGCTGTACTAGACCCGTAAGGGTAACGCCCGTAGTGCTCTGAGACGAGGGAGTAGTCCAATACGTTGTACGGGCTCAACCCAGAGCGGGTCACGATACGGACCATCCGGGTCGCTGTGATAGAATGTTCTAGCGCCTCACGTGTGACCCCGTTCCGAGAGCCCGTACGGGTCCCCCGCACAGCTGTGAAGCCAGCCTTACAGAAATAAACATCATAATAATATCAACTTCATTTATTATATCACTAGCTACGTCCCGTTTCACTCTCATAAGTCTCGATCCCTTGGGAAAATCGGGATAAAAGGTATCCTCTGTGCTTTTCTAGGTCATGGTCTGCCCATGTGCCAAATTTCATCCAAATCCGTTTAGCCGTTTTAGCGTGAAAGTGTAACAAACAAACAAATTCACTTTCGTATTTATAATATTAGTTAGAAAAGAATAAAATTATCTTTATTCAAGTATCATATGACTCAAAAATGATTCCTAAGACTTACAACTATATTAGTAAGAGTTGGCACTTCACAAAAACAAACAAATAGTAGTGGATCACCGTTGTGGCAACCCATGTGAGATGGCACAACAGCGACCCACGAAAACACAATCTAGGCGACTTGTTGGAGCTGCTCCACACCCTGCGCACCATGGCAGCGCACCTTTTGCGCATGGTTGAGTAGAAATAATCTACATGCGCATTCGCGAACATCCCCGACGCACTACAGAACCGGGGCAGCCCCCCCAGCATCCGAAACGCGTTATTATACTGAACGCGGAGAGCGGTATGCAATAGGATTTATCATGGGTTTTTTTATGTACTCTTAAAAACAGGCCAATATTTGATAGATAAAGGTACAGTCGACGTTGTTGTTGCTATATCAGTTTTAACAACAATTCTTAGTAAATAGAATCTTCACTAAAGTTGTAACTATCTAAGAGCCATTCCTCACCGGGACACCATGGTGGTGGCCAGGTCGCCTCGCCAACAAAATGTAAGGCTACTTTACCAAGCGGACGCCAAGCCCACTAAACAGGGTGAAATTTTATTCACGAGCATGACGATGCTCGTGAATAAAATTTTAAGACGTTAAGGGGTCATTATGCATCGGCAATCGCAGGCCGATTCCCGGCCACCGTAGGCGCGGGCTTGCAGACGGTGAGCAATGGGTAACTCGCTATCCGATAACGACCAGGCCCGTGTCGAGCGCGTTGTGTTCCACGCGCGCCTCAAAGATATGTCAGCACAACTGACGGGGTCCGCTAGGACCGATGCCTGCCGGGATCGCGGGAAAGACCGAAAGGGATACCGTGGCACATGGCAACGAAACGGCAACTGAAGGAACACGGGTGGGTTTTAGCCAGAAAGTGTCTGACACGCCCTCGAGAAGTTATTTAATACTTTCCCACCCAAAAAAAAAGCAGGTCATTATGCACAACTTTCACCCCGTTGATTCCCGCGATAGCAACCGCGTATTTAGCCCCATGTGTTTTACACATGGGGCTAAATACGTGGGTGCTATTATTCCGATCACCATTACTTTGTCTTCTTTCTGTGATTAGGTCAATGGAATTTCGTGCACCAAGGGACCCTAGGGGATACCCTAGGGTCCCTTGGTATTTATTCTATGTAGTTAGTCGGTTACCAGTAAATCAACATCCAAAGAAATGGAGGAATATTCAACGATCCTTGTTCAGCTGACTTACTGAATTGGGTCATAATCATATTGACAGTGAATTTATAGTTAGTTAAAATGCTTCCTGACAAATCTTAGCAGATGTACTAGCTTTTGGAACGCAACCGGGATTAAAAGTAGCCTATGTATGAACTATCTGTGTGCCAAATTTGATCCAAATCCGTTGAGCCGTTTCTGCGCTAATTCGGAACATACATTCAGACAAACAGACGAACGGGCAAAATTAAAAAAAAAACTATATTTTCGATATCAGACTCGTTCCCACACCTCGTAGGTAGCAATTTCTTTTGTTTCAATAATGTTCAATGTACTGTTTTGACTTTGTTATTATTTTATTATATCGCACCCCTAGATGAAGACTCCGGCAACTCAAAAAACCTAATTTTTCAGAAATGACGATTGATGTATATATAGGTGTTCGAGTCAGGAATTCGATAAAGCCACTAACTCGAAACTCGTACTTTTTGAGTTAGTGGGGTTTTTATCTAGGGGTGCGATATGTATATGTCGCAGTAAGATGGAGCCGTGATATAGTTATATCCCTAGGGACATAGCTATATACCGTATTATAGTTATATGAAAGCGGTTCATAACTTTCGGAGTGCCCTAATTTTGTTACTGCGACCAGTTTCGACGTAGTTGGTCACAGTTCTAACCTAACCTATTTGATCGGAATGCCCTAAGTGTTAAATTACTAGATCGTGCTCGTATCATAGTTATATTCCTGGTAAGAGTTATGAACCGCTTTCATATGTATCATTCCGTAGCCGACCGCAGGCGTCAATTTTTTTAATTTCTATGAAATTTATTATTATTCAATTACCTACTATGAAATAACTTTCGCTTTCATTGATATACATAAGAATACATAGAAACCAGTCGTGTCGCGGCGACACGTCGCCTGCAGTTGCCGCCTGCTGTCGGCAACGGAATTGTACCTTATATGCAACTATATTACGGTATATAGCTATATACCTAGGCATATAACTATATCACGGCTATATACATCTTACTGCGACATATAGATTATTATGTGAATAGATAGGTACCTACTATTTATTTAATTCAAGCATTTTTATAGGACAAGTATTGTACCCACCAATATATAGGTAAGCATTCTGTCATGCTTAAAACCCAAGAAATACCTTTTTAAACCACAAAACAGTGTTAGTTTTAACTGCAGCATCAAAATAAGGAAATAAAAAAGCAATCTCTACAATTTACACCAAAATAATTTTAATAAGACAAAACAATATCAGAAATGGATAAAACTTCAGTTTCCTTCATCGATGGTCATGGTCATAGATTCAGGTTCATATTCGTAGTCAACGTAGCGGTTCTTGATGATGTGCTTGTAAACAAACGCGGACTTTCTAGGAGTGCGCGTGCGCGCGGGGTCTTCGAAGTCCACTTCGTATAGGCCGAAACGCTCACTGGAAAGAATGGAAATATAAGTTTAATAATCATTATCAGTCTGGGTGATTCCGTTTTTAAAAACTGGACTAGGGATGGGCTGTAAAACCAAATTATATGTCAAATGACGATCATTCGTATGATCGTCATTTGACATCGAAATTCGACAACGATCAATACAACTCTCTATGTTCATATTATTCATACTTTATTATCATTAAAAATCATTAAAATCATTTATTTATTTGCAAACATGTGTACAGATATAATGATGTTTTTTGTATTGACTAACTAATTTATGAAATCGAATCAATTTAAGGTCAAATTTACCTTAAGGAGTTGTATTGCTGATTCTAATGATTATAATTCAATAAAACTATATTGGTTACGGTCGCGAAACATATAAAAAAATAAAAAAAACTTTTGAATTTCGCGGGCTTATTTACCGCATCCCCCTTAATAAACGTTTTTGCACTTTGACTGAGATATATTCCCGGCTCTGTCTTGCACTTGTAGTTCTACAGTCGTGCGACAGTGACAGGTATAATGTTTAGCCAATGTTTATTAATCTTGACCTTAGCGTCCATCAGACGGACTCTTGGCAGTTAGCTGCGCTACTATGTGTATTTTTTTTACAACTGCAAGCCCAACTTACATATATCCCTCCATCCATTCGAAGTTATCCATCAAACTCCACGCCATGTACCCTTTCAGTTTGATACCAGCATCCAAGCAATTCAGGAGACTCTCCATCGAAGCCCTGTAGTATGTGATCCTATCATCATCGATGAGATCTCGGCCCTCATAAGTAGACCAGCCATTCTCGGTGATGTAGAAGTCTGGGTCGTTGTAAATTGTCCTCAAATGGTTTAGGGCTTGGAAGATGCTGTTTGGCGCCAACTGGGAAAAAGGAGAAAGAATTGAAGAAATAGACCCAAGACTATTCAGTTTTTGGATAACTTTAGAGAGATAGGAAACATATTATGATTGGTGAACCAAACGGGCGGTTGTATTGTAATATATCGAAGAACCAATTCCTTGAGTCAATAAGTAATTCCAATTTTCTTGTATGCTCTAGAATAAAATCAAAAACACTTACCGTCAGCCAAGCAGATGCAGATTTAACCCAGTCATCATCGGAGAAGGAGACATTATCCATATCATCCTGCAGAGATGGCACAGGGTTTACAGTTTTGCGCTCAGTCGCCGTTACCAGGTACGCAGTATAGTGGTTCACGCCAAAGAAATCTGAAGTTCCTCTGACGAAATCCTTCTCTTCTTCAGTAAATTCTGGTAAGCGGGATTTGGCGTAGCCTTGCTTAGCGCTGTTCTCGGCGATTCTCTGTGATAACTCCTTCGGGAAACCTCCTTCGGCTGAGAAGATTGGATGGGCGTACATTCCCCACTGGAATAAAAAAAATGTGGTTAGGGCCTTTAATAATAAGAAATTATTACATTACAGTTGATTAAGATCATTAAGAAATGGCTACCATACCTCGCCTTGTCTCCTAATTTCAGCAGCGAGTTCGTCCTCAGGAGTGTCAGTGGCTGGAGCAAACCAGTTAACACTGATCGCGATACCACACTGGCCTCCCTGCTTCTGCCTGAATTCTTTGTCGTACACATGGTAAGCCTTAGCATGACCAACGATCAAGTGCTTGGCACACAAGTAAGTTCCCACAGCTGTGGAGTTTAGGATAGGAGCCTTAGTAGCTGCTCCATAACCCTCGAAGCAGATTTCTCTAGGCTCGTTGAAAGTCATGAAACTCTTGACTCTGTCTCCAAAATTCTCGAACACAACCCTTGCGTAGTCTTCAAACCAATCGCTGAAGAGAGGGTTCGTAAAACCTCCTAATTCTTGCAGCTTTTGGGGGAGATCCCAATGGTATAAAGTTATCAATGGAGTAATGCCGTATTTCAACATTTCATCGATGTAGTTGTTGTAGAATTCTATGCCGGCTGGGTTGACCTCGTTGGCCATGCCTGTAGGGAGGATTCGAGACCAGGCGAGAGAGAACCGGTAAGCGTCCAAGCCTAACTCCCTCATCATCTCAACATCGCGCTTGTAGTTGTGATAGGAGTCGCCCGCGACGTCGCCGTTGGTCAGGCCTCTGATGACAGTCGGGTTGTTGTGGACCATGTGGTCCCAGATGCTTTCTCCCTTACCTGGAAAATATATTTGAGTGAGGTAGCGATCTTACCTGTTATTATAGAGTTACCTTGCGATTGCGACTCTGCAGTAACTCTTATGTCACGCGCTGATAGCGCCACCCAGAGATAAAGTTCAACATTATATTTGTTTGTAGTTTATTGGCCTTCAAACTGGAATACAACAACAGTACGACACTACTTAACGGGGGGTTATCCGAATTTGCCTGTTTTAGAATCAATTTTAAATAGTCAAATTATTGTATTTTATTCAGGCCTAAAGGCCCGAAAAACCTCGCCTTAATCTTTATACCTATCAGCATCATCATTTTAGCCAAAAGTCGTCCATTGCTGAACATAGGCCTCTCTCAAGCACAGCCACTTCGACTGATTCTGTGCTTCCCGCATCCAGCGGATTCCTTCGGCCTTTAGTTTGTAAATTACTCAAAAAACATTTGACTGATTTAAAAAATTCTTTCACCTATAGAAAGCTAGGTACATTATCAGCGAGTAACATGGACTGTATTTTATCGCACGCGAACGAAGTCGCGGGCAGAAGATACTTAGTTTAAAATAAAAATTAAATGCTGGGGCTGTACTATGACTTGTTCAGCAATCATCGTTCCAGTGTGAGTGAGAGATGAAGCTATACAGGACGAATAGCACTATCCTTATTTCACAACGGAAAGGTGATGGTTTTAACACGTCATGGGTAAGGTTCCCTGTTCGTTGGTAATCGCGTCACTTCTAAACGGCTGAACAAATGAGCAGTTTTTTAGTTTAAAATATTCGTGATAGTCAAAATCAGGTTCCTATGGAAAGAAAAAATTTAAAGTTGCCGGGAAAATTGGAAAAATCGGGAAAACTGAAAGTGAATTTTCTATGAGAATTTTGTATGAATTATTGAAAGAACAGGACCACGTCTGTCGGATCAGCTAGTTCAATACGTCAGCTTACCATCTGCATCCCATCCCCCCTCAATCTGGTAGGCAGCAGTGGCTGTCCCGAAGAGGAAGTCATCCGGGAACTTGCGCTGTTGCCTCACGGCCGAGCCATGGCAGGCTGCTACCACCAAACTGCATAAAAAAGATTAAACGTAGCGTAAGTAAAATACATAAAATCAAAAACAATTTACTTATTTCTGAGATCATTTACAGTATACCAAAAGAAAATAAGAAATAGGTATATAATTATTAGAAATTCATAATATCTATTCGTAATATTTTAATGTAAAGAGACATACATGTATGTAATTTAATCCTAAAAAATATATTATCAAAATATTCGTACCTTAGGACCACTAGTAGCTTCATATCAGCGATAATATTGAAGCACTAACTCGTTGACATAATCTGACCACATTATATACCCAGCTGTGAGCATCAGGAATCTTGACACATTTTTATCTTAAATCTTTGGGATGGGGCCACTTCACGTGTCACTGTCTTTTATCTTGTTCGATTCTGCAAGTTCATGGTGTTTTTATTTAAAAAAAACAAACATCGACGATAATATTCAATCATTATGTTATGCTACTAATAGGATTTGGATGATGCAGACAGATAGTTTATAACCTGTATTAACACATAGGATACTTTTTATCCGGTAGTACGTTTACATGGGATAATTTCCGACTTCCACGCGAGTTAAACCGCGGGAAAAAGCTAGTTACAGTATATAGTTATATCCCTAGGGATATAGCTATGTACCGTAAACATCTTACTGCGACATTTACATATAATATTTTAAAATAAAGTCAAAGTTTAAGCTACGCTTGCCGCGGCCGGTTCGTGGGTAACTATCCATCCCGTGCATCCTTTCCGTGCCTCGGAAAGTACGTTAAGCCGTTGGCTATCTTTCGTAGATTTTTGACAGTTAAAATTTTAAATCTTTCGTTCTCTTACCCATGTCCCAATTTATTAAGGGTCGGCGCAACATGTGTTTTTCTTCCATACTTCTTTATTATTCGTCTTGTCGAGCTTGTGGCTATGTAATAACAGCCTAGGTTAAGCTACGCTTGCCGGGGTTGGTCCGTGGATGGGTGACCATCTTTACTTATCGAGACTCCTTCTTGCCTCGGAAAGCACGTTAAGCCGTTGGTCCCAGCTGTCATTCGTGGATCTTTGACAGTCGTTAAGAGTCGTCAGAAGCCTAAAAGTCAGACAACCAGTCTTACCGAGAGGTGCGTGTTGCAATGTAAGTGGGTTGTGGAGGTCAGATAGTCCTAAAATATTGGTATTCAGCAGCATCCTGTTAGACTGGAAGCCGACCCCAACATAGTTGATAAAAGGCTAGGCAGACTTTTTTTTTTTTCTGGGTTAAAATTAACGTTACTGGTTACTGTCAGCTTGTGTCATCAATGGTCTACTCATGACTTTCAGTTCTTGCGATCCACGGCTAATGTGCACAAGTCGTTTGTTTTGTCCAGCTCGTCCCGTCATCTTCTAAGGGATTTATCCTAAAAATTGGCAACGTCGCAAATAGCTGTCAAATATTTACCTGATTTAATTAATTTGGCAATATTACTGTATGGAATTAAGAAATGTAGCCGACTAGTGAACTAAAATGTTCATAATGAAATGCAATAATTAATATCGTAACACGGAATATTTCGTTTTAGATGTAAAAAAAGTATTTGGAAACTTTCCAAATGCCTTTTTTACACCTAAAACGGTTACAGCATCAAATTCAGTGTTATTATTGCAATTCATTATTAATATTCTAGTTCTCTAGTTAGCCACATTTCTTATTTCCACACCGTAATATTGTCAAATTAATCAAAACAGCGAAATATTTAACATTTATTTGCCACGTTACCCACTTTCAGAATAACTGCTCTTAACGTAAGATACAAATAATGCAGAATACCCCTTCTTTTGTTGTAGGTAGGTATTTATTTACAAATAAAACAAAACATGTATTATCAGCATCACGTAGGTCCTACTTATTACATAAGAAGTTACATACATACCATAGGTAGGTATGGTTCATTTTAAGTATTTTAGAGTTCCATTCTGCACAGTAGCTGCTGACCATTAGTTGTCTTTTTTTTAAAATTCAGTACTAGCTTCTGCCCGCGACTTCGTCCGCAATTTTTTTTAATCCGACTGGTAGTTCCGGAGATAACGCCCTACATACAAACAAATTTTATCATGGATTCATATGTACATGATTCTGAATGCTACCTACGCGCTGAAAATGTATGGACCAGCAGATTTTTTTTAATAACCGACGAAAGATTTTTTACGTAGTGGAGGTTCAGAATCATGTACTGAATTCATGGTAACAGTTTTCGCTTCGATGTCCCTGTCACCCTGTATAGTACAGTCGGTCGATTCTGTAACAATATTATCGTGAAACTTAGGTGAAGTGAGCTGTCACTGTCACAAATCGACCGGCAGGATGCTAGGGATTAACACTATTGACAGCTCACGGTGATATTTTTACAGAATCGACCGGCAGATATAGATTGCAGGGCCTCGATCTCCCCTGATGGAAAGCGATGGATGAGGACTTTGATGTACTGAGCAAACCCAGAAGATGCCTGTTTACTCTTGCTTTTCCTGCGCCACCTCGTACCAGCCCTCACGGTACGCGTCCAGGTTACCACCACCTCTTTCTGGGCCGGCCTCGGCGGCGCCGTCCATCTTCAGGTAACCATTGTGTGGAGGCTTTTGACCAGCGGTCATCGTGCATGCGGCTTACGTGACGTGACGTGCCCAAGCCCATTTGAGCGTGGCAGCCATCTTCCCTATGTCCATGCTAGGTTAGGTATAGCACCTAAGCTAAAGTTTTCTGGTTCACTGACTTTGGCTGTCGACCATGGCGCAGCCCTGAGGCACACTCCCCATCAAAGGAGACGGGGATTTCTGGGCCTGATTGTAATAAGTTGACGTATGGTTAAAAAAAAAGGTTATATTATTCTATTACAAAATGTGAAATATCAGCCCATTTTACAATCTGGAAATTGAGAAATCCAAAAATTAAGTTATGGCTACGAACAAAATGGAATATCGATTAAATTATAATCGACTATCGTGACCGAGTTCATACTATTTAAAAGATGCTTTTACGAGTACCAGATGATTAATTCAAATACATTAATTATTAGAATTAACGTATTAAACAGTTTAAACAAATTAAATATCTATAAAGATAAATGTTAAAATCGATTCACGTTTGCTAATCGATTATTGTATTTTTAGTCTGTGGTGACATGTCAGTCAGTCACTCGTTTCGTATCGTTTAGTGCGTGTGCGTTTTAGAGTGTTTCCTCCCATAGTTTTATTGATATTTTCTTCGACCCTGCTTTCTTTCTACGGACTTCTGATCTTACTTCTTGTACGACCCTTGCTGCCATACCGGACACGGAGAGCCTCGCTTTTACGTTGGACTTGGACTTGTTTTTTTGGATTCTACGACCAGCCTACCGATTGGATATTATCATAATGGATCGTTGTGTAAATATACAGTGCCGCTAGCGGCACTGTATACACCTTCTATAATTGTAAAAGTATCCTATCTTTAAAAAAAACAACTACCTATCGCACAATGAGGTTATACATCGCACTTCAAAAATCTGCTGTTTTGTTACGTAACCTCACTTTAACAAATTTCATTTAACTCGGCTCTCAGATTGCTAAAATCCGCAAAATTTTCAGTGATGGTTTGATAATATAGTAGCTGTTAATTGACACCAATTTCATCTCTTTACATCCAGGCCCAAGATTGTATGAAAGCGTATCCGTCTCCTTTCTGCGTACATCGCAATTTACACTTTTTTTTTTTTTTCTGCTTTGTAATTATATTGTGTGTGTTTTAGTCTGTGCTAAATAAATGTATTTTCTTTTATTTCTTTCGTGGAGCCCTCGACAAATATGGCCAGCCCACCGCCACTTCAGCAATATCAATGACTGATGTTGACGTTCTTGCAAAATGAAAAATAATATAAAGTATGTACGGAACTCCTTCAAAATATTAAGACCACACCTACAGAATTGAGAGGATAAGTTATAAGATAAGTGGATCTCACGGATGTGTTTGTATGAAAACAGAGAGATTTTATCTTAAGTGTGAGGTTTTATTTAAAAAATCGATACGAGTAACCATGTTATGATATTTGTATCTATCTGGGTATTTGTTTTCGATACTAGTGAGTTCTTATTTTTAATTTAACACGTTGCGGGACGCACTGCATTAGCAGTAGATTTTTTTAAGTTGAAAAATGACAGTACGGGCACAGCCGTACAATTTTAAACTCTTCTGAAGTGAGGTACGGCAAATACAGCGAAATTTTGTATTGAGGAACAAAGAAAACCGTTTTTACTGTTATATCACATGAATCTCTCATAAGTATAGGTAGTATTGCTCTAGGGCAGTACGGATATAGTAGTGGTCGTAACTTGTATGGGCAATTTTACTGTCATATCGCATAATTTGAAAAAGTCAGTACCGTCCTGCAACGTGTTAATCTTAAATTTATTTTTCAAAGAAATGCTCTAATGCTCTTCTTCTTCAACCATTTTTTTATGAAATGGTGATTTAAGTCTATTAGGTACTTTCAACGAAGCCGACCCCAACATAGTTGGGAAAAGGCTAGGCAGATTGATTTTGAGGTACTTTTCACGAAACGTACAAAAAATATTATCTGGTATTATACAGGGTGTCAGGGACATCGACGCGAAGCCGGTTACCATGGGGTCAGTACATGATTCTGAACCCCAAGGGGGTTCAAAGAAATTTTTCGTCGGTTATTAAAAAAAATATCTGCTGTTTCATAGAAAAGTGCAATACCTACGCGATCAAAATGTATGGAACAGCTGTTTTTTTTTTAATAACCGACGAAAAATTTCAACGCAGGGGCGCTCAGAATCATGTACTAAATCCATGGTAACCGGCTTCGCGTCGATGTCCATGACACTCTGTATAGGGAGGATGTGAAGATGTGATAAAAACGATATTTCTTATATTATAAGAAGCCAATTGAAAGACGATTCTTGCTAATATTAGATGCCGATGAATTTAAATTTTTAGTTTATTCCACGTTCACACGGTACCGACAAAATAACATGGCATAAAGCTTCCTGCAAACAGGCGCGACGCGACTCTAACAAAACAATTTCTAATGCTGGAGCTACATTGTCGCGTTATCGCGAACCAAATTTCGTGCGCTCTCTCTCGCACGCCGCTCGACGTCTCACTGAGCAACAGAGAACGCGCAAAGTATAGTTCGCGATAATGCGATAATGCAGCCCCAACATAAAAAAACTTCACGTTAGATCAATTACCGGTGTCGCGTCGCGCCGTCGCGTGCGCTAGTCTGCACGAGGCTTAAACGTTCATCTGCTCTATTTATTTCGTTTTTCGATCATTCAGTAGGCGAGTCAAAGCTGACGAGTGCTAATGAATTAATTTTTTAAAAATTTGATTCATTTTGTGCCGAATGAAATACAAAATTAACAAAAAGTGATGCGTCTAATATCTGATTTAGGACGAAAAAATTCACACAAAAAATATTATTATTTTATAGCCGCCTTGAAAGTTTTGAAATTGGCGAAAATTATATACTTAAAGCTTAAGACTCATAAGCTTATAGAAACAATTTAAAAATAAAATATTTAGCGTCACAAATGCTAATCAAAAAATAACATGAAAAATATTAAAGATAGAACACCGTTTTAAAGTTAATTTTCGAAAAAAGAACATGAATGTTCAGAAAAATACAGGCGGTCACATGCCTATAGGCGGCATTGTATTCAGACCAATTAATTACAGTTATTCTTGCAGAATGAAACTACTTAGTTATTGAATCATTGATAGTTCAAGTTTTTCCACTGGCCCTCAGATTTAAGATAAACATAAGTAGTAACAATATTGGTTGTGTCGTAGGCGTGTTACTTCCCTACTTACGTCTGCTCACAGCAGTTTAGTTTATTTATAACCAGCCAGTAATCTTATATAGTTTACCGTGGATCGAGATGAAGTTGCTGGTCATTGTGTACGTTCACTGTAAAATTAAGTGGAAAAAGAATTTAGTTTTCCTGCGTTACTGTGTGTGTTAAAAAAAGCATTTAGTTTTCCTGGGTTGTGATGGAAAATATTCCGTAAAAAGAATGTATTACCTACGGCCGATATGACTTGGCAGTTCCGAACTTCGCGCAGAAAGCTGTGCAATAACATTTTTTTGGAACCAAATGGTGACATGAGGCGAGTGTGAGTGAGAGAACATGCGCGAAAGTTCGTAGTGCCTATGTTCAGACCTGCCAAATTATATCGGCCGTATTGTACCTAATACTGCACAATTTATTTGCGAAACCTGTAAACAAACTCGAGTTTTAGAAAAACAACTGTAATGCGTAGGCTTTACAGTTGTTTTTCTAAAACTCGTGTTTGTAAAAATATGAAGATGTAGAGCAAACTGAACCTTATGTGTAGACATAAGGTTCAGTTTGCGCTACATCTTCATATTTTTTATGACATTTTCAACAGTTCTAGTCGGTCTAAAATCAACTTAATTTACACGTACATAAAGTTGATGTTTGTCTAAGTGGAAAACTCGTATTTGTTTACATGTTTGGCAAATAAATTACGAACGCAGATTACCTACATTTACTTGTCGTGCGTTCTAATGATAAAAACGTGATAATATTTACACTCACTTGTACCATCAGGGTACGCGAATGAATTATTTTAATTAACGGACTTCGAAAAAAAGGAGGTTCTCAGTTCATCTCAATCTTTTTTCTCAGATTTCTACGTCAATTATGGACCGATTTTGAAAATTCTTTTTTTATTTGTTTGAGGAAGTTTGCGTAGTGGTTCTGTATAAATTTTATTAACTTTGCTCAGGTATTTTTTCAGTTAGCTTCAATAATAGCTACGTACATTTATTTATTTAATTGCTAACATCTAAAACACTGGTTCGTAGGCATGCCTTAAAATTTCATGACACAGTATTATGACATGCACTCTGTAAGGGCACTGCAAATGTTTCTTATCAATTGATTAAATCACATAATATAATGTTGATTCTAATTATTACACTACAATACATTTTAATAAACATTAATTATTTAATTATTACATTTTATCTCAAATAAATCATTATTATTAATTGTTTCATGCATTTTAGTCATTAGATGTAAGCATAAAAGTTATTTATTCTTTCACATTTAAGTACCTACGTCAAGCATATTGTTACAAGGTCAATCACTTCCCAATTTGTCAGTTTTAAATTCCTCAACGGTATAGAAGCCCACTTAGTCTATTTGGATGTTGTTATAATTACTTCCTGTCATTGTTATTTAGGGTTTTTTTTTGGTCGTGATTTTTTGTCATAATGTCTGCAATAAATATGTTTATTATTATTAAAAAATTAAAAAAAAACGATTTGACGTAAAAAAAAAATACACTATTTGCTTTGGTTTTTAAAGGGAACTAACTTGTGATGTATTTTCAATTTATGCAGTTTGGCGTTGGTAACCTGTCACGGCTCGACCGAGAGGCTTCAGCGAAGGTTCCCGGATGGCTTCGTCTTCGGGACAGCTACTGCTGCCTACCAGATTGAGGGAGCTTGGAATCGAGATGGTTAGTAAAATTTTAAATCTTTCGTTCTCTTGCCCATTTCCCAATTTATTAAGGGTCGGCGCAACATGCCTTTTTCTTCCATACTTCTTTATTATTCGTCTTGTCGAGCTTGTGGCTATGTAATAATAGCCGTATGGGTCGATCCATCAGGTTAAGCTACGCTTGCCGGGGTTGGTCCGTGGATGGGTGACCATCTTTACATACCGAGACTCCTTCGTGCCTCAGAAAGCACGTTAAGCCGTTGATCCCGGCTGTTATTCGTGGATCTTTGACAGATTTGTTAAGAGTCGTCAGAAGCCCGAAAGTCTGACACCAGTCTTACTAAGGGGTATCGTATTAATCAGTTACTGGGGTGTGGAGGTCAGATAGGCAGTCGCTCCATGTAAAATACTGGTATTCAGCTGCATCCGGTTAGACTGGAAGCCAACCCCAACATAGTTGGGAAAAGGCTAGGCTTGATTTGACTTGATTGACTTCTTTATTATTCGTCATCTCGGTAGTCGAACCCTTTTTGAGCTATAATATCATCTTTCACTCAGTGCATAAATCGTATGATCAAATAAAAATCTATGGAAGAAAAAAAATGCTGCATCGACCCCAAATAATAAATTGAAATAATAACACTTAACACATTCATTTTATCTCAGACAACTTTCCATATTAGTACAATTTAAGAGTAGTAACTATAGGATTACTTAATAATTTATAATTTGCAATTACATTACTCTACGGATTCAGTACAGATTACACCACAGATCACGACATAAATTGATCTCTTTATTTGTTTTTTTTTACGTCATCTCCGGCCGATTCACCGAGCTACTCCACTCTGACTATTTGATCTAAGTTATTGATTTTTGCAGTACCTAACTTTTTTGTATTTTTTTTTTCATTTAAACTTACTAATAATAATTCTTGGAGGTTAACACAATTTATTTGTTCTATTTTTCAGGGAAAGGTGAAAATATCTGGGACTACATGACCCACACGAACCCGACCGTCATCAGAGACGTGAGCAACGGCGACGTCGCTGCCGACTCCTATCACAACTACAAGCGTGATGTCGAGATGATGAGGGAGTTAGGCCTGGATGCTTACCGGTTCTCAATTGCATGGTCCAGGATCCTACCTACAGGCATAGCCAATGAGGTCAACCCAGCTGGCGTTAAATTCTACAACAATTACATCAATGAAATGTTAAAATACAACATCACTCCAATGGCTACTCTATACCATTGGGATTTGCCCCAAAAACTTCAGGAATTTGGAGGTTTTATCAATCCTCTGATCAGCGACTGGTTTGAAGACTACGCAAGGGTTGTCTTCAATGAATTCGGAGACAGAGTCAAGAAGTTTATCACTTTTAATGAGCCTAGAGAAGTATGTTTCGAAGGCTATGGCTCCAACACCAAGGCTCCTATTCTAAACTCCACAGCTATGGCGACTTATTTGTGTGCGAAGCATTTAGTGATGGCCCATGCTAAGGCCTACCATGTGTATGATAAAGAGTTCAGGCCGACACAGAAGGGACAGTGTGGTATAACAATCAGTGTGAACTGGAGGGGTCCAGCCACTGATTCTGCTGAGGATGAGTTTGCTGCTGAAATCAGGAGACAAGGCGAGGTAAGACATTATAAGTTGTTAATACTATTTTTACAATTATAGTGGTACAAGAAAAAACTGGTATTTAGCAGTCGGTCAGACTTTAGGGGTATGAAGAACAGGGTGTAAAGTCCACTCATCTACCATAGAAAAGGGAGGATCCTCCAACCAGACGGGTGTCGTGTCTGGCGGGCAACTGCCCTGAGGTTGAATTCGAGCTTGTATATATGTCCATCGCGCGGTGAATCTAATTGCGCGATGCAGGATCTGTGTGACGTCAGGATGTTGTGTGACGTCAGGTCTTTGATGCGTAGTTCGCATGTGGCGATGTAGATGCCGCCACAAGACTGTAAGCCGACCCATAGTTGGGAAAAAGCCGAGCAGATGATTGCTACCCGAGTAAACATGAGACCGTATTAATTTGGCGTTCTGAGGGTCTAGTGTGAGTTTCGTTTAACCATCTCGATTTTACGCATCGACCGCGTTCGGCGCTCCGATTGGCCAATCACCAGTGAAGGCCAATGAAGAGCCAATCAGAGCGCCGAACGCGGTCGATGCGTAAAATCGAGATGGTTAAACGAAACTCACACTAGACCCTCTGATTATGGCAGTCAAAACATGTAAGTATAGTAAGTTATTATATAATAGAGAAATAACTTCAGCCATTGAGAAAAATCAAGATTAATTTTTTGAACTACGTTTCCAGTGGGGTATATACGCGCATCCCATCTTCTCATCCGAAGGGGGCTTTCCTAAGGAGCTGGCACAGAGGATAGCAGAGAAGAGTTCCCAGCAAGGATACCGCCACTCCCGTTTGCCTAAGTTTACTGAAGAAGAGCAGGCTTTCGTCAGAGGAGCCTCGGATTTCTTCGGCGTGAACCATTATACTGCCTATCTGGAGTCGGCGACAGAAAACAAAGGTGTTTATCCCGTGCCATCTATTTTGGATGATATGAATGTTGGTTCCTATATCCCTGCTGAGTGGCCTAAATCTGCTTCATCTTGGCTTACGGTAAGAAATCTTTGGCTGTTAACATCTTTTAGGGTTCGTTCCTCAAAAGAAAAAAAACTTGTTGAAATTTGGTACACATATGACTTTTGGTAACCCAAACACGGACGACGTGCAACGTAAATAAATGAATTCTGAATATGGTGGCACATAAGAAAAAAAAAATGTTTGCTAACTGTACCGTGTGACATATCAAATGAAAGGGCTTTTGATAGGATTTTTTTTTCATAATTTTAAAATGAATACTTTTAAAGATATTCAAGAAAATTTACCATTATTTCCGAAAAGCCTGAGCGTAAAATTTTGAAAACTAAATACACAGAATGGTTCTTTACTCATAGATTAGAGGAAAACCTTTATGAAGTCTATGGTCTTAAAATAACATGGTAAATCTCCGTACATTGTGCGTACAAACTTACATTTGTAGTTGGAATAAAATGGGAGACTATGTTTTCCAACTACAATGTCAAGTTTGTTCTTGGAATAAATTAATCCCAACTACGGAACTCTTCATTGTGCGTAGTCCGACACGCACTTGTCCGGTTTTTTTCATCGTCATCATTATCATTTAGGCGAAAAACGTCCAATGCTGGCCATAGGCCCTCTTCAAACATAGCCGCTATCACTGCTCCTGAACCTCCCAGCATCCAGCGAATGCCCGCTGACATAACCAAGATGTACTATTTACCTTGTGTGGGACCTATCCACACTGCACTTTCCGGTACATCGCAACTCTGGAGTTGCGATGTACCGGAACTTTTGGGCCCCATGGTTTCTCGTTCGATTTTAAGAAAATATGATTCAGAAATTGACTACCTCGTTGGTCTAGTGGTCGCTACTGCTAAGAATGAGGTCCTGGGTTGGATTCCCGGGTCAGGCAAAGTGTTATTGGGTTTTTCCATCAGAAATTTCTGTGTAGCAGCCCCGAGTCTGAATTTGTGCCCGGGTGACGGCCATACGAAAGCCGTGGTGGCGAAAACTGATACGGATTCAGTACATGCTTCGGAGATTTTTCATAGGATATTAAAAATAAAATCTGCTGCTTCATAGAAAAGTGCAATAACTACGCAGTCAAAATGTATGGAACAGCAGATTTAAAAAAAAATTACCGACGAAAAATTTCAACGCGACGAAAAATTTCAAATTTCAACGGGTTCAGAAGCATGTACTGTATTCCTGGTAACAGTTTTCTCGTCGATGTCCCTGCCACCCTGTATATGAAGGCAATAGGCTCGCCCCCTATTACATGGGTCTTAAAAACGTATTGGACGAAATGTAGGTGGACTAAAGGTATACTTTTGGCTAACCCTTCAAGGATTACAAGCGTGATATTTTGTTACTTATCGCACCTTTAAAGTAAAACCGTTACTAGACGAAAATTTTCATGAATTGAGTTATCAGATTTTATTGACAAAAAACAGTGAATTTTTTAATAATATACTTAATTTCGTTTCTAAATTTTATAATTTCGTTTAGTAACGGTCTTACTTTAAAGGTGCGTTATGTTAAAATTCAGCAGTTGCTTTTAGATGTCTTGGTTACCTTCGATAATCTGATAACTGTTTCTTTTCAGATGGCTCCAAATAGCCTCTATAAAGCCTTAACACATCTAAAAGCAAAATACAACAGCCCAGTCTTCTACATCACTGAGAACGGCTGGTCCACATATCCTGACAGTGGCCTGGTAGATGAAGACAGGATTACGTACTATAGGGCTGCATTGGGGGATGTTCTAAATGCCTTGGATGCTGGAGTGAACCTCAAAGGGTACATGGCATGGAGTCTGATGGATAATTTTGAATGGATGCAGGGATATTCGTAAGTGTCTTTTGGAATTTGATTTTATTATCTGCTTTTTTGGTCTTATGGTCGCAAACGCGACTTTTAAACGGTCCAGGGTCAGGCAAAGTGTTGTTGGGTTGTCTGGACTGAAATTCTTCAGTAAAGTTGCCAGGGGACTGGATCCATGCCTGATTTATGGTAATACGCTCGTTCGTTTTTTCCATGTGACCATAAACTTAAGAAATAAATAATACTCAAAAAATGATTATTGCTTTTCCACAGAGAACGTTTTGGGCTATACCATGTTGACTTCGAGGACCCCGCGCGCACGCGCACCCCTAGAAAGTCCGCGTTTGTCTACAAGCACATCATCAAGAACCGCTACGTTGACTACGAATATGAACCTGAATCTATGACCATGACCATCGATGAAGGACACTGACGATTATTGGATCTGCAGAATTTGATATTGCATTAAATTATTTCATTTGAAGTTTTCCTTAATTCTCCGTTTTAAAGCAAATAGTACTTAAAATATATATTTATTTTTTAAATCCCTTAATTTATTGTTTATACCTAATGTACTACATTATACACATTGGACAGCTGACAGCTTCCGAACGCGGTTGATATTTTTTTCTATAAAAATCGGTATTTCAAAGTAAATATTATCAAAGTAGATTTTTATGCGTCCATGTTTCTAATACTCTGAGCCTTGCTTGATACCTTACTTCTCGCCATAAGGGCCGAATCGCCGTCGAATATATACAAATCAACACAACGCTACAGATTTTTTTCTACCCATTCGCTTCAGTGAGCTCGGCGTCCGCAAGATTTCTAGTGTAAGCTCTCCTCGGCCCACAGCACCGAAAAGTTAACCAGAAAAATAGTAACCGCTTCTCAGGTTGACTATGAAGTACCGTGTTTGACTGATACGATGAACGCCTGAAAAGTGGCTTATCCGGATACGGAGCATCCCGAGAACCCGTCTTACCAGAGACAGTGGGATGCTCTGCAGGTTGGTTAACCTCATAAATAAGTCCGCCAATACTGCTGAGCGTGCCCGCCTGCTGGCAGTCGCAGAATAGGAATTGGACCTCTGGCTTCAGGCGCTACCATCCAGGTCGTTAGGGCACTTTTCCCGCTGACAGCGATGCGGATGAATTTTTTGATAGCCAACGAGCCGTTTATTTGTTGTTTTTTTTTTCCTTTACAGGCTTGTACACAATATATGTAATAGTTAGTTGTTGTATATACAAAGTAAATAGTTAGTAGTGTTAAAAAAAAAGTTATATTACCTGCAATTTTAAGTAAGCGTAATAAAATAAATGTATCCGACCTCAACATAATTGGGAAAAGGCTAGGCAGATTGATTGCAAGAAAAGGTATCAATAATGTGTTTAGTAACATAAGTAAAGCTAGTGTGATCCACGAACTGCCTCACTCGTCTTCCTAAACGCGGTTAAGTGATTAGGAAGAAGAATGAGATAAATAAATAAATAAATAAATGAGGATTCATAGATTCATTGATTTCTTCGTGGATGGCACTTGCACATGACACATCATATTTTATCGAGTGTTTTTTTTTTTTTCTGAAATTGGTTCTTTTCATCAAACTTAAAAATAGATATCTACATAATTATGTTCAGAAACATGACTCAACAAACATAAATTAAGTCAAAATTCAGGCTTACTTCAGCATCGTATAAAAAGTTTAATACATATACGTAAGTACCTAATCCTAAATCATTTTTAATGAAATTTCTCGAACACATCACGTGACCAGAGGCCTGGTTCATTCGTTGGCCAAAGAATTAGCATTGCCATTCAACGTGGCAATGCTGCCAGTTTTCTGGGCACGTTTCCGAATGACAGCGATACGGACGAATACTTCGACGCCTTTGTTTTCTGTATTTATTTGTATAGTTAGTTAGTTATAGATAGAGATAACATAACTTAACGTATTCTAATCTTCGCAGAATCCAACAAGACAACAGATCTGAGATAGTTGAAGTGGTTCAGCTTCGAGATAAAGGGAAGATGTAACACTGTTCGCGATGACTCGATGCATAAACCACTGAGTGGTGCAATAGTATCGTCGATATGAAGTTACTGATCCTAAGGTACGTAAAACATCTGTATTATTCCGCGCTATAGCTAAACTTAGCTATAATTTTGGTCAGACTTAATATAGTGACTTATGCTTCAGTAACGATGCCTACCGGGGTCGCAGGAAAGTCCGAAAGGGATACCGTGGCCCTGGCAACGTACAGGCAACACTGAAGGAACACGGGTGGGTTTTAGTTAGTAAGAGTCTGACACGCCCTCCCGCTCCGACCAGAGCGGGAGAAGTTATTTGATAATTTCCCACCCAAAAAAAAGGTACGTACGTAAAGTTCTTGTTTTTTGTTTGTAACATACTTTCGTCTCGCTTTCCTGCAATCTGTTTGAGTGATTTCATGAAAAGGGACGGAAGTGTGTTACAGGAAGCCGGGGAACCGCGCGCTATTTGATTTGATCAATGAGCGCGCGCGGTCCTAGAGTTGGCCGTCAGATTGTACCAACCCATTTTTCGAGAGGTTGGTACTGTCAGCCAAGATGTCAGATGTTACACATCATATGCGACAACTGCAAGGATCGAACGTTTAAAAAATGTTCAACCCAAGTCACTTTTCTTTGCAACTCTTCGTGTTGCAACTAGTAGGTACCTACCTACATCTTTAGTAGGTATTGTCAACCGTAAAACAGTGGTAACACTAGCACTACGAAAATAGCCCTTACAGCTACGACATAAAGGCGCTGTCAATGTTAAATTTTTACTTCTGATGTGCGTTTGACTACATAGCCGTGTTTTGTCAGTGCGTCTAGCTAGATCCGCATTTCACCATTTTTCATTTATAACTTATTTTGCAAACTTTATAACTGAAATAACTACCGTTGCTAATAATGTCTCAATTACTCCGCCGCTGTATAATAAAGTAACAGTATTGTAACTCGGCAGCGACCTTGAAATAATTACCCGCGGCCGCTCGGTAGATAAACCTTCCGCGTCCGTGCGCAACTGCCGCGCACTCGATACTGTTGCGTACTGCAGTGCTATTCTGTAACCATCTCACCGTGAAAACTTAGGTGAAGTGAGCGTGGAGTGAGCTGTCATTCAACAGGGATTGACACTATTGACAGCTCACTTCACCCAAGTTTTCACGGTGAGATGGTTACAGAATAGCATGGCTGATTTACACTGAGATTTCTAAGCGGGTCGTTTCGGCCGTTTTCTATGAATGAAGATTTACACTGCTATTTATTTATACTGTGACTCCGCTTTTGTGATTTAAACTGTTACTAAGGCACCGTGAAAAAAACCGATAGGTGTCTTTTACTTCACCCAGAGAAACTCTTTGCCAAATATTATTGTGATATACAATTAACACTTTCTTTAATTATTTTTGGATTATTTGAATGCAGTTTATTGGCGGCAGCCTGCCATGGCTCGACTGTGAGGCAGCAGCGAAGGTTCCCGGATGATTTCATCTTCGGAGCAGCCACTGCTGCTTACCAGATCGAAGGGGGGTGGGATGAAGATGGTGAGCTGACTGTTTAAGAAAAGCTACCTAAAGCACTGATATGTGTGATGAATGTGATAAAATATAAGGTTTTGTTTATCCATATTCAAGCAAATAAATGATTTAATAAGGTTTTTCGAAAACTGAAATAATTCGTTATTTCACATTTTATAAACTAACTCAAGTTCTACAATATAATTTTTTGCAGGCAAGGGTGAGAGCATCTGGGACCACCTAGTCCATGCCAACCCGACCGTCATAAAAGACTTGAGTACCGGCGACGTCGCTGCCGACTCCTATCACAACTACAAGCGTGATGTCGAGATGATGCGAGAGTTAGGCCTCGACGCTTACCGGTTCTCTTTCGCCTGGACTCGGATCCTTCCCACAGGCATGGCTAACGAGGTCAACCCAGCTGGCATCGCCTATTACAACAACTTAATCGATGAATTGCTGAAATACAATATCACTCCAATGGCTACTCTATATCATTGGGACTTGCCCCAAAACCTGCAGGAATTAGGAGGCTTCATGAACCCCCTGTTCAGCGATTGGTTTGAAGACTACGCAAGGGTTGTGTTCGAGAACTTCGGAGACAGAGTCAAGACGTTCATCACTTTTAATGAGCCTAGAGAGATCTGTTTTGAAGGTCTTGAGGACTTGAACAAGGCTCCTTACTTGAATACCTCTGGTGTGGGTGTTTATTTGTGTGCCAAGAACTTGTTGGTGGCCCACGCGAAGGCTTACCACTTGTATGACCAAGAGTTCAGACCTTCGCAAAAGGGGCAGTTCGGTATCACTATAAGTGTGGCCTGGTGGGGACCGAATACCGATTCTGCTGAGGACCAGCTAGCTGCTGAAGTCATGAGGCAAACCCAGGTGAGAATAATGTTGTTTATGTTCTTCTTGATCAAATAATTAGTAGGTTCCAGTAAGCGGAAGAGCAGGACGAGCAGTTTTGGCCAAGTGATAACAGCCCCGACTAACGAGTTGTAGGTCGTGGTATCGAACCCAGACATGCACTTTACTTTGTGTAAATAATTTCATCACCACTGCTCTCAAAACGGTGAAGGAAAACATTGTGAGGAAATCGGCATGTCCTAGAACCAAAAGAAGATATGTGACATCTACCAACCCGCACTGGGCCCGCGAGAAAGATTACAGCCCACTCCTTCTCGAAGACAGGAGGCCTGTGTCCCAGCAGTGGGATAATTATTTAAGTTGATTATGCTAAACAGTAAAAGTAGGTAAGTGGTTATATTTATTAGGTAAATACGGTTCTGTTGACAGAAGTCCGAATGAGTTTTGCAGGTATCTCATCTCTCATAATACCAAACACGTAGTAGAGATGTGAAACAGCAATGCACCTGCTATAGAATATAAAGATCTTCAAAGTAATCTCAATGTAGACAGTGCAATAAATAATCCCGTGAGATTCACGAGTTGAAGTAGTAATACTATCGGAGTAGGTCTTTAAATCTTGGTTATGGTAATCAACACTGATACTTTTGTCTTTCCAGTGGGGCATATACGCCGAACCTATCTTCTCAGCTGAAGGAGGTTGGCCAAAGGAACTGTCAGAGAGAATCGCTGCGAAAAGCGCTGAGCAAGGGTTCTCGCGGTCCCGCCTGCCCGAGTTCACTGAAGACGAGAAGGATTTCGTGAGAGGAACCTGCGATTTCTTAGGCGTGAACCACTACACATCTGTCTTGGTATCGGCAACGGAGCATAAACGAGTCTTTGCTGCTCCCTCCATGATGGATGATGCTGATGTTGGCTCCTATATGCCTGATGACTGGCCTATATCTGCTTCATATTGGCTGAGAGTAAGAAAAAAAATTGCCTTTATTGATTTAATCAAAGTCAAAGTCAAATCATTTATTTCAAATAGGCCCTTGTAAGGCACTTTTGAACGTCAAAGTTTACAAAAAATTGAATTGATTCTAGTCGCCACTTCCAAAATGTAGTTTTCGTATGGAGAAGAATGGGCAAGAAACTCCACCCAATCTAGTTTATAACTGACAGTGATTGTATAATTATGTCATGAATGTATTTATAAGTCAATTTATGTTAGTAGAAGTCGCCTCTGCGGCGTAGGCCTTTCCATATATATTATCTTTTTCCCGCGCCTCTCGCATCCATAAGGCCAAGGCCACGACATAGGGCGTCGCGTCTTGCGTTGCGTCTTGTGGCGCGAGACGGCGCTCGAATGTTCCCGCGTCGCTCTTCCCTCCGCAAGGCGCACCGCGGCGACTCATGCCACTCTCTAAATATTTGTTGTCACCGCAGTTGCAGACGCAAGACGTAGGTCGCGTGAGCAGTGATGTCGTGGCCCGTTGGGTAAGGGTCCACATCTCTGGTTGAACATATCTCCATCTTTTACTTGGTCTCCCTTTTTCCTTTTCCTGTCTCTTGGTACCCATTCTGTTAAAATTGTGTTCGCTTTGTATTATTCATTCTACAAATGTGTTGCCCAATGCCACTTGAGTAATCTTGCTCTTTTCCTTACATCTAATAATTTTGTTTTTTTCCTGATGTTGAAGTTTTCAACCTTATCTGATAGTTATATTAGATCGTTCAATAATACTCTTAGGAAAACGAAATGGGAATATTATTTGAGATTTTATTCAATACACCCCTAATTCCGATCTAGCCCCGCCTATTCTGTAACGTTTTAACCGTTTTAAGTGTATTATCTCACTTTCGTTTTCTTTTTTCCTTGTTGCTTATATTATATTCTGAATGATTTAGTTGATTAGTTGACGAGTGACACACGCGTCCATATCGTCAAGCCCTATTGACTCACATGTCAATCAGGTGAGACAGCGGGGCTTGACGGTTTGGGACGTAAGTGTCTCTCATGAGGGACGTCGGGGGCTCGGGGCTTTAACGACTAAATGACAATTTCATACTCTTGCTGATATTCTCCCATGGAGACAGTTAGTTCAGTCTATATAGTTAGGTCTCGCGATTGTTACTTGCTACCCAAACCTGCCATTGCTGCCAACAAAACACAAACAATTCCTATTTCTCCTACAGCTGGCTCCAGACAGCATCTACCACGCTCTAACCCACCTGAAGGACAAATACAACAACCCGGTGATCTACATAACTGAGAACGGCTGGTCCACATTACCTGACAGCGGCCTGATAGATGATGACAGGATCACGTACTACAGAGCTTCGATGGAGAGCATGCTGAACGCCCTGGATGCTGGGGTGGACCTCAAGGGGTACATGGCCTGGAGTTTGTTGGATAACATGGAGTGGTTTGACGGTTACTTGTGAGTTTTGCCCAGAGGTGTAGACTACTACAGTACCTACGACACAACTTAGATGTAGCATGTATTTGAAATTTTCATTCATTCATTTCAATTTTTTATATGACCTTACAAGTTAGTTACAAGCCTTTGCGTAAAGGTAATTTTCACCTAAGGCAGTAATAAACATTGGTGATTTTGAAGGCGTACTCAGTTCGGATGGTGATCGGTTTTACGAATTTTGCCGAATCTATGTAAGTTGTGTCGAACTGTACCTATATATCGCACACCTAGATAAAGAGTAGCACAACTCAAAATACCTCTTTTTTTCAGGAACAGCAAAAAACGGATTAATTAACAGCAATAATCCGTTTTTTGCTGTTCCTGGAAAAAAGACGTATTTTGAGTTGTGCTACTCTTTATCTAGGTGTGCGATATGTTAAATGTTAGCTTCCTCGTACCATACAGGCTGTATCAGCCACGTGTGGTCATATTTAACAATGGAACCAACATCGTTATTGTTAACGTAAACTACAATACCCACTGTATTGTAGTTTTATACCTTTTTACGAAATTGCTTCTATGGAGAAATTTGTTCAGTTTGATGGTATGTAGAGACTGTATACCACACCCTTAAAGACCACAACTTCCTGATACACCATGTTTAAACTTGCGGGATTTTTTGTTTTATTCCATTGAATAGTAGCTATTGATACTGTTATAAGAATATCTTGCTACATAGCAACTAACTATCGAATGTCCGTTTTTTCTCAGGAACTGATAGAAAAAAAACGCCCAAGTTCGTGTCGGGCCACTCGCAGTGGCCCAACACGGACTTGGGCGGTTTTTTTCATCCTTCGGTCACATGGATGGGGAGAGTCACCCCTAATTGCTTTTTTCGTAACTTCACTATACCGAGGAGTTCGGGGCTAAGTAATAAAAGCCGCACGGGTCGATCCATCAGGTTAAGCTACGCTTGCCGGCGTTGGTCCGTGGTTGCGTGACCATCTTTACATACCGAGACTCCTCCATGCCTCGGAAAGCACGTTAAGCCGTTGGTCCCGGCTGTCATTCGTGGATCTTTGACAGTCGTTACGGGTCGTCAGAAGCCCGAAAGTCTGACAACCAGTCTTACCAAGGGAGTATCGTATTACCCAGTTAGTGGGTTGGGGAGGTCAGATAGGCAGTCGCGTCATGTAAAATACTGGTATTCAGCTGCATCAGGTTAGACTGGAAGCCGACTCCAAAATAGTTGGGAAAAGGCAGGCAGATTGATTGTAATTTTCACTACGCCATTGTTTAGCGATGCACATACCTACACCTTATTTCCAAATTGAGTTTTTTTTTTACGATTTCATACTAATATTCTCCGAGACTCTGAGTCAAAAGGCTGTTTATTTTTCGCAGAACATGTTTCGGCCTGTACCACGTTGACTACGAGGACCCCGCGCGCACGCGCACCCCTAGAAAATCCGCGTTTGTTTACAAGCACATCATCAAGAACCGCTACGTTGACTACGAATATGAACCTGAATCTATGACCATGACCATCGATGAAGGACACTGAAGTTTTATCGATTTAATAAAAGTATTTTGCTGTAAATAGTGGATCTTTGTTTTTTTTCCCAAACAGGTACGAAAAATCGATAAGTAATTAATGATATCATAAAATGATCTAGTTTTCAAGAATTAAAACAAAACGGAAAGGGCATATTAAAAAACACTACAAAGTGAGAAATAACTTTCAATTTCGGAGGTCGTTGTCTTTGGATCTGTATTTTAGTTTTAGGTATGCCAACGACTTCGACATTTATTTGGAAATCGTTTTTGTTTTTTTTTTTTGGAAAAATGTTTTTGATTTTTGATTTTTTTGTTATGGTACCTACCCCAATTCGTATACCTCTACCTGCAGTGCTATTCTGTAACCATCTCACCGTGAAAACTTAGGTGAAGTGAGCGTGGAGTCAGCGTGGAGTGAGCTGTCATTCCACAGGGATTGACACTATTGACAGCTCACTTCACCCAACTTTTCACGGTGAGATGTTTACAGAATAGCATGGCTGCTATGTAAACAACAGTGACAGGAACATCATCAAGATACAGATACACGAATTGGATTAAATACGTACGTACTGTCGTAGCTATATAACTCAAAAACTACCCAGCGAAAGATTCCTTTACGAAATGGAAAAATAATTTTCAAAATCGGTGCACAACTGACGACAGCAATGACGAAAACGCATTTTAAAATAATAGTAATAGTTTAAAAAACACTAAAAAACACGCTTTTACGTGCACCTATAGGCGTATTCACACCTTGAAACCTAATCGTGGTCAAAGTTTATTACAAGACCTTTCTAACAAGTCCAAACACGGCTATGATACGATCATCCATCATGAAGTTCCAGTTCATATCTTTCGGCTCCATCATCAGATCAGCTCGACAGTACCATGTTATTGTATTGTCATCAAAATCACATACAACTGCCAATTTTCATAACGCTACGATCTTTAGAAGATGGTTAAATTAGTTTTCTTAGATTTGATTACATAGTTACATACATACAGGTCGACCTAATAAAAGCATGTTAAAAACAAGCGAGCCTTCACGAGCCTTTGTCGCATAGGATGTGTAACATCTGACAACTCACATTAGATAATATATGCAACTAGACAAAATCAAACTGGTTGCTAAGTTAATTTATATAGTTTGTTATTTTATTTCATTTTTATAACACTGATTTTACATTCTGTGATTACTTGAACTCACACACTGACTTATTAGTATTACTTGTTAAAATGTTAGGAATATCGTATAATTTTGCAATGTTTGTAAGTATGTGAGCACCATGTATCTATCACATAATTAATGTATCTGTCATTGCTTAATTTTTCATTCTTTTTACCTATCGTGGTATAGTAATCTTATTCTGGACAGTCTGTCTTTACTGGTCTTCACATATAATTATATTATAATCAATGTATACAAAATATTGTAAAAACATTTGAAAAGAGTAACGGTGGAGTTTCTTGCCCATTCTTCTCCGTACGAGAACTACCTTTTGGAAGGGGCGACTAGAATCAATTCTATTTTGTGTAAAATTGACGTCCAAAAGTGCCTCTTATGTGCCTAATTGAAATAAATTGTTTGACTTTGACTTTGACAACAATAAAATTATATCCAGAAAAAAATAATTCAGATATTATGTACTTGAAATGATTTTTCGTAACGAATTCGAGGAATTTTTCAAATCCAAAATTCTTTTTGCATTTGATAGCCCAATTCTCGAGGGAGGCGGATTAATTTATTAATTCAGTTCGGACAACAATATGGTCCATTTGTTAATGAAATATCAATCCCCCCTAACTCACACCGCAGTCCAACCCATACGACTCAGAGAACGCCGCGGTCCTCTTTACATAGTTCTTTTTGTTCCTTAGGAGCCGAGCAAAAGAAAAAAGTCAGAAGGAACGCTAAGCGAAAACAAAGTAATAGCACGCGCGGGCGATGCGATGCGACGGGTTGGGTCGGGGGGCAAGAAATTTCACGCCGACGAAGTCCCGGCCAGAACCTAGTACTATTATAATATAATAAAGCGGAAGAGTTCGTTTGTTTTGAACGCAATCATCCCTGAAACTGCTAGTCGGATTTGAAAAATTATTTTTGCATTTGCTAACCCAATTATTTAACATCACGCTACGACCGTGAGCAGCCGAGGAAAAAGAAAAAAAGTCTGAAAGAACGCTATGCAAAAACGAGTAATAGCGCGGGCGCAGGTACTTATTATCAAATTGCACGTAACTGCAGAAACAGATAACATATCGTAGATAATCTTCGCAAAATCCAACAAGACAACAGATCTGCGATAGTTGAAGTGGTCCTTCGAGATAAAGGGAAGATGTAACACTGTTCGCGATCACTCGATGCATAAGCCACTGAGTGGTGCAACAGTACCCTTGATATGAAGTTACTGGTCCTAAGGTACGTAACGTACAGCCAACGAACGACAGCAGCAGATGCTTTAAGTTTGAGTTTTGAAATTCGTGTGTGATCTACATAATTATTATTTAGATTTTATTTAGGTACGCGTTTTTTACGTTTTTTTTTCGTTTTTGTCTCGGTCTTCATAGTCATTAATTATTCTGTAAAGTAGTTATCAATAAGTGACGCGCAGTCCTATGTTTTCTAAACGATCGGATCGGAATTAACAAAAAACAAGACGGCACAAGAATAGACTAATACTGCCCATCACAAACTTAAAAGTTATCGGGAAAAGCCCATATTCAAGACTAGCTAATATATTTAATAAACTACCGGAAAGTTTAAAATCCCTACCAGATGACTCAATTTTCTCGAAACAGTTGAAATCTCTGTTAATAAAAAAAGGCTACTATACCGTTGAGGAATTTAAAACTGACAAATTGTGAATTTATTGCCCTTGTGACAATATGCTTGACGTAGTAAATGTGAAATAATAAATGAATTTACTGTATTATGCTTATATAATGACTAAAATGCATGAAAGAATTAATAATAATGATTTATTTGAAATAAAATGTAATAATTAAATAACTAATGTTTATTAAAATGTAACGTATTGTAATAATTAGAATCAATATTATATTATGTAATTTAATCATTAATTTGATATGAAACATAAATGCAGTGCCCTTACAGGGTGCATGTCTTGATACTGTGTCATGAAATTTTAATGCATGCCTACTAACCAGTGTTGTTTAAGTTAGCAAATAAATAAATAAAACAGTCATCTTAAAGTTTATTTGCACAAAAACATAATTATTTTGCAGTCGTTGCAATTGGAATAAACCGTTGCTAATAATTTCTCAACTGACTAAGATATCTTGAAAAAAAATCGATAGGCGCCTCTTACTTCACCCAGAGAAACTCTTTGACAAATATTGTGAGATACACCGTTTTCTTCAATTATTTTTGTATTATTTGAATGCAGTTTATTGGCGGTAGCATGCCACGGCTTGACTGTGAGACAGCAGCGAAGGTTCCCGGATGACTTCATCTTCGGAGTAGCCACTGCTGCTTACCAGATTGAAGGGGGATGGGATGAAGATGGTGAGCAATACATAAAGTTTTTTTTTTTTTGCAATATATTGTTTTTGTTTACTGGTGTAGAACGTAATATTACTCGTTTTGCAATCAAGTACTCCATTTAGTGCCTAAGTATAGGTGAAATTATTCTGCATAATTAAGATATATCTACTAGCATATCTATAATTATATAAAATATATTAAAATTCGTAATCCATTGTTAAACGAACACCACTGTTATGCAGTTTGGCATATTAAACATATTTTGAATTAATAAAAAAAAATAAAAAAAAATGAGTAAGAGCAGTCACTTAACATTACGATACTCAACTCAACGCATTCACGATACTTTTCTTAATTTTTTTCAGGCAAGGGTGAGAGCATCTGGGACCACCTAGTCCATACCAATCCGACCGTCATCCAAGACTTGAGTACCGGCGACATCGCTGCCGACTCTTATCACAATTACAAGCGTGATGTCGAGATGATGCGAGAGTTAGGCCTCGACGCTTACCGGTTTTCTTTCGCCTGGACTCGGATCCTTCCCACAGGCATGGCTAACGAGGTCAACCCAGCTGGCATCGCCTATTACAACAACTTAATCGACGAAATGCTGAAATACAATATCACTCCAATGGCTACTCTATATCATTGGGACCTACCCCAAAAACTGCAGGAATTAGGAGGTCTCATGAATCCTCTGTTCAGCGATTGGTTCGAAGATTACGCAAGGGTTGTGTTCGAGAATTTCGGAGACAGAGTCAAGACGTTTATCACTTTCAATGAGCCTAGAGAGATCTGTTTCGAAGGTCTCGAAGACTTGAACAAGGCTCCTTACTTGAACACCTCTGGTGTGGGTGTTTATTTGTGTGCCAAGAACTTGGTGGTGGCCCACGCTAAGGCTTACCACTTGTATGACCAAGAGTTCAGGCCGTCGCAGAAGGGGCAGTGCGGTATCACTATTAGTGTGAACTGGTGGGGTCCGAATACCGATTCTGCTGAGGACCAGCTAGCTGCTGAAGTCATGAGGCAAACCCAGGTGAGAACAATGTTGTTTAAGTTCTTCTTGTTAAAATAGTATATAATTTTTAGGTTTAAACACTTACAGTAATCAGTTATTTTGCAGTAATTACGGTTTTGTTGAAAGAAGTTCGAATGAGTTTTGCATGTAACTATAATAGTAATTACAATAGTCCTCCAGACCGAATTTCGGCCATGGCAACCTGGACATGGCGTGGGCGATAGTATAGTGCACAAGTGTGCGCGTAGACACAGGTGCTCTCTCTGTTCCCCACTCTCATAGTCCGATGGGACGGCAATCCGACACGACCGGAGAGGCGCAGGGCCAACGGCTTTTAAAGTGCGTGCGTGTTGCTTATGTAACTAGTAAGAGTGAAACAGCACTGCTGTAGTAAAGATAAATCTTCAAAGTGAAGACAGTGCAATAAATAATCCCGTGAGACTCACGAGTTAAAGTAGCTTAAGGCATGAAACACTATATACTTTTGTCGTTCCAGTGGGGCATATACGCCGAACCCATCTTCTCGGCCGAAGGAGGTTGGCCAAAGGAACTGTCAGAGAGAATCGCAGCAAAGAGCGCCGAGCAAGGGTTCTCTCGCTCCCGACTGCCCGAGTTCACGGAAGACGAGAAAGCTTTCGTGAGAGGAACCTACGATTTCTTCGGCGTGAACCACTACACAACTGTCTTGGTGTCGGCGACGGAGCATAAACAAGTATTTGCTGCTCCCTCCATGATGGATGATGCTGATGTTGGCTACTATACGCCTGATGACTGGCCTAAATCTGCTTCACCTTGGTTGAATGTAAGTTTTCTTTAGTATTCTAGCTTGTTGCGGTCGATTCTAGAGGCTTAAGTTTAGCAGTGGACTGCTATAGGCTAATGCTCAGTCAATCTACCTAGCCTTTTCCCAACTATGTTGGGGTCGGATTCCACCAGTATTTTACATGGAGCGGCTGCCTATCAGACCTCCATAACCCAGTTACAGCGTAACACAACCAGCCTTATCAAGATGTATCACCTTGATAAGGCTGGTTGTCATACTTTTGGGCTAAGCGAAAGTAAGTGTACTTTAATATTCTAGCTTGTACCCGCCTGGTAGGGCCCTCAGGCTAGGTTGAGCGACAATCGAGCTATATTTAATTGCAGTCTATTGTGGAGGCTTTAGTTAATCAGTGAACTGCTATATTGCAGTATTGTTCGGCGAGTCGTTGGGCTCTTTAAGTTCTGAGTTGAGCTACACGATTACTGATAAATGCGTGCACTGACTGGACTCCGCTCAAATCTGTGTGGTTCTTTCCTCAAAAGACCATCTCAGACACTAATTTGGCCTCCTCACATTATCTGACCAAGATTATGTCTAGACTTTAAAAGAGACTGTGACCTCTGAGTTTGTCTAGGTCTTTCTTCTCAGAAAAGTCAAATAGAAATAAATATCATCAAAAAAAAAATTACAATAGACGACGTATATTTAGTAACCTAATCCGCTTAACTGTTCCTGAAGAGTCATACAGAATCCTGTTAGAAATCGACATGTGCTTCACGTCTCAACGAGGCTTTCTCAAGATGACGATTGACTTGTCACGAATCCGAGCACGGTGTGTTGCCACGCCAAGTGCCGAACGCAGAGAAGGAAACTAAAACGATTAGGATGCTAAATATATTTCGTCTATAGTATTTTATAATGGATTTCCGCAAACTTCCGCCTGGTTCAAATTACTATCATAAATATCATCTTCAAAATTAATATTTTTTTATAGGCTGAGCGAATAATGACTCGCCTGATTGAAAATTCTTATCATTTCAATAGAGTTTTATCACACTTTTCACCACTATCTGTTACAATCATTGTTTTTCATCTACCTACTTAGTAACCAGGATCCAAAGCATTCATAATTGTATATCTAATCTAAAGTATATATAAAAAATACAGATAGGTAGTAAGTTTTAAGCTCACTCATGGTGTCGCCGACGTACATAATACCATCGAATCCTTATCGCCCTCGTATAGCCTTGACTAATGTTGTCGATGAGATAGGTAACGTTGAGTACCTACTCAACGTTACCTATCTCATCCGAGAATCGTCTCAACTTACTCAAGTCGTTTCCCATGATCAAGGTGTAGGTAGGTACCTACACCTTGATCATGGGACCAAAATGTGATTTAGAAACGACTTGAGTAAGTTGAGACGATTCTCGTAAAAACTGAAGGATTCATAACTCTTTCAGATTCTCAACGCTCGGCTTAACACCGAGAGTTGATAATACAATGCGCGATAAAATCCCGCCGCGATATTTATACGCCAACCCGTCTTGAGCGACCGTGGTGATATCAATGCTCGTGCCTTCTCTGTGTGAGAAGAGGCCTTGCCCGGCAGAGGGGCAATAAAAGGCAGGTATTAATTCCTATTTCTCCTACAGTTGGCTCCAGACAGCATCTACCACGCTCTAATCCACCTGAAGGAAAAATACAACAACCCAGTGATCTACATAACTGAGAACGGCTGGTCCACATTACCTGACAGCGGCCTGATAGATGATGACAGGATCACGTACTACAGAGCTTCGATGGAGAGCATGCTGAACGCCATTGACGCCGGGGTGGACCTCAAGGGGTACATCGCGTGGAGTCTGTTGGATAACATGGAGTGGTTGGAGGGTTACATGTGAGTTTTTCCAAGAGGTCAAGACTACTACCTACTTTTGTTAAATGTTAGTTTCTTCATAACTTAGACGAAAATTATTTCTTCCATAAAAAAAATACCAAAGAAAAACAACAGATTTCATAGATAAAACATGTCACAGACAAACAGTTTTTGCTAGTTGAGATTATAGTTTCATCAAGTTCAAGATAAACAAAGTAGATAAAATACGTAGGTACTATTAACGAAATTAACTCAAAAACGACCCAAGCAAAGTTAATCAAATTAATAAGTGACCATAGCATAAGCATCCCTACCAAATGAAAAAATAAAATCGGTCCATAATTGGCGATAATTTATCGATGAACATAAATTATTAAAAAAAAAACTCCACTATATTGGTACAATTATTCCTTTTTTCCCAGGAACAAAACGAAAAATATAAGTACTAAAAACCTGTTTATTTTTCGCAGAGCTTGTTTCGGCCTGTACCACGTTGACTACGAGGACCCCGCGCGCACGCGCACCCCTAGAAAGTCCGCGTTTGTTTACAAGCACATCATCAAGAACCGCTACGTTGACTACGAATATGAACCTGAATCTATGACCATGACCATCGATGAAGGACACTGAAGATTTTTTTTTTAATGTTCTCAGAGATTTTTATCAGACTGTAATGTTCCCACTACTGGGACACAGCGGGGTAATTGCATAACACACATAATTATGGCAATCAATCGCAATGCCTTTCATTTTGGCATCCATTGCTTCATACGTTCGAAGAAATAGTCTCCTCAACAACGTAAATAATGCAATGAAGTTGGCTGAACTGTCAAAATTAAAGACATTGCAATCGACTGCCATTCTATGTGTCGCTGGCCTCTTTTTTCTGAGAGAGAGAAATAAACATTAAGAAAAATACCTACGTACATAAATGTAATTAAAAAGTGTTGCATATTTTATTATCGATCTGTACCTTATTTGCGTAAATTGCGTAACTGTGCGTTTGCACTAGCGAAACATCGCAACAAAACATGATAAAATCTCTAGGTCCTGTCAAAAATTATATGGAAAATTGACAGTAAATAGAGATTCCAACATGTTTTGTTGTGAATGTTTCGCAAGTGCAAATGCACAGTAATACACGATCAATCAGAATCTGAATCGTTTCGAAACATATTGCTGATCCATTGCGTCAATAGTTCGAAATAAAAATCCGCTCAATAACGTAAATAACGCAATGAATGTTGTTGAACCGTCAAAATGAAACAGATTAGTCGTAATCCTTTATGAAAAAGTGTTGCGTAATTAGATAGCTGCCTTTTTTACTGGTTGAGCCAGCAATAATTCCGTATCATGTGCAAAATAACGGGACGGAATTCCTGATTACTGCCGATGCCCCTTAAGATACAGCATACAAGGTTTGTTTTCAATTTGCCGCCCCTCCCCCCCCCCCCCTATTTTCGCAAGTCAAAATTCAAAAGCCATGTATTCTAACTAGGCTGAGAATCAGCACTTTTCGAACGTCAAAACTACATAAGACAGTCCTCCAAAACGCCCACCCTTCACCACTTCCTAGTGCGTTAGCTGGGAAGAAGAAGCGGCGCGGCGCAACAAATTCCCCAGCAGCACAGCTGTCTATTCAGTTAGAAAAAAAAAAACATGACACATGTGATTATTACAATGTTAGGTTCGGACTTCAAACTTAAGTAACGCTTGAGTTTTGAGTGAGGTTCTGCTAAGTGCGAGGTCGCACTGCGGTATTTTGCCGCAACAAGCAACCGTACTGCGGCCAGCACTTAGGTACGTACTTCCTGCTTTATAAATAATACGTACTGGGTCAAAAATTAGCTAGCTAAATTCCACAGACGACGTTGATCGTTATACGATATTAATACATATACAAAAATACCTGATTAAATAAATTGATAAGTATGTAGGTGTCTACAGGCGTATTCGTTCGAAATTCGTTTTTTTTTTGTTTAGTTTCGGTCAGAATCATGCATTGAATCCATAGCAACAAGTTTTCGCGTCGTTGTCCTCTATATAGTAACTGCTGAATCAAGAAAGATTCCATTAGCTTTGGGTTTGGGCAAAAAAAAAGGCCTTTCTAATGCCTGAAATAATAATTATTGGGCGTCGATGACGATGAATGCAACCTCGACCAAGCTCCTCAAGATATTGACAGAAGAGTCGCGCGTCTAAGGCTTTTCGTAGATACAACAGACTGCAAAAGAGAGCTTACTGATAATTCAAACTTTAAAACTCAACAACGACTACTAACTATGCTTTTGCACTAGCGAAACATTCACAACAAAACATGTTGGAATCTCTATTTACTGTCAATTTTCCATACAATTTTTGACAGGACCTAGAGATTTCAACATGTTTTGTTGCGATGTTTCGGCAGTGCGAATGCACAGTAAGATATCCACTATTTATCTACATCCAAGCGAAAACAAATATGTATTAGGTTCTTGAAATTATTTTGGGATATGTAGGTACCTACGTACTCTGCAGGATACAGACGAACCATAACTATTGCAATTATTGTTTATTTTTCCTCCTTTTACAATCTGTTGGAAATGTCAATGTCCGACGGTCGTCTCTTCTTAGTCTATGGTCAGAAGTGACAGTAGAACAATCGGAGGTGGACGTTGATTACTCATTCGCCAATAATGTTGAGTTTTCTCAAAGTTAATTAATATTAACAACAAAAATAAACAGTGGATCGTGTATTGTAATAAATCGCGACTGTTTTATGGCAAATTAGATCAAAATGCATCGTCGCCGAGGACCGAACTTCACATACGTGAGCGGATGTGTGAAATACATGATTTTTGTATTGAATTTTATATTCTGGGTAAGTTATTTCTTGTTTCAATAGTGATTAATTAAAAGTATGATATTTTAGAACGATAATTTTAAGGAAATTCGGCTTATTTTCAATGGTAGAGAGTTAAAATTGCGAGATTTCATTCATCATTGTTTGTGTGTGAATCATTGTTTGTCTGTTCATGTAGGCATGGGAATTCTGGCATACAGTCTCCGTTTTGTTTCTCGACCGCATCCGTCCTCTATTGTTCCGGCCTTTGTGGCGATAATGTGATTTCGTGATAAATCCTGGCTATTTGAACATTCAAATAGCAATATTTTTAGCACACTCTGTGATGGTTATCAGTAGGAGACAAAAGATTACAATACGAGAGTTGTCATAATAATCGTAAATGAATACATAGGTGTTTAAAACAGAAATGCAAGGAAATATTGAACTGTCGTGTAACAATAACAGTTATTAAAGATGGTATTCCTTAATTGTTTATGTATAAGTATGAATCACCTCTGAATTCTTAGAAGGTATGCTGTGGTGTCATGTCATAGTGTATTATTGAAAACTTAAATGTTATTTTTATAAATTCTGTATACATATCACTCCTGTTTTCTGCAATAGTTTTGGTAGAGGTAACACTATAGGACAACCAAATTTTACTAGTTTTTTTGAAGTCCCATGTAATAGGGGGCGAGCCTATTGCCATCAACAGGCAAAAACCCGGACTCCTTGCTGTTACTGAAAATTCTTAATGGAAATACCCACTGACACTTTACCTGAATAGGAATCTAACTCAGGACCTCATGCTCAGCTGTAGAGCTTGCAACCACTAGAGACGAGACCACCGAGGTTGTCATTATTATTATTTTTGTTTTGTGGATAAATTATTATGGCTGCGCTTTGTTGACTCCTACTGATAACCTGTTGGTGTTTATCCTGCTACTAAGAGTTGGAGAATAGAATATATTAACACAGACATGCTCCTCATCTAAACAGAATATTTTCAAACTGAAAAACACATGGTTGCTATTTAGAATTCTCAGATGTAACCTGCATTTATATCACATACTTTAAGCATGGTATAACATTGAAGGAAAACCAAAAAGATTTTTGGGTATTCCATTTAATTAATTAATTTAAAGTCTAATTGTTCCTGTTAATTAGTCACACATACCTAATAATAGTAGTCTCACTAATGATTATTGCAATGTTCAGATTAAGTCGGTATTGTATTGTATAAAAAAAAATCAAGATAAATAAAATTAATCATTTCATGATGTACTACATTTACATATCTTACTTATTAATTTAATTTATCTTAACATTTTGAGGGACACTAAAAGCTCAAAGGTGATGTAACATTAAAACTTCTATTGTGTCTTGTTCAGTGTCCTTGAATTACGGTAAAATAATCCTTACTTACTCAAGTTTTGGAGTTTTAATAAATGATCTTTCTATCTTAATTGAGGTCTGGCATCCTGCCTTTAATCCCGAAGCGTTAGGCAGAGGTGTACCTATATATACACCCACATTTCGTCAGTTATGTTTAAGTCCCATGTAATAGGGGGAAGTCTATTGCTATCAACCAGGCACAAATCCAGACTCAGCTGCCACTGAGAAATTCTAGACGGGAAAACACAATAGCACTTTTCAGAACCGGGTCTAACCCAGGACGAGGCAGTCACATTGCCTACATGAATAATTCAAAATCTGTTCAGCCATTACTTATTGCAATAATAATTTACAAGGAAAGAATCAAAGAATAATAAGTAAATGAATTTTTTCCCTCACATAATTAATGGAATTCATAATAGGTATTAATTTAGTATTTCCTCGCACAGTATGCATCATTATTTGTTCGTATTTTTTTTGTCTTAAAAATGTTAGTACTGAAATAAATTGCCTTTTAAAACGTTGCTAACAGTCTCGTTCTGCTTTGTACAATATTTTGTTCAGAACGAAAACGAAATGAGAACGTATTCAAAAACCGGTTTATTCCGCAGGACGCAGTCGGGCACGGTGCGTGCGTTGACAAGCATGAACTTGTTTAGTTAAATTGTACCTTATCTTTATATCATTACATCATTGATTCCAATGCGCTTGCCGCTTACTTATTGATTAGGGTTGTGTTGCGAGTTTCCTATCGATCAACCCAAAAATGGTTAAAAACGTTTTATTAACCGAGAACGATTAAATTTTTTTCTTCAAACACGTTTTAGTAACGTTCCATTCAACGTAACCGAAACAAATCGTTCCTTAGGTTTTAAGACGAAACCGTTTCGAAAAATATACCGTTATCCGAGCCCTGATTTATTTGCCAAACATGTGAAACACGAGTTTTAGGAAAAACAATTGTAATGCCTACACATAAGGTTCAGTTTACGCTAAAACATCATATGCTTTATAACTTTTTCAACAGTACTAGTCAGTCTAAAATCAACTTTATACACACCTTTATAAAGTCAATATTTGTATAAGAGGAAATAACATAAATTAGAAACAATGATTTGAATAAACCTTTACTGCCTTCCTATTTCCTTTTGCTGCCAATCATCCATCGCTTTTGCAGTAATCTTAACTGTAATGATAATTAAAAAAAAAAAAACATTTTTTCTATGTTTGCAACTTGGGAGAGACCTTTTTTGAGAAAAAGTGGACTGTTAAAGGCCATAATTGATTGATTGATTGATAAATGTCAAATCGGTGTAAATTAAAAATTATTTTTATTCTTCTCTACTTTAAAAACATGACATTATTGTTGAAAACTAACTTTTACCGCGGCTTCGCGCTCCTGTAGGTAAAAAGTATCATACAAATATCCTGTCGATATGTCCAAAACCAGGTCATGGTCTACCTGAGGACCAAATTTCATCGAAAAGAGTTCAGCCGTTACGGCGTGAAAAACAAAATTGTTTATTTGCAAGTAATAAATTTGTAGCTGGTTTACAATAAAAATAGGCCTTAAGGTAATTTAGTGTCTTATGCCCGTTTTCACCTTCACTAAGTGACAATTAAATAAACCCCTAAATAAAAGTGCACTGTTGGATTTTCAACGCTAGGCTCACCGTTCAGAGTTGAAAATCCAACAGTGCATTTTTATTTAGGGATTCACTTAGTTGTCGGTGAAAACGGACATTAGAATTGCAGCCAATACCTAAGCTAAGATAACTTATGTGTGTGTGTCTTTGTGTATTTATCTGTTCTTGTATTTATTTATATAGTATTATATATATAGGTTAATAGGTATATGTATATCTTTATATTTAAATAAATATTTATTCCACAATTTTCGATATTGCACCTACCACTGTTTATCTCTGTATCACCCAAATGTTGACTGGTAGAAAATGCCTATGGCATTAAATCCGCCTCTGTACATTTGTGTGCTTAAAGTGTTAAATAAATAAATAAACTTAATATCTTCTAATTAGAGGTGCCCACCCTCGTTATCATTATAGGCAAAGTCATTGTGCCCAACTTATGGAATAATTTAAGGTTGGTATGGTTCGATTCAAACTTAATGGCGGCTCTGAAGTTAGCCACTCGCTGCGCAGTACCGCACCCGCACCCCCGTTGACACATGGATTCGTTACTGCGCAGCGACTCGCCTCATGTTCCGAGCCGCCATTAAGTTTGAATCGGGCTGTAACAGACAGGCAGAGAGAGTTACTTTCGCATTTAAAATATTCATATGGGTTTTCACATAAATAATAATATTTACTTACAAAGTTCACCGGTTAGAATTGTTATTACAGAGTTTTGATAAAAAATTTGTTTAGTAAAACCAACAAATTTTGTTACAAGAAAATCATGTAGATTTTCTTCAATGGCCTTTTAAAAATGCATTTGTTTTCATTTCAGTTACTCGGAGGCCTGCTAATCGCAGTGGGCCTTTACGCGTTCATCGACAAATGGCAAGCCACAGGACTCATAAAAGTAAGTTATTTCATTTATTTTCTCAATCATGCTTGGAGATTGGAGCATTATAGTTAGGGAGGCGAATAGGGGAATTTTCGGTAATACTCGAGCGTGGCAGTTTAAGATATGAGAGATACCTTAGACCTAATAGAACAACCTTGTAAAGTATTTAGCTCTATATGTAGTGACGCGCGCCTAGGATAGACGATCAGATTAGTAAAAAAAAATCGATAGTCTGAAATACTCGAGCGCGTCAGATTAAGATATTGGGGGTTGATTTTAGTGTTTTAAGACTAAATTTAACTAATCTGACGAAAAGTCCTTGACGCCGCCGAGTTATAGGGTCGCGAACTTGTAAAAAAAAAACGTTAATCCGGCATTCTCGAGCGCGATTTTTTATTTTTTTATTTTGAAGAATATAATCTAAAACTTACAAAATATACAAAATCTGCCGGTTTCCGCATGACCGGAAGTGTGGAGGAGTCATTTCGTCTTCCGAAAAACGCGTTGCGGCATATAAGTCGCGAACGATACATTTTACAAAAAAAAAGTTTAAATAAACAAAAAAGGTAATTTTATTTTACACAAAAAAGGTCTCTTTACATTTTTGTCCAAAGTTAAAACTTTTTGACTTGAAGCATCATAAAAACTCAAACTCCCGGTTTTTTGAGTATATCTCGAAAACTGAGGGTGTTAAAAAAAATTTATATGAAATAACGATGATTAAATTATGTGACTTTTATTATATCTCAATTTTTTTTTTTTCTAAAGCTTCTCGACAATTTTCGTGGACTCGGAAAAAGTTACGCGATATATACATATATATATATATGTTTATGGTCCCCTACCGTAGACCTATGTGCCCTCAGTATGACGCCGATTGAAGAGAGAGAAAAGACCCGACGGTATATTTCTCGAATGTTAAATTGGGGTTTTATCAAGGAGAAAGAAAGGAAAAAAAAGAAACCAAAAAACCTTTTCGGTCAGATTAAGAGAACCCACCAACATTTTTGTCAGATTGAGAAAATATGCTTTCAGGATACCGCGATAAACCTCCCCTATGAAAATCTGACGCGCTCGAGTATTTCAAAAAAACTTTTTTTTTTTGCATTTTCAAAAATTCATCGTAACTTATCGTCACGCCGAAATCGTCAGTTTTTTTAAAGGGAGCTTCCTTGGGGCCTACTTAACACCCCTTCCGAAAATCTGACGCGCTCGAGTATTTTTTTTTTTTTTGCATTTTTGACTACTTTATATGCCTACCCCCACCACGCAAACCGGCAGATTAGTATACCGTTGTTATCAGAGGCACTTGGGGCATACGTAGTATGAATATCTGACGCGCTCGAGAATGCCCAAGTAACTGTTTTTTTTTACATTTTTGAAAAACCGTACACGCCAAACCCACCGCTAAAATGGTTTTTACCATACGAGCTTTTCTTTTCGAAATTATTTTATCTTTCGATTTTGATAGGTCTCGACGGCGCCGTTGAATTACGCCATTTAGCTACCTCGCCTCCCTAACTATTATTTTGAGAACCTTCTTCGAGATAAATCGATATAATTGTCGTGTTTAGCGGCCGAATAAATTACTACGAAAACTTATGTCTGTCGTGTAATTTAAAAATGGAACGAACTTTCTACTTCGATACATGGCAACCAAGAAGATAACTTAAGAAAGATTTTATTTGAATTTCGATTTGGCCTATAGGTCCCTATCCATACTATTTATACAGCAAAAAATCTCTTGGAAATTGGATTAGACTATTAAGCATCAAGAATGGATCAATAATATTTGTGCTGTAGTCTGAAGTAGGCTATAAAGAAATTTCAAGAGATTTTTTGCTAAATATGGTGTGGATAAGGAACAGATTTTTTGCTAATAATTTAGGCACCACTCTCGTTTTACTTAGTTAGATAAACAAAGGTCGAATTATTACCTACTAGCTTTCGCGTGCAGGTCCGAAATAACCGGATAAAAAGTATCCTATATATTAATCCAGGTTATAAACTATCTGTGTGCCAAATTTCATCCAAATCCGTTTAGCCGTATTTACGTGATTGAGTAACAAACATCCAAACATACAAACTTTCACATTTATAATAATAGATGGATTTGATTAATTTATGGGTTTGTTTTATTATGAGGAAAATGTTATACTGTTGTTTAGGCAAGTTTCTGGTTTCATGTTTATTATCCTTTGATGTGCGAATTTTGTATTTCACTCTTTTTTATATGACCACAATACCATTGTATTATGTGTTGGTCCGTGGATGGGTGATCATCTTTACATACCGAGACTCCTCCGTGCCTCGGAAAGCACGTTAAGCCGTTGGTCCCGGCTGTCATTCGTAGGTGACAGTTGTTACGAATAGTCAGAGGCCCAAAACGTCTGACGACCAGTCTTACCAATGGGTATCGTGCAATCCAGTGACTGGGTTGTGGAGGTCAGATAGACAGACGATACGTAACTACTGTCAAAGAATGACAGTCGGGACAAACGGCTTAACGTGCTTTCCGAGGCGCGAGTCTCGGTCAGCCCATCTACGGACTGACCTCGGCGAGCATAGCTTTACCTTCGATCGGATCATGCGGCTGTTATAAGTCTTAACTCACCGCGAAGGTGATGGTGGGAGCGAGACAAAACACTGAGTATTTTTGTAGGTATTGGTATAAAGGTGTTTTAGGTACATGTTTTATGTTTTATGCACGCACGGTGATGCCTGCGGATAATTATTTATATGTTATTTAGTCATTTTAAGTATTCATACTATTGGTTGTATATTGACAGTATATTGTATGTACTATTTGTTTTATTTTATATTTATATAAAATTCATTAAACCTGACTTGGTCTCCGTACGTCTCTTTCGGGTGACCACTGAAAATCAGCGCTGTGTTGTGGGTCTCCATAGCACAGCATCATGCTGAGATTAAGCCTTCTCGTCACAGTCATGACGTGCCAGCAGCTGCCGACTATTTCCGTTTTGTGCTCGTTATTGTATTTAAATCTATTCTGTTTCATTTTCTTATTTTCTACTCGAGTTTATCATCTTTTTTTTTATGCACGCGTTTCTGTGACAAATAAACTTATTTTTCTATCTTTCTTCTTTCTTTACCCGTAACGGGAGTAACAAGCTCGAAATTCAGACACCCAGTCTTACCAAGGGGTATCGTGTTACCCAGTAACTGGGTTGTGGAGGTCAGAAAGGCAGTCGCTCCATGTAAAATACTGGTATTCAGCTGCATCCGGTTAGACTGGAAGCCGACCCAGACTTAGTTGGGAAAAGGCTAGGGAGATGATGATGACGTAACGTTTCTTAAAATGTTGCGATAAATAGGATAGCTACGCGGACAAAGAACGAACATGTCACTATAGCTCATCTTACATAATATTTTGTCTTATGAACACGCTGATTGCGTAACATCGTTTTAACGCAGATGCAACTGTCCCTAATTCGTGTTATTGCACATTTTGTTGCCACCACTCACTTCTCTTCTGCAAACGTGCTACATAATTGTCAGCTCAGTGTTTCAAATACTTGGTAAAATATCTAGTTTTTTACTTTATCAAGACTAGGTTACGCAGGGTACTTTTAAATTAATAAGAATTATCGTCGGGTTCTGTCAGAATACCAGCGCTGCGACATTTATTATTAAATCTCGCAGCATCATGCTGACATAGGAGCCTTTTGGCCTCGCGCAGGACTTTCTGATTTTATTTTAATTTTACTTTGTTTATTTTAAATGAGTGTGTGTTATTTTAATTTTGTGTTCTGTGCTTGTCTCAATAAATTCTTTTTCTTTCTTTCTTAAATTATTCTGCTCTCAGAACGGTGTAGGAAAACATCGTAAAGAAACGGGCATGTTCTAAAACCAAAAATTCGAAGACATGTGACATCCACAAAGTCACACTGGGCCCCCGTGGTGGATTACGGTCCACCCCCTCTCACAAAGAGCAGGCCTGTGTCCCAGCAGTGGGCTGGGAACGTTATAGGCAGATTATGATATCGACCACTGTGTAGTTTTGCCAATTAAGTAATAAGGTTGCCTGGAAGAGATCGCAGTAAGCGATAAGGCCGCCCCTTGTATATTTCATAGTGTATTACTTTTTCTTTATGTAATGTATAATCTGATGTACAATAAAGTATATATAAATAATAAGAAAAGGCTCTGTATATTCTGGATTCCTTTCCCAAAAACATTCTCCATCATTCTACCTATAGACAATACTTACTGAATTTTCTGGTTTTTTTTTCAGCTGGATACCGTATACGATTTAATGCTGAACATCAGTCTTCTGATCGCTCTGCTCGGCGGCGTAGTCTTCGTAGTCAGCTTCGCTGGCTGTGTCGGCGCTCTTAGGGAGAATACGTGCCTGCTCAAGTTTGTAAGTAATATACCAATATGTTGATCAACCTTCCGATCGCTCTGCTCGGCGGCGTACTGTTCGTAGTCAGCGCCTCGGGCTGGAACGGCGCTCTCAAAGAGAACACGTACCTGCTCAAGTTTTTAAGTACATAACATACATGTTGATCAGCTTCTTGATCGCCCTGATCGGCGGCGTAGTCTTCGTAGTCAGCTTCGTGGGCTGCGTCGGCGCTCTGAGAGAAAATACGTGCTTGCTCAAGTTTGTTAGTAACATCCCAACACGTTGGTCAGTCTTCTGATCGCCCTGCTCAGCGGCGTAGTGTTCATGGTGTGAGCTTCTCGAGAGTCACTGCACAACCCTTATCTTGGTCCAGTAAGAACCACACCTACATATTATAAAACTAGCTTTTGCCCGCAGCGTGCATGTCGGATATTATCCCAAGGGAACGTAATACCGGGATAAAAAGTATCCTATGTCCGTACCCAGGTCATGGTCTACCTCTGTGCAAATTTAATTGAAATTCGGTCAGCCGTTAAGGTGTGAAATAGTACTTTTGTATTCAGAAAATTAGTAAGGAAGTATGGATTAAAATATAATAAGCTTGTTCGCCTTTCATTAGTTTACCGTATCGGGACCATAATTATAGGTACCGGTTTCTTAACGTTTTCGACTCCAGCCACTTTTCATAGAACTCATACGCCATGCCGCCATACATTTTGGATGTGAACCCTCCGGGAGGGTTGCTGGCATTACGTTTGCGCTAAAGTTAACCATCGCGGACGGTCAACGGCATTAGGTTTAAAACCATGTTATAAGACACTAAAACGAAGTATAAGTAGTTTCCAACCTTCTACATTTTTTGTGAATATTCAAAAAGGGAACAAAAAAAAAATTCGCTTGGATTTTAAAACCAACGCATATACTTACTAATAAATCTTGTTTGAATATACATCAGATGTTATTTTCACGGTTTATAGTGCTGTATTCGCAAAGAAAAACCTATATTTAAAATGAGCCCTCCCCGAGGGCTCCCGGCATCCCATATGCGACTAGGTGAACCCTCTAGGAGGGCACTGAACGTGTTAAAGGAAAACAATCGACGTGTGTGTATTTTAGTTTTTTTACCTCCTTTTTTGTAAAAAAGATTTTTTATTTTTTACTTCTTAATGATGGTACTTATCCCACATCAATTCAATATAATGACATTAAGGCTAAGAACTCACGAAGCAATGGTCACCTGCGCCCGCCGCGCCGCGGTGGCGGGACCGCAAAACTCAGACGAACTCGTAGTGGATGGAAAAGTAATCTGCGTTCGCAATTAATTTGCCAATCATGTAAACAAACACGAGTTTAAGGAAAAAACAGCTGTAACGTCTACACATAGGGCTCAGTTTGCGCTACTTTTTTTTTTGTTTTTCCTTTTTAACAGTACTAGTCAGTCTAAAATCAACTTTATTTACACTTTCATAAAGTTGATGTTTGTTTAAGTGGAAATAACATCAATTGGAAACAAGGATTTAAATAGACGATACATAGTGAATTTCACGACGCGATTTGTGCCCGCGGCGTGCGCAATTGTGTCGTGTGTGTCGCGGTCCCGTCACCGCGGCGGGCGCGGGTAAAATCGCTCCGTGAGTTCTTAGCCTGATAGGAAGTATTATAACTTCATCAAGATACACAAAATGGATTAAATACGTATTATCGGAGCTAACTAAAAAACTACCCAAGCAAAGTTAACAAAATATATATGGGTCTACCGCGTAATTTTCCTCTAAAAATCGGTCTAAAAAAAAAACAGACGAATAAAAAGAAAAAAAAAGAAAGAAAAAGTATTTATTCTGCACAAACTAAACGCACATTACTAAAAAAGAACAAAATACAATACCACTTTACAAATTAGCCAAAAGCCTCGTATCCATTATTAACACAGAAAACTTTGACACATTTTGTGTTTGTTGTTGAACATTATAACCTTCTCTTTTTTTGAATTCAGGTAAAAATACCAAACCAGTACTTACCGAAAAATAAAAAAGGTATTCAACCAATCCTAAATATTATGATATTATTGTATATTTGCATAACATTAGTCTTGTTTTATCTGCGGTCTCTTATCAGTGCAGTTCGAACTTATTCTGTTATCTGCACGTCTCTACGCGCGGTTGTTTTATTTGAAAACATTAAACTCAAACTGAATTGTCAAGGAATCGGTCAGTCAAAAATATGAAGCTAGTTGCCCATTCCAAAGCGTAGTAGGTACCTATGGAGAAGAACGGGCAAGAAACTCCACGGACACTCTTTTAAATAAAATAAATTGTTACAAAGTATTGGTTACATCATTCATGTTGAAATTATACATGTGAGAACAATGTAGAAAGACGTGCACGTTAAGCTTCGTGCAGACCAGCGCGACGCGACACCGGTTATTGTTATACCGTCAAGTTTTCTTAGAAATTGTATTGTTCGAGTCGCGTCGCGGCGTCGCGTCGCGCTGGTCCGCACGAAGCTTTATATGGGTACATAATTGCCATCGCATGCTACTTTTCCCTATTCTAAACGGAAGTATGAGTGATACGATTGTTAATTAATATTATTGTTTAGGTTTTTAATTTTAATTGACTCATAGGAATGCGGAAAATGTAGATAAGCCTGTGGCGAACCAACTAATTATCTATGGTTCTGTTAGATATAACCTGACAACACTAGTTTGTCTAGGGCAGTTAGTCTATGGTTCATAAAAGACTAGAGGATTTTTGAATCTGAATGTAGAAAGATATTAGCTCAATACTATTACGAGACTCTGTGTAATGTGTAATTAACAAGTTTATTAACCTGTGTTCGCCGATATACATGTAATCTTCCGCTGTCGCTTGGATACTGTGCTGTGCGGTATAAATACACGTCTATTCAAAATTCAAAAGTCATTTATTCAAACTAGGCTGAGAATCAGCACTTTTCGAACGTCAAAATTACATAAGACAGTCCCCCAAAAACGCCCGCACTTCACCACTTCCTAGTGCTTATTCTGGGAAGAAGAAGTGGCTCAAAAAACTCGCCAGCAGAGCTGTCTGTTCAGTTGGAAAAACTTGATTCTATATAATAATAATAATGCTTTAATGTAAAAATAATTTACATTAGCACAAATTGCAATCAACTCATAAAATAAAAACATTTTAATGAGTAGATTATGTCAACAATAAATGAAAACAAAATTTAAAATAAATTGACTTACAGTCAAATAAAATAATTCAAATAATTATATGAGCTCATATAGTATCATGTAGTCTTTGATTCTAAAAACACTTGTTTGTTGCTTGGGGGGGTACATTGGAGTAGCTTAATTAGTCCCAAGCCTTTTTGTCGTCTAAGTAATCTTTAATTTTATAGAAACCTTTTTGACATAGTTTCTGTTTAATAAATGATTTAAATTTATTGAGGCTCAGTTCTTTGATTTATTAGATTTATTAGAACCGGATCGAGTTTCATTTAACCTTATCGCGCCTAAAAGCCTATATGTAATCTACATGAAGTTTTGCACAAGAATCTATACTAATAATGAAGCAGAAGAGTATGTTTTGTTTGTCTGTTTCAACGCGCTAATCTCTGGAACTATTACCAGTTGTTTTTTTTTTCCATTTGTTAGCTCAATTCTTGAGGAAGGTTCCTATAGGCTATTTAAAATCACCCTACGACACTTATGGAGCCGAGCAAAGAGTCTGAGGCCCGTATTACAGAACCTCACTCAAGACTCAAGCATTACTTAAAACTAGTTTCAACCAATCAAAAGGCTTTAAACGAGTCATAAGTAACGCTTGAGTTTTGAATGGAAAACCAGCATTAGACAGCAACCGTCTGGCATTAATGCTGAAATGAACCTTTTTGGCGCAGCCGTGAGGCACACACTATTATTGTTAAAATATTATTTTCACTTTGTATTTTGTGTTTCACGAACTGTGTCCAAATAAACATTATTCTTTCTTTCTTTTCTTTTTTGTATTTTTATGGGATCTCTCTCACAAACATGATAAATTAAATGAAAGGAAAACCATGAAATCTAAACTTATAAATTCAATGGGACAGGTTAAAGCACTTTTACTCAAAGGTTTATTATTTTTTCAGATAACTTACTTATTGTACATAATTAACAATTATCTTTAGATGTTTTTAATGGGGATATGTTAAGATTAAAATTCACCAAAAATCCTATGCAACTGTTAACGAGATAAGAACTGAGGTTCACACTACGATTTTCAATATTCATCACAACTCGCTATTAAAAGTTATTGCAAATGAATTTCTTAAGGGGACTACAGGACCTAAACGTGCCTAAACGCAAGTTTTATAATGCCTAAAAGAATATGATCCACTGCAGTAAACAAAATCAGAAAAACATATGATATTCTTCAGGATATATGCTAGTATGATAGTGTGTTGAAAACATAATACAACTAATTTGATACGATAGAAAAAAATCATGAAGATACCTCTAAAAATTTCTTTTAACGATTAAAAATCATATTAATTTACATGCAATCATTCTGATTTTTTGTCAGATTATTCTACAAGCTACATATTAGCATAATAGTGTTTTAATTTCCCAGTCCAATCAATAGATTTTCTGTAAATCGCTAACTGCTTCATATTTTGCAATAAATTACCTGCGTCGTGTCATCGCGCTTCTCTTTCATTTCTATGCAGTCCGACAGTGACCGCGCTTTAGCTGTTGTAAGCCTCTTAAAAGAATAAATTTGCGTATCCAACGAAATGGAGCTCATTTCGAGCAACTAATTAGTTTACCCATTTTTTTCGTTTAATTAAAATAAGTTAAGATTTTCGTCGCTGCGCTTTCCATAATCGCTGTGTTTTTAACACACTTTACAAGAGACGCAAAAAAACTGATTTTCTCAAAAAATACCCAGAGTATTCAAATAATTTACTTTTACTTTAATACATATTTAGCGTGTTTATATTAAACTTTCGATGTATGAATGTCACATAGCTCCATTCCGTAACTCTTTAAATATTGCATTTATCACTTAGCTGTTTTTACAGTATGTGTGTATTGAAATAACGATTCAAACTGCATAAAAAAGCGAAAATCACGAAATAACACATAGCGTTGCCGTGCAGTGAAATCCACGTAAAGGAAAATTAATTGCTTTTCTTTTTATTTCTTTGTTGTGTTGAAAACCTCGTAATGCATGCTTAGAACAAAATACAGACAGTGAGATGTAAGATGCTTCTAATGCCTTCTATCGTTGATAACGAGAACATCAGAGAACGTCAATGACGGCTATTCTTCAGACAGTTATTATCTTCCCTGTAAAATAACGTTTATTGCAATCACGAGGTTTTCACTGCACGGCGACGATAGCGAGTTTTGCATGCGCAACGACGTTTTATGGTTATCCATTAATTTAATTTATCATGTTTGTTAGAGAGATTTGATCCTTATGATTGACCCTACAGATTGATGCCATAAAAGTACAAGATGTAATTTTTCGGATTCAAGCCGGTCCGATTCCCGAGTGACAATTTTTTTTTCGAAAATCTTTGGATGCAGATATATTTATTTAAAAAAATAAAGGAATATTTCCTTTGAGGTAAAAAAAATACATTAAGAGCCATACGGTATGGCTCTTAATGTATTTTTTTTACGTCACCATGGCGTCCCGGCGAGGTATGGCCCATACCTCGCCGGGACGCCATGGTGACGTCGCCAGGTCGAGCTGCCAATTAATACTGGTATTAAGAGTACTTTCCCTTCAGATGAGGTTCAAACATTCCACCCTGTATAATTAATTGACAGCTCGACCGGGTGACGTCACCATGGCGTCCCGGCGAGGTATGGCTCTTAAAGTATTTTGTTGTATCATAAAATTAAACAGCTGTGTTTTCCCAGCCCGAATAATTGAAATTTAACAGGTAATAACTAAACAGACCAGGCAAATGTAACTATTTCCAACAATTACGTGATTATTTACCGTAAAATAATGCGAAAATGAATCAGTGCGTTTGTCATATTTTTATGCCTAAACTACTGAACCAATGTTGACCAGACAGAGGGAAAAAGGTATTATTATTTCGGTTTAAAGACATTTATTTTCTCAAAGAACAAATTACAGTTCACTTTTGAGAAACTTAACTAAATTATCAATAGGTTCATTTACATAACGACGTTCAAGCCATCCATATTTATTTATTGTACATAATTTCAGTCTTTATTTACATTTGTTTTTATTTATTTTTTGTGTCCTAGTGGGATTTATCTAAGTCCGTTAGGTGTGTCCGTGGCATCGTGGGTCATATCAGAATACCAGACCTGGGGTATTTATTTTTTAAATATCTCCGCATTATGCTGAGATAGGAGACCTCACACAGGTCGTTATTATTCTGTTAGTTTTTAAATGCTCTTGTTTTGTTTTTTATTTTTATATATTTTTATTATTATTTACTGTTTGTATTTACCTGTGCGTGTCCCAAATAAAATAATATTTTTTGTTTGTTTCTTTCTTATTATATTTCGGCAAATGAGTTACTTTTAACGTTAAAAGGATGTAGGTACACTAACTCATAATCAAAGGATTATTTCAATTACCAACTGGTCAATCGATAACCATTGGGGCCGAAAAGTTCCGAGAGTGAGACCGGCAAGGTAAACTGGTGACCTGGTGAAGATCACGGGAATCTGTTGGATGCAAGAAGCACAGGGTCGGTCGATATAACGACGCATGGTGGACGCATATGTCCAGCAGTGGACGTGATCCTGTTTACATGATAGTCATTCGGTAGCGAACGACCGATTTTTTTAATTTTTTGCCACCTAAAACGATACAAACGAAATGTTGGCCGATTTGCAATTTTCGGCCGAAAACCGAAAAAGTTTTTTTAAAAATGATGATGACATTTTTCTTTGGATTTAACCATTTAAATTTAAATCATACGAAACCTTATACTTAACTGAAAGACATAATAATTTATATTCAAACAATCTGATGTTATACACATTTTCACAGTTATTCTGCTTGTTGTAACTCCATTTTCTCTTAATTAATGAATTAAAAGTATTGATTTGCCTCATGTAATCCAAACGTTTATTTTGAAATTATCATACCATAATATTTTCTTATGTCATTTTCCTCCACAGTATTCCCTCTGCCTGCTAATTCTGTTCCTGGTAGAGATGGGTGGTGCTGTCTGTGGATTCGTCTTCCCTCGCTCTCTTCACGGACTACTAGAGCTGAGCTTCACCGAACGGGTTGTCCACGCGTATAGAGATGACCCTGATCTACAGAACTTCATCGATTTTGCACAGAGTGATGTGAGTTTTATAATTGATTATTTTTTGGCTGTTCTTCCCGCTGTTTTCGTTTTCCTGTATTTGGATTTTATAGCAAATTTGGTACAGTTATTTATTTATTTATTTGCTAACATCTAAAACACTGGTTAGTAGGCATGCATTAAAATTTCATGACACAGTATTAAGACATGCACCCTGTAAGGGCACTGCAAATGTTTCATATCAAATGATTAAATTACATAATATAATATGTTTAATTCGTAATGCAAATTCAATACATAGAATAATCTTAATTATAATATACAAGCTAACACTAAAATATATATAAACTATTAACTAACTATACAAATATAAAGGGGGAAGACAATATTGATTCTAATTATTACAATACAATACATTTTAATAAACATTAGTTGTTTAATTATTACATTTTATTTCAATTAAATCATTATTATTATTATGAATTCTTTAATTAATTTAAGTCATATAGGTAAGCATAATATACTAAAGTCGTTTATTATTTCACATTTAAGTACGTCAAGCATATTATTACAAGGTCAATCGATTCACAATCTGTCAGCTTTAAGTTCAGTTCAGTTTCAGTTAATTAATGCTTTGGTTCGTAGGCGTTGTAAAACGCGATTAGATATTATTCAAACATCAGGAAAATTAGAATCCTTTGATTGTTTGTGAGATTTTGGTGTTAATTTATTTTATAAAAGTAGCGACTGTTCAACCATACATTTTTGACGTTTCAACGTCACTTAACTTTAAGCAATGAATATAAATAGACCCCTTCGGTACTGACTAAGTTAGAATTGGTCTCAAATGTAATGATTTCATGAAATAGGGCAATTTGAACTTAAAGAGTTGTATTGATGATTTTCATGATTATAATTTTATAAATTATACTTATTATTATTATTAGACTCCTCCGTGCCTCGGAAAGCACGTTAAGCCGTTGGTCCCGGCTGTCATTCGTGGATCTTTGACAGTCGTTACGGGTCGTCAGAAGCCCGAAAGTCTGACAACCAGTCTTACCAAGAGGTATCGTATTACCCAGTTACGGGGTTGTGGAGGTCAGATAGGCAGTCGCTCCATGGACTGGAAGCTGACCCCAACATAGTAGGGAAAAGGCCAGGCAGATTGATTGATTTATAATTTCCAGTTCCACTGCTGCGGACTAACCTCAGACGGCTACATGGACTGGTCGAAGAACGAGTACTTCAACTGCTCGTCTCCTTCAGTGGAGCGCTGCGGGGTCCCGTTCTCATGCTGCATCAACGCGACGGACATCTCCTCAGGGCTCGTCAACATCATGTGCGGATATGGTGTGCAGAACTATCCGGTGAGTAACAAGTTAAAGATAAAGATCATTTATTTGTCAAACATGCGTTTACATAAACTGAGTTATAAGACATGCAAGCTATTGAATTAGTAATAGATGTGCGCGTCCATGTTTTGCCAATAACGGCGTATAAATTTTGTAGGTATAGAAAATTACATTTAATTGCGTTTTACATAAAGTCATTCAAAATTTTATTACAAAACAAATAAATAATAATTGATGTCAAGATATAATAGGTATAATAAAGTCAAAATAGATTAAATTATGTCCAGAATATAGTTCAGTGAGTGAATTGAGTGTAGTTTTAATGCAACAGGTTGGATACCTGACTGCAATCTTACTGGATCCAGGTCAATATCGAGATTTGTTTATTCCCCGGCTGCATAATGAGAAGCTTGTGACTAAGTAATAACAGCCGCACTGGTCGATCCATTAGGCTGAGCTACGCTTCACGGTTGGTCCGTGGATGGGTGATCATCTTTACATACCGAGACTTCTCCGTGCCTCGGAAAGCACGCTAAGCCGTTGGTCCCGGCTGTCATTCGTGGATCTTTGACTGTCGTTACGGGTCGTCAGAAAAGACGTCCCGGAGAGAGGTCTTGGAGAGAGAGAGAGAGATAGAGAGAGAGAGAGATAGAGAGAGATAGATAGAGAGAGAGTGATAGAGAGAGAGAGAGAGATTATATACTGCCCTGCTAAGCCGAAAGGCGGTATCTCTGAGATACGCCCTTTTAGTTTTTTTTATACCATTCAATAGCTATAATAATTTCGCATCTAATGGTATAAGCCACACATCGCTATCTAACTTAAAACATTTAAAAAAACCACTCAGAAGTTCTTTATATCCTTATGTTTCCTTAAATTACAATTTACAAAAACTCAATTTTCTCAAAACTTACTCCGATTGAGATACCGCCTTTCGGCTTAGCAGGGCAGTATATATAGAGATAGAGATAGATATAGAGAAAGAGATAGAGAAAGAGATAGAGATAGAGATAGAGAAAGAGATAGGTAGAGAAAGAGATAGGTAGAGATAGAGAAAGACATAGGTAGAGATAGAAAGAGAGAGATAAAGAAAGAGAAAGAGATAGGTAGAGATAGAGAAAGAGATAGAGAAAGAGATAGAGATAGAGAAAAGTGTTAGAGATAGAGAGAAAGAAAGAGATAGGGAGAGGGAAAGAGAGAGAAAGAAATAAAGACTAATAAATATTAAGAATAATCTGCTCTTTCTGCAAAGGACAATATACAGACCACGCAAAAGAAGTATTAAGTTACAGATCGTATGCTATTATTTGCTAAGCGAAAAGACAAATCTTTTAATGGGGTTCCAATGGGGTTGTTTAGAAGCTTCGCCGCTAGAGGACTCTGCGTGATTGTCACTTGTCAAAGTGATTTTGAATGGAAAGTGACCAATCGGCGACAATACAAAAGACTAACACCCGAATACTGAAACGCCACTCAAAACTTAAGCGTTACTTATGACTCGTTTAAAGCCTTTTGAGTGGTTGAAACTAGTTTTAAGTAACGCTTAAGTTTTGAGTGGCGTTTCAGTATTCGGGTGTAAGCGCCATCTCGCAGCAAAGTTTTTAGCAAGGAACTCCATTGGCAGCTAAATGAAGGTAACAAACAGCGCCATCTACGCGGAACTAATTGGACGGTTTTCTTCCCTATTGATGTCATTTACATGAATTTCAACTTTATACTGACTGTAAATTAAGTTGATTTTAAAATGACTAAGTATATCCCAATTTAAAAGTCACAAAAATGTTTGAAATTGTAAGCTACACATATTTGTTTACGTGTTTGGAAACTAAATCGCGAATGCAGCCTATAATATAAAGGAAAAGCGTCAATTCCGCGAAATTCAAATATTCCTACGTTTTTTGCTTTTTGCAGGTTATTAACAGTTTGTATGTTGATCTAAATATGATTCGCGGCCGTATCAAATATTTATTTATAAAATTATAATCATAATAATCATCAATACAACTCCGTAAGTTCATATAATCCCATTGAATGACTATTTCATGAAATCATGACGTTTTAGGTTTATTCTAACATAAGGAGTTGTGTTGCTGATTCTAATGATTATCATTCTGTAAAGCCATATTTGTTACGGTCGCGAATCATATTTTAATCAAGATACAACCTGACACTGACTTGCAAACTGCAAAAAACCTTAAGAAAATTTGAATATCGCGGGCTACTGGTGGGCTAAGGTAGCCCGCGAAATTCGACGTTGCGTTAGCGCAAGACAGTCCTTCCATAAACCAACTCAATAACATGACTTTAACCTAATTCCAGGTGGCCGAAGCAAGCAAACGCATATGGACAAGCGGCTGCATCGAAATCGTCCGGTCCTGGGCGGAGCGTAACCTTTACACCATCGCTTCCGTGGCGTTAGGGGTCGCCCTATCCCAACTGTTCGTCATCTACCTAGCCAAGACCTTGGAGGGACAGATTGAGTTGCAAAAAGCCAGGTAGGAGTCACATTGCCGGTTGCGGCCCACTGCCGGACTTAGGATTGTCTTGAGGATGAGGTAATGTGGATAGGTTAAATGGACGTAAATGTAAGAAACCCAGGTATAGTAGGGGGAACGTGACATTGACAGTGGGGTAACATAATCAGACTATAATATTTCCACTGCTCGGATTTAGGCCTTCTCTCTATGAGAAGTTCTGCTGAGACAGAGTTCCTACCCGGGCTGTTCTAAAGAACAAGCAAAAAGCTAATTCTGTCGAATAAAAAACAGAGGGGTTCTGATACAGATATTGCAATCCACGAAGACGCGCCCCACTCCGCGATGACTAGTGTAAGCTATTTGAGGGATTCATGCCTAAATAATAATAGCGACATGGGTCGATCTTCAAGGTTAAGCAACGGTGGCCGCGGTTGGTCCTTGGATGGGTGACCATCCATTCAAAATTCAAAAGTCATTTATTAAAACTAGGCTGAGTATCAGCACTTTTCGAACGTCAAAATTACATAAGACAGTCCCCCAAAACGCCCACCCTTCACCACTTCCTAGTGCGTTAGCTGGGAAGAAGAAGTGGCGCAACAAACTCCCCAGCAGCACAGCTGTCAGTTAAGTTAGAAAAAAAAAAAAACTTGATTCTATACAATGCAAAATAATTAACATTACTCAACTCAAAACAGTAAATAAATTTATTTGCCATAATTACATTACAAGACCCTTCCTTGCCTCGGAAAGCAAGTTAAACCGTTGGTCTCGGCTGTCATTTGTACATCTTTGACAGTTGTTACGGGTCGTCAGAACCCCGAAAGTCTGACAACCAGTCTTACCGAGGGGTATCGTGTTACTCAGTAACTGGGTTGTGGAGGTCCGATAGGCAGTCGCTCCATGTAAAATACTGATATTCAGCTGCATCTGGTAAGACTGGAAACTGACCCTAACATAGTTGGGAAAAAGTGATGCAGATGATGAAGCTGTACTATTTGAAATAAAATTAAATAATTAATGTTTATTAAAATGTAATGTAATAATTAGAATCAATATTATAATTATTATGTAATTCAATCATTTGATATGAAACATTTGCAGTGCCCTTACAGGGTGCATGTTATACTGTATCATGAAACCTTAACGCATGCCTACTAACCAGTGTTTTACATGTTAGCAAATAGATAAATAATCTTTCTTTTTTTTTTTCTTCGATTAAATATTTTTTAGTACGGAACGGCTTCGTGGATGGCACTATCTAAACTGCGTTCGCAATTTAATTGCCGAACATGTCAACAAACACAAGTTTTAGGAAAAACAACATATAAGGTTTAGTTTGTGCTACAACTTCATATTTTTTTATGACTTTTTCAACAGTACTAGTCAGTCTAAAATTAACTTTATTTACACGTGCATAAAGTTGATGTTTGTTTAAGTGGAAATAACATCAATTGGAAACAATGATTTGACCGTATATTGTAGGAGTTATTCTTAAATGTACCGGAAAATTATGACTCGATTCGTTCAGTGGATGGGGGATTGCTTTCTGCGCAAACGGCAGTTGGTTCGATTCTGGCACGCAAGAAATATTTTACTATATCCTACTAATATTATAAACGTGAAAGATTGTATGTTTGGATGTCTGTTATTCAATCACGTGATAACAGCTGAACGGATTTTGATGAGACACATATAGTTGGATTGAAAGTCAAATTATTTATTTCAAATAGGCCTTTGTAAGGCACTTTTGAACGTCAAAGTTTACAAATAATTAAATTAATTCTAGTCGCCCCTTCCAAAAGGTAGTTTTCGTATGGAGAAGAATGGGCAAGAAACTCCATCTTTTAAAAAGTGTTCAAATTCAAATTCAAAATATTTTTATTTCACATAAACCTACAAGGGCACTTATGAAACGTCAGAAGCTAGGTGCACGGTTCCAATTGGTCGTTTCCTATGGAGAAGAGCCGGCAAGAAACTCCACGGTTACTCTTTTAAAAGTAAATGGTTTTTACAATGTTTCCAAGTTACAGTGTTTAAAAGGTATGAGAGGACAGTGTAGGCCCATCAACAAGTACCAGGTACTTAGCAAAATATTAAATGGTCCACCGATCTACAGTCTGTTATGTCTACTACGTTCTCTCATTCACAAACTTTAAAAGAAAATAAGCTATATACTCGTAAAAGACAAATTAAATTCCTAATCAAAATAAAAACCTATTTAAACCAAATGATAATGGTTGCCACTACTGCTGTAACAAATCAAATTTAATATATTGTAAATATACAATGTCAAATAATAAAAAGATTATGTCATTTGTAAATTAAAATAAAATAAAAAAGTAAATTAAAATAATTATCGTAATTTGGGAGCAGTTAATAGACATTTACATAGTTATGCCGTTAATGAGGCACCAGGGAAGCCACATGTGCAGAAGGAATTATTGCCAAACTTCCTTGTCTTCAACTTAGTCTTTAATCTTATAATATGCTTTTTTGATGAGGACACGTTTGTTACAATATTTTGTATATGTAGGTACAGTAGTTACATAATTATATGTGAAGACGATGCACCTAAAAAAAATACGTTACCACAATAGGTAAAAAGAAGAATTAATCAAAATGAAGTAACGAAAGATAAATTAATTACTTATGTGATAGATACATGGTTCTCACATATTTACAAACATTGTTAAAGTAGACGATTTTCTTGAAATTTTACAATTAATAAGTCAGTGTGTGAGGAAGTAATCATAGAATGTAAAATCAATGTCATATAATAAAAATAATAATTTATACAACTTAAATTAGCAACCAGTTTGATTTTGTCTATATTCTAGATTAACATACAGGATACTTTTTGTCCCCGGAGTATGTTCCTGTGGGATAATTAACGAGCTCAATGCGGGCGAAGTCGCGGACAAAAGCTAGTAAACTAATAAGTTTTAATTCTTTTACAGATGGCAAACCTGAAACAGGGGCACATTGGGCGCATATCGCGACGAGTGCCGCCGCGCGCTGCTGTAGCACGCCGGGCCTCGCCCGGGACTCGACCCCGCGCCCGCACCACTGCACATGTGATCACCGCACCACCGGAACCAAACACGGTACATGTGAAGTGTGGAGACTAAAAAGAAGTGGAATCGATTTTGCGTCTAATGTGCCATCGACTTTTGAAAGATTCTAACAGTGATATTTGACACATATGATGTGCCATTCTTGTGGATGTCTCTCAACCCTGATTCGGGCAAAGTGTTCTTTATTTGGATAGCGTACTAAACTGTATCAAACTGGACTTTAAAATCGCGATTTTGAATGTTATCTGCCATTGAGAACCGAAGTCGCGATATAACAGATGTGTTGATGTGCCATCGATTTTTTACTGCGGTGATTTGATGTCGCTTTGTTGAGAATTTTACTTATTTTATGGCTTGCAAGTGCGTGCGCAAACTGGCGGACGGGACGGCAGAAGATTTGAAATTTATCAATTGAATTTAATACTTATCCAATAGAAATAAGGTATATATTGCAATTCTCGCTGTTCCAGAGAAACCTGCGCTGTGAGCATTGAAATATATACGTTATGTCGATTGGATATGTATTAAATTCAATTGATACATTTAAAATCCTCTCCCCTTGCATGCAAGACGCATACAGCAACAAGAAGTTTAATATACAAGGTAAAAATAAATTATCCAGCGAAACTCGGCAGACAAAAAAATATCAAGTCTGTGGAGTTTTTGACCCAGTATTGTAAATCTGGTAATGAACAAACGCGTCAGTTTTGTCGGGCATCGATAAAAATATGTTGGACAGAAAATACCTTCGCGTCTTTTCTTGTATTTCCTGCTAATAAAAAATAGCAACATATTTCTCTCAGTCGGTGTTGCCATGTCTAAAATATAAGTAAAATTCTCCGACAGAAAAAAAACAGCATTTATGAAAGAATCTCAGGACAGTTCGGAATTGCATTTCGTATCATCGCGCCGGCCCCATAGGGAGCCGGCAGATCTCTGCGAGCTTTCTTATATAAGCGGCATTATTGTGCATATTATTTTTAGGTAATTAATATATGTTTGCCAATTCACGGTGTTAATATCTGTAGTTCTTAAGATGTGTCTATTGTTGGTATTTTTTTTATTTTGGAATAAGTAGAACGTTGTGGGAAGGCGAATACTTGGTTTATTTGTCGACCGATAAAATTATAAAAAAACAGTACTACGATGTTAGCATAGATAAGGTAGGTATGTGTGTTCTGTTATAAACCCACATTTAACTAGGGTTATAAAATCAAGGTAATTTAATTTAAAAAAAATACATTAGACGTCGTATATTTAGTAACCTAATCCGCTTAACTGTCCTTAATGAGTCATAAAGAAAACTGGAAGAAGTCGACACGTGTTTCACCTCTCAACGAGACATCCTCAGGATGACGATTGACTTGTTGCGAACCCGGACCCGACGTGTCGTCAAGCGTCGAGAGCAGAGTGAGCCATTTCGCCCGACTACCCTACTTATATAGGATTATTCCTCGGCCCAACTCGGCTAAGATCGTTATCAGCGCTATTAGGGGCTGCGAACAATCGCAACAAAGGTGGCTCACACTGCTCTGTCGTGTCGATTTCTTACAGAGTTCTTTATGACTCTTTAAGAACAGTTAAGCGGATTAGGTTACTAAATATACGTCTTCTATTGTATTTTGTAACAGATTTCCGCAGTCACGCCTGAGACAATTACCTAAATTAATTTTAGTTCATTGTGAAATAATCGTTTTAAATAAAATAAAATAACTTGCAGAATATTGCCAATGGCAAGCAAAGTCGGTATCGATAAAAGTTCTACTTATTCCATAAAGAACAGTATAAAAACATGTATTTCATAATATCTTAGTTAATCTTGCATTTATAACAGACTGTATATAAGCATCTATAATAATAACCCTAGGGTATAATATCCTATGAATACTATGAATTTAATTCTCAATATCTTTAGAGTCAGTATCGCTTTAGTACCGATACCGATACCGGTTTCGTTACTTTATCGTTTCAATATACAGATATGAAGAAAATATGTTAGTTTGATAAAGTTGTCAGAGTTAGAACATCCTGTATGTTAAAAAAAAAACGGCCAAGTGCGAGTCGGATTAACACACGATGTGTTTCGTAAAGTAGGACACAACTTAGATGACACAGCATCGGCAAAATTCGTAAAACCGATCAACGATTCAAAATCACCAGTCTTTATTACTGCTTTAGGTGAAAATGATCTTTACGCAAACGCAATAACTTGTAAAGTCATATAACCAAATACATTCGTAAAATTGAAATGAATGAATGAAAACTTTCAAATTTATAGTACATCTAAGTTGTGTCGTACTGTACCACCCTACAGTAATTTAAAGTTTCTTTAATGGTTTCTTTATTTAATTTTTATTCAAGTGTGTCCTATTACGGTTTAAGAGATACAGTCCTGTGACAGACGGACGGACAGCGGAGCTTTAGCAATAGGGTCCGTTGGTATCCTTTGGGTACGGAACCCTAAAAAGTATAATTTTTTCATTAAAACAATTTCATGACTAAAATATAATTTCGGTCTCTGAATTATCGGTATCGGTGCAACAATGAATGTTACTTTTAAATAATTAATACAAATAAAAGATTAAAATAATTAGCATGTCTCACATAAACAATAAATCTTCCTTTTGTAATGTTTAAGTAGGAAAATATCTAAATTGTGATAGGTTTTATTCCAGTTTTTCTAAAAACCCTTTCAAGATTAGTGCAAGCGAATAGATTATTAATTGCAAGGTTGATAAAGAGGATAGTTGCTTGCACTAATCCGTCTAAAATGTATGCTCAATTTTTTCCAAAATTAAAATTCCAAGACTAAAAAAGTAAAAACCAAAAGTGTTGTTTTTTCTGCTGTTAAAATGTAGACTGATTTAATTATTAGTAGAAAAAAAATATTACATTGTTTTTAGAAACTTCGTTGAAAGAATAAATAAAATTGTTTGGTCCCCATTAGGTGCAAATAATGTTTAATATTTATTATTTTTGAATTTCTGAGCGTTACCTTATTTTGGCAGTTTTGGTAAATTATCGAAACCGTTGATTTTCATTTAAATATTGAGGCACGCGGTAGTTTTTAGTACTGGGGAAAAAATATAATGATATAAAAAGATAATATATCAGATCTCGGTCTAAAAATACTGTTAAAAAATTAAAGTTAACAAAATTATGTAAATACAGTGTTCCAAAAATGTTGTTAATTTCATATCATTGGTAAAAAAGTTAATTACTAATATAAAATTCTATCTTAATCATCCGATTGCAAATAATTTGATGATTTAGACAGAGTAATCAATATTTCTGGTTTGAAGCTCAATTTTCTTGTAGGTAGTTAAAAGTTGTTAATTTGACAGCTGTAATAAAAATTCGACTGTGTCAAAGTATTTTGCCGTAATTATTTTCTACTTTTAAATAGCAGTGAAATGTTATCGAATTGAAGTTAAAAAGAGTACAATTTGAAATTTAAATTACTGTCAACTGACTTAGGACCAGCTATCTAATTACATAACATATTTTCGTAAACCATTACGACTAATCTGTTTCATTTTGACAGTTCAACAACATTCATTGCGCTATTTACGTTGTTGAGCAGATTTTTTTTCGGACTTATGAAGCAATGGATTAGCAATCTGTTTCAAAACGATTCAGATTATGATTGATCGTGTATTACGCAATTAGGGTACTGTTTCTCGGAACAACAGGATCATAAAGTTAATGTTACAAATTGTCAAGCGTGAAAAGTTACTTTTCGAAATGAAACGATGACGAACTTTTTCATATTCGTTCAACTGTCGATGTGCCTTTAAAAAAATAAAGTTAATTTTCGAAAAAAAAATATGGACTTTCAGAAAAATACGGGCGGTCACATGCCCACGGGCGGCATTGTATATTAATGATTCTAATGATTATTATTCTGTAAATACATATTTGTTACGGTCGCGAATCATATTTTGATCAAGATACAACTTGACACTGACCTGCAAATTGCAAAAAAAATAAAGAAAATATCAATTTCGCGGGGTACCACTGCGGATCCACCTTAAACTGCTGTTACTGCCTATTGATAAATCATGCAACCAATCACCTGACAGCATATTTACGCGCGCTTGACAATTTGTCACATTTAGGGTCAGTTCACACCGAAACGTGACGCGAAGCGATGCTGCACGCACTTTTTAAGATAGTGATACAAAATATAACTTTATTTACTACGCAAAATGATATACATTTCATCATCATCTGCCTAGCCGTTGTTAGGGTCAGCTTCCAGTCTAACAGGATGCAGCTGAATACCAGTATTTTACATGGAGCGACTGACAAAAAGATACACGTTTAATTGAGATACTTGGAAAATACCTCGCGGCGTCGCGCTGCGCCGCACTGCGCCTCGCGGCGTCGCGCGACGTATCACGAAGCGGCGAGGTGTGGCGCGTGGGGCTGCCAGCGACTTCACGATGCTTTCAAAAGGGATTATTTCTTCCATTTCCTACTGTATTAACTTTCAAAACACGCATTATTAATACAAATATTAAAATAAATATTAATTCCCTAATTAATAAATAAATAATATTATTTAACTGTAAAACTGCCATTAACGGTTGATTAGTAAACTCACAGTTTAACCACACTGGTCAATCAATAGTTACTATTAAAATGTTATTATTAAGCATTTATATGATACATAATTCAATTCAATAAAACACACAATAATATAGAAAATAGTTGAACTTCCACATAATAATTATAATATCGTGCAATATTTTATAATAAATACATATAAGTTGATTTTAGTGCCAGTTTAGTGAATATTCCATGTTTCCACTATATATAATTTATTAAAATAGTAAACGTATTATTTTTCTTGTATAAAAGCCGTATTTCTGTCAGTATACACGAAAGGAGATTCCTTTGTCAGGAAAATTTAATCCATTTAATTTTAATATATAAAATATTCATCATCATTGCAGCATATATAAAATATAAAAAAATATTGTTTATTTGTTTTATTGCATAGACGTGCTCAAGTGCTTATACCATAGAGTTCAATATCGAATATAATTTTATTTTCAAATGTATACTTTACATTTATTTTATTGTACTCAATTTGTACTGTAGACTAAGCGTTGATCAAGAATTCCATGAATATGTGATTTTTTTAAATGTAAAATTATAATTAAGTACTGATTTTCAAATATTAGGCGCTGCCCAAACTGAAGCGAAAGTCACGCGTAATTCGCTCGCGCCGATTGTATGAACTAACTTGTAAGGAGGTGTTCAAACAGGCGCGAATAGTGGCGTGCCTTCTTAATCACTAAAACAATTTCGCGCGGGATTCGCCTCAGTGTGGCCAAAGCCACAGATTAGTACAGATAAGACACCGCAAAATCATATACTTAAAAAGCGACTGTTGCCACGACACAATAAAGTGCAATTCAGGTCGCTCAGCGTTAATTACCTATAGTTATATTCACGTAGAAGTTGCCTCTCTTTCTATCGCGTAACTCTTATATCGTCTGACTACGTTACGCCCACTGAATTCGACAAGTCGAGCCCGTCGCGTCCCTACTTGTAGCTTCATACCTAAAATGCGGAGTCCCATCTGTATTCATCTGTGGCAAAGCTTTAAAATTTGTTATGTCAATTTACCGCCGTCGAATTTTGATTACAACAGGTAAATATTATTCTAATTGCCAATTCTTTGTTAAGCCAAAGTACGCACTGGAGAATTTTTATCCCGGCGATTTTTTTTCGCACCCTGGATTTTCAACCCTCGTCATGGCGCCGAGCACTTAGAATCCAACTGAGCGTATCCTAGCGCGTAAAAAAACACTGTTGGATTTTAATCTCTCAACGCTAAGCAGTGCGGAGAAAATTCAGTGCCCGAAAAAAAATCGCCAGCGCGCACCTGGGCGAACCGACTTCAAGAAAAGAGGTTAGGTATCTTGTTAATGACTGCAGTAATGATGTATGTTATGATAGGTAAACAAGTAAAATATTACTCGATTTTAACCAAATATAATCTACATGTCGTATCTTAGTACATAAGTTTATAAACTTATCGATGTAAATATATTTTAGGAATTCTAGTGTATGTATTAAAGCCTATTTCTATTCAAATTTTGCTACACGCAATGCTTGAGCTGATGTGATTCAAAAACCTAAATAGGGTGTTAAAAGGTTTCTTCCTCAATACTTTTCTCTCTAGTCTCAAGTTCAGAAAATAATATTTAAAGTCAAAGCATTTATTAAAAAAAAAAAAAAAAACCAGTATTATCGTCTGCATTTAATCCTTTTTTTTTATTTATGTCTTTACTTTTGTAACACCCTGTATATCTATACTACACCATTGTTTTCAGAAACTAGTAACTAAAAACTACTTTAGATTTAGTACGGAAATTACTTTATTGACATCGTCAATTTCCCTTTTACCTTTACCCTTAACTACTTTAAGTTTGACCCCACAAGGGTAAAACTCGCAGTATGGATAAGCTCAAAACCTCAAGCATTTCGTCTAGCTAATAACAATATCAGTTAGTATAAAGCACAATTCATATAAAAATGAAGATAATATTTTGCGTATTAAATAGTGGGAACTGATAAAAGACATTATTCTTGTACATTGAATACCAGTTGTCAGTGATGTAACATATAGGAAATTAAATGGACTGTAACCTGTATAAAGATTTGTTGTTTTTCTTTTATTTTTTTCCCCATTAAATTCATTCCACTTTCGATCACCACTAAGGCTGACAAAGCACCCACCTTCGGTTACAATTCAGGTAACCGAAGTAACCGAAGCTGGCAACGCGAAGTGGTACGTCCGTGAGCGTAGGCCTTAAGAGCGGTTATTCTAAAAGTGGGCAACGTCGCAATTATCTGTCAAATATTTCGCTGTTTTGATTAATTTGGCAATATTACTGTATGGAATTCAGAAATGTGTCTAACTAGCGAACTAGAATACTGATTAGGTATGAAATGTAATAATTAATATCGTAACACCGAATATTTAGTTTGATGTAAAAAAAAGTATTTGGAAACTTTCCAAATGCTTTTTTTACACCTAAAACGGGTACAACATCAAATTCAATGTTATAATTCATTAAATATTAATATTTTGGTTCGCTATGTAGTTGCGACACATTTCTTATTTCCATACAGTAATATTGCCAAATTAATCAAAACAGCTTAATATTTGACAGCTATTTGCGACGTTGCCCACTTTCTGTAACATAGCTGATGTTTGAGAAAAGCGTGGTACACTTTTCGAAGAGAACATTCTACATTCAAATAATTTTATTGCCTTCTCTGTATGAGAAGAGGCTTTGCCCTGCAGTGGGGTAGTAATAAGCTGGTAATATACTGAAAAAAAAAACATTATTCTTTAGTGACATCTTTATTTCTGACATAAAGCTTATCTACCACCAACCCCTTTTTAACGTGTGGTTTTAAATAATACGATAACACTTCATAGTTAAACGTAAGTAAGTACATAGTTGTTTTTATTTCTAAAGTAGCAATATAATACCCAAGCGACATTTTCCTCATTTTCTATTATTTTTCCGTTTTCTGTCACTATCTCCTATTCTAATACTCAACCGTCCCTTGTTACTTCTTACCCTTTTTCCCCTTCCCCTTTGGGGTCTCAAGAGGGGTTTCAACGACGGGTGGCGGTGGTGGTGGGGGCCAGTACTTGTTGAAGAACTCCTCAGTGACAGCAAAATTCAGCGGTAGGATGTGGTTCTTCCGGTTCCATTCTTCCATGTCTTGTTCAGCTTGCTCTTCAAACGCACGCGCTGCTGCGGCTTTTTTCTGTAGGATAAAAAACGTGAAGATTTAGAAGGGTCAAGTATGTTTCATGCTACGAACGAGTTAAGGAATTTAGTCTCAAGCCCAAATCTTCCTGTCAATTATTGTATTAGGAACTTTATTCCGACGACCTTAAAGCTCTTAATAGGTACGAAAACTTTAGCAGAAACAGAGCCTTTTTTTTTTTTCCTACGATGTCAATTTTGTAATCTATACATATAAATGAAAGTCGTGTTAGTTACACTATTTATAACTCAAGAACGGCTGAACCGATCTTTATAATTTTTAATTTGTTGGATTTGTCTCCGCCCCGAATAGCGGAACTCTAATTGCGCGATGCAGAATTTGTGTGACGTCAGGATGTTGTGTGACGTCAGGTCTTTGATGCGTAGTTCGCATGTGGCGATGCAGATGCCGCGCGATTACTTATGATATCCCACTATAGATGCCATAAATCCAAACAAAAAGTACTAGGCATGCATGAAATACGACAGTACTTTTAGAAAATCCACTTTAAAAGTAGATATTTATCAAGACTGTTCTGAGCAGTAACCTAATAAAAAGTACTAGGCTTGCATGAATTCACTTTATAGTATTTCAATCATTAGACGTGCACAATTTCTGAGCAAAAACCTATTAAAAAGTACTAGGATTGCATGAATTCACGATAATATTCAATCATTACGGTATGCTACTAATAGGATTTGGATGAGGCAGACAGATAGGTTATAACCTGTGTTAACACATAGGATACTTTTTATCCCGGTTGTACTTTTCCATGGGATAATTACCGACTTCCACGCGAGCAAAGCCGCGGGAAAAAGCTAGTAAGTACTAAAAGTTTCTCGGAATAAAGTGCAAAATACAATAACTGACTGTTGGCCCGGACTACAGTTAGAATTCGATTTCGAAAATGATAAGGCAAAAACTGGCTGATACTAACATCCAAGAACGCCAAATACTCCTCAGGATCAACCTCCTTCTTTTTCCCCTTGGGTTTTGCGTCCTTAGCGTCTTTCTTAGGAGGAGACTTCTCAGGTTTTTTAGGCTTAAACTTTAGAGGAGCATACAGTCTCTTCGGGTTCTGAAGCTGATATGGTCCGTCTATATGCGAGTAATCCGGAGTGAAGGTAAACCCTGACCGGACTAAGTGGTACTGGTAGTCTGTGCTGAACCTGAGGATGAAATGGAGAAAGCCCACGTTTGCAAAATATAGCGGCGGGATTTTATCGCGCACTGGATTCTCAACTCTCGGAGCTCGGTTTGAGAATCCAACGCGCTAAGACGCACTCGTCTCAGCGCGCTTAAAAAACACACAGTTGGATTTTCGACTCCCGGCGCTAAGGACAGAGTTGAAAATCCAGTGCACGAAAAAACCTCGCTGCGGGAAAAGCTTGGGCTTAGAAAATAAATGTTAAAGTATTGACAAGCTTAGACAAACAGTTTGGAATCACTGCAAAAATAACAAAAATGTCCGATCATCCTCTTTAAATTCACTAATCCAGTAAGCGACCGTAGAATAGGGTAAAGCAACAACACTCAATTCCTGAATGTCCAAAATAACGAGCGAGCCTTACAGTAGTCGCATATAATGTGTAACATCTGAATCTTAGCTAACAGTACCAACCTCTCGGAAAATGGGTTGGTACCATCAGACGGCCAATTCTAGCACCGCACACGCTCATTCGTCAAATCAAATAGCGCGCGCTTGCTCGGTTTCCTGTTACACACTTCCGTCCCTTTTCACGAAATCATTCATCTTAGTAACTTGTTGTAAATACACATGAATGGCATTAACATTATACATTCCTTCTAAACATTTGTAATCTACATTGAGGTACATTTAATCCGTATTTATACTTATTTCTAGCAGTACCCTTTTTGTGTCTGACTTCTGATTGCGTGCGCAAATAGTGCGGATATTGTTTTACTAGCATACATAGTGCTTTCATGTACATGCAGGGTATAGGTAATATGTGAAGATTTTAAAATAAAGGTATACAACGCCAGATATTGCGCTAACCCATTTTTTCTTTTGTACCCGAAATGCCATTAAAACTTCAACTGAATTACCCCATAATATCAGACCATATGATAGCACAGACGATACATATCCGTGATATGCAGTGATTGCTGCGTCTATGGACACTGTTGATCGTAGACGTTTTATTGCGTATACGAATTTGTCTAGTTTATCACATATGTAATTGATGTGCGATTTCCAGTTACAGTTTTGGTTCACTATTATCTCCAAGAATTTTGTGTTTACTACTTGTTCTGGGATACTGTCTTCATATTTTATACTAACAGTCTGAAAGTTTGATTTATAAGTTTGAAATGAAATTCTTTAGTTTTATTTATATTGATTTTTAAATTGTTGTTTTTAAGCCAAATTATTATGTCTTTGAATGCTTCATTAATTTCCTGTTCGAATTAATTTTTGTCATTAGTTTTTTTATTAGTGCCGTATCGTCAGCAAATAAGATTGTTTCGTGGCGTGTTGCATTGGGGAAGGTCATTAATATATAGCGTAAATAAAATCGATCCCACCACGCTGCCTTGCGGTACTCCTACTGCATTAGTTATAAAATTAGATTTATGTCCTACTTTGTTTCCATCAATGACTTTTGATATTTGCACACATTGACTCCTGACACTTAGGTAAGATTTAAGCCAATCATTCGCTTTGCCCCTTATTCCATACGAGTATTTATCCAATTTGCTTAGTAATAGCTCATGATCAACAAAGTCAAAGCCTTTACTCATGTCCAGAAAAATAGCTACTACAGGTATTTTGTCATTCATTGCCTCAGTTATTATTTTTTATTAAATTAAAATCCAAATTGTTCCCGCCTCAGCAAATTATACATTGTCCTTGTAAATTTGTAATGTCCCATGAAATACTTGAAATGCATCTTCCAAATTATCTATAAGATACCTACATGTCAGAGAATGAAAGCGCAGAAATACAGTCACAAAACTTTTTATCTTTTCTTATTTTTTATGATAGTGCCTTTTGTACCCAAACCAACTTAGAATAGATTTAGGTTTATTAGTTGTCACTGTCAGGGTTTGCACTGCCTCATGATTAGATATAGCCAGTTGATGAACTTCACTTTTAGCTTGTTTGATATTGCTTGCAAATAAATATAGAAAAATAATAGATCTAAAATAGGTAAGGATGATTATGTTCTTTCCGGGTTTTTTTTCCATAGGAAACCACCAATTGGAACCGTGCACCTAGCTTCTGAAGTTTGATGTGATATATTATATGTTCAAATTGCAAAACAAAAACCATTTATAAATCAAACTTACAAATCAAAAATATAGTGCATAATCTTCGCGAGATCTCTGATGCAGCATTCGAAGGATGCTCCGAAGTGTACTTTATTCTTAGTAGGGTCTGAAGCTGGAGACTCTGCTAGTCGTGAGACTGGCATTGAAGATAGAGGTGCTACCATTCGTGAGACTGGCATCATGAGTGTCTCATTAGGTTCAATTGCCTTGTAGTACACGCCAGCCTGCGCAGGAGTCGGCAGCTCGTCCATCTCCACTATGTATCTCGTGGCTGCTAGCATGTTGTCCTGTGAAGATTTATGTTTCTATTAGTCGGTTTATAGAGGTTATTCAAGATGTAACTCCTATTTCAAAGAATAATTACCTAGATTTCGATGGATAACATGAGTTACTACAAAGAGTTTAAGAAACACACCTGGAACCTCCTTATCATCCGTTTTCTGTCTGCAGCATCGAAATGCTGCATTTCCTTCATCCACTCGCAGAACCATAATATCAGAATTCCTTGTGTGGCTGTAATAAAATCATGTCACCTCAACTTTAAGATAAATAGGTAGGTAAGTACCTACCTAATAATTACTATACCCGAATCGCTTTAGCGTGGCAATACCGGTCAATGCCCTTTCTCTAATATCTCTCCGTAGGAACCCAAACAATAAACTATTATGGTTTTTCGTTATTGAAACATGTTGAAGATCACGATAGATACTGATTCAGGACGTTAACGGCGTTTATTACATTTTGTGTTTTTGAAATAAAGAATGCTAGAAAATGTAGGTCAATAACCGCCGTTGCCACGCTAAAGCGACTCGGGTATAGCTGATGCTTACGATTGTATTCAGATTCTGGTATACTTAGTACTTCTTTGAGTGCCTTAACTATTAGTTTAGCCGTTTATGCGTGATTGTGTCCTTAAATAACAAACATATTCAAAGCAATATGTTTTTACTGTTTTATAAGATCGTGGTTGTTAGAGCCGCAAGCGTGGTCGGTTAACCGGTTTGTGACCATCGATTTCATACCTAGTCTTATCTTAACAAGGGGTTACCAACCTATCGTATTCTTCAGTAACTGGGTTGTGGAGGTCAGACAGGCAGTCGCTCCATGCAAAAATACTGGTATTCAGCATGCATGCGGTTAGACTGGAAGCGGCCCCAACGTGGTTGGTAAAAGGCTAGGCGATTCATTAAGAACTTACGTCTGTCCAGGTCATCCTCCTGTGCCCTCCTCAGGAGATTGGCCAAGGTATCCAGAAACCAGAATTCAGCCAGACTACTCTTATATCTGGTACATCCGACCAGTTCTGCCAGAATCTCTATGTATTTCTGTTGCGGCGTGTGCAGGATTTTAGGAATGGCTTGTGGGTCGATATTGGTTTTGAATTCCTCTGGGAGAACGTGGATCCTGTAATGTAGAATTGTGCAGAAACGACAAAAGCGGTACAAGAGAGGTATCCAAATTTGCGGCTGCTGTTCTACCTTCGATGGGAATATTATTTCTTAATTGTGTGATCATCAGATCAGATAGTTGTTCCAAGTCTGAGAGAGTTCGAGAGAGTTCTTTTTTGTTATTGGTAAATTTTTTCGGTCGAAGGAATCCATTAGACAGTATGTCCCACTTGTGCGTTCATGGGTTATTACTCGGAGATAACAGCAAATTCAGGATTAATCAAATAATTCATTTCGCTTCAAAAAAATATACAGTCAGCAACAAAATGTCAATTTCTTTATTTTCGGCTGGTCTATCCATCCATGGAATTTCATTTCCTACGAAATGTAAGTAGGTATGGGAAAAGTTTTTTGCGATTTCTGACTTTTCTAGTACTCAAACCTCAGTGCTGTTAATTTATTTTGTAAATATAATTTTTAATTACCTTAATAAATTGTGAAAAAATGTTAAAACCTCAGTTAGTTTAGGAAACTTTTTTGCGAAAACTGCCCATTTTCTTGCTGACTGTATTTTTTTTTCAAAATCTGTGAATGCAGATCGAAATATCTCAAAAAGTTCAAGACAGTTTCCTAAGACCGTTTTCCTGTAGCTACAACAGATAAGGTAGCTGCCCTTACTGCCCCATCTCAAAAATCCAGCCTGTATCAGCAGCCAATAAATTCATGAACTCGTATAAAAACAAATACAAACAAAATATATCTACCCGACTTTTTCGTCAATAAATAAACTAAACCTCCATTAAAACCACATAGGTTAATTACCTATTCTGTTTCTCAATAGCCCTAGCTTTGTCGGACAGGACGTGTCGCAGGGAAGGCGACGGGAATATCTCTGGTAACGACTCCAGCACTGATTCCTCGATGACTAAATGCGTTCCCTCTTCTTCCACCGCTTCTGAAGGGGGCTTTTCTTCTTCTTCAGCTGGACCTGGTTGTGGGCACTTATTTATTTAATCTTAATTTTAAAACAGTGGCGTAGCCCAGTATCAAAATAAGTTGGGAGCCCTTTTTACCTGACTGTAGCGAAGCTCAAAAAGAGGGTATTTTTTACCGTCAGTCGAGAGCTTACCTAAGCTGTCATTGTAACCTTACTAAGAGAATTCAAGAGCGAGTGAGGCGTGCTAGAACATTGACTTAGTTAGATACGTTAAAAGAGCGAGCGAAGCGAGTTCGAAAATAGAAGTATTCTCAACCAGGATTGTTGAAGATTTCATTGGAATTTTACTAAGACAGTAAGAACCTACTTCTGACATGGCAATCGTCGTCCATTCATTCGCAAACGGATCCTTTTTTTTGGATCAGAATCCAAGAGATCATTAAAAGTGCGGCCAGAGTGCGAGGTGCTGGTGCACTTAGCACGCGCAACGTTTGACATGGAGGCACAGCAAATAGCCTGTGCTTTCTGCAGCGGCGGTGATTGTCTGGGACGAAGAAGCAAGTCCGCACAGCATGCCAATAGTGACACGGAGCGTCTTGCAGGTGTAAAGGTATGTGGAACCAAAGGTGTAAAGGTATGTGGTGTAAAAGTGTGTGGGTTCTAAAGTTCATTCATCCTCTATAGACAAGGGAGGACCTGTCGACCAGACGGCTGCCTTTTTCTGGTGGGCTACTGCCCGATGATTGATGTCGGGACGTTATATATAAATGCTAGTCGCTCGGTAAACCTTCCTTGCGCGATGCAGGAATTTTCGAGACGTCAGTCTGATGCGTAGTTCGCATGTGGCGATGTAGATGCCGCCACAAAGGCTATAGTGAGCTGAACACAATACACTACTGCTTATTTATTGTTAAGGAGAAAATTCCAGGGTAACACGAACGTTTTTTGCATAAATGTGTATTCACAGAATTAAAGAGCTAGGATAACCTACGATCCCTCTGGTATTGCAAATTTCCATAGTGAGCGGTGGACCGCCAGCTATTTTGCAGTCGAATAACTAGCTGCTAACCCTGGTGGTCTTCATACCTTGTTCTACAGAAGATCCGGAACTACTTGATGACTCAGTAGATTCCGGGGGTGACCGGAAGCACTCCAACCCCGAATCTGACAGAAGTTTGTTCAACAACTCCAAATGAACATTCTCCCTCTGGTACGAAGTCATTTTGGAAGATTTTCAATCTTTTTTCTTTAATTAATAATTTTTAATAATAGGTTATGACAAATGTCAATTTCATTTGTCATAGATTTAATTAAGTATGTACAAAAGTGATGTCGATAAAAAATAAACCTATTTGGAACCTCTAATAAATAAATGATGAAAGGCGGTTTCTTTACGTAGGTTGGTATTCCAACCACGTGAAACATTTTGGCAGTGTATAGAATGCCGCTACCGGCACTTTATCCGATAGGGATAGAGTGCCGATAGCGGCAGTCTATTCCAATCGTGGCAATGCCTCGCCTATAATAGTGGCGCTGTCTCGGTCCGGCTAAAGTGCCGTAAGTCTAGGTCGACTTTCATAATGAGCTTATTAACGATACATCACTCACATTTTCTGCTGCTCCGGCCACATTGTCGCGATAAGGCGAACTAAACTTCGCGCGTTCTCTCTCTTACACAGCTCAACTGTAAACAGAGAGCGCGCGAAGCGTACTTCTCTTTATCGCGACAATGTAGCCGTAGCCTGCAGTCATATGAACATCTGGATGGCAACCAGTCAGTTATCTTTCAAAGTCACATGAACGGCACGTGAATATTTTAGTAAGAAGTTGACAGAATCATCCCGATCTGATGACGCCCGGAGACCTCATACCGCTAAAGAGACCCATGAATCGTCTACTGCGCAAGTCAAACCATCTGGTGCGTCACGTGAAGTCTTAACTTTAATGGCACGACCAGTACTGTATTTTTATACTTATGCATAAAGTTTTCATAAATGTCTAATAAATAAATAAATCAAATAATTTTTTTTCGAGCAACCTTAATTCATATGTGGAGTACACACAAATATGGAAAACACAATAAAAATATTAATAATATAACACACCAAGACTTCTACCCGGCCCTGCTGACGGCAACATGCCTATCACAGCAGTGTCGTAAGTATGAGCAGTCCATCCGGTCCGCGATCAGCGCCAGGACGGCATTGGTGCTGCCCCCACACCCTACGCACCAGAGACGCGCTCCGCTTGCGCATGGTCGCGTGGAAGCAATCGGTACGCGCCCCAGCAAACATACCTAATGAATAAAACTTTCTCAAGATCTCTAATGAAACCCATCTTAAGCTTTGTGCAGACCAGCGCGACTTGTCGCGCGACGCGACACCGGTTATTGTTATACCGTCAAGTTTTCTTAGAAATTGTATTGTTCGAGTCGCGTCGCGGCGTCGCGTCGCGCTGATTTGATTCAGCTGCATCCAGTTAGACTGGAAGCCGACCCTAACATAGTTGGGAAAAGGCTAGACAGATTAATTTTGTTTCATTTAATAGGCGGCGAGCCTATTGCCATCAACCGGGGACAAATCCAGACTAAGAGCTGCTACTGAGAAATTCCTGATTCCTGAAAATTCCAATAAGTAGAACAATTTTTTCTTTGCACTTTTGTATTGATATACTTAAATACGCCTTAACTCACTCCTCCTTCCCATGGGAGTAGGCAGACACTACAGAACGCCCCCTGCTAAGATCCTCACATACTCCTTTTGCCTCGTTTACGTACATACATCTGGTCATACACGCACGCCGGTTGCGAGGACTACGCAGCTGACTTTTCTGAAGAACATCATCAATTTAATATCATGAAAACCGGCATGCCTGAGAGATAAAACTGACACCAGTCGGTCGATTCTGTAAAAATATCAACATGAAACTTAGGTGAAGTGAGCATGGAGTGAGCTGTCACTGACACAAATCGACCGGCAGGATGCTAGGGATTAACACTATTGACAGCTCACTTCACGCTCACTTCACCTAAGTTTCACGGTGATATTTTTACAGAATCGACCGGCTGGTTAGTCACTAACCACAGGAAAAGGAGAAGATGCCCTTCTAGGGCCTTCCCGGCGTTTCCCCTCACCTCTTATAAACTTAAGTAAGTACCTAGATTTCATTTTACTCCTGACCTCATTCTTCTAATCCAATGCCCTCCGAATCTAATGGCTTTCGTTCTACACTCGAGAGCAATGAATCCGGGTCACTTAAAGAATCCTAAAAATCTCGGAAACTAAAAATGCTAGGTTAATGCAATAAATTGTATTTAATAGACAATGTAATACTCCTTAAATGAAGGCATTAAAACTTCTTAGTTATTGTAAAGTTATATCATAAAAAAATCAAATTTGAAAAAGGGCCACTTTCGAAGATGGAACTACGAAATTACAGCATTTGGTTTTGCTTTTGTTTGTAATCTGTCATTTATGTGGGTACATAAACCATGTTGATAGTGCTCTATATTCATTATTCAAGCTGAAATTATGTCGCTTACGCCTGAAGAATGCACCAGAATACTTACAATGCTGGAAACCGGCCGGAGTCAGCGCGATACAGCCAGGACTGTCGGTGTGTCGCTGTCAACAGTACAAAGAGTTCTCCGACGTTACGAAGAAACTGGTTCTAACCTACGCAGACCAGGAACGGGCAGAACCAGGTGTACCACAGCACGAGAAGACCGATACTTGGTGAACACCATGCTTCGAAATCGCTTTCTCACAGGAACTGAACTCACAAATCAGTTTCGACGCCTCGGAGGAAGTAACCCAAGTGCATGGACAGTAAGACGTCGGCTTGCTGAATCTAACTTAAAACCCCTTAGACCTGCAAACGGCCCTAAACTGGAGCGTGGGCATCGTATTTCAAGACTAAGATATGCCCAGAGCCACGTAAATTGGAGTATTGAAGATTGGTCAAAAGTTATGTTCTCCGACGAATCAAAATTTATGCTCTACAAGCACGATGGAAGACACAGAGTGTATCGAAGACCAGGGGAAAGATTCAAGCAAGCATGCATCGAAGAAAAAGTAGCCTACGGTGGTGGGTCTGTACTTGTGTGGGCCGGAATTTCTTCTGAAAGTCGCACAGAGCTGGTGATCATAGAAAACGGCTCTTTAACTAGCGTAAGATATGTGGAAGAAATCCTCAATGATCACGTTGGTCCATTTATGGTCAATTTAGGTGAGGATGCTATATTTATGCATGACAATGCCCGACCTCATACAGGTAGGATTGTGAATGACTACCTTCAAGAGATGAACATTACTCGTATGGAGTGGCCAGCGCGCAGCCCGGATATCAACCCGATCGAGCATGCTTGGGACGAGCTAGGCAGATGCGTAAAACAACGAAACCCTCCCCCAATCACGCTTCGTGAGCTCAAAATTGCTCTCACAGAGGAATGGGAGAATATTCCCCAAAATCGTATAAGGAACTTGGTGTACAGCATGCCAAACCGCGTAAACGCAGTAATGGAAGCACGAGGAGGCAATACGAAGTATTAAAATTCAAGAAAATCGTAATAAAGTTCAAAAATTTCATGTTTCCTATTTTTGTTTTAAGGAGAGATCAGCAGTTTTTTTCTTTATGTAATTTTGTGTAAATAAAATGTATGGTGACTCATATTTTTTTTACTTTCATTTAAGGAGTATTACATTGTCTATTAAATACAATTTATTGCATTAACCTATCATTTTTAGTTTCCGAGATTTTTAACATTCTTTAAGTGACCCGGATTCATTGCTCTCGAGTGTATTTGTTTTCGGCGAACGCCTCGACGCTCCAAATTAATGAATTCGATGGAGCCGTGAAAATCGGTCGTGAAATAGAATTTAGGAGTCGACCAAAGTAAATTTCGATAGAATTAACAACTTCATTGATTACCTATCGCCTCTAACATCAAACTAAAAAAAAAACATTACAAAATAGGTAAGTAAGTAGATAAGTACGTACTTTCATGTTTGTAATAGCTCTACACGTATTTATATTTAGATCTCATAATCGCGCATTCGTATTTCCGATGATACACGACAATGATTGCCGAAGCGCATAGTTTTGCTGGGAGATATGTACCTGTAGGAAAGGTATAGTAATTCTAATTAAACACATCTTCCTTTTAATTCCTAAGGGTGACAATCAGCATAATTAATTCACAAAGCATGTTCCTATGCCCCTTTGTTTCACCCCTTCAGTATAATTTACTTTTAAGAGCGGGAAACTATTTGAAAACTAGAGAACTACATCAAAAGATGTTTTGCTGAATTAATTAAAATTATTCACACATGAACGGACCACGGGATAATTGGACGAGCTACCGAAATAAGGGGCACAGCCGAATATTATCGGGATTGAGTCATGAGAGGCAGCGATTTGTATAAAGATTTATTTTGCGTATTTGCTGTGAGAGTTTTACCAGGCGTCAGTCATTCGCCTTCGGACATCAGTCACCATTCAGCCAGTCATTCAGTCATTCGCCTACATGTGCCTCTTACTAAAAGTCTGAAAACACGACCAAGTCTGTAAAAAACCGACGAAACGGGTTCATGTTAAAATACAAGAGTGATTTAAACAGTTCTGTCAAAGTTTAAAGCAAGTTTTCTCCCCGAGCGCGAATAAAAGCGGAAAATATTTTAACCGTTTCTGAAATTCAAAAGTTTCACATTAAAAAAGGACTGAGAATCTGTATATTCTTTGAACGTCAATTGAAAATGTTCACCCACATTCTAGCGTACCTTGCCTAAGGTGAAAAGAAGTGGAACAAAACTCCCCAGCAATTCAGCAGTATTTGAGTTATATAGTACTAAAATCATTCATTATTAACTTACTTACTCATTGAGGGCGAGGCGAATTTCGCGCCCTCACGCCCCTAGTCGCCGCAGGAGACGCCCTGGGCGTCCAGGCTGATTTCCGGCCACCGTAGGCGCGGGCTTGCCGACGGTGAGCAATGGGTAGCTCACCGTCCGATAAGGACCAGACCCGGGTCGATGGCGCGTTGTGTACCACGCGTGCCTCAAAGAGATGTCAGCATAACTGTCGGGGTCCGCTAGGGTCTATGCCTGCCAGGGTCACGGGAAAGTCTGAAAGGGATACTGTGGCCCCTGGCAACACACAGGCAATTGTAGGAACACGGGTGGGTTTTTTTCGGTAAGAGTCTGACACGCCCTCCCGCTCCGCCCAGAGCGTGCGAAGTTATTTGATAATCTCCCAAACAAAAAAAAACAAAAAAAGGTACTTACTCATACTGAACAAAGTTATTTCAAGTTTGCACCAAGCCCATGTAGACACGGCTACAAATGAAGCTATACATTTCCCGGTTTATGCTGATCTCGCATTGTAAACGATTTCCGTATAATGAATGGTCAGCTTATACTGGAAATGTATAGCTTGATATGCCGTGTTTACCCACGCAAAGTTACGTTGTAGATGATTATAATTGGTACTAGCTGCTGTCCGCAGCTTTGCCCTCTTGAACCCTAAATCTTTTTCTAAAATAAAAGTACTCGAAATATCTGTCGAAATCAGTCTAGTCGTTTCGGAGAGTAGCAGGAACAAACAGACAGCGGACAAAAATAAAAATAAAAGTTTTTTTACGTAGTATCGTTTTCATATGCATTTAGTAAAAAGCTGTTATTTTGACATTACATTCCAACGTTTCAATTTTATTTATTTATTTGTAGTATAGAATCCAAAATTTTATAAAACAGTTGAACTCCCCACTCCTACCTTGCACCACCGCCAAAGAGTCGTAAGGCACAAGCCTCAACTCAACAAGTTGTAATTACTGAGAACAGCGTCATTCATACCGCTATTTATATTTTGAGTCAGACGCCTAGCTGGCAACTAATGTAATATACCTACTTACCTAGTTTGTGAGTAGTTTGGTTATACAACATGTAAAAAAAACTCCCCGATCGTGAGGGTGTTGTTTGGCATCGTGCTGAGTCTCATTTATGTGGTAATTTAAAAAAAAAAAGAAAAAAAAAAATCGTCTTTTTTTTGTAATTTTGGTACTAAAAATGAAACAACAATAACTTTTTATTTTCAATAAACAGATATTTTATTACTTTTAGGGTTCCATACCTGAAAAGGAAAAAACGGAACACTTATAGGATCACTCGTGTGTCTGTTTGTTTGTCTGGCTGTCCGTCTGTCACAGCCAAATTGCTCCGAATCTAATAGACCGATTTAGTTGAAATTCGGTACACATTTGTATTTCTGTGACCCAAACACGGACGTGTAACGTAAATAAATGAATTTGAATATGGGGGTTACTTTTGGGGGGCAAATAATAAAATTAAAATAAAATGTTTTACATACCTACTGAACCGTGTGACATATCAAATGAAAGGGGTTGTTGCCTTATCTCCGAAACTACTGAGCCATTTTTTTTTTTTAATAGGGATTGGTTCTTTACTCATAGATTACAGGAAAACCTATAATAAGTTTATGGTCTTAAAATAACATAGTAAATCTCTCAATATTGTGCGTACAAACATACATTTGCAGTTGGAATTTATGGGACAAAACGTTTTTCAACTACAATGATTAAGTTTGTTCTTGGGATTAATTCATATCAACTACGGAACCCTTCATTGTGCGTGGTCCGACACGCACTTGGCCAGTTTTTTTTGGTAATGTTATTGCAGTACCTATGTGCCCCTATCGGATCGGTTCGGGATTTTTTACAAAGTTGCTGCTATGTATGTAAAAGTACCTAATGAATGAATTCGCAATGATACAGAAAGAAATGTGTGGTAGAGTATGCGCAGTGACTAAAAGGTTGGCTTCTGAGCTCCGAGTAACTGGATTGATTCCTGCACTGAACAAAAATATTTCTGTGGTCTGCAGATTAGTCAGTAGATTCACATCTGGGTGATTGAGGAGGTACATACCGCCCATGTTTGAATATGTACGCGAAGGTTCTAAGTATATATCTTATTTACACGTCTTTACTTGGTTTGTGTCCCACAAAAATCTAAATTAATTCAGCAATTTTGTCATATACAGGGTGTCGGGACATCGACGCGAAGCCGGTTACCATGGGGTCAGTACATGATTCTGAGCCCCCATGCGTTGAAATTTTTCGTCGGTTATTTTTAAAAAAAACAGCTGCTCCATACATTTTGACTGCGTAGGTCTAGGTATTGCACTTTTTCAGAATCATGTACTGACCCCATGGTAACCGGCTTCGCGTCGATGTCCCTGCCACCCTGTATAGTCCTCCAGATCGTATTTCGGCCATGGCAGCCAATCTCAACGGAGACCAGCCTTCGGCGCGGGAGATCCCTCACTCTCACAGTCCGATGGGACGGCAATCCGACACGACCGGAGGGAGATCAGGCGCAGGAGTTGGTCCTGCGCCTGATCAACGTGCTTTCTCGGCTTAACGTGCTTTCCGAGGCACGGGGGTATCACACCGCCAACTTTCAAGCTCCGGGCTATTACTAAGAAATTCCTAATGGAAAAACCCAATAACACTTTGCCCGACCCGGGAATCGAACCCAGCTATCTAATTACGAAAACACATTTTCGTTGACAATTCCGACTAATCTGTTTCAATTTGACAGGTCAACAACATTCATTGTGATATTTACGTTGTTGAGCAGATTTTTTTTTCGAACGTACGAAGCAATGGATTAGCAATCTGTTTCAAAACGATTCAGATTCTGATTGATCGTGTATTGCGTAATTAGGGTACAGGACTCCACGCTCAACAGTCGCGCTTGCGAGCACGAGACCAACAGCATCATCATCAGCAACATCAAAAAAAGCAACCCTACAAATACTACGTTCTAAACAATATTCGCTAAAACTAACTATCATTAAAAGCGTTTATTCTGAAAGTTGGCAACGTCGCAAATAGCTGTCAAAAAATGACCAGTTTTGAATAATTTAGCAATATTACTGTATGGAAATAAGAAATGTGGCTAACTAGGGAACCAGAATATTAATAATGAATTGCAATTATAACATTGAATTGGCTGTTGTACCCGTTTTAGGTGGAAAAAAGGCATTTAGAAAGCTTCCAAATCCTTTTTTTAGATCTAAAACTAAATATTCTGTGTTACGTTATGAATTATTGCATTTCATAATCAATATACTAGTTCGCTAGTTAGCCACATTTCTTATTTCCATACAGTAATATTGCCAAATTAATCAAAACAACGAAATATTTGACATCTATTTGCGACGTTGCCCACTTTCAGAATAAACGCTCTTAAAGTTAATTTCGAAGATAAATGGAGAGATGAGACAAATGTCATTATAATTAGAATGTTAAAACAATACGGCACCGGACGGACAGACCGACACAGGACATCACGAGTACGCTGATACGAGTTAGGTGTGGTGCTCAATTGTGTTAGCCGACTGCTGGAGAGTGGGTTGTGTGTTTTACGAGATAATTAAATAAGTAAAAAATATTTTATGGAAAAAGTTGGTTACTTCGTTTTTGCGTCTTATGATCTTATCGTGTTATTCCGTAGTCTTTTCTAACGATACATAATGGAACCACATAAATAGGTAAATCCTTGGGATGGACTAGGGTAATTCTCACCCACATCACCAAAGTTCCCACATCAATCATCAACATTCTCCTGCCCTTATCTCAAAAATCAAAATCTTCGGAAAACAAAATTCAATTCGTAATGATTTATTTTAAAATACCGATTTATCGATCATACTAATCACCTTAATCGGGAGTGAAATATCTGGTATTATTATTCGGGTTGGGTTGACTCGGGCCGAGCTGTCACTGACCCATTTATTTGGTGTCGGTGCAACGTGTAATTTTCTTGCATACTTCTCTATTAGTAACATTTCAGTAGACCCCCCCCAGCCCCCAATTGACGCCCTTTGTAGACATATTATTTTTCACACAGTCCAACCATAATTTCTTTGATCTTCCCCTACTCTTATAAAAATATACATAAACCGATTAACATCTCTTGAATGTGAAGTGCTTTACATTAGCACAGTTTAAATAAGTAACAGTATTACGTCTTCATAGAAAACGCCCGAAACTACGCGCTGAAACTACGCGCTTGTAAATCTCAGTGTAGGTATACCAGTACGCAACAGTCTCGAGTGCGCGGCAGTTACGGAAGGTCTATCTAGCGAGAGGCCGTAGTTAATTATTTCAAGCTCACCGCCGAGACACAATACTGTTACTTTATTATACTGTGACATTAGGCAGGTACTCTTCTTAATACGGTTAATAGGGTGTAGTTATTATGAAAACCGATCATTGTTTCAGTTTTGGAGTTCATGCTCTAGATGAGTTCATGGGTTCGAATCGTGCGTCATATAAATGGTATACAAAAAGTCCCGTTGCCAATGTTTTGTTGGTGATGCTGCACGTGCGCAAGGATGACACATGTAACACCTAATTTATATTATTCCCAATTAACTATTGCACAGCTGTCTAGGTCTAGTAGTTGCAGGTTTGGCTGCCAAAGGCCTGGATTCGATTCCTTGATTTTAAAAATAGAAATGATGACTGGGTACAAAAAAAGAAATTCTAATTAGTCCGTCAGTCAGATAATAAAGAAATATTAGACACGTATTTTTTGCTTTAACATATTAATATAAAAATACTTAGATAAAACGCATTTCAAGTTGGGGAGTGGGAGTCGCTACGTCACATGTAGGTAAGTATAAAATCTACATACTCGTGACGTCATGGCACATTTTAACTCAATGTATCGCCGTAATCTTTAGAGTAGGTACGTAAAAAAATAAAAAAATCGTGTCCAATATTTTTTAATAATATGAAATGAAATTGTTTATTCTGTAAATAGGATATCGGAATCACTTTTACACGTCATATAAAAAAATATTAAAAATAAGCTAGATGGGGTCGGTGTTTCCTATCTGACTACTCTGAGAAGAAAGGCCGAAACAAACTCAGAGGTCGTAGTCTCTTTTAAAGTCCAGACATAATCTTGGTCAAGTCATAATGAGGACCATGTGGATTAGTGTCTGAAATGGTCTTTTGAGGAAAGAACCACACATATTTGAGTGGACCTGTCCAGTCAGTGCAAGCATTTGTCAGTAATCGTGGAGCTCAACTCAAAAGTGAAGGAGCTCAACTGGACGAACAATACCAAAGAAAGGATATTTGGGTATATCCATGACGGACTAAAAAACATTTTTTTGGTCGTCATTCCTATTGTTATAGAACTCTTCTACCAGTACCTGAGTCTTGAACGTGTGCAGACGTGCAATAGCAGATGGAATTGTAATCAAAAGGATCCAGATTTCAATTCTCAGTTTGTTTTAACTGTTTTACGATTTTCGTAGCATTGCGTTCTCTGAAAATATTGCTGCTAACATTGAAATTACAATACTTATTAGTTATTGCTGCGTTCCGCGGTTTTACCCGCATAAGTCCCGTTGGAATATCGGGATTAAAAGTCCTATGTCCAAACTCAGGTCATGGTCTATCCATAAGCCAAATTTCATCCAAATCCGTTAAGCCGTTTTAGCGTGAAAGCGTAACAAACAGACAAACTCACTTTTGTGTTTATTATTAGTTATGATTAGGATGGTGGCTACTGGCTATATCCCTAACTACCCTGTTAAGATATACTAGCGTGATATACATAATTTTACCTACCAAACAGCAACATTCATACAACAAAAATCTGCAACTTATTCTCCACAAACAATTCACTACAAATATATTCTCTCGATCATTTAAAATTTAAATAATCTTAAAAAGTTCCTTCGGCCAGTGTGTACCGAGTGTAAGAAAAAAAATAAAGCGTCCATCATACGCACCGAGTGTGCGTGACGTGTGTGTGTGCATGAGTCACGCACACAGACGCGTTTAGTGCGTGTATGGCAAAAATGCAACTCCGCGACTTGGTTAAATATCGGACGGATAGAGAATGAGTGGAGATGAGTTGGTGTGTGAATTCATTTTTAATTTATTTTCGTGTTTTTTTCTCATTACTTACCTACATAATATTTTTTTGCTACATAAAATTTAATGGTATACCTACTGAGTTTATTACCAAACAAACTAGTTTTAAGAACGTATGAAGTTGTTTTTTTTTGTATTTGAAAACCATGAAGATAAAAAGAAAAGCAACATCTATTATTGAAAATCTTGTGTTGTGATTCTATGGGGTAAGTATTTATTATTAAGGGTATTTTATCACCATTATCCATAAGACAATAAAAGCTGTTAGTGTCAGTGACCTTTATAAAGATTATTTTTTTATAAAAAAGATTATGCGCAAAAGCAACTCCACTCCTTCCCTTACTCCCAACTTCCCCAACTGGCAAGGTGAATGAACTCACGAAATGAACGCACACACACACACAAACACACACAACGCAGGACACGTTGCCGTAGGTTAGTTATGTTATGCCAAGTTCATTGAACGATTTTTAATTACACCAATCACTTACGAGTAAAGTTTAAGGCTGGTGGCGGATTTCTTGTTCGAATATTGAATTTTCGAATTTTGGGTTTTTCGAAAATGGTGAATTTTTTATTTTAGGAAATGAGGATAATAAACGCCATCTCTATTAACGGAAATATCTCGAATGCTGGCTATCTATGTAAATAATCTTTTAATACATATTCCAGGAATGTGGCGGATTGGTTGGTTGAATGGTCTCTGAAACCCTCTTCTATTTATTCGATGTAATTTCTGATTTAAAAAAAATATTCGTCTACTTAAACCCCAAAATATTTTATGTAGTTCTAAAAGTCATCTCTAAAGTCCGTCTTCACATTGCAACCCTTAGATATACCAAGCACGACCCTAATTCCTAGATAAAATTGCTATAATCACTATGTTTTGTACAAATCTTCTATTCTCCTCTTTAGATTTTCGCCCTACGCCTTTTCTTCAGGACTTCGTCCAGAATATACAGACGCTTGCCTTATTACTTACTGCTCAAAAGCAAGCCTTATAAGGGGAATATCCTAATGTAATATTCGTTTAGCAGTAGTGTTGAATTAAGAAAGAAAGAAAGAAATATATTTAATTTGGGACACGCACAGGAAATACAAACAGTAAGTAATAATAAAAGTAAAAAATAAAATAAAAAACAAAAAAAGGAGAATTTTAAAAACAGAATAATAACGACCTGTGCGAGGCCAAAAAGGCTCCTATCTCAGCATAATGCGGCGATATTTAAAAAATAAATACCGCAGCGATGGTATTCTGATAGGGCCCAGTTAAGATATATTTTTTCAATCAGCCATAGGTATGAAACTTCACAGTATACAGCGATGGAGGTACATACCTATGTCAATTTCATTAGGGGTCGAAACCCCGAAAAATTCTTCGAAGCAAATGCATACATTATCATGTGGAATCTCCTTCCTTGACCGATTTTAGATATATGGTTAATAGTGTTTTTTGATCTTGCATCTTTTGAGAAAGGATCTGATCTAGATGTTGAACCTAGATTTTCGTTGGTCATTGGTCAAGCACGATAGGTGGCGCTAGCTGATCAGACATGCAATAAGTTTAATTTTTAAACTAATAATTAAAAAATCGCAAGGATCCAGCTAGACGGTTGTTGCCACTCTCATTCAACAAGAATAAACAAGATATTACTGCTTAGTAATAATTTTTATGAGACCTCGTATTGCTTTGCTACGGTTCATTGCAAAACAGAACCTACAGTAGCCAGCTGTCAATCAACTTCTTTTGTTTGAATATAGATAATTTCTACTTTTTTTTTATTTCTCCAGTCCACCTCATAGAGGGATATCCTTAGTGATACGTTTCATAAGTTGAATGACCGTTAGTGAAGGCGTGCGGCGCAATTCATCAAACTGCAATAATGTGTGTAAACGCCCGGGATGGGACCTAGATGCCAGCTAGGGGCAGTTCCCACCCTTGCAGCGGACAGCGCTTTATAGACCATGCTGTGTGCTAAATAGGTTTATTTTACTAAGTATATTTATGTTTGGAAATTGAATTTAGTATCTTCTTTGTTATTTTTTTGTTCGGGGATGCGAATGAGTGTGTGTGCAAGAAAGTGAGCTAGAGAAAAGCGCTTCAACAGATGGTCTATGAAGCGCTTTCTGCTTTTTTATAAAATTCATCCCCTATCTATCGCTGACAGGGGCGCCGGCTATTGGTGGAGCCCTAACGTCGGTTTTCTAACTAAAATCATGAAAATACCACCCTTTATGCCAACACTGGTTTTAAACAAAACAATACCTGCGCCATTTTATTTTTTTTCCAGCTAATCTGCGAGGGTCCTAGTTTCATGGGGTAATGACCGAGAAGTTGAATAGCTATTTTTACAATTTGCGCTCAGCTTCGTTTGAGCATAAATTTATATAGCTGTGTTGCTTTGCATAAAATTAATTAACCGTTTAAATTAATTATTGAAATGGGTGACGGCTGAATGTGTTTTTTTGCTTAAATATGGATATCGGTACGTTTTATGTTAATTTTAATTTATGTAATGAGAATAGTGCAGTATTCTAAGTTAATAATGGTTTAATTAAAAAGGGGTGAACAATTGTCGTGAGCTAAAATGACAGCGATAATCGATCCACTTAGAATATGCATAGCAATATGGTGACCATTTAGCGAAGTGTGCGGTAATAAATGTAATGTTTATTAATAATATTAAGTCTTATGGGATTCTGAACGATTCATTATTAGCTACCAGCTATGAGGTCATAACTTTTTTTTGCCATTTGTGTAAAGTGTAGAGAATTAGTAGAAAAATATTTTTCAGTTTTTTCTAGAAGTAAAATCAAACCTAATCTAAGGTTTTTTTTTACTTTAGATCGTAGCACTTGCATGTATCACCATTATTCCCAAGCAAAAAACAAAAAAAAAAAACAAAAAATGAGTTTTAAAAACGGTCATAAATCAAGCACAACAATCTAAAAATCGTGCGACCATACCTAAAAACCGTGTTTCTATCATTAAATCACTCGGGCCGGTTCGGACCGGCCTAGACGGAACCGGTCCGGTTCGTTCTGTGTTTTTGTAGCGGCAGGTGACGGGATACGAACTCCTCTTATTGTGGTGTCGGTCAAGCACCTTGTGTGAACAAGTTGCGTTATACTTTGAGATTTTATGGCGAACCAATCGTCCGTAACTGTTTTTTTTTTTTGTTTTTTTTTAATTAGAATTTTTGTTTGAATTTAATTAGGACCGCTGTGGAATGTACTAGTCAGTGGTCACCAATAAAAAATGTGGTTGATTACCATTTTGAAAAAATAAAAATAAAATATTTTTGAGTTACGCCTTTCTGGCACTGCGGGGTTCTAGAATTTTTTATGAGATACAAATATTTTAATGGCTAAGAAATAAATTGATGGCAAAAGTTATAAATTGTTTATTCCCGCCTGTATTGCTTTATTAGATATCACATAGACATAATTATACGTCATGCATAATTGCATTTCCATCCTTTCATGTAAGCCATTTTCTACGCAATAAAAAAGAATTAGAGCCTCATTCAAAAAAGATAAGGCGGGAAGGTGCTACCATATTTAAAAAAAGTCTAACCAATGAGAAACAAGTATGGCGCGTTCAAACACAAAATCCGGTTCGATATTAGAATGCCGAAATTCGAATCACGCGCCGACGCACACATGCACAACATCCGTGACCTACCACAACGTTATCGAAAAATACATTAAAAATACAAACATATGACATCGTATGCATCCACACGCCTGTTGAATACAAAATATCATAAAAATTCATAATAAAAAGATATTTTTGGCGCGAACCGCCATTCGAATGCATCGCAGAGCGCGGGACAGATAATTTTTGTGACGCACACACAAACATAAAAACGCACATCGACGCAAAATTTCAAAAAGCGAACGCCGTGAATGAGATAATCGGTATTCATTGTGCACACGAAAATGTGTATGTTTCATAATGGGTGTGAGCAGGACAGGTACATTTCCGTTGTTTCGTCCGGCCAAAATGCGGCCAATATAAGAATGACGCGTCTAAGGCCGTTGACCTTCAGGGTGGAGTCAGTTTGGTTGAAAACTTTTTTGTAACTATTTTTATTTATTTAAAGAACATACGAACTTGTTATACAATCTATAAACTTGACATTTATTTACAAAAAATACTTTAATGTAGTTTGTTAATTTTTAAATAAGTAATAAAATAAAATAAAAATGATATCTTATTTGTCTTAAAAAAAAAGAATATTTTCACTGAAACCAGTTATAAATTTTAGAAAAATATGTCATAGATTCTATTCTTTTTTTTAACTACTTATTTATAACATTCTATTAAAATAAATGAATAAAGAATGTCTAATAAAAAACTTAGAGCTTGCAGGTGCATTTTTAAAAGCATGTTAGTAAAGAGTCCAGCTGTTTCATAGAATGGTAACAGACCAACTGACCAAACGGACAAACATTGCATATTTACCTATTTTTACTTTTATTAGCTATTGTATTTGAATATGTTATAACTAATTCTGCTGCAGAATTTTAATTCAAAACATAAAAATGTTCCCTTGTCCGATAGAATTAAAAACGTTAAATATTTTGAGAATTTATGTGATGTTGTTTTGCATGAATAAAATATATTGATTCCCTTTTTATTTAAACTATGCACTAGGCAGTTTTAAATTGGTCGTTGACCGCACCGTTTAGTTTTGCTATAATAGACAATTTTAAGACGATGCCAGGTACCGTTAAAGAATTTATCATGTGGAGTCGATCCTGATCTTGATCGACGGCAACATCAGCCGATCGATTCTGTAAAAATATCACCGTGAAACTTAGGTGAAGTGAGCGTGAAGTGAGCTGTCAATAGTGTTAATCCCTAGCATCCTGCCGGTCGATTTGCGACAGTGACAGCTCACTTCACCTAAGTTTCACGTTCATCTTTTTACAGAATCGACCGAAATAAACGTATTGTCATTGAAACGCAACTTATATGCTAAGTTTCAACTTGATAGGCCTAGAAGAAGTTGGCCGAATTTAGCTTGCTAGTTTTCATCTTAACATACCTACCTATAAACAAAATATGAACAGCAGAATAAAAAGCCTGTAGTTTTAATAAAATTACAATCCTCTAAATGATTTCTGATAAAAAAATAACAGTTTTTCCAAAGATAATACAAATCCTTGTGATTTGTATTCACATTCCATTCATATCTGGGGAATAAAAAAAAATAAAAAAAGTTAAAGTATGTTTAGTTTCTTAAAATATTCGCCCCATAGGCCTCCTCGTACAGTCAACAACCCGTCCATTGCAACTATTTATTTTACATAGACAGCGCTTAATTTTGTGGCAGTAAGCAGATAAAGTAGTTCACGTGTTACCAGACATAGGGTTGACCATAGATTGCTACAAGGATCTTTTGGCGCCTGAATGACATTGACAGGGGGGCGTTGTTCGTAAACATTTGTGAAATTTGTCACAGAAATTGTATTGAAAAAAGAAGATTGCGGCGTTAGTTCCGATTTTGGCCACGCGCCGAAAGAACCTTGTAGCGTTGTTAACAATTTCACTTAACAGTACTTTAATTTCCTGGCAGTAAGGGTGAATGTTGTAGTTTACGTGTTATTGAGGTAGGGTTGACCGTACATACAAAACGTCGTCATTTTCTCGATGGTCTTGTTTTCGCGGTTGCGCCGAGTCGCCGACCGACGTCAAGGCCGCGTCGAATTCGCGGCGCGAGCGCAGCCGCGGTCGTACTCATGAAAGGGGTAAGAGAGGAATTTAAAAAAAAAACGTTTTGGGGTGCAAATCAAAGTGACACATTTGTGAAAGAAAAATTGACACTTTTATAAAATTATGACTATGTGGCCTAGTAATGAGTTTGTAATGTATCGTAGAAAGCATTGATGAAATCGCCTCATTTGATCTTTCGCCGAAAAAAGAAATGATATCTTACAGCACAATTAGGTATGTACAACCTACCTAAGTAACTTCAAATCAGCTTCTCGACTCAAACACAAAGGTTGTCTTGGTGATATGTCCGATTGATTCAACAACACAACAGGCAGTTCTGCAGTTCTGTTCGACAGTTGGGAATAAGAGTATTAAACCAACCCAAGAATAGTTTCGTTATCTCGCTCTGCAATGCTAACACAGTAAAAAACGCAAAACCCGAGTTACACCACACACAAACAGACACACAGACACACGCAGATAAAAATCTCAAAATCTGAGATATGTCAGTTGCGTGTCGTGCGCAAGCGCAGCACGAAGCATTGACTCTTGCGCTTTGTAATAACTTGACATTTAGGAGCGGAGCCTTCGTAAAATTTTAAACAATCGCTGGCCTTGATCCTTTGGTCAAAATGGAGGTTTATTCAGCCAGCATTTCTAGCAGAAAAATACGACAGCCCTGCCAAAAAACGAACTAAAAATGTAAAAAAAAATAATAGTTTCAAAACACTAAAAAACACGCTTTCCAGTTCATATCTTCCGGCTCCATCATCAGATCAGCTCGACAGTACTATATTATTGTATTCAGACCTTGAAACCTAATCGTGGTCAAAGTTCATTACAAGACCTTTCTAACAAGTCCAAACACGGCTATGATACGATATTTCATCATGGAATGCTAGTGCCTATCTTCCGGCTTCATCATCAGACCTTGAAACCTAATCATGGTCAACGTTCATTACAAGACCTTTCTAACAAGTCCAAGCACGGCTATGATACGATCATCCATCATGAAGTTCCAGTTCATATCTTCCGGCTCCATCATCAGATCAGCTCGACAGTACCATGTTATTGTATTGTCATCGAAATCACATACAACTGCCAATTTTCATAACGCTACGCTATTTTCTATCTTTAGAAGATGGTTAAATTCGTTTTCTTAGATTTGATTACATAGTTACATACATACAGGTCGACCTAATAAAAGCGTATTAAAAACAAGTTGTAATAGTTAATCTGTATATAAGTCGTATGATGATTTGATCATTCGCATTTTCACGAAAACCCTAGGGATATTGCGAAAACACGGATAATTTGACAATTGTGAAAAACATTTCTTCGAGCAACGTAGCGTAGTGTTCCGTCGGCACCCCTCGTTTCGCTCGCTCGACACGCGCGCTCTTTGTCACACTTCTAACCCAACGACGATTCGTCATATTGAACTGGGTGAAATAGGTTAGGTTAGAACTGTGACCGCGCGCAAGTCGAGCGAGCGAAGCGAGCGGTGCCGCGGCAGCAGCGGCCGGTGAGCGCCACTTCCAAGTTGCTCGTAGAAATGTTCGCGCATGTTGTTCGGATTTAGCGGAAATTTAAATTATCAAATCATTCTACGACATATACCTACAAAGCGAAAGGTCACTCATTTACTCGCTGATATTTTAAAAGCGTCGATTCGCCCGTTTCGGGCGAGTAAATTCGACCAAATCACCAATAAGCCGACTAATCAGATAAATAAAATTCTCATAGCTGTCGGTGGGCCGTTGTGTCGTTGTGTGGTACACTTTTTAATTTAAGAGGTCATCATTAATAATTAAAGGGGTATACCAGAAACGTGTTTTTTTCGCCGTTTTTTGGTTGATCATAATACGGAAACTCTTCGAACACGAGTCCGACTTGCACAACACAGCATTATTAAAAACCGGCCAATATAAGGAAAAAAATAAAGACATTGAGAAAATTTCTTCATTAACATTATGCGTTGTTATAGAAACTGGGCAACATCGCAATTAGCTGTCAAATATTTCGCTGTTTTGATTAAATTGGCAATATTACTGTATGGAAATAAGAAATATGGCTAACTACTGAACTAAAATATTGATTATGAAATTCAATAATTAATATCGTAACACCGAATATTTAGTTTTAGATGTAAAAAAAGTATTTGGAAACTTTTCAAATGCCATTTTTACACCTATAACGGTTACAACATCAAATTCAGTGTTATAATTGCAATTCATTATTAATATTCTAGTTCACTAGTTAGCCACATTTCTTATTTCCATACAGTAATATTGCCAAATTACAAACAGGTAAATATTTGACAGCTATTTGCAACGTTGCCAACTTTTTCGATAAACGCTCTTAATACCATTCACAAACACAATTATTACTATCTACAAACACTAGATTCTAATGCCTACGACCTAGGCAGCTAGCTAGGTGCACTGGCTATAAAGTGACCACCTGTTCCAGTGTCCAAGCCAGTGGCAGATGCGTGGCTTAGAACTAAACTGGTTTAGATCTAATATGGACGCCTAGTGCCGTCTGATAGCCCTATTATTATATCATTGGGAGTTTAAATGATTGGAAATTGTCTAGGGATATTGTTTTTGGTTGTAAAATGGTTTTATAAATGGTGAATGGGTCTCGAAATTTAATTGTACAATGAAATCGGTATTTTAAACTTTTTACCTATTAGTGTAAAGTATAATGATAGTTTATAGATACAAAAAAAACTTCTACATAATTAATTAAATCATCCACTTCAATTTATTTGGTGAATAGGTAAATAACTTTAAATTACACTAGCAGCGCCCCGCGGTTTCACCCGCATAATAGAAATGGAAATGAGTGGGAATATCGGGATAAAAAGTATTCTATGTGTTAATCCAGGTTATACGTTATCTGTGTGCCAAATTTCATCCAAATCCGTTCAGTAGTTTTTGCGTGAAAGAGTAACAAGCATCCATCCATCCATCTTTACCAACTTTAGGGTTTATAATATTAAGTAGGAATTTAAGTAGAACGTCCTAATAAAAATAAAAAACAAATAACATAAAATCATTCCTATATTCCTCAAAGAGTTAGGTTGGGTTTCCTAAGGGTTGCCTAAGGGTTCCCTAGGAATTGGCTACGGAGTACTTACCTATAGTACTAACACCCACATTTCGCCAGTTATGTTTAAGTCCCATGTAACAGGGGGCGAGCCTATTGCCATCAACCGTGCACAAATCCAGACTCCGGGCTGCTACTGAGAAATTCCAGATGGAAAAACCCAGTAACAGTTTGCCCGACCCGGGAATCGGACCCAGGACCTCATGCTCAGCAGTAGCGCTTGCGACCACAAGACCAACGACGCAGACAAAAAAAAAATCGTTAAACAACTCGCATTAAGAGGGCGCCTAAAGGTCCACTAGCGCCACTCTTTAAAAAAAATATTATCTCGTGACTGAGAAGGAATTATGAATAACGGCTAGACAGGACCCTCGGTAAGTGTGTCTAGAATTTTCTAATACCTTTTATAAAGTTTCATATTGAGACACGAAGCAACAAAATACGATCTAAAGAAAAGCGGCCACATTCCTCTAGATCGTATTTTGTTGCTCCGTGTCTCAATATGAAACTTTATAAAAGGTATTAGAAAATTCTAGACACACTTACCGAGGGTCCTGTCTAGCCGTTATTCATAATTCCTTCTCAGTCACGAGATAATATTTTTTTTAAAGAGTGGCGCTAGTGGACCTTTAGGCGCCCTCTTAATCACACAATACAAGGTGAGTTCTGCGCAAAACAAAAAAAAAACGAATGACTTTTATTAAAGACACTTTAAAACTATTTCATCGTCATCAACTCACACATTCCTAAAATAAAAAACGACGCCTCTTTTGCCCTCTCAAACTCGTTGCTCAAAAGCCCACAAAGGTCGACGATCCCACTCAATAAAACAGAGATGATCAGCATAGAGGACGGAATATTTTTTCCGCGGACGTTAACCCATAGCTCTGTCGGTTACAGTGTGTCGCGGCGTGAAGGCTCACGCTCATGTGAGTTTAGGATAGCGTTAGCAGAAACAGTTGGATTGTTGAGGTTCTATTTTTAGAACTATTTTTTTTAGAAATAGATTAGCTTCTTTGAGTAGCTGTGAAAGTAGTCTACATATTATACTACTGGTTAAATACTTTTAAGATTTGAAAAAAAAAGGAATTTCAGAAACAATTTCAATGAGATCTCGAAATGACGTCTGCTCATAGTGCCCATGTAATAATGCGTGTATTACATTTTCTTACATACTTACTTAATTCAAAGGGACGAAAACTATTACTGATGTAGGTAACCGAAAACCGATATCAAATTTTTATTTACAAATTCGGCGCAAATATAAAGTAATCGGACAGTCGCTATTGTTCACAACCCCTGAAATATTTCCGGAGATTGCCAACCTAAGTCAGCTAATTTAAAAACAATTATTTAATCACAAAATCGTTCAGGTTATGCAGACGGTGTGTGTCGTCACACTGTGCATCGCTCGAAGCGTGGCGATTGGGCAATATCTGCCGGGCTATGATCACAGCCAGCACTATAGCCCAGTGGGTTACTGGCCAAATTGAGCGTGCGGGCATTAATTGTGTACCTTATCATTTTTGTAGCTCACTACACATTGCTCAAAGTTTCACGCTTTTCCGGAGCAATGAAATGGGCAATGGTTTTGAATTAAAGGTTGCTTCTGTTACTACGAGTATGTAGTTGGTTGTGGTTTTATGTTTTAAAGAGATTAGAAGCACAGTCAGGAAAATAAATAAATATACTGTCAAGCAAATACACCCTACGTCAATTTGTCGTGCTATAGCCATTTCATACAACTGTCAAAGAATGACAGTTATGATTTAAGGTGACGATAACCGACTTTTAATGATTTTATACTGAAGATCACCTCTAAAAGAGTAGTGTTAATGATTTGGAAAAAATATAAGTATGTTAAATAAGATTATTTTCTTAATATAAATTATTAAGAAAATAATCTAGGTATATAGGAATATTTTAGATTATGTTTATATTACATAATTAAATTAGTTTGTTATGTCTAACGCGAATAAACAACGGAAAATCACGCAAAATCTATTAAGAGTATTTTTCTGAAACCTTAACCATTTTAAATATAATTTAATGATTGATCTTTAAGTATACGTGTTTTATTAAAATACCTTTTGTTTTATGTATAATTAATTAGTTATGTGTCAAATTTGGGACAGGGCTCCTTGATGGGCGAGTCTTATTACTGGCTGGACGTACGACGCGTTGCGTGAGCTCAGTACAGAACACGCAAGCTAACCACTCAAGGTCACTGGCATATTTCTGCTCTTAAGGTTGATCCGCAGTTGCAGCCCGCGAAATTCAAATTTTCTTTCGTTTTTTGCAGTTTGCAGGTCAGTTTCAGGTTGTATCTTGATCAAAATATGATTCGCGACTATAACAGATATGTGTTTACAAAATTATAATCATGAGAATCATTAATACCTACATCTCTCTCAAGAAAAAGTTCTTATCGAACAAATCTAACTTAGATATGCATAGATTATGTTGTGTCATCATACTCATTATTTTGTATCTCATCAGTGTTATTGGCTTTATGTCGTTCTATACTCCATTTGAAATAAGATTAGACATTTATGTAAACGTTTTTCACAGTCCGTTCAACCGATTTTGACTTCTATTGTGTTGGTGGCATGACAAATGGCAGCTGCAGTAAACAGTTCGTATTGTAACCACTTTTTTGCTTTTAATGCCTTCCTTATGTCTACGGTATAGAAGTCAGAATCGGTTGAACGGACTGTAAAAAAGGTTCATTTAAATGTCTAATCTTATTTCAAATGGAGCATAAATGAATATAAAAAATAACTACCTACTGTGGCGATGTAGATGCCGCCACATCGATGTGGCGGCATCTACATCGCCACACTACTATGAAAAACTGACAGAAACAACCCCTAATAAACAACAATTTATCTTTGTAATCGTTCAAATTAAAAGCATCGTACAAGTGAATAATAAAAGTGTTACTAGACGAGACAGTTCACGGCAATCAGACAGTTTTTAGTACTTGTCTGGATTAGCCTTTACACTAATCCTCTTAAATGGCGTCTCCTTTCAAAGTAATTAACAGAACTACGATTTATTTTAATCTGGGATTCAGTTTTATTGTACCGAATTATTTGTTCTTCAAAGGGAAGACAAAAGAATCGATGGATTATGTGATAGATGGTATTAATTGGCTGGAAAAGGGTGACTACCGAGGTGACGGCTAATAGAGTAAAGAAAAGGAATACATCAGAATGAGTCTGAGTGAATGTGTGCCCGTATGATGGCAACAGGGTGGCCACTTAATTACGTGGAAGCTATAACATAACTGGCGGAACTTATGGTCCGCCAGAAAACAACATCCCTTTCTCACATTTTCACACAAAAACATATACACAACATAATAAGTACACGCTTTACTAAACTAGCCTTGTAAACCGACATATTTCTTTATGCTCAAACGCACTCTGACCCCCAAAATATAAGCCCTGCTTAGTTTGGGGGTCAACCGTCAAACCAAAACATTGTGATGTGTACAAACTTAATTGTGTATACCTAAGTAACATGACAGTCTGTCATCACCTTTTCTTTTTACCAATAAAACAATTTCATTTTTTTTTGTTTTGTTCCAAAATGTAAACAAATCCTGTTTAGGTTAAATTCTTATGCAATCATTAACTAAAGGAAATTAGTAATACAATAAACAATCATCTGCATTTAGAAGGTTTCAACTTTATATCTCCCCAGTTTTCCTATCAGTTATTGTTATATTGAATAAAAGAAAAAATGGAGGTTATAAAATTTACTTCAATAAATTGTCGAAAGGAAAACATCTATAAGGCTTCAAAATTTGAATTTCCGGTTTGAGTATTCAAATAGTCTAATCAAAGCATACGTTTGTAAGTGTGACTATAAATTGGCATCCACGGGTACTTTGTCTGATCCATTTGTTTACATTTCGTTAGATAGTTTTGGAATTGGCTATAGTTCTCATGTATACTTAACTTAACTCCTGTTTTTCCTGCTACCATGAGTTAGGACCGCACCAAGGTAACCGACATAACCCGAAAGATTGCCAAATTGAAGTGGTAGTGGGCAGGGCTCATTGCTCGCAGAACGGGCCGAAATATTCTGGAGTGGCGACCGTGTACCGGAAGGCAACCGACGACCTTGTGAAGGACGCAGGAATCCGCTGGATGTGGGAAACACAGAACCGGTCCAAGTGGCGGTGCTAGGGGGAGGCCTATGTCCAGCAGTGGACGTCTGTCGGCTGAAATGATATTGATGATGAATGAGGTACACCGCAAACGCAATTGAACATCTCTGCTACCTTTTCGAGAAATACAGCCTTGATGTTAATGCCTGTATTGTGTCGTAAAACGGCTCCCGTGGACCGGCGCGACGTGACTCTTGGTGAACAATCTCGAAGAAAACTTCACGGAAATTGTTCTACCCGGTGTCGTGGTGCGCGGGCCTTAAATCAACGCATCTTTTAGCACATCGTCATGAAACATAAATTAGGTAATATATGACACTTTTATGAAATCCTGGTGCCTCTGGGTGTAATAAGGGTGTTATGGTGTGTATGGTTACAGACCTTAGGTGCGACTGAGCGTTGTCGGTTTATGGTGGCCATAAATTGAGAGTGCTCGTAACTGCCTCCTGCATTAGCTGTAGACGTACCGGCAGTACTATGGAAAGTCGAGAGTTTGTCGCTTGTTCTGGCACTGTCCAGTCTTGGGTGACTGTTGACGTGCTAGATCAGATGGGGATTGAATATCTGCCGGTATATTTTGTAGGACATCGCTCATTATAGCAGCACCGGTCCGACACGGAAAATAACTTATCATTCAAGTTAGGATTTTAAATCAAATGCGTTAAAGTCTATATTACGATGGCTATAGAGAATAGTGGACGGCTCGCCGGCCGCTCACTGCCCACGAGCTGTCACACGTAAAATAGACTTTAATGCATCTGTTTTAAAATCCTGACTTGAATGACAAGTTATTTGCCGTGTCAGAGCGGTACTGTTATAATGAGCGATGTCCTTTAATCTCACCATGAAAGAGGTGAAGACTAGCACGGCTGTTGTTTAAAGTTCTTTTTTGTTTCTCATACCATTTTGCTGGTGATTAAAGTCTTCTTGGTATATGTGGGGCAGCAGCTACTCATACCTTTGTAGGCTGACTGCCTAGGATACACTTCTATCGTAGACTGACTGCCTAGGGTACACTACTAGCGTAGGCTGACTGCCCAGGGAACACTACTATCGTAGGCTGACTGCCTAGGGTACGCTTCTAGCGTAAGCTAACTGCACAGGGTACACTACCAGCGTAGGCTGACCGCCCACAGTACACAGCTAGCGTAGGCTAACTGCCCAGGGTACACTACTAGCGTAGACTGACTGTCCAGGATACACTACTAACGTAGGCTGACCGCCCAAAGTACACAACTAGCGTACGCTGACTGCCTAGGGTACACTAATAGCATAGGCTAACTGCCCAGGGTACACTACTAGCGTAGACTGACTGTCCAGGATACACTACTAGCGTAGGCTGACTGCCCAGAGTACATTACTAGCATAGACTCTTTTATTGGAATGCATTTAAATGCAACCATTTCAAAATATAGGTTACCTACCAGTAGATACTCTTAAGGCCGCACCCAATATCTATCACCAGTTTTGGCATACTGGAGATAAAAAACCCTATCCATCTATGGTTTTAACGTCCCAATAATCTGTCAGAGAGTAAGGACCTTACGGAATGACATTCAATGACAGATATAATTATACTGTCTACCATCACTAGCGATCTGTTTTTTTACTGAAAATAAGTTATTGGGTTCGGCCGTTAGTCACGAGCCATAATAACCGTCTTTAAGCTGTAAAATTCCTGTTCCCGGTCAATCCACACCTTTTATAAATCAGCTTATAATGTTCCCACTCCTGGGACACACCTGACTGGGCAGTAAACCACCACGCGGGCCCAGTGCGGGTTGGTAGATGCCCATGTCTTCGAATTTTTCGTTCTAGGACATGCCGGTTTCCTGTTGCCGGTTGCATGTCTTTATCGCTGTTGCCCACGACTTTGTCTGCAATCCAGGATGGAAAGTAACCTATGTCCTTTTCCTGATCATGGTCTACCCATGTGCCAAATGTCATCCAAATCCGTTCAGCCGTTTTAGCGTGACAGCGTAACAAACAAACAAACTCACTTTCGCGTTTATAATATTGGTAAGGATTAGTTATGCTAGCCACACACGTAGCGATTTACTTGCGCAAGAAAATTCTTACGTGTGTGGCTGTATCTGCACTGTATACTTATTTCGTTTCTCCTTCAAGTTTTCTGATACTAAAAGGAATCGAGAACCCCTATTAGAGGCATGCGCACTACAGGTGTACGAGGCGTGTTAAAATTTTAAAACCTCTTTTAGAGGTTTTCCGAAATGAATCAATATACCTTGTGGGCGGAGAGCAAGGAAATATGTTATACCTACGAGGTATCTACATTAATCTAGGTTTCTCATAACGGGGGAAATGTGGGTGTATAATAGGTACACCTCTGCTTAACCTTAAGGGGAAAATAGGCTTGATGTAGACGCTGACGCTGTGGAACGCTGGGAAGTGGCGAAATTTTTGGGCAACCAAATTTGAATCACTGTCGTGCCAGCGACGCGAAGAACAACAAGTGTAGGTACCTAACGCTGATATGCTGTATCTACAACCAAGGAATCAGCCAGAGGCCAGTTGGTCTTAGAGAACAACTTAATACTTCATCAATCTTAATTAAAGTATTTTTTTTTAAGAAGTAGGTACTATTTTTCTGGTGGTGACCTATTGCCACATGATCGTCAGGTCCTCAGGAAAATAGAAGCTAGTCGATTTGGATCCGAGAAAAGTTAACTACTCCCTGTTTGTAGCTATCGTCTCCAATTTCACACACATTATCTTTCAATAACCGCAAACCTCCGATTCTAAACAACAATTCAACAAGAAAACCTTTCCAACAATAGTTTTACGACATTCTCGTCGCGCCCGCGCCCATTTCTAATCTCTACCGTCCATTTTCCGATATCAAAAATAATAATCGTTTATTAGCCGGACCCCCCCTCTCTCACGCTGCTTGGTGTCCCCCCCAACGCACGGAAACACACGAAGTTACGCGACGACATCCGACAGTAACCGATAGTGTCCAGTGAAAATATCCACGGCGAAACTATGGTATGCTGGTAATAGGACTACTTGGAACTGTGTGGGGTGGATAGGAAGAGTTTTCTTTTTATTTTGAATTCAAATACAAAATATTTTATTTCACATAATCCTGCATGGGCACTTATAAATAGAATAGAATAGAGTTTTATTTTGCAAATATGGGTAGTACATAATAGTTCTTAAGATTACATTTAGCTCAGCCACATTTTACCAATCGGCATGCAAACATTTGAAATTATTTATAACACTATTATTACACTTATTTAGATCAATTTATAAATGACTATTATACAATTTATATCATCAACTTAATTAAAAATATATGTTTGTATGAAAAGGACAAAACAAATTAGTATCATTAGATTACATTACTATTACAAATATCATGAAACGTCAGAAGCTAGGTGCAAGGTTTCAATTGGTTGTTTCCTATGGAGAAGATCTGGCAAGAAACTCCATGATTATTATTTTAAAAATAATTGGCTTTTACAATGTTTTCAAATTTCTCTGTTAATAGGTATGGGAGGTCAGTGTAGGCCTGTCAACCAGAACAAAATAAAAAATTGTCAACAAATCGAAGCAACTGCAACGAAATTTTTGGCAAAGTTGCTTGCAATTAAATAATTCATGTTAAAAAAAATGCTGTACAGTCGTACATTATGTTATGCAGGTTTCATTTAGTACAACAGCATTGTTGTTAGCGTTGATCAGCTTAAGATTGTCAAGAAGATGCTGACAGATTTTCGTTAAACAGTCAGATGTTTGGTCTTAAGGCATGTGTATTCTGAAAGCTACAACAAATAGCTGTCAAATATTTCGCTGTCGATTTTTGATATCGAATATTAATTAATTAATCAAAACAGCGAAATAATTGACAGCTATTTGCGACGTTGCCCACTTCCTCTTAAAAAGAATGTGCTGTTAACAAATAGATAGGTCATAGTTAATTGATTCAGGCATGACTTCGCGGAAATCCATTATAAAATACAATAGACGACGTATATTTAGTAACCTAATCCGCTTAACTGTTCTTAATGAGTCATAAAGAACCCTGTAAGAAATCGACACGTGTTTCATTCACCTCTCAACGAGGCATCCCCAGGAAGGCGATTGACTTCTTGCAAACTCGGACCCGACGTGTGGACACGTCAAGCGTCGAGCGCGGTGGAACCACACGCGCGGATTAAGTTACTACTTGTCTATTGTATTTTTTAGATAGGTGATGGTAATCATAGGTAAAAACAAAACAGTCAGTCGATTCTGTAAAAAGACCAACGTGAAACTTAGGTGAAGTGAGCGTGAAGTGAGCTGTCACTGTCACAAATCAACCGGCAGGATGCTAGGGATTAACACTATTGACAGCTCACTTCACGCTCACTTCACCTAAGTTTCACGGTGATATTTTTACAGAATCGACCGGCTAATGTTAGTTTCTTATCCGCGCTTCTCGCTTCTTTACACTTCCCATTCACCGGTCGATATGTGTTACATTTAAATGACTATCGAGTGTGGTCTCTTTGTGTCATTCGTATTTAAACTTATGCGTTACACTTTCTAATGGACGCTCGCGGCGTTTATTAATTTTTACTTTTAATGGCTGTTGTAACATGTGTGTTGTGGGTTTGTTGTTTGTAAAACCATGGAAAATTGATAACTGGCTTTTAGTCATCATCATTATCTGCCTAGACTTTTCCCAACTATGTTGAGGTCGGCTTCTAGTCTAACCGGATGCAGCTGAATACCAGTATTTTTCATGGAGCGACTGTCTATCTGACTTCCACAACCCAGTTACTGGGTAATACGATTTCCCTTTGGTAAGACTGGTTGTCAGACTTTCGGGCTTCTGACGACCCGTAACGATTGTCAAAGATCGCCGGCACCAACGGCTTAAAATGTGCTTTCCGAGGCACGGCGGGGTTTCGGTATGTATAGATGCTCACCCATCCACGGACCAACCGCGGCAGCGTAGCTTAACCTGATCGATCGACCCGTGAGGCTGTTATTACTTAGCCAGAAGCCCCTCATTACTGTGGCTCTTAATATAGAAAGAAATATTCCATTACTTACCCGACAGCGCGACAGCAAAGACAGGGTTATGATTTTCATGCATATCTATGTATCTTTGTTTATGTTATTGAATGGTAAATAAGTCGACAGCAAGCGAAGCACGACCACCGTAGAAACAGCCGGAACGAAAGACTAAATTCTTAGTATATATATATATATATTATATATACCTATACTTACCTAAAGATATAAAGACCACCTGTTGCCCGTGGCTTCGCCCGCGTAGACCCTAATTATTTTTCTAAAATAAAAGTAGCCTAGGTAACACCATATAGTATCAGCTATCTGCCAGTGAAAGTCCCGTCAAAATCGGTTCAGCCGTTTCGGAGATTAGGTGGAACTAACACGCAGATAAAAAAAAAAAGTTTTTTGTTATAATTTACCGTATATACTTTTTCATATGTATTTAGTAAAAACTTGACATTACAAATAGATATTTAAATTTTATTCATTTGTATGCGTATAGATACATATATTATAGATTTCTAAGGCGCAATGTCGAAAATGAAGAAAATAAATGTCACGTTATAAATTCAGTATCTATTGTTTTATTTATTTTGTTAACCCCCTAGGGGGTAGATGTGTCCGTGGCATCACGGTGGGTCCTATCAGAATATCAGCGCTGCGGTATAAATTTTTAAAATATCGCAGCATTATGCTGAGATGGGAGGCTTTTTGGCGTCGCACCGCGTATTATTATTATTTTTTGTTTGCGTTTATTCGATAAATATGTTATTTTTGTTAGTTTTAATTGCTCCTTTTATTATACTGTTTGTATTTTCTGTGCGTGTCCCAAGTAAAATATTTTTCTTACTTTGTTTTCGTAGAGAAGATCACAAGTGAAATTATATTAAAATTTAAAAACAACCAACCCAAACATTTCCTCATTTCTCTTTCCTACTTCATCACCAGACCCTGTTCACCATCTCCCATTGAGACCGTTCCAATGAGCCCAAACACGATAGGTACCTGTGCTGTAAGTTGGTAAGGGAGCTGGATATTCTGCAAAATCTTCATTAGAAGATTTTGCAGAACGTATTCTGTTACTTCAATGATATTAATCATTGAAGTAACAGAATACCCACTCCCTCTCACAGAGATGAGGCCTGTGTCCCAGCAGTGGGAACATTATAGGCTGATTATAAGTATAACTGAATACCAAATTTCAAATCGATCAGACTTGTGTAAGAAGCTCACATCCATTCATCAACTAGAAAAGAGCTGATAATCTTCAAACGGCTGAACCGATTTTGATAAAACATATACAGGGTGGCAGGGACATCGACGCGAAGCCGGTTACCATGGATTCAGTACATGATTCCGAAAACCCTGTTGATAATTTTCAACGGTTATTTAAAAAAAACAACTGTTCCGCCAACAGTTTGACCGCGTAGGTACTGCACTTTTCTATAAAACAGCTGATATTTTTTATAATCATGTACTGAATCCATGGTATCAATTTTCGCGTCGATGTCCCTGACAACCTGTATAACCATCGCTAAAAAACCTGCTTACAAATAAAAAAAACTGCATTCAAATCGATTCACCCGTTTTAGAGCTACGGTGTCACAGACAGACACACACGCTTATAACATCCCTCTTTTTGCGTCGGGAGTTAAAAGTGGTCATCTCTACCCGTGCTGATGGTAAATGCTGGTTAAGTCGGCTTCTGCAGATGCATCCACAGATACCTGGCCATCCCAGAAAGCTGGAATGTTTCACCGTTGTGTCTATGACTATTCTTATTTGTCTCGCGCCCTAAAAGTTTCGTTCCTGCATCTCCAATTTTAGATTCACACTCAAAGCAAAGCATTAGAACTTCAATCTCCGAGGGGAAACAGCTTTATTATAAGATTTCGTTCCATCCGACATTTTAGTTCCTTCCGCCTTCTACTTCATTCCTATGTCAATTGTAGATAGGTACTGAAATTTGCCTGACTTTACCTACGTAAAGTCAGGCAAATTAACTGTAAACGCTGTGCTGGGGCGGCTGCTGCAGGTGCCGAAAACTCTTCGTGTGGTTACTGACTAACCAGGTGTCAGAGTTTTAAAGCCGCCCATGGGCCTCTTGGCTTCCCATGCCGTCGAGAAATATCTCCTCACGATGTTTTCCTTCACCGTTTTTGAAGCAAGTATGGTTTGTAGTTAGTAAAGGTTTGATGACTGTTCATCAAACAAATGCCTTCTAACCTGAACACTTGCATCCTTCAATAGGGTTGGATTAAGTGAATCACGCTAAGGTTCCGCGCACACTGTTACGTAACTCCAGCTAATAAGATTTGTCGCACAAAATACCGCTAAACAGAGCGCTGTAGGCTGCGTGGGTAGAGTGGCGGTGGGTTGCTGTTCGATTCCGAGGTGAAATTGGAAGTTTTGAAAAATAGAATAGAATAGAAATATTGATTATTGTCGCTGCTGGTGATAAACAAATAAAGTTGGTGATAAAAAAACCTATCTCAACTACACACTCTAGGAGTCTAGGGTGTGCAATAATAAGAATATAAATCAAAAATAACTACCTAAAGTTCAATGATTTTGCGAGTTAAAAGTTTCTTTGGGAAATTGGATTACCTAAGTACAGGTTTCCGGTTTTATCTTAACAAGGGGTCTTACCCAGTAAAAACTGGATTGTGGAGGTCAGATAGGCAGTCGCTGCTGTAAAATACTGCATGCCCAACATAGTTTGGAAAACGCTAGGCAGATGACGATGAGTTTTAACTGCTTGCATAAGCAGCCTATAATATTCCCACTGCAGGGACACAGATATCGAGTCTGGCGGGCAACTGCCCAACCAACTGCCTGTCGTTCACGCGGTAAATTCTAATTGCGTGATGCAGGATTAGTGTGACGTCAGGATTTTGTGTGACGTCGGGTCTTTGATGCGTAGTTCGCATGTGGCGATGTTGATGCCGCCACAACATTAGGCATTCGCTAGTAAGATACTATTATTAATAATTATTATCTAACTTTCCCAATAAATGAACGATGGAATGATGATGACGTTCCATAAACTAAACGTCATAATTAGCAAGTGAAGCTACTAGAATGTTCGGTTAGTCGCGAAATAAATTGACTTAGTGGAAGCCGTAGGAACGCAATGCGCCTGCACTGTTTACCTTAAACATTACCTAATGTGCAGGCAAGGGATTGTGTGACGTGCGCGGCGAAAACTATTTCAATTTATTTAGTTTTAAATACCAAGTTAGAGTACTAAAAGTATCTTGTGGCGCCTGATTGACATTGACAGGGGGGCGTTGTTGGTAAAAATTTGTGAAATTGTATTGAAAAATCAAGATGGCGGCGTTAGTTCCGATTTTGACCACGCGGAGAAAGATCCTTGTACCATTGTACCGCAGTAACTTGGTAAGAGAATTGGTAACAGCAGCGACATCCTGTCTGCGATAAACAATTCGTCTGACAGCGTTATTTCCATAGATATATAGTTTTAATAATAACATCTATGGTTATTTCATTACGATAGGGGGAAATTAAATGAAAATCGAATTCCCTGGGCAGAAGATAAGCCTGTTACAGTCACTCATTCTTCAGGGTCGTCGTCGACTATCTTCGCCTGAAGGTCATCATCGACATCATCATTTCAGCCAAAAGACGATAGGCCTCCCCCAAGCACCGCCACTTGGACTGCTGCTGTGGTTCCCGCATCCAGCGGATTCCTGCGGCCTTCACAAGGTTTTGGATCCACCTTATGGGAGGCCATCCAACGCTACATGTTCCAGTACGCAGTCGCCACTCCAGAACCTTTCGGCCCCATCGGCCATCTGTTCTGTGAGCAATTTGCCCTGCCCATTGCTACTGCGTTATGGTCAGTATTAAACTATTCATTACCTAATCATAATCATTTCTTTATTTGTGTAACATAAGTACTAATACAGTTCTTAAATTAAAGATCGGTCGCTATGTTATGCCAAGAGGCGTACAAATATGGTTTCATGCGAAATAAGAACAATGAAACAATTTCTACAAGTCAATGCATAAATAAATAATCATAAATTACAATTAGTCACAATATTCAATTAAAAATTGTTTCTTTAATTACGTAGGTATCTGATTATAATAAAATAAGAGGACATCAAAACACTTCGGCCCCTTTAGATATAGGTAAACTCTAACTCATAGCATTTATCTATTTTAATTAAAATTTCATGACAAAGTATTAAGACATGCACCTTGTAAGGGCACTGCAAATGTTTCATATCAAATGATTAAATTACATAATATAATATTGATACTAATTATTAGAATACAATACATTTTAATGAACATTAGTTATTTAATTATTACATTTTATTTCAAATAAATAATAATTATTAATTATAGGTAGGTAAGCATAATATAGTAAAGTAATTTATTGTTTCACATTTAAGTACGTGAAGCAAATTACTACAAGGTCAATAGATTCACAATTTGTCAGCTTTAAATTCGTCAACAGTACATAGCGTTTCTTTATTAACAGAGATTTCAATAGTTTCAATAAAATTTATCGATTTGGTAGGGATTTTAAACTCTCCGGCAGTTTATTAAATATATTAGCTAGTCTTGAATATGGGCTTTTCCCGATAACTTTTAAGTTTGTGATGGGCAGTATTAATATTATTTATTTATATAATCTATAAATAAATAACATTAATACAATAAAGTATATTATACTTTATTGTACACCAGATTATACATTACATAAAGAAAAAGTAATACACTATAAAATATACAATGGGCGGCCTTATCGCTTACTGCGATCTCTTCCAGGCAACCTTGGAATGAACAGTGATTTTTTGGACATAAAATGGGGTTATCTTCGGTGCAAATAAAAGGTATATAAGTACAATATACTATAATAGGCACACAGATAAATGCTATATAGGTAATAGATAGATACATACATAGATACTAACTATATAAGAAACGAAAATAAATGACGAATATTGTATTAATACCTAAACAGTACCTTTGTGCACTTTCCTTGTAATACTGGTATTCAGCTGCATCCGGTTACACTGGAAGCCGACCCCAACATAGTTGGGAAAAGGTTAGGCAGATGACGAAGTGTTTTGTGGTACAAAAATAATTAAACAAATAATTAAAATAAAAAACGAGCGAGCCTTACAGTAGTCGCATATGTGTAACATCTGACATCGGGCTAACAGTACCAACCTCTTGAAAAATGGCTTGGTACCAACTGACGGCCAACTCTAGCACCGCACGCGCTCATTGGTCAAATCACCAGCGTCACCAGCGTTGGGGCTCTGTCTCGCATAGGGTCGCAGCATTATGCTGAGCGATGGCCGTTTTGCGTGGATGTGACGCATTTTTTCCCCCAAATTGTTTAATTTTGTGTTTTGTTCTTTCTTTGCGTCATGTGTTCCGCAAATAAACGTATTTTCTTTCTTTTTCTTTTCTTTAAATCAAATAACGCGCGGTTCCCCACTTCCTGTTACACACTTCCGTCCCTTTTCACGAAATCACTCCCACAGATTGCAGGTCAGCGAGAGGAAATATGTTACACATCAAAAAGATGACGTCAAAATGTATGATAGCGCTAACATTTGAAACAGAAACATCTAGTAAATTTGTTTGGTGTATAAATCGCGGCATCCTGTCCTGTCCCAATCCTTATGTCACGTGTCACCAGACGAGTTTATTAGTAGTGATGTACCTACACACAGCTTATTTACTAATAAAATCAGTCTGGCTTTTACGAACTAGGTGGCTTGGAAGCAGATTCTGTAGTCTACCCAAAAAACATTGTGAGGAAACCTAGAACCAAAAATTCGAAGATATGTGACATCTACCAACCCGTAGGTACTAGGCTGGCGTGGTGGCTTACGGCTCACTCCGTCCCAGGGGGCCGATTCCCTAAGCGAAATCCGTAGTTTCGGGCGCTTGTTTCTCCGTCTCACTTAGGTACAGACATACTTTAAGTGAGAAGTAGAGCGAAGCGCCCATAACGACGGCCGAAACTACGGATTGCGCTTAGGGAGTAGGCCGCAGTGAGAATTTCGAGGTTGAGGAACAGGGAGTAAACTTCAATCATCCTCGATAGAAAAGGGAGGATCCTCCGACCATAATATGGGTATCATGTCTGGCGGGCAACTGCCCAACGATTGATTTAAAATTCGAAAAAAAATCAGCTGTTTCATACATTTTCACCGCGTAGGTATTGCACTTAGCTATGAAACAATAGATTTCTTTCAAAAATTTCAACGCAAGGGGGCTCAGAATCATGTTCTGAATCCATGGTAACAGTTACCGCCTCGATGTCCCTGACACGTCCCTGACTTCAGGTAAATGGCATGTGGATGCCGCCACAAGAACATTCTAGGATGATTATGTTGCATCATAGGGACCGACTCTTTTTCTTAGTTTTTTGTTGTAAACTAGGATTAAAAAAAAACTGCCAATTCAAAGAAAATTTGAGGCCGGTTTAGAAGTAGGTAAGTAGTAGGTGCCTACTAAGAATGTCTACTTTACCTTAACAGTAAATACTTACTGATGACTAGAGGGTAAACCGTCTTTTATCATGCTTTCAAGCGTGACAGAATGGTTTTAGGATTCCGTACCCGAAGAGTGCCAAACGGAACCCTATTACTAAGCCTCCGCTGTCCGTCTGTCTGTCAGCGGGCTGTATCTCATGAACCGTAATAGGAAGACAGTCGAAATTTTCACAGATTGTGTATATATTTCTAGAAGCGGCTGCTATGAAAATAAATAATTATTATTAATCATTTATTTCAGAATAAAAACAATCCATACATTGTTAGTAAAAAGTACTTATAACTAAGTTAGTACTTATTAATTAATAATAAAAATAAAATAAAGTTTAAAATTAATACAAGAAACATGTTTTTTTTTCGGTGTAGATATGTATGGTGGTAAGGAACCCTTCATTTGCTAATCCAACTCGCACTTGGCCGGTTTTTTATTCAAATCTTTTGGATCAAAAGATGTTTGAGTTAAAGAATCTTTCCCCAAAATTGTAAATGACGATACTGATCACAAGAGCAGACGTTCGTCCTCTACGTCCCATCCCTATTTATTAGGGCAATGTGGGCGCCAGACGATTGCAACATTCCAGCCAAATTGGCGAGTCGTCACAACACTATTTTTAGTCAGGCAATATAAATTGCGCGGTATTAGTTTTCAAGGAGCTTCCTACCTTGACAGCATGGGTTTGGTTTCTTTAAATTGCTTATTTCATATTAATAGCTCACTATCTACCTATTTCATTGCTCAAGGATTGCGCATTATTGCCAACGAAAAATGACTCATGTTGCTTTAGTAAAGTAGTTTTGTTAATGAAAAATTGCTTGTATAAAATATTAAAATGGTAGGCCTTGGTCCCAGCAGTGGGAACATTATAGGAATACTATATTATTTAAAATACATAAAAGTAAAGTAAAAATAAAACACAATTGGTCTTAGCTAATCTTAGTTCTGCCTGATCGGGCGCATATTAAGTATGTAACATCTGACATCTTGGGTGACAGTACCAACCTCTCGGAAAATGGGATGGTACCATGTGACGGATAACTCTAGCACCACGCGTTCTCTTTTGTCAGATCAAATAGCGCGCGCTTCCCCGGCTTCCTGTTACACACTTCCGTCTCATTTCACGAAATCACTCGCACAGATTACAGATTGCAGAAAAGCGAGAGGAAAGATGTTACTTACGTTTAATTCAATCTGCCTAGCCTTTTCCCAATTAGGTATGTTGGGGTCGGCTTCCAGTCAAACCGGATGCAGCTGAATACCAGTATTTTACATGGAGCGACTGCCTATCTGACCTCCACAACTCAGTAACTTAGTAATACGATACCCCTTGGTAAGACTGGTTGTCAGACTTTCGGGCTTCTGACTACCCGTAACGACTGTCAAAGATCCACGAATGATACTCGGGACCAACGGCTTAACGTGCTTTCCGAGGCGCGGAGGAGTCTCGGTATGTAAAGATGGTCACTCTTCCACGGACCAACTCCGGCAAGCATAGCTTAACCCGTTGGATCAACCCATACGGCTGTTATCACTTAGCCAGGAGCTCCTCATGAAAGATGTTACACGTCAAAAAAACATATTACTATGTACTTCTCCAACTATTCCAAAATCAAATTAATAAAGTATCCCACTCGCTACCGTTTGGATACACAACAGAAAAAAAATAAAGCTTCCTACTCATTTCCTACATTGCCTACAGCAACTTTACTATTTATTTTCATTATTCCTTATCTCAATTTATTTATGATCATCTCACCATGCCATATTCTTTCCTGCATCTCCATCAGCTGTCATCACCCACTTTCAAGCCATAATTACCATTATCTTCCGTTTATACCAATGTATGGTCGGCGCAAAATGTCTTATTTTCCAAGCTTCTCTATTAGTCGCCATCTCAGAAGTCACTCTCTTACTAGCCATATCATCTTTTACACAATCCATCCATGACTTCTTTGGTCTTCCCCTAATCTTAACATCCACATGGAAGAAGTGACAGCCTAGTGATGTGGCCGTCAGACTGCCAAGTATAAGAAATATCTCTCAGGCATGCCAGTTTCCTCACGATCTTTTCCTTCACCGTTTTTGAAGCAAGTGATAATTATACAATACGCACATGAATCCGAAAAGTCAGAGGTGCGTGCCTTGGGTTGGAACTCGAGACTTATGATTGCTTTAATACAATCCTTTTGTCTGTTGAATCCATTAAAATTAAACATATCTTATAAACCATTCCACTTTGCATACGTGCTGGTTGTCAAAATTAATGCACGGCTACACTTAATTAAAACCATTTCAATAGCGAGCTTTAAATTAAAGTAATGCACTTTTATTTGAGTAGCCTCAATGTTTTGAGATTTAATTTAATTTAATGTATTTATGTTTTTTGTTTATCGCAGGTATGCTGGAAGAGATTTCTTTAGAAATAAGCATCACCTTTGTACGTATTTTTCTGTTCCTGTTTTTCTTGTCTGTTTATATGTGTGTACATAAACCGTTAAATAAATAAATAAATGTTTTTATAAGTGAGAATTGCCCTTCACCGTTATAATCAAGTGGTAGCAGTGATACCCTAGTGGTGTGACCGTCGGACTGCCAAGTCATAGGTCTCGAGTTCGAACCCAAGGCACGCACCTCTGATTTTCCAGATGCATTTGCGTATTGTATAGTTATTTATCACGTGCTTCAAAAACGGTGAAGGAAAACATCGTGAGGAAACCGGCATGCCTGAAAGATATTCTCGACGGCATGTCAAGCCAAGTCAGAGGCCCATGGGCGGCTTTAAAACTCTGACACCAGGTCAGTCACTAACCACATGACAAGAAGAAGAACATCCACATAATATAATCACACAATAATTTATCCATCGTTTCTTTAGTGCCCTATAATCAGTTCGTCATCCCCATTCATATACAAGGGGGTCGGTCCAGGGCAGGGCGGGGGGGGGGGCAAGTTGATATATATGGAGGATGGGAAGAGTAAGTATGATTTGTAGGTATAGTTAGGAGTCAAGAGCACATGAAGCTTTACACTTGTTGTGCGGCACACAATGGAGGCAAAATCGAGGCTGGTGGACATTTTGATATTTGACGGTGGAATTTCTTGCCCATTCTTCTCCATACGAAAACTACCTTTTGGAAGGGGCGACTAGAATATAAAAATAAAAAAAATGTTTATTTCGATTTCATAGGGCATTACGATACAGATTATTGGAGATCACCTTTTAAGCAAGGAATTGCTTGTGTTAGGAGACTCCACGCTTCCACTTGTTGTTGAATGAATTCTATTTTTTGTATAATTGACGTTCATAAGTGCCTTTTATGTGCCTAATTGAAATAAATTGTTTGACTTTGACAAATCAGTTTCAACTCTCTAGTCCCGATAGGAACTGAGAAAAATAATAATTTCTATTTTCAATGTAGGTATGGATTGGAAACGGACCTTTCGGGTCGTTTTCCCCAAAACTATTTAGAACTGTAGAGAAACCTAAAAGGTATTATGACTGGGCATACCACCAACATATATACGAGTAGGTAGATACGATACGAATATTATTTATGACTCCGGATTAGACCCCGTTTAGGAGACAATTATGTGACTTTAAAAAACCAAATTAAATTCGTTCAAATGAACAAAATTGGCTTTAGAGATATGTCGTTTCTATACATTAAAATTCCTTGTGTTTTACAAAAAAAAAATATGAATATCTGGGGGGGGGGCTACTGCCCCCTTTGCCCAACCCCTTGGCGCATATATACTCAAATTATCAAAAACCAGTCTGAATACAAAATAAAATACAGTACTTATCAGGAATTGTGCATTCAGCAAAATATTTTTCCCTCGTGTTGGTGCTATCTAGGTCTGCGAGAGATTAGCTAGTGGTATAGCAATTAGCTAGTCAGCAGGTTGGCACTGCAACTGACTTCCCAGAGTAAATATGGTAAATACCGTGAAGCGAGAGGGCTCTATTTTTTTTACAACACTCGATTTTTTACAGGACTGGAAAATGATAAGCTGTGCTCTTTTTTACCCACATAACATCACGCCTGTGATCCTCGAGGGGATAGGCAGAGGTGTACCTAAAGTACACCCACATTTCGCCAGTTATATTTAAGTCCTAGTACTAGAGGGCGAGCCTATTGCCATCATCCGGGCACAAATCCAGATTGTGGGCTGTTACTGAGAAATTTCAGCTGGAAAAACACAATAACACTTTGTCCGACTCGGGAATCGAACCCAGGACCTCATGCTCAGCAATAGCGCTTGCGACTCCTAAACATACGAGGCAGTCCAAACCGACTTTTAGGCCTGCTGAAATCAGATGGCGTTTGCTCTTAAAACAAATAACTTTTTTTGAGAAGACAACTAAATAGGCATGAGACTGCATGAAGCACCAACAAGTAAAGTAAAATACTTAGGCACATCAAATAAATGCTTCTAATAATGCGCCTTCTTCGTATGAGAAGAGGCCTTGACCCTGCAGTGGGAGAATAATAAGCTAGTATTATCTACACTAATATTAAAAAGAGAAACCATTTGTATTTTTGTTTGTAATGAATAAACTCCAAAACTACTGGACCGATTTAAGAGGCTTACAACAGCTAAAGCGCGGTCACTGTCGGACTGCATAGAAATGAAAGAGAAGCGCGATGACACGACGCAGGTAATTTATTGCAAAATATGAAGCAGTTAGCGATTTACAAAAAATCTATTGATTGGACTGGAAAATTAAAACACTATTATGATAATATGTAGCTTGTAGAATAATCTAACAAAAAATCAGAATGATTGCATGTAAATTAATATGATTTTTAATCGGTAAAATAAATTTTTAGAGGTGTCTTCATGATTTTTTTCTATCGTATCAAATTAGTTGTATTATGTTTTCAACACACTATCATACTAGCATATATCCTGAAGAATATCATATATTTTTCTGATTTTGTTTACTGCAGTGGATCATATTCTTTTACGCATTATAAAACTTGCGTTTAGGCACGTTTAGGTCCTGTGGTCCCCTTAAAAAAATCTTTCACCAGTAGAATGCTATATTATCACTGAGGCTATAATTTATAAAGATATCACGCGGGCGAAGCCGCTGGCAGAAGCTAGTACTTAAAATAAATGATTCTAGGTTTTTCCATTACTTTGAAAATTCTCAAAACCACTAATACCTATCACACACTAAGAATCTGCGTTCTTCTAACAATCTTCTCCTACTCTGTCCTTCTCATACTTCTGACTTTGTTCATTCTTCTTTTCATATTCAGTCCATTCTTCTTTGGAATGCGCTTCCTCTTGATATCAGGACGGCCACCAGTCGGTATGCATTTAAGAGGAAATTGCGGAGTTATTTTCAAAATAAATAGAGTAGAGTCATCTCAACTCCTCTCTCCCTTGAATTTGTATATTTGTATAAATATATAATATAGGTACTTACACATACATACATATTTACTATAATATATATTATAGTAAATATGTATGTATGTGTAAGTAGTTTGTAACATATTTATGTATTGTTATACCTATTTAGTTATAATGCATTAGAATGTATTTTTTTAATTTTTTCTTTGTTCCTCTCAAATAGAGCACCTGCCATCTAATCTCTTCACCACCCTTGGTTGACTGGTAGAGAATGCCTAAGGCATTAAGTCCGCCTTTGTACTTTTTTGAGTGTGAAAAGTTTAAATAAATAAATAAATATCAACATCTATTCTATTCTATTTATTCTCTATTTCTATTCTTTTCTTTCTATTTTCTTCTATTCTTTTATTTCTATTCTATCTATATTATCTATTGTCTTAATTATTTCCCAATTTATAATTCCAATTACATAATTATGAACTATTTTGTACGCCGAATATAGCAAAACATGTTGAAACGGCAATTCTAAACTCTTTTCCATCCTATGTGCATTCTATGTATCATGTCACACATGTTTATACAAATAAATGATCTTTATCTTTTTTATCTTTTATCTTTCACTTTTAGCAAATCTTTAGATGGTGAATGGTGTTACATAAAAATAGTCGGAGTCACAACTTTCTCTCCAACAGACAACCCACACAGAATTAAGATCTAGCCACGGAGAAGATATGAAACGGAGTGTTAACTTATGAACAATGATGGCATACAAATTGTGTGAGTACATCCATATAATTATTAAATTTGATTTAAAACAGTGTCCGTGGAGTTTCTTGCCCGTTCTTCTCCATAGAAACCTATTACGCTTTGGAATAGGCTTCATCTTTCTGACTGACCGACCCCTTGACAATTCAAAAGTGCCTGTAATTGGTTTATTTGAAATAAATGCTTTGAGTTTGATTACGCAAAGGAACTCTGTCTGTGTGTTACTTACGCATCTTTCCACTCCTTAACGGATGAACGGATTTCCAAGAAATTTGGTAAGTCCACAAGTAGACCAAGACTTGGGTTAGAACTTATCCCGGTAGTACGTTCCTATGAGATAATTTCCGATCTCCACGTGGGCAATGTAGTATTATCTACATCGTCATATCGGATAGTCTGATGGACACTCGATGCGATGACTAGTCGGAGACGGTGAATCACTAAATAGCGAATAAGAAAGATACATTTTGATACTTTGGTGCTTGATTTTTAACTCAATGCTCTATGCAGTCACAAAAGGCGTACGCTGGCTTTTAACTAAGTAGCCTATTTACTCCGAGATCTAAAAATGCTACTTCGCACGTACTTACTTTGGCTAAGCGTTATTCCTGTCACTGTCGCACAACTGTCAAACTAAAAGTGCAAGATAGAGATGGGAACATGTCTAAGCCAAGACAGGTGCTCAGTAACCTTTATTTAACTCTTTATCTCTTTCAAAGACTCCCAGGCTATGGTTACTGGGAAACAGGGAAACACATGCAGACTTTGGCAGAGTTCTAATCCTAAGCGGTACGCACACACGTTTTCATTATGTGTGAAAAGGTTTCTCCATCAAGATACAAACTCATTTATATGTCCAAAACACGACACACACATGGCATGCAAGATATGAAGATACATACTTATAAACATATACTCACGCGTTCTTCCTATGGAGTTAGGCAGAAATTACAGAACGCTATGCTACTTTAGAGGTAAGAACAAGGTGTAAAGTTCACTCATCCTCTATAGAAAAGGGAGGATCTTTCAACCAGACGGGCGTCGTGTCTGGCGGGAAACTGCTCAACAATTGCTGTCGGATAGTCTTATATTTGTCGTTCGCGCGGTAAACTCTAATTGCGCGATGCAGGATTTTGTGTGACGTCAGGATGTGGTGATATAGATGGCGCCACACTACGATCCTTACATAATCCTTTTGCTTCGATGCAAAATGTTACACATTATAAATTAATTATCACAGTCATGTTTGCCATCGATGGCAATGAGCACTCCATTCCTTACTTCTCCGTGGTTCCATCAGATTTCGCCGCTTACAAAAGCGACAGTCATACAGCCCACTATCCACTCACTATCCCAATTGGAAACGACGCAAATACGAAAGTAGGTATTACACTTATTTGTTATTGAACCACAAGTTAGTTACGACGGAATAAAACAGCAAATTGTTTTGATTTAACTTTTTATTCTATTGTCTAAAGATGTAGAGGAGCTCGTGGCTAATATTATTATAAGTATTAGCCACGAGCTCCTCTACTTCTTTCATTTTACAGTCGCACGGTTCGATCCATCAGGGTAAGCTACGCTTGCCGGGGTTGGTCCGTGGATGGAGACTCCTCCGTGCCACGGAAAGCACGTTAAGCCGTTGGTCCCGGCTGTCATTTGTAGATCTCTGACAGTCGTTACGGGTCTTCAGAAGCCCGAAAGTCTGACAGTCAGTCTACGAAGGGGTAAAACCGGCATGCCTGAGAGATATTTCTCGACTGCATGTGATGCCAAGTCAGAGGCTCATAGGCGATTTTAAAACTCTGACAACAGGTTAGTCACTAACCACACACCCATTACCCAGTTACTGGGTTGTGGAGGTCAGATAGGCAGTCGCTCCGTGTTAAATACTTGTATTCAGCTGCAGCCGGGTAGACTAGAAGCCGACCCCGACATAGTTAGGAAAAGGGTAGGCAGATTGTTTTCTAAAGGTGTAGAATTAAGGAAGCTTTGCATTACTACAAAATCTAAGATCCTCCATTAACCATCCCTAAAATACAGGACGGAGTGCTCCAAAGGAAAATAAGGCTGGTTTGATAAAAAAATATCCATACATTGATTAAGGTTGCGTCTCCACTGAAGCGGAAACGAGCGGAGCTGAGTGGGGACGTGCAAGAATCATCCAATTACAGAAGAGACGAAAGATGTGATGAACCATTGGGATTGGTCGATTCCTGCAGGTCTCCGCTCAGCTCCGCTTGTCTCCGCTTTAGTAGAAACGCACCCTAAATCACAGACGTATTTACGTACTTACAGTCACGAGTATAAATACCTTACAGTAACGCAAATTTTAAAACTGTTTTTCTCGTGAAATAACTATTGCATCTTTGAGAAAAGACATATTTTAAAATAGTTTGGTTTCGGTAATACTGTGATTGTAACACCATAAAAAATCTATCAATACTTTAGGAGTAAATCACATTTTAATCTTGCGTAACTGTAAGGTGATCTTGCGTGACTTAAAACATTGTTGACGTCGCGTTTCCACAGAGTAGGTTAACTTATACCCATATCAAAGTTTTTCGAACCGCCACATGCAATTTAAGTGTTAAGTACAAGTACCTACATCAAAACCTAATGAAGGGCATTCCATTCCACACATTATCAAAATAATAAATCGCAAGTATGTAGGCAACCTAAGCGCCGCGGGAAGCGTCGGTCGCGCGACTAATTGGGCGCTAGTGTCGCGACTTTCTCCTGTCAGGTGACCATGTTGACGGAGGCTGTGAGACTATCCCGTTATCTGTTATTAAATAATAATAAAAGGCGATTCTAAAAATTATATTTTCAGGGAACGCACGAACGAACAATACATGTTGAACACGAACATCGAACATGGAACATTGGGTTTGTACACTTCCAGCTATACATTGCCAGTACCTATAAGTTGACCTCGCATTGAACGAAAATTCTATACAGTGCGATATCAACATAAACTGGAAATGTATAGCTTGATGAATAGCCGTGTGTACGTGCGGACGTAAATTAGCAAAGCGAACACGAACACCATACGAACACAGTTCGACTTGTGCTCACGCTCAACCGAGGCTGTTCTCTTTAGTACCCTTGGAATCGCCAATAGATAGAAGATAGAATAATTTTATTTCGGACAGAGTCCATGGAGTTAGTAACAATTTTACTTAACATCTAGTGTTAGTAAGTACAGACACGGAGTAACATAAAATCAAAAAAATTGATTGAGTTTGAGTTTGAGTTTAATGTTCGCAATGTTGCATCAAATTTCTCCGAACACGTTCACACAGAACAACGAATTCTGATCGCCACGATCGTTTTTGACGAACAAAGTGTTCGATGTTCGTGTTCAACATGTTTTGTTCGTCAGTGCGTAGGTACCTACTCGCCTTTAGCATACAAACATTCGTTGCAACCATGAATTTATATAAATTAATTAGACTTTTACTTGCTGTCGTAATATACGCGCCGTTCATTTTGTTCAATGAATTAGAACGCGTCGTCTTTTGGTTTCAACGAACAAATGATCGCGAAATATATTACAGCGCCTGACTGTGACGCAGCAAGTTGACATTCAGTTGCTGTGTAACAGTCGTGAGTACCTACTTGTTTTACTATTCGGAATGTATTAGGTAAATAATAAGTTAGTTTGTAAAATTCTTATTTCAATAGACGTAAAATATATACATTTTTTATTTGTAATATACTTTTACAATTTTCAACACAACTATTTAAATTAAATTACTAACTAATTAACTTTACAAACAAATAAAAAAAAAAGGGCAGTTAGTTGGTGATGATTTTATTCTAAGAAATTATTCTGAAAAAGGCTTTAGTGGCTCATTATCTTGGGGATTTTTTTTTGTAAGAATGATCACTATTGTTACACTACATTTGAAACAAAGGAAAATGAAATTAAAAACTTCAACAGCTACAATGGTGGTTTAAATTGTATATAAGTCTAAACACATGAATAATTGTGGTATCTACTTGAGTACCAAGTAATATAACTACTTACGAATATGACTTGTAATGCCTAAGTTATATATTAAAACAATAGCTAGGATATCTAGCACATTTTTTAGTAATTAATCATTTTAAAAGCGGTTACAAATTAGGCGAGAGCCTTTAACTTGAGGAAAAAGGTTAGACAATAGCATTATTGTGCCAGAGCCAGTTCAATTAATAGTTGTTTGTTTGTCGGTAATGAATATTTAAATAGTGCTAAAATATTATCCTTTTGTCCGAAAGGGATATCGCGACCCCGGCACACAGGCAACAGAAGGAACACGGGTGGGTTTTAGTCAGAAAATTTCCGACCGTCAAAAAAAAAAAAGGTAAGTAGGTTCTATACCTAAGTACCTACTTACTATAAGTAAAAAAAAAAAAACGAGCGAGCTTTACCAGTAGTTGCATCTGACATCTTAGCTGACAGTACCAACCTTTCAGAAAATGGGTTGGTAGCATCTGACGGCCAACTCTAGCACCGCGCGCGCTCATGGGTCAAATCGAAGCGCGCGCTTCCCCGGATCCCCGTTACACACTTCCGTCCCTTTTCACGAAATCACACCCACAGATTGCAGGAAACCGCGATGAAAAGATGTTTTACATCAAAAAGCTATCTCTCGAAATAACAGTATGGAAAAGGTTCTAACTAGCTAGTTATGGCTACATAAGTTAGTGTCATTCATTATCCATCGATATACATTACCTTTAATAGTTACGTCAATCGGAACTACTGTTAATTAAAGAAGTAACTATCATGCGCCTGCACATAATACTTTAGCAATTGATCCAGAAAACGAAACTTTAACTCGGTCTCTATGTCTCGTTGATCTAGTTGTCGCAAGAGCTTCTACTGTGCATGAGGTCCTGGATCCAGGTCGGGAAAATTGCTGTTAAGTTTTTCCATCAGCAATTTCTCAGTAGCAGCGAGAAGTCTGAATTTGTGTCTGGTTGATGGCATGGGACTTGAAAATATCTGGCAATATGCGGGTGTACCTACACCTCTGCCTAACCCTTAGAGGATCACAAACCGTGCTGTTATGTTATGTTTACAATACAACAAAAGTACACATAAACATATCGACGGTGAAGTATCAATATCTTATAACTATCATGTTGGCGGTTTTCACTTTATTGCATATTCACGGGTAAAATATGAAAGAGCCCGTATTCGCAAAGACGAATCCTCTTGAATTGTTCAAATTGCTTAGATAATTACTTGTAGAAATACCGAATAAGTCATCTTGCGTGATTTTTGCAGGCAATACCGAATATCTACACGTTTTTAAGTGTATAAATTCGGTATTGCCAGCAACGTGCAGCAAAATATAAATGCAATACCTACCTTTTATCTACGCAATAAATAGCTGGTTCTTAGTTAAATTTGAAACAATATTTTCTATCTATATTTTATATCCGTAACCTGAAATGTTTGATTAAAATCCCTATCACCATCATAAGCGTTACCCACTATTTTAGTATAAAACTATTTTTTTAATTAAAAAGGTCAAAAATTATATAAATGAAACGTTTTTTTCGCCTCCTGTAAAATCATGTTTTAGTAGTTATTATACTTTGATACTTAACCGTCGATATATACATATAGAATAAGCTCACTCACTCTCATAAAGTACCTACTAGGTTAAAAATTTACATGTAATTTATCAGTTTTAGGACAGTCTCCAATAATACAAAAATCATGGAGTCGCTACTACCCGGTGACACAATAATCGTGACCCCTGGACATTCCGCACACAGCTTTATGTTGACACACTATTAATAATAACGGAATACAACGTGATATAAGTGTACATACGGCTTTATTGTGAGAATGGGTCGCTAATTCTTCACTCTGCTAATTAGGGATTATTCTCTGGATTATTTTGTGGGTAGCCTTTTTTATAAGCACTGAGTACAATGTTAGTAAGTATTAAACGGGTCGGGATTAATTTTATTATTTTATTGATTGATTTTGCCTCACAAGGTACTTCGTCGGTTTGACGATAGATGGCGCTATGAAAAGTTTCTTCAACTATACTGACTAAAGTTTTTTTTTTAAGAATCCGACTGGGTTCTCTAGGAAAATGGTAAAAGCCTGTTTAATTAATTACCTTAAATATTTTTTTAAGATTAGATAGATAAATTAGAGCTAGGTTTATTATTATTTCAAAATAATAATGGATAATACAGTGGAATCAGCAGTAAGCTAAGCACACAAATATTCCCTTTTGTGTAGTAATTTCCTGTCTAAATTATGCTGTAACAAAACTTTTTGTCAAAACACACGAAATATTATCTCGAAACAGAATTAAGTTGGAAAACTAGTGCTGTATGTACAGTCAGCAACGAAAAATGCGTGGTGTCGCCGTGCGACACTGACGTACGGCGATAATTAGTCTTAAAAATTGCGCGCCCACTGTACTTGTACAATGTACACTGGCGCTCAAGGTGAAGGGAACAGCATTACATTTTTGTTTGAGGGACATAGTTTAGTTTAATTCAGTTAAACTTAGTATCTATTGAAGCTGGTAGAGCTTAATATTATATTGAAGGTAATTGTGAATTGAGTTTTGAAGATTGCAAAAAATTCTGTTGTTCTATCAAAGATAAAGATAACTAATTTATTTATCGTAACACGCCGCATACAAATTTTGCAATCGCGCGCGCTTTTATTGAATTCTATGACAATCAGTTTGTATCGATTTTTAGACAGAGTCAGTTTACGATTAGCAATAACCTAGACGCGTGTGATTGTGTAGGTAATGAATGATAATTAGTAGGTACAACTTGCATAGGCACTGTATCGGTAGTTTGATAATAGTGAAGGTACTAATGTTAATATCTGGCTCGAGTATAATGAAATCCCATTGGGTAGCCCAACATTTATACCGATAAAGATTACAGAATTCGTGTCACAAAAATACTTCTGTAGCTATTTAGAACCTTAAGGTTACATTGGCTGATCTACTCTCTGTATCTACCTACACTATTAGTTATCTATATAAAGGTATGAGCAACAAGGTGGAAAGTTCTTCATCCTCCAAAGAATAGGGAGGATTCTCTGACCAGGCGGGCGCTGTGTTTGGTGGGCTACGGCCCGACGGTTGTTATCGGGACGTTGTACCTACCTACTTATACCTATACCTAATTATGCTAGTCGCGCATCAAACTTTGCTTGCGCGATGCAGGATTTTGCACGTCGACAGTGTCATGCGTAGTTCACATGTGGCATTGTAGATGCCGCCACACTACAAAAAAGGTGTTCCCTTAGCTTTGACCTCAAGTGTACACTTCAGTGCACTAAATTGTACCCCCGTTGTGAGGGTCTGCAATGTGTCCGTTCTTAAAGCTATCTCGCTCTGGGGTGAGACCATTTCACTAATTGTTTATTTAATAAGTCATAACTAATAAAGGAAGGAACTGTCAGATCTCAATTAAATGAGTGAAATAAAATTGCAATGATATTAAGTGATACTAATCCTATTTAAAGACAGCACTAGGAAAATTTTAAATATTTGAAATAAAAGCAAAAAGATATAATTAGGTGGTACCTCAATATCTCTATTATAGTGACTTAAATGTTTTAGTGTGTGTTTAGCAGCGATAGTTTAGTGGTTTGACCATTGGACTTCCAAGTCATAGGTCTCGAGTTCGAACCCAAGGCCTCTGACGTTTCGGATCCATGTGCTTATTGTATAATTATAACTTGCTTCAAAAACGGAGAAGGAAAACATCGTGAGGAAACGCATGTCTGAGAGATATTTCTTGACGGCATGAAAAGCCAAGTCAGAGGCGACTTTAAAACTCTGACATCAGGTTAGTCACTAACTACACAAAAAGAAGAAGTGACTTACAAAAATCAATTTAACTGTCTTGAAAATACAATCATACTTATGTAAGTAGCCTAGGTACCTATCTCTTCAAAATAAGTAGCCTAGGTAGGTAAGTATCTAGCCTGCAATTTCATTGTCCCAGTGCATTGTATTGATTACCTATCAATTTTATTGTAGGCGCTTCCATTTCCTCACAATCTTTTCCTTGACCGTTATTACTAAACAACTTCTTATTGACGTCGAAACGTGAATATAAATCATCAATTAAAACTAAATTAAAATAACCTTGCAACTTAATAACGTAGATACTTAAACATAATCATTGTACCTACACAAAGCATTTTACATAAATATATTTGAATAAACGCATACATATTTAATCACCGAAAACCAAACAAAATAAATTATTCACCACCATTCACACTTGACACTTATTCACTAAATGCTAATGAGCATGGCACACACACACACACACACCACACACCCTACGCACACACTCACCTCTCGTGATACGCACGACAGTGTAATGTAACCTTCAGATACGGGCGCGCCTGTGTGCATCTAACCCGTTTAAAAATTTCGTCCACTCAAGCGCATCTTCGAAATTTGGGCGTTGCCCATTGGTTGTTGTAGTGTTAGAAAAAATTAGAAGGTTATTGTGACGCTCTGTGAGTGGTCGATTTTTTTTGGCTGTCGCTGATAAAGTGATAAATTGGCTTCGTTGGTTGGTTCTATTTTTAGATAGTGATGTGTACTATTGGTAGTTTTATTTGCTCTATGCATTTGTGTATATGTGTAATCTATAATAAATTACTAAGAGGAATTTTTTATAGTATTTTTCCGCGAAATATTTTTTAACATTCATTTATTCTGCTTTAAAAGAAAAATTGATTAGCTATTAATTTTATTTTATTAAATATTTTAATAAAAATTAAACGTGTATGTGCCAGTTTTCATATTTGAAACGAATGCATACCTACTTACATGCCACAAAACTAAAGATCCAATTAAAAAATAAAATACTTTCAAGATCTAATCATATCAAAACATTCAAACAAAGACTCAATACTAAAAACAATTTTAAAACTACCAAAATGGACGCCTTCACCCAATCACAGATCTCCATCTAATCTGGACCCCAATTTCAAAATCACATAAACCTCACATACTTACATTTCTATTGTGCGTCTAACATAACCCCCCACTCCTGCGCATCCGAAATTTGAACCGCGTTAGACGATTGGTCGCCGCCATCTTGGATTTTTTTATTATAACCTGCTAGACGGACCGGACTCGTTACATTCTTTATTTTTATGCTTTTTATTATAAGATGGCTGCCATAAAAGATTAGTTTGCTCGACGGACGGTGTTTCATATTTTTATGGGAATGAATTATTTAGAAGGTTTAATGAAATTAAATTGAGGTTCATGGGAAGGTTCTGAACCACGTACTTAGTACCTACCTTCTGAATACTAACACCCGAATACTGAAACGCCACTCAAGACTTAAGCATTACTTAAAACTAGTGTCAACCAATCAAAGGGCTTTAAACGAGTTTTAAGTAATGCTTAAGTCTTGAGTGGCGTTTCAGTATTCGGGTGTAAGACATTCAGTTCCTGATTCAGAACCTATATTAGACACTATTTTGATTTAATTATAATAATGTGCTGTTCCATACATTTTGACCGCGTAGGTATTGTTTGCACTTATCTAGGAAACAGCAGATTTTGTTTTAGATAGCCAAAGATTTTTTTTTACGCTGGGTTCAGACCAACTAAAAAACCAAGTCATAGCGCTGCAAACAATACAGTGAAGCATGCCAAATCTACACCGCCGCTCTCTGCATACACGCTCACATTTACAATCAAACTACACCTCACTAAGTGCAGATAATGTTTACAAAACCGGCCTCACGTCACTGTTGACAGCGCTGTCTTGGTTTTTTATTTGGTCTGAGCGCTGGGGATCTAGAATCGTACGTATCTACTAAATTCATGGTTACTGTTTGCGTGTCGATGTCCTTGCCATCCTGTTGTCTATATAACTACTCAACTGAAAACTAGGTACTAAATTAAATGACTAACTAAGTAATACAACTAAATACAAAAACAAAATGACACTCAGGCGTCGACTTTAGTTTGCTTTTTTTGAAAGTCGATAAAAAGTAACATCTGTCCTTCCCCAAGGTTCAATTATCTTCATACCAAATTTCGTCAAAATTGGTTCAGCCGTTTAGTCGTGAAAGCGTAACTAACTAATATTATAAATGCGAGAGTGAGTTTGTTTGTATGTTTGTTACGCTTTCACGCTAAAACGGCTGATTGGATTTGGATCAAATTTGACACACGGGTGAACCATGACCTGAAATATGACATAGGATCATTTTTATCCCAGTAGTACGTTCCCATGGGATAATTTTCGACATGCACGCGGGCGAATCCACTGGCAAAAGCTTATTTAAAATAAGTAAAGTATATTATTAGGATTAGGATTGATTAGGTAATTATCTGTCCTATTAAAACCCAAGTAGTAGTTAACTTACCTACATATCTACATAGGTACCTACACTCGAGGAAATAATAACAATAGGCCAAAACCGGGGGCCTAACTATTAAAACACAATAAAACAAAACCACTGATTATAATGCCACGTGAATATTAACCACAATTAGGTACATAGACACTCATAAACCAACAATTTATCATAGAAATACCAAGTTATTTCACAACAATACTTAGTGTCAAATAATAAGGAAAGAAGAGAGAAGTGGTAACCACTTAGGAGTTGTAGGTTGTAGGTTCGAACCCAGACAGGCTCTTTACTTTGTGTAAATTTATTAATCACCACTGCCCTCAAATTTGTGAAGGAAAACATCGTGAGGAAACCGACATGTCCTAGAACCAAAAATTCAACTATATGTGATATCCACCAAAGTACCAACGTGTTCGGTTATAGTATTAGGCACACATTTACAACCTTTTACAATGACACTACAATCAAACTACACCACACAAAGTGCACACGTGTTCACGAAACCGGCTTCACTTCACTGTTGACAGCGCTCTGTCTTGGTTCTTTATTTGGTCTGAGCACCAACGTGCCAAAGTTAAGTAATGACATTCAGGCCATTCAGATTCCCCACCAAAACCTTATATGCGAAATGTCAAATATTAACGGTACGGCAGATGTATATTTTAGATATCGTCATCAAACAGCACCTTATCACGCCATACGATAATAGTATTCTAAAAAAACGCACCACACGAAACGTCTGTTTATCAATTAAATGTCGAACTGCATCAGCTAGAAAACAACATAAGTATTTATCTATTCATTTATATAATATGATAAACAAAGAGCTTAAAATAAATCCTCTCACAATGAAGGAAGCTAAAAGTAAGGTTAAATCATGGCTACTTACGCATGACTACGAACAAACCGAACTCCTTTTAAAATAGTATATCGCACCTCCGATAAAATAGGGTTACAACTCGAAAAAGTCGAATTTTGAGTTAAATATACAGAAACACTTAAAATTTTCATAGCTATCTGCTCAAAAATCGTTACATCTGTAACTCTAAAACTCGCTGCTAGATGGAGTTGTAACGCTTCATGACTAAGGCATTTTGTCTCCAGAGTGATCTCCAATAGTGTTACATTTAGTGTTGTGAAAGGTGGACGTGCGTTTGTAGAGAAAAGTAGTGTTACAAATCAAAATATAACAGTGTTTTAGACAGGTAAAATCTTTTTGCTTACATCAATTTATCTACTAGACAATTACAAGTCGAAATATTACAGTTTATTTCTAAAGGATTGAATCAAACTAGATCAACATTTCTTTAATAAAGTGATATATTTTGTATTGTATCAGTATTTTAGATGCGATTTATTGTAATGTTGTGTTACTCTTCACGTTGTAAAACTATTTGACGAAAAATGTGTATGTTTTGTCTTAATATTTCAACTTGTAACCTTGCAGAATTTTTTTTTTTCTGAAATATTTGCTGTGAATAATGATTTAGAGTATGATTCTAGGGTCAAAATGAAATGTAATGACGCAATTCTGCGTTTATCTCTGAAGGATAGTTAAAATTTACCAGCCTATGATCATCAAAAGATTGGGGGAATAAACTTGCAAGGTAAGATGCCTACTATACTTACCTTATCTTACTTAGCTTTTAGAATTACAAAAATAACCTAGTATAAACAGGTTTATACCAGGTTATTTTTGTCATTCTACAAGTTAGTAGCCTAAGTTATTTTCTATAATGATCTAATTTAAGTAACTTTATGTAAATAACTGAATTTTATCTTAGATGTATTTTTTTTTTTAGAATCACGTGCAAAATATTTTGATATTACTGAAAATCTATCAAGAACCGGGAAAATTGACTTCGAAATACCCCAATAATATCCTCGCAATACCTAATCAAGATTTTATAGCTGTTTGCGAAGCTGTGACAAAGGTTTTATTTATTTTATTGTGCAATCGGGGCAATGATGGCTGAATTTTGATGTCTGAAATAATGCGCTAATTTAATATTATTAAGTTAATTTATAGAAAATAGAACAAGAATTAATTCCAGCGAGAACACCACGGAAGTTGAAACACTGCTGCCATTTACAAGTGAATATTTCAAAAGCCATCCCATCGAGAAAGTTAATTTAGATTTACCAGATCATCATCAGACTCAACATGAAAAAGATGAAGGATTTTATTGTGAAATTGATATAACTGTTGGCTTAAAGTGGAGTCTTCATTATTATTTTTGATTTGCATTTACAGATATAACAAGAAGTAATTCTGCCACTTACAATACTGAAGAAATACCATCTACAAGCTCAATCGAAATCAGAGGCCAGAGTTCCAAACAAATTGGGGATTTTTATATTGATGATTATAGTTCCGAAGATCTTTAAACATTATTTCATTAAGGAGAACTAAACCAAATATTATTTAAGCGTGGCTTAATTAAAGAGTACCTAAACCTGTATTGTATAAGTGATTCGTTGAAGCTGTGATGACTAGAATTGTTAATATTTTTGTTATGGTTAAAATTTTGTAATGTTTTTGTTAAAGTTGATTTTTTTCCCAAGTCTACAGCTATATAAGTAATTATTAAGTTGAAGAACGTATAAAGAATGGCCTGATTTTTACTATAATAAGACTTGTTACATTTGTCATATTGTATTTTTATTAGTAGAAGTTTAAATAGTTATCTAAAATACTGTTACAATTGGGAATTTTCAGGATGTTTTTCAGGAAAATTGAAAAACTGTTTATGTCATCGAAACGTATTTTTTTAAAGCTTTTCAAAAATATATAATTTGTATCACATTTTATTAATATTACAAGAATAAAGACTGATTAACAAATCTGTGAGTTTATTTTTTTTTTTCTGAAAATCCAGGTTTTTCGAGTTGTAACCCTATTTTATCGGAGGTGCGATATAATTTAACATCACACACCACATACCTACATTACACATTCACACACCACAAACACTACACACCATATTCATACACTATACCACTAACACTCTTTTAAATAACTCCACGTTGGGAAATGTTTCTCGTGTTTATAATTTTTTCTTTTATCTTTTATTTTCATTTTTTTTATTTTTTACTTTAATTTTTGTACTTGTGTTTTTGATTAATTCTTATTGCATAAAACTCGAATCATAATTATTGGGAGAAGACACTGGCTCCTGTAACACAGGTACTATACCTAGCGCAGGGGACAGGGCCTCACTACTTTTGTTGAAAAATATTTGTGTCAATAAAGAATTATTATTATTATTATTATTATTTTTGTCTTAGACATTTTTCGGGACCCTGGGGTCCCGGACCTTTGGAAGGCGTACGAGGGACCAAAGCCAACTCGCAGAGGCCCGTTAGGCGTTTTAATGAAATGAGGCACCAACCGACGATTATCCCTGTATGCACTATGCAAGTGCACCCAAGGACAACCCCCGGTCGGTGTAGGACTATTGCAGGATATGGAAACAAAGATATTGGACTATGGGTTTGGGTGGCTTAAGTTGACTGGTGACTTGGAACTATGGAAGAACTATGGCCCCTGCCTGATCAATGTTTCATATGCATACGGAAAAAATGGCAGGGGGTGACTTGCACACTCAATAATGGGCCCCCGGAAACTGTCGCTAGCACATAGTGACGTAGCGTCCAGGGGGCAACATGTCCTGAGGTGCTTGAGGAGTGGAGAGGTATTCCACGGCTTTCAGAACAATCCCAGAGCCCGGAAGATAGTCAAGATCCCTACGAGCACTTACTGAAATACTTCCTTCCTCCGAGCACGTTTGCTCTTGCGAATCTCCACTCAAGCCGGCCAATTAAGGCAAGAATGAGGTGGGAGCTCTGTTCGTCGTCAGTGTTCACTCCAGCCGGCCAATAAAGGCAAGCCAGAGATGAGGAACAAGATTTCTCCCGGGAGATAGGGTCCGTGGGGTCGCTACTGCCCTACAGCTCGCCACATGCTGCCCTGCGGGTTTCTGTATCTCTCTTGGTCTGACTCCTCATCCTAGACCCGTTCCGGCAAAGTAAACTCTACCGGCACAGACCTAGAGTTTGGAGCGCGCAAGCCCCACCACGACGTCAACGTAGAGATACGGCGGTGGGGTTATTATTATTATTATTAAAGTTTCTCTATAAAATATATTTTAAGTCAACCTATCGCACAAAAATCTAGGTTCGTATAAGTAGATACTAAAACAGCTCTGCCTACCCATCCGGGGAAAGCAGGCGTGATGGTTATGTGTACTTACTTACCAAGCATAATATAATGTCAATGTCATTCAGGAAGGAAAAGACGGACAGAATAAAATTAACCCCCAAAACGTTGTCATAATAAAGAATTCACTCAAGTGTGACCGTTTAGCCGAATTGTACACACACTTTGGCACCCAGACGACTTTACGCACACAAACTTAATGTGTCTGTACACGAAGTAATGGGGAGGTTACAAATTGGGGTTATTGTTCGGCGAACGCGAATTCGGTTTCAAAAGATATGCTGTAACCTTTTTATTAGTAAGAATGTTTGTTTAATTGCGAATTTTAACGATGATACTGAACGCGATCAGCACGTTTAGAACGCGTTCAAAAGCTGTCAGTGTGATCATTGCTGTGGAATATTGACACTGACAGCTCTTGAACACGGTTTAGGCTTGCGGTATAGATACGTACGGTTTCCTGATTCGGAATTCCGTGAGACTAGTGCAGACGTTCCATTTTTTTTTTGTTTCCGACCCAAGCGTCAGGTTTTTTTCCGTTCGGAAAATGTACAAACGTGTGCGCCTAGTTTTACATTTTGTATGTAAGCCAAGCATTCTGGTTTCCGAATCAGGAATCCTGATCAGGAAACCGTACGTATACCGCCAGCCTTAGAAATGTGCTGATCGAGTTCAGTTTCATTGGTCTAATTCGCCCTTAGAGTCTTTTGCGCCTACAATCTTTAACAGGAAACGATTTACTAAACTGCTACTTGTAATGCCTGTGTTATTTTGACAATATTGCCGTGATTAGGTAGGTAGGCGTAGGAATCGCCCTAGGTATAACATTTTTCGATTATCTAGCAGTCCTTTTTAACATTTGAACCAAACAGTACTTAATTTCATTACCACCTACTTCTGAACTTATTTTCACACAATTCCCCAATGAAAAATAACATCCGAATAATTCTCAGAACCCCCGACGTGTGTACCCGCCACACGCACACAGAGAGCCCCCAATTCGCATTCGGTCCGCGCACAACACAGTTTCCGCGGTGGCGAGGGCAATGACCCCGCGTTTTGGAGGGCGCCTCTGACGTCACAACACTGACCTGCCACAACGACCTTGAAGCGAATTCGGTTGTCCCCGTTCAGTGAAATTGTGACGGATGTGGCGAATTCGTAAATGGAATACGCGTTTCGGCGGTGAAAGTAATTTGAATTTCGAATCTGTTGCGTTCGGAGCTTTGTTGAATTGATTTAATTTTTTTATTTTTATGTTTTGTTTTTCTTTGAGATTCGAATTTGACGTTGAAGCATATGATCGATTATTTGAGTTAGTAGTGCCTTTTTAATAGTTTTTTACAACATTCCTCATTTTTACCTAGGTATTAAAATGTTCATTCAAATACTTTCCAATAGGTAGGTAAAATATATATTAGCTTTGGAGCTAACATAGCAATAGAGTACAATCTAGGTCATAAAATGTGGCATTTTAGGAGTTATTATTTTATAAATGCTTAAAAATAAATATCATTTCCAGTCCTTTTCATATAGGACTCGTTGCACAGACATTTTTTAAGAACAGTAGTATGATATGAGTTTTTTAGTCAATTTATCTATCAATATAAGTTATTTCAGTTCAATAACTGTAACTAATCTAACCAAGCCAACGCCTTGAAAACAAACCGTTATTTACAGGAATACCTGAAACCTTTATCGGAAAGGGTCAGTGACTCTGCGATAACGTGCAATATTTGTGCAACAATAACTAAATATTTTTAACTCAATAGCAGTTCCACGTCAAATAACGATGCATTTTCCTTTTGCAATGTACTAGTTTTAAAATTATAAGTTTGAATTAAATAAATGAACGCGATATTTATTTTGATATCGACGCCATTTTGATTTTTTGTATAAGGAATCGCCCTGTTAAGGAATGTGGATTTTCTCTAGTGCTTTGAAAGCTTTTCTAAATTCAAATCTGTGTCAAATTCTCGTGATAGGTTTGTGATTGGATAACCAAAAACAGCACCCAATCGTTAAGGGACTTGACATATGACTTGAATTGATTAGATTTATCTAATTACCTAAATTCATTGAGATAATGTATGACACATCTTTAGGGAGGCAATTTTGATTAGCGTTTGTACTTAAAATGGACGGATTAGCTATATTGGATGAGATAATTTGCTACTGCTTATAGGTACAGACGAAAGGGATAGGTACCTACTTGAACAATGATACCTAATAATAAACCATATTTTTCATGCAGTTTATTTAAAAGTTGCTGCGTTGACAACTCACTATATTAATCTCAGACAAACATGGCCATCTGTAAAAGTAAAAACAAACAAAAAATTAAATTAAAATGCAAATAGTTTTATCACAAAATCTCCACAGTCTACACTAATTTGTCATACGCCAGACAGAGACAACTTTATATGTATGATAAGACGGGAGTGAAAGGGACAGATGCATACAAAAAGAGTCGTGAATCAGCCGAGTGCAATGAACTTGGATTTGATGATGCATCGCGACACATACATACAGACATCGACATACATTTATTTATAGATGTATGGTTTGCAATTATGTGAGACTTTTGTTTATGTTTTTGGGTATATTTTTTACAACTGAAAATAAAAATGTTACTTTGGATTACGAAGCCGCAACGCAGGTTTTTAGAGGAGCTTTGGTTTTATAGGAGCTCGCAGATTTAAGCAATGTGATGCGAATTCGCAGTTTTCTGTTTGGGCCATAGCAGGAAAACACTGCGAGTGCGCAGTGTTTTAAACATCATTAAGACCCTTAGTTTGTCAAACAACGTACTTATAATCTCAAGTTTATCCTAAAATCCAAAGAAATCCTGGAACGGCCGTTGGCTAACTGTAGATCATTCTCATAATTTTTTCCCAACGACACATTTTCAATTAAGTACCTACTTATACGAATTTGTTTTGTCCTAATGTTTCAGTGCTAAATCTTTTATCTTAAAAATCCATTTCTTCGTCCTTTTACACGATTTAGGGCCGATTTTTCAATCAATTTCAATAAAGAATCGAATAGCGTTTATTCCATAGATAGCATGATTCTCGGTTTTTCAATAGTCAGATAGTCAGTATCTGACGATTAAAGCCTGTAACTGAAGAATAAAGATAACTGTCCAGTGGGCATGTGGGCACATCGGGTTCTCGGTAACCCTATTTCCCAGAAATACCTACTTTAGTTTATAATTTACTAGTGTATTAATATTGTAACTAAGTTAAAAAACAAATGAACAAATGACTTATTAGTGACGGACTGCCAGACACTTTTGATGCTACCACTACATGTCATATTTAGCCACTATCACAGCGTCGCGTTACTGACCTGCGCAATGTCACGTCAATATTGCGCCACATCACGCCACACGTGGTACTGTTTCAAGGCTTTTTAGGTTCCTACCTACCTTCATAAACAATTTGTTATCATCACGGTTGGCACAATTTTTGGTTATTAATTAATTAGGTATAAAGATCATGTAGTGATATTGTTTGTATCGCATTCAGCGGGTTAATTGTGTAATACACATACACTGGCAATCGATCGGAATTTCTTTCATTTTGAAAGTTGAACAACATTAATTGCGTTATTTGCGTTGTTGAGCTGACAAATTTGTCGAACTTATGATGCAAGGGATTAACAATATCCTTTAAAATTATTCAGTTTATGATTGATCGTGGGTTGGGATTCAACCGGAGAAATATCAGCCCAGCCTTGGGTTGCGCCACTATCGCGCAACTAACCAACGCAACACCAAACTTGTTACGAAATGCTATTTTTGTGTTGACGCACTTGTTGTGTCTGGCGCGTGCTTTATCAAGCAGGCTTAATTTTTATTTTTATACGTATTTATTTGCTGATTAGTTCATGTACTTAATTAGTACATACATGATAACGAAATAAATGAGTTCCTTGATCTTTTGTACAGCCGTTCCAATTAAAAGTGCACGGCCATGTTACAAATAAAAATGTTTTCTTGTCCATGCTGACCGTCCCGTCGAGCCTAATACGTAGAATTTCCAGAGACACTTTCTTAGAAAAACATAAGTACCTACCTAAGTATTAGTTATAGGTAACACTCTAATTACATAACTCACTATGAATACACACAATCTGAATGATTTTGAAGGATACCTATTGTTAATGAATTGCTTCATATTTATTATATTCGAAAAATTTGTCTTTGTTGTATGAATGTTGTTGAACTGTCAAAATGTAAGCCATTAGGTACTACTGTAAGTGTGTTTTGCAATGACCCCATTGGTATAGTTTTAGCTTATCACTTATCACACCTACCTATCCCTCTGAAAACAATCTTTAGGCGTATCCCATTCCATGGGTATGTAGAGCCTACCAGTACACATTGTGGAATGTAATAAATGATTGAGTAGGTATTGAGTACTTATTGTATCATCATCACATCTTCAACTATTGCTGGACGTAAGCGTCTTTTTTATTGCATTAAGGGTCTGCTTGACCTCGATCTCGCCTGATGGAAAGCGATGGATGAGATCTAATGATGGATCGAGCATAACCAGAAGATACCTGTTCATTATTGCTTTGAAGGCAGACGGGTTATACGTGAAGGGGAATACAGACGCTGGCAGAGAGTCACACTTTGGCTGTGCGTATAATAAATGTGGAGGAGAAGCGGTTAGTACGACTGGAGGGGATATCAACCAAGTGCGGTTGGTACCCTATAGTGTCTTTGGTAGTCCGGTGATAAAAGGGCGATGGTGGGATCAGATAGTGGAGCTCCTGCGCACACTCTCCGAAGTATAGTTTGTAGAAGACCGAGGCAAGCAACATTACGCCGATGAGCCAGACTGTGAAGCCTATAAGCCTTTTTGCTCTGCACTTCACCGAGTCAAGTCTTTTTGCTTAGTATACCTACTAAGGTATAATAGGCGTGCCAAAAGAATGGGCTGAGAAGAGGCCTTTGCCCAGCAGTTGCCAGTAACAGGCTGGTATTATTATTTATTATAGACAAATAAACTCAAGCCTTTTCCCATGAGGGTAATTAGAAACTACAGGACGCCTCCTACCTACCTACTTACGCTGCCTCTACCTCTTTTGCTTCGTTTATGTTCATACATACACGGATGCCGGTTACGAGTACTTCGCACTCGACTAATTATTATTTATCCGACAAAATTCATCTGTATGACGTAAGTAGTTAATAGCCCGTGGTTTACATATTGAACATTTGAATTAACAATACGGAAAAGGGACACAAAAATAAGATGGAAACTTAAATCACTCCAGGGTCACATGATACTTTTGCGTCAGAGCTCGTCTAAAAGTTGGACCATGTTTCCTCAGCGCGCATGCCCAATTCGCTTCATAATAATTCTTAGAAGAGTTTAGTTAGTCACTATGTTAGTCAGTTTGGTCAACGAGAGGCAAGGTTTTACGAAAGTCTAGTGGTGGAAAACTTCTTGTATGGCAATTATAGTAGACTCCCAAGATACACATCTTATGACTAATTCTATGAAGGGGTTTTTAAGAATTAGAAGTCTTTTTAACATTAAATAATATCCTAAAAAAACCTGCAGTTAAAATCAATCTGCCTAGCCTTTTCCCAACTATGTTGGGGTCGGCTTTCAGTCTAACCGGATACAGCTGAATACCGGTGTTTTACATGGAGCGACTGCCTATCTGATCTCTACAACCCAGTAACTCGGTAATCCTTGGTAAGCCTGGTTGTCAGAGTTTCGGGCTTTTGACGACCCGTAACGACTGTCAAAGATCCACAAATGACAGCATAATTTGCATGAAAATTCTATAATTATGACTAAGATTGTGGTTAAGAGCATTTGTCCTAAAAGTAAAATTATATAGTTTTCTCCACAATTAACCATGACCTGCGGGGTGATTGCATATCAAGCTTACAATGGCAAAGCTTTTGACGGTTAAATTTGACAGTTCAACAAGGAGCGTATATCTGAAAGTGGGCAACGTCGCAAATAGCTGTCAAATATATACCTGTTTTGATTAATTTGGCAATATTACTGTATGGAAATATGAAATGTGGCTAGCTAGTGAACTAAAATATTGATTATGAAATGCAATAATTAATATCGTAACACCGAATATTTAGTTTTAGATGTAAAAAAAGTATTTGGAAACTACCAAGTGCCCTTTTTACACCTAAAAGGATTACAACATTAAATTCAGTGTTATAATTGCAATTCATTATTAATATTCTAGTTCGCTAGTTAGCCACATTTCATATTTCCATACAGTAATATTGCCAAATTAATCAAAACAGAGAAATATTCGACATCTATTTGCGACGTTGCTAACTTTCAGAATAAACGCTCTTAATACTGTGTATGTAATTAAATGGTAAGGGCTATTTGGGGGTTCGATTAAATACATGCCCTACTTTGACGACCCTATTGAACATCCCAATACTCATCAAACCGAAACAGCAATGCTGACGTCAGAAATAAATAAGTAGAGTTTATTGTACAGCGAGCTCTACTACAACCACAATACGTCTCTTACCACCCAGACTAAAAGCCTCTGTTATCAAAACAAAGGCTCGCCCACGAAGTCGACGACCTCTTATCAATTTACTCCAATTTATACTTTTTATCGCGGCTGATATCAGATTATCAGTGTTAGTGGCTCCCCGTTAGTCCTCAATGTCAAAAAACACGTTTTTGTGTGCAATTCATACTCATACGCGTTATTTGTTTAAGATAATGTTTGGGAATGTATCGTTTAGAAAACAGACGCGACAGCTCTTTGAAATATACTTAGTAGCAAGCTTTAGACTCACGCAAACAGGCGCGACGAGACAGCGCGAGTACGGGACGGGCGCTAATAAAAAATATATCTAAGAAACCTTCACGGTAGAACAATTATGTCGCGCCAGTCTGCACGAGCCCTTTTGCTTAATTAATCATTATCTGCCTAGCCTTTGTTGTTGTCGGCTTCCAGTCTAACCAGATGCTGCTGAATACTAGTATTTTACATGCAGCGAATGCCAACCCGACCTCCACAACTCAGTTACTGGTAACAGTTCACGCCCTTGCCAAGACTGGTTGTCAGACTTTCGGGTTTCAGACTACCCGTGTCATAGATCTATGAATGGTATAGCAAGACCAACGGGTTAACGTGGTTGCCGAGTATCGGAGAGGGGATGCCTATCCTAACTTCCTAATACTAACTTATATTATAAATTCATAAAGAACCCTGTAAGAAATCGACACGTGTTTCACCTCTCAACGAGGCCTCCTCACACACACACGTCGTGTCCGGGTTCGCAACAAGTCAATCGTCATCCTGAGGATGCCTCGTTGAGAGGTGAAATACGTGTCGATTTCTTACAGGGTTTGTTATGACTCTTTAAGAACAGTTAAGCGGATTAGGTTACTAAATATACGTCGTCTATTGTATTTAATATTATAAATGCGAAAGTGAGTTTATTCGTTTGTTTGTTACGCTTTTACGCCAAAACGGCTGAACGGATTTGGATGAAATTTGGCACATGGGTAGACCATGACCTGGAAAAGGACATAGGCAATTTTTTATCCTAGATCGCAGACGAATTCGCAGATAATAGCTAGTTATAAATAAGTCTCAAGCTAAATGAATTGTGAAGCGAATTAATTTATTAAGTAGGTACCTATATTATTTTGAAATGAACTGATAACATGGGCACCTAATCAAGCTTGCCGGAAATAACTTTAGTGTTATTACGAAATTCGACCGGTGTTGAAGTGTGAATCTGCGACGGTTTACCTACTTAAAAAAAACAATGATTAAGTTCGCTTTTAACCACAAATCATCTGCATAGCCTGTTCCCAACTACGTTGTGTCGGCTTCCAGTCTTCCGTGGAGCAACTGGTCTGACCTCCATTAGGTACCCGGTTACTGGGTAACAATAGTTAAATTCGCTTTTAAAGTGTTGAGTGAAGTTTGTTGTTTCGGAATCTTATCTGTGATACACTATGCCACTGTGCCACGGCACATACAGTGCCGTTAAGTGAACTTGAAAGTATTGCACAACTTCGATATTGTGCAATATTGCCACAAAATAGAAGAAGAAGACTAAAAGCTCTGCAAAGGGACGAAAATGGCTTTGTATGGTGATGGAGTTATCTACTTAATTCAGGTAGGTACCTAACAAAATTTACTTTAACTTATACCTTGACAGGTACTATTTCATTGAAACAGCACTCTCATTGCGTAACACACTTGCTTCATATGATTGATAAAATCGGCTGTCCAACAACGTAAATAACGGAATGAATGTTGATGAACTGTCATAATAAAAAGCATTTCTATTGTAAGGATTTTCCATAGGAGACGAACCAGATCAAAATGTTTTGATATAATCACGATTTAAGCCGAGTCTCACAGGCGCGTTTTGTTCGCGCGATAATAACGCAAGCGTTATTGCGATAAAGCGTCCCGATTCTTTGCACTCAGCTGCGTTTTTATCTTGCGATATTTCTAACGTGTTCTCCACCATAGGCGCGTTTTTATTGGGCGATAATAATGCAAGCGTTATTGCGATATCTGTTTTCAGTACATTTTGTAAGACACAGCGTTATTATCCGACAAAAACGCTCCTGTAACGCAGGTGTGTGGTAAGATCTCATGCTTTCTAATACAAAACGTTCTAAGAACACTTATCGAAATATCGCAGGACGGAGAAACGCGCGTCCTACTCCTATCGCGGCGTTATTATCGCAGCAGTGTGTAACTTAGTGGCCGTCCTAATACAAAATGTACTGAAAACAGATATCGCAATAACGCTTGTGTTATTATCGCGCGATAAAAGCGCGCCTGTGAGGGAGAGGCTTAAATCGTGATTATATCAAAACATTTTCATCTGGTAAACAAGTTCATTCGTCTCCTGCGGAACAAACTTACAATAGAAATGCCTTTTAATTTGACAGTTCAACAACATTCATTGCGTTATTTACGTTGTTGAGCAGACAAAATTTTCAATCATATGAAGCAATGGATTTCTTTTAAAATCCTTTGGATAGTGATTGAAAGTTTGTTAGGTACATAATTAGGGTACATATTGCTGTTCCAATGAAATAGTACCTGCCAAGGTGGCGTACTCTTTATCATGTACCTACTTAGACTAAATAAACCAAATAACGGAAAATTTGACTTGAACTTCCTTCCTCAAAAGTCGTCCGAAATACGATGCGGTCAAGCATCACCACATACGAAGTTAATTGGCATCCTAATTTGTTTCAATAGGTTATTATAGTTATCCTCAGTACTTCAGTTGTTTGCCCCGGCTGTCATTCGTAGATTCGTAGATTTTACACTGCTCTCAAATATAGAAGCAACAAGAATAATGTACTGTAAGGTCGTATGCAATTGCAACCTTACGTTGTACAGGCTGTTAATAAAATTGCATTCGAACAGTCTGACAATTTTTATTTCAAAATACCTGTGGTTTTTTGTTTGATGAAAAAAATAGTCTACAGCTAGCCATCGAATAGTATACGCGTCTATATAAGACGACGTCCCTCCTGCGTACCCACAATTTTGTAATATCTTGATTTAAAAGAGTGTCCTTGGAGTTTCTTGCCCTATTTGACCTCCACAACCCAGTTACTGGATAACACGATACCTCTTGGTAAGACTGGTTGTCAGACTTTCGGTTCGGGCTTCTGACTACCAGTAACGACTGTCAAAGATCAAACTCAAACAGAAGAATCTCTATAGATAATCTTCTCCAGCAACTTTCTGACTCTGACAATTCAAAAGTGCCTGTAAATGATGAGTATTTTGGGTTTAATCTTTGACAGTCGTTACGGGTCGTCAGAAACCCGAAAGTCTGACAACCAGTCTTACCAAAGGGTATTACGTTACCCAGTAACTGGGTTATAGAGGTCAGATAGGCAGTCGCTCCATGTAAAATTCAGTTTGCATTCATTAGATTGGTAGCTGACTTCAAAATAGTTAGGTAAATAAAGGAGATGATGATGAAGTTGTTTTCCTTAAAGCTTCCGGGTATTTCTGGGTCGTACACGTGTCACCATACATGAGGAAATATGAATGTTTATTTTGTCAAATTTTTCTATGAATTCTTCCTATCTGTTTTTACCGCAGCCGAACAAACCAATTATCCTTTTTAGGAAGCAATACTACTAATAATTTTCCTTATACACGTGCTAGCAAAGTTATCAGCTAAGTAATTAATGTTTATTTTGGTTTGTTCTTAACGTAAAAACCCTTTTAATCAACCATTTACCACGTCCTCATCATCAGCCTTTTCTCATCTATGCTGTTTTCAAGTTCCAGTCTGACCAGCACGCGTAGCATGATAAACATAGAAACGGGTTTTGTCGACGGAAGAATAGACAAAATAACAGATTGTGATTGTTTATCTGTAATTTTGTCTATTCTTCCGTCGACAAAACCCGTTTCTATGGTTATCATGCTAAGCGTGCAGAAGCAGATGAATATCACTTTTTTACGTGGAGCTTTAGGTTTCTACACGTAACGCCTGTCAAAGATCTACGAAAGACGGCCGGCACCATCGGCCTAACGTACTTTTTAAGGTGCGTACGGTTTTCCCATCCTCGAAAAGACCACAGTAACCGTAGTTCTACTTTGAATCCGTGCAGCTGATACACGTCCATTTATTTATTTATTAAACTTTATGCACTAAAGGTACACAGGTACAAGGTTTATACATATATATATTTTTATAAGTAACTTAGTGCTTAACACTTTCGACTCCACCCACTTTTCATGGAACTCATACGCCATGCTGCCATACATATTGGAAGTGAACCCTCTGGGAGGGTTAACGGTATTACGTTTGCGCTAAAGCTAACCATCGCGGACGGTCAACGGCATTCGGTTTAAAACTTTGTTGTAAAACACTGTCAAACGAAGTAAAATTGTGTTTTCAGGGGTCTTGTTGCTATCTATCTTCATCTAGCTTCATCTTTCTGACTGACCGACCCCCTTGACAATTCAAAAGTGCCTGTAATTGGTTTATTTGAAATAAATGCTTTGAGTTTGAGTATAAGTAGTTTTGAACCTTTTACATTTTATGTGAATATTAGTAACAGTGAACAAAAAAAAAATGCTTGAATTTTCAAACCAACGCATATAAAAAAATAATCTTGTTAAAATATACATCAGATTTTATTTTCACGGTTTATACTGTTGTATTCGCTAAGAAAAACCCACATTTAAAATGAGCCCTCCGCGGGGCTCCCGGAGTCCCATTTACGACTAGGTGAACCCTCCAGGAGGGCTCACCTAGTCGCAAGTCGGTTGTCTGCCGTATGTGGGTGAACTACATGTATATCTCTGGGTAACCCTTCGGGAAATACAGGCATGATAGTATCTTATGTCAGCTTAGTGTCGTGTCGTGTCGTGTCTGTTTTCGACGCGTGCGTCTGATCTATAAAAGTGGTGGTGGTGGTGGTATCGGTTGTTGTTATTGTACGAAATCAATAAACAGTCGGTATTGACCCAGATGTTCAGCGTGTTATTAAACCATTGACTTTTAATCATATTCGGATGACATTCCGTTTTTAGGGTTCCGTACCTAAAAGTTGCCAACGAGCCCTATTACTAAGGCTCCGCTGTCCGTCCGTGAGTCATAGGGCTTTATATTTTGAATCGTAATAGGTAGACACTTGAAATTTGTACTACTATGACCTCTATAACAAAAAATCATAAATATCAGCGTGTTACTGTCCCACTGCTGGGCAAAGGCTTCTCAAACAGAGAAGGCACGAGCATCACCACGCTTGCTCAAGATGGGTTGGCGATTTCAGACTTCTATTAACTATAAGTCTAAGTTTCCTCACGGTGTTTTCCTTCACCGATGTCAGTAATGACCAAGACAAATTCAGAAAATAAAATAAAAGAATAGTACTTTTCCGGTGCATTTGGCCGCTGTTTTAGAAACGATTCTGTTTTATTTAATTTACAAGTTACTGTCTAACTACATTAAGTATTAACTCAGTTCCTAAAAATAACTAACGGATTGTTTTACGACCAACTGTAAGTTTTTGTTACGACTCGTTGGTGTGTTCAAAATGCTCAAAAGATGATTTGGAGACGCTTCTAAAACCAATTTATAACGACCACACAAAACCAGTATTAAATTATTAGTGATTCAAGAAGTAGGTATACCTGTTAAAGTAATACCTCTGGCTTCTGTAGGCAAGTTTGACTAACTTCTTCTTTTTTTCGAGTGGTTAGTGACTAACCTGGTGTCAGAGTTTAAAAGCCGCCCATGGGCCTCTGACTTGGCTTCACATGCCGTCGAGAAATATCTCAGATCGGATTTTTCAGTTTAAAATTATTGGATGTTATTAAACCCTCAATCCATTCGTTCCACCTGCCGAACATCTTCCACTTGAATCTGAGTTGCCTTGGGTAACCTGGAAGTCTCTAAATCGACTCCGGACCCAATTTGACCGAAGAAAGGAAAACCTGCTCTGAGATTCGCAGATGACTCCACCCCGGAGTGCAAATGTGCTGTGTTTCCACAAACGATGGCCTTACAGCCTCGTGCAGAATGGCTCGACGCGACTCTAACAAAACAATTTCTAAGAAAATTTCAAGGTAGAAAAATTACCGGTGTGTCGTCGCGCCTGTCTGTTAGAGGCTTAATATCGTGTCCCACGCGTGTCCTGTCGTCTACACGTTACTGGACACCACTGAAGGCGTCAAACTCGTAGCCCAATTCTGGGCCGACTCTATTTAGATCGCCATCGAAAAAAAGATCAAAACTCCTCACTCGGTGACATCAGTTTTCCAACTAGGTGTATCACGCACGCCCATGACATTGCCCACCCTTGGACACATTTCGTCAATCCACCACACATGACGCATAGTCTGCCATATCTATGCGTAGTTGCCAATCGGTCGAAGAACTCGTGATAAAGCGAAAATTGAATAAAATTTTGTCCTCTTTTTTTATTTGGCGACAGAATATTAGTGACCAATGATTATGTATTTAGTTTCTGGGCATGATCCATCCCCCAACGGTGATGTGTGTCTATCCCATTCCTAGGTCTAACCGAATATGAACCTAGGAACAGAATAGACACTATCAATTAGAAAATTATCAATCTTCAAATCTGTGTGTTCTTTCCTCAAAAGACTATCTCAGACATCCATCTTTGGGCACGCCACAATTGTGGCGATAAGTCCCCTCTTTGAGGAGTGGCTAGAGAGGCGCCACGGCGTCCTCACCTTCCACCTGACACAGGTCCTCACCGGACATGGTTGTTTCGGGAGGTTCCTGTTCAGGATAAAGCGGGAGGAAACGCCCGGGTGTCACCACTGTGTCGCGTCCGGCCCTGGTTCAGGCCATGGTCAAAAATAGGTTAATAAGAGGAAAGGAGAGAGGAGAGGAGAGAAGGAGGAGGTGTAGGGGAAAAGTGTATTTTTGAACCAAGTTGCAGAAATAAATATAAATTATCATCGTCATTAAAAATGAATTGAAAATTCGAATAGAATTTTTCTACACTGATAATATAAGAAAATATTTTGTATTTTTATTTCTAATCAAAATACTCAAAAACTACTGGAACGATTTAAAAAATTATTTCATCAGTAAAATGCTTTATATATCACGTGGGCGAAGGCGCTGACTCAAGCTTGAAATAATCTGACAGATAATATTATACCTACTAGAATGAACGGAATTGTTGAAAGATGGTCCTAAACTCGTAATAGTAGTAGTCGTAAAGTGTGTGTATCATGTTGCTATAGGTTTTATTCCCAGCAGGTACAACAAAGTGGTATATTGCGTTTATAAGAAATTTTCAGTGTACATATAAATATCGTCTAGAACTTTTAAATACATCTTTAAGTTTTCATTATAATTTCAGTCGAGTTTTCATCACGATTATGAACATAATGATTTTATGACTCAGTTACAAACGTTAAGTTGATACCTACTTACATTTGTTTGTCATCTGGTAAATAATAATAATGACTAATTTTCTCTAAAATATTAATAAATTAATTTACATTGTTTTCAAGCCTACATGCCTACATATTAGGGACTTATATTTCTGAGGTTTTTCTTATTCAAACAATGCTTAATTATACGGCCTAAGTATTTATCTACTATACCTATTAGCGGTATGGTTATTATTTTAATAATGCTAACTAAAGCTTAAAATAAATAAATAAAATATAAATCTTTAATTACTTCTATAAATTCAAGTCACTTCTCTTGTCTATCTGTGTGACCGCATTGTTTTTCTGAACTGCGCAACCGATTTTGATGCGGTTCTCGACATCATTTAGAGAATTTATTCCGAAGAGTTGTTTAATTCAAATTTCAATTCAAAAGTCATTTATTCAAACTAGGCTGAGAATCAGCACTTTTCGAACGTCAAATTACATAAGACAGTCCCCCAAAACGCCCACCCTTCACCACTTCCTAGTGCTTTAGTTGGGAAGAAGAAATGGTGCAACAAACTCCCCAGCAGCATTGCCGTCTGATCAGTTAGAAAAAAAAAAAAAACTTGATTCTATACTCTTAAGGATGACGGCCAATTCCATCCACTGCTGAGTATACTTACCTGCTCTGTTTTGTGCCTTGCTTTCCTGGGTTGTGCGAGTCGAGAGGTAACAGGCGACAATCCGACAATTTTTATCATAAAGGACTCGCGCAACGCGACGGCGCGACGCGACTTCTGTAGCAAATTTTCCGTGAGTTTTCATAGAAATGGTTCCACTAGAGTCGCGTCACGACTCTCTGAGCCTTTATTAAATGGCATCGGCCAGATGATCAGATGGGATCAAGAAGGCTGTTGGAAAAACAAAAGAAAGAAATAAAACGTATTTATTGAGACTCGCACAGGAAATCACAAATTAAACTAAAACACAAGTAAAAATTAAAATAAAGCAATCCTTTACGAGGCCAAAAGGCTCCTATCTCAGCATGATGCTGCGTCTGCGCTGGTATAGGCAGCATTTATCGAGCCATCCACACTGTAGAAGACCGCATAACTTCAACATGCGTCGTATTTGATCGCCATCCTCAGCATTGAGGGAACGACGAAAAAGGGCGGCCACCAGTCGTGAAAATTTGTTAATTTTGTCATTTTTCACAAATAGTATTTATTTATTTACAAATACTTTACTGTACACCACAACAAAAAATACGTTACAAAATATACAATGGGCGGCCATATTGCTTTCCGCGATTTCTTCCAGGCAACCTTGGAATTGACAGTGATTTGCCCAGATTTAGGTAGGGCCCAGGTCTTACCTGTGGTTATTTATAGGTCGTCCCCCATCCGTATGTTACTGTCAACACTTCTTCGGTCAGAAGCCAGTTATTAGTCTGCTCTATGAGAAAAAAACGTGTGAGCCTTACAGTCGTCGCATATGATGTGTAATATCTGACATCTCCCCTTGGTATTAAGCAATATTAAAGCCCCGCCCGGGCTTCGTCAAGGTCGTTTCTGTCAGCCAAATTTAGCACCGCGCGCGCTCATTGGTCAAATCAAACAGAGCGCGCTTCCCTGGCTTCCTGTGACACACTTCCGTCCCTTTTTACGAAATCACTCCTACAGATTTGATTTTTTAGATGTAAATTTAATTATTTTGGTAATGTACCTACTTAGGTACGTTGAATTTCGTTACCGATTTACAACGTCAAACGAAAATAAATAGATTTACCTAATATTGAATATGGAAACCGCAAATTATTTGTTTGAAATTATTTATAATATTATTTAATAATATTGTGCAATTTAGGTACCTAAATACTATAAGTATTTGGTTTACGTGTACGTGTGGTCATAACGGGTTCAGTTGCACTGACGAGGATATTAGTTAGTATGCGTAAACAAACAAATTGATTTCTTGGCTCCCAAAATTCAGTTACCTACACACGTATCAATGTGGTTAATGCGTCGCACCAGTGGGTTCAAAATAAGGAAAAATTAACTAATTATTTAACAGACTGAAGGGCTACCGTTTTTATCATTTTGAAGCAATTAAGAATTAAAATAATGAGCTTATGGAGGAAAGGTTATCCAATGACGTTATTAGGTACATTGTGTTTGTTCAAGCCAACTCTTAATTAAAATTGGTTATCATTTTTGGGTTTTTTGGAAATTAATTGTTATGCATTTTGTGCTTAATTAACGTAATTACGTATTTAATACATATTACAAGTACCTTTTTTGTGATTTTTTATTTTTATTTACATGTTTATTTATTTAAAAGGTTTTACATCTAACTTTACTTTTGATCTATTTATGCAGCTGTCCACTATTCAAAAGCTTTGTTTTTACTAAGAAAAAAATTTACAGAACTCTCAACAGATTTAACTTGATTCTAAGTACCTATGTCAATTAAGCATATAATTTTCTCCACAATTAACCATGACCTGCGGGGTGATTGCATATCAAGCTTATAATGGCAACGCTTTTGACAGTTAAATTTGACAGTTCAACAAGGAGCGTATATCTGAAAGTGGGCAACGTCGCAAATACATGTCAAATATTTCGCTGTTTTGATTAATTTGACAATATTACTGTATGGAAATAAGAAATGTGGCTGACTAGCGAAGTAGAATATTGCTTATGAAATGCAATAATTAATATCGTAACACCGAATACTTAGTTTTAGATGTAAAAAAGTGTTTGGATACTTTTCAAATGCCTTTTTTACACTTAAAACAGGTACCTACAACATCAAATTCAATGTCTTAATTGCAATACATTATTAATCAAAACAGGTAACTCTGACAGCTATTTGCGACGTTGCCAACTTCTAGTATAAACGCTCTTAAGCAGAGGAATTTTTCAAACATAATATTATTATGTGATTGAAAATGTGTTATGCTATTAGAGTGCAGATCGTTGTCGAGCGACTGACAGGGCCTGCCATGTGACCTCCATCTCCCAATCACTGAGGGTTACCGGTATCTGGATTTCAAGACTAGTTGACAACTTGGAGACTTCTGACTGTTTACCAGCACACAGGTCATATGCTACGACTAATACGGAATACGACGAATTTCACAGTTTACCATGCCATGGTATTGTGTTTTCATCTAGTGAACTGACTACTAATCTCAGGCCGTCAGTCAGTCAGTCAGTCTCAAACTAATCTCTGTCTGCTGTAATCATTTTCATGCCATTATGAGGAAAAGAACAGCGTCAATAATGGTTAGGTTGCGCGGAAACTCCAACAGTATCCTGAACACATTATTAGACAAATTAGACAGTCCCTTTATAAGTCACTGGGTACGGAGGCACGTGCCAACGTGTGTTGGGCCACGTAATTTTTAATTGTTTTTAGTTTGTAAAACTTTACTAACATAGTTTTATAAGGAACTGGGTGCGGAGGCAGTGCCAACGTATGTTGGGCCACGTAATTTTTAATTGTTTTAAGTTTGTAAAAGTTTACTAACATAGTTTTATAAGGAACTGGGTGCGGAGGCAAGTGCCAACGTGTGTTGGGCCACGTAATTTTTAATTGTTTTTAATTTGTAAAACTTTACTAACATAGTTTTATAAGGCACTGGGTGCGGAGGCAAGTGCCAACGTGTGTTGGGCCACGTAATTTTTAATTGTTTTTAGTTTGTAAAAGTGAAACTAACATAGTTTTTTTTAAATCATTGTTACTAATACTATATGGATTGTGTGTAATTGTATGTGTAGTCCGAATTAAAGAATATATTATTATTATTAATGCTGAAATAAACCTTTTTGGCGCCGCACAGCGTGTGAGGCACACGCACTATTGTTGTTAAAAAACATTATTTTCACTTTTTATTTTGTTAATTGTATTTTGTGTTTCACGAACTGTGACGAAATAAACTTTATTCTTTCTTTCTTTCTTTCTTTCTTTAATTTACAAACGTAGCAATGGTGTTATACCCGTATGAGAAACAGGGTGTAAAGTTCACTCATTCTCCATAGAAAAAGGGATGATCCTCCGACCAGACGGGTATCTGGTGGGCTACTGCCCGACGATTGATGTCGGAAAGTGATATATTTATTTTCTGATTGCGCGTTAAACTTTGCTTGCGCGATGCAGGGTTTGTGTAACCTCAGGTCTTTGATGCGTAGTTCGCATGTGGCGTTGTAGAAGCCACCACAGCCTCTCAATTGTGATATTTTGACAGATTTGCCATAGTGTCAACTAAAAACAGCTTTGGGTGTTTAACATCTAGCAATTATGTAATAGATGAGCCGTTCGGTATGGGCATGCCCATACTGATTACTGTTAATCAGTAATAAAATAACACAGCGCTGAATAAAGTTGTTAAAAAATCACAATGGAGAGACCATTGCAACTTTTGTGAATTGGTAGACGTGGCCTGCTGCTGTGTCCATTCTTCATTATTTGAAAATTATATCTATTCAGATAAAAGTTAACAGGAATATTAGAGTGAATATGTACTGGTCGATTGTCGAACGTAAGCGTTTTGCGTAGGCGCAGCCTAGAGGCTACGAGACGAATGGAACGTAGACAGAACAGAGCGTAGACGCTACGTAACCCCTTACAGACGCGGCATAGACCTTGAAGACGACGCATATGACAATTATTGTTATAATTTATTACGTCATTTTCATAAATAACAATGATTTTAGACCATAAATTCAAGGTTTTCTTGTGATGTTTTCCTCCACCCAAGTCAATTGGTGGCGAAAACATGAATCTGTCATGATTTAATTTAAAAACATAAATAGGTAAGCACCTATGTAATGTTTCAATTTAATTGATGCAACAGATATTTCGAAACAAAGAACGTTTTACAAAAAAAAACCCGACTTCCAAAAAAAACACTAAAAAGTGAAAAATAACTTTGAAGTCGGTGGCAAAATACTTAAATTCAAAACCAAAGACACTGACTTCCAAAATAAAAGTGATTTTTCATTTTGTAGTGTTTTTTTTTTGGAAGATGGTTGTTTTATATTTTTGTAAAAAAAAAAAAAAAACACTTTTTAGTCACGTGGGACTTAAACGGAGCTAAAGGAGTATGCAAGGACCGTAGCAGATGGCGATCTGTAGATTCTATTTACCAATGGAAAAAGGCGTGAGTTTTAAGTATGTGAAAAAGTCACGTTTTTAACCCGGTTCCATAAAATCAACGACATTTTAATAAAAACACAACCAAAATTATCGCCGAATTGTCATGTACAAAAATATAACTTGGAGGAGGAAGCGATTGGTCTTCGCCTTGAACTTTTGGAACAAAAACAACAGATTGTTTTTATTTTATTTTATTATATATTTTTTAAAGTGAACTTTTCATTCTTTCGGTTGCGTTGTAATTGTATAGTAACACCGTAAAGGACTTTGGTTTATGTAACTAAGGTTTGGAGTTTCACAAGAACATTTCTTTACGGAATTTCATGATTTTTGACGCTGTAATTTTCAGCAGTAGTAAGATATTTTAATTATTTGATTATAATAACGATGGTGCATTCTCTTTCTTGTAAGTTAGAGTTACACATTATTTCGAGTAAATAGCTGAATTGACGCGGAATATAATGCACTTAATAGTGAGAAACGAAAAGGAATTCGTTGTAAGTAGATAAAAGTTTTAAATCATAATAGTTTATTTGATAAAATTCTGTTTATTTGGAATATAATGGACGCTGAATCAAGACATTTATTGGTTTTCTTTACAATTATTTTCCGTGAAAACTCAAGGGATTTAAACAAATTCTATAACTTCAATAAACAAGTAAAACATTCAAATTATATTTTAGTAATTTTAGCTTTTATTAGAATTGAATGAAACAATGTGAATTCTAGCGTCAAAGTTCCATCGCTGACGGTTTTTCTTGTAAACTGAGTTCGTAAAATATTTATAGTAAATTACACGAAAAGATAAATTAAAATGTGTAACTCCAACTTATTAGAAAGAGAATGAAACTATAGTTATTAATAATCAAATAATTAAAATATCTTACTGCTGCTGAAAATTATAGCGTCATAAATCTCTCTCCTAACCATTGGGTTACTGCTGCTTATCTTCCTATTATTATGAATTCTTGGACATTGTAATTTTTATTTTGTCATTATGATTTATATTTTGACATTATGATTTATATTTTGACATTATGATTAATATTTTTGATATTATGATTTATATTTTTGACATTAAGATTTATATTTTTGATTTAACTATTCATATTTTGTCATTATAAATAATGCATTTTTGATGAATCTATCAGTCTATTAATTTGCCATTAATATTATACATTCATAAACTTTACAAGTTTTCATAATTTTATATTATATTCTTATAATGTACCTAGCTTATTATTTAAAATTTCTACACCAGTAATGGTAGTATGTGTGTTTAATGTAAGATCTCAATGTACCATAAACTGTGAAAAAAAATCAGTCTATATCTATGGGATATTGCATATGGCCCATATTAGCAGCGGATATTCACAGGTTTATGTAGAAAAACTTCAATATATTGATAGCATTAACTCTACTGCTCACCCCCTTATTATATAAACCAACTTAACCTCTATACATTACAAACTACAGGCCATTCCAACATGCAAAAACGACATTATGAAAAATACCCTTAAAATTTTAAATTACGTCCACAAAACAACTGAACAAACATTTATGTGCATTATTGTACGTGTGACAGAGAAAGGAATATACCGAATAGAAAGAGATGGGGGAAAACCCTGACCCCGCTCAACACTGTTGAATTGGCATGGTCAGGCTCGATAAGATAAGACTTATTTGGAATTTCGTCGTCGAATTTCGGCAGTTTTTTTTTTATGTGGCGTTTGACTTGTGTGACCGATAATGTGACGTAATGTGATACCAAGCCGATGACTGTGTAGATATGTACTTAGCTGTAGGTTTGTACTTGTGGGAATGATAAACTGATTGGAATTTTGAAGCGAGGAAAATGAGGTGTGGTTGTGTATTTTTCTTAGAATTTCGTGGCGTTAATGATAGAAAACTGTTGTAGGGTAAGGAAACTTTTCGTACGGTATTTAATGTCTCCAACTTACTGTTATTTTAAGAAATTATAAACAACTAGCTTCTGCCCGCGACTTCATCCGCTAGCCTATAGCCTTCCTCAAGAATTGGGCTATCCATTGAATTTTTTTATTTTAAATTTCGACTTGTAGTTTCGGAGATTACCACCTACATACAAACTACCTCTTTATAATATTATATAAGTAAGTATTGATATTATCCAATAAAAATAGTAATAAAGTAATAATATACTTAATACCTATATAAACACAATATCAAAAGAAACCACTAGTTATACAAGTTACAATTAAAAACATCATTCTGAAAATAAAAACTGGTTATAAGAGAACCCTACAATTAACTTTTTCATCAAAACAAAAACGAAACCGAAACGCCACCCAACCCGACCAAAATATTAAATTCGCAAAATTTAAATGCACAATAAATTGAAAGTAAAAGCAGACACACACACACAAACAAACCCTTTATCAGCGTGTGTGTGGGCCTGACCTTTCCCAACGTAATGGCCGTCGCCGAATACAGGGGTCGATGACACCACGAGGCTGAATGTGCGATGCATTCGGCAGGACGCGGAGTTAAAAAATAAATAAACGTCACTTTCACTGGCTATGGAAATGCCGTTCGATTTTCGTTTTCGCTTGATCTGATTTCAATTTTGGAATGTTGGGATTTGGTTTCGCGCCATTTTTGGCTATTAGCATGGTTATAGGCTTATTTGTATGGACAGGGAATTAAAACGAATTAAATTGGAATGTTTCTACTATTATGAATGAGATTTTTTTTTTATGTTCTAGTTGACGCGAGAAAACTGCAACAAATTTTTAACTAGGTAAAAGACTAACTTAAAGAACTTGATCTTATTTTGTTGCAATTTCTAAAAATCCTAAGTAATAATATAAATGCAAAAGTGAGTCTGTTTGTTTGTTACGCTTTCAGGCTAAAACGGCTGAATAGATTTAGATGAAATTTGGTATATGGGTAGACCATGACCTGGATTAGGACATCGGATACTTTCTATCCCGATATTTTCACGGAATCGAGACTTATGCGGGTGAAACCGCGGGGCGAAGCTAATATTAAAGATAATTTTAAGACGAATACCTCGTCAATCGTCACGTTGTCAATCTCTGTCTTGACCGGCGAATCTCTTCCTTGTCTCCATTTCAAAAAATAATTAGGAGTTGATATCAAGAATAAAATAAAAAAAGAGTGCAGAATTCACGAAATTGTCTTAAAAATCTTCATCCGCTGCTGGTAGAGTATAAAATTATATTAATTGCAACTAATTTAAGCATACGAAGACTCATATCCTGATCTGAGATGTAGTAGGTATGACTCAGTGCAGCAATTTCGGACTTGAATTATTTGGTAGGTACTTGCGTGGATGCGCGTGCGCTTTAGGTAGGTACCTACTTACGAGTGCGCCCAATGGTCCACTAGCGACACTCCTTTAAAAAAATATTATCTCGTGACTGAGAAGGAGTTATGAATAATAGCCGTTATTCATAATTCCTCCTCAGTCACGAGATAATATTTTTTTACACGAAGCAACAAAATTCGATCTAAAGAAAAGCGGCCACATTCCTCTAGGCTATATTTTGTTGCTTCGTGTAAAAAAATATTATCTCGTGACTGAGGAGGAATTATGAATAACGGCTATTATTCATAACTCCTTCTCAGTCCGTCTCTATATGAAACTTTATAAAATGTAATAGAAAATTCTAGACACACTTAGCGAGGGTCCTTACTAGCCGTTATTCATAATTCCTTCTCAGTCACGAGATAATATTTTTTTAAAGGACTGGCGCAAGTGGACCAATGGACGCCCTCTTAAGTGCAGAGCTGGATCTTCGTAATGATATTTTTTATAAATGCTGAAATCATTCTGTTACAATAAAGTTTTGATGTAAGTACCAGCTTCATTTTTAGGACATTTTTGTTGGTTGGTCTCCAATGAATCTATCATTGAAATTAATAATATGCTTTTGGGATCGACCATGAATAAAATTTGATAATAAGATAATTTGTAGGTCTTCTAAGAATTTCAGCAGCTGTGCCAAGGGTAAAAGTACGTAGGAATAGAATACCAACTGTAACATATTACGTAAACCTGAAGACTGAAAGAGTTGACGTAATCTTGCATGTTGACGTCCTATTTTGAGAGAAGGAGGCTGAACTTGATAATGATAAGTCTTAAGATTTTGATTAAAGAACTTGAGATAATATTTGAAGATATGGTAAAGTCTATTTCTGAAGGATATTTCGTTCCTCACAAAACGGTGAAGGAAAACATCGTGAGGAAACCGGCATGTCCATCAGGGTGCGAAGAACGTACCTAGAAATTGACACAGTATTGTGGACGCTTGGATGGCACAGACTGGATGGGACTGGCGGGTATTATAGTGTAACTTGGGGGATTCCTAGGTCCAGCAGGGACTGACATAGGTTGAATTAAATATAGCTCGATTCAGTCGATTGACCGAGTACTTAGCAGCCTAAGAGTAGGGGAATACCAAAGAAATGATGGGTGGACTTTGCGTTAGATGATATGGATAGAGATGATGACTAATAGATAAGACGAATTTGAATAATAACTCTAATATAGTTAGTTGTTACATATTGAAAGAAAATTAATGATAGATCCAATTGACGTAGGACACGTGTATAAGTATAATGTTTTACAAAATGTGTTATTATAACAAAAGTCAGTTCTTTGTCTTCTTTACCTTGTGTTAATATATCAGTTTTCAAAAGGGATAACTAGTGAAGAGGTTTTGCTTAATACGGAGACAATGAACAACTATTTCGGATTCCATGGATTTTTGGATTCATGTGCGTATTGTATAATTATAACTTGCTTCAAAAACGGTGAAGGAAAACATCGTGAGGAAACCGGCATGCCTGAGAGATATTCCTCGACGGCATGAGAAGAAACCAGAAACCCTTGGGTGGCTTTAAGACTCTGACACTAGGTTAGTCACTAATCACACGAAAAAGAAGAGGACTATGCAGTTCTTCACTGAGCTGAGGGTCCTAATTTTGATGAATATCGGTAAGGTTCTAAGGTTGAGATTTTTAAAGATGAAGACGTTTATGCTGACTAGTGGAGGGGTATAATAAAATAAAGGGTTTGGTCGTGTGATACCCAAAATATTAGACTACTGTATCTCCTTAGTTGGAATCAATGTTTTTCTAAGCTTGTGTAAATCTTGTCCATTCTGAAATGAAAATGATCGGATTGGAAGCTATAACGGTGAATTTCCTAAAGAAGTTTTGTTATAGAATCTATTGGAAGACTTATGTCAAGTAGTGGTCATTTTCGTTTCTTATGATCAAAAAATATGCTCACTTGTGACTTTGAAGGATTTTGATGCGATTTTCATGATTAAAGACACTATATTTTTAAACACTTATGTTGTTTAAAATTGCGCATACGTACACGTTAATACTTGACCGTTGAGTATTATTAACATAACAGTCTTATCTAAAGAGAAAGTATATCGAATAAGTCTTCATTTATTACTTTATCAATAAACAATAATAATTGTCGAAGAACAAGTGCATGCGCATAGTCACAACAATTCTCAAGTGGGTCATTGGTTTGGTGCTAAAACTGCAGTTTTTCGGAAAGCAATGGAAGATTCTGTAATTCTGCTAGAACCACATTTCTATGGCCCACATTAAATTGCTGATGTCATTCACACAGATGTAGAAATAGTTGAGAAATTATTTGGAGAAGTTTTAGAAGCGAGGAGTGAACAGAAATGCAACTGGTTAGCTGTAGGTACGAGCTGACATTGAAGCAATGATAATGAAGATAATTATGAGAATTAATGAACAATGAGAATTTCCTCGACATTTTAAAGCGACGAAACCATATGACGTAACCGCTGAGGTCCAGCCTACGTAGAGTGTAACAGATAAAAAGTTACATCGTTCGCACATTACAAACGCACCATCGCATCGAAGTTTATTGACGCCGCATCCGTCTGAACTTGCGAGTTTAAGCCTCTGCGAATGTCATCTAGGCTCATTGGCTCAGTACAAGTGCGCTAACTCGCATGTGTGCACCTTTTCGCCGCGCACACAAGATACACAGAAAAAAAAATTAAAACTGCTCATAAAAATACATCAAAAGATGACAGTTCAAATTCAAATTCAGAATGTTCGAATTTAGAAATGTCCGCTCAACACGCGCGGGAAAGAGACGAACATAACTTCGAGCGTCTGCTATTTAGGTGACGTCGGCCCGGTGCATAGCGAAATATAATGAAAAGTGGCAGTAATTTCGTTGTGTTTACGCGCTGTGCTAGTTTATTTGGTTAATAGCGGTTTGTTTTTCTAATCGGTTGCGTTTGGACCGGTGGCGCCCTCTTCGTCCCATTCCTTCTCCATAGATACACATGGTTGTATTTCATGGAGCTGTCAAAACAATAGCAACCTCGTGGACTGTGATTTTTTTATGGGACAACCCCATCGGAGTCAGCGTGATGTGTGACAGTGCAACTAGTTTTTGGCGCGGAGAAACTGTGGCGGGCGTAACGCGGAAAATTGAGCTAGCGGTGTTTTTTTCCTAACTTAACCTACGACAATCTTCAGTTGCGCGCGAGCTGTCCCCGCACGCGCCTCGCGTGTCATCCGACACGAAAAACTACGAAAATCCACCGAATGGACCCCGAGCCGGTGGCGAACCCCGCCGAATTCACTTTCCGAACTCCATGTGAGTGTGTTCAAAACGTTCCATTTTCGAATGCAGCGGAATAGTCGCGACCGCGCGTTCGATGACCTCATAAAGTGAAACTATTTTTTTCTTTCACTTTGCTCAATTTTGTGATGTAGCCATAGTGCCTTGCCGTACAAAACTTATGGAATATTGTGATGTCAAAGTGCAAACTTAGATAAAACTAGGATATAGAGTGTTAGTGAACTATTATTAATGGAGAAACAAACGAGAAGGAACATTTTATGTGCATATGGACAGATCCTGCATGGACTTTAGGTGAGTACGTTTTATAAATTAATCACGTCGTTGGACCAAGTAGTTTGTAATTTATTAAATCAGTTCTATGAACGCCAATCTTAATCTATGAACTTGATGATTGGAACGGAGTGAAGTTGTCTGCGTGTGAGTTGCATTGCTAGATTGCGCCTGCAAACTCACCCATGTGACTATCGCAAACTTCGTTCGTGCTGGGCAGTGCGAGGGAAAAGGGTGCTTATAGACACAATTTTTAAGATAATATAGGTTCTGTTTTGTTTGTATGTGTTATTTTTGGGTTGACGAACTTGGTGAAAGATATTTTTGTTTGGTAGGACACATGGGTATTTTTGTAGTGCGTCGCCTTGCGTGCTCACGATTGGCCTTCGTGCTATCAGCGTAGGTATAGGAACGCTAACCTATTAGTTTGCCTAGGTTTGTAGCGATAATAAGTTCGACTCGATGGAGTTTCAATGACGAATTCTTAGTACCTACTCTTTTGTTAATAAAACTTTTTTAAATCTTCCTAATATTTCCTTCGTTCCAATTTCTTTTCAGCCTTGTCTTTACCAAACTCGTTTTAAAATTTTCGTAAATAGAACGTCACACGAAAGTAGTTAATAAACGGTTCTTTAATTGAAATAAGAACAAAGAAAAATACCGAGTTGTCGCAACAACTTTTTACCGTCCGCAAGTACCTACCTAGGTACGTACTTAGGTAGTTAGTGAATGGCGGGAAACCGGCTTATTTTATATGACCATAGATCAGACTGATCATGAACTAGTGTACTGATACTATTATTTCTAGTAGCTACTGGGTAACTAACTTTATTACGATATCTTAGTCGAAAATGGCGTAAAAGGACCTAGGAAATATGTGTCCGTACGACCTTTTAGACTTGAATTTTTGGAAACCTATACCATTTTAGTCCTATAGCTTTTTAATTTTTTTGAATTATGAATTTAATATACATTAAAATACAAATATGTTTAGGTACCTACTTAATTTTACAGAAGATAGATGAATGAATCTGCCTAGCCTTTTCCCAACTATGTTGCGGTCGGCTTCCAGTCTAACCGGATGCAACTATTAATAAACTAATACCAGTATTTTTACAAGGAGCGACTGCCTATCTGATCTGCACAACCCAGTAACTGGTTGCCAGATTTTTGAACTTCTGACGACCCGTGACGACTTTCAAAGATCCACGAATGACAACCGGGACCAACGGCTTAATGTGCATTCCGAGGTACGGAGGAGTCTCGGTAAGTAAAGATGATCACCCATCCACGGACCAACCCCGGCAAGCGTAGCTTAACCTGATGGATAGATCCGTGCGGCTGTTATTACTTAGCCATGACCTCTTCAGAAGATAGATGAATGAACAGTCCTTAATAAGATACCAGTACCTACCTAGTCCCATTTTTATATCTACAACAGAACTGTGGTACTTAGGTACTTAAGATCAAAGTGTAAGAAAGGAAATAAAAACAATAATTTAATAAGTCCTACTGAAATAATTCAATTGCCATGGAAAAGCGAAATGAAAACACTGAAGAAGAAAAACAGTTTACACTTGTTTAAGAAAATCATGAAGAAAACTCTAAAAATTTAATAAATAATCTTCATAATGAATCACTAGACTCACCTCTAACTATTCAATACTCACTGGTTCAAGGAAGTCTGATTGTCTTTAAAACAAAAGATAGTGTTAATGCACGTGACTTTTGTAATATAAACAACTCCAGTCTAGCCACTGATGATGATTTGTTCTCCGGCAGAGTATACACTTGCCCTATATGCTTCCAGTGGGGGAGTCAAGAGTCAAATGTGAATAGGAGATGATGACAACACGGGTAGCAGAATTCTTATGGTTCTTAGAAATGACGATCGCTGGAAGGGGAGAGGAAGACAAGAAAAAAGATGGGTGAAAATTGAGAGAGATGATACTAGTGAAAATGGAGTGAATGATAATTTAGCTGCTGACACTTCGATAGGAGATTGGAAGAGAGTTTATGCTCTGACTCTAAATAACATGAGACTCTAAGAGACACAGAAGGAGAAAAACAGACAAAAAGGTCCAATGAAGTTGTCTTATTACGTCATCTCACGCAAAATACGCGGTTTGACTTGGAGTTGTGTATTACTAACAAAAAAAATCTTCTCGTTGAAACGGTAAAACTATTATCTTTTGACCACCGACCAATTGTTTTAAACGGGAATGTCAAAATTACCTTTTAGTCATGTGTATTTCCCACTAAGGCGGAGAGTACCTTCCTATTCATGATGTTCTTGTGAATTAGGGACAACAAACATCTGTAACTCAAAAGCTTGTATTTCCCAGGAATGCGGTCCCGTCATGTTATAACTGCCGTCAAGAAAATCTATCATTTTCACCATTATTTGACATTAAGATTTCAAAAACGCTCTGTATTTGGACGGCCGTTATTGTGTGACTCTTCACCGCTTTTTTAAGAAACCAAAGCTCCCGATTTGGCGGATAAGAGTTTATTTCAAGAAAAGAGGCTGTAATATCCATCTCTTCCTTACCAGCATCATCATCATCAGTCTATATTTCACTGTAGGAAACAGGCTTCTCCAATCGTACGTGATTAACTCGATCCTCAGTTTCTCTCATCTTGTCATCTACCTAGTGTTTCCCAACTATGTTGGGGTCGGCTTCCAGTCTAACCGGATGCAGCTGAATACCGGAATTTTACATGGAGTGACTGCCTATCTGACCTCAGGTTCTCTCGTCTACAACTCGATAATAACTTCAGCTGCTTGTTCCTTATCATTAGGATCTTCTTTGTGACATAAATTCTTGTTCTCTTCGCGATTTTTGTATACTATCAAACATACAGTAAGTATCAGTATTATAAACTTCATTCTTCTTTACTTCCAAGTGCGCACATTTTGGGCACAATATCATCTAACAGACCGTTCTTTTGTGTTTCTGCGCTAAAATCTTCTTTTTTCGTTTGTTTAACTGCGTCTTCTTCAACGTCATCATACTTGGGTTTGTGATATTGCATATACTCCTGCTCATCCCAATAAGTGTAAGATCCTGACATTATAGAATTAAATATAAAATATTTTTTCAAAATAACCCGAATGTAGCACAATCAGCTTTACCTTGAAATATTTACCTCAAAATTCCTGAAATATCGACTCCAGATAAAAATACTATCGTAAATTAGGGAATTCCCATATATGGGTAAACATGTTTTAGAATAACTCATGGGTCACCGTCAATATTCCCACAAAATTGAATAACAAATAAGGAAACCAGTGAGTCCATTAGTTAATAGAACAAAATAGTTTTATGTTGTTTTGTCTGATTACCTGTAAAATTTTGTAGTTTGTGAAGCGTGCGGTTTGTTTAAACTATTTATTTTAAATTATATATTTGACTAGTTATTATCAGCGATAAGGTAAATTGCAAAAAAAAACCTTCTAAAAATAATCGGATTTTAGGCCAGTTATATTAGTCGGTATTTGGATGATACCTTCGTTAAAATTTCGTATGATACTTGTACTTTGCACCATACCTTACGAATAAATATCTTTGTCTTTATTAATATAAAATTATCTTATGATTTTAAACTATGTATCAGACAGTCTCGTTCAGGATTTTTTGTTGACATATTTCTGTAATTTCCGTTTGATAAACTATTCTCAAAATCTTGGATAACCTTTGTCTGTATGTCCCATCTATGACGCAAGTCGTCGTAAAAATTGTAGGATATTTAGAATTGAGCTTTAGTAACTGTAGAATTATTTAATTAATAATTTCAAATTAGCTAAATTTATAATTAATTGCCAAAAAATTAACTGCCAAAATGCATACCTAAATTAGGTGTACCTCTATATCAGCGGGTAGTAACAATCGTGCTTGTTTTACCTAAATCAAATCTTTCCTCATTACCTTTTTGGTCTCATCACAATGTTTTATCTATAGGGAATTAATTTTTTCCTCAATATTAGTAGTTTTATTTCATTTTGGTATATTTTGTTTTTGAACGGACCAAAGATAGTTCCCTGTGGGACGCCGAGCGTCACTGCTTCGATTTCATTTAGATTTGGGTTGTTATTTATAAATTAGTGTATAATTGGCATATTAATTTCTTGTTAAAGATGGACATTGAAAATAATTTATGAATACGGACAGTTTTGTTGCTACGTGGAGTAATCAAATTGTATTCCCTGCATTCATTAGCTTCGGTAAGTACCCATAGTCACCATCAAAACGTAAACCTACCTTGCTTGGATATGACACGGTCAGTGACGTAACCATATAGGTAAGTATCTATTCATTTTAAGTGTCGCACTTAAAATTTTAATGTAACCCTATTTTTAGTGATTGTTTAACCGATATGTTATGTACCTGTGTTTAAATATACTATTAATTACCGGTAGCATGATCAAAAAATTACGGCCCTCGCTCACGGCATTTTTTTTTGTAGCGATGCTTTCGCGCGTTTTGTAAACGCGCTTCTGAATCGCTACTATCGCGCGTTAGTCGCGTTTGCAACGTGCGACAGAAACGATGCAAATGCGCGGCTGTATCGATGCAAACGCGCGACCGTTCCTGACGAAATCGGGGGAACGAAGGGTGGAGAACGGAAGGAGGGGTGCTAGGGAATGTGCCCTGAAGCGCGACAGCATCGCGATAGTAGGAATACATCATCTGGGCAAAGGTAAACAGCCAGCGACAGCATCACCGCTGTATCGATACACATGCGCGACAGCATCGCTACTTCATCGCTACAAAAAGTCGCCGTGGGCGAGCAGCCTTAATATTGTTGTGAAATCTTCCATTGTCACAATTTACCTATGGCTATATCATTAACTACTATTTGGCAGGATGGATGTTACTAATGAATTAATATGAGATTGATGAATGAAGGTACACACGCTACTTATGTTTGTTGTCTTTATTTCGAGGTTTCCAGACTAACCTGTGAATTGATCACAAGACTCACAAGTAGGTTACAGACATGTGATGCTAATGTTTAATATTCTAAGAGTAGTTACGGGCTTCACATACTTATACCGTAGACAAGCACTTTCCTAATTCATTATTGTATTAGTCATCCCGAACTTATCTCACACCACATTAAATCTATTTATCGTCAGCATCATGATGAGAGAGGGATGCTTATCCCAATTCCGCGTGCAGCATTATCTTCTTCTGCTTTATATCTTTATCCGATCAGCCTTCATCTCAGTACTTCATCTTTCTATTCGTGTCCAATTTTCTAATCTCTCCAGACATTACACATCCATGAAATATACTTCCATTTACAACCCCCTAACTGGCTAATACCACCACTCTTTAAAAAAACATGTCAAGCTTAAATCTGTTAGCTGCACGAAAGGAAATATCGATCGCTCAGAAATATGTCCAAAGGTACATTTAATATTCGTGCCGGTCAATTCGGGTAGGACAATCGATACAGGTAAACTGTCATGTTTTACTGTGGTTCATCGAACGGGAGGCGTCGGTGAAGGGCTATTTAGGGCAATTTTGCAGATTGCTGAGACATTGATTTTATATAAGTAGGTATTTGGTGTAGTGCACAGTACCTTCACAATGAAGATAAGTTAGATTATAGCTGCATCAGAAGACAAATGCCCGTAACTGAAAATGTTCAAAATATAGTCGATCTCGTCTCAGCGACAATCAATGTCAAAAACTTGTCAAAAATGACGGATAATTATAGGTATATTTGACAGATGATGATGAGAGAATGTGAGTAGCATTCATAATCTTAAAATACGGGAATTTTCTTTCTAAGCTCACACTCGTAGCCTACATTTCCTCAGAAACAGAAATGGTCACGGTAGCCGAAATCACTACTAACATAGCAAATAAGTTACATTGTTTATTAACATCTAGAATTGTAAGTATTTTTTAAGTAATTGGATCTATTTGTCTGTTGAATAAATAAATTATATTATTAGAAATAGCAATGGAATGTTTGATAATTATTATAATATTTTTTCCAAGATTTTGGGTGTCTTTGTGAGCTGCGAAGTTCTTTGTCTTTCGTAGTTGGTTCTTGGTAAGAAGTTCGCGAATGAGGTTTGTTACCCATTGTAGGTTGCGTAGTTTTCAGCTTCTGAGTATCAAGTCTTTTTCCCGCGAGTTCTGCGTATTTCTTTGAGATCAGATATGTATGATTCATCGTATCATTTTGGTTAGATGCTTGTGCATTCTGAATTAGGTGCTACTTACGTATACATCCAAAACATGGATATATTCTTGTTTTTTTCTCAGGGACTAGCTGCTTTTATGATAATAGCTCTACTTGTATTATGTCTTATATAAATGATTAGCTTGTCAACAAGTCTGCTAGCTTGTCTGACTCTTGACTGCTCAATCGCCGGATGTACTTACTCACTTACCAACTTACCTCTCATGGAAGGGTTATTTTAATACCAATTACTTAAAAACCATTTACCTGGTAGCTGTTCTAATGTTTTACTATAATAATTCAATAATAGTTGAAGGCAATAATAGTTATAACAAGAACCTAGTTAATAGTTATTTACTCACTGCATCTAATTATTTAATTGCAGTGTGTTGACGATACTTCTCAAGTATTTTAATTTTTTCTTTCCTTATATACGTCGACTGCTGTGCATTTGCAGGTACAGGACACGTTTATAACTACTTATAATATATTCTATGAATATTTAGTCATCATACTTTGTTAGTGCATTCATGCTTAAAAACTAGTTTTCTGACTGGTTTCTTATAATATTGCCACAGTATAATAAAGTAACAACAGTATTATATCTCGGCAGCGACCTTGAAATAATTACCTATGGCTGCTCGGTAGATAAACCTTCCGCGTCCGTGCGCAACTGCCGCGTACTCGATACTGTTGCGTACTGATACATTAAGATTTCGAATCTACGTTTCGGTCGTTTTCTATGAAGATATAATATTGTTACTTATTTATACTATGGTATTGCCATCTGTTGTATGCGAATAAGGGATTAAGATATAAAAGGGGTTGAAAATTAAACTAGCGAAATCAGCCTATAATGTTCCCACTGCTCGGACACAGGCCTCCTTTCTTCGAGAGGGAAATCGACCAAACGGGCCCAGTGCGGGTTGGTAGATGTCACATGTCTTCGAATTTTTGGTTCTAGGATATGCCATTTTCCTTACGATGTTTTACTTCACCGTTTTGAGAGCAGTGGTGATGAAATAATTTACACAAAGTAAAGCGCCTATTTTGGTGCCTACGACCTACAACTCGCATGTCGCGGCCGTTACCACTGGGCCACCACAGGTCTTCAATTAAACTACAGAACCAATCATTAGTGTCATTTAATGTCCTCATCCAGGAAATCAATAAAAGCTAAATTCGGCTTACGTAAGCTAAATTCTTTGCCCTCAATCTCTTCATCCTACGTCAGTATCTATATACATGATTTCTATTAGCTAAATCGGGTCAGTAACAAGTATCCTGAAATTAGTGGCGGAGAGTCTTTAGTCCCCTGTTCTGAGGCATTTGTGGAGAGGATGGTCAACTAGGTAGCTGATCTCTTGCTTGATCGTTCTCTGAGCATGCTGCCTCGGACACTTAATTTGTTATGAGTCTTGTATTACTAAAATTTGTTATGAGTCTTGTATTACTAAAATTTGTTATAAGGTATTTTTTCACTAACAAGATGGATTTTATTGTTGTCCGAAACTGAATAAATAAAAAGATAAAGCTCTAAAAACTTGGACATTCATCAACCGCTAACCTTGCTCCATCAAAATCAAAGCATGATCGCAAAAAACGAAGTCCCGTTACTGGATGGTCAATGGCCTTAGCTAGCAGCGGTACCATGAAACTATACCACCATTAATATTTGCATTATTTTGTGACACCATTGAAAGAATAGATGACAGCTAAAGCACTGGGAAGTGGTGAAGGGCGGGCGTTTTGGGGGACTGTCTTATGTAATTTTGAACTTCGAAAAGGGCTGATTATCTGCCTAGTTTGAAAAAATGAATATTGATTTTGAAATTAATTTGCTCATAAAAATTCAAAAGTCAGTGGTCTGACAGTGTCTTGATTGAGTAGGTATATGTAAGTATCATGATGCTGAACAGCGCGTCGTACTTTGTTGAGTTGATTACTTAAGGAAGACAATCTTTATGATTATTTTTTCCCCTAGTTCCTTATAAAAGAAATTCCATTTTAAAAGGTGTGCATGCTGAACATTGCACCTACATATTCAGGTTCTAAGCACAGTTAGTAGTGTTGAAGCAGTCGTGACAGTAACTCAGTGTAAGAACGGCAGGTGGCGCCACGAGCAGTTCTAAGTAACGATCAGAGGCGGCTGCGATGCGTGCGCGCAGCCTGTAAGTACCACTTACAAACACGATATTTTCACTTATACTTACCCTGCAGATAGGTGGAAAGGTAACCTGGAAGAAGAAAAACTTTTTCAAGAGGATTTTCCACTTGAAAAAGTTTTTTTAAAGATTTTTTTAGGATTATAAAAGTTTGGTATATAATCCTTGGGATTAATAAAATGATCTTTTATTTTCTTGATTTATTATTAGTCAGTAAATTATTTAAAAGCCTATGCTAACTTATACATACCTATTATATAAGTATATTATAGCTGAACAAACCTCAATATGTACCTATGAATGTACAAGAAGGTACATAGGTACTTAAAAGTGTTTAGTAATCGACCAATGGACGATGAATTGTGTATCAAAGCAATGAAGACGTGCGCAGGATTCGAAGTAGCCATCTTCCTTTTTTGCGTTTGTAATGAAACGAATCTTAAAATATAATCGATGCTTATATTAGGTACATATAAATAAAAAGTTAAACAATTGGAAATAAGTACTAACCTACTTACAAAAATATCGAAATCGGTGGTTCCCTCATTAGTTCATAAAAATAATAGGTAGGTATTTAAATGTACCATTCGACGTAAATTTTTTTTTTCTTCCCAAACCAAATTTGTATTATTTAACTCTTAAATTCATAATTGGACGTAGTTAAGCGGAAAGGATCCAACCCACACTGTGGGCGAAAATGAGTTATGTATACCAAAACACTCTTTGTAGTCAAAACTTTAATATCACAAAAACAATCCCAACGCATCATGTCATTATGACCATACGTTACCAACCCGTATGTATGGCAGGTCATACGATCACATAACACGATCTGATCTTAAAACTCGAATATCTCAAAACTAACTCTGTGTGGGTTGGATCCTTTCCGCTTAACTACGTCCAATTTTAGCTCAAAAATCCTTTTTTTTATTACCAAACCTTATTTTTAAAACAGACAATATAATATATAACAAACAAACGCACATTAAAAAAACAACAATGATTCGAAAATTAAATTAGCTTTCCTGTCCGACCATCAAACAAGAAGCCTCATCAGTCCACAATTCAAGATGGCCGCCTATTTTTTGTCTATTCACTAACGGCCAGGCGTGTATTAGAACCAGTTTCTTGCGTTTCATACACTTAACCTTGTCATTAGGCGCGCCAAGTCATTTTTGAACATGGAATACAAGCGCCATGTGCAATTTTTCTTGCAGTCCATTCTTAATTTTATGTCCTAAGATATAAAGTTGCGTTTTGTTTGTCATGTAGTGTAACGTGTGACGTTTTGGAATGAGTGATGTTAGATTTTCGTCACACGGCACTACGTATCCCCTCCATGCGCAGTGGCAACGCACGGTAAATTGCTCTACATGATGGAGATATTTTTTTTATTTTTTTTGACTAGCTGTCCATTAGAAATTTTATTATACTGTAGATATGTGAGCATAAAAGTTGTATTAAAATATTATTATGTCCTTTTTATGAGTAACCGCTCGTAATGCAGATGTTCTAAATTATGTAAATGGGAATAAATTATATTGATAAACTTTTAAACTGTATATACCAAAGTAGTAACAAACGACATCTACCTACCCGCACTGGACTCGCGTGGTAGATTACAGCTCACTCCCACTCGAAGAGAAGAGGCCTATATCCCAGCAGTGGGAACAGTATGTATATATTTCTTATAAATAACCATAAATCTTAACACCTGTTTATTATGCTAATCACTTATAATAAGTAGTTACTAATGAGTACAATTAAACGGTAGACGAGCCTTGCTAAAACGAATAAAACCCTATTAAAAGATGATGTCACTGAATATAAAACTAAATAACGGAATGGCATTTAAAAAATCTAATAATAGTAGTGCCATCAAGGATACAACTATCTTGCGCGCTATCAAATAGTTCATGATACAAGGTGTCTTTATCTAATTCAATTGCACCCTTCCCACACGTTAACCAGTCTAATCTGACCTCCCGCCAAGCATTAACATTCATCTATTACATAAGAATGGTTCAAACAGACGCCCGCGCAACAGGTCAATTTAAATTAGTCGAACAACCGCTCTCGACATTACCCGAGTTACTACGAACGCAGCCGAATGGATCTAACATGGCGGCCCGCGTCACGGTTTTGAGGTTAAGGTTTGACATTTCCAACCGTTCTAAACAAAAACTAGTTTGACAAACATGTAATTTGCACTCTATCTCATAGTTTTAGAGTTAATTTTCGCTCATTTGCGTGTTGATTATGAATGGATAAGGTCGCAAATGGCGCGCAACCGGTGTCATTTTCTTACGCTGGTCGTAATAAAGGTCTTGATCTTTACATTGAATTTGCTGCTACCGCGTTATTTAGCTTTGGTTTCGCGCGTGCGTAGTTCTCACGGATACATTGGTTCATTATAGTTGGTTAATAAAGGGCTGTAGTTTTACTTAGTCGGCTATTAAACCATGTTTTTTATGTCCGAGGTCTTCGTATGTCTTTTGTTCGGCGGAATTTTAATTAGGGACCATGGATCCATGAATTAGTACTTTCTACGTAGGGGAAAGGATACTTAACTTTGTTTGAATGTGTCGAGACATTTTTTTAATGAGAGGGCATTCATTTGTTTCTCACGCCAAGCTTGACATATTTGAATGTGATCTGTAGTTTTCTAAATCAGCCCTAATTTAAGTTAATTGCTTTTCAAGGTAGGTAATTAAACCATAAACTAAATTCTTTGTGTGATATGCTAATGTCAACACTGCAGAAGTAGAGTCCGGCCGAGAGAATGCGTTCTTGACACCTGTCAGTTTCATACTTGCGAATTTGACCCTTAAAGTTAGTAAAAATTTGCTAAATGACAGGTGTCAGGAATTCTCTCGACGGCCGGACTGTAGGAACCATAGGTCGTCAACAGGAACGTCACCGTATCGCCGCGGTTCGTGAGTTTTTCCCGAGGCGAGGCAATTACGTTACGATTCCGATTAGTGTGCGCTGCAGTAGGGAGTTTCATATAAAGAATACTAAATGGCTTGAGCTGATACGGTGTGTGCTATTTCCTTTATAGCTGCTACAAGTATGATCAAAGACCTAAAAATAAGGACACAAAAAAACGGCAAAGTAACAAAATAATAACAGTGGAAATGTAACATTTAAAATTGTTACTTACGTAAATTTTATCAGGAAATTCCTACACACCTTCCTGTGGTTATCACAATCAGCCTATATCGTTCCCCTTGCTGGGTCTCAAGCCTCCTCTCTACGAGAGGGAGTGGGTCATAATCCGGGCCCAGTGCGCGTTGGCGAATTTCACACGACGTCGAATTTTTGGTTCTAGGACATGTCGATTTAGTCACGATATTTTCCTTCGTCCGCTGTTTTGAAAGCATTGCTGATGATATAAATTACACAAAGTAAAGTGCTTGCCTGTCACTGGTAAGGACGGTAAGTCGGCGCTGTTACCGCTGCTCTTGTGGTCATTTATTTACTTGCTCCCAAAAAAAAATACTGTCTTACCTTACTCAACATCATTACGTACCGAATGGAATCGATTGTAAACATTCGATTGTACGAAAATCGATCGGTCACGTAGTAAATCGATACGTATTATAAAACAATGCGCTCTTATCACTGGCTGGTTGCACTGGCAACACGACGCCGGAGCCCTAAGATGTTGCTTTTGACTAACGGAAACTAGGCTAGAAAACATACATACCTACATAAACTCACGCCTTTTCCCCACGGGAGTAGGCATAGACTACAGAACCCCATCTGCTACGACTTCATTTTTGTTCATACTTTAAGGCTAGAAAAATTGGGAAAAATATTTACTATCCATCAGGTTTTTAAGTTTATTTCTTCTAATGAGGTGAGACCCATACATAGTGTAGGTGCAAAAGTGACGAAAACTTTGGAAAATTTTATAATTTGTCGTCCACGTCTTACTTATCAATTATATAGTTCTATCATTGGAATTGCATGTCTAATTACATCTCAATTGGGACCCTTTGCATTCATGCAGGTATTCATACTCCCTCTTAGCTGTAAAAAACTGTGCAAGGGAAAGAAATGACAAAACGTCACGAATCTAGAACTAAAGAAAATTCCGGAAGGGTCTCCTTGCCCACACTCATAATTCACGCTTTACAAATAGGTTTATTTGTCACAGAAACACGTGCACATAAAAAGACAAGTGTCTAACATAATTGGAATAAAAAAATCAAAACAGATTATTCACCCAATAGAAATAGCTGCACGGCGTGACTCAGCATTCATTAGACTTTTCTTTCCAAGCTAGACTAGTATTTAGAATTTTTGTGCTTCCGTGGCTTGTAAACGCTAAAATCAAGTTCAAACGATCAAACTAAATCTCCAAGTGTCGGAGGCGTCATCAAATTACTTGGTATATCAAGCTGTAAATCAATCGATGGATTGACCAATTCAGGATATATATTGCTATAATTAACTCCACGACAGCCGTAAGTACCTTTCATTCGTAAAGAGTGCAGAAGATGCTACTGCTTATCTGGCGGTAATAGCCCAGCCGCCTTTTCCAAATGCTTTAAAAAATACTCGTTAAGCATAATGTAATGTGCATGTGTGTTTCTTTATGTAATGTATAATCTGGTGTACAATAAAGTATATATAAATAAATAAATAATGTAAAAGACTTCTTGGCGGAGCCATACAGAATTACTGCCTACTAGCTATCAACTGTCTCGAAGAAACGGGGAAGGCCCGAACTCTTGTAATAGGAAATACTAACTAGCCTTATTCGTTGATGTAATAGTTGATAGCAGTTGATGTAATCAGACATAGCTTGCAGAGTAAGCAAGCTGAAGTGGCAGTGGGCTGGCCATGTTTGTTGAAGGACCGATGGCCGGTGGAGCAGACGAGTCCTTTTTTTTTTTTTTTTTTTTTTTTTTTGAGGATGGGAAATTATCAAATAACTTCTCCCGCTCTGGGTGGAGCGGGAGGGCGTGTCAGACTTTTACTGACTAAAACCCACCCGTGTTCCTTCCGTTGCCTGTGTGCCGAGGTCGCGATATCCCTTTCAGACAAACCCGCGACCCCGGCAGGCATTGGCCCTTCCGGACCCCGTCACGAGCAGACGAGTCCTGGAGTGGGACGTCCCCCAGCTAGATGGCCCGACGAACTTAAAAAGGTGGCTGTGACAGACTGGATGCGGAAGGTAGAAGACACGGAGTTGTGGCGCAGTCTGGGAGAGGCCTATGTCCAACAGTGGACTCCGATAGCCTGAGATGGTTGATTGATGATATTAACAGTATCGTAGGTACAATATAGATTACAAACTCAATATACATCCAAAGTTAAATAAATAACGTGGTTATCATTACATCCCTTGACGAACATCTACTAACCTTCATTAGTGCTACTCGTCCGGATTCACATCAAAAGTTGAAAGCAAATCTAGTTTAGAGGAATTTCCGCCCTCCAAAATTGAGTTATCTGTCCTCGAAACTTGTCCTAGATACAAACATTCCTGCCTATCAACATTCGCCTTATTTAACTTTACATCTTTTTGATAGGTTTCTATACAGGGAACCTGTTTCTGTTTCTCTGTATAAAGGAGAAAATCTAGTGAACTATCTTTTTGACATGTAAAAGTGTATTTTTCAACCTATTTACAGAAATAAATATAATTTATCATTAGTGTCATACGGCGAAGGTATTATAATCTTGGTGGTGGAAACGTCTCCGTGATGGTTCTATTAGGTCCCCACCTATGAAATCAGCGTTTTGTATGGAGAATTTTAAAGAAGTTGCTTTTTTCATACTAACATTTTCTTAATTTATATAACAACCATGGACACTAATGTTTTAAAACTTTTATGCGCTAATGTTTAAAAACTAAGATAACGTAATATGCCACTAGATTAAGCGACAAAAATAAGTTTTGGCTAAATTAAAACAAATAGTGGTCATTTCTGCTAACAAAATGAGGAGGTATTTTTTATGTTTATAAACTATAAGTAATAAGATTTTTTTTACTATTGGTAGTTGTCTATGTTGTGAAGTGACAAGGTTCTCTATTTGTGAGAAAAAAACGCCAATTTCATAGGTGGGGACCCAATATATAAAAAATGGATTTGCCCTGCAGAGAAATAATAACAGATTAGTTTTGACATTCAGGAATCTTTTCATTTATATGCGCGATGATGCGTCGTTTCGAGTACTTGTTTGTATTTGGAACAAACCATAAACACAGCGACATTTTATCGTTCTCACATTTGTGTTCTCAATTTAAAATCCGTTCGGGGAACACGAAAAGATAACAAAAATTTCCGCGCCAATTCCGCGGAAGGACACGCGACACGATGTTTGAATTCAAAACGGTTTCGGCGAACCACAACGTTTGCTTTTGCTGTTTGTAAAATTGTATTTACTCTACTTTGATGCTTATTATTTTCACAATAAGGTTGTACCATTTTACTATTGAATGTGTTTGTAACTTTGTGATCAGTTGATTGCCGATTATTGTAATGACAGATTGAATTCAGTTTTATTGTTTCCGCTGTAGAATATTTGGGAGTGAACTAATTGGCTGAATGATTGAATGAATGGTCAAGTCGGGAGCAAATTGCGAATTCAGCTGTCATTCTGTTACCGATAATTTATTTGGCTATTAATTTAACACTGAAATGTCTACCAATATTGATTACACTATAACAATCGAAATGAAATATCTTTCGAATTCGACTGTATTTCGAACTGTGTAATCGTTTGAATAATATTTCAAATTCAATTAGGTACCTACTAGGTTGTTGTTCTATTTTCGAAAAAAAAATATCCTCATACTGCCTCATTGGTCTAGTGGTCGGAAGCGCTACTGCGGAGCATGAAGTTCAGGGTTCGATTCCCGGATCAGGCAAAGTGTTATTGGGTTTTTCCATCTGGAATTTCTTAGTAGCAGTCCAGAGTCTGGATTTGTGCCCGATTGGTGGCAATAGGCTCGCCCATCATTACATGGGACTTAAGGCGACGATAACCGACTTTTAATGATTTTAAACTGAAGATTACGTCTAAAAGAGTAGTGTTAATGATTTGAAAAAAATATATATTAAATTAGAGCATTTTCTAAATAACTAAATATAGGAATATTTTAGATTATGTTTATATTACATAGTGAAATAAATTTTTGAAGAACTTATGTCTAACGCGGATACAAAATTGAGAATCAAGCAAAATCTTTCAATAGTATTTTTCTTTAACCTTCATTATTTTAAAGATAATTTAATTATTGATCTTTTAGTATACCTACGTATTTTATTAAAATACCTTTTTTAAGTAGAATATATAAAGAAAGAAAAGAAAGAAAGACAAATGGTTTATTCTGCACAAACAAAACGCATATACAAAGACAAAAGACATAAAATACACACGTACAAAAGTAGCCAAAGGCCTCGTATTCGTAGTCGAACATTTAGTATTCGTAGTAGTTCGTAGTCGACAGCGCTCCATGATGGGCGAGTCCTATTACTGGCTGGACGTAGGACGCGTTGCGTGAGCTCAGTACAGAACACGCACGCTAACCACTCAAGGTCACTGGCATATATCTGCGTCTTAACATAACTGGTGAAATGTGGGTGTACTATAGGTGCATCTCTGTCTAACCCTTCGGAGAATACAATACAGGGGGCGCGATATTATGCTGTTGATGTTAATTTCAAAGATTATATGTATAAACGTGGTACCTACTTAGTTTCTGAATAGAAATTATAGTAATTAGGTACTCAATGATCTCCCAAGTGAAATCCAATAAAACTTCATCGTTAAAATATATGAAGTTGTTGCGCAATTAGCATTTCTACTATTTTAGTAGAAAACCGACTGATTTCGCGACTGGTTGCTTGACCAACTCGTTTGTGAATTAATAGATCTTGCGTTTGGTCTCTACCATTTCTGAATTTCAGATGGCATTCTATTTGAATTCTGATTTGGGTTAATCCCAATTCGTGGCACTAACGATTATGAATGAAATGCACCGATCCATCAGGTTAAGCTACGCTTGACGGGGTTAGTCCGTGGATGGGTGATGATCTTTACATACCGAGACTCCTCCGTGCCTCGGAAAACACGTTAAGCTGTTGGTCCCGGCTGTTATTTGTGAATCTTTGACAGTCGTTACGGGTCGTCAGAAGCCCAAAAGTCTGACAACCAGTCTTACCAAGGGGTATCGTATAACCCAGTTACTGGGTTGTGGAGGTCGGATAGGCAGTAGCTCCTTAAAAATACTGGTATTCAGCTGCATCCTGTTAGAATGGAAGCCAACCCCAACATAGTTGGGATAAAACTAGGCAGTTTGATTGACATGGAGTAGTTTCCTTTTTCGAGTGAAACCGCGAGCAAAAGCCAGCAAGAAATTCTCTCTCTCTCTTTAAATACTTTCCTATCGCAGGTTTGCTGGAAGAGATTTCTTTAGAAATAAGTATCACCTTTGTACGTATTTTTCTGTTCCTTTCTTCTTGTCTGTTTATAATTATGTGTGTACATAAACCGTTAAATAAATAAATGAGCAAATTATTTGTAGGAATACTTACAAGTTGAGGTGTATTTCTGGTTTTGCCTCCATAACTTCGTGATCGATAGCACGATTGACTCCAATGTGGTCACGTTCGTTATGGTCCATGACTATGTGTGGATGACCTTGAATTGACCTACTATGGATATAGTATTGATGTGAAACTGCTTTGGTGAGGTTTGATTCTCAAGACTATTTATCAAATATCTACCTAGAATCTAGGAATAAAAAATACCGGAAGCACCTTCTGGTATTTTATATAGAAAAGCTAAAAAAGCCTCAGCTAAAGTCTCAGCTAAAAAAACGTTCACTGCTCGAAATTTCCTCATAAATACCTGCACCGCAGCCCGCTTGCAATATGTTTAATACTATTGGATTGGTAAGTAGGATGAAAAATGGCATAATATTAAAATTTGATGAAAGCGGTTCACCGCCGTGGCCTCTATGGAAACCTGCAAAACCATCCGAAATAGTCCGATTTTAGCTAAAGCATTGTCGATTCTCATGGACTTTGGTTCCAGTAGAAATAAGTGTCAAATACTTTACTTTCTCAAACTTAGTTCTTTCACTAATAACCCTCTTAATAAAGATTCCTGAATTAACACTTAGAATACAATAGACGACGTTTATTTAGTAACCTAATCCGCGTAACTGTTCTTAAAGAGTCATAAAGAACCCTGTAAGAAATCGACACGTTTTCCACCTCTCAACGAGGCATAGCAGTGAACTGCATTGCGTTCGGCGCTTGACGTGCCAACACGTCGTGTCCGGGTTCGCAACAAGTCAATCGTCATCCTGAGGATGCCTCATTGAGAGGTGAAACACGTGTTGATTTCTTACAGGGTTCTTTATGACTCTTTAAGAACAGTTAAGCGGATTAGGTTACTAAATATACGTCGTCTATTGTATTTTATGATAGATTTCCGCAGTCACGCCTGAGTCAATTAACTGAATTAACACTTCAAAAAATCAATCTACCTAGTCTTTTCCCCATATGTTGGGGTCGTCTTCCAGTCTCACCGGATAAGATAAAAGAGATAAAAGATCGTTTATTTGTCCAAAACACGAGTATACACACACACATGGCATGCAAGATGTTACAATTAAATTATGTTACAGTCATGTTTTGCCTTAACGGCGTTCAAATAGGTAGGTTATTAAATTGAATCAAATAATTATAAATTTATCCATTATTCAAATAATTAACAATTGCAAATTAGAATTTATAAATTAAAATGTACTACAGAATAGTCAATAGTCAACAACTCCTCATATAAAAATAAAAATTTGTCAATATTGAATGTCAAAGTAATTAGGAATATACAATTACAAGAATTAGATTAATTTATCCTTCAGAAATTCGTCAGTGCTGTAGTATGCTTCCTTTAAAAGAAGGTTTTTTAATCTACTTCTTAATTTTTCCATTGTGGATGCAGCTGAATATCAGTAATTTTACATGGAGCGACTGCCTGGATTAACACACAGTGTCCCTACAGAATAACAACCTGTTACGCAAACCACGGACACAGTTATAAAATAAATGAGCTGTCACATCCCTAGTACAGACAAATCCACAATTGTTAAGAGAATTATGAAATAAATGGAGCTTTGAGAGCGGCGTCGGCTTTAGCTCGCGTTAGGAAATTAAAGTTCCGACTTGTTTCGATACCAACTCGGCTCACGGCTACCGTAAATATGTAAGTATTGTTTAATTTAAATGAGACACGCTTTTGTTTGTGTCCGTTAGAGAAAATGTCATTGAAGGAATACAACAAATCAACAGACTCTCATGTGGGAATGAATTCATGAAAACACACTACCTATTTCAGCTTATAAACCCAAAACAAGCAAAAAACAACACAAACGGTTTTTTTTTCAATGATGGTAGACTGAAACTGTTTTTATTTATATTTTTGTTTTATTTTATTGCTTTATTTATTTTTACATCCCATAGTGGGATTTATCTTAATCCGTAGGTGTGTCCGTGGCATCACAGTGGGCCCTATCAGAATACCAGCGCTGCGGTATTTATTTATTTTTTAAATATCGCCGCATTATGCTGAGATAGGAGCCTTTTTGGCCTCGCACAGGTCATTATAATTTTATTTTTTTTAAATTTTTATTATTACCTACTTACTGTTTGTACTTCCTGTGCGTGTCCCAAATAAAATATTTTTCTTTCTTTCTTTCAAACTACAGAATTCCACGTGACACGTCCTACGCTTCTTACATATTCGATCCTGCGGCTTTTACTACGTCCAAGTTTACTTTTTATTTCTGTATGTATTGATATTATTTCGGAAAAAGGTACACAACAGTCTGTTATTCATAATTTATTGTGGGTAAGTATATCTTCCTTGTACACCTCGGGAAAAACAGGCGTATGCTATGATATTTTTCATTAAGAAAAAAAGAAAAAAAAAATGTTTTTCTGCACAAACTAACCGCACATTACAAAAAAATGACATAAAATACACATTTACAAATTAACCAATAGCCTAAGTCCCTAACCTAGCTCTAGCCTAATTTCCCAACTCTGTTAAAATCTACCTACCATCCAAAAACACTAATTGCAGCAAACAGTATCATCCAATTCTTCATGAAAATAAGCCTTTTCTTACTCAACCACAAACAGCAGAACATCACTATTTATTCAATTTAAATAGAGCAACACCCATTCTCCCACACGTTCGGCTCTCAGCTTTCGGCATTCGGCGTGTAAAACCGTGTTGAACTAAAATCTGTGTGTACTGTGTACTGTGTCGGCATTTGCAGTCGGCACCGAATCGCAGACACAACAACGATACCGGAAGTTGAGACTGTCGAGGGCGGAAGTGTCAGGGAGTTTGTGTTTTAGAATATTGGTAGATTTTCATCTTTGGTTTAAGTATTGAATTTGGGTCTTACGAGGTCTTACTTGGACGGAAAAACTAAAATGAACAGCTATCTCATTGCGTAAACATTTTCGGTAAACTAATCTGTTTCAATTTGACAGTTCAACAACATTAATTGCGTTATTTGCGTTGTTGAGCAGATTCTTTTTTCGAACTTATGAAGCAATGTGTTAGCTATCTCTTTCAAATTTATTTTGATTGTGATTGATCGTGTACTACGCAATTAGGAAGCTGGTAAATAACAATCTTTAATATAGTTACTTGAGAAAAAGGTCTTTGTGCTAATAAGACATTTTGCATACGTGTGCCGTTACGTTACAGTTGGGCGCCCAATTCCTAGAACCTAGCACCTTCTTATATACTCCAAAACATAGCGCGGTTAGTTCGGTGAGGAGCTAAAGGTAAGTCACAGTACTTAGTGGGAAAATTGGTAGAAAATTTCCTCTTTTGTCTAATTAAACTATTTGTGTGTGTAAAGTAGACTAATTTTGAATTATAATAAGAAGTAGATCATTATGACTTTGATTCTAACATTGCGCAATTGACAAACACCAGAAGAAAGAAAAAAGTCTTTCAAAGTCACTTGTTACGATTTTTAGGAAAGCGTCAGCCTTCCCATTAAACCAAAATCCCATTAAAAATGTTTTAAGGCAATAGCTTTATTCTCCTTTCACACTTATTTATTTTGCATCTAATACGTAAGTAACATTATTAACTAACATAATTATATTAACAAAGTATTTTTTAATTTATTTTTTCGATTTTGTTATTGCTATGGTGTACAAGGATCGCTATCGAAAGCTCATTATTTACTTTTAACTACGCAAAAATACAAGTACTTATCTACTGATTTATTTATGCGTTTTCCTCACACATCAAATTATTTGAACAATACAATTCCCTAACACTTCTCTCCCCGCCTGTCCACACGGCGCCGCTAGCCGCGTCGTCAGCGAAATCTGTCGAGATTACAGCCAAAACTGTACCGATCTGCTGCACCTGTTGAGTGGCTCCGGCGAATGTACGACGCGACTGTACCGAGGCGGTTTACTGTGGCTGTGTTATTTAGGTTTAGACACGTATTTACCTTAATAAAATAGTTTGGTTAATATTCTCTTGGATAAATTGGGTGGTGGGAGATGTTCTCTTCTGTTGACTAACTTGAGTAGTACCTATATTATTACTTGTGAGCAGGACTAGTTATCATCTCCAGAAAATCTCTGTGTGTTGTTTTTTGTTTGTCTCTGCATCCCCCAAAGGTATGGTAGAAAATGCCTATGAAATTAATTCCGCCCTGTAAATTTCTTGCTTTAAGTATTAAATCCTAAACGCGAAAGTAAGTTTGTTTGTTACACGGCTAAAACGGCTGAACGGATTTGGATGAAATTTGTAGTGTCACATGGGTAGACCATGATCTGGGTTGGGACTACTTTTTATCCCGATATTTTCACGGAAACGAGACTTATGTGGGTGAAACCGCGGGGCGCAGCTAGTTAATAAATAAATAAAATTCCCTGGGTCCTAATTATACGAGTTTAGCTTGATGTAAGTGTGTGTAATAATGGCGAATATAGGTAAAACTTTCATTTCTATGAATTAAACAAATTATAAAAATTCAATTATGAAACTAATATTACAAATGCGAGCCAGTGGTTTAACTAGCTTTTGCCCGCGGCTTTGCCGACGTGGAGGTTGAAAATTATCCCAAGGGAACGTACTACTGAGATGAAAAGTATCCTTTGTCCTAACCCAGGTTATGGTCTACCTATGTGCCTAATTTCACCCAAATCCGTTCAGCCGTTTTAGCGTGAAAGCGAACAAACAAACGAATAAACTCACACTCGCATTTATAATATTAAAGTTAGGATTGGAGATATTTCTCGACGGCATGTGAAGCCAAGTCAGAGGCCCATGGGCGGCTTTAAAACTCTGACACCAGGTTAGTCACTAACCACTCGAAATGAAGAAGAAGTTAGGATTGATACGCATCTGTAAAATTAAAGTTACCTTTCGTATCACCACCTCTAATAATAATATCATCATCATCATTTCAGCCGAAAGACGTCCACTGCTGGACATAGGCCTCCCCCAAATGGGGGGTTTGCCATGATCGCCACGCTTGGCAGGCGGGTTGGCGATCGCAGTATGGTGTTAAAATGCATAGAGAACGCTGCTGCCCATCCTCTTGTGAGTCCCTTAGTCGCCTTTTACGACACCCACGGGAAGAAATGGGATGGTACTATTCTTTACGTCCGGAACCACACGGAACACACTAATAATATATGAAAGAAAGAAAAATAAGTTTATTTGTCACAGAAAAACGTGCATAAAAAAAAAAAATGATAAACTCGAGTAAAATAATAATAAGGAAAATGAAACAGAATAGATTTAAATACAATAACGAGCACAAAACAGAAATAATCGGCAGCTGCTGGCACGTCATGACTGTGACAAGAAGGCTTCCACTCAGCATGATGCTGAGCGACCCTATATACGCCAATTTATCGTCTACTGTAAAATCACGTATACTTGCTTCGTCCTAGTTTCAGGTTTCAGGCACACCATTGATTTTTGTATGAACAACAGCTGGTTGTGAAAAGAGCACAGAGTTTTCAATTATAGTTACATGAACCTGCTGCTTTTCTATTACCTACTGAGCTGAAAACTAGGAAGTGTACAAAAAAAATCTAATAAAAAAACCCAGTAACACTTTGCTCGACCTGGGAATCGAATCTCATGAACCAGGATCTCAAACACTAGAACAACGAGATCAAAGTTTAACCATCTACTAAAAATATCACCAAACAAAAAGTATTTCACTAAAACGGTGACTTTTTTAAAATCCACCTAACAGGGCATTGTACCAAAACGTTACACGTTATAACATAATAGTAACCACAAAAACATGCAACTACTACACAACAGACTGTTTCGAGCGAGTTTCAGTTGAAAATTTCAGGATAATTACGGATAGTGCAATTTTACAGGCGGTTTGCGAACTTAAATACTCTATTTTGCCAAAATGGAACGAAAAAGGTTTAAAAACGAGGGTAGGATGAATAGGGATAATGTTAGGTGGGTAGGAGGTAGATCTGGTGTGATTTGAGGGTAGGAAACTGTAGTTAATAGGCCTAGATAGGTAGGTCGTTAATTCATACGTGATTAAGGATTTTCGTGAAGATTTTTTGTAATGGAATGACAATCACACACCCCCACACCACCACACACTCAGACACCACACCTCTTACGATTACAAAACAGTGTACCTATTACAATCTTTTGTAAAATCCAATAAACCTCTGTTCTATAATTATGCAAATAAATGAATTTAGAATTTGAATCAATATATTAATATAGTCAATAACGTAAAAAATATTTACTGTTTTGTGTTTAGTAATGTAAATTATTTTGCATAGTATAGAATCAAGTATTTTTTCTAACAGAACAGACAGCTGTGCTGCTGGGGAGTTTGTTGCGCCACTTCTTCCCAGCTAAAGCACTAGGAAGTGGTGAAGGGTGCCCTTTTGGGGGACTGTCTTATGTAACGACGTTGAAAAACGTGACGTTCGAAAAGTGCTGATTCCCAGCCTAGTTTGAATAAATGACTTTTGAATTTTGTAACTTAACCGAACGAAGAAAATTTGTTATTTTTTATTTTCCTTTCCTTACAAGAAGTAGATTTACAGAGTGGTTAAAGATACATGCTGACAAACTATTCATAAACAGGCTGTTCTATTTACAGCTATAGATTATCATCCCTTATTTCAGGGTATTCCTTGGACAACTCAAAAAGTTAACCACCCCAGTACATTTTTCAGTAACATTACCAAAATACCCTAGTTCGCTGAATCACTTAAAAAGCGCTGTCCATTTCATGCAGCCTAATTTCCTTTGTCGTTTAGGGAAAACAAAAAAAAATGCAATTTCCCCGAATGTCGCGTCGCGTCACGAGTAGTTCCGAATAGTTCCGAGTAGACACGAAACTGTCGCGAAACACTTGACTATATCTAGTCGCCGTAGTGACTAGTTAGCCGAAATGGATCGCGACTAAAAAACTATGGAGTGGACTTCCCAAAAATATGTAAAAAGTTAAATGTTACTGAATTTCATACGGAATTCTATTCCCTAAACTAATATTTGAAAGAGGTAAAATTGATTGTTTTTAAGCTATTGCATAGCTTTTATCGGAGACTCTGAGCGCGGCGACCGAATGTAGAAATTCCGTAACGAAAAAAAAACCTGACGCGAAAGTTTGTGAGGATGGATGGATGGATGTTTGTTACTCTTTCACGCAAAAAAACTACCGAACGGATTTTATTTGAAACTTTACAGTAATGTGGCTTATATATCAGAATAACACATAGGCTACAATTTATAAAGATTTTATGTGATTTAGCCATAATATAACGATAAGTATCCAGTAAGTCGGAAAAAATCCTGCCCTCTGAGATCTATCTTTGCGTGCGCTGCCTAAACCGCTGGAGTTACATGAAAAGAATGTATTGTGGGGTTGTTTGTCTTAAAGAGTTCTAAATAAAAGTCCGCGACAGCATATATCTACCTTTTATGTGGAAGCCATTATAGCCAAAATAGTGAGCTATAAATACATTTAAATTGAATACTTTTTTTAAGTTGCATATTTTAGAGTATTTAGTTAATTCGTATCAAAATAAATACCTTCATCGCTTTCGGTATTTAATGTAGATAAAATTTGTCTTTTACACTAAGTAATTTGGACTAATATTTTAAAAGTTAGAACGATAAGAATGACCTGCGATGAGTCGACGGCGGGCGCGCAGAACGAGGGTGGAGGGACGGGATAGGCAATGACGCGCGATCGCCGAGTGCGCGACCCGAACGCGGGCAGACGCGTGAGGGCAGACGTCATTGACGGTTGTGTAAATTCTGCGATTTAGGGGGGGGGTATAGGGGTATTTTTAAAAAAAAATATTTTAAATCAACAATATTATCTTCTTATTTTTGAATATATGCTATGCAATAGCTTTACCGCGGCAGTCCTCGAGTGCCACACGTATTTTTTGTTAGGGGTTATATCTGGAAGTAAAAAAAAAAAACACCTATAGAAACATATGCTATCGCCAAATATCATAATCAGCCATGTTCATCATGTTCCTGCTGGAATACAGGCCTCCTCCCTTCGAGAGGGACTGGGCTGCAATCTACAACGCGAGCCCAGTGCGGTTTGGAGTGCCAAATACCATAGGATAATTTTATTGTTTTAGGATATAGTAGACTTCCATCGCGAGCAGAAGATAGTTATGGTTATAATAACCGAGTGTTAAATGATAATCCACAATCTGAACTTAAGTGATCAAAACGTCAAAGTCACGTGGTTAAGTAATGTGCATGTTAGAAAGTAAATCTTGAATATATTTATCAATAGGTTCATGTGAATGTAGAGCTAGCTATAATGCCTGTCGCAACCTTTTTTTTTTTTTTTTTGTGGTTGGGAAATTATTAAATACTTAACTTCTCCCGCTCTGGGCGAAGCGGGAGGGCGTGTCAGACTTTTACTGACTAAAACCCACCCGTGTTCCTTCCGTTGCCTGTGTGCCGGGGTCGCGATATCCCTTTCGGACAAACCCGCAACCCCGGCAGGCATTGGCCCTTCCGGACCCCGTCAGTTGGTGCTGACATCTCTTTGAGGCGCGCGTGGAACACAACGCGCCGTCGACCCGGGCCTGGTCCCTATCGGACGGCGAGCTACCCATTGCTCACCGTCCGCAAGCCCGCGCCTACGGTGGCCGGAAGTCGGCTCGCGACTCCCGACGCCCGGGGCGTCTCCTGCGGCGACTAGGGGTGCGAGGGCGCGAATCTTGCCTCTCCCTCGCGCGCTCCGCCTCCTCCTTCGCGAGCATTACTGTGCCTGTCGCAACCTAGGCATTCAACCCCGTTACCACCTCATCTTATACACTGGCAAATATCAACCACGGCAATGCTTCACATTTTTCTTGAGTAAGACGAGTATGCGACTGTAATATCGCTAAGCAATATTGCCTAAAATAATACACACGACCTCTCCACTCCATCCTAAGCCTATTTTTTTTCGTAAATCGCAACCTACCCACTTTTAGCGAGTAAAATTCGTGGAAAAAACTGAAAGCCGCGCCGTCCGGGCGCCCGGTAGCCACCGACGGGCTAAAACGAGAAAAACGAGTTAGGCAACGGCGAAAAACAACGAGGTATTGACGAAAAACGAGAAGCGTCGTTGTGTCGTGGCCTCAGTAAGTGGGAATGCTATTGAAACCTGGATTTTTTGCTCCATTTTGAGGGTTAGGGATCCGTTTTGATGAGGCTTCTATTTAGGTCGATTGAACGTTTTCTTTTCGGGCTCGTGGGCAAACAATAAAAACCGCAAGGGACGATCTTTAAGGTTAAGCAACGCTGGCCGAGGTTAGACCTTAAATGGGTGACCATCTATTACATACTGAGATCCCTCCATGCTTTGGAAAGCAAGGGTTAAGCACTGGGTCCCGGCGTTCATTCGTAGGTCTTTGCCAGAAGCTCAAAATTCGGACAGCCAGTATCCCCAAGGGGTATCGTGTTATCCAGTAACTGGGTTGTGGCAGATAGGTAGTTGCTCCATGTAAAATACTGGTATTCAGCTGCATCCGGGTAGACTGGAAGGCGACCCTAAAAGGCTAGGCAGATGATTATGTTTTTTTTTAATTTGGCAAGTAATGCTTTTTGTGCCAGGTCGTTTAGAGCTGAACTTAAACAATTACCAGCCTTTCAAGGCTGGTAATTGTTGGCAATACCGAAGGAAAAAGAGTACGAGGCCGGTCGCCAACACGATGGTCAATAAAAGAAGTTACGTCCTCAAGCAAATTTCAACAAGTGGTGATGATGGCGACTTTGGACCGGAACCGATGGCGCCAGATTGTCTGTTTAAAGAGGTCCAGTGACCACGATCCTCAGTAATGAGGGACTGATTGAAGAAGAAGATGACGCCGTAGGTACTGAGACTTTTGGCAAAAAAAATCCACTGCTATGGACAAAGGCTGCTTAAAGATATGCTTCTAGAGTTCTAGAATTAGGATCTAGGTTTTGGTGGTTCGTCAAATTATTTCCAAAAACACGGAACCCAGCATTCTCAGCGATACCATTTTCGCAAGTAATAGCGATGTGGCGTGCTGAAGAAAAGTAAGCATTTACCTAGTTTACAGTATTTTTGTGTGCTTTCGTGATTTTTGGCTGCAACAAAATGTTAGTTGAGCGCATAATCATAATTTTGAAGTTATTTTAGAGCTGACATAGCCTTGGTATGTTTGACGGAAATTCGATACTGCAAAGTCGGTCTTGACATCACGGGTATTCATCAATATTTTATTATAATACCAGCCAGGGCAAAGGCTTTCTTCTTGTGGCGGCATTTACATAGCCACATGCGAACGACCCATCAAAGGCCTGATGTTACACAAATCCTGCATCGCGCAAGCAGAGTTTACCGCGCGACCGATAAATATACAACATCCCGACATCAATCGTCGTGCAGTAGCCCAGTAGACACAATACCCGTCTGGTCGGAGGATCCTCCCTTTTCTATGGAGGATGAGTGAAATTTACACCCTGTTCTTCAAACCTCTATATTCTTACTGGCTGTTGCCCGCGAATGCGTCAGCGATCCAGGATAAAAAGTAGCTTGTCCTTCTCTAGGTCAAGGTCTACCCCTGTGCCAAATTTCATTTATATCCGTTCAGTAATTTTAGCGTGAAAGTGTAACAAACAAACTCACTTTTGCATTTATAATAATAATTATATAGTTAGGATACTGAGAAGGCACGAGTATTGATCACCAAGTTGGCAGTTTCATACTTAAGTACATTAATTATAAGTCCAGGTTTCCTCACGATGTTTTTCCTTCACCGATGTCAGTAATGTCCAAGATAAACTTTTACTAAAGATAGTTAATTGATTCAGGCGTGATTTTGCGGAAATCCATTAAAAAATACAATAGACGACGTATATTTAGTAACTTAATCCGCGTAACTGTTCTTAATGAGTCATAAAGAACCCTGTAAGCGCAGTGACTGTGCTCGACGCTTGACGTGTCCACACGTCGGGTCCGAGTTCGCGACAAGTCAATCGCCTTCCCGAGGATGCCTCGTTGAGAGGTGAAGCACGTCTCGATTTCTTACAGGGTTCTTTATGACTCTTTAAGAACAGTTACGCGGATTAAGTTACTTAATATTATGTCGTCTATAGTTTTTTTTTTTTTTTATCTAAATATACAAAATTCTTCTGTTCGAAATACGTATTCTGTATATGACATGTAATAAGTTGGTGTGTTTGTGTAATAGTTCGTCCGGAAAAACACTATCACTATATTATCAATTTCTAACGCTATGCAAGAGACAATGAAATCACAAGCACAATACACCATCAACTCAGGCTATTGCAGTCCACTGCTGGACTTAGGCACAGATGAGACACACCGCAGTTTAGGTATGAAGCTACAAGTACGCGGCGGGCCCGTCTTGCTGGGCCAATTCAGTGAGTGTAACGTAGTCAGAAGATCTAAGTCACGTGATAGAAACAGAGTCACCTTCTAGGTGAATATAACTGTAGGTGATTAGCGCTGTGCGACCTGAATTGCACTTTATTGTGTGGTTGTAAGAGTGGCTTTTTATTTAAAAGATTTTGTGGAGTGTCCCTGTCATCTGTAGGATTAATCTGTGACATAGGCCTCTCCCAAGCTGCGCCACGACACCCTGTCCTCCGCCTCGACACCCTGTCCTCCGCCTCGCATCCAGTCTGTCCCAGCCACTTTCTTAAGGTCGTTCGTCCATCTACAGGCACATCACACCCCACTGTTTTATTCGATTCGATTTTCACGTTTCGACTACTCACCAGTGACCCTAGCACGAACGCGCGAAGTAACGTGACTTAAATTGAAAAGATTTTTAAATCGAAAATACAACTAGGTATGCTATAACATACTGGTTAAAAATTTTACGACGAGCAAAATTTGTATTACGAACGATTTTAAAATTTAAATTGCTCGTTTCGCACGTAATATTTTTATTTTAAGACTTTTTTTCATATTTCCGTGTATATTAAAAAAGTCAAAATTCAATCAAAATGTAATAATATTATAATAATTTTTATTTATTTTGATATTATTATGTTTATTTTTTATAAATCTTTGGAAGTCAATTTAAATTTTAAAATTGTTTGTGCTATAGTGATGAGTTGGATGATGAGTTTGGATTTTCGCCATCTCAAGAAAGAATCTGCCGTTTTTTTTACTGTGTTATTGTTGCATATCAATAATTTCAAAGCTATGCTATTTCTTTGTTTGTCCTTCTAATAAATATTTCCTAGAAGTAAATAAAATGAAGTTATTACATCGAAAGGTTATAACTATGGGTTAGTATCAGCTGCCTACTTTCCCTCCGTAAATTATATATGATTGTGAATATTGATTAATAACTGAAGTCCTGAAAGGAGTCTTGTTTACAATATCGTTAGTCATCAGAAAATTATTAGTTGTAGGAGTATTTTTTTCTTTTAACAGCAGTTGGCCTACCTTTTTATTTATTCCCTGTATCTTGACTGTGTTTACCACAGAATAAATGAGTAGCAGTATTATATCTCGGCAATGACCGTGTATAATGAATAATTACCTACGGCGCTCGGTAGATACGTAACTGCCGCGCATTACTCTTGCGTACTCATATGCACTGGGATTGCAAAGCGCGTCGCTTCGGCCGTTTCCTATGATGATAGAATACTGTTACTTATTTATACTGTGTTTTTACTGACACAAATCACACATAAAAACACTTTCGCACGTAAATAATATTTACAGGTCTGTACCATATTTTTTACATGCCAGAGTGTAGTGTATCTAAGAACGATGTATCTACGGGTACAGGAAGTATCTATGGACTTATGGATATTTTTATTATAACTTATAGAATTGAACCTTTGATCCTTTGTGGCATACGTCAATTTTAGTCATAGCATATCAGCCTATAATGTTCCCACTGCTGGGACACAGGCGTCCTCTCGGTGAGAGGGACTGGGCTGTAATCCACCACGCGGGCCCAGTGCGGGTTGGTAGATGTCACATGTCTTCGAATTTTCGGTTCTAGGACATGCCGGTTTCCTCACGATGTTTTCCTTCACCGTTTTCTTCACCTTCAGTCATAGTTGGACTTCTCAGTCTTCATATGACTGAAGTGAATCTAGTCTTTCGACTAGATCCATGATAATTTTCATAAAAAACAGGGTAGGTAGCAAGCAAAACTACAATTTTAGCAGAGTAAGCATTAGCACTGCTTAGCAACCTACTCTCCAACACCGTGAACATAATTATTATTTTATATTGAATTTTATTTAAATTAATTACCTAGCTAAACAAAATAAAAACCTAGCCAAAATCACGCTGACCACTCGTTAGTACTTACTCAGCTCAACACCGAAACTGGTTGACCTAGATTCTAGACCTTGTGTCCATTCTAGACTAAGCGATAGGCTAATATAATTTGTGTCTAGATTCAGAGAATAAAATTAAATAATAACTAGATATTATTGTGATTATGATCTTTGTGAAGCGTCTCTATGAACTTTTATCTACCTTGGTTCGTGAGTATGTATTCGATTCCCGGATTTGGAAATGAGTTAGTGGGTTTTTCAAAGATGAAGTTTTTAATAGCAGCTTAGAGTATGTATGCCCGGCCATATGGTACTAGGCCCTTTTATATGGGATTTATAACAGGGGAAGTTCTATGACCTCTGCCTAGCCCTTCGGGAAATACTGACATTATGTTATGTAAGTATATAGTATTTTTTATGGATGTTAAAGAGTTCGCTTTGCTAACTCGAGGTTGTACGTTCGAAATTGGCAAGTGTTTTTTTCAATTTCTAACTGAATAATGAGAAACCACTTGACTTACCTTCTTAGGAGTCCCTGAAACGATCAATTGCAATTGTCCATTTTTACGTGAGCGATACACATTGATGCGCAAATTGATCGACTACCAAATGCAATTGATGCGATTGACAATAATATTACTATAATTGCAATTAATCCTTTAGGAAACCTGGACTTCATAGTCTGGAATCCCCAGCAGCAAGCGTGGGGATCAACGCTCATTCCTTTTTAACCGACTTCCAAAAAAAGGAGGAGGTTCTATGTTCGTGGCGTAAGTATTTTTTTTTTAAATGTAATTCCAAAAATTTCTTCGTCAATTGTGGACTGATTTTGAAAATTCTTTTATTGTATGAAAGAATATGCTCTCAAGGTGGTCCGATATAAATTTTGTTATTTTTGCTTAGATAGTTTTTGAGTAAGCTTCAATAATACGTATTTTTCCCACTTAGTATAATGTGAATGATTTGTTAACTTCGTGTCACTGTTATTTACATAGCAGGTAGTGGTATTCGAATTTGTGTAGGGTAGGTATCACAACTAAAAAGTGAAAAAAACAAACTTTAAAAAAAAAAAAAAAAAACGACTTCCAAAAAAATAACACTACAAAGTGAAAAATAACTTTAATTTCAGAAGTCAGTGGCAAGTAACGAAAATTCAAAACCAAAGACACCGACTTCCAAACTTAAAGTTATTTTTCACTTTGTAGGGTTTTTTTTTTGGAAGTCGGTTGTTTTTATCTATAAAAAAAGACGCCTTTACCCTGCAACATCGCAAATCGTCCTGTCTGTCTTACTGTCTAAGTCTCAGTTGGTGCCGAAACCAGTCGACCTAGATCCTAGACCTTGTGTCCATTCCTAGGCCGGGCGATAGGCTATTATATTTCGTGCCTAGATTGAAAGGACACGTATTTGAAACATGGTTATCTAATACCTATTATGTCGTTTTTCGATGTAATTTTGGCTTGACGTGCCTGATTTGGGGCAGTGCCTTTCATAGCATAAAATGAAAACGTGATACTGAATGATTTTTAAATAGGTAATTAATTAATTACGAATATTTTTTAATTACGAAAGTAAATTCGCTTAAAAGTACCTATGTATGTCAGGGAAAAGTTTAGTAAGTTCCTTAGCATGAAGTTGAGATGTGAAAGAAAGAAAGAAAAATATTTTATTTGGGACACGCACAGGCAATACAAACAGTAAGTAAGTAATTATAAAAATAAATTATAAAATAAAAAACAAAAAAAGGAGAATTTAAAAACAGAATAATAACGACCTGTGCGAGGCCAAAAAGGCTCCTATCTCAGCATAATGCGGCGATATTTAAAAAATAAATACCGCAGCCGCAGCGCTGGTATTCTGATAGGGCCCAAAGGGGTGAGTAAGTATATAGTTTTTTTTTTTTTATCATTTCTGAGACACACATCTGTGTAGCCTTTTGTACTAGGAGTTCCTGTATCACACGTGCCAATACGAGTAGTATCTATTTAAATAATCGCCCTGTTTTTTCCTAAGTAAACATTGCATCACGCCTGTAATCAATTAAGGGTTAGGCACAAGCGTACCCATATTTTCATAAAAAAAATCTTATTATTGAGAATAAAAAAGACTTAACAAAAAAAAAATACCTAAATTAAAATAGATTACAGAAAAGACAAAACTGATGTTCTCGCCAAAATAGACCAACGAAAGTGGAGATGCACAGGTCACATGTTAAGAGGCATTCAAGACAAGTGGAGTAATGTTTTGACTGAATGGTACCCCAGAGATGGCAAAAGGAACAGGGGAAGATAATATAAAAGATGGAAAGACGAACTGAAGCTAACAGCGTGTCCAAATTGCAGAAGAGTTACAAGAGATAGGACTCAGTGGAAGTTGTTAGTGGAGGCCTTTGCCAAAAGACACACTGAACTAAGAGCCATTCTATAAACTACGGAAATACCACAACGCAAAGATGTTCAGAATAGAAAGGGCTGATTATTATAACAACTCACAAGAACAACAATGTAACTACTAGCAATTTACACTTAAATTAACCAACATAAACCTATAAAAATATAAACAAAAATCTCGTCTCGTCCTAAATATCATATATCGCCACTTGGCAGTAACTAGCGTGTGAAAACAATACTAAAATATTTCGCATGCAATCAGATATTACGGCTAAAACGACAGTTTGTGTTGCTAGAATGATGAACTTCTAATGTCTGTAGAAATTATTATAACAAAACTATAGATCAGACTGTCTGTCTGTAACAGCTACCTGTCTCAGACCCAGAGATCCCAGGTTCGATTCCCAGTAGGGGCAAAATTTTCTGCTCGATTTGATTGTTCTAAGTCCGTCTGGCTAGCTTCCACCTTCGGCCTGATCATTACTTACCATCAGGTGAGATGCAGGCCAACAGTTTCAACGTTTTGGTTAAAAAAATAAAAACAGGTAATAGATTATTTAAAGTTTTTTTAACGATTCTATATTAGGTTATGAAGCATGCCACTAATGCCGCCATCAACGTGGGCTCATAATATATAAAATAATTTAAAAAAAACAACGTAGAAGAGCACCATCGACACGAAAAGAAGTCCATATTATTTTAAAAGAAAAACAAACCCAGGTAACAGTATTAGTCTACAGTTTACCTACATTCGTATCGTCAGCGCAGTCTACAACCTGTATAACAATTAGATGATCATGCGCAATACTACACTCACTTTTTGTTACACATATTTAGTTGCTCAAATATTTTCGTTACATCTTAGCGTGTGAAAATATTAATAGGTAGGAATTCCTTTGGCTCTGATTTTCCGTATCCCCACTCATTAGTTCTATATCATCATTCTTCTGCCCATTCCCCAATTTATTCGTGGTCGGCACAACATGTCCATTTCTTCCATACTTCTCTATTAGTCGTCATCTCGGTAGTCACCCCCTTTCTAGCCATATCATCTTCCACACAGTCCATCCATCGTTTCTTTGGTCTTCCTCTACTCTTATAGCCATCGACATTCATACTCAATACTTTCCTCACGACAGTTTCCTCATTCCTCCGCATCACATGCCCATACCATGACAACCGATTTCCGAACAACTTTTCGGTCACGGGAGCCACTTTCAGACTTCCTCTTATGTACCCGTTTCTTATTCTATCCATTCGTGTAACAGCACACATCACTCTTAGCATTCTCATCTCAGCTGCATGCTATTGCCTTTCATTCATCCTCTTGTGGCCCAACATTCTGATCCATACAAGACGGCAACAGCTTATTAGTTCTATATATCATCATTTTCCTGCCCAAGTTACTTGTGTTGTTCCAAGTTACTTGTGGTCGGCGCAACACGTTTTCTTTTTGCATTCTCCCCTGTCAACCGTCACGCTATCATTCTCTTCCTTCTCTTTCTTCTTTTTCTCTTTCTCTTTCTTATTTTTCCTTATCTTTCTTTCATATTTGTCTTCTTTTTCTTTCTTTTCTTTTTTTTTCTTTTTTTTCTTTTTCATTTCTTATTTTTTTTTTTTTTTTTTTTATATCGTTCCTCACACAATCCATCCATTTTTTCTTAGGCCTTCGTCTCCCGCTCCATCCATCAACATTTATATTCATCACACTTATAGTCACATGCGTTTCCTGTCTTCCTTATTAGTTCTATATAAAATATAAAATTATAATAGGTACGTTTTTGCCTGGCTGAGTATAAGGAACTATCATCTTCCTCTTCTTCTATCATAGCCATCTGTCTCCTTTCATAGTCATCTCTATCCGCCGTTATCTCAGTATTCACTCAATCGCCATCGGTTAATACTGGTATTCAGCTGCATGCGGTTAGACTGGAAACTGACCCCAACATAGTTGGGAAAAGGCGAAGTAGATGATGATGAATCCGTTCGTCATGTCTGTGGCGTTTCTCTTCCCATATTGCCGTCCACATTCAATCAAACTGCCCAGTCTTTTCCCAACTATGCTGGGGTCAGTTTCCAGTCTAACCGGATGCAGATGAATACCAGTATTTTACATGGAGCGACTGCCTATTTGACGTCTACAACCCAGTTACTAGGTAACACGATACCCCTTGCTAAGACTGGCTGTCAGACTTTTGCTTCTGACTATCCGTAACGACTGTCAAAGATCTAGGAATAACAGCCAGGATCAACGGCGTAACGTGCTTTCAGGGGTCCATCATACTTCGACCTTCAATCAGTGCGGCTGTTATAATTTAACCACCAGCTTCATTGCCGTCCGAATTCATAGGTACCAATTATAAAATTATATATTATAAAAAAAATAAAAATATATTGTACTTAATATATTTATAAAATTATACAAAAGTATTATTGAACCAACTTACCGAAAATTCGAGGACTTGGCAGTTGCGGTCAATTTAATTAGTAAGTGCGTCGTTTATTTCCTTAAAAACACAAAATTAAAGTACATTGTCAGTAAACTATTCAAAGTCCAACAATTTGGCCATAACCACAAATAATTAAGTGTGTCACTATGACAATGCCTAAGTGTTAAATATTCGGTTAAAGTGAATCAGCTATTTTGAATATTGCAATATTTTTCCTATAGTTGCACACTCAGGAATTGATAGAATTGTATCTGTGCTGGTAATGTGAGGCATTTATATTACATTTTAGGTTATTTTTACACAGTGTCTTTATCTGACAACGCACAACCTAACTAAACTCAAACCACTTAATATTACTAAAGAAATTGAAGTTTAAAGTAGGTAAATATTTTCCATAGTTATAGGGATTTCTAATACCAGCCTATTATTCTCCCACTACAGGGCAAAGGCCTCTTCTCATACACAGAAGGCACGAGCATTGATCACCACGCTTGTTCAAGACGGGTTAGCGATATCAGACTTATATTGACTACTAGCTGCGACCCGCGGTTTCACCCGCATAAGTCTCGATCACGTGGAAACATCGGGATAATAAATATCTTATGTTCTAACCCAGGTCATGGTCTACCTAGGTGCCAAATTTCATTAGAAACCATTCAGCCGCTTTAGCGTGAAAGCGTAACAAACAAACAAACATCAACAGCAAGTCAATCGCCATCCTGAGGATGCCGACATGTGAAACACGTGTCGATTTCTTACAGGGTTCTTCATGACTCTTTAGGAATAGTTAAGATTGGGTTACTAAATATACGTCGTCTATTGTATTTTACAAATATACAAAAAAGAAAATCTTTTCGCTTTATAATATTAGTTTAGATTATAATTATTAATTACCGGGTCAAAATAAATTACCTAGCGAAACTCCGCAGCTGTGATAGGTATCGATATCTAATGATGTTATCAGAAAAATAAAACTTTCCTACCGCAGTCTGCGGAGTTTCTCTGGCTAATTTTATTTGACCCCTATATAAGTCCAGGTTTCCTCACAATGTTCTCCTTAACCGATGTTAGTAATGTCTAAGATACCCTCAGAAAGTACATATGAATTGAAAAAGTCAAATTGGTTCTATAGGGATTAGAGCTGAAGTAAATATTTTTGAAATCGCACACGTTGGACATACTTCTTAATTTTATTTTTTCATGATTTTTCTTTGTCATTGACTAAAAAAATGCGTAGTGTACGTATATACAAACCTTTTTTTTTACCCACAGACAAAATTGAAAGAAGAAGGTCACAATACACAATCATGCTAAATGTTATGCTTTCTTAGTGTTACATAATTAATAATACATTAAATTCAACAAGTTTCACATTTTCATGAAATTACACCAAGTTTTCGTTAGAATTCCTGTAGCATTGCAATGACCTAGACAAAACCTCGACCTAGTCAAAATGCAGTCTAGACGAATTGCAAATACTATGCATTATATCTATAGATTTACCTGCATTATTTATTCGAGTAGGTACTCGTACCAACCGAGTATAAGATAATATTTTAAAACTAGCAACGCCCCGCAGTGTCACTCGCATAAGTCTTGATCGTGTGGGAATATTGAGATAAAAAGTATTCTATATGTAATTCCAGGTTATAAACTATCTTTATGCCAAATCCGTTCAGTAGTTTTTGCGTAAAAGAGTAACAAACATCATCCACCCATCCTTACAAAATTTCGCGTTAATTATATAAGTAGGATTATAAATGTAAATATATACAAGATGTAAAAAAAGCCCTGTCCGATCCGTGAGGCTGTTGTTAAGTATCGTACTGAGAGTCTATTTATGTTAAAATTTTCAGAAAACAAAAAAAAAAAAAGTCGACATATTTTTTTTCACATTGGGTACGGGCGGTCGTCGCGTCGTTTAGCGGGTGTCTACAAGTCATAACATATGACCCCTATTGAAAATTTGCTAATTTTTATGGTATAAAATTACCCCATAATTTTGGTACTAACAATTAAATAGCAATAAGTTTTTATTTTCAATAATAATAAGCTTTTTTATTACTTTTTGGTAATGTTATTGTACTACACCTATGTGCCCCTATCGGATCGGGTCGGTTTTTTTAAACATATTGTATAAAACAGATGGGAAAGAATCAAAAAATCTTCTGCTTCGCTGTCAAGAGGAAGTGCCCAAAAGGCTGGCAGCATTACCATACAACGTGGCAACATTGCCGCACAACGTGGCAACATTGCCATACAACGTGGCAATGCTGCCAGCCTTTTGGGCCATATTTTTTTGACAAAAAATAGGCCAGCCCTAGCTAATCACGTGAAGAGTCGACCAACCTACATTATTTGTATTATCGATTATTGTTCATGACGTAATTCATGCGATTGCCATGTCCTTATTAGGGGGAAAAATATGTTGATATTTCGAAATAGATGTGATTTTTCCTATGCCGTCGAAAATATTGTTATTTTAGGCTGGCACACCTGTTGTTTGTGCGTGGGATTTAATTTTAGGATATTGTTTAGGTTTATATTTATCCCCATGCTGCAGCCACATCTGCGTCTATCGTGACGAAGTAATGGATGCCGAAACTTCGTATGTTTTACTCGCTTAAAAGTTATCGCGCTAATGCGGTGGTCACAGTAACGGCTTCATAATTTTAACGAATTATCGTACAATAATCCACATGGCTTTTCATTATATCGACGGAGCGTCTATGCAGTCCCGAAACCACATTAGAAATGACCAACGCTAGTTCGACCACACGCCACACTTATTATGTACCGCCACCCTGGCAATAAGTGCTACGCAGCCCGAACTATCGCGACGATAACCGATAATGGTTGGGCACATTGGCGTGTGACGTATCACTGTGCGAAGCTTCGTCACGATACACGCAGATGAGGCCACAGCATTATGTTGTATATTTGCTTTGCCTAATCACCGCAGTCTCTTTTAAAGTCCAGACATTATCTTGGTCAGACTATGCGAGGACCATGTATATATTAAATGTCTGAGATAGTCTTTTAAGATAGATGTCTCAGATGGTATTTGTGATTGAAACTCCATACGGCGAGGGGTCAAAGTGTAACAACCACTGATGTGCAGCCTATCATCTGACTTTCATCTGTCCGATGATAGTCGGAAATTATTGTATTTTTACCAGAAGCCCCAGAAGAAGATAATGTTTTTCGAGAGTATGTAACTAAAAAACTTGAAATAAAGCCAATTACAAAAAATAAAAAAAATCTAAAAACCCGATTGCAAAAACAACTGAAACTAGAATAACAAGTATTATCTATAGAATTTTCGTATTTATTTATCATAAGCACTTACAATTCAAATGAAATAACATCTAAAATTTAAATTTCAGTGACCATGCAAATGACAAAAAAAACATATGATGCATGAAATTAAAATATGAAAATTAGAGGCAAAGGAGAACAATATAAAAAGTGTCTAGTAGACATAAATCTACAACACTACAAAACAAACCAATTTGAGCTAGATAGACGAGCACACAGCACACTGTTTAAATAGGGAGCGCCTGTATGAAGCGAAAGTCATGGAGAAAATATCAATAGGGTAATCCGTCAAATTGGACCTTTCATTATATTGCCTTGGCGGGGCAAACAAAATTTTAATTATATTTCAGGTTTTACCCCGCTTGCGAAGACACAAAGGTGATGCTTATTTCTAAAGAAATCTCTTCCAGCTTACCTGCGATAGGAAATTAGATAAAAAGAGATGTAGACAACGTGTGTAAAAGTAGAAGAGAAAACAAAATACGTAACTCAAAAAACAATTCACTAATTGAAATATAAACGTACAATATGAGAATATACTTACATACAAACACATAAATGTGACAATACACAGACTAAAATCCTTTTAAAATAATTGACGACATACTCGTAGAACATAATAACCCAACACAATACAAGGAAGCTAAACATTTAAAACATTCACACAAATATCAAGTTTTCTATAAAAATCTCATTGGGTACCCATTTCTTTGACTAAGTTCGAATAGCTATGAAAACATGACCTATTCTCTATTCCTCGAAGGTCAATATGACAAAAGCATTTGTTTTTAAAATCTATCGCTGCTTGAGAAGCCTATAGGGCTGGCAGCAAAATGATTTATAATAATAGGTGTTATGAATCCACATCCTGTGGAACATTTGTCAGCTGATGTCATTCTGATTGTTCACCTAGGACCGTTTTGTCATGGGATTTTGAGGAAGTAAGTGGAAAGAATGATGGAATTTAATTAAAATCCGCAGATGTAGAACTGCTGTCTTTCGTAGATCTTTGACAGTCGTTACGGGTTGTCAGAAGCCGAAGAAGTCTGACAACCAGTCTTACCGAGAGGTATCATGATACCCAGTAACTGGGTTGTGGAGGTCAGATAGGCAGTCGCTCCATGTAAAATACTGGTATCCGGTTAGGATAAAGATTTGGACAAAAGCTACGAAGATTGAGGTGTAAAATTCATAAAGAAATATTATAAATGGAATGACGCATTCCTGTCCAAATTTCCAACTATAAATTGAGTCCCTATACAGCGTGGCAGTGACATCAACGCGAAGCCTGTTACCATGGATTCAGTACATGATTCTGAACACCCCTGCGATGACTCTTATCGTCGGTTAATAAAAAAAAACAGCCTAAATATATTTCCAATTCTCTTTTGAAACTGAAATCAGTATTAACTTATCTGCACATGAACCGTTTTATCTCTGAAACTAACTTCCTGTAGGACATCCTACTGTAACCTTGTAGGGCATATCCTATGATCCATTTACGCTTACATACGTGGGGTTATCTATGACTACCTACGATTGATAACCGCACCCAAACGGTCGAAGACATGTACATAATGTGATGACCTGTTTTACTAAATTCCGGTTAAAAAAACAACTGACATAATTTTTTTCTATAAATCTATTTGGAAGATATTGCTATACATTGTGGCAGGGACATCGACTCGAAAACTTTTACCATGGATTCCATGATTACCATGAAGTGTATGATTCTGACCCCCTGGGTTGAAATTTTGCGTCGATGATGACAACGCAGGGGGGGTTCAGAATCACGTATTGAATCCATGGTTACAGGTTTCGCGTCGATGTCCCTGCCACCCTGTACATATGTTGCAGTAAGATAGTTATATGAAAGCGGTTCATAACTGTCTTACTAGGAATATAATTATGATGCACGATCTACTAATATAACTATTAGAGCACAACGACCAAATAGGTTAGGTTAGAACTGTCCAACCAAATACGCTACCGCGAAATTGGTCGCAGTAACAAAATTAGGACACTCCGATAGTTATGAACCGCTTTCATATAACTTATTACAATATTACGGTAATAGCTATAGCCCTAGTGATATAACTATTTCACGGCTATAATCATCTTACTGCGACATATACAGTTATACATATATGTATAACTGGAAGGAAGGTGGAAGGGACATCGACGCGAAAACTGATACCATGGATTCAGTACATGATTCTGAACCTGAGTTCAAATTTTTCGCAGGTTATAAAAAAAAATGTGCTGTTTCATAGAAAAGTGCAATACTTATGCGATCAAAATTTATGGAACAGCTGTTTTGTTTTTAATAACCGACCAAAAATTTCAACGCAGGGGGGTTTAGAATGACGTATTGAATCTGTTGGGAATCCAACACAACATCTTGTACGCGGTCTGCACGCGCAGGCATCGTGATCAGCGCGTCATCGGTATAGCTGAGGTGCGGCGCGACGGCGACACGGCTCGGCCCGATGACCACTCGCTTCCACGGACTCCACCGCGCCGGACGATATTCCTCAATTATTTTGTTGTTTTGTTCGGGACAGTTTATTACTTGTTGTAAGCACGGTAATAAACCATTGCCAAAAAATACAGTCCACTCATTTATTGCTCAACGCGTTAACAGAATCCATGGTAACAGGTTTCGCGTCGATGTTCCCTGCCACCCTGTATATTGTGTAACAAGGCTTGAAAATTTAGAAACTACATAGATACGTAAAGTGACTACTAAGTAGGTCATCATCGCCCTAAATCCCCTGCTGATGGGATGCGTCTGTTTTCTTGTGCCAATCTCCATGTCAGTGCCAGGCTTATCCAGGTTTTGCCCGTGATGGCAACAATGTCGTCAATCTCGCCGTCGGACAACCGACACCTCGTCTTCCAGTCCTTGGAAGCCACTCGGTAAAAGGCTTACTCGAGCTGCCCAACACCACTGAGTACTAGGTATTCATTCTTGCTTTTTTTTTTCAAAAATATATTAAACAAATACAATAGACGACCAGCGCACACACTGCGTTCGGCGCTTGACGTGGCAGCACGTCGTGTCCTGGTTCGCAACAAGTCAATCGTCATCCTGAGGTTGCCTCGTCGAGAGGTGAAACACGTGTCGACTTCTTACAGGGTTCTTTATGACTCTTTAAGAACAGTTAAGCGGATTAGGTTACTAAATATACGTCGTCTATTGTATTTTGTAATAGATTTCCGCATAGTCACGCCTGACTCAACTAACTATCTTAAAAATGTATTTGTAATGCAATTGCACATGTAGATAATAATATTTTATGCACAAGAAATAAAAATGGGAGTGACCTTTCACCTTATTGTGGTTAGCTGTCAAACTCACTACAGTAGGGGGCGTACGGTAGGAGAGATAAAGATTGCTGAGTTATCCAAGTAAAAGGTCATGGTCATTTCTAAGACGACCAACCTCACCACACAAGATTATATCGACCCAATAACTAATCTACATAATGTTAAAACCATTCCAACACAACAAACTGCCATCACCAATACCTTGTATCGTCTTCACATAGGTATTATAAGTACGTAATTAATGTATACAAAATTTTGTAAAACATTTTTAAAGAGTAACGGTGGAGTTTCTTGCCCATTCTTCTCCATATGAAACTACCTTTTGCAAGGGGCGACCAGAATCAATTCTATTTTCTTGTTTATTTTTGACGATATTCTTCTTATTTTCGTGTGGTTAGTGACTAACCTGGTGTCGGAGTTTTAAAGCGGCCCAAGGGCCTCTGACTTGGCTTCACATGTCGTCGAGAAATATTTCTCAGTCATGCCGGTTTCCTCACGATGTTTTCCTTCACCGTTTTTGAAGCAAGTGATAATTATACAATACGCACATGAATCCGAAAAGTCAGAGGTGCGTGTCTTGGGTTCGAACTCGAGACCTATGACTCCACACCACTAGGCTGTCAAAGCTATAAATAGTTTTTGACGTTCAAAAGTGCCTTTTATTTGCCTATTTAAAATAAACGATTGACTTTAACTTTGACTTTTGCCAAACGGTGTGGTGACTATGAAACTATTTCTACTCGAACTTTTACTTTATTCCTATGTCATCATAAACCATTAGTAAAACAGAAAATTTATGTTAATCAACTCAAAGTATTTATTTTAATGAAACCAATCACAGGCCCTTTGAATTGTCAAGGAGACATTAAGAAAGATGAAGCTAGTTGCCCATTTCAAAGCCTAGTAGGTTCCTATGGAGAAGAACGGGCAAGAGTCGTTGAGCTCCTTAAGTTTTGAGTTGAGCTACAGATTACTGGCAAATGTGTACACTGACTGGACAGGTCCACTCAATCTGTGGTTCTTTCCTCAAAAGGCCTTTTCAGACACCACTCTTCATGGTCCTCAAATGAACTGACCAAGATTATCTGGACTTTAAAAGAGACGGTGACCTCTTAGTTTGTTACGGCCTTTCTTCTTGGAGTAGTCAGATAGGAAACGTCGACCTCATCTAGTTTTAAAATATTATTGAAGTGTAAAAGTATTGGTACAAACCTATTTACAAAAATAAAATCATTTTATTTCAAGAAACTCTATGGAATCACTTTTAAATCACAAAACTGGTGCAAACTGTAAACATTTCAAATCAAATCAAATCAAAAATATTTATTTGCTAGAATATGGTACATAATGGTGTTACAATAATTTTGTTTCTGCATATCCTGCCAAAACGATGGCGTGCAAATTTATACATACTTATAATGTCAATTATTTTAACTCACAAACTACAGATTCTATTGACTTATCTTCTAAATAGTCCTTAATCGTATAATAACTTTTCAGTAGAAGCAGTTTGAAAATATACTTTTTAAACATTGTCAGCGGTAGGTCTAGCACACTATTTGGTAAATGGTTGTATATTATAATGGCCATGCAGTATGTATTTTTCTTAAATAATGTTAGTTTTAATGATGGTAGCTGAAGTCTATCTTTATGGCGTGATGATCGGCAATTTGGTCTGGTAATGGTAGTTTCAAATAAATTATAGTTCCTCTTAACAAAAATACACATTTCAAAGATATACAATTTGCCAGTAAAATATGTAGCAGAGCTGACTGCCCATTTATAGCCACACGTGAAAACCCTTTTGCATGATATAATAAATGCCTGATTACAAATCCTTCTTAATCAACACTTCAGTAGCTACAAACCTAATACACTTTAATCCTAAACCTGGAACTAATTAGTATTCATAATTTGATTAGTAGTTAAAGGGTAGGATAGGACGTGAAGCCATTTTGCATAAACAAAATCCAATATTGTGATGTATGTGTGAGTGTGTTTGAGTATGTGTGCGAGTAGCGCCAACCAAGGGTGATGGGCTGTATTAATAGTGCGGGAAGTCGGATGTTTTGGGTTAATAGATGTTTAAGTTTGCTGTGTGATAGTCGGAAAAACAGAAGAATCAACAATAGGTAGGTAATATTTTTACTATTCTGTTGGTAGTTTTTATTATGATCCAAAGTTGGGAAAGGGTTCTTCTGTATCAGAACAGAAAATATGAAAAATAATTAGCGTTGAACACAACACTTGCTCACTGTGTGTCTAGGTTTCACACGAATTTTCTCGAGGTTTTTTTTCAAGTACATGATGTGACATTTAAACCCTTGAAAGTACAAGGGTTTCAATCAAAAACCTATCTCCAGAACCTACAACCTTCAAGTTAACGTGGCTCAAATCAGAACTACTAGGTACTACTATGCAAATACAGAATTCAGCAAGCAGCGGGTAAGGCAACTTTAAATTGACAGACTCAAGCAGGATAAGAGTGTCATATTTCCCAGGATTTGAACTGAGTAATTGCTTGATATATTATGTGTAGCTGCCAATTCTATTGCTACTCGTAGTTTACCTAATTATATAAGTAAAGAAAAAACTGTTACGACTTTTCCAATATCATTTCTCCAAACGAGAAACTCAATCAAAACCCGGCCGGACTATAGCTCCCGCCCGGCAGTAGATTCATACTTGTTGATTCAGACGGGCTTCGCAAACGCTGCACATGTAACACATATTGCCGTTTGCTTACACATAACACTATTATATTCTTCTCCACGTGGAAACTGATTTGAGATAACATTTGGATCAATCTTATTTCAAGCTGTGGAGAATTTTGATGTTGTCTTAGACTTTAGATCTTTTTCAATTATTTTGACCACTAACGCGTCATGATATAGTTAGGAGATATCGATTTTTTTAAATGGTAATGGTGTTCTTATAATCTGACATCAATCAATCTGCATAGCCTTTTCCCAACTATGTTGGGATCGATTTCCAATCTAACCGGATGCAGCTGTATACCAGTATTTTACATGGAGCGACTGCCTATCACACTATCTTTCCTCCACAACCCAGTTACTGGGTAACACTCCTTGGTAAGACCGGTTGTTTAGCTTTTGGGCTTCTGACTACCCGTAACGACTGTCAAATCATCTACGAATGACAGCCGGGACGTTGGTCCCGGCTGTCTTAAGCCGTTGGGCTTAACGTGCTTTTTGAGGCACGGAGGAGTCTCGGTATGTAAAGATGGTCACCCATCCACGAACCGACAGCATAATGTAACATAATGACGAATAATATTAAAAATAGCGGACTTCGCCCTCTGGTCTTGTATCGGCACGACCAGCCCTACCTAATAATCCTATACTATTAAACAAGCAATATTTGTATATAAATATATTTGTATTCACGTTCTCGAAAATGGCTCTAACGATTTCGATGAAAGTTGCAATTTTTGGGTTTACGGGGGCGAAAATCGATCTAGCTCGGTCTCAGATCTTGGAAAATTCTTTTTTTCCGTACCTATATTCTCCCGAGCAGAGCTCGGTCGCCCAAAGTTTAGAACAAGATGGCTACCTTAGAATAATTTACATTGACAATTGACAGACATGGCAGCATGGAATTAGTAAGTACCTACTATCACGGCAGCATGGAATTAGTATGTAGGTACTATACATGAAATTAGTATGAACTATCCTGAACTATGAAATGAGCATTCACCAGAGAGAGCAGAGTTCGGTAGCCCAGGTACTAATAATTATTTGAGTTGTTCCTCCTCCGGTAACAATTTTGGCTCAAGGTAGTAGGGCTGATTACTGAGCCTCTGGACCTGGGTTTAGATCCTCCTGGGTCGGGTAAAGTGTTATTGGGTTCTTGAGTCTAGATTATAGTCACATAATAGTAAAGAATATTCACTCCGCAAAATCGTTTAAATAAAAAGCGACTCTTGCTACGACACAACAAAGTGCAATTCAGTCATCAATTCATCTAGAAGTGGCCTCTCTTTCTATCACTTAATTCTTATATCTTCGGACCACGTTACGCTCACTGAATTGGCCCGACAAGTCGAGCTCGCCGCGTACTTATAGCTTCATACCTTAAATGCGGAGTGCACCTTCAGTACTATTCCGTGGATTAGTGCAGATTCTGGCAATAGGCTCGCTCCTATTTCATGGGAGTTTTAACATAATTGGTGAAATGTGGACAATACTATACACGTCTGTCTACCCCATTGGAGAATTCAGGCTGAAATGTTTTGTGGATTTATAAATGTTCAAATAAATAATTGATTGGATCATCGCCTTTAGCTTTATACGTCATTTTATGCTTGCATAACACCATGTTGGGCGAAGTTAAACAGAATTACTATCAAGGACGAAACTTTGAACTTAGTTTGGCTTCAATCGGGTCGAGTATAGTACTTAACTTTCAGTAGGTCCTAATATGGTGACTTTCAATTCAATGATGGAGTTATTTCCTGTTTTGTTTGTATGATGCTGTAGATAAGTAATAGAATTTAACGAGATTCTAATTTCATTAATATTTGGGTTTATGCTACAGGGTCGATCGATCAGGTTAAGCGACAGTCGGTGGGTGGGGGGTCGTCTTAACATATCGAGATCCCTTCGTGCCTCGGAAAGCACGTTAAACCGATGGTCCCGGATCATTCTTGGATCTTTGACAGAAGCCCGAAATTCTGACAACCAGTCTTACCAAGGGCTATCGTGTTACCCAGTAACTGGGTCAGATAGGCTGACTCTCCATGTAAAATACTGGTATTCAGCTGCATTCGCATAGACTGGAAGCCCACCCCAACATAGTTGGGAAAAGGCTAGACAGATTGATTGTATGCTATTTCATATATCGCCAGCATTTGCCAACCGCTAATGGCTGGTGGGTGAAAATTTAATCAGACTACTCCACAAAATATTTTTACTAGCGTCCATTTTAGGAAAACTTCCTCTAACTTGGTGACCAAATGAAGGAATCAGTCATAATTTAAAATATAAAACCACAATTTATCATAATTATTTCTGCAAAGGCTTCAAACTACAAGAAATTATAAATTAGCTTAGCCCGAACTCTACACATATTTTAAGGCGTCACATTTCATTCCTCAAGACTTTTTCCAAACCAAAAATAACAACAGCCCACGACAACTCATTCTTAAAAACAAAACACAATCTAACAAAGAAAACCGACCGTCCGGCGTCCAGTGTCCGATTTTGAACCGTCCGACATTCGTCCGGCCGATCTGTTTCACTCACTTAGTGCACCCCTGCACCCCCTATTGATTTTATTCGCCCCACTTTCGACGACACACCACCCACCCTTTTTAAACGTTGTCTGTTAGACAATAGAACGAAATTTTTTAATTTTCTCAAGCTTTTCATGATTTTTGTTGTGTTTTGTAATTTAAAAGATTACATAACAGTGCTAAGGTACGGTTTTGAGAAAGCTTATCTGAGGGACACTAACTGTTTATCAAATTGACGCACTACGTAAATTTTCCATGTTATAGCCATTTTAATACAACTGTCAAGAATGACAGTTGTGATTTTAATAAACGGGCAATATCAGTTGTTAGCTGTTGTCTCTTTGAAAATCAATAACCCTTTGTTTTTTAAATTTGATTTCCTGGTTATGGACTTGCTTTGACAGTGCTAAGGTATGGTATTCATCATTATCATTTCAGCCGAAAGACGTCCACTGCTGGACATAGGCCTCCCCAAGTACCGCCACTTTGACCGGTTCTGTGCTTTCCGCATCCAACGGATTCCTGAGGCCTTCACCAGGTCAACGGTCCACCTTGTGGGAGGCCTTTCAAAGTTACGTCTTCCGGTACGATACGGTTTTGAAATAGCCTAATATACCTACCTACCTCTTAAAGAAATGTCTTTTTCCCGATTTCATATTTTGGTACTTTCTAAGAACATCACCATTGATTTTGGGTAGGTATAGGAAACATCACGACGAAATATATACTTTCAAATCGCGATAAGCAAGCGATCACCAGAACAACGCTTGGTCCATCTCTGTTTGAAAAGAGGTCTTTGACCTTCAGTAGTATAGTAAGAAGTCTAAAAGATTTTTAGAGCCCACTAACGAAAATATTTGCCCTATTAAACACTAAGAATAGCCCGGTCGGCCGTTTAATAGCCCATCGATTAGAACACATAGTTTGTTTCCAGAAATAGATTGCCTACATGCGTGGGAGTATGAATGGGTGACGTCAAGCATGAGCGTCGTCGTGCATTCCATATCGGTCAAATATTTCCGATTCCGCGGCTTTCTGACACGTTCTGGTCAGTTTATTACATGTAAGCCATTGGAGAAGCGATTACCTTAAAGTTTTGATCTAATCGCCATTCTTGGTGATTGGATTGGTGATAGTAATGTGTTGGTGATATACAGAAGATAGGAGGAAGCTGCTTGGCGCCAGCTACTGGTGCTAAGACGTTGGTGGTAGTTATTCCCTGAGAATGCAGAAACAGAAGCTTATATAATTACTTTCAATCAATAACGACTCACACTAAAATTTTCAGAGTCGTGATACATATTTGGGTTACCTTAAATCAGGCACGTACTTGTGATAATAATATTTTGAATAACAACAATCTTTTCGGTCCCAAAAATAAAATTCCAGGACGAAATACAATAGCAGCTCTATAAACTTCAAAACACGACATCCAAGACCGAATTTACCAAAACAGAATCTGGCACTAACTTTTAACCTTTCAGTTTACTTCTCAATTTCTCATCAGAGATCCTACTTTACCTTTAAAAATCGTCAACACAGCCACGTCATAATTACTTATAAAAAGTTTTTCATCCTAACCAATAATGATGGGACACTCGTACCCTGCGGGTCCTGTCAGCTTCACGTTACAACTGATGGACGCTAGTGATGGCGCCAAACACGTGGCCGAATTCTTGGTCAAGTCCATTTAGATTGCCATTTAGATTACACGCCAAAAAGAAGACCAATAATGTTACAACTAACACCAAACTATCAAACAAAACTCCGCTCCTCCAAAACTATCACGAAAACAATGCAGAGTGCATTTACCTCTACAAGTCTACAAACACGAGATCTTAGCACAGTCGACGCAGTCTTTAGGCGAGCCTGGCTGCTCCGGATCGAACAAAATCAATACAATACGACTGTTTTTAACGTGTACTTCCATCTCTATGTGTAGATGTAGCTACGGAAGCGAGGAGCAACAGTTAGTGTACACCTGCAGGGTATTGTGGATGATGGGACAATTTTTGTTGAATGGTTGTGCACGGAAAGCAAATCTAGTCAGACAATCGGTATCCTAAAGTTGTCTCAAGATAAGTACTCAATTTTGGAAATCGCAAAGCTTTTTGACATCATTATCGAATATAATTATCATTATTTTATAAATTTCAATGTCTTAATTTTTGTTTAGTATTGTGAGCTATCTACAACGCCACATGTGAACTACGCATCACACTGACCTCACGTAAAATCCTGCATCGCGCAAGCAGTGTTTACCGCGCGACGAGTATATATACAACGACCCGACATCAATCGTCGTCGGGCGGTTGCCCAGCAGACACAATACCCGTCTGGTCGGAGGATCCTTCTTTTTCTATGGAGGATGAGTGATCTTTACACGCTGTTCCTCATACCTCTATAGTATTATGATTTTCTATCAATCGAAAACTAGGCTGGTCGGTGAGATACTCATTTTATAAAGAAGTTTTCCTTGCAACTTTTGTTACAGAGCAAGACCACCCCAGCTAACTCTACCTTTCATCATTCTCCGCCTTTTTCTTAATCTATTTGGCTCCGGCGTAGGATCCATCACTCACCTTCCACATAGCACGTTGAAATAAGAGTCTTCTTGTCTTATAATTATATAATTAAAGTATACAAAATATTGTAATTTTAAAAGAAGAGTTTTTCTGGCCCATTCTTCTCCATACGAAAACTACCTTTTGGGGCAACTACAATCAATTGTAATTTTTGACGTTCAGAAGTGCCTTGTATGTCCCTAATTGAAATAAATTATTTGACTTTGACTTATCGCAATTTATCTCCAAAATGTCTTGAATATTCTATACCTATTTAGCTAACAATATACCTACAGACACAAATGTCATTATTGTTTCAAAAACACACACTTCTCAAACGTTTACCTAATTCAGTTTTCTAAATAGGTACACAACGAAACGTGTTTCACGCTCAAAACGTCTAGCTCACGCCTCGTCATTGAAATCTAATTAGGTAGACCTAGTTTTACCCCATTACCATTTCTCCAATGTTTACGTCAAGGCTACTGGCTCTGTTTGTTTCACATACAATTACAATCTATTTCAATACTTATGTTAGCTATCTTGACGGTTTTCCTTAAGAGGATTAAATAGAAGAAACCATTCATAGAAGTAACCATAGGCATAGTCATTTCATCATTTTTGGGCATGTGATTCGGAAGAATGAGGAAAATGTCATGAGGAAAGTTTTGAGTACCTATGAATGTGGATGGGTCTATGAGTAGAGGAAGACCAAAGAAACGATGGATGGACTGCGTGAAAGAGGATATGGATAGAAAGGGGGTGACTACCGAGATGACGACTAATGGAGAAGAATGGAAGAAAAAGGCATGTTGCACCGACCGCGAATAAATTGGAATGAGGGCAAGAGAATGACGATGAGTCATAATGTAATTTTTCGATGAAACTATTTCTGCCACATTTCTTAACTACTGCTACATCATCTTCTTTTCGTGTGGTTAGTGACTAACCTGGTGTCAAAGTTTTAAAGCCGCCCATGGGCCTCTGACTTGGCTTCATATGCCGTCGAGAAATATCTCTCAAGCATGCCGGTTTCCTCACGATGTTTTCCTTCACCGTTTTTGAAGCAAGTGATCATTCTACAATACGCACATGAATCCGAAATGTCAGAGGTGCGTGCGCTGGGTTTGAACTCGAGACCTATGACTTCTCAGTCTCACAGTCTATCTATCACTGCATACTACTACATCATCATCATCATCATCAGCCTATAGCAATCTACTGCTGAACATAAGCCTCTCCATTTGTACGCTATTGAGCTTGATCATCGGTTCTTTAAACCAGCTGCTTCCAGCTTCCCTACGAAGATCGTGGCTCCAGCTAGACTGAGTGTCCTACCTTATTTCTTTACTGATGCAGGCTCCATGTCAATACATTCTTTTTCTTCTCTTATCTCATCATGACCTATGAGAATAGCACATGCCGTGGCAAGAATATTAGGTCATCAAGTTGGTATCGAGAGAGTGAGTGGCTCCTTGCAGTGTGCACTTGACGCATGCTTGTTTAATTACGTAATGCTAATAATGGAGGCTGTTTTGAAAAAAATCTAAAAACCCAACATAGGTACCACTTTCCACTGACACTTTCTAATGATGAGTTTATCAAAAAAATATTTTTGTAATTGATTAAATTGAATACGCCAACCCTTTAAACAAGAGCATTATGATACAAAATCAAACAAAAAACAGTCTTCAGCAATTCATTAACTTAACAACAGTTGACAGATTGATACGCTTTTTATAGTTAATTGCCATCAATTACTTTCAAGTACCTACAATAAGCACGTAAATCATTACAATACAAAAAAAAATATAACTTTAGTTGTTTATATATTTCTTGCATTATTCACTGTGTACTATTTTAGAGACCTCAAGATTTGCATTCTTCTTTAGTTTTCGTAAAACTAAAACCTGTGATGCTTGGGTAAGGGCTATGTCCAGCAGTGGATGTCTTTTGGCTAATATGATCACGGTGAATACAAAGTGAAATAAAAACCAGAAGGTCCAGACATTGACATTCTTGATTCTATTATAGTCACGTAATTTCAGGAATCTTTGGCAAGAATCGAAGATGCGCAGAATTCGTTTTCACTTGTTTTTTTAATAGACTTGTTCAAAAATAAATTATGGCAATAATGGCATGCAATAAAAGCGTTTTTTTTTTTGTTGCACTACGTGTTGGTACATGCGTGAACTCACTCCTAATACGCCAAAACCTTGCCAAGTTATGCGTCTATAACAATAGCGATGATGGAAAAGTCTGTTGGAAGTCTCTTGTCTGGGAACCTTTTTTTTTTTTTTTTTTTGATGGTGGGAAGTTATCAAATAACTTCTCCCGCTCTGGGTGGAGCGGGAGGGCGTGTCAGACTTTTACTGACTAAAACCCACCCGTGTTCCTTCCGTTGCCTGTGTGCCGAGGTCGCGATATCCCTTTCAGACAAACCCGCAACCCCGGCAGGCATTGGCCCTTCCGGACCCCGTCAGTTGGTGCTGACATCTCTTTGAGGCGCGCGTGGAACACAACGCGCCGTCGACCCGGGCCTGGTCCCTATCGGACGGCGAGCTACCCATTGCTCACCGTCCGCAAGCCCGCGCCTACGGTGGCCGGAAGTCGGCTCGCGACTCCCGACGCCCGGGGCGTCTGGGAACCTAGCCTTACAATTTTGTATTATTTAAGCGTAGATAGAATTTCCCTATGAGGAAGAAAAATATAGAAATTCTTTGATATAATAATATAATTCAATATAATATAAAATAATAATATCAATAAAAATAATAAATATAATTCCATAATATAATATAGAAATTCCATTGTCATGCTGATCAAACCCTCTATAAACCAAAAAACCTGTTCCGTTACGACGTTAATCACTAGGGAAATACATCCAAATTTTCCCATAACAAGCAACAATTTCCATAAAAATACACATTTATTATGCAAGTTTCTTTAACAAAAAAACTAGAAACATTAAAAGCATGCAAAAATTGCTTGATGAATTCAGCACTTGCCCCTATTCCCATGATAGTCGGCTTATAAAAACTGAATACTCGATCGAATATCGAATTATGTTCGACTTTTATGCTAGTTATATTATCGTTTAGAGGTTTGTTATTATCTAGTTTAGTTATAAGTTCTTTTGCTAGGGACTCTCAAATGGGTTTTGATGTTGAAATATTGTGAGATCGTTCCATTGGATTACCTTTCGTTTTGTATATGCGGTCATCTGTATATATATCTACATCCATTAATGAATTATGGGGAGAAGTAATTTTTGCAAAGAATTACGTATGACAGAACCGAGACGCCATCCCTTTAGATACTCCATAATGGTAATCATAAAAAAAGCGGGATAGAATTTAGGAAACTTTTAAATGGTTTAAATCAAATATAATGTCCCATAGCAAAGAGCGATGCTATTTTATCTAATGCTGGAGGCACCTATTTAGCACCACAATGCTATGTAGTTTTAAAAAAAGACGAAACAAAGGCAACAGCCAGAATTATAGAGGAACATATCCAGGAATAAAATACAATTACGTAAATCCAAGGCCTTTCGAATAGTAACATTTAATAACCTTGCATGAATTTTTGCAGTCACATAAATTATGAAACAATAATTCACACAAAAAATTCTGCAAGCAGCAAATTACTAACAGGCAAGGTACAAATCTAGATCAATAAAATTCAAAACGTCTGATACATAGGATATCGTATTCTAGGTCACAAATATGTAGGTCTGATGCAAATATCATGCAATAATATACATAAATGTTATTGTAATATTTAAACTGTATTTTATAACAGCGTAGTGCATAGGACGTGTTTTTAGAGCAGTTTTATTTGTCATTGCTCTGATTTTGGCTTGAGTTTGACTAAAAATATTATAACTTTAGGTATCTTCATCATGGCATTCAACTGCTGGACCATTAGCCTCTTAATTTCCATGATATTGGTATGTATTCTTGGCTACTCTCATCCATTCATTATCAGCTACCCTGCGAAGATCGTCGTTCTATCAAGCCTGACCTATTCTAGGCCCTAAGTTTGCCAAGTCATGGTCTTCAATCAAAGTCTTCCTTACTTCGACACAATTTGCTTGTTCTTTAAGATAACAAAGATAACATTGTGCATGTTTTACTAGGTCTTCTCGAAGAGTTTTTTCATTGTTGTAAGTTTACTCTTAATATTTACAAAATCATGCCTTCTTCTTTCTTTTTCGTGTGGTGTGACTCAGGTGTCACTAGTGTCAGAATTTTTATGGCCCTCTGACTTTGCTTCACATGCCATCGAGAAATATCTGTCAGGCATGTTGATGATGATTGGTTGATGTTTTTCTTCACCGATTTTGAGGCAAGTGATAATTATATCAATACGAACATGCCTTCATCAATCAATAGCAATCATGCCTTTAGCAGCTAGTTACGAGTACATATGGTGGAAATATTTCGTGTTGTCTGTAAATACAGAAGGTATCGCTTTGAATGCATTTTATTCTAGAATAGACAGTAGCTGCTTCTGTCATAAATGTTTACAGATTTTACCGTTATCGTTCTTTGGCATATGAGGAAAGAGATATGAAGTAGGTTACGTCGAATATCATGATCTCGCATATATAAGTAGCCCGGCCGTCGAGAGAATGCTTTCCTGACACCTGTCACTTGGACAATTTCTAGTAGTAATAAGGATCAAATTCGCAAAATACATATGAAACCGACGGGTGTCAAGAACGCATTCTCTCGACGGCCGGACTGTACCTAGCACGAAGGTGTTAGAGATGATTATGATTAGGATGGTCGTGAACACTGAGATGACGATTGATAGAGATGTTCAAAGAAAGAAACATGAAACCGTGTAAAAAACAATTATTTTTAAAAGAGTAAGCCGAGTTTCTTGCCGGCTCTTCTCCATAGGAAAAAACCAATTAGAACCGTGCACATAGCTTCTGACGTTTCATAAGTGCCCATGTAGGTTTAGGTGAAATAAAATATTTTGATTGATTTCAGTTTATTGCCTTGTCGACTACAAATAAAAATGGGGCTTTACGACGGGAGGGTGGCGATTCTCTATGTACTTCTGTTCCGCCAAGAAGGTGATTAAAAAAAAAAAACTAATATGCAACGAAACCGTTTGTCTACTGTTAGAGGTTTTTTTTCACGAATCGTGTATGGGTTTTATAGCGAAATTTGTTTAGTATGACGGATAGATTCACCCCCTTGACGGATGCAGATGACTAAATCGCCAACCATGAATGAATGGCAAAGTGAGTGAGTGTTTCTCTCTGTTTCCTAGTCGTCCGGCGAAACTACCCAACGAAATATAATTATTTGATGAATTTTGACAGGGAGTTAAGTCATTGTTACCCGAAAAAACGATTCTCAAAAGTTTAAAAGACCAGGTACACCTGACTAAAGCCATGGACAACGAAAATGAAAATAGAAATGTCAACGTTATTTCTATGAATACTAAAGACAAAGCAAACAGCCATCCACTTAGGCCTTTATAAAGCCTGAACTTTTCATGGGAACTTCCATATGTCATGTTGGTAAACGGCTGTCATGTCCAAGTTTAGTTTTTAATTATCAAAACTTGAATGTCTTTGAGATTCGTTAAAACATTTCATTGTTTTAGCTGCCCTGTTATTATGGGGTTGAAAATAGACGAATATAAGGTTGCAAAATGGGTTCTTAGAATTGTTGATCGATAGGTTCGAATATTTAAGTATTTGCTTTGTTCTTTTGTTTTGCTATGATAGTTGTTGAAGTTTACTGTGATATTGGAGGAGGAAAGTTAATAGGGAGGGGGGGGGGTGTAGTAATATTTAAAAGATGAGCAAACTAATATTAATACAATAAAAAAGTTTACCATCGCGGTCACGCATTTGAAAACAAAATCCCGTGCACACGAAGCCCACATCTGTTTACCTAGCCTTTTTTTTGTAGGTAAGCGTAACTATTAGCGGCCGAGCGCTGCAAGTAGGAATAGTCCTTATGGTGTTCATATATGCGTGTCCACGATAGTACATTGGATAAACTTTTTAAACAAAATCAAAGAACAAACTACTTTAATAATAAAAATGATAGTATCATATATCCTAACTTAAACCTATTATATCCTAAAATATAGTATAGAGTTGTAGCTTATATATGCCTATTTATTCTTAACATCACAGGGATACAAATGAGAAAAATGCGATTTTTGGATGAAGTAGGATTTTGGTATAATTTTGGCATCATCATCTGCCTACCCTTTCCCCAACTATGTTGGGGTCGGCTTTCAGTCTAACCGGATGCAGCTGAATACCAGTATTTTACATGGATCGACTCCCTGTCTGACCTCCACAACCCAGTAACTGGGCATATTGGTGATTATTTGTAAACAAAGAGGCTGATGTGACAACTGTGATTGAAACAGTTTGGGGTGCACGGATAGCAGTATAGTATGTAAACCATAGACTCAGATATGTCTAGTTAATACAGATTTTAAGGTGGTAGCCTAAAGGCTAGAAGATTAAAATATTCTCGATCCAAGACCTCCTGTGCCTGTACCCGAGGTACACCACCTGTGGCTTCGTAAATTTAGAGTATTTCTATCCTCTTCACACTCACAAAACATCCCTCTAGCCATCTCTTTCACTCCTGTTTTCACAAATAAGTTGCATCCGAAAACAAAATAGAAAACCTTTAGATAGTACAAAGGAGACTGGTCTTTATTCTTGAAGAAGGAAGGGGTGAAATGGCGTGTATGTGAGTAGACTGAAAATTCTTTGTCAGGCGTACTGAAAGTTTCAGCGCTGTAGGAAATGCACCGAGCTGTATACTCTGATTGTAATATAACGCAATTTAAAATAAATAGGGATGGGTAATAGTCGATAACATCAACTTTTTAATTTTGGGGTGAATATCTCCCAAAAATCTTCCCCGTTTGATCTTCAACAGTTTATCGTCCCGAAAATGGTGTTTGTTTTTAACTTAACAATTTTATTTTATTTTGTTGTAGTCATTTTATCTAGATAATTGAAATGTTGTTCAATATTTGAATATCGTTATGGATACTTAATTGTTTTATATCCCTAAAAACGAAAATCTTTCCGAAAAAAAAACACCCGTTGCTTTTCACGTAATATAAATAAATATCAACATTCTCTAAACTAAACTCGAAAACATTGGCACCTCGTTGCTAAAACTAACAGCTTCTAGGTGAAAGTAATTTTACTTTGACCCTTAACCCATCATAACTTGATAATACCAGCATCATTAAAACTTAGAAAACAACCGCTTCAGCTCGTAACGGTTACTTTTAACGTTATTTATGATATTTGTACATGTTTTAATACATTAACTACCACATATTTCTCTAGTATTATAAACTTAAATTAATGAAGCGATACAAACATTCCATGAAGGAGTAGGCAGAGGTGAATTGTATAGTACACCAAACCCTCATTTGGTCAGCTGTGAGTTTCATCTAGGTAAAAGACGGCAAGCCTTTGTCGATTCATTATCACCATAATTATTGGTGGCCTTGTTCCTCCCAGTGCTGAGGATAGGCCTTCCTTTGTGCCACGCTGCCCTGGTCTGCGCGAGTCTCATCCAGGTCTTCCCCGCGATCTTCTGTTGGTTTTTTCCGATTACCCAGACACAACACTAAACTCCAGGCTGCTCATGACAATTGGTAAAGAGATAAACCTAATAATGCTTCGGACTAACAGGATTTAGGGATACAAATCTACAAAAACGAAATCAATTTACCGGTGTATCATCAAGAATGTTGACATGCAATTCATAAAACCACTCATAATTATATCAAAGCATTCGATAACAAACTTTCACACGTAGTAATAACCAAGACCACCGAGCCAAAAGTTACATTAACTCCAGTTGGGGAGTTCACCGCACCGTTCAGCACACCTTTTCCAACGTTAAAAATATCGGCGTTATTATTACATTAATTACCATCGTTATATCGACAGTGTCACATCACTGGCTCGGTAACCGGGTTGCATTTCATGGGTAAACTGGTGTTGTCCCAGCTTAATCTTTAAACGAGTTTGTGCCAATTCGTATTCAGAGATGTTGCTGACCAAACGCTTGTAATTCTTGTCTAGTTTATAATTTGTGTTATACTTTTGTTACACACTGGTTCTTAAAATAATACACCCGAATAGTTAGACTAGATTTTTAACATCATCACCATTATGCTCCTGGCCTAATTGCAATTTATCTGCGGTCTGCTCAGCATGTACTGTTCTTCCATACCGTCCACCACCATCCATCTACATCCGTAGGTAGACCATCATCCAAAAATTTGCTGAAGCCCACGAACGCAGACTCCACCGACATGTGAATATCGAGGCAATTCAGCTGCTGGACAACACTGACATAGTGCGTCGGCTAAAGAGAACAAAACCATTTGAGTGAGAATAGTGTGTTTAAAATAGTAAATTAATAATGAATAGTATCAATGCTGTGCTATACATGTAACACATGAACAAAGCGTTTTCATCAATTATCAGACCCTAAGAAAGTGCTATGAAATTGACCTTGTGTAAAAGAGCAAATTGAAATTATTCTTAGTTATAACATAATCTGTCTCGTAAAATATTAAGTTAGAATTAATTTACTAATTAGTCTATTAGGTTAGATTGTAATAAATTACTAAGAAAGTGAAAAAAAAAAATATGCTCCTGCCCTAATCGCAATTTATCTGCGGTCTGCTCAGCATGTGCCGTTCTTCCATACCGTCATGTCAGTATTCACTGCTTTACTGGCTCTACCATCATTCACACAATCAGTCCATCGTTTCTTTGGTCTTCCTCTTCTCCTGCCATGGACATCTATTCTCAAAACAATCATCCTCATGCCTCCTCATGCCTCCGCATCACATACCATGATAACCGTTTTTCACACAACTTCTCAGTCACCGTCACTTACAAATTGGAACCATCATGGTCCCTATATGAGTACATAGAGATCTCGCGAAAATGTATATTTTAAGGCCTTTTATGTACTAGGTATGTTCACAAATAAAGTTTGATTTGATTTGTATTGGGTCCTATCAGAATACCAGCGCCGCGGTTTTTTTTTTTTAAATATCGCCGTATTATGCTGAGATAGGAGCCTTTTTGGCCTCGCACAGGTCGTTAATATTCTGTTTTTAAATGCTCCTTTTTTGTTTTTTATTTTATAATTTATTTTTTATTTTTATTATTACCTACTGTTTGTATTTCCTGTGCGTGTCCCAAATAAAATATTTTTCTTTCTTTCATGGTCATTGGTTATTTTGATTCTAAAAAGATCTCATACCATATGAACCTTTAGTAGATATTCTTTCTCTTCTTCAACCCATTATATCCTACAAATACTGAGTGTAGGTCTCCTCTGTTCCATGCCATTCTTCAGTATTGGACTGCCCTCAATTCCCTGCTACCATGACAGAAGAAGCGATTCTATATTCGAAAATTGCCTTTAGTGTTTTCGTAGCAGCTATCAAGGTAGCGTAGCCTTAGAAAAACCAAACATTTTTGGACCTATTAATTAACCCCATAAATTCTATAGCCAATTTCAATACTACAGCAGTAAAAACGCCCATATACTTACGATTTACAAATTACAGATTCACTGGGCGACGCGTAGTTTCTAAGGGCAGAGGTTATGCTTTCACTGGCGGTATGCCCGTTTGTTTGTGTACCCGTTAAGGTTATACAATATTTTGTTAGGTACCTACTCACCTTCCTGGGAAAATTTTGCTTTGAAGGAATTTGATGGTTGTAAACGTGTTTTTTTCAAATGCCAATTGACTTATGTAGCCACTGTTGGAGAAAAGAAGTGGGCCGTAATCCTCTACGCGTGCCCAGTGTGGGTTCATCACAGGTCTTCGAATTGTTGGTTCTAGGACATGCCGGTATCCTTACGATGTTTTCCTTCACCGTTTTGAGAGCAGTTTTGATCAAATAAACAGCACAAAATAACTTGCATGCCTATCTGTTCTAGGAGTTATATAATTTCCCCAAGATCTTACGTGTACCAATAAAAATGCTGGTGAAAAATATACTATAATATTGACGAACATTCATGTTTCCATTAGATTAAGACAATGCAAGGTCATCTCAAACTCAAAAACATTCCATAGAAGTTAGAACCAAGTTTGCGAATGGATTTGGGAGATGTTATAACTAAAATGTTGCATAAAGTCTAGTATAGATGACTGAATAGTAATTACTTCTTATATGAGTACTTACTTATAACACTTAGCAAACAAAGAACAAGACGTACCTGATGCTACAAAGGTACTCAGCTGCATACGTATTCAATTCAAATTCTCAGAGATCATAAAATTACACAAGCAAATAAATCTAACAATAATATTAACAAACTATTTCCTATCAAAACTCATTTAGTGCAGCTTTTTATCAATTTAACTTATCTCACCCACGCTGTAGCGATAAAACGAGATAACTAAATTCAAAATGGCCGAACTGCTATCTATCATAGTAACAATCATTGGCCTAGACGATTTACTAGGAAGCAACGCGCCAGTTTTGACATTGCGCGTGACCTTGCCCCGAGCGCGGCGATTGGACGAAAATTCAAGATGGCGCACGGCGCTAGCGCAACCAGTGTCATTGTTTCTGTTAATTAAATGACCGGTTTCGTGCGTTTTTCAAACGATGCAAATTCGTGTTGGCTATTCCTATTTGCATTCGAATAATGTCTTTATATTATAGCTATTGTGAACTTGTTATGCATATGTTTTTGTTCTTCTATGGCCTTCCGATATTTGTTGATTTTTTTAATGAAAAGGTGTGTTTATATTCCTTTTCAGGCTGTAGACTATTGAATTCAATGGGTCATTGTGTCCCCCACTGACCATAAATAAACACATGACCTCAATCTTCTGTCCCATGAAAGGTTCAGGTTTAATGTTGACAAATTCTTGTTAGTTACGTTCTTCTTCTGTCTACATTCTAGCTCTGTTGTTCTGCGAATCGTAGAGATTATATTGTAATTCTAGTTTCTCTAGCGCCCATACTCTTTAAATTGGTATGGTGGTAGTATTTTCCTGCAGGGCAGTAGCAATGGCTTTCATTTTGACAGTTCAACAACATTCATTGCGTTATTTAAGTTGTTGAGCAGACAAATTTACATTATGAAGCCATTGATTATCAATATCCTTCAAAATCATGATTGAAAGGGTGTTACGCAATAAGGATACTGGATGTACTCTTGCGCATAGAGCAGGACTATCTGTCTAACATGCTACGGGTAATCCTCAGACAGGACTCCTAAGAACATTTCCACATAGTAAGATTACTTCAGGGTAGTGACGAAGCGTAAAAGTCGATATTGGTGAACGAAACCGTTTCAAATACGTGTCCAAATTGTCTTCATAGTAGTGACGAGCGATAAAAGTCGATATAAGGGAATCCCTTAAAAAGATATGTTTAAATATTCTGTTAATACTACCATGACGTTTTTAGAAAGTGATGGCAAAATGAATCGTGGTGAATGAATTAACTAACACTTTTTAGATATACATTTTTTTTTTAATTAGATTAGTTTGGTGTTTCATAACCAAAAAATACCAAAAAAAACTCAGAGGTCACGGTCTCTTTTAATGCCCAGACATTATCTTAGTCAGCCGCACGGGTCGATCCATCAGGTTAAGCTACGCTTACCGGGGTTGGTCCGAGTGAGTGACCATCTTTACATACCGAGACTCCTCGGTGCCTCGGAAAGCACGTTAAACCGTTGGTCCCGGCTGTCATTCGTGGGTCTTTGACAGTCTGACAACCGGTCTCACCAAGGGGTATCGTGTTATCCGGGTTGTGGACGTCAGATAGGCAGTCGTTCCATGTAGAATATTGTAAAATATTGAGTATTCAGCTGTATTCGGTTAGACTGGAAGTCGACCCCAACATAGTTGGGAAATGGCTAGGCAGATTGACATAATCTTGGTCAGATCATGTAAGGACTATGTAGATTAGTGTCTGAGATGGTCTCTTGAGGTAAGAACCACACAGATTTGAGTGGAGCTGTCCAGTCAGTGCACGCAGTAATCGTGTAGCTCAACTCAGAACTTAAGGAGCTCAACGGTATCCTCCCTTCCAATTCTCAGACAGATTCTCACAAATAATATTAGTTACAAGATTACATGCGTAGGTACTTATTTCATTATTGAGTACCTAGGTGACCGAACTCTGCTCTGGTGAAAAGAGAGAACGCTCATTTAATAGTATTGGAAAGTTCATACTAATTCCATGCATATAGTACATACTAATTCCATACTGCCATGATAGTAGGTACTTACTACTTCCACGCTGCCATGTCATTATTCTAAGGTAGCCATCTTGTTCTAAACTTTGGGCGACCGAGCTCTGCTCGGGTGACAATATGGAGAAAACGAATTTTCCCAGATATGAGACCTAGCTAGATTGACCTCTACATAGCAACTTTCATCGAAATCGTTAGAGCCGTTTTCGAGAACGTGATTACAAATAAATAAATACAAATATTGCTCATTTAATAGTACATACAGGATACCAGCAGTTAGCCAGCCCTACGGCAGAAGTTTATTCTTATAGTATTCTACAAGATAATTACTAGCTAGTAGCCAGTTTGAGCGGCGACTTAGTCAACTTTGCAATTAAAGAAACTGTTTTAATGGTTATCTTGTCTATTTTTCTTAAGTTCTGTGGCGGAACAAAACTGTGGGACTTAATGTAAACTTAGCTTTGTCGTAAAATAAAAAAAAAAACTCTTCAAAATATCATCCCTTTATGTACCGACATTTTCAAACGTGTACAAACATGAATTTCAAAAAAAATCAGAACCTACTTTTCATCTCTGTTTTTGGGAATCGTTAGCCGGTCGGTAAAACACATTGATTCGACAGACATACCACCGCAAACTAAATGCCTGAACATAGTCAGCAAAGCCGATAAAAAAATGCATCAACAATTACATGAATTGTCACAAAAACTCACTACAGATACAAACAACTAAATACGTGCGTTTCATACCGCGGCGCGTGAGTCGCCGACGGTATGAAATATTACCATTTTAAATATTATATTTTATATAAACATTTTGTTTTTTGTATTGTATTTATTCATTAAATTTTTGTCTTATTTTGTTATTTCACTATATGCTGCACCGGTTGACGTCGTCACTTCAACGCCGGCTGTCGCTGAAAACCAGCGTTGGGGCTCTGTCTCGCATAGGGTCGCAGCATTATGCTGAGCGATGGCCGTTTTGCGTGGATGTGACGCATATTTTCCCCTAAATTGTTTATTTTCGTGTTTTGTTCTTCCTTTGTACCGCAAATAATCGTATTTTCTTTCTTTACGTAAAGTTTTAGTAATAATCTTTATTTCTCTCTTCACAAAGGTTCACATAGTTATAAACATAGATAAAAGAATTATACTGAATTATATTAAGAGACTGGTGTCCCCACTTAGGGTACCATGTGTGATGGCTCACAAGGCTCTCACCCCGAATTTTATCTAAGTAATTAACATAGACTTTCAGTGTGTCTCTTGTAACTAGCTAACGAGGTGCAGCTTTTACCAAACCCTTTAAATACAGCCCATAAAGATGTCAAAATATTTTCACGATCTTCTTAAAACTTTCCATCGATAGCGTTCATCCGTCTTAAAACCATCTTCTAAAAACATTATTCATATACTTTACTAGCTGTTTCACCCGCATAAGTCTCGATCCCGTAAGAATATCGGGATAAAAAGTATCCTATGTCCTAAACCAGGTCATGGTCTACCCCTGTGCCAAATATCATCCAAATCCGATCAGCCGTTTTAGCGTGACAGCGTAACAAACAAACAAACACTTACTCATTTATAATATTATTTACGATTCATTTTTATAGTTTGTTGTACACCAAAAAAATACATACCTATCACAAAATAAATCAAACACAAAAAATATACAATGGGCACATAAACAGTACTCAGGCATATCGCCATAAAATCTAATCATTCCTTCCACTAACACACTAACTTCTTGCTATAGATTTTGGTTACCAATTCTCGTATTACGTCGCCGAATCAGCCTATCTTACTATCTTCAAAAACATTATTTCACCATAAAATCTCATAATTCCTTCCACTAATTTCAGAGCTCAAACAGATACGTTTGACTGAAATTATCTTAAGTCGCCCTTTGACACCAAAGTGGCGTCTCATAATTTCGCCAGGCCATTTAAAACTTGCTCCAGCGAATAATATTTTATTTTTATCTAATTTTTTGCTGCTTTAAGATAAATGTGGTTGTTTTATTTTGCTGTCTTCCACGTTGGGTTAACTCCAGTCGGTTTTTGAAGAGTTTGAGATATTCTTTACTAGCTTTTGCCCGCGGCTTTGCTGGCGTGGAAGTCGGAAATTATCCCACGTGAACGTACTACCGGGATAAAAGTATCCTATGTATTAATCCAGGTTATACACTATCTGTGTGCCAAATTGAACCCAAATCCGTTCAGCCGTTTTTGCGTGATATGGTAACATACATACAAACTTTCATATTTATAATATTAGTAGGATTACATGTTATATTAAATATATTATATTATATTATATTATATTAGGCACTTTCGAACGTCAAAATTTACAAATTCTGTGAATGCCGATCTACATTTCTCAAAAGTTATGGACAGTCTCCTTAGACTGTTTTCTTGTAACTACAACGATTAAGGTACCTGCTATTATTGCCCCATCTCAAAAATCTACCAGTATATAATATTCACGTGATAGTAAGCTGACCGTAGTGTGAGCATTCAAATGTCTGACCGAACCAATCGCTTAGACTCTACGCTAATTAAACCACCATACAGCGAAATCAAGCGTCTGTCTCGTGTCTCAAGTCGTAAGTCGTGACCTAGTTTCAATATATTACATTAGTATTGTTAACAAAAAAACACACAAAGAATCTTCCAACAAAAAAAAATCCTTCCAAGTGGTTTCTTTACCGATGATTTATAGCCTCTCAATACGGATGATGCCTGGGTAAAAAAAAAAAATCTAATTAGTCCGTCAGTCAGATAATGAAAAAATATTAGACATGTATTTATTGCTTTAACATATAATAAAAAAATGCTTAGATACAACGCATTTAAATTTGGGGAGTGGGAGTCGCTACGTCACAAGTAAGTATAAAATCTACATACTCGTGACGTCATGGCACATTTTAACTCAATGTATCGCCGTAATCTTTAGATTACGTAAAAAAAGAAAAAATACGTGTCCAATATTATTTAATAATCTCCATGACGGACTAAAAAAAATGTTGTCGTCATCTCTATATTCTTTACTTAAATCAGACAAGAAAGAATCTACATGCTCATAAAAGAACAAGATTCATACACACTAAACTTCCCTTTGTCTCAAACCACTCATACACGATTTTAAACCTTACTCCGTAAACAATTCAGTACAATATCAAAATATATCCAATAATTAAAGTAAAGGTACAGCATAATAAGGCAAAAAACTGCACGAAAAATTGATAAGGGGAGGTAGTGATAACGGGTGCATTCTCCCCCTACTATCGATCGGGGGCGAGCCACCCCGGGTGTATAAGTATAAAAAGCGTAACAAATTTTCGTCTTAAGAAAAGGAAAAGAAAAAATGTATACAGCCACCCTTTTGGGGTGGGTTTCCCCCTTAGGGTGGAGGATGCATTTTTCTCGTGGTCTCCTCTCTCTTTCTACCCGTAAGATGTTACAAAGCTTTCTTTGTTAGGCAGGGTTAATTAGATTTTTGGTTGGCGTGGTTATTATGAATTTTGGTTTGGTTACTTTTGTTTGAGGTTGTTTCACGTTTCTGTTGGCTGAACAATTTCTGCTTGATATTTCTACGACTAATGATGTACTTTTTACTTAACTACATAATACTATGCATGTCTAATGCACCTATATTAAAGTATTGATTTGAGAATTTAACTTTTAATAAGACTTTTACTTTTAAGAACCAATCAATGGGAACACCATGACTTTAACGGTAGATCAATGTGTAAACTTTTTCTTTGTTCTAAGGTGTTCATTAGTAATCCTAGATTGAAAGTAATAATAGGCATTAATAATGATTTTAATAATTAAAAATATTAATTATGTAATATTATAAATAATTTTATATTAATTATTAATATTATTTTGTGATTATAACGTTACTAGCTGCGCCCCGCGGTTTCACCCGCATACGTTTCGATCCTGTGAGAATGTCGGGATAAAAATTATCCTATGTCCTAATCCAGATCATGGTCTACACATGTGCCAAGTTTTATCTAAATCTGTTCACCCGTTTTAAAAGTACAAACAAACAAACTCTCTTTCCCATTTATAATATTAGTTAGGATTAATTTACAAGTTCTGCAAAACTGCTTCAAAAGAAAAATATCCTAAAACTTTCGCGTGGAGGAAGAAGGGACATGTGTCAGGAATTAGTATACTAATAATAAGCTGCTGATAAGCAAAGTAGTCCGTTCAGAAACCCTCAATATTTTTTCTTCACTATGACCGTCTAAGAGTGACATGGAAAGTTTCTATGGCTCTGAAAACATTACTATGTTTAACGTTATGTCATCATCATCATTACCTCAGCCGAAAGACGTCCACTGCTGGACATAGGCCTCCCCCAAGCATCGCCACTTCGACCGGTTGTGTTTCCCGCATCCAGCGGATTCCTACGGCCTTCACAAGTTCTACAAGGACTATAATTGTATGCGATCATATTGAAAATACGATTGACTTTTCGTCATGTAGTTTTTATCTGCCAAATTGACAGCAGTCAAGTTTCACAAGGTTAGATTCGTATAGAATTTAGCGTAAATTCGATCAGTCGTTTCTGCGTAATTTAGCACTAAAGCTTTTCAAACTTATTATATTATTACAGACACACCTTTTACACATCAAAACTGTCATTTAACAATACATTCCACACCGCCTGTAACCAGACGTAGCAACGTGTTACAGTAACTAACGTGAATGTTACAGTAACCTACATTGGCCGTCACACTGCCCTGTTACTGCCGCGACATGAAACACCATGTTGCATTCAATTCAGTTGGGGTAGGCTGGGTATGTCTATTGTCGCGAAATATGAAACGTTGGTTTGAAATAAATCTTTGATGGCAGTTGCAAGTAGGATGGGTTCAGTTAATTGATCTTATGCAGTATCTGTTTAATTGAGAAGAAATTAAACTTTCTAGTTAACATTATTGTTTTAGTTTTTTTTTTTTTTAATTATTAGTTAATTTATTTCAATAATATTTGATTATACATTAATTATGTATATTACAACTAACTATTATATAAACAATGTGAAATTTAATTCGTTTGCATCCTCTTAAGGGTTCATTGTACTCATCATTATGAACAACTTTCACTATGGGGGCCAACCCTGAAATCGCGAAAAAAAAATCTGCTGTTCCATACATTTATGTTCGCATAGCTCGTTATAATGTAAGGAACAGCTGATTTTTTTTCGTATTATTTATTATGTACGGAAAGTATGTAAAGGAAAAAAATGTTTTAGTTAAATATGTAGTAGGTACTTAAAGGGAAAAATAGGGATGTTTGGGGTTGAAAGTCCCCATGAATGTATATAATTATTAGTTTGGGGGCCACGATCAAATTGATACTTTAAAACAGGCTGACATAGGAGCAGGTATTTCTGTAGCAATTCTTGCTGTCTGGCTAACCTTTAAGATCATTACGCTTTTATTTTGAGAAAGGGTGTAAAGACATTTCACTTATCATTTTTTAGTTCCATGTAAAAAAAAGGGCGAGCCTGCCAAGAACTGGGTACAAAGTCAGACTCCGGGCTGCACTGTGCCCTATCCAGGAATCGAACTAGAACCCAGTCTCTACCAACATAGTCATGTTTTTGTTCTAAATATTATGTGCTAGATTATTGAATAAAACAAATACTTAGTAACAACTCTGCTCGGTCAATATACACAACAATATTTATACTACGTTCACAAAACCATGAATAACAACTAACAATGAATGTACCCAGGTACCTGTTGAGATAAGTCTCAGATTTGATTCCTGTTTTAGGCAACTTGCCAAGCGGGTCAAGAGTATGAGCGTCTATATATTTCATAGTAGCTGGTGTATATAGCCTTGTATCAAAACAAAGGGTGGGTAGAGAGAAGTGGTCGTTTTTTTTGTTGGGATTTGGTTGGTTAGTTGTCGACTTTTAATGATAATGATAACGTTATTGTCGAGTATTTTGGTCAGAAGTGATGATGCATAAATTATTTTTATTTATTTATTTTATTATTTATGTACACACAGTAAAATACATAGAGATACGACATAATTATAATTTGAGTACAAAGGTACAGGATTATATTTATTTCCGTAAATTCTTTTGGATATTACTGACATCGGTGAAGGAAAACGTGGTAAAGACACCTGCTATCTAATTACGCAACACATTTTCGTAAACGATTACGACTAATCTGTTTCATTTTGACAGTTCAACAACATTAGATGCGTCATTTACGTTGTTGAACAGATTTTTTTTCGAACTTATAAGCAATGGATTATATGCAATAGTGTATTAATTAAGGTACTGGATTTATAGTTCATATTGGTCTGAAATCACCAACCCGTCTTGAGCAAGCGTGGTGATCAATGATCGTGCCCTCTGTGTGTGAGAAGAGGCTTTTGCACAGTAGTTGGACAAAAATAATCTGATGTAATTATATTATTATGGTTAAAAATACACTTTCATGAGATCAAAAATAAATTTTGTTTTAACTATGATTATGTTTGATTGAAATCTTATTATATTTTATGTTTGTTTACAGTTTCGTTTAGAATGTCTATGCCTCAATAGATTACCAATGCTTTTGTCTATGGTACCGACTTTGTAATTGTAGATGAGAATGTTTGAAGGCAGATTTTTTCTTTTTCAATTGTTAGTCTCTTCTAATTTAAATACTTTGTAAACCAAAGATTACAAGAACCAAAGAAAACTAGCCGCAACTAAATACGTACATACAAATAGGTGTACCTACCGCTTAATATCCTGCTACACGTTGAAATATTCACAAGTAACCACAAAATTCAATTTGTAGTCAGAAAACCCGCTTCTACTCAGACTGAGCAGAATGAAAACACTTCGGGAGAGTAAAAAAAAGGGGAGGTTGGGGTGTTTTGTACGAGGAATTAAATACGGGTGGAAAGGGGGCAAGAAAAGTGGGAAGACGCCGGATGATTAATTATTAGTTTGTGTGTGTTACGTCCGAAGATAGGGGAGAATCGGGCGCCTGTGTGTCCGAAGGGGGAAGCTGCCCCGAAGGGGGCGATATGTTTTTATTAATTACATTGATTCATTATGTGTGTTATACTTAGTTAGGTTGTTTGTGGTCTAATTACTTGTTTTAATGAATATGATTAATATTGGAAGAGTAAGATTTCTAGTGGCCTCCTTCGTTTGTGGGTTTCACCCCCCATTGGTCCCCCATAGGGGTGAAGAAGAACAAACCAGACATACATATGTGACCAATCATAAAATTGAAGCCTGGATACTTGCCTCGTTGGTCTAGTTATTGCAAGAGCTACTACTGAGCATGAAGTCTCGGGTACGATTCCCGGGTCGGGCAAAGTGTTATTGGGTTTTTCCACTTTGAATTTCTCAGTAGCAGGTCGCAGTCCGGATTTGTGCCCGGTTGATGGCAATAGGCTCGCCCCCTATTACATGGGACTTAAACATAACTAGCTAAATGTGGGTGTACTGTACGTACACCTCTGTCGAACCTTTCAGGAAACACAGGCGTGATGTTATCTTGAATAAAACTGGAAATAAGGTATCCCAAAATCCGTTACAAGGTTTCTTTAAGACATTCGCTGCTCGTCTTGAAAGATAAAAATAGACGACATCGGTCTAAAGATATCATCGGCCATCCAAAGCGATTATTTAGCTTTAAATTCAAATTCAAAAGTCATTTATTCAAACTAGGCTGAGAATCAGCACTTTTCGAACGTCATAATTACATAAGACAGTCCCCCAAAACGTCCACCCTTCACCACTTTCTAGTGCGTTAGCTGGGAAGAAGTGACGCAACAAACTCCCCAGCTACACTGCTGTCTGTTCAGATAGAAAAAAAATTACTTGATTCTATACAATAGTATGCAAAATAATTTACATTACTCAACACAAAACAGTAAATAAAATTTCGCATAATGACAGCTAGCACACGCCAATATACCAACAAAACAATCGAAATCTATACTCAAGCGAAAATAAAAACTCAAAACATGAACTTCATGCTTCTCTTGATTTTTCTACTAAGCATAACATGCCGTAGCAGTGATAGCCAAGAGGTGTGACGTAAGCAAGTCATAATTATACAATACGCACATGAATCCGAAAAGTCAGATGTGCCTTGGGTTCGAACTCGAGACCTATGACTTGGCAGTCTGAAGGTCACACCACTAGGCTATCCACTACTACCACTTAATTATAACAGTGTTGAACGGCAATTCTCACTTATAAAAATATAAAATTAAATTGAATCCCAAAACATTTAAACCACTCAAATAAAAGTGCATTACTTTAATTTTAAACTCGCTATTGAAGTGGTTTTAATTAAATGTAGCCGTGCATTAATTTTGACAACGAGCACGTATGCAAAGTGGAATGCTTTATATAAGATACGTTTAATTTTAATGGATTCAACAGACAACGGAATTTTAGTATAGTAATGATAAGTTTCGAGTTCGAACCCAAGGCACCTCTGACTTTTCGGATTCATGTGCGTATTGTATAATTATCACTTGCTTCAAAAACGAAAACATCGTGAGGAAACGTGCCTGAGAGATATTTCTCGACGGCATGCGAAGCCAAGTCAGAGCCCATGGGCGACTTTAACACTCATAAACCAGGTTAGTTGAAGTCATTAACCACACGAAAAAAATGAGTACCTATAGTAATAAAACAAACAGGCTAGGCGCCACCGAGCCACTGGTCACAACCAGTACTTCATATGCTTTTTCATACGTTTTGTAATGATTCGTCGCACACGTGTGAACGGTGGTGGCCACCCGCAACAGCAGTACTCAACACCGCAGCAAGAGGCGAGAGCCGCTGGTGGTTGTGGCCGGTGGCTCGTTTGAGCCTACCTTTAGGTACATATTGTGTGGAAGCTCGTGTGTTTGTTAGTAGAGGTTTCACGGCTAAAGTACTAAGCAAATTTTGATGAGATTTGGCAAAAAACTGAAGTTTGGCGCAAAAATGTCTTTTAAGTTTCATCTGAACCCGATGCACTCCGGATGTGCATTCACTCCTAGGTAATACTGATTGATAATTGTATGTGAATCTATTCGGTAAAGTTATCATAGAATTCCTATATTCACCACTCCTGATGGTGATTGCATTATGTTGTTATTACCTCCAAAGAGGACGCCTTTCATTCCCTCAACATAATTCCTAACGTCACACAAGAAAGAAAAGAGATTTATTTATGAACATTAACAAAAACGTTATCAAAATAAAATTAAAAAAACATACTTACGAACGAAGCAAAAAGAAAATGATGTTCTAAATTCAAATTTAAATAAAAACAACAGACAAACTTCCATTCCATGAAAATATTGACCCGAATTTGAGCATGGCTCCAAGTAAGTACTATTAGTTGGAACATAAATTTTATCGTAACCTTCCTCTAAGGACGAAACGCTACAGTTTGTACCTAGGTACCTACTTGCCTAGTTCGACGAGGTCGATTCAGTCTAGATTATTATATTCACTGGAAAATTCTATCACAGTATTTTTTTTCAATGTGAGTTTTTTGGAACGAATATTTTTGTAATGGATGATAGGTAAATTGGTTCTAAGTTATCTAATAGCAAAATAATACTGATTTAACCTATACTAATAATATATAATCTAACTACTACTAAGTACTACTTGAAACTACTCTGTAAGAAAAATAATGGTCCGTCGATAACGCATCTCATAATTTACAATTTAATTAAAACTGTAGCAATTACAATGCAAATTGGTTAAACAACAGCAAAAAGCAACACAGACCAAAAAAGAATAAGTACGAACAAGTCCCAAAGCCCAATATTTCGAATAATGAATCATTACAACAAGAGCAAAGAGAATCCTATTCGAACTTCTTTTATTTCATTTTCCGAATTTCGAATAGTCAGGACATTACAATTTCAAACGTTCTAGAATGAAAGAATGAAAAATAACGTTTTTTCGACAGTCGTTTAAAATGTATAAAAGATTATGTATATTACTCCCACATATACATTTATACTAAATTCGCTGAATAATTTCCATTTTCTCTCTAGACGTAGTTCATTTCTTATAAAGTTTGGTCTACACCACGTTATTCAACAAATTTTGTGAATGAATTTATTATAATTGAACTTCGGGGATTTAATTTTAAAGTTGATACCTAAAGCACGAAGAGAAGTTGTTAGTTAGCATTGAACCTGAATCAATCAGAATTCCAGATGCGTTGCAGCACCGCCTTGACTTCTAACAAATTCGACATTAAAACAACTAAACTATAGTTATCTACTAAATGTAGTACCTATGTAAGTCGTGTCTCGTAATTTGTACAACTTCTCTAAGCAAGCTTACCTAATAAGATGTGTTTTCCAGACTAACTTTCAAAGTTTATACATTATCCACGATACAAACCCCCTCTGTTTATTCGCTCTGTTAAACACATAACGAGTCCTCATAACTGTTCAAACACGAAAAATCGTAACTTAAAAATTATAAAGCTCAGTGTGTCCCAAACTTGAGTCTCCCGGTCCCAACATTTTTGTCTTTTTCACGGCTTCAATTTAAAATTTTATTTCCCCGCTTGACCCAAAGGGGAAGACGGGGTAGGGGGAGGTGGGCCAGAAGACACTCATTATGACCAATTTCACCCGACTGTTTTTCCTACCATTGTTGGTGTACTGATGGCTCATTTCTACCCTTTATTTCAAGTTTTTTGTTAAGATTTTTCAGTCTGCGGAAAGAAAACTTGGGCTATTTTTGTTCACTTTTCCCCGTTCTCCCTCCGTGACAATTAAGCACTAAGAAAATGGGTCGGTGTTTTATAACGTTTTTGTGTACTTTGTTATTTTGATTGTGACTGAAATTAGCAGCCGCCATTGTCCTATTGTTATTATAAAATGTGTTTTATTCGAACTGGATCATTTAATTAACGTCATTATTATTCTAAAATATAACATAACATAACGCACACCTAGATAAAGAGTAGCGCAACTCAAAATACCTCTTTTTTTCAGAAACAGCAAAAAACTGATTATTTCTGTTAATTAATCCGTGTTTTGCTGTTCCTGAAAAAAACAGGTATTTTGAGTTGTGCTACTCTTTATCTAGGTGTGCGATAAGATCACGCCTTTAATCTCCAAAGGGTTGGGCAGAGGGGTACTTTTATAGTACACCCACATTTTGCCAATTATGTTAACTTAAAGCAGTTATGTTATACATATAATATATTGTGTATTTTAAACTTATTTACAAAATAGCATAATTGTTCACTTTATCAGCAATACGTCAGAAATACATCTAAACTTAGCTTGCATGAAAAATACCAGGGAAGCATGGACGTGAAGGAACAAAAAGAAATGCGTACTTACTATGTCCATATCGCGTCCGTTATGCTCGCTCTTCTTATTTTAAAAATATTGTGACATGACTGAGAAATTCAATCTCAACATTTGTTTTAACATTCTTACACTTTAACTAGACATAAGTAGTGTTGTACCTACTATTGCCAAAAAAAGTACTTACGATTTTCAGGAAAAGAAAACCATTTTCTTGTTGTATAAAATTACCGGTTAGCTTGTTTCGTTTTTTTTACTGACTTCGTATGAAAATAGCACTACTTCTACTAGGTTCTGTATTTTTTCAGGGTTTTATCTTGTTTTTTTTCTTCAAAAAAAACGATCATACTAAACAACATACTCAAGTAAGTACTTAGTTTCTTATTACCAAGTAAAATAACACCTCTTCCTTTCTCTAAGTTACGCTTATTTTCTTCCACACAAGTTGCCAACCGCAAGTTAGTCACAAAAGCAACAGGCTTTCACAGAAGACGCCTTCCGTTTCCGACGAAATCAAACTCAAACTCAATAGCCTTTATACACAGTTGTCTTGTGTAAACATCTTTATACTTGAAGGTTTACACAGAATATTATGTTCTACATGCAAAGTAAAATAAGTATGGAGTTTTCATTTAGTATAAGTTAAGGAAACTATTCATGCAAGAACTATTGAAGGGAAAATGTCAAAATTCTGAAAAATAAGTTTAGTTAATGTCATGGAGAAAAAAAAAAACAATCCCCTCAACATCCACGTTTCTTGTATATGTGAAAAGAGGTCTGCCATGTAATGAGGCATTTACAGACTGACAAAATTTTTTTAAAAAAAAATGAACACTATTTTTTATTCTAAAAAAACCTTTGCATCTTTTTATCTGTTCGTTCCAGATACAATTAAAATGTACCTCCTAATCCGAAACTACATAATTGTAATCCACCCTCGAACAAAAAACTAAACATCTAAAATTACCGAAAAAAATTGACGAGGGGTGGTTCCCTCTCCCTGGCCAATTTAATGTGCACGGCTGTATTGATTCTCCGGCATTCTTTCACACAGGCGCGGAGGAGCCACCCCCACCCGACACCCCACTTCCGTCACCCTATACGAACTTGGGATAAACTCGGATAAGACTTTTTCGGGATATGGTCATCTCTATTTTTTTTTGCCATTCGTAATTCAAAATTGGCTGGTTGAAAAAGGAAATGAGGTGTGAATGTGATCGGGACCTAAAAAGTTTTTTTTTGTTTTTAAATTTCGTAAAGTTTTGTTCGAAAATCGAATGTCTCTAATTTATAGAGTCGAGAGACGTCACTACGTTTTTCAATTCAGATAAATACGAGTATAAAATGATAGCATTAAATGTTAACGGTTTTTTTTTAAGGCAAAGTATTACGACACACCAATGTATTTTATATTGGTGTTGTTTGTTATTGTAAAACAAAACCCCAATAGTAAAAATCCCAGTAATTCTAGAGCAAAACATACGTCATCCAAACTGAAATGACACGCATTAAACAAGATGAAGAGAATCTAGCACTGTCACCAAATAAATCTATGTGCTAACAGCAGGCAATGCAACAGGTCTGAGAGCGGCCATGCTAATTTAACACAGCCTACAGTAAACTTAGCCTGGCTTTAAATTCACTTATTGTAGACTTTTGTGAATTTTGAAGATTAATTTCATAAAGTGATAAGTTAGGTATGTGTGATGGCTTAAATGGATTGAAGAATGATTGGCAGATAATAAGGAAAAGCTTATGTAATATGCTAAATCTATGAAACGGCTATTGAAAAGGATAACATGTCTATAACTGGCTAAACGAACAATATCAGTGGCCATAGTATTTTAAATCCGAAAAGCTACAGTTAAAAAAAACACTAAAATATCATCCATGCAGAATAGACTACTGGCACAAAAAACCGTTCAGCTAAACCTGTTCATAAAACAAATTTTCCAAGTGCGAAAACCAACGTTCGAAATTCGTAAAAAAGAATAAAAAAATATGAACAACATAAGCCTTTACTCGGTTCATGATAAACTCGTATCAAACGGCGGCCAGCGCCAAAACTAGCGATCAACAAAAACAAAAGCACAACGCAACAGGTAAACCAACTTCGCACAGCCTAACAAAATTCAACACAAAATACTCGACGAAACACCAGCCTGAATATCTGCATCACCCAACTAAAGTTACTCTGTGACAAATTCCATAGTTGTCACAGAAGAACACAACCACATATAAAACTATGCACAAAATAACAGTTGTTAAATATTTAAACGTGGCTTAAAGTTATTCTGTGACAACGAATGCATTCCATACGCTTGAAATTTAAATTCAAACAGGTGTATTTGGTTGCGAGATTTGAATTTGAAATCTGAATTCGAATTCGCAACGTGTGATTTGTAAAAGAAGTTTTTTTTTATTTTGCCTTTTCACCAGAGACAAAAATCTATCAATGCATAGACATTCCTCGAGTTGGAATCTAAAAGTAAAATACATGAAAATCTATGTGCCAATGATTTGCATTAACTACAATTTCGTCATGCTCTCATAATTTTTTATTAGACACTTTTTAATGTCCGTTAGTCTGCACAATGGGTGTCGGTTGGCACAGGCGCGACCGAACTTCCCGCCTATTGAATTTTCGCCTACAAAGGAAAGTTTTCAGGAAACGTACCGGGTTACTCCACTCGCCCTGTTTTAAATTTTAGTTTAACTTTGACGAAATTGTTTAACGCATAGTGTGTTTCAATAAAAAAATGGCATTCAGCGTCACTTATGTAAATTTCGACACGAATTCGTACGGAAATTCTTTTTCTCAATTGCACATCGAACGCTGTTGTAAATATAAATTAATTTAATAAATAATAATAAAATCGAGCAGTGCAGGCCACCAACGAAAACCGTTGGAAACTAATTAAAAACATCAATTCCCCGCGCCACGCTACGGGGGAATATTTCAAACGCACGCACACATACGCACACCCCACCCCCATGCACACACACACACCCAAGACGCACACAACAGTTAAAAATAAGTCCCGGGCCATATCCGCGTGAGAGAATGGTCCCGAGACTGCTATACGATAGAATACGGTATCTACTAGAAATAGGGTCAGTATTATTTACTAGGGGTTTGATAATGATATTCTACCGAATAGATAGGGGGCTTCGAATCGATTGTATGTGTGGGTGTGGTTTCATTTTTGAAATAGTGCCTCTGTTTAGTTTACTTGAAAAAGGACTAGAGAACATACTAGAATGATTTTTATAGAAAGATGTTTTGATTACAAAATAATGTAAACTTAAAAAGATTTTCAGTTTGCAATTTTGTAACTGAACAAAATTGAAAACAACACACCCAAATCTGTTCAAAACAGCCGCCAGTCCAATTTCAATTAAAACCCTAACAAAAGACAACATCGTCCGGAACAATGACATATTCTAAACTAAATTTTAATAAAAATACACTTTTCACCTATCGGGTGTTGCCGCTCAACAGTTGCCCAGTTCTAGAACTTATCCGCGGGGAGACGGGGATAGGGTTCCGTCTGAGCGGGACGGAGCTCAAACCGAGTTATCGTAAATTGATCTGGGAAGGGTGGCGGGCGCGGCGGCCCCAAATTTGACAGCCATGGAAATTGGCGGGAAGCGTTATTGGTCGCCGATTCGAATTTTTTTAAACTCTTTTTTTATGTGTTTTAAATTTAGAATTGAGATTTCAGTTTGAATAATTCGAAATGATGGATGAGCTTATTCTGTTTTCGATTCGAATGTGGATGTGAATGCAATCTACGCGGTTGACACAGACGTAGATGTAGGCAAGGCATGTTCCCTGTATACGTAATCTTCGAAATCAATACGCTACACGTGTCTTCAGGCGATGCCCTAATATAGGCGATCTCATTATCACGTAGAGATGTGCTCACTCTCTAAGTCAAAACCGCGAGCGATATACACAAATCAAATTCACGATACGAAAATTTGAATTTCCAATCACTCGCACTTCGTTATGCGAAATTAGGAATTACAATTTATGTGAATCGAGAATCGGCTACATAACTCGCAACTGGGTCATGTAGGTCAAGGGATGGCGAATGGAGATTTACTATTTATTTTCAAGCTTTATTATTATTTTTATCGCGAGACCGAACGACCTCGATGCGGTCCATAACAATGTATAGGTTTAGCGAAATACCCCTTTGTGTCTTAGATGATCCCGGCTCACGTACAAGCGGCCTCATAAAAGCTTGCACACACCAACATCTTAATAACAGAATCGGAACGCTTCGAGCGATTTTTAAAATAAGAATATCATAACTGGCCACCGGGGGGCCCCGAGGGGGGGCGGGGGGCGGTGGATTTCGGAAGAACGTTCGCACCCCCCTCAAGTTTTTAAAATAAGAAAATTTCGGTGGAGCGTGATATTTTTAAAATAAGAACCTCTTTCGTGGCATATTCCGTGGAGAGAGATTTTAAAATAAGAATAGTTTCGCGATACCCCCCGGGCCCCCGTTCGTCTGGAGTTTGAAATAAGAATTCGGGGGCCAGATTCGGGTGGTTCGGGCATATTCGGTGGGTGTCGGGTGTTCTTGATGAGGATCGGAGGTTTTTCGTAGAATTTCGTTAGCTCCTTTCAGGTTCAATGACCGCCGGGTTCGATACTTCGATGAATGTTATAGTAATTGAATAGAGTTCACTTCTTATTTTGCTCGGGGTGCCGACTTCGATATTCGAAGATAGCCCGGCTCGTTCAGGAAATAGGAGTTAATGAAATTTTAGTTAGTGGGCCGACTCGATCGCTGGGACTAAATTGAATTAAGTTTGACCTCGGGTTTCAGAATGTTTGGCATTTTGAGGTAATAGGTTTTGAGAACAACGAAGTTTATATTTATAGTAGGTACATATAATTCTCAGTATTCCGATTTCCATTTTCAGATTTAGTGATAAAAATATCCAGTATTAAAACTCAACCAAAATATTGGGGTTTATTTTTCGCGGGAAAAATATATCTGTGTAACGGCTCAAAGGTTTTGTAGAGCGAATTTATTTCCATTGTGCAAATGAAAATGAACGTGACTGCCTATACTGAATATTATTGTTGTATAACTTGCGAATCTATAAATTTGACGATGTCGGTGGGTAGGTAGAAGGTCGGCCATTGTGGAATGTTCGAGAACGTTTTTGAAGGTAGGCTGAAGACAAGTGTAGGTTCTTAGTTCTTTGATCTACAGTAAGATGATTTCTATAGTAAGTTTATTATTATTGTATCTTTGACATATCTCGGGACTCTGGTGCCTCGGAACATTGGAAGGCGTACGAGGGGCCGAAGTCAACTCGCAGAGGTCCATTAGACGCTTTCAATGAAATGAGGCACTAAGCGACGATTATCCTTGTATGCACTATGCAAGTGCACCCAAGGACAACCCCCGGTTGGTGTAAGACTGGACTACCGATTGGACTATGGATTTGGGTGGCTAACCTGGACTGGTTACCCATAACTATGGAAGGACTATGGCCTTGCCTGATCAATGTTTTATACTTACAATAAATGGATTAAATGGCAGGAGGTGACTTGCATACTCAATAATGGGCCCCCGGAAACGTTCGCTAGGACATAGTGACGTAGCGACAAGGGGGCAACATGTCCTAAGGTGCTTATGAGGAGTGGAGGGGTATTCCACGGCTATGAGGACAATCCCGGAAGTACGGTCAAGATCGTTACCAGCGTCTTACTGGACTACTTCCTTCATCCGAACACGTTTGCTCTTTCGAATGTCCACTCAAGCCGGTCAATAAAGGTAAGAATGAGGTTGGAGCTCTGTTCCTCATCAGTATTCCCAGGCCAATTATTATTTTGTAACCTTAATTTCAATTGGAGGATTTCGTGGCTAAGTAATAACAGCCGAACGGGTCGATCCGAGACCCCTCCGTGCCTCAGAAAGTACGTTAGGCGTAACGTGCTTAACAAAGCTCCACGAATGACAGTCATTACGGGTCGTCAGATACCCGAAAGTCTGACAACCAGTCATACCAAGGGGTATCGTATTACTTACCCAGTTACTGGGTTGTGGAGGGCAGATAGGCAGTCGCTCCATGTAAAATACTGGTATTTAGCTGCATCCGGTTAGACTGGAAGCCGACCCCAACAAAGTTGGGAAAAGGTTAGACAGATTGATTATTTCAATTTGTTTTCCCGAATGCCACACAATTGAGAGCTACAAAGTGAGCAAATGAATCGATCAGATTTTTTTTATAAATAAACTTCGGACGAAAGACTACGTCACAAATTTCAACATCGTACAAATATTGTGTAGTTAGACAGGGATGGAGATGATGAAAAACAACGAGGTGATTGTATATACACTTACAGTAGCAATCGTGCGCGCTCTACGCAAGGAACTGCAGCGCTGTACCAAGAACATGGTTTACATATTAGGTGAGTGATAACCTTGATTTTATTAGCAATGGCATTTTGACAGTTCGACAACATTCATTGCGTTATTTACGTTGTTGAGCAGACAACATTTTTCGAACATATGAAGCAAGGGATTAGCAATATCCTTCAAAATCATTCAGATTGTGGTTCTTCTTTTCGTGTGGTTAGTGATTAAACTTGTGTCAGAGTTTTAAAGCCGGCCATGGGGCTCATACTTGGCTTCACATGCCTTCGAGACATATCTCTCCTCACGATGTTTTAGATTGTGATTTATAGTATTTTACGGAATTAGGATGCAGTTAGGTTTTTTTGCCTATTTGAAATAAATAATTTGACTTTGGGATTTTGTACTTCATATAAAGTTTTAGATACTTTTAGGAAAGTGTTGCAGGCAAATGTGGGGTACTCGCTGTCACCTTTAGACATTGAGCCATTAATTTTCAAGTTACACAAGTAACATAACATATCATGACGCCAGTAATCCCCGAAGGCTTAAGCAGAGGTGTACCTACCTATAGTATACCCACATTTTGCCAGTTAGGTTTAGGGGACGAGCCTTTTGCCAAGTCTTGTGTTATTTGATGCAAAAATGTTATCTCCACCTCTTTTGTCAACGTAAGATTCCCTAAAACAGAGATAGAGAAATAGATTCCATATTCAATAACATGAAATAGATACCTCAATAACATGATATAACTTTGACGTAATCCAAAGACATTATAGACTATTCGGAATACACTAAATATGTTTACAAAGTGGAAAACAATGATCTCTAGTGAATCATAGACAACATAGACTATTCATACCGCATTACGAGTTTCTCGGAAATCTTGGTACATCTCATGGATGATAAAAGATGTTAATAATCGATTCTATGATTTGTCATTTATTGGCTACGTCTTTGAACGTCATGTTTTCATTCATTCACCCACTCATTCATTCATTAGTAAATCTTTTGGGTGCATTGAATGTTATATGAGATTATTATGTTTGTGTGAAATGTATGTTTGATGTCTTGTGCGTTTCTTGATATTTCTGTTGCATTTAGTAATGATATGATTTTACGTTCATACAATATTAAAGGGATGACGCCTGGATAAACAAAGAAATTCTATTTACACGTATTTTTTGCTTTATCGTACTATTGGTGAGTGGGGGTCTCGTTACGACATAATTCAGTATAAAATCTAGCAAGGCGGTGGCGTCATACCAAATTTTAACTCAATGTATCGTCGTAATCTTTTGATTACTTACGTAAAAAAGGAAAAATACGTGTTCAATATTTTTTAATAATATAGCTGATGGACATTTTTTTTTTGTCATCCCGTTAATCACGTTTTCCTGAATGCTCATCAACTTCTTTTGCTTTTGTCCTTACTTGGTAAGTTGTTCTTAGTTGGCCCAGATGCGACTGGATGTCAAATTTAAACATGTCATCGAACTTTCTCAGTTAACACCCCACTTGTTAGACTTTCAGGTTTTAAAGTTTTTGTGGTGATTCTGCCAATATACTTCTTAAGTCAATCATCAGATTTGACCATGAATATGCGCAGTAATGTCTTCCTGTCCTAACCTATCATCATCATCAACATTTCAGCCGAAAGACGTCCACTGCTGGACATAGGCCTCCCCCAAGCACCGCCACTTCGACCGGTTCTGTGCTTCCCGCATCCGGTGGATTCCTGCGGCTTTCACAATTCATCGGTCCACCTTGTGGGAGGCCTTCCAACGCTACGTCTTCCGGTACGCGGTCGCTACTCCAGAACCTTTCGGCTCCATCGGCCATCTGTTCTGCGAGCAATGTGCCCTGCCCATTGCCTCTTAAGTTTGGCTATTCCTCCGTCCTAACCTATACTACTTTTACTATAATCGCCAATTTCAAGCGTGGTGATTTTTATTCCAATTTTACCTTGACCGTTTAATGTCGCTTCGGAGGCCTATGTTCAGCAATAGATGGTAAGAGGAAACTAACAGTTATCACTTATCACCCTAAGATTAGAACAAGTTCTGAATTGGACTAACTTATGTACGGCTGCATTATTTGTTGCTTCCCTTCTAAAGCGATTTATTCTGTGAGAAAACGAAATACTCATTGTTTTGTGCACTACGAGTGAATACCCGCGAAATTTCGCGTTGTTGGATAATTATTTAATTAGTCGAGATTTTTAATTCATATGGTTATATTCCCTCTTTAGGTCGTGAGCTCTCCATAATCAGACTATAATGTTCCCACTGCTGGGACACTGGCATCCTCTCTGTGAGAGGGACTTGACAATTCAAAAGTGCCTGTAAATGATTTAATTATAATAAATGCTTTGAGTTTTGAGAGAGAGAGTGGGCTGTAATCTTTCACGCGGGCCCAGTGCGGGTTGGTAGATGTCACGTCTTTGAATTTTTGGTTCTAGGACATGCCGGTTTCCTAACGATGTTTTCTTTCAAAGTTTTGACGCTTGTTTCTTGTCCGAATGTTAAAAAATATTATAGCCTAGGTCTTAAGGGGCCGCTGTGAAAATTGATTCGCTATTACAATGTATTTTAAAATTTTAGCTTGTTCTGGAGTCTAACCACCTTTTGTTTACAGGGTTGTCGCACGAGTGCCATGGCGGAGTGCTCGTTCGCGCGGTGCCAGCAAGAACGTCGCGCGATACGCAAGGAACTGCAGCGCTGGACCAAGAACATGGTCTACATATTGGGTGAGTGATAACCTTGATTTTGTTGCTATTGGCTTTTTGACAGAGAATGAATGACTGAATAAATGAATGAATCTTAATGAAATAATAGTGCATTCTAATAGAAGTACCAAAAAATAATCTTAAAAACCGACCAAGGGTTCCCTACCGTATTAAGATGGAGCAAAAAACACTGAAAAAAACATTTCTTTTAATGGACCCCTTTTAATTATTAACTTTTCTTGATATAGCGGCAATAGAAATAGAGAATCTGTGAAAATTTCAACCGTCTACCTATTACGATTCATGAGATAGAGCCTGCTGACAGACAGACGGACGGACAGCGGAGGCTTAGTAATAGGGTTCCGATTGGCATCCTTCGGGTACGGAACCCTAAAAAAGGCTGACAATGTTGGCCACTGACTCACCTGAAATGAAGACGACGATGCATGCTTGGTGGAAGTAAAGTTTTTTCTTTGAGTATTTATAGGTATGATAGAGTGTCGCGCTACAAAAGAACTAAAACAAACGGCCATCTTTGTTAAGCTGATGTTCGTGACAGCTACGTCACACTCGCGTCACGTTATTGTGCTGTCATTGTGCTTTTCTAGCGTGCGTGCATTTATTTTTTCGACTAGTTCACAGCTGACTGTATATTTAGACATATTTATATCTTTGTATTTTTTACTCGTGGCTTTGAAACTCACGGTTATCTGAGATTTAAATCATAGACAGAAATTCGATATTTAAAAATTTCATGGTTCGAAATTCGAAAAGTATATAAACAGCTAATCGAATTGAATTTGAAATTGGAAATCGCTCATAATCCGAATATGTAAATTGGAACATGTAACGGGATCTTTTAAAAATAAAAAGCATTCATACTTAGATATTGGATTGACAATAAATTGAAAGTAAATTAATCATTGATATACAACATTTGAGGGTTTATACGTAGTTACAGAAGATTTCAATGAAATATACAGCATTCAGCTATTTTACCAACGAAACGAAAAATTCCCTCCATTTTGTCACAAGCTTATAAAAGAGCAACACTACACGAAACCTGTGCTTATCTTGCAACACTAAAAATATCCAGTGAAACCAGTTACATACTCGTTCACTGAAGCAACAGTGTTGGCGGAGGAGAAAATATGCAACAGAGACAGAACTTCATACACTATCGGGAAAGTTCGTGAATTCGCTGGAGCTCGGGGTCGGGTTTAACGGAGGACATTTTTTAAAGACTACCCGATAGTGAAGACTATTACTTAATTATTACTTGTATGTACTTCATTACATATATTACTAACTAAGCTAAATTATGCTTGTGCTAGGAGTAAGCAGACTCATCCAGTTCATGCAAATAAATATATCATTAATTCATTAATTCACTCAATAAACAGAAAGATATGGAGGAAACTTAATAGACTCCTCTGGCATATCAAGCCAGCTCACTGATACACACTTACTTTAGAGTACTGTAATTTAATGATAAATGACAATAAAATATTGTATTCTGTGAATTGATTTTGTTTACTTTTAAACGTCAAAAAATTATGATTTATATATTTCATTAAAAACATCTGACGAGCCTCTGCGAGTTGGCTTGGGGCCCTCGTACAATATTCATAAAAAACCACGATAAAAAGAAAACATTAAAATTAAAAAATAATAAAAAGCGAGACGTCGGTGTGTCCTATGCTAGGTATACGAAAAAAAACTCAAAGGTCATCTTGTAATGCAATAACGAGATTCTCCACCTACTGTGTGACTATGTTCGCGCCGGCGCCATACGCCACGCACACAGCCGTTCCTTCTAGAAGTGTGACCGCAATTATTCGGAGTTACCTCTCTGTATAATATCTACTCTCATGACTTTAGTTCGTGAAAATTTTGAACACCAACTTGTATGAATTTTGTTTGTGTGTTTATTTGTTTTACGGCCTTATTGCGATTCTCGTTTTAGGGTTATATAGAAGTAGCTTTTGAATAGAGTTTAGAGGGTTATTGCGCACTTCTGTGTGCCTTGAGGCAGGTCTGGTTTGAGTGGGTTGGTGATCTATGCTATGTTTTTGTTGGGGTAATGATGTAGACATAGGTGCGTTAATAGTGGTGGAGTGTAAGTGCACTAGTAGCTAACAGTTTTACTGACAGAATTTTGGTAGTCTTTCTCATCTCAATCAGGGATTTATAATAGTAGTTTATGGAACTGTTGCATAATGAGGGGTATTAAACACAACGGCTCAGTTTTTGATTGTATCACACTAGTGTTTTAATACCTAAGTCAAATCATTTATTTCAAATAGGCTTCTATAAAGCACTTTAGAACGTAAAAATTTACAAAAAAATCGAATTGATTCTAGTCGTCTCTTCCAAAAAGTAGTTTTCGTATGGAGAAGAATGGAGATGGATGCAAGAAACTCCACCGTTACTTTTTTTATTTTTTTTACAATATTTTGTAAATACATGAATTATATAATTATATTTGAAGACGAGTAGACTAGTTATGTGCAATTTCATACACTACTTTATCTACTCTCATACATTGGGATTGAACAAATGGCGCGTCCAGTTTAGGCGTTCCATTAGAAAAAAAAAAGGGGTGCAAACTCTTTGGTGATGTTAACTTCTTGGATTTGCCCTGTATGGTATTGGTCAAAAATATATTAAAGCACTTCTCTGGTATAAAATAAAATAAAGAAAGAAAAAGTATTTATTGAGAGTCGCACAGGAAATCACAAATTAAACTAAACATAAATAAAAAAGACAAAACAAAGTAAAATTAAAATTTAAAGCAGGAAGTCCTGTACGTGGCCTAAAGGCTCCTATCTCAGCATGATGCTGCGATATTAAAAATAAAAAATGTCGCAGCGCTGATTTTCTGATTTTCTCTATTTTCTAATTTAATGATAAATGACAATAAAATATTGTAGTCTGTGAATTGATTTTGTTCACTTTTGAGCGGCCCCTCGTACGCCTTCCAAAGGTCCGGAACCCAGGGTCAAAGACCAAGATAAAAAAAATGATAAGATTAAAAAAAAAAAAATGTCGCAGCGCTGATTTTCTGATTTTCTCTGATTTTCTGATTTTCTTGTTTTTTAACTGTCAGGCTACATCATCCCACAGTTGGACAAAGGCCCATGACTAACAGTAACTTATTCTATTAATAACAATAATGGTTAGGAAGGTAGTTCAACTTCGGAATGATATATTTTTTAGAATCTGGGTCAGTTGTACAATTTTAGGTAGTCGCCTATTTATGCACTGTTGCATGACTACAACGTATTTTTTTTATCACGAAAAAGCGAATTCTACGTTCCGGTATTTTTGAATATATATTTATGGTGTTACAAATCATGTCGAATACAAAATTTCATTATTTAAATATATGGAAAATGTAATATATGTATGGAAAATTATGAATAAAAATGGTGATTTAAATCTCAATGGTGATGGTGATTAAAAATGGGTGAGAAAGAGATGAGAAATGGGTGTGGTGGAATAGATGTGATTGATATGATGATGGGTGTGATTAATAATAATAATAATACCAGCCTCTTACTGTCCCACTGCAGGGTAAAGGCCTCTTCTCACACAGAGAAGGCACGAGCATTGATCACCACGCTTGCTCAAGACGGGTTGGCGGGTTGCGACTGTAGAATCTAATTAAATATTTAGTAGGTATTGATTATAATTAAATTCAACTCCATTTTACATCGCTAGTTTCTATACCTAATCATTATGCGATGATTAGAATAAGAATGGAGAAGAATAAAAGAGAAAAAATTGCTACGGCGCAGGCACAATAGACAAAGTCAAAATACCTCTTCAATTTATACAATGGGGATTTAAACTCAATGTGGTGATAACTATCTGAGTGGTGATTATATTGTTTAAAAATGATAAGGTAGGTACAAGCTCGACTAATCGACATATTTATAGAAATGTCATATGGCTATATCACCACAAATGTTTTCAGAATCTTAGTAGGTTTTGATAAGAATCTAAGTGGTGATCTTCAAATTATTCGGTGCATAGCGGAATGTGTATAGGTAACGTAGTTATATTACCAAACTGAAGCTTCCGCCTGCGGCTTCGCCCTCATGATATCTTTTTAAATTATAGCCTATTTTACTCAGTGATAATATAGCATTCTACTAGTGAAATAATTTTTTAAATCGGTTCAGTCGTTTTTGAGTTTATTCATTACAAACAAAAATACAAGTCTGATACTCTTTACAATATTAGTGTAAATGGTGATTTAAATAAATTCAGTGCGTATTTGGATTATGGAACTAGGTATTGTACTACGACTGTCATGAAGCTTTACCACCTAAATATTGTCGACACTCTGAGTGGTGACAAAAAATCGCATTGGTGATTAGAATGTGGCGCATAAGAAATAAGGCTAGACTACACAGCCTTATTGGTTATGCGTCACATTCTAATCACCAAAGCGATTTTTTGTCACCTATTGCTTTGCAGATAATACACGTGTTATCACCTAAATGGTGCCTTTTTCATCACCTGCACTAAGAGTAAAATATTATGCGTGGTGTAAAAAAATCTGAGTGGTGATCAATTCGGCGCGTAAGAGATAAGGCTCTAATCGTATCGCTGTAGATACCTAATTCTACACGTGTCATGAGGCTATATCACCCGAACAGTGTGGTTTTCATCACCATAAAGAGTCTAAAACTCACCGGGGTGATAAGAAATCTGAGTGGTGATTAGAATTCGGCGCGTAAGAGATAAGGCTCTAGTTCTATCGCTGTACCTAATTCTACACGTGGTTATGGAGGCCAAGAGCGTTGCAGCGACCGATCCACAATGACCGCAGATTGGACGTCATGTTAAGGAATTTTTGCATAATTTCAATAATTATTGTGTTTCCAATTTATGGACATGGGTGGAATGTCAATATTCATCTTGTATTTTGTGTTAATTCTGGCTTTAGAAGAGTTTTTATATTTATAAGCTAAATCAGATATTAAATATAAATATAATTTAAAATATTAGGCATTGCCTACATTATTCTACTGAGTTTGAATAAATATTCAATTTCTAGCCTGTCCTGTCTGCGCCTATTGATGTCAGCTATCAGTACTGCTACTTTTTATGATCACACTATTAATATTTAAAAAAAAATCATGATTAGGTATTATATATTTTTTATATTCACCTTATTCGTTCTCGAAGTGCATACTATGACTAACGAAGGGACCTGGACAACAGGTTAAAGTAAAAGTCTACCGAAACATAGCGGCTAACCTCACAAAAAAACTATCTATATAAAAATACCTTGTTTTTTTATGAGTAAAACCAGTATAGAACACAGATTCCAGTTAGTAAGGAGACACAATCGTACTAGTTCAAATATAATGTAAGTATTGTGAGACTCTACATTGAGTGTATTCGATTGTTCAGTTTAGAGTTCACAAGGTGTAATTATAATGATTAATTGTAGTAATAAAAAATATTTACCTAATAAAAATATCATGGTGAACTACTGAATTATTTAATGAAGGAACAGGGTTATAATTAACAGCTACCTCAGCTTTTAGCGCTAAAGCTATCTGTAATCACCAATCCATTTCACAAGTGTTGTTAGGTAACGCGACCTCTTGAGGTTACGTTGTAGCAACTTATCTTCTTATTTATTTATTTATTAGAAATTACTCACATTCATCTTTAGATTCAACAAACCTGGTAATGTACAACACTGTTCTTCTGTTTAAAAAAAAACTGCATAGTAATACTTTCGTCCTCCCAAAACCAGACCAACACTCTAAACTCGAAACTTAATCGAAATTCGGTTGGGACCATTGTAGAGCGCTGCATCGGTCGCGGCAGCGCGCATGCGCCCTTCTGTTCTCTGCCAAACAACCTGTTGCAACCGGGACGGCGTGCACTAATGCAACTTCTCTCCCCGCAATCAGGAGCTAAATTATTCAATACCTAGTCTCCAACTACGGCTAACGTTTCGGAAAAACTAAATTCAAAATTCTAACATAACAACACAAGTGCATACAATTTTCCAACAAGTAATACCAACCGCCGGACCCAAAATTCAAATTTTAGAACGAACGTCTTGTAAGTGCGTCGCGTAGTCGCGTCTTAAGACCAAGACGCTAGTGAAGTGCTCAGTGAAATAAATAGGTGCTTTTTAAATACCAATATTTTTTTACCAGTTATTTGTTGCGGTTTTAAATAATATTTATACTCGTGTACAGTTTAAAAAAATTTGCTAAGTTGACGCGGAAGTTGGTTAAAGTCAATTTTGAAAATCGAATTTCGGTTGCGAAATTCTAATTCGGTTGTGCGAGTAATTGCCGGCGGCTGGCGAAGTTTAGCGGCGTCTGGAAACGTGAAGTTGGCATTCGCAAGCAACAAGTGTTCGTCTGATGCCTTCCCCGGTAAATGTGGCACTGTTACGAGTTTGCATGCCCGCTGTGCCGGGATTACGCTGCGTACTGCACGCCGGTCCCATGAATTCGGGATTTTCGTAGTTCCGTTGTTCCTATTTGTTGATTTAATGCCACTGTTGATTTAACGCGTTCGTGCTTTTTCGCAGTTTCCGCAGCAGTTTAAAATCTCATTGCTTATTTTTTTCGCTTGTATAGCTATGTGTTATTTTTTTTCGCGTAAGTGGGTGGGGCGTTCTTTTGTTTTAGATGGGTGTAGACGTCACTCGCCATCTTAGGTCGACAAAAAAGTGTCATGGCGTCTCGAACGGAAGTTAAGTTTTTTGTTCTAGTTTCCGAGATCCGGGTGCCCATTTTGGTGATATCGGTTTAAAACGAGTACTCTTGAGTTTTTTCTTAAGAGTTTTTTTTTAAGAAGCCTTCATTTAAAAATCAGGTTTCAGCTTGCTAATAAAAAAATTGTACTTATCGTTTTTATTTTTGTTTCGTGCATTTTTTATAGAAGTTGCTTAGTGTCTAAATAAGGTAGAACTGTAGCTTAAAAGTAGATATCTAATTACAAATTAAGTTTAAAAACGTGTAAAAAAAATCCGACGGGATTTCGCCACGAAATTTTCCCTTTCCAGATACAAAAAAAAAAAAACATAGCCTACCCTACATATATGTATAACTATAGTATAGCATGTTACTGGTTTGTCCTGGGTTCGATTCCGGGGTCGGGAAAAGTGTTATTGAGTTTTTCCATCACAAATTTCTCAGTAGTAGCCCTACTGCCCTATTGGCAATAGGCTCGCCACCTATTACATGGGACTTAAACATAACTGGCGAAATGTGGGTGTACATTAGGTGCCTCTACTAACCTTTCGGGGAACACAGTCGCGTTGTAATGATGATGTAATTCTCCAGATTTCACTAAATAATTTGTCCGTTTCACAAATCTTATTTCGCCATATTTTCCGGCCGCGACACTTTTCACTCTAATATTTCGTCGACAGATTCGGTTTTGTAACTGACAACCTTTCGGTTCAGTGGTTAATATACGTGGGATTCGGTTCTGTGTGCGACAGACGTAGGTTCGAGTTGTGGAAAAATATAATTTTATTATGAGGTCCATTTGAAAAGGTTGGCGTGCTGTCATATCTTTTTTTTGGTTTCGTTGTCATGCAAATTGTTGTTGGGAATTTTTAGTTGCGTAATATTAATAAGGAAGTGGGAAGTTCGACTGTCAATTATATAGCTTTTTTTTAAATAATTTTATGTTCTCGGAACTGGAAATAAAATAAAGTGTATTTTTAGAAACAACGAAATATTTCACGTGAGCTAAAACTTTTAGCGCCGAATAATGCTCAAATTCCTGAATACTTTTTTTTTTAAATTTAGTTTTAGCGCATAGTTTTGCAAAACAATTTGATTGGGTTACCCAATACTGAAATACCATCTAAATTAACGTTATTTCACAATAAAATGAGAGTGAAATACTACGGATTCCTGAAACTCTCGAAATTTCACAACACATAGGCTGAAACAGTAAAGCCATACAAATGTAGTTGACAAAAAAATAAGAATTGTTTTACGGACGTTTCAAATCCTGAAGGCAAAATTACTTAATTATAGCCACGATCAGTGAACCCCCGTTGCCTAACGTGTTTGGGGAAAGGCTGTTCTTCAGCAATGGCTTTGATTGAAAAGAAACAGTGGAATTGTGAAATAACATTGAATTTCGAGGTATAATGGAAGGTGACTAACAAAAGATATTTACAAGGCAGATTTGAGTGGAAACGCAGGGAGGGGGTGCCCTAGGAGGACATTATAGTGACCTTATTGGTGATGTTCTTTAGAAGGTCAGGTGCGTGCTCGCAACCGACGTGCGTGTATGACCAGCTGGTCGATTCTGTATAAATCTCACCGTGAAAACTTAGGTGAAGTGAGCTTAAAGTGAGCTGTCATTTCTAGGGATTGACACTATTGACAGCTCACTTCACCCAAGTTTTCACGGTGAGATTTTTACAGAATAGCACGGCTGATGTATGAACGGTGTGAGGTAGAGGGTGTAAGGTGACTCATCCTCCATAGATAACGGAGGATAAACGACCTCACGGTTATCATGTCTTGAAGTCGGGATTTTGTATATAGGTCGCGCGGTAAACTTCGCTTGCGCGATGCAGGATTTGTGTGACATCTTTGATGCGTAGTTCGCATGTGGCGTTGTAGATGGCGCCGCAAACGTAAACGAGGCAAAAGCAGTTTGTAAGCATCGTAGTAGGTGGCGTTCTGTAGTTTCTGCCTACACCCATGGGAAGCAGGCGCGAGTTTATGTGTATAAAGGCAATTAAAATAATGAAGGAAGGCCGAAAAGAGGTTAACCGCTCTTTAAGACTCAGGGATAACAAAATCTTGAAGAATAAAGATGTCAGCCTATGATGTCTAACTGTAGCACTACGAAGTGGTATATGGCGGTCATTTTGAGGGACTGACTGTCATTTTGACGTACAAAAAGTGCTGATACTCAGCCTAGTTTGAATAAATGACTTTTGATTTTGGGCATTTCGTAAAATATATTGAGTTAATTGACACAGGCGTGACTTTGCGGAAATCCATTACAAAATACAATAGACAACGTATATTTAGTAACCTAATCCGCTTAACTGTTCTTATAGAGTCATAAAGAACCGTGTAAGAAGTCGACACGTGTTTCACCTCTCAACGAGGCATCCTCAGGATGACGCTTGACATGTTGCGGACTTACACGACGTGTTGCCACGTCAAGCGCCGGACGTAGTGTGAAGTGAAGAGAGTGATGTTAAACAGTGTCTGGTAGACTAGTAACCGATCCCATAAGCTGTGAAAAGAATTGGCTGAAGATTGCAGTGAAATAATCATATTTCTTATTTTCGCTAGATATTCAAGTGTCTCCCTATGGGACGTCGCAGGAAGTCTCGAATATTGTGTCTGCTATTTAACATCCCTCTTAACCCTAAATCGCCATCCTATCTGAAGGAACACTTTTCCTACGCCCGTCCTTCTGATGCACCTTGCAGGTCGCATCTTAGAAATCTCCCCCACTCAACCAACTTCTACTCCTACTCCTTCAGCGTGCACGCGGTTCGGTTATGGAATTCACTTTCGCCTGACATTAGGGACTGCCAAACTATATATAGTTTTTAAAAGAAATGTGTAAGAACACTATCTTTCCACTTCGTCATAAAGTCAAAGTCACATCATTTCTTTCAAATAGGCCCTTTTAAACGTCAAAGTTTACAAAAGATTGAATTGATTCTAGTCGCCCCTTCCAAAAGGTAGTTGGATATTTGGATATTATGTATTTATTATTTAATATTACATTATTATTATATATATTTTAGTGAAATTTATTTTAGAAGTATATAAGTATATATGTTTATATTTAAATTAGTGTTTTCAATGTATTTTGTTTTCTCTTCTACTCTTACACACGTTGTCTTCTATCTTCTTTCCTATCGTAGGAATGCTGGAAGAGTTTTCTTTAGAAATAATCTTACTGTTCCTTTCTTCTTGTCTGTTTATATGTGCGTACATAAACTGTTAAACAAATAAATAAAAAGGGATTTGGCTGTATCGACGACACCGCCTGGTATTGAGAGTGACAAAGTCTAAGAAGAAATAACAGTTAAGTTTTAAACTACATAATATTACAAAGATATTGCATGTATCACAATGTCTTTATTTCATTTATTTTTTTATTTTTTATATTGGCACCTTATAGCTATATTCATGTATTTAGTTATTATTTAATCGTGTTTTTGTATTTTGTGCTGTATTTTGTGTGCACCAAATAAACGAATGACTGAGAAACTATAAGTGAAAGATAGATAATCTATCTATCACTTATAGTTTCTCAGAAAGAGCCGATAATAACCAGGGTAATTTCCGTATTGCAACAATTTTGATTTGGCCAGAGGAGTGCGACTTTGCCTCGTCAAAACTATACACTCACAGTTACGTTACTATATATATTTGATTATTATTCTTCGTCGTGTTGATGGTACAAGAGTGTATTTTTTTAATTTGGCCCGAGCCTTCGCCATCTCCACGTCATCATCGGTGGCAGCGCAGAGGGCCCTATGCCTGCATTTTTTGAGCCACAGAGGGCTGGGTAGGAGGTTTGCGACACAGCTCCACACCGCAGTGCCGTCGAGATAGACCTACTTTGCGAGGTTGTTAGTATCTTCCCTTCCCTTCCTTGGCTTCAGAAGCGGACCCTGCGGGAAGATGTAAACAGGAACTTTCATATTCCAACAGTTTTGATTTGGCCTGAGTAGATACTGAAACCTTGCTACGGCAAAACATCACGGCTATGTTGCCTTTTTTAATGTTATTAGTGAATGAGTGCCAAAAGCGACGATTAATATGCTCATTTCAGACATTCACGACGACAAGTTCCGAACTAAAACGAAGCCCGAATCATCCGCTTTTCACAGTTTTCACGCCGACTCCGTAGTTTCTAAATTAAGTTTTCAATTATATAAGGACATTAGACTATTTCAATACCTATTTAAACTAGTTTAGCGCATAATAGTGTGCTCACAGGAAAACAGTTAGACATTATTACGTAATCGTTGGGCAGTTCGTGAACTGCCCACATTTTTGTGCATAGAAATAATGTAACTGGATGCGTCAAGGAGTTGTGTGTAGCTACACTAGATCCATTATAGTGCATGGGATTCCTTATATGTAGTTACTGCTTTAAGTTAATTACTTTTGAAACTAGTCTCTTTTAATAAATCTCCGACAGCTATTTGCTGAGTGAAAAACTGTTATTTTGACAACAGAAATAATATTACTTTAGGGATCAAGCAAAGGGCCGTAACTATATATAAATAGTAGCAGTATTATTATTATAGAATTAGTAGATTTCGATGAGAAAATTGGAAAAAAACAATTGTAGTGAGCGATTTTCGTTCGAGTCACACACATAACACAACGATACGACTTGAGATGCAGTATTTTTCAATATTTATTTGGAATCATTACAATAGACAAAAGAAGATTTAAAAATAAAACATTAGAAACAACCAAAGCATTATAACATTGGATGACCACTATAATGTGCGTTTTTTTTTTAAATAAATCTATGTCGTATCTCCTTTTACGCTCATATCCTTACTACAACTGCGCTCACCTTCCATTAAATCTAACTCTCCGTTGCCACGTAAAGCAACAAAAACGCGGAAAGAAGCGCGACAGAGGCTGAGACTGTTGTTATTAAAACATTACGACAGTAATTAGTTAATTATGTGCCTCATTAGCACTTTAAAGGTCTTAGAAGTAACGTGGTTTAACTTCAAAGTTCAACACACACACACAAGGCGAGTGCGTGTCGGGCGCGTGTCGGGTGCGTGTCGGGACGGCTGTGCGTTGGGTTTGTATATATTGTAATTCCTTTTATTATATGGATGAGGGCACACGAAACGCGTCCGCGGCTCCCGCTCCCGACCCGTTCCGCGCCCAACCCGCTCCGCGCCCGACCCGCTCCTCGCCCGACCCGCTCCGCGCCCGTCCCGCTCCGCGCCCGACCCGCGCACGCGTTTCGTGTGCCGAAATCCATGTAAACAAGGAATTACAATATATACAAGCCCGCCGAACTGCCGTCCCGACCCGCGCCCGACACGCACCCGCCTTGTGCGTGTGTTGAGCTTTATACCGTTAAAAGTACTGGTTTATGTTTGTGCGGTATGCTTTGATATAAACGACAGACGTACGAAAATGTAGGTATGGAAATTGTTGAGATTTCTGGAAAATTATGAGGTTTTATTCAATTATCTTCCGTATAGAACCTAGGAACTATATGAGAATAGGTCATGCCATATTAGACTGAGAGTGCTCCGCCCTTTGAAGTATGGCCACTTAAGTAGACTTCTTACTTATGAAAATGTAAGGAAAATACTGAATTTTAATAATCACAGTGTGCTTTCTTTGTATCCTTCCCGTACTATATATGATTTCAGGAAGACATTAACACAACAAATTATCTGGTCCATAGGTGCCGTTCTTATAGTTCGATTCAAACTTAATGGCGGCTCTGAAGATAGCCACTCGCTGCGCAGTACCGCACTCCTCACCCTCGCTAATACATTAATTCGTTACTGCGCAGCGACTCGTCTCATGTTCCGAGCCGCCATTAATGAAAATAATATTAATAAACTGTTCCACCAAACAGCACTTAATCAAAAAAAATTGTCAGTCCGGTTAGTGGAACAGCTTGGGTTCCTTTCGGTCAAGTGCCGTTGCAATCAGTGCTTTGAGTGGAATACCTTCACGCCGAATCTTGTCGGGGACTCCCAAAACAAATGACTAAATTCCGTACTTATACAATAATAATCTCCTAACATTGGTAGATAATGACCAAGACAATGGCCTTGTTTAACTCTCTCGTTCCGTGTCATGTCAGTTGGTCAAGGTTGATTCAAAGGCATATTTTTTTACTATTTCCTGTCTTGAAAATGGGACACACATCCTTTTTGAAGCTGACCTAAAACTAAATCTGTATGAGGTGTCCTGAAAACAGCGCAGAGGGAAAACTGGCGTTATACTTTGGTACGGACAGGGAAACTAATTGATTATCACATTGACATCCAACGTTAATTTGCCGTTATACTTAGACATTTCAGACAACTGTAATCAAAAGAATGTCAGTTTTGATTTCAATAAAAAGACAATTCATTCAATCAGTCAATTAAAAAATGTTAGTAGAGTTCGTTTGTTTTTTTACAGATTTCGAGATTTCGGCTTCTTTGTTAATAAAGGCATAAATTTACGGTGAAATATCGAAAAAAAATCCATAGTGACCGAGATATTCATGAAAACATTATTCAAGTACCTACTTATCTGTTTTCAATGATAAAAACTTAGTCGAATTCCAGTAACCAGGTATCGACAAATTTAAAAACGTATCCTGTAAGCAAATGTTAAGATTAATACAAGTAACTGCAGTGCCTACCCCTTCCGAGAGTACAAGCGTTATGGTATGTAGTAGAATATATACCTACGACCCACATTTAGTTGAAACTTTTAGCCTTTTAGCCTGTAGTCTGTAACTCAATCGCGAGTTACGGGCGACCTTCGTCAATGTTAGTGTGTGTGTGCGATGCTATCTCAGGAACATTATTGTTTCAATTAGTCTGATGAACACACGCTTAAGGGTTTGTTAGCGACTTTTATTGTTGTTTTTGTGTGTGGAAACTGAGTCTGCTTACCCTAGATTGAGTATAGCAACATTACTTATTGTTGTGATCTTGTTCTCGTTGATTTATTTTCGTTGCTTATATAAATATTCATATATATTTATATTATATAGTATATATACCTATATATCTCATCATCTGCCTAGCTTTTTCCCAACTATGTTGGGATCGGCTTCCAGTCTAACCGGATGCAGCTGAATATCAGTAGTTTACGTAGAGCGACTGCCGATCTGACCTCCACAACCCAGTAACTGGATAATACGATACCCCTTGGTAGACTGGTTGTCAGATTTTCAGGCTTCTGACGACCCGTAACAATTGTCAAAGATATACAAATAACAGCCAGGACCAACGGCTTAACGCGCCTTCCGAGGCACGGACTGGTTTTGGTATGTAAAGATGGTCACCCATCCACGGACAAACCGCGGCAAGCGTAGCTTTATTAGGCTGTTATTACATAGTCACAAGCCCCTCGAGGAAGGTTCAAGTGTACCTTATTATTATTGGTTTAAAATATGACGATTATTCAAAATTCAAAATTCAAAGTCATTTATTCAAACTAGGCTGAGAATCAGCACTTTTCGAACGTCAAAATTATATAAGACCGTCCCCCAAAAACGACCACCCTTCACCACTTCCTAGTGCTTAAGCTGGGAAGAAGAAGTGGCGCAACAAACTCCCCAGCAGCACAGCTGTCTGTTCAGTTGGAAAAACTTGATTCTATATATTATAATAATGCTTTAAATGCAAAAATAATTTACCTTACCACAAATTGCAATCAACTCATAAGATAAAAACATTTTAATGAGTAGATTATGTCAACAATAAATGAAAACAAAAATTCAAATAAATTGACTTACAGTCAAATAAAATAATCCAAACAATTATATGAGCTCAAATAGTATCATGTAGTCTTTGATTGATTCTAAAAACACTTGTTTGTTGCTTGGGGTACATTGGAGTAGCTTAATTAGTCCCAAACTTATATTGTTGAAGATGTCGGATAAATCATGCTGACTGGCAGCTTTAGTAGCTTGGTAGTAATGCGTTTCCTTGCGACAATTTCCGACCTCCACGTGGGCGAAGCCGCGGACAAAACCTACTTAAGATTAAGTCGAACTTGACATTGAAAGGGTTTTAGCATTGATGTACTAATAGTTCTAGGGAATAGATCAAGGGTATTGGTTACCTAGGAACAACAAGGATTCCTAGGTCTTAGGCATTATACCTAGGTGTTATAGTGGATTTGTATTAATCCATTCAAGGCATTCAAAGCCTACATGCGTCCTATTATCGATTAAATACAGGCCTTCTCTGAGATAAAACATCTTTTTCAGTCAAGAAATAGTACGTTACTGTCCATACTCACTCAAATTATATTATGATTAACTGCGCCTCGGTTTCCCCTGCAAAAGTAGCGATCCTGTGGGAATATTGGGATAATAATTATCCTATGTCCTAAACCAGGTCGTGGTCTACCCATTTGCCGAATTTCATCTAAATCCGTTCAGCAGTTTTAACGTGAAAGCGTAACAAACAAATTCACTTTCGCATTAATAATATTAGTTAAGAAGTTAGGATAACGAATCTTAAAATTCGTTCATAATTAAGAATACCTACCATCAATCATTCTTTTAACGATTAAAAATCACATAAACATGCAATCATTCAGATTTTTTGTCAGATAATTCTACAAGCAACATATTAGCGTAATAGTGTTTTAATTTTTTTGACCAATCAATAGATTTTTTTGTAAATAGATAATTGTTTCATATTTTGCAATAATTTACCTGTGTTGTGATATCATGCTTCTCTTTCTTTTCTATGCAGTCCGACAGTGACCGCGTTTTAGTTGTTGCAAGCCTCTTAATCGAAAATAAAGATTTTTCAGTTGCCTTTTCTTATATCAAAATCGAGAGTATAATACACAAGACCAGAACAATTATATACTTCTATTCTCTCCACAAAATACATCAATGGCCTATTGTGAGATACCAAAATAGGGACTAGGTACATAATAATTACATCTATACTCAATGGCCTCTTAGAACAAGACATAAATATGGCCTGTTATCATAAGTAACCTCGTAAAACCACAAATATAAACATCAATATCACAATAACTTACACGGAGAAGGGAAAAATGGTCTATTGGATCATTATATATTATATAAATAATAGAGTATAGGTACTTACTGACGTCACCACATAACTCCTTGACCACAGTCACCGATGACTGCGACGACCATTCTCATCATTTGACCAAATCTTAAAGTAAATGTAAAACTGTGAAGACATCTACATCGCCACATGCTAACTGCGCATCAAAGATCTGACGTCACACAAAATCCTACATCGCGCAATTAGAGTTTACCGCGTGAACACCTTATATATAACTTCCCCGACATCAATTGTTGGGCAGTTGCCCGCCAGACACGATACCCATCTGGTCGGAGGTACCTCCCTTTTCTATAGAGAATAGTGAACTTTACACCCTGTTCCTCATACCCCTAAAAACAAAATGTTTGCGTAACATTGATTTGGGGATATTTTTAGATCGACCGTGGGTTTCAATAGGTTAAAAGTCATGCAATATTCTGAAGTCAACCATCACAACTTACATCAAGCAATATTACATAACAGAACGCTTGTATGTTCTCCGAAGGCGTAGGCTTAAGGGCTGCACCCAAAATTCGTCAGTTGACACAATATTACTTCCTTAATCAAACCTAGGGTTGCCAACCCTACTATAAAATATGTAAAAAAACCTGCCCGATCCGAAAGGGGCACACAGGTACAGCAAAAACATAAAAAAAAAAAATACTAATGATTATTGAAAAAAAAAAAAAAAATATTTGTTTGCTTAAAACACGGTATAAAAAGTTGTTACAATACAAAATGAGCTCATACATGTTTTGCTTATAATTGAAGCATGCAAAATTGTTATGTCAACGTTAGTGCTATTTAAAATTCAGTCATTTTAGTACCAAAATTACGCCAAATCCATAAAAAATTTGGTAATTTTCAACAAGGGTCATAAGTTATGACTTTTAGATATATACCCGCTAAACAACGGCTCGCGCCCCATGTAATAAACCAGTAAAATTCCCCATTGAAAAAAAAAGTGGCGATTTTTTTTTTTTCGTGATAATTTCCACATAAAAAGACTCTCAGTACGATACTTAACAACACCCTCATGGATCAGACGGTTTTTTTTACATATTGTATAATAATATAGGTACACTGACGAGCAATATAAAAAAGCCACTTGCAAAGTGCCAAAAAAATCGAAATATATCCTAAACCACACAAGTTAGCTACATGAAGTAAAACAATCTTGGAAACAGTTTTTTATGTGTATTTTATGCGATATTAAATACACTTGAATGTTGCTTTTTATTACCTCAAGTAGGTAGATATATAGCGTAGTTTCGGAAATATTTCATGATAAGATAGCTGATGGCTTTTTTATATTTCTCGTCAGTTTAGTATTCTGCTACATTATAGAGGCCTAAATACGATATTTAAAATAAAAAAAGTGTAGGCGAAGGTACTATATTTTATTTCAATAAAAAATGGCGACATAATCGCAATAGGACCAGTATTTAATCTCATAAAAGCTGAATTACTTGTATTTTATAACCTTAATTTAAAGTGAAAGTCATTAAAAAAACCTTTTGTTAAAGGTTCATTACTATGAACCTATAAAAAAATATGCATCTAAATAATAAATAAAAACCTGTTAATAAAAAGAGTAAAAATATTTTTGAAACATACTAAACCCATATTTTTTCGCCATCTATATTTTTACAGGCTTCAAAAATACCTTAAAAAAAATAATCTTATAAAGATTTTTTTTTTTTTTTTAAGGTATTTTTGCTTCATGTACATTTGATATAAAAAAGTAACCCTAATCACACCCCATGGTCGAACCGAGCGTAAAAGCAAAAATTTCGACAGCAGATAATAAACAACTGTCTATTCAGCATCAGCCTGTTAATGTGTATTTGGTCGCAGCATTATGCTGACGGCCGTTTTGCATGGACGTGACGCATATTTCACCCTAAATTGTTAATTTCATGTTTTGTTCTTTCTTTGCGTCATATTTACCAGAAATAAACGTATTTTTTCTATTTTCTGTATTTTTCTAAATATCCACTCCTGAAAATATGCCCCCCGATGACCTCTGTAACTCCATGATGACTATATTTGAAAAACACACGGGTGATTTCAGTTAGGTCTAGAAGATAGGTGAAAACTGCGTAAAGGCTTTATTGGTGAAAATGTTATCACCAAGCATGTGAGATTACTATTAAACTAAGGAAAAAAAACAATCACAAAAAAACAATGAAAACACGGAATTTATCTTAATCATTTTCATCATGAAAATATTACTCTAATTTTTGTCTCAAGTCTCGTAGCAAAAATCGTAGCTCTAAAATTTTTAATAACTAATAATAAATTGAAATCAAATGAGCCAAAATTATTATCAATAGAAAATCTTAACAAAACGTTTCTCCAATGTATTAATTCTCGTAGCAACACTTTTCGTAGATCTGAAATAAGAAAAAACCAGCAGGTAATATTTAATTTAATCGATCTTAAAAAAAATACGAGTAACTCACGGAAATTATCATAAACGGCAATCTCACGACACGTAAAAATTGTATCTTTTCTCGTAGCGAATTTCGTAGCTCTAAAGAGCCTAGCACACAATATACATCTCGTAGCAAACACCTTTATCTAATGTATCGCTGATTAAAACAGTTTCCCATTCTTTATAAGCCCTGGAAGTCGGCTAACGACATGAAAAATTCGTAGCCCGACGGCTTACACTTTTTGCATACTTAATGACACTTTTTTTTGCTGAAATGCACCCTCTAAGATTACCTCCAGGCGAAACCGACTTTAGTTGGCTCTTACAAAGGCAAACCTAGCTCTATAGACAAGTTTGAGCAATATTATTAAGGATATGACTAATTAAACAATTGTCACAGGGCTTAATATAGATAAGGAACGTAACTAGCCGATCTTCAAGTGTTTTATCATATCAAAATAGTTCTAATCACTATCTACGATTACCTCACGCCCGCCAGAAAAGTCACAAACGAATTTTACAAAGCATTAAATGTCATGTACGCAAATTTAGACCCTATGGAGAAAGAGTTAGATGGAAAAATCGCACGCGGGCCCCGTAACTAATTTTTTGATGCTACGTTCATCATAGTAGCGGCGGCAGCGCCATCTCTACGAATTCCAACAAAATTTTTCACTGAACCATTTTCTTATAAGAATTACACACACTGATGCAGGCTGTGTGCACTTAGCACACACCCCCGCGTTTCTATACAATCGAACGCACCCACACGCCGAAGAAAAAAACGATAAAAAACTGCACACAAACACAAGTTTCGTGCACATACTAGACAAGGATAGACAATTCTTTAGAACAAAAAACTACTTTGACCTCCAAAATATTTTGGGAGGTTTTTTAAAGATTGTTATGTAAGTTACATGTCATTTGGATTAATACAAAGTGTAAGATAAGTCAGTAGAACTGAAATGCACAAGGTTCATACAAGCGCGGGACACTCACACAGAGTTACGTGTGCGGACGACACTGCATTCTGTCTGTGTAGTAGTGCTAAAGTGCGACCGAACGATCTTGAGTTGAGTACTGTGGTTCTGAACGAGGAAAGGCTTGGTATAGAAACGTTTGTGGTTTTAGTGGTGATTAATATTGAATTGTGGATATAAATTAATAGTTGTTGTTGTTAATATTTTGGTGAGACTAAAAAAATATAAAAATTTTGATCTCTATTTAAAATAAACGCAAAAATGCTTTTTAAAGTGCAAACTGTTAAAATATATGGAATTTTACTAGAAAAAGGCGCGTAAAAATGTTTATTGACTAGTGCTAGTGTTAATGATTAAAATAAGGTGCTATTACACACAAAATCCCCCAAATTTTCGGCATTTTTTTCACATTTACGAGTGTCAGCGGCAAGTATCAAGACCGCCCGAGCGCCGGAGCTCGGTCGCAGTAAATACAAGGTAATGGCTAAGTACGCACGCCGTCTAGTACGGTGTGCGCGCTCGGTGCAGTCCCGCCTATGCACAATCGGTGGAGCGTCGCATTTCCGTTCCCGGCACACAACTGGACCACAACACGCGACATAACCGCTTAAAACCTCCGAAAAATAAACAAAAATATCTAAAAAAAAATTGACCACAGACTATATTTTATAAATAAAAATATTCATATCATCGCGTAGTGGCTTCGACAAAAACAAAACAAAATCTAAGAAAAAAATATTTTGGGATTTAGTGAGTTTTTTCCGAATTTCTTCTCGTATTTAAGTGCGGCTCACTTCGCTGAGATGCAAGACACATATCACATGGAAACTTAGGACCCGAACTATATTTTTTATTTAGTATAAAATAAGTAATAAAAGGAATATTTTTGTGAAAAGTGACTATCGTGATGTGTTACAATATATTATGCTGTGACAGTGTTATCGCTGTGAAATACGGCTGAATGGATTTGTGATTACATGACGAGGTGACGCCGATTTGTTATTGCAACTTTTTTCTTTTTTTTACAAAAATTACTACCGAAGTGTCAAACTGGACGGAAGAGGAACCGGCCACCTCTGACGCATGTGAGTACTATTTGGTGCTTTGCCGCGTCAAACAAAGAACTTTTTTGAATTTTCAAAGTCAATATTGTGCCCTTAATCTTGCGTTCTCCTTAACTTAAAGTGTTGTTAGTGTGCGTGCGATGCATATGTAAACGCACGCGTAACGGTCGTCTGTGTGCGTGGAGTTCACGCACATTTTTTTGTGTTTTCTTACGAGCCCCCCACCACTCTCCCCACCTATACTCGTTATCGTTTATCTGTCCCACTCTTTTTCTATGACTACATTGCAACCTTGTGTCGGTGTGCGTGAGCCTCACGTGTGTGCGTTAATAAATTGCAACCTATATTTTGATCGAAGGCCAATGACGGCATAGAGAAAACGATTCCATTTTCAAATTTCTTTTTGATTTCTACTAGAGAGCTGCCCAAACCGAAAAAGAGGTTAATACTTTTTGAAATTCGGAATTTGAACTTTTTCGGCAACGAATTTTTGGGGTTTACGAAAAAAGGTTCTCTAAAAAGGTCAAATTACTTTATATTATGAATTTTCATAACCCTTAAATAACAATTTAAACTAATAGATAGTCAAAAATCTGTTTATTAGTGGAATAAATGAGTTATTATTGGTGCTACGAAGCTCTATGCGGAATCGTAGGCTAAAATAAAGCCGTCGGAACTTATGACGTGCGCTTCGCAGTACGTTTTTTTGCAAAAATTATAATTAATCAATTAATTTATAGATGATGTTTGACATTATTTATGATTTTGCTTCGGTTTATGCCGATGTAGTCTACAACGGATATCAAAGGCTTTTTTTGGAATATTAATAAAAAAAAACGGTTTATTGTTATTATTAATTAAGTGGGTAAATAATAAGAAATATTTAATTACGTAAAAATGAACACGGTATAACTTTTAAAACAAAATATAGTATAGAGACATATTTTTTTTTAGAACAAATCTAATATTTTTACACCTCAATGGAAAATCCTATTGATTTCCTTAGCATTTGTAAATAAAACATTAAATGCACAACAAAAGATATTTTGATTAACAAAAACAGAAATTTATCACTGTTTGACAAAAACATGTTATTTATAAATAACAAAAATAAGGTCATATAATATGCATTCAGGAAGTAATGTACTTGTGAATGCATTGACATACTCACACGACCTATATTTTATCGTCAATGCATTAAAAGTCTTTGTATTTGTGAAAAATAAACAACTACTTAGCTATTGTTTAAAAAACTGTGAATATATTGTTACTAAAAATGTACCTATAGGGTTAGGCGCAATTATGAAATTGCAAGCGCATGACTACATATCTTAAATCGTAATTTAGGAGTTGATTCTATGAATTTTCTTATAATCGATGTAAATAAAAGTAGACCGATAAACCTTCTACATCATCTACTCATTACTCAACGAGAAAACCAATTTAATGACGCTTTACAATTTATTGCAAACTCAACAATAGTTATTTAAGCAAAAAAAGCTTTTTCCCTCATTCTCCTCTCCATTTCTCTCTGCGACATTCAAAACGCCAAAATTCATAAAAGGAACATCAAGAAATTCCTTTCTACCCGTCATTCAAAGCGCCAAAATTCATAAAAGGAACATCAAGAATTTCTTTCCTCCCCGGCATTCAAAACACTAAAACCGCCAAAATTCATAAAAGGAACATCAAGAAATTCAAGTTCGCGCCCTTCAATTGCAGTCGGGTCCTTGCGCGCGCGGCCAAGGCGAGCGCAGGCGCAGCGACTGTCAATGTTACTACATAACCTACAACCGCTATTGCCTTATGCCCGCCATCTTGCATTCAGACTCGTTTGAAGGCTACGCATGGCTGATATCTTAGTTTTAACTATGTTTCTGCTAGGTTTATGTCTATGTGAACGCGTGAACATCTCAATTTGGAATTTTATGTGGAGTTTTGTGCATTAATTTCGCTATTGCATTTGTTTTCGCACTTTTGTCTTTGTTTCTCTTTAGAAGTTCCTAAACTAAGAACTTTTCAGCAATAATTGACAACTTTCAGACAGTTTTTCCTAATATTTCTTTATCTTTTTACCGTCTCCCCTAACCCCCCTTTTAAAGCTAAAGACATAAAATCCTATCTGTTGGGCCTCACACTTTAAAAATAAATTAAGGCAACACCAAACCATGATTTTAAGAGGTCAATAAAGTTTTTTACTAGCTAGAATATTATGTAAGTTACTAGCGGACGTGGCTAGGCGGGTATTTAGGTGCGCCTGCACAGCGGCCAAGGCGAAAGTTGCGCTTGCACAATCTACTGTCGACGTTGCTTAATTTGACGATAGATGGCGCTAGGTTACGCTTTAATGTGAACTGGATTTTATCTTGGTCTGGAACGGCATTTCTTTTTTATTTTTATTTTTATAATTATTTTAATATGATGGCCTATAGAAGGAAGGGTGTTTAAAAAAATTACAAGTTTTGTTTCTTAAAAAAACCTATATATTTTGGTCTAGTTAGAAATAGTGAAGGTATAAAATTGAATGTCCATAACGATAATATAGCTAGAATTCTTATCGCGTTACACAATTTGCGTCATTTATATTGTAAATGGCACTATTAAAATCCAAACCAAAACAATTTTTTTTTTAAATAACGAATACCATTGAATTCATTTATATTTTTTTTACAATCCTTTTATCAGTCTAATTAACTATATTTTTCTTATATTATTTAAGCAGCGTAAAATTATTAAATAAAATATACGTCCGTATTTTTTTTTTTATTATTTGAATATGTGCGTAATGCAAAAATAATCTAAAATCAAGAAATAGGAATCTAAATATTATAATCTAGTTCAAACTATTAAACTATCTACACTATTACAGCATACAGACAGTATACAAAACGTTCAATGTCACAACCGACTCACTACAAGCCGCCATATTGAATTTATTCCCGCCTAACTCTCTGATATTTATAATAGACGCCTACGCAGTCTAGCGGTCTAGATATTGACACGAAATATCTATTGTATACTTTACTGACTATTAAAATTTGAATTTCAATATTATTTATTTAAATACGTTTTCTAAAGTTTTAATACACATTTAAGGAAAAAACTAGAATCGTTCATTTTAATATTTCATCGAAAAAAATATATATTTCTCACTAAAGTAATAAGGTCGTTAAACTCTACCTGTCATAAATACTAAAATATATTTCTACTTTCTATAACTTTTCTATTTTTATAACCACTTTACGATAACATATTTTACGATCCAAATGCATAATAACATAAAAATAAAAATATTTACAATCAATGAGCTAAATATACTTAAATACTTATTGATATTTAGCTCATTGACGTAAATATCTTTTTTAATTTTAATTTAATGGCTTGTAAATAAATACCATTGAGGCGGTTTACCATTGTGGCCAACTTAAAAAGAAAATGGCGACCTTATTTGGTCGCCATTTTCTTTTTAAGTTAGAGTTCATTTCGAAGGACAGGTTTTGAAGAGAATGCATTTTTCCTTCCCTTACCGTGTCGTTGGAAAAAATAGTTAAAATTTCATTATTTTACTCGTCTCCTAAGAGATACCGCCGTTTTATCATAATTCAATAATATTATCTTAAGTAATACATATCAAATCAGATATCATGGAGGTAACATCGCTTAAAAAACGTTTTGTAAAACTTAAAAGCTACTGCCAAGAGAGTCACAAAATACAAGCATAAATTAAAAATGTAAAAAACCCCCGTCACAAACATTTTCTTAATTCTCTTTCCTACTCCATCACCAGACCCTGTTCATCATCTATCTATAACCTATTCATTGAGACCATTCCAATGAGCCCAAACACGATACCTGTGCTGTAAGTTGGTAAGGGAGTTGGGAATCCTGAAAATTCCAGGTGATGCTGCAGCATTAGTTCAAGGTTGCTATGTTCTTTTAATATCATTGAAGTAACAGAATACCAAATTTCAAATCGATCAGACCTGTGAAAGATGCTCACATCCATTCATCAACTAGAAAAGAGTTGATAATCTTCAAACGGCCGATTTTCTTGAATCATAGCTAAGAACACTCTCGATCAAGTCACCTTTCAAACAAAAAAACACAATCAGTTCACCCGTTTGAGAGCTACGATGGTGCAGACAGATACTCTAATATACTGATACACACGTAAACTTATAACACCCCTCTTTTACCGTCGGGATTTAAAAATACACTGAATCAACTGATTTGCATCTTATTTCATGATTTTTGTGTGTTCTTTAACCGGAAATTCCTTTTCAAAGCTTTTGAAAATAGATACCTAATCCTTCTATCTCATCTGTTGTTGCTAAATGAAACAATTTTTTTTTTTTTTTGTGTGCTAGGTATAGATAAGGGTTTAATCTAAAAACTAGTGCTTAGCAACCCGCTGTGGGACGTAAGCCTAATGTTGTGTTGACCACTACTACTAGCTGTAATACTGGAGACAATAAACATTATTCTATTCTATTCTCTCTCACCTCCAAGAACAATAATCTTCAAAATATCTTCAGTGATTTGTCTACAAAATTTCTGTCAGTCACTCACAGCTTTATTTTATTCTAGAGCACAGCATTTCACGTCCTAAACAAGGTGTAACAGTAAATATTAAGCGATTAAAATAAATCTACCTGCATTCTACGGTCGTGCGGTGAATCTAGGTTGTGGACACTAGGCCGAGACAGGTGCAGCTACCCTACTGCAACCAAACCAGTCGAAATACTGGCCGCTAACGGATCTCACTATTTGAATTTCGAACGACGATATTGTGGTTTGAAAATTTAATGTTTGGGGCCAATGATGGTTTGTGATTTTGTGTTCTTGATTTGAAATTATAGTTGTGTTGACGGAAAATACTTTTTTGATACTTGAAAAGAAACCAATCATGTCACAGAACCCGAAGATAACAATCAAATCTTGTCATCATACTGAACATCATAAATAAGGATCACGTTATAATATTTAGGATTATTCCTGTTGGAACTTATCTTCCATGTTTGTCATGATGACGATATTCAGACACATCGTTCATCGATCAACAGAAATAACTAAACACTCATGTCTGCAGACAATAATAACAACATACGAAAAAGACAAAAAAATCGCAAAAGCCCAAAAATGAGGTCATTCAGACGGGCAACGAAAGCGGCGTCGTGCGTTTTTTTTTCGTCTTTCATTCGATTACTGTCTGGAGCTCGGTATTGTTTTCCGTCCGTCTTGCGAGCAGATGGCTGTCCTGTTAATTACGTCGGGTCAGTTTTGAGGTTTCCCTTTCAATATTTTTGGGTGTTTTGTATTGTAAAGGTGGATTAAGGAGATTATTTTGATGATTGGAAAGTTGTTTTTGTGTTATAGGCTCTATTAATGACTAAATCCAATGACTCAAATAACAGCTAAAATTCTGCGATTTGATTTATCTTCCATTAATCAGCGAATTAATAAAAATCTAGGGCTAAATTACTAAACTAGGTTTAAAAACAAGATAAGTAATGAGTGACTTCAAAGTCTTCAATAGTAATTTGCAAACCTATTATTATGTAGTTGATGAACATAACCATACATATAATCTGGTACCTACGTATGTGTTATTTACTCTAAAACCTTTCGAAAAATCATATTGATGACACACTAAAACATTCTCAGGTATAGATAGTGTTATCCACGAAGACGCGCCCCACTCTTCTTCCTAAATGCGAAGACTGTACTGTAAATGTGGGGCGTAAAAGAGTGGGGCGCCTCTTCGTAGATGGCACTATCTATAGTCTTGAAACTACGGAGTTAGTTACCCTTTGGGAATTTAAACGTGATGCACACAAAGAAAGTTACCAGCATTGGCAGGCTTGTTCCACCCACTGCTCAGCCAGGCCTCCTCCCTTTTGTGGCATGCTGCCCTAGTCTGTAGAAAATAAGCTGTAACCAGCGATATCCTGCTGTTACAAATAATTGAAAAACTTACTGTCGATTCCTGAAAGATTATTAAATGTTGCCAAAAGATTTCCTTGATTGTTGTTAGTTCTGTAATCCAATCATAAAATCCAACATGAGATTTAAAAGCAGATTCACTGATCAGAGACTAAGGCCCACTTGCACAACAAATCACTAAATGCATTTAACGCTAAACAAATTAAAACATCGTTCCATTTCTATCAATCGTTTGAAGATGACAGAGACAGAATGGTGTTTTAAATACGATTATTGGTACACGTGTATGTATAGTGATGTATGGTGCAAGCGGGCCTTAATCGGATTTATAAAAATATAGGGCATATTAGTAACCAAAATAAACGGTTTTTTTTATGTAGAACTAGCGACCCTCCCCTGCTTCAAACAGTTTTGACGACTTAACAAAAAATCGTGATTTCTTAAATATATGTAAGTTTAATATTAATATACTTACATATAAATATTCCGGAATAAATTCTCTAAATGATGGTGAAAACCGCATCAAAATCCGTTGTGTAGTTTAGAAGAAAAACGTGGTCACACAGACAGACACGCAAAGCGACATTAATTTATAATAAGTATAGATTTAGGCTGATGTAGATCAAGCGTTGCCGTTGAAATAAAGATTGACAGTTTCAAAGCTAATGAAACCTCTTATAATGCAAACAAAATCAGTTTATTAGAAGAACCAAGTCTCATTTTCTTTCTCCTAGCTTGTTATAACATCCGGTATACTTAATAGTACTTAAAACAACTAGGCTTCCTTTTTATATGTCTATAAGGCCCAGGCGGATGTTATTATTTTGATCTCAGAATATACTCATATTATTATGAAGTACCTAAGCGAACGAGCTCTGCGATATGAGACCTAGCTAGATCGATTTTTCGCTCCCGTAAACCCCTTTATTGCAACTTTCATCAAAATCGTTAGAGCTGTTTTCAAGAACGTGATTACAAAATATACATAATATATATACAAATATGGTTCATTTAATAGTATAGGATATTATGAAGTTGGACCAAAACTAGTTGATCCATTCATGCTATAACTTTTCGGCATTTCATCCAGTTATAGAATGACGTGTATACAGGGAAAGAGAACTACACATTCTAATGTTTTTGGAAAATATGAGAATGTCCGCTTAAAACGTCATAATCAGCCTATAATGTTCCTGCTGGGACACAGGCCTATTCTCTTCAAAAAGGGCTGGCCTGTAATGTACCACGCGGACCCAGTGCGGGTTGGTAGATGTCACATGTCTTCGAATTTTTGGTTCTAGGACATGCCGGTTTCCTCACGATGTTTTCCTTCACCGTTTTGAGAGCAGTGGTGATCAAACTGCCTGTGTACGAGCCCACGACTTACAACTCGTAAGCCGGGACCATTGCCACTGGGCTCTTTATATATATATATTTCATTGAGTGACTTATTGAATTCTTCCTTATGAGTTCGCCTTGCTTCTAATTTGAACATCTCAACAATTCGAAAGCTCTGCTTCCCCTACAACTTATCTTATTTTTCCTTAAAGGACTTCTCAGTAGCAATCTGCAACCTCCACCACAATCTGAATGATTTTTAAGGATATTGCTGATCCATCGCTTCATATTTTGTTCGAAAAATGTGTCTGCTCAACAATGTAAGTAACGCAATGAATGTTTTTATGTTTTTCAACTGTCAAAATGGAAGCCATTGCTACTGCAAGTGTGTTACGCAATTACCCTGTTGGAATCTGGTTTTTTTTACGGTTAGGTTCAATACCTTTTACATAAAAGTTATAAAATAACTGGCGAATTGTGAGTACCCTGTCACTTCGGGAGATATATTATAAAGTTGAAAAATAGAATCTTATGCAAATTGCTTTCCACGCCATTTTTCTTTTACCGAGCAGCCGAAAGCAGCAGTTTCATTCATCAAATTAACTTCCTATTTCCTCACTGTGAAATAGTAAACAATTTAATATGTTATGCAAGTGTTTGTAAATAATCGACTAAACTCGCCACAATGTTGTCGCTAGTGTTGACGAATTTTTAAACAAACTATAGTGAATATTTTTGTGATTAACAATTTTTCTTCGTCAGATTTTGTTTATGTTATTAATAAACAGTATTTGCTGGTAACATAATTTGATGTTAATATCTACCTAGAAAAATTATATTACAGGATTGTTACAAGAAGTAACTGTATTTTCTGCCTACCCCCGATAAGGACCAAGTGTATTAGTCAGAAGTCAAACAATATTTGTTGTAAGTACAGTGGAGTAATAAAAACTTCGAAGGACGTCCATACAGTTCAAAATGAATGTTGGGTCAGAAATACCGCTCAGAACAAATTGATATAATGAAATATCCAGAATGTAGAGACACAATATATCCGTCAAAAAGAATTCTGATAAAAAGTACGGCGTAAAGGGTCTCACAGAAAGGCGCGACGTGACGGCGCGTCGTGACTCTGGTGGAACAATTTCTATGAAAACTTCACAGAATTCGTTCTACCGGGGTATCGCGTCGCGTCTATCTATGTAAGCCTTAAAGTTGTAGATCATTTGCACTCTGCCCAGTTCAAAATCTGAAACTTAGTGCTATGTTGTCGGTCTTTACGTCCAAAACAAAAATATTTGCCCAACTTTTCTAAAATCCAATAATAGTTTCATTAACAACCACAATCACTTTCAACATCAACTTTCAAGCATTAAAAACTTTAAAACAAGAAAAACAAAAACATTATCCTCCACGACCGCGCAATTTCAAGTAGCAAAACTAAAATGGCTGACGGCTCGGATCAAGTACATCTATCGTACAAAATAAATTCTCAGTAAAAACTGATGCACCTCATCCGTCTACAGTTTAAAACGAGAAACAAGACTGATACAAAAAGGTCTTGCCCGGTTCTAAGGCATACTCGTTTGTTGCCTTTGCCTTCTTATTTTGTCTATGGCGTTTGAATTATAAATTCCTTTTTTAAACTTTTATTAAGGCATGACAACATTTCATTTCAACATTCGATATCGCGTAGGTATGTTCTAAAAATGATTTAACTATTGGAAACAAAGATATAAATATGTCTAGATGGACGGTCAAAGCTGTGAACGCGTCGAAATAAATAGCGGCCAAATTTTGGGCGCTAAATGCACTAGAAAAGCACAATGACATGGCGAGTGTAAGAGGTAGCTGTCACGGACACCAGCATAAAAAATTGGCTTGTTTGTTTTAGTTCTTTTGCAGCACGAGACTCTAAGACATAAATAATTAAAGATTGAAATGTGAGCCAGTTTCAAATGTTACCCATTAAAACGTCAAACTTCTAAAGAAAAACGTGGTTTCGCCCGTTTATTTCAAGCATAAAAGGCTTTCACTGAAATTTGATATCCTGTTTTGGCGATGAGGTGGAAACCGGTCGACATGACCTACCCCACTCGCGTATTCCTTACAGTAAGCCCCACGTCGGCCGAAAAGTGCGATCAGAGAACGGTAACTTACCCTTTCTTTACGTATTCAATGGATATTTGCAAAAGTTTCGATTTTTTGGTGTATTTACGGACTTCGTGCGTAATTTATATGTAGTCGAATCCTGTGATTGATTTCTCCCTTATTTTCGTATAAGATGTTTCACAATATAGAATCTGTTGATTGATGGTATTTCCACTCACTTCTTGAAAAGCATTTTTAGTAAGAAATGCATGCAAGAGGTGCTACAAAAAAATTACAACTAAAAAAAAAAAAATGGTTGCCTGTAAAGTCGGTTTTACGGGCGAAGATTTTACGTGACAACGTCTTTTTATCGGCGGTGACTCATCGTAACAGACGTGAGCGGGCGTTACACTTTTTCATGAGTGACTCCGAGCCGCAACCTAATTTAAGACGTTGTCACGTCAAAAAGTTACACCTATTAGGTGATCTGATGATGAAGGCGGGAAGAAGGAAGAAACGCACCAAAAGATTATGGAGTTTCTTATTTACAACTTAACACCCCAAATGGATTTGATTTTAATCTTGTGTAAGGTTAAATCCGGATGGTATTCAACAGGTAATATTAACCATCCGGATTAAACCCTGCACCTGATTTATTTTCCCATTTTCTATCCCATATTTTTTTCTCCAAATTCTTAATCTTCACCTAGCTTCTGACGTTTCATAAGTGCCATGTAGGTTTAAGTGAAATAAAATATTTTGAATTTGAATCTCCAATTCCAATATTCTAACCATAGAGTATCAGCAGTTCATTTTCAAACTTTTTAACGGACTTTAAAAAAGGGGGTGATTTTTTTTATGTAGGTATATTAATCGATATTTTCGTCAATTGTGGACCAATTTTGAAAAATCTTTTTTCATTTGATAGAGGAATTTTGCGCGGTGGTCCCTATAAATTGGATCATTCCTTACTTGTGTAGTTTTTGAGTTAGCTTCGATAATACGTTTTTAAAATCCATTTTGTGTATCTTGATTATATTATAATACTTCTGGCACTGTTGTTAGCTATAGCAAGTAGTGGTATACATTTTTTTACTTCAGCGATTCTAATCCTTACGCACGTGCCCGACATAAAAACCGTGTTATCTAAAACTCTAGCATTTCCAGCTAAAGTCTAGATATTTATGAGATTGACATTGACATCCTTCTCGTAATCAGGTAGCTGCACCTGTTGATAGAAAGGGTGTATCCTTGGATTACTAAAGATCTGAGAAAATGTTATCTACGTTGTATTTTTCATCTTGTTTTTATGTTGACTTTCCTATGTTGGGACTTGGGAAGTATGTTTTGTTAGTCTTTTTAAAGTGGGTAGATAACCTATAGGAGTGTTTTCTTTACTTGGGTAAATATTTAGAATCTACAATGTTATTTACTTGTGTTTCCTTCAAGATTTATTTTCATTAATCCGTAGATATAACTACTCTTTATACTTAAAAAAAAAACAGAGCCTTTGCATGTTAGTTAGTGTCTCTAAATATTTTATCTACTCATCATTTTCGCAAAATCATTCTGCATGCAAGAAAATTTCTTGACGATTTTGAAGGCCTTTATCTTTTCTTTGTCATAAAATAGTTAAAACAACATACATTATGTTTCTTAACTGAGTAAAAATAGTGTTATGATAAAAAAATTACAAAGGGATGGTTACAAGAATTCCTTCAAAATTGCCCAATTTACGTACCGTTTTAATCAATGAAGCGAAAATGCTGTGATATTAGAAATAAGTAAGCCTTCTTACATTACGACTATTTATAAAGTATTTTACTAATAAAAGAAAAACTCACACGAGATTCAAAAAAAGTAATCGCATTTGCGAATTTTGACATTCAATGTTCAAAACATTAAAAGATTTTAAAACTCCAATTCGCATTCCCATTTCGAATTCGCATTCCCATTCGTCGTGGTACATCCCTAACTTCGCACTCAGTATGCTGGTACTGGAAGATAATCGTTCCGCCCAAAGCTACTGGGAGCTTCATCTTACGTCTTCAACAGTGGAACCAGTTTGGTCCAGACCCCAGTGGTCCATCAGTTATGTTCCTTATTATTTATAACGTTCGTTATTATTGTAGGGTGAGGTGCACTGTTGATGTCCGAACGAAGGATGAAATAAAAATAGAATTGACCTTTTCGGAAGTTGTGACGTTGTTTTTACTGAGAAACTAATTTTAATTTAAGAGTTGCCTTTAGTTTTATCAAACAATAGGGAGTTTAAAGTATATATAGTGTTTTTTATGGATTTGAAAGTGTCTTCCCAATAAACTTTTTTTTTGTTTTGTTTTTCGCTTCTGCCCGCGAATTCGTTCGCGTGAAATTTCTTGTTCCCCTGACCCCCGCGTCACATCGCATCGCCCGCCCGCGATTTTGCTTTATTTTCGCTTAGCTCCATTTATGTTTGTATTTATGTCGTAGGGTGTTTTTAAACAGCCTATAACCTCCCTCTGGGCATCAAGAAATTTTTCAAATCCGATGGGTAGTTCTAGAAATTAGCAAGTTCATAAAACATACAAACTCTTCAGCTTTACTACAGTGGTGGCGGGAACATCGACGGCAACCTGTTACCATGTATTCAGTACATGATTCTGCGTTTAAAAAATTCGTCGGTTATTAAAAAAAAAAAATCTGTTCCATACATTTTGACCGCGTAGGTATTGCACATTTCTATAAAACACGCTATTTTTTTTTATTACGGACGTAAAATGACTACGTTAAAGGAGATCTAGAATCAAGTGCTGAATTGACCCTGTATATTAGGATAGACAGCAATATCTGCTTACTCCTATCACAGAATTAAAAGTAGAGGGTAATAATAGAAAAACATCTAAGTTCAACCTTGACATTTCCTGTGAAGATTATTATATATTTTACGTGGGATTGAAGCCGTCCGCGTGTTTATGAGTTCGAAAAATCAATACTAAATGCAAGAGTGAGACTGTCTATCTACTCGAGTTTTACAGCTCAACTAAGATCTTCACGCTTGTGTTCCCCGAAGGAGTAGGCAGAGTTCGAGGTGTATACAGTACCTACACCATCGTCTCGCTAGTTTTAAATAATAAGTTCCATAGAGCTAGGCAGAAATTAAAGGGCTTATGGCAAGGTAATAACAGCCGCACGGGGCGATCGATCAGGTTAAGCTACACTTGCCATGGTTGGTCCGTTTACATACCAAGACACATCCATGCCTCGGAAAGCATGTTAAGCTGGGTCCCGGCTGTCATTCGTGGGTATTTGACAGTCGTTACTGATCGTCAGAAGCGCGAAAGTCTGACAACCAGTCTGCCAGTATCTGATTAGTAACTGGGTTGTGAAAGCACAGATAGTCAGTCACTCCATGGTGCTGGAATTCAGCTGCATCCGGTTAGACTGGAAGCAGACCTCAACATAGTTGAGAAAAGGCTAGCCAGATGATGAGCTAGGCAGACATTTTAACACCGGATTGCTACTGAGAATTTTCCAATGAAAAAACCTAATTACACTTTGCCCGACCCAGGGCTCGGACCTCAGTAGAGTCACGCTGGTGATCACTTATCTACGTGATCTGACCAAGATGGCTGGATATAAAAGAGACTGACCTCTGAGTTGTTTTTCGGTGTTTCTTCTAAGCGTAGTCACATAAGACACGCCGAGCTCATCTAGTTTTGAAATATTATTATTCCTTTTGACATGTGAAGTAAAAGTGTTTTTTACAATCAATTTACAGAGATTAAATATCATTTATAACTAGAACTACTGCCATCTCTTGCAAGTCTTACGCAAGTTACTGGAACATTTGTTCCCGGCTTAAAACAGCATAATCAGCCTTTAATGTTCCCACTGCTGGGACACAGGCTTTCTCTCTGCGAGAGGGAGTGGACTGTAATCCACCACGCGGGCCCAGTGCGAGTTGGTAGATGTCGCATGTCTTAGAATTTTTGGTTCTAGGACATGCCGGTTTCGTCACGATGTTTTCATGTACCGTTTTGAGAGCTATAAACAAGTTTAAAATAATAATAAATAATAGTCCTTGATATCGATACGCTAAACCTTGATATTTAATACTGTTTTCAACAATGAACTTTTGGGTTTAAAATGTCAATCTTTGGTCTCGGAAGAATGTTTCTTTCTTAAATTACAGAAAAAGGCAATTATATTTTTGAGGAACTTCCTTATTGTTGGGTCTCGTGTTAAAGACAGGAAAAGGGTTTTTTAAATGTATCATTCATAAATAGATCAATTATATTTCTTCAGTCTCAAAGAACTATGAATACGCAGCTCTTGCGAAGTGGACATTCTGCGAAAGAGACATTTTGCGAAGTGGACATTCTGCGAAAGAGACATTTTGCGAAAGAGACATTCTGAGAAAAGGACATTTTGCGACCAGTGGACATTTTGAGAAGTGGACATTCTGCGTCGGAGCCCTCTGGGGTACCATATTTTTTTCCAGGCTAGTTGTTGTAAGAGTGTATGGTACCGTCTTCAAGATTCTAAATAGGAATATGCGTTTGCCAATTGTTTTTTTTTCCATTCTTATTTAATTTAAATATACTCTATGAGGATCACCTAATAACCTTTTATGGAAAGCATCTTCAAGCCGTTACAACCTCCTTGCCTTTAAAATACAAACGCAATCAGGATTTTCCTAATATTCTGTAGGTTTTGTATAAAGTATCTATAAGAAACGTGACATCAATTAGTAGTTCAACACTACCTAATAATTGACATTTCCACCTAACCTGTACGGGTCGCTAGCAGTTCTCTCTCCTATCTCCCAAAGCGTCTCTATTTGAATATGTACCTATTCTAATTCTGTCGAACGACATTTAAAGGGTACTGAGAAATCAATTAGGTCTTGTAATAAGATCGATAGGACCTTCAAACAGAAAGCATTGATGTAAGTGTCGCGCTGCAAAATAATTAAAACAAACAGGCCAACGTTTTTAAGCTGGTCTGAATAACGGCTACTCTCGCGCCACATTGTCTTTTCAAGAGTGCGTGCATTTAGCGGCCAAAAGTTGGACGCAATTTTTTTCGACGAGTTCGCAACTTTGACTTTCTATCTAGAAATATTTGTATCTTTGGAGGTAGTATTATTAACTTATCTGTTATGAGTATCACTGCTATGAGTTCTAAGTTATAAAAGACAGTCTGTATTTGGAGAATACATATTTAGGGCAGTAAATACTAGTACTATTATTTACTTAACAGTGAAATCATTTTGAAAAATTAAGCATTTTTCTCTCAAGCACTGTTATGTAGGTTGTTATTAATAATCTTAACATTCATAAGTAACATACATTATATAATGTAATGTAATGTAATAATAACATAGGCCATTAACAGGTATAGTCACCCGAACGCAGAAGCGTATGTTCAGTGTGTATGCGGGACGAAAAACAAAATGAGAGCCGGTGAATGGCCGCTTGCGCCGGAGTGCCAGGGCTGACCAATGGGAAGACTTAAAATCTTAAAACTTTTATAATATAGGTACAGGTCTGGACTATATAGGTAACGTGTCTTAAGGATAATTTTGGAGTACCAAGTTACATTAATAAAACAAAAACAATTTATACTTTTACAAAATAGAACATAAACTTTACATCAAACTATTTAAAGTATATTAAAATTACTGTAAGTACACGGGCTGGTTTTGAAATTGAATATTTTTTATTTATATTGCGATTGGACAGCTTTTGTAAAGAATATAATTATGTCAAACTGTTGTAATATATTTATTCTTTACGTAAAGTTATCTGACAATTGAAAAATAAGACCATAATGAAAGAAAAAATCTAACTATTACAAAATACATTAAAATTCAAACTATTCTAAATCTAAACTTCTTTTTTTAAACTGACCATCATATTGATGCATTGATATTCCTGTCATACCTCTTTTAGTGATTTCAAAAAAAGAACGCTTAAAATGGCGTTTGGACGGTCGGTTGTGGTAGGGCAGGTTTCAACAGGGCTGCGCCAATTACTGATGAAACTAAGATTTTGGTCGCGGCTACTGTTAGAAAATAAATGTGATATATTATATTAACTGTGAATAGGAAATAATATGAGGGGTTCGCAATTTTTTTTAAAACGAAATGAAATGGATACTGAACTAAAAAACAATAATAGAAATTAAGACTTTTTTTTGGTTTCTTTCTCGGTAATCTATCGTCCTTAATACTACATTTTCTTTATGAAATATAATTATATTCTATTTATTACGTACATACATAAACTCACACCGTCTTCTCTTGGTGATAGGCAGGAACTACAGAACCCCACCTGCTACGATCCTTACGTACTACATTTGTTTCGTTTACTATCCCCCCCCCTCCCCCACCTACTATTTTGTTTATAATTAAAAAAAAAAAAAAAAAAAAAAATGTTTATTTTTCTTCCACAAATAACACTTATTAACTATAACTTAAAAACGGAAAAAATAATAATTATGATGACAATGTTCATTTGTGGTAGACTGGTGCCTAAACTAAGCCGTGACTTGTATTTCAGGACACCAGGGACTCCCCCCTAGAGGCAAAATATTATTGAATTATATATTATATTATATTATTGAACGTATTAAAATTAATTTACATGATGGAAACTATAATTATTATTCCATGAACAACTAAATATTTACACTACGTACTAATTTAACAAACATAGGTATAAATGATTTTTGGATATCTGCACTTCCTCATAAAGAAAGCATCTGATTTATACTCTGAAAATGACGCATATTTTAGAGAATTATAGAATTTTAAAGATAAAATTAGGCCTTTTAGGAATACGTACACAATATTTGAAGACCCTGTTCATCTCTATAGGCACTGGAGTAACCTCAATCGTCTATAACTCTAGCTGACCCAAAACCTAAAAAAATCAGCCATGTTCGTTTTGTAACCTCCGACAGCCCTACAACCATGCGTCAGCGAGGGCAGTTTGACAGCTTTTGAGTCGCGTTCGCTTTTTGAATTGTGGGCGTAGAGTATCTTTTTTTATTCGATTGGCTTAGGTTGCCAGTCATTCTGCCTAGTTTCTTTTTTATATTTTATCTGTACACGTTTTGTTCATTAGTCAGTATGGAAAGCCTGCTGAATTGTGGCTTTTATGTGGTCACAATGAGAATGATGCTGAGTAATACCTTCTCCTTTAAATCATTTTAATAGAATTGTTTGATAGATATTAATTTTAGCGGCATGAGCTGTTTTGTTGGTGGTTAATAATTATTACGTCAATTACGTCAAGGAATTCCCGATGTTTTTCATTGTTCTGTTCAGTTAGAAGATAGCTTAACAAAGCAGCCATTCGAAAAACCATCGCCCTCCTTTTAGGGCAGTCGGGTAAAAACATAACCCTGACTTTGCTGTCACGTAGTCGGTTTAAAAGCTCTTTTCATTTACCAAAAGCAATTTCCACTAAATGTGTAAAATTCCGATTATGAAAAACGTGACTTTTCGTCAAGGATCTATGCTTTATATGATAAATAAATACTAGGTGTATGTATAAAAATCATATCAGCATATAATGCTCCCAATGCTGTGACATAGGCCTGTAACCCACCACGCGGGCCCAGTGCGGGTTGGTAGATGTCACATGTCTTCGAATTTTTGGTTCTAGGACATGCCGGTTTCCTCACGATGTTTTCCTTCACTGTTTTGAGAGCAGTGCTGATGAAATTATTTACCCAAAGTAAAGCGCCAGGCTGGGTTCGAACTGACGATCTACAACTCGTAAGTCGCGGCCGGGCCACCACTGCTCCGTAGATATACTCAGATACAATCCAATCAAGTCCAAGTAATGCAAACTGGATAACTTATAAGCAAAATTCCATTGGTTTGTTATTTATACATTTCAATTTGAAACAATAATCAATTATATTGAACCCGGCAAATATATGAAATAAACAAAATATAAAGCAAGTAGGTATTACTTATAAATAGAATCGTGTTTCGAGTTTGTTTTTGTACGAGAAGCCACAGAACTTCACGACCTGTTTTGTTATTAATTGTATTGTTGCAAAGCATAACCTAATTTAATCAATTCTCGATACTTTTTACAAGTTTTCCACATTAGCCCTTTTATTTAAAAAGTAATAAGGCTGAGATCTGTACACGTTACTTAGCTCGTTATATTTTCCCCCAACTTGTTCTTTTTTATGTTCGTGTTTTTTGTTTTGCGTAATGTTCTACCGTAAATAAACGTATTTTCTTTCTTTTTTCTTTTTCATGCTTTGACATGTTCCCGTCTCTATCTTGCACTTGTAGTTTGACAGTCGCTTAGCCCAAGTAGGTATGTACTATCAAAGAATTTCATATCTAAGCAGTTTGGAAACAAAATCCCGTGAACACTATGACCACATCTGTGTCACACAATGATCACAGATATCTGACCACCCTTTTTCGACCACTGGGAATAGAACAAAAGACACAAAGATGAGAAAGTTTTTAATTTTAAAGTTTTTATACTTTAGGACTCTGAAATATGATACTGTAATGCTATTGGTTGATGAGATTTCTATAGCATCCGAGCGCTGCAAGCAGAAATAGTCCTTCCGGTGTATCGATATGAAATTCTTTGATAGTACCTACTAAGTAACGTTTATAATTATATCTCCTAAGTTTTTGTTTCATAGTTAGTTGACTGCATCGTTGGTCTAGTCGTCGCAAGCGCAATTCTTGTGTTCCAATATTAAGGCGAAAGTGTCTGCGCCCGCGCGGTCCCGCGCAATTCAAATTTTCTTACGTTTTTGAGAGTTCTAAAAATAAACTATAGATTTATTAAATTTTATGTTTTTGATTTAGAAAAGGTTAAGGTTAGTTTTCGAAAACCCGAACGTTTCATAATATTGTAGGTAGTAACTGTAAAATGAGCTTTAGCTTTTTTGCATAAGTCGACAAAATAACTCAGGGACGTAGTGGTTTTAAAAGGAAGTTAGGGGGAGCGTATTCTTTGGGGAGTGGCTAGAGAGGCGCCACGGCGTCCTCACCTTCCGCGTGACGCAGGTCCTCACTGGACACGGTTGTTTCGGGAGGTTCCTGTTCCGGATAAGGCGGAAACGCCCGGTTTTCACCATTTTGTGGATCGCCCGGAGGACACTGTGGAGCATACGGTGCAGGTCTGCCCGGCTTTGGCGGAGCACTGTCGTGTCGTCGTGGAGGCAATCGGCGGCGGTGACCTCTCGCGTCCGGCCCTGGTCCAGGCCATGGTACGGAGCGAGAGGGCAGGGGAGGCCGTCACCTCCTTCTGCGAAGCAGTAATGCTCGCGAAGGAGGAGGCGGAACGCGTGAGAGAGGGGCAAATTTCGCGCCCTCACCCCCCTAGCCAACGCAGGAGACGTCCTAAGCATCGGGAATCGCAAGCCAATTCTCGGCCACCGTAGGCGCGGGCTTGCGGACGGTGAGCATTGGGTAGCTCGCTGTCCGATAAGGGCCAGGCCCGGGTCGACGAGGCGCGTATGTTTAAAGGTTGGGAACTCCTGTGATTTATTCAAAAACCCTAGGGTTATGCCTAGTATAAAATAACCATTCGTTTCCACCGATAGCATAATATAAGGTCACAGTTTTATCAGTTCAGTAAATGGTTTTTATGACTCAGTATGTGTTAATAATATGAAGTATTGAGTCGTTCAACGCACTTATTGAGGTTGGCGCACTTTTCATATACCTACGTTTATTATTATAATAAGCCTATTATTATTCTGAGAATGATAATAAAACTTATTTTCCGAAAATAATTGGTTAGGTTTTTAGAGTGTTTACATGGAACTTGAATATGGTGAAATGTGAGTCTGTCCGTTTGCCTACGATGGTGCACATAATCAGCCTATACTGTTCCCAGGACATAGGCCTCCTCTCTTCGTGAGGGAGTGGGCTGTAATCTACCACGCGGGCCCAGTGCGGGTTGGTAGATGTCACACGTCTTCGAATTTTTTGGTTCTAGGACATGCCGGTTTCCTCATGATCTTTTCCTTCACCGTTTTGTGGGCAGCGGTGATGAAATAAATTACACAAAGTAAAGTGCCTGCCTGGGTTCGAACAGACAACCTACAACTTTAATTCAATATTTACTGTAAATTGCCAATATTCAATTTTGTAAAGCTTCGTGCAGACTAGCGCGACGCGACGGCGCGACGCGACACCGGTTATTGTTATACCGTGAAGTTTTCTTAGAAATTTTATTGTTCGAGTCGCGTCGCGCCGTCGCATCGCGCTGGTCTGCACGAGCCTTAATACGTGTTCTTATTTTGGTGAAAAAAATTATTTTTAAAAGAACTAAGTAATTCGGGGCCGCTTGCCTTTAAAGCCGATACTAGATGCTTCACTTTTTGTTCACTCGGCATCTTTCACTCGAAGTGAAACGTCTGAATCAAAGGTGAAAAATGAATTCATTAGTGAACCGATTGAACGATGTTAGATTACTGCACTCGGCATCTTTTACTCGCCTACCGAATGATTGAAAAATGGAATGAAAAGCAGATGAACGAATGATGATGACGTATGGTATGATGAATTATTATTCCTTTATAATATTTTTGATGTTGTATGAACGTGGAATGAAAGAAGAATGAACCTTCTTGATTGAAGCTCTGATTACTGTGGGCTGCAGCTGAAAATTTGCGTCAGGTGATGTTAGTCTATTTTTTTTGTCATAACATAACGCAATAAATTGTGTCTTTTTATTACGGGAGGACACTGGCTCCTACAACATAGTTATTACTAGCGCAGGAGTCAGAGAATGGTTATCCTTGACTTTAAAAAAATTATATTATTCAGAGCTGAGGCCGTTTTGACATGAAAATTATTGTTTTCTGCTATGTACAGTTTTAAGTTTTTTTTTTCTGTAATGCCAATTTTTTTTATTTATTTTTTTTCTGTTATACCTATGTTTAAGTTACCAATGATGTTTTCATGAAAATTCACGCCACCACTTGGCGCCACTTTGACAACAGGTCTTCCATTTCGATATTGAATATATGATAACGTTCATCATTCGTTTCATTCATTCAGTCACGACTAAAGAAAATGTAGGCGCTTTGACACTTTTGACAGGTGCCCGGACCCGACCTCTCAGTGCTGCCACCTAGCGAACGTCATTTCAGACAGCCCTCATTCACTTTAGACTTGACTTGACGAGTCTCCTAGGTTAGACCCATCGGCTATCTACAAGGTGATTAAAATAACAAAATATAAAGCCCTTCTTTACGCCCAAGTCACATCACACACACTTAAAGACAAGACATCTATTCTTATCCGTACTTAACATATTAATCATTTAATTAATTAATTATTAACAAGTGACCAGCGAGGAAGTGACAATGACGTGTAGTCAACAATAAAATTAGTAATACAATGATTTAACATACGGAATTCCGGTGTCCGTCTGTATGTTTGTCAACAACTCGGAAACTCATCGGCTTATTAATTTATTTTAATGAAACATTCGTTATTTATTAATTCGTCTGTTGTACTGAGATTTTTCTAAAATATTTATTGTTTGGTTGTGTTGAATCATATAATTTCAGAATATAATTTCCCAGCAGAGGGAACATTATAGGCTGCCTATGCGTGGGTTTGAGGAAAGAGTGCAGAGATAAGAAACTGTTATAAAGTTTTTAATAAGAAGTTATACGATTTATAGAATGAAAGCATAACGCAATTTTTTTTCGCTATTCGTATTCGATCTAATCTATTTCCTAACGTAGTGATTCTAGCCTTATTTGAGTCACAACTGATTAATGATAGGCCAGAATAAGACCCATTTCTACAATATGACCCTCTCTTTCTTACTGAAGTCATTAAATCTTCAATTTAAAAAGACGTAGTTTTTATACCGCGCTACTGAAAACACATTGAATCCGAAAGAAAATCAACAAAAAAAACATCAGTTCCATAATCTCGAAACGAAGCAAAAGGAGCATGTAAGGACCGAAGTAGATATCGTTCTGTAATTTTATTTCTGCCCAAGGGAAGTTCAAAGTTTTATTAATGCGATTTTTGATGATACAACAGGGTCTTAAAAAAATTTTTTACTAGCTCAAAAATATACCCTATAACGCATGCATAGCTAAATTACAATTTAGAAATTAAGTTAAACATTACATGAAACATAATGATGTAATTAATATCAACTTATAGAAATTAAAATACAAGATATAATATATTGTACTTAATAAATTAATAGATATATGAATATTACATTAAAACATAAATACATAAAATGGTTAGTCACATGAAATTTTGTCGATTAAGAATTCGTCAATAGTAGTAGCAATTGTCTATTAAAAAAACGTAAATTTATTTATGTATGTATAGTTCCGTAATCACCAATTCATATCCATAGCAAAATAGGATCCGATATAAAGAAAAGAAAGAAGGAAAGAAAATACGTTTATTTGAGGTAAACATGACGCAAAGAAAGAACACAAATTAAAAAAAACACAAATTAAAAAAAGAACACAAATTAAAAGAAGAACACAGTTTAAAAAAAGAAACAAGTTGAGGAAAAATATGCGTCACAGAATATCGAAATACAAGTTAAAAACTCTGATACAAAAGTGCCTAGACCCAGTCTGTCTGGGTGTGACATGCCGAATCAGGGCGACAACCTCTAGTCGGAAAACAATGCTCCTGACGTTTTATTATTTCTCGTCGGTTTAATACTTATTTTTATCATTGTTTTGCTACATTATCTTAAGTTTGTGCGTAGTAGTAAATACTGCGTCTGTCTGTATAACATCTTTGTCTGCTTGTAAAGTTTATTGCTGTCTGCGTCTTAGGAAGTTTAAAGACTTTTAAGAAATTAGGTTACCTACGTTTGTTTATTTGACACTGAAATTGTGGATACCATGCATAATCAACCTATAATGTTCCCACTGCTGGGACACAGGTATCCTTTCGGTGAGAGGCAGTGGGCTGTAATCTACCACGCGGGACCAGTGAGGGTTGATAGATGTCACATGTCGTCGAATTTTTGATTCTAGGACATGCGTATACCTTTCTGTAGGTAATTGTCTCACCCTAGAGCAAACGTCTCTTCTTCTACAGAAATGGAATGGTTGGTTAAACGCTTGCATACTTTATATTGGCGATGTGATACCAAGTCCAAGTTTACTCATAATGTGTTCTCAGTTAGTTTTAATGATTGTCTGGCAGTTTGAGTAGTTTATGCGGCCTACCCAAATGTCTTTTCTTTGGTATTGTTCGTCGTGTTGAGGTTGTTAAGTTCTGAGTTGAGCTCCACGATTACTGGCAAATGCTTGCACTGACTGGACAGGTCCACTCAAATCTGTGTGGCTCTTTCCTCAAAATACTATTTCAAACACTAATCTACATGATTCTCTTATGGCCTGACCTAGATTGTATGGACTTTAAAAGAGACTACGACCTCTGAGTTTGTTTCGGCCTTTCTTCTCAGAGTAGTCAGATAGGAAACACCGACCTCATCTAGCTTATTTTTAATATTTTTTTTATATGACGTGTAAATGTGATTCCGATATCCTATTTACAAAGTAAAAACTTTCATTTAATTTAATTTACCATAAAGTAGTACTGTCCAAGATTGACAGATTACTTTCTAAGTTTTAAAGTCGCAACTTGGTACTTAAGAAGCAGGTCCCCTAACTTTCAAGCCACCACGACACACAGGGAAAAATTATAAAAAAACCGGCCGCGATACGCTGTTTCGAATCGTATTAAGATGTTATAGCGGCAATAGAACACAATCTGTGAACATTACAATTCTCCACCTATTACAATTCATGAGATACAGCTCGCTGACAGACAGATGGACGAACGGACAGCAGAGGCTTAGTATTAGGGTTCCGTCTAGCACCCTTCGGGTACGGAACCCTATTTACTTCAGAAGACTTGTAGCACCCCATTTAGAAGAAAAAGGTGTACATCTTGATAACTTAGCACTATGCAGGACCTGCAAACAGTGCATTCATATGCCAAGTTCCTCTCCAGACCTATTCCCACCTAAATCGAAGCACAGAACAACAACCCCAAAGATGAAAACACCGAAAAATATGACATGAAATATTAGCAACAAGAGAGTGGGGGGGTAGATCGATACCGGTCGAGTGGACGATTCGACGGCGACCTATAAAACTGCTAAGATGCTGGGGTGAGATCGCCTGGGGTGGCGGTTTCAGATGAGCTAAGCTGTGGATAAGGTTCGGGTTATTTTTTTTGGGTGTGTGATAGATTTTTAGGACGTATATGTTATGGAAAGTAACCATCTAATGTTTTTTGATGGTGCAAGAATATGATATGCTATTTCAATGTGCAGTTTCTTTTAAGACCATTCCTTTTGCAGTAAGGTCTTGAAAGTTCTTGAATGCAGTAAAATTTAAAGTTGTTGTTAACATTATAAATATAGGAAATGCTTGCTAGTATTTAGTTTCCAAGCGTCTTTGATAACAGTAAGATTGAAAACTAGGTAGAGGCACATATAAACGTCCCAGATTAATTGACATGGTTTTTCTAAGAACTTTGTTGGTGTTTTTTATCTTGCTAACCTTTCACAAAAGTATTACGTAAAACACAACCTAAAAATCTTTAAGCTTTTTACCTTTATTTGCTTTTAATTTGTACCACTTTATTAGGCGTTTTGACGACGTAGTATCTGGTATTATTATTCGGGTTGAGTTGACTCGGGCCGAGCTGTCACTGACCCTACTTTTCTATATACTGAAAGGAAGCTATCAACCTTCCAGATACATTCAATATTTGTCTATAAGTATTTCTGATCAGTCTTCAGAAATTCTCATGCCGTATCCATCCAGATTCCTTCCCAAATCCCGGTCTATCTTGAGGGTCAAAGATCCCGAGCGTGTCTGTACGTTTTAGACAGTAGACAATGCAGACAGGCTATTTGTTTGGCTGTGAGTTCGGACAGCCACGTTGGGGTAGGGCATGGTTGGGAGACGAATTTTTGGTCGAGTTGTATGTGAAAGTTATATTATCATTTTACTCTCAGACCAAATGAAAAACCAAGACATAGCGCTGCGAACAATACAGTGAAGCATCCAAAAACTATACCTCCGCTCTGAGCATACACGCTCACACATGCATTTACAATCAAACTACACCTCACTAAGAGCACACATGTTTATGAAACCGGCCTCACGTTACTGTTGCAGATAGCGCTATGTTTGGTTTTTATTTGGTCTGAGATTTTACTATTTGTAACCATATCATGATTTAAAAGAATGTCCGTGGAGTTTCTTGCCCGTACTTCTCCATAGATACCTACTACGCTTTGGAATAGGCATCTAGCTTCATCTTTCTGACTGACCGACCCGCTTGACAATTCAAAAGTGCCTGTAATTGGTTTATTTTAAATAAATGCTTTGAGTTGAGTTGACTATAGATTTTTTTTTTGTGTGCTGCTATCGGCCACGATTTATGAGTTGTAGGTCTTTTGAACCCAGGCAGGCACTTCACTTTGTTTGTAGACAAGTGACATCTACCAACCCGCACTGGGCCCGCGTGGTGGATTATGGCCTACATCTCTTAAAGAGGAGGCCTGTGTCCCAGCAGTGGGAAAATTACTGGCTTTTTTTTATACATTAAATTACTTCTGCTGTCTTTAGAACATTTTAAAGACTGTTTTTCTTCCAAGAAACATGTAACATACTCGTAGCATGTCCATCTCATAAGGTTCTTGGAGTAAGGTTATGTGTGTGTATACTTATCACACACACATATCAGTGACGTTTACAGACTTGGGTAGCATCTATTTATACATACACGTAGTAGGCTCAGGGGTTTTCAACATTTTCGTCCCACCGTTCCTTAGCACGTTGAGCGCCAAGTCTTAAAACAGTTCTTTTCATTTTTGGACTTAGTTTTTTCTGACTTTCCGTCAGACTTTCAGACATAACTTGTGACCAAAAAGTCGTACAAAAAACCGACATAGACCGGAACAACCATGGAGGCTAAAGGTATTAGAATTTATAGTAAAATGTATTAAAATGTGTTTCCTGGCGGACACACTGGCCTCTGAAGGTGGTACTTTGTGTTTCTGGAAGGATACACATTTCGCTCAACGTGCTAGACTTTCCCAAAATCTTGCGCCATCATCATCATCTTCTCTTCTCTTCTCTCTTGACAAAGCGGTCGTGGTTACGATGAATTTTGTCCAAATGCAGGTGTAGTGGTTGCCTACATCACGGGATCTGGTTCTGTTACATGATAGTCGGGCGCATTCATAAAAAGGCCTCCAACCGCTGATTTCATATGATCGGTCCACCTCATCGGTGACCTCCCGCGTAGTCTAATATCACTTTCTCTTAGAATACGTCAAATTCCAGCAGATCCCAATACCTAAGTAACAGACCAATACCAATGGCAATGGTGGAGTAAGATGTGGAGGACTCCACATAACTTATGACTCCTCATGATTTTTTTTTATTGGATTTGGGTTAATTTTGGTACAAAAAATGTGAATTTTAAATAGCAATAACTTTTTTATTTTCAATAATAATAAGTTTTTTATTACTACGTATCAGTACCTATGTGCTCCTTTTAGGATTGGATAGGGTTTTTCTTTACATATTGTATAGCATTCTACTGGTGAAAGAATTTTCAAAATCAGTCCAGTAGTTTTTGAGTTTATTCATTACAAACATACATACAAATTTTTTATCTATATAATACTTGTGTAGATTTATATGGTGTACATATAAAGAGTATTCTATTCCACTAACTCCACATATCAAATAACATAGTAACAAACAAACTGCAGGATAGGCGCTAATAGTCGCCAAATTGAGGCTGGCACGTCGCCAGATGCTGTCAACGAGAGTGAAACGTTACCGCATGAGATGAACTGTGCTCCCGAGATGCTGGGGAATACTTTCTCTATCTAGAAGTTACATCCCATTCCTTTATCCTAATTTGTCAGTAGTCTTCACAGCTAGCTTGTCTGGCCCGGAGGTTTCGACGACAACACTATGAAAATTGATAAGATCTGAACATAACATCACGCTTGTAATCCTCGATGCGTTAGGCAGAGGAGTACCTATAGTACACCCATATTTCGCCAGTTATGTTTAAGTCCCATGTCATAGGGGGCGAGCCTATTGCCATCAACCGGGCACAAATCCAGACTCCGGGCTGCTACTGAGAAATTCTTAATGAGCCTAAGTAATATACAAAATAAGTATGTATTGCGTCTTGTTGAACCTTATTTAGTTGCTCATTTATTTCTCCCTGAATTATCAAGAAGTCTTGAAGAATATTTAAATAATAAGTCTGCCTAGCCTATGGTCTGCCCACGTGCCAAAAAAGCGTAACAAATAAATAAACAAACTCGCTTTCGCTATTAAAAAATTAGTTAGGACTGTCAACCAGCAGATATAAGGTTACTTGGTTAGGAACTTTTCCTGTGATGGGTAAACAGATTAAAAGACTACAGAATCCAACCAACAAGTAGGAAGCTTCATAATCTAGACATCATTTATATCAAGACTAATCCAAGAACACCTAATTTAGATACTAAAACATATATATTATATATTTTTTTAATGAAATTGACCTTATCAAATAATTATTATGCACCACAACCTATAACTGATCTCAAATAATGTGAATATATTTAAAAATTGTTGATTTTTACTTATTTTTTTTCTTTAAATTTTATTTTTATTAAAAACTTATTTTATACTTTTTGCTGTGCCCTACAAGGTCCGTAATTGTACCTTAGCTCTAAACCATTATAACACTTGTATACCTACATTATGTAATGCAAATAAAGATATGAATATGAAAACCTGTTCAGCAGTTTCGACTGTAAGACACTAACAAAACCTCTAAGATTCATAACTCTTCTTTCTTTCTACTTACCTTCTAAGTAAATAACTTAGTGGCTTACAAACAGTTGGTAATAGGTACAAATTAGTTGCTGGCATCACGCCACGGATGCTGCGTGAGAATGAAATCTTAAACGACTTGTGTTTTACTTTATGGTTGATAGTCAAGCCTGGGTTATGAACGTTAGTGGAGGATGGTGGTCACGTAAACTCGTTGTGTCTATGGAAAAATTACATCTAGTTGCAAAATAATGAAGTATTGGAACGGATTCGAAAGAAATTGAAGAAAAGGGAATGTGACTCTGTCTTGAAGGAGGAATAAGAACAGAATTTTTTGGATACTTGAACACAGAGAAAGAGTTCGGTAATTATAGCCTCTAATCAAGACAATATTTTCTTTTCAAAATGCAAGTTTAAAGCTTAAGATGTCAATGAATCGCCGCCATGTTATTTGTCGGTGACATCAAATTTTGAAATTCGAACGTCAAAAACACAAGGTTGGTATTAAAAAGCGATGATGACAATCAAAATTGAAAAAAAGAACTTTTAATTTTAATGACAGAACATCAAATCCTTTTAATATTACACAAGAACGGTTTTTAGATGACAAATTAATTACACATTGTCAACACAGGTGACTTACATGGAACACTAGACTAATTTGAGAGAATCCTCGTTCACTTGTGCCTTGAGCACGTGCTAAGCATATGAGCACAGCACGTGTTTACCACGCTACTGTGACGTCAGACATAATGTCTAGTCTACAAAACATGCATATCGCACGGAGTAGGCGTAAAAAATGCAATGTATTGCAGTTTTTGTGGCCAATGTTTATGTTGTGTGTTTTTGACAGATTAGGCTGTGAGTGAATGTCTTTGTATTTCTATTTAGTACCTACCTACATGTATTTTGTTCACGGCTATTTCTGGATTTAAAGACCTTTAGTTTGATAACAAGTGAAAGAAATGATGGTTCGTTTATTATTTGAACTAACATTGGAGCTTTTTTTTTCAGAATAATTAATACAAATGATTTTGGTTAGTAGAACAAATGCTGTCGTAAAAAAATGGGGATACAAATGTAATTCTGTATTTACTCAAATAACTTAGTGAAAATTCAATAGTTCAAGACGCTAAAGGCATTTTGTACCTACTAAAGTGCCTACCACTGTCACAATTTAATGAAGTGAAGATCTAGTTTTTGCTAACTCTGAAACACTGACGGTTTCTTTGAACTAAACTTTTATTTTAATAAATCAATAGTATTGGAGTCTTCTGATTTGTTATTATAATTAATAATGAAAACATCCATCATCTTATTATTGAAACAGTTCCAAAACGATGATATTGTTAACAGTATGCAAAAAAATATGAAATAGCCAGCATGAAAAAAAGTTGCTAGTTTTTTTTTTTACCTCATTCACGAATAAAATTCAACACATTCAAATTTCGAACAACCGAAACTAAAAGCCGACAACACACTAGCACCACCAAACTAGTATTGAACAAAAAAAAAAAAGTTACCATTTTCCACTTCCATATAAAACGCCACGAAAGCTCTATTAAAAAGCAAAGTTAATCCACAATACTATCTGTAAACAAATAGTGGGACCGCCATTTTGGCGTGCGGAAAAAAACATTTTAGAAGGCGGAACTAGGCTGGGTTTTTGTTAAAATTCCGAAGTGCGTTGGTTGGGAGGCCCAATAGCGCGAGCGGGCGTGGCTTCTCGATTCCGGTGACTTTCGACAATGACCTGTTTTTGTTCGATGATTCTTACTAGATGCGATTCTCTTGTTTCGCTTTTGTTTTTTTTGGCGTCGGGTTTTGTGAGCGTGGTTCTTGCTGCCTGTTTATTAGGGAAGTTCGTGTTCGATTTATGATTTTGTGTTTACTGTGATTTTGGGATTTGGGTTTTTTTAAATTGTCCGTTGTGTTTATAGTAATATGAACCTTTTTTAAATGTATAAGTAACTATTAGTACCTAGCTACCTTTTAGGGTGAAATGAATTAAAATAGTAAAATACGTTTTCACACAGATTCAATAAGCAAATTATAAAAATGTAAATCTACTTAACAACTTTAGTAGATAGTGTTTCTACCTACTTACCGTGTTACTTCAAAAAGTCTAAGATCGGTGATGACTGGCTGGTTATTAAGGCAATTACACACCGTTGTAAGATTACTTACAAGAACTGGCAGTAGGAAGTTATTATGCTTTTACTTTTGCGTTTCACCGACAAACGTTAGAGCTGAATCAACGAAATTATTATATTTTATTTGATAAATTACAACAACAATATTCACAAATAAACTTAAAAGCACGTGTCAGGGTTATTTTTATATTTTTCTTTCTTAATAGGTCACAAAAGAATTAATACGACTAAATTGTATCTAATGCAGAGAGATTTTAGACTCCAATAATTACACATCCTAATCTCAGATAATAATAATAGAGAAAATAATGTAATTCAATATTCATTACAAAATATTTTTTTAAATAAACCACATTAGATAGAAAAATGAATTCTCTTTATCGTAGCCTCTACTTGAGATAGGAAAAGAAGAAAATATGTACCCATTTGAATAAAGAACAAAACAAATGAAATAAAGAATTTATATTTCAATTTGAATTAAGAACATTCGAACAAAACAATGTAAGATGGACAACTTGTTAAGTATTGAAGTATCCTTTGAGTATTTATTAAAATTGTTATTCTTGTTCTCTTAAATGTTGTTTAATAAGCTTTATATTGTTTGATTCATTGTAAAACCAATAATTTAATAAATCTTCTACTATTGTTAGTATGTATAGATACTAATTTTATTTAATGGATTTTGCTGCAAGTAACTTTTATAAACACTGGAGCAAACTACACTCACTCTAGCTAGATTAAAATGTTATGGTAGCCACACAAGATACGATATACTTGCGCAAGTTTACACTTGCACAAGTCTGCATGACATCGACTGGCTTGGATACTTGTGCTAATTCATCCCACAAACGTTAATGAATACTTGTGCAAGTATATCGTAACGTGTGTGGTCTGCTTAAGAGCAATATAAATAAAGTTATAAGTAAGTACTTACCTAGGCTATGTCACCAAAATGCAACTGAAATGGATGCCTAAAAATCGCATGATCTGCCAACCTTAACAGCTGACACAAGATTTTACAGACTTGTTCAGTCTTAAAAACCAGCAAAAAAATAGCCTAGCCACTCAGTAGGGATGTGTGTTGAAGCAATTTGAGGCTCAGTCGCATTCAAAGATGCTGTTCTGATGCTTCTCATGCCTCATCATCTCCATCGCCTTATCCCTCGTTACTATGGGTCGGTGGAACACGTATTTTTCTCCATTCCCCTCTAACAACGGTCACTCAAACTCCTTTCTCTTTCATATAAGTACTTATCATCCCTCAAACAACTTACCCATTATTTTTTTGATTCATCACTCTTTCAGTTACATGCCTCAAGATCAAAGTCAAATCATTGGCCTTTTAACGTCAAAATGTACAAGAAAATAGAATTGATTCTAGGCGCCTCTCATAGCTATCACATAATTTCCAAAAAAAGTCCCACATGGCCACAACGAACTACCATCAACACTGCTAATCCCCAACATGTTAGAACACCAACATATGCACGTTACTGCGTATGTGGCGGCACTAAAGCGTGACGTACACCGAGCTCTTACTTTAATTAGATCGGTCGAGGCGCGGCCGATGACGGTGATACAAGTTTTGGTGCACTGTTTGCTTTCCGATGCGTTTTTTTTTGTTTTCTCGATGTTCATTTTTTTGAAAATGGAATTTTCTTTTAGCTGAATTTTTTAATGGAACTCAATTTTGATGTTGACTTTTATGTTTTGTTCTGTCACTGTCATTGTATGGTGTATGTATTATTGCTACAGAAATACTTTAAAAAACGTCTTAAAGAGTGTAGGTGTTATAAAATAGGGGTGTTTTATTGGTTATAACTAGTTATAATTAAAGCTATGGTTAATGTAAACAGACTGCAGTCTAATCACAAACAAAAAATATGCGCATACTGCAAATATAACAGTTATTTATCGTTTATTTATTTTTGAAACAAGTTCATTTCGTCAGAGTTAAATCCCTATAATTAAAATTATCCTGTGTTTGGTATCTAAATGTTACATTTACCTGAATTTGACTGTCTATTTTACCTGATATTGTATTCATTTTCAACATTTTTGTTAGTTAAAAATAAATAAAAATTTGTTACATATCAAGTTTCCTAAACTACAAAAAACTACGTAAAACCCACATTTAGCTTGTTATTATGTTGTAATAGAGAACAAGCCTATTGGGTATACCTATAGGTAAGTAAACCTCTGCTAACCTTCGGCGATAACAGGCGTGATAATGTGTAAAAAATAGTTATTTTTTCTCAAAGATTTCTTTAGCATTCACAAATATTAGATAGGTATTGAAACCTTTGAGCTCAACTGATACATATCCTATAAAAAAAATTGAAATATAATATTTTTGCCACGGATTTATTCAACTGCTTATTATTTTGTTTGATGACGTTGACAATGATTTACAATGTTTTTGTAAATAGATAAAACCTTAGTAGTCTTGTGGTTAGCCCTATAAATACACAATTATTTAATTAATTAAGTATTAATTTCTGTCTCATCAAATTCACGGTCTGAAGTACTTTTGGTATCAAACTGCAGTCACATAATGTTATTAATTATTGCTAATAAAGTTTTCCTGTTTTCAACTTGGTGCATTGTAGTTTTCTAATTAATATTAATATTTTGTATGACCTATTTTGATAGTGGTTTACTTCTATTTGGTTTTATGATAGGGTAAAACCGGGATAGATGCCGCGCTGGGATAGATGCCTCGTTTCTAAAAACTCAACTACCAGAGAACGAAACAGCAAATTCGTTGTTTACATACGCGCCACATGCACCCCCCACCTCAGTGACGCGCGAGTTGTTGTGCTAGACGGACGTTTCTCGCTTGTGTGTCGAATTACATTCGCAGCGGACGCGACGAACGCTTCAAAATTTCAAACGTAAGTATTCACTATTCCATATCTTTATAAACAGTTAAATGATTACATTTTATTTGAATGGTTTTAATACATTGGTTCTTTAAGAATACATTTAAGAGTCAATCACTGATGTTTGCATTTATTTTATATAAAAAATAATGAGAGGCATCTATCCCTAGTGAAAAGGATAGTTGGCCCGAGTTTACAAGGGATAGTTGACTTTAGGGGCATCTATCCCTCTATACTGCAAGAGCCTTATCAAAGTATTTAAAAGTCATAGTCGTGAATATTTTGGTATTTCCTAATAGTAGAATATTAAAAAAACACCAAAAAAAAATGTATCCAACTTTAATTTCATAATTCGAATGTAAAGAAATGAGTGTAGATACTGTGTTTTATTTATACTTACTTTGCTTATTGTAGGTGAGCCATGCCAAGGAAATACAAAAGAAAGGAGGGCGTACGAGCTCGAGTAGTTTCTTGGACAACAGAGCAGTTACAGTCAGCTTTTCATGAATTGGATAAAAAAGAATTGGGGATCAATGAAATATCCAAACAATTTGGGATTCCATCCAGAACATTGCGAAGGCGTTACGCTATTAAAAACCAAACTAAGTTGACTTTGGGAAAACATCCTGTCCTGGGTTTTGAACACGAAAAAAGGTTGGTAGCGCACATTTTGAAGCTTAGCGACGCGGGATTTCCCCCAGATAGACGATCTATACGTACGTTAGCATACCAATTTGCCGAAAAGCTACAGATTCAACACAATTTTGATAATGAAAACCAGATAGCTAGGAATGAATGGTTCAAAAGTTTTATTGAGCGAAATCCAGAGTTGTCTATTAGGCAAGCAGAAGGTTTATCTGTCGCTAGGGTCTTAGCAGAGAAGAAGTGAATAATTTTCATGAACTTCTGACAAAAGTCCTGGCCGATAATGATCTCTTGGATAAGCCTGAAAGGATTTATAATATGGACGAATCAGGAGTTCAGCTTAACAATAAGCCTGGCAAAGTTGTTGCAAAGAAAGGTGCAAAAGTAGTCAATTCAGTTACATCTGCGGAGAAAGGTGAAACAATGACTATCGTAGCCTGTTGCAATGCCATTGGTAATTTTCTCCCACCAGTAGTAATAATTAAAGGTGTAAATAAGAAACCAGAATTCGAGAACGGTCTACCACTGGGCTCAAAAGTGTACATGAACAAAAAGTCGGCATACATAAATACCGATCTTTTCTATAAGTGGCTTACGGAACACTTCATAGCTTTGAAACCGCAAGGTAAGGTTCTGCTTATTTTAGACGGGCACTCATCTCATTCATCCGCACCAGACATGCTGCAAGTTGCTTCTGATAACGATATTATTTTGTTATGTTTACCCAGCCACACTACCTCAGCTTTACAACCATTAGACGTAGCGGTGTTTGGGCCATTTAAAACATACTTTAATCATGAGACTAATCAGTTTATGCGCGCAAATCCAAATAAAAAGATAAGCCGTTATAATGCTGGAACCCTTATACGCAACGCATGGATACGCGCCACTACACCTGCAAATGCTCTTGCTGGCTTTCGAAGAAGTGGGATTTATCCACTAAATCCTAATGCTTTGCCCGATTCTGTTTTCACTATATCTGATATTGCACATCGCAGTGACAATGATCCTGATCAACCCTGTGTGCTACATCAAACTACAACAGCGCTTCTTCAAACATCTTCTTTAAACGAAAATGCAGAACCTTGTGAGCATGTTGAAGTTGAACACAGAACACAAACAACTATACCTCCGATTTCTTCAATTGATTGTCCAACTACATTTGAAAACGAATATTTGTATGTCGCAGACCTGAACATAACACCACCCAATATGCCATCAACTTCATTCAACCGAAACTCACCTAGCCTTTTGATCGACCCTCAGATTTTAGAAGATACGATTATTGATATTGTTGATATAGGTGATGATTCACTAATACGGATTCTAAATAACGAAGAAAAAGAAACACCTTCTAAATTTTTAGTCGAAGCATCACCAATACCACAAATTCCTCTGACTTTAGCAAGGAGAGCTAAACAATCGGCAGATATTCTCAATTCTAGAGAAAAAATAAAAGAAAAAAGGGATATTGCTGACAGGAAAAAGAAACAAATAGAATCTAAGATAAACAAGACTGAAGCTACCAAAAAAAGACGAACAATAAAAAAAGCAAATAAAAAAGCCAAAGAACAAATACAAAAAAATAAAAATAAGAAAGGAAAACCAAAGAAAAACTATGACTCAAGTGAAGAAACAGATGGTGACGTGACTGATTGCAGTCATAAAGAAAATGATTATTATTTAAAAGTAAACAAGGATCGTGGATTACGTAAAAGACTAGCTATTTATAGCTCAAACAGTGAAAATGAAGATCACCTCTCACCTAATGCCGAAAAAGGTAAAAAAACCATAGGACTACCCGTGAAAAAAACTAAAAAAAAAAAATTAGAAGAGACTAATGCTATAGATGAAAATGTTTGCGTAGAATGCTTCGATACCTATAATAACACGAAGTCTAAATCTGATTGGATCCAGTGTATTATGTGTCAGAAGTGGCTGCACGAAACATGCACACTTTTTAAGAACTATTGCTCAAGATGTGGAAAACTTAAAATGTCCGGTTCCACTTAATGAAGGATAGTTCCTTACGAATATGTTGATTTTTTTGAATGTTTAAATAATTACTAAGGTTAAACGAAATTATTAATTTTTATTTTGTTAGAGATTCATATGAATGTTGATTTTTTTTTAATGTTAAATAATTATTTCTACGTTAAAACGGGAATGTTTCGTTTGAGATGATTCTATATGATAGTTTTAATATGTTATCGCTTAAACAGTTTTTTTGTATTTTTTGTTAAAGACATGCATAAATATAATTATGGTTAAGCATTTTATATTACCTACACATGAAGATAATAAATAAATATTACATTGTGATTACGTATTCTTGTTGATTATTTAAAAAGGCATCTATCCCGCATCACAGGCATCTATCCTCCTAAGTGATTTCATAGTGGGGCATCTATCCATATAGGTAGGCACCTATCCCCAAAAAATGTGTTTCGCAAGAATTACATTTTTGCAAAACCAGTAATGGTTAGGTAAATAAATACAGTTTCTAAAGCTTTATGAATGATTAAACTAACTATATTACAGGGTCAATCTAAGCAAATATGTTTGGTATTCAAATAATGAAACAGTTTCGAAAAGTGGGGCATCTATCCCGGTTTTACCCTATAGGTAATTTATTTTAATTAGTTTTCATTGTTTTACTAATGTAAGTTCGACCATTCTGTTCACAGTAATTTGTTGTTCACTGCAAAACTTAGCAACTCATGTTAACAATTGATAACAAAAAAAAAACTACCAATACAACTGTCTAAATTGTCATAAACCTATGTAATTCAGTCAAACCCACACATAACAGTAATTTTCGTCTCGTCTGAATCAGATATGATGGCATGAGGACAACATTCAAACGATCCACTTACGTATTTTTCTTGTTAGGGAGATCTTAACTTCAGAATGATACGTCGTGATTGAATCGTACGTGTCCCGTGACCTATAAACGGTGCTATTATCACACCTACGGACTTACTCCCACTCCTGTGAATTCAGTAGTCTGTCTAATTAGGCGTAGTAAAGTATTGCGATAGCTTCTAAGATAAATATTGAATCACCATCATTCTCTTGCCAAACTCAAACTCAAACTCAAAGCATTTATTTCAAATAAACCAATTACAGGCACTTTTGAATTGTCAAGGGGGTCGGTCAGTCAGAAAGATGAAGCTAGATGCCCATTCCAAAGCGTAGTAGGTACCTATGGAGAAGAACGGGCAAGAAACTCCACGGACACTCTTTTAAAACATGATATGGTTACAAAATATTGGTTACATCATTCATGTTGAAGTTATACATGTGAGAACGATGCAAAACATGAAAAGCGTCCGTAACAGAAAAAAAAAAAAATAAACAATCCAAAAAATTAAATGCCCGTATCCCAATTCATTAGTGCTCGGCGCAACATGTCTTTATCTTCCATACTTCTCTATCAGTCGTCATCTCGGTAGTCACCCCCTTTCTAGCCATATCATCTTCCACACAGTCCATCCCTCGTTTCCTTGGTCTTCCCCTACTCTTATATCCATCCACATTCATACTTGTAGGGACAATGTAAGTACGAATGTTATGCGTCAGCGGCTTGTAGTATGAAAGAGAGGTGTGCATGGGCGGTACGAGGCCAAAAGGCTCCTATCTTAGCATGAAGCCGCGACATTAAAAAAATTAAAATGTCGCAGCGCTGGTATTCTGATAGGGCCCGCAGTGATGTCACGGATATATACAGAATAAAAAAAATATATAAAAAAAAAAAAAATTGGTGTGTGAATTACAATTGCATTGATTTTTTTGTTTAATTACATTGTATTCTACAGTTTGTCAAATCAGTGTCTTTATTTTACACACCAAGGTCGTGGTAACTCCCGTGACAAATCCAGTAGGCATAAGGAAGTTGCCTACAGTGGTGACCCCGACGTGATTTGAACACGCAACCTTCAGATCATTCTACTCAAAACTTTCCTCACGAAATTTTCGTCAATCCTCTGCATCCGATGCGATCCGGAGACCAATATTGATTAGCAAAACTAATAATCATAATTATTGTTTATCTAGAAGTCTTTACTAATACGATTGCCTTTCATATAGACAGATATGGTCCGCACTATAAGAAAGAGAAATACTTTGTGATAACTTTCACACTAAACAATATTATCACAGCCACCTTTTAGCAATGTCGTGATTGGATCGCACGCGTCCCGTGACCCATAAACGTTATTTGAACACTCATGCACCGCACCCATGCATTACTATGTGAACTAGCCCTTATTTGCGAGCGCTGTTTGCGCTCGGTGTGCGCACGACTTTATCGTAATTGACGTTTAGCTAGATTGTTGTGGTTGGAGCTACTGGTTTGTCTCTTTTTTAGTTTATTTTGGGTGAGTTGGAGTTTAGGGTAGGTTTAATATGGAAAGTAGTTGGAATAGTACGAGTAGTGTAGAACTAAATCACATTATAATTCGTGCTCGGCCAAAACGTGTTTTAAAAGAATAATGTTATTAACATAAAAAAATAGCAAACAGTGAATGAAAAAATCATGATTTTTAAAACATCCGGTAGATTTCACATTTTTTTAAAGAATCATTTTTATTTTGTGAAGCCTAGTGCGACAGAAAGCATCTTCAGCCAGGTCTCTAATCGAATGAGACGTTTCTTTATTTATAAGTATTTAGGTAGCAAATGCACGCAGTTTATTACACCTATGAAATAAGAGAATTTAAATACAAAGCCATCACAATGAAATCGCGAAATAATAACACTTTATCAAACAAAACTATAAAATTGGTAATACAATGCAGTTTAAAACAAATGTTAATATATCGCGTACATATTTATTTAAAAAGAAAACCATTAAAATAATACAGGCACTTATTTCCAGGCACTATGCAAGAAAAAAAATATTGAAAAAAGAACACATAAAAAAAATCTTTAAATAGAAAAGAAAGATGCACTAAACTTATTTTCTCTTATTAAGTACTCTACCTATTTTCGAAAATGGAAGCTATTTGCTAAAGCAAAAAGCGCGGGTAATCAGTGTTGCAATTTGGTCGACATTGTATTGTAGACTTCTCTAATGACAAAATTAAGAGGCAGCCGCGCCCGTCCGTTGCACGCAACGCAACGATAAAGGCGAAGCACACATATCATTGCGGGTTGCGGCACGCATCGCATCTTATGTAGATTTTATTTTATTTTATAAATAGGCATATTTTTATTTAAGTTTTATCTTTGAACATGATCTTGAAAAACGTTTACCTACTTAAAAATGGATTGCATTTTGTTTAATAACGAAGATCTTTTTCATTGCAAACATCAACTAAGCTAAATACTTAAGTTATACTTAGTTAAACATAAAAGATTTTTCATGGAAATAAGTATAATCTGTAAAATTCTAATAAAATAAAACTATAACGATCATGACGATCAAAGTTTATTTATTCGTTTTTTATCACCATTACAACAGGCTCAATACAACACACAATTTGACATGCAATGGTTTTAAAATCTCATTAATCATCATTATGATGAAAGATGAAGCCTTAAATAAAAACCAATAGCAAAGCAACGCAGCAGTTCAATGATCCTATTTAAATGTAGCAAAACCGCCTTCAATAATAATTTGCAAATATTTAACCTTTTTTTATTTATGCTCCATCAATATCCTTCTAACGTAACCTACCTCAACACACACTGCGGTGCGTCAGTGTGCGGCGGGCCTAACGCACGCTTTTTTGCGTGCGTCCTACGTGTTAACGCACTCAAAAGCATCCGCGTTACGCACACACGCGAAAATTGTGTGCGGACGCGAAAAATGCGAGCGCGTAGCTGTGTGCGTGCGTGCGGTGACACGCACACGAGCAAGAGCGAAGGACACGGCGCGAGGGCGACGACCCCGCTTTTTTGCCACAGCGCGTATTCCACTACCGACGAAGAGCATTGGCCGTTGCACAATTTTTTATTTTTTTCCTTTTTTGAAACACCCGAAGATCGTTCACTCCGACAGTTGATACTATACAATTTTTATGTTCTGTGGGAATAGGGATATGATGTCAGTGTTATTTATTTTGTTTTATATATCTTACCGGTTTATGTATCCCGTTTGTTTTGATTGCCAGTTTAATTAATGTTTAAAATGGTCCGCCTGGCATTTGTTTTGCTTGTCGTTCCTTTTATAAAATTGTAAGTATTTTGAAATGTAGTTCGTTTATGGACACGTTTTTACGATGCGTAATATAATAATAGGCCAGGCGATTTCGAGAGTACTGATGTCATTTGTTTCGAATATAAATGTATGAAAATAGGGTTGTCTTTATTCAATAGCGTAAAATAATCAGTTTTGCAGTCAATGCGATACTTTAAAGTCGACAACGTGAAGTCAAACGGATTTCTTTAAACATTTTACAATTTTAAATAATAAGAGGAGTAAAAAGTAGTTTCTGTGAGTATCGTAACAGTCAATACGTCAGGCAATCGTCGTCGGCCGCTGTCAGTCCAATGACAGGACAAGTCATTTGGAGGGGCGAGCGGTTTGTCAACCCGTAACACTAGAGTACCTTGCTCTGATATGTCGAGATAAATATATTAAAATTGAATCTTAAGACACTTGATAGACAAAATTAATCTAAAATGTCAGTTAATTCTGACAAAATTATATTTGATTGATTGTTGACGGTTTTATCGAATTTCTAGTGCCTATTAACAGTTTTTTTATTTTTTATAAAGCATCATTTAAAACTATAATTACAGCAAAACGGGAGGCTGTGGGAGCCCAATGTCAATCTATTATGGTAAATATAACCTTTAACTATGCAATGAGCCCTAAACAGCCACCTTAACACTATTATTTAACACCAGACAGTTGATTTGCAACCTGCATTGTATTACGAGATAATTCTGAATCTGAATACTTGTCACAAAGTTTCGTATAAATCACTATCAAATTTACACAGTCACAGTGTTTCGAAGGCCACTAAATCCTAACTTATCGCCTCTAAGGAAATCTAAATCAGAACCTACGGACCTACGCATCTAATACATTTATAAACGCTTCAATATTTTAGTTTTAAATGCGTTTTATCACGCGCTAATGTCAACTACGGTTTAATGGTCGAAACTTGTCCCGTTTAAACCGGATCGAAGCGGTTACAGGCAGTTTTTTAGCGCCGTTATGTATCTGGACGACATTTGAATATGGAATAAGAAATTGCTAGGAATGATAGGTAAACTGTTAACGTAAATAACATCTCAGAGTTTCATAAATAGGTTTTATCGAAGTTCCAGGAATATATATTTTTGTTCATAACTTCATCCGTTCGTATCGGGTATTGGATTGTTTTTAAGTATTTGGTAAAATTATTTGCAATTTTATCCCTTGGTAAATTTTCTATTCTAGAAACGCTAATAATATATTATTAGGAACGCTTGTAATACCATATTATACCATCCATCAATTAAGTATTCTTGAAGTTCCCGAAGTGTTCTTCTGGGAAACCTTTAAAAAGTGTATCGATTTTTATGGTTTTTATTCCTAGAAATACCCCTTAAGTACTGAAGTGGTTCAATTGACCTACTCGTCTATTGAGAGACATAATTATGACATAAGTATCTTTACTTACGGATAATATGTTATTATTCGTAACCCTACCCAAGAAAAAATAAATCTCTTAAATTACGCCAACATCTTACATCCCGACAATATCACAAACAACGCTGTTGAACATTCGGCGCGGGGCCCACCCCAATTCCGTCCCTAACCTACCCCAAGCGGACGCACAACGCGTCTGTGTGCGCGAAACGCACACTACCAACTGGACACCTTGCGAATGACGACACGGCGAATTTCGAATGACGACTTCTTTTTTTAAATTTTAATGTTTGTTCTTGTTTACAATTTTTATACAGTTGTTTTTTTTTTCTTTCACAATGTTGAGGAAGGTTATTTACATTGAGTTTGTTATGTAATTGATCATGACATTGCGATCGCGAGGTTAAAGCGTGTATATCTACGTAATCGTGTTATCATACTGTACTACATTCAATCACATCATTTCTAGATGTTAGTAGTGTGTAATACAGTTACTTAACTTGAATAAACTAGCTTAGCAGTTACATAACGCCAAAAAACATGTCCTAAATTCTCGGTAGCACTAACGGTGAAGTCGTGGCTAAGTATGCGCTACCAAAATGCTTACATCAGTAGATTTGTATGCAGACGAAATAGGTCGTTTGCCTTGACGAATGTCAGTCGGAATGTCTACGGGACAATGTTTTCCGCTGACGGCTGCCGTATCTTTAAAAGATTAGCTTGAGGCTAACTGATCACTTGTGTCTTATGTCATGCCCGCCTACGGACTTTGCCTGAATCCGTGCTATTACCATGGCAGACACGTGTTTTATAATATAACTTTTGGCAGTTCTTAAACGTAATATATTAGTCAAATAATTTTAATTCGAAACGAATATGCATAGCCCTACTACAATCAAACGATTAATCCCTTTTAATGAACAATAATTCATTATAAATACCGTCTTATATGACTCGTCAAAAACATTCATTGTGTTTGTGTGCCGACCCATATAATGCGCGGATGTGTGCGTGCCCTACATAAATACAAATACAAATTAAACCCTCCCAATTTGTGTGCGTGCAGTGCGGTCGTGTGCGTAGCTTCTTCGCTCGGAATTCCAAGTTTGAAATTGGAATGAATGACGGTTAGGTTACTGACCTACGCCAATGGCAGGCGTTCCTTTTTTAAATTACGTATTTTTTTATGAAAATTGTTTTTTTTTCGGATTTTTGTCAGGTAAATGAAGACGCACTTTGTAACTTGTTTACGGACATAGACAAAATAGAAATTAAAAACGGGTGAAATTATTGCGTAATTATTTTTCAAGGAAAATTATGTTCTGTGATGTTTCACCTGTCCCACTTATGTTTTAAGTTATGTCAGTAATTGACGAGTAAGTTTAAGTCATAACTTAGTCTTATTCTAGAAAATTGGCTCGTCAATCGGGACGGAGGAAGGAAACATACAAAATAAACTCCTCAGTACTTCCACTGACTGTCAACGCCATTTTGTATGCAGTACTTTTTATTTGTTAAGAGCCTATGAGGAAATGCACTTGCATACGTAACGTATTGTGCGTAAAGTGCGTCGGGTAAGTCAATTAGATAGGGAAAAAATTGAGGAAAATTATATTTTAATTAAAACATTTAATATTGATCATTTGTGCAATAAATATAATATTATATAAAATCGAATGGGATACATACTATACGATTGAACATAATAGAGACGAGGGGTAGGGTACTATTAGGTAAAGTTTGGCAGCAATAAATACAGGTTCTTTATATTTATCCAAAAGCCTTTAAGTCCGGGCCGTGTGCTTATTCAGATTTTTCCTGTTTTATTTTAATTTTTTATTTCTCGTAGTTTTATTTGAGTGAGATATTTTTTTGCCCTTCAGTTCAACGGACAACAACACATTAAATATTGTCGGATTTGTATCAAGACTTTTCTTATCTTTAAAATGTCACATCCCTATGACATTTGAAAAACGAGAAATGTCATTATGACATAAGGTTATTTTCTTTTCATTTCCTACTTTGCTGTGCCCGAACGGGTCCACAATGTCTTTGTAAAACCAACCACATAAATATATATTGAGCTTTAAGTACTTTTTCAGTAGTCGGTAACTTTTGATCAGGGATGTTAAGGAGTTCCGTAACCGCAACCAAAACTATCAGATATCCGAAATAAAAATCTGTCGTTAACCGTAACCGAATCCGATATAAAAGTTTTGGATAATTTCGGATACGGGTGGAGACTAAATGAGACACGTTATGACAGGTTTTCTGCCCGGCCAAGCACTTGCATGCTTTTTTTATTTGTGTTTTACTTTTACAATTTCTTAAATACCTATCTAATATGCGTAACCGAAACTATCCGAAACTAACGGATAATCCGGAATAATATCGTATCCGTAACCGTATCCAAAACCGGTATAAAATTATTTCTATATCCCTATCCGTATCCAGATCCCAAATTTCATATCCATAACATCTCTACTTTTGATCAGATCTATAATTATTTGTTAGTTATTCTAGTGTTTATTATTCGATCTAATTACATACGATTATGTGATCTCGGTCCAAGATTCTGATGTAAAGCATCGTAGCGGGCTTATTAACATCTTGTTGGCTAGACTAGAATGTTAAGCAGGGCTAGAAACTAGGCTTGTAAGTACTACTAGAGGTTTATTTACTCGACGAAAATGCTTTTTTTAAATTTAATTTTTTTTTTAAATCTCGTGAGAGATTCAACTGCTTTCTTTATAATTTTTTTTTTTGTTGATATATTTTGTTTTATTTACCAACAAGTAACCCCAATACCTATTTATTTTTTATTAGATCGTTTTTAATTTACAATATTAATTAATTACTTTTTATTATTAATTTACTTTACTTTTTATGGGGGAAAAAAATACTTTTCTATAAATATAATTAATATCTTCAGGTACTGTGACACGCGTTTCATTTTAATACTGATTAAAGATTTATTCAAATCTTAATAAGATTTATAATAATATAATTTTATATTTTATTTCCCATTTTGGTCTACAGTTTTTAATTAAAAATCCCTTTTAAATATTTCGCACAGACATTACCGAAATCGAAACTTCCGGTTATAAAAAAAACCTCTTCCTTGCCATGGTTCCGTAGGTCGCGTTTCCCTATGCGTGTGCGAGTGAGACAGAGGATACGAAATCCATCGTGTAGGAAAGAGAGAGCGTGAGGGCGACGACCTTTAAAACAAATCGTTGTAGAAAGGGTTCGGTTTCAGTAGCGTCCGCAAATTAGGCGGTAATTATATTTTTAATAACTTTTTTTGGCGGTTCAAAATATAGCTATGAAATTTATAAGATTTTAATTATTAAGTTTTCTTGGATATCATGAAAGAAAACATCGCGAGGAAACGAGCACCCTAAAAGCGATTTTGTAATTCCGAATGTGTTACGATATTAGACAAATTTTCGACACTTTAAGTTTGTCAGTATTCATTTTGACAGTAGCTACAACCTCTTTATTATGTGCATTGAGGTGATCTGTCAAAGTTGGAGTAAATATTTCTTGTAGTTTGTACTCATTTTAAGTACATATAATGTAGTTTTGTTGTCTGTTGTTTTAATTTTTATTTCTTTTGTTTTTATGGCGTCTGCCGTCAAACTTGGAGTTTGCTGTCAGAAGTTTCATATTCTATGAGCGTAAGATATTAAAATTATTTCTTTTTTACAATAATTAGGGTAATTGTATTAATGAATGTGAGTTTTTCTAATTTAATTACGAGAATTAGTTTTTGTGTATTTTATCTTAATTCAAACTGCATAAGTGTATTTTACTATTAGTCACTCAATATTTATTTATTAGGTGAAGTGATTTTTATTAACAATAAATTCATTAATCATCAACTAGTCCACAATTACTCACAAAAAAATACTACAACTTATATGAATCACTGATAAGTAACTTATTAAAGTAAGTAATAATTATTACGAAATAATAATAATTGCATATTTTGTTCTTATTAGGTTTAGGTTTAAAGATATTTTATTCTAAAAAAAAAGACACAAAGTCACTTACATGAGAACAATGCTTAAAATAAATTATAAATATAAAATTCGTCACAGACGTCACGATAGCAATTATGATAGCTTATTCCTATGCTATCGGTACTTACTTTTATCTAGGCGCACCCTATTCCCTGGCCCGATTCGGGCTAGACCGGGACCTAGGCGAAAAATTACTAGGGTGCACACACACTAACGTAGCTGCCCCGTTATTGTTGTTTGTGTGTGTGTGTGACTTTGCATGAGTGAGTGGTGGTCGTTATTTTTTTTTGTGTAATTTCTATTATTAGCCAATACGGTTAGTTGCTAGACTTAAGTTTGAGAGAGATTAGTCTGTCAGGTTACTCACCTTTCCTTAATAAACTAATTTAATGTTATGATAATTATGTTTTTAAGACAAAATTGATGGATTGCCTACTCGTCTTGACTAAATTATAAGCAGTGTGGGGGAGATTACTCGTTTATATTTTGCCAATAAAAGGTTGAGCAAGCAGTGTTTTTTAATGAAACCGAGGAAGTTTTCAGTTTGTGTGGAGTTGCAAAACACTAAACTGAGGTCTGCACGTGTTTTGTAATAAACATAACTTGCTATTCGAAAAAATAATCAAAGTAAGAACGAGCTTGAAAAAACATGAAAAAATTCCAATAACCCAATTCCCATGAAATCCCGCGTATTTTTCGGGGCCAAATAAAACAATAATCCTTCAAAAACATTGTAACAAAAAAATTATATTCCTTATAATCCGCGTGCGAGCCAGTGGGACACGTACCGATATAGGTGACGTCACTGCACAGATAATAAATAATCGTAGGCTGTATGCGAGTGTTGACTGTTCGTGGTAGAAGTATGTTGGTACTGGCATTCAAGGTCAGGCGCTTTTCTTCCTGTTTTTCTTAAAAAATCTCATAGACAGACATGTAGACAGTTTTCTAAAATAGCTTAGTATGGTTTGGTTTATTATGTATTTAATAAGAACACTCAGGCATGAGTTAAAGTCAAAACATTTATTTCAAATAGGCCCTTGTTCGGCACTTTTGAACGTCAAAGAATAGAATGATGAGGAATTGTCACTCACCATGTCTTGCAATACATGACAGAACCTGTACCTAAATCTTATTTACAAGAACTTTGAGTACCTAGATGCTACATCGAAGGTAAAATCATCTGGATTCCTCGTAAAGCTTCAGGTAAGCTTTTTTACTTTGTGTGAATTATTTCATCACCACGATGAAAGACACCATCGTGGGGGAACCAGCATGTCCTAGAAACAAAAATTCGGAGACATGTGACATCTACCAACCCGCACTGGGTTCGCGTGATGAATTACGACCCACTCCCTCTCACAGAGAGGAGGCCTGTGTCCCAGCAGTGGTAACATTATAAACTGATTATGCTCATGCTAAACTTTATGAGGAATCCAGATGATTTTACAGAATTATAACAGCTCAATATTATCTTCATCCTCGCGACTCTAAGTCGACGCAGCATAATTATTTTCTACTTCCATACCTCAGACGAAATAAAAACTAAGACATAACGCTATGAACAATTCAGTGAAACATGCCAAAACTACACCTCCGCTCTGTGCATACACACTCACACGCACACATTTACAATCAAACTACACCTCACTAAGGGTACCTACACATGTTTACGAAACTGGCCTCACGTCACTGTCCTCTTGGTTTTTTTTTTGTCTGAGGTCCATACCTTCTTCTCTAGTAGCCATCATATCGAGTTCACTTCCTTCATTAACCATATCAACTGTCACTCAACCCAACCATCTTTTCTAAAATCTTTTTCTATCCACATTTTGACCCCAAATAAATTGGGATAAAGCAGCAAGAGAATGACTATTTCCTTATCTACATATATACGAAATACTTTTTTGCCTCAAAAAACACCAATATAGCCAAATATCAATCCTAAGAAACAAAGAAAATAAATTTATTTGACTCAGGTTAAAGCACACAATATTCCCTTAAAAACAAAAAAAAATACAAAAAAAATAAATTATGGTATTGTGTGCCTCACGGCTGCGCCAAATAGGCCCAGTTCAACATAAATGCCAGACAACTAGTGTCTGACGCTGGTTTTCAACTGGACCTTATGTTAAGAGGATGTCGTCGCTTATTTTATTTTTATTTTTTTCTATTTATGTTTCAGTGAGTGTGTTTTTGTGTTTTTTTTAATTTTTTTACGTATGTAAATCAGTTTTATAGTGTGAGTAAATATATAAATAAAAAATAGATAGGTAGATATCTCAAAAAAAAAAAAAAAAAATATTTTGTTTCACATAAACCTACAAGGGCACTTATGCAACGTCAGAAGCTAGGTGCACGGTTCCAATTGGTCGTTTCCTATGGAGAAGAGCCGGCAAGAAACTCCACGGTTACTCTTTAAAAGTAAATGTGTGTAGCAAATAATATTAACCTCGATCCGATCGAGCCGGGGTGCTCCTTAAGCACAATATTGTACGTAGCCCACACTTCCCCTACATCTCAACGGTGTAATTCGGCATTGTGTTACCTCCCTATAGATATGTCTGTATGTCTCGGCCATACCTCTGCCCATCCAGATAATTATATTACGGCAGCTTACAATCAATATCAGGCTCAGCAGTAGCTGTAGGTATTAGAGATAGGAGTGGACAGTTGGTGAGTAATGTTTCGTTACGTTGAGTGGATTGAGTCACTGAAATTAAAGATATTCTACCCAAAATCGGTCCAGCCGTTTCGGAGACTTAAAACAAAAAACAATTTTTATTTTTTTTGTCTGTCTAGTCACAGACAAAAAAATTAAAAATAATTTTTTGTTTAAAGTACCTTAAATACTTTCATGTTGCTGTTATTTTGACATTATAAAAAGGCACTTTATTTATTTCTAGTATAGAAAATACTAAATCAATAAGTTTTTACTAAGAATCATTTTGTTTGAACACAACGCCTTTTTTATTAAATTTTCTGACATCTTAGAAAGCTACAATTTATTGTTTACGTAGCTCTGCGTAGCAACGTAGCCGTGTGTAGCCGACGGAAAGCTTCGGCCATGAATGGAATCAAAAGACGTTTGTATCGCGATAATCTGTTGTTTTTTTATTTTTATAGACACTATATTGATTATTTATTAATAGGTAATCGTGTGGATTTAATGACTTTGACTGCTTGTAAAAAAAAAAGTATTATTACGTTGGAATTGCAAAAAAATAGACCATCTACGTAATGTTAATGTTAAAATAATCCTTCTTAGAGCTGTTTTCTTAACTTCCGACATTAATTTTAACTGGAAAATTCTTTTAAAGATTGTTTTCGCCATTAGATTTTCAAAACCGCCAGACCAGTAATTGATTAAATTCACCAAAAATGAATATTTTAAACCTGGTGTCAGAGTTTTAAAGCCGCCCATGGGTCTCTGACGTGGCTTCATATGCCGTCGAGAAATATCTCTCAGGCAGTTTGCTCACGATGTTTTCCTTCACAGTTTTTGAAGCAAGTGATAATTATACAATACGCAAACATGAATCCGAAAAGTCAGAAGTACACAAATACAGGAAAACAAGTGTGATGTTATGTATGTGTCCATGGCCGCCTTATTCGCTAAAGAAAAACCTCTCCCAACTCCATACTTCCACACCACATACACCAACAATACCAACATATTCGGCGCCTGTTTTTCTCAAGTCCAACATAATAATCACATGTTTAACCTTATGTCTATATTTCCAATTACCGCGACTTCTCCGGTCGGCCATAATCGTTGTAGAATAGCTTAGGGAGTGGAGTCGTTGTTGTGGCTAATTTTGTTTTTCTGTGTTATGGAATTTGCTTGTAACGTTGTAACAGGAGTGGTTGTTAAATGTCTCAGTCTCTGTCGATTTAATATGTAGGTACTATTTTCTTTTGATTTTTAGAGCTTCTGAATAGGTATATTACGTTTTTCAATGTGTCTGTTTTCAGTTATCTATAAATTCTATGATCTACCTTGAAGTTGCTAGCTTTAAAGGGTTGTATTTGCCAGCTTCTCAGTGCTAGTCAGTTTCTGGGGCTGTGAAGTTCACATTTTTAGTTCCTTACAAATTCAAATTATTTTATTTCACATAAACCTACATGGGCACTTATGAACCGTCAGAAGCTAGGTAAACGGTTCCAATTGGTCGTTTCCTATCGAGAGAAGAGCCGGCAAGAAAATCCACGGCTACTCTTTAAAAAAAAAACAGGTTTAACAGACAACTATAAAATACAGATATATTATTATTCTTTGCAACTTTAAAATCGTACCTTTCCAAGCCGTATGATGACCAACTTGGTGTCAATGTTTTAAAGCCGCCCATGGGCGTAAAGTTAATTAATTAGTATCAAATCGGAATTGAATAACATACTTAATTCTCGTTTAATGACATAGTTTCTTCAACAAGAAATCAAGTACTTACCTACAACGTATTTTATTTAGCACAAATTCATCTCCACTCATTCCCTTGTTTCAATTCAGTTCACTAAATTGGCATTTGTTAATTAGATCAGAACGGTTTAATAATTGAACGTGAGCGAAATAAGAACTGAGAGCGAGAGGGAGACAAAGGATATTTAGGCTCGTATAATTACCATATGTGAGACAGAGATGGGTAGAACAGATAAAAATACTGGGTTTTAATGTGAATTGGAAAAACTTGAGGTTGTTCTTGTTGATGTAATTAGAAAACAATAGGTTTTAGAAAATCGTTGCAGGTATTTGAGAGTGATGAGAATTTTGTGCAGTCAACACATATGGGTACTCCTCCAGACCGTATTACGTCCATGGCGGCCAATCTGAACGGAGAAGTGCCTCCGCCGCGGGAGATATGCACAAATGTGTGCGCAAGCACAGGTGCTCTCTCACATACACATAGGTAGTGTACCAAGCATGGTGATCAACACTTAGTACTTTTCTATATGAGACAAGGCCTTTGATCTACTTAAAAAGGTGAATTTACGGGCTGATGTTAGCAATGTTATTTATACAATACGCACATGAATCCGAAAAGTCAGAGGTGCGTGCCTTGGGTTCGAACTCGAGAACTATGACTGCCCGTAAAAGCATACCTGTCATTTGCATGGTTACTGAAATGTTAATTTTAAGTGTTATTTAATTTGAATTGTAACTGACTGTGCTATTGGCCTGCTTATGATAAATAAATAAATAAAGATGTATAATATGTTGACGTTGACCTCCTCACACTTCTGATATTTTAAGCTACGGTTTTCTAGAAGAGCGGTGGGCGTCATATCATAACCGCCATCATGAAAATCTGTCATTGTCACCAGTATTTTTTGACATTTCAAGGTGTCAAGAAACGCTTTGTATTTCGACAGCCGTTATTGTATGACTGTTCACCCACCGTTTTCTTAGGAAAAATCTTAATGCTCTAATCGAAACGAGCTGTATATAAAACTACTTAGTTCGCGTGAAATGTCTTGCTCCCCCGATCCATCCTGTCGCATCGCATCGCCCGCGTTATTTTTCTTTCGCTTAGCGTACTTTCTGACATTTTTTGTTTTTGCTCAGCTCCTAAAGCTCATCACACACATTGAAGATAATATATATTAAAGCGAGCTAAATCCTTTAAGGTAAAATATATAGGTATATTATCTTCTCTATGTGTGATGGTTCATTAAATTGTACGGTGAGCGGTATGTCGAAGATAATATATATTTTATATAGTCTTCAAAGTGTGTGACGACCTCAAGGATCCCAGCGTGATGTTAAGTAACCTCTAGCCTTCCTCGAGAATTGACCTATCAAATGCAAACATAATTTTCCAAATCTGACTGGGGGCCCAAACGGCCACTTTAGCAAATCCTCTAATTTTCGTGTAATAGTGACACATATATTAGCTGAATAATATCTCAATTCAATTCATATCTGAATCATATTTGGTATAAATATTGCCATATTCGAGAAAATTTATTACTTTTAGCCGAATTGCTAAAGTGGCCCTTTTAGCCCCCCTGGTAGTTCCAGAGAATAACACGGTCAAACAAAAAACAAACTCTACTGCTATATTATTAGTATAGATAACTCCTTAAGATGCCATACCTACCTACCCATCAAAGTATCACAGCCCCAATCAGTCAATGACCCATATACGTCACTGTATCTAGCTCAATGCGAGCCCTTGTCCAATAACATTGTACGCAGAGTCGAACAGATGCGCCCGTGTGCCTGAATCTGGGAGTGTTACCTTTAACGATACTTGGAACTTGTCCTTGTAACATTATAATGTAGGTATGGAACTGATTAAAGTCATTTTTCAGGAGTATTATGTCTTTATAATTAACATAACTTAACAGCTGAGGGCTGGGTAGAGGTGTCTATACAATGTTGCCCATGGGCACGTGACCGCCCGTTTTTTTCTGAATCAAAATCGAGTCAAAGTCGGTTGATCGGACTGTAACAAAGGTTTAGTTAAATGTCTAATCTTATTTCAAATGTAATATAAGTTGGTTTAAAATAATTTATTTTTACGTTTGCTTCACTTTTTGGTATGAGTAGAAAGCTAAATAGAGGTGCTAAGAAAATTTTATGATTTTGGAGATGTTTAGCTTAGCATACCTACTGTTTTATAAACATAAAAGAAACGTTGTATCTAGAATTGGTATACTCAAACAATAACCTAAAGACACTTTAATTATAATTTTAAAGCTATGCCCCGCGGTTTTACCCGCATATGTCTTGAGTCCGTAAGAATATCGGGATAAAAAGTATCCTATGTCCTAACGTAGGTCACGGTCTACCCATGTGCTAAATTTCATCTAAATCCGTTCAGCCATTTTACCGTGAAAGCGTAACAAACAATACAAAAAATCAAATCTTTTTAAAATATTAGGTTAGATGCAGGAAAATATAAATATAGTCTCCAATACTAAGTAAAAATTGTTTTATATGCAAAAATATACCAAACACTATCCCGACAGACAAAAAAACAACAAAACACAATCAACGTTCGATCTTAAAAATTCGTTTCTTAACCCCAGCTCGCTTGCAAACTAAAATGAACTCAGAATTAGAATACTTGGGTCGCATCTGAATCGACTCATTAAATTACAATAGATATTGTTTCGCGTACCATACATACATACATACAGTAGGGGAGAGGTGTGTCAATAGTTACAGGGAGGCAATTGTAACATATGTTGTTTCAGGACATCTATTGACGAGTAGCGGTAGCTCTTGGTGGCAATCGAAGCTTTATTTGGTGCTGTTTTACCGACCGAACTTACAGCTAAAACAGTTCACGCATGTGCTCTCAATACATGAAAGTTTGAAATCTATCAAGTTCAGTAAGATTATTGTTCGGCTCGGTTTTTCTTATTAAAATAAAATTAAAGAGTTTTTTATAGTTCAGTGGTGATTTTCGGATAAGTTAACATCCAATCTATACGTGCAGGTATGTGAGTTGTTCAAATTTACCATAGATTTTTGTTAAATTTTTTTTCATTGCAAAATGGCGGCAGTGGTGCAAAAGTAACAAAACAAGGAGGGGCAATTGTAACATGTTACATTTGACACTCTGTGTTTTTCACACTAGATAATTATTTAATAGTACCATTTTAAATTTAATATTGCTGCAGATCATTGGATGAAAAATCATCCGGGTCAACGAATGACCATATATGATTTAACAGGACTTGTCAAAGAAGCTATTTATGTTGCTGCTACACCAAATAACATAATTCAAGGGTTTGCATGCGCGGGTATATGGCCATATAACAAAGACATTTTGCCAGACATTGATTTTGCTCCAGCCAGCGTTACCGACCAAACGAATGAAGAAGTCATCCTTGATCAATCGGATCAGCAAGATAATATGTCGTTATCTGCGGAACTGATTAAAAATGTATCCCCTTCAGCACCTTCAACATCATTTCAGATTTTGCCCCAGACCTCAGCTCAACCAACACCAAGTCTTTCGAATCAAAAATCGCCACGTAGGACTTCACTAGCAGATTTGGTCCCGCTTCCAAAAGCACCACCTCGAGTCAAATCTAAAACTACGAGAGCTAAAGGGAAAAGTGCAATATATACTGATACGCCAGAAAAGGAAGCGTTAGAGGCAAAGCAAAGAAAGATTAATGAGAAAAAGATACCAAAATTAAGAAATTTGGAATCTAAGCCGACAGGGAAGAAATTGACCAGAAAAAATACTGTAAGAACTGAAAATAATGAGACAGAGGAAAATATAAATGAAGACACAGATGATGCAGACGAAGACGATAATTATTGTATAGTCTGTTTTGAACATTATAAAACCAGTAGAGAAGATTGGTTGCAATGCACAGACTGCCATAAATGGGCACACTCCAGCTGTGCAAATAATGATCTATTTTTTGTGTGTTTAAACTGTTTGTCGGAATGACTGTTATTGATTTTTATTTTATTTTTTAAGGTTTTAAGGTTTTTTTTAAGTATTTAGCGTGAACTGCTGACAAGATTTTGTTAGAGTTATTGTTTTATTGTTGACGATTTCTTTATGTTACAATTGACTCTCATTGCTGTTACAATTGACTCTCTCGGTGTAGCAATTGTAACACTCTTGACTGATCTCATTATGTGCCATTTTCTAGAATTTTATCGATATTTTTGTTACTTTCTGTATTGGATTTTATAATTAGATAACTCAACTATAATGTGACCAAAAATGATTGCGCTGTGATTTTAAATTAAAATATTATGAACGATTGATTTTTTTTTGTTACGATTGACACACCTCTCCCCTACATAGGTTAGATTAGCATAAAATTTGTATGAACCTTTGTGAAAGCTAATCGAGTCGATACCTATGTATTAACCAGCAAATGTGACTACGTCATAGTGTACAAAAAAAAATAAGACACAAAATGACTTTTATCTGAGATGAAACCTAGAAAAAAAATATCATCACCCCATATTATCATTTTCTAGGGGGCAAGTTATCTCTGTCATCAAAATTGATTAAGTAAGTTAAGCTAAAAAAGTGTTTCAAAATGACCGACTTTTTAAGATAAATATCTCGTGTAAAGTTTAAAAGCGCACGCGTAGCATGACGACCATAGAAAAGGGGTTTCTACGGGTTTTTTCGACGAAAGAATAGACATAATGACAGATTGTGATTGCTTATCTGTCATTTTGTCTATTCTTCCGTCGACAAAACCCGTTTTTATAGTGGTCATGCTAAGCGTGCTGAAGACAGGAGCGTCGCGACGGCGACGGTGTGACGCGATTCTGGTAGAACATTTTCCGTGAAGTTTTCATAGGAATCGGTCTAGTAGAGTCTCGTCGCGCCTGTCTACGAGAGCCTTTAATATGACAACAGCAGTGCTATTCTGTAACCATCTCACCGTGAAAACTTAGGTGAAGTGAGCATGGAGTGAGCTGTCATTCCACAGGGATTGACACTATTGACAGCTCACTTCACCCAAGTTATCACGGTGAGATGTTTACAGAATAGCATGGCAGCTGTTATCCCTTATAGATGAGGATTAAGATATAGGTAGGTACCCATATACGAAGAAACTAAAACTCCCTTCCCATCACTTAATTTAAATTCGAATGAAGTTCTGGCCGTGTCAAATTCTAATACCCCTCACAATTCCAAAAACATTCCACTTTCATTCATTCACTCACTCAAACTCCGCGTGAACTTCAACAAAATATTCCACCACTTTCGAATAGTTTTAAACCTTCATTTCGTTCAATCGATTGCCGGCTCCACGACGTAAGAAAGAAGTCACTTTGCAAAACAAAAGGCTGAAGTCCAAAGAAAAAGTCCCAATTACGCTCCTAGAACTCCCCCCACTCCCCTTTCGTTCCCCCTGACCGCTCTTCCCATTCCCCCAGCGACCCTTGTTCCCCCGCCAGGGGAGGGCCACACTGACAGCGATTAATCGCATATTGATATTAATGTTACGGTTTATCTTGGTAGGGTAGGATTATGAGAGTTAAATTGTTGTTGTGGATTTTTTTTACATAAAAAAGGTGGACTCCTGCGGTAGATTGATGCTTTAAAAGGTAGCTCTTCAGAGTACAGAGCAATAGAAAATTTTTCGGTAAAAAAAAAAAATACAATAAAGAAAGCAACAAAATTTTTTTCTTGACGGATCATCATTTTTTGCCTTCCTCTTTTCTTTTTATTTGACTTCTCTGAATTGATGCATGCACCTTATTTATAAACGTTGCTTAAAGCTAAGTAATGATTAGCTTCGGCTTAACCATATTTTATTTTTATTTTTAATCGTCTATTAATTTTTTGCCGCGATTATAAATAAGGTGGATGATGTGTTGCTACTTGCTTAATTTCCAGCAGGAAGTAAATAAGGTGCTTGCACTCTAAGTCTTAAAAAACCTGTTCATTAAATAACGAATGTTACATTTAATATGTTTATCGCCACAAAATCAGTTTTAAGTTCTAGTGCCTCATAAATAATCATAAAATATACACCATGGATTATATAAAATCACTTTAAAGTGCATTAAGTAACTGTGTAATTATAATATTTAAGTACTGGATCGTAATCGTAATTGATGTTTATGAGTATTGCGACGTAAAATTAAATATTTTTCGTCGAGAATTTGCGAGTTTTCGAATTAAATAACCAAAAAACTTATAAAAATTATAATAAAATACTGGGCAACTCGTTCAGTACGTTTTCGCGATGAGGTTTCCTTGAAATTTCCAAGATTAATGTCTAAGAAAATTGTATACCTTCTGAGATAAGTCTTCAGATAGACTTATCAAATAATTTGCGTAGTGTATTTGTCGGTCTATCCCCATTATATCTTACAAAGACTTACCTAAAGTCATCAATATTTTAGTTAATACTAATTCTAATTAAGCCCAGGACAGCTAACTCATGAATATTTAAATCGCTCCTTCCCCGCCGACACTGGGGCTCCACGTTTTCCCCAAAGAGTTTTATTGCACTGTCCGAGGAAGTAATTTCGTAGGTCAGGACTTTTTACTTTTTAAGAAAGTTCATTTTCTTTAGCTAGACATTTTTCTAGCAACATAGCACCGAACTAACCTGGTGTTGCTTTGAGAACTTGTGAATTGCTTTATTTCCAAAGTAGTTTCGGAGTTTTAAGGCAATTTGTAAGTTTAAGTGAGTTTTGGAGATAAATTATGAATTTTACTGTTTATTCCGTTGAGGAGGCTTGTTAGAATTATTTGGTGGATATAAATTAAAACAGTCGTGTAATGAGTTGGCAACTAGCAACAATTAATAATAACTAGCTGTTGCCCGCGATTTCATCTGCGATCCAAGATGAAAAGTAGCCTTTGTCCTTTTCCAGGTCATGGTCTACCAATGTGCCAAATTTCATCTAAATCCGTTCAGCCGTTTTAGCGTGAAAGCGTAACAAACAAACTCACCTGCACATTTATAATATTTCTTAATAATAAGTTTAGGATCGTTAGGATAATTTAGTCCTCCGTACCGAATTTCGGCCATGGCAGTCAATCTCAGCGGAGACCAGCTTCGGCGCCGGAGATATTATAGTGCACAAGTGTGTGCGCAGGCACAGGTGCACTCTCTCTTCCCTCACTCTCACAGTCCGATGGCACGGCAATCCGACACGAGAGAGACACAATTAGTGTCTATTGAAACAATCGAATTTCTGACTCTATTCTCTTCTTAGAAGTCTATGCTTTGTCAAATTACTTTAAATTGCCTTTAATAGAAGTGGGTTCAAGTCTATAATGCAACTAATGTTGTTCCAACTTACACCTTGCTCCAACGAATAAGCCTGTTGAGCTCTAGCGACTCTCCTAGTCGCTAGGGCTCAACATAACATTCGTTTTATACAGCGTGTATCAGCAATGTGTGGTCATATTTAAGAACGCAACAACAAACTGAACAAGTTTCTACATGTGAACAACATCGTAATCGCAAAAAAATATCAACTGTCCCATACAAAACTTCAATACCTACTCGACCCAAATATAGGAATGGGACACCAGTCGGTCGATTCTGTAAAAAGATCAACGTGAAACTTAGATGGAGTGAGCGTGAAGTGAGCTGTCACTGTCACAAATCGATCGGCATGATGCTAGGGATAAAAACTATTGACAGCTCACTTCACCTAAGTTTCACGGTGATATTTTTACAGAATCGATCGGCTGGTGATTTTTTTACGATATTTGAACCCATGGAGAAACTTGTTCAGTTTGATGATATGTACCACACCCTTAAATATGACCGCACTTTTCTTATACACGCTGTGTATACATTTTTGGTAGATTTTGTAGTCAGACGCGGTTATCCGCCATATTTATTTATTTATTTTATTTGGGACAAACAACACTTATCCATTACAGCATTTACAAAAAGTAGTTATACTTATATGACAGTCGAAAAAACGTATAACGCACACTATTGTCCACGAAATAACATCGGAGTATAAAACGAAAGCATGCTAAAGGAAAACAAAAAAAAAAAAAAAAGAGACGTTTAGAATAAAAAACCACCATATACCGACGAATCGATGGAAGCGGATGACAAGAGCATCCGTCTTATAGACGACTTGTAAGAGATTGAGAAACCATTATTTTAAATTTAGATTGCGACAGCGCGAAAATATCAAAATCAATAAATTATGAGTTATAGGTTTCTAAATCATATATATATATAAATATATATCATTAATATGCTATATTAAGTTATTATTTAATCATGTTTTTGTATTTTATGCTGTCTTTTGTGTGCACCAAATAAACGATTTATCTATCTATCTAAATAATAATCAATAAATAGTAAGTTATAGGTTTCGATATCAACAGACCAGGGGGCCTAAAACGGCCACATTAAGCAATTCCTCTAAAAGAAATTCCCTTTCTTAATTCCCAGCAATTCCTCTAAGGTGACACATATTTTAATTCATATCAGAATCATATTTGGTGTAGATATTGCCGCATGAACAAAATGCAAAACCGTAATTTTACCGGATAATTTTTCTTTACAGTTTTTATTAATCAAATGAGATCTTTATTTTTTATATCTATAATAATATCTATATAATCTAATGCTATTTCATTATAATATAAAAAAAAAAAAAAAAAAAAAAAAAAAAAAACATCGTGGTGGTGGTTTAATTTTAATGTTACTTTGTTTTTTATTTATGTTTAGTGTGTTTTTAGTTTAATGTGTGATTTCCTGTGCGAGTCTCAATAAATACTTTTTCTTTCTTTCTTTCTTTATATACAACTGTCAAACAGATGAATTGCGTATTATTAATTGAACGCAGATAATATTATGAATTGTCAGTTTGTAACAGTTTGAGTGATTCTTACTAATATCATAATATGATTCTGCCAAAGCGGCCGTTTTAAGCCCCCCTGACTTATTCAGCTTACTAACAAATATAAATTAATCTTTCATCTTTATTGCTCATTCGGCTTCAACAGAACGTTACAGCACATTGCTATAATAATATCCATCAGTCATTTTGAAGGTCTATCACCAAATTATAAACCCACCAACTTAACTCAACATACGGCGAAAATCGGAACTAAATTCAAATGTACTGAATTTGACACATCGCTGACACTTCAACGTTGACAGTGGCGCCACTAGCAAGTGTAAAGTTATGTTGGTTGTGAACATTATGTCTGCTCTGACCCAGTTCAATTGGCGTGACGGTTCATGGACGCAGCTTTTGTTTTTGATTAGGCTTGTGAAGTAGTGTGAGCTATTTAGAGCTATGAATTTTATATTTTTTTATTAACATTTTTGGTCCCCTAAATATAGCATACACACTGCATACAGTATTCAATTTTAACGCTTAGGTACTAATGTTTAGTTAATTACCGTTATTATTCCTAATTTTATAGCGTTGTATTTCTCTTGTATTTTTTCATCGTCCGTACGTTTTTGTAAGTATTCTATGTTAGTATTCTGTGTAGCTCCATCATTACTAAAGCATAGGTAGTGCATTAAGTGTGACCAAAAATATATAGCTACGTTTAGCTAAAGCACAGATTAATACACTGGTTGATTACATGGTTATATACATGGTTAAATCCGCAAAATAAAAGCGACTCTTACCATGACACAATAAAGTACAATTCAGGTCGCACAGCGCTAATTACCTACAGTGATATTCACTTAGATGTTGCCTCTCTTTCTATTGCGTAATTCTGATATCTTATGACTACGTTACGCTCTCTCAATTGGCCCGACAAGACGAGCCCGCCGCGAACTTGTAGTTTCATACCTAAAATGCGGAGTGCGCTTTCTGTACTATTCTGTGGCTTTATAACAGCTACTTTGAAGTGCACCATCTTATTTTAATACGAACTTTTCATAGTGTGCATTTCAACCGTTGTTATTTTGAAACTTCCATAGCATCATTATCTCTCTCGCATCGCTTTCACTGTAGCATCATCCTTACGAATGCACTCTACCTATAATACTTACGTATTATTGTTTGTATGTATGTATGTGTCCCTCTTTGTCCTTTTTTGTCCGTCCGTTTATTTGTTTGTTTCGTTAATGAATTATTGAAATTATTTCGAGAACACTGACATACTTTTTATGCAGAAATGAAGGTATTTCGTGATTTATTTTTAAATAAAACTGAATATTGAGTTTTGATTGTGATATTTTAAACAAAGGGTGTTATCGAATATCAGTTAATTTAATTGTGCTTTTGTACGGATGTGGTAATTTTGTATTTGCTAATAAACTTTTCACTTCATGGTCTTACTAATAGGTAGACGAAACCCTAGTACCGACCTCTTAAAAGTATCTTCAACGAATTGGTTTTTCCATTATATTATACTAGCTTCTGCCCGCGACTTCATCCATGATAACCTTCCTGAAGAATTGGGCTAACCAATGCAAAAATAATTTTTGAAATCCTACTAGTAGTTCCAGAGGTTAATTACCCTACATAAAATTTCAACATGCGAAGTTCAGATTAATGTACTGAATCCATGGTGACAGTTTTGGCGTCGATGTCCCTGCCACCCTGTATATCACTTTCCGACATCAATCGTTGGGCAGTTGCCCGCCAGATACGCGACACCGGTCTGGTCAGAAAAGCCTTTCTTTTTTGTAGAGAATGAGTGAACTCTTCATGCCTCTAAATACTTATTCTTAAATGATTGTTGAAGTTATTCCTTTCTCTTTCTCTAAGGATATCTATCATAGTTATTTACCACCAAATCTTTTCAACAACTCACAAGAATTCCAATCTGAATAGACAAACGCAAATCTATATGTATAGTACATAGATATACTCAATTTATCAGCATAATACCCAACCTACGTACATAAGTAACACATAAGCTGATAAAATGCTAATACCGACTGTTATCAGTCGTGATAACACTGATAACGTATCACAGTCAAGTGCAGCTCTGCTACGAACCGAAAATTAGTTTGAATATTGACGTTTGCGCCGCCATTTTGATTTTCTGAAATGTAATATCGACATACAAGCGCGGGATAGCGGATTCGCTGTTGAATTTTTCAATGGCTTTTCTGTAACTTAACAAGTTATCACCATTATGAATGGAATGGATATAATGTGTTGGTGATTCATCAAACATTTTCGCTTTTCTTGGGATACCCCCAGTCTGAAGAAAATGGAGGGTTATGTCAGACTTTTACTGACTAAAGCCCCACTGAGTTCCTGCTACCACGAGTCTGAAGTAAAGATATACTCGCTCATCGTACTTCACACTGTGATTCACCATTCTTGGGTAGACAGATTTGTGATAAAGTACCTACGTTGTTATTGGCAGACCTTAGGACGGTGCTGCCTATCCTTTTCCCGTAATCTATTAGTCATCTTTGATGACGCTGTCAGAGTAGGGACTGATCCAATACCACATGGAAAGGCCCATATTTATGTCAATGCAAAAAAACCTTTAATTGCAGGTATTTTTATAAACTGTCAAGAGAAAATTACCTGAGCACAAAGTGGCAATGGCTTTGAAAGCGTTTCGTTTATCTAAAACGACTTTCAACAGGACAGGTCCACTCAATGTGATTCTTTCCTCAAAAGAACATTTCAGACACTTATTTACATGGTCCTCATAAGGCCTGACCAAGATTATAACTATGTGGACTTTAAAATAAACTTTGACCCTTGAGTTTGTTTGGCCATTTTTTAGGTAGTCGACTCCTTGTAGCTTATTCCTTTTCCTAATCACAGAAAAAAAAAATCGCTTTTCGGCGGTATGTCAATCCAATACATTTTTGAAGGCCGCTGGAATCCGCTGGATGCGGAAAGCACAGATCCGGTCGAAGTGGCGCTGCTTGGCTTATGCTCAGCAGTGGACGTCTTTTGGCTGAAATTATGATGAATATATTTTCTACTTTTCCATTATGGTTCTCACTGATAGGATATCACCTTGTCTACTAGGACCTATAAGTTGCTCAAATTGAAATCTATAAATACTAATAATAAAGCTAAAGTAGATTGTTAGACCACGCTAATCTCGGAAACTATTATTTGGATTTGAAAAAATATTTTTGAATTTGAAAGCCCAATTCTTGAAGAACGTTATAGGGTATTTAACATCACGCCACGACCCTTAGGAGCCGAGCAAAAAGAAAAAGTCCGAAAGAACGCTTAGCGAAAACGAACTAAAAGCGCGGCGGGCGGGCGATGGGATGCGACGCCGTGGTTCGGGGGCTGAAGTCTCCCGCGGTCGTAGCCGCAGGTAGAAGCTAGTGTTCCCTATGAAAAAAAACATAGTCAATTGATATTTAAATTTTCAGTATTTCTTTCAAAATTTAAACTACATATTTCACCCTAGAACTCTTGAGATCATTCATAAATTACATACACTTGTAGCACCTGATAACAGCTAAAGCACTCATGATGTCTAATTCTTTAGCAATTTCTGTTAATTTGTATGCAGTGATAAGATATTATTATCAGGAACGTCTCATATTGCGTAAGCCGATGTTTATAGACACCAGTCTTAACATGAACACACATTGATACTCAGAGGGTAGGTAGAAACATGGTACATAACACAAGCTTACGATCCTTGCAAACTTCTTTTGTTTTCCAGCACGAACATCGTCATTTTACGTGTTCCTGTTCACATCCCAATTTATTTGCATCTCTTTTTCTTCCATACATCTCTCTCTATTTTAACTCATACGTCACCATTAAAAAAACCAGCGTCAAACAGCATCTAACTAGCATTACTGCTGAAATGGACCATTCTTGAGCAACCGTGAGGAAGACACTGTTTTCAAAGCATTTAATTTTTTCAGTTTGTGTTTCATGAACTGTTGTACAAATATTATTCTTTATTTATTATTTATATATACTTTATTGTACACCAGATTATACAATACAAAAAGAAAAAGTAATACACTACAAAATATACAATGTCTTATCGCTTACTGCGATCTATTCCAGCAACCTTGGAATGGACAGTGATTTTCTGGACATGGGGCTGTCTTTGGTGCAAATAAAAAGTATATAAGTACAATAGTATAATAGATCTTCTTTCTTTTTGTTAGCCATCATGTCAGTACTCCCTACCTGTCTAGCCATAAGTATCATCTTTTACAAAATCTATCCACCGTTTTATCGGCCTTCTCCGGTTTCTTATAGCCAACATTCATTGAATACTGCCTACTCGTACTATACCTCTGCGTATACCTTCAGAGAACACAGGCGTAATGGTATGTGACCTTAAATTCCCGGTCAATTCAAGAACATCTGTCGTGACGTGGCTTATGTAAACTAGGTTCGTAACAAGGTCCTCGATGATTCGATAGATGATAAACCAACTCATATCCGTTTTGGTGATAACCTTACCTGGATGTATATATAACTATATGTTGAATAGAATTGATATTGACGTATAGTTTGGCCTGATTGCGTCGTTAATCTAGAGGGCAAAGGCAACACCGTCCCGGGTTTTTCAATACAACAAATAAAAAACCATGACAGCGCTGCGAACAATAAAATGAAACATGCAAAACTACACCTTCGCTCTGTGCATATACGCTCACACGCACACATTTACAATCAAACTACACCTCACTAAGTGCAAACATGTTTACGAAACCGGCCTCACGTCACTGTTGACAGTGCTATGTCTTGGTTTTTTATTTACTACTGAAATTATCAGCACCCATCGCTTTCAAACTGGAACACAGCAATATAGCTTAGCTACAAAAAGAGGTGCTGTGGTAGTCAAACAAATTTTTGAACTTCTTTCCAAGTCATTTTTTGGATGAGTCTTTATTCTTTGTTCTTTATTCCCAAAGGAGTGCCTGGCTTTTACTAGGACTCTCCTCTCTGGCTCCCTCCCTCTGACTCCCACCTCTCTAACTCCCTCTTACTAAGACACGACGAAGAAGAAGACTGAGAAACGTCAGGGATTAGGCCTACTAAATCCTATTCATCATAATCTCATTCCAACTACGTTGAGGCTCATATCAAACAATTTATGTAAATATCAAAATGCTTATATCCAAGATACTTATAACTATATATATAGATACATAGTTTAGATCTCAGATCTGTCCACTTATTGTGCTGACCTTGGACACTGCTTGTTAGCAAGTAATGTCACCGTAATGGAACCTATGCTGGTGACAGATTATCTACATTAAATGTGAGATTATACTACCAATTTATGATGTTTTGTGTGGTTAGATAATCAATTACAATGAGTGGTTTGGGAGCTGTGAAGTTTGGCTGAGAGAACAATGTTGGCCCAGTGGTAATGGCCCCGACTTACGAGTGGTAGGTCGTGTTTATGTAATCATCACCACTGCTCTCAAAACGGTGAAGGAAAACATCTTGAGGAAACCGGCATGTCCTAGAACCAAAAATTCGAAGCCATGTGGCATCTACCAACCCGGACTGGGCCTGCGTGGTAGATTACAGCCCACTCCCTCTCGAAGAGAGGAGGCCTGTGTCCCAGCAGTGGGAAATTAAAGGCTGGTTATGGAAGTTTAGCTGCATTGGATTTGGTTAACCAGTTTCCATAACAATAAAATTATCGTTGTTTAGTACCAAAGGTTGTATTGCCAATTTGGATGCTTTAAATGAACTCTTTAGATGTTTTGCTGGGTAGGAGAGACCACTGTACGGCAAACAATTGGGTGTCCTCCTAAATTCTTTACATTTCATTATTTGTAAAGGTTTACAGCCCCTATCTACCTCAGTGAAACGAACATTCTTAGGTAGGTACTATTTGTTTTTGGGAAAAAGACATTACAGTCCAGCCGTCGAGAGAATGCGTTCTTGACACCTGTCAGTTTCATACTAACGAATGTGAGTTTTGCGAATTTGATCCTTATTACAACTAGAAATTCTCCAACTGACAGATGTCAGGAACGCATTCTTTCGACGGCCGGACTGTAGGTTTCAATGAGCCCATTTTTTGAATACACCCCAGTTGACACAGGAAATATTTTAGAAAACATCTTATTACATTCGTTGTATATTAGGTACATGTCTTAAAGTAAAATAAAATGTTCCGTCGATCCACAATAAGATTAAAATAGACTACTTCTAACTGAGGACAACACAGTTCATTTGCCATACCGTCTCCATAAAAACAACATACAATACATGGTACTTACTGACAGTAGTTTGGCTAGCTCTGTCGAGTTCCCATAACAAAGTGGCTCATGTGAAAATAATCAGACCGCGGCATGTCTTTGTACTGAAAAAAACATGTTTTTGACTATGTACTGCTACATATTTGTGAGATTGTGATGATTAAAAATAGTGAAAAACAAGAGCTCGTCGACGTTTTTGAACGTTACTTTTTGTGAATAAAAATTGCGTCTGTATTTTGGCAGAGTGAAAATTTTAATAGCTGAGCTGTCAAGTTGTGCTGATTAAAAAAGATGATTTGGTAGTAGGGGCAGGCAAAGGTCTTAAGACTATACTGATCTGACTATTTTATTTTAGGCTGTATGGTTTGATTGATAAATTGGTATAATTCAACAAAAACATTTTTTTTTTTAATGGTTATAAAAAAACAAGAGAACGATTAAATGGATTAAACATTTCTTAATTCTTTTGTTGTGTAAATGGCTAGTAATATTTTTTGTTTAATTTTGTCTATGACCTACAAAATTTATATCGCCACTTTTCAAAACAGTCCATAGAGATATAGAGAGAGCCCATATTCTAGAACCCGTTGAAAACTTTGTATTTTGTCGTTAAATAAAGAAGAAAATATCAAAGAAGTTATATACCATAGCTACAGTTATTTTAATTAATAAACTTTCTTAAGACAGTTTCCAATGAAATGTGTTTTTGAAGTTCCGATGAGAAGCGTATTAAACTTTTTGAGTTTATTCAAGTATTTCATCTGAAAAACTTGTTTTTTTCGATATTGTAGTTTACCTGAGCTTCAGGAACATGCACTATCTACTTATTTTTATATAAAATTCATCAATATTTTAAAATTAAATAGAAAAAGTTTCTTTTTGTTTTTTTTTCCATTAGTAAAAGCTTTTTTGCGATTTTAAAATTTCTTAACACACAGTTTTGATAAGAAAATGATGATACATAATTCATCCAAAAAATACGTAGCAAAAATAATTGTAAGCAAACATAACAGCTACATTTAGAAATCTAACAGAAGTTACGTAATTTTGCAGTATTATTAACTTAATTACCGCATAGCTAAGCTAACAACATAGGAAAACATTACTAAATCATCTTATCTTTAACAGGAAAGCGTAATTACTAATTAAATTCAGTTCAACACGAAAACATCAACATCCATTAAGTTCGACAAAAACAAAAACGGACAAACATACAGACAAAACAATTCACTATAGAAGCAATTAATATAATAAAACCTTCATTTAGGCCAAACAAACTACCGAGTCAGCGTTGAGGACGCACGCACAAAAATATATCCATCCCGTTCTTTTATACGGAAAACTCCGCTATCTATCTCTTTCGCTCGTTCGAAATACCGTAAGCAAGTAGTGCGGTGGGCGGGCGTTGGGTTTTTTTTCACGGTTAGATAACGGCCCAAACGGTTCCGTATCTAAGCGCTTTCCCGTAACGATGTTGACTTTTGGCGACGATAAAGAACCTTCTTTTCAAAATGGCGGTAATATGATTGGGTGTGTGTTGTAATTGTTAATGTGAAATCGGTCAATATTTGTGGCATCCTTCGAGGAAATATGAAATGGTAGTGTTAGAATATTTTATTAAACGTATTTTGAATTAAATGTGACTGTATTTTTACATTCAGAGATGTTATTTTTTCAATGAGCACAGATCAAAGGCCAGTATTGTTTTTTTATAATGAAAATATGGTCAGAACACAAATTATACCTATTATCCAACAATAAGTGGCTATAATAGGTGCATTCAGGGTCTTTACATACCCTAATCTATTATTTCCATAGACAATAACACCCAATGGATCATCACAACATGACGTCAAACACCATCTATTGAAAAACCAAGAAATATTGACAACATGAATACAATTGTTATGGCTTCCTTGATGGCCGCCATTTTTTCCGATTAATAGGAATTAATCATCGCTGCTACTCTGTGGTTGGCTGTTAGAATCAACACATTACCTAATTGGCCAGTTTTAGTCAGTTTACCTAGTAATAATAGGCAAAAGTTTCCGCCTTAGTTTGCCCTATTTGGAATGCTTAGTTATTTGTGCGAACAATTAATTTAATTTGAATTGTGAACGAGGATGAATGATCGCTGACTCTTGCTTCGAAAAAAAAAACTGCAAGCATAGACAGCTGTCACATTTTGGCGCGCAGTTATTTCAAAATAGCGGAATAGAACACTTTGTTTCATAAACGAATTTTCTAAATGAACACTGAATCGGAGAGCACAAAGTATTATCTACTTAAAATTCATCGCAAGTTGTTGAAGGCAATTGCAGGAAATAGGTCCCGTAATGCACATATGATGTTCTAACTGAAGTACACGTAGGTAACGTTTGGAAAACACTACATTTGAGTGTTACTATTAATATTATAATCTAATGTTTGAAGTAAAATAGGTTACCGTTCAAACCCAAAAATGCAAACTTTTCAATAAGTTCTAAAATCGTTCCTATTGCAGAAAGGAAGTGAAAATCACTAAGTGAATATATATATACTCTTTTCTTATGCAAACAATAAAGCCATTTCTCCAGAATTTCTGGATATCATATTCAGACATCCAACCTCTGCACATCCTTTTGAAGGGACCAAATTTTCACATATTAGAAAGGTATTTTCCTTAAGCTGAATACTAGCCTCAAAGATAAGTCCATTGGTAGTTCTACAACAAATTCATAGTAACAAAATAGCCATGATCATTCCTTTCATCTTTACTATCCTAACTTGATTCTCCTACATAACTATTATAACTGCGGAAGTGAGTTTGTTTGTTTGTTACGCTTTCACATTAAAACGTCTGAACGTATTTGGATGAAATTTGGCACATGAGTAAACCATGACCTAGGTTAGGACATAGAATACTTTTATCTCGATATTTCCACGGAATGGAGACTTATGCGGGTGAAACCGCGGAGCTCAGCTAGTGCTGAATAAATAAAACTTAACATTAGTATAAACATTACTTACCTACATGGCTTTGAAACTAAAACACAAACTACAAATCCATACGTACCATAAACAGTTAATAAACTACAAAACACTACCCAGAAACCTAGAAACTCAACTCCCTAGATGAACAAACTTTTCCAATCTAAAACCGAATATTTTTAGTTTTCAACTGCGTACTTATTTGTATGTCATAGGTACATACAAGAGAAGTGTAAAATAATCTAGGTACCAAGGTCTCGCCCTTGGTCCTCGACACCAATACCCTATATGTATGTAATTACATATTTATTTAGTTCCACAGCGATCTGTGAGCTAAATTTAGATAGCTAAACTCGTGGAGGAGGTTAGTTTTTAGTGAAAAAGTGATCGGAAATGAGTCAAAAATATTTTTTCGGATGTAACAATTTGGTAGTGTTACAGGGACTGTCAACATCGTATATTATATTTTGTTGAAGCTTGCAAGTGACGTCATTTTGTAAATAAGAAAGTTGAATAAGAATTCTTTAGCTTGTTTTTAATCTTCTCTTCTTCTTTTCGTGTGGTTAGTGACTAACCTGGTGTCAGAGTTTTAAACCCACCCATGGGCCTCAGACTTGGCTTCACATACCGTCGAGAAATATTTCTCAGCATGCCGGTTTCCTCACGATGTTTTCCTTCACCGTTTTTGAAGCAAGTGATAATTATACAATACGCACTTGAATCCGAAAAGTCTGAGCTGCGTGCCTTGGGTTCGAACTCGCGACCTATGACTTGGCAGTCCAACGGTCACACTACTAGGCTATCACTACTCTAGTTCTCAATATCTGCTCTGTTTTTAATTAGATGTGCATTTGTATCTTTTGATAAACAACTACTTAAGTTCTTATACGAGATAGAACACCCTGAATCTTTCACAGAAAGTGTCCAGTTTACTGGACAGTGACAGAAAGCCTTGGAACCAACTTTATGGCCAAAAATATGATACCTTTATGGCAAAGCTCAGGGGAAAAAGCCATAATGCTAACAAAAAACGAAAAAAAAAAAAAACAATTACAAATGGTCGAACACAAAAAGAAGGGAAAGAAGAGATGGTCGAAGGGTAGAGACATGTTTTTGGAGATCACTTTTTAAGCAGGAATTGCTTGTGTTAGAAATTCGTTCATCATTCACAAAAAATACTGTAACTAAGTTCTTTTCTTTACAAGTTCCGTAACAACCTTTGATTATCATGTAGGTAAACATTGTATTAATATAATCACTACTGTTTAGACAACACTGGATTATGTCAGTTATGTCAGCATAGTTATGCTGGACGGACATAATCGACAACACAGTAACAGCACACATAATTAAATCTCTATAACACCATAAAATGTCATTTACCACAAACATAGTAATTTATACACAGTAGAATCCTATGTCATTCATTAACTGTGAGCCCTACTAATAGATAATTGATGGGCAGTCATGGTGGTCAATGAAAGGTAGGTATGTATGTAATTACATTGTTGTAATAATCAATCCTTGTTGTAAGTGTAGCATGTCATATTTTAATGGTTTTGAATATACATGAATGATGACTTTGACATTCGTTACGGGTAGTGAGAAGTCTGATAACCGATCTTACCAAGGGGTATCGAGTTACGCAGTAACTGGGGTTTGGACGGTTGCAGCGTCTGATAGGCAGTCGCTCCAAGTAAAATACTGGTGTTCGGGTACATCCGGTTAGACTGGAAGCTGACCCCAGCATACTAGGGAATAGGCTAGGCAGATTTTGAATAGACATCGATGAGTGTAATTATTTAATTTCAGTAAGGGTAGGAATTTGCAAGTGTTAAGCAGTTACTTCTATCATAAAACAACTAAATTTATAACTGTTAATTTCCGTCTGAAACACGAGTTGTACATTCTATCGAATCAGCCTATAGGTACTATCAAAGAACTTCATATCGAAGCAGTTTGAAAACAAAATCCCGTGAACACGATGACCACATCTGTTTAACGCGCCGACCAAATTGCGTCGACCAATGAAACAAAAAAATACTAAACCTATCTAGGTTTTTCCAGCATGTTCTAGAACCAAATATTGGATGACCTAATGTGACATCTACCAACCCGCACTGGGCTGGGAACATTATAGGCTGATTATGAAATGAAATTGTTTGTTCTATGAATACGTCATATTAAAAAACAAATCTAGGTGGAGTTTTCCTATTTGACACCCTTGACAAGAAATAGCGAAACAAACTCAGGGTCAAAGTCTCTTTTAAAGTCCAGACATAATCTTGGTCAGGCCATATGAGGACCACGTAGGTTAGTGTCTAAAATGGTCTTTTGTGGAAAGAACCACACAGATTTGATATGCTATCTAGGTTATTTTAAACATAAAACAAATAACTTTTATCGCTGTTTGAAGTTAAAAGCGGCATTTAGTGAGTATAATCCAAATGAAACAAGTTATCAGTTGGTTGGAGACGCGTTAATCCCCTTATCAGTCGTGATAACATGGTCCTACATAGTAAAATGGGATGTTTTTGACTCAACCTCGCTGATACAACTAGGCATATATACGTATGTTTCATGTAGCTAGGGATTATGTTAAATTATGAAATATGACTCTACTAGCTATTGTCCTCGGCTGTACTTGTGAGTTAAATTCTCAATTTACTGCAATAGAAAGGACTCAATATCCTTCTTCTAATATCGAGCTACCTCTATGCCTAATTTCATCAAAAACGGTCCAGTAATTTAGACGTAAAAACGAACTAACAAAGAGACGCGATTTTTTCTTCCTTAATAGGGATGACATAGCAGGGTCTAACTACATAGGTATCTAATACCTATTTATAATCTGTCTTCAAATATATTTTCTTATTAAAAATAAATACTGTTCTGTCGTTGGTAAGCGCATCACTTGAGAACGGCTGGACCGACTTGACTATTTATTGTTTTAAAATGTTCGAAATAGTCCGAATTAGGTTCTTACGGAAATTAAAAAAATAAAAGTTGCCGGAATTGGAAACTTCGGGAATACTGAAAGTGCATTTTCTGTGGGAATTTTCTATAAATGATTGGAAGTTGGACAGAAAAATGTCTGTTGGGTCAGTAAGTTGAATATGAACAAGAAAATACTTACTTAATTGCCTTTAACCATGTTTAAACTTAGTTTTGTTTAAATCCACTTCCCAAGGCAATGCTGCCAGCCTTTTGGGCACTTTTACCACTGACAGCGATGCCGACGTATTTTTTTATGCCTAAATGAGCTCTTCCTTTGTTTTTATTTTTTTCCTCTTTATATTTGTTTATAATTTATATATTTTAGTGTTAGTTGTATATTATAATTAAGATTGTGTATATATTTAGAATTTCCCTGTAAATAAAAATGATATAGTAAAAAAAAAAAACTTCCCAACTATGACACAAACATTTCAATTACAAGTCCAGGACAATATTACAAAATCTAGAAATCTTGCATTCTAGGCTTGTCCAAGGTGAGTGCAAGGCGATCCTCGCAGTTTCCGTATTTTGCTAGAATTATTAGATTGACAATAGACATTATAATATGCCGGGAACATTTTAGTGTCCATTGTTGACAGATTACATCTCGTATATTTCCTTGAGTTTGTTGTACACCTTGCAGTATTTACGAGTATATATGTACTTACTTAGGGAAGCTGGATTGATTGCAAGAAAATATTAATTTGAATTTGTTTTGTATAGGTATTATTTAGCTAAGTTTGAAATTGCTGATGATTGTCACTTAGACTACTGGGGCTCGTGACTACAGCCGCACGGGTCGATAGAATGTTAAGCTACGATTGCTGCGGTCGGTTCGTGGATGGGTGACTTCAGAAAGCACGATTCATAGGTCTTTGCTGGTCGTTACTGGTAGCCAGAAGCCCAAAACTCTGACAACCAGTCTTATCAAGGGGTATTGTGTTACCCATCTACTAGGTAAAATACTGGTATACAGCAACATCCGGTTAGACTGGAAGCCGACGCCAATAAACGCATTTTTCTTTCTTTATTTCTTTGATTAAGTCAAAATTAATTTATTCAAACTAGGCAGAGAACCAGCCATTTTTGAACGTCAAAATTACATGAGACAGGCCCCGAAACCGCCTGCCCTTCACCACTTCCTAGTGCTTTAGCTGGGAAGAAGAAGTGGCGCAACAAACTCTCCAGCAGCACAGCTGTCTGTTATTATGTAGTTGACCAAAACTATTAGCAATCCCTTAAGACAAAGATTCATGAAATAGTTTTTGGAAAACCGGTAGCTAGATTGCCTTCTATATCTAAACATATTATAAACTAGCTTCCGAAAGTGGCTTCGCCCGCGTGATATCTTTATAAATAGCCTATTTTACTCAGTGATAATATAGCATTCAACTGGTGAAAGAACTTTTAAAATTGGTCCTGTATTTTTTTAGTTTATTCCTTACAAACAAACATAAGATAGAAAGAAATAAAATACGTTTATTTGCGGTACACATGACGCAAAGAAAGAACAAAACACGATAGTAAACAATTTGGGGGAAAATATGCGTCCCATCCACGCAAAACGGCCATCGCTCAGCATAATGCTGCGATCCTATGCGAGACAGAGCCCCAACGCTACGATAAAAAAACTAAAATCTTTTCTATTTATAATTATATAATAATAATATTTGTTTAGATTTAAAGCCTTTTGATGCGGGTTCCACCATCATTTAGAAAATATATTCCGGAAGTTTTACCTATACATAATCAACGTATAATTTTCCCACTGCTGGGACACAGGCCTCATCTCGGTGAGAGGGAGTTTCTTAAGTATGTATTAAACTTACATAAATAAAATAAGCCTTTATCGCTGGTTCTACAAAGTTTTCTAAAATGATTACATATCTATATTATTATTTTTTTTATTAAATATCGACGTTCGGTACTTTTTTTTGTTTTTCCTAAACAGCTTGTCCTTCGACAAAGGCCTTCTCTAAAGATTTCCATCTCTCTCTATCTCTCAACCTCAGAATCCACTCTGGACGAGCTACTCTTCTGACGTCATCTTCCCAACGTTCTGCTTGTCGACCCTTGCTCTTTTTTCCATCCCTTGGTTACCACCCTGTTATTAATTTGGTCCATTTCTCTTTTTACTCTCCTAATATATGTCCAGTCCATCGCCATGTTTGTGTTTTACATACTTTTTTTGCATCTTTAAACTTAGTTATACTTTTTAATCTTACTTTGTCTCTTTCTTGACTTCATTTACACTTGTTTTTATACTATTTTGACAGACGTTTATTTTCTGCATTAGTTGGTCCGTTATAGCCCATGTAAACTTAGATAATAGATACTCGATGTTTTGTCACGGTTTAAAAACCATGCGAAGGGGGTATGCTAGTTATGCAATAAATGATACTCAATTCCCATCACGCTAGGAGACTTAAAATAGCACAGTTTTAAATTCTAACCTCAGATCTTGATTCGCTGAAGGTCGAACCAGTAAACGGTCCAATAAATACTATTGTATGTCGCTAAATGTCATATTAATTTTGTCGACTCGGAATGGAAACGACTTTTCAGTTGTATTTATTATGTAACTGTAAGTCAAGTCTATGGGTTCGTTTACTTCATCTTTATGGGTTATAAAATTTCCGGGATATTATATTCTGAGTAAATTCTATCTTTGCGTTAAGTTTCGTCAGATCTGTTGCTACACGTCTTCTCTACGAAAGAAGAAGCTGCTACGGCGTAGCAACATCTAATCATTTTGAAAGATGTTGCTACGCCGTAGCCAACTTCGCTAATAATTTGGGAGTTTGATGCTTTTAAACACCCGAATACCTACTATTATTGAGTGAAATATCTACCTATCAAAAATGAGGATTACATAACCTTAATCCAATGGCCTCTCATATTTAGTACCTATTCGTTTTCAAAAGACTTATGTCCATTACTTGCTTAGATCCAAATACATTTGCATCGAGTAAAATAAAGTCTTCGACTTAAGACTTAAAGCACAAATTTAATGAATTAGGTCCTGTTTTTTCATAGAGCTATCTTGAGCCGACGGGTTCTAGTTGCCGTCGGCAGCGGTAACTATACCAATCTTGTCCATGAGCATTTTCTAAATACCTTATATTTTTCTGAAGAACTTAATAAAGCTCTCTAGGGTTATGACTCCAGCAATATGGCGGGTCTCCATTGTAACTATATTTTTGAGGGCATTAGTTAGTAGAACTTATAAACTGAAATATGTTCACATTTTGAATCCTAATACAATTCTCAATTTGTCAAACTTTTCTGTTTCAATAATGGATACGAGGCTTTTGGCTAATCTGTAAAGTGGTATTGTTTTGGTTTTTTTTTTGTAATGTGCGTTTTGTTTGTGTAGAATAAACACTTTTTCTTTTCTCTGAAAAATTCAATTATCTAAAAATAAAACGATTTAATGATTATTTAAACTTAGGAATTGACTGTTTCTGTGAGAACTGATTTAGACTAAAAAGTTATCTATCTGCCTACCCTAAAATCACTAACAGCCAGATGACAACAAGGCTGTTCTATTTACCTTCAGCAAAGGTTTCGTGTTAACTGAAAGTTAACACTTCAGTGATGTCACTAACTGTGTCAAGGTACTTGTAGTTATTACCGTAAATATATACTAAATTATAAGTACCTACTTTTGACGGTTTTATCAGTGACTAGCTTTTGCGCATGACTTTTTCCGCGTACAATTTCATGTTTCAACATAAATTAATATATCCTATGACATATTCCAAATCGGATCAGTTACGAAGTTCCCCCCTACCTACAAACTCATAAATTCTAAGTACCTCTTTATACTATTATTATTTATGTATTGACGGTTAAAGTTTATTACATGTGTCAAGCTGGGTTTAAGGGTGTTGATTCGCTAGCTCAAAGGGATGAATACTGGGGAAATAATAAGCAAGACTTTTAGAAGAGATAAGAACATTTAATTTTGATATAAAAATTGCTTATGCCCAGGGCTTTGCTCCCCTTTGTCAATTTTTACGCGAGAAAAGTAGTCGTTACTTTCTGACCCATGGACTATCTCCATGCATCGGTATGCTTAATATCATGTACCTATGATATTAAGTTGTTGCATGTTTCTCTTTTTACCTAAGTTTTCTCTTATATCCTACAGAATTAAAAGCGTGTACCTATCTTAAAAGTTGTCAACGTCGCAAATAGCTGTCAAAAAGATACCTGTGAAATGAGAATTGCAATTATAACATTGAATCTGATGTTGTACCCGTTTTAAGTGTAAAAAAGGCATTTGGAAAGTTTCCAAATACTTTTCTTACATAAAAAAAGTATTTAAAAAACTAAACATTCAGTGTTACGATAATTAATTATTGCATTTCATAATTAAGATTCTAGTTCGCTAGTTAGCCACATTTCTTATTTCCATACAGTAATATTGGCAAATTAATCAAAACAGGTATATTTTTGACATCTATTTGTGACGATGCCCACTTTCAGAATAAAAGCTTTTTAAGTGTGTTATTGTTTTTTTGAATGCTGGTTTTTATGTAACTTAACTTTACTGTAGGAGACATACATACTTTGACGCTAATTATAAAGAGAGATCGACAATAATTCGTTGTTTATAAAATTAACAATCAAAACTTTCATTCAACGTTACGGCACAGCTCTACAACTAAAAACCATTTTACCAATCATCATAAAAACAGCAAAATGCAGTTATTTTATATTAGCAACCTCATTCTTGAGCTTAAATAATAATAAATATTTCAGTGGAAAGAGAACTTTAGAGTGCACTTTCTATTTTAACAATATCTTTGTTAAAGTTGATTGAGAGAAAACATATACATTATTGCAATCGTAAAATCGAATAATATCTTGATCGTAATGTTGTAACTAATTTATTTTATTAATAGAACCTCTACGTCATGCCGTGAAGTAGCTGGAAAGTTCTACTTAAATAAAGCTAAAAGAAATCTGTGAAACTGATAGAAAAAATATCAGCTGCATCAGTCTCGCTCCCTGTAACATGCAAAAACATAACTGGCGAAATTTGGGTCAGCAGAGGTGCACCTATAGGTGCACCTCTGCTGACCCTTAGGGGAATATAGGCCTGATGTTATACGTTATGGTATCTTTACTTCCAAAATAAAAATCTGCTCCCAGAATAAACTATAGGTATTTATCTAAAGGCAAATCTTCCACAGACCAATAGAAAAAAAAACCAAACCAACAACCAATCCACCTAATTTGCACCAGTTTTTTTCCAAAGTGACGTTGAATTATGACTCCGAAATGACCTGAATAGCATCACGTTAGTCTAACGAGCTTTTATCTGTCATTTTGATAAACGACGACTAATTGTTGTGGTCAGCAGTGTTGGTGCTAACACGAGCTGATTTTATCGCTAGCTTTATTTGGGTGACCTTATTTTCCACGACTGGTTGGATTTTTGAAGTAACCACATAACCTAACGCTTTAAGGGGTGTGATGTTTGGGGTTGTAATATTCTTTGAGATGTTTGGGGATGTTATATTCTTTGTGATGTTTGGGGATCTAATATTCTTCATCTTCTTGTCGCTGGCATGACAGTAATTGAAATTTTGGGGGCCCAAAACTTCGCCACTACCATGACATTATCACTTGGTCACATGTGGTCACTTTGATTACACGTTTTGGGGCAAAAGAGGCAGGATAGGAGGTGGAGAATAGTGTTGTCTTTCCTCCTTCCTCATCACAATGTAGATCATTCCTTCTGAACATTGACCACATTGGTTATTTAGCACTGCCTTCAACTAACTAAATTCATCAACAATCCTTTAAGCTAGATTGTGGAAAGTATCAAGACGCGACGAAAAACAAAAGTTTTTTTTTCAAACTAGGCACTTTTCGAACGTCAAAATTACACAAGACAGTCCCCCAAAACGCCCGCTCTTCACCAGTTCCTAGTGCTATAGCTGGGAAGAAGTGACGCAACAAACTCCCCAGCAGCACAGCTGTCTGTTTAGTTAGAACTCAAACTCAAAGCATTTATTTCAAATAAACCAATTACAGGCACTTTTGAATTGTCAAGGGGGTCGGTCAGTCAGAAAGATGAAGCTAGATGCCCATTCCAAAGCGTAGTAGGTACCTATGGAGAAGAACGGGCAAGAAACTCCACGGACACTCTTTTAAATCATTATAAAAGAAGAACTTAATTATCATTAGGTACTCGCTTACTTAGCAAATCATTTTTAGTGCACCTACACCATTAATGAATCACCTAAACACATTCTCAAAATTCCTCAACAAATTCTCTCTACGATTTCATTCATACACACACACTAATTACTCACACAATCGATTGGTCTCAGTTGACTGTTTAACACAAACTTAATGACGTGTTAACTACCAATAACTCTGCTGAACCCACTAATTTTGAGGAATTGTTTGTTCTGGGATCCATAGACTGAGGTATACGGCCATATTAGCATAAAACTGAGGGCCGTAAATGTCAGAATATGTTTGAATGTAATTTTGTGACATTCTTGAGTTAGTTCTAAAGGTATTTCAAAGACTTTGAACAGTGTATTAGTGCTATTAGGAATCAACTATCTAAGCTTAGTAAAGAGATGTTTTAAGTTAATAAGTTCGTTAATTTCATTAGTTATCGTTGATTTTTAGCATCACCATTTCAGATAGAAGTCATCTATTACTGCTGAATATAATCATATATCTGTATCTATCCATGTCCAAGGAGAATGTTGCAGAGAAACAATTTTCTTTCATTTTGATTTTTTTGTCAACTAGCCGCGCCCCGCAGTTTCACCCGCATATGTCTCGATTCCGTAGGAATATTGGGATAAAAAGTATTCTATGTACTAACCTAGGTCCTGGTCTATCCATGTGCCAAATTTCATCCAAATCCGTTCAGCCGTTTTAGCGTGAAACCGTAACAAACAAACACACGTTCTTATTTATAACATTAGGATACCTGTCGATCCATTCTGTAAACATCTCACCGTGAAGAGTGAGGTGTAGTGAGCATTAAGTGAGCTGTCCATAGTGTCAATCCCTAGCTTTAGGTGCAATGACAGCTCACATCAAGCTCACTTCACCCAAGTTATCACGGTGAGATGTTTACAGAATAGCACGGCAGTAGCAACACTAATTAATATTCTATTCTATGCATCCAGTAATTTCATTCAAGAAAGTTTTAATCATTTAGAGCCCCTTAAAACCCAATTAGTCCTTCTTCATAAACGACTCCATAGTCATTCTTTTCACTATACGACTCCAAATATCTGAGAGTAAATGGTTAATGATCGGGGCATAGACCTATGACCATGGACTCTGTAGATAGAGTGATAGACCATAAACTAACATAGTTACAAAAAGACTTCATCAATCATCACTAATTAAACTGCTGAACCTGTTAATAAACGAGATTGAATGTTTGCAAACGGCACAGCTCAACAGCCTATAAAACCTACTAACTGAGGTATCAGGGATGGCAAACCTATGACTGAAAATTCTGGGCACGAAAATTATTGAATTCTTCTTATTCTATGGAAAATAAATATATGTAATTTTTGTTTTAAATTGGCCTAACTAAGCCTAACAAGTTATCATAACATTATTTTTCTTTCAATTCGGTCGCTTAAGCAAAATGGGTTCGCCAACCCTACGCTATACTAGCTATAAGATCTGTCTGCGCCAACCGCCTGATGCGCGGGCGCAGCGAATAAATAAAGCGCTCCGGAGCGCGGTCTAGGCCGCCGTCGCTCGCGCACAAGGTCGCTTGACTGACACCATGCTGTGGAGGCTTGCGGGATAGGACCAGGATTGAACGGGTGTGGCCACGTTTGTTAATTTTTGACTTAAAATTGTTGGAAAAGGCAGTAGAAAATCACAAAAAAAAACTATTACAGGTACATGAACTTGTGTTTTTATTGATTTAAGTGAACCACTCTTAAAATTATAAAAAAAATCGTTTTCTTTTTTTTTATTCATCTTTTATGTCAGTCGTACACGTTATTCGTTGTATTGCGTCGTATGCGTTACAAAGTACCTAGATATATTTTTAATGTTAGTTAATCACTTTGCAGATTTTTTAAGTTTTTAGGGTTCCGTACCCATAACTATAACTTAGCCTCCACTGTCAGCGGCCTATATTTTATGAACCGTAATAAGTACACAGTTGAGTTGAGTTTTCACAGATTGTGTAAGTATTGTCGCTATAACAACAAAAAATTAAAATAAAATAAAGTTAAACAATTAAAGAGGGTCCACATAAAACGTGTTTTTCCATGGTTTTTTACTAATTATTGTACGGTAGTACGGAATCCTTCGTGTGCAAGTCTGATTCACACTTGGCCGGTTTTTATTATTACTGATGAATTTTAACTAAGCTGTGTACCTTCATCATGTTGACGTCATCACGTCAACGCCGGCTGTCGCTGAAAACCAGCGCTGGGGCTCTGTCTCGCATAGGGTCGCAGCATTATGCTGAGCGATGGCCGTTTTGCGTGGATGTGACGCATATTTTCCCCCAAATTGTTTATTTTTGTGTTTTGTTCTTTTTTTGCGTCATGTGTACCGCAAATAAACGTATTTTCTTTCTTCTTTCTTTACCTTCGTTTAATACTTACTGACACAAATGAGGTTTGCAATAGAACATGAAGTCTATAAACGTAATCAGCCTATAATGTCCCCACTGCTGGGACACAGGCCGTGAGAGGGAGTGGGGCCGTAACCCACCACGCGGGCCCAATGCGGGTTGATAGATGTCACATGTCTTCGAATTTTTGGTTCTATAACATGCCGGTTTCCTCACGATGTTTTCTTTCACCGTTTTGAGAGCGGTGGTGATGAAATAATTTACAAAAAGCGTCTATCTGGGTTCGAATCTACGACGCACAACTCGTAAGTCGCGGCCTATGTAGCTGCCCCTTCTGAGTTATATGTAGGTTAATAACCATACAATCTAAGCACTAATCATCCTAACTAGTCTCCGTAGGTAGAGTGCAAAACCAAACACTTAAAAATACGGTCATCTACTACCGTCTACCTACATTAATTTCTTAGAAAACGAATAATTGTCATCGGATTTTTTACCCGCCATTTTAAAACGTTTTTCCCATTACGCTAAATCCAGAGATTCGATTTTTAAACCAGATAGCTTTGACTGCTGTTTTATGACAGTACTTAACAATTTCAAGTTTATTAAAATTTACTAACATTATAAACAATAAAACAACATTACAAAAACGCTGACTGAAATCTAACCAGCCAATCACGTAGGAACACAACCATAGAAGGAAAACACGAAAACTGTCCGCGCAGCCTCATGGCCACCGCACACGCGCGCGCGCATGATCTAACCTAGAAACGGGCTGGATTTCGTGACATTCACTGCACATGTGTGCGTCCATTCAGGCAATCGCGCGTACGCCTGTGTGCGTCATTAGAATCAACACACCGACACAGATATCTAAACAACTTTAGACGAACTTCACAAGCGATTTTGAACTTTGTTCGCTTGTATTAAGGAGTTGTATTGTGGAGGTGTGACAGCAAATAATTTGTGAAGTCAGTTGACATGGCATTGGTCGCTTTTGGTATGATAAATGGGCGTTACTATATTAGTTTGTACATTTATAGAATAGTTACAGTTTAGCCGTTATAGTGGGTATTTGTTAGATTTTTCGTGGCGCATGTGCATGATAAAAGTGAGTTGTTTTTATTTTATTTTGAGGATAAGGATAAGCGTTTTCATTATAAGTTTCATAATTTTTGTGTAATTAATTTAATAGTTAATTTCAAATAATGAAAAAAAAAAATGCCCTAAATCGTTCGTCCCAAAATTCCACAAAGTCAAAAACGAATTTGGAAAATTAAATGAATACGTTGACAATGCCTTACCTATTACTTTATTCGCAATACCACTGTATGGTTTGATAACCCCAGAAAGTACCTTACTTATCGGTTCTAGGGAAGTCAAATTTATCCCGGAAAAGTTGATAAATTAATACCTATTTACCAACAGTCTACAGTTCGAGACCATAAACTAATTTCAAAATGGCGTCTGACAGTTATTCGGTGGTTGATCCTATCGAAACTCTTTTATATTAATTTTCTAGAACGTTCTACGAATTTTACCAGCTACGTAGTCTGGTCATAGCCAAGGTTACGAAGTCTCGTAGCACTCTCCAAATCTCCACCATTGATTTCAATGTCTCTTCACAGCTTTTAATTTAACTGATGTTTAGTTCAAAGGGCTAAGTCTGTAGATATGTATTCGATGAAGACTAATTTCTACTAAGGTACATATTGTTACGAGTAGAGCTCCTAGTAAAAGTATTTATTCAGAAAATGCTGCCATTACAACTTACTTATTTCTGCCTCCAAGCAGCCTTTTTGTATTTCAGTTTACAGCTTATGACTCGCGGCATTACATCACAAGTTATTTATAAGGCTGTTAATCCCCGAAAAACCACTTGATTCTTCGGATCTCAATCTCTATAGACAGTCTGATCAAAACCATCGTCTAAATGTCCCATAGCAAGCTTATAGTCCTCCCTTGAACTCTACTCGCCTCGATCCTGTCCCAACTTAATAAAACACATCAGCTGTATACCTAGCACATGTGCAGCGGCCATGACACACTACAGTCACATAGTTACGTGCGCGGCTCGAATGCGTTGTATCTATGTTTTATCTACGCGCACTTTTGTTGACACCCGTGCGGCTAAATGAAGGTCGTTACTTGACGTAATGTCGCTTGGGACTGCTAGGGACAGCAGAATTGTTTTGTTTTTAAAAACTCGCCCCTTATTGTATATTTATTTTATTTTTATATCTCATTGTATTTCGACGTCATAACGTGAACGCCGTCTGTCGCCGAAAATCAGCGCTGGGGCTCTGTCTCGCATAGGGTCGCAGCATTATGCTGAGCGATGGCCATTTTGCGTGGATGTGACGCATATTTTCCCCCAACTTGTTATTTTTTTGTTGTGTGTTCTTTCTTCGCGTTATGTTTTACGTATTTGCTTTCTTTTTTTCACTTGGTCGAAACTACCAAATAAACATATTATTATTGATAAAAGCGTGTGGTGTCCCACTGCAGGGCGAAGGCATCCCTCTCAATCTACTTCTCTCTATTTAAAGCTGCTAAGGACTGGTTCTTTTTTGAAGTAGTCCAGCTCATAGAAGACAAATAAACATAGGAGACAGTAATTAAACTAAAAGGTCTGTATAATGTTCCAAAGCAGGGCAGAAGACTCCCCTCATACAGAGAGAGAACAAACGTTTATCACTACGCTTGCTCACTGATTCAGAATTAAATTATGCAATAGTCTCTCTTTGTCTGTCTTCTTCTACCCCGTTCTATCCAATGCTGAGTTTATGTCAAAACATGAAATCAGTAACAAAAAAAATTGCTGGCTGCCTACTTATTTTCCACATCTTTGTTCTTCCGTTTGACTCTTCCAGCACGCGTAGCATGACCACCATAGAAACGGGTTTTGTCGACGGAAGAATAGACAAAATGACAGATTCACAATCACAATCTGTCATTTTGTCTATTCTTTCGTCGACAAAACCCGTGGTCATGTTACGCGTGCTGGAGTTAATTTTCGACAAGTTTATTTCCTTAGTGCAACTCAGCATCCTTTAAAGAACACTTAATCTTCCTTTCACAATTTTAGTTTAGGCTATGTACTGCCAGTCAGTCAGAATATTTTATACGTTTGGATTTCATCCACGTCATGTATTCATGTAGCTGCAATTTAAATCATTTGCATAGAACCTTGGTATTAACAAATAACTCCTAACCGGAAAATGAAGACCAAAATGACTACGTACTTACCTACTAGAATAGTTAATATTATTTTCCAACTGCATACATGTTTACAAAATATATAACATATTGCTATTGGTTAGATTTTGAACGCATTTGTACGAGTACCTACCTACACATGTAGTACGTTATTAATTACTAATATATAGTCGCGGGTTTTTTCCAATTTACGTAGGTACTTAGAGTATTAAAGCGATAATTGGAGTATACGGAATTATGTTTTCCGTTAAACATATATTATTAAATAAGTGGGTAACGTACTCTACTTAATAAATATATTTGATAGCATTAAACTGAGGGGCTTGTGGCTAAGAAATAACAGCCGTAAGGGTCGATCGATCAGGTTAAGCTACGCTTACTGCAGTTGGTCTGTGGATGGGTGACCATCTTTAAATACCGAGACCCCTCCGTGCCTCGGAAAGCGCGCTAAGCCGCTGGTCTCGGCTGTCATTCGTAGATCTTTGACAGTAGTTACGGGTAGCCAGAAGTCCAACAGTCCTACCAAGAGTTATCAGTTACTGGGTTGTGGAGGTCAGTTAGGCAGTCGCTGCATCCGGTTGGACTGGAAGCTGAACCCAACATAATAGGGAAAAGGCTAGGCTGATAATGCTGATGAGTTTAGACCGAGTGACTGTACTATGCCGATGAATATCTGATGGCAGTAATTAGATACCTACTAATACCTGGTAAAAGACACTGCATAACTGAAGGCAAGTTACGTAGTGTCTTTTACCAGGTATTATCTTGTATTTTATTATTTAAATAGTCACAGCATTCGATTCTCCGTGTATTTATCGTATTTGGGAAGTTATGATAGCAAATATGTTCAGGCTAAATCATTGGCATACCTTTTCCAGCATCTTTTGTATGCTATCCGATTACCAATCCATCATGGTATCTCGCTAAAAACCATCTTTAGTTAACCATTACTTACTTCCTTTGGGTTCTATTATAAAATCTAAGTTTTTTCTCAAGACTCTCTTCTTGTCTTTGGGGACAAAGATCAACAGCTCATAATGATATATTACGGTGCATTATTTTCTAATGTCTCCGAAGTTCACAATGCTTATAGTTTCTCTATTTAGGTGATAGAAAGTCTTTGACCCCTCGATCTCTAATCTGTGGGTATCTGCCGACGCATGCGCTGAGTTAAGATAAATTGCGTCTTAGGTTTAGAAAAACATTTCTTTGATTGATTTCGTAATTTGCGGTTGTGTGATGTGTGAACTGTTACGCGGGGAAAAAGAAAATGGTTTCCAGTTTTTGCTGTCAAATTTAAACTTGAGTTTATTGCTCGATAAACTGTTCGTCGATTCGTCGTAATCTCTCTAATATTATCACCATGGACTTCAAGATGTGAATAATAAATCAAATTATAGTTAGTATGACCGATGGGATCTTTTATTAGTAACTTTCTGAGTGGGGTATAATGTGAGTTTTCCGCTAAGTAAGTATGTAGGTGTCCAGGTAATCCGTGGCGAGGACTTATATCTTACTTGTTGACAAGTAAGGGTCTCCAAAACGTCTCCAAATCAGTTTACTTTACACTGTCCGACTCCGTAAGATCGTATACTTATCATTCCGCACAAGACCGTTGAATGTGATTCCCGAAGTACAATTTTCCTTAGTCAGTGACGGAAAATTCTGAAACAAAAAACAGTCACTTTACTCACGTGTTTATATTGCGTAATGTTAACTAGATATTAGTCTATCAACCATTTTTATAGTCGTTTTTCTAAGCCCATACCTAGAACAGTGATTCACGATGCACGCATTCGATGATTTCACGATTTATTAGTCTTAATAAGTAATTTTCCAGGGCATTACCCGGAAACAAAGTTTTCCCCACAACAAGTTCAAGTTTCAAGTTAACAAAAGAAGTTAATTCGGTGTGATTCGAAACGCACCATCATTTCTTTATTGCAGCCGCCATTTTGGAATTTGCGCGCGCTTCCAACTGTCATTAGGCAGTGATGCCAACATTGTGAAATTACGAGTTATGGTTGCGTTCAACTATTAAATTATGGGTTCTTAGGCAGTCGTTGTGTGTGAGGCGTGCTTAATTTCGTGCCGGTTATAAAGTAATTTAAGACACATTATAGAATGTTTTGGATTGGCACTGAAATATTATAAAAGAAAAGAAATCGGTGTTTATTTTGCCATTACTATAAATATACGTAACTTTGCAATGTTAAGTAGCAACTCTGTTAATCTTGTAGTCTGACAACAAAATGATAAAATTGAAGTTAACGCTACTCACTGAAACCTTGAAGTTTATGTCACATAAATTCTGAAAATATGCTTTTACGCAAATCAACTTTTAGTTAATAAACTCACAGAAAACTACAAACTTTAAAACGACGAAAAGTTACTAAGCTGCAAACTTCTCTTTCATTAAATATTTTATACATACATTTCAGACTATATTTTAATACAAACCCGTGGATGTCCGGCAAAATTCGCATCAAACGCAAAGTTTCGTTGAAACCGTATAATATTCTGACCACGAATAAAATCAATATCATGTAGTAAAACAATTTCAATGAAAATAGTTTCGCTAAAGTTTTGTTGTCAATGGCCAGCAGTGTCGTCAAGTTGGCACAATGGCTGCTTATATTAAAATAGTTCACTGGTTTAATTATTGCATAACTCACACCTGCGGCCTAGTCATCTATTCAATTGATTTTTTACATGATTAACAGTAAGTTATACATAATATTATGAAAGCATTTCGCAGACTCAGTTTCCCAATGCCTTTGTTAAAAATTGGTCTGTTTAAAATGGTGAGTACATAACTATTATAATTGTGATATGTTTTGAAAATATTTTATGTGAAATAGACTCATTGTTTTTAAATAAGCTTTGAAACTTTTATGATTAGATCGTGTGACTACGTCGGTACCCACCTTAATCGTTACTAAGTTTTATCTATTTTAAATATAGAAAAATATTTTCAAAAACCGAACCCAATTTTCCGTTACCAAAAACAATACCAACTTTCCAAAAAAATACAAAAACAATCACTTGATAGCCTGTCTCCGTCATTCTTTTTTCAAAATAAGCCCTTTTTACCGTCGCAACCGGCACTCACAAACTTAAAGCTGCAATCTAAAAAGAAAGGCGCTCTAATTGTGTACAATTAGTTTTGAAGTAGTAATGATATAAGGTAGCGGTTGCGTTACGCATCGATGAGCGGGCGCGGACACCGTGAGAAAATATCGCGAATCAGAATACAGAATACTTTGATGTCATGTTTGGAGCTCAAGTTATTAGGGATTAGAGTTTCTTGAAAAAGTATTTATACGTTTTTTTTGTCAAATGGCAATGTCTAAAAAGTAGCGAACACGCAATCGTCTTGTGAGGTATGTACCGTTGCGCGTCATACTTGCAAGGAGGTTTCACTGGCTTTTTGTTTTTAATAGGACTTAGAAATCAAAGAATTATTGTTTTTTGTTGCCTTTAAGTAATGTTGAGAAACTTCCAGTAAACGTTGGCCGATTAGTTAGGTACTTTATAACAACGTTTACCATTTTTATCATAGACCATTATTTTTTTTGTACAAAAAAATAATGGTCTATGATAAAAATTGTAAACTTTATAAAATTATTTTTACTTAACTATTTCTATAAAATTTTGATCAGAAACTCATGAAATTAATACCTAATTAACAAAAAGTCCCCTCTTCCTTATTGATTATTAATTTAATCTAATTGCATTTTTTTTTGCAAAATGAAAAAATTAATACATTTCTTGTTTGCAAGTCTAGTGACGCGTGGCTTTGTTAGGTTGTCGCCCCTGATACTACTCAAATGTCATTGATGCGATTATCTGTAATTGTATTTAATTTTCATCTAGAAGTGATGGAAAAATTACTGGCACCTGTTTAGAAATAAGTAACCTAATAAAGAAACTAGTTTGTAAGGTGTTTTTTTTTAATGATGGGTTGGGTATCCTAGGTACCTACACTTTGATGTGGTTATAAATTATGAACGTTGAAAACTTTTATTCGCGCTGTTGCAGAACTATTGGCTTTTTCTGTTAGGAAAAAAATCATCTTAACCAGAATGGACAGGAATTGAATTGACGATTAACTTAAACCTAATAAAATTCTTGAATCGTAGACATTTTTTAGATTACCATTTACGATTGGTAAGAAAAACGGTTCGTCTAATGGCCGATTCCTAAATTAAACGGACCGTTATCGGTTAAAAAGAAGACTGTTGTATCTTTACCAATAATGAAGCAAAGACCTCATAGCTTTGCATAGTAGCCCCCAGGAAGCTACATACCTATGGAAGCAGCTATCACAGGTTCACAGGTAAAGCTTACGACAAATATGACAATTAAAAGACCGGACATTGGTATGCAAAACGATTCGTTTTTGTTTATAGGAACCGATCATTAATATAGGAATCGGTCCCGGCGCGAAGCAGAAATATAAAAAAAGTCTCTGACTTCAATTGAGGTATCCGGTAGACTGCAAATTGTTCTTACATAATAACTATTATAAGGTTTTCAATCAGTTAGTTTTTAATCAAAATTTAACTATTTACATGTGGGTACAAACAACTTATAACTAATTAATTAATAAAACTAGCAAAATTATATACTAACTTAACTAAAACTATTTACAAACTAAAATATAGCGTCGAAAAATTCATCCATAACTTAGATAACTTTCCATAATTTTCAAGCTGTGTGTGTATTTTTTTCATCATTATTCTCCTGCCTTAGGTATCCCAAGTTAATTTTAGTCTCTTTCTTCCATACTTCTCTATTAGTCGTCATCACGGTAGTCACCCCCTTTATAGCCATATCATCTTCCACACAGCCCATCCATCTTTTCTTAATAACTACTTCGTACAGCTACCGCTTTCGTGTTATAGAAAATACTTCTTTATAGGACCGTGAATCTACAAAAAAAACCACCGTAATTGTTTTAATGGCCGGAGCTTTTAAGTCAATCTTGTGGCAACCATAACAGGTATAATAGTAACTAATAACATAGGTTAATATAACGTTAATCTCTTGTGATTAATACTTTAAACATTACCCGTTGATATACCATGACTTTAGGTACCTACGGTAATTACTTATGCTTTGTACAGACGGAGCGCTGGTAGTTGACGCGCGTTTTAACTTGAACGCGTTAAGGCTCGTGCAGACCAGCGCGACGCGACGGTGCGATGCGACTCGAACAATACAATTTCTAAGAAAACTTCACGGTATAATACGTAATAGCCAGTGTCGCGCCGCGCTGTCGTGTCGCGCTTGTCTGTACGAAGCTTTACTACAGTCCGGCCGTCGAGAGAATGCGTTCCTGACACCTGTCAGTTGGACAATTTTTAGATTTAGTTTGAATCAAATTCACAAAACACATATTCGTTCGTATGAAACCCAGGACACACGCGCCCGCTCATCGATGCCAGGGGGTGCCAGGGTCTTGGCACACAGGTGACAAGAACGCATTCTCTCAGCGGCCGGACTAAGCTCAAGCGCTAAGTGTGTAAAGCTTGAATGCCGTTTTATTAATGTTAATTGTGCTAATTGTTAAATGATTTACGTTTCATGTTTGCTATTTGCTTCGAATATCTTTCTACCCATTAAAAATTTATTATACATGGTCCTAATTACTGGCAAAATATACAAATTCCAACATAGGCAGCGAATTTAACTTAGTTTAATTTATCCCAAAGGCCTAAAATAATGTAGAAAATTCAAGTCTTCATTATACATGAAGGCTTAAGTCCCATGTAATAGGGGGCGAGCCTATTGCCATCAACCGGTCATAAACACAGACTCCGGGCTACCAATGAGAACTAAATTCAATTTTGAAAACTGCTCACAATCTTCTTATTATTCATTCAAACATCACGTTTTAGGATAAAAAGAATGGCGGATCAGACTCGTTTTTTATTATACCACTCGTAAAACTGAGTGGAAGAGTCGTAAAAAACATCAGGGGAAGTAAATGTGAGAGCGTGGGTTCCGACATCTCGTTACCGATGTACTATTATTGTCATTTAAAGTGCGAAATGATTTGCGGAATTGCCCTGGTCCAGTTGAGTTAGCCCTTATTACTACTTCCAGGTTGGGATTCAGGTTTTAGGTGTAGAACGGTATCGAGTTAGATTGTTTTACCAAATTTAAAGCAATAACAAATGCCCAGGATTTTTTTTTGTAATTATGAAATTAAACATAAAGCTAAAAAATTGTTTGTGAATTTAATTACAAAATAAAAATAGGAAATATTTAAATTCTTTAAATCAAAATACCTACTACATATTTTGAAACAACGCCCACAATAAATTCAAACCGCGTCAAAACCGCTCCATGTGCACACGTTCTTACAAAGCATGCGCGCTCAACCTTTTACAAAAACTCTAGTGAAACAGTTTCATCGATACTATCGATGAACAGTTTTATCGATAATTTATTCGTTCCACGTTCAGGGCGCCTCTAGTTGGATACTTGTGAAGCTAATTGGAGTAATCGGTACATTTGTAATTTTTCTATCTTTCCTTTCGATCGCTGGTAGGTATTTGTCTAGGTTATTAACTGTCTTTTTATGGTTTGTTTGTAATAGTCGGAGATAGTTCTGGTAGATAGCGGTGACAGTAATATTTTTTACAATGCATTTTTATAGGCTAATCGCTCATCACTTTTTCATAAAACATATTCGATGAATCTCACAATAACTGACTTTTTTTATTCGACCAACTTAGTATGAAACATGATTAATTAGTTAATTTTGCATGCCGTTAGGTAAAACGTATCGGGACTGTTTATAAAAATTACCTACACATCTGACCTACATTCTAAGTAAATAAATGTTTTCTATTTCATTAAAACTATTCCATAACTTTTTGTGAGACAGTATATTTAATTAAATATAATTTCAAAATGGTCGACACAAGTTAATTTTTTAATTAAAATTATTCTAGAAAAAATACCTAACTGTTATAACAATTGTATTTGAAACAATAAGTTGTGCTAGCTTATTATTTAATTGAAACCAATGGGTATTTCAATTAAATATTTAAATAACAAATATTAGTTTACATTATAAGCTTGTTTAATTGAATTTGTTTCCTTGTTTTAGTATTTTTTAAATATTTTGCTAACTAATGAGTTCTAGTAAACTTGTGATTAGAACATTAAATGCGTCAACTTGTTTTGAAAACTAGCACTTACCTATATTATTTTGTTCTATTGTTATTAGGAAAACGACAAAATAGGTACTTAACTAACAATCTTGCAGCATTCCTAAAGAATAACAAAATTGTGCGCAGAAACAAAAAACATGAAGACAGTCATTTTAGAATCCGAAGACACGTTTATTCTAGAACAGGAAAACATATTTAATGATGTGTCAAATTAACACCATGCAGGTAGTGACCATAAATTAAGCTCATTTAACTGTCCATTTTCGTAGTTAATAACATACTACCTCCAAACAAGATTCTTACTCATAAATTAGATTCCTTATGGTCGCACATTTAAACTAAAAAGACGGACGCAAAAACATCCCTCCAGCCATTATTATGCCCATCTGCCGACCAATAGGTGACCAGCAAAAAATAATTATAATTTAAAAAACATTGTGGGCCTTTTTCCAACAAACGCTGACCTTAAAAGGAACCCATTCGATGGGAGATGTATTAAAAATTGAAATAACAACTTGCGTGCAACGACCGCGCGATAGATAACTGCGAAAAAGCAACAAAAGACGCAACTAGGGAATTGCAAATGAGATCTTAATACTATAAATTTAAAGAACTATTTCGAATAAACATTAGCGTAGCAGATGTTGTTCGAAATGAAGATTAGGGGAACTAAGGCATAAAAAGCGGTCAGCCAATCGCGTCCCACGTATATCGGCCGTCTCCCTCGCACACTGGTCGCACCGCTCTTTCTAATGCTCATATTTTTTGCCATCTTATTCTAATTCCTCATTCAAATGGCCTGCGTTCGATTCCAGGGGTCTGTAACCTTTTATGTCATAGAAGTTTTTTTATTCTTAATTTGTTCTTTGTCATGTATTTCGGTTGAATTCATTATGTAACGCATTAACGTCGTATTTTTTTAACAATTATAATTGTTATCATAGGTTATGATCGATGGGTTTTATTTTTTCCATGACCATGGCTACGCGTGGTTGCGTGTGCCGCGGGCGTGATGGAATATAGATAAACAATGTTTCATGGTAATAAAGTTTTTATGATATTTTTTTCGTCAATTCTCGTTGTGTTTCATTAATTCACGCGAATATTAACTGGCGACGCAGTAATTACATATTTGAGGTATATATGAAGAACTTTGTTACCTCAAGTAATACATAATGTATAGTTTTTCTATAGTAATTGATATAGTCAGTCGTGGTCACGAGAGTATATAAAAACGTGGATAAGTCAACTCAGTTACAGTTTCTTGCGTGTCATACAGTAATACAGCAAACATGTAAAATATGAGTAAAAATAAAACACTGGGAATGTTTGAACTAAATCAAAGCTCAGAAGTCAAAACAAAAAATGTGTGTGACATTAATTACCATTTCTTTTATTTCTACGCATTTATTTCTTAAATAATCAGATGACATTATTATTATTTTCTTAATATGAAACTTGTCCATTTCATAAAATACAACAAAAACACACGAATTTTATTACTAATTCCAATATAATTTTATATTCAAGCTTGAAGCTCAATATAATGATCTAGATAAGGCTACAGATACGCGATCAAGTGCCCCACGAGGTTGAGATGCACTACATCCGGCCGACAATTGTCTTTACCGAGATTCAGAACCTGTTTCATTTGGCATATGTCTTGCGAAGCCTTTTGTTTTTGCACTCATTATATTTTACATCGAGAATTTTCTATTGGAGTTAACGTCGGTTTCTCGTGTTTATATTTTATTATTTTGTTGGGAATTTAAAGATTATTTTAAAGTTATTTCTGTCAAGGTTTTAATGCGCAATATAGTTAATATTTATCACGTTTATTTTTGCTTAATATTACCATCACTAACACCGATGCTAAATTCAATATTCTACACAAGTAAACATATCGTAATAAAACCGTAAATATTTACATATCTCCATACATATTTACAACGATTTTCAAGGGCTTACAATCCACGTAAATACCAAGATTAAGTTTTTGTAATTCGCAAGAATATGTCAAGTGTGGCTACAATTGTTATTGCACTACTTTAGAACCATATAAGGTGATAACATGTAACCATAATGATGTTAGAAAAAAACTTGAAACTAATGCAGCATAGCCCGAGAAGGACATTGTTTAATAATGATAATTAAAAGCGAATAATATGTGCAATTCCGCGCGCATATTCGCGATGGGCCAAACAAGGACAGCGGCTGTTTCCGCGTTGAATCACTTGTTGCGTGGCTCAAGTTATAAACGAAATGATTTCAACTAATTCAAATAATTTACTGACGCATGACTTCATAAAGTAGCCAGACAGAATTTATCTAGAACCTAGAAGTAGGTAACTGGTTAAGCCATAAAATGATTGGTGTAAAAAGGAAGAGAATTATCTAATGATTGAGCGGATGAAGTATCATAATAACTTTGATTTAGTACTGTCAAAGCCTTTGTATTCTTTCCAATGAATGGTACCATTCTTAATTTCCTAATGACTCATTGTTCACACCTTAACTTCGATTCATGTGTGAGTCAGAGGCACTAAGTATGTGTATAGTTGAATTAGTTCCAAAGGTCATGAAGAATATCTGTTTTGATAGCCTTAACCTAGACTGATTGATGGGTTGTCCGAAATTCTATCTATTACACATTGTAGCTCAAATTGAATCCTTCCTTTTACAGATGACTTGTCTTCAGATTCTTTAGGGATTACTTTGGGGGATTTTTTGCCATGTTTTTTATTTTACCTAAACATTATGCCTGTTTTTCCTCGGTACACCCATATTAAGCCAGTTATGTTTAAGTCCCATGTCATAGGGGGCGAGCCTATTGCCATGTCTTTTATTAATGGTATGATATTAAGAGGCTTACAAGAGCTAAAGCGCGGTCACTGTCGGACTGCATAGAAATGAAAGAGAAGCGCGATGACACGACACAGGTAATTTATTGCAAAATAGGAAGCAGTTAGCGATTTACAGAAAATCTATTGATTGGACTGGAAAATTAAAACACTATTATGCTAATATGTAGCTTGTAGAATAATCTGACAAAAAATCAGAATGATTGCATGTAAATTAATATGATTTTTAATCGTTAAAAGAAATTTTTAGAGGTATCTTCATGATTTTTTTCTATCGTATCAAATTAGTTGTATTATGTTTTCTACACACTATCATACTAGCATATATCCTGAAGAATATCATATATTTTCTGATTTTGTTTACTGCAGTGGATCATATTCTTTTATGCATTATAAAACTTGCGTTTAGGCACGTTTAGGTCCTGTAGTCTCCTTAACAAGATCTGGATCCTTATAACTTGTGTCACCACCAGCATCCGCCTCCTCTCGCCTCTCGCACCCCACAATCAGGCACGCATACACAAATGCAAACTGACTCACGGCGACCTTGAAATAGACCAGTCTAATCGTAGTTTTAGCCAATCAGTAGTCAGAACTCGTTCACACACCATCCTTTGTTTATCACGCCTCTATCACGCCATTTTGTGCATCCTTTTTGTTAACTTCGACTATTTTTTAACGTATTACCTACATATAATATATAATATATAACTACACTATTGTATTAGGTAAGCCTGTGATGATAGTTGTGTATGTGTTTTTAAATAAATAAATATATTGTAAAATAATATACAGGGTGATTGGAAGATGGGTGCAAAGCTTTAAGGTGAAGATAGTATAGACAATTTAGAACCATTTAAGCCATGGTTGTCTTAGACGAAGTCTTACCAATTTTTTGTTTTTTTTTAATAAGGTTTAAAAGACGTATTGTACAATTTTTTTATTTTTTCTGAGCTTTAAATGTCTGTAAAAAAAATGTCTAATGACACAGAAGCCTAAAACATGTTTTGCTTGATTGCTTACACATTACTTTAATTAAATAAATAAAAAATGAATTCATTTATCATTCAATTTGGCCATAATTAAGCAGTTTACATAAAATTTTGAGAATTTCCGAAAAAAGCCTTAAAAATTTGTTTAAAAATATTTGGTAAGACTTCGTCTAAGACAATCATGGCTTAAATGGTTCTAAATTGTATGTACTATCTTCGCCTTCTACCCTGTATATATAATACCAGCCTATTAGGCTGCCTGTCCACTGGAGTGGAGAAGAAAGGAGAGTAGCGGAGATGTGCCAATAGAATCTAAACTCCGCTCCAGAGTTTAAATTCTACTGGTTAATATTGACACAGCTTCACACTTCACACAGCTACATTAATGTGTATTACCTTTGTGTGTTGAAACTATTAGAAGCAAAAGACCCAACGGGGCTGTATTAATCCATGGTATTCAAGCCATTATGATGTGTAATTGATAAGGTCCTGTAGACCTATATTAATGTGTACCTTTACCTTTAACCATTTACCTTCACTCCTCTCGTCTCTTCTCCGCTCCAGTGAATAGTTAGCCTTATGGTCCCACTGCAGGGCAAGGCCTCTTCTCATACAGAGAAGGCGCATTGATCACCACGCTTGATCAAAACGGGTTGGCAACTCCAGACTTATATTAATACTATAATTCCAAATTTCCTTTAAACTTTTAATTGAAGTTTTATTATCAACAATCGCCGGTTTAAATTGGTCATCGTTGAATGTGTATAATTTGTACGGAGAACGATGATTTGAGAAAATTGTTGGCATTGTATGTTTATTTTTTAATGAAAATACTTGTTGATTGTTTTGACATTGGTTTTAAGCACATAAACGTTGTAATTTAGCACTTTTAAGAATCTAAAAATCGTGACTTAAACAAAAAACATCGCAAGTTGTTGTCACCTTTATGATCAAGTAATGATGATAAAATCAAAACAAATCACTAGAAGAAAGGGTCACAACACAACAACAATAGTCCATCCAGTCAGATAGCCAATGTAATCACTAGAGAATGGACCGCAACTTCGTCCACTGCAAAAGTTTACGTTCCCACGGGAACTTCAAAAACTGCAAACACTTTTCCAGGTTTGGCGATTAAGACAATAAGTGTTTAAAGTTATGTTTTCTTATCCTAGTGATGATTGAAATACCTATCGTATCATCATCTCCATTCTAATCCCAATTAATTTGGGGTCAGCTCAGCGTGTCGGGAGTGGTGGCCCAGTGGTTACGGACATGACTTACGAGTTGATTAGTTTGTGTAAATTATTTCATCACCACTGCTCTTAAAACGGTGAGGAAACCGGCATGTCCTAGAACTAAAAATTCGAACTCATTTGACATCTACCAACCCGCACTGGGCCCGCGTGGTGGATTACGGCCCACTGTGTCCCACCAGTGGGAATATTATAGGCTGATTATTATGCAGCATGTCTTTTTCTTCCATTCATAGAAAGAAATATAAGAAAGAAAGAAAGAGAAAGTATCTCACGCAGGAAATCACAAATTAAAAACATAAATAAAATTTAAAAATAACAAAGTACAATTAAAAAGCAAAAAGTCCTGTAGTACTAGGCCAAAAGGCTCCTATCTCAGCATGATGCTGCGACATTTAAAAATAAATGTTGCAGCGCTGGTATTCTGATAGGGCCCACACATCGATATTAGCCGTCATCTCAGCAATTACGCCCTTTCTAACCATGTCATCTTTCACAAAATCCAAGATTGCCATGTTTTCTTTGGCCTAGAAGATTGAAATATCGGTTAAAAAGAGTAAATCTATGCAACAATTAGGCGATTGCTTACTATTGCCAGAGATCGTACGGTCCGGAGATTATTCTCGCTTTCAAAACACATTAGCCACTCCGATTTACTTGGAAGCGACTCTAATATGTAATTATTTTTTTATTATTCCACGCTATGGGAGTTCAACGGCGTCCATTAATTACAATATTAACATGTGAAGGTTCTGCTTCAGTTAACCACCTTGGCTCTGTTCAGTTAAGTTAAAATACTTTGGTAAAGGAAATTGCAGAGAACGGTTGGTACAGTTTTTATTTAACTTGAGTTCTTCATTTTTTTTTTTATTTATCAAGAACAGTAATGAGGCGGAAAAATTGTTATCTAATAACTGTTGTAATTTGTAAAAGAGTTTGTTTTATTATACTGTTTGTAGAATTTAATGAGGAATTTTATAAGTTGTTGAATAAGTATGTTTCCAGTATCTAACTATTGAAGTACTGTGCGATGGTTCATTGAGTAAAATTTTCATATTTAATAAAATCGACAGCAAAAATAATATAAACGTCATAAAGGTAGTACAATGTTTGAGTCCATGATATTTGGTAATATTTCAAAGATTTCTAGTGGCATTCAACTTTTTTATTTTCCAACATCAAACACTTTTCAGTTTCACCTCTAACAAAATAATAACAGCAGTGAATGTATCAAAGTCTCTTTTATTAGTGAAAAATAAAAACAAAATAAATCCAAACTACACAAAAAACTCTTCCTAATTCAAAAACAATAACAGTTACCTAAGGTTGACGGCCCCGAACGGATGTAATAGACAATGAGCACTTCTTATAGTCTATGCTAATACGCGCCATTTTATGATTGCAATTCAAATGATGACGCGTTCTTTTTTTACGATAAACTTTTACGCTGCTGCGTAACGCGTTCTTACGGGAAAGTTACGGTTTATGGTTAACACACGTTACTATGGTTGTTAGTAGTTAGTTTACGGCATAGGTAGGTAGGTATAGTCAGCATCAAAATCAAAGTTACCTACATAATATCTTCTTCCTCCTCGTCGTCGAAGATTCCAAATATCTATACAGGGTGGCGGGACATCGACGCGAAGCCGGTTACCATGGATTCAGTACATGATTCTGAACCTCCCTGCGTTGAAATTTTTCGTCGGTTATTTAAAAAAAAACACGATATTAGAAGAGCTACATTGTAAGCTAGATGGCGTCAAGCATCCAGTAGGTACCAACTTTAAAAATGTTTTAGTATTTTTTATGTGTTGCCGTAAGGCTAGGTTTATACCTAAGATTTCACTTTTTGGATTTAAATATTTCCAAGTAGCCGTTCGGATGTATTTTACTTATTCTAGTTATACAGGGAAAACCGATTATTAGCCAACCAATACTGTAACACACATACCTACTCTGTAACATACTATAAGTATCGCTGTTGGTTGTATAAATAAATTAAAAAAAAAAATAGTATTCAAGACAATTTCTGCAAACTTAAAAATATTGACTGTACCCTTTATCTATGAAGCCAGTATCTCTATAAAAAACTTTTTTTTTTAAATAAATCTATCGACAGTCAACGGCACGCGGCGCTCAAAGAAGTTTCTTTATTATTTAATATCTGCCACAAGATTTTGTCGCAAAAAGTCCACAATCAATTCCACCCAGTGAAACTAATTTCAAGTGAGCCTTCCTTGAGCTCTCAAAACCAGTTTCTACAACTGATCAAATACACACGCTACATATCAAGCTATTAATTTCCAGTATAAGCTGATCTCGCATTGTTTTGGATTTCCGTACAATAAGACATCAGCTTAGACTGGAAATGTATAGCTATGATGTGTAGCCGTGTGTTCTAGTGATGTAGTTTTTGCTGCTTGACATTGGCAGCGACTGCAAATTGCGGTAATAGCTGCAAGTGCAGGTACTGTATTTTGTATTCAATCTACTGCATTAAAGATTTATTCTTTTTGAAAAAAATTGTATTCAGGTTGGATTAGGAAATTGTATATGAGGAGCTTTTTTAGCAATACTTGTGACTAAAAGAGTGATGAATATAAGTGTGCCATCTGCTGAGCCATCCGGTACGCCATCATCTACGCCATCCACTGAGTCATCCGGTACGCCATCCGCTACGCCATCCACTACGCCATCCGCTACGCCATCCGCTACGCCATCCGCTACGCCATCCGCTACGCCATCCGCTACGCCATTTACTGTGCCATCCGCTGAGCTATCCGCTACGCCATCCGCTGAGTCATACGCTGACCGCCTTCCCCTCCCTCTCCATTTTTGCAAGAGCAGGACTCTTGCAAAAATGGAGAGGGAGGGGAAAGCGAAAGGAAAGATGGATGGAAAAAGAGTAGGGAGTGGACGATAGCGTGACGGTTGACAGGGGAGAATGGAAGAGAAAACGTTTTGCGCCGACCACGAGTAACATGGACAGCAAGATGATGGGCTTTTTAGCAATAGCTATGGTTTCTATAACTTATTTGTACACAGTGTGGCAGGGATATTGACGCGCAACCCTGGATTCAGTACATTATTCTGGACACCCCATTTTTTTTTTTTTTTTTTGAGGGTGCGAAATTATCAAATAACTTCTCCCGCTCTAGGTGGAGCGGGAGGGCGTGTCAGACTTTTACTGACTAAAACCCACCCGTGTTCCTTCCGTTGCATGTGTGCCGAGGTCGCGATATCCCTTTCAGACAAACCCGCAACCCCGGCAGGCATTGGCCCTTCCGGACCCCGTCAGTTGGTGCTGACATCTATTTGAGGCGCGCGTGGAACACAACGCGCCGTCGACCCGGGCCTGGTCCCTATTGGACGGCGAGCTACCCATTGCTCACCGTCCGCAAGCCCGCGCCTACGGTGGCCGGAAGTCGGCTCGCGACTCCATTCTGGACACCCCTGCGTTAAAATTATTCGTCGGCGATTTAAATAAAAATTGCTGTTCCATACATTTAGACTGCGTACCGTGTGGTATTTTGCATGAAACAGCAGTATTTTTTTTGTTTTTGTTAAATAATGAAAATTTTCTACGCTAGGGGTTCTAAAATCATGTGCTGAATTCATGGTACAGTTGGCGAGTATTAAACTAAGTATGGCTAGGTATGGGGGGAGCGCAAGAGAATAATTATATTACTTTTAGAGAATACCATTAGCTATATAGTAATTTAGTGTGAAAAATTATCTTGTGAAAGAAACAGAAATGTACAAATAATTTATATCAATATGAATCGTAAACACAAGAAATATTAACACTAAGTACAATGAAAGATAAATAGGTGCTCTCACCCTCCCCAGATCTAATCCTTTGAAAGCCAAAACAAAAACATACATTAAGCCGTAAGAAAACAAGAAACAAAAATATCAAACTCATAGCATTTATTTCACATAAACCAATTACAGGCACTTTTGAATTGTCAAGTGGTCGGTCAGTCGGAAAGATGAAGCTAGATGCCCATTCCAAAGCGTAGTAGATACCTATGGGGAAGAACGGGCAAGAAACTCCACGGACACTCTTTTAAATCAAAATATAGTCATCTTAAGCCGTAAACACATTATAAGACAAAACAAAAGAATATAAATAAAAGTATAGCTATAACTATTTGAAGTAGATAATAGGTACACTGACCCTTTCAAACGATGCAATTATTCATGCGACAATCGATAATATATGAAAAATACATTTAAACAGTAATTCGGCCCTTGGCCGAGGTTTTGTCGTGATATCAATTGTTGGAGACCTTATTTTATATAGTTATGTGAGGGTAAGGATGAGGTAATACTGGTAGCGGGTGGGAGAGCATTGATCGCTCCAAGAGCCAGCTGGCGGGTTTTTAATGACACAGGACTTGTTTATACTCATTTCAAAAGTAAGAATCTATTCATTTATTGCAATGATAGAAATTCAAGACTTAAGCCTGTTTCTCGAACGAAAATAATCGCAAAATGTATGTGACATATTGTCAAGCGCACGTAAACAGCTGCAATTGGCTGTTGAAAAATAATTCAACAAATCACAGCATATTTACGCGCGCTTGACAATTTGTCACATAACATTTTGCGATATATTTCGTTCGAGAAACAGGCCCTATAAATAACAAAGAAAAGGGCATTCCTTAATCCATTATGTCCTATGGAGAATAATGAGTAAGAAATTCAATGACAGAAAAAAAAGGTTTTAATGTGAAGATAAAAACGTACTCAACGCACAATAAAAAACGTTTCAATATTTACAACATAACATCTCACACCTGTGTTCTACGAAGAGGTATCAATCAAATAATATAATTCAAACAACTTAACCTACATCCTACTAATATTTATTTTATTATATATATATATTTTATGTTTATTTTGTAATAAATGAGAAAGTTTGTATTTTTGGATGTTTGTTACTCAATAACGCAAAAACAGCTAAACGGATTAGGATGAAATTTGGCACACAGATACTTTATAACCTGGATTACCACATAGGATACTTTTCACCCCGCAAGCGAAGTTGTGGGCAGAACCTAGCTACACCATATTTTTTCAGTTCACTTAACTCCAGAACACACCACAATAAATAGCAGATCGTATCACAACATCTATTTGAAAAATAAAATGTGCTAGGTAGATGCATAGCTAGTTAACTCATCAGATATTATCTGAGTGTGACAGCTTGATAGTTATGAGTTAACGTTATTTAGATCTATGATTACTGAGCTTTATTACATTAGGAGGTGAGGGTTTTTTTATGTGAGTTTCTATGTGATATAATAATTTATTTATTCATTTATTCCAACTTACATCTATCATTACAGGGTAACCTATTGCGATGATAAAATAATAAAACATTGGCTAATTAATTCATGTTTGAGTCCCTCGCTAATGAAAAGAACAGAATTTGTGTGTGCTTTGCTAAAATTCTGAGTTTGGTAGAAGAATGCGTAAATACCGTATTGCATATACTTTGGCCACCTAAATGACCTGGCCTGCTCCAGGAATTTGGCCTTTACAATAAATAGAGAATTTAAAATTAATAAAGGTTTATTTGACAAAAATATTCAGGTCTTTAAATACAAGACTCTATTCTCACTAGTACATAAGACAAGTCAAAGTGTCACTTCCTGTGACCCAAGGGCTGGCTGGCCAGATGCTTATTAATGAGGAGGAATTTTCGACGCCATATTTTAGTTTATTAATAGTTTTAAGTAGTTAGGTTAGGATATTATATTTCTATTTGATTAATGTGTGTGTAGTATTGGATAAATAAAAAGTAAAAAAAGTCATTTAAGTGCGCGATCCGAAATCATCGCTTCCTTTCGCTCCTACATTTCCCGCTCCTCGCTATTACTAGCACGTAGCCTCTACCCATCCCATTTATTCAGTGGTGCCACAAGACCGCTTATCGTCTGCAATAAATAAGCACATTAATTAATATTCGATAATTATTTACTAGAGACGAAAACACCGCTATAAATCGCAAGCACAGTTCGACGACTTTTCGGTCGCGCGAAAGTTTTATTGGCTAGAAGAAAAGTCGCAAGACTGGTTGAATTTCAATACCGTTGTACACTTTCGATGTAATCAAGTATGTTAACGATCTGCGGTTCTTATAGATTTTAGGTCAAACTGTGATTTGTTACTTTGATTTATTAAGAAATTGTTTTCAATATTTAGAGATTCTGAATTTTTACATAACATTCATAAACTCACGCCGACTTCCCATGGGGGTAAGCAGATATTATTGAACGCCACCACACGCTTCAAGCTTTTGAATTTTTCTTTATCATTATTTTTTTTTTTTATTAAAAAAAAATACTTAGATCTATGCCCCACAAAACCACTGAGCCCTGATTATTTCCGAAGGTGTAGTTATTCCGTTTTCTTTGGAGCAAAACGTTGGATTGCCCTGCATTGCACATTAGACATTTTGTATGCGTTATCTATTGTTCGGATGTTTTAATTCACATATAATAATATTTATATTTATAATTCTTTCCCTCTTTCCAGGTCTAGAACGGGTGGCGGAGGAGTTGATGGGTCGAAGAAAATGGAAACTATATCAGGACGCATTAATTCCAAAACGGGGGGAGGCAGAACTATCGAGCGACGAGGAATCAGTCCAGACCGACCCTCCACCAGCCCTAAAGATCAAGACAATCGAGCAAATAAACGAGGACGAAGCAAAGGACGAAAGAGCGGAAGAGAAGGTGCCTCGAAGGCCGGAGACGATCCTAGAGTCGCTGATCAAAAGGCCTGCGACCCAACCCAAGCTGGAAGTTGCCGAGGAACCAGCAGATTGGAAGCCGCAGGACAAATGCTACTTCTGTACGGATGGTGAGCCTGGCGGGGGCGAGAACAGGCCGGGCGGTGCTATGGTGAGCAAACCCGTTTTGTTTTTTTTTTTGCAGATTTTTTATCATTTAACCATTTATACACACACATATAAACAGACAAGAAGAAAAGAATAGGAAAATACGTACAAAAGGATGCTCATTGCTAAAGAAGTCTCTTCCAGTATACCTGAGAAACTAAAGTAAAGAAAAAGTATTTAGTGGGAAGTATGTGTGAGACAAGGAATATTTTTTGGCTCGCTTCTGCAAGACTATGAAAACATATTTATTCGTCTATGTGAATCTGCATTAATATCTCATTTCGATCTAATGAGGTAGGGATAGTAATCTCGAACATTCATGTCGATTGGATGCGTTCCAATAGTTTATATTGCAAGGAGTACTATCAGGTCATTTATGGCAAATTCGTGGAGGTACAGTAAACGGCGCGCGGCGAGCAAATTTTTCCAGTTTCAGATCTTCCATACACAAACGTTGCTAAACGTCAATTTATTCTACGGATAAAAGAAAGATTCTTTCGTTGAAGGGTTTTAGCTGGAAAGCGTTTTCATCAAGAAAGTAGAATCCTTCGTTAGGAACAAAGTTTGACCTCTAATTCATCTACCGAACTGGTAATACTAAAGCATTGGGGCGCTCATTATCATCAGTCAAAACTCCCAATTGCTTCCTCCAACCATATCTTACTACACTAAACCAAGGCATAACTTCCCTAATTCACTCAAATTTAGCTGCAAGACCAGGTGCTTCCATAACCTCCGCTACGTTATTAGAGACAGCTATGGCGTGTGTAGCACTAACATAAACTCATGAACTAGATTGAACACGACTAGCAAGCCAGATGTTCGGTGTAACAGCTACATGTATATGTGTGCCGTGGTCGGCATGTGGCGATGATACAGCTGAAAGGTTGGATCTGGATTTATTTAGTATTTTATATTCGTGTAATTGTTCATGGATTTGTCAAAATTAGGATCATACGCCTAAACTTAGGCCTTGTTCTCCAGAAAATAGGGACGGCCTTCTGCTAAGATCCTCACATACTCCTTTCGCCTCGTTTACGTTCATACATCTGGTCATACACGCACGCCGGTTGCGAGTCCTACGCACCTGACCTTTCTGAAGAACATCACCAATTAGGTCCCTATAAGTTCTTCTAGGGCGTACCCTCCCGGTCTTTCCACTCACATCTACCTTTTGTTAGGATTAGAAATTAGGACCAATCTGCCAGTAGTGTAGTCAGGTTTACACGTCATTCATAACCTGTGAGGTTTTGTCCTATGATTATCTTGCGGTTTTCACAATGTTGTTGTTCATAGGACACGGTCATGTCTAGAGTAATTTACTAAGGTCTACAGACCTAATTTATTCACGGCTTACCTATAATGATTAGCAATTTTCTTTGGAAATGAATAATGTCGTGAGTATTGCAAAAAAAGCTCTATGTACACAAATCTATTGCTGATTAGTTAAGTCAACAAGCTCGTCAACAAAGATACGGGGATACAACGGGTTGGGCAGAGGTGTACCTAAGTACACCCACGTTTCGCTAGTAATGTTTCAGTCACATGTAATAGTGGGCGAGCCTATTACCTGAGCAACCGGACACAAATCCAGACTCCGAATGAAGATATGTTGACAATTTACGAAATTAGTGTTGATGTATCTTCAGGTTCTTTATCGCCAAGTCATTGGTCTCGAGTTCGCAACCAAGGCACGCACCTGTGACTTTTCGGATTCATGTGCGTATTGTATAATTATCACTTGCTACAAAAACGGTGAAGGAAAAGATCGTGAGGAAACCGGCATGCCTGAGAGATTTTTCGACGGCATGTAAAGCCAAGTCAAAGGCCCAAGGGCGTCTTTAAAACTCAGACATCAGGTTAGTCACTAACCACACGAAAAGAAAAAGACTGTATTTAAAATCTATGGGATGGATGCTTTAAAGCTCCCTTTATGTACCTATGTAATATTACTCTTACATTTGGCACTTAATCTTCTATGAACAAGTAGCTGCGCCCCGCGGTTTCACCCGCGTAAGTCTCGATCCCGTGGGAATATCGGGATAAAAAGTATCCTATGTTCTAAGCCAGGTCATGGTCTACCCATGTGCCAAATTTCATCTAAATCTATTCAGCAGTTTTAGCGTGAAAGCGTAACAAACAAATAAACAAAAAACTCACTTTTGCATTTATAATATTAATGTATATTTATAGTAAGGTAGGATTTAAATTAAACGTTATTTTGTTTCCTGGAAGAGATAGAAAAAGAAGGGACCACAGTAAATTATTTAAGTAGTAAAAGTAGACATTTCAGGAACCTACTTAATAAAAAAAAAACACTGACAGACAACGCACAGCCTAAACCGCTGGGTCTAAAAGTAAGTAATTTTGCACAAGGGAAGAAAAATTTTAAGAAGTCGGTCAGTTTGGCCGATGAAAAATACCATTGGGCACACGGCTTGCAAATTTATTGAATAAATCATTTCCACTGCACTCATCTTTTATGATATCATCGAACTCTTGCATAAGAATGCAGTGTGAATAGCTGCGTGATTCAAAATGATCAAACCTTGGCCTTTAGACCTGGAAGTGTTAGTCATGGCGGAATATTTGAGGTATTGATGATTACTGACATCCTATTACACATGGCTGGACATAAATCAAGAGTTGAAGAGTTTGAGATGAATTTTGTGTGGTTATCGTCCCTTGTCAATAAATTTGTTTTAAATAATGATAGTGAGATACGTAGAAATACTTTGAATAAGCATTGGTTATAGTAAGTCCAAAGTCGAGTTAACATTAGGTTGTAAGGATTAGAATATTTTTATATATTTTAATTTTTATCTTTTAATTACCGACGCTTTTCAACATGAATGATAACCAATATTTAATAACAATATTTTTATTTAAAAGAGTGTCCATGGAGTTTCTTGCCCGTTCTTCTCCATAGGAACCTACTACGCTTTGGAATGGGCAACTAGCTTCATCTTTCTGATTGGCCGACCCCTTGATAATTCAAAAGTGCCTGTAATTGGTTTATTTGAAATAAATGCTTTGAGTTTGAGTTTGAATAGATCAATGTGTTAAACTTGCATAGTCTCCACCATGAACCATTATGATTACTGTCAAACTCAAAGTCAAATAATTTATTTAAAATATCTAGCATATAAAAGTCACTTAAGAATGTCAAAATTTACAAAAAAATAGAATTGATTCTAGTCGCCCTTTCCAAAAGGTAGTTTCGTATGGAGGAGAATGGGCAAGAAACTCCGCCGTTAATCTTTTAAAAATGTTTTACAATATTTTCATTAATTATATTTTTATGTGAAGACGATGCACCTAGAATAAAATTACTAAGTATACCACAATTAGTACAAATAATTAAAAATGAACCAATGACCGATAAATTAATTATATGCTGGTGCTCACATATTTACAAACATTGTAAAAGTATACGATTTTCCTGCAATAAGTCAGTGTTTGATCTGTTTCCACTACTGAAAATCGTTTTCAGAAGATTTCCAGAGAACTCAGGTTCTTTCCAATAGGAACCTACGTCAGGATTATTATATTGACTCATATGGCTCTATTCTAAGTCTTTAATGTAGTTTATTATAGCGGTTTATGCTATCAAAATAACTTAGTTAAGTTGCAAAGTTCAAGTTTAATTGTATGCCAATATCATCATTCATTAGGTCATCTTTTGTTATTAATTATTAAATTATGCATTGCCTTTTGATGTCATGATGACTTCAGAATGATGTGAAAATTCATGAGAATTTGTTATAATACTCGTAACTTTACAAATGTTTGTTTTAGATTTTCCCTTTTTTATGTTGTGAGTTATATACAACGTGTTCCTTTTGATGTATGTCGTATAACTCTAAGGTAGCTAGAAGTAAAAATAATACAAAAAGTTCTAGAACAAGTGTTCCAAAAATACATAGTTATGAAGATATCATAACACTAGACTCTCGATATGTGTATCTAAGTTTCATTGATTTAAGTTGAGTTTAAGTACGAGTAAATCATTTTCATTCAAACCATTCATACTTATTTAAAGCTAAGAAAATTCGACGTTATTATATTTCACGTACAGGTGTTTGACATAAATAATCATGACATTGTCGAATTATATTGTATGAAAAATAAAAATGAAAAAAATACGTGTGGCACTCGAGGACTGCCGCGGTAAAGCTATTGCATAGCATATATTCAAAAATAAGAAGATAATATTGTTGATTTAAAATATTTTTTTTAAAAAATACCCCTATACCCCCCCCCCTAAATCGCAGAATTTACACAACCGTCAATGACGTCTGCCCTCACGCGTCTGCCCGCGTTCGGGTCGCGCACTCGGCGATCGCGCGTCATTGCCTATCCCGCCCCTCCACACTCGTTCTGCGCGCCCGCCGTCGACTCATCGCAGGTCATTCTTATCGTTCTAACTTTTAAAATATTAGTCCAAATTACTTAGTGTAAAAGACAAATTTTATCTACATTAAATACCGAAAGCGATGAAGGTATTTATTTTGATACGAATTAACTAAATACTCTAAAATATGCAACTTTAAAAAAGTATTCAATTTAAATGTATTTATAGCTCACTATTTTGGCTATAATGGCTTCCACATAAAAGGTAGATATATGCTGTCGCGGACTTTTATTTAGAACTCTTTAAGACAAACAACCCCACAATACATTCTTTTCATGTAACTCCAGCGGTTTAGGCAGCGCACGCAAAGATAGATCTCAGAGGGCAGGATTTTTTCCGACTTACTGGATACTTATCGTTATATTATGGCTAAATCACATAAAATCTTTATAAATTGTAGCCTATGTGTTATTCTGATATATAAGCCACATTACTGTAAAGTTTCATTAAAATCCGTTCGGTAGTTTTTGCGTGAAAGAGTAACAAACATCCATCCATCCATCCTCACAAACGTTCGCGTCAGGTTTTTATTTTCGTTACGGAATTTCTACATTCGGTCGCCGCGCTCAGAGTCTCCGATAAAAGCTATGCAATAGCTTAAAACAAAATAAAAACATATGCCAGTTGATTCTTTGTCACGGTCTCATTAATACACCCTATAGTTATGGGATATCAAAAGTAACAAAAGTATATAAATTAAATTAAAACCGAGCAGTGATGGCCCCGACTTACGAGTTCAAAACCAGTCAGGTACTTTGTGTAATTTATTTCATCACCACTGCTCCCAAAACGGTGAAGGATAACATTTTGAGGAACCCGGCATGTCCTAGAACCAAAAATTCGAAGACATGTGACATGTACCGATCCGCACTGGGCCCGCGTGGTGGATCATGGCCCACTTCTTCTCAAAAAAGAGGAGGACTGTCCCAACAGTGGGAACATTATAGGCTGATAATGTATTTATGATGTAAGTATTGAAAGAATCTCTGTTGTTCACCTAGACTCTCAAATTTTAGATTTTTTTACAGAATCAGTTATAGGCATAACTGATTCTGTAAAAAAATCTAAAATTATGGAAAAACCGAAAGCAAAATTCTGTTTAGGAGAAAGAAACATTATATTTTTGAATTAGCTGTAACATAATTGTACTAAACGAACATATAATTCAAAAATAATGTGTATATATTTTTTTAATAGTGAATGTTTTAATGAATGAAGAGTTACGGTACCTACGAATTGAAAAATAATAAATAAGGCTGCACACAAACTATAGGGTTTGGTATAGAATTATCATAGCACAGTTACGGGGTAGTATTGTGAACCCATGGGAAACTCACAGGCAATCACAACGAAATTATTACTTGGCGGCAAAAACTATACCATAGACTATGTGGAATTATTTTTTGTTGTTTATGGTTCTTGTTTCTGACATCAATCTCGAAGGGAATAGAGTTATGATTGTTTTTTTTGTTGTGAATTTATGTTTTTGATTTGATATTTATGCGTTAAGTGTCTACATTAAGGTTTCTGCGTCATTGATTTTATAATGGCGTTGAAATGAAGTTCCTAATGTGGTCTCTAATGTTTATATCTATCATGCGTAACCAACAAAAAATGCTACAATTTCTTTATTTTATTCCTTTTAAGCGTTTAATACAATTAATATTTTATATTACCTTGATTAGCAGCGGTACAGTCAGTAGGTAGGTAATGGTTGAGGAACAAAAATTTTTTATTTGAATGTTGGTTCAATTCTTAGAAATTTCATTAAAAAAATTTGAGGGTACGGCGTTGTATTGAGAGTACAGTATCAAGGATTAAACATTAAAAGCTAGAAACTGGATAAGTAATTAAAGATTCTCTAACCGTCTCTGTAAAACCAATTATTATCCAATATAATTATTCTCAATACCCACTCACAGTCGGTTCTGTTTCATCTCGAAATAGAACGTAATAAAACTGTAATGCCTTTGAAACTGGATCTAATTTAATTAAGATATAAACGCTATCATCTTAATAACAACACAACAATATTCTAATCATTGTCCATCCGTAATTACACTTTATTGTAAAACCTTTAGCCAGCAATAGCAATTATGTATTCTGTCTAAACCAAGCAACGGCACGACCATTCTAACAAGACCTCTCTTCCCCATACATCTATGACGATCCCGAACAAAATCCGACGACACACGATCGCAAAGAGGCCATCTTACAACGGCCATGCAAACCATAGTTTCAATTTAGAAAACAATGGCTTATCCATTTTCTACGATTCCACGTCAAAGTAGAGTCGGTATTTTGATTAATACGCGCGAAAGAGATGGGGTGCGTGGCTGGCAAAATGCAAAGTATTCTCAACCTTGCTCGTGTAAAAATAAAGTCGAGTTTTCATTTCGACGCTGTGTTGTTACTGAAATAGTGAATGTGTAGGCGTAGAGCATGAAAAGTAGGCAGTGTAAGAACAGAGTCGAGAGTGGAGTGGACATTGTCCCTTTGTGCTTTTTGAGTGTACTTTTTTAATGTGTTGTTCCTACTTGTGGTAATTAATTTTGTTCGCGTTTATTAAATTGCGTGGAGCCGTGTTTTTAATTGAATTGTAAATTAATGTTTTAATTGAATTTGGATTCGTGGAACAAACAATGACTTGTAATCTACGAAATTGTGTGGTTTTGATTGAATTGTAGTGTTAGGAAGTAGTAGTGAATTTTTAATCAAGTGTTTACAAAACGTGGAAAATTAACCTAGGGTCACTAATAGGTTAACCAACACAGTAACTTACTTAGAAATAATAAGAAACTTTAGCTCCGAAAACCCATCCATAGTCAATTAAATTCCAGTTTAAACTTGAAGCTCATTTCTGCAAAAGCTAATTCATCAAAACTGCTTTCACAATAAAACTCGAATCACCTGTTCACATGAGCCATCACAATTAAGTTAGGAAAGAAGAAGAAATTTATTAAAAAAAATGTAAATTAATTCTACCATTTACGTGTTGTATAAAAATTATCGCAACCGGCAATTGTTTGGCTGTTAAAAACTATGAAGGTATTGAGTATAATTGCACAGGAAAAGTGGGCGATGCATGAAATTAATTCACATCAGACTATCGCTTTAGATTTTTCAAAATACACTCGTTGATAATTGTAACGTTACGATGATCTACTTTTAATGATTCGTGTCTCATTAGAATTGTAAATTTTTTGTGCAATTGATTCGTTTTTAACTATACTTTAGTCGTGTTTACATTTCGATAAACTTCCATACTTATTTTGATGTTTTATTAGTTTACATAAAAAACTAATGCGTGCAAAAAAATTTTGTGTTCAACCCATGCGAAAAAAGTGTAGTGTTTAGTCGACTCCGTGACTCTCGCAAGCCGATCGGTTAAACAGCATAGGCCGGACAGAAAAGCCTATAGGGGCGGTCCGCGGAGGGTGGAAACCTGGGAAATTTCACGTGCAAGACCCACCCCTCGGCGAAACACGTGCGGCCAAATAGCCTCGCAGAACGAACGCCTTTACTAATCATTGCCGCTCGCGAAAAAAAAAAACATTTTGACGTTTTGCGTCAATTTTTGACAAACAATTGCGAATTGTTGTTTTTTTTTACTTATTTCTGTCGGGCTTGTTCTGTTTAAGCAGCCGATGTTAAGTGTGCGTTTTGTTCGAGTGTTTTTTATAGAGTGTGAAATGTTAAACGCAACATGAGCCGATTTCATGGTTAGTTGGAGTTATTAGTTTCAAACATGAAATATACTATGTTTAGATTGAATGCGTCAGTTTTTTTTAGCTTTTTTCGATATTGTGTTAAGATAAACTGAAATAGATTGATTGGTTGCTGTTAATAAAGTGCAAAAATTATCGTGGAAAAGTGCATTAGTGCATGTTGACAAGTGATTAGTCGACAGTGATACACGTTTCTTTTGTTTACCTTCTAAGATTACTTATTTTTTGTCTTCTGCACTTATTGCACAGCTTAGCATGCTCAGTGTTCACATTCCAATTTTTTATTTGCTTTTAATACTTAGATGTAGATGCAAATATTCTCAAAGTTTTGGCGAATTCTTTATCAAAATCAAAGGTGTTTAGTCCGTTCAAAATCCCAAATAAATATTATTTTTGAATATTACAGACATTTTGTAAAACCATGTTTTTAGTAAATTTCAATGTTTCCTCTTTAAAAATATCCATAGCAAATATTATCTTTTGGAGAGCGAATATTTTGAAAACCAACATGTTCATCTACCGGTTTCAGAACTGCATTTTCTACAATGCTTTTCTTAACTTCTTTGAATCATATTCTTGTATTTCCTTCCCTAAACAGCTTTTTAACTTCATCTCTATAACCTGCTACTTAGTAATTTATATCGTTTAGTTTTAAATATAACGGATAACTAGAAAAAACTGTTATTTTTAAATATCTCTTTTCTAATATTCCCACAAACCCTTCATTTCCTTCCCTAATTAGTTTTTCTGAATAACTTCATCTGGAAGAAAAAAAGACAAAACAAATGGTTTATTTGTCACAGAAACACGTGCGTACAGAAAGATAATTAACTCGAGTAATAAAAACGAAATAGATCTCAATAACCTGTGACTTTTTCATCACTATCAGGATTTAATTTTGAATGTAACGGATAACGTAAAAACAGGGTTATTTTCAAATATCACATTTCTAATATTCGCACGTGCTACTTCATCATAGCTCTTAACCCTACGCCCTCCAGCCTCTTGATTTGTACCAACCCAACGCTTCAATCATCGACTTACCTAGGTATTATAAAAAGAAGTAATATCACGGTTTCTATTGCATTAATTATTAATTTAAATGCCTTTTTTATAATCCAACACTCTTCTAAATTACTAAAATTAGAATTCTAAAAACTTACCTACCTGTATGAATAACCAGAAATATTTAGTCTTAATGGAAACCTAACTAAGCCTTAATTTGTTAACCATTTTCTATTTTGTTACGTCCCATACCTATTAACACTGTTATTTGAAAATATTGTAAAAGCCAATTATTTGTAAAAGAGTAACCGTGGAGTTTCTTGCCGGCTTTTGTCCATAGGAAACGACCAATTTGGACCGAGCACTTAGCCTCTGACGTTTCATAAGTGCCCGTATAGGTTTATGTGAAATAAAATATTTTGATTTGATTTGAAGCAATAATTTGACAGTAATCTTGGACAAGAACAGAATTTAAAAACCTCTGAATCAAACAAAGAATTCGACGGCCAAAGAACTCATTGCAATCTCTAATTTTGCATAATATTCTTTACTGTTTCCAGCATCTGTTGTAGAAACACAAAACGCATGTACTTAATATGATTCTAATTTAAAACAGATCTTCTCCTATCTTCCTAATAGTTTTGATAACTTCCAAAACTTGTATTTTTTATTCTTCGTTTAAAGATGAATTATTTATTTATTTATTTATTCATTCATTCAGTACTTACATCTTTATACATAATAAGTTGATGCAAACATAAACTCATTAGAGTTTTACCGTGCACCAAAATCATCGACCACATAATTTAAACAATCATGAATATATCAAGAGGATGTGTAGTAACATCTTCTTCATCAGCAAAAGCACTGCAATATTATTATATCTCTGTCTGTTTAGACTGCTGTCTCTTTCATTGAGATAATAGGAATAGGACACTGTTGACAGTATCCAAGCATGACAATTTGTGTAATGATACCCATTCCTTCGGCTTATTGGTTGATTCGAACGAATTTACTCGCACGAAAGGGGTAAATCGACACTTTGAAAAAATATTATTTTTTCTTGGGGCGATTTTGACGAACTTAATTTATTTGTGAGCGAATCAACAACTCCAGAAATACGTATTAAGCAATTGGCACATTTTGAATTTTATGCAGTAACATATCGTGAGACTTTTTTTTAAATTTGAACAGAATTTATGCGTATCAACCAACGAGCTAAGGGTTATTGGCTGATTCGGACGAATTTACTCGCACGAAACGGGTGAATCGAAACTTTTAAATATATATTTTTTTTTTTATTATCACGAAGTCGTTTATGAATGGATGTGAAATGAAGATCAGAATACCATTTTGCTTAACCAAGAATTTCTCCTTTTGTAAGCAAGCACTGGAAGTAGTGGTTGGCTATGGAACTAAAACTGACTACTAAAATATAGAAAAGGCTATGAGAAATCAAAGGCAGAACTACATATTTGCTGTATTCCTTTCTATTTGTATCATAAAATAGAAGCAGTAGGTATAGTAACCAAATCACGACCTAACACAACGAAATTCTTTTCAATACCTTGAACCATTTTACCCATTCTATTGTCAAATGCTCGACAATTCAAACAAATAACTAAGTACATAACTACGTTGAGTATTTACGTCAGGAATACCTAATTCTACTTTATTGCGACCTTGTCTCAGATAACGTAGGTTATCAATAGCTTAAACTATGCTACAACGGCTGATAACATGTCTAGTTTAACATGACCTCGCTTTTCTAGTGTTGGGTAAAGTAATCTGGGATTAGTACCGGTATCGATGTGTTTTATTTTATAATGCATTCATTTTTCAACATCATTACCATGATTTCCAAGTCCCTCATCATCTTCATCTGTGTAGCGTTTTCTCAACTATATCAGGGTCGGCTTCCAGTCTAACCGGATGCAGCTGAATATCAGTATTTTACATGGAGCGATTGTCTATCTATTTATATATTATAGTTATTATTTACATACAGGGTAGCAGGGTCATCGACGAGAAAACTGTTACCATGGATTCAGTACATGATTCTGAACACCCCTGAGTTGAAGTTTTTTGTAGGTTATTAAAAAAAAATCTGCTGTTTCATAGAAAAATGTAATACCTACGCGGTCAAAATGTATGGAATAGCAGATTTTTTAAAATAACTGACGTAAAATTTCAACACCCCTTTTAGAATCATGTACTGAATCCATGGTAACAGTTTTCCCGTCGATGTCCCTGCCGCCCTGTATTGTCTAAGTTCTTATAAACCCTAAAAAATATTTGAAAAGATCTTGAAAGAAAAGTTTATTTTTTTGTCTATATCCCATAACAGGCCCATTAAGGTCTCCCCCACCTCTTTCCAGGTACTTTTCTTGCCAAAATAACATCGATATTAGTGATCGATGCAAAATAACAAGAAAAAAAATCCAAAAGTTCGCATAGAATCGTGTTATATTATTGAATTCAAGATATAATTAAAATTAAGTAACACCTTATACCAAATTTTAATGAATAAAATAAAAACATAATACTCCAACTTAACTAAAATTATTAACATACCAAAATATGGCGTCAGAAAATTTCTCCGCATCGCTGTCGACTCAAACTCAAAACTGAAACTCAAAGCATTTATTTCAATTAAACCATGTACTTTTGAATTGTCAAAGGGTCGCTCGGTCAGTCAGAAAGATGAAGCTAGTTGCCCATTCCAAAGCGTAGTAGGTATCTATGGGGAAGGACGGGCAAAAAACTTCAAGGACACTCTTTTAAATATACTGGTAATCTACCCAAGAGACTAGCGCATGTCATGCAAGTCATGTTATGAAGGTTTTCATAAAAGCCGTTGTTAAGCCGTTGGCTGTCATTCGTGGATCTTTGACAGTCGTTACGGGTCGTTAGAAGCCCGAAAGTCTGACAACCAGTCTTACCAAGGGGTATCGTATTACCCAGTTACTGGTTTGTGGAGGTCAGATAGGCAGTCGCTCCATGTAAAATACTGGTATTCAGCTGCATCCGGTTAGCCTGGAAGCCGACCCCAACATAGTTGGGAAAAGGCTAGGCAGATTGATTTGATTCGATTTTTATTATTTATTGTTTTAGTGGCAATAGCCAATAGACACAATCTGTGAAAATTTCAACTGTCTACCTATTACGGTTCTTAAGATACAGCCCGCTGACAGACGGACGGACAGCGGAGGCTTAGCAATAGGGTTCCGTTTGGAACCCTATAAACGATGGATGGATTTGGTAAAAAAGATGATAATTATGACTAAAAAAGGGGTGACTAGAGAAGAAGTATTACGAAGAGAGAAGGATTACGAATTTACGATACCATACCTAAATCTGATGAACATAGCTTATATTTTTGTTTAATTGGCAATACATTCTGGTTCCAAACGTGAACATAATCAATTGGAGAACCGTTAATAGTCAGTTCCATTTATTTACAATGTATCAAAACGTTTAAGATTTGATCTTTGCAATGTCAATGAACGTTTAGTTATGCCCCAAATTGGATCAATGACTGCAATTAAGTAATACAAGTTATATTTATCGTTTATAAATTGGAAATTATTTAACAGGGTCTAGAAAAACGTGAAGTCTAAGAAACGTTTTTAAGTGCACTTTGTATAATAGAAACATCTGCCTAAGCTGTTTTATGGCACTAGAATGAAGTTATCTATCTATAGTGAATAATAATTACCTATTATTAAAAATCATTAACATACGTTGAACATTCTAAGTCACTTTGCATATTTATGTATACGAGTAAGTACCTACTACATACGCCCAAGACCCTTAATTCTAATGAATTAGAACTAAAAGAAAAAAAATCCAATTGTTCTCGAACGCATTAATAAAAATACTATTCTAAATTCAAACGGCCCATTAACCGGTTCCCACGGCGGCCATGTTGGGTCGTCCTCGCCCGCTATTGGTGGAGGCCGCGAGTTTAGAATTAGAATGTAGACCCCACCATTTGGCGAGCGGCAAATTATGTTGCCAGTTTTTACGTTCCAAGTTCAAATAAGCAGCTGTTCGTAATTCGAACGTTTTTTAATGGTAATCCTAGGAACGGTTGGGCCGTTAGAAAAAATAGATTGGGATTTGAACCCGTCAATTATAGTGGATTGGTTGTTAAGTTCGAGCAATTATCTAGAGCTATTAAACGAATGAATAGAAATTATACGGTTTACGTAATAATTTCATTTATAGCCCTAGCCATCTTTAGCAATTTCCTTTTTTTATTTAACCTTTGCTCGCGTTTATACCAAAACGGTTGCACTGAGAATAGTTAACAACAAATGGCATTGACATAGTTGCCCTGCCCTTTGAGTTCTAAATAGTTGCAGGTCACCAATCAACGAAATAACTCTTTATCTTATTCACTTAGTAATCACCTTTTATGGATATCTAAGCTGGTATCAATAACAGCCTGTGTGCGTAAGATTTTTAATAAGAAATAACACGCTAAGTGTCAAATTTTACTCTGAAAGAACTGTGCTATGTTGGTAAGCCTATAAGGAGTTCATTTCCATAAAATATGGTCCTTCCGCCGTCCATTCCGTTAGGAAAACTTATACCATTCCTGAAGATCTTGTTTTATCTACACTTGACCGTAAACTTAGGTCCAGATTTCTAATTCTCTAGCCTAATTATCTGAAGGAACCCATTGGAAGACCATAACTAGCAGAAATAGATTTCAAATGGCGGAAAAGCCTTATAGCTTCCGGAGTTGACCCATGATCGGATCTAAAGACACCACAAAACTTAGATCCCGTAGGCTTTCATGAGGGATATAAAGCAAAGCTTCCGAATTGGCGCATTATTTAGCTAAAACTGTTCTAGTTTTCAATTTTGCCAAATCTCCCAAACAAATCTCTAAGACTGTCGACAACAGTGTGAACTACGCAAAACCTCTCATATATATTTTACATACCGTTGCTAAAATCCAAAGTATACTCAAGTTATTTATATATCAACGTATATATATTTATGTAGGCAGTGACGCGAGTCTAAACAAGCCGTTAGTTAATATTCAAGGTGGTCGTGATTAGCAAAACGTCAAGGTAAACCCAACTGGCTGCACCGACTGGCGAGGATAATACCTGTTTGGTGTTACAAGTTCTTTTAGGATAGTAGAAAATTATATTAAAATAATTTCTGGGTTAAGAACGGGGTATGGACAGTTTGGAGAAGGTCTACTTATAGACTGAATGGTAAAGAACATTGAAGGCTACACGATGGGGTCTACAGAAGAGCAAGAAAAGTTGAGATTTCGCTATATGTAGATGTTTGGTAAAATACGGCAAAATTGGGGGCTACAAAAAGGGTTTTAAAGAGGAAATAAACTTGGCTCCAATACAGAAACAGGTAAGAGGAACCGGTTATTAAAACTGCGGAAAAACTAAAAAGAGGCTTGAATTGAAATCAGATTCCTTAAGCACAATCATCTACAGTTAATTTCAACTAATATTTTTAGAAGAAACGACGAAGTCCTTCTTTCCAAATTAATATTTAGGGTTCCGTACCTCAAAAGGAAAAAAACTGAACTTTTATAGGATCACTTCGTTATCCGTCCGTCAGTCTGTCAAGACCCATTGTTTTTTTATTCGTTAAACCTTTTCAATAAAACAACCTATGTAACGAACCGCGGCTCAACTCTGTTCCACACATCATTTCAAGTATTTAATCAAAAGTACAAAGTCGAACGATCAAAGTCCAACACACGAACTAAACTCATGGCAGCATTAATTATTTATTATTCTGATTTCCATTGTTTAATTGATATTACATTCTTCTCGTTGGTCAAGCGCTACTGTTCATGAGACCCTGGGTTCAATTCCCATGACGAGCAAAGTGTTATTGGGTTTTTCCATTAGGAATTTCTCAATAGCAGCCCGGAGTCTGGATTTGTGCCCGGTTGGTGGCAATAGGCTCGCCCAATTACATGGGACTTAAACATAACTGGCGAAATGTGGGTGTACTAAAGGTACAGCTCTGCCTAACCCCTCGAGGATTACAGGCGTGATGTTATGTTATGATATGATATGTGAACATTCTTAAAGATAGCGAGGTATTTCAAATCGTGAATGAGTAAGGAAGGTTTAATAAATAAAGGAGATCATGCTCGGAATTTATATTGTGTCTTAACAATACACGCACGGTAATCGTGGTCCTTTGCCAAATGTGTCATTTGGTCTTTAGGTACGGACTTGGGTAATATTTTTCATATGTGTAGTAGTATATAATAGTATAGCTTTTAACGTTTGCACTCTACAATACCTTGAGAAGATTATAGAACAAGCCGTCACCCGATAGAATTTTCCATCGGAAAAAATTACGAATTTCCATACAAACTTTGATCCCCTATTTTATCCCTTTATGGGGTGAATTGTCAAAAATTCTTCATTAGTGCTAACCTTCGCTACATAAGCAAGTCTTGTGCGAAATTTAATGCTTTTAGACCCAGCGGTTTGGCTGTGCGTTGTCTGTTAGAGTACGAATTTGAGATTTTTATAAAAGTAGATGCAGATACACTTGTATGTGCATTTTATATAGCGTTTCTGCTTAGTTAAAACATGAGAGTGTTTTTATTTCATTTCATAGGGTAAACAGACAATACTTTTTGTATTTAAAAAAAACAGAAAGTCTTACATGTACTTAAGTACGTTTGCTGGAATTATTTCAGTTGATATTTTGGCAGGTCTCGGCAAGTAGTCGAATTCTCAATATGTAGACCAGAAGTTGCAGAGTAACCGATTCAATAACTATGTAAAGCATACCAACATGACGTAATTCAAATGCAATTAACCGGTAAAGCCCTGATAAACAACTAATTAACGTGCTAATTGACGTGCTTGAGGGTCACCCAGGGCTTCACCGGTTAATTAAATAAAACCTATTATAATATGAAAATACGTGGTTTTTAAAGCATTCAAAATACATTATTTATTTACTTGACATGATTCTTGGTTCTTATAAATAGGTTTATTATGCAAGATAAAACCACAAAATACGTCATATTTTGAAGAAGAAAATCATTATCTGCTTAGATTTTTCCCAACTAAGTTGAGGTCGGCTTGCAGTCTACCCAGATGCAGCTGAATAACAGTATTTTACATGGAGCGACTGCCTATCTGACCTCCATAACCCAGTTACAGGGTATACGATATCCCTTGGTAGAAGAACATAATTTAATATACTTAATATGATGTCCTTTCTCGATACGAAACGAAAATATTGCTTTATACCCGTCTTCTTCAGGCAGTGACCCAAGAGTGCAAGATACATTTATATTTATTTATTAATTATCTGCACAATGTACACATTCATGTAGTTTTTTGTTAATTACTAGAGAAAAACCTTAAATACTTTAGAACTGACAGTATAGTTCAGTGGTTCTTCAAGAAAGCATAGCTTTACGTGATTCAACCTGCCTAGCCTTTTCCCAACTATCTTGGGGTCGGCTTCCAGTCTAAACTGATGCTGCTGAATACCAGTATTTTACATGGAACGACTGCCTATCGGACACACAACATAGTTACTGGGTATCACGATACCCCTTGGTAAGATTGGTTGTCAGACTTTCGGGCTTCTGACGACGACGTAACGACTGTTAAAGATCCACGAATGCCAACGGCTTAACGTGCTTTCCGAGGCACGGAGGGGCCTTGGTATGTAAAGATTTTCGACCATCCACGGACCAACCCCGGCAAGGGTAGCTTAACCTGATGGATCGACCCATGCGGCTGTTATTACTTAGCCACGAGCTCCTCGTATAGCTTAACGTGAGGGAAAATGCAGAATTACAAAGATTTTTCCAAAACTTTTCCTATTCTATTTTCAGGAAAAAATACTGATACTTAGCATTGCATTGACTATCATTAGATTGTTTAGCCTTATCTTTTGCATCTTAAATAATAATTACAGGTAGGTAAGTATTCTTTTATTTACATTTAACATGCACAGGCACACTTTTTTTGCACACCATGATGTCTAAAGTACATATCTATTCAAGTTATTACAAGAACCTATATTTAAAACGTAGTCTTCAAAATGGCCACAATTTCGTTGCCTATTAACTGTAGATAGTATCAATAAATGACACGCAATATTAATGTTATAAATACTTTGCTGATAAATAGTTGCGATGGGCAAATGATTATAAGCACGGTTGCCTTCGAATGACGGAACCGTTCAATACCAAGTAGTATTGTGTATGTTAAGCTTTAAAGTATTAAAATATCGGTCCTTTTACTTAAAGTGGTCTTTTGGTATCTACACCTGTTTAAGTAATTGTTTTTAAACTTGTTACGGTACTGTTTAATGCATTTTTGGTGAATATTGATTGCATTTAAAATAATTTCACTAGTAATTTCCATATATTCAAGGAAATACTTGCTGTTAGCTTGCCTATATTGACGACATACGAATAAACGTAATACGCTCTAAGTATCTACTATTCTAAAGGAGAATGTTCGTTTAAATTTAATTAAAATAAAAGCAACTCCTAATATAAGACACCAAGGTTTAACCCATTTTCATCCACTAGGAAAAATAATAGTCTGATATTTATTAATAAATTCCCACGAATTCAAGGCCAGAATCACAAGGAAAACTGCATCTGACTAACTGAGAAAACGCTTCAACAAAAACCAGTTTCAAAACTTAAGATAAGCATCGAATGTTTCTAGGAAAAATCATTTAATTGATACACGTTTCCTTGACCAATAAGGTCAGTGGCGAAATACCGGAAAAAAGGACCATGTTGTGACGTAAGAAAGTACCGTTTATGATCAAAATCATCCTTGTCTATTGCAAATGACTCGATAATTGTCATAATTTGCTTACGGACGCTAATCTGAAGATTACAATGACTTGAGAATCGTTTCCGGCAATTGATTTAGTTAATAATAACGTTGATTGAAGCGGAGATCTGAAATTACAAGGCTCTGGTTGCAGGTTCTAATTTGAACCGTGATATATTATAGAACTGTGTTAACGGCCTTCGTCATGTTTATCAGTATCGAAGCCTTTTTCTTTAGTCAACCTTATCTGCGGCAAAGGTTTTCATATGTTTAAGGTCTTTTATGAATAATTCAGTGCCAACCTAGAGCTTCTTTTTCTTTTTCGTGAGGTTAGTGACTAACCTGGTAACTTGGCTTCACATGCCGTCGAGAAATATCTCTCAGGCAACCTAGAGCTGCTTTTAAATTACCAAATAGTCAGAACTATGTCTATTTAGATAACAAGTCCTACCCATTTTTCTCTGCTCAGAATAGAATGCAATATGTTAGAATAGCAATCACAAACACTTGATTTTTCGAAAAAAGCTGCGTTTTGCAATAACTACATCCATATTATCAAGAACTGTCTCGTCGGTCTAGTGGACGTAACGGCTACTGCTGAGCATGAGGTTCGATTTCCGGGTAAGGCAAATGTTATTAGGTTTTTCCATCTGGAATTTCTTAGTAGCAGCCCGAAGTCTGGATTTTTGTGCGGTTGATAGCAATAGGTTCGGCCCCAATTACTTGGGACTTAAACATGGCCAAATATGGGTGTACTAAAGGTGCCTAACCCTATAGGGAATTCAGTTGTGATGTTTTGATGATATTACCAAGGGTACTTATAGGCAAATGCTATTAAAACCTAGAAATCGTAGAAACAGTTCCAATTGTAATTGCAATGCCCCGAATATCGCTCAATATCAAAGTTAACCACTAGGTCAGTGAAATGAATCTGATTTTCTAAATGAAATCGAAGTAGAATTTGTTCCGGTAATAGAGTTTCAAATTCAAATCTAATTTTAGGTATAGTGTTTGTCTTCAACAATTTGTGAATGAGGAGAAAATGGGTTTATGATTAAACGGTGATTGTATGAAAGTTATTAATGAGGTTGTAGAATTATATAGAATTAGTTTGTTTCAATTTTCCAAGCTTTTTGTGCTCTTTAATAATTTTCTTACTAAATATGATTGTACGAATTGTCACTTTCTTCTCATAAGTCTTATAAACTACAAATATTTGTTGCTCCATTGTTTAGGTCCGAGTACATTGTGTGTATATAGATTAATGCCTGCTAAACGACTCGTATGTTACCAAAACCATCTTATTCTGCGGAATTGTTTTCCTAGACGCAAGATACAAACTAAGTATACTTCTGTAGTCATTGTCGCGCCCCTTTTACAATTTATTTGGGATCAGTCTATCCACCGTTTCTTTGGTCTTTCTATACTCTTATACCCTCCATCCTACCCCGTTGGTCTCGTGGTCACAATAGCGACTGCTGAGGGTGCAGGCAAAGTGTTTTGCGTTTTTCCTAATTTAGTAGCCGCCCGGCATTTGAAAGTTGGCTGTGTGATAAAACCGTGCCTCGGAAATCACGTAACGCCGTTGGTCCTGAGCCTGATCTCTTTCTGGTCGTGTCGGATTGCCGTCCCATCGGGCTATGAGAACAGAGACTGCACCTGTGTTTGCGCACAATAATATCTCCCGCGTACTTGGCTCATCTCTGAGATTGGTCGCCGTGACCGAAATTCAGAATTCGAAATTCGGGCGAGAGGATATTTCAATTATTTTTTTCTCATACTTCTGTATCTTCTTCGACAGAGTCCCGCATCGGAGTCGGACAGCAGTTCGGTGTCGGGGGCGAAGAGCCCGGCGTCGGCGCCGCCGCTACTGCAGCACCTGCTTCAACTGCAGGCGCAGAACCCGCAGACTATAGCGCAGGTATGTTACTAAGCATTCTATTAGAGGTATATTAGTTCAAGAATGGAATACTATTTAAAAAGTAATAAATTTGCAGGAGCTATAGAATACCGGTTTCTCCTTTACATCGAATTACCGATAAGACAAGTAGTTACGGAGACAACAATGTATCAACAATTACTAACTGTCTTACGTGATAATCGTTACAACGACAAAAACTAGTTTTGATGGAATTTTATTGATGATTTGTGCGAAAATGAGTTAATATCATGAAACCAGTTGGAAAAGAGAAGGTTGAAAAGAAAATCATATCAACCAATTTTAGTTCTTTCATACGGAAGCCATCTCTTATATGAGCTTTGAACCTTTTTCGAAGCTTTATGACTTTTAATTTTCGATGATCTTGAAAACATTCCCTATCATAAAACCTTGCTTTTCGCCAGTTGGTCCTTTAAACGGCACTCAAATACTTTTGGTCCTTATCTCCGCGTACCCCATTATATTTTCCTATATCTTTCTTTCTAGATTCCTGTAACTCTCTTAATTATTCATAACTATGTTAAAAAAACAGCTTTCTCTTCGTTATTAAAAACCTCTTACTGACGCACTTCGTGCCAAAAGCACCGTCCACTTCTGCAGTCTGGCTACAGCTGCTAAGAATCGATCTTTTATCCACATTACCTGTAGATATGAATCCTAACCAGCGGGGGTGTGTGTGCAGTTTAACCCTCCCTACTTCTTTAGCCTGTAACTCTTGTGAAAGCAGCTTCTAAAATATTTTCTGTATGTTAATCCTAAGCTATGTTACAAGCAGGGGTACACAGACATGTGTGTGCAGTTTCAGCAGATGCTGACGGCGCTGGCTGCGCTCGGCAGCGGGTTGGTGCCGCCGCCGCCGCTGTCGCAACCCTGGATGATGCAGCGGCTGGTGCAGAGGCAGACCGATAGGTGAGTCTAGTCTATAATTTTGTTTATAGTAACTATAGATTTTTTACGCGATGTAATTAGTGAGCAAAGTCAATTCTATTGAATTTTAAAATTGGAAACAATGTGGTTGGTTTAAAATAAACTATTTAGTTGCTGTACGCGATTTCGTCTACGTGTATTTATCCAGGATGGACAAAAAAACAACCAACTTCCAAAAAAAACACCACGAAGCTAAAAATACATTTAATTTCGGAAGTCGGTGTCTTTGGATCTGTATTTTGTTGCCACCGACTTCCGGAATTAAAGTTATTTTTCACTTTCTTACGTTTTTATTTTTTGTATAATAGTTTTTAATTTTTTTGGTTATGGTATCCCACACCAATTCGTATACCACTACTTGCTATGAAAACATCAGTGACAGGAAGTATTATTTCAACATCAAGATACACAAAAAAAGGATTAAATACGTAGTACCTATTATTATCGAAGCTAACTCAAAAACTACTAAAGCAAAGTTAATAAAATTTATATGGGACCACCGCGCAAGCTTTAACTTAAGAAAAAAAATAATTAAAAATCGCGTTCACAATTTACGAAAATATCGATGAAAATTTAAATAAAAAAATAAAATACTTATAGACGTAGACATATAGGTAACCTCCTCCTTTCTTGAAATCGTTTAAAAATTTGTAAAATGTGGTTTGCTTACAGTAAACTAGTCGTTAGTCACACCTTCGCATACGTGTATTTTGTCATTTATATTTTTTTTATACAAATATGCAGGATGAAAAGTAGCCTATGTTCTTCCCCAGGCCCCTGCTACCCATGCTAGCTATATAAATAAAATAAAAATCTTCATAACAATCAGTTGTGAGATTTAGGCGTGAAAATATATCCGACAGAAAGGCATTTACAATGACACACAGAAATAAGTGCTACATATACAGCTGACGAAGTCGATAGATATAAAAAATCAAGCTTAGTACAGTGAGAATCTAAGAATTGACTCATAGCATAAGCATCATCAGCCTATAATTTTCCTACTGCTGGGACACAGGCCTCCTCTCTTCGAGAGGGAGTGGGCTGTAATCCACCACGCGGGCCCAGTGCGCGTTGGTAGATGTCACATGTCTTCGAATTTTTGGTTCTAGGACATGCTGGTTTCCTCATGACGTTTTCCTTCACCGTTGTTGACACATGCGGCGGCAAAGCTGTTTTGGCAAACCGTACCTAACGCATGAGAAGAATAAGTTAGTAAAAGGAAATATAGAAAGGATTCTTCCTTGAACGTTAAAGTCTGTTCTGTGCCAAATCGGAAGTGAATTCTAGATTGATTCGACTGACATCCTTCAACATTGATTCGTCGGATTCAGAACATGGCGGATGTACCAAGATAGTTTAGTTCAAAACATTAATATTAAACGTGCTTGAAACAGTCTTTCAGCTATAACATAACCTCCATTCAACTAGTCAAGGATCATACCCATAATTCACAATGTGGCTAACGTACAATTTTACAAACACCATGATTTTATTATTGAGTGAAAAATCAACAATGAATAGAGGACACCTTGACCTCAATAAAGGCGGTTTGCTCTAAGTGTGCCTATAAATACTAAGGTGGATGCGTATGGAACCTTTCATACAAAATAATGTTCTGAAATAAGCAATACGTATTTCTTTAGAATACAACTCTACTATCTACAAAGTTGGGGGGAACTGGGATGCCCAAGATGAAATAGGCTTACTAAAGTGTAGTGTACTCTGAAATAATGCGTCTCTAGCAGGATAATATAAATATAAATTGGTATAAAAGACCAGTCAATCTAGTACCCGAAGTAGAGGTTCATGAGTCCTAATAACTTTGGGCAATCACTTCCACTATACCAACCTTGCTTACGGACCAATTTATCCCGTATAATAATATATTCGGGCATCACAGAATCGGTCGAAGTGGCGGTGCTTGGGGAGGCCTATGTTCAGCAGTGGACGTCTTTTGGCTGAAATGATGATGATGGGTTATAACTCACACCGACAGGCTCGTGGCTAAGTAATAACAGTCACACGGGTCGATCCATCAGATTAAGCTACGCTTGCCGGGGTTGGTTCGTGGATGGGTGACCACCGACGGGTGGCAAGCACGTTAAGCCGTTGGTGCCAGTTGTCATTCGTGGATATTTGACTGTCGTTACGAGTCGTCAGAAGCCCGAAAGTCTGACAGCCAGTCTTGCCAAGGGGTATCGTATTACCCAGTTAGATTGTGAAGGTCAGATAGACATTCGCTCCATGTAAAATACTGGTATTCAACTGCATCCGGTTAGACTGGAAGCCAACCCCAACATAGTTGGGAAAAAACAGATTGATTGAGCTCATATCGACAGGATTGTATAGATAGTGTCTTGTATGTCTGGAGTTCTTCGAGATGAGTGTGTGAATTTTTTGTCAAATTTTATCTTTAGCTAATTTAATTGGCAGGTTGCCGTTTTATGTAAAAGTAATAAATATCTAAATAAAACGAAGGATTATTACTTATTTTGTATGGAACCGCATGAATAGGGTTGCCAGGCCCAAAAATAGAAAAGCCGGACAAAGATTCATATTTAGCCGGACATTTTGCCCTGAAAGCCTGACACACGGTTTTTTAAAAGAAAGAAAAATATACTTTTGTTTGTGTATTTATTACTACTCGTATTATTCATTTGAGAATACTCTACTGTTAAAATATCTATGAATCACATTTTGATCTTACTAAATGTAACGCTGTGTGCTAATGTGCTAATTTGTAACTTCTTTACATTGAAAGTAACTAAAACAATAAAAATAAAAAAGGCATGTTTTGGCGGGGCGGGGTTAACCGAAATACTAAAAAATGTCGGACAGGCCGGACTTGTGTATATTTGGCCGGACACGATTATAATAAGCCGGACACCTGGCAACCCTACGCAGGAATCACAGCAACTTAAGGAGGCAAGGCTAGCCCAAAGGATTTACGATGCTCACAAAATTATACATCGTATGAATGGCGCCATTCTAACGGCATTGAATTTATAAAGTTTAAGGCTCTATCAGTAACTATTAACCAAAGATTTTGTATAACAATAAGCGATTAATGTTTGATACTTGATTAACAATGGTAACCTGTGAACTTTGATCCTTTGGGCTTGATGCTATAGGCTAAAGAATAGCAACATTTAGAAGAATTCTTAGCCTCCTTGATACTTAAATATTAAGTCAGGCGCACCCAGTGCTGTCTGCCCCGTTACTAACTTTGCTGTGTGGGTTATCTTTTTACCACAGCTTAATAGCTATCTCGTATTGATCAGACAGAAATGAAATTAATTATCAGAAATGAAGAGATCCGCAGGAGAACCAAGGTAACCGACATAGCCCGAAGAATTGCCAAACTTAAGTGGCAGTGGGCAGGGCACATTGCTCGCAGAACAGATGGCCGATGGAGCCGAAAGGATGGAATGGCGACCGTGTACCGGAAGACGTAGCGTTGGAAGGCCTACCACAAGGTGGACCGATGACCTGGTGAAGGCCGCAGGAATCCGCTCGATGCAAGAAGCACAGAAACGGTGACAACAAAGCAGTGGACCTATTTCGGCTGAAATGATGATGGTCATAAATTAGACAGATACAAGAAGAGAAAAATCTTAAAGGGGCTGATTCATTAAGTTTTTTCTTCAACCCAGTTCGACATTGAATAATCCAACATCCATATTTGCGATGCAATTTTCATTAAACATTCATGAATGAATAAAAGATTTGAAATTGCGGACAGATCGGCTTGATTCATTTATAAGCCATATCCTGTTAGTCAGGTTTCTTTGATAGGTTTGTATTTATATTTAGTATCTCTAATCAAAGACTTGAATGTCTAAAGTAAGTACTTGGTTGGTTTCGTGTCAGTGGCCAAGATGTGGGAAGATCCCAGCGCCAGACCCTGACCCATTTCTTACTTATTTTATAAAAGTAGACGTAAGCAAAGCCGTGAGTGGAGACTAGTATTCCTTTCATAGATAAAGAGCTATCCTTGAGATGCGATCAGAATATTATTTTTAGACTGCAATAATGGCCTTGTTTATTGTGATTATCTTCTATGTGCTGAGCTTCTTTCTCCGAAATGGTTCGTCGGATTGTAGCTAAAGCTTGCAGCATGTCGCGTAACACACATATAATGTACAATGCCTTTCATTTTGACAGTTCAACAATTGACAAATGGTTCAAACATACGAAGCAAGGGATTAGGAGCGTGCATTCTGAAAGTGGGTAACGTCGCAAATAGATGTCAAATAATTCGCTGTTTTGATTAATTTGGCAATAATACTGTATGGAAATATGAATATGGCTAACTAGTGAACTAAAATATTGATTATGAAATGCAATAATTAATATCGTAACACCGAATATTTCGTTTTAGATTTAAAAAAAGTATTTGGAAACTTTTCAAATGCCTTTTTAAATCTAAAACGGTTACAACATTAAATTCAGTCGTATACTTAAATCCAATTCATTATTAATATTCTTGTTCACTACTTAGCGATATTTCATATTTCCATACAGTATTATTGCCAAATTAATCAAAAGAGGTAAATATTTGACAAATATTTGCGACGTTGCCAACTTTTAGAATGAACGCTTTTAAGAATTTATTTCGTGATTGTGTGTAGTACCCTTTTAGATATCTTCCTAGTTCGTTCGAAATACCCAGAGATAAGCAGACTGTGCAAGCCTGCACTAGGTTTTATAGAATATTTTACATTTTTGTCTATGTTTTTGCTACTTATTGGTTTCAAATATTAACTACCAGAAGGAAAAGGCGCTGGTTCTTGGTAGTAAAAACAAAAGTATAATAAGTCAATCAAAATTAAAACCAATAAGTAGCAAAAACATAGACAAAAATGTAAAATATTCTATAAAACCTAGTGCAGGCTTGCACACAGACTAAAAGAAATACATTCGAAATGAGAACTTCTCGTTTCGGAGACATCTTTTAAATAATAAAGGCTTGCTGGGTCAGTAGTGAATCATAGCAGCCTTGCTCTACATATCCCTATTGTTTATTTAAGTCATCAATCAATGAATCAACTCTACCTATGCCTATTTTCGTGTCTTTCCATTCATAGTCATCTCCCAAAAAGGAGTCTTCATGGCCATAAATGGCCATTGGATTGGTATTTCCTTTAAACCACTTAATACCTAGCTTTAATATATTTTATTGAAATTCATTTTATTATCCATGAAAAGTGTCCCTGCCTCGGAAACCACGTTAAGCCGCCCCGGCTGACATTTGTAGATCTTTGACAGTCTTTACGGGTATTCCGACAACCAGACCTACCAAGGGGTGTCGTGTTACCCAGTAACTGGGTTGTGGAGATCAGATAGGCAGTCGTTATTTGTAAAATACTTACTGTTATTCAGCTGGAATTGGTTAGACCGACCCCAACATAGTTGAGAAAAGGCTAGGCAGTTGTTAATGATCCATGAAAATGTTGTTTCATTACTACACACGACTTATTTTTGTGCTAGGTATACAAGAATAGTTGACGGCATGGTTTATAGACTACTGACTTCGCTGTTTGCGAAGTCAGTAGTGGGACTGACTGTCCCGAGCGCTTTGAAATAGGTACTTAAATAATAATATCGTCATTTGTAAGGCTTAGTCTCTGGCAGTAATGCCCAAGAACGATAAATTAATATTGGTACCTGAATAGTCGAGCAAATTCACAGAATCGAATCGATAAAATGAACACTATAAATTATCAACCTAACCCCCTAATGTCAATTATATTAAAATCTAACCTTCGTTCGCCTTGTATTGGAATTCATACCGTTTCTGGTTATGTGACCAGCATACAACCACCATTAGACGAAGTCTGGACATTTGCCAATTATTTTGATTTACAATACCTTCGACAGGTAGTTACTTAAAGACTACATAGAATAATCAGCCTATAATGTTCCCAATGTTGGGACTCAGACCTCTTCTCTGTGAAAGGGAGTGGGTTGTAATCTACCACGGGGCCCAGTGCGGGTTGGTAGATGTCACATGTTTTCGAATTTTTGGTTTTAGGACATGCCAGTTTCCTCACGATGTTTTCCTTCACCGTTTTGGGAACAGTGATGATGAAATTACTTATACAAAGTTAAGCGCCTGTCTGGGTTCGAGACCACGACCTACAACTCGTAAGCCGGAACCGTTACCAATGGACCACTACTCTCAAGACTACATAATAATGAGAAAAATTATAGCTCTTATTTTTATTCCCATAAACTGTTAATTTCAACAATATTATTGTGATAATGAATGCTGCAATATATTTTGTTTTAGCTATAACATCCTCCAAGAGTTATATGAGAAAAATCTATGTTGAGCTATCGTTTGAGTGTGACTAAGATAATATTCTTCGCTGGGCTATATCATACTGCATCGCTGGTACCATTCCCACCCACCCGACCACAGGTGGCAACTGCAGGCGACTTGTCGCCGCGACACGTCTGGTTTCTATATACCTTCCGTAGCTAGCGACACGTCGTTTGCAGTCACGGGCGAGCGACAGACGACACGTGTAGCCCGACTGCAGACCAGTAGTGCCGCGAACGCTCGAGCGATAACACGTTTTTCTATCTTCTATCTACCGACTGGAATACGGGCTGCTGCCGCCTGCGGTCGGGTTTGGAATCATGACTGCGACGACATGACGTCTGCAGTTGTCGCCTCCAGTCGGGTACGGAAGGGAACCTTTAAGGTTGACCAAATTGTTAGCGACCAACAGTAGGTAATCTATTACCATTAAGACCAAAATGATACGGCCAACGTCTAACATAACATAAACATACAATCAAGCCTGCAATCCCCGAGGGTTTAGGCAGAGATGTACCTTAGCACACCCATATTCCACCAGTTATGTTTATAATATGTCATAGTACCTACTTATTTTACAAGGCCAAGGGTGACTTGTTGCCTCGTTATTTAAAGGCGACGCGACACCGGTAGAAAATTTCCATGAAGTCGTTCCATCAAAATCGCGTCTCGCCGTCGCATCGCGCCTGTCTGCAGGAGCCTTAAGACACCATTTAAAAATGTGTCTTTTTAGATGTCATGTACTATACTTTTAATATCTACATATTATGTTTTTACTTTGCTTACTTACCGTGTATTTTGTAAACTGTTTTTTTATTTATTTATTTAGTACGGGATCTGCTCTTGAACACTTAAGTCGAAAATCACCAAAATAATTATTTGCATTTATATAATATTAAATCAGACTTGGCCCTATTATCGGCAGAAAAACAAGTAGCCTAGTCTTGATCTACTACAGCTATTCATAGAACAACTTTTAAGACTGCATTTGCTTTGAGCATCATTTATTAACTGCTACAGTTCTATTCACATCGTAGAAGCCTCGTTTATCAAACGAACAGTACCTATTACAATTCTGTAAGTACTAACATACGTATTCAGTATCAGGTGCAGCCTCAAGGTTCGAATTTGTAATTTAAATACGTTTAGTTGAATTCGCGCCACCGCGGCAGCCATTGTTGTTGGTGCATCTCCGCCATGACACGTGACGTCATAATATTCAAACGATCTTTTGTTTATATTTAAATGTTTGTTAAGGTAAATTGTTTTAAGTATTTGTTTAGTTTGAATATGTAGACTCTAGATTTAGTTAATATTTAGTTTCCAATTAAGACTGCAGTTTTCATTTCTTTGCTTTTTAGGGTTCCGTACGTCCGAATGAAAAAACGAAACCTCGTCTGTCTGTCTGTCACAGCCAAATCGCTCCGAATCTACTGAATCGGTTAAATTTAAATTTGGTACTCATATGAATTTCTGTGACCCAAACACGCACGTGTAACCTAAATCCAACCAATTAATTTTGAATAACTTTTTGGGGGGCAACTTAGAAGAAAAAAATATGTTTTGTAAACTGTACCGTGTGACATACCAAATGAAAGGGCTTATTGTGAGGGACTAATAATTTTTTATTGTTTTGAAATAAGTAGTTTAAAAGCTATTTAACAAAATTTATGAAAATTGAGCATGAAATATTGAAAAATATAGAGAAAATAGTTCTTTACTTATACATAGATTACAGGAAAACCTATAAGGCCCACTTGCGCGTTCATGGGTTAGCTAAATAACTTGGAGTTAACAACTAACTCAGGGTTATTGGATTAACCCTTTTATTTTTTTTTTTATTTTTTTTTGTTCCGGGGTGGAAAATCCTCATGGATGTCCTCCGCCCTGGGGCGGGCGGAGGGGTCTGTCAGACTCTTACTGACTAAAAACCACCCCGGTGTTCCGACTCACACCTACGCCGGGGGTCGCGGGAACGAAAGAATCTTCCGCAACCCCCGGCCGGTGCCGGCCCGCCACAGCGGGCCTCCTCTCAGGTCAGGGGGGGGAGTGAGGTGTTTGACTCCCCCCGCGACGTCTCAGAGGGGCGCGCGTGGAACACTACGCGCCGCCACCTCGAGTCCTGATGAGTGGGGGGCGACGGACGTCCCCGAGTCTGTCGCCCCTGGACCCATTTAGGGGGGCCGGAAGAGGGCGTTGTCCGCCCTCCGCCGACGCCCGGTGCGCCTGCTGCGGGCCGGGTGAGTGGACGAGATCTCCCTCTCCCTTTCCGCAGCCTCCTTCTGCGAGACGACTGTCTCGCAGAAGGCGACCACCGCGTCCCAGGACTCGGCGCCGCCGACCATAGCGTTCACTACGGCCGGCAGCGACAAGTCACTGCCTACTTCTGAGATGAGGGCACGGCGCGGCTCCTCCCAAGCGGCACACTCTGCCAGCGTGTGCCACGCCGTGTCCTCCCGGCAGTCGACGCAGTGGTGACACCGGGCGTCCGGCTCCCTGTTTATGCGACACAGGTACTTCCCGAAGCAACCATGCCCCGAGAGCACCTGCGTCACCCGAAACGACAGGGAACCGTGCCTCCTCCCGAGCCAGCGCTCGAGCACCGGCCGGACCGCCTCGACGACGTCGAGGCCGGCGGTAGGGCGCGAAAGCCTGTCCCGCCATTCCGCCACCAGGGCCTCGCGAAGTTGAGACCGATGCAGCTCCACGTGTCGCTGCATCGGTCGCTCGCCCCGCGCCCGCGCTTCCTCGCGCCACCGATACGATGACGCGAGTACTTTCGCCTCCAGGTCCCAGGGCGGGGATCCGGCCAGTGCACAAGCCGCCTCGTAGGAGATCGTGCGATATCCCCGGATGACTCTGACGGCCATCGCCCTCTGCGGTCTCCGCATGACGGCGATGCTCCCGGCCGTCAGGTCAGCCGCCCAGATCGGGGCCCCGTAAAGGGCCATCGATCGCACGATCCCCACGTAGAGCCGCCTACAAGCGGCGCTCGGGCCCCCCAGATTGGGAAGCAGCGTTGAGAGCGCTCCAGCAGCGCCCAGCAACTTGGGCGCCAGCCGTCGGAAGTGGGGCCCGAAGTCCCACCGGCTGTCGAGGACCAATCCTAGGTACTTCATGGTACCCTCGACAGCGATCCGAGCCCCCCCGACCACGATGTGTGAGCCGGGTGACGGCGCCCGCCGGGGGCCATGGAACACCATGGCCTCCGACTTGCTGAGGGCCACCTCCAGGCCTAGGCGACGTATGCGGCTCACCACCTGTGAGACCGCAGCCGTCGCCAGCAACGCTGCTTCCCTGTGCGAGCTCCCCCGGGCAGTGACCAGCGTGTCGTCCGCATAACACGTCAGGTCTACCCCCGGCCTGAGCTCGCCCCTCAGCACCCAGTCGTACCCGATGTTCCACAGGAGCGGCCCTAAGACCGAGCCCTGTGGAACACCGCACGACATGCGGCGCTGGTTTCCGCCATCACGTCCCACGTAGGTGACACACCTCCCAGACAGATAAGCCCCAACGATGCGGCGGAGGTAGGGAGGCACACCATGATAGCGCAGTGCCTCCCGAATACAACTCCAGGGCAGGGTGTTGAAGGCGTTGGATATGTCCAAGGACACCGCCAACATCACCCCGCCCCGAGACACCGCTTCCTCCGCCAGGACTCTAACCCGTGACACAGCGTGTATCGTGGAGCGCCCATGCCGAAACCCAAACTGACTGTCGTCCAGGTCCGGCCCCTCTCTGCACAAGTGGCCGACGAGGCGGGCTGCGATTACTCGCTCGAACAGCTTGCCCACCTCGTCTAGCAGCACTATGGGCCGGTACGCGGACGACGAGTCCGCCGGGCGCCCCGCCTTCCTGAGCAGGACCAGACGACCAGATTTCCACAAAGTGGGAAACTGGCCCTGCTCAAGACACGCTGTGTAGAGTCCTCTCAGTTGGGGCTCGAGCTCCTTCAGAGCGAGGGCCAACACGCAGCCGTGGATCCCGTCGGGCCCCGGAGCCACGTTCTTGGCCCGGAGCCGCATCACGGCTGCCCTCATCTCTGCCTGTGTCACCCCTGGGACGCTGATGGCGTTCACCTCCTCTTCTTCTGCAGACTCTGCGGCCGTGGGCAAAGCCATCGGCGGCGGAGTGTGCTCCGCTCTGGCCGGGAAGAGGGCTGCAACCACCTCCTCCAGCAGCTCGGGTTGGAGACTCTCCGTAAGCGGAGGCGCCGCGGCTCGAAGTTTCCCTCGAACCGCGCGATAAGGGCGCCCCCACGGATCCCCGTCTAGAGTCTCCAACATCTCTTCCCTGGCTCGCGTCCTCGACTCGCCGATGGCCAGCCCCAGAGTCTGCTTGGCCGCGCGGTACACCTCATACAGCGCGGCCTCTTCGTCAGGGACCCGACGACGTCTCCTTCGGTATCGGGTGTACCGGCGTCTGACCGCCACGCACGCGACGCGCAGCTGCGCGATCTCGGCGGTCCACCAGTACACCTGGCGCCTTGCGGACTGTGCGTGGACCCGGGGCATGGACGCGTCGCTGATATGCGTCATAGCCCCGCGGAACCACAGCGCCTCCTGCTCGACGTCGACGGGTCCGTTCGTCGCCGACTCCCGGCTCCAGGCCTGGACAATAGCGGCCTCCTCGAGAAGTTCCCTGTCTATGCGCTTACGCGCCCATCGCGGACCGTCCGTTCGCGGGGTCGGTGGACCGCGGCCGCCGGTGGTCTGGGCGAAGACGTCGAATCGGATGTATCGGTGATCCGACAACGTCTCCACCTCCACGGCGACACGCCAGTCGCGGACACGGCTCGCGACAGCGGGGCTAGCGAACGACACGTCCACTATAGACCCGCCCCGCTGCCGCACACACGTGTGTACCTCGCCCCGATTCAGGACGGTCAGGCCAGTCGTGACCGCCCACTCCTCCAGCACCTCGCCCCTAGCATCGGTCACAGGGGATCCCCACGCCGCAGACTTGGCGTTGAGATCCCCCAGCAACAGCACAGGGCGAGGGTGGAATCGGCCCACGACGGCACCCAACTCGACAAGGATATTGGATTAACCCTGAGTTAGCTGTTAACTCCGAGTTAGCTGTTAACGCGTAAGTGGGCCTAAGAAGTCTTAACTTAACATGGTAAATCTCTTAATATCTCGCGTACAAGCTTACATTTGCAGTTGGAATATAGGGCTATTTATCTTTTTCAACTACAATGTTTGTTCTTGGGATAATTTCTTCCGAACTACAGAACCCTTCATTGTGCGCAGTCCGACACGCACTTGGCCGGTTTTTTCCTTTTCTGTGGGTTCTCCTTTTCTTAGGGCAGGTCAAATTTCATCTCCAATAACTTCTTTTTTTATTAATCCTCTGAAATGGAATACCCCGTCAAGTTTTTGTCTAACTTTAAAACTCTCAAGCTTCGATAAACTGAATGCAAAACATTTGTACATATATTGTAGGTTTCTTAACTTTAGCTTTAGCACATCTAAATCTACCCACAAAACTACGTCATCCTAATTCACTAGGTACTAATATGAAAACTTTCAATGAAATTTCTTTGAATGGTAGATTTGTTTTGAAACCTTCATCAACACTATATTGATTTCAGTTCATCAGTAACGGCGTGAAACCTTTTTCTTCTTCTCCTTTCACTCCTCAATCTCCTCATTCTGACCGTTACTTAATAAAAGCGAAATGAACGACTTTCGGTGCTGAGCCGAAAGTTGAAAATCCAACAGCTTTTATTTAATCGTTCATAAGGGTTAGTGCAAACGAGCATTCTGATTTTTATTGTAATGCATGCATGCCGCAATTAATTGAAAGACTTCTGTAACCACAGCATCATTATTCAGTTATCAAACCTCAATTTCAAACTCGATTGCAGGATATTAGATTACGCTAATATTCAGTAGAAATTTCTACAAAATATTGGTGCTATTGTTATCCGATTTGATCAACACTTTAGTAGCTACGTACATATATTTTCTATAGACCGTCAGGATTGAGGATACACCTAAAACGTCCTGTAACTTTTTAAGGGTATTACTGCAAATTCCAAGATCAGGCCTACAAAATCGGCTAATTTACTACTAAATATTGGTAGTACCCGTGTTGAAATATGAGACATGACTCCTCAACCCATACGGACACCTCGAAACAATCGCGTTGGTCTCTCTGTCATAACTCTTTTATTTATTTATTTTATTATTTATGTACACACAGTAAAATACATAGAGATACGACATAATAATGAATGTTGTGATATTGATATTTAGTAGGTGTGCATTATAATGTTAACTTCCAAATATTTAAACCTAGATTTAAGTTAAATACTTGCTGCCCCCTAACAGGGTCATGTACTCATAAGTTTAAGCCTAGCCTATAACTGAGTGTACATTATGTAATAATAAATAAAATTAATTTGAGTACAAAGGTACTGCTTATTCTTAAGAAATTTCTTCCAGCAGACAGGCAATATGAAAGAAATGTAGACAATAGTGTGTGAGAACAAAAAGAGAAAAATATGAATTTGCGAAGTCTTATACAAAAAAATATCAAAATCTTTTCTGTCATCACAGTTCATAAAGTTATCAAAACTCCAATTCCAACTCTTAAAACATCTCGAATCAAGAGGCTAGGTTGTGAGAATTCCCTCTCACAAGCTAGCCTCCTGCTTACCCCCCTAAAACACCGTGTATCTAAACCTCTTATCGCTGTATAAGAAGCCACAGACACATTGCTCCTTGCAACGGATATGCCACCGACAATCTCAGTTCCGTCCCGCCTTTACCGAGAGATTACCTTTGACTGTATAAACCGATTTTAACACTAGTTTATATGTTTCATTGTGTTTTTTACGTATGATTTTATAGGTAGGAATAGATGTTTTTGTTAGTAAAAGAGTATGTAGGTTCCTGTTCGCACGTTTTTGTAATTTATTTTGGGTCGGCGCTATGTGTCTTCTGTCTTGTTTTACCAGCATCCGGTTAGACTGGAAGCTGTCCCCAACAAGGCTAGGCAGATGTTGATGACGCAGTATGTCTTCTTAATCCATACATCTCTATTAGCCTTCATCTCATAGTCATCACCTGTAAAAATATAAACGATCTAATTGTAGGAAAATGCCATCTACAAGGTTGGTACTTATCCGGATTACCTGTCGTAGTAAAGTTTTTTTGATGCTCATTAACCTTTCACCATAAGTAGGTATATAAAATACTGCAGGAATTGATAAAGCATATCGATTATAACAATTACGAGTAATTCGTGTTCTTTCTCTGTTCTACGGTATATAAGTATTTACGTTTATCTAAAGGCTCGTGCAGAATAGCGCGACATGTCGCGCGACGCGGGTAAATTGTTCAATCGTGAAGTTTTTTAGAAAATTTGTTGGAGTCGTGTCGCGTGCTTCATTAGGTCTCTCGAGCGTGCTTTTCCAATAAGTCGATCTTCAGTTATCTGCCCCTTTTCAATGTGTATCGAGCATCGTCTCAAATCCATATTCTTTATTTGCACTCCTCGAAGTACCTACCTACAAGTAGTCAAGTAAACTAAAAACTAGTTAACAACATTGACTCTATCGGGCACAGCATAACCTTCAAGTCTCTTGCCCCAAATATACAACATTTCTATTCAAAAATGTGTCCCAAAATATGACACAGCTTAACAAATCAATGGACACAAAGTATCAGAAATTCTGTACGGACACGTGTCTCCAAGAAGTGTGCACAATAACATCTGAACAGCTTTGTGTGAGCCTAGGCGACGCTATGCGGGGAAGGAGAGTTTTGCGATATTTTACGGGACTGAATTTGAATGGTAGTAGGTTAGTGTGTGAGACCATTTTTGAAAGGTTTATCTTATTTTTATCATCTTTGATAATCTTTGTTGATGATAAAGAAAGTTATTTTAGTTTGATAAAAGATTTAACCAATATATTGAAAAGCGAAAGGATTTTATGTGCGTTTATAAAGCACTGTTAGTAAAATAGACATGGCGGTAAAACCCTTCTAAGCTGGCAAAATGTTAAAATAAACAGCATCTCAAGAGTAAAATCTCACCTCAAAAATTAAGAATACTTGTGGATAGTCACATGATTACTAAATAAATCGCCCATTGTGTCACCCTATGTAATTTTCTACATCTATATCTGTAATTTCATTATCTAACCAACTATTATAGCTTTCTTTAAAAGCTTCCCAAGTTTTCTTAAAAAAATAAAAGTATTTATATATATATAAAGCAACTATTAGGCTACATGAGCCTCACATGTGGATATAGGGCATTCCCAACAATACTTCAGGCTTTCCCAACTCTAAAATCATAAAATGTCATACAAATTCAGTATTGAGCGTCTCTAAGAATTCACACAATAACATCACGCCGAGGTCTTTGTGAGGCGGACACGTCTGTCACCAACAGTGGTGTGAGGAGGAATGAGAAATAAAACGATATGGAAGCGGTTTTTAAGACGGTTTTAATTTTAAAGTGGAAAACGTAAAACGGTTTTCTTTTCGCATTTGGCGGAAAATGTCGTAAAAAAACTATAAAATACTAATATAAAAATATCAGTATTTTTATAAGTTTAAAAAAACTTAACTTAAGTTTTACAAGATTGACAACAAAAATTCAATCATCAATACTATAACTAAACTATTTTACTTGTCAGTGTATGAAACCCAAAAACGATGTTGATCTTTCAGTAGATTATAACTCAAGAATATCCAGTCCTTTGACTTGACCTCTTCTCCTTGTTCTTCTTCCAATTCTTAATATTTTCATTGTTTTCAACTTTGTGCTTTCTTTTTTCCTGTTTTAATTTTACCAAAATTCAAAAGTCATTTATTCAAACTAGGCTGATATTCAGCACTTTTCGAAAGTCAAATAACTACCCTTCCACTAGATCGTTTTCATATCGCAATATTCTCGTCCCTCAACCACCCAGCCATCACCTGTTCAGTTCGACAATGTCTCCGTTCATTACGTCGAGATGTTAAAATGCCACAACTTGCTACCGATGGAAATTCAGCGGGAAGACATTGTGTTCCAATAGGTACTTCACACAATAGAAGCTGACTCGAATAGGAATTGATTCAGTTTCTGTGACACGGAATGGGGTAGTTTTCAGTAGGGGTATGGGTATTGAAATTGAAATACCTACGTCAGTTTTGTAAATAGAATTAAGAGCGTTTATCCTTAAATTTGGCAACGTCGCAAATAGCTGTCCAATATTTGCCTGTTTTTATTAATTTGGCAATATTACTGTATGGAAATAAGAAATGTGACTAATTAGCGAACTAAAATAATTGATTATGAAATGCAATAATTAATACGTAACACCTAATATTTAGTTTTAGATGTAAAAAAAGTATTTGGAAATTTTCCAAATGCCTTTTTTACACCTAAAACGGTTACAACATCAAATTTAATGTTATAATTGCAATTAATTATTCATATTCTAGTTCGCTAGTTAGCCACAATTCTTATTTTCATACAGTAATATTGCCAAATTAATCAGAACAGCAAAATATTTGGCATCTATTTGCGACGTTACTCACTTTTTAACGCACTTTACACATGACGCAAAGAAAGAACAAAACACGAAAATAAACAATTTGGGGGAAAATATGCGTCACATCCACGGAAAACGGCCATCGCATAATGCTGCGACCCTATACGAGACAGAGCCCCAGCGCTGATTTTCAGCGACAGCCGGCGTTGCTGTGATGACGTGTTGACATAAGTCTCAGTACTTTAAATACCACCGTATAGGTATAATAAATAACATTTCATTACAAGCAAAATTCTTTTTTTAATTGACAGAGTTCCAAAGACAAATTACACATCTACAAACACCCATAACTTCAACCCAAAGTGACCTATTTTAGGTCACATTCAAAACATTTACATAGATCGTTCTTGTATACGACCTTTTCAAAAGTGGTTCAGCAGAGTTCAAGGTATTCCTGTTATTGTCAGATAATTATGAAATTAATGGTTAGCATGACGCATACGTACTAAAGGTTTTTAACAGTGCAAGCTATGTAGCTGTAAAGGTATGGGCACACGACACGGTTTTGTGCAGAAGTCGCGCGGCTTAGAAACGCGCGTTTGCTGCCCCGAAATGGTTGATAACGTGCACGTCTCTTTACTTCGTTCTCACATATAATTGTAAATCCAACATTAACAATGTAAGTTCTAATATTTTTAGAACAATATCATTTAAAAGAGTGTCCATCGAGTTTCTTGTCCGTTCTTCTCCATAGAACTTACTACGCCTTGGAATAGGCAACTTTTCTGAATGACCGACTCTTTTGACAATTCAAAAGTGTCTATGAATGGTCTAATTTAAATAAATGCTTTCAGTTTGAGCTAAATAGGCTAGGAACGCTCCTTTTCACTTAATAAATGCGATTGTTGTTCAGATTACTATTTCTGCTCATTAATGTCAATTTTCAAGCGCGTACCTAGTTTGATTGCAATAAGAAATTCTGCATTTTCATATAAAAGCGTTTGTATTGATACAAATATGGGACTGAATTTGTGATTATTATTTATAAGACACACTAGCAGCTAATTTGCTGATATGTGTGTTTCAAATATCTTGGAGAATGCATCGCATTTAGTTTAAGAAAACGCGCGTCAGCTTGTTAAAAAAAAGCGTAGTGTGAATGCACTCTAAATAACGCCCGGAGATATAATCATTTGAAATTAGGCGGCCATGACAGTTGCAATTACTCTGATATAATAAAGGGTTAAGGTACTCGGTTGGTATGACAACTATAAAAGTAAGATTAATGTGATAATGTTAAGTTTTATGGTGCTGTCCTAGGCCGAATGTGGAACACACTCTTTTATGAAATGTTATAGCTAGGTGGACAATTACCTACGCTTCTGGTCTACTAGAAGACTAGACTACAAGAGCATTGGTGGCCCAGCGGTAACGGCCCGACTTACGAGTTGTAGGTTCGAACCCAGACAGGTGCTTTAGTTTGTGTAAATAATTTCATCACCACTGCTCCCAAAACGGTGAAGGCAATCCTGAGGAAACCGGCATGTCCTAGGACAAAAAATTCTAAGACATGTGACATCTACCAACCCGCGTGGTAGATTACAGCCCACTCCTTCTCACAGAGCTCTGTCCCAACAGTGGGAACTATAACTGTTATGCTGGACTACTTGTTATATATAGAATCCTATTACATTTAAGAGATTGACGATGCGTTTCAGGGCTTAGAAAAATAGTCTGAGGCATCCATACTCTTGAAACTGGAATACTTACAGCAATACCGTTTTGCCAAGACTCATGTTGGTGTTGGTAGGTACCTGGTGTCGCGGGGAGAGTCTAACACCTCACTCCCCCCGCAAGGATGAGGTGACCCGGCACTAGCCGGGGATCGTGGAAGGCGCAGATAATCTCATGATCCCCGGTCCAAGTGTGGGAAGGGACCACCGGGATGGTTTTTAGTCAGTAAGAGTCTGACAGACCCTTCGTCTCAGGCCGGAGGACATCCATGAGGATCTTCAACCCCAGAACAAAAAAAAGAAACTTCTATACTACTGTAAAAACTCTTTCACTCTCAGTATATGACATAATAATTATATCTAATAATTTATACATATTATAAATTAAAGTCGCTTTTTGTTTTTGTCTGTATGTCCGTGTTGTTCTTCTAAACCAGGCAACAGATTTTGATGAGGTTTTCACCATCGTTCAGAGAATTGATTCTGGAAGGTTTATGTGCCTATCGTTAATATTGAAGTTACATTAAACTAAGAAATCTCGAAGTTTTGTCAAATCGTAAAAACCGTGCGGAGCAGGAGCGGGTCGCTAGTAAAAAATAAATTGATGATGGAAAAATAAATAGCATTTTAAAATAACAACTCGTGACAACAACACTTCACATTCAAGTACCAACCGTGTCCTTATTAACATAGCTACTAAATTAAATAAAACAAATAAAATTTATTTGATAAATAACGCTAACAATAGCAGCTATATGAAATACAACAAAAGGTTGATTCATAGCAATTCTGTTATACTTTGTTAACACAAAAACACAATTATATTTAACAAATAGGACGATAAAGGTCGCCAAAACGACTGTAGGTCGAAAGGATAAGCAAATATTACTGAAAAACTATACAAATATCGTGTGATATTATGATTACAACTCCCACATGTTTTTCGTATAATGTTTCAATGCTATTAGAAGTTACTCGATAAAATTACTGGCTTTGTAACTATTAAGTATTTACAGTTTTATGGAGTTCAGCTATATAATACGCGACACATTTTCGTAAACGATTTACGACTAATCTGTTTCATTTTGACAGTTCAACAACATTCATTGCGTTATTTACGTTGTTGAGCAGATTTTTCTTTCGAACTTATGAAGCAATGGATTGGTGATCTGTTTCAAAACGATTCAGATTCTGATTGATCGTGTATTACGCAGTTAGGATATAGGGCTTATAGGTACCATGTGGAAACGACAAGAAATGAAAATACTGGCCATAGTAAGTAATTTGATGCATCCTTTTTTTTGGGTGGAAAATTATCATATAACTTCTCCCTCTCTGGGCGGAGCGGGAGGGCGTGTCAGACTCTTACTGATGCGTCCTAATATATAAAATATAAAAGTGATTATTTCAAACAAGCTCTATAGTTATGGGCCGACTATGGGTTTTGTCAATCTTTAACTAGCTTTAGTGACTAAACCATTGGATATATTTGGTAAAACTTTTTTTTGCAGAACGTCATAAGATAGTATTGTCTTCTCCACCTTGTCACACACACACATCATCACCATCACATTTCATATTTCCATACAGTAATATGGCCAAATTAACCAACACAGCGAAATATTTGACATCTATTTGCGACGTTGCCCACTTTCAGAATAAACGCTCTTAATAGCCTGTTTATTAGGAAGCCTAAGTTCAGCAGTTATTATTCATAGGCTGATAATGATTTAGCAATATTAATTGACATTGACATGACTTTGACACCTTTATCTATTCGAGTGTTTGTGTAAATGTCAAAAGTATCGGTCTACTTATGTTTAGACGTTGATGTCAAATATTGCTATGTATATTCATAACTATAAATATACTTGAGGAGCTCGTGACTAAGTGATCCATCAGATTAATCTACGCTTGCCGGGGTTGGTCCGTGCATTGGTGACCATCTTTACATACCGAGACTTCTCCGTGCCTCGGAAGCACGTTAAGCCGTTGGTCCCGGCTGTCATTCGTGGATCTTTGACAGTCGTTTCGGGTCGTCAGAAGCCCGAAAGTCTGACAACCAGTCTTACCAAGGGGTATCGTAGGTTGTGGAGGTAAGATAGGCAGACGCTCCATGTGAAGCCGACTTCAACGTAGTTGGGAAAAACGCTAGGCAGATTGATTGATCTATATCTATAAATAGTATAAAACAAACTCACTTTTCGTGTATGTTAGTCTGTGCGATCGCTTAGATCTTCTAAATTACACAATGGATTTTGATGCAGTTTTCAACATCATTTAGAGCATTTATTCCAGAATGTTTATGTATGAATATATAACTTAGAAATATAACAAAAATCTCGATGTTTTGACATGTTGTCGTTGCACGCATGCGAAGCAGGAGCGGGTCGCTAGTTATTTAAATACGGGTATTTAAAAATAATATTAATAGCCTGTAATTATTCCACAGCCAGTGTAGAAACTTCAATTCGATTCATGTTTCTTATAAAGCAGTGAGAGCCTAGTGGTGTGACCGTCGGACTGCCAAGTCATTTTCAGGTTTCGATTTCAAACCCAAGGCACGCACCTCTGACTTTTCGGATTCATGTGCGTATTGTATAATTATCAGTTGCTTCAAAAAGGGTGAAGGAAAACATCGCGAGGAAACCGGCATGTCTGAGAGATATTTCTCGACGGCATGTGAAGCAAAAAACTCTAAAACCAGATTCGTTTCTAAGAGAAGTTTCTTCATGGGGTTTTTTTTTCTACCAAAATCCAGTGTGGTATAAAAAACTAGAAAGAAAAGAAAAGTAGGCTGTTACGTTTCAGACTTTAGGTTAAGGTTTATAGATATTTATTCTCAAAAAAGACACATACTTGAGAACAATACATAAAGTAAATTATAAATATAAAGTTCGTCACAGACGTCACGGTAGCAATTATGTTATACCCATCCAATGCATTCAGCTTTTAGTAAGGGTGTTATTTGTCATTAAATATTCAGCTAATTGAGTTTTGAATGCATTGAATGAGTGCAACTTTTTTACACATGAGGGTAATATACAATAGACCAGGTATATTTAGTAACCTAATCCGCTTAACTGTTCTTAAAGAGTCATAAAGAACCCTGTAGGTAATTGACACGTGTTTCACCTCTCAACGAGGCATCCTCAGGATGACGATTGACTTATTCCGGACCCGGACACGACGTGCTGACGTTTGACGATTACGACGCTAAATATACGTGGTCTATTGTATTTTATAATGGATTTCCGCAAAGTCACGCGTCAATTAACTATATGAGGGTATTTTGTTGTATGCCTAGTTGTGCTCCTTCAAAAGTTTTTTTTTTTTTGCTGAACTTTGTTCTCATCTTCGGTAAAATCCGAAAACTAGCTCGGCGGGTACTACGTTCTGTTACTTTTTTTACTTTAAGAGCGTTTATTCCGAAAGTGGGCAACGTCGCAAATAGATGTCAAATATTTCCCTGTTTTGATTAATTTGCCAATATTACTGTATAGAAATAAGAAATGTGGCTAACTAACGAACTAGAATGTTGATTTTGAAATGCAATCATTAATATTTTAACACCGAATATTTAGTCTTAGGTGTTTAAAAAGTATTTGGAAACTTTCCAAATGCCTTTTTTACACCTAAAACGGTTACTACATCAAATTCAGGGTTATAATTGCAATTCATTATTAATATTCTAGTTCGCTAGTTAGCCACATTTCTTATTTCCATACAGTAATATTGCCAAATTAATAAAAACAGGTAAAGATTTGACAGCTAATTGCGACGTTGCCAACTTTTAGGATAAACGCTCTAAACATACATAATAATATAGAGGTAGGTCAGTGTATGTTATTCTATTTTACCTGTGAACAACCTAAAATACAGCGTGAAATATATATAAAAAAATATGCATTGTGACACACTTTTTCATTAAAATTATGTAAATGAATAAACAAAAGCTCGCATTTTGCATACATTGAAGCACAGCTGAATAAATGACGTACGTTCAAATGAATTTCACTTGTAGACATTCGATGTTTATTCAAAAGTAATGGCTGTGAAAATATTGCACTTTATAATCTACAGGGCCATTCTCTATTCCGAAAATATATAGTATAATTTTCGTCATTCTCCTGCCCTTATGCTTTTTTAATTAGGACCGCCGTAACATGTATATTTTTCTTCCATACTTCTCTATTAGTCGTCATCACGGTAGTCACCCCCTTTCTAGCCATATCATCTTCCACACAGTCCATCCATCGTTTCTTTGGTCTCCCCCTACTCTTACTCCCATATCCACATTCAAATTGCGAAACAAAAATAGAAGATCGGGAACTTACAAATTAAGAAAGTCTATGTAAACGAAATCATAAAAGAATTGGAAATTTATACAGATACTCTATGACTTACAGCAAAATACAGATCCTGCAAAAATTCTGAAATAAACAGAGCTATGATTTTTCATCAAAAGGTTCAACCAGTCATGAAGAGACTATCGACCGTCTGAAAAAGATCAGAAATGAAGCTTATTTAAATACATTTAATTTTATGGCTCGGATTGAAATATAATTGTGGAAACATCAGTCGAATTGAAAATATTGACGCATTCAGTAAATATTTTTGATTAGTGTTTTTAGCTTATCAGTAAAAAAACAGGGTCAAAAACTGATACAATCTACAAATACAATAGTTATCAGTTACAAAAACTACAACGAAGAGTAGCAAGCCAATCACCCTTCTTTGTTATCTTAAAGATAAGCCCACAATTTTTTGAATAACCCTTTTATTTTTCATTTAAAAGATCGCGTCTACGAATAAGAATATTATAATGAGTACCGAATTTTATCGAGTGCATCGTGTGTAAATGTGTCAATTTGGACTATTATTTTCAAAATCGGAAATTTTCCGATAGTGTTTTATTTTAATTTGGGATTTTTTCCAAAAATTCCGAAAATGCTATGGAGGCCGTACGAAATGTGTTTAAGTTATGAAATGTTATATGCGTGGAGGTAATTTAGACTATTTATAATCGGAAACTTTCTCGGAATAGGTTTTTGTTTCTTAGACTGGATGATACTTGGACATTTTTGGGGCTGAAAATATCTCTAAGACTGTTTATAAACCACCAAATTTCACCTGTATTTTAAGCAAACAATTTATTCTTGTTTTTATGAGAGTTATAGCTGACATATCAAAGCTTTAAAAACTTTTCCGGATTCAACGTTCCTTTAGGACGGATTGATGATTGAATAATAGAGCTACCATCAAGTCTTGTTTTTGACATTCCGCGTCTTGACATATAATTGTATAATTAATGTATACAAAACATTTTTAAATAGCAACGGTGGAGTTTCTTGCCCGTTCTTCTCCATACGAAAACTACCATTTAGAAGGGGCGTCTAGAACATTTATTTTTATTTTGACGTTCTAAAATGACTTTCATGTGCCTAATTGAAATAAATAATTTGACTTTGACTTTGACTTTCCTATTGCTATTTCTTCAGTGTACTAATCAGTGATTCTTCTCCCCAGGCTACCTGAGGTGGGTGAGAAGGCGCCGGCGTCTTCGTCCCCCAACCTCGCGGAACAGCCGCTGGACCTCAGCGCCAAGTCTACCTCCAGCACCAGTGGAACTCCACCTCCTGACTCCAAGCATTTGGATAATAGGTAAGCAAGAACGATGGTTAAATCTTTCATGGTTTTTGTCACATCTTCTGTTATAAGCCGCGTACCTGCTTTTGATTTCAAAGATTTCAATTGTATTAGAAAAACGTAAATGACGGAGATAAGAGGTACAAAGAAAAAAGTGACTCGATTGACTCACACACACAGCAGTTTATCTTGTGTGCTCAGTACATTACTGTGACTACAAATTGACCCAACCCAAATTGCGTAGGTAGTATGTAGTAGTAGGTATACACTATACACGCTCCAGGATTATACCCATTAGCTATATTATTGTACTCGTGAAAATACCTAATGTTCAGTACACACGAATGAAAAACAAAACTTTCCTTCCGTAATCGCAAAGAACGTCATGGAAAGTTGTTTATTTTTTCATCGAAAAATCGTTTTTTTCGGAAAAGTTGTTCAGTGTAATGAGACAGCTGGGCCGCGTTTGGGACGCTACGCAATATCTTCTCGTCCCACATACCGCAGTGTCTCAAGACGAAAGTCTTTGACCAGTACGTGTTGCCAGTGATGACCTATGGCACTGAAACGTGGTCGCTCACAATGGGCCTTACCTATTAGAAGGCTAAAAGTCACCGAAAGGGCAATGGAGAGGGCTATGCTTGGAGTTTCCCTACGTAATCGAAACAGAAATTAAGAAATCCGTAGGAGAACCAAGGTAACCGACATAGCCCGAAGAATTGCCAAACTTAAGTGGTAGTTGGCCGGGCAAATTGCTCGCAGAACAAAAGGTTCTGGAGTGGCGACCGCGTACCGGAAGACGTAGCATTGGAAGGCCTCCCACAAGGTGGACCGATGACCTTGTGAAGGCCGCCGGAATCCGCTGGATGCGGGAAACACAGAACCGGTTGAAGTGGCGGTGCTTGGGGGAGGCCTATGTCCAGCAGTGGACGTCTTTCGGCTGAAATGATGAAGATGATGATGAGACAGTCACAAAATCTTAGATAACTAAATCAGCTCCCTATATCCTTCATACATTTCCTATAACTCCTTGTCCAGACCATGGAAAAAGCTACTCTAACATAAAAACTAATTGTAGCCATCAAAGTGACCGATTAGCTAAGGCTTTTATCACTTTAATCTAGGTAAACGCGCTAAATTGGATTACACATTAGCCGCTGGCCTTAATTTAATGCTAATGTGCGTTTAGTTGCGTATATGTACACAGCCTTATTTTATTTGACCAATATAGGGACGAATTGTTTGTTTGGGTATGAATTTCATCAATAATATGCTATTTTAGAACCTATTTTACAAGCTGCTATGGAAGTTTAACATTCACCATCATTTTAGACTCACATAACTGACATTAAATACATACACTCAGGCTTATTCCATATTTGGGGTAAACTTAACACCTGCGCTAATGCTGAGCATGAGGTCCTGGGTTCGATTCCCGTGTCGGGCAAAGTGTTATTGGGTTTTCCGTCTGGAATTTTCCGGTAGCAGCCCGGAGTCTGGATTTCTGCCTGGTTGATGGCAATAGAATCGCCCCCTATTATATAAGACTTAAACATAACCGGCGAAATGTGAGTGTACTATTTATGTACGTCTTTGCCTTACCCTTCGAGGAGTACAAGCGTGATGTTATATTATGTTATACAAATATTATTGTATAATGAAAACTATGCACACCCCACCCTGCAATTTTCTTTGTCCACTAGGCTTGTAGCCTGTTTCACCAATTCAGGATAAGTTTCAATTTACACTAATCTGGCAGATAATTTCAATTGAGTAACTTCTGTCCCATTTTTTTATTTAACCGATATCTTCCTGATTCGAAAAACACCTTCACAATCGAACTCAAACTTTTAAATTCAAAATTCGAAAGTCATTTATTCAGACTAGGCTGAGAATCAGCATATTTCGAACGCCAAAATTACGTAAGACAGTCCTCCAAAACCCCCACCTTTCACAAATTCTAATAACTTGTAACAAACGCAAACTAAGTACTAGCATTTCTTCAAGGGATCGGTCAGTCACAAAGATGAAGCCAGTTGCCAGTTCCATTCCAAAGCGTATTAGGTTCCTATGGAGAAGATCGGGCCAGAGACTCCATCACGGACACTCTTTTAAATCACGATCCTTGTCTGATTTTGTTATTATTATCTCAAAGAAGACACGCTCTTGCCCATCCTTTGAAACCCACTGAAGAAATAGCGAAATAAAACATACTGAAAAACTGAAAATAAAAGAGCTATTTTCTTTTCTATAAGGTATCGGGAATACGAACGAAGCGAGCTTAAATAGATTAATCTCTGGAAACGACATCCTCTTTGCTTATTTTGTGGCGAATAAAGATCTGATTAGCTATCCTTGTTTTGTTTTAATCGATACTAGAACCCCCTGGGGTTCTAACCCCTTGGGGTGTACGGATTAATATTTCTTTATATTTCTTTGTAGACATTTTCAAACTTAATAAGATACTTGCTTAGATTCAATTAGAACTCACATGTTTTGCTATAGTTTGACCATGTTATAACGGTGACATGACGAGACGGCTTCGTCTTGCTTTTCAGTGTTTTGTACCTGTGGATTTCTTGCATAATATGGAATGCTTCTCAAATATGATTGAACCCACTATTTTAATGGGTTTCCAAGATACAGATTTTGAAGGAATAAGATAGTTAAAGAACTAGGATTTTTCTTAATGAACGGAGGGTTGATGAATGGATCTTAAGGTGGAACTAGTTGGGGGGTTTTACGCCACTGTTTGACATTGTACATCCAAACATAAACATGATAGCGTTTTGTCTCAATATTAATTTTGTCTTCGCGGAAACAGAATAGTAAAATAATAAGCCATTAAAAAGTTAAGAGCCAACAAGATTCGTTTTTCTTGCTAATTTTAGCGCAAGTTTGGGCGTAAATAAGTAATAAAAGAAGTGTAAAATCTCAAAAACAAAGTCGGCACCGACAAAGCTCAACTATCAAAGAGATCAATAAACTTTATTTCTAATTGATTTCTTCAATGAATTTTTTCATAAAACTCGATTTTCCAAAGGACTTTTCGTACTTAATTTTTTACGCGCTCTTTTTACTAAAATAGTTCGGAACGGTGTTTGTGTACATGCCAACTGGACGTTGTGCATGAAGACCAGCCTCTAAGTGCTCATCACTGATTCTAACTCTGTCGGCCACGATGCCAGATGACACAGCGTGCTTTTTGGCTATGCCCACCAGTGAGTTCGAGCCTGCGACTAGTTCAACCTTAACTCTTAAAACAGACAAGGTCTTTGTCCGGATGATCTGAACACTGTTAGATGTTATGACCATCACGGGTGGGCCTGTCACATAATAGACCGATCCAATCGTCCAGTACACCTCGAAACTAAAAATCATTCTAAAAAATCCATCCAGCACTTTACAGCGTCGTGTAGCATTAACAATTCTTCACGCTACCGCCACAGCACCATTGGTCATAACACGATCGAAACATTCGCAACGGGCTCGTAATAATCCTACTTCCTATTGAAACCTACTTGGATAACACAAACAATAGCAACGTGAACGCACCCATAAAAACACGAAACTTTGAACGATCGACGCGGGTCGATGAACTTTTGACAGCTAACGCCATCACGTCCGCAGATGTTCATTTGACGCCATTTATCACGACAGTATTCATTAAAAATAATATGTCATTGTTAATTTGTTTTGTTGTTATTGTTTTGTATCGGGTTCTATTATTTTGATGGCTGCTATCTGAGTAGCTGCGGAGATAATAGTTTTGTGGGTGTTCTCATTCATAGAATACTTAATGCCCTAGAACAGCTACCGCGGCTTTTAGTTTTGCTGTAAATGCTGTAAGACTGATTATGGGATCTCCTGAAGATTAATAAGCATCGAATTCAATGGAAGTTATTATTTCTGAAAACTAAACAGGGTTTTCATTAGGGTTGCAAAACTCTGAGGTCACTTCCTTCGAAATCAGAAAATAGCTGTACCCTTAAAATAAAAGATCCTTCATGTCATAACTTAGTCATGTCGTAGTCTTTCCGCAAGTAAAAAAAAAGCAATGCAAGCACAAGCTGAGAAATGCACAAAAAAATGACGTGACAGTCTTTGACAATTCTGTCAAAAATTCAAAATTATTCCTCGGAAAAAATATTTAGCGTTGCATACCCCTGACACAGGGATGGAGCACTATTGCCGATGCTGCGATCCATAAAGCCTAAACGGAACATCAAAAACAGGCAATTTAGCCTCCCCCGTGTTAAAAATAAACCAACAGATTGACAACCGTCAGTTTGCAGCATAGTTTCAAAGTCAAGGAACCCATATCTACAGCAATGTCAATGCTCTACTTTAGCTGGAACAACATTGCAAAAGGCACAGCGTTTATCGCGAGCCCTACGTTCAAAGACTTCTTATTATTTGCTGATTCATGCGTGATGAAATTGGAATTCTTTACTTTTTATGATAACTCCTTAAGTGTTTGTTCCTTGTTTTCTTATGCGTCGTTAAAAAAATATTGTTTTGTTCTTCTGTGGGATTCCTTTGTTTTTATCATGAGGTGGGTATAGTTTGGAAAATTAATAGGATTGATTAGATTAGAGTGGATTTAATCTGAGATGTTGCACAATTTTTGGCAATGTCAACGGGACAGCAGAGACGTTTGATTCTACGAAAGAACTGATATTGTTCCAATAAAAACTTCTTGGCATTTATTTTGCCCCACTTTGAAGGATACTAGGAGATCCTCGCCTATATGTAGATATTGTAGACAAAAGAATAATTCTTCGCTGGATTACTTATAATGCATGCTATATAAGTTCTTACTTAAGAGTAAACTGCGGTCAGGCCTAAAGTTGTCCCAAAACTTATCAAAATTTTCCTAAAATCGAGTTTTATAAAAAAAAAAAAACGAAGTCAAAACAGTCACAAAAAAACAGACTCTTTCACGGTTCACCAGAAAAATTCAGATTTGTAACTAACTATAACCTTCAACAGAACTCTCAAAAGGGTTTAAAGACGGACATAGATCCATGTATAACTAGGATCTACAAACCAAGATAGCTGATATTTTAAATTATTCTACATCATAATTAGCATTAAAACTGTACCAATCTCACATACTACGCAGAGCCACCGCCATCTAGCGGCCACAACCGGTAAAACAGGTTTTCGTTCCGATTTTATCAGAGTACAAGTGTGTGCACCTGTTAAAATCACTTACTTTTGTTCTAAGAGACATTTAAGTGGGGAAGGAGGGGAGGGGGAGGTCTTTAAAGGTACTTACAGAGTAGTAACAGAGCATTTCCAATAATGAATACGGCATTGAAGAGCTTTACTCCGTTCAATTGTTTTTACGTGATGCGAATGCGTTGAGGAAAAATATAGGAAGTGTTATGGTTGTTTTGAAGTGTTTTGTCCTTTTTTTCCTTGGAATGTAGATGTAAAAGACGTTGGGTGAGCAGAGTTGTATGAAGAATCTAAAACGTAATTTTGGTATCTGAAAATGGAGCGGCTTTTCACAAAGCTTCTAAGTTTCTAGTCTAAGAAATCGTTCTTCGATATTTCATCAATCAATCTGCCTAGCCTTTTCCCAACTATATTAGGGTCGTCTTCCAGTCTGACCGGATGCAGCTGAATACCGGTATTTTACATGGAGCGACTGCCTATCTGACCTCCACAACCCAGTAACTGAGTACTTAATACGATACCCCTTGGTAAGATTGGTTGTCAGACTTTCGGGCTTCTGACGACCCGTAACGACTGTCGAAGATCCCCGAATGACAGCCGGGACCACGTGCTGTTCGAAGCACGGATGAGTCTCGGTATGTAAAGATGCTCACCCATCCACGGATCAACCGCGGCAGGGCTGTTATTACTTGGCCACGAGCTCCTCTTGATATTTCATCAATAAGGTTCGATTTTGGCAAAGGACATAATACTATGACTTCACCTACAATTTTGGCTAAGATTGCCAAATTAAAATGACCTACATAACATAATATCACGTCTATTTTCCCCGAAGGTTTAGGCAGAGATGTACCTGTAGTACAATCATATTTCGCCCGTTATGTTTTTAAGTCCCATGTAATAGGGGACGAGCCTATTGCCATAAACCGGCTACAAATCCAGCCTTCGGGCTGCTACTGTAAAATTCCACGTGGAATACCCGAATAACACTTTGTCCGAGCCTGGAATCGAACCCAGGACCTCATGCTCAGTAGTAGTGCTTGCGACAACAATACTAATGAGGCTGACAAATCAAAACTAATCTTCCTAATTATTAATTATATTCATGCTTAATAACCACAGATAAGACATCAACGCTGACACACAAAGAATGAATGTGATACATCACTTTAACATAATCGTCTCCAAGCCACTGACCCCGCTAATTTCCCGTCTTCAACAAAGTTATTAAACTCATAATTGCCTCTCGATACATTCATATAAAAACCCAGTTCGAACCGATATTATACACAATACCAAATCGATAACTGAATAAATTCATTCTCTGGGACTACGATCTGGGTCGCATGACTCGCCAAAACAAATAAAAATGCACCGATAGTCTGTTGGAGCATCGACCTTGCATCCTCGCAGATATACAGCCAAGCAAAAACACACCCTACCACCCAACGACACAACTGAAACTCCTCTGAAACCCTCCTCGAAAAATAAGAAAGCACAATTCAAGATGAAACCGAAGACGACAGCTGCACCCAATAAATTTTATACTCTATTAAAAGGTAGTAAAGCTGAATTTCGTTAAGTGTGTGACCGTAGGGAATATGATAAAGATGCATTCATAGTGGGCCGTTATCGGCGAGACCGAGAGTAAATATTTCGCATTTCGCGTTATCTTGGATTAAACAGGCGACGTACGGTTTCGAAATATTGAATTTAGACGATTGTGGGCCGTTGACCAGTCCAGCCCATTAGTGAGTCAGAGCGTTGTCATCGCATCGTCAAGATACCCGAACCTCTCGTCGCGAAGGATGTAATTCTGACGAATGAATTCACTTTCGAAGGAACGAACAAAAAAGATGAAACGTTTCTTTTTTCTTTTGTGTCTCAGGGTTTCGTTCAGTATGCAAAGTTTATTGATTTATCCCGTTGCATATTCAGGACAGCGTCTACATTCTTTTGAATTCTTTCGGGAAGAAAATGTATTTATGAAAATATTATTTTAACTGACGGGGTAGCTTAATTTAAAGTTATGTTGTGGGTGTGATATCTTTATGTTTACAAACCGGGGGTTTTGCAATCAACCCCTGAAGAAGAACTGAGAAGGTATATACTAGATAAAGATAGTATACAATTATACTACATTATCCCTCTTTTTGGAAGACGACTTAGCAAAGCAATGAACTCTGCAAAGCTTGATTGATTACATCTTTAACATTAATAATGCATTAGGTATACTAAACATTATATTAAACTTCTGTACTTGGGACAACCTGCAGTTTACTGATTATTCTTCCTACCCTTGACGACCATGTTTAATTAGATGCTCATGTTAGTTTATTTTTGTTGCAGATTGAAGCGAGCGGTTCTAGAAAGCGCCAGCAACAGTTCTGGTCGTCGCGCGTATACTGATGAGGAACTCCAGTCAGCCGTCCGTGATATACAGTCGGGCCGGCTGGGCACCCGCCGAGCTGCCCTCATCTACGGTATCCCGCGCTCCACGCTGCGCAACAAACTCAACAAGTTTGGCACCGTCGTCGACCACGCTGACTCCGACAACGACAGCGATGCCGACCGCGCTGACTCGCCCCCCTCCGTCATCCTCAAAATACCCACATTCCCCCCACCAGACGACAAAAGCCCATCCCCCGCTGGTCAACACCAAGCCCCCATCGCACCAATAACACCAATGCACCCCACGGGTCAAGCCTCACTCAAGGGACCCTCACAGCTGTTGCTCCCGCCCTCCGTGTTCGCCGACCCTCCCTCAACACAACACCTCTTTACGTCCCTCAGTGACGTTATCGCTAAAAGCATCAGCCAGAAGTTCCAGCAACCCTTAGATAGGCCGCATCACCAGCCCAGTGAACTTATGTACGCGCGAGGCCCTGACCGACACGTGTCTGTCATCAAGACTCCGCCTGATAACCAGCGCTATCCCACGCCCGGTAACTCTAAGCAAATGCCCAACAACAACGGCCAGCCGGCCGTCGGCGGCAAAGGCACGCGGCCCAAACGTGGCAAGTACCGGAACTACGACCGCGACAGTCTCGTGGAGGCGGTGAAAGCCGTTCAGCGCGGAGAGATGTCCGTGCACCGCGCCGGCTCCTACTACGGCGTGCCGCACTCCACGCTAGAGTACAAGGTCAAGGAGCGCCACCTCATGCGACCGCGGAAGCGGGAGCCCAAGCCGCCGCAGGACGCCAACAAACCGCAGCCACCAAAGCCGCCACCGCCGAAGCCGCCGACGAAGCCGTTCTCCAACGGTCTCAACGGGCCAGAAGCCCCGGGCTATCCTCCCGGCTACCCGTTCTGGCCTGGCAGTGGGTTCCCACCGCCGCCCGCTCCCGACTTGTACGCCTCGCACATGATGCGACGACTGCGCGAAGAAGCGCCACCGCCCGCCAACGGCTCGTTCCTGGAGGGCATCATCAGGTCGAGCCTGGAGCGGCCCGCGCTGCTGCAGCGGCTGGCGGCGCCGCCGGGCGGCGAGGCGCGCCGGCCGCCGCCGCCGGACGGCGACGAGCCTCCGGCGCGCCGCGCGCGGCTGGACAGCTCGGACCAGGCGCTGGCGGCGGAGATGCGCGAGGCGGTGCAGCGACTGCGCGCCGACAAGCTGCGGCCGCGCAACGGCACACCCACGCCGCCGCCCGCGCCGCCGGCCGAGCCGCCGCCGCCGCCGGCCGCGCCGCCGGACCGCGCCTAGTGCGCTCCGAGACGCCCCGATCTCCTCAGTCTTTGTGATAATATTATGTAAAGTACATTCCGCCGGGCGGCCGCCCGCTCGCCGACTCACGCTAGTGCAATACGGCCCGCTGAGGTTTGTCGTCCGAGACTCGCGTTATCCGTGTATACTGTTGTAGTGACAATAACTTAGTCGCAGGCTTCTCCTCGTATCGACGTGTGTCGGGTGACGTCGTCGTTCGATGACGGCTTCCTCGTATCGGTATGTAGTGTCTCCTCTTTATGTTTCCGCTTCCTCGGTCAGTCCAGACAGTTCTCACACACACGTATCCACATCGACACATAATCACCAAATATCACAATAGTTACCTAAAAGTCACAACCAGTTCAATATATCACAGCTTTACTAATGCAATATCACAATATTATAATAGTGTTTAGTGTCCCATGACAGAGATTCGGATGCCGTCGGTTGTGGCTTGCAGTCGCGTTTGGATGTACCTAACGTAAACCATAATCACTAATCTTTAAATGAATACGAGTAGGTACCTATTATGAACTTTCTTCTGTTTTCTGTAACTCCTCGCTTACGTGACGATCAGTCACAATCTGTTTATCTTCTAAATTCAAATTAGAACGGAACCTCTGTAGGGTAGAACGGCTGAACGACACTGCACGTTGCAAGCGACGCCAGGGTTGTCCAAAATTCACGCAAATCCAGAGAGCCTCAAATTTTGACCTTGTTTTTAAGTAAAAGACAACCAAAAGTTAACGTTATAAAATTAACTATTTAAATTAATTTTTAAGTAATTAAAAAACAATGTAACAAATTAATTATAAAGCTAGCTATGAGTGTAAATGTTATCGATTTTTAAGTGAACTATTGCAGATTTTGTGCGGTGTTTTTATAATTAGATAGGTAATATATTGAATGAAATTATTAGCGCTATTGGCGGGTAGTGCGGTTGTGGTATTGTTGGACGCGTCGCGCGTCGCTGTCGCGTTGTCGCGTTGCTCGCGCGACAGAGGCACTAGTTGTAGACGGGATGGCGTCTCAACGGTCGGCTGAGCTTCGCCTACACGAAGCTACGTTCGGACTTATGTGCAATTATTATTTTGTATAAAATAGTAATTTTAACTGTGTCTAAGCTAACACGTGGATTTCCATATTACTGAATGTGATATTTAGGTATTACGAGTGCGGTTTGATCACGATTTGACGACCTGCGGGGACCGCCGGGCCCCATCATTATATACACGTACGTACATTAAATACATCTAGTGAACTTATATATTTTATGTACTATTATTGTATCTTAAGAAGATAATATTCTTATTTTTCATGGTCCAAGTTTTAAATGTTTTATCGACTATACAAAAAAGTGGATAATCATTATTATATTCTTGTCGACTTTAAAAATTATAATTAGCCCAAAAACCCTAAAAAAAATAATTGATATCTTCAAATTTGTGAAATTTTTTGGTGTTCAATCAAAAATATATTATGGAAGTACGAGATGAAAATGTATACGCTCTCCCAGAATTAAATTTAGGTAAAAACTATTTGGATATAAAATTATCATACGATACTTATTGTAAGTTATGTGTACATGTGCGCCTCATGGAAATTAAGAAGTCTTTGTATTATGTATGTAATTAAAATATACATAATTATATTATATACAAGTTAAAATTTAATGTCGTACATTTTTCTTCGGAGACCACAAGTGATGTGCAAAATAGAAGTACATGAGATTGTACTCGACATTTCGACATAATATTATATTAACTATATTATCCTTCTCGGACCGAAACAAAACGATTTATTATATACAAGTGATATTTGAAGTCATTATCCAAAAACAAATACATATCCCCAATGGCGAGATGTCGAGCTCTCTCACAAAAAGGAAAAAAAAAAACAAAAATTTTTATATTCAAAATTTTAAACTAGTCGATAGCATGTCTTTCACTTTTGTTTCTCTGTGCATAATTTTCGACGTCTTTTTAGCATTTAATCTTAAAAAAGTAAATCTATAAACGTTATGTGCATTTATCTGAGTGATGAATACTTTTGTATATTGAAAACAAAAAATATAAGATTATTTACCGTCGTGTTGACAGCCCTACCAACCAGACCGCATTTCGAAATTTGAAATGTAGAAAATCGAACAACTTTTTTTTCTCAAAAATACGTACACGAATCTGTGTGTTATGCCTGACATTTGTTGATAGCTTAAAACAAAAAGGTTATTTTGTGTAAGTTTGTACAGACATAGGATGGGACAATTTGCAAAGAGAATTTAGATAATAATCAACATTCCGTTTAGAATGTTATTAGATTTTTTTAATTAATAATATAACTATTTTTTTGCATCGGGAACAAATAATTATGTTGTTTAATCTTATTTTGTAACGTTAGTTAATTTTTAAGTGGCTTTATTTTATAAAAATAACCTTTATATATGATTAATTGTCATATTATATTGAGATGTTATACATTCATTGTTTTTGTGCAAAGTGTTTGGGGTTCTATTCCCGGTAAAAGAGAGTTGCGACTGATATGTAGTAGAAAATAGCCGAGTGCTGGAGGCACTGGCCGGTCGGTACAAATGGTATACACCGCCTTAACACTTAAAAATGTTATTAACAGTGATCTCTACTACTTAAAATAATCATCAAGGCGAGGCGAGCGAGGGAAATTTACTTAAATAGCGTATAGCATGCTAAATAGCGTAGCATGCTAATTAACGGTTATAAAAATAATTTCCGTAACGTTGATTATTTTTTGAGAAAGACAGGATCAAAGCTGCTGTTGTCAAATCACATGAATACCAAAGGAGAAACAAAATAATTACAAAAAAACTACTGCCTCCGTTCAAATACCTCATTTCAAAATAGCGATGCAAAGTTATATCATAATCTCGAAACACATTTCATTGGTACATAATGTAGTTTGGAAACAACAGTTTTTGTTTTTTGCACTGAAGAGGTCACTGGTTTTATTAGTGAATCATTTTTATTGTATATTGTTCAATCATTTTTCCACATAGTTTAAGAATTTTAGTTAATATTGTAGTGTACTTTTCAATTAAATAGGTAGTCCGTAGCAATTCTTTAATATTTTCTTGTTAATTTTTTTTCGTAAATGTAATAAATTCTCCGTAAGGGTTAGGTTAGTCTTGAACGGTCCTCAACTGGTCCAGGAACAAAAGACAATGAAGGGAAAGTTGCATTTTTAATTAAATCATTAATTATACCTTATGTAACCGCGGCATTGCTACTCGCATCCGATGCGTCTACTCTCGTACATGTATCCGATCGAAGTGCAAACAATAACACAATTTTTAAATTCGACTTTCGAATTCAAGAATTCGAGTTTTGAATTTGAACGTTACATTCGCGAGTTACTCGTAAAAGACATTGCCAGGATGTTAATTTACGAAGCATTTTTATGGACACAAGTTGTTTGTTTGTGTGACTGTACCTAACTTCGTGTGCCGGTTTCCAACTGTACACTGTGAAGCCGTGTTTGTTTGATCATACGGGAGATGTTATACTTAGTTAGTATTCTACTTAAACACTGTGCTTATCTGTGTATAGTTGAAAATCGACGTTTCTATAATGTAAGAATCACCTATTGTCGTCACTAATTGTTTTCCCTTTTACATCTTGTATTTCTAGATGGTTAATTTTAAAACATTAATGATTATTGTACTATTATTACAATAATTGACTTATTATTATTGACATTTAGCATTATCGTGGAAAGGTATAGAATATTGAATGAAAGTTTTTTAATGTCTTGCTAGACGCAGTTCGCGGATGTTCCACATTCGCGTTTTTTTTATTAAAAAAAATATGTACAACAAGAAGCATTTAATTTTAGAAATATTAAATACCTATAATGTTATAAATTTATTGAAACCGATAGCAAATCAGGTATTTGCTATCTTGATGTATTTATTTTGAATAAACGCTTAAAAATACTACATCACACTGCTGGGGGACATTTTCTTAGAATGTTTTCTTTGCAAAATTTATTATTGGGATTCTTTTTGTGATTTAAAATGAAATCAGTTAGGTAATGGACCAATGTATAAGCTAGATAAAACTGTTATTTCCTAAAGAATCGATAATGGCTCACGTTTTTTTTATAATAATATATAAACTGCGAAATGAGCTAACAAGATCAAATTATAATATTGTTATTTAATTATTGAGTACAAGTTTTAATGAAATATTTTTTTTTCAATATACCTTACTCGCCTCTTTATTTTTGTTATTTTGTTCCTTTAGTTTTTATTATTATTGTTTAAATCATAAACAGATGATTAGATTTCGAGTTTAATTTAAGCGACTCATAATTATTTTTATTATAAATTATAAAAATATTATATTATATCTTTCAATTCCTCAGTAAGAAAAGTGATGTTTATAGGTTATTTCCGAACCCATATCATGAACGAACGAAATCGTAAAAAAATTGGCGAATAAAATGTGATTGGCACAACACTATTGTATTAAATCTAGTCAAATTTTTAGGATGGTGAAAAAATTGAGAAGCTAAGCTTACGATGATTCGACTGAATTTTTGATAAAAAAAAAAAATTAAACAAACGTCCAAAACCGTCGCTAGGCGACTTAAAAAAAAGTTGATTTGAAATTGTGGAATTGTAGCCGATGTTTGTAAAAATACTGTTTTCTTACTTACTTATACTGTAACTTGAATAGGATGATTTGAAGTGAAAAAGTAATGTTTTTTCATATGTAATGTCCTTTTATCTATAGGATATCTTTATACCTTACGTTAAATATCATAATGAAACGGCTGGTTAGGCAGGTGTAATAATGTGCGAGGATATTTAAAACCTGTATACAATAAATTTCTTTCATTTGTTGAAATTTTTTATTGTTTTATTTTACGCACAAAGACATTATATGCCCTATATGCAACCTACAACTGAGCATATCAAGTAGATCTAAGTACAATCCAAGTACTTATCTAGGTAAGGCGACAAGTTCCTGTTTTCTGTAATTTTGAAAGACAGCTGAGGGCATTCCACCTGTTAATAATTATGCTTAACGCAAATACTAAACTTAGCATTCAACAGCCAAAGACTTCATCATCATCATTTCAGCCGAAACACGTCCACTCCTGGACATAGGCCTCCCCCAAGCATCACCACTTCAACTGGTCCTGTGCTTGTCTCATCCAGCCTAAACACGCCAGATTTTTTTTTGTTCTTTCATTCCAAATTTAAAAACCTCTCTAACAATAATGAAAAGAAAAATAGACCCAGAGATGTTGTTCCGGTGCAGGAATCATTGCAGTGAGAGATCAGAATTAAGGAAAGTAAGTATGGAATTACGCAAGTATTAAAGCTCGTACAGACCAGCGCGACGCGACGCCGCGCCGCGACACGAACAATACAATTTCTAAGAAAACTTGACGGTATAACAATAACCGGTGTCGCGTCGCTCTGTCACGTCGCGCAGGTCTGCACGAAGCTTTACTTAAATCAGAGTTCATGGAAGTGAGTTGACCTAACCACGAAAGAGAAAAAAGTTACAGTAGGTATCTTCGTTACATGCCAACACGTCATGATTGTTTTCAGCAATGAAAACCTATATTAGAAAAAACAGAGGACCTATTCATTAATAGAATAAAAAATTTATATAATTTTACTACTATGGCCGCTGTAACAACAACTAATAAAGTTAAAAATTAAAAGGGGTCGGGAATATCTGTTTTTTTTCCGGCGTTTTTTCACATATTCCTGTAACTATCATTTTTGAGTTAAAAAAAAAATGTGTTTAATATTAGACAGTGGTACGGACTAAAGCGGCCACGTGCGGGTCCGACTCGCACTTGGCCGCTATGTCCATATTAGAGAATACAGTTAACCTAATATGTTTTTTGCCCATTGATATTGTAACCAAAAGTTTTGTAAAGTAATCAGCCTACTTAAAGTAAGCTGCAAAAATATATTTTTCTACCTGCCTACAGTTTGCAGAGATAAACATAATCATTTGTAGACATCTACGTACCTACGCAACTTAATAATAGAAGAATAAATTATTTTTTAATTATCTTTTACCTATAAATAAAGTACAACAGCATTCCTTAAAATTTACAAACAAGATAAGGTTTTTTAAAAGAAAAAAAAAAATTGCTAAGAAAAAAGACGCTTAGTCAGTTTATTAGAGGATCGGCTGGGTTTTTGAGTATGCCAAAATGGGAATAATAGAAGCTCGATTAATACCAGACATTGGTAAGAATAAAAAACTTCCAGCTATGTATAAAGGCTTCCAGTCCAAGCCTAAATGCACTAGTTCACTGGTATAACAGAACTAAGTCTGAGGATTATAATTTATAATAAACTTAAATTCCCCAATTCCATCACAAATAGTATTCGTAATACAAAACTTAATGTCTACTTGTAAGTAAACCATATTTTATAATTATTGTAATAAGCCGAATACGATTGGCCAGCCCATAACTCCATTGAATCCTTAAAAAATTACATGAAATTAAATATCCTCAACCTATAATTGCGTAAATAAACGGATGTAATCTAGATAACTACCAATAAGTAGGAAAACAAATAAATAATGCCGTCGGCCATTTTGGTTTCCCACCAAAAAGACAAAAACGCGCGCTAATTTGACAGCTCGCGTCCACCAAATGTCATATTATCTTATTCGGGTTCATATTGAAAGAAAATATTGGTATTTACAGATATTTGACGGTGACTGGTTTTTTATTGAGCTGGATTCCGCATATGTGCGGCACGCAACAACAATCAATCAATCATTTATTTTGTTAAACATAGTATGGTTACATATATGTAGTAGGTATATTGTCAAAAATATGTGCACTATGTTTTGCCAATATATGGCATACAAAATTAACATAAACAAGCAATTACAATTATGGTGGCATATTAATAGATTATATTTAAAAAAATATTCGATATAAAATATGTCAGTTAGGTAAACAGGTCATTATAATTTTAGACTAATAAACACGTTCATACTTAAACAATAAATAAAAATAAGTGTTTAATTAGCAAGTCGGAATCGTCATACCTCTGTTTATCAGTAGTAAACTCAGTGATGGAGTAGTAGGCAACGGTAGAGGCAACTACAGCCGTCGGTTTCTGCCGTTGCCTCTAACGTGCTGCTCGTATTTGAGCACAAAATGCTTCTTTTTCATTAAAATTCGGTCAAATTTTTAGAACTAATTAAGAAATATCACTTTTTATTGCAATTGGAGGTATGAAATTAAATTGAATAGAATCGAGACAAAGACTTGATTTTTTTTCATTCGTTCTTTATTTTTTTTCATTTTCAAAATCTAGGTACCTACTACTGGACATTATTTTGAATAGGTACCTTTCCATATTTCCAAAACTATACCACTTTACGGAACCCAAAAACCCTCTAACAAAAAACAGTTGCAAGGTAATTCCGACCGCAAATAACGGGCTTCCTTTACTAAAGCGTTATTTCGATCCACAACCATTTTTCACGTTGCCAGCGGGCGGACCACTTGCAAGCAAGGCCGAGGTTTTGGTATTGTAAAAAAGTAAAAATTCCAAAATGGCCGACAGTTGCCACTTGGAAAAAATAAAAAGGAACCCGTTTGAAGCGGCACCAATTTGGTGGTTATTTTTGCTAAGGGCAATGAAACATCTATTTTTGTAAAGAAAATAATATGCTACGTTTAAATGGACTCTGCGGTATATTTTAAATTATTGGTTATTTAGTCAGGTTGCATTGAATTGTATGTTTTTGAGTTATCCAATTAGAATGATGTATGTGAGCCTGCTGTTTTTATTCATTTAATGCTTCTGTTTTGAGTATTCAACAATAAACATTGGAAATAAAATTCAGTCGCAAAAAAGGTGGACGGTCATTATAACGAGGAAAGATATTTTTTATTTATTATTTCCTGTTTATTAGCAAAATATTATCCTCATACTGATTGCTAGGCCGTTTTTATTTCTAATAATAAAAATACAACAAACCAGATATTTGATTATCCGGTTGAATTACTGAAGTACTTATTAATGCCTACATTATGGTACAACAGTTTCAGTATTGTGTAGGTACCTACAAACATCTCTCTCCAATAATAAATCACGATTCAAACCTTATATAACACTATTACCTGCCCACAGACAAAAGAAAAAACGACTAAACATCCTAACACCGTAAAAAAATCGTCAATGTATAAGTATCTCTAACGCATATATAAATAAAACATACACACACACAACCGACCTAAACATTACATAAACCTACATCAACATTAAAAAGTTCAACACAAAGAGTTCCGTCTACAAAAAAAAGAATGAAAGAAATCTCCGTCCAACCCTGACCCTGCGCAAGCACCGAACGAAGCCGAATTCAGCCGAAATGAGCCGAATCGTCGCCAAAAGAGTAGCCCTGACCTTACTCTTGACTTGTACTTGTGTGTGTGCGTTTGTATGTAATTCGGGTACTTTGACTGGTTGGCAGTTTTTTATTTGTGTGGGGTCCAAAGAGTAGATGGGCGGAAACGGTACAGTCATGTAAAATTTATTGAGGCAGGTCCTAAACCTCTGAGAGGATTAAACCATTTGAATAAAAATGGTGGCCTGAGGGATGTAGATGAAGTCTTAGTAGATTACATCAGTAGTGATGGTGCAGAAAATATAAACTCCAAGAAAGGTCATTAAACAAGGGGGTTTTGATGCATCTTGGTGGGTAACAAAATTCTCTAACACATCTCCTTGAATGTGGACTACTCTTTTCAAGACTGCAGGAGAAGGATCTACATCTCTAGAGAAAAAAAATCTGTTTATTGATATTTTTTTACGCATCTGTGTGTCAAGCTTCAGTTCCTAGCTGATCATGGACCTTTTGTAAAAGTTTAGCACTTGATGCTTTATGAGCCCAGTAGTGAAATTGGAGACCGGAATCTCTTAGTCTTGCTACCTTCAACTTTCCCTCCAAGCTCTCACGTCTGACCACAACCTACTCTTTGCCGTGCAATTCGGATACTTTTTGTCGGGAGTTCGTGCGATCACGTACACTTGCACAATCCCGTGCACATGCACTATGAACGCGTGTGTGCGCATTTTCGCGGCGTGCAGTTGTTTGGGCAATGCACTCTCGCGCACAATGCCACTGACCTTGGTAATGCAGCTGCGTATGGACGATTCGACCCGCCAATTCGGCGTCGGTTCGAGCCTTTTTTGTTTTTCGAAGTCTAGGATTTTGTCATGCATTAACTTAGGTAAAAATATACAGAAGTGGAGTGATAAATAGGGTTTGTTTTAAGAGCTTTTGCTGAAACAGTAAAATTTAAAAACATCTGGGCTTGTGATAAGAAGGTTTGAAACAGGTAGCTAATCTTAAAGAAGATAAAAAGCCAGAAAACAGGTGAAAACTAAGATGATGGCTGATGAGATGCAAGGAAGAGAAGACATACTACGGCGGCGTCCACAAATAAATTGGGCTGGTGATAATGCAATGTAAATCAGTTATAACGAGAAGCCTTCACGCGAACTTCCATCCACCTTCAAATTCAGGTTAAAAACATCATGAAAAGAATCCGTAAAGCGTGCCAGTCCGACTGATGTCCAGAGTTTTAAAACTCGATACGGATTGTCTGCGAATTTCGATTACCTACACTGCCCTGCTAAGCCGAAAGGCGGTATCTCAGAGATAGGCCCTTTTAGTTTTGTTTATACCATTCAATAGCTATAATAATTCCGCATCTAATGGTATAAGCCACATACCGCTATCTAACTTAAAACATTTAAAAAAACCACTCAGAAGTTCTTTATATCCTTATGTTTCCTTAAATTCCAATTTAAAAAAGTCAATTTTCTCAAAGCTTACTCCGATTGAGATACCCCCTTTCGGCGTAGCAGGGCATAACATGCATCTTGGGTAGGTACCAACTCAAAAAGATTTTTTTATTACAAAGCAACTCGGTTACTAGACTACGTACGGCAGTATCATAAAAATGTTTAGGTACGAGGTAAATTCTTGCTAGGCCATATCATTTAGGAACTCGTAGGATCTGGGGGCTTAAAACGGCCGCTTTGGCAGAATCAAACTGTCACAAACTGACAATTCATAATTATAACTGTGTTCAATTCATATTACGCAATTCATCTGTTTGACAGTTCTACATTATAATGACATAACATTTAAATTGTAGAAATAAAAAATAAAAATCTTATTTGATTAATAAGAACTGTAAAGGAAAATTATCCGGTAAAATTACGGTCTTAATTTTTTTCATGCGGCTATATTTACATCAAATATAATTCTGATATTAATTGAATTGAATATGATTCCGCAAAAATATGTGTCACCATATAGAAATTGCTGGGAATTCAGAAAATTTATTGCTTTTAGAGGAATTGCTTAATGTGGCCGTTTTAGACCCCCTGATCAAGCTATGAGATACGGTAAACCGCGAAATAAAAATGTTCTTTCGTTTTTTTACAGTAATATTGGCAAATTAATCAAAACAGCGAAATATTTGACATTTATTTGCGACATTGCCCACTTTCAGAATAAACACTCATAAGGCGAAAACGTCAGGGAAGCCCGCGAAATTAAAATTTTCTCACGTTTTTTACAATTTGCAGGTCAGTGTCACGTTGTAAGTTGATTAAAATATGATTCGCGACCGTAACAGTAATGGGTTTACAGAATTATAATTACTAGAATCAGCAATACAACTCCTTAAGTTAGAATTCGCCTCAAATGTCATGATTTTGATTTTATAAAAGAGTAATTCAATATGGTAATAAGAACTGCATCATTTCAGCCGAAAAACGTCCACTGCTGGACATAGGCCTCCCCCAAATGGGAGGTTTGCCATAATCGCCGCGCTTGGCAGGCGGTTTGGCGATCGCAGTATGGTGTTAAAATGCATAGAGAACGCTGCTGCCCATTCTCTAGCGAGTCCCTTAGTCGCCTATTATGACACCCACGGGAAGAAACGGGATGGTACTATTCTTTACGTCCGGCACCACACGGAACAATAAGAACTTAGAGAGTTGTATTAATGATTTTTATGATTATAATTCTATAAATAAATACTTGTTACGGCCGCGAAACATATTTAAATCAACATACAAACTGATACTGAATTGAAAGTTACAAAAAACTAAGAAATTTTATATTCGCGGGTTTCCCAGACGCTTTCGCCTTATGAGCATTTATTCTGAAAGTATTCAACGTCGCAAATAAATGTCAAATATATCACTGTTTTGTTAAGAAATGTGGCTAACCAGAATATTAATAATGAATTGCAATTATAACATTGAATTTTATGTTGTAACCGTTTTAGGTGTAAAAAAGGCAATTGGAAAGTTTCCATATACTATTTATACATCTAAAACTAAATATTCGGTGTTACAATATTAATTATTGCATTTCATAATCAATATTTAGTTCACTCATTAGCCACATTTCATATTTCCATACAGTAATATTGCCAAATTAATCAAAACAGGTAAATATTTGACAGCTATTTGCGACAAATGCGTTCTCACTATTTAGTGTATGAGCAAATACATGGGTTAAGCTTTTAACTAACACAAGTAGATGCTCCTGTTCCATGGTAGCTTATTATGATGGTTTCAGGGTGACCGCGTAATATATTGGAAAGTATTTATAAACAGGTTTAAAGCTCAAGTTTTTGGCAATGAAGCACGGAAGCAGATAGTGAACAAAACTTATAGCTATAGAGTCAATATATTTCTGAAATCTAACGTGGTGATCAATACTCGTGCCTTCTCTGTATGAGAAGAGGCTTGTGCCGTAGGACAATAATAGGAAGATGCTCAACGCCCCTCTGACTGACCCTGAATGTCATGTGTTTACGGGTAAATGGAGTAAAAATATGCGTAAATATCTGGTCTTCTGTGAGAGAAAGTATACAATTCACTATTCCATGCTAGTTTTAATTACGTTATAGACAGACAAAAAAAATACAATATTACTGTGGGTTTGCACTGGCGAAACATTCACAACAAAACATGGTTCCTGTCAAACCTTGTACAGAACATTGACAGAAAATAGAGAATGTAAAATGTTTTTTTTTGGGAATGTTTCGCCAGTGCAAACGCACAGTTAATTTTATCTATGTTAAATGTAATAGAGATGTAATACAGAGGAAAAAATATATTTTGTTTATCAGTCAGATAATAAAAAAATATTTGACACATCTTTTTTAGTTTATCATATTAATAATAAATGTTTTATATAAAACGCATTAAAATTGGGGGTTCGCTACGTCACAAGTCAGTATAATAATCTACCGGCCAGTGACGTCATGCCACATATTTAGGTACGCATTGCCTACTCAATGTATTGCCGTAATCTTTTGATCACGTAAAAAAGAAAAAATACGTGTCCAATATTTTTTAATAATCTAACTATAAATAAATAACTAAGCTGGTATTACAGCTACATAATATCTCATTCGAATTAATTCACATACAACTCATTAAACAAGCTAATTAGCCTTTGCAAATTGATATAAAGTCGACTGATGAGAAAGGCCACAGGCTATTTTCCGCCATTGACTAATGACACGAGTTTGTTACTTGTCAACCTGTCACTACATGCCAAAGTGCCGTTTAGTGTCGTTTGACATTGCCATCGAACATGTTTTTAAAAGGGTATTGAATAATGACATATGACGCTGAAAAGAGCTAAAGCGCGGTCACTGTCGTATTTCAAAAAAAGAAGCGCGATGTCACAACTCTTACAATTTACAAAAAAAAATTGATTGAATTAAAAAAAACACTATTACGTTAACATGTTGATTTTAGAATAATCTGACAAAAAGTCAGAATGACTGCATGAATATTAATATAGTTTTTAATCGTTAAAAGATATTTTTAAAGGTATCTTCGTGATTTTTTTCGATCGTATCGAATTAGTTGTATTATGTTTTCAACACACTATCTAACTAGCATATATCCTGAAGAATATCATATATTTTTTCTGATTTTGTTTACTGTAGTTTATCGTATAGATACTTTAGGCACTATGAAACTTGCGTTTATCTCCTGTGGTCTCCTTAAAATGGGTGTTATCGTCATCCAATCATAACAATATTCACGACTACCTATGAGTCGACTGCGTCGTCGGTGTAGTCGTCGGAAGCGCACAGTTTGTCCGACCTGTAGGCAAAGTGTTACTTATTGGGTTTTTTTACCATACATTTCTCAGTAGCAGCCCGGAGTCTGGATTGTGCCCAGCTGATGGCAGGCTCGCCCCATATTACATGGGACTTAAACCTAACCGGCGAAATGTGGGTATACAAGACTACCTATAGGTACTGACACCTCTGCCTTTCCCATCGGTGATTACAGGTGTGGTGTTGTGTGCTTGCGGACGGTGAGCAATGGGTAGCTCGCCGTGCGATAAGGACCAGCTATCTAATTACGCAACACATTTTCGTTGACAATTCCGACTAATCTGTTTCAATTTGACAGGTCAACAACATTCATTGTGTTATTTACGTTGTTGAGCAGATTTTTTTTTCGAACTTACGAAGCAATGGATTAGCAGTCTGTTTCAAAACGATTCAGATTCTGATTGATCGTGTATTACGTAATTAGGGTACAGGCCCGGGTCGACGGCGCGTTGTGTTCCACGCGCGCCTCAAAGAGATAACAACAACTGACGGGGTCCGCTAGGACCGATCCCTGCCGGGGTCGCGGGAAAGTCCGAAAGGGATACCGTGGCCCCAGGCAACGTACAGGAAACTGAAGGAACACGGGTGGGTTTTAGCCAGAAAGAGTCTGACGCGCCCTCCCGCTCCGCGCAGAGCGGGAGAAGTTATTTGATAATTTCCAACACTAAATAAAAAAAATAAAAAAAGGTGTGTTGTGTGAAACTAACTGTTCTATATAGATAGTAAATTCATGACATTTACCGATGAAGTGACAATAATCTAGTAGTTTATAATCCTAATTATCCCGGGCTAACACCTAAGTGTTCAATTTTAATAAATCTATTGTCAATTAAAATGGGTATTTTTATTTCCCAATCCTAACAGCATTAATGACTAACATATTCAAAATTAGAATCAAAAGGCATTTATACAAACTAGGCTAACGATCAGTACCTTAGTCCCCCAAAACGCCCGCCGTTCACCACTTTCTAATGCTTTAACTGGGAAGAAGAAATGGCGCTACAAACTCCCCAGCAGCACAGCTGTCTGTTCGGTTAGAAGAACTTTTATTCTATACAAATTATAGTAAGCAATTAACATTACGAAACGCAAACCTTTAAGTAAATTACGAAAAACACGTTAAGCCGTTGGTCCCGGCTGTCATTCGTGGATCTTTGACAGTCGGTACGGGTCGTCAGAAGCCCGAAAGTTTGACAACCAGTTTTACGAAGGGGTATCGTATTACCCAGTTACTGGGTTGTTTAGGTCAAATAGGCAGTCGCTCCATGTAAAATGCTGCATCCGGTTAGACTGGAAGCCGGCCCCAACACAGTTGGGAAAAAGCTAGGCAGATCGAAAACATTAGTCAGCATAAAAGTCGACATAAGATAATATTAATAAGAAATTTGATCAAGCTTTATCAAACCGCAGGGTGGGTGACCTCAAATAACCTTATTTACTATATCAAAATAAGTCAACGACCTAATGATCTGTATTAGTCACAATTTAGGTGCACTAGTCCATTCATACAATGCGAGGGTCAAAGCATTTAGTAACCCATGACTGCGCACTGAAAATGCACCAGATTACCACTTATCCACCTTTATTGGTGAATTATTGTGTGATGGGGTCATACCAATCGAAATTAAATGACAATAATGCTGTTTAAATGGAGAAAAAGACGTTCGAGCTTTCCTGATAATATGATTCATGATGATGCAACCCTGTCGTGTCAATAACGAATTTCCACTGTGAAACTTAGGCATTCCGGAGCCGAAACATGGACACTTACGGTACTGCTGATCCATAAATTCAAGCTCGCTCAGCTATGAAACGGGCTATGCTTGGACTCTTTCTGAGGGAACAGATCCAGAAGGACGTGATCCGGCAGAGAACCAAAGTTGTCGACATAGCTCACAGAATAAGCAAGCTGAAGTGGCAATGGGTTGGCTATATTAGCCGTAGAACATGACCGTTGGGGGTCTACACCAACGGCCATGTTACGGACGCTCTTAGGCTAGGTCAAGCGACGATCTTCGCAGGTGATCTTAAAAAGTTCCCGAAAATGGAATTGAATGGCGTGCAATAGAAGAGGCAAATGTCCAGCAGTGGAATGCTGTAGGGTTACGATGAACATTCCAATGACCGCTAAAATTATCCTAGGATCACAGGGGATACTGTCAGTTGCTGAGTGACACGATACCCCTTGGTAAGACTGGTTGTCAGACTTCTGACTTCTACCGGGGTCGCGGGAAAGTCCGAAAGGGATACCGTGGCCCCTGGCAACGTACAAGCAACTGAAGGAACACGGGTGGGTTTTAGTCAGTAAGAGTCTGACACGCCCTCCCGCTCCGCCCAGAGCGGGAGAAGTTATTTGAAAATTTACCACCCGAAAAAAAAGAAGGGGATACTGTCCTAAACGCTTTTTAGAAGGACCGCACAATGGTTTTCTGATTAACAGAACGTTCTGAAAATAGCAGACCTTTTTTGTGACTTGTGGAAGGCTGAGGTAAAAGACAAACTACTTTTGTTTTCCTACACCTTACCTATTTATTTTCTGACGTCGGTGACTCTATTTCTGGATAATCATAACTTTATACTGTTTTGGTAACTTAAAAAGGCAGGCCATCTTGCATAGCATAAGTATAATCAGCCTATAATATTCCCACTGCTGGGACACAGGCCACTCCTCTTCGAGAGGCTCTAATCTACAGGCAGGCCCAGTCCGCGTTGGTAGACGTCACATCGTCACATCCACGGCAAACTTACGAATTTGCAGTTTTAGTGAAATCGATATTTAGATGAAAAACTGTACCTACTTAATGTGGTACTACACACCGTGGAAAATTCTCTGACGCTTACAGAATTCAAATTGTTCGATTCTGCGAACTTACGAAATAGATATCTAAATGGTGTTTTAGCGTAGTAAATTTAAAATCAAAGAAGTTAATAGATATTTATTCATACCTTAGCAAACTTACTTAAGTTCACCGAAGTTTCAATTGAATATTTTTATTAATTTAGTAACGAAAGTACAAGTACTACTTTCGTATCATTGATTTTTGCATTCAAACCGCTCCCCGGTATAATGCATTTTCTGCATATCAATTTAAACATTTGAAAAACATCCAAAAATTTGAAGACAATCGTCACATGTAAGTTTGCCGTAGATGTGACAATTGTCTTCAATTTTTTTAATTTTTTTTTCGAATCTTCTCCTTGTTTTATCCAGCCACCAGTACGTACTTCCCTAAACCCTAATTTATTTACTGGCTTCGAAACACAAACCCATCAAACGGACATATTTCCCTGGCAGCACGAATCTAACCCCTTCACCGCGACGGTGCATATTTAGCACAAAAACAACAACTACTACAAATGCCGAACGTGGCACGCAAGCATGCCTCAGTAATACAAAAAATACTGGCAGGTGACCACTTTTGGCGCTAGTTTTAATAAAAAAACATAATATTTTAGGTGGAAGTTTAAATGGTACTGGGCTGGCCACATCTGTCATATGCCGGAGGATAGCTCCTCCGGCATACGACGGTCTAAAATAACCACACAGTGGGTCCCAAACAGCAACGCGGCTGGCGCAGGAAGTAGGGTTCCCACATCTCCCGGAATTTCGGGAGTCTCCCGGAATTCAGCAATCAAAATTTAAATCTCCTGGCTCCCGGAAGGAATTTCAAATAAACAAAACCCGGAATTTAAAATTCACGCGCGCTGGCGTAATAAGTGGCGAAAATCATACGCGCCCTTCTGGCCAATGCAGTCGCGAACTCGCGATACTCGAAACTACGTTTTGTGCATACCTGTATCAAACGCCGCCTGTGAGCGTTTTAGTATAATATTAAACCGTATAAATGAAGAACATGTCAAGGCAGAAAGAAAACCACACATTTTACATTTTAATTTCTTTTTGAGAAGTGTTCTGTTGAAGACCAAATATTTTGAAGTCTGTAAATATAACAAAAACTTGCTGTTTTTTGTTCTCCCGGATTTTGACTAACAAGAAGTGGCAACCCTAGCAGGAGGAGATGACGGGAAGAACTCGACTCTGTTCTAAAAGATTGGCCACATACCAGCAGGGAAGAGAGGTATTTGCCCGGCAGTGGGACACAAATGAATGACTGATAATAAATAATAAATTATTCTAGGTAATAGTCAGTTGTGGCAACAAAAAAAGTGCTGATGGTATTTTTTGCGTTTAAAAAGGTTAGGTTAATGATGGTAGAACCTGCTTTCTTGGAGAACCTTCTTAGACATGACTTTATTCGTTCACTGGCTACTTCATAGAATCATTATCTAGGCTGATGATTGCTATATTAAACTCTAAGTACATCTTTAAGTATATTCTGATATTGAAAGTTTAGGTATATTTAAAAAAATTGTGAACAGTTTTTTTAAATGTAGGTATGTATTTTGTTTTCTCTTCTACTCTTACACACGTTGTCTACATCTTAATCTACTTTCCTATCGCAGGTATGCTGGAAGAAATTTCTTTAGAAATAAGCATCACCTTTGCACGTATTTTTTTGTTCCTTTTTAGGGTTCCGTACCTCAAAAGGAAAAAACGGCACCCTTTTGGATCACTCGTGCGTCTGTCTGTCCGTCTGTCACAGCCAATTTGCTCCAAATTTAATCGACCGATTAAGTGGAAATTTGGTTCACATATGTATTTCTGTGACTCAAACACGGACGTGTAACGTAATTATATGAATTTTGCGAGTAGGTATATTTTTTTTTTTTTTTTTATAATTTTAAATAAATACTTTTGAAAACATTTAAGAAAATAGATGTGGACCATTTTATATTTTGCTAAGTACCTGGTACATGTTGATGGGCCTACACTGTCCTCTCATACCTGTATAGTTGATCGAAGGTTTTAACACTGTAATTAGGAAAAATTGTAAAAACCATTTACTTTTAAAAGAGTAACCGTGGAGTTTCTTGCCGGCTCTTCTCCATAGGAAACGACCAATTGGAACTGTGCCCCTAGCTTCTGACGTTTCATAAGTGCCCTTGTAGGTTTATGTGAAATAAAATAAATTTTCATCAAATTAATAATAATAATTATTATGAATTTGATGAAAATTTACCATTTACCCTTATCTCCGAAACTACAGAGCGTATTTATTTTTTTATACAGAAAATAATGATATGCTTATAGATTACAGGAAAACAATAAGATAGATAGATAAAGCATTTATTCAGTGCATACAAAAGACACACAAAAGCACATTAATGATAAAAAATTACATGAATATAAACAAGATGCCAATATACAAAAAAATAAAAACATAAGTACTTAAAGAAATGGAGTGACATTATGACATACTTTCTTTAAAATAATTAAGGAAAAACAAGGTGCGGTGTGCGTCCCAAGGTTGCACCAAATGGAAGTCCAGCTCAGCATGTGTCAGGCAAATATACCTGACGCTGATATTCTGCTGGATCCCTGCAGTGACATACGGACGTCGAGCAAACGAGATAAAGTGGTGAAGTCTATGGTCTTAAAATAACATGGTAAATCACTCAATATTGTGCGTACAAACTTACATTTGCAGTCGGAATGTATGGGGGACCATGTTTTGAACTATAATGTAAAGTTTGTTCTTGGGATAAATTCATCCCAACTACGGAACCCTTCATTGTGCGTGGTCCGACACGCACTTGGCAGGTTTTTTCTTGTCTGTTTATATGTGTGTAAATAAATTGTTAAATAAATATGCATAAGGTACCGGTTATAAATTAAAGTCGCTCTTCGTGTCTATCTGTGTGACCACCATGTTTTTTTAAACTACGCCACGGAATTTCATGCGGTTTTCACCATCATTTAGGGAATTTATTCCGGAAGCCTAAAGCTTTGTGCAGACCAGCGCGACGCGACAGCGCGACGCGGCACTGGTTATTGTTATACCTACCGCCAAGTTTTCTTAGAAATTGTATTGTTCGAGTCGCGTCGCGCCGTCGCGTCGCGCTGGTCTGTACGAGCTTTTATGTGTTTATTACATTAATATTAAATTTACCTACATATAATAAAGAAATAATGATGTTTCATCAATTCCTAAAAACCGTACGACGCAAGAGCGGGTCGCTCTTAGTGCAGAAAAAAGATTAATAAGGACCCGTTGGCCCTGTGGAATCCTAATTAGGTATACTTAAATGTTCTTTTCATCAATCATCATAAAGGTCAAATTAGGAATTAATGTTAACAGCATACTCCATTTTCTAACCTAATAGGATGATTATAATCTCAAGGCATGCATATCTTTCTGAAGTCATCCTTCATGCAAGATTCAATGTTATAAAAATAAAAATAAACTTTTATTTCGGACCCATAACTAGTCCATACGTCCGTACCTACGTTATGACCCTTATGGTCCTGTTCACTTGAATTCAGAATTTATTTAAGTATTGGAAAAGCTTTAGTCGTTTATTTACTTTTGCCTTCCAGTTATAAGAAAGTTCCCATAAATTTTCGCTCTCCATAGTTTTTTTACAGGTCGAGGAGCAATTTAAAGCCATAACCACACAACAATTAACAGAAATAAAGTTAAAAAACCCACTCAATGGTTTCAATTATACGTTTTTAACCCTAAAAATTAACGTTTCTGTGTGCATCGCATGTACCCTGGACATTAGCTCAAAATGTTACTACCGTTTTCGTTGAAAATACAAATACCCTCGCGTTTTAGCGTTATTGATGTTTTTTTTTTTTTCAATAATAGAGGTATAGAATTACGGAAAATGTCATAGGCGTCAATGTAGCCCGCGAAATTCAAATTTTGCAATTTACAGGTCAGTATCATGTTCTATGTTGATCTAAATATGATTCGCGGCCGTATCAAATGTTTATTTTAGAGAATTATAATCATAAAAATTATTAACACAACTCTCTAAGTTCATGTAATCCCATTGAATGATTATTTCATGAAATCATGACATTTGCCGATTGTGCTAACTTATGTAGTAATGTAATGATTATAATTACCTATGTAAAGCCATATTTATTACGGTTGCGAATCATATTTTAATAAACCTAAAACCTGACACTGACCTGCAAAATGCAAAAAACTAAAGAAAATTTGAATGTCGGGCTACCTTAGCGCATCCCCCTTAACCATAAACCCCTTAGTTAAGTAGGTAATGAGTAACGTCTGATTAACCATACATTTTTGACGTTTAAATACTAAATACAAAAAAAAAAAACCTTATTGTTGGTAGGTAAATTTGTTTGATTACTATAGATATTACTCAGACCGAATAAAAACCAAGACAGAGCGCTGTCAACAGTGAAGTGAAGCCGGTTTCGTAAACATGTGTGCACTTTTTGTGGTGTTGTTTGATTGTAGTGTCATTGTAAAAGGTTGTAAATGTGTGCGTGTGAGTTTTGGCATACTTCACTGTATTATTCGCAGCCCTCTGTCTTGATTTTTTATCTGGTCTGAGAGATATTATTAAAATGATTGATGGTACACACGGCCACGTATCAAGCTAAGTATAGATTTCCAGTATAAGCTGATCTCGCATTGTATAGGATTTCCGTACAATGTGAGGTCAGTTTATACTGGATTTGAATAGCTTGATATGTAGCCGTGTGTACGTTCCAACTTATTCCTCTGGAGAACTTTGACAAGTACCTAATCCTCAGTAAGAATAGGTATATTCTATAAAAATCTTACCGTGAAAACTAAGCTTGACGTGAGCTGTCATTCCTCAATGCTAGGTATTGACACTATAATCGACAGCTCACTTCAAGCTCACTTCGGCTTACTAGGTAGAGTGCGCGTCACGAAAGAAGGCCGGTGAAAAATTATAAAACTACTTTTTTTTATGCAATGTGATGCAATGACATAAACACTAGCGTCGCGTTTTGGTGCGGACTTTAGGTATACTTCTGTATCTCGTATCCAAGAATCACGAAAATAGCTCTTGTCATGGCAAAACTGATTAGCCACTCAGAAAAACTCGATTAAATATTCAGAATATAATAAAAACTAAGTGCGGATTTTACCAATGAAATTGAATGCGTTCAGCACATCTAAACGCGTTCAAGAGCTGTCAGTGTCAAAATTGTTATGAAATATTGTACAGCTCTTGAACGCGTTTTAGAAATGCTGATTGCGTTCAGTTTCATTGGTGAAATCAGCCCTAAATATATCTACAAACTATATCTATCTATTATTAGGTAGCTACTAAACAAAAGGTCACTGCATATTTAGTTCATTAACTAAATTATCGTGTGACCTTTTAGTTTAGCTTAGAGAGCTGAAACTACGATGGAATCCCTTCATTGTGGGGTCTATTATAACAGAGGAAATGTCGAGCACTCGATAAAAGTATCTACTTAGGGCGAATTACACCAATGAAACTGAACGCGATCAGCATTTCTAAAACGCGTTCAAGACCTGTCAGTGTCAAAATTGTGGCATTGACAGCTCTTGAACCTGCATTGGTGATGGCGGGTGTACCTAATTTTTAAAATATCATCATACGGGTGTAGGTACACAGATTTTCAAGAGAGGTACGTAAAGGTACACAGAAGGTACCAAATAACTGTAATAAATTTAGGCAAATCTGGAAATTACACCCGCCATTCTGATACACACGTGAAATCCGCACTTAGATCAAGTTGAAACAAAGCAGAGAGAATTGATAGGTAATATTTTGCAGCATCAACATCATAATCAACTGGAAGATGTCCACTGCTGGGCAAAGATGTGGCTAAGAAACTTTATTCTTTCTAACTATAGAAGGCTGCATAGCATGACGGAATCTTCAAACCTTCTAACCATGTACTAACTTAGGTTCTTCTTGATTAGGCGCGGGCTTGCGGACGGTGAGCAATGGGTAGCTCGCCGTCCGATAGGGACCAGCCATGCTATTCTGTAAACATCTCACCGTGAAAACTTGGGTGAAGTGAGCTGTCAATAGTGTCAATCCCTGTGGAATGACAGCTCACTCCACGCTCACGGTGAGATGGTTACAGAATAGCACTGCAGGCCCGGGTCGACGGCGCGTTGTGTTCCACGCGCGCCTCAAAGAGGTGTCAGCACCAACTGACGGGGTCCGGAAGGGCCAATGCTTGCCGGGGTTGCGAGTTTGTCCGAAAGGGATATCGCGACCCCGGCACACAGGCAACGGAAGGAACACGGGTGGGTTTTAGTCAGTAAAAGTCTGACACGCCCTCCCGCTCCGCCCAGAGAGGGAGAAGTTATTTGATAATTTCCCACCCACAAAAAAAAAAACGTTCTTCTTGATAATATTTTTTATATAATATTAAATCAACTTCGCCGCGGATCTAGTTGGTAGGGTAGCTTAACATTTTTTTAAATATTTATCACCGTTTTGAGAATAGCCCACGTCGCATTGCCCGGTGCTAGCGTCACGCGAGCCGCGCGTTAGCATCACATATCCATGTCAACCATATCTGATGGGTCTACCTACTTTTTAACGGGTTTTCGGCGGGTTTTAACGTTGAAGTCATAGGGCTGTAATTTTAGAGCTATTTTTAGAGTTTGATATTTTGTTATGACTTGCTTACAGCTGACAGTACCTACATCGGTACGTAGGCACCTACAGGTAGATAGGTACTTAGATCTTAGGCACTGAGCATGGACAATTTATACGCAGACAATTTGGAATCGTTTAGAAACCTAACGCGCACGCGAACAAAATGCCGAGATTTCCGTATGATTCCAGATTTGTTCGTCGTCTTCTCAGCAAGTAGGTAAAGTAACTACTAGTCTCAAAAGAAGAAAGAATTCTTACCTCCTAAGTCTGTACCTAGTTCTGCGGTAAAACAAAAAAGTGAACGCATCCATAACCATTAAATTCCCTGCTTCACTAAATGTCAATTTAGTGTTACCAATACTAAAGATCTTTTTTCAAACTCGGGTAACTTTTCCGTAAGTTCTATTTTTTGTAACGTTCGTTCCTTTTTTTTTTAAGTATCTCCAATATTATTCTTGGATATAATAATAATTAGCTGTGGATTCTGCAATCATAATACCGATTACGTTACACACAAACAATCATAATCTTAATCATTTTAATTAAAGGATTATTGCTAATCCATTGCTTCATAAGTTCGACAAATTGGTCTGCTCAACAACGTAAATAACGCAATGAATTTCGTTGAACTGTCAAAATAAAACAGATTGTGATTGATCGTGTGTTACGCAATTAGGGTGCTGGATAAAAGATTATGACGGCTGTTGACTTCTCTTCATCATCAACTCCCTGCCCTAGTCTCATGTTACTTGTGGTCGGCGCAACACGTTTTTTTCTCCGTCTGTCAACCCTCACGCTATCATTCACTCACTTCTCTTTCATATCATTCCTCACTCAGTCCTTCAATCTTTTCTTTGACCTTACTCTTCCTCTCCATCTAAGTATCAACATTGTTATTCAATATTCTTGCTGTTGACTTCTCTTGAGGTCTTAAATTAACAGTCTTGATCTAAAACCTTTGGATAATTACTTAACTTCATTCTTATCAAAACAAGTAACTGTCAGCTTCTTAAAACAAGAACCCACTACCGTTACGGTCTACAAAGAAAAGTTTATTTCGCGCCCACATTAACACACTAACTATAGAAACCATTCATTTTAATTTAAGTGCTCTTCACATTCAACTAATTAGGTGCCGCACTTAACGAAAACAAACAAAGAAAAATGGCAGTTGGAAAATAAAAATCTCGACAAAAGGTATTCTGTCATTCATTTTTTTCTTTGCCAGCTAAGTAAAAATAATGGATGGCTATTTTAATTTTCTTCAGTGAGAAACTCACCGCTGATAAAAAGTGACACAATTATTAATTAAAAAAGTACTAAGACCGAAGATTGTAAATAGTCCATCTTGTTATGAATTTTTAATCGAGATGAGTGTAATTTTACCGCCTGGCGACATCTATCGGATTTTTCTAGAACTACAAAGTTTTTAAGCTATTGCATAGCTTTTATCGGAGACTCTGAGCGCGGCGACCGAATGTAGAAATTCCGTAACGAAAAAAAAAACCTGACGCGAAAGTTTGTGAGGATGGATGGATGGATGTTTGTTACTCTTTCACGCAAAAACTACCGAACGGATTTTAATGAAACTTTACAGTAATGTGGCTTATATATCAGAATAACACATAGGCTACAATTTATAAAGATTTTATGTGATTTAGCCATAATATAACGATAAGTATCCAGTAAGTCGGAAAAAATCCTGCCCTCTGAGATCTATCTTTGCGTGCGCTGCCTAAACCGCTGGAGTTACATGAAAAGAATGTATTGTGGGGTTGTTTGTCTTAAAGAGTTCTAAATAAAAGTCCGCGACAGCATATATCTACCTTTTATGTGGAAGCCATTATAGCCAAAATAGTGAGCTATAAATACATTTAAATTGAATACTTTTTTTAAGTTGCATATTTTGGAGTATTTAGTTAATTCGTATCAAAATAAATACCTTCATCGCTTTCGGTATTTAATGTAGATAAAATTTGTCTTTTACACTAAGTAATTTGGACTAATATTTTAAAAGTTAGAACGATAAGAATGACCTGCGATGAGTCGACGGCGGGCGCGCAGAACGAGGGTGGAGGGGCGGGATAGGCAATGACGCGCGATCGCCGAGTGCGCGACCCGAACGCGGGCAGACACGTGAGGGCAGACGTCATTGACGGTTGTGTAAATTCTGCGATTTAGGGGGGGGGGGTATAGGGGTATTTTTTAAAAAAAATATTTTAAATCAACAATATTATCTTCTTATTTTTGAATATATGCTATGCAATAGCTTTACCGCGGCAGTCCTCGAGTGCCACACGTATTTTTTTGGTTAAATTTTTCTGTACTAGGTGGCGCTACTGTGAGCGACTGTGGTGTTTTACAATATATTTTTTTTGTATTGTATTATAATTTTTGAAACGTAGATTTCTAATATCATTAATTATTTAATTTAAAATATCATTAATTACTTACATAAAAATATAATCATTTTTGTGTCTCAAACTTCATTCTGCGGTAAAACAGTGAACGCATCCATAATCATTAAATTCCCTGCTTCACTTAATGTCAATTTAGTGTTACCAATACTAAAGATTTTTCTTCAAACTCGGGTAACTTTTTCCGTCAGTCCTATCATTTGTTAGTTTCGTTCCTTTTTTTTAAGAATCTCCAATATTATTCTTGGATATAATAATAATTGGCTGTGGATTCTGCCATCATTGTACCGATAATCGTTACGGTTAATAGTCTAATAGTGGAGCGAGAGAGCCTCGACCAACACCTCAAGAGACTCATTGCGCGGCTGGGACAAGGGTTTTATTCAGAAAGCAGTACTCCTGGACATGGAGGAAGTTCCTTACTCTAGATAAGAGCCTTGACGACCTACAGCTTAGAACCAGTTCCTGATGCCGATGGGCTGATTTTATTTATATTTTAAATGTTTTTTAATCTTTTATATAAAAATATAAACGATAAATATTCATTTCAAAATAAATGTACCTATCCGAATATAGATTTACAAAAACTTTATAATTCTAGTAGCTAGCCTAATTATTGCACTCGATAAAAAACGTTGCCGTTTTATAAATCGCATCTTTCTTCATTGGTATAAATACGCAAATCCTAAAAAATTTATGAGTTTATACAATTTACTTGTTTTTATTTGTTTACTATATTGTCTATCCGATTACATACATAAATAAACTCACGCTTTCTTCCTATTGGGGTCAGAAAGTACAGAATAATAATAACCGATTATTCTTTGATAAAACGAGAAAAAACGTAAAAATTAAACTTATTTATAATTATTATCCTTTTACGATTAAGCTACTTTTATTTTAACAGTGTGACAACCCCAAATTTAGTACCGTACGAAAACTACGCGACGTCGAAACCGCTTTTACGTCCGCGCTAATAAAACTCGTTGAAAATGCATACATCAAAATGGTAGAATCGCTACAAATGTTTTTATTTCTATTTAAATCTAAATACAGACGAAAATGTTCATGGTTCTCGCCATTCCTATGTTCAGTGCTTATAGTGTTATTGTTCTGTGATGGTGTTCTGTCTAAGTGTGGAGATCATACTTGTGTAAACGGTGTGTGTAAAAATGATATGTGCGTGTGTTACGAGGGGTGGCAGGGTCCGGAATGTCAGTTCTGCGGCGGCAAAGTCAAGTAAGGCTCCATACTGCCCCTAAAGTGGCTGTGATACTTTTTGGTCTCTTTGGTTCAGTGACCTCTTTTTGAGGCGCGCCTTACTGGTTGTTATGTAGAATTTGCAAGAGAAAGCCCGCGAGGATTATCCAATTATATACTTTGGCTTCTTTCCTCCATCCCGAGCGGTGTTCTGAAGGTCGACGGCGTCGTTACGACATGGAATTAGATATTGTTATCGACTTTGTTTCCAGAGACCAACAATAGTAAGACTAACTTTTATAATGTTGCATTAGTGTTGTAAAAGGACATTCAGGGGCCAATTAGTGTAGAAAACATACTATAGCCACTGCCAACTGTGATCTTAGCCTAGTATTGAAATGTCCTCAATAAAATATAACAGTAACAAATGATATCACATATTTATTTACAGTTTTTCTTTAATGTTAGATCAGCTGTTTTGTCTGATAGCCTTTTATATTTTAAGGTTATCAGATATTTCTGCTTTGTCTTGTCAGATGAGTAATCAAAGAGAGATTTTAATGTTTACTGAGTCTTATTTAGTTAAAAACTTCCATGGATACTAAATATCAGATTTGAAAAGTTGTGCATTATTGTGGAGACAAATAAGAAAACTATAAAAGGCTAGAATACTCACTTAGTTACATCTACACTAATATTATAAAGAGAAAAGATTGATTTGTTGTCTTTTTAATATTTTTTATTATTATTATCTCCTCTAAATCGGAGCACCAGCCATCTTATCTCTTCACCACCCTTGGGTGACTGGTAGAGAATGCCTAAGGCATTAAGTCCACCTTTGTACCTTATTGTGAGCGAGAAGTTTAAATAAATAAATAAAAGATTTGTATTTTTGTTTGTAATGAATAAACACAAAAACTACAGGACTGATTTCAAAAATTCTTTCACCAGTATAATATTGTAATTATCACTGAGTCACATATGATATAATTTATAAAGATATCACGCAGGTGAAGCCACTGCTCCAAACTAGTCTTATTGATAATTAATTTATGTTTTATGATTGTTTTTTTTAATGTAGCATGCTGTAATTATGATGAGCATAACTAACAGTTTTTTTTTGTATTTCTTTGTTTATTATGCTTTGCAGTTTTAGTTCAAAGTGCAAGGGCACCATTGACACCACTATTTTATTACTTACTACTATTTTAGGCTTAGTATCAGACTGGGAATGAATTCCCGTATTTTTAAGAATATTTGCATTCTAATCTCAGACTCTATCTGTCAAAAAAAAACTCTAATTTCCCAATACTTTTGAGTTCCCAAAGTTTTTGACATTGTTGCTGAAATGCATCATGTGTAACTTGAAAGTCAATATTTTTTCAGTGTGAGAATTGCCCTTCTGATCAAGCAGTTATATAATTTTATTGAGATTACTCAGACCAAATAAAAAACCAAGACAGAGCGCTCCAAACACAGTGAAGCATGACAAAACTACAACGCCACTCTGTGCATACACACACACACACACCCATTTATATCCTTTTACAAAGACACTACAATCCAACTAAACATTGCACCTAAAGCTAGGGATTGACACTATGGACAGCTCACTTAATGCTCACTTCACCCAAGTTATCATGGTGAGATGTTTACAGAATAGCACGGCTGTTAACGAAACTGGCTTCACTTCACTGTTGACAGTGCTGTCTTGGGTTTTTATTTGATCTGAGGAGATTATTATAAACTGGTTGAGATAGCCAATTTACCCCATTTTAAAGGGTTTAGAGGTATGAGGAACGGGTGTAAAGTTCACTCATCCTCTATTAGAAAAGGGAGGATCTTCCAACCAGACGGGTATCGTGCGGGCTATTGCGTAGAGGTTGAAGTCGGGAGCTTGTATATATTGCCATCGCGCGGTAAACTAATTGCACGATGCAGGATTTGTGTGACGTCAGGTCTTTTGATACGTAGTTCGCATGTGGCGATGTAGATGCCGCCACAAGGGTAACAGTGAATGATTCCACCGTTATATGTTTTAAGGTATCTGGGCCGTCTCTGTGTGTGTTCTTGCCTTTTATCCAGCATTGTGCCAGATAATTAAGTATATTCCTTCTTCCTGGCAGATACTACAGAACCCCACCTACCCACCCTTACATACTCCTACATCTGGTCATACATGCATGCCGGTTGGTCCAGTACATACATATTTTTCGTCCATACATCTCTCTTAGCTGTCATCTCACGAGTGCACTTCCGTCCTAGCCATATAATTCACAAGTTGATCCATCTTTACTTTGATCTACATCTTTCTTATTTTATATAAGTTCTTAAGTAACAAACACAAACTTAACATCATGCCTGGTTTTCCCAGAAGAGTTAAGCAGAGTTGTGCCTATAGTACACCCATGTTTAGCCAATTATGTTTAAGTTCGATGTAATAGGGGGCGAATCTATTACCATAAATCAGGTACAAGTCCATACTTCGGGCTGCCACTGAGAAATTCCTGATGGAAAATCCAAATAACAGTTTTCCTTACCTGGGAATTGAACCCAGGACCTCACGCTCAGCAGTAGCGCTTGCAACCGCTAGAACAATGAGGCACTCCAGTCAAGTTGTATTTTTCTTATTTGTATTGTATTACTTGCAGTGTTTGTAATGTTGACAATCCTCAATTGGTACAATAAATAATAACAAACACTTCTTCTCACTTGCTCCTCATTCTTATTTTGTAAAATATATCTAAATCAGCAGGGCATTATTATCCTTCAATCACGCAAAAGCGGCTGGACGAATTTAGATGAAAAGATAGTCTATAACAGGGACTGAATTACCCAAAAAATAAGGTACCTTTAAATTTCTGTATGACGTCATACCGTTAAAGGGTTACCACAATATTTCGATACCGTTCTTTTTTTCAGTAGCGGAATTTTGAGTTTGGAAATGCATACCGGTATATTTCGGTAGAAATATCGGTACCTTAATAAATGTATCGGTAGCAGACCTTAACCTTTATAAATGTATCGGTAGCAGACCTTAACCTTTATAAATGTATCGGTAGCAGTGCCGTACCTTCATAAATACACAAGTTCTAACGTGTTTGACGCCCCCGCGCACCCGCGCCGCGCCGTCTCACATGTTTTTCGGTACCGAAATCGTGTAAAGGTTAAATAACGGTTTAGCCCAACCTTTATTTAAAAAGGTATCGGTATAGCTCAACCCTTATTTTAAACCGGTACCGGTATATTTTGGTATCTTAACCTTTAACCGTAACCGCTTTCAGTCCCTGGTCTATAACCTGGATTAACACAGGATGCTTTTTATCCCGGAAGTAAATTCCCATGGGATAATTTCAACACGCGGGCGAAGCCACTGGCAAAAGCTAGTTTCAAATAATTTCTTATAATACTACTTACCTATAGGAAAGGAAAAATTTCTTATAATATAGCACTATTTACCTATGGGAAAAGAAATACTTAATATCTTAGTTATTATTAAGAAAAAATGTTGAAAAGCCCCTTTGTCTCATGTATGGAATGTCTCATAAAATGTTTTGATCTTGACTATCTTAAGAACAATATTAATGACATCAGATTTCCTTGAAACTCGCCATAAAATAAGCAATTAATGACTAGCGAAAATACCAGAACATAACATTAAGTATTGTATTTTTATGCTTTTTCAATGATATCCGCTGTCCAGGATATCCCTTATCCAGGTGTCCGCAGTAGGTAATAAACTGGTATTTTCACAAGACAAACACAAATGGATTTCAGCAATATACCTAATTTAATTTAATAATATTACTAAAAAAAATGCCATCCATAATTACCATCAAATGCAAATATCATAGATTTGGTTCGTTTTTCGACACATCTCCAAGCGGTTGGTCAACTCTTCATGTCTTCACTAGAGGGCTGGTCTATTTCTTGGCAACAGAATCAGCATTTTCTTGCCATACAAAGTCGTAATACTGCCAGCCTTTTGGGTTCTTTTCCTGTTATCAATGACGTGGACGAATTTTTTGATACTCTAAGATAAAAGAAAAAAGGAGGGGAAGACCCCTAGTTTTTTCTTTTTTTTTAAGAATGTTAGCTTCTTTTATTTTAAGAATGGTAAGTTCAAAAGGAATTTGCATGTAAGAAATCAACAATTTTAAATTACATAATCTAAAATGATTTTTTATAGAACACATATTTCGAGCTTGATTTTGATGCTTTTTACATTTTCTTTTCTTTTAAGACAACTCTATTTAAGATCAAGCAAATGGGCTACATATCAAGCGGGAGCGGGATTTTGGGAGTCCCGCTCAGGGTGTTAGCGGGACGCGTCCTAAGACGGCAAAAAAATGGGATGTCCCGCCAAAAGCTGGACATCTGGCAACACTATCCACAGCCCAGTTACTGGGTGACACAATATGTAGCATTGAAGTCACACACACATGTCATCCTTATATCAAACAGTGATCATCTGGCCATTTAAAACATATTTAAAGGTTTTGTTTTATGCAAATAAAAGGCAGTAAGTCTGTGACTGTTCACACACCATGTTTTGATTTCAATAATTAACTATCTATGATAAAATGAACACTGCAGGGACACAATTAAGTATTGTGCTGGAAATTCGACACAATCAGTTTTTTTTTTTTGGCGCCGAATAATTCGACAGACTTTTTGTGTGTCATCATGTGGTAACATTGAATTTAGGGTCCCAATTTTTCATAATATAATCTGATGTTAATGTCACAAAAAGTGGTCAATGGTCGACAAACTCTTGACCTCAAATTCATGGTCAATGACTTGTCACTTGCGTTTTACTTCCTTAATTATATTATACCTTATTATTTCCTTTATTTAATTTAAAATACTATTATATATATTTTTTTTTAAGAAATATTTAAAAATTTAAAATACTAATACAAAACAACCCTGTTTCCGATACCGGTGGGCTACTTTTTTTTTTTATTTTTTTTTTTAAGAAATATTTAAAAATCTAATTTATTAGTATTTTAAATTAAATAAAGGAAATAATAAGGTATAATATAATTAAGGAAGTAAAACGCAAGTGACAAGTCATTGACCATGAATTTGAGGTCAAGAGTTTGTCGACCATTGACCACTTTTTGTGACATTAACATCAGATTATATTATGAAAAATTGGGACCCTAAATTCAATGTTACCACATGATGACACACAAAAAGCCTGTTGAATTACTCGGCGCTAAAAAAAAAAAAAAAACTGAAAAAAAATCTAATTTATTAGTATTTTAAATTAAATAAAGGAAATAATAAGGTATAATATAATTAAGGAAGTAAAACGCAAGTGACAAGTCATTGACCATGAATTTGAGGTCAAGAGTTTGTCGACCATTGACCACTTTTTGTGACATTAACATCAGCTAGCCAAGCTACCGGCGGTCAGGGCCCCAGAGAGAGGAACCTCCTGACAATGCGAGCCGTGTCTAGGAGTACCGCTTTCTGGATCAAGCCCTTGATCTAGCCGCCCAACGAGAGCCTCCTTAGGTGTTGGTCGAGGCTCTTGGCAATTAAGCCATTGGCTGATACGACTATCGGCACAATGATCGCTGAGTCCACATCCCACATGTCGACAACCTCGCGAGCCAAGTCAAGATACTTGATTTGTTTATCTTTCTCGGCTTTCACGAGGTTCTCGTCATGCGGGACCGCTATATCAATAATCATTGTGCGACGCTCTAATCGATCTATCACCACTATGTCTGGCTTATTGGCAAATAGTCCTGTCAGTGATGATAGATCGATCCCAATACAACGTGATATTGCCTTATTATTATTATTATTAACTGCCTCGTTGGTCTAGTGGTTGGCAAGCGCTACTGCTGAGCATGAGGTCCTGGGTTCGATTCCCGGGTCGGGAAAAATGTTATTAGGTTTTTCCATCTGGAATTTCTCATAGCAACCAGTACCCTTATTACGTAATGCAAGATCAATCAGAATCTGAATCGTTTTGAAACAGATTGCTAATCCATTGCTTCGTACGTTCGAAAAAAAAATCTGCTCAACAACGTAAATAGCACAATGAAAGTTGTTGACCTGTCAAATTGAAACAGATTAGTCGGAATTGTCAACGAAAATGTGTTGCGTAATTAGATAGCTGGAGTCTAGATTTGTGCCCGGTTGATGGCAATAGGCTCGCCCCGTATTACATGGAACGAAATGTGGGTGTCCTATAGATCTACCTCTGCCTAACCCCTTACGGGATTAAAGGCGTTATGTCATTAGATTATGTTACTGACAAAGGGCAAAAACCTCTTTTAACCCAACTGATACCCATCAAAGTTCATGCGTATTATTTTAATCAATCAACCAATAGATTGTAACCAATTATTTAGCCTCTGTCTTAAGTGTCGTGCAGACTGACGCGACGCGACAGTGCGACGCGACTCTAACAATACAATTTCTAAGAACACACGGTAGAACAATTACCGGTGTCGCGTAGCGCTAGTCTGAACGAGGCCTAAAGAGTGCAAGATAAAATTTATAATTTTCTGAAATTATGTATGAAAAAAGAAGCGGAGAAAAGCATTATAATATTATGAAGGTAGGGGAGGATGCTTGTTTAATGCAATTGGTAGCATGCCACTGCTGTTTGCATGCTATTAATTGTGCAATGATTTTTTATGACTCGTAGGTATGTACTCATATTTTCTATGAGGCTCGCATAGTCACGTAATAAGCAAGAAATAATAAAAAATAAAAAACAACTGTCAATCCAGCCTATCGCAATCCATTTCTGACTACACATAGGCCTTTAACTTGCACCACAATACTTGATTCTCCGCCTTTTCGAATCCAGTCTGTCGCCTTTTACCCGACTGCGCGACAGCAAAGATAGGGTTATGATTTTTTTACCCACGGTATGCCTGGTTGGGTCTGTCAGACCCTCTGCACATAAACTGTTGTGTTTCATTCAAAATTCTTGTCTAACCGCACTCATAAGCTGGGCGTTATGAATCGCTAGACGCCCTCCGCCCGCTACCTCAGTCCGGAATGTATAGCTTGTCTAGTCTGAAATGACGCGCCCCTGTACTTAGGGTTGCCAAGTTTATTTAGAAGAAATAAAGTACTTTTGATTTCAGAGAGGTTAATTATAGAGTACAGACTTATAAGAAAGAGTATACAACTTTATGTTATTTTTAAAACAGCATAAATTTTTGTACACCGCGTTTTGATTTTTTAAATTGTAAATAAATAATTGTTGTAGTCTTCTTAGTTCAAATTGATGAGGTACTCAGTTGTTACCAACTTCAAGGAAGCCATGTTTCTGTCTTCCCGCTACTTTGCAATCTTGACCGAAAACAGAGCCGTCTAAACCTATCGCCACCCGCCTCGAATAGTTTAGGTTTTCTTTTGGCAGCCCTAGCTACTACGCTGGCAGGAACTATGGGGTCACCGAGCCACGCGGATCGCGGGGTCCTGGGGTACTTGTCGAGTGGCCAATGGAAAAGACGGCCGTAACCGAAATGACTCTCTCAATGAATGCTGAATTAATTCAATTTAAAGTGACAGTCAATATAAATAGAGTATTTTTGCGTTCTCTATTGCTTTTGTAAATTATCAAGTACGCCTACGCGAAATAGAGTACAATGCTCTAAATTAGAGTACGGTTGGCAACCCTAACAGTACTGCATTTTACGTACACGGCGACGTGGCTAAAAACGTCGGTACGCGGGTCTATATTACGTAATGTACATAGGTACATTGTACATAGGTACATTGTACATAGGTACATTACGTAATATAGACCCGCGCGAACTACACGCACGTCCTAGACAAAAAAAAAAAACAAAAAAAAAAAAGACTTTGTTACTCTTATGACATAGGTCATAAGAGTAACAAAGTCTTTTTTTTTTTTGTTAAAAAACGCTGTCCGAGTTTAATTAGAAAAATAAACAAATAATGTTGATTTGTATTTATTAATTTTTTATTCCTATTATACACCCATCGTATATATTATACAGCTCGTGGCTAAGTAATAACAGCCGCACGGATCGATCTATCAGTTTAAGCTACGCTTGCCGGGGTTGGTCTGTGGATGGGTGACCATCTTTACATACCGAGACTCCTCCGTGCCTCGGAAAGCACGTAAAGCCGTTGGTTCCGGCTGTCATTCGTGGATCTTTGACAGTCGTTACGGGTCGTCAGAAGCTCGAAAGTCTGACAACCAGTCTTACCAAGGGGTATCGTATTACCCAGTTACTGGGTTGTGGAGGTCAGATCCTCCATGTAAAATACTGGTATTCAGCTGCATCCGGTTAGACTGGAAGCTGACCCCAACATAGTTGGGAAAAGGCTAGGCAGATTGATACACCCATCGTAAAACATTAGTACAAATTGTACTAACTTATTTATCAAAAATGATTTGAGAAATAACAAGTCAGAAATCCGGGTCTGACAGACCCACCAGGCATACCTTATAACTTTTTTTTGCCTCCAGGCATGTCGAGGATTAAGTTTGACTCATGCCACACTATGCTTGCTGATTCGCGGCTTTCGCTTGAGGAGTCGTCTGCTCCAACAATCACCTGCCAATATTATTGCTAGAAAATCATTCGTTTTCATCTAAGTACTTAAAACTTCTGTCTAGTGGCCGCTAATTACTAATGTCACATTGGTACAATAATAACTAGTACCATTTCACAATTAATTGTCACCTTAGCATGGCATTACAAAGTCGGTTAGAGGTCAATATATTAAAGAATAGATTATCATGTCATATAATACCAAATACCATTGGAGCTGATGAAGATTTTAAGACCATCTTTGCATTGTATACAATCAGTCTCCTTTGTATTATTATATAATTGCAGAGAGAGCACAGGTGTGAGTACTGTACTAAAGAGCTACCCTTTACCGGGTAATAAGTCTTTTATTGACTTGAATGTGCCCTGGCGGTTGTGAGTATGTCATGCTCACTCAGATGTCTCGCTGATGGTGGCGCGTGTGTTTGTTCATTTAGTTCCCTTCAAAATGGTTCAGCTGAATGGTGCTGATCCATGCGTCATGTTCGTGAACGGGCGCCGTCAGTTGGGACTGGTCAACTCTTAGCTGCCATGGCTGATTTTAATTTTTGAATTGTTCTTTGTTTTATCTTTTTATTACGGACACTTCTAACGTGCACGTCTTTCTACATTGTTGTCACATGTTTAATTTCAACATGAATGATGTAACCAATATTTTGTAACAATTTTTTATTTTTATTTAAAATAGTGTCCGTGGAATTTCTTGCCCGTTCTTCTCCATAGGTACCTACTACGCTTTGGAATGGGCAACTAGTTTCATATTTCTGACTGACCGTTTCCTTGACAATTCAAAAGTGCCTGTAAATGGTTTAATTGAAATAAATGCAAACAAACAACAAAGAAATCTGACATTTTGATAAGACAGAATTAATCTGTATTTTGAGAAGAGGTCAAAATAAAAGTTTATTGTCTGTTTTTTTTAATCCATAAAATTCCGATCAAGAAATCTGAATTATTCAACTTTAAAGAAAGAAAAAGAAAGAATAATGTTTATTTGGACACAGTTTGTGAAACACAAAAAACAAAAAAACAAAATTACACAATAATGTGTGCCTCACGGCTGCCCACTGGTGAAACAAACAATTATTTTTGTACTTTTATTTAAAGTCTTTTTAAATAAAAGCACAACAATATTTTTTTGTACCTAGGTATATGTCTATCTAAGTCTAACGTTACCTAGTCCAGTTTCAGTTACATTTTACTTAGAAATACATTTCATTATTTTCCAAACAACTATAAAATACGAGCATACATACCTACACATATTCTAAAATGCCAACGCTAGTGGGGCAGAATCCATCAAGGTTTTAGACTAGTGGAATCTGCCCCACCAAATTGAAATAGTGGAGCAGATTCCACTGCAAAATTTTAGGCATTCCACTTTGCCCCACCAGTAAGTAGCTTGGTGGAGCAAAGTCGAATGATTCAGAAATCTGACATTTTAATATTGATGAGACAGAGTAAACCTGTATTTTGAGAAGAGGTCAACTTCTCAAAATAATTAATAGGTTTATTTTTAGTTTTCGAAAATCCATAAATTTCCGATCGAGATATTACGTAAGAAGAAAAAAATACAAAACACAGACATGACACTTGTTAGCAAATTTATTTAAATTATGCTTCCAGAAACAACGTAATTTAACGTCATACCTAAGTCTCATTCTTTTAAGACATGCAGCCGGAGGCATGCGAGCAATTTTCTACTTTATTTCTATATAACAAAGTTGGTATTAGATTAAAAGTGAACAATTCTGAGCCACTAATGTCGACACCGATCTCAATTTTTTTTTTTAACAACAAAATTACCCCTGTATGCCCCTAAGGCCTAAGGGGTAGCCAGAAGGTAGAGTCAATAACGCATTTTTAGCTATATTTTTAACTCAAATTAAATTTTGAAATTACAACTAAATCTCGCATTTCAAATGTCGATCTAGATATTGATTAAGGAAAATTAAAAACCTGCAGACATGAGGCTTGTCAGTTGTCAGCAGATATACAGGGTGGCAGGGACATCGACGCGAAGCCGGTTACCATGGATTCAGTACATGATTCTGAACCCCCCTGAGCTGAAATTTTTCGTCGGTTATTTAAAAAAAAATCTGCTGTTTCATAGAAAAGTGCAATACCTACGCTGTCAAAATGTAGGTATGCAACAATTGTTTTTTTTAATAACCGACGAAAATTTTCAACTCAGGGGGGTTCAGAATCATGTACTGAATCCATGGTAACCGGCTTCGCGTCGATGTCCCTGACACCCTGTATTTAATTAGGCATTCAGAAACATTATCATAACGTCATATTATTATTGCTAAGATATGCAGCCGAAGGTCAAATTCAACTTTATGTCAATGTGTACAAAATTGATATTATATTGTCATTGAACAGTGCTGGGCCGCTAAAGTTCACACAGATCTCAAAAAAATTTGGTACTTTGGAAGAAGACAGAGATTGAATAGTATGCCAAAATTTTCGCTTGTAATTTATTCAGAGGTAAATACTTACATAATATAAAAAGAAGAGCACAATGGTGGCTTCGCTTATTTCATCAAAAATTACTTCCAACAGACCTGCGACAGGGGAATTGGATGAGAGACGTGGTCACAGTGTGTAAAAAGACAAACAACGCACGAAAACTTAAATTAGACTATGGAAACCTAAAACATACATCATAATATCGGTTTAAAATAAATAAACATACATTCAAATAATTTGTATATGTCGTGGCCAGATCTTAGAATTGACCATTTCATGAAATGGCCAGCCAAAATTGGCCATATCATTAATAAAATAGGAAAGTAACTACGACCAACTTGGAAGTAGCGCTCACTCGGCTCGCGCGCTGTTGGTTACAGTTCTAACCTAACCTAATCCTTTTGGTTGGGGTGCACATAAGCTGCGTAATTTAAGCATTTTACGGCGGCCGGCGAGCGTTACTTCTAAGTTTATCGCTTTCCATAATATCATATTTGGAAACCCGATAAAAGTCCATTGACTATTTTTGCGTGGTCACCCTACTTATTTTGATTTCTTGAATGCCGCCGCCATGATGCACAACAAAAACAAAGCGACATCAACGCCTCTACCGGTGGATAATCTAACTATTTTACGATATGATCACTAACGATTGGCCACATCATGAAGTAGTCGTGCGTTTAACTGGTCATATCGTCAAACGTTGAGTATTCAATGATCTGGCCCGACCACATCATGATGTGACCAGCGGTGGATGTTAATTAGATGTTATGATGTTAATAAAAGTTTATTGTACAACGAGAAACACATAGTTAGTCATACACTAAACATGATTGTATAATTGGTGAACTAAGTAAAAAGATACTTATATCTCAGGAGCTAAAGTTCCCCACAAACATTGATTTCGACAGTAGATCTGGCCACGACATACATATACACAAATAATATGTATCTAAGAAATAAATAAATGTATATGGTTTTTTAACATTATTTTTACTACATTAAATCTTATTTATCTAATGATATGGCCAATTTTGGCTGGCCATTTCATGAAATGTTCAATTCTAAGATCTGGCCACGACATATACACAAATATATATATATATATGTATAAAAATAAATAAAATGTATATGGTTTTTTAACTACATTAAATTTTATTTCCTTTCCAGTTTAACCTCCCCAGCGGGCTTCATAACAGACGGTCCAGGGAACTACAGCGTCAGTACACAATGTTCCTGGCTGCTAACGCCGCCTCGCCTCGGGCCCACGCCTCCACCACTGCGCGTGCGCCTCGAGAGCTTCGCCACAGAGTGTGGCTGGGACCATCTGTATGTTTATGATGGTGACAGCGTGAGGGCGGAGAAACTTCTTGCTGTGTTTAGGTGAGATTTGAATATAGACCTTAGATTAAGTGAATAGAGTTGAATGTGCTCAATCGGGACTATAACAAAATATGAGTGGACTGTTTTAAAATTGGTGTGATACCATAATTTACATGGGAACGTATCTGGAAGACAATATAAGGAAATGCCCGTAGTGGAGCGCGCCTGTGAGCTGAGGGCCGTTCGTAGCGGGTTCGGTACCCCGAGGCTAGACCCCGTGCTTTCCCCGTAGTGAATCATGCGCATATGTGATGAACCAACAGAGTTCATACTTTTATTGCTGAGCGATGTGACAAGCCTGGATTGGTCAGAGTCAGGGGCTCCGGTCGGGTAGTTTCGCCTCAGCATAATAAAAACACTTATATGTATTAAAACCATTCTGTGGTTCCGTACATGCAAACCAGTGGTCCAGCCACTGCGATAAAGAAATACAGAATGTATCAGGCGCATTCGGTAAATAAACTTGGTCGGTTGAAAACTTCAAATATTTATTTATTTATTAACACTTTATGCACAAGAATAAAGTACTCTAAAAAGGCGGACTTAATGCCTGAGGCATTTTTTACCAGTCAACCTTAGGGTGATGCAGAGACAAAACATAACAGGTGCAACATAACTTGAATAAAAGCTTTTTTTTTTAATAGGTACATAATCATGCATTGTCACGAGATTGGTTCTCGTATGCCAAATTTCTGCCCGATAGCTTCAGTGGAACTGGGTGAAATATTGATTGCAATATTCCAGGACATATATATGTCGCAGGCATTTTGTATGATTTCGCCATTTACATACGGCGTCGGCAATTTATAAACGCTCGCTGTTATGAAAAATGCCGAAGGCAAAATGTATAATGCCGTGTCATTATCTAATATGCCGAAACATTTGATTGACGATTGAATCGCCATATACATAATGCCGCGGCAAATTGAAGTATTTAGTTCTGTTTCTTACCACGCGCGTCGCTGTTGACCAAAACAAACAAAATGGCGTCAAGTAGTGGTTTTGTGACACAAAAAGTTATTGAAAACAGTGCAAATACTATGTGTTCAGAAGACTTTTCGCAAAATAATTGTGATTTTAAAGATACTTACTATAGTGAGTTGAAAAAGTATTACGATCTTCAAGCGGGAGCAGTAAAAAAACCGTGGATAACCTCAGTCAATCAAATGTTTCGGCATATTAGATAATGACACGGCATTATACATTTTGCCTTCGGCATTTTTCATAACAGCGAGCGTTTATAAATTGCCGACGCCGTATGTAAATGGCGAAATCATACAAAATGCCTGCGACATATACAAGTGAAGTTAAATAAAAGCTTTTAAAAAGAATAAATACTAATACAGTGGAATCCGTTTATAATGACATCGAAGGGTATTGACAAACACGTCATACTAAGCGGACGTCATACAAACCATTTTTGTGGAAAAAAAACAACCTTCTTTTTTTAGGTAAATACTTATTTTAAGAGAGAAACATAGCATATTAATTATTTTTTTAAATTGCACGTAATACATATATGTATGTATATTTTTCAAAATCTGTCAAAAACGGACAAAATTTATTAAAAATGGGTCATAATAAGTGACATGTCACTGTAAGTGAAGTCATGAAATCACTATGCGGGCTTCCCTGACGCTTTCGCCTTATGAGAAATATTTCGCTGTTTTGATCACGGTCTAATAAAACAAGGGTGCCAGCCCTTGTTTTATTAGACCATGACTCCGTTAGTGACAAATGCTTACGTCACAATCCAGTTCGAATAAAGCTGGAATTAAGGAAAGATTTTCAGTCACCATTCTGTTAAAAAATATGTACAAAGCATTTAAATTGTCGTTTCGTTTTTCTAAGCAAACGAAACAATTCAATTTAAACATAAACCAACGTAATTGTTAATTAAAACCTCATTGTTTTATCGGATTCGCACAGGTAATAACGGTGGTTGGGGAGTTATTATTACAAGCTTCTGGTAACACACATGTGATGACGTAGACTTGTGTCACCCACGTGACCACTGTGTCTCGGAATGCTATACCTGGCGAAGTATATTATTATACCATGGTCTGGACGAAAAAAGAGAGTGAATGAAAGCAGAGCGAGATGTTCTTTCTTTCGTTCATTTTTTTCCCTATCTGTTTGAGGTCGGTTCCCTACAAAATGGTTGAGCTGGATGGTGCTGATCCGCGCGTCATGTTCGTGAACGGGCGCCGTCAGTTGTGACTGGTCATCTCTTATCTGCCAGGGCTTATTTTTAATCTTATATTTTGAATTGTTTTAATTATTTTTTTTGTACATTGTTCTCACATATAGAAGCAACAAGAATAATGTACCCAGGATTGTGTAATTTTCTATATTTAAAAGAGTGTCCTTGGAGTTTCTTGCCCGTTCTTCTCCATGAAGATCTACGTTTTGGAACTGGGCAACTAGCTTCAACTTTCTGACTAACTGACCGACTATTTGACAATTCAAAAGTGCCTGTAAATGGTTTAATTGAAATAAATGCTTTGAGTTTGATATCTTCGTGTCAGGCTGACAGATATCTAACCAGTTCATTAAAAAAATGCATGCAATCCTTTTCCCGGAACTGCTCAAATTCTGATCCTGTATGTGTCTTAACGCATTTCAAGGATTGCAGTGTCTTAATTTGGATTTTAAAATTGAGACTGACTGTTAAACTAAATAACATCGTTCAGACTTCAGGCAACTTGCGAAATAAGTAGGATCACAAATAACAATAAAACTCAACTACTAGATGACCTTTTTGTCGTAGTTGGGTTCTAGTTTATGTGGTGTGTGGTGGGTTCTTTTATTTTAATTTGAATTATTTTGGGGTTATAATTTACCGTAGAATCCGTTTATATGACTCCGCCTATATTGACCGACCGCCTATTATGACGTAATAACACAACGAAGTTTCGTTTTCATGTAAAATTATTTGTAACAAAGTCGGTTATAATGACTTCATGACTTCGCTTACAGTGACATGTCCCTTATTATGACCCATTTTTAATATTTTTTGTCCGTTTTTGACATTTCTTACATAAAAAATGAAAAATATACATAAATACATGTATTACGTGTATTTGTTATTTTGATTTAATATGCTGTTTCTCTATTAAAATAAGTAGGTATTTACCTAATAAAAAGAAGTTTTTGTAATGAACCTGTTAATCGATGAACGCTATTATAACGGTTTTATGAACAATATTAACCGGTTTCAAGCCCTGCTATTTTAAAAGAGCTTTTTTACAATTTTAGTGTTCAATAAAATAATATTTTATCTATCTATCTGTAGTCTACTTTTCCTATAGCAATTGTGAAGGCCAATGGAAGCTGAAACACACAATACTCCGTAACAAAATGTATCAACAGCTGTGTCAGAGTTCAGTATCAACTTATTCAATTTATTACATTGTTAACTTGGTATTTTAGCTACCCAACGAATTGCTTGCCGCATGCACTGACTCATCCAATTAACATAGTATCATCAAGCCAGTATTGACCGTCGGGGAAGGCAGTGATCGAGAGTACACCTCCATGTCCTGCCGGGGTTGCGGGTTTGTCTGAAAGGGATATCGCGACCTCGGCACACAGGCAACAGAAGGAACACGGGTGGGTTTTAGTCAGTAAAAGTCTGACACGCCCTCCCGCTCCACCCAGAGCGGGAGAAGTTATTTGATAATTTCCCAGCCTCAAAAAAAAAAAAAAAACCTCCATGTAATAAAAGGCATTGAAGGCAAGCCCATTGGGGTTCCTTCATTGATTACGTGAGGCGTTTAGGAGGTGGTCGAGCCGAATCTCACCCAATCTCACGTGGGGGAGAGGGGGGTCTCGGCAAATACCACTTTTTTTTTCCGCAAGAAATAGACACAAAAACACTTAATACTAAATTCTACACAAAAGCGAGAGGTGTCATCATGGGACACCCGGTTTGTAAACGAAGTTCCTAATTCGCTGTACATTAAGTTAAGTATTTTATAACAAACCCAATTAAATAAATTCACATCGTTTTAGAGTAAAATGTAAAAAAGATGAAAGAATAGTAATAAAATACTCGCACGCACACACTCACTCGTATGTATAATAGAAAGAGACAGATAGAAACACAGTCTTAAATAAAAATAATTATTTTTAATTATTCCAACGCTATCAACGTATTTGCACAAAAAATAGGCATTTTGAAATCGCATGTGAGTTTAAGGTGGGGGGAGGAGGTCGAGCAAAATCTCACGACATCTCACCAAGGGGGGAGGGGGGGTAGAAAAATCGGCAAAATCGCCTCACGTAATTAATGAACGACCCCTTGCCACTCACCAGGCATAAATCATACTCCTCTGCCCTGCTGCTCAGGGGGCTCGTGGACAATTAATAACAGCCACACGGGTTACGCAAAACTTGCCGAAGGCGGTCCGTGGATGGGTGACCATCCAGTCCAGTACATACTCCTCCGTGCCTCAAGTCGCCCGATCAAGTTAAGCAGTTGGTCCCGGTGGTCATTCGTAGATCTTTGACAGTCGTTATGGGTAATCAGAAGGCCGGAAGTCTGACAAACAGTTTTACCAAGCGGTATAATGTTACCCAGTAACTGGGTTGTGGAGGTCAGATAGACAGTGGCTCCATGTAAAATACTGCAATTCAATAGGGATGCTGACTAGGGAAAAAATAACTATGTAGTCCGCCATTCAGATAATAAAAAAATATTAGACACGTATTTTTTGCTTTATCATATTAATAAAAAATGGTTTAGATAAAACGCATTAAAGTTGGGGTGTGGGGGCTCGCTACGTCACAAGTCAGCATAAAATCTACCGGGGAGTGACGTCATGCCACATTTTAACGTATTACCTACTCAATGTATTGCCGTAATCTTTTGATAACGTAAAATAAGAAAAAAATACGTGTCAAATATTTTTTAATAATCTACCTGACAATCAAAAAAATATATTTTTGTCAACATCCCTATTGCATCCGGTTAGACTGGAAGCCGACCCCTTCATAGTAGGCAAAAAGGTTAGGCACATGACGATTATTTCACGCCTGCTATGCAGTCAGACTTGTGACCACTAACAAGGGCGTTTGACTCATCCAATTAATCGAAAAGGGTTATTGCAAGTAGTGTTACAGTACATTATTCTTCTATTTATGTATTCTGATAAAATAAGATGGTTATAATTTTAATGACTCGGTATTTCCCAGTATGTTTTGAGAACCCGGTTTAATTAGCGTTACTTATCCGGAGTCCGTCCGAGTCATCTCTTTTTCAGGAAAAGCCAGGGTCATTGATATGCATCAAAGTTTATCTCTGTAATTTGCATGCTTATTGCTTATGCTTCTAGATTCTGAATGCGTTATCAATTTATATCTGACACAATGAAATGTCAAGGTTGTGAGAATTGAGAGCAGATTGAACCACCATATCTCCTTGGTAACTCCTGACAATCATGTCAGGAGTTGTGTTGTCAAAAACAAATTCAAAAGTCATTTATTCAAACTAGGCTGAGAATCAGCACTTTTCGAATGTCAAAATTACATAAGACAGTCCCCCACCACTTTCTTACGTTTTTTGCAATTTGCAGGTCAGTATCATGTTCTGTGTTGATCTAAATATGATTCGCGGTCGTATCAAATGTTTATTTATAGAATTATAATCATAAAAATGATCAATACAACTCTCTCTAAGTTCATTTAATCCCATTGAATGAGTATTTCATGAAATCATGACATTTGACGATTATGCTAACTTTATGGAGTTGTATTGCTGATTGTAATGATTATAATTATGTAAAGCCATATTTGTTACGGTCGCGAATTATATTTTAATCAACATGCATCCTGACACTGACCTGCAAACAGGAAAAAAAACTTAAGAAAATTTGAATCTCGCGGGCTACCTTAGCGCATCCCCCATAGCTTAACTTTCCCATATTGTAACTTAACCGATTATTTATCCTCTGTTTTCCAGTGGTGTCCTAGAGAATGGGGAGTCAAGTTGGACTCGCCAAGTCATAGCCCGTTCTGGCAGCGCTTTGCTGCACTTCTTCAGTGATGATGCGTATGCGATGGAGGGGTTCAACGTCACGTACGCCGCCTACTCTTGTCCCTCCAACGATCATAGGACTAATTGTTCCAGTAAGTATAATGTTCTAAGAGGAAATAATGGATTTATACATATCGTAAGAAGTTTTCTGTCTGTAAATACAGCCACGTGGCGTGAACATAGTTCAGTTACGTGCCTATATCAGACAGTAATCAGTTTAATTACTGTCTTTAATCTGTGGCGGCATCTACAACGCCACATGCGAACTACGCATCAAAGTCCTGACGTCACACGAATTCTTCATTGCGCAAGCAGAGTTTACCGCGCGATCAACATATATACGACTTCCCGAAATCAGTCGTAGGGCAGATGCCCATTAGACACAACACCCGTCTGGTTGGAGAATCCTCCCTTTTCTATAGAGAGTGAACTTTACACACTTTACGTTTACCTCATGAACCATATTCCATTACTTTTTTTTGCTTTATCAATTCTCTGAAGGTGTTCTCACATTCGATACGTCAAAACGTGATGAATTGAAATCTGGCCCATTATAGGGAACATTTTTATGTTCACAAGTTTTTTTTTTTATGTCGTGTGTTTTATTTTCTTGTACCATTTAAAATGTTCGTAATGTATTTCAGATCATGGTGAATGTGAAGACGGCTCGTGTAGATGCGAATCAGAGTGGACAGGGGTCGCCTGCGACCTGCCTTTATGTCCAGGTAATTTATGTTGGTAAAGTATGGAAAACGCATTGCCAACAAAAGGATGAACTGCATATTACTGGTAACACTGTCTCATAATACAATAGTCCTTAGGTTTGGAACAGCTATTCAAGAATTGTAAATGCAGCTATTCAAACAGAGGAGCTCCTGGCTAAGTAATAACTGCTGCACGGGTCGATCCGCCAGGTTAAGCTACGCTTGCCTGGGTTGGTCTGTGGATGGGTGACCATCTTTACATACCGAGACTCCTCCGTGCCTCGGAAAGCACGTGAAGCCGTTGGCCCCGGTTGTCATTCGTGGATCTTTGACAGTCGTTACGGGTCGTCAGAAGCCCGAAAGTCTGACAACCAGTCTTAACAAGGGGTATCGTATTATCCATTTACTGGGTTGTGGAGGTCAGATAGGCAGTCGCTCCATGTAAAATACTGGTATTCAGCTGAATCCGGGTAGACTGGAAGGCGACCCCAATAAAGTTGGGAAAAGGCTAAACAGATTGACAGCTATTCAAGACGACCTATCAAAATGGTGTCTTGAGGACGCCTTTCAAAGGCTAACGCACATTTGGGCAGGCTGCACTGCATTAAAAAAATCCTCCAACACTTTCGTACATTTATAATAGGTCTTTACCTATGAAATTGCCGTTTTGTATGAAAAAATTTAAACGATTTTTTTTCATATATTTTTTATTGGTATTTATCGAAGTAATCACCCATGCAATCAATGCATCTTTGCCAACGCAGTGGCAGTTTATTGATGCCCTTCTTAAAGAAATCAGCTGGACGGGAGGCAACAAATTCTTCAAAGGCATTTTGTACTGCCTCTCGGGTATTGAATTTTTTTCCCGCCAAGAAGTTATCCAAATTCTGGAAAAACTAGTAGTCTGTAGGCGCAAGGTCTGGTGAGTAGGGCGGATGACGGAGAGCTTCCAACCCCAGTTCTTGCAACTTGGAGACCGTCTGCTGTGCAGTATGAGGTCGCGCGTTGTCGTGCAGTAGCAGCGGAGACGAGCGATTGACCAATGCTGGTTGGAGATGTGCCAGCTTCTCCATCATTGTGTTCAGTTCTTCACAGTACACATCTGTAGTAATGCTCACCCCGTTTTTTAAGAAGCTGTGATGAATCACACCGGCGCTAGACCACCAAACAGTGACCATCACTTTTCTAGGGGTAAGTTTTCGTTTAGGGCATTGTTTAGGTGCTGAACCAGGATCCAACCAACTTGCTGAGCGCTTGCGGTTATCAAACAGAATCCATTTTTCATCGCAGGTAACAATGCGGTTCAAAATTCTTTCATTTGTGTGTCTGTTGAGCAGTGCAAGGCACGTCTCGACGCGTACTTTGCGCTGGCGATCATTGAGTTTGTGGGGCACCCATTTGTCAAGCTTTTTTACCTTGCCAATTTGACGCAAATGGACCAATATTGTTTTGACGCTAACGTCGAAAGCTGCTGCTAATTCAGCCGTAGATTGTGTATCATCAGCTTCCACAATCGCCTTTAATTCGTCATTGTCGACCAAAGTCTTCGGACGACCCCGAGGTTCATTTTTCAGGTCGAAATTTCCAGAACGGAAGCGAGCAAACCAATAACAGGTGGTGCGTTGGTTTGTAGTGTTAGCTCCGTAAACGTCGTTGATGTTGCGTGCCGCTTGTGCCGCGTTGCTGCCACGACGGTACTCATATTCCATAATTACTCGAATTTTTAACGTATCCATGATGACGAAAAAGATTGAAATGCGATGAAAATGTAACACTAATCAATAAACAAATGACTACTTTTGGAGAAAAAAAAACCATGTTTTTAAAATAAAATTAATTTGAAATTAGAATTCTTAGCCAAACAAAAATTATTTTGATTTGAAATGGCCAGTACTGCAGAACGGCAATTTCATAGGTAAAGACCTAATATAAAACATCGGTTAGTGATCGGTTACCAAACATTTGTGGCGACATCTACATCGCCACATGCAAACTACGCATCACACTGACGTCATGCGAAATCCTGCATCGCGCAAGCAGAGTTTACCAGCATCTTTACATAGTATAAAATGAAGTCGCTTCCGCTGTCTGTTCGCTTAGATCTTTTAAACTCCTCAACGGATTTTAATGCAGTTTTCAGCAATAGATAGAGTGATTCAAGGGGGAGGTTTATATGTATAATACATAACCGTGCGAAGCCGGGGCGGGTCGCTAGTATATTATATAACTTCCCGACATCAATGGTCGGGCAGTTGCCCACCAGACACGACCCCTGTCTGGTCGGAGGATCCTCCCTTTTCTATGGAGGATGAGGGAACTTTACACCCTGTTCCTCCTCATACCTCTATACATTTAAGTAACAACATAAAATAAAATAAAAACCACCTGTTGAAAGGCGTCTCACCACATATTTTAAAATAATTAGGTACTTGATTAACCCATGTGTTTCACATGAGTCAGACATGTTTTGAATAACATGTATGTTACATGCTAATGCAGTGCAGTGTTGTTAGATTACGTTAATTGGATAATAAATGTAATTTATTCAAGTTGATTCGATTTGGTGGTTAATGTTTTAGAATGAATATTTGTGATGCTTTAGTATTTTCAAAATAAATAGAGTAGAGTCATCTCAACACCCCTCTCCCTTGATTTCGTATATTTGTATATATATTTAATATAGGTATATATTATAGTAAATATGTATGTATGTATGGGTATGTAGTTTGTAATCTATTTATGTATTGTTGTATCTATTTTAGTTATAAGTCATTAGAATATTTTTTTTCTTTATTCCTCTCAATTAGAGCACCTGCCATCTAATCTCTTCACCACCCTTGGTTGACTGGTAGAGAATGCCTAAGGCATTAAGTCCGCCTTTGTACTTTTTTGAGTGTGAAAAGTTTTAATAAATAATAATAAATAAAATAATAAATATTTCTGCATGATTACAGATGGCTGCATCTGAAAAAAAAAATTGACATATAAAAGATTGATTTTTCTGTATTATATTTCTGGAAAATTTACTTTATATCAGCGGTTCCCAACCTTTTAAAATACGCGCCCCCTAACTTTATTTGAAAATCACTGCGCCCCCGAGGTACTTTGTCGACATAAGCTAAAAAGCATAAGAATGTAAAGCAAGCAAAAGTAGATAGGTTAGATTTTCTTTTGATCATTCAAACATAAATAGAAGTTAGTTTGTCAAGTTTTGTAGAAAAACTCAAGAATTATGAGAATGCATAATGGTTTAAAAATCTAATAAATCTATAGTTTATTATTAGAACCGTCGCGCCCCCTCATTGGTCACTCTACGGCCTCCGAGGGGGGCGCACCCCACCGGTTGAGAATCACTACTCTATACAGTAGTAATTGCATCTGCTGTGAAAACATATGAATTTAGTATTTGTTGTTTTAGTTAACCAATTACAATAATAATTCCAGCAGGCAGCATCATCAGCTAACAAAGGTCGATAGTTGTTTTACTGATTCTGGCTCTCTTACTGATGCGAGATTTAATTCAATACTGACTAATTAATAAGTAGCGACTAATAAGGACTCAGAGACTTTTTAGGAAAAGTTTCATCATGTTATGTATGTGCCTAAATGTAAAAAACCATTATTTCCAATTCCAGAGGAATGCAACGCAGCGTACGGCGGCGGTACGTGCACGCCCGCGGGGTGCGCGTGCGGCGCCCTCAAGCGCGGCGTGGCGTGCGCGCGCGACGCCTGGCGCGCCGGCTGGGCCAGCGAGTGGGCCAGCGACACGCCGCCCGTAGCCGCGCACAGCTTACTGCCCTATGGAGATGATCTGTTACGGGTTGGAGGCGAGACGTTCGCGTTTTCAGAGTTTTTGTACAGGTAAATTCTTGTTACTTAGGGTTAATTTCACCAATAATGAAACTGAACGCGATCACTACATGTAAACTGCGTTCAGTTTTATTGTTGGAACCCTCAAAGACTTGTCACACTGGATGCGTTCTACGTCTTGCGGTCCGGTCAACTCGAATGCTTCCCGCAACCTATATGAACTTCATGGTCAGGGCAACCGGTCAGCGATCCGGGCACGGCAACCGGTCAGCGATCTTTCTGTGCTCGCATAGTCAGATCGTATTTATATAAAATATATATTAAATGTAAATGATGTTCATATAGGATGTGGGTGGTTCGATTTGACCGGACTGTAGGACGCAGAACGCATCCAGTGTGACAAGTTCTTTAATGTTTTTTTTGCAACCCCTCCGGCCGCGTACTATTTAAAAGCGATCGCCCCGCGCATACGCGATCAGTCGCGTAGTATGTCAATTAAATGCTTTTGCGGAAGAATAAATATGACAGTTTGACACATTTTATCTGAAGAATAAATATGACAGTTTGACACATTTTATCTGAAGAATAAATATGACAGTTTGACACATTTTATTTGAAGAATAAATATGACAGTTTGGCACATTTTATCTGAAGAATAAGTATGACAGTTTGACACATTTTATCTGAAGAATAAATATGACAGTTTGACACATTTTATTTGAAGAATAAGTATGACAGTTTGACACATTTTATCTGAAGAATAAATATGACAGTTTGACACATTTTATCTGAAGAATAAATATGACAGTTTGACACATTTTATTTGAAGAATAAATATGACAGTTTGACACATTTTATCTGAAGAATAAATATGACAGTTTGACACATTTTATTTGAAGAATAAATATGACAGTTTGACACATTTTATCTGAAGAATAAATATGACAGTTTGACACATTTTATCTGAAGAATAAATATGAAAGTTTGACACATTTTATCTGAAGAATAAATATGACAGTTTGACACATTTTATCTGAAGAATAAATATGACAGTTTGACACATTTTATTTGAAGAATAAATAAATATTACAGTTTGACACATTTTATCTAAAGAATAAATATGACAGTTTGACACATTTTATCTGAAGAATAAATATGACAGTTTGACACATTTTATCTGAAGAATAAATATGACAGGTTGACACATTTTATCTGAAGAATAAATATGACAGTTTGAAACATTTTATCTGAAGAATAAATATGACAGTTTGACACATTTTATCTGAAGAATAAATATGACAGTTTGACACATTTTCTATACAAAAGCTGTGTATGTCAAACCACAATATTTATTCCTCAGATAAAAGTTATCAGACTATAAAAAAATCAGCCCTAATGTTTATAAATAAATGTTTCCAGATACAAATCAGCGGAACAAGAATGGCAAGTGTTACCGACGTACTCCAGCCCTGCGGCGCGGTTCGCGCACTCGGCCGTGCTGTACGGGCACGAGCTCATCGTGTACGGCGGCGTCGTCATCTCGGACGAGCCCGAGAGGGGGTAAGCAGACAATAAAGACACGTAGTAAAGTTCTCAGGGTGTGTGTTGCGTCTTAAAATGAGTTCTAACGCACGTCAACAGTGAAAGGGAAAAGTGCCATTAAAATAGATGGACAAACTTTTAGAAATCATTCAGACTATCAAAATAAGGACAATGGTAATCATATTTTTTTTTTAAACGCGTTAGATGCTTACAATAAAAATAAATCAGCTAACGAGAATACACAAAAAATGTTGGTTACCCATTGCCATTTATTATTTTAGATCAAAATAAAATCGCTTTAATCAGTGATTTTTTTGCTTGGATATCTTTGGTTAGACGTACTGAACACTATTCAATTTTGTCCATCTATTTTAATGGGACCTTATATATAACTGAAATACAGAAACACAGCATACGGCACAAACAGGTAAAACAATCATATGAAGAAAATTATATACGAGCGTGACGTACGGGCCTTAGGCTGTGCGTTGTCTTTCAGTGAGTGAATTTAGGATTTTTATTGACTTACTAGCTGCCCGCCCCGGCTTCGCTCGAGTAGCACTAAGTACTTATCTACGGCGCACCTACCTGCCTACCCTACTTACCCTACCTACCCTACTAAAAAGTATCCTATGTCCGACTCCTGGTTCTAAGCTACCTCCCCACCAATTTTCAGCCAAATTGGTTCAGCCGTTCTTGAGTTATAAATTGTGTAACCAACACGACTTTCTTTTATATACAGAGTGTTTGGCAGAACGTTGAACATACGAAAATGGTGGATAGGTGGGGTCATCTGCTACTTACTCAGCCCTAATTGATTTGGCTCTGGCCCCCTAAAAAATGCTAAAATGCTTGTTTTACCCATTTTTAATAAAAAATTACACTGTAAAGTTAAGGAAGTGGTGAAACTAGAAGAAAACAAAAAAAAATTTTTTACATATCCAGGGGGCCAGAGCCAAATAAATTAGGGCTGAGTAAGTAGCAGATGACCCCACCTATCCACCATTTTCGTATGTTCAACGTTCTGCCAAACACCCTGTATATAGATTTAAGCTTTTTGGAAGACAATACTTTATTAACTTTAACTGTTGTAATTTCTTCTATTACAGAGGCGGCCTAGCCGGCTTAGAAGGGCGAGCCGGCGAAGTAACCAACGAGATCTGGCGAGTTCGCCTCAACAGTGAGCGGCCGCAGTGGCACAACGCCACGCCCGGCACGTGCTCGCCGCACAGGCAGCCGCCGCTCAAGCACTGCGGTAAGCGAATGTGCAGCTTATGTAGTCAAGCATAAGGTATGGAGTTCCTTTGCGGGTTCTGGCGAGTCCTCAACCGTGAGATAAAAGACGACATTTTATTCTATAGAAGAAGTATAGCTTGTCTACTTTGAAATGACGCGCCCCACTACCGCATTTCGTGTGTTCAGTCCGTGTAGTGCTGGACTTAAAGAATTGCATTATTTCTATAGCCCTATTTCTTCCCATAGATGTCTTAAAAGGCGACTAACACCCGAATACTGAAACGCCACTCAAAACTTAAGCGTTACTTATGACTCGTTTAAAGCCTTTTGCCATTGGTTGAAACTAGTTTTAAGTAACGCTTAAGTTTTGAGTGGCGTTTCAGTATTCGGGTGTAAGGGACTTACAAGAGAATTGGCAGCAGCGTTCTCTATGCATTATTTACACCATACTGCGATCGCCAACCCGCCTGCTAAGTGTGCCGGTTATGGCATCCCCCCCCCCTCCCCAAATGACAAGTACAAATAAGAAATGGCCCCTACTCTTGGCTACATATTTTTTTGGGGGAGGCCTGTGTCCATCAGTTGACGTCTTTCGGCCAAAATGATGAGTAGCGCATTTACGAATACGGTAATACGAATTTCTATAAGCAAAGGTACCGTTCCGTACCCGACCGCAGGCGATGTGCCGCGGCGTCATGTCGCTGCCGTCATGATTCCAAACCCGACCGCAGGCGGCAGCAGCCCGTATTCCAGTCGGTAGATATCGCTCGAGCGTTGGCGGCACTACTGGTCTGCGGTCGGGCTGCACGTGTCGTCTGTCACGCGCCCGTAACTGCAATCGACGTGTCGCTAGCTTTTTTTTTTTTTTTTGAGGTTGGGAAATTATCAAATAACTTCTCCTGCTCTGGGCGGAGCGGGAGGGCGTGTCAGACTTTTACTGACTAAAACCCACCCGTGTTCCTTCCGTTGCCTGTGTGCCGGGGTCGCGATATCCCTTTCGGACAAACCCGCAACCCCGGCAGGCATTGGCCCTTCCGGACCCCGTTAGTTGGTGCTGACATCTCTTTGAGGCGCGCGTGGAACACAACGCGCCGTCGACCCGGGCCTGGTCCCTATCGGACGGCGAGCTACCCATTGCTCACCGTCCGCAAGCCCGCGCCTACGGTGGCCGGAAGTCGGCTCGCGCCTACGGTGGCCGGAAGTCGGCTCGCGACTCCCGACGCCCGGGGCGTCTCCTGCGGCGACTAGGGGCGCGAGGGCGCGCATTTTGCCTCTCCCACGTGTCGCTAGCTACGGAAGGTATTTCATAGAAATTCATAGGACCTAGTCCTGTCGCGGCGACACGTCGCCTGCAGTTGTCTCCTGGAATGGTACCTTAATGCGGTAGTGGGGCGCGTCATTTGAGAGTGGACAAGGTATACATGTGTATTGTTTGGTGTTTCAGGTGGCCTTCACGTATCGGGTCACACCGCAGTGCTAGTGTACCTGGGAGTCACCAAGAAACCTGTGATGTTAGTGTTCTTTGGACACTCACCGCACTACGGATATCTACATTTAGTGCAGGTTTGTATTTAGAGTTGGTTGAGAAAAGTTATATCCATCTTCTATTTTGTTAAGTACCTGGTACTTGCAGGAAAACCTACACTGTCCTCCCATACCTATTAACACTGTTATTTGAAAATGTAATAAAATCTAATTATTTTTAAAAGAGTAACCGTGGAGTTTCTTGCCGGCTCTTCTCCATAGGAAACGACCAATTGGAACCGTGCACCTAGCTTCTGACGTTTCATAAGTGCCCTTGTAGGTTTATGTGAAATAAAATATTTTGAATTTGAATTTATTATATTGTTGAGATGTCAGATTAGCTATTACCCTGTAAAAGCAGCATGCATTAAATGTTTAAATACACCACACAAGATGGAGCAATGATACATGACATACTTACGTACCATCAAAAAAGTTCATATCTAACCGGTTTCAAAACAAAATCCCGTGAACACGATGACCACATCTGTTACCGGCCCGGTGCTATAGCCGCCGAGCGCTGCAAGCAAGAATAGTCCATACAGTGTATAGATATGAACTTCTTTGATGGTACATAATAAATTCACGCCTTTTTGCGGGTAGGTATTTTGAACTCAACGCTTAGTGGTTGCGCTTGCGATCACTATACCAAAGCAGGTATTTTGAACATAGAATGCCTGCTTTGGTCTAGTGATCGCAAGCGCAACTACTTAGCGTTGGGTTTAATAACCCGGGTCGCGTTATGCGTTAATATTGTTTTTGGTTTTCAATTGGGCACATTCAGTTCCCGGAAAGGGCATAGTATTTTTTAATTTATATTCTCAGCTGCAAGAAATAAACAGAACAAGAGAAATGTGGGTGTACAAAACACTCCTGCCTGCCCTATACAGGCATGAAATATCACATCATATTTATTAGCAGAATTTGAAAATTATTTCTTCCTTTTAAATGAATCTTTAGAATAGAATAGAATAGTTCTTTATTTGCACAGAAAGTAGGTACAGGTTACAGGTGTTAAGGTTAAAATGATCCTTATACTAACTACCTTAACTAAGGCATGCAAACAGTTTACAAATATTATTAACAAATTCAATCAAATCAATAGGTACAAGTTAACATGTCAAGATGAAATTCAGAAAAAAAAAAAAAAAATTAGTCAATACAACACAAAATGTCAAGTTTAATAAAATGGGATTATAAATTCGTCAAGTTTGAGTCAATACATTTAAATGAATACAATACATTAATCTATTTGTGCGATCTCCTCCTCTGCGGTTGGTAATGACAATCTTTGTTCAAGAATGGTTTCTCCTATCCTCCCCACATTACTTCCTATCTTGACCCACATTTTTAACTTCTCCTTCTTTTCTAGTACTGTTCCCGAGGCCTGGAAACAAGCCCATATCATCCCCTTACCCAAAATTCCTAACCCGGTCTCTCTGTCCGATTTCCGACCCATTTCTATCCTCCCATATCTCTCTAAAGTTCTTGAGCATATTGTTCATCAGCAACTCTCTGCCTTTCTATTTTCGAATGACCTTCTTAGTCCTTTTCAATCTGGTTTTCGACCTGGTCATAGCACAGTAACGGCTCTTTTGAAGGTTACTGATGAAATACGCTGGGCTATGGACCACAAATCTCTCACCTTGCTTGTACTGCTGGACTTTAGCAGTGCCTTTAACTCTGTCGATTTCGACATCCTTCTAGGAATCCTTACATCTTTTCATTTCTCTTCTTCTACTGTTGGTTGGTTCGACTCCTATCTTAAAGGCCGCTCGCAGCGGGTTCGTCTCGAAGAGTCTTCTTCTGACTGGTGTTCTCTTACCGCGGGTGTGCCTCAGGGTGGCGTTCTCTCTCCTCTTCTCTTTTCTATTTTCATTAACTCTGTCACCAGAGTCATCTCCTCCCACTTCCATCTCTATGCCGACGATCTGCAGCTTTACACTCACTTTTTAAGGCAAGATGCCGAAGCAGCAGTGTCTGCCATGAACAGTGACCTGGATTTGATTAGTGAGTGGTCGCGATCCTTTGGACTGCAAATCAATCCTAAGAAATCCCAGGCCATCATTATCGGCGGAAGGTATATGCGGAATAGGCTCGATGTTGCGTCGCTGTCTCCACTCTGTCTGAATGGAGTTCAGATTGAATACGCAAATTCTGTTAAAAACCTGGGCGTGACCATGGACTCTTACCTATCGTGGACTGCTCATGTTGGTCAAGTCAGTCGTAAAGTGCACTACACGTTCCATTCGCTGAAATGCCTCCAGAGCTTCTTGCCCTTGAGTACCAAAATCTCCCTTGCTCAAACTCTCATACAGCCCATCATTGACTACGCTGATGCCTGTTATTTGGATGCCACCGAGGAGCTGTTAAATAAACTTGAACGTTTGCAAAACATCTGTATTCGTTTTGTTTTTAACCTTAAAAAGTTTGACCATGTTTCTAACTTTCGCAAGATACTCAAGTGGCTCCCTATTCGACTTCGCAGGAACTCTCGGATATTGTGTCTGCTATTTAACATCCTTCACAACCCTAAAACGCCATCCTATCTGCGGGAACGCTTTTCCTACGCCCGTCCTTCTGATGCACCTTGCAGGTCGCATCTTAGAAATCTCCTTAAATCCCCTCCCCACTCAACCGACTTCTACTCCTACTCCTTTAGCGTGCACGCGGTTCGATTGTGGAATTCACTTCCGCCTGACATTAGGGACTGCCAAACTGTTGCAGTTTTTAAAAGAAGAGTGAAAGAACACTATCTTTCCACTTCGTCATAGTTGCATTTTTTTTTTTTTTTGTATTTATTATTTTATGCTAAGTACATTATAATTAAGTATATATATTTTAGTAGTATGTATGTAAGTTTATTCTCATAATCTATGTTTATAGTTAATATTATAGTTAAATTAGTGAATAATTAGGTGTTTTTATTTTATGTATTTTATTTTCTCTTCTACTCTTACACACGTTGTCTACATCTCTTTAACTACTTTCCTATCGCAGGTATGCTGGAAGAGATTTCTTTAGAAATAAGCATCACCTTTGTACGTATTTTTCTGTTCCTTTTTTTCTTTTCTTGTCTGTTTATATGTGTGTACATAAACCGTTAAATAAATAAATAAATTAAAAATAAAAGTTTAGTAAAAGTCAGGAGTACAGAGATGTCATATTATCAATTTAAATTCTTATCGGTCAACACACTTAGTAATGAATACTTTTACTTCCTATTACCAGGAGTACTACGTAGACGAAGGCGTGTGGTCGGTGGCAGCGACCCGCGGCTGGGCGGCGCGCGCCGGCTTCGCGCACGCGGCGGCCTGGGACCCGCTGTCGCGCAAGGTCTACGTGCACGGCGGCCTGGTGTCGGAGTCGGAGGCTACACAGGTATGGCTCCTCGAGAAGGCTTCCTCTGTAGTTACCGAGTTCTATAACCCGTAGTAAGTCAAGTAAGTCTTCAATTGACCGGCATGGTAAGATGGCAAGGTGTTCTGTTATCTACCTTATGCCTAGGAAACTACGGAAAATTAGTGCCTACAGATCTTTGCTTGGGCAACATTTACTTACAACAGTGGATACGGGCGAAATGTGCATAATTAATTAATACAATGTTTGCCTTGAACGTGACTTTTTATTTATTTATTTAAATTTTTCACACTCAAAAAAGTACAAAGGCGGACTTAATGCCTTAGGCATTCTCTACCAGTCAATCAAGGGTGGTGAAGAGATTAGATGGCAGGTGCTCTATTTGAGAGGAACAAAGAAAAAAAAATTAAAATATATTCTAATGCATTATGACTAAAACAGATACAACAATACATAAATAGGTTACAAACTACATACATATTTACTATAATAAATATTTACCTATATTAACCAGTCATATTATGTCATGTTTTTTTTTTTTTTTTTTTTGTTTTTTATTTTGTAATTTTTTTTTTTTGTTTTTTTATTTTTGTTATTACCTACTTACTGTTTGTATTTCCTGTGCGTGTCCCAAATAAAATATTTTTCTTTTCTTTTCTTTTTTCTTTTCATATCATAGTTATGTCTAGTCATATTATTTCACAAAGACCAGTGATAAATTGCATTCTGTTCTTTTCTGAAAGAGACATGTCAACATGTAGGCAACTCTCTCGCTTCATGTAAATACAAATGTTAGTTTATAAGTTTCGAAAACGCGCGATGCGAAATGGCAACCTCGCGCCACAGAAGCGTAGTAGAGCACGCTTGCATTGTGCGGCGCCGCGGGAATGCGCGCGCTCGCCGGCCGACGCCGGCCGCACGGCGTGCCGCCGCGTCGCTCGAGTTAGTGCCCTTGAAGCACCACTGCGAGCGGACGTGTGTCAAATATCGCGGGCGTTCCCGCCAAATATAGTTACCCGAGTTTTTGTGAAAAGTTGTAATCTTGCCCTAGATATTATGCCCTATATATTTTACCCCAGAACTAAATTATGTTATTTTGCTATGTGTGTGAACAGCTTCATTGGCAATTATATAGTTATTTATCTTTTTGCTTGCAGGCCCCATCAGCATCGTTATTTGAGTACGACCCCGAGTTAAGGCTGTGGCGCCCTCTGCAATCAGCGCCCACACCTAGATATTTACATTCTGCTACTTTTATTACACCAGGTAAATGATGTGGCAAATACGTTTTTGATTAGAGGGTAACGGTGAAGAAAGGGATATTTCTGATCCTTTGAATATATTTTCAAACCATAACATTTGAGTATTTGTACACAGATAAATAATGAGAATACAGATACGGTTCAATACGCATTTTAGGTATGAAGCTACAAGTCGGTACGTGTCGGGCTTGACTTACCGAATTAATGGAGAATAACGTAGTCAGAAGATATAAGAGTTACAATATAGAAAATATATTATATTTATTATTTTATACTACATTATAATTAAGTATACAACCTTACAAGCGAAAAAAAATCAGCCGTTCCCTACATTTGAACGAGATATACGAACATAAATGTAGGGAACAACTGATTTTTTTTTCGCGATTTCCGCGTTTGTCCCATAGTGAAAGTTGTTCATAATGTTGAGTACAATCACCCCTTAAGAGGTTTTGGGTAAACAAAAACTAAGGTTGTATATATTTTAGTAATATTTATTTTAGAAGTATGTATGTAAGTTTATTCTCATATTGTATGTTTATAGTTAAATTAGTGAATAATGAAGTGTTTTTATTTTATTTTCTCTTCAACTCTTACACACGTTGTCTGCATCTCTTAACTATTTTCTTATCGCACGTACTTATGCTGGAAGAGATTTCTTTAGAAATAAGCATCACCTTTTTACGTACTTTTCTGTTCCTTTTTCCTTGTCTGTTTATATGTGTGTACGTCTAAAAATAAAGAGAGGCAACTTTAGATGAATATAACTGTACGTAATTAGCGCTGCGCGACCTGAATTGCCCTTTATTGTGTCGTATAAAGAGTCGCTTTTTATTTAAATGATTTTGCGGAATGAACCTGTACTAATCTGTGATTTTGGTTCAACTTGCGACCTCGAAATTCATGATGAAGAGCTACGTTTAATTTTGAAATATAGGTTGGGGCATTTTGAATAGAATACAATGTCGGTGAAACTACGTGTTCGGTGCAATATTTGCAACCGAACAGCTCAGCACTTTTGCCTGCGTGCATTTCCATAAATGCATGTATCACAAATATTACCAGTTAGTAAATATTCGGATACCAACCGTGTAACTCAAACCAAACCAAATCAAACAATCTTAGTGCTAATTTAGCTTAGATTTACCACTAAATATATTTAAACAATATTCAATATAACTTTTAAACCATATTAATTCGTATCATTAAACCAGTCTAATATAATACCAAATCAACCAAATATCAACCAACTCAGAAGTTAGTGCTAAACCAAGCAGGCATTAAACTTTACACTACGAGCAATAATTGTATGATTGAATTATTGAAATTAAATAATCATTTAGGAATAATTGTTTACTGAGACCTTATTTTTTATGTTATAGGTGTAATGCTAGTATTTGGCGGAAATGCACACAACGACAGTGCCGCGGCGTTGGTGTCCAACCCTGCTGCTTCTAAATGTTATTCTGCGGGAGCGTTGTTGTATGATGTCAGGTAAATTATTAATTTATTTTTTATCACATCTATTCAAAAACGGCTAGTTTATTCTTCATAAACAGGGACCAAAGTAGCTTTTTTATCACATCTATTCAAAAAGAGCTAGTTTATTCTTCGTAAACAGGGACCAAAATAGCTTTTTAATCCCTAGGTACTAAAAGTAATTTCAATTTGGAATGTGGATATTGTTAGTAAAAGTTGCAATAACCAAAGAGATCAATCACGAACATTGTATGAACAAGTAACAGGCTGGCAAGAAAGAGAGAAAGTGTGAATTTGGTCAAAATGAAAATCCAAGATGGCGGCTGCGAACATTTTTAATTGTTCAAATCATACATGAGAAGGAACACGCTGCCGCAATCTTGGATTTACATTTGAACTCACTATCGGTTTAAGCACCCTTGAAAACCATGAAAACGTTAACCATGGCGAAAAAAATAAAAAACTGCCATCTTGGATTTTCATTTTGACCAAATTCACACTTTCACTCTCTCTCTCTTTCTATCAAATTAATAGAAGACAATCGCATGTATGAACGCTTTTTCGCGTGATTATTTCTGCCAGTTTACTCCTTTCGCAAGCCGTCTTAAGTCAGTAGTTATTCAAGCCCCATGGTTAAAAGAAATACATAGAGTCAGTCATGGAGCTCAATCTACATCGTCTATGTACCTGCGCTTGATCGATCTGATCGGATGCGTGCCCAATGCACATACACGAAACGATTTGATCAATTTTTATACGATTTTCGTTAGAGGCTTGGTAACTTTGGCCGACGAAGTCTATCGATCTTGAGGCCGTAACCACCTGATTCAGATGGTCAAGAACTCACGACCGATTAGAAGGTAGAAATTGCTTAAAATTTTATCTCGGTATGTTTGTATTATTGTCAAGAGTGTATTGTTGTGAACAGATGCGGAGTGTGGTGGGCCGCGTCTCCTCCGAGCGGCGGCGCGCGCGCAGCCCACGCGGCGGCGCCCCTGCTGGTGCACGACAGGCGCACTGTCGTCATACACGCTGGGTAGGTGATCTTACTACTAGCCAGTCAGTGTTTGTTTTAACAACTTTCATGTACAAAGAATAACATTCATAATACAACTGGGTCGACGTTTGTACATTGAACTAAAGGTGGAACTCATTTTGAAATGAGACGGTAAGCAACCGCCCTGCTATGAAAACTACTTTGAAAGCTCGTTTTTTCGTTTGTATTATGAGCCCATGAGTAATAGATAAAAGTTTTTTTTTACGAAAAAACACATTAAAGCATTTATTATTTTAATGTGGTAACAGGTTCGACGGCCGCCTGCGTTCAGACGCGCTCATCTTCGAAGCAGGCGAAGGTTGTTCCCGACACACTAGCGAAGCTGCGTGTTTGACTGCCGCGCAGCATACCGCAGTCGCATGCGTGTGGAGATCACGAGACAGAGCTTGTTTGCCGGTAATAATCAAAATAATATGAGAAAATAGTAGATTATTCACTAAGGGGATAAAGGTTCAATCATACACGTCAGTCACGTCAACGACAAGTCGCCGATCAGTCACGTCAACGACAAGTCGCCGATCAGTCACGTCAACGACAAGTCGGCGATCAGTCACGTCAACGACAAGTCGCCGATCAGTCACGTCAACGACAAGTCGCCGATCAGTCACGTCAACGACAAGTCGCCGATCAGTCACGTCAACGACAAGTCGCCGATCAGTCACGTCAACGACAAGTCGCCGATCAGTCACGTCAACGACAAGTCGCCGATCAGTCACGTCAACGACAATTCGCCGATCAGTCACGTCAACGACAATTCGCCGATCAGTCACGTCAACGACAAGTCGCCGATCAGTCACGTCAACGACAATACGCCGATCAGTCTCGTCAAAAAATATAGTTACATTGAAGTTCTAGAGCGTTGGCTGCACGCATCAGTCACGTCACTACAGGCGCGTCTTATGCGGACCATAGACGCTCAAGTAATTTGATCAACAGGCTTGTTCAAACAGTGACAAGTCATTTTTGATATCAAATTTTCCTACACACATTCATGCCAATTTGATAAAACTGTTGAACCAGCCTGTTTGATCAAATTACTGGAACGTCTATGTACCGCATCAGTCGACATCGCGTCACCGGGAAGTCGACATCGCGTCACCGGCAAGTCGACATCGCGTCACCGGCAAGTTGACATCGCGTCACCGGCAAGTCAAAACTTGTATTGCTTCGAACTTAACCGGCGTTGCTACGACTGCCGGACTGATTATATGTTCACACATGTCCCTGAACTGACGTGACTGATCGGCGACTTGATGGTGACGTGACTGACGTGTGTGCATAAACTTTTAAGTAGTGTCTTGATTAGGTTAGGTTGGAGTAGTAATATACCGGTGAACTGCCCTAACTTCGCCAGGCGTCCTATGTTTGCCTATAATCAAAAAGATGCAATATCTTTTTGATTTTACTTGTATGGCTATCGAAACTTTGAGTATTCATAAAGAGCTTTAAGTTTGGATTGCCATACAAATAAAATGAAAAAGATATTGCATCTTTTTCGTTATAGGCAAACATAGGACGCCAGGCGAAGTTAAGGTAGTTGACGGTATTGAACTTACACCACACCTCGTCATCATCATCTCCTTTTTAAAACCTCTAAACGATAGCTTAGAGCTGTTGTTTATAGGTTTTTAACCTTGAATAAAGATCGCACGTAACCTATTGTTTATTTTAAATTCACAATTACCGAAAAGCAATGATCGGCTTGGCCGACGAGTCGGTATTTTTTCAAGGGACTAGTTGGCCAAAGTCATAATCGGCCCATCCCTAATATTAAGACTTTATTTCTTCTGTCTTCTGGTCGCAAGCGGTACTGCTGAACATGTTCCTGGCTTCAATTCCCAGATCAGGCAATGTTATTTGGTTTTTCCATCAGGAATTTCTCAGTAGCAGCCCGGAGTCTGGATTTGTGCCCGGTTGCTGGCAATAGGCTCGCCCCCTATTACATGGGACTTAAACATAACTGGCAAAATGTGGGTGTACTATAGATACACCTCTGCCTAGCCCTACGTGAATTACAGGCGTGATGTTGTGTTATTTCAGTTAGAAGAAGTGGGCTGGAAGGAGTCGTTTGACGGCACGGTGAAGGCGTGCCTCACGGAACCTAGGTTTGGTAAGGGTAAGCACGTTACTACAGTAAACCTTACTAATTGTGTGTTTGGGTTACCCATTTGATGTCGCAAAATTACTCCTCCTACTGTACTCTAAAGAAATAATACTTTTTGTATAAAAGGTCAAATAGGGATGTTAACATTTTTTTTTTATTGTCCGTCTTGTAAAATATATTGGACACGTATTTTTTCTTTATAAACGTAATCAAAAGATTATGGCAATACATTGAATTGAAATGTGGCATGACGTCACTCTCCACAAATTTTAACTCTTTATAATAAAAAAAATATATATATACTAGTTTCCGCCAGCGGCTTCGCCCGCGTGATATATTTATAAATTATAGCATATGTTACTCAGTGATAATATAGCATTCTACTGGTGAAAGAATGTTTAAAATCAGTCCAGTAGTTTTTGGGTTTATTCTTTACAAATTATATTAAATATAGATATGAATATGAGGCCGTGAGCGCAAAAACGGCTTAATTACATTTTATTTCAAAAAATTGTTAGTGAGCCTATCGCCGTCAAAAACCTGTTTTTAAGGAACTCAAATGGCCTAACATTGATTTTTCGACCCACCAAAAGATGGCGTTAGTAACACATTTATTGCATTAAAATTCTTTTTTAATTTCTTTGATTATCTCAATAAGACTAATTAGTAGTAGACCGTTCTTGCTCTCGCGGCCTCATTTAACATGTTGTGTTCTACAGATGAGCGTCGCTGCACGTCAGCGGAGTCGTGCGCGGCGTGCACGGCCGCGCGCTGCGCGTGGTGCGGCGCGTGCTACCCGTCTGCTATGTACTGTGTGAGACACACGCATCAGGTATGGGACTATGTCATTTTGTTGCTTTGACAAGGGATCAAAGGACTGTCTTAACTACGTTAAAAGTTGATAGTTGTACCATCATTAATGTCATCCTTATGCCTACGGTATAGAAGTCAGAATCGGTTGAACGAACGGTAAAAAAGGTTTGTTTAAAGTCTAATCTTATTTCAAATGGTAGGTACTCAAAAAAGTCGAATATCCAACGTTTGTGAAATACGATGTAAAATGTTCCCCTAGATGGCGTTATCAATAGAAGAGTGTGGCTCGGACAGCGAGTCACCTCGGGAAGCGTGCGGGAGGTACCACTCCTGCGCAGCCTGCTTAGCGCATCAACATCATCATACACATGTGAGTTATTATTTTTATCACTATTCGTAATGTTTTTACGGTCTTTCAAATACTATTCCAAATATTTTCTTTAGCATAAACCTACACGGGCACTTATGAAATGTCAGAAGTTAGGTGCGCCGTTCCAATTGGTCGTGTCTTATGGAAAAGAGCCGGCAAGAAAATCCCGGTAAAAAATAATATCGAGGCCAATTTCACAATAAAAAAATAAATAAATTGGCTTTTAAAATGTTTTGATTACACCGTTAATAGGTAGATATGGGAATGCAGTGTAGGCCTGTCAACAAGTATCAGGGACTGAACTTTTACTAGACAAGAGAATCAAACAAATAATTTATTTCAAACTAGCTTTTGCCCGCGACTTCGTCCGCGTTTCCGTCGTTTTTCGTAAAAAAGTACCATCCGTCCTTCCTCACGGTTCAGTGGTTTTGATGTAACAGACAGATTAACTTTCGTATTTTAGTAGGGAAATATAATATGTCAATCCACAATACTGTTGAAAATATCGCAATAAGGAACCGCAGAATATTATTATTAATAGCTGTGCCCGCGACTCCGTCAGCGTGTAACTCCTTGTATGTTATTAAGTTAATGTATTGGTAATATTGTTTAGATCACTTTCACATGAGGCTTAAGTACCTATACAACGAAAATACTTCAGCGCAAAGCTTCCGGGTAAACTATGTTGAAAGTTGACCCGTCCGGCACGTGAACATAAAGATTTCTAGAACTGCTAACCCGGGAAAGAGCGACATATAACTGACCATGCGAGAAACAACTGACACCGAGATCTACTCCAGCAACACGAAAAGTCTGCCCTTGAGCCTTACATAAATTAGCCAAAACTTACCTATCGGTATCTAAAAATCTATGCGTACTACTTCTACTTCTACTACTACTTCACCTTAAAAGAAATAAAATGCAAACTATTAATAATTTGTAACTTGAACGAATATTTAAACACTATCAAAACAACTAATACCTATTTTATAAAATAACAACAAAAGAAATTCAAATAAACTATTTAAAGACTAAAAGTCGCGCTGATAAGCACGGTTTGTTAATATCAATTATTGTCTGTCAATAAGGTCGAACGCTCTGAACGCATCAACAGCCAAATATTGAATGACGCTCGCGCTCCCGTCGGACCTCCCGCCTTTTTATACCCTACCGCCACGACCCGCGTCGAGCGCGGCAACCGTTACACAAAAATAATCCTTATGGCATGATTCAGTATTCACGCGCGACGGCGCGATGGCTTATTAGCGTATTTCATGTATAAGTTTGGTGTTTCTATACCGATTACTATGATTCTTTTTTTATTGAATAGGTAATAATATTAACTTCTTTTAATTAGGGATGAGTGAGAGTATTATAAACGTAAGAGTAAACAAATATAATCAGAAAGCTCCGAACTGCTAAGCTATCGGGAGTTACACGTGTTATTGTGAGTCAACCATAAAAGATAGACATATGCTGTTGTGGGATATTTTTTAGATAATTTTATGTAGAACATTTCCGTCATAAATGATTTCTATGTAGCTTTAACCATTAAGGCTTCACACGCGACGGAAGCTTAAAAAATGGAGCAACTTCTCCCGTTTTCCCAACATTTAACTTCACTGCTCTGCTCCTATTGATTGTAGCGTGATGAAAAGTATACTATAACCTTCCCAGGAGTATGAAGAATAATTGTACCAAGTTTCGTTAAAATCCGTCGAGTAGTTTTTGTTTCTATAAGGAACATACAGACAGACAGACAGACAAAAATTTTACTGATTGCATTTTTGGCATCAGTATCGATCACTAATTACCCCCTGATAATTATTTTGAAAATATATATCATGTACAGAATTGACCTCTCTACAGATTTATTATAAGTATAGATAAACTAATTACAGGCAGTTTTGAATAGTCAAGGGGTCGGTCAGTCAGAGACATGAAGCTAGTTGCCCATTTCAATGCGTAGTAGGTTCCTATAGAGAAGAACGGGCAAGAAACTCCACGGACACTCTTTTAAATCAAAATATTGGTTACATCATTCATGTTGAAATTATACATGTGAGAACGATGCAGAACGTTAAAAGCGTCCGTAATAAAAAGATTTAAAAAAAAATCTGCTGTTCCATACATTCTGACCGGGTAGGTATTGCACTTTTCTATAAAACAGCGAGCAAATTATTCAGAATCATGTACTGAATCCATGGTATCAGTTTTCGCGTTGACGTCCCTGCCACCCTGTATATGCAACGTCCCGGCATCAATCGTTGGGCAGTAGCCCACCAGACACATGAAAAAACATTAAAAAAATATAATTTTATTCCATCAGGGATCGGAGGAATTGAGCCAGCGGGCTTGTTTCTGGGACTACGACACGATAAAGTGTAAACCTGTCAATTCATCGGAAGATATCAGGTATGGCTGTAACTCTTGAAATCTTTGATATACTTGCGCAGTCGCGCCATAAGTTGGAAATCTTTCTTAGCTTAGGTTGAAAATGAAATGCTAGTGAGGACACCATTTCTATAAAGCAGTCGTGTGAAATTATATGAACAGCCTTTCAGAAGCCGGGGATATAGCCTTCGAACCCACTTCCCGTGAAAGCTAAATTTTAAATTAAATTATTTATTTTTAAATACAACCATCCATTGTGTTTATTATAAGTAGGTTAGGTACTAAGCTTACAGAAGAATAAATATTTAGATACATTTCACCGGTTTTAATGAATCACTTCTGCCTAACCAACACCTGCATGAAGTGGATTCATTATCAGTGAGTCAAATTTTTCCCCTAACATCTCCAGAAAGCTATTAGAGCTTGACCACGCTATCTCCAATAGCGATGCCGTCTTTCACCTCACAACTGCGTGGAAGTCATGAACATGCGCCTGCGCGAACATGCCAGAGGCACTACAAAAGCGCGGCAGCCTTATTGGACCCTCAGAGCGTCCATTGTTTTCCGCGTGTAGCTGGTCCACAGGCTGCTTGTGTAGAAAGTCTGGTAGTAAGCCAACGTAACTTAACTCCTTACTACAACACGCAAACCTGTGAACCAGCATATTGCTTCTCACAGCAAGAGCCCTGCGCACGCGTTCGATTTCTTCATGATCTATAAGGTCCTCCGTTACGTAATTCCCTAGGTATTTTATTTGTCTCACCCTTTGCAGGGGCTGGCCATTGAGGTTAATACCTGCTATCTAATATATCTAATGCCTCCTATAGATAATAAGTGTTAGGTCATCCATTTTGACATTACTGTATTTGTTTTAACTAATCGACATTGCAATCCATTGACATTATCATAATACATTTAACATTTATGTGCTACCTTAGATTTAATTGTTGAAACTGAAGGAATATTTTAATAATTGTTTTGACATTTCTGTATTAATTTTAAATTTTATTACTGACATTATTTTCTATATATATATATTTTTTTTTTTTCCTGACATTTTTATTTTTGTTACTCGTATATCTTAAATTTTATTGCTGACAATTTGAAAATATTTATGAATCGCTTACACTTTAGCATTCTTGTTTTTTATAATTTAAACTCATAAAAGTATTTGTTGCACGTAGATAATTAATAATTAAGTGTAAAATTGATCATCATATTTGTACGCCAAATGGCAAAACATAGAGCGCATATGACAATGTAACACCTGTTTGTAACTACCTATGTTAACAAATAAAGAATCTGAATCTGAAAATCTGAATCTAATTACGCAACACATTTTCGTTGACAATTCCTACTAATCTTTTTCAATTTGACAGGTCAACAACATTCATTGTGTTATTTACGTTGTTGAGCAGATTCTTTTTTCGAACGTACGAAGCAATGGATTAGCAATCTGTTTCAAAACGATTCAGATTCTGATTGATCGTGTATTACGTAATTAGGGTACAGGTTTGCATGATTGCTTCCTACCGGAGACCTTAAAGATCATGAAAAGGCTTTTTTTACAATTATAAACTAGGCCGTACCATTCAAAATATTCTAAAAGCTTATGAAGCAGGCCGTTGGACCCAGCAGCACCATATCATCCATAACTGCAGTGCTATTCCGTAACCATCTCACCGTGAAAACTTAGGTGAAGTGAGCGTGGAGTGAACTGTCATTCCACAGGGATTGACACTATTGACAGCTCACTTCACCCAAGTTTTCACGGTGAGATGTTTACAGAATAGCATGGCTGAAGTTATTGACGCAAACGCTGACAGTCGAACTTCCAATCCGTTTATTGCCGAGTCCAGCGATCAGCTCGTTGACGAAAACGTTGAAAAGCTTCCCTCAATCCAACCCATACGCAACAGAGAGTAAATTATTCCACTTTACATAGTAATCTCCCGTTTTTCTTAGGAGCGTGGCCGCGGCTGGTCCGTGCAGCGCCCCTTGCTCTACATTCCAGACGTGCGCCAACTGCACCGCTGAGGAGTGCATCTGGTGCGCGTCGGCCGGCCGGTGCGTTGATAAGGTGCGTGCATACCTCTAATGATTTGAGAAAAGTTGAGTTAACAGAATACTCGATTGTCAAAAAAAATAAGAGATACGAAACAACTTTTTGTTTAACTGTTTTGTCTTACAGCTATTTTAAGGTTATTTTAACAGAAAATAAAGTCATGTTTTCAATTCTTGTTTAATTAAAGTTTTGGAGAATGATTTTAAGTACCTTTATTTGTGACTTATTAAATGAGGTTGATATACTGTATAGAGTTAGCAAGGTGAAGTGCCAATAATGAAACAACCTTCTGTAACTGGCAGCGAAGCCACAGACTAGAAATGTAGCTGCAAAAAGTGAGCGAACCAAAATCATAATTAAATTCAAAAGAGGTATCATAATAAAAACCGGCCTAGTGCGTGTCGGACCACGCACAATGAAGGGTTCCGTAGTTGGGATGAATTTATGCTAAGAACAAACTTAACATTGTAGTTGAAAAACATGAACAGGCTTTTGTAACTGCAAATGTAAATTGTTCGATTATTACTCGTTAACTTGTAGAGCCTACTGCTGTGATGGTTTTCCTTTTAATTTTGTTGTATATGATACTCCCGTAATTTTTTTTACATATCCAAAACCAACCATTTAGCTTTGAAGATACCTTGACTCTAACAAAAATTAGCACTTTAAAGCTTAATATTTCGCAAACTGATCCCTGAATCCAAAAATGGTTTTCACACAGTCACAATATTTTTGAATGACCTTTCCCACACTTTGGGAAACGCGTAAAATTCCCACTTTACGTATAGGGGAGGTACAGTAAAAAAACCTTTCTTTCATGACTTTATAATAATATGTATACCCATGCCAAATTACAGCTTTCTAGTACTAAGAGTCTCTGAGCTAAGCCGCGGACAGACAGACAGACGGACATGGCGAAACTATGTGTTGCTTACGGAGCCCTAAAAATAAAGGTGAAAATTCTTTTGAATTCTCTCCGTCTGGACGAGTATGTTTGAATCCTAGTGACATCACAATCACCGTCTTTAGACTATTATTTAATTATGGTTGCAATGCTATCAAACTCATCACCGTCATTGACTTCTGCATACCTCGTGGCCGCAGAACGCGTACGGCGCGTCGTTCCCGCTGGGCGGCTGCCGCGCGTGGTCCACGATGGGCGGCGGCGCGGCGGGCGCGTGCGGCGCGGCGCGCGGCTGCGGCGCGCACGTGTCGTGCGCCGCGTGCCGCGCCGAGCCCGCGTGCGGCTGGTGCGACGACGGCGCGGGCTCGGGCCGCGGCCTGTGCCTGCCCGGCGGCGCGCGGCGCCCGCACGCGCCCAGGGTCTGTGCGCAACACAGGTCAGTGTTTCATCATTTCACCTGAGCCGTGTCATGGATTATTTTTAATGATAGTGAGTTTTTAAAGTGCATTCGAGGTAGTAATGGAATAATTAGCATTAGCATATTAATTAGCATGCGATTTCATGATTAGCAATAATTCAATTAATTGAAGTTAAGAAATTTCGTGAATGCAAAAATTCTAAGCCTGGAAAAGTATGAAGAAAAGTTCATTAATTAAGTAAAATTAAATTAAATACCATACAATCAAACAATTTTATTGAAGTCAAATTAAATTTATATTAAAATCACAACACAACACTAACGATTTATTAAACTACATGTTTCATAAAATAATCATTTTCATAGTTTGCATAGCATTCACTATTTCGCAATTTAATTTATTCGCTGTTTCTCTTCTTATATTTGATGAAATTTCATATTAGCATAACAATAGCACTTAGCTGTGGAATTTAGCATGCTAATTAAATTAACGAAAAATAGCAATAATTGCCATTACTAATTCGAGGGACTAATTGCCTGCTGAATGAACCAGTCCGAGCGTCATAGCTTGACCACGTGCAAGCTGTTTTGGTGAGATCTTTCCATATCTTTTAGTGATATGCTGAAGAGGTCCGCTTGAAGTCATGAGTGGATCTCTGAAGTCATGAGTGGATCTCATTATAAATCCATACATCTTTTATGCTGTATTTACAATTTGTTCGACTAACTTTAAACGTTAATACGCGTTTGTCAATTATAATAATATTACATGCAGAGCAGTGCTTTAGTGTACAAAATTGCCATACCAAAAACCCATACCCAACCAACATTCCTTTAGATTTTTTGCTTTCGGTCGGGGTGTGCCAATTGATACGTCATTTATAGTGTATTAAAACGGCACAACACCAATTACATGAATTAACATAGAAACATAAAAATATTAATATTGACAATTTCGTTGTGTGCAATTAAATAAAACTAACATGGAACAGTGGATTCCTTTGTATATTTTCTCTCACAAAACACCAGACATATACACATAATTTTATTCCATTCATCCGCAAACATTCAAGGTTGGCAACCAGAAGGGCGTTGAGTATCTTCGGAGTACGACACCCTGGGGATTCAACTCCAGCGACAGTTTTGGATGACGGTTGCGCAAACAGATTGTGTCATCGTGTATTTGTTGGGCACAAATAGTCGCAGAAAAGGCCATGAAGCTCTGGGCAGTCACCGTAAAGTTTAACAGGCTACCGTGAGCTGATCATACCTAAAAGATAGTTGGTGGGGTACATATAGGGAAATAAATGTAATGGATAACCTCTGGAACAGGTGTCTTAAGAAGGTCATTGAATTAACAACAAGGCAACACGACACCCTGTCGGGTAGGTCGGAATTTTTGTCGGGGTTTAGTGTTATAAATTTTCTGTGCTAAATAGTGTACGTAACTTTGAAATATAATATTAGCAATCGCGTCAACCTGAAAACGGGACATACTTCGAAAAGGAAATCTATTTACACTGCTGCAGGCCGAGATAAGATTAAGAAGACTGCTAATGAGATTTACAAGAAACCTGAAACGGATAGCAGCGACACCGCAGACGATGACATTGCAAAGAGCAGAGGCATCGATAAAGCCAGAACTGAACCAACATGGCGGCGGCATCGTTAAAAGAAGCCCATCCATAGATAAATATCACTCATCTCTCCACGATTCCATTGCCTACTCTAGGATACATATCCGGTACGGCTCGCAAATACTTCCATATCCTAAGGGCACGTCTTCCCTACAATTACCGCGCCCCCCGGTCTACTCCTTGATATGCAATGGCGTCTGTAGCCCCATGAAGCATGAAGCTCCAGGGACTAGTGCAAATATTGGGGTTCATTCGATTTACTTCAACATGTATAATTTCAAATGATGTAACCAATACTTTGTAACAATTTATTTTATTTAAAAGAGTGTCCGTGGAGTTTCTTGCCCGTTCTTCTCCATAGGTACCTACTACGCTTTGGAATGGGCAACTAGCTTCATATTTTTGACTGACCGATTCCTTGACAATTCAAAAGTGCCTGTAATGGTTTAATTGAAATAAATGCTTTGAGTTTATCGAGTCTGGTTAAACAACGGTGTGGTCGGTGCAATTCATTCATAAAAAAACTGTTATCCTCGAATTTTTATTCCTCAGATGAAATTGCCAAAATCGGCGCTTACAAAGATAATAGATTGCGCGAGTTGGGTAGAATTTCACCTTTAAACATATTACAGTACCATAATCATCTCTAATGTGTATTGTTCGTCCCAGATGGCACTTCACAGCGTGTCCGGCCTGCCAGTGCAACGGCCACTCGGTGTGCGACAGCGCGGCGCGCTGCATGCAGCCGTGCGCGGGCCGCACGCTGGGCGAGCACTGCGACGTGTGCGCGCCCGGCCACTGGGGCAGTCCGCTTAACGGCGGCGTGTGCACGCGTAAGTAATCATGCTGGGTACAGGCTTCACTTCAGCAGTGCTATTCTGTAACCATCTCACCGTGAAAACTTAGGTGAAGTGAGCGTGCAGTGAGCTGTCATTCCACAGGGATTGACACTATTGACAGCTCACTTCACCCAAGTTTTCACGGTGAGATGTTTACAGAATAGCATGGCAGTTATAGATGAATGGATGTTTCAATTCAGTTCAAACTTAAGTACTCGTGCAAATTTTCACAGTAACATTCAAACCTTTATTTTATTTTGAGTCTGTTTATTTTATTTTGTGTGTGTGCTTTGATTATAATAATTTTAGTTAGTTATGTTTTTAGTTTGTTAGTTAATTCAATTCAATTTAATTTAATTTCAATTCAAGTTAATTTTAAGTACATATAAAAGATTAATGATATTATGGTTCTAATTACATTGTTCTCCATCTTTATATTGATTATTATTGTATATTGAAATCTAATTAAAATGCTGTGATTACCTATAATTTAGATGCATGCAATCTATTGTATTTGTTAATGATATGTACTTTGAATGTCCTTGTGTTTATTTAGTTGGTTTGCCTAAATAAATAAATAAACCTTCTGTTTTGTGTATCACCTTTTTTGGAAGTAACTAAACTTGTGATACAATTGAACTATAAATGTCATATAGTTGTTTCTCCTACACGTTTGAAAGAAAGGGGGTGTTGAGTTAAAGCTTTTGCAACATTTGTATAAATTTGACAAGGAAAAGCTGACGCTAATATTGTATGATTTTCTGAACAAAAACTGTGTTTCTTATGACTAAAATCAATGTTGATTTATCAATGAGAAATCTAATTAATTTCTTGTATTTATTTAACTTTTTTTTTTTTGTTACAGCCTGTGAATGCAACGCGCAAGCCGTGGCATGCGCCCCCGATACTGGTCGCTGTTACTGTAGTACTAAAGGACTAGCGGGCGACCGATGCGACAAATGCGACAACACCAACCATTATCACGCCGATATCTACAACAAGGGAGCTTGTTATTGTAAGTTATAATACACCTGTATGTAAAAACTAGGAATATGATAGATAGTTAATTGACTCAGGCGTGACTTTGCGGAAATCCGTTATAAAATACAATAGACGACGTATATTGAGTAACCGCTTAACTGTTCTTAAAGAGTCATAAAGAACCCTGTAAGAAATCCACACGTGTTTCACCTCTCAACGAAGCGTCCTCAGGATGACGATTGACTTATTGCGAACCCGGACCCGACGTGTTGACACGCTCTCGACGTTTGACGTGTCAACACGTCGTCTTTTGTATTTTTTAGGAATATGATATATCATATTGCGAGTTTGCGACATGTGTCTTTTAAGTAAAATTGTCCCGAAATCATCAGGAAAAGCAGTAATAGCCTAGTGGTGTGCCAAGTCATAGGTCTCGAGTTCGAACCCAAGCCACGCACCTCTGACTTCAGATTCATGTGCGTATTATTTAATTATCACTTGCTTCAAAAACGAAACTTGAAGAAACCGGTATGCCTGAGGGATAATTCTCGACGTCATGTAAAACCAGAGGCCTATGGGCGGCTTTAAAACTCTGACACCAGGTACTAACCTGGTGTCAGAGTTTTAAAGCCGTTTCGTGTGGTTAGTGACTACACTAACCACACGAACGAAGAAGATCAGAAATACTGCTCAAAATTCAAACTTCAAAATATTTTATTTCACATAAACCTACAAGGGCACTTATGAAACGTCAGAAGCTAGGTGCACGATTCCAATTGGTCGTTTCCTATGGAGAAGAGCCGGCAAGAAACTCCTACTGGTTACTCTTGGTGGTTACTCTTTTAAAAGTAAATGGTTTAAAAAAAAAAACAAATTACAGTGTTAAAAGCTTCGATCAACTATACAGGTATGAGAGAACAGTGTAGGCCCATCAACATGTACCTGATACGAAGTACGATAGCGACACGAACACCTATGAAATAAGCGTAAAAACTTAGTCGTGTTATCAGCTTATAAATATGGGCTCCATTTGAACCCGAAACTAGTTTCTAAGTTGCATAACATTCATGTCGCATTTAAGACATTCTCATTTCACTCTTTCACAATTTCTCGTTGCTGTACTTAACTTAAACTTTTTTTTTTATAAATTCAATATTCAAAAGTCATTTATTCAAACTAGGCTGATAATCAGCACTTTTTGAACGTCAAAATTACATAAGACAGTCCCCCAAAACGCCCACCCTTCACCACTTCCTAGTGCGTTAGCTGGGAAGAAGAAGTGGCGCAACAAACTCCCCAGCAGGAACTAACTTTCTAACTGCCTCTGTGGTCTCGTGGTTAGACCACTTGTCTCAGACCTAGAGGTCCCGGGTTTGATTCCCAGTGGGGCAACATTTTCTGCTCGGTTTGGTTGGTGGTAGGGCTTGTTCTAAGTCCGCCTGGCTAGCTACCACCATCTTATCTAAGTCTGTCGCCATAACAACAATGTAAACAGCATTTTTGTGTTTCGACAGTTAGAGTTAAGATAGCCAGTTCCCCTGTGGTTGAGGATTCCGTGTGAAGCTCGCGTTTACCTTCGGCCTGATCATCACTTACAACCAGATGAGATGCAGGCTAAGAGCTTCGACAAAAAAACAAAAAAAACATCTATTCAAACTAGGCTGAGAATCAGCACTTTTCGAACGTCAAAATTACATAAGACTGTCCCCCAAAACACCCCCCTTACGTACTAGGAAGTGGTGAAGTACTTCCTAGTGTTTTAGCTGGGAAGAAGTGGCGCAGCAAACTCCCCAGTGCACTTGATTCTGTACATTAGTTTGCGAATTAATATACATTATTACCAACAAAACAATCGAAATCTATACTCAAGCGAAAATAAAAAGTTTTGGTTTTGCATTCTACAAAGGCGCAACGAGACGTCGCCCGTCGCATCAAAATACCCCTTATATCAAACGTCTCAAAATGTGTAACGATGGAGTCAGTCGACCACGGTCCGGTTGCACCCTTACTATTTTCGAAACTTCCCTAATAATCTTGTTCTTTGTCCCACAGATGACCTCGCAGTAGACTACCAATTCACCTTCAACCTATCAAAAAAGGAAGACAGACACCTCTCAGCAATAAACTTCAGAAACGCGCCCGTCAAACCTGATGTGGACGCAGATTTTAGTATCACATGCTCTGCCCATGCCCGGATGAACCTCACCGTGAGGACGAGGAGCGATCCCGCCGAGAGAACGCTGTTCAGTGACGTTAATTGCACTAATTTTAGGTTTAAGTAAGTTTTTATTCATTACTTTTTAAATAATATGGGAAAATTAAAGCCCACGCAAATGTGGACAACGGTATCTTTTGGCCCGTGGCCTAAATCGGAACTGAGACCGCCATTTTGTTTAAAAAAAACTAAATCTATGACAATTTCACAAATGTTTACCAACGACGCACCCCTGTCAATGTCATTCAGGCGCCGAAAGATCCTTGTTCTGGGTAGCGTCGAATCACCATCCATTCGTCTCTTAAGGGTACACTAGTTGACGGCTCGAACTCGTTGGTGGGCGTAACTAATATGCATGCTAATTATTGATTTATTTAGTTTTTATTTACTTATTTTGTATTGATTTATTTATATATTAATTTATTGAAAAGTATTTAGAATGAAAATGAGCGCGTAAAATTTCATGAACAGGCTTTTGGGCGTATAGATATTATAAAAAAACGACTGAATGTTTTTACTCAAAATGAAATTATTTGAACCTTTAAATAAATTATCTATCCCTGTCCAGTTTCTATTTTGCCATTTTCTTACTACATAAGTTATTTATTTATGCCCAAACACGAGTTAAAATATGGAACGCTCATAACTTCCAAACCAATTTTTGTTTTTCTATTCGTCTCCTACAGGGCTAGATAATGACAAGACAAACTGATATAATTTTTAGTTTTGAACATACACCGTCAAACAGTCGAGTTATCACCATACTACGTTTGTATGACCGGCTAGCGTACCCTTAAGCTCCGCCCCACGACCTTAACGCGACCAATCGGGGGCGACCGTTGACGTTGAAACAGTGTAGAGTTGTAGAGTGTAGATCCAGCCAAGAGGACGTTTTTCAGTGATGGTAATTGCACAAATTTTAGGTTTAAATAACTTTTTAATTTAATTAAAACTGCTCTCGCAAAACGAATAACTTCCTGAAAGACTGTTATAAAAGTCCTTACGCCTATACCAATTATCGATATTTTTGAACGGTGGGTGTTAGAAAAAAATTGTCCAACAGGCATAAGTGACAAAAATGCCGCCCTACAAAGCCAAACTTTTTGTCTGAAACTGATGTGTTATATTTGCAGCCGCGAACTGTAAGTAACAAAGCAATATACTGTACCACGATTTTAATAACTCAATTTGGAAGAAATTGTGTTATCAAGTTTATCTATCTATAAGTATCTGGAGTGACCAAGGTTGACCGATGACCTGGTGAAGGCCGCAAGAATCAGCTGGATGCGGGAAGCACAGAACCGGTCGAAGTGGCGGTGCTTGGGGGAGGCCTATGTCCATCAGTGGACGTCTTTCGGCTGAAATGATGATGAAATGAAATGAAATTGTTTATTCTGTAAATAGGATATCGGAATCACTTTTACACGTCATATTAAAAACGAATAAAAATAAGCTAGATGAGGTCGGCGTTTCCTATCTGACTACTCTGAGAAGAAAGACCGAAACAAACTCAGAGGTAAGTCCAGACATAATCTTGGTCAGGCCATATGAGGACCATGTAGATTAGTGTCTGAAATGGTCTTTTGAGGAAAGAACCACACAGATTTGAGTGGACCTGTCCAGTCAGTGCAAGCATTTGTCAGTAATCGTGGAGCTCAACTCGGAACTTAAGGAGCTCAACTCGACGAACAATACCAGAGAAAGGACATTTGAGTAGGCCGCATCAACTACTCAAACTGCCAGACCATCATTAAAACTGACTGAGAAAGAAAATATAAATGAAAGAGAAAAAAAAAATATCCACATAGTCCTCACATTCACAATAATTAAACTAATAAAATACTTTACAAAGTAATCATCTCATTTTGTATATAATTTTCAACAATGTCAATATGTATATAAAACTGGTTTATTTTGATGATTTTACATAAGTAATAATTAAACTGTCAAGTTTTATGGTTTTATCACAAGGCTTAGCAGAGCGAGCTAGTGGGACGTCGCGACGCCCCCGCAAGGGGGCGTGGCGAGCGGGGTCGGGGCTTCGCCCCTCGCCCGCGGAGGCCATACGGTGACCCGCTAAAACGGGCCCCTCAATTTGTTTGCCTATAGCGGCCTGTGGAAGTGACGCAGGCAAAGTGCGTCTGTGTGATTGGTTGCTATGAATATTTCTGTAGGCGCGCCACGACGCTATTTCCTAATAGCGTCGCTTTCTTCACGACATCTCGGCGGTCTGTCCCCGCCAGGTGAGACCCCCAGTTGCCTGGGGGAGGCCCGACGAAGACGACCAGCGACGAAGATGCCGACTCGACGCACCTACAGGTAGATATGTAGCTTTCCCTCGCCCCGCTTACAGATCTAGCCGTTTACGGATTGAGGGATAAGCAGTCGTGTTTGTGTGAGCGGCTTGTGTTGTAGTGTAACACCGCTCAGTGTCAACGTGCTTCGCGACCCGCATCGCGCTCGCACGTGTTGTGTAGGTGTCTGTAGAGTAGTGGTTGTCTGTGTTAGTTACGCGGCGTGTCTATATTAACCTAGAACGCGCCACGCAACAGATGTATGTGTACATCTGTGGAGTCTCATTATATCGAGTAAGCTGCGTGTAACCTGGGTGCGGCTTACTCGAGGCGTCAATCCGGTGGATGGGGTCAGTTGCCCGCTACCAGGTCGCGGGGCAGGGCTAACGCGTCAGGGGGGCGCGCGTGCAATGGCGCTAGCTGCCTGACGTGAGGCCAGGCAGAAGCGTCGGCACGCGCGAACATCCCCTTCGCGAGTCGCTTCACGTACTCATCCAGGCTCTCTATCCCGAGATCCCTGTGGAGCACGTCATTCCTCACAAAGGGAGGAGCGTCTACAATGGTCCGCAGCGCAAGGTTTTGTTGCGCGCGGAGCAGCTTGCGGCTCGACTCCCCTGTGAGGGCGAACCATGCTGGGGCGGCATACGTGAGAATTGGGCGCACGTACAGCTTGTACACGCCCAACTTCACGCGTACCGGGATGCGGGATGAGAGCACCGGCCTGAGTAGGTTGCGGGTGACCCTACCCTGCGCGGCGACCAAGCGGGCATGTGGCCCCATCGTGAGCCGGCGGTCGATGGTCACACCCAGGTACTTGGCCCGGGGCGACCAATCGACGTCGACTCCATGCAGTTTCAAGGGGGGTGGGAGGGGCGCGAATCCAGTGATCAGCGCCTGCGTTTTACCCACGTTAACCGAAAGCCGCCACTTAGACAGCCATTCGGGAAGCAGGTTGAGTGCGCGCTGCATCTTGACCGCCGCGTACTTCGCATTAAGCGATGTAGTGATGTACGCGGCGTCGTCTGCATACAGCGCGAGGATGGCGTCTGGTGTGGTGGGGATGTCGTCGGTGTAACGTGAGTAACACGCAGGCGACACGCAGCTGCCTTGGGGCACGCCCGCGAGCACCTGGCGGACGCTGGATAGCGCCCCGTCGACCACCACCCTGAAGGTCCTGTGGGAGAGAAAGCTAGACACCACCTTGACGACGCGACGGGGCGCGCCTGAGGTGGACAACTTGTATATCAGGCCCTCGTGCCACACACGGTCGAAGGCCTTCTCCATGTCGAGGAATACTGCCACCGAGTATTCCTTCTTGTTTCTTGCGGCTGCGAGGTGATGCAGTACCCTCGACAGCTGGAGCGTCGTGCTGTGTTCAGCCCGGAACCCGAATTGCTCCGGACGAGGCTCAATGTGTTTCATGAGATGTCGCAACAGGAGCACCTCGAACACCTTGGAGATGGTCGGCAGCAGCGTTATTGGCCGATAGCTCTCCGGCTTCAGGATGTTCTTCCTCGCCTTGGGCAGCATGATGACGCGCCCCTCCTTCCAAGAGGCGGGAAAGGTCCCGGTGCGCAGTATCGCGGTATACAGGCGCGCCAGGGCCGCTACTGTACGGAACGGCAGGTGGCGCAGCGCTGTATTCGAGATACCGTCCGCACCGGGGGCCTTTCGTGGCTTCGTTCGCAGGATGGCGCGTCTAACTGCGCCAGGCGAGAAGAAGATAGGTTCTTCTTCGGGAGCTATCGGCAGTGCGAAGTAGTCTCCAAGGTGTTTCTCGACTGTTGCGACATGCTCGTGGTCGCTAGTCGGGTTCGGCTGGAACTGACGCTCCAGGTGTATGGCGAAGACCTCCGCCCGGTCCTCCGCTACGTACTTTAGCGCCCCGTCGCTGTTTAGCAGTGGGCGCACCGGGGCTGGGGTATTTGTAAGCTGGCGGCAGAGTTTGTGCACCGACGGCCAGCTGTCTGTGGTCGCGTCGATGCGTTCCTCCCAGCCCGCGGCGGTATGAGCCAGTAACTCGGCCTTCACTCTCTCCGCGAGACTGTTGAGCTGTTTCTTCAGCGTCGGGCATCTTAGCTGTTGCCACTGCTTGCGTAGGCGCCTCTTCACGGCAATCATTGACGTAATGTATGCCGGCAGGGGCGGCAATAGCCCTCTCCCCTGCGGCATAGTCGTTGTTGCCGCTTCCAAGGCACTTTGAATGCAAGCAGTGACGTCACCCGCCGTCTGGTCAACGTCCGCGGAGGTGACGATGGGCCGAGTCGGCGTGGTGGTGTCTAGCTTCTCTCCGAAGGATGTCCAGTCCGTTAATCGACGTGGCGCTAGTGGCTTCAGTCGGGTCGGCATGCCCGATAGGACGACGAGTACGGGTTGGTGGTCCGACCGTAACTCGTCGTCTATCACCTGTTGCGTGATCTGGCAGTGTAGCCCTCGGTGGACTACAACGTCCAGCACATCCGGCATGTAGCGTGCTGCGTCTGGGTAATGGGTCGGCGTCTCTGGGCCGGACACTGTGTACCCGAAGGCTTCCGCGTCCGCGAAGAGTCGCCTCCCCTCGGTATTCGTTAGCATCGAATTCCACGCCGGGTGCTTACAATTTAAGTCGCCGGCAAGGATGGTTGCGTTATTGTTTAGCGCGCTAATTAGCGCCCGCAGCTCGACCAAGTCTAGGCGGGCCGCGGGCGGTTTGTAGCACGCGTAAACATTAAGATCCTCGCCGGCAACATGCAGCTGCACACCCAGCGCGTAAAACGTGCCAAGTGACGGCAAGGGGAGCTCTTGATGGACGACTCTTCGCCTCACTAATACCACCAGACCACGGTAGCGGACGTTTTGAGCCGACCTTTCATCCTTCCTGTAGACGTGGTACCCCGGGATCCTGACCCTATCCTCAGGACCCAGGTACGTCTCGCTGATTAGCGCCACGTCGATGTTCTGTTCCCGAAGGAGGTGGCGGAGGGGTGCGACCTTATCCCTAAGGCCGCGAGCATTCCAATGTATGATCCTCAACGGCCTAGCCATCACAGAGTGACAGCAGGGTGGCCAGGCCGTCGAGGATGACCGACTCTATGTCTCGGCCCTGCCTAATGGCCCTGATGAGGTCCATCAGGAGCTTGATCGCACAGGTTGTGAAGTTCTTATCGTGTTTCGTAGCGACGGCAACAGCGCCGCCACTCGTCATTTCGGGGAAGTTTTCCCCGTCTGTGATTGGCCGCTGTGCCTTCGTGGCTTTGACCGCGGTAGTGGCGGCGCCGTGCGGCTTTTGGGCGAACCTAAGAGCTTCCTTGCTCTGCCGCTGCGCCGCATTGGCGCTGTTAGGTTCGCCCACGAACTTCCGGCTTACGTCCCTCGGTGCAACCTGCGCGATATTTGAGGCAGGGGCGGCCGTAGGGAGGTCTTCCTGGGTCGTCGGAGGGGTGGGCTTCTTCTTCCCTTTTCCCCCCCGATTTTTCTTCCTCCGCCCGGAGGAGGAGGCTTGCGTCCTTTCAGTGGGCTCGTTGGCCGGCGCCATCAACGTCGTGCCTTGTGCCTCTACTGTGGCCGTCTCTTTCGGCCAGGCCGTTTGTGCCCGGCTTCTGGCCGTGATGGCGACGGTCCCCGCTCGCTTGTTTTTGATTTCACGTTCAAAAACGGGGCACTTTATGTTGCTCGCGGGATGCGGGCCACCGCAGTTTGCGCAGGTGGCCGGCTCTTCCCGCGGGCGCGGGCAATCGCGTGCCGCGTGTTCTCCCCCGCATCGCACACAAGCGAGCGGACGGTGACACTGGTGCGAGCTGTGTCTGAATCGCTGGCACCGGTGGCACTGTGCGGGCCCACGCTTTCCTCGCCAAGCCTCTATCTTGACACCGCGCATAAACATAAACACGCTGGTGTCATAGATAGTCCGGACGTCGGGGGTCCTCTTAATAATGGCGTGAAACACACAGCCGGGTCGTCCTTGTGCGCCCTTAATGTGGCGCACGTACTCCGGCTGGTATCCCAGCGTCCGGAGTTCCTCCTCAATCTCCTTCGGGTCCGTGTCCGCCGGTAGGCCCCGTATGGCGAGCTTGAGGTTCTTCTCCGCTGGCAGCGAGTAGGCGAACCACGTGTAGCGTCACTAGTCGTTACGAATTGTTAAATGTGAACGTATTAATAATATAACAAACAAAAGGTATGTAATGTCACGGACGTACCTACAGATTTTATTAGTAGTTAGTAGTTGATCATAAATGTGAATAACAAGCGCGTGAGTCACCAACCGCTGGCAGCGGCCGCGCAGCGAGCGAGCGAGACCTCACCCGCTCCGTCGCGCCTCGCCGGCCCGACAGTCTGATATATGCCACTGGGCTAACCTCTTCATTGGTGACCCCGGAAGAACACTATGAGTCCGCCCCAAGGAAGCGAGCCGAAAGGTCAAAGTAAGGACGCCCCGACCTACGATGTATATCGCGTCGGTGTGAGGGTACCCCCATTTTACCCGGAAAAACCGGCGTTGTGGTTCGCGCAGCTGGAGAGCCAGTTCGTGCTCGCGAACATCACGGCCGACACCACGAAATTCCACCATGCTATTGGAAGCCTGGACCCCATATACGCATCCGAGGTGGAAGATATTATCACGGCACCTGCAGCGCCGGACAAGTACGAGCGGCTAAAAAGCGAGTTGGTTAAGAGATTGTCAGCATCGAGAGAGAAGAAAGTGCAGCAGCTCCTGACTCATGAGGAGCTAGGCGATCGCAAGCCCTCGCAGTTCTTGCGACACCTGCGCCATCTAGCAGGACCAAGTGTGCCAGAGGAGTTTTTGCGGACTATCTGGACCAGCCGTCTGCCGAGTAGTACCCAGACGATTATCGCCTCGCAAGCTAAGGCGAGCCTCGAGGAAGTGGCCGAGTTAGCTGACCGCATACAAGATGTGGTGCCAGCAACCCCGCAAGTAGCAGCGACAACAGGACCGACAGCGACACCAGGGAGCAGCGTGGACCAGATGAGTGTTCAAATCGCCGAACTGACACGGCAAGTGCAAGCCCTCACGTCGCACGTCGACAGATTATCCCGGTCGAGACAAAGGCCCAGCAGAAGTGACAGTCGAGGACGATCACCTTCAAGAAGGTCAGACTCGAATTACCGAAGATTCCCAAACTGCTGGTACCATTACAAGTTCGGGGATAAAGCAACAAGGTGCATAAAGCCCTGCGACCAGTCGGGAAAAGCAGCAGGCAGTCGATAATGGCGACCGGCGACTGTCGTAGCACTGGTCGCTTATTTGTCACTGACCACAACACCAAGATGCAGTTCCTCGTCGACACCGGTAGTGACGTCTGTGTGTTTCCAAGGTCAGCAGTGAAAGAGCGCCGTAATAAAACTAGCTACGAACTATGTGCGGCTAACGGTAGTGCGATAAACACCTACGGTTACGCGTATTTAAAATTAAATATAGGTTTGCGCCGTGACTTTGCTTGGCGATTTATAGTGGCGGACGTGACAAAGCCAATAATAGGGGTAGATTTTTTATCACATTACAACTTAATTGTGGATGTTAGAATGCAGCGGCTAATCGACGCTAACACTACGCTTGCGACCCCTGCTTTGCCTGCTCGCCCATCTGATGTTGTTTCTTCGGTTAAGGTAAGAATTGGTGACACTACATATCACGACATACTCCGGGAGTTTCCTGACATAACCCGGCCGTCGGGTATACAACGTACACCTACACACAACACCTTACACTATATACGCACAACACCAGGACCACCCGTATCGTGCACACCGCGTCGGTTGGCACCAGACAAACTTAAAATTGCTAAGGAGGAGTTTGAATCTATGCTTTCGAACGGCACAGCCAGACCCTCCGACTCACCTTGGGCATCACCGTTACACCTGGCACCAAAGAAGGATAATGGATGGCGCCCGTGTGGTGATTTCAGGATGCTAAACGCGCGAACAATACCCGATAGTTACCCAATTCGCCACATCCATGACTTCGCTCACAATCTCTCCGGATGTCAAGTATTCTCGACGATAGACCTGGTTAAAGCATATAACCAGATACGCGTCAATCCTGAGGATATACCGAAGACAGCCATCACCACACCGTTCGGACTATACGAGTTTCCTTACATGACGTTTGGACTGCGCAATGCAGGGCAAACTTTCCAACGTTTTGTCGACGAAATGCTACGAGGCCTTGACTTCTGTTTTGGGTATTTAGACGACTTTTTGGTATACTCAAAAGACCAAAAAGAACACGAGGACCACCTACGTCAGCTGTTCTCCAGATTACAAGATTACGGGATGGTGATAAACACATCAAAATGCGTATTTGGAGTCTCACAGGTAACATTTTTAGGCTACCATATCACATCACGCGGCACAAAACCATTGCCAGAAAAGGTTGAAGCAATCAACAGCTTCCCAACTCCGAAAACAGTGCGAGAACTAAGAAGGTTTCTAGGTATGGTCAATTTTTACAGACGGTTCATCCCAGAGGCGGCTCAACACCAGGCACCACTGAACAAGCTTTTAGAAGGCTCGGTAAAAGGTTCGCATCCTGTCACTTTCACAGCAAAGGAGGACGACGCGTTTACAGCCTGCAAAACAGGACTCTGCCAAGCAGCAATGTTAGCGCATCCTGACTGCGGAGCAAAACTCGCCTTAGTGACAGACGCCTCCGATACCGCCATGGGTGCAGTCCTTCAGCAGTTAAAGGATGAAGAATGGCAACCCTTAGCTTTCTTTTCACGTAAGTTAAGCGCAAGTCAACGCAAGTACTCCCCGTACGATCGCGAACTGCTCGCGATATATGAAGCGATTAAGTACTTCCGACATATGGTCGAGGCTAGGGAATTTATCATCTACACCGACCACAAACCCATCTGTTTCGCGTTTCATACGCGAAAGGAGAATTGCTCACCACGACAGTTCAGACACCTGGATTTTATCTCGCAGTTTACCACAGACATCAGGCACATTGCGGGCAAGGATAACGTTGTCGCCGATACCCTGTCACGAGTGGAGGCAATCGCTCAGCCTATCCACTTGAATGAACTAGCCAAGTCCCAGATTTCCGATTCAGAGCTCAAACAGATGCTCGACGGGGAAACGTCACTGCGCCTGAGAAAGATAACGCTGCCGGGAACACTGTCTGAACTGTACTGCGATCAGAGTAGCAAGACACCAAGGCCATATGTCACGAAAGAATTGCGCCGCCAAGTCTTCGACAACCTACACTCCTTGAGCCACCCAGGAGCCAACGCCAGTGCCAAACTGGTAGCAGAGCGTTACGTCTGGCCCGAAGTGAAGAAAGACTGCCGAGAATGGACGCGAAACTGTTTGGCATGCCAACGTGCGAAGATCACTCGCCATGTCTCTGCAACCCTTGGCAACTTCAAACTGCCTCGATCACGGTTTATGCACATCCACATAGATATGATCGGGCCACTGCCAATCTCTCATGGTTTCCGGTATTGCCTCACCGCCGTAGATCGCTTCACGCGATGGCCTGAGGCAATACCAATCAAGGATATCACAGCCGAAACCGTGGCTAAGGCCCTTCTGTATGGTTGGATCGCACGCTTTGGCTGTCCTACAAAAATTGTAACGGATCGTGGCAGACAGTTCGAATCATCCCTATTCAAGCAACTATCGGAAATAGCTGGATTCGAACACAGAAAGACAACTGCTTACCACCCTGCCTGCAATGGCATGGTTGAGCGGTTACACAGACAACTAAAAACAGCCATTACCTGCCACGGGAATCAAAACTGGGTAGAATCACTACCACTGGTTCTACTAGGTATCCGAAGCGCATATAAAGAAGATGTACAAGCAACACCGGCTGAACTAGTATACGGTGAAACATTGCGTCTGCCAGGAGATTTCTTTGAACCAGAAGCTATTGGCAACACGGATATAACCGACTACGTATCAAGATTACGCATGTTTGCCAGAAACATTCAACCGTCTCCAGCATCGCGACATTCTAACAACCGGGCCATATTCGTGTTCAAGGACCTTGCCACCGCAACGCACGTCTTCTTAAGAGATAACGCGTCATCAGGGTCTTTTCAACCAGCATACACAGGGCCACATAAAGTATTAGAGAGGGGTGACAAAGTATTCAAACTCCTCCTTAAAGGGAAAACAGTCTCAGTATCGGTAGACCGAGTGAAACCAGCCTACATACTTCAAGACTCACACACCACGATAACACACAACGACACAGCGAACCATAACGAACACAAACAAAGACAGACACCACATGATACACCTGTCATCAATCTAACGCCGACGACTGAAGACGATAATGTCAAAAGGACACGATCAGGCCGTAGGGTGCGTTTTCCTGACTACTATCGCCCTTGACGGTCTCAAGAGGGGGGTGGTGTAGCGTCACTAGTCGTTACGAATTGTTAAATGTGAACGTATTAATAATATAACAAACAAAAGGTATGTAATGTCACGGACGTACCTACAGATTTTATTAGTAGTTAGTAGTTGATCATAAATGTGAATAACAAGCGCGTGAGTCACCAACCGCTGGCAGCGGCCGCGCAGCGAGCGAGCGAGACCTCACCCGCTCCGTCGCGCCTCGCCGGCCCGACAGTCCGATATATGCCACTGGGCTAACCTCACGTCTCTGCTTTCGCTACGTACCTATGCATCTCGCGCGCTCGTTACAAACGCTGATAAATGTACTCTGCCTAACTGCCTTCCACTTGTGCTTGTGCTTCTTCTTGTGTAGTATTTCTCCTTCTATTCTTCAAGTTTTTATTTGTGTGTCGTGTGTGAATATTATAACCTAGCAAGGAACATACCGGCTTTTACTCATCACCCGTACATACACTCTTCACACGAAACGCCGCTGTCCTTCTCCAGGCCCGTCAGGTACCGCTGAACCAGCCTGTACTCATCCTCCGTGTCCGGGGTGAATCTCACCCCGGTCCCGTAAGGGCGAGCGTTCGGAGGCCGGCCCAGTTTCCCACTGATGGCCCGGAAGTGCATGGCCCAGTTGGGCAGCGTCTCAACGACCAGCGGAGGGAAGCGTAATTTCTTCTTCCCCAGTTTCTGCTTCGTCGACGACGTCGCAGCACCGGGGGCGGCAGCAAGTGGGGCAGTGGTAGCGGTGGAGGTAGGGGGCGAGTTTGTGTTACTCACCCCTGTTGGTCTCGGCGGTGTGGGTGACTGCGGTGGGGAGCGGCGGACCGCGTCAGAGAAAGTGGGCGACGCTGGTGTACCCCGACCCCGCGGCGCGCTTTCGCGCTGTGGCCGCGGCGGGTCGAGGCAGTATCGCTTAGGTTCCTCCGACGCGGTCTCGTCTGAGCTCCTTCGCCTCCGCCGGGGTCGGACCTCCTGTTCAGACTCAGAGTCGGACCCCAGCGAAGGTGTTGGTGACGGTGACGCCGGCGACATCAGGCTGGCGTCTGCTCTGCCCGTGGTGGGCCGCGGGCCGGATCGTTGGGTCATATCCGGGGACATGTCCTCACGACCGGACGCGGCCGAGCCCACAGACGCCAGCGACATGCTCGACCCCATACGGGAGGAACATGCCGACAGCATGGCGGGCGAGTCACAGGCAGAGACACGGGGAGGCGCCGGCGAGTCAGGCGCCTTTGATGTTGATGGTGCCGGCCGATAATATGGGCCGGCACTTGATGGCCGCTCCTGCTCAGCCAAGGTCGGCCCCGCCAGCAAGAGGCGGGGAGCCGGTGCGGCGGTGCGCGAAGCGGTCACAGCTTTCGCCAGTGGAGCCCTAGCGGGCGCGGGCGGCGACACGAACCGCGGCGGCGGCGCGGCGGTACGGGAGGTGGGCGCACTAGCGCGTGCGGGCGGTAGAGGGGTACGGGGCGCGGGTAGCGCGGGGTACTCGGCTCGCGGCGCGACGGAGCGCGCAGCGGGCGCGTTAGAATGACCGGGCACGGGAGCGCGCGCGGGCGGCGCGGCGGCTCGCGCAGGCGGCGCACGGCCCGGGTACACGGCTGGCCCCGGGGCCTGTATGGGCACCGGGCGGAACGCGGCTGGTCGGACGGCCACCGCCTGCGGCCGGCTCGTCGACGGCGTAGGCGCAACGCGCGCAGGCGCCGATGTCGTCGGTGGGCCGGTGGCTGCAGCGGCGGCGGTCGTTCCTTTCCCCTTGGTGGGGGCAACTTCTTCCTTCTTCTTCAGCAGGGGCTTCTTCTTCTTCTCCTTTACTTTCGGAGGTCCAGCCAGTGGTGCACCGGACGACGCGTCGCCAATATTTGGCAGCGACGTCGCCCGGTCCAGCACCGGGTGCACCTCGTGGGACCCGGCATCGCGGCCTAACGAGCCGCGCTTGCCGGGTTTCGGCATCGCTGGGGCGTGGCCTCCGCGACCGCGGCGGCGAATACTCGCCGGGCAGCACGGGGGGCTTCCCCTGTGTCCGCACAGGTACTTGACGCCTCCTGTACGCACACAAGGAAAGTCAGGTTAAAATTTGCGATCCGCGCGGAACAACTGACGCTCGTATGGACACGACCAGTTGGCTTGACCACTGGCGAATCCGCAGAGCGAGCAGCTCAATCCCAAGCTTTTTATCTTCTAAATAATCAGACATTTTATAGTACCGTTTTTTACATAGTTTGGTTTTAATACAGCTTTTAAATCGTTTAATGGGTAAGTTTCTTTTTAGTGATGAATGGTGAAGTTATCTATCATTATTATTTGTGACGTCACCAAACCATGCTGCCCGGATTGTGCCCGGTTGATGGCAATAGGCTCGCCCCCTATTACATGGAACTTAAACATAACGGGCGAAATTTGGGTGGGCTATAGATACCATCGAAGAAGTTCATATCGAACCACTGTAAGGGCTATTCTTGCTTGCAGCGCTCGGCGGCTATAGCACCGGGGTTGTAACAGATGTGGTCATCGTGTTCACGGGATTTTGTTTTGAAACTGGTTAGATATGAACTTCTTTGATGGTACACCTCTGCGTTACCCTTCTGGGATAACAGGCATTATGTTGTAGCCGATCTCTTACAGATTAATATTTTTCTCTTTTTAAGCTGATTACATGTCCTTTCTGGCTCATCAGATTCGCGAAATCGGAGCACGCGTTCGGCGTAGAAGACAACGTGACACTTACGACGTTCTTCGTCTATGTATACGACTTCCGACCGCCGCTGTGGATACAGATATCTTTCTCTCAATATCCTAAGTTGAATCTACAACAGTTCTTCATTACGTTTTCGTCGTGTTTTCTGCTGTTATTGCTTGTGGCTGCTGCGTTGTGGAAGATTAAACAGGTTAGTTAAGTATTTATTTTAGTGAATGATGGTAAATGTAGACGGTATATCTGCAGTGCTATTCTGTAACCATCTCACCGTCAAAACTTAGGTGAAGTGAGCGTGGAGTGAGCTGTCATTCCACAGGGATTGACACTATTGACAGCTCACTTCACCCAAGTTTTCACGGTGAGATTTTTACAGAATAGCATGGCTGTTGATAGCAAGGAGAGCAGTAGTGGTCAAATAGTAACGCCCGCGAGTTGTTGATCGTAGGTTCGAACCCTGACAGGCGCTTTACTTTGTGTACATTATTTCATCACAAATGCTCTCAAACCGGTGAAGGAAAACATCGTGAGGAAATCGACATCTCCTAAAACCAAAAATCGAAAACATTTGTCCTCTACCAATCCGTACTGGGCCCGCGTGGTGGAATACGGCCCAGTCCCTCTCACTGAGAGGAGGCTTGTGTCCCAGCAGTGGGAATATTATGGGTTGATTATGCTTATACAACCTTAGTTTTTGTTTACACTAAAACTGCTGAAATCGCGAAAACCAGCTGAAATCGCAAAAAAAAAATCTGCTGTTCCCTACATTTCGGCGAATTAGACGAACATAAATGTAGGGAACAGTTGATTTTTTTTTCGCGATTTCAGCGTCGGTCCCATAGTGAAAGTTATTCATAATGATGAGTACAATCACCCCTTAAGAGGTTTAGGGTAAACAAAAACTAAGGTTGTATATCTCTGGGAGTCAATGAAATTGTCACAGTACTTTGAGCAATTATGACGGGTAGGAGCGCATTCAACCGAAGCCACTCGGTAGGATCTTAAGAGTAAACGGTGAAAAAAGATCACTGTTCACCCATTCCTACCGACTGGCTTCGTTAAACGTCGGGTAAAAACGTTTTAGGCCTATAAATATGTAACCTTATTCCACATTAAAACAACTAATCGCCGATAGATCTTATCTGACATATTCTTTTTTATTTATTTATATAGTTGTTTTGGTTTTTCTTTTTTTTTATTACGCATTATACAGGATGCATTTTTGAGATAGGGCAGTAAGGGCAGACCTTGACAGTTACTCAAGAATAGACCACGACTGAATTCAGATTAATGTATTTTCAACTGATTTCGACCGCAGCCATCACAAATAATATTTTTTGTTTAGAAATATGACATGTACAGAAGAAGGCAGCGCTTATTCGTGGAAATGGAGCAGATGGCATCGCGGCCTTTCAGCCAGGTGTGCGTTGAGCTCGAAAAGGGAGGAGCAGGTAAGTGCCGTTTAACTGCGAAAAGTTTACAACTTCTACTTGTATAAAACTTACAAAAGTAGTGCCACCATACCCAAAAACCGACAAATGGGAGAGAAAACCCACAAGCAGTCTACCTGGACCTGCAGTAGGGCGTTATTGACGTCATCGAAATTTGTAGCATGTCTATTTACCTTAAAAATTAAGAAGAAGCAAGGAAGAATCAACACCATTTGTGGTTGTTTTTTTAAATAAACGGAGTAAAAAGAGGAAAGGACCCAAAGTTGAGCCTTGTGGAACCTCAATTTTTTCTTTTAAACCCCGTGAATTGACACCATTTATTCGAACTTGTTGCTGTCTACCATTCAAATGCGATTTTACTAAGCTTAGCACTAATTTGCCTTGTATGTAATGTGAAGTTTCAGGAGTAATGTATCATGATTTACACAATCAAAAGCCTTATACAGTTTGCAGAAGATACATATGGCGTCTTGGATCTCTTCCCACGCGTCTGGTCTTGGTTTTCTTTAAAAGTGTGTTTAAATAAGTTTACACCAGCGTCAGTCGTACAACGTCCATAGGTGAAACTTTACTGTTGATTGTGAAGGCTTTATTCGTGTTAAAATGATTGAGCACTTTATTAAGTATTTCATTTTTTAACACCTTGCGGAAACCGGGAACATGAATACGGGTCTATAATTAACTATTGCTGTCTTTACTGTTCTCGTATTAGAAAAGTAATATTATCTTACTCTATTTCATTAAATCCGGAAAGACTCCTTGATTCACACCGGAATCCCCCCAGGCTCCGGCGTGCCGGCGCCCGTGGCGCTGGAGCCGTGCCGCGGCGGGCGCGCGGCCGTGCTGTCGCTGCTGGTGCGCCTGCCCACGGGCGGCACGGGGCGCGCGCCGCCGCTGGGCGGGCTGGCCGTGGCCTCGGCGCTCGTCACGCTGGGCCACCACGCCGCGCACGCGCCCGCGCCCGCCGGCAAGCGCGCGCGCCATCACTGACGGTCGCGGAGGAACTCCCCGCAGGTATCAGGCTGAGCTGCACTTTTTTCACGTCAACATTTCGACCGCCCTTCACCACTTCCTAGTGCTTTAGCTGGGAAGAAGAAGTAGCGCAACAAACTCCCCAGCAGCACAGCTGTCTGTTCAGTTAGAAGAACTTGATTCTATATAATAGTATGCAAAGTAATTCTCATTAGGAAAAAAGTATAATTCTGGATCTCCCAGAGTCTGTTCCATACATCTTGAACACTTAAATATTACACTTTTAACAGCTATTTTTCTTCAACGTAACGCTCCTTCCACCAAGTATTATAGCTGTAAAATTAGTTTTGTTCTACTGTCGGGTGGTCGGGTTGCCTCCTTCCCTCAAATATAGCGAGGGGGATAAAAGCTGATCTTTGCGTTATGCTCGTGAACATAATGCTTGTGGTGACTGGTCGTCTTGCTGATTATGGTTTTGTTATTGTTATTAGTAATTAACTGTTTATTTATTTTACCTCGATGGTCCTAGTTTATCATATATAACTTCCAGTTACAGCTATAGCTATATTTAAGCGGGAACGCCATTTATGCCTGGAGGCTTTTATTTAGATATTAAGTTCTTTTTACTCTTAGTTTTTATTTCCTTAATATAATAATAATATTGAATTGTTTCAGATACGGACACCGATGTATATAGAAAATGTATGTATTGAACTTTGTACATAGGACACAAGTAGTGCATTGCTCAAAGTGTAACATTTTATAAATAATAATAATACTCAGTTAATGTATAGTATCGTTTGTATGACTTATGCCCAGTCGAAGAAACATGTGGTCTACTATTTGTTTTTTAGCGATACAATTTTATCTTTGTGCTGTATTGATACGAAATGTATTTTCTTGTCTGCATTGTTTGCGGTTGATCACTTTTTTACTTTCACTAAGGGCTAAGGGAAAAGGTAGTCAACCGCCAACTTTGTCGAGTGTCACGTGCAAAAGTCTTCGATGTATTATTTATATATTTAATAGATTTTACAATGTGACTTTCGTAGCCAATATTATAATAATTGTTAATCAGTTTTAAAGCAAAATTAATTTAAGATTTAAATTAGTGTTTACCGCAATAAAAATAATGTTCAAATATTCCGCATTTAAGATACAAATTGTATCGTTACAATTACAATCTAAATCACGCTACAAAATATATCAACGACGTTGGTTCTTTTTGTATAAAAAAATACTAATAAAAAAACATATTAGTAATAAGTACCTAACCGTTACACTTCCATTTATGAAAGTTGCCAAAATACTCTAATTTGTATCACTTTTAAACGTTTTGCACGTTTAGGGAGCTAGTTGCAATTTATTGGGTGTATTGTAAAATTATTGGGGTTTAGACATGTGGGGAGGAGACGATATAAAATTATTTTAAATATTTTGTTTTTAAGCGCACTTTGTGCTCGTTTTGAATAGTGAACGAAACTGAACCTTCACGCTCGGGTCGGTAAATCTGAATCGGGTATACTCGGCTTTAGTCGGTCAGTGACGCTGAATCGCGTAGGTATACTCGACGCTGAATCGGGTGTACTCGGTTCCAGTCGTAAGTTTCTTACGTTTATCGTATAGTCACACCGATTTTTTTTCTTTTTCTTTCTTCCACCTTTTGGCTTCTTGATGAATGGCTAATCTTCCAACTGGACCCTAGGGTCGACATCTACCTCTCTATACAAAACCTTAAACTGCTACTTATAACAAGTAAAACTTTCGACATATTTATTTCCAGTATTTATAGTTAACTAGCTGCCCGCCCCGGCTTCGCTCGAGTAGCACTAAGTACTTATCTACGGCGCACCTACCTGCCTACCCTACCTACCATACTACCTTTTCATTGTTTTTAAGACGTATTCTGCAAATCCAACGAATCAAAAACCATGAAAATTGGTTCAGCAGATCTCGAGTTATAAGTGTTGTAACAAACACGACTTTCTTTTATATATATAGATGTGTATTTTCGTGACCTAGTAACATTGTCGATACCTACTCAATGTTGTTACTACAAAATACTTTTAATTTCTTATTTATAACTAGCTAACCCGACAGACGTTCTCCTGTCCAAACAATAGTTCATTCAAAAAATAGGACTTTATGTTTTTCCGAATTTGAAACTTATACGGTAAATTTTTCCGTAAATTCGAACATTTTAAAACAAAAAAAAAGAGCCAGCCGTTCTCAAGTGATGCACTTACCAACTTACTCAAGTGATCTTGTTTTCAAAGCCCAATTTTCTTACCAATTTTACACCCAGTTTTGTTTGTTCTGGATTTCCTTCCAGACTCTGATTTTCCCATTTATATCGTCTTCTTCCTACATGATCGAAACCTCTGCTTTAAAAATTTGGACTGCGTTCGTAGTGTTAGACTTCAATTGCATTTTTTATTTATATTTCGTAACGTTAATTTATAAGGGCTTTTAACAAACTGCTGTGGTTTGCCGATTTCATTGGTGACATGTAATTTACGTGTGCAAGTTCAATTAACTACTTAAGCTGTGATAGTAAAGGCAGCTCATTCGATATTCGATACATAAAAGTAAGCAATTATATCTATATCGATATTTTTTTTATCGAATATTAAAACGAAAATAGTGTTTGTATAAATTGTGTGAATGAAGTGAAAATAGTGTCGTTTAATCAATGAATCAAAGACATAATATTTAGACAATTTTGACGTGAAGATGAGGATTGTCATGGTGCTTAGAGGCGATTAAATAGCAATTGCCTTAATTATTTTGTTGCCTATATATTAAGGATCGAATCAAGTATGAATTGAAGCGAAAATGAATTAAATATACATTCTTACAAATCGGCAAACCACACCAGTGAAATCAAGTTTAGTCCTAGTGGTGTCGCGAATCGATTCCAAGCCAATGGATTAAGTATCGATATTTGTAATAAATATAATATTTATTTTTCTCAATGAAATTAGTATATTTTAGCTAGCAAATGGAATGCTTGCAAGATTATATTAATACACGGTGTTTTTATGGGTGATGTCAATCTTTAAATAGTAGGTATCTAAAATTGATTGTTTGTGTAAACAAACAATTTTGACCCCTATTACCCCTGCAACGTGTGGCAATTTTTTTGTGATATTCATAATTATGAAATAAACTTGAAAATGATAATGAATTTGTAGAAAAATAAGTAATAATTATCCTCCTTCTGCCCGGTAAAAATTAAAGAACTGTCGAATTTCCTTGTATTTTTTTTTATTGGCAAAAAATATTGTAAATTCTACTGAAGCGAGACTTTGTGTCGATGTAATTTAGATTAAAATTATTTGTCTAACAGCCAGTTGCAGAAACGAAATGAAGACTTTTATAGCTGTCATTAAATACGAATCTTCCATTAACTTGTTGCAGAAAGCAACATTAGACTCGATTTTAATTGTTATTTGATGAAATTAATGAAATCATTAGCGTTAATTTTCCATTACGTAATGGGGCATTAATTTTTGCCTTTGTGCAACATAATTCCGTTAACAATTGACATCACCCGATCAAAGGCAGCCTATAATAAAAGACAGTTGTTCACGTAAAAGAGTTTCGCGTAGCGTTTTTTATGATAGTTTTTATAATGCGTTGATCTGTGTTGAATATAAGAAGACAACGATGTAATATAATGTGCGTATCATCACAATGTATTGTCGGTTAAAAGGTTTAACTTAGTAAAAAGAGGTTTAAAGTAACTAAAACCCAGTAATAGAAGTTTATTTCGAAAAAATTGTCGATGTATTTAAGTTGACGTTGGTGAAATTTGGTTGGTAAAATCCCTGGGGGCTTATCACCACCTCTAAAGCAGTATTATTGTAATCTAACTTCAGTGGGGGAAAGAGATGGAGCTATACGTCCTGTAGAGGTTCATCTCTTTCACACACTAAAGTAATATTAAAATAATACTGCTTTAGAGGTGGTGGTAGGCCCCCTGATCAGTAAACCTGCTGTTAAATTAATTATGAGCTTTTCTGATTGGTCGACGACAATACGACCAAGCATGTTCGTGGCTAAATAATAACAGAAGGTAAGATACGCTTGCCGCGGTCGGTTCGTGGATGGGTGACCATCCATTACCACTTTAAGCCGTTGGTCCCGGCTGTCGGTCGTAGATCTTCGACGGTCGTTACAGGTAGTCTTACCAAGGGTTATCTGTTACCCAGTAACTGGGTTGTGGAGGTCAGATAGACAGTCGTTCTATGTACAATAATACTGGTATTAAGCTGCAAACGGTTAGATTGGAAGCCGACCCCAATATGATTGGGAAAAGGCTAGGCAGATTGATGTGTTTTAAGAATGGAATAAATAGAGAAAATTGGATTGTATTCTTCAAAATATTTTCGAGTTTTAAATCGGATCGAACTCGAACATTCTATTAAGTTTTCGTCTCGATTTGAAAGACTAAACCGACTGCATGAGTAATGTCAACAAAAGAGATAAGTAACTAGGCAGCTATAATATAACACCATGTTTACATGTTCTCAATAGTAATTACTTTCAATTCGTTTGCGTTTTCCTCTATTTATTTTTTCGTATTTTTTTAAGTGAAAACTTCTTGCGCCTTTTGCGCTTTTTCTGAAACGTGTGCGAAACTGAACCGTCACGATCGGGTCGGAGACTCTGAATCGGGTATACTCGGCTCCAGTTGGTCGCTGACGCTGAATCGCGAATGCTCAGCACTGAGTCGCCTATACTCGGCTTATTATAAGTTTCGTTTACCCTCTTTTTTCATCACTTTTCCCAGTATTGAGTTTTCAGTGTCACTTCAAAAGTTTAAGCCATTTTTTAATAAGTTTAACCTCTAAACCGACACTTAAAATAAGAATAAGTAAAGTTATTTATACGTAAAGTCACTACTACATATAATAATTAGATGTAAATAGTGCCGCTTTGTATAAGACTCCGATATTCATATTTTTATTACGACTGACATGTAAATGATGTAAAATATAATGTTTTTTTGTTTGTGTGAACGCATTTAGTTGGTGAATGTTGTGTTGGATTTGGTAGGAAACATGTTTCACAACATGTTGCAAATTGGTCACCCTGTATTTCAACTTGTGTCAATTTTCAAATGAACTTTTTTTGGGTGATGTTGAAATGGTTTTTTTTTAATTTTTATGTTTATCTTTCCCAGTTGCAAAAAATAGGCGTATTTTTTTAAATAATGTTCTTTTGCAGCCATAATTTTAATGAAATTTAATAATACTGTTAGGTCCTGACACAACATTCACACACATTTTTGTATTATAGCCTTAGATATAAAAGACGTATTTTATCTAAATAATAATTATTATTAATACGAGCTAACTTTGTACGCAACTTAATAAATCGTTTTTAGTCCAACATAAATATTTTTATGCCTTATTTAGTATTAATTATAATTAAATATCATCGCGAATTTGTAAAAAGTATCGATATTCAGAATATTAGAAAAAAAATAAGTGTACTTTTCGTCTTTTTTTTTACTTTTTTATTCCATCAGTTAAAATATTTCTTATTTATTGGTAATTTTGCGAAATGATAAAATTCAATGTTTGTCAAAATTAAATAAATAATTTATAAACACAGTCATGTGATCTCAATGTTAGTAGAAAATTTACGTTCTTTAGAGATATGATATATCTATACTAATATATTAAAGCTGAAGAGTTTTTCGTTTGAAAGCTCTTTAGAACTGCCAGTCGAATTTAAAAATATTTTTACATTTGATAGTCCAATTCTTGGGTAAGGTTATAGGAAGTCTATTTAACATCACTCTACCACCCGAATACTGAAACGCCACTCAAGACTTAAGCATTACTTAAAACTCGTTTAAAGCCCTTTGAATGGTTGACACTAGTTTTAAGTAATGCTTAAGTCTTGAGTGGCGTTTCAGTATTCGGGTGTTAGACCCTTAGAAGCCGAGCAAAAAGAAAAAAAAGCAGAAAGAACGCTAAGCGAAAATGTAGTAATAACGCTGGCGGGAGATGGTCGGAGGCCGAGGACAGCCACCCGACGAGAACCGAGAATAGCCGATGCAGGCCTATGTAAACGAGGTACCATCTCACGCAGCTCAGATGCTTTATTATATTAGTATTAATATTGTGTTGTCTTACGACTGCCACGCGAATGAAGTCGCGAGCTTAACCTAGATTTGAATAAACAGTAATGGGATTTAATTTACATGTAAGTGGTAACGTGGAGCTCAGTGTTGTGTCAGCGATATTTGCACAGGCGAAATATTTTATGACGTGTCATTTTATGAATGTATTTTTTTTTAACGAAATAACTGTCAATTCGTATAGCAATGTTTTAAACAATTTAAGTTATGTATGTGGAGTCCTTATAAAAAAAAACAGTTGAGAGGTATCGTGGCACATCCGGGTGGAACGAAATTCCTTCGCTTTTGCACACTGCGAGTGAGAGGTTGTCTGAAAAAAGTGTAACATTTTGACCGAAACGACACTTTGTAACGTAACAAAACGACACTTTTGTTTCGTTACAAACGTGTAACATTTTGCCCGTCACGACACTTTGTAATGTAACAAAACGACACTTTTGCTATGTAACGAATTGTCTAAACGGTCAAAATGTTACACTTTTTTCGGTCAAGCTCTCATTCACCAAGTGTGCAGAGTATAACGTGCCATAAGGAACTTCGTTCCAAAACTCATTCGAATAGATTTTGTAAACTTATTGACCTTATTGGGCAAATAAAAGCTCTCTACTGCATGCCATTAATATATGCCCTTTTTGTTGATAAGTTAACTATCTGTAATGAAAGTGTCCGCACTGTGCACGTGCCTTCACACGCTCGTAACCGTATGTAATCTGCGTGCGCAATTTATTTGCCAAACATGTAAACAAACACGAGTTTTCCACTCAGACAAGCATCAACTTTATGTATGTGTAAATAAAGTTGATTTTAGACAGACTATTATTGTTGAAAAACTCATAAAAAATATGTAGTTGTAGCGCAAACTGAACCTTATGTGTAGGCATTTCAGTTGTTTTTACTAAAACTCATGTTTGTTTACATGTTTGGCAAATGAATTGCGAACGCTGATTATATGTCGCAGCCATCTGGTTAAATTTTCCAGCTAATTGGACGCTTAGGCCGTTCATTAAACGCCGGCATCAAATTGGACGCCTAGGCTGATAGTTAATTGAACTAGAATCATTCGACGTTTAACAACTTGGTGTATTAAAAGTCAGCCCTTTGAAGATGACTGACCAAGACTCAGCCAAGTGATTCAAAAGGTGAAATTTTGCTACGAGCAACTTGGAAATAGGTGGCGGCGCAGTTGGTCACAGTTCTAACCTAACCTATTTCATCCAGTTTAACTAAATGACATTTAGCCATCTGGTTAAACCTTGCGCTCAATGACTTGGCTAATAGTTGTATTTCAGCTATTTAATTGGATGCCGGTGTTTAATGAACGGCCTAGGCGTCCAATTGGCTGGCTAATTTAACCAGATGGCTGCACGATATATACACTCCCGGATTTTTTCGTAAAAAGCTTTGTATCTTTTTAAATATTCATACATTTAAATAATGACACCAAAACGACGGCTCCAAAACTGCATCAACATTTTTTCTTTGACTCATCACTATTGTGATGTTTTAGACCTTTAAACTTTAACAAGGAAATGCACGGAGGCCCGATTTAGGAATGCGGAAGTCATCTGTAAATGTTTCGTCTGTGTAAAATTAATTATATCGACTGTAATGCAAGTAATGCCCAACTGCACTGAAATTTAAGTTAATTATCAAATACATCAGACAGCATTGAGGCAGTCGCTTAGGACCGTCATTCACGACACTACTCGATAGTAACCAGTTACAAACTCAACTCAGACCGTCGCAGCACTGTTTCAAATTGGTGATTTGATTTGGCTTGGAGTGTCTCTGAGGGATCAAATCCGGAACGAGATAATCAGCACACGTAGCATGACCACCGTAGAAACGGGTTTTGTCGACGGAAGAATAGACAAAATGACAGATTGTGATTGTTTAACTGTCACTTTATCTATTCTTCCGTCGACAAAACTCGATTCTACGGTGGTCTTGCTACGCGTACTGGTAGAGAACCAAAGTTGTCGACATAGCTCACAGAATAAGCAAGTTGAAGTGGCAGTGGGCCGGCCATATTAGATGTAGAACGGGTAGACGTGTTCTTGGGTGGAGACCGCGGATCGGCAAACGTACGGACGCCCTCAGGCTAGGTGGAACGATGATTTTCGCAGGGTGGCTGGTAGCAGCTGGATGAGAGTTGCCGAGAATCGAGCTGAATGGCGTGCAATTGGAGAGGCTTATGTCCAGCAGCGAACTGCTTTAACCTGATGATAATGATGATGTTGAGTTTGTAACACGTTACTTTTGAGTATCGTCGTGGATAATGGGCCTTAAGGTTGATGCATAGCTGGCGCTGTCAAAGTTTTGTCCTGACGGAGTCATCGTTGATGATGATAATAACCAATGTTAGCCATTTAATATATAGGTACTAGGTGTCGCATATAGTAATCACCTGATTTCCATAAGAAGGCTTATAACTTGTTTTATAAATAAGAAAAATCGTGCTGGTTATTGTTAAATTGATTATTCGGACTTATAACTTGTTCTGTTTAAGAGGGTGCATTCTAAAAGTGGGCAACGTCGCAAATAGGTGTCAAATATTTCGCTGTTTTGTTAATTTGACAATATTACTGTATGGAAATTTGAAATGTGGCTAACTATCGAGCTAGAATATTGATTACGAAATGCAATAATTAATATCGTAACACCGAATATTTAGTTTTAGATGTAAAAAAAGTATTTGAAAACTTTCCAAATGCCTTCACTTAAAACGGTTACAACAAATTCAATATATAATATTGCAATTCATTTTCAATATTCTAATTCGCTAGTCAGCCACATTTGTTATTTCCATACAGTAATATTGCCAATAAGCTATATGCGACGTTGCCAACTTTTAGGATAAATGCTCTTAAGTCGAAAAAATTATATTTGTTCAAATGACCGTCGCCAGTATTGACGCACATGCTGGCGCGTTTTAGAGCATTTTGCATTACTTTTCTCAGTTCTTTTGGCGAAAGATTCGCCACTTGTACGGTGTTATCTTCTTGTAGAATATAGCGCACCATGACTTTACAATGTATATTTTACATTTATGTTACTTCAAAACTATCGAGCTCGCAATGACTAAACATTTCATTTAAAAAAAATGGGAGCGTCTTCCCAAGAGAGTGATAACTTATATACGCCACCTAGTATAATAAGATTAATAAGTCAGTTGTCAATTTTAATAATTTCAGTAAATATGACCAACTATATCACAGCAATTTTTTTTTGCTAACTTTGAATCTTAATTTTCTATGAAAATCTTATGATTTTAACATGTTATATGAACATGCATTTATTTAAATGTAATAATAAAAAATCTCACGTATTGATAATGTTTGATTAATTTAGATGACAATTTAATTTAATCTGTTTTAAAAATTTAAATCTTTCATTGAAAGGAATTGTTAAAATATTAGTTTTTATTTTGTAAAAGTATAATATTATTTTTTGCTTTAAGTTGGTATTTTAATTTATAAATATATAGTATTGTACCTTTAAGTGAAAACAGTGTTAAACAGTTATTTTTTAAGATTTATTTCAGTTAATAAAAAGATTTGAATTATTAAAACAGCTTTATTTACTTGTGGGTTTTATTGAATAAAATATAGTAATCCGATATCCTAAAACGTATGGCAGCAAATACACTGAACTGAGTGATAACTTATAAGATAGATATATAAGATAGATACAAGTGATAACTTTTGTCAATCGTCGGTATAACATTATCAACTCCTACACTACTCACAACCTACACTCACTCCTACTCCTCATAGGCCTCGAGTTCGAACCCAAGGCACGCACGTGTGACTTTTCGGATACATGTGCGTATTGTATAACAATATCGAAAAAAAAAAAAAAACGGTGAAGGAAAACATCGTGACAAAAACTCTCTCATCCCTGAGAGATATTTCTCGACGTCATGTGAAGCCATGTCAGAGGTCCATGTGCGGCTTTAAAACTCTGACACCAGGTTAGACACAAACCACACGAAAAGAAGGAGAATAACTCCTGAAAAAATAAAAATATAATTGAAAATGAACACATTTTTTTAATATTAGAGTTGCAAATGAAAGGATCGGATAATTTCCTACACACATTTCTGAATAATATGGCCCAGTGGCCCAAGGCCTCGCCTCTCATGCAAGAGATTTTTAGTTCAAATCCGGGCAAGTACCAATGAGACTTTTTCTAACTCTACCAAATACCAGCCTATTATTCTCCCACTGCAGGGCAAAGGCCTCTTCTCATAAATGGAAGGCACGACCATTGATCACCACGCTTGTTCAAGACTGGTTGGTGATTTCAGTTATCTATAAGTCCAGGTTTCCTCACGATGTTTTCCTTCACCGACATCAGTAAATGTTCAAGATAAACTCGGGAAGTTTATGAAAAGACGCGGAGGAAAGCTAAACGAATTTAACTTAGTTCCCAGTATGGCCTGCGCTTGAGGCACTCTCTCTCTCTCTTTATAAAGTCAAAAAGTGCTTCAAAAAACCTTCATAGAGCTAAAAACCATTGATTGATTTTTTTGATTTTTCAAGGTCTTTATTACTGCAAAGGTTGTTACACTGGTGTTTACAAATGATCTTATTCTATTTGTGCACAAATCGTGAATAATTTTGTTACATAGGCTATATTTCGCCTTTACAAACATTAAAACATGTTTTTATTATTTTATTTGCGTTGACATGAATAATAATTATCTAATAATGTACATCGTTTAACTAGGTATGTGCAAGTCTTAGTATGGACCCACATAATATTTAATGTTTAGTTACAAAATGTACGCTTTATTATAAAATGTTATAATAACATAAAGTTACGTAATAGCGGGTAGGCCGCGCAAAGATTTTGAGTACACGGCCGGTCAAGCGGCGTCGGCTAGCAAGCGGGCTATCGTCATGATACGTCACGGAGGAAGTAGTGATGGGGCAGTCGGTATCGATTGTACGTGCGAGCGTAAGACAATGTACTTAGTCTACTTTTACCAATTGCAGATATTAGAGTATTACGGTGTGATGGGTTTTTAAGTAAGTAGAATTTACGTGAAATTTTTAATATAAAATCTTTTAATAATGGATACTTTATTCGCATGTGTAGTGTTTTAAGGTTTGTGCGAAATGGTGTGTTATACGATAATTTTAATGCTTTATTTTGGATCGTTTGGAATTTATTGTATTTGGTGTCTGCCAGACTGGACCAGACAGGTGCTGCGTAAGTTAAGCAAGGTCTTACTAAAGTAGAGTAAATAAGCAATTTTGTTGAAGGACTGAGAGTAGATTTGCGATTTAAAATAGGTTTTAGTGAATTTAGGGCTTTTGCACCTTGTCTTATAATTAGTTCAGTGTTTTTGTTCCAGTTAAGGGTTTTGTCTAATATTATGCCTAAATATTTAACCGATTCGCGCCACGTTATCTGGAAATCATCAATTTTAACGAATCTGGTGGGAAGTGTGCGTTTCCTAGTGAACATAATTCCTTCAGTTTTTGTGGAATTAAGTTTCAGTTTCCAGGTCTTGAAAAATTGGCTGAGTAATTCCAGTGAATATTGTAGCCGTCCAGTGACTATGTCAACGTCTTTGTCTGTCGTGAATGTTGCTGTGTCATCAGCATAAATGGCCAACTGTGTGTGAGCCTGTTTAGGTATATCATTCAGATAAAGTATAAAGAGGTACGGCCCCACGAGCGATCCCTGGGGCACACCGGCTGGGATGGTTTTAGGGGCAGAATGCTCTTTGCCTACATAAACTGAGAAGGATCGATCAAGTAAGTAATTTTGGATGAGTTTTACTAGACATAGAGGCACTTCATGTTTGATTAACTTGTGTAGAAGTCCTTCGTGCCAGACGGAATCAAAAGCTTTTTCAATGTCTAGTAAAATCATGCCTGTGGAAAGACCGTGGTTTAGCCCATGGGCTATGTGTTCAGCCACTCTGGCTAACTGCTGCGTAGTCGAGTGTGAACTTCGAAATCCAAACTGTTCGGGGATCAAAATGTGCGCAGTTGTTTTTGAGACACGGGATAAGATAATAGATTCTAGTAGTTTTCCTATGCTTGGTAATAAACTGATTGGTCGATAGCTAGATGGAATGGCCTGATCTTTCCCAGGTTTCTTAATCGCTATGATTTTAGCGTGTTTTAATGTCTTCGGGAAGTATGCAAGTTGTAAGCAACCATTACACACTTTTGTCAAATATACAATAGCTTTCTGTGGGAGATTCTTCAGTAAGCCATTTCCCAGACCGTCAAAACCAGGCGCCTTGTTTGATTTCAGTTTTCCTACGAGTTTTCGGATCTCATTCGGCCTAACAGGTAATGGGTAGTCAACCAGCTGGTAACTGTCCAGCAATCTAATGGAGTCTTTAACTGCCTCTTCAATGATGGGGTCGCTAACCCAATGCTTGGTTAGATTCATATTTTCTAAGAAGGCATTGGCCAGTGTCTCACATTGCTCAAGTTCTGAGGAGGTGACAGTATTATTCGATGTAGTTAGAGGGGGTATTGAGATGGGCCGGTGGTTTATTGACTTGACCACTCTCCATAAGTCTGAAGCAGGGTTGGTAATCTTAGCTAATTTATTGTTCCAGACATTGTCGTTTAGGGCTTGGATTTTAAACTTGATGCATTTCTGCATGTTGTTGACTTGGGAGAATAGCTGCCGTCGATTATACGGATTATGTTCTTCTAAGGCCAGTTTACGAAAACGATTCTTAATTTTTATTTGTGACCTGATCCGTCGAGGGAGTTTATGACCACCATCATTGGGTAACTTAGGAACAGCTTTATCTCTTGCTTTAATAATTGATTGGGTAAGGTGTTCAACAGCAAGGTCAATTGTCTCAGGTGAGTTGAACGTTGTTTGGTTTAAAGTTATAGACTCATTTAAATGACATCTATAACTCTTCCAGTTCGCCTTTCTGTAATTGAAGACAATGCGCGTTTGTCTGTTGACTTTGCCAGCTACGGTAAAGCAGACAGGCAGGTGGTTGGAAGAAAGAGTGTTGATTACCTGTGGCTCCGAAAGGTGGTAGACAGAGTTGGCTAGGATAATATCTGGAGTTGAAGGTATATGCGTGCTATGGTAGTGGACTAGAGTGGGACTAGAAGGTGCACGAATGTCATATTCGTTGTTAACCATATGGTCGAAAAGTACCTCGCCGTGGATGTTTGAGCGAGAGCAATGCCAATAGGGATGTTTGGTGTTAAGATCACCCATGATAAGAGTTTTATGTTGAACATTAATAATTGCGTCTAAGTCCATAGGTAGTAAAGCTTGGTTAGGCGATTGGTAGGCTGAGATAAAGGCGATTTTCTGATTTGAGAGAGCTATTTGTATTCCCACACATTCTAAGTTTTGAGTTACAGGTATATTTAGAGGTGTATGTTCTATGTCAGACTTGACTAAAATAGCGACTCCTTGGCCGTGTCCATCAGGTTTTTTATCGCGCCGGTAACAGGTGAAGCCAGGGGTGTGTAATTTGATGTGGGGGGATATTCTGGTTTCTGACAAAGCTACAATATCAATAGAAAGCTCGCTTACCAGGTCCAACAGTTCCGTGATTTTGGAGCGAATGCCGTCGGCATTCCAGTAGAGGATACGTACATTTTGTGTTCTACACATATTGACCAAGGTGGGTTAGAACTAAAATAACTTTGTCCATCATACTAGCGCATCCTAGAAATTGGCTTTTAATGGTTTTTATCGTCATTAATATGGCTAGCATGTCCGCTGTCGCCTGATCTTGTACATTTTCTTTAATAGTAGGTTTTTGCGTATTGGCAGCAGCAACAGAGTTCCAGGGTCGTTCATCTACTACGTTTGTCTTCAGTGGTGGCTTCATAGTCCTGACGGTTTTGAGTTGTTCCTGGCGCTCCCGCAGAATATTTAAGTAATTTTCGCGCTCTTTGCACTGTCGGAAGTTTGCAGGGTGATTTCCACCACAGTTACAGCACTTGGCTGGCTGGTCTCGGGTCTTCTTGGGGCACTCTTCAGTCTGGTGGGGATCAGTACACTTCACACAGCGGGGTGCCAAATTGCAATTGGTGGACGAGTGGCCGAAGCCTTGACATCTGTAACACTGTGTTCCGTAACGATTGTTGCTTCGGTACTTACGAATTTGTATTACGGTATTACATAGGAGCCTGATCTGTCGAAATTTGGTGAAATCTGCGCCAGGTGGCAATTGAACCAGAAAAGGAGGGCAGTATGAAGTCTTTTCAGCAGGAACTTTCATTTTTCGGACAATCACGTTCTCGAAACCAAGCGAGGAAATTTCAGCTGGAAGTACATCTTCGACGTAGTCAGGAAGACCGAAGATTACTGCTTTGTACACCTTCTCATCCTTTCGCGAGTAGGTGTGAAAGGCAATGTCCTTGGTACGTAGACCTTCTTTAATGGCTTGATGGCTTTCAGACGTGTGGCAGATAACAGCTAGTCGATTATTACGTCTGTACTGCAAGTGATAGTTTTTTGAATATAACATGATTGTGCTTCTGATATACTCATGTGTCCAGGTGGGTTGTATCTCCAAGACGATGGGAGGAATGCGACTGATCTTTTTAGTGACAGCATCACGAAGTTTTGTGCTGGTGTCAGCGCCAGATGATTGGTTGCCAGGCAGAGGGCTGAAACGGTTGGTAGTCTTGATTGGCTCAGGCAGGCGTTGTTCGGCTTGTCGCGCAGCTCTTCTGGGTATTTTCCATTCATTGGGGTTAATGGGGCCTTCGAGAGGGCGTTTGCCAACAGAATTGGAGCGCGTTAAAAAACGATCCATATCGACAACTTTTTATCGGGCGTGTTCCCATCACTAGTGGCGATGCGAAGTAACTGGGTGGGGCTTATAGATAAGGCGTGCGACTTACACGAGCGCGCGCGCCGAACCTAAAAACCATTGCTAAAATACAAAACTCCTTACTTATCTGTCACAATAGCAATATGTCAGATTTGTAGGACTCGTAATCAGCCGGCTGTCCTACCGCTGATATATTTTTGATATAATTTTATGTGAAACTCATGTAGTATTGTCTCATTTTTGTAACTAAATATTACATATTATGTGCTATTTGACTGCTAAGGTGTCTCAAACGTAAATGGTGAGTTCTTTAGAGAATAGTTTTTTTTTTAATATGCTGGCTATCCTGGGGTCATTGGTTAGGAAAGTTGGTGGGGACCAGCCTAATGTGGCTAAAGCAGTGTCTACTCCGCACACCGACCCTCTAGAACAGAAGAAGAACTTACTATTCTCCTGCAGCCACCACCAGAAAATAGAAGAATGAGTGTGACTTACAAAGACAAAGACTTCCACCTTTGATCTGCCACACTTCTTCCGTATCCGCTGGATGCAGGAACTGACACTGATCGATAAGAAACCCGTCCTATGCTTCCAGCAGAAGGTACCGAACCGGTTTTTGTACCCATGCTCCGAGGATGTCTTTGGCTGACTAAGGATGCATTCCTTTCAAATATCCTAGCTCTGTCAATAATTTCGTAATGGCCCTGTGGTTAAGGCCTCTCCTCTCATGCACGAGGGTACAAATCCGGGCAAGTAGGTAACAATGTGACCTTTTCAATTCATTCATTCATTCAAATCAAATCATTTTTATTTGCATTAAAACATGGTATTACAGATGTTACATCAAAATTTGTGCTCATTAGTGCATTTTCCAAGTTTTTCTTGGGCATCACTGACATCTGTGAAGTGAAACATTGTGAGGAAACATGAACTTATAAATACGAAAGTGAGTTTGTTTTATTCTTAGGCTTTCCAGCTAAAACGGCTAAACGGATTTGGATCAAATTTGACACACGGGTAGACCATGACCTGGAATAGTACATAGGATATTTTTTATCCCCTGTAGACGTACTACAGGGGATAAAAAGTATCCTATGTCCGACAATTGGGATGATTTCCGACACGCACGCGGGCGAAGCCGCTGGCAACAGCTAAATAGTATTAATATAAGTCTGAATTCTCTGCTGTATGAAGAGAGGCCTTCGCCCTGCAGTGGGACAATAACAGGCTGGTATTATTTTTTAGTCCTAAAGTTTATCCTAGCTCTGTAAGTTCTGTTTCCAGCTAAACCAACCATGTGCCGCTGGATGTTACTGTGGGTGTCGATGACGAGCCTGGTCGTGGCCATTCCTGAGGAGCATCAGTACTGCGCTGTCAGATACCGGAGACTCTGCCAGGGGAAAGGACGACATATCGCCTGTCAGTTTCCAGATGTAAGATGCCTATCCTCAGGTTCTTCTTCATCTTTTCGAATTACATTTTTTATTTGAATTTATTTTGGAGGTAGATGTGGCGACAGCTACATCGCCATATGCGAACTACGCATCAAAGACCTGACGTCACACAAAATCCTGACGTCACACAAATCCTGCATCGCGCAATTAGAGTTTACCGCGCGAACGACATCTATACTGCCCTGCTAAGCCAAAAGGCGCTATCTCAGAGATACGCCCTTTTAGTTTTTTTTTATACCATTCAATAGCTATAACAATTTCGCATTTAATGGTATAAGCCAAATATCGCTATCTAACTTAAAACATTAAAAAAAACCACTCAGAAGTTTTTATATCCATATGTTTCCTTAAATTACAATGAACAATTTTCTCAAAACTTACTCCGATTGAGATAGCCCCTTTCGGCTTAGCTGGGCAGTATAGAACCGGAAGAAAACTTAACATATCCTAACGTAATATCACACCTAAATTCCACGAAGGGTTAGACAGAGGTGTTCCTACCTAATAGTACACCATTTCGCTTGTTATGTTAAAGACCCATGCAGCTAATAGGGGCGAGCCTATTGCCATCAACCGGGTAAACATCCAGACTCCGGAAAAACCCAAAAAGCCTCTGAAATCCAACCCGGCACTTCATGCTCAACAGTAACGGTGACCAACATGGCAGTCAAAAACTAAACTTAATTGTATTATTTTATGGCATCTTTTCAGTCGGACCCCGGACCGTCGTGCGAGCGCTACACACAAATTAAATTCACAAATGACTTGAAGCACTTCATTACACATTACCTCAACAGGTAGGTAACTAATGTCTTTATATAGGTAATTACTGTGAAAGTTACATGCAAAAGGCGACCTAAGAGCCTGTGCACACTATTCGAGATTTCGCCGCATTGGCGAGCACACGGGTGCTGCGCGCCGCCGCCGCAACGCATCGTGTGGGCTCTTATGTCGTTAAGGCTGACAGAAAAAAAAAAACGGTTGCATTTGATCATTCAAGCAAAGTAATTTGAATTTTAAATAAAAAATAACAGGTTTGTAAAAAGAAAGAGAGTGAAAAATAGACATGTAGAAGAGTGCACGTTTCGCTGAGATAAGATGACAAATATAAAATAAATATAATATAAATTGATCATCTATTATTCTACGCCCCCCACACAATACTGCTCTACAAGCTAAGATAAATGAAAATAACTGTAATTGTAAAAACGGATTTTGTTAAGACTTTATGTTTACATTTGCATCAGATACTTTTGGTAAGACAAGTGATCGTTTATGTTTTCCTATTTATAATCTCTTAGGGGTCATAAATTTCTGTGTTACGTAAATCTCTTGGCGTACACAGACGTCGTCAGCGCATCGCTGCCGGCAACGAGAGAGTACGCGGTGGCGTGCACCTTCCTAAACCACAAATTATGATGCTAGTGGTAAGTGACCTATTTTTTCCTTACTTTTAACTCATCAATTCGAAACTTCGGAACCATGAAACCCACTTAAAATATGTTTTGGTTATAAGGCAGCGTACGCCCACAAATAAAAAAATCCGGAGTCACGCGTTATCTGTTTGAACACGACGTGTGACTCCGGTTTTTTAAGTCTGTCTGTGATGTCTTGTCTATATCTTTTTAGTTGGCGTTTTTTTTATAAACAGGAGAGCAGCCGGTCGATTATGTAAAAATCTCATCGTGAAAACTTAGGTGAAGTGAGCTTAAAGTGAGCTGTCATTTCGCCTGATGCTAGCGATTAACACTATTGACAGCTCACTTCACCTAAGTTTTCACGGTGAGATTTTTACAGAATAGCACTACCTACTGATATTCCTGTATTAGGTATCACAGATAAATACAGATGGGTGACTCCGCATTTTAGGTATGAAGCTACAAGTAGGTACGCGACGGGCTCGACTTGTCGAATTCAGTGGGCGTAACGTAGTCACAAGGTTAAGAGTTACGCGATTGAAAGAGAGGCAACTTCTAGGTGAATATAACTGTCAGTAATTACCGCTGTGCGACCTGAATTGCACTTTATTGTGTCGTAGCAAGAGTCGCTTTTTATGTAAATGCTTTTGCGAAGTGTTCCAACCATCTGTACTAATCTGTGGTATTACTAAACCGCTGGTACGTCTAACGCAAAACGTAACCTCAAGCTTCGTGCAGACCAGCGCGACGCGACGCCGCGACACGACTCGAACATTACAATAACCGGTGCCGCGTCGCGCTGGTCTGCACGAAGCTTTACCCTATGTCAAGTTCTGAATCACCATCATATTACAGGTATATGTACAGCGCCTAATTAGTCCTTGCACCTCTAATAAAAGTTCACATTACAGGAATGGGACCGCGAGCTGGCTCTTTTAGCTCAAAGACTGGCAGACCAGTGTCACTTTGTACACGACGACTGCAGAGCGACAGGTATGAGCTGTGATCGTCGCTTTACTATTTGACTTGACATCATTATTATTGATCGCTATTTTACTATAATTTATTATTTTAAATGAATAGAATTGTATTCAATTTTTATTTGATTAATTTCATTGTGATCTAAATTTAAATTATGAAATTATTATTAGTATTTGTTATGTTATTGCTAATTACTAAATGTGTATAAGTATAACCAAGATGTAAAATCTGAATATTTGCACGGCTGAAATGCCGAATATAGTGATTTTAAGAACTTATGTTAGCTACCTATATTCTTGCAAATAAATATATCATTCATTCATTCATTCATTCATCAATGCCAGTGAACACACCGCACTGGAAGGTGCGGTGGCGGCGCGACGGCGCGGCGAAGTAGGTATACAAAACACAAACTTGCGGTCCGGCGCCGATGCGGCTCCGGCGTCATGTACCTACAGGAAGCCTTAGGCGGCTGAAATATCAGCGTATTTCCCTAATTTATCACCACTCTCTCGGTTCTCTCGATTTAACTGCAGTTGTTTTTTTTTTCATACTTGACGCACACAACTGTATAGAAGCTATATGCCTCTGTACATTTGTGTGCTTTACAATAGAAGGGCAATTCTTATACCTACTTAAAAAAGTTCAAATTCAAGTTGCAATCATATCTTAGCGGCAATCAATCAATTTTTTTTTTAATCGTTATATTTTATGTTTTTCTTTTACAGATTGAGACTGAGATTTGAATACGTTCTCAAAAATACGGGAATTGCCCCACTGATCTTGTAACTGCAACGCATTTCAAAAGGGGAAATATTCAAGTGATCCTTTAGAAACTTATTGACATTTCTAATGATAATAGGTTTATACTCATTTTTTAAATTAATGGACCTCGAAAAAATTTTTGGGCTTATGTTATATGGTCAAGAAAATACGATTTAGACGAATGTGGCCGCTTTTCTTTAGATCGTTTTTTTTTTAATTCGTGTTTCAATATGAAACTTTATAAAAGGTATTAGAAAATTCTAGACACACTTACCGAGATCCTTAATTACTAGCCGTTATTCATAATTCCTTCTCAGTCACGAGATATATATTTTTTTCTAAAAAAATATATCTCGTGACTGAGAATAGCACCTCTTCTGAGGTGCTATTGAACCTTTGACGCCCTTTTAAATACAAGTCTTTCAAAGCACCAAATATAAACCTTGGATTAATTTTACGTCACCAAACTTTCCTTCCAGTCCGCTACCCATACGCGGGTCAGACAGTCGGTGAGGTGCGGTGGCGACGCTCCAGCGAGTCAGATGAGCTGAGCGCGCAGCGTGCAATACGGCGTGTGCTCGACGCGTGGTGGGGGGAGAGGCGGCGCGTGCAGCCTAAACAGCTCACTGCACCTTTTAGGCTTACTGCTAAGTAAGTACAACAAGACAACAATAACACACAACACAACTGAACGCCTTTTTACCAAGGCAGAATACGTCCTGTACTTTTTCCAAAATTTTAGAAAATCGTTGCGTGATTCGAACTTAGTGCTGAGTCACTGATTAGTACAGAGGGACACTCCGCAAAATCATTTAAATAAAAAGCGACTCTTGCTACCACATAGTAAAGTGCAATTCAGGTCGCACAGCGCTAATTACCTACAATTATAATTCACCTAGAAGTTGCCTCTCTTTCTATCGCGTAACTCTTATTCTTGTGACTACGTTACGCTCACTGAATTCGACAAGTCGAGCTCGCCGCGTACCTACTTGTAGCTTCATACCTAAAATGCGGAGTGTCCCATCTGTATTCATCTGTGGCCGAGTGAAAGAAAGTCGCTCTCTTCTTTCAAGACGTCTTCTATAATCCCTTAGAGGTGAACAACAGAGTTTTGCTTCTAAATTTGTTCAACTTAGGTACCTATTTGAACAAATTTAGAAGCAAGCCTAGTTCAAACCAATTCCATCATACACAAAGACTGATTAGGTATGTTGAAACTCTTTGTACTTCCCTTCACTTATCTCTAAAGCAGGGATTCCCAAACTTTTAACATACGCGCCCCCCTAACTTTCTTTTAAAATCACTACGCCTCTAAGTTATTTTGTCGACTTATTCAGCAAAGCTGAACCTCATTTTACAGCAGCTAATTAAGTATTATGAAACGTTTGGGTTTGGGAAACTAGTCTTATCCTTTTTTAATACCAAGATCATAATATTTAATTAAAATTAAATAAATCTATACTTTATCATTGGAGCCGCCGGCCCCCACCCCCATTGGTGACTCAACGCCCCCCGAGGGGAGCGCGCCCCACCGGTTGGGAGTCCCTGCCCTAAAGGTTCATTAGGCGTTATTATTATTTTTGGCGCAGCCGTGAGACACACACTATTATATTTTTGGCGCAGCCGTGAGGCACACACTTTTGTATTTTGTTATTTGTATTTTGTGTTTCACGAACTGTGTTCAAATAAACGTTATTCCTCTTCTTCTTCTCTTCTCTTCATTGGATCTTGCTGCCTAAATTAACCACCGCCATCTTTCCAGGGGCACAGTTTGGGGTCACTTCAGCCAACTAGCAGTGTGGAACCTCCAGGCGGTTGGCTGCGGCGCCGTCCGTCACGGCGCACATCATTCTCGCTTACTCCTCGTGTGTGACTTCTCCCACACCAACATGCTGGGTCAGAGGACCCTGGTGTCGGGGTCCATGGCACCATGTCCTATTCATACTAGTAGGAGACAACGGACAGCATACCCGTTACTTTGCGCGCCGGTAATATTCTTGGATATATTTTGGATACTTGTTCGTTTTTTGGTACGATAAGATTAGATTGACTGTGCTTTATGGTTGGATCTGAATAAGAAATATTCCTGCAGATAGATCAGAACAAACCAATGCTACTTGGACGACAGCCTGCTTCAATGTGTGACAACATCTGGGTATACTTATAACCAAGTTGAAACCCTGCTTGGTGACTGCAGGAATAGAATTTTAGGAATGTCACGTCAAGCAGTTGAAATAAAAAAGTTAAATTGTTACTAACCCTATGGACTCTGTAAAATTTTGTATGTTTGTATTTGGATGAAATGAAGCACATGGGAAGACCATGACCTGTACCCCCTTATTGCGTAATTCACGACCAATCAGAATCTGAATCGTTTTGAAACAGATTGCTAATCCATTGCTTCATAAGTTCGATTTTTTATTCTGCTCAACAACGTAAATAACGCAATGAATGTTGCTGAACTGTCAAAATGAAACAGATTAGTCGTAATCGTTTACGAAAATGTGTTGCGTAATTAGATAGCTGGGTTAGGACATAGGATACTTTTGATCCCAATATTCCCTCGGGATAGAGTATTATGTGGGTGAGACCGCGAGGCACAGCTAGTCTAAAAGAAAAGATTTCTATTCTATAGCCTTGGCAAGTAGGTACATAAATAATAAACACTACATCTCCCAGGTACGCCATCCTGTCCCCGCGGAACGCGAAGAGATAGAAATGGAGGATAATTACGAAGATTATACAGCAGAAGAGCAAGAAGACAGTGACATCGCAACAATTGAAGTGGGGGACGTTTCACCACCAAGACTTTGGCTTTCCAAGTCTGACAAACGATGGTCGAATCCTAAGATGAAGCCTAAATCCACTACAGTTAGAGACTTTCCTGAAATTACTAGGAAAATTGATACTCAGATGTATAGAGGTAAGTGCGTTAAGAAAAACTAGGGGAATTTGTGAAGAGCTCGTTTGGGGACTAACCCGAACGAGCTCCTCACAAATTGGACATCATCATCATCAATTGCTATACAGCAGTCCACTGCTGGACATAGGCCTCTCTAATTGCTCGCGCCTGGCCGTCCGCACGGGGACCCCTCACCGCCCGCGCGAGTTCCAGTTAGGCAAATAACTTGTCATTCAAGTTAGAATTTTGAATCAAATGCATTAAAGTCTATTTTACGATGGCTATACAGAATAGTGGACGGCTCGCGGCGTCGCACCGACAGCACGCTTCAAGCGAGTAGCTCGCTCCCCGGCGAAGAAATGCCTGCAGGTGGTATAGATGCCGTCTGCCCGTAGACGTCTTGCGTTTGACCGGTTAAGTAGTCATGACCTCAGAGGTCAGCTACGAGATGCCCTACCTAAAAAAAGACGTCTCGCAGTCAGCGCGCAATTCTCGCGTCTCTCGCACGGCTGTATCCCCGTCGCCTGCGCACCATTCCTTTGGCGCGTGGCCGGTGAGCTACCAGCTAGTGAGAGGCGCATGAACAACAAGCTGTCACCTCACCGGTGACGTGCCAGCAGCCAGCGGTCGTCTTACTACAGCGCGTTGGCTTGGATGGATATTTTTCGAGGTGGTGCCGGGCCGTTATTGCGCTTGCGCGGTGCGGTTATAATGAGAGAACTTCTCAACTATCAACTTTAGACTGATTTAGTTTCGGTTGATTTTAGAATACCTAATAAAGGAATATGAACTTTATCATGCACGACATTACGTTTGTTGTTCAAAAACGCAGTTTACAAATAACCTACATTATTTCCTTGTAGAATTCCAAACGACTCCAGCGACGCAAAAAGATTCGGTAATCCAGAAGTTAGACCTAGAGTTGGAACAGAAAACGCGGAACACAGTGCAAAAGTCGAAAGTGAACCACCAGCACGTTCACGACACGTTTGATAGCAATCAGTTCGAGAACAACGTGAGGAGCGACTGGGGGAATAGGAAAAAGCCTAACTTCGGGCAATGGCGGTAATTGAAACTAAATTAATATACAACAGCTACTGGATTATCGAAAAGGCTTAGATAAGAGTGCATTTCCACCAGAGATGTGCGTGGATGCGTAGCGAGGGATGTGTTTGTTAAGAACAAATAGAATCGCTTCATTTACCCAGCCTCGCTCTGCGCAGCTCCTGTGAAAACGGCTTAGCGGAGCGAGGTCTTTGTACGTACATATAGAAACAACAAGAATAATGTAACCAGGATTTTGTAATGTTCTATATTTAAAAGAGTGTCCTTGGAGTTTCTTGCCCGTTCTTCTCCATAAAGATCTACGTTATGGAATGAGCAACTAGCTTCAACTTTCTGACTAACTGACCGACTATTTGACAATTCAAAAGTGATTGTAAATGGTTTAAATGAAATAAATGCTTTGAGTTTGAGTACAAAACAAGTGAGGGATGTGTGCTAGGGTAGGGATGGACGCAAGCGAGAAATTGCAGCTAAAAAGATTATCTCTCTTAATTCATTTTCACTTTTTCTGTTTCCAGTCAAAATCTAGAGAATCCAGAAAACTTAGACGAAGTGATTCCTCTGACGATACCTCGTCGTGAGATCACGGAGACTTTCGAGCCCACCGAGGTGTACCGCCCCGACGTAAAAGAAAATGTTAGTAACTATCAGTATAATAATACCAGCCTGTTATGCGTCGTCCTAATTGGCTAAGATCGTACGAGCAAGCGATGCGATTTGGTCGCACGACGAGATTAAACACACACATTTCTTAAGTGTCCTAAATGAAGCTTGCAAGTCATCGCGCGAGCAAAGGAAATGCCTAATATCGTACGATGGGTTCGATCGTGGGATCATGCAATCAAAGCTACAAATTAATATCTTTTGTGACCGTAATTTTTCATTTAGTTTGAGTAAGTTGTAGAATTTCGAGTTGGTTATTGAGTTTCGAGTAAATGTGCGGTCCCATAAAACTGTACTGACTTGCTTGAAAATGACTTACTTGTGTTTGCAGATACCGCGCTCTGCTAAAGAAGTTTACCGGGCAACAGCCAGGGAAGACAACTCTGATCAAGATGTAAGTGCCAACTACCTAATCTAGATAATACGCGATCGGTCGCGTGCAATGTCACTTTTTTGACAAAGCGCCCTCTGTCGGCGCGACCACGCGTTCAGGTTCACCGAACAAAAAGTTCGAACGATCGTGTATTCGCGCTACGATCGCTTTTGAATAGGACTCGGAGTTACGGCTCATGATGATCATGACATTATAGGACCTATTGTCAATAAATAGCGAAACATATAGCGGACGCTGGCCGCACAGCTGCTGGACTAAAATGGAACTGGGCTGGCCACATCTGTCACATGTAGCGGCGGAGCAGCGATACGCAAATCTAAATAGCAGGAAATGACAATGTGGCAGGACCAGCAATAGATGGTAGGATGAGCTGGAATCCTTAAGACTTTTGACTCCACCAACTTTTCATAGAACTCATACGCCATGCCACCATACATATTGGAAGTGAAACCTCCGGGAGGGTTACCGGCATTACGTTTGCGCTAAAGTTAACCATCGCAGACTGTCAACGGCATTAGGTTTAAAACCGTGTTATAAATCACTTTAAAATGAAGTAAAATTGGGGTCTTGTCGCGGATACGTAGATTCCAATCTTTAAATTTTTTATTGTATATTTGTAATAGTGAACAAAAAAAAAAAACTTGTATTTGAAAACCAACCCATATTCTAAGAAATCTTGTTAAAATATACATCAGATTTTATTTTCACCGTTTATAATGCTGTATTCGCAAGAAAAAGCTATATTTAAAATGAGCCCTCCGCGAGGGCTCCCGGCATCCCATATGCGACTAGGTGAACCCTCCAGGAGGGCTCCCGGTACTGAACGTGTTAAAAGATTGGTCCGCAATGCAGAAGTACGGGACAAGTTGAAAAAGTGAAGGGAGGCATTTGCCCAGCAGCGGAAAACAAGCTTATAATAATAAAAAAAATTGTCAACGGATTTTCGTTGGAATTTTGTGATTGATTCAGTTCTGCAAGTATCAGAAATTTGGTTGGCCTATTGATAGTTGTACAGCAAAACAAAAACTAAAAAAAAAAAAAGTTAAATAAAGTTGATTTTAGACCGACTAGTATTGTTGAAATTAAAAAAAAATACGTGTGGCACTCGAGGACTGCCGCGGTAAAGCTATTGCATAGCATATATTCAAAAATAAGAAGATAATATTGTTGATTTAAAATATTTTTTTAAAAAAATACCCCTATACCCCCCCCCTAAATCGCAGAATTTACACAACCGTCAATGACGTCTGCCCTCACGCGTCTGCCCGCGTTCGGGTCGCGCACTCGGCGATCGCGCGTCATTGCCTATCCCGCCCCTCCACCCTCGTTCTGCGCGCCCGCCGTCGACTCATCGCAGGTCATTCTTATCGTTCTAACTTTTAAAATATTAGTCCAAATTACTTAGTGTAAAAGACAAATTTTATCTACATTAAATACCGAAAGCGATGAAGGTATTTATTTTGATACGAATTAACTAAATACTCTAAAATATGCAACTTAAAAAAAGTATTCAATTTAAATGTATTTATAGCTCACTATTTTGGCTATAATGGCTTCCACATAAAAGGTAGATATATGCTGTCGCGGACTTTTATTTAGAACTCTTTAAGACAAACAACCCCACAATACATTCTTTTCATGTAACTCCAGCGGTTTAGGCAGCGCACGCAAAGATAGATCTCAGAGGGCAGGATTTTTTCCGACTTACTGGATACTTATCGTTATATTATGGCTAAATCACATAAAATCTTTATAAATTGTAGCCTATGTGTTATTCTGATATATAAGCCACATTACTGTAAAGTTTCATTAAAATCCGTTCGGTAGTTTTTGCGTGAAAGAGTAACAAACATCCATCCATCCATCCTCACAAACTTTCGCGTCAGGTTTTTTTTTCGTTACGGAATTTCTACATTCGGTCGCCGCGCTCAGTCTCCGATAAAAGCTATGCAATAGCTTAAAAAAAGAAGTTGTAGCGCAAACTGAACCTTATGTGTAGGCATTACAGTTGTTTTTCCTAAAACTCGTGTTTGTTTACATGTTTGGCAAATGAATTGCAAATGCAGATTACCATAGTGCAGGGGTTATTGTACAGAGAGCACGAAAATTAATGTTAATTTTCTTGTTGATTGTTTTTATTTTCAGGAAACAAATTTCCGTCCGCGATGGCAACAGACAAGGCTAAGGCCACAAAGGTAAGACTAAAAGCTTCCTGGTGAGACTGGTCAGTGGTTACTGATCAGTCTCCGATTTCCTTTTCTTAGACCTACATACAGCGTGTGTCAGAAAGTTGTGGTCAAATTTAAGGGTTAGGGTTGCCACCTCTTGACAGTCTAAATAATCATATTAAATTTTTGTTTTTATCTTTTTATTTTGTAACTAAATCAACTAACGATTACTAAAACGTCCTTTAATCATTAAGTTCTCTGCTAGTGCTGTGTTCTTCTGTAAGTGACGAATTCACAATACCTAAAACGGTATGTGATTTTTGTATGTGTATGTTTTAGTGAGTAAGTCGTTGAGGTGCCTTACCAATAAATAAATAAATCCACAGGAGAAGAAAAAAAACAGCGATCATTTTATTTTATTTTATTTTGAACTTATAATATTTTCCATGTGAACGTAGAACGGCTCTAGGCTTGTTTTTTTTTTTTACGAAATTCGTTTTAAAATTGAAAAACGTTTGGATTTCTGCCTTCACATGTTCTTCACTTAAGCGGTTTCTGCCTTTTGTCCATTTATATCGAATACTTTTAACACGCTCGCAGGCGGTGTTTGAGTTATCGCGACCCCGGCACACAGGCAACGGAAGGAACACGGGTGGGTTTTAGTCAGTAAAAGTCTGACACGCCCTCCCTCTCCGCCCAGAGCGGGAGAAGTAATTTGATAATTTCCCAACCTCAAAAAAAAAAAAAAATTGTTAAATTCCGGGAGACTCCCGTAATTCCGAAAGAGGTGACCGGACCCTAGGTGTGGTACAGACCATCAAACTGAACAACTTTCTCTATCTCATCTTTATCGCGAAACCTTTATCAACTGTCCCATACAAAACTGCAATACCTACTCGACGCAAATGTATGGGGAGGACGGCTGATTAGTTTCTGGTCTGTACCACAGACCCTTAATTTTGAACACACCTTTTAGATACATGCTGTATATTGGGGGGATGTGACGCATTCACAAACAACACTTTTGCTCGTCGGGAAAATATTTTTTTAATTTACAGATAGGATATTTTTCACGAGACAGGAATCTCTTTAACATAATGCTAATTGTTCGCAGGCCAGGTGCAAATGCTCTACTCTCATTCTCAACCACAGTCAAACACTCTAAGAAAGAATTTATTGTAAGTTTATGAATCTTCATCACCCTCCGACCTTTTATCCTAAATTTATTTGAGGCCGCCGCAGCATATCTTTTCTTGCTCCATACATCTCAATTATCCGAGATCTCATCGTTGCTCCCTTTCTAGTCATATCATCTTTCACAAAATCCATTTTTCGTTTCTTTGGTCTCCCGCAACTCTTATTGCCAATTATTTCTAATTTGACGAAAATAGTGGATCTTGTTAGATGTAGGTATGATGATCATCGCTCCATGTAAAATGTTGGTTTCTGATCAGACTAGAAGTCAACGCCAACATTGCCTTCTACTTGGCTTTGTTTTAAGGAACTGTCATGACTTTCACAACCCCCACGTTATCAAGCTTGTTTTTGGGGCATTGGTCCGTAGCAAACTCGAGTCTAGTGCGTGCGTATGGAACCCTTTTGAGAAGCAGTATGCGTTAGCTTTGGAAAAAGTTCAGAAAGCATTCCTTAGATACCTTTACAAGCACTTGTACGGGTTTTATCCTCTCTTGTATTCCACTAAATTCCTGTTGGGTTGCTTAAGTTTAAATTCTCTAGAAGTAAGACGGTTGCGCGATCAGATGACTGTAATATTTAAAATTCTTAGGGGGATTATTGATGTTCCTGATCTGCATAACGAAATCTGTAGACAATTACTGTCGTGGCAGGAAACACCGCTTACTGGCTGTTCCAACTTGCCGTACTGTTGCACACTCCAAGTCACCTATTCCTCGGACATTAGCCGCTATTAACGCTCTCCTGAACTCAAACACAGATATATGTTTGCGGATGAATGGAAGATGATGCTGTCAGAATGTTTGAATTTTTGTGAGAAGAATGCATGACGGTGTTAAATAAATTATGTTTAAATAGTGTAATTGGCTTCGGCCGTTCTATTTAAATAAATAAATAAATAAATAGTTTGACCGAGACCACTGTGCGCGGCGACGCGGGGAGCAGCGTTGACGAATGAGCGGCGAGACGCCGGCGCCGTGTGCATTGACGAATGAGCGGCCTGCACTACCGTCTCGCCGCGCTCATACCTAAGACGCGGTATAGCGGTTTCGGTCAAACTATAGTCAAATGATTAGAAAAGGCTAGGCAGCTGAATAATGACTAGATGAAAATTATAGTTTTTGTTCAGAAGGCATCACTAAACCTGGACAAAGAAGATATTGACCAGTTATTTCGAGACACCGGCTTCAACGTTCACTGGAGAAAGCGTACCACATGATCTACAATATAATCACTCTTACAATTATGTTGTTTTATTTATTAATATAATATAATAATACAAATTGAGAAAATCATAAAACACAATTGATAGATAGATAGATAATCGTTTATTTGGTGCACACAAAAGACAGCATAAAATACAAAAACACGATTAAATAATAACTAAATACATGAATATAGCTATAAGGTGCCAATATACAAAAAAATAAAATAAAGAAGAAAATAAAGACATTGTGATGACTATTGGCTAAGACACTTTAAAATAGTGAAACATAAAAAGTGCGGTGTGCGTCTCAAGGTTGCACCAAATGTCCAACTCAGCATGTGTCAGGCAAATATACCTGATGCTGATATTCTGCTGGATCCCTACAGTAACATACGGACGTCGAGCAGATGTGATAATAAATAAACGAATTATAATAATTGCGGCAAAAAAAATCAAAAGTGACTTACTTTTCAAGCAGTTCGATGCAATTCGTGGCAGTTATTTTAGTTCAAGGTAGATATGCCACCAACTGCATCAGACTGCCTGAGAAGTGATCTTGCTTAGAACTTCAAAAAAATGTTAATTGCGGTGTGGCTCTCGATAAGTGGGTGTATGAAAATCGGCAGAGTAAGAGCCTGTGCACACGATGCGTTGCGGCGCCGCACCGCAAAGATTTCGCCGCTTCGTTGGCGGCCACACGGGCACTTCGGCGCCGTAGCGTTGTTAGGGTAAGAGCTTACGGAGCCGTTTTCAACCGCGCCAGCCACGGTGGCGGGTGCAGTGGGACCCGCAAACAATCGCGCAAGCCACGGGCTTAAACCGCGTCTTGGAATTTACTATCTACATTTCCATGTACATATGTATGTTCTCCAGTATAAGCTGATCTCGCATTGTGTAGGATTTCCGTACAATGCGACCTCAGCTCATACTGGAAATGTATAGCTTGATGTGTAGCCGTGTGTACTACGTGTTCGTACGAGTGTTTGCGTTCCCGCCACCGCAGTTGGCGCGGGTGAAAATCGTGAGTTCTTAGCCTTACGCCGTAGCGGCGCCGCGCCGCATAGATTTCGCCGCACTGGCGGTCACACAAACAACTGAGCGGTGCCGCTCCGGCGTTGCAACGTGCCGCCTCGTCTCAAGGACTGCAAGGCACGTGCGGTGCGACGCCGGAACGCACCGTTTGCCATACCATGGATATTTGTATGTCAATCGCCGCAGCGACACCGCTCCGGCGCCGCGCCACCGCCGCCGCAACGCATCGTGTGCACAGGCTCTTAGTATCGTTACAAATGTTACGATACCCGGGGGTACTAATACATTGTTAAGAGGCTTACAATAGCTAAAGCGCGGTCACTGTCCGACTGCATAGAAATGAAAGAGAAGCGCGATGACACGACGCAGGTAATTTATTGCAAAATATGAAGCAGTTAGCGATTTACAGAAAATCTATTGATTGGACTGGAAAATTAAAACACTATTATGCTAATATGTAGCTTGTAGAATAATCTGACAAAAAATCAGAATGATTGCATGTAAATTAATATGATTTTTAATCGTTAAAAGAAATTTTTAGAGGTATCTTCATGATTTTTTTCTATCGTATCAAATTAGTTGTATTATGTTTTCAACACACTATCATACTAGCATATATCCTGAAGAATATCATATATTTTTCTGATTTTGTTTACTGCAGTGGATCATATTATTTTAGGCATTATAAAACTTGCGTTTAGGCACGTTTAGGTCCTGTAGTCCCCTTAAGCCTCGTGCAGACTGGCGAGACGCGACAGTGCGACCATAAATAAAACTAAATAGACTCGACTGCGGGGCTCCGCATCGTTGTCAGTGCGGTGAAGCAGTCGACCGCATCGGACACCATGGCCTTTCCTGCAGCAAGAGCGCTGGTCGTTTGGCACGGCACGCAAGCATTAATGACATCATCCGTCGGGCTCTTGTCACCGCCGGGGTGCCAGCTGTTTTAGAACCCAATGGCTTGGCACGTGACGATGGGAAGAGGCCAGACGGAATGACCATAATGCCTTGGAAGTTGGGTAGGCCTTTGGTGTGGGACGCAACCTGTGTCGATACCCTCGCGCCATCCCATCTTCCTAGCACGGCGGGCTGTGCCGGGGCGGCTGCTGCAGGTGCAGAAAACCTCAAACGGCGCAAATATAACAACCTTATTGGTAGCTATATTTTTGAGCCGTTTGGGGTTGAAACACTAGGGCCGTGGGGTCCGAGTGCTCATCGAGTATTTCGGGACATCGCCAAGCGGTTGGTCGACTCCTCACGTGACCAGAGGGCTGGCCAATTTTTAGGTCAAAGAATCAGCATTGCCATCCAACGTGGCAATGCTGCCAGCCTTTTGGGCACTTTTCCCACTGACAGCGACGCCGACGAATTTTTTGATGCCCAATGAGCTCTCCCTTTATTGTTTATAATTTATATATTTTAGTGTTAGTTGTATATTTTAATCTTAATAGACTCGTTAGCAGTAAGAAAAATATAATCAACCAAATTTTGTAAATTATTTAGATTACTTAATAATTTCTAGAAATAATTGGGTAAAATTAAAGCCATTGGTGAAGTGACATTGAACGCGAATATCAGAGCGTTATGACTAAAATTGTAAATAGAAACAAACTTTATACGTCAGAGACGTACAAAATTAGTGGTGTTTGAAAGGAAAAACCGGGAAAAACGCTGAGTGGTAGTGTGTACCTCTCGCACAATGTAGCAGTGTTCATTAGTCATCTACTAAATTAGTATTATATTGTCATAATTTATAGATTCTGGAGCTAACGCCAAATCTTTTAACATATTTTTCATAACGGGACGCTTCAATTTGATCCCAGACAATTCTTAGTATGGAGACCTGCCATTGTTCTTTGGAAATAGAAATGGTCTGCCTACGGTTGTTAAATTAAACATTAACACAAATTATTATTTGTCTGCTTTGAATATTATTTCTTTTGAATATTTAAAAACGTTATTATGTAATTAAGACTTATTGTACTATAATAATATTCCGACAGAAGCAATAAATAAAGTTTGTATGCCAACAATACTTAAAAAAACTCGTAGATTTGACAAAATGCAAATATACAAGTCACTCGAGCCAGTTATAACTAGTCCCTTTTTCCTCGTAGTATTGCGGAACGTTCAGTAATATGGACCAGAGACTGCAAAATTCAGTGCTACCAACTGCCCCACGTATCAAGTTAAAATGAACGCACTGGACAACGTGTTTGACTGATTTATGAAATGTGACAGAAGCGTAGGTCACGCATCTGTCATATTTCTTAAATCAGTCAATTTGGTGAAATCTCAAAGTTCAATGTTGAACTCAGTTGAAACTGTTTACCTATAAATCAATACCTAATAAATCATTTGTTCTGCGCTAGACAGTGTATTTAATTTTTAAATTAATTTATTAACAGCAGTTCCTGTTCGTGATGTGTTGTTGTTGTTGTTAGTGTTGTGTTGGTGTTGTTGTAAGTGATGTGTTGTTGTTGCCCATCGAGTGACAACATCTGCTGCCGTTGCCTACGTTGTCTCTGTTGCATCTGGTGTTGTGCACAGTTGTTTGAAATGTGTGGATGTGGAGAATTTTGTCAAGACGCATGCAATATGGATATGGGAGATTAAATATTCGACTAGACACGTGAAGACAATGATGAACGTAAAAGAATACCTAACTTGCTGCGATTTGGGAATATTCGATTGTGATTCCGGATATTGTTGTTTTTGGGACAGAAATTATGATGGTAATTTATATGTGAATGTTTTAAAGAAATAAATGATTTGGATAATTGGATAGTTGTTGCTTTGTATGTATGTCGCACATATTACAAACAAGCCCTTCGCCCGCGACTTTGTTCGCATGGATTTCGTAATTTCCCCTACAAATTTCAACACCGCTTCCACCTCTTTAGTTTACAAAAAAATATTTATTTCCAAGTTAATAGATCCTCAAAGGAATAGGTAAGATGTCTATATATATAAAAGAAAGTCGTGTTTGTTACAACACTTATAACTCGAGATCTGCTGGACCAATTTTCATGGTTTTTGATTCGTTGGATTTGTCTCCGCCCCGAATAGCAGAATACATCTTAAAAACAATGAAAAGGTAGGGTAGGCAGGTAGGTGCGCCCTAGATAAGTACTTAGTGCTACTCGAGCAAAGCCGGGGCGGGCAGCTAGTTTAATATGTAAGTATTGTACCTACCTATCAGGTTCTTCTAAAGAGGCTTGTAAAGAATCTTTGCTGTTACGCTACTATAAAGCGCAATTATATTGAAACCAGCAAAATACAGCAGTGTATTTTGACGCAAGTATGCAAAGTTTGTCATTGCACTCGAGGCGGGATCGCAAGCCGAGCAGAAAGCGAGGGCTAAATGTTGCCAAGAGTGTAATGACACGCGTATCAAACAACATTTTTGAAAACGCAAAGGAAAAATAAAACAATTTATGGATTGATCAAGTATCATCACTAATACAACAGTGGCATTTCCAACATGCACAGTCACACTCGATGCCAATCAAATGAAACAAATACGCAATCCCGGTGAAGCAAAATATACATCTAAGACTACCACAGAAGTTGCAGCAGCACATCTATACCTATCTTCCCACAGGTCTGAAGGACCATCTTCAGGTTGACTATGGTGACTTGGAGGACCCTGGTCGTTGGGCACAGAAGGCAGGCTGGATGGATATTGAATCATTACTTTGAATTTCGTAGGAATAGGATCACAATTTCAATGGTGCAGTGATGGGTTTTAGAGAACCTCGCTGCAAATATTTAATCTTGCCGGCTCTCTTAAAGCATTTGGGTAGCCAATAAGCTGATGGAGTTTTTTTTTACTTTGGTTTTATTAACTTGTTATTTCGCCATAATAATTTCACCGAAGTTTTGAATGCTTAACGTCGATAGACTTGACAACTGTTTGACACATAGGTTTCAAAGTATCTATTGTTCTGAGATCTGCACCCAGTGTTTAAAGTAGTCTATGTCTGCACCGATCTGCACACTGCACAGGTAATCAAGAAGGCAGAGCATTGCATTTCAGCTCAGATAATTTTAACTTATTAAAAGAGGTTTTTATTTATTTATTTTTATTCCGACTTACATCTATCATTACAGGGTAACCTATTGCGATAGTGTAGTGTGTAGTTAAAAGCCCTTCTTACTAGACAGGCGCGTGCGCAGCCCAAGATTCTGGGGGGCTCACCATGGGCGCCATTTTTAGGGAGATGCATCTTTAGCTCCACATTACTTATGCTATTCAGGAACATAGCTACAGCAGATAGCTAGATATAGATAGTGCCATCTACAAAGACGCGCCCCAAACCGCTCCGCTCCGTACTGAAGTATAGTAATTGCGAAGTGGGGCGCGTTTTCGTGGATGGCACTATTTTTAACTATTACATGAGGGGGGGGGGGGATTCGAAAATTTAGAATTCCATTTTGTGCCATACAGAAATAGGAGTTATTTGCCGACATAATAACATCACGCCTATGTTCCACAAAGGGTAAGGCAGCGGTGTACACTAAATAATAAAGCCGTTTATTTCCAAACTTTGGGTACATAATTAATTTGTGATGATTCTAAAGATTTCGAGGGCTACCTTTGCGGATCCACCTTTAGAATTTTTTAATTTCCTCGCGCCCGTAGGCTCGGCCGTATAGTTTGCCTTAGGGATAATCCGCCTCTGATAATAATCAATGAATCATTCATGTTTCGTGATAATTAATCTTTTAAATTGATAAAAATCCTAACTCTGACTAACAGCATTATGTATGACCTTGTTATTTTCTCGGTAAAACAGTCAAAAAAAATACTCGTAAGGCAAATAATCATCGCCTACCTGTATCATATCAGTTGTTTGCCTACTTTACATGTAGATAGCGCCACTGATAACCGAACTTAGTAATACTAGCACAAACAAACGAATGCGTCATTCCTCCGCGTTTTGTGCAATCGTCACCAACTCATTATATTCGAATAAATGTTCGTGACGAATACTATTCACTGAGTCAGTCAGTTTACAGTCGACTAAACGTATTTCAAGTTGAATCGTGCAAAGTCTATCAAACTAGGAGTGCAACAAATTCCTACTTTCCTAAACGTAACCACAAAGTTTAGGGGTTAAACTGTGCAAATTCCTGGACGCAACAAGTTTAGGGGTTAAACTGTGCAAATTCCTGGACGCAACAAGTTTAGGGGTGAAAAACTGTGCAAATTCCTCGACGCAACAAGTTTAATGGTGCAAAATTGTGCAAATTCAACTGCGAGTTGCGTTTTATGTTTTTAAGCAGTACCTAAGGGTTTTGTAGTCTTCAACGATGTGTTGTTCGTGCAGCTGTGACTGTGGTTCCTGTGGAAAAATCCTGAGATGCCTTCTGTGTGTGACCTGTTTCGTGTTTCTGTTGAGGATGTGTGGTGTGGAAGTTGATGAGGGCTGCTGCGGGTGTGGTGACGATGAACAATAATAATAAAGTGTCCTGTTAAATAATAATCACAATAATTTATTTGCATAACTAAGGTACAGAACGTTGATAATTACATGTATCTCATATTATGCCTTTAATGTCGGAGTGCAGATACTTAATTATGATTTAATAATAATTATGTTTTCGTGTTATTGTTAATGGGAGTTTTATTTTGTATTCGAATGAGTTACCTCTAGTCACCCGTATAATAGTGGAGATATCGAATAGGTACCTACTAAAGACTTCCTCAGGGCTCCTACCTAGGTGCCTAAAATGGAAATCTTAGAAAGCCAATTTTGCCAATTTTATTATGAATATAGCCTCGTGCAGTCTGGCGCAACGCGACTTTATCAAAACAATTTCTAAGAAAACTTCACGGTAGAATAATTACCGGTGGCGCATCGCGCCGGTCGGCACGAGGCTTAAGAAGACATTATTTGTTCAAAAATATAGGTATATACCTACAGACATTTAAATACTATGGTGATAAATTATAATAAGCATTAACACTTTATTTTATCAGACATCTGTGTCAATGTTTAATGTATTTAAAATTTAACCCAATGTTATTCTGTTTAACCCATAGAAATATAAAAAAACTTCTTCGTTATATCTATGGTTTAACCTGTGTACTAGTGTATGTGTTACCTGGATATTAATCAATTTTCTATTTCCAACCCGGAAATCTGACCCGGGCCACTACGCTCAGCAGACGACTTGCAACCACTAGACCAAAGGTATATTGTAGGTCCACACCGTCCTGTCCATATCGTATCGTAGGTCCACACAGTCCTGTCCATATCGTATCGTAGGTCCACACTGTCCTGTCCATATCGTATCGTAGGTCCACACTGTCCTGTCCATATCGTATCGTAGGTCCACACAGTCCTGTTCATATCGTAACTCCATACTAACTGCATGGAGGACGAAGAGACAGCAGCGCATGTGCTGTTATACTGCCCGGTGGCCGCCACATACAGGGCAAAGTACTTCGGTAACCCAGGTACCCTACGTGCGATTGTCAGTGACACCAAGGCGTTGCTGGCCTTCTTTGAGGAGCTGGGGTGGATCGAATAACCGATTTTCCCACACGTACGCAAAATATGCGCTTTGACGTGGAGTTGCGGATACCAGCCCGTATTACCTACCTACCTAACTCCACACCGTCCTGTCCATATCGTGGGTCGACACTGTCCTGTCCATATCGTAGGTCCACACCGTATCGTATCGTAGGTCCACAACGTCCTGTCCATATCGTAGGTCCGCACCGTCCTGTTCATATCGTAGGTCCAAACTTGTCTTTATCAGTCAATATGTCATCAGCACTGCCTGCCTTTTCCCAACTATGTTGGGGTCGTCTTCCAGTCTTACCACATTCAGCTGAATACCAGTATTTTACATGGAGCGACAATAGGTACCTACCTACCTACCTATCTATATTTTATTGATTTATTTAGGTGAGTATGTAGATAAGATGTTTTCATCCTAACCTCTCACCGAATAGTAGGTATTATAAATGCAGAAGTGAGTTTGTTACGCTTTCGCGCTAAAACGTCTGAACAGATTTGGATAAAATTTAGCACATGGGTAGACCATGTCAAAGTCAAAGTCAAATCATTTATTTCAAATAGGCCCCTGTAAGGCACTTTTGAACGTCAAAGTTTACAAAAAAATTGAATTGATTCTAGTCGCCCCTTCCAAAAGGTAGTTTTCGTATGGAGAAGAATGGGCAAGAAACTCCACCGTTACTCTTTTAAAATGTGTTACAATATTTTGCATATGCACGTACATTAGTTACATAATTATATGTGAAGACGATGCAACTAAAAAAAAAAAAAATACGTTACCACAATAGGTATGACCTGGGTTAGGACATAGGATACTTTTTATCCCGATATTCCCACGGGATCGAGACTTATACGGGTGAAACCGCGGGCCACAGCTCGTTATAGATAAGTAACTGCACGAGATAATATTGTATTCTCTACCTACAACAAAAAAGGTAATTAAATGAGTAGGTACGTAACAAATTAGTCATACCTACATTATCGTCATTAACTTTAAATTAGTTGTTGATGATCGTTAATTAATTTACCTATTACTTATAAAATATCCAATAATTGATGATTGTAGATTGTAGCAATCTGCCTGCCTAGCCTCTTCACAGCTATATTGGGGTCGGATTCCAGTCTAACCGTATGCAGCAGTACCAGTATTTTACATAGAGCGGCTGCCTATCTGACCTTCACAACCCAGTAACTGGGTAATACAATACCCCTTGGTAAGACTGGTTGTCAGCCTTTCGGGCTTCTTACGATGTAACGACTGTCAAAGATCCACGAATGACAGCCGGAACCATCGGCTTAACGTGCTCTGGTCCCCATCCACGGACCAAACCCGCAAGCGTAGCTTAACCTGATGGATCGACCCGTGCTGCTGTTATGACTTAAGCTTTGTGCAGACTAGCGCGACGCGACACCGGATAATACCGTCAAGTTTTCTTTGAAATTGTATTTTTCGAGTCGCGTCGCGCTGGTCTGTACGAGACTTTAGCCACGACCTCCTCAATCTACACACAATGGGAACAAATACGCACACATACACAAACATACTAGATATACCATACATCACCTGAAATCACCTCTCTAGTTTTGGACTCTGGAATTCGTACCCCGAGCCCGAAGATACACAGTAACTGTCTAGTTTGGGGCTCACTAGTTTAGTAAATAACTTTGTGACCGTGTGGTAATAGATAGGTGAACACGTGCACGGTGTTTTAACACGTTCAGTGCCCGGAGCCCTCCTGGATTGTTCACCTAGTCGCATATGTCGGGACCCCTCGCGGAGGGCGCATTTTAAATGCAGGTTTTTCTTAACGAATACAGCATTATAAACCGTGTAAATAAAATCAGGTGTATATTTTAACAAGATTTATTAGTAGGTAGGTATATACGCGTTGGTTTTAAAACGCAAGCATTTTTTTTTGTTGACGTTTTTTTTTCTTTCGCAAAAAAATTTAAAGGTTGGAAACTACATAAAGCGACAAGGTCCCCTGAAAATACAATTTTACTTCGTTTTACAGTGTGTTATTAAATGATTATACCTACTATTGTATAATCATTTAATAACACCTATAATAAAAGCCCAGCTTCAGTGTTGCGCCAACTCCCAACTGGAAAAAAAAACGTTTGCGTCAGGAATGAAGTTCAAAGTCAAAGTCAAATCATTTATTTCAAATAGGCCCTTGTAAGGCACTTGAACGAACGTTCCTTACACAACACTCGCACACATACCTACACACACTCGTATTTATACCTATGTATAATAGAAAGATACAGAGAAAGCCAGAAAGTCGCATTAAGGCTCCCACAGACAGTCACGACGCGACTGTAGTAGAAAAAAATTCTATGAAAACTTCATGGAAATTGTTCTACCAGAATCGCGTCGCACCTGTCTGTGGAAGGCTTCAAAGAACTTCGTTCCAATAATGTTTATCTAAACAGGAATCTAAACATTGACTTGCTTATCTCGGCAATAATCTACCAAAGTACCTATTGCTACATAGCTATCGATTATTAGAAAACGTTTTATCTGATATGGTGTTTTATTTACCTTCGTGTTTTATCAGATAAGTAACTGTAGCGGTTATAACCTTCTTTTTTATCAGTTTCGTAACCAGATGATAAGAAAAACCACTGTCAGGTGTTGAAGCTCCTGCAAGGTCGCGGGAAAGTCCGAAAGGGATATCGTGGTCCCTGGCAACGTACAGGCAACTGAAGGAACACGGGTGGGTTTTAGTCAATAAGAGTCACACCCTCCCGCTCCGCCCAGAGCGGGAGAAGTTATTTGATAATTCCCCAATAAAAAAAATAAAAAAAAGGTATTGAAGCTAGGTTTGGATAGGTTTCTAGATCGACAGCCATATAGCCATCCTATAAGTAGTAAAAACTTAAGTAAGTAGGTAACTTTGCCAGACCCGGGGATCGAACTGACCCAAGAGCCACACTATTACATAACATAGCATCACGCCTGTACTCCGCGGAAGGTTAGGCAGAGGTCTGCCTATAGTACACCCACATTTCGCAAGTTATGTTTATGACCCATGTAATACTGGGCGAGCCTATTGCCACCAACCGGGCACAAATCCAGATCTCGGACTGCTACTGAAAAATCTCAGATAGAAAAACCCCCAAGACCTCATGCTCAGCAGAGCGCTTGAGACTACTGAAGCCACGAGGCATCGAAAGCCAAATGTACCTACTAAATAAGTAGGCCATGGTGACCAATCTCACCGGAGACCAGCCTTGGCCAGCTTTGGCGTGGGAGATATTATAGTGTACAAATGTGTACGCAGACACAGGTGCACTCTCTCTTCCCTCACTCTTACAGTCCGATGGGACGGCAATCCGACACGACCAGAGAGAGATCAGGCGTAGTGCCAACAGCTTAACGTGCTTTCCGAGGGGTATCACACCGCCAACTTCCAAACTCCGGGCTGTCATTAAGAAATTCCTAATGAAAAAATCCAATAACACTGCCCGATCCGGGTTCCTACCCACCGGGGGGTTAACTGAGGACTTCACGCTCAGCGATCGTGGTACCGACTACTAGAGCCAAGAGACACATTATGATAGTTACTATAACCACAATCCTTATATAAGAATCATGTAGGTAAATAGTAAAACATTCAAGGTAGGTAGGTAATTAAAGAACTAGGTAATCTGCCCATTGTTTGTTAAGTAGTCAACTAGTCATGCGCTGAGCGAACTAACGTTCATTCAAGAAAATTATTTACGTACTTTTCCTTTTATTTTAATTCTTCTTAGCGTGTCGATAGCAAACTAAATATAATTTAAATTTCCTATTTGGCCCAGAACTCTGCACCGTTCGCTGACGCAAAAGTAAGGTCCTAACGAGTTGATACAGGTGATAGGCAGGGCATGCGGCGCAAGATGAAAGGTGGGCCATGGTCTGCGGGGAGACGCCGCATATACTACTACTACTACTGCCTAGCCCTTTTCCCAACTACATTGGGGTCAGCTTCCAGTCTAACCGGATGCAGCTGAATACCAGTATTTTACATGGAGCGACTGCCTATCTGACCTCCACAATCCAGTAACTGGGTAATACGATACCCCTTGGTAAAACTGGTTGTCAGACTTCCGGGCTTCTGACGACCCGTAACGGCTGTCAAAGATCCACGAATGACAAACGAGACCAACGGCTTAACGTGCTTTCCGACCCACGGAGGAGTCTCGCATATACATTGAGGATTTCTTTTAATTGATAGGTAACAACTGTTTTATTTGGCAAGTGATAGTGAGGTCCTATCTACATGATAGCGTAAACGAGTGACTTCTTGAGTAACTACGGTAAACCACACGTTACTGGTATTAAATACAATATAAGCTGGCCTCTTACATAATAATAATAATATAATAATATTTTATTCAAAAAATTACAAGGTATAAAAAGTAGTACAGTTTTGCTTAAATGTAAATTATATTCCTAAGACTTACGTGCCTGAACTAGGTAATCCTGTGTTTCAGGCGAGAAGAGCTAAAAATAGACTTACAAAATAAATAAATAAATAACAGGTTGACAATAGATCACTAATTATATGTTGAGTAGCTTAACTCTTAGTTTCTAAATTTGATAAATACTTAACGTAGGTGAAATTTGTACATAGTATATTCACTTTAACACAGTTAGTAAATTCTCTGTATCTTCGTAAGACATACTTTGAAGAGCATCCTTGAGTATTCTCTTACAATTTTTGTAGTTCAAGGGGTAAATGTTTGCTTTCGAGTTTAGTCTATTATAGAGAAGAGGACCGAGGTACAGGTAAAATTTGGATACAAAAGCATGTTTTGTTGTATTTTGCGGACAAACTATATCTTTACGTCTTTTGTTAGTAATTGCAGTGTTGTAGGGTAGAGCTGTGTGTTGTTTTAATACTATACCCATTATAAATAGCTGTCGAACTGTTAATACTTCACAAGATTTGTATAGGAGGTTAGTAGGAAAAAGGAAAGGGCGGAAAGTAGACACTTTGAGAATCGCCCTTTGAGCTCTTTCGATGGTAAGTAACATAGTTTTACCCGCTCCACCCCATGTGGTAATACAGTAGGTTAATATTGATTGACATAGAGCAAAGTAAACTTGTCTAACTAGTTTTTGGTCAGCAATATAGCGTAACTTTTTTAAAACAAATATCAACTTGCGAATTCTATTATTTAAGGCTTGTATATGTTGTTTGAACGAAAGTGTTTCATCTATTATAACACACACAATAATCAGCCTATAATGTTCCTACTGCTGGAACACAGGCCTCCTCTCGGTGAGAGGGGGCTGGCCTCTTATTCTATTGAAACTCCGTACTAAGCTAGGCCGGCTAAAGGCCAAAAAGTGTTTTTTTTTTTACTTGCTTGCCAGCTGCCCTACCTATTCGTGAAGTTCTTTTCGCGAAATTGTATTGAAAAATCAAGATGGCGGCCTTAGTTCAGAATTTTTCCAAATGATGCTTGTACGTAGGAACCTACCTACATAGTTAAATCCGTCACTCTATGCGCCTGCCCAACTACGGTGTCTAGGTAATTTAGATACGAGATAAGATCTGCTGTATCAAATATCAATGTCGTTTTTGGATTATCTAAAAGCAACTACTGATCGACAAAATATCTTATCTTATCAATAAAATTACAATTTGGTTTTTCGCACGACGAAGGCTATTCACTCACAGGAACGGAAATTCACATGAAGTGTTTTCCTTAAGTTCATGATGACTCATTGGCAATGACACTGTGAATTCAACCTTAGAAAGTAAGTAGTACAGTCGAATTTCGATTAAATTCATTGTCAATGGTCAGTATGGAATGCTAATTTGTAACAACTCACAGGGTTTTGTGAAGATGACTCATTGTTTAAGTATTGCTGAGCATAGTTTTATTTGTATTCTAGCTATGTAAACAATAATATCGTCGCGATGGTCCAGTGGTTAAGACCTCGCCTCTCATGCATGAGATTGTGGGTTCAAATCCGGGCAAGTACCAATGTAGCATAAGCTTATTGTAGTAAATAAGCCTATAGGTATAATGTTCCCACTGCTGGGACACAGGCCTCTCCTCTGTGAGAGGGAGTGGGCTGTAATCTTCCACGTGGACCCCGTGCGGGTTGGTAGATGTCACGTCTTCGAATTTTTGGTTCTAGGACATGCCGTTTCCTCACGATGTTTGCCTTCACAGTTTTGGGAGCAGTGGTGATGACTTGGGTTCGAACTCAAGACCATCACTTGGCAGTCTGACGGTCACGCACCACTAGGCCATCAGAACTCTTGATAGCTGTAAGCCACCCAAGCACAATAAAATAAAATAAATAAGCAAAATTTATTATTGCCAGTTGAAGGCAGCTGTTTTGACATGAAATCTCAGATTGCTAGATTTCTGGCGCCAAGTTACTGTTGCGTTCCGGTTCCGGACACAATTTACATTGTGTCTGAAAGTTTTACAATGATACCTACACAAATAATTAAAATGATAACAAGTTAAGGGGGATGCGCTAAGGTAGCCCGCGAGTTTTAAATTTTCTTGAGTTTTTCCATTTTGCAGGTCAGTGTCAGGTTGTATGTTGATTAAAATATAATTCGCGACCGTAACAAATATGGCTTTACATAATTATAATCATTACAATCAGCAATACAACTCCATAAGTTAGCATAATTGTCAAATGTCATGATTTCATGAAATAGTCATTCAATGGGATTACATGAACTTAGAGAGTTGTATTGATCATTTTTATGATTATAATTCTATAATTGAACATTTGATACGGCCGCAAATCATATTTAGATCAACATAGAATATGATACTGACCTGCAAATTGCAAAAAACGTAAGAAAATTTGAATTTCGCGGGCTACCTTAACGCTTTCGCCTTAAACACAGAATTAAATTAGTTCCACACAATCTCATTGCCTACCTACATTAACATTATTAACACTCATAAAACTTCAAAATATACAAGTTGTAGGTCGTAGGTTCGAACCCAGGCAGGCGCTTTACTTTGTTTAAATAATTTCATCACCACTGCTCTCAAAACGGTAAAAGAAAACATCGTGAGGAAACTGGCATGTCCTAGAACCAAAAATTCGAACCATATACCCGCGTGGTAGATTACAGCCCACTCCCTCTCAAAGAGAGGAGGCCTGTGTCCCAGCAGTGGGAACATAGGCTAAGTATTATTATTATTCTTTGAACCATATTATATAATTTCTATAAAATTCCAATAATTACTTTTTTCTTAGATAAATTGACAACTTTAGTTGAAAGTCGAATGCATCGCAGATTCGCAGTGCGCCCGCGTCCCTTCGCTTATCACCACAGATAATAGTCTATACTATGGACAAGTGATGTTGGAACGTCGGGCGTGAATAGATTAATTTATTTATTACTTAGTTTCAGTTTTTATTTATACAATTTTTTTATTATTATTTTTATTGCTTTATTTATTTTGGTGTATGCCATAATGGGATTTATCTTAGTCCGTAGGTGTGTCCGTGGCATCACAGTGGGCCCTATCAGAATACCAGCGCAGCGGTATTAATTTTTTTAAATATCGCCGCATAATGCTTAGATAGGAGCCTTTTTGGCCTCGCACAGGTCGTTATTATTCTGCTAGTTTTTAAATGCTCCTTTTTTGTTTTTTATTTTATAATTTATTTTTTATTTTTATTATTACTTACTGTTTGTATTTCCTGTGCGTGTCCCAAATAAAATATTTTTCTTTCTTTCTTTCTATTATGATTATGTGTAGGTATAATATCTACATTAATATTCAACTTACATATAATAAAGAAATCTTAATGTATTTTTAAGTCGTAAAAACCGTGCGAAGCAGGGACGGGTCGCTAGTTAAGAATAAATATTAACAATAATTTTTGGGATTGTTTTTAATTATACTTAATAGTAAAATTTTCTTCAGTCTAGCTAGAGACAATATAATATAATATTCTTAAGTATATTCATAAAAGTTCCTTAAGAAATAACAAGTCAAATAAACAAGTGTATGTATCATACTTAATACTTAAAAAATAAATGATTAGGTGTATAGATTTACAGAGTCAAGTCTCGTGCAGACACGCGCGACGCGACGCACTGTGGACCGAAAAAAGGCTCTCGAAGACATTCGAGCTTATATTTTCAAGTGTCGGTTTTTTGCTTGAAATGGCTTCTTATAGCCAATATTATGCATAAATATATCATAGGATACAAAAAAAACATAACATAACAGGAACATTAAAAAAAATAAGTTACCAATTTGTCTACCAGATTGATAGGTAAATTGGTAACTAATTGCAAAAAAAAAATGGAGCTATATCACATCACATCATATCATTATCATTTGACAATATTATTAATGATGATTTTGACATTATTATTGATGGTTTTGACATTGTTAGTAATTATGACCAAAATTTGCCGAATATTATTATGTACTAACACTACAGAGGGTCTAGTGTGAGTTTAGTTTAACCATCTCGATTTTACGCATCGACCGCGTTCGGCGCTCCGATTGGCCCATCACCAGTGAAGGCCAGTGAAGGGCCAATCAGAGCGCCGAACGCGGTCGATGCGTAAAATCGAGATGGTTAAACAAAACTCACACTAGACCCTCTGTTTAAGATGTGTATGTAACTAACAAATTGGATTGTATGATCTGTAAATAATAATAATTTGATTGATTGAAATCACCGGAATGGAGAGAATAACCGTTATATGGTACACGGTAATCAATCATATGTAAATAGTCTGTCGATAGTCTGTCCGACGATACGGACGTGGAGAGGGAACGCAGAGCATTGGCAGTTCGATGTAACATGCTGGCTCGTAGGTTTGCAGGTTGTACAAGGGATGTGAAAATTATACTCTTTAGAGCGTATTGCCAATCTATGTACACGTGTGCCCTATGGGTCAGCTATACAAAAAGCTCGTACAATGCTCTGCGAGTCCAATACAATAATGCCTTCAGAGTTATGTTGGGGCTGCCGCGCTTTTGCAGTGCATCGGGGATGTTCGCGGAGAATGGCGTGCCAGATTTTTGCGCACTGATGCGGACTCGGATAGCATCCCTGATGCGGCGAGTGCGCGACAGCTCCAACAACTTGGTGGCTATAGTAGCCGACAGGATGGACAGTCCAATTATGTGGCAATGGATGACCACTCATCGTGCGTCATTCCATTATTTAAAATAAGTTGTTTTATTGTATTTTTTGTGTAGGTATGTGTTTCATGTATGTATGTATGTTTTTGTGTATAAAATTGTAATGTGTTGTTTATGGACTTATGGTCTGAAATAAATGTATTATTATTATTATAAATAAATAATTACATCAGCGTGTGCAATGTCTTCGAGAGCCTTTTTTCGATCCACAGTGCGACGGCGCGACGCGACACCGGTAATTGTTCTACCGTGATGTTTTCTTAGAAATTGTTTTGTACGATTTGCGTCGCGCTCTTGCGTTACACTAGTCTGCACGAGGCTTAATACAAAAGGTGAGCTATAGTGTCATGTTCCTTTTTAGATTTCCGTACATAAAGAGTGCCAACCGACCGACCGTTATGCTAAGATAGGAGCCTTTTTGGCCTCGCACAGGTCGTTATTATTCTGTTTTTAAATTCTCCTTTTTTTGTTTTTTATTTTATTATTTTTTTTATTATTACTTACTGTTTATATTTCCTGTGCGTGTGCCAAATAAAATATTTTTCTTTTTCCTTTTTTTCTTTTTTTTCATTCGGACCCTATTACTGAGCGCTCCGCTGTCCGTCCATCTTATAAATCGTAATAGGTAGACACTTGAAATTTTCACAAATTGTGTACTACTATGAAACGCGTTTTTTGCTCGATCTTAATAATGGTAAATATTTTACGGTGTTACGGAGCACTTCCTGAGCGAGTCCGACTCGCACTTGACCGCTTTTTCTTGCCGTCGAAACTATATTCTGTAGAAATCTTCATACTCCACTCAATTCTTCCATTTGATCGACTGCAAAGAAAACATAAAATACATAATTTATTGACCATTTAAAATAAGCTATTTTGCTTGAGTACGATGTTCTTGCGTCTCGCTTCACTCGAATGAAGTTTCATTTTTATTTCATTCCACGTTCACACGACACCACAGAATAGTACAGAAGGCGCAAACCGCATTTTAGGTATGAAGCTACAAGTTCGCGACGGGCTCGTCTTGTCGGGCCAATTCAGTGAGCGTAACGTGGTCAGAAGATAGAGATAGAGTTACGCGATAGAAAGAGAGGCAACTTCTAAGTGAATATAACTGTAGGTAATTAGCGCTGTGCGACCTGAATTGCACTTTGTTGTGTCATAGCAAGGGTCGCTTTTTATTTAAATGATTTTGCGGAGTTTATTGATTTTATTGTTTTATTATTTTGAGGATTTTATTTCTAATTAATTTTCTAATTGTGATTCTGATTTTAATTTGATTTTGTTTTTGATTTTAATTTTAATGTAATTTTGATTCTGATTTTTGATTTTAACTACAATTTTTATTCTTTATAAAAATAAAAAATAAATTGATTTTCATTTAATTTTGTTTTGTTTAATGGTAAATTTCTCACTTATCAGCTTAAAAGGTAGTTCCTATCATTATATTGTTGCTTGTACATAAGTTTTAGAAATAAAAGTTTTTTTTTTTTTTTTGCGGAGTGAACCGTCTGTATTACTCTGTGGTATAAGTACTTACGTTATCCCTAAGAGTATTCTCAGCTAGGATGTACTCCTCAGACTGTGGGTTGAGAGTCATCTTGTAGTTAGTGAGAGCTGCTCTGTCCTTCTGTTTAGCTAATGTTTCTATAACTACGGCATGGATCTGCGAAATAACGAAATTGTTATTATTACTAGCTGCGCCCCGCGGTTTCACCCGCATAAGTCTTGATCCCGTGGGAATATCGGGATAACAGGTATCCTATGTCCTAGCCCAGGTCATGGTCTACTCATGTGCCAAATTTCATCGAAATCCGTTCATCCGTTTTAGCGTCAAAGCGTAACAAACAAACAAACATACTCATTTTCGTATTTATAATATTAATTTAACATAATATTCGTTTGGATTTGATACAGTCTAAGGCACCTGGCCCACTGCCGACGAGAAAGCGACTAACTATCGACAATTTTTTCGCTCATGAAACGTACTAAAGGTCCCGTGGCAGTAAAAGAGATACATAGTATATGAATAGTTGATCGCTGACTGTTTACACTACTGGCGAGAACTGGGTCAAACAAACAACTTGTTTTTAGCTGCTAGTTCTACTCGCTACTCGCTAATTGCCTGGAGTAAGGCGGTCTTAGGACCATACAGGGACATCGTCGCGAAAACTGATAACATGGATTCAGTTCATGATTCTGAACCCCTCTGATTTAAAATTCTTCGTCAGTTAAAAAAAAAAAATCTGCTGTTCTATTCATTTTGACCGCGTAGGTATTGCACTTTTCTATGAAGCAGCAGATAAAATAACCGACGAAAGATTTCAAAGCAGAGGGGTTCAGAATCATGTACTGAATCCATGGTATCAGTTTTCGCGTCGATGTCCCTGACGCTCTGTATAGTTTACATCTTTATAAGTATCTAAAAACAATATAAAGATTCAATATTGATATGAATGGGAATCACTTTTTTAGAAACCATATTTTTAATTTGACTTCAAATTTGAATCTGTGTCTTCAGACTAGTGAGGGTGTCGTCGAAATAAAATTTCGACGACACCCTCACTAGTCTAGATGTGTGGTGGTGTGTGTGTGTGTGTGTGTGGTGTGTGTAGTGGGTGTGTGTGTGTGTGTGTGTGTGTGATGTGTAGTGGTGATGTGTGTTTTCCTTGGGGGTACTGGGTTCACTCCCCGGTTTAGGCAAAGTGTTATTGAGTTGTTAGCAGCAGCCCGGAATCGAGCGTGTGTCCAGTAACTGGCAATAGGCTCGCCCCTAGTAACATACATAGGATATATAACACAACTGCCGATATGGCGAGTGTGCGTCTTCTTCTTTTCGGATTGATGGTACTCTTCTTCGTTGTTTTTTTATATTCTTTGAGCCCAGTGCTGCCCTGCTAAGCCGAAAGCCGGTATCTCTGAGATACGCCCTTTTTTTTTATACCGTTCAATAGCTATAATAATTTCGCATCTAATGGTATAAGCCACATACCGCTATCTAACTTTAAACATTTTAAATAACCACTCAGAAGTTCTTTATATCCTTATGTTTCCTTAAATTACAATTTACAAAAAGTATTTTTTCTCAAAACTTACTCCGATTGAGATACCGCCTTTCGGCTTAGCATGGCCACGTTGATTGCAGCATCGGTAGCATTCTTTATGTCATCCGAGGGGCAGGTGAACGGGCACTTAGGACACTCCAGCATGTGGGAAATGGTGCTTACGTACATAAATCTCTACCTTTCCCATTTGGGAATAGTCCCACAGACCGAATTTCAGCCATGAGACTAGCCATCGACGCAGGAGTCATTATAGTGCACCAGTGTGTGCGCAGACACAGGTGCGATTTCTGTTCCCTGACTCCCAAAACGAACGAACCTTACAGTAGTCGCACATAATGTGTAACATCTGACATCTCGGCTGACAGTATCAACCTCTCGGAAAATGACTTGGTACCATCTGACGGCCAACTCCAGCACCGCGCGCGCTCAAATAAAAAAGCGCGCGCTTCCGCGGCTTCCTGTTACACACTTCCGTCCCCTTTTCACGAAATCACTCCCACAGATTGCAGGAGGAAAGATGCTACACATCAAAAACAACATTTCATATTCATTTACCTTATACATATGTGCCAGTCGCAGCCGGTCGTCACTACCGGCGACTTTGTTGACGCAGGTCGCCAACAGCTGCTTGCTCGCGCGCAAGTCGCTCAGACGAGCCAGTAGCGTCTCTATTGGTATGTTGGATGACACTGTTGTACGGCCAAACCAGTCCTGCGGAAAGACCATTGCTATTTTACAACAAGTTACATACATTTTTTCAAAAATATCTAATAGACTTTAGGGGTATGAGGAACAACAGGGTGTAAAGTTCACTCATCCCCCATAGAAAAGGGAGGATCCTCCGACCAGACGGGTGTTGTGTCTGGCGGGCAACTGCCCAGAGGTTGAAGTCGGGAGCTTGTTATATACAAGCTTCCACCGCGCGGTAAACTCTAATTGCGCTATGCAGGATTTGAGTGACGTCAGGTCTTTGATGCGTAGTTCGCATGTGGCGATGTAGATGCCGCCACAAGACTGTCAAACTCATGTCAACTAGTGGAGTTACTTAAGACATACATGGCCCTCATTCCAAGTCCGCTTACAGACAGAATTGATTTTTAATCCGTGCCAGTAGAAATTTCAATAAAAAGTCTAGATGTCCACTTGATAGATTTGGATATTATTACGAGTATATTCAATATCAGTGTTTTTCGGCTTTAGCATGTATTGGTGAGAAACTTTTTAACGGAAAAGTTACTGTTTGCGTCTAAACGATTATTAGTTTGTATTCATCGACCGAAGTGGTTTAATTATTAAATAAGTTCATATTTGTTTCTTTTTGTTAGCGTATTTAACTAAATTCAAAATTCAAAAGTCATTTGTTCAAACTAGGCTGATACGAGTAATCAGCACTTTTCGAACGTCAAAATTACATAGACAGTCCCCCAAAACGCCCACCCTTCACCACTTCCTAGTGCGTTAGCTGGGAAGAAGAAGTGGCGCAACAAACTCCCCAGCAGCACAGCTGTCTGTTCAGTTAGAAAGAAAAAAAGTGATTCTATATAATAGTATTCAACATAATTAACCTTATTTAAATTATTATCCATATGTTAGCTAGCACACGCCAATATACTAAACAAAATCATCGAGAACTATACTCGGGCAGAAATAAAAACTAAACATAAACAAAACTTAACGTCTTAATAAAAGCCTCCAGGCATAAAGGGCGTGCCCGCTTACATAAAGCTGTAACTGGAAGTTATAAATGATAACCTAGGACTATCGAGATAAAATAAATAAACAGTTAATTACTATTATTAACCGATAAAGCCCACTCGACATTCCGGAATGCTACCCGGCCGCCCGAAGCGCCCGTCCGTCAGCCCCGGTGGCATTCCAGAATGCAACTTCGTTCACGCGGATTAAATCACTATTTTTACTGCTAAATAATGGCTAATATCGTCTGTGGGCTGTTTCACTCGATGGCCTGACGGATATTCTCGTCAATTAGAACAAAAATAATCAAAAATTTACACGCACGCATCAAAAACCATCGACTACTTCATGATGTGACCAGTGGCCGATGTTCGTTTCATGAAATGATAAATTCTAAGATCTGGTCACGACATTATACACTATAATAAATTACATTTGAGGACTTACTTTCTTCGTAAATAGAGATTCCACTATGTCCCATTTGCCAGATTTGGCGTGAACATTTAGCACCACCCAGTCGTATTGTAGGGGAGTTATCTGTAAAAATAATATTTAAAAATATAATAATATTTATTAATCAATTATGTTAATAGTGTCTCGTTAGTGTAAACCTTCTCTCTCGAAGTTGAAGTTTTAAATTGAATGATTACTGTATACATATTTGTGAGACTTATGTAGATTAGCATGTTTTGGTCATAGGGTGTATTTTTTTTTTTTGGGGACAAAATGTTTACATTGTTTTGATATAATAAATTGTATACTATGTTTTGTACTTGTACGGTGGATACAATGTTATGAAACAATTGTAGACAATAAAATGGTTCCTTGTCCGTGTATACATTATTTTTGAGGCTGACTGTACCACTGACCGTGGGGTCCTGAGTTCAGTCGGTAGATTCTGTAAAAATATCAACGTGAAACTCAGTGCACGGTGAAGTCAGCTGTCACTGTCACAAATTTAACACTATTGACAGCTCACTTCACCTAAGTTTCACGGTCCAAGTCTCGATTTTGGCAGTGTTATTGGGTTTTTCCTTGAATAAATTGTATTTCTAAGTAGCAGCCCCAATTCACGATTTATGTGGGTTCAAATTCGGGCAGGAACCATGCATATGACATTTCAATTCGTATGTACCTAGTTTTTTAGTTTATCTTGGACATCGCTGAAGGACTTTTGATTAATACTGTACATACACACGCCTTTATACCATGGGTGTAGGCAGAAATTACAGATACCACCTGCTACTTGACCAAGATTATGTCTGGACTTTAAGAGACTACGACCTCTGAGTTTGTTTCGGCCAGAGTAGTCTTTCTTCTCAGAGTAGTCAGATAGGAACTCTACGTTCGTCACACAATCGTCTTGTTCAATATCCCACTCACCGCACTGAATTCATTCACTCTTTCTTCTTCGTTCAATCTATCTCCCTGTGGAATGCGCTTCCCCATTGTTGTTCCCCATGTTTTCCCATTGTTTGTCTTATTTGTTTTAGTATATTCGTATTGTATTTATGTGTATTTATCTGTTCTTGTATTTATTTATATAGTATTATATATATAGGTTAATAGGTATATGTATATCCTTATATTTAAATAAATATTTATTCCACAATTTTCGATATTGCTACTACCACTGTTTATCTCTGCATCACCCAAAGGTTGACTGGTAGAAAATGCCTATGGCATTAAGTCCGCCTCTGTACATTGTGTGCTTAAAGTGTTAAATAATTAAATAGGAAACATACTCCTACTCTCCTCCATTACTACTCCTTCTTATTTTAATTAATATAAGCCTGAAATCACCAACCCGTCTTGCGCAAGCGTGGTGATCAATGCTCGTGCCATCGCTGTATGAGAAGAGGCCTTTGCCCAGCAGTAGGACAATAATAGGCTGGAATTATACATGGCCATAGACTCCCCTCCTATTATATGGGACTTATAAAAAATCTGGCGACATGTGGGCGTATGATACTCTTGTGCATATCCCTGCACAGTACAAGAGTGATATTATGTTATTATTACCTGATGTCGTTGGCAAAGCGTGAGGGGTGACATAGCATTGCCGGCGCCTTCATGCCAATGGTTCGTGCAGTTGTGAGCCAGCCACTGTATCACTGATTTGTAGGCTAAATCCGGCTTGTTTACGTGTTTCTGCCATTCTGTGGAAAAATAACTAAATTAATGATAGAACATAGTCTCATTAATTCATTACAAACTGAGTTCTATCTTTGATCCAAGCTTTTCAGTTAATTTTGGTATTTCGAACCTTATTGCGGCTGTGATAAAGTTTTAATCGCTGAGATGGCACGCGAAATTCAAATGTTTCTTAATATTTTTGCAATTTTCATGTCAGTATCTGTTTGTATTTTGACTAAAATTTGATTTGCGAGTAAATATTGTATAATTATAATTATATTTATTCGAATCATCAACTCTTAAGTTCAAATTTCCCCATTGAATAATTATTTCATAAGAAAATTTGAATTTCGCGGGTTACCTTAGCGCATCCCCCTTCATACAAAATTGGGAACTTAGACTATCAGGTTTATTTATTTATTTTATTATATTTGGGTGGCTTACAGCTATCAGTACAGAAGTAATAGAGAGGTCATATACGACCAGCCTCCACAGTTAGCAATAGACTATTGCTGCACAAATTTTCAAATTGATTAACAATTCGTAAACACACTGAGTATAACTTTAAATTAACTATTAAATTAAGTACCTGCATAGGCAAAGTGCATACGCAACCGAAACAATTATTTAGTGTTTAGATAAAACAGTAGTAATGGACGCTAAGCTGCTTGCAAACAAATCGATTGAGGGGGGTTTATCTTAACAATTTCGTTAAATACTTTGACTTAACGAATTATTTACACCATACCATATCGTCGGTCGGAGTCATTACTGGAACATCTCTGAAATTTTGTGTTTTGGACTAAGTATGCAGAATGATAAAGCATTTGTTTTTTATCATTCTGCTTACTTAGTCCAAAACAGAAATTTTAGAGATGTTCCAGTAATGACTCCGACCGACGATATATATATACCATGTATACGCATACACTTTTTTTATATGTATCTATTATTTAAGTTTTTTAAATGACCTACCTTTTACATAAAATTGTTAAGGGAACGGAGGAGCCTGAATCTCACAACACATGGAATCCTAGAGTGAGTTCTAGGAATTCAATCCACTGAGAAATAAATTTATTCTTATTCTTCTTATTCTTATATAAGAATTAGGCCGGTAAACTGTGCGAGCGTAAGGAGCATGAAGAAGATTTCTCAAACGAGAATGTCGAGGTGGAACATTCAGAGACAGCTTTGAAAGAAGATAGGGATTAGGACATTCAATCCTTGATTGTGCTTTTTTCACAAGGAACCGTAAGTCAGATATATTTCTCCGAGTTACAAGTGGAAGTAAGTGGAATCAAGCGCATCGTTCATTGTAACTCAGATAAGGGATTTTCAATTTGTAGCCTAAGTATCTTGTGAATTTCCGTTGTATTCGTTCCGATCTGTCTGAATGCATTGCATAATTTGACTCCCATAATAGAGATGACTGCGGAGTACAAAAATGTTATTGTATTTAGAAAAATATCGTTGTAGGAATAAAATTGGAAATTTAAAATGGCACGATGGTTATATAACTGGGTCTAAAGAAAAATCTTGCCAAATGAGATTTAAGACAGACAGAAATACAGACAGTCGTATATATCCTAATTAATATTATAACTGCGAAAGTGAGTTTGTATGTTTATTTGTTTGTTACGCTTTCACGCTAAAACGGCTAAACGGATTTGGATGAAATTTGGCGCATAGCAGTAGATAGTATCCCGATATTGCCACGACATCGAGAGTTATGCGGGTGAAACCGCGGGGCGCAGCTAGTAATTTTATATAGGTATTAAATAAAGTATAGATTACCTAATAACTTCACATAATCAGCAATCATTTTAGCCTGGTGTTGGTCAACCCCAGGTTGGTTGAAATGGTTGGCCAACAAATTGGACAGCTTTCTAAACAGAGCGTCTACATTGTTTCCTTGAGTCTTGACTGCGTGTTGGTATTGATACATCTAAAACAAAATGAGGATGGTAAAGAAAATTGGACTCGAGTTTTGAAAAGGAATTTGTGGAAATAGTTTAGTGATTGACAGGTACTTACAGCTGCCTCAGGACTCCGCCCCAACATTCTGTAAAAACCAAATTAGTATAATTATTCACAAACAGTTCAGATTTATTATTAAAATTATTAATATGTTCTTATTGCGAACAGGGACTTAAAATCCCTTTAAAAAGAGGCTTATTTGATTTTTGTTTTCGTAGATGTGAGCGCGCTATGTGGAGGAGCTTGTCGGGACAAGCAATATGATGCGTCTTCTAATCTATGCGTCAGGTTCGTGAACGCGCACCGTCAGTAGGGACTGGTCGTCACTTCTCTGCCACGGCTTATTTTAATTTCATTTTATTAGATGATTGTTTTTTTTATCCTTTTATTACGGACGCTTTTAACTTTTTGCCTCGTTCTGTCAACATCAGAGCCGTCTTAACCATATTGGGCGCCGGGGTGCTAAAATCTGCTAGAGACCACCGTGAAAACAAAAAAAAAAAAAAACTTCATTATTGTGTTCCTGTTTTAGGGTTCCGTACCTGAAAAGGAAAAAACGGAACCCTTATAGGATTACTGTAGTTGAAAAATATGTTCTCCCACACATTCCAACTGTAAATGTAAGTTTGTACGCACAATATTGAGAGAATTACCATGTTATTTTAAGAGCATAGACTTTTTATCGGTTTTTTTGTAATCTATGAGTAAAGAACCATTCTCTGTATTTTTTTCAAAATTTTAGGCTCAGTAGTTTAAGAGATAAGGTGTGGTAAATTTTTATAGATTTTCTTAAATATCTTTAAAAGTATTTTAAGTAAAATTATTTTAAAAAAATATTGAGATCCTCACAACAATTTCTTTCATTTGATATTATCACACCACTTTTTACAACGTGACTAAAAAAACTTTCATTTTTTATTTTCCAATTTGCCCTCGTAAACTGGCACTGTGTTGGGGTCACAGAAATTCATATGTGTACCAAATGTCAACTAAATTGGTCCAGTGGATTCGGAGCAAATTGACAGTGGATTCGGGCTGTGACAGACGGACAAGCAGACACACCAGTGATCCTATAAGGGTCATTTCCTTTTGAGGTACTGAACGCTAAAAAACTTTAAAGACTTACGTCAACAGGTCAGTGAGCTCTGTAATCTTCCCCTCATTATGTAAAAAAGCTATGTAATGGTTCAGAGCCACAGGTCTTGAGGATAGTTGCTCGTAGACTAGCTTCTTGTTTAACGTCTGGATTAGGAAGAGAACCACCTGGAAATTAGGGTAGAAGAGGAATAATTAATATTGAAAATCTGAAAATAATTTAATTAAACTATGCTGAGAATCAGTACTTTTCGAACGTCAATATAACATAACACAGTCCCCCAAAACGCCCGCCCTTCACCAGCCCTTCTTCCTAGTGCTTTAGCTGGGAAGAAGTGGCGCAACAAACTCCCCAACAGCACAGGAACTGGAACAGCTGTTTATTTTATTATTCGTGCAGTTATTGCTTACTACACTTTCTATCACAAACCGGAAGATTTTGAAGCAAATTCCTAAACCCTTGGTTCATGTCTGCTCGACACAGGAAATAACATAATGAATATTGTAGCATTGGCATTGGGATTGTGTGTTACGCAATAACCCCGAAGTACTTATCAGGAGTTGAAACAGATCACCAACAGACCACAGAGATGGCTACTTGAGAATCCCATAGTTATTGCAACCTACAAGGTTCTATTAAGATGTCTCTAAGCTATTTACAGTTCTTTTCCACTCTACAAGTCCAACATGAAATGGGGAAGGGTAGTTTAGGCGGGGGGGATGAGGATGCCCCGAAATGGATGAGCGCGAAAAGATAACTGAAGCATTGGCTTATTATCTAGTGTTTTGCCTCCATCATCTTATAATGCGCCTGACGATCTCGCGTTAGCAACCGTGTGCCGAAAATATAATGTAACGGTAATTAAAAGGGGTATCATGTGCAACGATAAATTTTTTAAGAACAACGTAACCTTTCTTTAATTGGCAAATCCTTAACAATAGCATGAACTATTTCCTTATGGGTTGTCTATACAAAACAAAAAGTTGAATCTGCATGTTGGGGTCGGCTTCCAGTCAAACCGGATGCAGCTGAATACCAGTTTTTTACCCACAAACCAGTTTTTTTACCACAAAGCCCACCCCCACAACCCAGTTAATGGGTATCACGATACCCCTTAGTAAGACTGGTTGTCAGACTTTTAGGCTTCTGGTTACCCATAACGACTGTCAAAGAACTACGAATGACAGCTGGGACCAACGGCTTAACATGCTTTCGGAGGCACGGTGTCTCGATATGTAATGGTCACCCATCGACGAACCGACCGCGGCGAACGTAGACAAGACAAGAAGACTACATAAAAGTAATATTGAAACTCACAGTAAGCACAGCATTCCCATCTCCAATAGCGAGAGCACCATCAAGTAGTTCAGTCTTACTCTTCATGCTGCGGTGAATATGTAAGGAACAGCTTCTGCCAAGAGTCAGCCTCTTCAGGGTCATGGCAACCGTCTCCTCTGTTTCCTGCTTATTATCCTTTGAAGGATCCTTGCCTGATTGAGCGAGGAGAACTGGAAAAAATGTAATAAAAGATTAATAAAATGAAAAATAAAACAGTGAATAATATTTTTTTACTGGTTGTCTTTAACTCAACTCAAACTCAAAGTATTTATTTGAATTAAACCAGTTACATGCACTTTTGAAATGTCAAGGGGTTCAGGTCAGTCTGAACAAGCTGGCTGAACAAGATGGTCAACCTGAGTTTCAGACAGTTCAGGACTTTTTCACATTCAGTTTGGGACTGCAAGAAGTTGCTGCAAAACTGGGAAATCTTACTGATTATATGATTATATAATGATTCATGTTTAACTGACGCCAACGCCGAATTTTACCAATGTACACTGTTGGAAGTAAATTCTGAATTCTGCCCTGCTAAGCCGAAAGGCGGTATCTCAATCGGAGTAAGTTTTGAGAAAATTTACTTTTTGTAAATTGTAATTTAAGGAAACATCAGGATATAAAGAACTTCCATCATAACCAGTGTGCTGGGCAGTAAGGTAGCTTGCTGACAATATTAACATAAGTTATGTTCATAGAAATTAAATATGTTAACAACAAATTATGAATTACTTTATTTTAATACTGTGTACCTATTGAGTAGTCATTTTATTCTAGGTGTACCATCTCCACATGTTGTAATTACTGTATACAAAATAATGTAAAACATTTTAAAAGAGTAACACACCCATGGAGTTTCTTGCCCATTCTTCTCTATACGAAACTGCCTTTTGGAAGGGGTGACTAGAATGGATTATATTTTCTTGTAAATGACCTTCAAAAGTGTCTTTTAAAGGCCTACTTGAAATTAATTATTTGCCTTTTTATTAAAAGTAATAAATTCAAAGAAAATGACAACTTGCTGATGTGAACTTGCACAATGAAACATCATGCATAGAACAAGAACTCACTTAGATCCAAAACTTTTGAAGACACCAGACTGCTGAGTGGTACAGCGGCTGACTTGACACTGGTGATGCTGAGATTACTGAAGATACTCTCCTCATTCTGTCCCGATGGCTTCTGACCGATGGCCAGAATTTCTTGAGTCGATAACTGGAAATAAGTTACATACAATGAAATGAGAGATTATAAAGAATTTTATAATTTATTTATTAAAGTTTTATGCAACGGGCATCATGAGATTCCAACTCAACCTATAAGTTCGACCTAAAATTGAAGCTGAAATACAATTATTTTTCCAAGCAGTAATGTTTTGCGTATTACTAAGTATAAATTATAGCTGTGCTTAAAATTTTGGATCCGCAGAGCTTAACATAATTGAGGGCAGTACCTAACTACTTTTAGAGAGAGCTGAGAGGCCTAATAACCAGCAATGATAGTTTGATGACGAAACGATTTAAATCTTGGTGACGAAACTAATATTACAAGAAGATTCTTAATAAATTGGATATACGTACGACATCATCATCAAAACTGAAAGCCTTGGCCTTTGTTTCGCTTGTATTCCAATAGTCATCGTCTTCCATTGCTATAAAATTTGTAATTCTCTAAATTTTGACCTGCAAAAGTACAAATTGTAAACAAACAAGTTTTGTAACTGTCAATGTCAAGTGTGTCAGCGAGAAAAGGAGAAAAGACGTCAAAATCAAAATCATGAATCTATGACATTGACATCGCGTTTCGTTATTTGGTCTGTTGTGGTACTATTTGGACAAGAAATATTAAAAAAAAAAATACAATGTCGCCCATGGGCCGCCCGCCTATATTTTTCTGAATATTTATGAAAAATTATTGAAAATTAACTTTAAACTGGTGGGCAGCTGGGAATTTATATTATATGCTGATCTCGCGGTAAAATCTGCTTAGGCGATGCAGGATTTTGCGTGACGTCAGTATGATGCGTAGGTCGCATGTGGCGATATAGATGCCGCCACAAAACTGCGTGTGTTGCGAGGTTTTTTTTCTTTCAAAAATGAGTCAAAGTTGCGTTACCGAGCTTATCATTCTAAGGCGACGATATCTGAATCTGATGAATTCATTTTATACAAATATCTCTTTATTATGGTAAATAATTAGCACTCGACAAAACAACTGAAGATCGAATTGCCGCTTGCCCGCCTTTTTTATGTTTCTTTTTCTGTGGCATTCTACCAGCCAGTATTTTTTTGTCATTGATGTTTTTGTTTTCAAACTGCTTAAGAAGTTATTCGATAGTACATAGGCGGTATGCCATAAATGATACATAAAATCCTCATAAGTAGGTATTTACCCATTTTGGTAGGCAGGAATGCGTAACATAATTATCATAATATTTTAGTCCAATTAAATACCTGCATACTTAATTTTATATTCTAATTTATTATGTAAATAAAATTATAGTTAAGATAAGATAATTTCGTCTTCAAATCGGATTACGTTGCACCGAACATTTGTAGGTACCATCGAAGAAGTTCCTATCTAACCAGTTTCAAAACAAAATCCCGTGAACACGATGACCACATCTGTTACCGGCTCGGTTCTATAGTCGCCGCGCGATGTAAGCAAGAATAATCCTTTCGGTGGTTAGATATTATGAACTTCTTCGATGGTACGTACCTATAGATATAAGAAAGAAGGATATATGCCCCGGTAGTTGAAAATGTATAGAAACCCAATGTCCCCACCACCTCGCCATAACTACACAAGCAGATCAGTAAACCCAAAAGATTCGAAGTCGCGCTCACACTTGCAATTCATAAATCAGAACGTACTACACAATCAATGGTGCCTATTCTCTTGTCACAAATGCCTCTAAACTAGACTAAAAATCTCAAAATTTTGTTTATTCCTGTCAAACGACGATTTTCCATTCTGAAATAGACTAAAGTGACACAACAAAAAATTGATAGTCCTACCACAGTCTTAAAGTTAGGTAGGCAGGAAGTCGTGATTAATTCTGCCGGGGTTGCGAGTTTGTCCGAAAGGAATATAGCGACCCCGGCGGCACACAGGCAACTGAAGGAACACGGGTGGGTTTTAGTCAGTAAAAGTCTGACACGTCCTCCCGCTCCGCCCGGAGCGGGAGAAGATATTTGATAATTTCCCACCCTCAAAAAAAAAAAAAGGTCTTAGGAATTGGTGATGTGTTCACGACAACCTCAAAGAATTCGGAGAAGACATTACGGATGTTAAATCCGTAGGTACTAATATTATATTTAAATGCGAAAGTAAAAGGGGTCTCAGAAACGATCAATTGAATTTGATCAATTGCCATCAATTTCACAACACCCTTTCATCCCCCTTCCGCATCCAGTCTGTCCCAGCCACTTTTTTAAGGTCGTGGGTCCATTTAGCTGGGAGGCGTGACAGAGGCAAACAGGACCATAACCTGGGCTAAGACAGAGTAGTAGGTAAGTATATACCTACTTGGGTATACTTAATAAACACCTCTTTGTCATAGGAGTCAGACAGTCTGCTGTGTAGGGCCTGCATGGAGGACGACGAGACAGCAGCTCATGTGCTGCTAAACTTCCCGTTGTATGCCAAATAAAGGGCAAAGTAATTCGGTAACCCAGGTACCCTACGTGAGATAGTCAGTAACACCAAGGCGTTGCTGGCCTTCTTGGAGGAGCTGGGGTGAATCGAATACGCGATTCCCATCTGTACGCAAAATTTGCGCTTTGACGTGGAGTTGCAGATACCAGCCCGTATTACCTATTACTACAGGTAATATACGTACTTTTTATCCCGGTAGTACTTTCCAGTGCCATGGGATAGTGTCCGACCTACACGCGGGCACAATATAAATATAGGAAACTAGGCCTCTTTGTTGAACTTATAAATTACCAACGCTCCATTTTTAAAAAAGATCGCGACGACCTCCCGTCTCGATACTGCACCCGCACCTGACAGCACCGCGACAATCGCTTGGGGTCTCGTCAATGAACGCGTCTGTGTGAGTGTGCCGTTTCGAAAGTTTATTACGTAGTTTCTGTACTGTCCTTAATTTTATACTGTGACGCGGGCGAAACCGCGGGTAAAAGCTATAAATAATAAATATTTACCTGTCTATTCTTATAAAATTGACTGATAAAAGGATTTTGGGTAATGGATGATGATTATAAAATTATCAGAATCAGGTGATAACATCTATGTACGATTGCAGTTACAGACGTGTCACAGTCATTTTACCTCTGGCAGAAGCAACACTCGACCTTATTAATACGAGATTGTAGATCATAGTGATTTTGACAGACCTCTCAGTGACAGCAACCCAACAGCAACCTTATTTCAAGGAGAATAAAGATGACTTTGACTGTGACAGTGATGTTTTTTGAGAGGGATCGGGACGTAATCCACCTCGCGTGGCAGGTGCGGGTTGGTGAATAGTGCCTTGAGGTATGTCACGTGTTTTAATTTTTCCTCATGTTTTTGGAACAGTGGTGATGAATTTATGTTACGAAGTTAAGTGCATGCTTGCCTGAATTTGGTTCCCTATCGATGATCTGCAGCAACTGTTCAACTGGATAAAAAATTATAATTTCCGAAAGGCTGAGGTGTATAATTAAGTACACCCAAACACCAGTTATGTTTAAGTTCCAATAAATAAGAGAAAAATCGAATTTTATTTGCAACTATCGGCACTAGAAGACAAGTCAAGATCTTGATTCTTATCTTTTTTGGCATTCAGATGATTATTTACTGGATCCATTTATTTATTAGGTTTTATCTTGATACGGTCGATCGGTGGCGGATAGGTATATTTTAAATGGTTCCGTACAACAGAAATAGAGATATAGTTGCTGTATGTTCTTTACCGTTACGTGGTCTAACTTCCAAGTTGATTTTTGAGTCTCTTTTCGTGTTTGTCTGTATGTCCGCGTTGTTCTTATAAACCATGCAACAGATTTTGATGAGGTTTTCACTGGCGTTCAGTGAATTTATTCCGGAAGGTTTATGTGTATAATACGAGTTATATAAAACTAAGTAATCTCGATGTTTTATCAAGTCGTAAAAACCGTGCGAAGCAGGGAAAGAAAAAAACGTTTTTTTTATGGGAAATAACACCTTTAAATTTTTTTACTATTACAATGAGAGTATACAATTAACTTTTCCGCTGCTATTTAAGTTTGAAAATACTATAAATCTTATTTGACTTAAAATGTTTCGAGCACTACATTCATGTTTAAAACGAGAAACAACCTAGCTACGTCTTCATCATCATTTCAGCTGGAAGACTTCCACTACTGGACATAGGCCTCCCCTAAACATCGCCACTTCGATCATCCAGCGGATTCCTGCAGTGTTCGCCAAGTCATCGGCTTGGTGAACACCGCAGAAACCTCCAACTTGTGGGAGGCCTTCCAACGCTTTGTCTTCTGGTACGCGGTTACCACTCTAGAACCTTTCAGCCCCATCGGTCATTTGTTCTGCGAGCAATGTGCCCTGCCCACTTCCATATGTTTGGCAATTCTTCGGGTTATGTCGGTTACCTTGGTTCTCCTGCCGATCTCTTCATTTCTGTTTCGATCACGTCATCAGGGAAACTCCAAGCATAGCCCTCTCCATTGCCCTTTGGGCAACTTTCAGCCTTGTAATGAGGCCCATTGTGAGCGACCACGTTTCAGTTCCATAGGTTATCACTGGCAACACGCACTGGTCACGACTGCCGTTTGTGAGACGAGAAGACATTGCGTAGGTTCCCGAATACTGCCCAGCCGAGTCGGATTCGACGATTGACCTCTTTCTCGATTGAAATTCCTTTTTCGAAATTGGACCTACCTAACTGGACAGTTTGTCCTAAATAACGTAGTGTTCCACAACTTCAAGTGTAGAGTCTCCGATGTCTTCATGAAGGTGGGTGTTACATGAGCATTTGACATCAACTTAGTTTTGTCCATGTACATTTTTCTCTTTCGGAAGCTCTACTAAGGTTATCGAACATTGTACTGAGGTCCTCCGATATAGTTAAGTGAAGTAGTTGCCATTGAATTTGATGGCTATCTTTCCAGTCCAGAACCTTGAAGGCATCCTCCAATGCAGCGGTGAACAGTTTCGGAGCGCGAGACGGTTTGTGATGAGTCTTGAAAACAGCTCATGGCTCAGAAGTGAGATGGGGCTATAATTTTTAGAATTTACGGCACTTAAATTAAGGCTCTGAGATGGGCCTATAATTTTTGGAATTCACGGCTCTTTAATTTTTGGGTACGAAATGAATGATGTCCTAATACACAGTGTTTGAAATCATTCTACATTACTCATCATCTTTCTCTTTTCTTGTCCTTTTCCTTTATTATATGCGTTAATTTAACTTTTTCTTTGTTTCTTTACTAAAAAAAACACTCATAAATTCATGTAACACATCATTACCATTAGGCAGGTGGACTACCTCACCTTGTTTGCACCAATGAAAAGCTGAAAAATCTGACGTCACTCTGACGCGCAAAATGTGGCTTTTATACATTCTATATTTGACACTTACCCCCAAACGCCTCTACATATACCTATATATAAGATATGAGTAAGGAGTTATACTGTGTGAAACATACGAATAAGTCAAACAGTTCAATGCGTTTTGCAACATAACAGCGATAAATATTTTATTTTTTTAAAGATATAATATCAAAAGAAAATTATTTTGTAAATAGAACGTGTTAAGTAGAACAGTATCATGGGGGCCGAATCAAATACAAGTATAGGAAAACAATATTTCGTCGCAGCATGCTGTAAGTACCTTCTTTTGTTTTTAGTCACAATATTCCTGCCCTTGCCCGTGTCTTCTTCTTCTCTTTCATAATATTATCATTCCTCACACAATCCATCCGTATTTTCTTTGGCCTTACTCTTTATCTCCATCCATCAATATTTATATTCATCACTCTTTTAGTCACGTGCATTTCCTCCCTCTTCATCTCCTACTTTTGGTGTTAATATGCAAAAACTACTTAAGACCTACTTATTAACTTTCACAATGGGGCCATCCCTGAAATCGCGAAAAAAAAATCTGCTGTTCCATACATTTATGTTCGCATAGCTCGTTATTATGTAGGGAACAGCTGATTCTTTTTTCGCGATTTCAGGGTTGGCCCCATAGTGAAAGTTGTTCATAATGATGAGTACAATGATATAATAAGAGGATGCAAACGAATTAAATTTCACATTATATATGACAGACTTTAGAATCAGAATCAGAATTTATGTATTAATTGTAAGAATGCAGTTTAACATAGTTATGATCATGATTCTTCTGCCCTAATCCTAAGTGTTTTGGGGTCGGCCCAACAGGTCTTTTTCGCTTTAGTCTTCTTTATTATTCAATACTTTATTTGCATTCCACAATGTGTATTAAGCTGGTAAGTTAAAATTATATGTGATCAATATGGACCATGTCGAGTACAGCAAAATAGTAGGTAGACCTTGAAAAAAAAAAACTTTGCTTATCAGTCTTCTGAACTAAATCTAATATTCAATAAAGAGGTTTTGTTTTTTTTTTACATAAGTAATTAGTTTACTGTAATAATACTTTTTAGATTATGATGGTTAGCACTTATATTTTATCGATTCAATATTCGTTAATACTATAATAGCATTTACTTATTAAAAATTGTTAGTTGATGTAATAGGCTTCATCTCGGTAGAAAGGGGGTATTTCTAGCTGGAAATACCCCCTTTCTACCGAGATGAAGCGAAAGAAAAGAAAGATGGTATAGCTATACCATCTTTCACAAAGCCCAGCCATCGTTTCTTTGGTCTTCCTCTACTCTTATAGGCATTCTCATTTATGCTCAAAACGTTGCAAAATTTGAAGGATTTCAAAAAAAGATTTACAGCTGTCCTAAAACCAGATGCCAGCCATGCTATTCTGTAAACATCTCACCGTGAAAACTTGGGTGAAGTGAGCTGTCAATAGTGTCAATCCCTGTGGAATGACAGCTCTCTCCACGCTCACTTCACCTAAGCTTTCACGGTGAGATGGTTGCAAAATAGCACTGCAGATATTGCCCTACGATACGTATCCGTGATATGCAGTGACTGCTGCGTTTACGGACGCTGTTGACGATCAACGTTTTATTCCGTACACGAATTTGTCTCATCGCATACGTAATTCAAGTTCAGTTACACTTTTGACCCATTATTATGTCCAACAATTTAGTGATTTCTATTCATTCTATGATATTGTCTTCATATTTTATACTAAGACTAAGGTTTGATTTATAACGTTGAAATATAATATATATAATATTATTTTTGTTTTATTTAGGCACGTTGATTTTTAATTTTGTTATGTCTTTGTCTTCTTCATTAATTTACTTTCATGTTCTCATCATTGTTATCTACTTAGCCTTTTCCCAATTATATTGGAGTCGGCTTCCAGTCCTACCGGATGCAGTTGAATAACCAGTATTACCACTACTGACCTTCCAAACCACGTGTTCACTTTTATTAACACATATACTTTTGTCATTTCAGTATACTTAGGCCAGTTATCAATAGGTTTCACTATGGGCTGGACAGCACCAGTTTTGCCCATACTGACGGATCCTGACCAGACACCCTTGGATAGAGCGATCACTGATGGAGAAGCATCCTGGGTAGTGTCCATTACATTTTTTGGAATTATTGGAGGTATAGTAGTAAAATATAGCTAATACCATAGAATTGATACTAGACTACCCTGATAAGAATAAAATGAAAAGAGTAAAATGAAAATGAGGGCGCCACTATCGCACTTAGGTCACTTTGAAAGGGAAATGAGTACAAAATATTAAACAAATTGTTAAAATCACTACTTGTGGGTGACTCAAAACCTACTAGCACTTGTTGGCAAAGTAGTACCATCATCATAGGTCGCCATTACATAAGTAAAATATTTCATTCCAAATGTCAACACGTCAGACTCTTTTATGTCTACCAGTCGATCCATTCTGTAAACATCCACCGTGAAGAGTGAGGTGAAGTGAGCATGAAGTGAGCTGTCAATAGTGTCAATTCCTAGCTTCAGCTGCAATGACAGCTCACATCAAGCTCACTTCACCCAAGTTTTCACGGTGAGATGTTTACAGAATAGCACGGCTGTACTACAGAATACAGGCGTTATTATGTACACATCTGATTTGAAAAAGACACTGCTACAGGTTACATAGAATAGAATATAATATATTTATTTGCTTTAAAACATGGGACATTGGGAATGCCTAAGGCATTAAGTCCGCCTTTGTACTTTTTTGAGTGTGAAAAGTTTTAATAAATAAATTAAGGAATATTATATAGAATTATTGCCTATGTTTTCCATGGACGGGCATACAAATATTTAAACATAATAAATGCAAAAAAATATAGGTATACAACAAATCAATTTGTTAAAATAAATATTGTAGCATGTCTAATAACGCTGGTTATTAGGGTTTCGTATCTATTTGAAATCCTAACTCCAACTCTTACTCAAGAGCCGATTTTTAATTTGAAGAAAAAAAAAATGTAGTATAGCTACCGTGTGTGGTGGTTTGCTATTATATAATATAATATATAGCACAGTATATTTACATATATTATAGCTACGTCCGTGACGGGCTTGAGAAATAAAACCGACCTGCAGTGCTCTTCTGTAAAAATCTCACCGTCAAAACTTAGGTGAAGTGAGTTTTTAAGTGAACCGTCATCAATCCCTAGCTTGGGATGACAGTTCACCTCAAGCTCACTTCACAGGGTGAGATTTTTGGTGAGGAAGTTCAGAATAGATCGGCTGGTAATTGATTGGTGAAAATCCGTGAAACCTTATTCCGTATGAATACAGCGTATAGAGACAATTCTGAACTTCCTCTAAAATAAGAATGAAAAATTATGATTATGTCCTCACTTTCACCGATAACATCCAAAACAATTGTAGAAGCTTATATCCAGCAGTGGACTACTGTAGGCTGATGGTGATAAGCACAAATTCAGTCACCGGCTGCTTCAGAGAAGTCTTAAAAGAAAAATCCAAAAAACACTTTTCCCGACCTAATGAAGGTTAGTCTGATCAATAACATCCTATAATATCTTTATGTTTTAGGTCCCTACATCTCAGGCTATCTCTGTAACGTGGTAGGCAGAAAGCCATGTCTATACCTCGGAGGAAGTGTGTTCGTACTGTCCTACATTTTGCTAGCAGTTGCCAAAACTTTGCCTTTGCTATACGTAGCTCGAACTTTTGTTGGAGTTGGTTTAGATGTTTTATTTGTTACACATCTGGTCTACATTGGAGAGTTTTCGTAAGTATCTTTTGAAAATTCTGTCCTTCTCCAGCCTTCATCGCAATTTTTTTTGAAGAGAAACGTCTAAAACCCCTCTACATTACTCGCGAAGTTGCTTCGACGAAGTTGACCGAAGTCCGAAGTACGTGACTACTCACTCGTGCGAAGAACTATAAGACGCTTCGAGTCCTTCGACTCGGCATAAACCGACAGCGATTGAAAGTCGCCCGAGGCGAGCGGAGGTTGCACGAAGCGAACCGAAGTGCCATTCAACACTCTCGTATTCGCTTAACTTCGATCAACTTCGCGAGTAGTCTAGGGCGGCGATTTGATAATTGGACAAGAATTGAGAGTGAAATTTTAAGCACGCGTCACGTTTAGACACATTTCATTACATGAGAAGGAAGAAAGATATAACTCTGTCTGTCTTTCACCCGAAATCTACCTTATAATAAAAAATAAAAAAATACTACAAAAAATTGCGCATGCAGCACCGTACCGTGATAGAAGTATCATTTGTACGCATGCGCATTTTTTTTTGAATAGTCGCATCCCAATTATGTTTTGTACAAAAGCGAGGAGGCCTATATTCAGCAGTGGGTGGAACACGGCTGCAAATTATGGTGTTGGTGAGGCTTAGTAAATCTTTATCTTCTATAGTTACGTACTTCTCTATATTAGCCGTCATCTCGTCTTCTCAGGGTTCACTTCCTTCCTAGCCTATCCATCCATCTTTTCTATGGGTTTCCTCTTTTCAAGCCACGTTTAAGTCAACCCTTCACTGCTACATCAGGGTGGCCCATTTGTAGTCGTCCTTACGTATATTTAGTGCGATCACTCAATCTAGAGAGGTTTACACGACTAAAGTAGAAATGTTAAGAAAAAGAATCACAACTTCTAAGCTACTGATTTTTGCGGAACAGATGTTGCGCTTAGATGTATCATCGGGAATCAAATCATGGTACGAGACAAAAAAAAATTTTTGGACCACTATATATGGGCCACCTGTTTATGGAGAGGTTTGTTTGCCAGTAGCGTTGCTGTTTGTCGTAGTGAACGATCCCGCCTACATTTTTATACAACCTTAGTTTTTGTTTGTCATTTTACTCATTATTATGAACAACTTTCAGCGTCGGTCCCATAGTGAAAGTTATTCATAATGATGAGTACAATGGCCCCTTAAGAGGTTTAGGGTAAACAAAACTAAGGTTGTATAAAGTGAAGCTAAGTACACGTGCGTAACTTATCCCTGGGCTGCTGTGGAGCGGCGACACTTCAAACTTTTGTTGTTACGATCAGCTATTTTTTAACTTGTTTCAGGTCACCTCGAGTTCGAGGTACACTGCTAACACTGACTGGGTTCTTTGCTACAACAGGCATCCTGTTAGTGTACTCAGTAGGACCGTTTATATCATACGTAGCAATTAATTGGATAGGTGTGGCTTTATGTGCTGCATATCTTGTTGGAGTATTCTTTTTTGTACCTGAAACTGCTGTTTATCAAGTTATGAGGGGTAAGTTGTTTTTTCTTAAGAATTTATCACGTACATGTATGTTATATCTGTCGCGATGTACGATCTGATTATATCATGGCATATTATCTAACCCAAATAATATTACCAACGAATGATCAATCCTCACTTAAGCTATCTAATTACGTAATAGATTTTCGTAAACGATTACGACTAATCTGTTTCATTTTGACAGTGCAACAACATTCATTGCATTATTTACCTTGCTGAGCAGATTTTTGCATGCATTAGCAATCTTTTTCAAAACGATTCAGATTCTGATTGATGGTGTATTACACAATTAGGGTACAGAATAATGATGAATGCGAGTTAAAAAATCCTTTCGGAATTGTGCTAACATTCAATTCAGCATCGGAATTCGAAAGGCTCTCCATGTAATGATAATGTTCAAATATATACAGCACATGAAAACCGTAAAATAAATTGTAAGTTAATTGTACCGCAAAATTAAAAATAACAACTAATATTTCAGGCAAAACCGAAGAAGCAATAGCCAATCTCACATCACTTGGCAGACAAGATGACATAGACGAAATAGTAGCACAAGCAAATGAAAAGCCGAAACCAAAGATGGCTCAACTGACTGAGATGTACACAGTCAAGACTAATAGAAGAGCTGCATTTATAATATTATCTTTAAATATTTTTTCACAATTCAGTGGAATGATGGCGGTGATCGCCTTTGTTACTGTCATTTTCGAAATGACAGGATCAGACATAGAGGCACATATATCTACTATAATAATTGGCGTTACTCAAGTCTTTGCGGCGGTCATTGCGCCCGTACTTGTTGATAGAACTGGAAGGAAAATACTAATGTTGGCATCTACAGCAGCTTGTTCATTGAGTTTGGTAAGTTCTCTTCGATCTTTGTGTTGGTTATCTTCAAAAATATTCACCTCTAGCTCTTTTCGTTTGTCTCTTTAGATTTAATGCTCAAGTCTAACAATATTGGTTATTCCTATCATAGGTCTGTAGATATTGTTCCACCTTAACTAATTCTTCAAACAGATCTATGTATAATATTTATAGACGTACGAGGAACAGGGTGTAAAGTTCCCTCATCCTCTATAGAACAGGGAGGATCCTCCGACCAGACGGGTGTTGTGTCAATACTCAATACTCACTCTGCTTGCGCGATGCAGTATTTTGCATGACATATTTTTTTTTTTTTTTTTTTTTTTTTTTTCAGGCTGCTCTTGGAACCTACTTCTACCTGTATAACAATGGTTACTCAATCGCTGATAACTTACAATGGCTTTCGCTAGTATCAGTGATGATATACTGCGTTGCTTATTATAGCGGTAAGTTTGTGCAAATTAGGACTTTGCTATTAAAACTTTAGGGTTGACAACCGAATGTCAGCATAGCTAGCTATTCACAAACATTCGACAGGTTTCCGAGACGAAAATGTCATATTTTCGGTTTCCTGATTTGATTAGTATAAACAGCCTAAAATATTGGATGTGGAGGTCAGATAGGCAGTCGCTCCATATAAAATACTAGTATTCAGCTGCATCCGGTTAGACTGGAAGCCGATCCCAATATAATTGGGAAAAGGCAGATGATATAACAGCCTGAAATATCTGAGACACAGGGCTCCTCTCTGAAAGAGAGAGTTGGGCGTAATCCACCACACGGGCCCAGTGCGGGTTGGTGGGCGGCACAGTCATGTCTTTGAATGATTGACTCTAGTATTTGACGGTTTACTACAGGATAATAATGTCTCATATCTTTCTTCTCCAGGTATGGGCATCATCCCCAACACATTCATTGGCGAGATGTTCACAGACACCTGCAGAAGCTTCGGTGGTACGCTCGTGGTGTCCATCAGCTTTATGTTTGGTTTCGGAGTATCAACCGCGTTCGGTTACTTGTTGGTACCGTGGGGACCTAGTGTCATCTTCTGGATATTTTCCTGCGCTTGCGCTTTGGCGTTCATCTTTACTATAGTTGTTGTACCTGAGACAAAAGGAAAGAGTCTTTCGGAAATTCAAGCGCTCTTGAGTAGATGATTAGCTTTAAGTCTGTGATATTATTAATAAATGTTTAAGTTTACTTTTGATTTTTATTTTTTAGACCTGTCCTAAAACGTAGACTGGTATGGAGCACGCGAGGTTGACGTAAAGATTTAGTTATAATTAGTCTGAAAAACCAATTACAAAACTTAGTTCCGTAGATCTCAGTTTTTGCAATTCAATAATGTTTCATAGTGTCCGGATAGACATTATATTCCAGACATTTGATACCTACGGAAGAATGAGAAGCATTGAAAACAAAAGTGTTAAGAATACAAAAAGCAAACTGCTGTTTCGTATTAAATTAATAACATTGTGTGCTCAAAACCAAATTGAAGTACCTGACTTCGAATATACCGAATATACCCCTACACGATTCATCCTTTGCGAAAGCATTTTGTCGCGTTTAGGAATTGGCATTTCTACGAGATCGTAGGAAGGGACATTTTAACGAGCTATGATTTAACATCTCTCGCAGGACGGCTAAGTTCAGCAGCATATGCTGTCAGAAAAATCCGTCAATTTACTGATGTAGATACCGCGAGACTAGTCTATTTTAGTTACTTTCATAGTATTATGTCTTACGGTATTTTACTGTGGGGACGGGCTGCAGACATCGAGTCTATTTTTATTCTGCAGAAAAGAGCGATTAGAGCCATATATTATCTCCGCAGGCGTGACTCTCTAAGGGAACTGTTTAAGGATATTAACATCATGACGGTACCTTGTCAATATATCTATGAAAACATCATGTATGTAAGAAAAAACTTACATCTTTTTAGTAAAAGAGGTGATAGACATAATTATAGTACAAGAAATAGGGACCTATTAGTTCAACCAGGTTTTAGACTGGCTAAAGTGGACTCATCTTTCATGGGGTACTGTTTAAAATGTTACAATAAAATTCCTCCCCACATACTTCAACTGAATGAGACGAAATTCAAGTCTTGTATAAAACGCACACTATGCAGGCAGGCATATTATAAGTTGGGGGATAACATCACTGATAAAAATGCTTGGCTCAATGCTGGTCCTGCTCCACAACCACAACTAATTGATTAACATCTGAAAATACTGTTGGAGCTGCTGAAGATTTTAAGACCATCTTTGCATTGTATAAAATCAATCTCCTTTGTATTATATAATTCCAGAGCACAGGTGTGAGTACTATGTACTAAAGAGCTACCATTTACCGGGTAATACTTTTTTTATTGACTTGAATGTGCCCTGGCGGCTGTGAGTATGTCATGCTCACTCAGATGTATCGCTGATGGTGGCGCGTGTGTTGGATCATTTAGCTCCCTTCAAAATGGTTGAGCTGAATGGTGCTGATCCATGCGTCATATTCGTGAACGGGCGCTGTCAGTTGGGACTGGTCAACTCTTAGCGACCATGGCTGATTTTTAATTTTTAAATTGTTCTTTGTTTTTTATCTTTGTATTACGGACGCTTCTAACGTGCATGTCTTTCTACATTGTTCTCACATGTATAATTTCAACATGAATGATGTAACCAATACTTTGTAACAATTTATCTTATTTAAAAGAGTGTCCGTGGAGTTTCTTGCCCGTTCTTCTCCATAGGTACCTACTACGCTTTGGAATGGGCAACTAGCTTCATATTTTTGACTGACCGATTCCTTGACAATTCAAAAGTGCCTGTAATGGTTTAATTGAAATAAATGATTTGAGTTTTGAGTTTTATGCGAACATAAAAATATACACACACAACACACACACAACAGAATGTAACACACAGACACACACAACACGGCAGATTTTTTTTCGCCGTTTCAGGTTTGGTCCCGTAGTGAAAGTTTTTCATAATGATTAGAAAGAAGAAAAGAAAAGAAAGAAGAAAGAAAATACGTTTATTTGCGGTACACATGACGCAAAGAAAGAACAAAACACGAAAATAAACAATTTGGGGAAAATAGGCGTCACATCCACGCAAAACGGCCATCGCTCAGCATAATGCTGCGACCCTATGTGAGACAGAGCTCCAACGCTGGTTTTCAGCGACAGCCGGCGTGGACGTGATGACGTCAACCGGTGCAGCATATAGTGAAATAACAAAATAAGACAAAAATAAAATGAATAAATACAATACTTAGTCCTAAATGTTTACTTGATTGAGTATTATGACCCCTTAAGAGGATGCCCATGAATTCAATTTCACCCTGTATAATGCTGGCGACCTGGGTGTCATCCATAACACGCGGCGCGGCAAGCTGAGCGGATTTAGAAGACGAGTCTCTTCTTCAAAGACTCTCAGGTTTTGTCTCAGGATTTTTTTTAATAGTATTGTTTCTTTGTTGGGTATACAGGGCAACGCAATGATGATGATTATGATTTATATTATATCATAGGAATATATCAGTTTTAAGTTTTCACTTCTCCCCACATGGGCGTACCCAGGGAGGGGCAGGGGAGGGCAACTGCCCCCTCCTGGATTTTGTGTGCCTAAGTACCTATTGTTGTCGATGATAAAAGTTATGTTAGAGCCACGTTAAGACTTACTTTGCAATTACAATATTATTAGCATTAATTTTAGAAAACTTAGAGATTTTTTTTTTTTAAGAGAACTTAATGATTCAAAAGATTATAATTCTGTAAATACATTATCTTGGCGAATTATATTTTAACCAAGATACAATCTGACATTGACATAAGAAAATTTGAATTTCGCGGCCACCTTTGCGGATTCGCTTTAAGAAATTTCTGATTTGCGCCCCTGGGCCAAAAGCTGGGTACGCCCATGTCTCCCCATGATTGCCTATATTCAAAAAAAAACACTACAAAGTGAAAAATAACTTTAATTTCGGAAGTCGGTGGCAAGAAACGAAAATTCAAAACCAAAGACACCGACTTCCGAAATTAAAGTTATTTTTCTCTTTGTAGTGTTTTTTTTGGAAGTCGGTTGTTTTATTTTTCTAAAAAGTTTTTTTTTAAATAACCGACGAATAATATGAATTTAAATCGTCGTTACCCATGGGCCATAACTCAATCAATCTGACTAGCCATTCCTAAATATTCTGGGTCGACTTCCAGTCTAACCGGATGCAGCTGAATACCAGCATTTAACATGTCGCGACTGCCACCACAGTTACCGGCTGCCTAGTTACTGGGTAACATGATACCCCTCGGTAAAACTAGTTGTTAGAGTTTTAGGGTTCTGATTACCCGTAACGACTGCCAAAGATCTACGAATATAATAATTAATTAATTTTATTTCGGACAGAGTCCATAGGGTTAGTAACAATTTTACTTAACATCTAGTGTTAGTAGGTACAGACACGGATAAACATAAAATTAAAATTCAGCGTGGAGCTGCATCCACCTCCGCCACATCGAGGAATGCCACCGATCTGCGAACACACCGAGAATACTGTTGGTGCCGCCGCGAACACGTGACATCAGGGATGCACATCTTTTTCGAATAATGGCGGCAAAACCATCAATGTTATTATCCGTAAACATCCCTGACGCACTACAACGCCACGGCAACCGCAGCAGTACTCTCAATGCATTATTGTACTGAACGCGTAGGTCGCTGTATGCGCGCTGAGTGAAGTTGACCCACAGGCTGCACGTGTAGAAGTGACTGACAGTAAGCTTTAAGAAGCGTTACTTTGACTGCCCTCGCACATCGTGCAAACATGCGGGCCAGCATGTTACAACGGACAGCCAGCGACCTACGTTCCCTTTCAATGTCACAGTTATTTTTAAGGTCTTTAGTGACCCAGTGGCCTAGTTACTTAAACTTGTCCACTCTTCGCAAGGATTCTCCACACAGTGCAACATGAGGAATACTCGAATATTGACATATTCGAGTATTCCTCATGTTGCACTGTGTGGCAGGCAACCTGACGGTTGCCTGCCCTGAAAACCATTAGCTCGCTCTTTGTGACATTATATTTGAGCCCATGATTCACCGCATAACATTCGCATATACCGATCAGCTGCCTCAGAGCTCCGATCGATGGGCTCAGCAACACCATATCGTCAGTATAACTTATATTATTATTGCAAAGATTGTCAATATGACATCCGACTTTGGAAATGACAGCTGGGATTAACTACTGGCTTTCCGACGCACGAAGAGGTCTCGATACGTAATGGATGGTCACCCATCCACCAACCGACCGCGGCAAGCGTAGCTTAACTTCGATCGACCAGTGCGGCTGTCAGATAATGGACCAACATTGAGATTAGCCTTTGGTTAGAACTACTGGGTCGATGAGTCACGATACTTGATACTTTATATTTTTTTGGTTTGTCAGATGATTCTTTATTTATCCCATTACAATCTTGATAAAACGCCCGATGAGTCATTGTGAATATAAATTGAAAGTGGTTCCGCACATCAATAATAAATAGTATAACAGCAGTCATTGTGCCGATAGTCGTGACGGGCAATGGCATAATAGCCAAGAGCCTCGACCAACACCTGAGGAGGCTCTCGTTAGGCAGCTGGATCAAGGGCTTGATCCAGAAAGCGGTACTTCTGGACACGGCGCGTATCGTTCCTCTCTCAGGAGCCCTGACCACGGGTAGCTTGGACCCTGTTCCCGATACCGGTGGGCTAATTTTTTAAATATTTTTAAATGTTTTTGTTTTCTCTTTTGTTTTTATAAGAATATTTAAAAATGTAAATTATATGTAAGTATATAAATGAAATAGTATAAAACAATGGCACTTTTCGTGTCTGTCTGTGCGACTGCTTACGTCTTCTAAACTACAGGATGAATTGTGATCTGCTCAACAACGTAAATAACACAATGAATATTGTTGACCTGTCAAATTGAAACAGATTAGTCGGAATTGTCAACGAAAATGTGTTGCGTAATTAGATAGCTGGTTTGCAGAAAATAAGAAATATAGTGAGTCACACAGTGACTTCAAAAAACATGGTTTTAAGTATTTTATATTTGCCGCGTACCCCTAACCGCCTATCTGATATGTTGCATTCATAAGGTTATATAAGATATAAGGAGTTATACTGTGTATCATACAGATATCTCTAACAGTTTAATGCGGTGTGCAAGATGTCCGAGATATTTTATTGCTAAGGCTGCAAAATAAGAAAATTAAATTATTTGAATTTTTTTTTTAACTTGTGAAGTGAAACTGTATTATGGCGGCCGAAGTTAATACAAGTATACGAAAACAATATTTAATCGCAGGATGCTGTAAGTACTTTTGTAATTATTATGAAAAAGAACACCCCAAGCCAGATCAAACTGATGCAAGATCAATCAATCTGCCTAGCCTTTTCCCAATTATATTGGGGTCGACTTCCAGTCTAACCGGATGCAGCTGAATACCGGTATTTTACATGGAGCGACTGCCTGTCTGACGTCCACAACCCACAACAAGACTAATACGATACCCCTTGGTAAGACTGGTTGTCAGACTTTCGGACTTCTGACGACCCGTAACGACTGTCAAAGATCCATGAATGACAGCCGGGACCAACGGCTGAACGTGCTTTCCGAGGCACGGATGAGTCGCGGTATGAAAAGATGGTCACCCATCCACAGACCAACCCCGGCAAGCGTAGCTTAACCTGATGGATCGACCTGTGCGTCAGTGATTACTTAGCCACGAGCTCCTCAAACTCAAACAACTCAAACTGATGCAAGATCGTTTATTCAAAATAGGCTGAGAGTCTGCACATTTTGATCGTCAAAATTCAGCCCCCAAAACCCCGCTCTTCTCTACTTCCTAGTGTTTTAGCTGGGAAGAAGTGGCGCAACAAACACCCGAGTAACAAATCTGCCTAATAAGTTAGGATAGAAGATCTTCGTTTTTAAACAGTAGTACTTATGATAAGTAACTTTATACACCGTGACATTTTAGTCCTAAAAGCACCACTTAATGTATCCAATGACTATTAAACATTCATTAAAAAAAAAATGATATATTGTAACAATTTGTTTATTGCTCGACGACAAAAATGTCACGGTGTAAATATATTTTTTATATTGAATGTTTAGTAGGTAGTCATTGGATACATGAAATGGGCTGCTTTTGTGAGACGACTCAAATGTCATGGTGTATAGCAATGGATAAAAGAAAACATCAAAATAAATTATTTGCTGCATGTCAGCACTGCACACGCCAATATTTTAAGGAACCTATGATTCCAAACAACGCAGCACGCAGCAGTGCTGCGCCCCAGTGCTGTCTGCCACGTGATTCCGAGCACCGCTGCGTGGCACTGCTGTTCGTGGTTTACTTCTCAGTAGTTGTCAACATTCACGTGTTATCGCTGTGATGACCGCCACACTACTGCTCTGCCGCGGCAGCAGGGCGACAATGCCGCGCAGCAGTGCCTTCTCAGCAATATCGTGTGGCATTGCTGCCATGGTCGGAATGTAATCTCATATAAACAGAAAATGTATTGGGACCGGTAGTGACAGTGCAGCAGGAGCACTGCCGCCGGCAGCGTTGTTCGGAATTATACCTTCAGTCAATTCCCTTAAAAGATATAGATAATAAGTGTCTTTTCTTTCGTGCTCTACCACTTTTAATAACACTTATATTTTTTGTAATTTCAGTATATTTCGGACAGATGCTAGTGGGCTTTGGCATGGGCTGGACAGCACCAGTTTTTGTCAAACTGCAGGATCCTGATGAGTCACCCTTGGGGAGTGCCATAACTGATGCAGAAGCATCCTGGATAGCATCCATTTCATTTATTGGGATTATCTTAGGTATTTTAATAGAAATATTTAGCTAATTCCATATAATAGATATTACGTACGGCAGACTGCATGTCGGTGGTCATATTTTGACCTTCAGCTGGCCCAGCGTAGTGCAGAGTTTCAATAGAATGCGAGGCAAGCTTATACTGGTGTACCACAGCCGTACGGCCTACTTTACCGTGGCGTTCATATGGCATGTTGAGTTTTAAAAGGATAGATACTATCATAGAGGTATGAGTAAAGGGAAACCCAAACATATTCGAAGACTCCATGAATATAAATTAACGGCCCGGTTCTGTTCACTAATTACAAATTCTTTCAAACAAGTGAAAAATAAAACAAGCATAGTAATGACAAAAAATAAAAAGTATTTGTACAAACAAAACAAACAACAACATATCGGGTGTAAAAAGACACTTTCCGAAGCCGAAAGCCACATATTTTACCCATTATTTGCATCATTTTTTTCCACTAGACCATACCTGGGAATCCACTGGTTCTGGAGATATTGAAGGTCAAAGTCGTATTTTTTTTTTTTACTTTTTCACGAAAATGGATTCTATGCGATAATACGAAACTTTTTTCCAAACAAACATTACCTGAATTTTAGATTTATCTTAACAGATTACGCATTTGAAGTTACAAAAACGCAATGAACAACAAGTACCTACCTACGTAGCGTAGGGGCGGAGCTTAACTAACACTGAATCCGTTCATTCAAGCGTGGGTTCGCGTTACATTGCGCGCAATAAAAACTTGTTTTTTTTTAATAAAAAATAAAAAAATTACGGTTCCCAGCAATAATTTTTGCGCAAAGCTACTTAGCTATACGTACAGTATGCGTAGTTTACGGCTTTGTGATGTGTCTTTTTACACCCTGTATATTGCATCATATATTGTTTGAAACAATCAATATTATGATGATTTTTTATAAAGATCTCTCAACACGTCCACGTTCACTGCTTGACCAATAACATCCTTCATTGTCTTTTTCTTTCAGGTCCCTACATCTCAGGCTACCTCTGTAATGTGGTAGGCAGAAAGCCTTGCCTATACTTCGGTGGAAGCATGCTTTTACTGTCCTACGTTTTGCTAGCAGTTGCCAAAAGCTTGGCTTTGATATACGTGTCCCGCATCCTCGTTGGCGTTGGTAGTGGAGTGTTATTTGTTACAAATCTAGTCTACATTGGAGAATTGGCGTGAGTATCAGAATGTTGTATCATTCTCCTGTCCTTATCCAAAATTTGACGTCTTCCCAATACGTCTCATTCTTCCATACATCTATATTAGCCGCCATCTCGGTGTTTCTAGCCAATATCATCTTAATGGTGCTTAAAAGAAATGTTGAATGGATCTTTTTTTTCATCCTCCTCTTTTGTTATAGCCGTTCACATTCATGCTTTTCTTGTCCTGTGTAAAATATCTTCTTATATTATTCAGGTCAACAAAAGTTCGAGGAACACTACTAACAATGACAGGGTTGTCTAATACACAAGGCATCCTGGTGGCGTACTCAATGGGACCGTATGTATCATACGCAAAACTTAATTGGATGGCTGCGTTTTTATGCGCCGAATACGTTGCTGCATTATTTTTTATCGTACCTGAAACCGCTGTTTATCAAATTATGAAGGGTAAGAGTTTAACCTTAAGAATGTCTGATCACTCCATAGTCATCAATCACTTTTCCATTAATGATGATGCAAACTGTCGAATACCTGTAGAGTGAATAAATTTATTACAGCAACAAAAGATGCTGTAGGCATATACATAATTATATAGGTATATATGAAATGATTACAATATATATGTAAATATGAAATGATTAGAATATATATGTATATATGAAATGACTACAAAATTAAAATAAAACTCCTATTGCAGGCAAAACGGAAGAAGCAGTGGCTAATCTAAAATCACTTGGTAGACAAGATGACATAGATAATATGGTAGTAAAGGCGAATGATAAGCCAAAACCAAAAATGGCTCAATTGACTGACATATACACAGTCAAGTCTAATAGAAGAGCTGCATTTATAATAATATCTTTAAATATTTTTACACAATTGAGTGGGATGGCTACTGTGATCCCCTTTGTTACGGTCATTTTCGAAATGACAGGATCGGATATGGACTCACATATATCTACTATAATAATTGGTGTTACTCAATTCCTTGCCTCAATTATTGCGCCAGTACTTGTCGATAGAATTGGAAGGAAAACACTAATATTGGCATCTTCTGCAGTTTGTTCATTGAGTTTGGTAAGTTCATCTTTGTTTTGCGTAGCTTCAAATATAGGGTATATAAAACCTATCGCGAAGCCGTTATCTAAGCATTGTGTGTATAAAGGTATGAGGAACGGTGTGTAAAGTTCACTCATCCTCCATAGAAGAAGGAGTATTCTCCGACCGGTCGGGTGTCGTGTCTGGAGGACAACTAAACTTAGCTTGCGCGATGCAGGATCTGTTTGACGTCAGGTCTTTGATGCGTAGTTCACATGTGGCGTTGTAGATGTATCAAACTAAGTAACATTGTATAAAAATAATTGCTGGGATATGTATTCAATTCCCAAGTTGTTCAAATTGGTTATTCCTATTATGGCCTTATTATGTGCAGAGATGGTATTTTAGCATCGGCGATTTGGCGACTGCACCAATGCAGCTGCATCGCGTTTTGGCAACTCTAATGCGTTTGGTTGCCAATCACCAATATTAAAAGTAACGTGTCTGGTATAACCCTTACATATCTGTCTATCCTGTTTAATTTTCCAAACAGATCTTAGTTTAGCTCTCCTTTATAACTTTATCGTTATTTTTCAGGCTGTTCTTGGAACTTACTTCTACCTATATAATAAGGGTTACCCAATCGCAGAGGACTTTCAATGGGTTTCGCTAGTATCAGTGATGATATTCTGCATTGCTTATTATTATGGTAAGTTTATGAAAATTTAGACATTAACTTAATTTTCCAATCAATTACAGTCCATCTCAAAGCTGCAATATTTAAAATTCATAGAGAAATGATGTAGGCATTGTAATCATACCATAATCAGACACAAGCCAGCAGGCCACCAGTCTGTGGGATATAGGGCCGTAATCCTCCACGCGGGCCTAGTGCGAATCGGTAGATTTCAAATGTCTTCGAATTTTTAGTTTTAGGGCATTGCCGGTCAGGCAGAAAAATTTGATAAATGCCTAATTTCTTTCTTCTCCAGGTATGGGCATTATCCCCAACACTTTTATCGGTGAAATGTTCACCGACACCTGCAGAGGTTTCGGCGGCACGATCACGGTAACCATCTCCTGGATGTTCGGTTTCGGAGTGACAACCGCATTCGGTTACATGCTGTCGGCGTGGGGACCTAGTGTCATCTTCTGGATGTTTTCAAGCTCTTGTGCTATTGCGTTCTTCTTTTCTATATTTTTTGTACCCGAGACAAGGGGAAAGAGTCTTTTGGAAATCCGAGAGCTCTTGAGTAAATGATAGGCTGTGAACCTGTGATATTATTATTAAAAATGTTAATTTGTTAATTCTGCTTTTATATTCTGGACCTATCCTAAAACTGAACAGCGGATGGAATGACTTATTTCATATGATTAGATTCCAGACGTAGTGATGTGGAGGAATATAGAGAATATAACAAGAAAATGGTATGAATGTGGATGGCTTTTATATTATGAGTGTTTAGTAGTCATTGGGTAAATGAATTGAGCTGCTTTTGTAAGACGAAAATGCCACGGTGTTTATGCAGAAGAAAGATGAACTTAACTGATCCCAACTAAATTCGAGCAAGAGAATGTTATGATGCACACCGATACATTATAAAACACACAGAAAAACTACAAACACTTTTGTTTAATACAAATAAAAAAATTGTGTTATTAGCTACAACTGCGACTGTTTTATTATTAAACATAATGATATAAAAATACCCTGCTGATTTGTATCAAAACATTGATATCTATTAGCTACTAAAAACCGAATTGAAGTCCGTTAAAATACTGTGTTGAAAATATAAAAATAAGAAAACATGCTATGTTGTAATTTAAAGGCGCTTTTTGCAAGCCCGGGGCAGCGATTGTAGTATATATAGTATAATATAAATAGTATAAATATAATCTTAATTCGCTCCCATAGTAGGGTTAAAGATCATCAGCCAAAAAAATTTAATCACACGTACGTTGCAAATGTAGATGTATCTACATTTGCTACCTGTGATTTTATTTTTCAATTGTGGTAGGTAATTAAGATTTCAAAAGTATGTTCCAGTTTAACGTTAGAAGTCTAGGATCAACCTAAGCCGAAAGGCGCTATCTCTGAGATACGCCCTTTTCGATTTTTTTTATACCATTCAATAGCTATAACAATTTTGCTTAGCTAATGGAATAAGCCAACTAGCGCTATCTAACTTAAAACATTTTAAAAACCATTAAGCTTCGTGCAGACCAGCGCGACGCGACACCGGTTATCGTTATACCGTCAAGTTATCTTAGAAATTGTATTGTTCGAGTCGCGGCGCGGCGTCGCGTCGGGCTGGTCTGCACGGAGCTTTAAGAAGTTTTTTATATCTAAATATTTCCTTAAATAACATTTTACAAAAAGTCAATTTTCTCAAAACTTACTCCGATTGAGATAGCGCCTTTCGGCTTAGCAGGGCAGAATACTAACAGCTCTATAGCTTAAGTAGCGGACCTTGGAGAAAAAACCGCTAGGCTGAAATGGGAGTAGGCTGGCCACATCGCAAAGACTCACTGGACGCCTGAAGCAGAACAATGCCGTTGAGGTAGACAGCAGCGAAGGTGGTGTGACGATCTAATTATATTTGCGGGGCCAATATGGACAGAAATCACAAAAACGGGAGAGATTTGGAAGGTAAAAGGGGAGGCCTTTGTCCAGCAGTGAGACATAACGCAGGCTAATAAAAATTGCAATAAAATGCTTGCAAAACGCTTACAATAAAGCTTTGTAGCAGACTAGCGCGACGCGACAACGGTTAAAAATTATACCGTGAAGTTTTCTTAGAAACTGTATTGTTCGAGTCGCGTCGCGCTGTCGCGTCGCGCTGGTCTGCACGAAGCTTAATGTTTTTGTACGTAATATTTTGAAGTACTTAGGTACATTGTTTAGCAACTTTGTCTGTTCATATTCATATTTTTATTTTGCATTCCATAATGTTTAATTAAAGGTTTTACAATGGCTTAAACCTTACAATTACGGACCCTGTAGGGCACAGCAAGGAGTATAAAATTAATTCTTAAATAAAAATAAAACTGGGAAAAGTTTACAAATTTGAAAAATATTTTACAAACATTTATTAAGTAAATATAACATTTACTACATTGCGATGAGTTATAAGTGGTACATAATAATTATTTGGTTAGGTAAATTAAACATATATCATAGCCAGCGGTTTTGCATGCGAGGAGTTCGGAAATTATCCCACCTGAACGAACCACGGGGATAAAAATTATACTATGTCCTAACTCAGCTCATGGTCTACCTGTGTGCTAAATATCATCGTAAACTGTTCAGCCGTTAAGCCGTGAAAGCGTAACAAACAAACTGACTTTCGTATTAATAATATTAGTTAGGATTTTGATTATAATATTTATCTATGTGTGTATGAATGTATTTATACGAGTAACTGTGTATGGTGTCTGTTTGTGTTTTTTTTTTTTGTCATTTTTGTTTTAGTTTATTGCATAGTAAGCTTTTTAATTAATATTGAACAAGGCGCCTGTGATATTTATTTCACATCATCTAGGAACTTCACGTGCTTTTGTGTAACGCTGCTTAACACATCAACTGTCATGCAGCCATTTCATTACCTGGCTTCTTAGTAGCATTAGCTGAGCACTAGCTTAAGTACATGCTTATAAATATTCATTGCATTATTGCATTAAAAAAGAACCGGGCAAGTGCGTGTCGGACCACGCACAATGAAGGGTTCTATAGTTGGGATGAATTTATCCCAAAAACAAACTTAAGATTGCAGTTGAAAAATAAATGTTCTCCCATACATCGATATACGTCACGGTCAATTCTCCAACTGCAAATGTAAGATTGTAATCGCGAAAAAAAATTTTTTGGTTGATAAAACGACAAGTTAACGATTTCAGACTTTCATTTCCATGTGCTGTGAGACCTTGCTTCCTGCCAAATTTCATGATTCTAGGTCAACGGGAAGTACCCTGTAGGTTTTGATTTATTTGCGAGTATCAAAATATAAAAAAACGGCAACGGCATAAATGGCCGTATTGTCTTATTGCGTTGACTTAGAAGCTTGAGTTTGTAGAGTACCGAGGAATCATAGACCTCCGTATTTGGTATTAATTTCAATTTGTTAACTGTACGCGTACCTGAGTAAAAGGGTCTTGACAGACTGACAGACGGACAACGAAGTGATCCTATAAGGGTTCCGTTATTTCCTTTTAAGGTACAGAAGAAATTATCAAATAACTTCTCCCGCTCCGGGCGCGGGCGGAGCGGGAGGGCGTGTCAGACTTTTACTGACTAAAACCCACCCGTGTTCCTTCCGTTGCCTGTATGCCGGGGTCGCGATATCCCTTTCGGATAAACTCGCAACCCCGGAAGGTACAGAACCCTAAAAGGCAAACATACTGCTTCTGACAAACAGGTTACCCTATTTACGAATTTACCCTACAAACTATTACTCTGGCTCTAAGCTATGGTAAAGGTTAGGTTACGAAAGATCAGGAAATATCTTACCAATTAAAATAAAACTCCAAACAAAAAACACAGACAATCATTTACTTAACATTTCTTGTGTCTCCAATAGATTCTTCCCTTTCGTTTCTGGTACATAGTAAAATGTGAAGGCGAAAGCAAAGACGCAGACACCGGAATACATCCAAAATGTCGCGTGAGCTCCCCAAGCTGGCACCATATAACCGAACGCGGTTGCTGTTCCAAAACCGAAGATCCAACCGACGCACGGACACTTTCGGACGGTGAGCAATGGGTAGCTCGCCGTCCGATAGGGACCAGGCCCGGGTCGACGGCGCGTTGTGTTCCACGCGCGCCTCAAAGAGATGTCAGCACCAACTGACGGGGTCCGGAAGAACCAATGCCTGCCGGGGTTGCGGGTTTGTCCGAAAGGGATATCGCGACCCCGGCACAAAGGCAACGGAAGGAACACGGGTGGGTTTTAGTCAGTAAAAGTCTGACACGCCCTCCCGCTCCGCCCAGAGCGGGAGAAGTTATTTGATAATTTCGCACCCGCAAAAAAAAAAAAAAAATGTACCATACCGTAGCCGACCGCAGACGGCAGCAGCAGGCGACGTGTCGCCGCGACACGACTGGTTTCTATGAACTTTCTATTAAACCGACGTGTCGCTAGCGAACGGAAGGTATTTCATATAAATTCATAGAAACCAGTCGTGTCGCCTGCGGTCGGCTACGGAATTGTACCTTTGAGGGTCTTCGCAGACGTCGGTCTTGGTGGTCGGCACGGCAGAGGATTAAAAATTTATCAATTGAATTTAATACTTATCCAATCGAAATAAGGTTTATAAAGTTCCAAGGTTGCCTGGAAGAGATCGCAGAAAGCGATAAGGCCGCCCATTGTATGTGTTGTAGTGTTAAATTTATTATTTACTATGTATTTTCTGGTGTACAATAAAGTATATATAAAATAATAGTATATTATGCAATTAGTGAATAAAAGACGGATTTAAAGCGAGGGCCATAGATGAATCACGAGCAAGTGAAGGATTCTAACGACTGAATCACGACCGTAGGGAGTGATTCATGACGATTGAATCACGAGCGTAGCGAGTGATTCAAGTTTTAGAATCCTGAGCGACGCGAGTAATTCATGGCCCTCGATATAAATCCGTTTTATTCAGGAGTTGCATACTATACTTTATACCATGACTACGAGAAAAAGAAAGATTTAAGCGAAAATAGACATTTATTGAAGAAAAAAGGAAGGTTGAATTAAGCTTCGTGCAGACTGGTGCGACGCGACAGCGCGACGCGATTCTAACAAAACAATTTCAAAGAAAACTTCACGGTATAACAATGACCGGTGTCGTCGCGCTGTCGCGTCGCGCTACTCTGCAAGGGGCTTTAATTAAAATGCACATTAAAATTGGAACAATTACTAAAATCAAAAGTAATTTTCTTATTATTACTAATAACAATCAACTTGTGAAACGATATTTATTTCCTGTGTATAGAGTATGTTTTCGCAAGGAGGTTGTATAGCATTGAGATGGAGGTCGCATATATAGATGTGTTCTAAATTCAAACACCAAAACAGTGATTAAAAGAGCTTTTTATTCACTGTTTTCAGTGAATAAAATAAGCTTTTTAGAGGGGGAATGGTATAAATAAATATATATTTCAATGCTTGGTGATCGAGCTTGGAGCATCGCAGCGCAGTTATCCGTCGATCACCGAGTATTGAAATATATACTTCTTTCGATTGGATCAAATTAAATTGATTTTAAAATCCTCTAAAATCCCGTCCGCTAGTCTGCGCAGGCGCAGGCCATTACTGCGGCATGAAGGCGCTGTCAACGTCACATCGTTATCACTCATGTGCGATTGTTTGTAGAATGGCTCTGATGCAACCTGTCTTTTTTATAGCCTGAAAATTGCACTTGGTTTTAGGCTATTTACATTACACTTTTGTAAAACATTTTAAAAGAATAATGGTGGAGTTTCTTGCCGATTCTTATCCATACGAAAACTATCTTTGGCCTGGGCATAGGTTAGGACGTAGCCCAACGGTGTCTGGTTAATGTCTTGGAGTTTGGGGAAATTAGTGCTGTCCAACCAAGCGTATAGCCAACTAGCAACTGTCCTACGTATAATGGAATTGGGAAGACCTACTAAATAACTACTAATGATATTATAAATAAAATAAATAAATAAATAAATAACCTATAGATAAAATAGTCTATAGACTTCCTCAAGAAGTGTGCCACTAAATGCAAAAAGATTTTTTTAATCCAACTGGTAGTTCCAGAGATTAGCACGTTCAAACAAACAAACAAAAAAACTATCTCTTCAGCTTTATTATTAAATAAAGATATTATAATATGCAAGTATGGATAGATTTTTATCGAGATTTAAAATAGTAAGGAAATATTCGTACTCACAGCATCCTGTGATTTTATATTGCTTAGTGATAGAGCGGATTGATGGATCGCCTAAGGAAATTCTAGAGTTCGAGCTGATTTTCATCTCAATGTAGCCAGGTCATTGTTATTATCAGCGAACATACCGTTAGTAAAAGTTTTAATACCAGTAATAGATAAGACGTGTTGGCAAAGAGTCACATTACTTTGACTGAAAATCAAAATAAAAGTGATGGAAGATTGTCATGGTCTCCAACACATTCCAATGTTGTAGTACAGGTCAATGACCACCAGTCAATAATGATTCACTTCCATAATCATTGCACCCATATCTTTACGATAAAGTAATAAGTACCTTACTATAGGAGTTCCCACAGGCTGTCTCTTTATTTCCCTACGTTTTTAGACATCCATTTCTGGGCAGCATTTGGACCAAATAGCCTGACAATATTTTAAATCTTCTTTCAGAAGATAATACAAGTGCCATTATTTATATAATTACCAAGTAAAACAATGTTATTTTGCTATTTTCTTCAATGTACGTACATATGACGTTATCGTCAAATTCCTATTTAAGCTTTGCAAGTCGAAATCTGGTAAAATACATATTTGCGACAGACTGGCAAGGATCATGAAATTGGCGGAATAAACTTGACGTAAGCTTGACACTTGCTTGACGTTTTGAAAGAGTTACCTTCAAAAAAAAAAGTCCGGTAAATAAAACAACAAAAAGCGGGGTTATTAGTTAGATTAATGGTCTAAGAGAGGTTTCTTACAAAAAAAATAGAACCTTCTTTTAGCAAGATAGGGTCTGGGCTCGGATCTGGGCCAGTCTTATCAAGGGGTATCGTGTAATCCAGTAACTGGGTTGTGGAGGTCAGATAGGCAGTCGCTCCATGTAAAATACTGGTATTCAGCTGCATCCGGTAAGGCTGGAAGCCTTAACATAGTTGGGACAAGGCTAGGAAGATGATGATGATGATGAATGATACTCGGCTTACCATCATGGTTGGCAGATGATGAGGGTCTGAGAAGCTGGGTTAAATGGTCTAAGAGGGAAGCCTATGTCCAGCAGTTAAGGTCTTTTAGTTGATCAGATGATGATGATAGTTTGCAATAAATTGACATTTGCCGCATGATCCATGCCAGTCTTTGTACATATATACCGACATAAACTCAAGCCCGTTTCCCATAAGCGTCGACAGGATCTACAGAACGCCATCTGCTACGATCGGTAACGTTTTAGGATTAATCCGGAAAATAAAAACAATATGAATAAATTAGCATTTAATAAATAATATCACAGCCAAGATCTACTTAAAATCTCTTGAATTTCCAACAGACTCTTTCCTTTCGTCTCGGGTACAAACACAACACTAAAGAAGAACGCAAAAACGCAAGCACCAGAAAATATCCAGAAGGTAACACTAGGTCCCCACGCCGGTAACATGTAACCAAATGCGGTCGCTACTCCGGAACCGAACAACCAGCCGATGGTCACCGTGAACGTACCACCGAAACCTCTGCAGGTGTCCGTGAACATCTCGCCGATAAATGTGTTGGGAATGATGCCAAAACCTGGGGAAAAAGAGGTCCTGATTAGTATAAAATACGTAGCTGGCACAGGAACGTGGGTATTGGCACATGAAAAGAGAGGCCTATGCTCAGCAGTGGGTGTAGTCAAGTTGTGGATGATGATGTAGAAGAAGAGCTCAATGAAAAAGAGGAGAATGTGGAGAGGAGATCCGGAGAAGTACTGATTCCGGTTAGAAGGGCATAGGTGCTGGTGTAAACAGACACTTTAGACATTTTAATCCATTTCTAAAGTCGACTACTCACGGCATTACTGATATTGTAGTGCAGATATCCATAGACGGTGGTGATAACATACAATCAGGTGGGCCGCCTCAACCAATCAACTCAGTCTATAGCAGTCCAGTGCTGAATATAGGAATGATGCATATTTAATTAAATAAACAACTTACCTACTTCATAAGAAATGAAGAACATCATCAGTGAAACTAACGATAGCCATTGTAAGTCATCAGCGATTGAGTAACCATTGTCGTACAAGAAGAAGTAAGTTCCAAGAGCAGCCTAAAAAATACCAATAAAAAGATGAGGGTAAGTAGAGACTAAGGTAAGTAGACAAATATCTAGTCGGTTTGAGACGAAGAAAGAAGTCCTGGTTGAGAAACAATTGCGAATGGATCTCAGTCACGAGCCTAAGCTGTTCCGCTTTGCAAAGGATAAGAAGAATTTTTCGGAGTTGATGGGCAACCTTCAGTAATTGTAGAGGCATCAAAAGAAGTTTAAGAAGATGAAGAGGTTAAACCCATAAATATCCAATCTTACTTGGTTAATTTTATAAATCAAACTTAAGGACAGAAATCAATGAAAGCATGAGGAGTATATTTTTGAAGTTACGTAACTTATAACATATAGTACATAACATAATCAGCCACATCCAACTGCTGGGAAACGGTTGTTTTGTCTGTTAGAAAGCCACCATGTGTGTCCAGTGCGGGTTGGTAAATGACACATATCTTAAATTTTTTGGTTCTAGGACATGGCCGGTTTCCAGTTTTGAAAGTTAAACAAAACAAAGAACTTACCAAACTCAATGAACAAGCTGCTGTCGAGACCAACAACAGAGATTTCCTTCCAGTTCTATCAATAAGCAAAGGCGCAATAGTTGACGCGGCCATTTGAGTGGCACCAATGATAATAGTGGAAATATGCGATTCCATAGCCGAACCCGTCATCTCAAAAATGATCGTGACGAAGGAAATCACAGCAATCACTCCACTCATCTGTTGCATAATGTTTAATACTATTATTATAAATGTGGCTCTTCTATTCGACCTTATCGTGTACATTTCAGTCAATTGAGCCATGTTAGATTTCGGTTTTTCATTGGCTTTAGCTACTATTTCGTCTATGTCATCTTGTCTGCCAAGAGAAGTAAGATTTTCCATCGCTTCTTCTCTTTTGCCTGAAATAATATAATTTATAATAATATAATTTTAGGGTTAGTTTTCAGTTATACTTAGCATTCATCATTGTAAGGTAATGTAATGATGCGAATAGTGTGACCGGCATACAATCTTAATGCGAATCTTGTATGTGTTCGACTGGGGTTCCCTCTATCTGGCAGAATCTTGATGCTCCGAATTTTATTTGGCATAACACACTTGGCATAATCTTCTTGAAACGAATATTTTAAAGGGATAAAAAATATTTAATATAATAATTGTTTGGCCGAATATTTATATGTCCAAATTTACAATGGCATACTTTTAAGATGGCAGAATTTTATTTGGATTAATATTCGGCATATTGCCATTTTTAGGGTTCCGTAGTAAACAAGGAACCCCTATAGTTTCGCCATGTCCGTCTGTCTGTCCGTGGCTTAGCTCAGAGAGGGTTAGTACTAGAAAGCTGTAATTTGGCATATATATACATATTAATCATGCCAACAAAGTGGTAAAATAAAATAAAAATAAATATTTTTTTTAGGGTACCTCCCCTACGCGTATAGTGGAGATATATTTTTTTCTCATCTACCCCATAGTGTGGGGTATCGTTAGAAAGGTCGGTCAAAAATATTGTGAGTTTGTGAGAGTCGTAGTAGAGTCAAGTGTCCCCCTCCCCCCCTGCCAGCTAAATGGTTGTACTTGGATTTGTGAAAAAAAACACAGTAGTAGTATATATAATGAAATTAAAAGGAAAAACTATCACAGCTAAGTAAGCTGTACAGGTTAATGAGTAATAATCAACCGACTTAAATTTGCAGTTTGCAAAACATTATCTCCCATAGATTTCGTACGTATGAGAGAACACGTTTTTCAACTACAATGTTAAGTTTGTTCTTGGAATAAATTCATCCCAACTACGGAACCCTTCATTGTGCGTGGTCCGATACGCACTTGGCCGGTTTTTTATAAAATATAATTTTTAACAATAAATTAAAATTAAAATATTGTTTTAAAAAGTCAAATTATGTAGTGCAACAAAAGTTAGTGACAGAAACGAATCGCTGCAAAACCGACTCCACGTAATCTTGTCTGCCCTACCCCTAGAGAGTAATTTAAGCCCGCAGCGCTGGACCCGTGACAGAAACCATGCCTGCTGCATGTTGCTCACTTGCATGCTACATGCTTGCTTGCATACATGGTGTATGCTTGTTTGTATGTTTGCATGTTTGTGTAAACTTTCTGCGATATGATGGTTCTACTTTTTTATAATTATGGATGTAAAATGTATGCCTAAAGATCATTCTGACTTATAAAATTATGAGTTTTGGATGTATGATAAATGAGTGTCTGCCAAACGATTTTCTGCGAAATGAAGTTTATACTATCCGCTGTTATGCAATACAATATTATACATAAAAAGTTCTGTTACAAAGGGTGGACCCGTTCGACTGCGAGGACCTTAAAAACCAGCCGATGGATCAGTACGAGCGTTACGTATAATGCTTGTAGCCCCGTGCACTCACAGAATTCGCATTATTTACTTACACTATAAATTACATTACATGCGTCCAGGAATAGAATAGTCTGGATAGTAGCTCAAAAAAGTTGTAAGTAGGTATTGTTAATATTGACCATTTTCTGCACTGTAGAGAAGTGACCCACGACAGACAATATTAAGAGCTCATTCACACGGGACACGACATTGACGATTTGTCAAAAAAAAAAAAACGATACGTCACGACGATGCACGTTCATATTGCATACAGAAACGCGCTTTTTAGCGATTCGTCTAAATATGCGAATAGATGTCACACTTAATTCATGATTCAAGAGTTTAGTCTTGGACGAGAGCTTCAGCGGATCCGTCCCAAAAAAATCACTATTCATGTTTTTTGACGAACGTGATTTTTAAAAGACGATACGTGATTTAAGACATGTCCGTCATTTTTCATGATTCGTGAAGCGAGTGAACCCGGGCATTTAAAATGTGTCACAATATACGAACTGTAAAGAAAGTAATTCTTACCCTTCATAACTTGATATACAGCAGTTTCCGTAACGAACATAAAAACTACAACTACGAATAGACCGCATAAAGCCGCACCTAGCCAACAAACTGCTGCGTAAGATATAAACGGTCCCACTGAATACGCTATCACAGTTCCCAAAGTGCTGGAGAATCCTGTCAGTGTTAACAGTGTGCCTCGAATTCTCGTTGACCTGAAAAACATGGAAGTATTTACTGCTGATGCTGCTGCGTAAGATCTTGACTTCGATCCTCAGATGGGGCGAAATGCTATTGGGATTTTTATGATGTGTCTCAGTCAGTATTTATTTCAAATAAACCAATTACAGGCACTTTTGAATTGTCAAGGGGTCGGTCAGTCAAAAAGATGAAGCTAGTTGCCCATTCCAAAGCGTAGTAGGTTCCTATGGAGAAGAACGGGCAAGAAACTCCACGGACACTCTTTTAAATCAAAATATTCTTACAAAATATTGGTTACATCATTCATGTTGAAATTATACATGTGAGAACAATGTAGAAAGACGTGCACGTTAAAAGCGTCCGCAAAGAAAATATAATAAACAAACTCAAAAATTGAAATACATTAAAATAAAATTTAAATACATTAAAATAAAGAGTCTGGGTTTGTGCCCGGTTGATGTCTGTGGCTCGCCCTCTATTACATACGACTTCAACATAACTGACGTAACAGCACACCCAATGCTGTTCAACTCTGGGCAGAGTTGAACAGCATTGGGTGTGCCGTTACGTGCCCTTCGACGAATACAGGTATATTATTTACTGCTATTGTGTTTTAAATCTGACAAATGTCTGTCAGTCGGCCGTTTATTGGTGGTGCAAGGCTTGTTCTTATAAATATCATGCTCCATCCACACATTTCATGAGCCCCTTATGTATCTATGTATACTCAGACTTTCGTTACATAAATGCGGTTGCTTTTGTCTGCATATATTGCCAATAGCAGAACTGGACGTATGTTTCATACATTCCAATTTTTATCCCAATTATATCTAATCTTATTCTAATTTTGTCTACTTTTATCTAATCTTGACCAATTCCATTAAAAAAAAAATGTCTACTTAAAGGTACTTTAATCTAATTTTATGATTGTATGTGTTATTAACTAATTACTAATAGATATTGACCTATAACTTGTTTGTGTGGTACAAACTGTTAATACTCGTAAAGTTGGTTTTTTAATAAATAAATAAATAAACATTCATTAATTAAGCTATATAATGCAATTTATAAAAGTTTCATGTAAAAAAGTTTTCTGCATTACCTACTTTTTGTCAATCAAAACATAATCAACTGCCTAGTCTTCCCAACTATTTTAGGGTCGGCTTCTAGTCTAACCAGATGCAGTTGAATACCAGCAATTTACATGGAGCGACTGCCTATCTGACCTACACAACTCAGTTACTTGGTAACACGATACCCCTTAGCACCTAAATCAAATAGTCACACACAATATTAATTATCAAAGGTACTCACGCAAACTCTCCAATATAGACAAGATTTGTAATAAATATGACTCCGTTGCCAACTCCAGCCAAAACACGGCCTGCGTATATCATTGCCAAATGACCGGCGAGTGCCATTAGAACGTAGGCCAACATGAGAATGCCTCCCGCAAGGTATAGGCAAGGTTTTCTACCTATGACGTTAGAAAGATATCCTGAGAGGTAGGGACCTGAAAGATAAAAGATAATTTAGGCTATTATTGATTAAACAAACCACCACCACGTCGGGCAAAGTGGTTTTGGGTTTTTAGTTAAGAATTACGTAGATTCTGGATCTGTTCTCATCGGTTTACTAATGATAAGCATACAATATATTGTCATAATTTACATTGGCATAACGAAATTCAGCATAATATTATTTGGCATAAATGTTTTTCCATAATGTTTATTGCCATAAATACTGTTGGCATAACAATAATGAACCATAATTTTATAAAGCATAATGTTATAAACGCATAATGATATTTACACATAATATTCTTTGGAATAAAAATAATAAACCCTAATATAACTAATAATAAGAACAAATATGTTCGCGGCTCAGGCTCACCTTAACTTAATCCAATAGAGTAATTCCCAAATGAGAATAAATAATGTTTATATTTAGACGAATAAATATTGTGCCTTAAAAAATTACGCAACTCCAAATTATGCCAAAATAAATGGGACAAAATGTCAGTTATGCTAACCTTTGCATTATGCCAAAGTATTATTATGCCACGTTTGCTAATAAAAGTTATGCCAAACAATATTATGACTTAAAATTTTATGCCAAGAGGGAGATTCCCGTTTTAATTATCATCATCTTCAGCTTACAGCAGTCCACTGCTGTACATAAGCTTCTCAACATTGTGAACATTCCACTTCGTGCCACTAGTGTCACTGGTGGAGCAGATTGGAATAATCCGTCGCAACCACTACTGCTGAGCATGAGGTCCTGCCGGTCGATTCTGTAAAAATAAACTTAGGTGAAGTGAGCTGTCAATAGTGCTAATCCCTAGCATCCTGCCGGTCGATTTGTGACAGTGACAGCTCACTTCACCCAAGTTTCACGGTGATATTTTTACAGAATCGACCGGCTGGATGCAATTCCTATGTCGGGCAAAGTGTTACTGGGTTTATCCATTAGGAATTTTTCAGTAATCTGGATGCGTGCCCGGTTGATGGCAATTGGCTCGCCCCATGTTACATGGGACTGAAAAATAATTCTCTAAAAACGCATTGACATTCTAATGAGGAACGTTTTTAAAATTAATGAACCTCTGAAAACTTTTTGGGCTTCTAATGATGCACTCTTTTTTAATAAATGAGCCTCTTTTTAATATGGCATCCGGACCAAATATGCTAAGTTAGGTTAGAACTGTGACCAACCGCGCATCATCCAAGTTGGTCGCAGTTACTTGGCTATTTAGTATTTTTAGGACCTTAAAATAGGAATTATTTGAGGTGTACAAAAAGAAGCGCAATCATTATTTAGAGTATTCAATAAAAGTTTTAGGAAAGCAAAAAGGAATTATTTGAGGTTTGTTTAAATACTCACCTGTGATGGTGCCAATAAAAATAAAGGACACGACCCAGGATGCCTCTCCATCGGTGATAACATTTTCTAATGGTGTCTCGTCAGGATCCTGCAGTTTAGCTAGCACTGGTGCTGTCCAGCCAAGAGTGAAGCCTACTGTTAACTGGCCTAAGTATACTGAAAGTATTATTTTTATTTCTTAGTAAAAGTGGTTGTGCACACACATAACAGCCGTGCGATTCTGTAAACATCTCACCGTGAGGGCTTGGGTGAAGTGAGCTGTCAATAGTGTCAATCCCTGTGGAATGACAGCTCACTCCACGCTCACTTCACCTAAGTTTTCACGGTGAGATGGTTACAGAATAGCACGGCTGTGCTGCTGGGGAGTTCGTTGCGCCACTTCTTCCCAGCTAACGCACTAGGAAGTGGTGAATGGTGGGTGTTTTGGGGAACTGTCTTATGTAATTTTGACGTTCGAAAAGTGCTGATTATCAGCCTAGTTTGAATAAATGACTTTTGAATTTTGATTTTTTTTTTTGCATACATAATTACAGCCAACTGTAATTATGTTTCGGCCAGCTTGTAATGGGGGGGCTACCCGAATTTGCCTGTTTAAGAATCAATTTTAAATAGTCAAATTAGTTTATTGCGGTCCTGAAAAAAAAAATGTCATAGATACATCCTTATTTGAAAGAAATTAAAGGTTCAAAACACGATAAATTGTAATTTTTTCGATTAAAAAAATGGTTCAGGCCATGGTCCGGAGCGAGAGTGCATGGGAGGCCGTCACCTCCTTCTGCGAAACAGTAATGCTCGCGAAAGACGAGGCGGAGCGCGCGAGGGAGAGGCAAGATTCGCGCCCTGGCGCCCCAAGTCGCCGCAGAAGACGCCCCGGGCGTCGGGAGTCGCGAGCCGACTTCCGGCCACCGTAGGCGCGGGCTTGCGGACGGTGAGCAATGGGTAGCTCGCCGTCCGATAGGGACCAGGCCCGGGCCGACGGCGCGTTGTGTTCCACGCGCGCCTCAAAGAGATGTCAGCACCAAGTGACGGGGTCCGGAAGGGCCATTGCCTGCCGGTGTTGCGGGTTTGTCCGAAAGGGATATCGCGACCCCGGCACACAGGCAACGGAAGGAACACGGGTGGGTTTTAGTCAGTAAAAGTCTGACACGCCCTCCCGCTCCGCCTAGAGCGGGAGAAGTTATTTGATAATTTCCCAGCCCAAAAAAAAAAAAAAAAAGGACTGGAAAATCTCGCCTCATGAAATGACGTGTAAAAGAAGAATCTTTCTAACCTAACCCATTTCTCCCAGTTTAACTAAATGACTACACGGCATTCAGCCATCTGGTTAAACGTTGCGCTCAATGACTTGGCTAGTTGTCCTTCAGCTATTTAATTGGCCAGCTAGCCAGCTAATTGGACGCCTAGGCCGTTCAATAACCAGATTTAACCAGATGGGTACGACATATACATTTAACAACCTAACACTAACATATTTAGTATTATGTACTAGTATTATAAAAAAGGGGAAATGCATATAATGGATAAAAAAATCTGTTTCTCGATTTTAAAATCCTAATTGCAAAATAAATGCTATAATTTTGATAGTCAGTGCAAAATAATTTATAGTGGCTGTAAATTTTAAGTTTCTATAAAAAAAGTTTTTTTAATTTACACTGTTTTTATTATTTCTTTGATTTAAAATACTTTGAATGTTACAGTTTTTTATAAATTAAAATGACTTAGGTAGGAACTTACAACATGCTGCGATCAGAAATTGTTTACTTAAACTTGTATTAGTTTTGGCGCCCATTTCACTGTTTTCTTTTTACAAACTAAAATTAATTTTATTATCTAAATAGCGACAAAGTGTCGCCTTTGTTGGCACACTGCATTGAACTGACTTATTTGTATTTTTCCTTAGGTATATCTTATATTTCCTTGTGAATCAAATGGTCTGTATCTTTTAGATTATGGATTAGGGATGGGCAGCAATTTTATGTGTAACATTTTTTCTCTTTTTCCTGCAAAAAAAGAAAACTCAAAATAATCAAATGTGAGTGATTTCGTGAAAAGCGACGGAAGTGTGTAACAGGAAGCGCGCGCTATTTGATTTGACCAGTGAGCGCGCGGCCGTCTGATGGTACCAACCCATTTTCCGAGAGGTTGTAAACAGGATAATGATGGTGATAGCGATGAGGTGACGATGTATAACGGTTTATATCATTTATACGTCAGCCAAGATGTCAGATGTTACACATTATATGCGACTACTGTAAGGCTCACTCGTGTTTTTTATATTTAAAATAACGTATTTGCAAGTCACAGACTACCTATAACTAGTTAATAAGTCGCGTCGTGCACAAACCATCATTGAAATATTAGTGCTGTAACATTCTGGCTACTGATTGCTGATTTGAGTTTGTAAGACGTTATTTTTGAGTAGCGTTCTGGGCATTGAGTGTTTGCGCACCTGACCCACCCGGCAATTAACGAGATCGAGAAGTCAGTAGAGCTAGCAACTAAAAACAAGTCTGCAAACAATGAGCAGCGAGTGCCAGACGGCGGCGAGCGATTACTCACTGGTATGCGTTTGTACGAAGCTTGACTCTCTCGGCGAGTCTTCTGCCCGCTAAGCGAGCGTCGCTGAGCGAGTAGATATCTGTCAAAAATTCAAATTTGAATTCAAATTCATTTATTCGTGTGATTTTTGGTACATGTTACAAAAATGTGTGTGTGTGTTATCATGTTGTTGTTGTTTGTTGTCTGTTGTCGCTGTGACAAACGATTACTCGCCGGCGGTGTCAACACTCAACGATCAACTATTAATATAAATTGTATCTCTTTTACTTCATGTTTTGTACGGTTTTTGAGCGAGAAAATAGTTGATAGCACTTGGCTTCCTCGTCGGCGGTGGGACAGACACCTTCAAGCCTATTTCTCAGTAGCAGCTCGGCTTACCCCCTTGAGAATTACAGGCATGATTTTATGTTGTGATGAAACTAGTAAACATCAAGAAAACTTAATAATAGTCCTCCAGACCGAATTTCGGTCAGGCTCACCGAAGACAAGCCGCATCGACACAGGAGCTATTTTGCAGTGCAAAAGTGTGCGCAGACACAGGTCTTTCTTCCCTCACTCTCATAGTCCGATGGGTCGGCTATCCGAAACGACCGGATACAATGAAACATATAACATCACGCCTGTATATATACAAGGGGTGGGCAGAGGTTTACATTCACATTTCACCCAAAAACAAACCACAATTTCACAAAAAAAAGAAAATGGACGGTTTCTGAATAGCTCAAAAACCGTCCATGTACTTACTTAATAATGTGAAGTACCTGTTAATGCATATTCAAAAAAGGAATGAGCGACATATCGATACCTAAGAAACCGGTTTCTGAGGTATTTTTAACCGTTGGATTAAAACTTCCCATAATGGGTCTGATTATTAATCACATTTTGTACGAAACCAATTTTAATCAATTCAAATAATATTGTGCGGAATCAATTACGATAAATTCTCAACCGATTGATCTTAGTAAGATATTAGGATAACTGATAAAAAATTATAAATCTTACAAAGACGGTAGGCAACATCCATGGGCGAAAACGGACGGTGAATGCTTAACTTACTTCCGAACAAACAAGTAAAAAACCGTAGAAACTTTAAGGGTATGAGGAACAGGGTGTAAAGTTCACTCATCCCCCATAGAAAAGGGAGGATCCTCCGACCAGACGGGTGTCGTATCTGGCGGGTAACTGCCCAGAGATCGAAGTCGGGAGCTTGTATATATGTCCACCGCGCGGTAAACTCTAATTGCGCGATGCAGGATTTGAGTGACGTCAGGATGTTGTGTGACGTCAGGTCTTTGTTGCGTAGTTCGCATGTGGCGATGTAGATGCCGCTACAGAACCATATCCGTGTTAAAAATACCCTAAAACCGGTTTCTTAGGTATTCTTAACAAGGGGTTATGTATTCCATAGTGCTATTGGTTCGCTTTCCTGCAAACGAACAACTAAAGAACCGTTTTTGGGAAGTTTTAATCCAACGGTTAAAAATACCTCAGAAACCGGTTTCTTAGGTATCGATATGTCGCTCATTCCTTTTTTGAATATGCATTAACAGCTACTTCACATTATTAAGTAAGTACATGGACGGTTTTTGAGCTATTCAGAAACCGTCCATTTTCTTTTTTTTGGTAAAAATATGTAGGCAGAATAATAACAATTTATTTGAATACGGATTTACAAAACTGAAATTATGGTATCAAGACAATATATAATATCACACGATTATTATCTTAAATTATTAGTAGGTACCTATAAAATCGTTATCAAACTCATTTATTATAATTATCGATATTGTAACACATGCGTAGGAATTTTTTGCAATATTTATTGTGCTTAGTATGCAATACAATAGTGATTTCAAAAGATTGATAAAGAAACTGCACTTGTGGTCAGTGGGTCGTCTTAGGGGATTTGTAGGAGTTGGAGTAGGTATACGCTTACGGGCACTATGAGCAGCAAAGAAAACATTTAAAAAAAAAATGCGCCAAAAAAAATTTTGTCTTTCCCACTACACCTCCCATCTGCTCTGGACCTCTAAGCCACTCTCGGCAACCAGCAGAATGTCATCGGCAAACAGCATACACCAGGGAGCCTATTCCTGGACATCCGACGTAAGAGCGTCCATTATCACCAGGAACAGGTAAGGGCTGAGTGCCCACCCTTGGTGCAAGTCGATAGCCACATTGAAGCTGCCAGTAGTGCCCACTGTAGACCTGACCTGACCTGGGTACTGCATCGACTGTACATCGGTAGAATCAACGGCGCTTATTTCCTTGGCACATTTCTCCTTAAGCGCCCACCACACAACTTCACGAGGCACTTGGTTGTATGCCTTTTCCAGGTCAACGAATACCAAATGCAAGTTTTTATGCGCACCTCTGTATTTCTCGCACATCTGGATAGTGAAGATGGCATCTGTTTCTCCCCGACCAAGCATAAAACCGAATTTGATTTTGCGAAATTTCATTCTCTGCTCTCAGTCTCCTTTCAATATCTTTCTCCCAAGCAAACTATGTGACAACATACATACTAACATACTATGTGACATTAGCTTCATTCCTCTATAGTTGTTGCACTCCAGCTGATGATCCACAGTACCACAGAACCAAAATATCTGGAAGTCAAAGGGCTTTGCCCAGGAGCAATAATCCACTGACAAACCAGTAACATTTGCATAGTATTTATTGTACGGAACCACACATCATAATAAGCCCACTTAAACGAGGTGAGTGCCCACGTTAATGAGTAATTTAAGCTACAGTTATAAAAATAAAATCTATTTATCTAATATGTGAACTGTGTTTCTGTATCTACATCTCTAATTGGTGAATAGTGTTCCTTATTTTCATCCCTAATCTCTAAATAATCCTATCTTCTTATCCTACTATACTTCCTACTAATATATACATGTATATAATTATGCATAGATATATTTATAATAATACTAGCTGCCCGTCCCGGCTTCGCACGGGTACTTATCTACGACGCACTTACCTACCTACCCTACCCTACCTACCCTACCTACCCTACCTACCCTACCTACCCTACCTACCCTACCTACCCTACCTACCCTACCCTACCTACCCTACCTACCCTACCTACCCTACCTACCCTACCTACCCTACCTACCCTACCTACCCTACCTACCCTACCTACCCTACCTACCCTACCTACCCTACCTACCCTACCTACCCTACCTACCCTACCTACCCTACCCTACCTACCCTACCCTACCTACCCTACCTACCCTACCCTACCTACCCTACCCTACCTACCCTACCTACCCTACCTACCCTACCTACCCTACCTACCCTACCTACCCTACCTACCCTACCCTACCTACCCTACCTACCCTACCCTACCTATTTAGGGGGATGAAAAATAGATGTTGGCCGATTCTCATAGATACTGGATAAGCACAAAAAATTTCATCAAAATCGGTCAAGCCGTTTCGGAGGAGTATGGAGACTAACATTGTGACACGAGAATTTTATATATAAGATTATATTATTATACAGGGTGTCAGGGACATCGACGCGAAGCCGGTTACCATGGATTCAGTACATGATTCTGAGCCGCCCTGATTTGAAAATTTTCGTCGGGTATAAAAAAAAAACACGTGTGCGTAGTATTGGACTTTTCTATGAAACAGCTGTTTTTTTTTTAATAACTCACGAAAATTTTCAACCATTTTCCGGCTTCGCATCGATGCCACCTTGTATAATATTATAAATATGAAAGTTTGTCAATCACGCGAAAATGGCTGAACAGATTTTAAAGTTATTATACACAATTTATAATATTATAAAATAAATAAGTTAGGATTATATTATTATTTTTTGTCGTACTATTAAGATTTTTGCACCTTTTGTGAAGCCTATTATTCTTATGCTCCCTTTACACGATGGCCCAACAAGCGCCAATATATGTGCGCCACAGAATGTCTTCATTACAACAATAAGTATACGTAAATGACGCGAAAATGAATGAGTTCAATGTTTAATAAGAATACTGTGGCGTGCATTGGCTTACGTCGGCCCAACGTCTAGAGGTGGCTTTAGAAAATAAGTAATTACCATAATAATACATACTTTAAGTACGCCTTGAATAAAAAAAACCCACTAGAGAATAAAAAAATAAAAAAAATTGCACATTAAAATTATCGTATTTCATACGATATGACATACGATATATTTCATACATACGATATGATACGACAGATAAACTTTAAAATGCGGTTAGCAAAAAGTCTCTCTATTGGTTATAGGTTAAGGCCCACAATCTAAAATACTACTGCAATATTTATTCAATATTTACACAATATTGCGACACAATTTGTACCAATCGTATATTTTTAGGTACTTATCCATTTTTTGGGAATTGCATAACGTTTTGAAACATTACGCAATTTTGATTAACTGAGCCGTTGTTTCCTAGATAAAATATCTCTTTTTCCTGGACAGCTGATAGATGATTGATTTGATAGATCTTAATTTTACAGTCACTGTGACATGACGTACTTTTATAATTATTTAAGTAGCTATAACATTATTTTTTTGGTTATTTCGGTAGTTTTTTTGTTTGTTGTGTTGGTAAAATTGTGGTGGCTATGAAGAGTTGAAGTTGAAGAAAAATAAATCGGATAAAAACAGGAGGATAATAATAATACCCACACAACATAAAATCAACAGTCAAACTAGCTTTGAATTTAATGTTTTTTATTAAATATTTATTAATTATGAGTGTTGGTCCTGTAGAATCCTGTTGATTACGTAATAATATTAATCCAAATTCCATCACTGCTCATCACCACACCAAGCCTCTTGTTGACTGTAAAAGATCGCTTTTAGCGATAAGACCGCCCATTGTGTCACCCTATGTAAAATTTCTAAATTTATTTCTGTAATTTGTATGGTGTGCATAATAAAGAATATTCTATCCACTTATCTATATAACTTGTGCAGGCACGCTCCAATTTCAACAGTTCCCGCCATTCGTGGTCAACTGACAGTTGACATTAGTGACAGCGAATTCACACTGCTGACGTGCATGAGATAGTGTTTACATATCTAATAATAAATAACATATAAACTACAGGTCCCATACTAAAAGTTGTTGTTTAGTATACCTACAACCGAAACATTGCGAATGAGTATTTAGTACCTACCTATCAATTTTATTAATATTTAGATATTGTAACCTCCTAGATCTTTCCTTCATTCTAAATTCATCCTAATATTTACGACATAAAGTTTACAATTTAATAGTCATATCACCGCTATTACCAGGCGTAAGTTGTCTCAGTTCTTATCACCATATCACTTAGTTTAGGGATTTTATAGTGAGAAATCGTAATGGGGATTATCTGTGTGTACGCACATCATTATCATTTGATCATCAAACAGCCACGAGATACAACGAAAGGTCATGGGATCTTGATAACGCCGTGATTGACGAATAATTGGCCGGAGAAGGTAAGTTGTTAACATAAACATAACATATTCCTCGAAGGGTTAAGAGGTAAAGGTGTACCCAGTACACCCACATTTCACCAGTTTATGTTTAAGTCCCATGTAATAAGGTGCGAGCCTATTGCCATCAACCGGGCACACATCCAGAGTCTGGGCTGCTACTGAGAAGTTCCACTTGGAAAAACCTAAAAACATTGCCCGACCTGGAAATTGAATCAAGGACCTCATGCTCAGCAGTAGCGCTTTCGACTGAATCAATGTGGCAGTCTAGCCACTGCTCATCTTCTTGACATAAGCCCTTATGGCTAGGGTTTGTTGAATAAGTCTGAGATATTCTGTCGGTTAGTGTTTTACATTATCCTTACCTTAGGTATACACTTCGATATCGCGACCTCGGCACACAGGCAACGGAAGGAACACGGGTGGGTTTTAGTCAGTAAAAGTCTGACATGCCCTCCCGCTCCACCCAGAGCGGGAGAAGTTATTTGATAATTTACCATCCTCAAAAAAAAAAAAAAAAAGGTATACACTAGAGGAGTCGCGAGCCGACTTCCGACCACCGTAGGCGCGGGCTTGCGGACGGTGAGCAATGGGTAGCTCGCCGTCCGATAGGGACCAAGGCCGGGTCGACGGTGCGTTGTGTTCCACGCGCGCCTCAAAGAGATGTCAGCACCAACTGACGGGGTCCGTAAGGGCCAATGCCTGCCGGGGTTGCGAGTTTGTCCGAAAGGAATATCGCGACCCCGGCACACAGGCAACGGAAGGAACACAGGTGGGTTTTAGTCAGTAAAAGTTTGACACGCCCTCCCGCTCCGTCCAGAGCGGGAGAAGTTATACGATAATTTACCAACGACAAAAAAAAAAAAAAAAAAAGGTATACCCTAGAGCATTTTGTCGAGCATTTCAATGTAATGTAACATTCTTACGAATCGTACAATACAAGCAAAAGCTTAATTTAAAAAAGCATTTCCATGTAATGTAACGTTCCTGAGAATGCTCAACCCTGCGTTCGAGTGAGCATTTACCTGTAACATTTCTTTCTACCTTGCGTTCATTGTAACGACCTGCCCTCGGCCCACGCACCTCACTCCGCGTCGCCCGCGCTCGTGCAATTGCTCGATAAAATGTTACACCAATACGCTCGTTGGTTTTTAAGATCAGGTTGTAACAAAACATCGAGCGTCATGTTCGCAGTACGGTCAGTCTATATTCAACTTTACGGATAGTCGTCTTTTAGGGGTATCGTGTTATCGAGTAACTAGGTTGTGGCGGTTCGGTAGGCAGTCTCTTTATTTAAAATACTGCTATTCAGCTGCATCCGGTGAGACCGGAAGCTGACCCCACCATACTTGAGAAAAGTTTTGGCAGATTGAGTGTTTACTCTGCGCCTCTTCGCTCTAGCAAAAATGAAGCCTAATTCGATAGATCGATTTGAAAATAGGTACTAAAGGGATTTTCAAGTCAGCCACGGTAATGCGTGCCTAGGTGGAACGCCCTAAGTTGGCTCGATAAAACTTCGGATGAGCACTGTGGGTGAGATGTTCAGGTTACGATCCGCTTGCCTATGACGAAGGTGGAAGACGCACGATTGGGTTTTTGAGGGATTCGGTTTCACGATTGAGTTTTTGAGGGATTCGGTTTCAAAGGGTCCAAACCCAAGGCACACACTGACTTATTAATTGTAAAATTTTAAGAAAATCGTCTATTTTTACAATGTTTGTATATATGTGAGAACCATGTATCTATCACATAAGTAATTAATTTATCTTTAGTTGCTTCATTTTTATTAATTCTTCTTATTGTGGTAACGTATTTTTTTTAGGTGCATCGTCTTCACATATAATTATGTAACTAATGTGCCTACATATAAAAAATATTGTAACACTTTTTAAAAGAGTAACGGTGGAGTATCTTGCCCATTCTTCCCCATACAAAAACTACCTTTTGGAAGGGGCGACCAGAATCAATTCAATATTTTGTAAACTTTGACGTTCAAAAGTGCCTTACAAGGGCCTATTTGAAATAAATGATTTGACTTTGACAAGTCAGCCGTAGGAAACAGAATCTCGACAGATGGGAGTTTATGAACGACTTGAATCTCAAGTGCGGCGTTTCTTCGCAGACAATAGCTTACTTTCCATACTGCGCCGCATGCCGTCACCTGTGCACTTGAGAATCTTATGACTGTGTCAGACGGAGTTCAAGTAGCAGAATTTTCACAACCTTATTTGTCCTGGTTTCGATTCCCGGGTCGGGCAATGTTATTGGGATTTTCCGTCTGGAATTTCTCAGTAGCAGCCTGGAATCTGGATTTGTGCCCGGTTCATGGCAATAGGCTCGCCCTCTATTACATGGGACTTAAACATAACTGGCGAAATGTGGGTGTACTAAAGGTACACCTCTGCCTAGCCCTTCGAGGAATACAGGCGTGATGTTATGTATGTATGTATGTATGTTATTTACCATCGGTACGCTAAAAAGTAGAATCCCAGATTTCCTCAGTATGTTTTCCTTCACCGATGAATGATGAATTTTCCTTCAACAATATATGAATTTGAAAGTTACTTTGGTTATTGTATCACAACGAGATAGGTACTACGGAAAATTCTGAACAATACCTCACAATTTCAATCAATAAGTGTCTGGCTATCGTAAATCGGGGTGAATAGGGATGCAGAGGTTAATATGGACAACAATTGGACATGGATGTAACGTTGAATAAGTAATATGTTTAAATTAGTTTGATGGCAACAAATTGAGTTAAGAACGCTCGAATATTTTTTTGCAACAAACCTAATATAAACTGGCTAAATGTGTGTATACTATAGTTACCCCTCTGCCTTACCCCTCTGGGAAAACTAGCGTGATGATACGTTATCTTTTTTAACGTTCCAAAACAAAATGTGAGTCATGGCGGTATAATTGGATCAAGTCCCAAGAGCGTTGGGGTCGCTTACTATCAAGCCTGTAACATTTAAATCAGCAAATATTGTCACGAGACGGATAACCAATGCAAATACACGGATTTAACCCTTTTCACAGTACGACAATTAGCAACACAAATGTAATCTTAAAGATAGAGATAAAAGTTATTTGCATTTTTTATAATTGGATTAATATTGCGGATTTGGTTATGCCAACAATTAGGGCTGTCCAGAGACTCAAGAGTTTCGTAATTTATTTTTTCTTTCTGGTCATATCCTTCTCAAAGAACCTTGACACATACACACCCTCACACTCATTTACTCACAGTCACACCTAAAGGCTACACGTTCACTCACATATACACACACACATACTTATACCCACTCATACATATATTTGATTTAATTTAAATTAATATTAATTTATCTAGTTTTGGCATAAAAATTATACGTTTTGCTTTTTATATAACACGCCTTGCTGTGGAAGACTGGACTCTCCTAATATAGGCACTATCTGCTTAAAAGGAAGGTCCAATAAAAGAAAACCGGCCAAGTGCGTGTCGGACCACGCACAATGAATGGTTTCGTAGTTGGGATTTTATCCCAAGAACAAACTTAACATTGTAGTTGAAAAATATGTTCTCCCATACATTCCAAATGCAAATGTAAGTTTGTACGCACAATATTGAGAGATTTACCATGTTATATTAAGACCATAGACTTCTTATAGGTTTTCCTGTAATCTATGAGTAAAGAACCATTCTCAGTATTTTTTTCAAAATTTTAGGCTCAGTAGTTTCGGAGATAAGGGGAATGGTCAATTTTCATAAATTTTCTTGATTATCATTAAAATTATTTATGTTAAAATTATAAATAAAAAATATTTAAGATCCGCGCAATAAGCCCTTTCATTTGATATGTCACACGGTACAGTTAGCAAAACATTATTTTTTAATTTTCTTATTCGCTCCCCAAAAGTGACCCCCATATTCAAAATTCTTTTATTTACGTTTCACGTCCGTATTTGAGTCACAGAAATACATATGTGTACCAAATTTCAACTTAATCGGTCTATTAGAATTGGAGCAAATTGGCTGTGACAGACGGACAGACAGACAGACACACGAGTGTTAAGGGTTACGTTTTTTCCTTTTGAGGTACGGAACCCTAAAAATCTATACTAGTTTTACCAATAAACTATTTTTAATATTTTTTATTTAAGAATAGTGGATGGGAGTTGTGAAAAAGATTGTTAAAGAATTGGCAATTCAACGACTACCGCTTCCTGAAGGAAAAACTGCCTCCGAGAAAAAGCTTATTGAAAAGGTACGCGCTGACCTTGGCCTTCTTAAAGAACCTAAAACTGCATCCTTGAAAGAGAAATACCCTAAAGCAAAACTTTTGATCAGCTCGTGCGGCTGTTATTATTTACTCGTACCCACAATTTAGCCGTAAAAGAACTTTACTTACTTAAAAAGTGAAATAAATAGAAAATGCAGAAGATCTTTCATCTGACAACCATGTTGCTGTTAGAAGCATTGTTAGGGTGATATGATATTATCCTTATGTAAGTAAAAATCGTAGTAGCCGTGCATTCTCAGTCGAGAACATGTCTGCACATGTGAAGCAATCAGTTTTTTAGTTTAAACGATGATCGCATTTGGACGTCCTGTCTTGAGGCAGTATTTAATCATTATAACTGGTAAGTCCTTTAGTATTCTTTAGTGATATTTTGGTCTAAACTCCATACACAAGGTGGACAAGTTTTTCTAGCACGTGGTAAACTTTCGCCAGTGTAACTTTTCCCACGAAAATCACTCGAAAATTTAGTAAAACTTTTGCATGACCGTAAAGCCTTTGCAGTTTATTTTTCTTATTGAACACATGTTTTCAAACTGCGTAAGTGTACAGGAAAGGCCCACTGTTCTATAATGTCCTTATTTGTTTTTTTCATTGATAGCGTGATAGATTTTTTTAATGATTTTTTCCTATGCGAAATGAATGAAAAGCACAAAAATTGGCCATAACTTTTCAACCGTACAAAATTGCACCAACATTCTCAGGGTTAAAAAGTTTGGAAATGACCTTGCCCACGCCCCTGAGCCATATCTGCCCGATTAAGCCATACTTCCTGGGACACTTTGTATATTCTGCTTTGCTTGTGGGTAACCAAACGAGTGTATGTACTTGGAGCGCACTGTCGGTTATTGACGAAAATAGACCATTTACATGCAAAGTGCATTGTCACTGGCCGACAAAATTAGTTCGCATCTTGAGTGGTTATGACGTATGAGGTAGGTTACTACTGTAGTTTGCGGAGGACTATGAGGCACACAATTAATACCCATGTATTAAATTGTGTGTCTGACAGTCCTCCGCATATAAAGTCCGCTGCTACGTAGGCTGTGTTACCACGTTAACTGCCCGGTTCATTTATTGGCTTGGCTTGGCAGGGTTGAATCCCGCCCATACTTTCATATAAATCTTAGCTAAGTGCATGTGTAGCTTACCCGTGGGCTGCTGTGGAGAAGCTCTATGGCAGTGTTTACTTTAAGAAGAGCAGGAGCAAGCATTAGTCATATCTCTGATGACCCCTTAAACAAGTTACCACTTTTTTGTTTTTTTTTTGAGGGTGGGACATTATCAAATTACTTCTCCCGCTCTGGGCGGAGCGGGAGGGCGTGTCAGACTTTTACTGACTAAAACCCACCCGTGTTCCTTCCGTTGCCTGTGTGCCGGGGTCGCGATATCCCTTTCGGACAACTTCGCAGCCCCGGCAGGAGTTACCGCAGTTATCGAGTTGAAAACAAGCAAGTGTATTGATTACTACAATTGTTCAGGATTATATTTCTTTTTTCAGCAAATCTATCCTTCCTATGCGTGGGTCTCAATGTGGCCTGGGCATCACCAATGCTGGTAAAGTTGAAGAATGAGACGCAGACAGTTCTCTCAAGGCCGATCACTGACGAAGAAGGCTCTTGGATAGTCTCCATAGGAGCTGTCTCTGCGCTGGTTTGTAAGTAATTTTATTATGTTTCTCCATCATAATACGCGCGAGCTATACACCCTTAGTTTACACAACAACTTTCTGAATTATATATACATATTATGAACAACTTTCACTATGGGAACACAGCTGAAATCGCGAAAAAAAAAACAAAATTTCCCTACATTTATGTTTGTCTATTTCGTCGAAATGTAGGGAACAGCTGATTTTTTTTCGCGATTTCAGCGTTGTTCCCATAGTGAAAGTTGTGCATAATAATGAGTACGAATGACCCCTTAAGAGGTTTAGTGTAAACAAAAACTAAGGTTGTATGAAAAGAATAGTGGCAGATCGCGGCTCGCAGTATAGTAATGGTATAGAAATGGAGTGAGGGGTTTTTCCATGAGTTAACATGGAAAAAAGCTGTTGCAGGGTAGCGGCAGGGCTTATAATAATTATAGAAAAGGTATTATAAGTGTACCTATATATTTTACCCACATTTCACCAGGTATGTGAAATAGGGGGCGAGGGTTTTGATGAGATGAGATGGCAAATCTAGGTTCTGGGCTGCTAATTTGAAATTCCCGATGGAAAGACCGAATAACACTTTACCCGACCTAGGAATGGAACCCAGGAACTCATGCTCAGCAGTATCGCTTACGACCACTAGACCAAGCAGTATAAAATAAAGTAAATATGAAATCTTTTTGAATCTTTAGATACCGATTCCAGCACCCAGCATTCTTTAATTTCCAATAATTTGGCATCCTGACGTATGTCGCGTTTTCCCATTCTCCTTTAGTATGCTTGTTTACAAAGAACACTGTAAACAAGCATAATACAAATTAGAGGATTATATCCAATATAAGAATGCTTGGAAACATACTGGTCCTGCTCCATAAGATAATCTAGAATCTAGACAAAATCAAACTGGTTGCTAATTTAAGTAATATAAATTATATTTTTTATTATATTATGACATTGATTTTACATTCTGTGATTACTTCCTCACACACTGACATATTAATTGTAAAATTTTAGGAAAATCGTCTACTTTTACAATGTTTGTAAATATGTGAGAACCATGTATCTATAACTTAAGTAATTAATTTATCTATCGTTGCTTCATTTTTAATTATTTTTACCTATTGTGGTATCATATTTTTTTTTTTAGGTCCATCGTCTTCACAATAATTATATAACTAATGTAGGTCCTGCATATACAAAATATTGTAAAACTTTTTAAAAGAGTAACGGTGGAGTTTCTTGCTCATTCTTCTCCATACGAAAATTACCTTTTGGAAGGGGCGACTAGAATCAATAATTTTTTTGTAAATTTTGATGTTCAACAGTGCCTTACGTTCCTATTGGAGAAATGTCTGTATTAAATAGACGATGACATATTCACATTAAAAAAAATATATATTAATTAATGTGAGACTGGGTAATATTAGTATGTAGAAGCTTGCAATGTTATTGAATTTTTAATTGTATTGATTGTATTGAATGTTTAATTTGTAATGTAATTGAATTTTTATTTTATTGTTTTGTTTTTTTTTTCTATAATTTATTGTATAATTTTTTTGTTCATGTATGATTTCAAAAACAATGTGAATTGTTCCTGAATAATTTGAATTTAAATTGAATTGAATTGAATTACAAGGGCCTCTTTGAAATAAATGATTTGACTTTGACTTTATCTGTTTTATGTGATCTCACTCAAATGAAACCATTTACTTATTTCCAGTTATCTTCTCAGCAGGCTTCTTAATGGACCGCATAGGCCGTAAGCCCTGCATCATCATCAGCTGTATACCTCGACTGGTGGCGTGCTTGTCGCTCATGTTCGCCACAGAGGTTTGGGCTCTGTTCTTCGGCAGGGCCATCGATGGATTTGCAAATGCGTTCGTTATAACTGTGGTTCCTACTTATGCTTCAGAGATTGCTTGCGTGAGTAGTTTTTATTTTTATGGAAATCTTTGAAATGGCTACCTGTGTCTGGCTGTGCAGGTACTTGTTACAAGTGTTGAAAGAATGCCTGTAATGTTTCAGCTTGTTCAAATATGCCAAAACGCAGCATTGCGACTTTGCGGAAAATGTCGATATTAAGTTTTTACAAGGCGTTCAGTTACTAGAGAGTGTTCAAAGCTTCCGGCATTTGAAAATCATCCTTGTTACCATGTTTTTAAAGATAAGTTTTGTGTTATTCGATTACTGGTAGTACATCATGTACGTAAGGAAAAATATTAATCTTTTCAGTAAAAGAGGTGAAAGACACAATTATAGTACTAGAAATAGGGACCAGACTGGCTAAAGTAGACTCATCCTTCATGGGGTACTGTTTAAAATGTTACAATAAAATACCTCCCCACATACTCGAACTAAATGAAACTAAATTTAAATCTTGTATAAAATGCACACGGCTCTGCTATTGCTAACCCATCAAATCTGGCCCTTTTTCGTAAAATTTATAGTAGACTGCAAACGATTGTTGTTGTTAAAATGAAATAAATAAATAAATAGATTGTGATGGTCAATCGTAACAAACTCAGCTTTCCCATGAAAATGCTACTAGTGTTTGTTTGTACCGCGAAACAGCGTTGTTGTTGTTTAGTTTTTAAAAGTATACTTATTTGTTGGCAAATGAACAGGAACTAAACACTAAAACATTACAACTCCTAGTACGTTCAACGTTTCAAAATACCCCATGGTGTTGATAGTATCGTTAACCACTTCCATCTGTTAGGCTGTTGTCGGCCTGTTCACTAAGCTGCGGCATCTACATCGCCACATGTGAACTACGCATCAAAGACCTGACGTCACACAAAATCTTCTATCGCGCGGTTAGAGTTTATCGCGCGATCGACATATATACAAGATCCCAACTTCAATCATTGGGCAGTTAAATACTTCTTTTGGAGTCCCGCAAGGAAGTATATTAGGACCAACCTTATTTCTTATTTATATAAATGTCCTCTGCAGTCTCAATCTAAATTTGGGGAAAATTATATCTTAAGGCTTGTGCAGACAAGGGCGACTTGTCGCGCGACGTGTCGCGTGGCGAATCTGCGATATTATCGCCACGCAACCCCTTTCACACTAGCGCGACTTGTCGCGCGCGAATAGCGCGCGACACCGACAAAGGAATATTCCTTTGTTCTTGTCGCGCCGCGAATCACGTAGCGGGCGCTACGCGACACCAAGAGAGTATAAATTGCGGTGCATTCCGAACTGAGCTCAGTAGTAGACGATCTTCGTCAGAGGACGAAGGTAGGTCTGTATGTGTTTGCTGAGCGTGGGGTCCTAGGTTCGATTCCCCGGTCGGTCAACACAACCCAACCTAACCTAAGTAGGTATCAAGCTTGACCACGCAAGCATGAATGACGGAACTACGAATTCGGTCGTGCTTTTACGGAGAATTTAATTAAAAGTCAAGATTTTTTTTAATTTAGTTTCCAATTTACCTATGTGATTTCGGAAAAAATACAATTTCTACATGTAAAGTGTACTTTCGGCTGCAACACGTTTTTATGGCCTTTTTATGAGTAGGTAGGAACTTACGTACCTACTTACTTATCATTTTGAAATCATCTTAATTTACACACCCGTAAAGTTCACAACATACTTAGGTACGACTAGGTAGGCAGGTATATTGGAACTTTACTAACCTAGGAACCTACTTACTTTTAATTTACTTATCAAATTAATTCCGTACCTATCTCCGTGAATTCTTCTCTAATAAAATTCTGCTCAATAAGTATAATACCACAGAGTAATAAATACGCATAACTGGTGAAATACGGGTGTACTGTAGCTATACATTTCCAGTTTAAGCTGACCTCGCATTGTACGGAAATCATATGCAATGCGAGATCAGCGTGACCTGGAAATGTAAAGCTTGATGTCATGTGTAGCCGTATGTACCTACGCCTCTGCCCTTCTTTAGGGATGACAGGCGTGATGTTTAAGAAATACTCGGTGATAACTTAATTCTAATGAGTGATCCAATTATAAAATAAGTAGCTGCACCCCGCGGTTTCTCGATCCCGTATAGGTATATATCCTATGTCCTAGTCCAGGTCATGGTAGACCATGACCTGGACTAGGACATAGGATATATACCTATACGGATGGATATGGATTTATGATAATGGATTTGGATGAAATTTGGCGCAAGGGTAGACCCTTGCGCCAAATTTCATCCAAATCCATTCAGCCGTTTTAGCGTGAAACGTCAAACAAACTCACTTTAACATTTATAATATTAGTTAGGATACTCGTAGTAGGTAACTACAAGCAGACTGGTCACAAGTAGGTACAACTGCGCGTCAGGTCCTGAATGTTACTCAGGCGTTCGCATTCAGTCGTTGTAGGTACTCGAACTGACTCTCGCACAGCTGATATCACGCACTCGCTAGTGGAGCCCTACTCTGCCGCGGCGACCGCGCTATAGACCGAGTCCGCTAAAAGTACCTACCTACGACGAACGCAGACCATTTCAACTCGCGCTGCCCGCCCATTAGTGCACCTGCCATGTTTTGTCTCTGCATCACCCTAAGGTTGACTGGTAGAAAATTCTTCAGACATTGAAGCCGCCTTTGTACTTACGGTATTTTTTTTTTACTTGTGCATAAAGTTTTAATAAATAAATATTAGTGATAAAAATTGTTAATTTGTTTATTAACGCATTCAAGGACGAGACACAATAGAAGTTAGGTATATGTTATAAACTCAGACTAAATAAAAAACCGGCTAAGTGCGTGTCGGACCACGCACAATGAAGGGTTCCGTAGCTGGGATGAATTTTCCCAATAAAAAACTTAACATTGTAGTTCCAATACGGAATGTATGGGAGATCATCATCAGCCGGGGGGGGGGGGCTTGACTAACAAAAAATTCAGTTAAAAGCTTAATATTTTGCTAAAAGTATATGAGAAAAAACATAACATCCCCACTTTACGTGTAGGGGAGGAACCCCAAAAACATAATATTTTTCTTGATTGTACCTATTTTACCACTTTGTCGGCATGATTAAGGCGGGCCTAACCCTAACGCAGTAGGTATTCAACGCTTACCCCAGCCCCCGCAACGAGTAGCGATACGAAACAAATTACGATGCGCGGGGGACCCGCGCGCCAGGCGCACCGCTCATAAGTTCATGAACTCGAGTAGGTCACAGAATAGAGCAATGCAGTAGATCAACTTGTATTGATTATTAAAATATATAAGTTTATTTTTTTATTAAGTATTTTTTAAGGTTGTAGATAGATTAGGTAGGTATTATATAAACTTAAACTTAATGAATAATAATTAAAAATAGGTATAAGTAGGTACTTATAATTTTTGTGAATAAGGTGGATTTAAAATCTGACTGACACGAAGATCATGAATACGGGTACGATTCAAAAGTGCGCGCAGCGCGCTATTCGACTTTCGAACTTCGACTTTGATGCGACATCTTCGTGCTACAGTCTATAAAATCAAGTAGTATTTAGGCACATTTAATTTATGAGAATTGTATTACAATTTTTGAATAACAATATCAAGATTGTATTGGGGTAGGTGGGGCGTGTATTTAATTAATTTATGTATTTTTTATGGTGTTACAATAACGAGTGAGATGATATTTAAAAAACCGGCCAGGTGCATGTCGGACCACGCACAATGAAGGGTTCCGTAGTTGGGATGAATTTATCCCAAGAACAAACTTAACATTGTAGTTGAAAAACATTTTCTCCCATACGGAATGTATGGGGAGATCATGTTTATCAAACTGCAAATTTAAGTTGGTCGGTTATTACTCGTTATATATACTACTGCTGTAATTTTTTTCACAAATTCAAGTACAATCATTTAGCTGGCAGAGTGGCAGGGACGACGACAGTTGACTCTAACAAAACATTTCAGTTAAAAGCTTAATATTTCGCAAACGGATCCCTTAATCCAAAAATGGTTTTCACAAACTCACAATATTTTTGAATGACCTTTCTAAAGATACCCCATACCATGGGGTAGATGAGAAAAAAAAAATATCCCCACTTTACGTGTAGGGGAGGCACCCTAAAAAATAATATTTTTCTTGATTTTATTTTACCTCTTTGTCTTCGTGTTTAATATGTATACATATGCCAAATTACAGCTTTCTAGTACGAACCGTCTCCGAGCTAAGCCGCGGACAGACAGACGGACGGACAGACAGACAGACAGACAGACGGACATGGTGAAACTATAAGGGTTCCTTGTTTACTTTGGAACCCTAAAAACTTACTCGTTATCCACCGAATCATTAGTTGATACATACGCTCTGCCCTTAGCCTGCAACTGCATTGCTCTAAAACATTGAAAACCGACGTAAACATTTCAAGCAAAGTTTCTTTTTTCGCATGTGTACAACCCCCCCTGTGAAGGAAAAATTCGGAGCCCCCCCTCCCTTTTTGAGATATGATTTTTTAATAATCTAACCTAACTTTCGAATTTTCGGAAGGACTTTTTGTATAAGGATACATATATTTGTGGAGGGGAGTAGGAGATCCCGTCATGTTGCCACGCATTGTTTTTTTTAACTAAATATTTTGCGATCTTATTTTGATGATTTGTTGGAGGAAGCACTGTACTTTATGGCTATCTGATAGGTTTTTTTTTTTTTGTCAGGCGTACTCGACAGAGCCCCGCTTGGCGGGGCTCCTATTTCTGGGTGGTTTAAAAAAAATAACCACGAAGGGGATGGCGGGGTCTAAAGACCCCGCCACCCCCTTCTAACCTAACCTGTCCGTGTCGGTGTGCCCCAAGTCCCGAGCTCGCTTCGCTCGCTCTTGCAGCCTACCTTCCCATTGCCTTTTGACTAATTCGAGATGTGTCGGGACTTGGAGCATCCCGGCCAAGCTTGAGCTTGACAGCAGAGTAACAGATTAAGTGAAGTATTAGTAACAACACAAAATGGCGTCGTTTTACGTTTGGTTTCAAATACGGCAATAGTCGGTAAATTATTTTAAGTGTTAATTTAATAGCACTCATTTAAATCAGCAAAATATAGGTAATATAATGAAATATGCTTAAAAAGTATCTAAATCATAAATATACGTATTTATTTCATCAGTATTAAAAAGTACAACATTTTAGTGTGTTGATTTTTCGTAAAACGAAACGTTCAATGTCGAGACAAAATGTCAAAAGTGACTAAATAATGCTAAATTTCTTCGATTTTGTTTTTTTTTTCTCGTAAACCATTTATCTCCGCAACTTAAAACTTTGCGTGGAGGCTTCTAATAATATAATCGTTCTGTAAAAAAAATATGGACTCCCAACTCGAGGGATGTTAATCTAAAACTTAGCCACAGTTTTCGCGTCGATGTCCCTGCCACCCTGTATGTGTACTATTATTTTATTTATAAGCTTTTCATAACTTGATACAGTGTTTTTAGTAAGGAGTGTACTTCGCATAAACGAATTTGTGCCTAAACGTTACATACCGAAAATAATAAATCATATTTTTGTAGGAAATGGTCATACTGTACATTTCTACACTATGGCACGAGTGTGTTGCGCGTATTAGGTACATGGCATAGACGAGACCTACACAAACGTTGCAGACACCATAAAATATTATTATTTTTTGTGTTGTGGTGGCAAAAGCAGTGTCAAGCTGTACCCTAATTACGTAATACACGATCAATCAGAATCTGAATCGTTTTGAAACAGATTGCTAATCCATTGCTTCGTACGTTCGAAAAAAAATCTGCTCAAGAACGTAAATAACACAATGAATGTTGTTGACCTGTCAAATTGAAACAGATTAGTCGGAATTGTCAACGAAAATGTGTTGCGTAATTAGCTATCTGGTCTCTTATTCTAATGAAACTCCGTACGTTGGGCCACCTCAAGGTCATAGTGTTATCACTTACCACAGACGCGTGACGTGTGGTAGACAATACAATACCTACTTACCTAGGCTAATAAACATTATAAAAACCACCCGGACCAACTCAGCGGGATGAACTATTTGATATTTGAAAGTAAAACATTATAACATTATGTACGCGTGGCGGCTTTATGCTCTGTGATATAGGGTTCAAATTCAACTATTTTACACACTTGATGCGGTTGGTAAATCTATTCCGGGAGAAAAATAAACCATTATAACTTTTGCGCGCGTGGCGTCTTTATTTACATTGGCATAGGGTTTAAATTCAACTGTTTTACACACATATTTGCGGTATGTAAATCTATTCCGCGTAGGTACTTACCTAGTTAATAAAGTAAAATATTATACATTTATATAATATAGGTACCTACTATGGTAATATTGTCAAAGCATCCTTACTTTTTTTATTTATTCAGCCTTCGTAGACCCAGCGACGACAACATTTTTTTTTTTTAATTTTGCCCATTTTTTTAAATAAAATAACTAAGAAGTACATACCTACCTAAAAAAATCACTATTTAAAAATTAAACTATAATTATACAGGTACCTATTATTATTTACAAATTTACAATACATTTTTGGCTCAGCCGGTAACAGAACTTAGCGGGGGTGGCGGGTTCGCAAAAATTGGCATACGTCCGACCTCCAAGACGTTCCGCTCGGGACTAAACGAAACGGGGCGAGCGCATGACAAGATGAAAACGCTTGATTTTGGAATTAGTGGTACAAACCCGGGCGCAATAACTTGACACCTGGCTCGAAACTCGACTCCCCTCCCGCTAACCCGCGCGAGGCCCCGCTCTCGTCCTTCAGGACGACCGCGGGGCCTCACGCGGGTTAGCGGGAGGGGAGTCGAGTTTCGAGCCAGGTGTCAAGTTATTGCGCCCGGGTTGTATAAGTATTTTCATATTTCACATTATGACGGCCGTTTTCTATCACATTTTTTACGACCTTTATTATGGTATAAGTTTTATTATTCAAAGCCTAATATAACTCAAATAAAATGATAATTAGACCATAATTTAGACGTGTCTTTGCGATTTAATTGGATGCAGTAAAGTGCACGTAATCGTGTATCGGACGGCCGAAATACCTAGATCGAAGTGTGAAATATATCATATGTTTTTTTCAAAATTTTAAACCGTGTTATCTACGAATAAAATACAATATAAAATGACGTTTTTCGGGGTCACCTCGCCTTAATATGTCGTACGGACAGACAAACGGACATGGTGAAACTATAAGGGTTCCTTGTTTACTACGGAACCCTAAAAACCAAGACAGAGCGCTGTGAATAATACAGTGAAGCATGCCAAAACGACACCTCCGCTCTGTGCATGCACGCTCACACGCACAATCTACGACCTTTTACAATGACACTACAATCAAACTACACCACAGAAAGTGTACACCACACAAAGTGTACACTATGTTGACGAAACCAGCTTCACTTCACTGTTGACAGCACTCTGTCTTGGTTTTTTATTTGGTCTGAGGTTATATTATAACGCCTATGGGCGTTTAGTGTCCCTCAAAGTGTTAATAAACATTTTACCAATAATATTTACATTGAACAGTTTTTGATTATAGATGTCTTAACATAACTAAAATGTTAATTAAGAGTCGCGGGAAGGGTTGCCAGGTGGCTTTAGCCGGAATTGTCCGGCTTTTTACAATCGTGTCCGGCCAAATATACACAAGTCACCTATGTCCGGCCTTTGTCAGACTTTACAGATTACATATTGATTGTGTTAATTACTTTCAATGTGATTATTGTTTTAGTTACCTACCGACTTTTAATGTGAAGAAGTTACAAATTACCTACCTACTTCATTAAGAACAAAATGTGATTCATAATTAAGAGTAGAGTAAGTCTCAAATGAATAACAGTAATAAAATAGGTACACAAATATAAGTTTATTTTTCTTCTTTTAAAAACCAGTGTCAGGCTTTCAGGGCAAAATGTCCGGCTAAATATGAATCTGTGTCCGGCTTTTTTATGCCTGGCAAACCTGGTTGCGGGCAAGTCTGCTGACTGTAATGTTGAAGAGCACCAAAAAAATTATTGAACAATGTTCCTGCAGATTCGAAAAAAAATGTTTGACAAAGTATTTTTTGTACCTACTTAATCATTGAATACTGCCAAAAGAATAATATGCAAAAAAAACACTTCAAAAACAAAAAGCGAAAAATAAATACTTACTTATATACAAAAAAAAAACAACCGACTTCCAAAAAACCACTATCTATGTATGTGACGAAATTATTTTTTAATTTTGAATAATATAGGTACCTGGTACCTACCTAGTAGGTGGCATTTTCGAGTGCGGCGCGGCTGCGCAAGACTGGGCTTGCGGCGGCCGCTACAAAAGCTACTCATTCCTTTGACCGCGCTGCCGCGTGCCGCCAAAACCATTAGTAAGTCAGTGCAATGTAATTCTTAGCTAATTGCAATAACGTATAAATTAGAATGATTGACATTTGCGAGGAGATTTTTAGTTGGAAATAGAGAAATGATTATTTTTTTGTAACGGTAGTCAATCATCCTTATTTATACCTTAAAACAATGACAAAAGAGTCACATTGCAATGACTTACTATTTTGCTTATGATTTTATTTCACTTTGGAATAGTCTGTCAGTCTGCCTAGCCTTTTCCCAATTGAGTTGGGGTCGGTGTCCAGTCTTCCCGGATGCAGCTGAATACCAGTATTTTACATGAAGCGACTGCCTATCTGACCTCTACAACCCAGTAACTGGGTAATACGATACCCCTTAGTAAGACTGGTGGTCACTTTCGGGCTTCTGACGACCCGTAACGACTGCCAAAGATCCACGAATGACAGCCGGGACCACGAGGCACGGAGGAGTCTCGGTACCTAGGTATATAAAGATGTCACTCATCAACGGACCAAGCCCCGCCAAGCGAAGTACGATTAATCGACCCGTGCGGCTGTTATTACCTTTTGGAATAAAACGTTAAATAAAACTAAGCCCTCGGTTAGCACGGATGTAAAGCATCACCGTTCGTGCTCGCGTGGGCAAGTTTAGGTACCTCGGTTAGGATGGGTTATGTTGACCGACCGGGGAATCGAACCTAGGACCCTCGGTCAGCAAACACGCACAGACCTGCTTCCGTCCTATGACGAAGATCGTCTACTACTGAACTCAGCTCGGAATGCACCGCCATTTATACTCAGCTGTCGCGGCGATATTATCGCCACGCAACACCTTTCGCACTAGCGCGACTTGTCGCGCGACAGCCGACAAAGGGATATTCTCAGAATATTGCTTTGTCGGCTGTAGCGGCGATATCGCGTCGATATCGCCGCGACAGCCGAGTATAAATGGCGGTGCATTCCGAGCTGAGTTCAGTAGTAGACGATCTTCGTCATAGGAAGGAGGCAGGTCTGTGCGTGTTTGCTGAGCGTAGGTCCTAGGTTCGATTCCCCGGTCGGTCAACACAACCCAACCTAACCTAAGTAGGTATCAAGCTTGACCACGCAAGCATGAATGACGAAACTACGAATTCGGTCGTGCTTTTACGGAGAATTTAATTAAAAGTCAAGATTTTTTAAATTTAGATTCCAATTTATGTGATTTCGGAAAAATTACAATTTATACATGTAAAGTGTACTTTCGGCTGCAACACGTTTTTATGGCATTTTTATGAGTAGGTAGGAGCTTACGTAGTTGAATCATTCATCATTTTGAAATCTTAATTTACACACCCGTAAATTTGACAACATATACACCATTTGAAATAAGATTAGACATTAAAACAAAACTTTTTTACAGTCTGTTCAACCGATTCTGACTTCTATTCCGTAGGAATAAGGATGGCCTCAAAAGCAAAACAGTGGTTACAATACCAACTGCTTACTGCAGCTGCCGTTTGTCATGCCATCAACGCAATAGAAGTGAAAATCGGTTAAACGGACTGTATAAAAGGTTTAGTTAACACTTTGACAGCCGAAGATTTTAAAACGCGGATTCCATGGTTCGCCGGCGATTTTCGCCGATATTGCAACATTTATAAAATGAGAACTATCAATGATAAATCTATAATTATTTTTTTATTTATACTATTGACTTGTTTATTTCTAGGATAAAAATAAAAAACAGACGTAAATTAGTTTTTTTTATTTAAAAATGTAGAATAAAAAAGAGGTCTCGCCATTTCGCGCCAAAATTCGTGTACGTGCACTCGCAATAGCGGCGCGGGAACACTGGCGCAGCGCGACACTCGATAGCTTGTTCCGCTCGCTCACACCAAGCGCCCCACCACGGTTATTCTTACATGTGTGCGTAGCTAAAGCACTACACTATTATATCAATGCACGCCAAACACGGACTACGGACGTCGTTTTAAAACAAACACTAAGAAAGTCAGTCACGTACTGAGAACGTGATCAGCGTCACAATACAATCAACCTGGGACGTACTCTGCACGTGATCGGCTGTGAAGGGCCTCAACGTGACTAAACGCAAGTTTTATAATGCCTAAAAGAATATGATCCACTGCAGTAAACAAAATCAGAAAAATATATGATATTCTTCAGGATATATGCTAGTATGATAGTGTGTTGAAAACATAATACAACTAATTTGATACGATAGAAAAAAATCATGAAGATACCTCTAAAAATTTCTTTTAACGATTAAAAATCATATTAATTTACATGCAATCATTCTGATTTTTTGTCAGATTATTCTACAAGCTACTTATTAGCATAATAGTGTTTTAATTTTCCAGTCCAATCAATAGATTTTCTGTAAATCGCTAACTGCTTCATATTTTGCAATAAATTACCTGCGTCATGTCATCGCGCTTCTCTTTCATTTCTATGCAATCCGACAGTGACCGCGCTTTAGCTGTTGTAAGCCTCTTAAATGTCTAATCTTATTTCAAATGGAGTATAGTACGCTTGGGTAGGTATATTGGAACTAACCTAGGTACCTACTTACTTTTAATTTACTTGCCAAACTAATTCCGTAAGTAGGTACCTACCGATCCGAGAATTCTTCTCTAATAAAATTGTGTTCAATAAGTATAATAGGTAGGTACCACAGATGAATAAATACGCATAACTGGTGAAATATGGGTGTACTATAGGTAGGTACACATCAAGCTATACATGTCCAGTTTATACAGACCTCGCATTGTACGGAAATCCTATACAATGCGAGATCAGCATAAACTGGAAATGTAAAGCTTGATGTCATGTGTAGCCGTATGTACCTACACCTCTGCCTAATCCTTTGGGATGACAGGCGTGATGTTTAAGAAATACTCTGATGTTTAAGAAATGCTCGATGATAACTTAATTCTAATGATAATGAGTGATCCAATTATAAGTACTTAGCTGCGCCCCGCGGTTTCACCCGCATAAGTCTCGATCCCGTATATACAATGTGAATTTGAATTCATGCGACACCTGTTAAGGGGTCATAGTACTCATCGCGAAAAAAAAATCAGCTGTTCCCTACATTTATGTTCGCATAGCTCGTCAAAATGTAGGAAACAGCTGATTTTTTTTTCGCGATTTCAACGTTGGTCCCATCGTGAAAGTTGTTCGGCTGTGTAGCCATGTGTACATTGAATGTTTTCGTAAGATTAGACGTCAGACCAAATAAAAAACCAAGACAGAGCGCTGCGAACAATACAGTGAAGCATGCCAAAACTACACCGCCGCTCTGTGCATACACGCCCACACGCACATATTTACAACCTGTGCCGTACTGCCGTGCTGTTCACTTCATTGTTGGCAGCGCTCTGTCTTGGTTTTTTATTTGATGTGAGGATTAGACATGTACATTCAATAAGCTAACAGTCTACATCGGTTTCGTTGCTGTGTGTGGCTCAGGTGTGCCAGCTAGATAGAAACATAATGTCAAAATCCGCGAATAATATAGGTACCTGGTACCTAGGTGGCAGTGGCAAGTGCGGCGCGGCTGCCAAAGCTACTCATTCCTTTGACCGCGCCGACGCGTGCCGCCAAAACCATTAGTAAGTCAGTGCAATATAATTCTTATGTAATTGCGATAAGGTATAAATTAGAATAATTGATATTTGCGAGGAGTTTTTTAGTTGGAAACAGAGAAATGATTATTTTTTTTGTAAAGGTAGTCAATCATCCTGATTTATACCTTAAAACAATGAGAAAAGAGTCACATTGCAATGACTTACTATTTTGCTTATGATTTTATTTCACTTTGGAATAGTCTGTAGTGTGTTAGGGTAGGTTAACGACCTATTAATTTAACACTACTTTAGCATTGATATTAAATGTTTATTAACATACAAATAAATCATAAAACTAATAACAATAATGCGCGGCGCGAGTCGCGAAAAGACATGCATTCGCCGTAGATGTTTGTAGCGGACTGGCGAGGGCGTCCGAGGGCCAGGGGCGCGGCCATGCGCGGGAGAGCAGTGGCGCGGGCGGCGCGCGGCGGTCCGATCGTCGCGTGTTCCACGAATTCGCCTCGCGGTCGTGTCGTAGGTATTTAACGGCGTGCGGCACAGCGCGGGCGTAGGGCTCCGCTGGCCGTAGCGCGCGGTCGAGCGGTAGGTAGGCAGTAAGGCGGTGTACAGACAAGTGAATTGATTAGGCAGTGTTCACACGGTTGTGGATATTTAATTATGAAATTATTTTATTACTGTTTATTTATTTATTTATTTATTTATATATACTTTATTGTACACCAGATTATACATTACATAAAGAAAAAGTAATACACTATAAAATATACAATGGGCGGCCTTATCGCTTACTGCGATCTCTTCCAGGCAACCTTGAACCTACCTTCTTACTGTTGTGTGTATATGTATGTATTTGTGTTGTATGTAATATGTATGTATGTAATATGTATGTATAGCCTACAAGTCTGTCAGTCTGCCTAGCCTTTTCCCAATTGTGTTCGGATGCAGCTGAATACCAGTATTTTACATGAAGCGACTGCCTATCTGACCTCTACAACCCAGTAACTGGGTAATACGATACCCCTTGGTAAGACTGGTGGTCACTTTCGGGCTTCTGACGACCCGTAACGACTGACAAAGATCCACGAATGACAACCAGGACCACGAGGCACGGAGGAGTCTCGGTACCTACCTATATAAAGATGTCACTCATCCACGCACCAAGCCCCGCCAAGCGAAGTACGATTGATCGACCCGTGCGGCTGTTATTACCTTTTGGAATAATTAGCACGGATGTAAAGCATCACCGTTCGTGCTCGCGTGGGCAAGTTTAGGTACCTCGGTTAGGTTGGGTTATGTTGACCGACCGGGGAATCGAACCTAGGACCCACGCTCAGCAAACACGCACAGACCTGCCTCCGTCCTATGACAAAGATCGTCTACTACTGAACTCAGCTCGGAATGCACCGCCATTTATACTCTCTTGGTGTGGCGTAGCGCCCGCTACGCGATATTGCGGCGATTTGCAGCGCGACAATAACAAAGAAATATGCTCCTTTGTTGATGCCGCTCTGCTATTCGGGTTTCGCATCACGTGACGCGATATATCTGTGTCGCGGCGCTACAGGTCGCTCCTGTGTGAAGCGTCGCGCGCGTTTTCATAGAAATTGTTCTACGGATAAAATATCGCAATATCGCGTAGCGCGACAAGTCGCCCTGGTCTGCACAAGCCTTTATGCTGATGATACCGTACTCCTATTCTCCGCAAATACAGTACATGAAGTTTGGTTATGTGCACAGCAAGGTTTCAATATAGTTAATAGATGGTTACAACATAACTTACTGACATTAAATGCTGACAAAACTAAATACATACGCTTTTCTTTACGCAACTCAAAGACATCTATGATCATTCCAGATATTCATGCGCATGTATGTAACACAGTTGCAAACTCTAAATGCAATTGGCCAACTATCCTTAATACGAAAACTATAAAATATCTTGGAGTAATTATTGACGCTACTCTTACATTTAAAAATCACGTTGAACTATTATGCAGTAGAGTCCGTAAGTTGATGTTCATATTCAAGAAAATTAGGCCTTTTGCTGACTCTAAGGTGATAAAACAGGTATATTATGCTTTGTGTCAATCGATAATTACATATTGTATTACTTCATGGGGAGGAGCGGCTAAAACAATTGTACTACCACTGGAGCGCGCGCAAAGAGCTGTTCTGAAAGTATCCACATTCCAGCCTATCCTGTTCCCGACCCAAGTTTTATATAAATCTTGCAATGTTCTGACAGTGCGGCAGTTATTCATTATGAATACTTTAATAAAACAGCACTCTAAATTGCCGTACGATAGAGTTGTCACTGATAAAAGACGTAAAGACATCTGTATGGATAATTATAGATTAAGGCATTCGTTTATGTATAGATTTTTTATATTCTTAGGCCCATTTTTGTATAATAAAGTAAACGCAATTTTGTCTATGTCTGCATTAAAAACGGTACAATGCAAAAATTTTATTTCAAATTGGTTACAAAATTTGTCTTATGATGACACAGAAAAGTTACTGGTTGTTTTAAGTTAAATATTATTTTTAATTAAGTACCGTCCTATCATTAGTCTGTTAAGTTACTCACTATTTATGTCTACCATCAATTTTAGAAAATTTTAATGTAATTTTGCACTTATGACACCTGAGATACAGGTTTATCCTAGTTCAGGTCGAACCATTATTATATACCTACCATTTTACTATAAGGCTTAATATTGTAAATATGCATTATTTAATTAAATAAAATAAACATTCAAAATACATTCAATATAGTTGCCCACTAGACAGAACACCTGTCAGGTGTTCCCTCCTGTTCCCTCCTGGTGGATCCTCCCTTTTCAATAGAGGATAAGTAAACTTTACACCCTGTTCCTCATACCTGTGAAAAGCTGTCACAAAAATCAATTAAAAAAAAATTGATAAAAATAAAAATACATTCCAGAAAGATATCCGCGGCGCTCTCGGCACGATATCTCAAGTGGCTTCAGCACTTGGGATGCTGATCTTTTTCTCCGTCGGACCCTTCATGTCGTACTTCGAGCTGCAGCTGATCTACACCATCATTGTAGCCTCCATCAGCGTGCCGATGTGGTTCATACCGGAGACGCCTTATTACTTGTATTCTAGAGGTACGATGAGCCTAAGAGTATTACTTAGAATAAACGTCAATCTCATACAAGAAGATAAAATATATAATCAGTTTTAGGGACTGCTATCGAAGCAGTCCCAAAAACTGATTATATATTTTATCTTCTTCGTACCCATGTGGTTTATTTCGCAGACGCCTTATCACTTGTATTCAAGAGGTGAGATGAGCCTATAATAAGTTATAGGCTCATCTCACCTCTTGAATACAAGTGATAAGGCGTCTGCGCCTGCCTAGATTTGCGTTTCAATGTCAGCATATTGGGAGCGATTTTATCAGTGGTATTGTTTGAGAAAAGATAAAATATGAAGGGTCTTTTTATAACTTTGAACATATAAGGAACTGAGTAGGTACATAATAAACATTAATCTTGTATGCACAATGTTAAATTTTACGACTGGCTACACAAGCATTTTTGTTTAAGGTTGGAATCACACCCGCTATCCGTGGCCCAAGATAAAAATCTCATTAGCATTGTAATGATTAATGAGACTAGTTAGCTTCATTCATAAATCAGTATCTTATCGCATTAACTAAACCTGATGCTATAGGTTTAGTTAATGCCGTTGTTACTTACAACGAAATGCAAATTATATGTATTTTCCAGGACGCAAAGAAGAGGCCCTAAAAGTCCTGAACAACCTTCGAGGGACAGAAGACCTAGCCAACGAAGAGTACAAACTATACTCCTTAAACCAGCCAAAAGTATCCAAGAGAGAGATCTTCAAAGACAAAACAACGTTAAAAACTTTATTCAAAGTGATCTTCTTGAGCTTGTTTCTAGAATTCATTGGATACAATGCAGTCCTGTTCTATATGCAGACTATCATGCAATCCACGCAGACTTCTGTGGGAGAAGACGTGGCGTCCGTGGTTTGTGGGTGCATACAGCTTGTGGCTTGCTTCTTTACTATCCTGATGACGGATAGATTTGGAAGGAAGCCTATATTGATCACCACTTTATTCGGAATGGCTGTTGGGATGGTAAGATGATATTTTTCAGATTTCTGATACAACCAGTATTCATATTGTAGCGTGATCGTGATTTCGTGAATAAAAAAATCCCTGTTCATCCTGCGCTGTGGCGTAAGGATTGATTATGGAGAGACAATTTTTTTACGACTAGAAGACCCGTGCTCGGCGGTAAAGTGAACAGTTAGAAACAAACTAGATATATCCGGCGAGATCAACAGTCGCTACTCTTAAACCATTTGCATGATTGTTTCCGATATTATCACTAGGACGTGCCTCTAGACTCTAGGGTATGCCAGATTCATCGTATGTAACTGCAGTATAACGGCCCAGCGCTGCAGCATAGGCATATTGCTGTGCACTTTTTATGAGACTGAGTTTGTATGTGTAAATTATCCCGTATAAATTCAAACCTATAAATTTTATGCAATCCTTATATACCAAATTGTATGCAAATAAACCTACTTACTTGTTCACAGATTGGATTGGGCACGTTTTTCCACCTGAAGCAAGAAGCGGTTCCAATTCGTGGGTTCCTTAACTTCCTGCCTCTACTCTCAATGCTGCTTGTTATATTCTGTTTTAATGCAGGTAATTATGCAGTTAATGTTATTAAAACTCTACTGGGTATAGTCGTTTAGAAGTCCCTGGATACCCTCCGTCTTGGGAGAACGGAGGGTTGTATCGGAATTCGGAATCTTACCAACTGCACCCCCACTTACTTTTACCAAAATGGAAAGGGAGGATGGGATTTGCTTCCGCAGGCTCCGCTTCGTCTTATCGCGTTATTAGTATTCTAAGGAATGTGGAACAAGAATCGAGCTTAACGGCGTGCAATTGGACAGGCCTTTGTCCAGCAGTAGACCGCTGTAGGCTGATGATGATAACTGTCGAAATGTGGATGGAGGTACCAATCCCTTTGAGAAAATATGTTTTTATCCTAAATTGGAATGTTTCTTATCCAGGCATGGGCTCAATATTCTGGATGGTAGTAGCCGAACTATTCGACGGACCGGCCCGAGCGATCGGCACATCCCTAGGCATAGGTTTCGCCACAATCTTCGTGTTCATTACTACCAAGTACTTTGCTTACGTCACTTACGCGATAGGGGCCGCCAACACTTATTGGATCTTTAGTTGTAACTGCGTTATCATGGCGCTTTTTATTATGTTCTTCATCCCTGAGACTAAGGGGAAAACGTTTGCTGAAATTCAAGAGGAGATGGGAAGAAAAATTATTGTCAAGAAAGATGACGTCAAGGCGACATAATCATGTTACTGTGTAATAAATAGATTTTTACGGAGCTTTAGTTTTTTATTAGTGCGCTTCTTTTTGTAACATGTTCCTGAAGATTCAGCAAAACACAAAAAAATTCATCGATTTTAATTAGACTTCCTATAAGAATGGGATGTAGGTAATAAGCTATTTTTTTTTGTATGGGATCTCGCCATTCAACCACGGACGTTGTCGACTGCTTAACTGGGCTATCATAAGGTTGCATGAATAAATTAAGGCCTCCAGCCAGAGCATAAAGTTTATAATTTAACGAATATACGCTGAGGGCTACCCCCGTGGGATATGGACCTAGGCTTAGGGCATCGCGTCGCTGGGGGAGGTTAGCAAGCGACAGGCTGGATCGGATCATGATTATTTAGGGGGAGTATTATACTTACGCAAGCTCAATATTTTAAATTACGCTTCGGGTACTACTGGCGCCATCTGTTTTTGGAAAAAAATCTGTATAACAGGCATTCGTCCGGTAGAGTTAGCAAAAAACGAATATCATTAAAAATAATTTATTTACATGATGATTATCACAGTCACGCTTTAAAATAATTTCTAAACCTAATTTGTTTTATTATTTACACATTATTTCTGTACATTTTTAATACGTCAGTATTTGTTTTGTATTTACTTGTTTTATCATAATCCTATTTGGCATTTGTGACGTTCAATATTGACCAGGCTTTCAGAGAGAGTACAATCTCTCTGGCTCAGCCAAGGTTTTTTACCTCTGTGTCTATTAATCCTAGGAATCATTCAAATCATTCTACATACCTTACACTAAAAACAAATACAATTATAAAACAAACTATTTACAACAAACAATTCTAACATGTATTTTCTTTATCTTCTTTCTTCCCTCTCAAAATGTTTTGTATCTCTGCAAAACTCTTTCCCTTCGTTTCGGGAATACAAAACAGGATGAACAGACATAAAAATATAGAATTCACGCTGAATATCCCGTAGGTGATAGCTGGGCCAATAGCTGAGGATACTAGGGCGAAGTATTTAGTAGTAAGGAACAAGAATAGGGTCGTCATCACTAGGGCTATGGACATTCCCATCCCTCTTGAGGGATCGTCGAAGAGTTCCGCGTTGATCACCCAGATTAGGGAACCGATACCTGGAAAGAAGAACAGTCTGGTTAAAGTACTAGTGTAATAATAGCAAGGTTGGTTGTTGTTCAAAAATAGTATATTATGCAATTAGTGAATTAAGGACGGATTTAAAGCGAGGGCCATAGATGATTCACGAGCAAGTGAAGGATTTGATTCAAGTGTTAGAATCCTGAGCGACGCGAGTGATTCATGGCCCTCGATATACCTAAATCCGTTTTATTCAAGAATTGCATACTTTATACCATGACTATGAGAAAAAGAAAGATTTAAGCGAAAATAGACATTTAAGGAAGAAAAAAGGAAGGTTAAATTAATTAAAATGCACATTAAAATTGGAACAATTACTAAAATTAAGAGTATTTTTTTATTATTATTATTAGTTTGGTCATCTTGTGAAGCGATACTTATTTCCTGTGTATCGAGTATTTTTTCGCAAGGAGGTTGTATAGCATTGAGACGGAGGTCGAATATAATGATGTGTTCTAAATTCAAACACCAAAACAGTGATTAAAAGTGTTTTTTATTCACTGTTTTCAGTGAATAAAATAAGCTTTTTAGAGGGGGAATGGTATGTATGTGGTAATGATGGAACTACCTATGTACCTATAGCCTAAGCCTAACCAGAACAAAAATATCGTGTATCCACTAGAACATAGTAATGTACTTTATACAGGGTGGGCAATTAAGAAGTATACAACTTTTTTTAGCCTGTTGTCGTTTTTTAGTCTGATGGGCGCGAAAATTTTCAGGTGTTTGGTGTCTATTAGTTAGTTAAAATGTAGAAAATTTGTTATGCACAGTCTATAAGGCCATAAGCACCGCAATACTTTCATTGGTTTTATCCTGAAATCCTTACACAAATTAAAAAACGAACCAATTTTTCAAAAAATCATTAATTGTACCAACAACATTTTGATTGCCTAGGATTTCGAGACATGTCCTGACTTTTTTTCTGTGGGGTTATCTAATGGGACGTGTCGTTGTCAAACTTGAATACGAAAAGCAGAATATTTGTGACTTTCTCAGTGATAAATAATAATAATACCAGCCTGTTACTGTCCCACTGCAGGGCAAAGGCCTCTTCTCATACAGAGAAGGCACGAGCATTGATCACCACGCTTGCTCAAGACGGGTTGGTGATTTCAGACTTATATTAACTATAAGTCCAGGTTTCCTCACGGTGTTTTCCTTCACCGATGTCAGTAATGTCCAAGATAAACTCAGAAAGTACATATGAATTGGAAAAGTCACATTGGTACTTGCCCGGATTTGAACCCACAACCTGGTGCATCACGACATAAAATGATAAAATTTTATGAAAAACACGATAAAACGCGATCGCATTGTTAAGAATAAAATAGGGGCTTTAAGTTTCTATCACGCTTTTTCTTATATAAAGAAAGTGAGCCCTAAGGGAGGATGTTTGAAAATTCATCCCATAAAAGGGGTTAAATAAGGAATAAAGTATGGAAGTTCGTCATTTTTGGCGATGGGAAAATTCTATGGCGCACATGACTTGCCATCTGCCCAGCCTTTTCCCAACTATGTTGGGCTCGGCTTCCAGTCTAACAGGTTCCAGTTGAATACCAGTATTTTACATGGAGCGACAGCCTATCTGACCTTCTCCACCCAGTTTATTCATTTTTTTATTTATTAAAATGTTCGCACTCATAAAAGTACAAAGGCGGAGTTAATGCCCTAGGCATTCTCTACCAGTCAACCAAGGGTGGTGAAGAGATTAGATGGCAGGTGCTCTGTTTGAGCGGAAAAAAGAAAAATATATATATAAAAATATATCATATGTACAACAATACATATTTACCCATATTTCCCCAGTTACTGGGTAACACAATACCCCTTGGTAAGGCTGGTTGTCAGACTTTCGGGCTTCTGATGACCCGTAACAACTGTCAATGCTCTACAAATGACAGCCGGGACCAACGGCTTTACGTGCTTTTCGAAGCTCGGCACATGACTTCTTAAGTTATAAAATTAAATATCTTTACCTGCACTGTAACAGTAGACCACCAATATAAGAGATATTAGCGGCAAATAGTTCAGGAAGCCATCCACTGGTTCATCGTCTTTTAGTTTGAAAAACAATCCCAGGCCGAGCTGAAACAAAAGAATAAACTCAAACTCAACCTCAAAGCATTTCTTTCAAAATAAAATAAAACAATTTCAGGCACTTTTGATTTGTCAAGGGGTCAGTCAGTCAGAAAGATAAAGCTAAATGCCCATTCTAACGCATAGTAGGTACCTATGGAGATGAACGGGCAAGAAACTCCAACTAAAGTTATTATTCTTTGTATTTCAAAATGTTTCGTTCTGATATACAACCTTAGTTTTTGTTTACACTAAACCTCTTAAGGGGTCATTATACTCATTATTATGAACAACTTTCACTATGGGACCAAAACTGAAATCGCGAAAAAAAAATCAGCTGTTTCTTACATTTACGTTCGTATATCTCTTCGAAATGTAGAGAACAGATGATTTTTTTTTCGCGATTTCAGCGTCGGTCCCATTGACCCCTTAAGAGGTTTAGGGTAAAGAAAAACTAAGGTTGTATAAAGCAAAAATATTATTTAGTATATTCATTATCCACGTTTACCTGAGAAAAAAACACATAATAAAATTAATCGTGGAAAGAATTTTTTGTTAAAATGCATATACATAACTATGTAAAAACAATTAAAATGCATAATAACCATTATGCATTTAAATTGTTTTTCCCACGATTCAAACAAAAAATACACAAAAAAATAAAGATTTTTTGTTTACTGACTGAGGATAAAAACGACATGTTTATTTGATTTTATCTCTTGAAATTAAACCTTTTTATTTTATTTTTAAATGCGTTTGGCATCGTTTTTTTGCTAACTTTTGGTGAAGGTCATCCAGATATGGAGTAGGTGACATCGTTACGGGTTAAAGGCTCGTGCAGACCATCGCGACACACGGCGCGACGCGACTTGAACAATACAATTTCTAAGAAAACTTCACGGTATAACAATAACCGGAGTCGCGTCGCGTTGTCGCGTCACGCTAGTCTGCACGACGCTTTAAGTTAAGATTTGACCGCGCCTCCCGCCGTTTTTTCCGCCGCCCTGATGACGCCCGGCGGAGACCTCATACCGCTAAAGAGACCCATAAAACGTCTACTGCGCAGGTCAGACCACGTGGTGCGTCAAGTCTCAACTTTACTGGCACGACTTGTAAGTACATTTGCACCTAGGACTTTTCCCACATGCTCATATAAACAGAAAATACAGATTTGTAGGAAAATAATTTTGCAGATAACTACTCTAGAAATTATAGTACTGATAGTGGCAGTATTCTGGCATCTAACTTTTCGATAGCTTTTCTAACTATTGACATAACCCACGTGTTATTCCAATGTCAGCGATTCACGACCACTACAGTCCGGCCGTCGAGAGAATGCGTTCCTGACACCTGTCAGTTGGACAATTTCTGGTAATAATAAGGATCAAATTCGCAACACACATATTCGTTAGTATGAAACAGACAGGTAAGATAAAAAAAGATAAAGATAAAAGATCGTTTATTTGTCCAAAACACGAGTATACACACACATGGCATGCAAGATGTTACAATTAAATTATGTTACAGTCATGTTTTGCCTTAACGGCGTACAAATAGGTAGGTTATTAAATTGAATCAAATAATTATAAATTTATCCATTATTCAAATAATTAACAATTGCAAATTAGAATTTATAAATTAAAATGTACTACAGAATAGTCAATAGTCAACAACTCATCATATAAAAATAAAAATTTGTCAATATTGAATGTCAAAGTAATTAGGAATATACAATTACAAGAATTAGATTAATTTATCCTTCAGAAATTCGTCAGTGCTGTAGTATGCTTCCTTTAAAAGAAGGTTTTTTAATTTACTTCTTAATTTTTCCATTGTGTATTCCCTCCAATATTTTGGCAACGTATTATACAGAATTGGCGCCATACAGAATATACTTTTCCGCAGTAGAGCTGTCCTGGATCTAGGAATGCAGAGTTTACTATTGTCGCGTCTATTTCGAATAACTTTATCTGATAATAGAGGGAATAGATTTGGGTTTGGGTTTGGGTTTGGGTTCAGGTGTCAAGAACGCATTCTCTCGACGGCCGGACTGTAACTGACTTCTAGCGCTGCAAGGTTCTTTTTGCGCGTGACCAAAATTTGAACTAACGCCGCCATCTTCTTTTTTCAAGACATTTTAAATAAACAATTGCACAAATGCTTCAACAGAACCTGAGCGCCAAAAGATCCTTGTGGAGTGAGTATTTTAAGATGCAGTAAGCTGCAACATAAAATGGTAGTAAAAAGATACTCACCATTCCCAATCCCATTCCAACGCAAGTAACTGTCAAAATCGGTTTCCGTCCAAACTTATCAGTCACCAACGTAGTGCAGAAACTGGCGAACAGCTGTATCAAGCCAATAGTCACTGACGCTATTTCAGGCCTGACTGACGTCTGTGTAGATTCCAAAACCGTTTGGAGGTAAAATGTCACTGCATTGAATCCTACAAACTGAGCTCCAAAACCCAGAACTAACACAAGAACCAGGGATTTTAAGAACAGTCTGTTGGTCAAAATGTCCTTTTTCGAAATTTTGATGTTGTTTGTTTCAGAAGCTATCTCGTACTCTTTGAGCTCTTCGTTTGCTAGTGACTCTGAGCCTCGAAGGAATGTTAGGACTTTCAGTGATTCTGCTTTATGACCTGAAATCGGGATAGTTTTGATTTGTTAGTGTTGAAAATTTGTGGAGATCGATTAGGTACAATACGGCCGATGCATCATGGCCGGTCTGAACATAGGCACTACGAACTTTCGCGCATGTTCTGTCAGTCACACTCACCTTATGTTCAAAAAAAATATTATTGCGCAGCATTTTGGTCAAAGTTCGGACCGGCCATGATTCATCGACCGTATTGTACATGTTGGTCCTCAGTGCAGCAGTGGGTGACATTAAGTGCATAGGGGTGTATCGAATTTCATGCTGATGTGTACCTACTAGCATGAGATTTCATATAAAAAGGAGATCTATGTAGGTACATCCTATACTATTAAACGAGCAATATTTGTATATATATATATATTTGTAATCACGTCCTCGAAAACGGCTCTAACGATTTCGATAAAAGTGACGATTGGCACCCCTGAATCCCTTTAGGTAGGGGTGCGAAAAATCGATCTAGCTAGGCTTCATATCTGGGAATGTGCGTTTGCACCGGCGAAACATAACAACAAAACATGTTCAAATCTTTCGCTTCTGTCAATGTTCCATACAATGTTTGACAGGAACTAGAGATTTCAACATGTTTTGTTGGGATGTTTCACCAGTGCAAACGCACAGTAATAGGTACAACTCAGGTACAATGCCGATAAAAATGCTCATAAATTATTAAGTTTCTTTGCAAATGTCACGTTTTTAAACACATATCATGGCAGCCGAAAAGTGTTGAACATACATAAGTGTGTTCACGTGAGTATTCAATTATTTCCGGTACGAAAACCTTGCTTAATTTGATAGGTAAGGTATTATGCAGCGGCTGTTTTAACAGAATTTAAAAGTTGGCATACAGTCTGCAGTAGCCTGTTGTACCTATGTACATAGGCATTTCATTTCACAAGGTACCTCTTTCACAAATGATCTAGGTATTTGGAACAATAAACACTTAAAACCACTACACATACCTAGGTATTTTAAATTATTATTGTCAAGTTTTGTATCAATGAATCAGAAACACAAACATAGTCTGTGGATCCATTCTGTAAACATCTCACCGTGAAGAGTGAGGTGAAGTGAGCATGAAGTGAGCTGTCCATAGTGTCAATCCCTAGCTTTAGATGCAATGACAGCTCACATCAAGCTAACTTCACACAAGTTATCACGGTGAGATGTTTACAGAATAGCACGGCTGTTCGCTTTGAAACACCCATGCATAACACTTTTTTTGTCAAAGCTGCGCCCCGCGGTTTCACCCGCATAAGTCTCGATCCTTTGGGAATATCGGGATAAAAAGTATCCTATGTCCTTATCCAGGTCATGGTCTATCCATGTGCCAAATTTCATCCAAATCTGTTCAGCCGTTTTAGCGTGAAGGCGTAACAAGCAAACAAACAAACTCATTTAGTTAGGTAGGATAAATGTAAAAGTTATTGAATGTTTATTTGTTTCTCGATTACGCATAAATGACAGAGCGGATTTGGACAATACTTAGGAAACCGATAGAACATACGCTAAATTAAATCCAATCAATCTGCCTAGCCTTTTCCCAAGTATATTGGGGTCGATTTCCAGTCTAACCGGATGTAGCTGAATACCAGTATTTTACATTGAGGGACTACCTATCTGACCTCCACAACCCAGTAACTGGGTAATACGATACCCCTTGGTAAGACTGGTTGTCAGACTTTCGGGGTTCTGACGACCCGTAACGACTGTCAAAGATCCACGAATGACAGCCGGGACCAACGGGTTAAACGTACTTTCTGAGGCGCGGAGGAGTCTCTGTATGTAAAGGTGGTCACCCATCCACAGGCCAACCCCGGCAAGCGTAGCTTAACCTGATGGATCGACCCGTGCGGTAGTTATTACTCAGCCACGACCTCCTATACCATGCGCTAGGTGAAAATTTAGCATACTTTTAATCTGGATCCATGTGGCATTTTTTTTAGGATGCTATTGAAACCGGGCAATTGTTAGTATAAAAGAACATACCTCTAGAATACAAGGAGTATGGTCCATCAGGTAGGATCAGCAGCGGTATAGTACTGAGTATGATGATGCTAGTGTAGATCATGTTCAGCATTGTGTACGATATGAAGGGACCCATCGACAACATGGTGACAACGCCAAAGGAGCACATGATTTGAAGAATTGTTCCTAGGCTGCCACGGATTTCTTTCTGGAATTAGAAAAAGAAATGGGATAATAATTATTGTATTCTTTCATAAAACTTTTACTTATTTTTGAATTGACTTTTATATTATTATAAATTATTCAAATATTAAGCCTTGTGCAGACTGGCGCGACGCGACACCGGTAATTGTTATACCTTGAAGTTTTCTTACAAATTGTTTTGTTAGAGTCGCGTAGTCTGCACGAGGCTTTATGCTTTCATCCGCATTGTCATTTTGGATTTATCTAACTTTTGAACCGAAGGCCCTAAGCATCCAATTAGTTTTTTAAGGCTAAGCTGTATTACCAAAATTATGTTTGTTAGTTACAACTAACGTGTTTATTTTAATACTATTAATTTAGTTAGTTAAATATGTAGGTACCTATCTGCAACCTCAATCAAACAATGACCTTTTCATGATGCATGAAGATAACTATTGATAACAAAATGTAGGTAACACAACAAGTTAATAACCTCAATAAAAACTGATCAAACAATTCGTCCTGAATTAGTCTTTATCTTTAAAGCAGATAATAAAGAAACAAATATAGAAATCCCACGATTAACTTATTATTTTTATTTTCGTATTTGTATGAACGTGGCTTCACGGGTGAAAAGCAATCAAACAATGGACAATATACAGCCCTAATTTATGTCTTATTTTCTGTAAGATCTAAGGAATGGATGGGATCACAAGCTCGTTGTCGTGTGTCGTCGCGACTTTTTTACTTGAGACTTGGTTTAAAAAGATCACGTAGCAGGTTCAAAAACGACTACGACAACTAGTTTAGAAAGGCGCCATCTCTCGACGAGACGACTCTCGGACGAGAGAACCGCTGTGATATGTAGTCACGCTTTCCCCAAGTCTTATTGAAAATTTAAAGGGATTGTCGCACGAATACTCCGTATATCGTTCAAAGTTCGTTTTTGTTCGGTCAACCTATACGCGTGGTCGCGCCGACAGACGGCGCTTTCCGATTTTTCGAAGAAAAAGTGACATAAGCACGCGATTGATCACGTATTCGTGCGGCAATTAGGACTGAGCCTTCAAATTATGGCTACGATGACATCGCTGTGTGGAGACTGATTCGATAAAGTTTTTATTGAATTTGATGGCCCGGCGAGCCTATCGCCGCGATTTTCTCGCCCGTGGAGATGGCGCACGATGGAATCACTTAGGCTCTGCTGAACAACAGAAAAACAAAAAAACGAGCGGGCTTTACAGTACCTAGTCGTATATGATGTGTAACATCTGATATCTCACTCTCACTCTCTCACTCTCTAAAGGGGCGGGGTCTCGTTAAGGTCGTTTCTGACTGTCAACTCTAGCACCGCGCGCGCTTCACCGGCTTCCTGTTACACACTTCCGTCGCTTGTCACCAAATCACTCCTACAGATTGCAGGGAAGCGAGAGGAAAGCTGTTACACATCAAAAATGAAGTCGAGAAAAAAGTCTAGGATGCATGCCGAAGCAAAACATCTTGTATTTATCCAGAACAGTGGTACATTAACCAAAGCTTTTAGTTTCCGTGTTTGTAGGTATACTTATCTGTCTTTTATTAACAAGTGTTTATAAAGGACTTAAATTAAAAATAATCTTTTAAGCAACTTACACTAGCTATCTCCGAAGCATACATGGGCAGCAAAACGAAGATCCCAGCATCCGCTATGCCAACCAGAGCTCTCCCGAGCAGGATCATCCACACTTCACTAGCGTATATTAACACGAAGCCCGCCACAAACTTAGGTACACTGACCAGGAGGAGAAGTGGCTTTCTTCCGAGTCTATCTATGAGGACTGTTCCGATGAAAAGGTTGGCTGAAATTGAAAGAATAAAGGTGTTATTATAAGTACTTGGTCGATCGAGCTCTGCTCGGGTGAAAATAGAGAATGCTCATTTAATAATATAGGATAGTTCATACTAATTCCGTGTATAGTACATAATAATTCCATTCTGCCATGATAGTAGGTCCTTACTAATTCTATACTGCCATTCTAAGGTAGCCATCTTGTTTTAAACTTTAGGCGACCGAGCTCTGCCCGGGTGAAAATACGGAGAAAACGAATTTTCCCACATATGACGCTAATGGAGAGATATATTTAAAAATTCTAAATAATTCTCGTTTTATTTTATTTCAAAAGTTCGTTTTATTTTTTTTGTAAAATTCCAAAAATTGGGTGAATTAGGCGTGCGCAGAGAGTGCAGGACAACGGGACAGACCCGTGGCGGGCGGCGGGACAGAGAAGGACCGAACGCTCAAGGTCGCTCGCTAGGGGAAGCACCTTAAATGACTTGCGATTGGAGAAAGGCTATGTTCACCACTGGATTGCTGTATTTGATTGAATGAATGAAAATAATGCTTTAAACGCGTTTAAAAATCGCGTCATCACACAGTTTTTGAACATTATGACACACCTCCACTTTAGCATTATTAAAACTGTTATTTTAAGATCTTTTTTTTGTATGGTCTGTCCATTACTTATACTCGTATACACAATGGTAGGCGCGGATGGCGCAGTGGCCGAGAAATTAGCTGCAGCTACGGGTCGTGAGTACGGTTCCAAAGTAGAGAACAGCTTATCAAATAGTTATTTCAGTAAGTCATTGTGCATTTGAGATTTGTGTCTCTAATCGCAGTTTACAGATGAAATATAGGACAAGATTTTTGATGGTTAGGTAAATAAGTAGGTACAGTAATTACGTGGCTTAAAGTAAGCAGGTAAGTAGGTAGTTAATAAAGTTTTATTTTAAGTAAACATGCTGAATTCAAATGTTTACATAGTCCAGTTTTGACAACTTTTTAGATCAAGAAGACTGCTTTGAATGTTTGAATACACAAAGGCTGCAAATCTCGGATATGGTAATCAGCAGAGATTGCAATTTAGCTAAACACGGCGAAAAGCATAATTGTGTCTAATGTTTTTGAATGCCAGCCTCTTTGGTCTGGAGATCGTAAAAGCTACTGCTGAGCATGAGATCCTGGGTTCGATTCCCGGGCCGGGCAAAGTGTTATTGGATTTTTCCATTTGGAATTTTTCAGTAGCAGCCCGGAGTCTGGATTTGTCCCCGGTTGATGACAATAGGCGCGCCCCATTTTACATGGGACTTAAAAATAACTGACGAAATGTGCGTGTTTTTAGGTACACCTCTGCCATACTCTTCGAAGAATACAGGCGTGATGCTATGTTGTTGAATAAGGCCCCACAACATGCACAATGAAAGCAAACCTAAACTGTTCCCTCGAGACGAGTTTGCCAGTGTCGACTGGTTCTTGTCGCAATAGCATAGCCAATAGGTTAGATGATTTATTTAATACGGTGTATGTCTGTACTGATTCCTGAGAATACCCAACAAATATGGATTATTATCAGAAAGATTTTCCATTTTCCATACACACAATTAAACAGAAATATTCGTTCTTTCAACTTTACAAGAAAGTTATGTAATACACGACCAGCCCCCTTCTTTGGACGGTTTCTACGATTTGACAGAACATCAAAATTTCTTTATTATATCGCACTCCCGGTGCGAGACTGTCACTTACCTATGCAAAAATTGCAATAATGAGTTAAATATGTAATAACTGTCCTAAAGCACCCCTTCACTTGGTGCAAATGAATTTGAATTGATTGAATTTTTGCATAAGTGACAGTCTCGCACCGGCGGGGGTGCGATATTTAGGTAAGTTTAATATTAATGTATTATACACATAACCCTTTGGAGGAGGTCATGGCTAAGTAATAACTGCCGCACGGGTCGATCGGGTTGGTCTGTCGACGGGTGACTTCTCTAAAGATTCCTCCGTGCCTCGGAAAGCACGTTAGGCCGTTGGTTCCGGCTGTCATTCGTGGATCTTTGACAGTCGTTACGGGTCGTCAGAAGCCCGAAAAGTCTGACAACCAGTCTCACCGAGGGGTATTACCCAGTTACTGGGTTGTGGAGGTCAGATAGGCAGTCGCTCCATGTAAAATACTGGTTTTCAGCTGCATCCGGTTAGACTGGAAGTCGACCCCAATATAGTTGGGAAAAGGCTAGGCCATTTGCTAGGGCTAGGGGATCTCGCCAGTTATTTTTAAGTCCCATGTAAAACGGAGCGAACGTATTGCCATCAACCGGGCACAAATCCAGACTCAAGACTGCTACTGAAAATTTCAGATGAAAAATCCCAATTACACTTTGCCCGACCCAGGAATCTAACCCAGGACCTCATGCTTAGCAGTAGGGTTTCCTATTTATTAATCATTACATATTACACATTATTCTTTGATCTTACGAACAAAATATGGTGGGGGGTATTTTATTGTATAATACTAGATATGCATAATCAGCCTATAACGTTCCCACTGCTGGGACACAGGCCTCCTCTCGGTGAGAGGGAGTGGGCCGAAATCCACCACGCGGGTGGGTTGGTAGGTGACACATCGCACCCCCGGTGCGAGACTGTCACTTATGCAAAAATGGCAATAATGAGTTAAATATGTAATAACTGTCCTAAAGCAATACAATATTGAGTGGTCATTATTAATTCAAAAGTAAGTTACAAGTTGACGTTATAGTAAAAGCTCTTCATTCTTCATCTTGTCTAAATTTTTTTTTTTTAATTTCAAAGTTTTAAATGCTTCTCGTGAAAATTTGCATTTTTGCATAAGTGACAGTCTCGCACCAGGGGTGCGACATGTCTTCAAATTTTTTGGTTCTAGGACATGCCGGTTTCCTCGCGATGTTTTACTTCACCGTTTTGAGAGCAGTGGTGATGAAATAATTTACAAAAAGTAAGGCACCTATCTGAGTTCGAACGTACGACCTATTAGTCGTGATAAAAGATAAGCCTTACCAGCAATCCCTGTCAAAAATCCAATGGAAACGATCCAAGACCCCTCCTCAGTGGTGATAGCCCTCGGCAGTATCGTCTGTGACTCATCACTGAGCTTCACCAAGACCGGTGAAGGCCAGGCCAGGCCCACTCCAGTGCACAAGACACTCAGGTTCACTGAAACAGAACACAAGTAATGTTAGATTTGCTTTGCCCAGTAAACAAAATAGTTTGGTGGTAAACCGGACTTATTAACTAATTATAACTTTTTAGGGGATGCAACTATTCATAAATTGGAACAACTTTTGGGTTGGGTTTAGAAACGTGCCGCCTCGCTAGAAAGAATGTGAGGTTAGTTGGTTAGTTGGTTGGTTCTAAAGGGTCTCCTGAACCCTCTGCCTTTTTGTTTGCCGGGTACACATTTTTTTTTAAATAATTCTAAAAGTTTCTAGGGGCCACGGTATCCTTTTCGGACTTTCTCGCGACCCCGGCAGGCATCGGTCCTAGCGGACCCCGTCAGTTGTGCTGACATCTCTTTGAGGCGCCGTCGAAACGGGGCTGGTCCTTATCGGACGGCGAGCTTCCCATTGCTCACCGTCCACAAGCCCGCGCCTACGGTGGCCGGGAATCGGCCTGCGATTCCCGGCGCCCAGGGTGTTTCCTGCGGCGGCTAGGGGCGTGAGGGCGCGAAATTTGCCTCTACCTCACGCGTTCCGCCTCCTCCTTAGCGAGCATTACTGCTTCGCAGAAGGAGGTGACGGCCTCCCATGCTCTCTCGCTCCATACCACGGCATGGGCCAGGGTCGGACGCGAGAGATCACCACCACCGATCGCCTCCACGAGGACACGGCGACGCTCCGCCCTAGCCGGTCAGACCTCCACCGTATGCTCCATCGTGTCCTCCGGTCTCCTGAGAACTTGACTTGCCCTCTTCCTCTCTCCTCCCTTCCAGCTCCCCCTACATTTCATTTATCAACCTTTTTATGAGATTTATGTCATATTAAAAAGTCTTTTAAAAAACAACTATGTATCTCGGCCGATGGGGTGTAGTGGGGTTTACTAACCCTCCCCCTCTCCCCCCTCCTCCCCTTACCTGGCACGTTTCTAAACTTTAACCCATTATACCATAGTAGCAGTAAGTACATTGAGAAATTCTCGTTTGAGTAAAATTAAAACTTGTTAATTACTGTCACCCCCAAAAAAAATCTCCAATTTTTATAATAGTTGGGTTCTAAAATTTGCATTTAAATATTACATAGATAACCACATACATGGATTGTAACATACAAACAGAGCAATTACAATACAACAGAATCGCCTAACAACTATGACGTAAGGCCTTGACATAACGTTACGAGCTACGTCGACATCATTAAAACCGGTCTCTCTGTTTACAAACACATGGACCGCCATTAGAGTTAAAAAGAATAAACCCACATCACGCCGACTTTCTCAACCTCAAACTCAAAGCATTTAAATCAACAGGCACTTTTGAATAAATTGTCAAAGGGGTAATTCATTCAGAAAGATGAAGCTATAAGTTGCCCACTCAAAAGCGTAGTAGGTTCCTATAGAGAAGAACGGGCATTCCATGGACATTCCAAAGACATTCTCCAAAAATATCAACAGAGGTGTCTTGTATAAGTAAGTACAAAAATTTGGTCAATTATGAAGAAGTCCCATAAATATCCCATGGTCCATGATGATAAGGTGATGATGTGGCAAGGCATGGGGCATGGGATTAATGCCTTGCCATGATGTAGAGCTTTTGATTAAATTATGCACGGTACTGTTGATGAGCGATTGGTACCTACAGTGGCGCACGTAACTTGCTGAGTCGTAGATGCGCAGATTTTGTTTTTAATTGTTTTTCATAAATAGACATGTTAATAAATAAATGATGGCTATATCCATAGAATAATGACATACAATAAAAGTGCATTTTTTTATTGTTGTACTGTTTGTACACGCGTGAACTTACTTACTCCCAATACGCCTAAACCTTACCAAGTTACGTTACATACTATATAACCATTGGTGGAAATGACGTTGTCTACATCTCTTTAACTACTTTCCTATCGCAGGTATGCTGGAAGAGATTTCTTTAGAAATAAGCATCACCTTTGTACGTATTTTTCTGTTCCTTTCTTCTTGTCTGTTTATATGTGTGTACATAAACTGTTGGTACATAAAATAAATACATAACAATACAAGTATCAAGGTCATATCCTAGTTAAAATAACATCTAACTGTCAATGTGCTATCTCCAATACAATACAAGAAGCAATACAATACATAGTAGGTAGACATGATTGAAACAAATTGTCGACTTCCCTTCATTTGCAATCGCAGGCTAAAGTACTTTTTAAAGTGCGTTCACGTGTGTTAAAATCTTTAAGAGGAGGCTCCCTAAATTGTATGTTAATTTACATTAACATTCTGAAAAGTTACTCAATACAATCAAAATAGAACTTTATTATATGATTTATTGGATCTTTTTCTTTTCATATAAAAGACAGTTACGTAATTGGAACATTTTCGCTCGATAAATTTTTTATTCTAAAATCATGTCTTTTTTTTAAATTATTTGAAACAAAAACAAGTACTGGTTACTCGGCTGTTATGTCTAAAATAATTAAGTATTGACAGTAAGAAAACATAGTTTTTTATCCAGATATATGATCAATTGTAACTTTAGTTATAAACGAAATAAGAATTGAGATTTACGCCATTTAATTTTGTGCTCGAACTCGACCAAAGAGCGCACGCGATATTCAACTTTATTACTGATGTGTTAGCGTTTAGCATGTAGCGGAGTGGTGGGGTGCCTGGGGGGCGGAGTTTGCGTGCTAATTTTGTCTTTGGAGTGCCTGGTTTTAAATTAAGGTATTTTCTGCAAACTATTGCTTAATTTGAACTGTTTTGGCTTTTTCCATTAAGAAATTCTTATAGCCTGCACGCGCAGCATGACAACTATAGAAACGGGTTTTCTACGGGTTTATTCGACAGAAGAATAGACAAAATGACAGATTGTGATTGCGTATCTGTCATTTTGTCTATTCTTCCGTCGACAACACCCGTTTCTATTGTGGTAATGCTAAGCGTGCTTGAAAACCATGGATCATCAAATGCCTCGTTTATTTAGTGGTCATAAGTAAAATTTGTTGATGGTGGGGTTATCCCCGGTTCGGGCAGAGTTATTTAGTTTTTCCTTTACCTAACTACTTAGTATATAAATTCTCAGTAGTAGCGCAAACTTTGTCATTTTGGTTTTTGGCAATAGCTAGTCCCTTATGTATAAAGGCTTCGCCAAATAGAACACGTACTTAGTGCGCGTTAGAGCGTTAAGTACAGCGCAGCACGCAACGCTAGTGTCGCGGCTTTGCTAGCGCTGGCGTTTTGTCTGACAGTAAACGTACGTTATAGTGCAACACAACTCGGCGCTATAGCGCAGCGTCAGGCTAACGCGCGCTAAGTACGCGTTCAATTTGGCGAAGCCTTTATTATTTGTAACATGGGACTTACAACAGAACTGATGAAATGGTTGATGTGCTTACACTTCTGCCTACCGTTTTGAGGAAAACAGTCTGATGATGCTGATGTCATTATTATTCTACTCGTAACAATAACATCTTCAAGTCATTATGCTTTCTCACACAAAACACGCAACTCAAAGTAAACATGGTTGATACAAATTGTTAACTTCCCTTCATTTGCAATCTACGTAGGTTTAAGTGCGATTAAACGTCTGAACTGACTTCACATCCAAATCATTCAAATGAGTTGGAACTCTTTTATAATTACATGCTAAAGTTGTTTTTTATTGGTAGCTCGCAATTTTAACTAATATTATAAATGCGAAACTGAGTTTTTGTTTGTTTTGTTTGTTACGGTTTCACGCTAAAATGGCTAAATGGATTTGGATGAAATTTGGATCATGGGTATACCTGGGTTAGGACATAGGATACATTTTATCCCGGTATTTTCACGGGAATGAGACTTGTGCGAGTGAAACCGCGCGGCGCAGAATATAATATAATATTATTAAAAGTGCTGAGCATGAGGTCCTGTGTTCGATTCCTAGGTCGAGCAAAGTGTTATTGGGTTCTTCAGGATATTATATCCGGATTTTTTCAGTAGCATCCCGGTGACTGGATTTGCGCTCGGGTAGAAATAAAAAACGTTTATTTGCGCAAAAAAAGAACAAATAATAAAAAAAGAAACAAGTTGAGGGAAAATCTGCGTCACCTCCACGCCAAACGGCCATCGTTCAGCATAATGCTGCGACCCTATGCGAGACAGAGCCCCAGCACTCGTTTTCAACGACAGCCGCGGGCGTGATGACGTCGACCGGTGCAGCATACAATGAGATGTTGATGGCAATAGGCTCGCTTCACTTCATGGGATTTAAATATCTGTGTCGGAGTCCTATAACTATAGGTACGTACACCTCTGCTATAGCCTTTCGGTGAAAAACGGCGTATATTTAGTTTTTTTTTTATAATTACGTATTATTCGAATTCAAAAGGAAAAAGCCGATCGAGTGGAGGCCGCCACAGAACGGCCACAGTGACGGCAGTCATGAAAATGATGAGCGGGGGTTTGACTTTACGCTTCTTGCAGACAAGTGCGACGCGACAGCGCGACGCGACACCGACTATTGTTATACCGTGAAGTTTTCTTAGAAATTGTATTGTTCGTGTCGCGTCGCGCCGTCGCGTCGCGCTGGTCTGCACGAGCCTTTATGGTATCAACAAAAAACGCTCTCTAGGATACACAACTTAACTTACTTCAATGACATTAAGTATCCTTTAAAGTTAAAGTTCGCGAGCACGTTCGCAAGAAGCTGGCAGCATCATTACGAGTACAACGGTAACGTTTTCCCATTGATTTTCTTAGTTGTTTTAGTATATTTATGTGTGCTTTTATTTATACAAGGTCTCATTAAAATAGATGGACACATTTTAACACAGCGTTCAGCACGTCTAACCAAAGATATCCAAGCAAAAAAAACACTGATTAAAGTGATTTTATTTTGACCTAAAATAATAAATGGCATTGGGTAACCAAAATGTTTAGTGTATTTTCGTTAGCTGATTTATTTTTCTTGTAAGTATCTAATGCGTTTTTCTAATTTTTTTTTTTACCACTGTCCTTATTTTGGTGGTCTGAATAATTTGTAAAAGTTTGTCCATCTATTTTAATGGGACCTTATATACAATTAGGTGTATATATTATATTTATAGTTTTTAATAGGTATATGTATAGGTACTTCATCTTCATCTTCCCTATGACAGCGATGCGGACGAATTTTTTGAAGCCCAATGAGCTCTTCCTTTATTTTAATTTTTTTTCCTCTGTATACTTGTACATAATTTATATATTTTTGTGTGATATTTTGAATTTCCCTATACTATAATATAATGTATCGTAATATATTATTAATAATGTACATTTTTAATATCTTCATAATTACATAAATATTTAGTCCTCAATTCTCACTATTGCACCTACCACTGTTTGTCTCAGCATCATCCAAAGGTTGACTGGAAGAAAATGCCTATGGCATTAAATCCGCCTCTGTACATTTGTGTGCTTGAAGTATTAAATAAATAAATTGATTCTATTTATAAATTAGCAGTTGCAATATTTTCTTCTTAGCGTATTGGTGCCAAAATAATGTAAATTAATAAATAAAAGTTAAATTAAAATGGCAATAATAATATACAGGGTGTCAGGGACATCGACGAGAAAACTGTTACCAAGGATTCAGTACATGATTCTGAACGCCCCTGAACTGAAATTTATCGTCGGTTATTTAAAAACTGCTGCCATGCTATTCTGTAAACATCTCACCGTGAAAACTTGGGTGAAGTGAGCTGTCAATAGTGTCAATCCCTGTGGAATGACAGCTCACTCCACGCTCACTTCACCTAAGTTTTCACGGTGAGGTGGTTACAGAATAGCACTGCTGTTTCATAGAAAAGGGCAATACCTACGCGGTCAAAATTTACGGAACAGCTGTTTTTTCTTAAATAACTGACGAAAAATTTCAACGCAGGGAGGTTGAGAATCATATACTGCCATGCTATTCTGTAAACATCTCACCGTGAAAACTTGGGTGAAGTGAGCGTGGAGTGAGCTGTCATTCCACCTAATGCTAGAGATTGACACTATTGACAGCTCACTCCACGCTCACTTCACCTAAGTTTTCACGGTGAGATGGTTACAGAATAGCACTGCTGAATTCATGTTAACAGGCTTCGCGTCGATGTCCCTGCCTCCTTGTATAAACACGCACAATGGTCCACCTGACGGCCTAAGTGCGGAAACCAAACCCCATAACATATAACTTAAAGAGGTATTAAATAAATAATAAAATAATTCGCCGGTAAATTGACGCTATGTCGGCGGCAAACCGCTCTTGTTGGAACCCGTAACTTTAGGCATGGCGTCCTCATGTTTTTTGGAAACTTAAAACTGTTGGGTTTTTACACTATTTAGTGAGGTATAAAGTATGTCCCTCTAAGCATACCTATGCTCATTCAGAAGAGTAGGTAATGTAAATAAAATACGGGTCACTTTACAAATAAACGACAACTTGTTTTTTGTGCAGTTTTACCGCACACGTGTTTTTTGTAAGTGTCCTTTGAGATGGAACAAAGATAATTATTCAATTTTTGGGTGATGATCACATCGGTAGGGGTCATCGGTTTGCGCTAAAGAAACCCATTGTTAAGGGAGAAATGTAACATATAATGGAGACTTGTCCGATCAAGTTCAACTGTGAAAGTTCATGGATTATCTATACTTGTAACCTATATTATTAAATGAGCAATATTCGTATATATATATGTCGGAAATACGATACAGAGTTGACTAACCGGAACGCCAGCGCCGCCTAGCGGTGCTCGACAGACTCTACAACGTAACGCTCGGACCGGCCGACCAATACAAACAAAACATTGCTAGGGATTTTATTTAATTAAAGTTGCATTTCGTGTCTGTTTGTGTGACCTTCTAAATACACAATGGATTTTAATAGCAATGATAGCCTAGTAGTGTGACCGGTGGACTGCCAAGTCATAGGTCCTCGAGTTCGAACTCAAGGTACGCACCTCTGACTTTTCGGATTCATGTGCGTATTGTACAATTATCACTTGCTTCAAAAACGGTAAAGGAAAACATCGTAAGGAAACCGGCATGCTGAGAGATATTTATCTACGGCATGTAAAGCCAAGTCAGAGAGAGGCCCATGGGCGGCTTAAAACTCTGACACCAGGTTAGTCACTAATAGAAGCACCACACGAAAAAAAGAATCATCATTGCCTCATTTATTTGAATAATTTGTCTGCTCGACAACGTAAATAACGAAAAGAATGTTGACGAATTGTCAAATTGAACGGGATTGCAATTGTTACTGTGTTATGCTATTACCCCGCTGATGCGACACGCACACTGATTGCGTATATTTATCTCTAAATAATACTAAAGGCCGGCCACATACATAAAGAATACCGTTTCGAAATATCGATTCGGAATTTCAAAGGCAGAAAATCCATACAAACGGCCGGCCGCATACAGACGAAACAACAATGCTAAAATTATGGACACGGTCCCTACCCATGTAGCAATTTAAAACCTACGTTAATCGAAGGGCCATAGCCATCTAATCATTTTATTGTATGACACCGAAACTGTAATGTCCATCCGAAAAAAGTTATATCGACATGAAGAAACCGGAATCGGTCCCAATTATGTTGCCGTTTAATCTTCTTTGTTATTAAAAGTGTGGCGAAAAATAATCGAAGATATGTGTTCCAACTATGTCACAGCGTTAAACATTATCACTGCCGGAGCAGTGGCACCCTCATATCAGCAGCTGTTGTCTGTTGTTGTTGTTGTCTTCACATACTTCTTTTGATAACTTACAATAAATTTGGTGACGTTTCGTAATTTCGTATATGAGAAAATTTCAGATGGAGAACTGCTGTACGTGTGTGATAGATACTAGATTTTGTACGGATTTGCCGCTTTTGAAATTCCGATTCGATATTTCGAAATGGAATTCCGCATGTATGGGGCCGGCCTAATACAGACTGACTTCTGACTTAAAGGAAGCGATGATTTTTAAACATCATTAAAGTTTTTTATGATGATTATTTAAATTCTTTATTCATGATGTTTCATGAATAAAAAATTGTTAGTTATTCTGAAATAAGTATAAATAATTTTATAGTACCTAGTTGCATACCTAAGTAGGTCTTCTAGAATATCCTAAAACACCACTAATTAAAATATTATAATTATTAATTTAAGGTAATTTAGCAATTTTTAGAGTACATCGGTATAATATTTATATTTAGTTTCTTACCTAATATCATTATACCAAATTAGTACAACGAGATCAAATAGAAATAGGTAATGAATGCAGGTCTAATAATCCTATTAAAAATTTAAATTACCTAATGTTTATTACTCAAATTAGCTAACAATCACCACGCCTGTATTTTCCGATGGCTTGGGCAGAGGTTTATACAATGTGAAATTTAATTCGTTTGCATCCTCTTAAGGGGTCATTGTACTCATCATTATGAACAACTTTCACTATGGGGCCAACACCGAAATCGCGAAAAAAAAAATCTGCTGTTCCCTACATTATAACGAGCTATGCGAACATAAATGTATGGAACAGCCGTGCTATTCTGTAAACATCTCACCGTGATAACTTGTGTGAAGTGAGCTTGATGTGAGCTGTCATTGCACCTAAAGCTAGGGATTGACACTATGGACAGCTCACTTCATGCTCACTTCACCTCACTCTTCCCGGTGAGATGTTTACAGAATGGATCCACTTCTGTATTTTTTTCGCGATTTCAGTGTTGGCCCCATAGTGAAAGTTGTTCATAATAATGAGTACAATTACCCCTTAAGAGGATGCAAACGAATTAAAGGACGATGCAACTTTTCCTTTGACCGCTGGCCCAAAAAAATTAAACCTGTTGTGCATAACTGAAGCCTATGCCAAACGTTAGTACTAATCATCCATGACAAGTTTTACTATGGGGACAAATAAATCTATCCCAGTAAAAAAAATATACAGGGTAACAAACGTTTTGAAAAAGTGTCGATGTTTATATAACTTACTTATAGGTTTTGTTTGTTTTAAACATTTATTTTTTTATATTGTATTTCACATTTATAATTCAATTGTTTATCTATTTATTTTTAATTATTTGAATACCTCATTGTATGTTGCACCGGTCGACGTCATTACTATACGAGTACAAACCTTATTACTTATACTAAACCTTATTACTTATAGTTTTATAAACATAAAAAATACCTTAAAAATGACTCCTCATTTTGTTTTAACTTAGCCAAAACTTATTTTTGTCGCTTAATCTAAGTGGCATATTCTTTAACTTAGTTTTTAAACATAAGTGCATAAAAGTTTTAAAACATTCGTGTTCATGGTTGTTATTATCCATACAAAACGCTGATTTCATTGGTGGGGACCTATTATTTATTTAGGTTTAAAGATATTTATTTCCCATATAGAACTATATAACAGTTCATTTATAATGAGATACAGAGTTATTTCTAAATAATAAGTATAATTAAGTCATATAAAATCGACACTTTTTTTAAACATTTCTTACCCCGCGATTTTTTTTTACTAGGATAGATTTATTTGGCCCCATAGTAAAAGTTATTTATTTATTTATTTATTTATTTATCATCTTACATCTACCCTTACAGCTAACCAATGCGGTAAATGTGCCTTAATTAATACTTCAACATAATTGTTCCTTATAACTAATACCTATAACTAATTACGAACAAAGCATTCCTTGTGAATTCACTCAGAGAACAACAGAATAGGTCTGTCTCACTCGCTATGAGGTTGAGCGTGCGGATTGCACGCGTCAGCGGCGCCTCCTTCAGAAGGTTGGTCCTAGCACGCGGTTCCACCAGCAGTCGTGGCTGCCGTCGTCGCCACACGTACCTGTCCGGAACACACAGACTCACCTGGCCTAAAACAATTGCATTATGCACCTTCCCTCTCAGTATTTTAAATATATATGGGGCGAGTGCAAGATCCCTCCTAACCCTTAACTCGTTGTATCCTACCATACCTAGAATAAATAAGGTTGGATACATTAACGGGTAAAAGGGATAGACTCCGTAATAGCGCATATATAAATATCTTATAAATTTATTTTGTACCCTCTCCAGCATGAGACTATATTTAGCTTCATGCGGAGACCAGATAACTGCGTTACATTCTACCTGGCTCCTCACCAATGCATTGTATAATGCTATAATAGCTTTCACATTCGTGAAACTTCTGACCGTACGAAGCATGAAACCTAAATTTCTATACGCTCTTTTACAGCAACGCATGATGTGATCCCGAAAAGTCAAACCAGTGTTAAATTTTACTCCCAAGTCCTTGACTGTTTCAAGTTGTCATGGATGATTAGTACTAACTTTTGGCATAGGTTTCAATTATGCACATTGGGTTTCATATTTTTGGGCCCATCGGTTGCATTGTCCTTTCACATTGTATATCTATAGTACGCCCAAATTTCGCCAGTTATGTTTGATTCCCATGTCATGGGCGACTCTATTGCCATCAACCGGGCACAAATCCAAACTACGGGCTGCTACTGAGAAATTCGAAACGAAAAACTCAATAACACTTAGCCCGACCTGGAAATCGAACCCGGGACCTCCAGCACAGCAGTAGCGCTTGCGACCACTAGACCAACGAGATACTCAACTATAGTTAAAACAATAGGTAGGTACCTAATATATTGTATTACTACAATACTTGTCATGCAAGGACTCGATTAGTTACTCAACAAAATCGGTCCACATTGGACGAAAATACCGATGAATATATGTACATAAAAAAATTACAACCTCCTCCTATTTTGAAGCTGGTTAAAAAGAAGAAGCTATTAGCCCCTATCTTCTATTACAATAATTATCTTCACTAACTACTTAGGTAATGTTTGAATGGCTAATTGAATGACAGATAATTAGAATTGCTGATAACTATCTTGAAAAGTTAATTTACTGCATAAAATTCCGTCTTATTATCAAATAATCCATCTAGGGTTTAGGCGACAAACGTGCTAAATTACGGAAACAACGATGTTTTTGGGTACCATATCGAATAATATTTAGGTGCCATATCGAATAATATTTAGGTGCCATATCGAATAATATTTAGGTGCCATATCGAATAATATTTAGGTGCCATATCAAATAATATTTTTATTAGGTACCATATTGAAATATCATCAGGGTCACTCGTGGAGGCTTTCTTAAATACCGTGGGTACCGAAATTAATATTATACATGGCGATAGTAAGTAGGTGAGTGACCATACCGGTTTTTTGACTGACGTCAATTACCAACGAAGCAGGAAACCTGGACTTAGCAGGACATGAATGTTACAATAGGGATGATGCCTGGGTAAAAAAAAAAACTATTTAGTCTGTCAGTCAGATAATAAAAAAATATTAGACACGTATTTTTGCTTTATCATATTAATAAAAAATAACTTAATTATAACGCATTTTAATGTATATATTCATCGTAATCTTAAGATTACGTAAAAAAAGAAAAAAATACGTGTCCAATATTTTTTTTATAATCTCAACAAAGACGGACTAAAAAAAAAATGTTATCATCATCCCTATTCAAAAAGTTGGCAACTTCGCAAATAGCTGTCAAATTTTTGCTTGTTCTGGTTAATTTGGCAAAATTACTGTATGGAAATGTGAAAATAATATCGGTAACTAGTGAATTAGATTATTAATAATTAATTGCAATTATAACACTGAATGTGATTTTGTAACCGTTTTAGGTTTAAAAAAGGCATTTGAAAAGTTTCCAAATACTTTTTTTACATCTAAAAATAAATATTTGGTGTTCGTATTAATTATTGCATTTCATAATCAATATTTTAGTTCGAAATATTTGACAGCTTGCGACGTTGCCAACTTTTTGGATGAACGCCCTTAACTCACAGTGAGAAAGCGTGGTGTGGTGATCGATACTCTTTCCTATTCACAGACTGAATAAATTTCGTAATTTAAAAAATTAAATTATTTATGCCATAGAATTGCGAACAAGTAGGCCATCCTGATGGTAAAGGTACAATTCCGTAATCGACTGCAGGTAGCAGCAGGTGACGTCTCGCCGCGACACTACTGGTTTCTATGTATTTTTACGAAATAACTTCTGACACGGTATTTTATAGAAATACTAGAAACCAGTTCCTGCACTTTTTACACTCTGATACGATGAAACAGAAAAAAAATATTTACTCCTAAACTCACGTTCACAACACACACACAAACCCAAACACACTCACACTCTCTAACACTTACTCACACTTACAGTCTACACCTAATTTTGATTGATTTAATATTAATTGATTAGATTTTTGTTCATTTATATTTTTGTTGCGATATTATTAAGTACTTATTATTCACTTTTATTAATCTTTGATTATTTTATTACGCTTAAATTGATCTTACGCTGGTGGCAATGTATATTTTTGTGCTTTATTTTGATTTATAATTTTGCTTTTGATTTTATATTATTTTTTAATTGATTATACCGTGTTTAGTTTATGTTCACCGGTTATACAATAATCACTGTGTACTTATTATATCCATAGCTCTGAAAATGTCGCAATTCCGACCCCCAAGATACAGGCAGAGTAAATAAATTTGGAATTTGAAGTTTTGAATTACTTAGCCATTACTCACGTTCACATACACAAAAAACTATAATCAAATACAATCACCAAATCAATTTAGAAACAGTTACCATCAATGTCACCTTGCGTAATAAAAATTCTCTAAAATGTTTACACAATAATTCACAAACACAAACAAAAACAAATGAGCACCAACAACACTTATCAAAAATTAATATTAAAATACCCACCAACTATAACAACAGCATACTGCCGCAACAACGGGCTCTTTTGAAACTTAAACATCTTAAAAACTTCACTTGAACAAAACTGTGTATATCCGTACGTAACTCGTAGCCCCACACGTTTGTATATCGCGGTGGTATTACGAATGGACCGCGTTGAAGTCACTACAGTTAGAACTCGTTTGTGAAATATAGAGGGGGTAAACGTGTATCACTGGCTATGCACTAACGTCACTATCAAAGCCTAATTGAAGAAATTTGAACTTTACTAAGCTCATTTTGTCCAGCAGTGGACTGTCATACGCTGATAATGATGATGAACTTTATTTGCACTTAAAAGGCTTGCAAACTGTAGAAATAAGGGACTAAGGCATATTCTTCAAATGCAGGATAAGACCAATTCAAACCGTGCACCTAACTTCTGACGTTTCATAAATGCCCATGTATGTTAATGTGTAATAAAATGTTTTGATGATTTTCTCCCTGAAGGCCAGTTGGCACCACGCCGAAAGTACCAATTCAGATCTTCAAATTGTCCATGCTTATATGGTTTCGTTAACGCGGGCATTCAAGTTCTTTGAGACGATATCTTTTCCCGGTTCCACATATAGGTAATATGTAGCCAGCCTTACCAAGGGGTATCGTGCTACGATAATTATTTTAATTTACTTTTTTATTTTATTTTAATTTACAAATTTCCTTGACATAATCTTTTTATTATTTGACATTGTATACTTACAATATTCTATATTTTTTATTAAATTTAATTTGTTCCAGCTGTAGTGGCAACCATTATCATTTGGTTTAAATAGGTTTTTATTTTTATTATTTCATTTATCTTTTATATAGATTACTTTCTTTTAAATTTTGTGAATGAGAGAACGTTGTAGACATAACAGACTGTTGATCTGTGGACCATTTAATATTTTGCTAAGTACCTGGTACTTGTTGATGGGCCGACACTGTCCTCTCATACCTTTTAACACTGTAATTTGGAAACATTGTAAAAACCATTTACTTTTAAAAGAGTAACCGTGGAGTTTCTTGCCGGCTCTTCTCCATAGGAAACGACCAATCGGAACCGTGCACCTAGCTTCTGACGTTTCATAAGTGCCCTTGTAGGTTTATGTGAAATAAAATATTTTGAATTTTTGAATTTGGCCCTGTAACTGGGTTATGGAGGTCAGATAGGCAGTCGCTCTTTGTAAAATACTGGTATTCACCTGCTTGGTTAGACTGGAAGCTGACTCCAATATAGTTGGGAAAAGGCTAGGTAAGTAGATGACGTAGTATGTAGTAGGTACACAGTCGCTTAAATGCGCTTGTTTTTACCACTATTTGACCATGACTTGCCGTAAAAGGTAGTCAGACCATGAACTGACAGCAAGGTTGGCGTCATGGATTCGTGATTGGTTTGCAAGTCACGGGTTTAATTCTCGCATGTACACACGGCTATACATTTCCAGTATAAGCTGACCTCGCATTGTATGGAAATCCTATGCAATGCGAGATCAGCATAAACTGGAAATGTTTAGCTTGATGTGTAGTCGTGTGTACAATAATATTTATTTGGATGACCTAAAAGTACCGGTTCCGGGTCTGGGTGTTTGCGCAGGCTAGTTTTTTGTATCTATAAACGGAAAAACGATACCGAAAATGTCACTATTAGACATAGTTACTATAATATTTTAAAATAATATGCACCTTTGCAAATAAACCTATTTTCTTTATTTCTTTCTTCTTTGAGACTTTGGAAGTCTACCTTTGAAAGGGAGTGTAATTTTTCATATTTGTTTTTTTTAGAAACCAAGTTTATGTTGCCTTTTAACCATGCATTGTGCAATTTTGCCCATTCTCCTTTAATTGTAATCATGGAATGACTAAATAAGTGCAGTATTTTACTTTTGATTTTGTCATAAATGAAAGTAAGTCCAATCTGCCGAGCCTTTTCTCAACTGTATTGGGGTCGACTTTCAGTCTAACCGGATGCAGCTCAATACCAGTATTTTACATGGAGCGACTGCCTATTTGACCTCCACAACCCGTAACTGGGTAATACGATATCCCTTGCTAAGACTGGTTGTCAGACTTTCGGGACTCTGACGACCCGTAACGACAGTCAAAGATCCACGAATGACAGCCGGGACCAACGGCTTATCGTGCTTTTCGAGACACGGATGAGTCTTGGTATATAAAGATGGTCACCCATCCAAAGATCACCCATCCCTGCAAGCGTAGCTTAACTTGATGGATCGACCCATGCAGCTGTTATTACTAAGCCACGAGCTAATAAATTAAAGTAAGTGCGACATGATTAATTTCATCATAGTTTAACTGAGTTTTAGTGGTGAAACCATTACTTAAGCGATACCTACGTTGAAATGCCACTTAGTACAAGTACCTACTTAACAAGATTATAATGAGTACCTTTCAAATACTAAAGATATCATAATTATGTATTTGAATAACATTCCTTATATTTACGTAAGGACTTACTGTAACGACTTATTTATTATATGGTAGCTTCTCAGCTGACAGTGACCCAAAGCACGCACCTCTGACTTTTCAGATTCATGTGCGTATTGTATAATTATCACTTGCTTCAAAAACGGTGAAGGAAAACATCGTGAGGAAACCGGCATGACTGAGAGATATTTCTCGACGGCATGTGAAGCCAAGTCAGAGGCCCATGGGTGGTTTTAAAACTCTGACATCAGGTTAGTCAATAACCATACGAAAAGGAGGAAGCAAGGAAGGACAGATGACAGTTAGATTATTCTAAACATTACGCCAATGACGAAGTACACAAAAAAATATGAATTTTTAAACAAGAAAGTGTCAACTAGAAAACCCCTTTTTTGATTCGTTTACCTTTATTTAACTGCTTAAACCTATGGAGTATATGTTATTATAGACAAATGTCACGCAACTAACACAGACAACCACTACTCAACAGACGCCTATATACACGCGCAGGAGCGACGCGGGCCGCGATTCGTTGACACCGAGCGGTGTTACGCTACAGAACACAGCCGCTCACACATACACGAATTCATCCCTCAATCCGTAAACGGCTAGATCTATGAGCGGGGTGAGGAAAAACTACATAAGTATATCTACCTGTAGAATAGAATAGAATAGAATAGTTTTATTTTGCAAATATGGGTAATACATAATAGTTCTTAAGATTACATTTAGCTCAGCCACATTTTACCAATCGGCATGCAAACTTTTGAAATTATTTATAACACTATTATTACATTTATTTAGATCAATTTATAAATGACTATTATAAAATTTTAAATCATCAACTTAATTAAAAATATATGTTTTGTGTAGGAGCGTCGAGTCGGCGATCTCCGTCGCTGGTCGTTCTCGTTGGGCCTCCCTCAGGCCACTGGGGGTCTCACCTGGCGGGGACCGACCGCCGAGGTGTCGTGAAGGTAGCGGCGCTATAGGATTTAGCGTCGTGGCCCGCCTACGGAAATATTCATAGCAACCATTCACACAGACGCAGTTTAGTATCTAACTAGGAAGATAAAGTAGGCGGTTAGGAAATCCTCGTGTAACTAGGTACCTAGACATAGAAGACCTGTACATACATACAAGCAACTTACCGCCTCGATGCCTAACACGCCGAAACCCCGCCTGCAACCTTTAAGGCAGGCAGGAATTAGGGATCACGGGTGCTCAGAGTGGGGACTCTGTCCGCCCACTGAGTGATCTCAGGGAAGACGGCGCACAGTGGTCACGTGCTGCCTTGCATACTTGCACAGTTAGGTTTAGGGGAGACCCCTTTACAGTCTCCCCAGAGATGTGCCCTAACAGGCGCTGCACAGAGGGGGTTCCGGATTGGTCTTTTGAGAGGTAACGGTGCCCCTTCCATGAGTAGATGGTGACCACCGGGGTGGTTTTAGTGAGGTAATAATCCCACACTCCCCGGTCTTTTCCCCAGAGACCGGGCGCCTTTTGAAGGTTTCCCCCCGAAAACTACCTAGACAGCGGACGCAGGCGGCGACTATCGCTTTTTTTCAGGAAGGGCTCGGCCTGTTTGCTCAGCTTGGCCCACCTATAGATACCGGACAGAAAAAATGGGCCTATTTAAAATAAAATAATAGAATATAAATATCGATGAAAATGTTCTAATCACATTAGGTAAGGTTATAAGTAATGTTCCTGATTTTATGAAGACTTTATCTTGAACAAACTGCCCACCCGAAAATAATCCTATTATCCGTCCTAATTAAGTTGACCGCTAAGAAGCTCGTAGGTACGTCATCTAATTTTAGCTGGTCAATAAAGTCATTGCTTGCAGGCTTCGTGATTTTATAAATTAGGAGTTAAAAAAAGTAGCAGATGGCTCCAATTTTTTTTTATGAAGCTTTGTTGGTACCTACTTCACTGGTATTTGTATGCTTTTCAAAATATTTCTTACGCAAAAAAAGGTTTGAAACTCCTTGCAAAGATGCCTTTCACCACGGCGAGAATCTTCTCTATTAAGTCTTACTTACACGGAGAAGAAAAACCAGGAAGAAAAGTTGCATTTAAAGAACACCAACAGAAATAATAATAATAAGGCCTTGACCCAGAAAGCGGTACTTCTGGACACGGCGCGTATCCTTAGGAGATTCCTCTCTCAGGAGCCCTGACCACCGGTAGCTTGGACCCTGTTCCCGATACCGGTGGGCTACTATTTTTTATATTTTTAAATGTTATGCTTTCTCTTTTGTTTTTATAAAAATATTTAAAAATGTAAATGATATGTAAGTATATATATGAAATAAAGGAAATAATAATTATTATTTTTTCAATTCAGAGAAAAGATCTTCCAACTTTCTTACTGCATAAACTTTTATATAGCAATATTCATCAAAATCAATATAACCAAGGAATGAAAACTTCTTACAACCGCGCTCCAGATCGTTCCGCGTTGAGACGAGTAAAAAATATAGTAAACTAGTACAAGAAAACTTTCAATATCTTGGTTTAGTTATGAGTATGCATGAGACAAGCTAAACTTTTATCATTTCCTCAGTCTTATAACTATGTAAGGATCGGCTTCCAGTTTAACCAGCGGGGTATTTGCGTAACACATCTACAATAGCAATGCTTTTAATTTCGACATTCAACAACATTCATTGCGTCCTTTGCGCTCGTCGAGCAGACAAATTCTTCAAACATAAGGGAATGGATTAGCAATTTCCTTCAAAGTCCTCCAGATTATGATTGAAGTTTGACAAAAATATTGGAAGTGACCTAGACGGACGAGGTATCGTTGGTCTAATAGTCGGCTACTAAAATAAGGGACTTTTTAAGACTGTTAATGAAATAAAAAGAAAATGGCAAAAATGCATTACAACAGAAGAAGTACGAATTTTTGCAAACAAATATGGCTATTTTTCTAAAATATAAACAGAAGCTATCGTAAAAAACTTTAAGTTAAAAAAAATGGTCTACACCTCTCATATGGACGCCTCCGTAATGAGAGCTGCAGACCATTTTTTTCCCATCAGTTATTGCTCTCAAGCATTTTTTTTCCGCTATGAAAGCTCTTTAAATATGGGACGAGTTACCCCATAGGAGTATGGTCTGTGTCACACCCATAAATATAATAATTACGCATTTCTGATACACGCTTTATAGTTACAAGGTAAATTAGCGCTCTGTACCTTGTCTCATTCATACCCAAATGTGTGTAGTTTTCATTTTATTGTTTGGAAAACCCGGTGTTCCTTTATATCGAGATTTTTCTCTTGCAGTACGAATCGCTATTATGTATCGAGGCGATCTTTTATACATTACGCGGTGTATAACTTTTGTAGAAAAATATCTAGATTTTAGAAGTTTTTATTGTTTGTTTATAAATATCTAAACTTTATTATTGCTAAACTTATAATATTAGGTACGTACGTTCACTTCTTTGACAGTATTTTGTTATTTTGAGTGAAGTGGTTGGATGATAACAATAGGTACCTATCTTAAATAACAAAATTATGCCCGATTTCACTAACGCGACACCTAAATGTAATACCTAAACAAAAGCGTACTGATCGATTTTCGACGCTTGGCTCAGTGCCGAGAGGATAAAATCCAACGTGCAATAAAATGTATAAATTGGGAAATATGTGTAGGTGTCTAGTTTTTGTAAAAACGGAAAGTAGTCATAAACTATGACATGGAGAGTTTTTTTTTTTAGGATGGGAAATCATCAAATAACTTTGGGCGGAGCGGGTCATACTCTTACTGACTAGAACTCACCCGCGTTCCTTCAGTTGCCTGTACGTTGCCAGGGGCCACGGTATCCCTTTCGGACTTTCCCGCAACCCCGGCCTCCTGTATACTACGAGTACAGACGACGAGTTCTACGAGAACGTAGAACTCGTGACACTCTCACTCGTTCTCGTGTTCTCTACGAGTTCTGAGTATGTTGTACGTCTATTAATCGTATTATATCTAAAAAAAGTAACCATTTAAATTGGTAATTTTTTTTTAATAAAGTCTAACCGGAATCACGAAATTATAATAAAAATAAAATGTTTTGATAATACACTCAATTGATTAAATTCCAGTTATGGTCGTCAATGTCAAAAAAACTGCTCGAGTCGAGGTGGTAAGCAAATCTGTTTTAACTAAGTATAAAAATTAACCATTGACGATACAGCAGGTTCACACTTGTGTATTATATTATTTTTATTACGATTATTTATTCTGCGTGAAGTATTTTAAACATTAACTTGAAATGGAATGTATTTTGTGGTTGCTTGTCAGTTTGACTGATGTTACTCAGTCTCATACTATCAGGCACTCGAATTTCCCGATTATGTAATTCGATTCAAGTTGAATTTAAGAGCGTTTATCCTAAAAGTTCGCAACGACGCATATAGCTGTCAAATATTTACCTGTTTTGATTAACTTGGCAATATTACTGTACGGAAATAAGAAATGGGTCTAACTAGCGAACTAGATTTGAACTGAAATTAATAATGAATTGCAATAATCCTGTCCTAATAATAACATTGAATTAGATGTTGTACACGTTATAGGTGTAAAAAAAAACTAGAAAAAAGTACTTTTTTGTGTTCTACTTGACACCAGCGGTCTGGGAAAATTTAAAAATTGTTGTACTGTCTTTTAAGGTATGAATGTATAAGGTAAGTAAGGTATGGTATGGTGGTAGATGGTTTGTGTAAGGTATGTGTGTAGCTAAAGTAAATTGCCAAAATCTGTCTGTGTAGTAAGAAATGAAATGCAATGAAATTAAATTAAATGAAATATATTTTTGCAAGAATTGTAGTACATTACAGTTGGTGGGGTTATTTAACAGTTTCTAAAACAATTCGTTATAACTAGCATGCAAAATTACATTAATTATACAAATTTAATTATATTAATAAAATTGGAACATACATTAAGTTATTAAATTTAAGATTAGGAATGTCAATCATTTGTCAAATTGTAATAGTAAAATGTCAGTGTGAGTCTTTAAAGTTTAGGTACTCATTCACAGAACAGACGCGACGCCGCGACGCGACTCGAACAATACAATTTCTAAGAAAACTTGATGGTATAACAATACCCGGTGTCGCGTCGCGCTGTTGCGTCGCGCTGGTCTGCACGAAGCTTAAAATGATTTTTCTATAAGCCATTTTAATAATATTGTTTTAAAACGGTTGATTGGCAGTTCCCTATATAATTTTGGTAATTTATTATATAACCTTATAACCACTGGAAAGTAACTTCTTTGATATAAGTGGCTTTTCATCATTAAGATCAAGAGCGATCTGTAAATTTTTAAACCTACATAATTATTATAAAGTATATCATTGCTGCATTCAAATAAAATGTAATTCATTCCTGGCCGCCGACTTTTGTTTTTTTATCACAAATCGCCGAACAAAATGGGTGATCTCCTTTCCTCATGAATCACTTCGTCCGTTGGTGAAATCCGAATGAAAATCCGTTCGGTAGTTTTCGAGTTATCGCGTTCAGAAAAACAGACAGACGCGGTTGTAGTGATATCTTGGACAGATTCTGGTTACGGCATAAATTTCTTATTTTGATCAATTTTACTTTGACGTTTGCTCAATTGAATACCTACTCATGTTTCTTTAACTAATGTATTTTTAAATATTTATTTTACTATTCATTTAAAGGAATAGTAAAATAAATATTTAATATACTATTAATGTAAGTGAGAATAAATCAAAAGCGTCATATGCAAAAAAAGGATTATTTAGGTACACATTTAAGATACCCTCTTGATATGAAAGGGTGAATTTACACTTAAAACAACCCTTTTAAAAATAAATGCTACTCAAAATCATAAATGTTCCAACTGTGACGTTACAAAGCTTGGTTCATTCATAATTCATTCACACTTGTAATAAAATGGCGAAGTGGGAATATTTATACAAAACGCGTTAAGGTACGATTCCGTAGCCGACTGCAGGCAGCAGCAGTAGGCGACGTGTCGCCGCGACACTACTGATTTCTATGAAATACCTTCCGTGACTCCGACACGTTGATTTCACAGAAATACATAGAAACCAGTAGCAGCAATCGCGGCGACACATCGCCTTCTGTTACTGCCTGAAGTCTGCTACGGAACTGTACCTTTACACACTCCGGCAATTTAACATTCCAACGTGTCGGGTACAAATATATTCTACAAGCCCCTATGTAATCTCCATAATTTTTTTAATAATAAACTATCCGAATTGATATAAAAACACCGGCCATGTGCGTGTCATGTGAACATTGTAGTTGACAAACATGTTCTCTCATACCGATGGGAGAACATAAGTATTGTTTTTCAAATACAATGACCTAGAATCATGAAATTTGGCAAGAAGCAAAGTCTCACGGTCTCAAGGAAAACATCCGAGTTTTGTCATCTAGAAAAAAAAATGCGATTACAAACTTACATTAAAAATTAAAAATTGATTTATTCAAACTAGGTTAAGAATCAGCTCTTTTCGAACGTCAAAATTACAAAAGACAGTCCCCCAAAAACGTCCGCTCTTCACCACTTTCTAGTGCTTAAGCGGGGAAGAAGAAGTGGCGCAACACACTCTCCAGCAGCACAGCTGTCTGTTCAGTTAGAAAAACTTGATTCTATACAATAGTACTTATGCAAAATAATTTACATTTGCAGTCGGTCAATTCTCCAACTGTAAATGTTGCACACCCAAAGACCCGAGTGATACTAATTTAAGACCATTTTTTTTTTTGCTAAAATATGTACAAAATGACAACAGACAACTTTTAAATATTTAACCGTCGGACACCGTTGCGAGTAAGTTACAGTTCGAATAATTTATGAGAAGTGCTACTCGAACGTCGTGAAATTCATACGCGAACTTACGGTGGGGGGGACTTCAACTGGCGATTAGCCTACTCGAAACTTTATTTGAGAGTGGTGAAAGAGGCCCTAGGTTCTATTATTTTACTGGCTATGAGTTAACTACTAATAGACAGGGGTTTTACAAATTAATAAAAGGAAATTGCAACAATTTCTTGCCGCTGTCAGTTTGTTCATTTTCCTTCGTCAACTAACCGAGTTTTGTAAGGGACCAAAATGTAATCACAAGTTATTGTCATAAAAATATAATATATCTACGAACCACTTTTTTTATTTTTTTTTATTGGGAAATTATCAAATAACTTCTCCCACTCTGCGCGGAGCGGGAGAAGTTATTGTTATTAAGCGTGTCAGACTCTTACTGACTAAAACCCACCCGTGTTCCTTCAGTTGCCTGTACGTTGCCAGGGGCCACGGTATCGATTTCAGACTTTCCCGCGACCCCGGCAGGCATCGGTCCTAGCAGACCCCTTCAGTTGTGCTGACATCTCTTTGAGGCGCGCGTGGAACACAACGCGCCGTCGACCCGGGCCTGGTCCTTGTCGGACGGCGAGCTACCCATTGCTCTCCGCCCGCAAGCCCGCGCCTACGGTGGCCTGAAATCGGCTCGGGATTCCCGACGCCCAGGGCGTCTCCTGCGGCGGCTAGGGGCGTGAGGGTGCGAAATTTACCTCTCCGTCACGCGCTCCCCCTCCTCCTTTGCGAGAATTACTGCTTCGCAGAAGGAGGTGACGGGTTCCCATGCCCTCTCTCTCCGTACCATGGATATCTACCAGCCCTGGTACTGGGTCTGTCCGAGTAGTGGTATAAAAACAAACAATCATTTTTTGTATATTGCACTATTTCTATTTCATTTATTCTTTTTTCTTTAATTCACAAGGATTTTGTTGCAACTTCTACACAGCCTCAAAGACAAAATTCCATATTTTACATCACAGGTTAATAAAGTCACTTAGCATTTAATTTCTCTAACCATAAATATATTTCTCATCACTTACGTACAATAAATTAATTACTAACACCCGGTTTCTCAATTGAGCATTTATAGTTGAGAACTAAGTGGCATCTACATCACCACATGCGAACTACGCATCACACTGACGTCACTCAAAATCCTGCAACGCACAAACATAGTTTAATGCGCGACGTCCCGACACCAATCGTTGGGCAGTTGCCCACCAGACTCTACACTCGTCTGGTCAGAGGATTCCTCCCTTATCTATGGAGGATGAGTCAACTTTACACGCTGTTCCTCATACCTTGTTTTTAAATTGATTTAAATTGATTTTAAATTGTTTCTATCAAAAAGACTGAATGAAACTCAATTTTTCTTGTGTCTTCTAATGGATTAAAAGGGGTTACGCGCTACGCGTATTAGCTTGACAGACAGTAAATGAGATATTTCCCTCTACTTATATGCATAGTTACAAATCTGTCAGAATTATATAAAAACCTGCTTCAAAAATTCTTCGCTCGCAGCAAACGCAAGACCAGTTACTTACTTCTTTTATTGTATTTCAATTTGCGAGCTCCTAGTTTTACGCGGAGCGTGTGCCCAGAGGTTGCAGAGGTCAGTCACCTCAGATATCTATATGAAACCGGGTTTTTGGAGTATGACGCTATCAGATTAGTATCAAACATATACCTAAGTGCAAGCCCAGCTGGTGACTCCGACGTGGTCATTGACGCAGCCTTCGAGCAGCTAGTTCAGCGTGACGTCATCACCATCACTTCCTCAAGCTTTCGAGCGGCAAGTCACACAGCCAGCCAGCACCCACTATAACTTGCCTAACTCTCCTTTAGCATTACTTACTTAAGGTGAAATAAATTATTCAAAGTATCTTCGGATAGAACGTAAAAAATTGGGAAATTCGCTGGCTACATTGAGGGAATCACCACTCTCACACCCTACTTTGCTGTCTAATTAATTATTTGTTTTCCTTGTCTTAAATTGTTTTTTTTTTATCTTCCACCCCAACATTATCATCTATTATGTTTGCATTACTACGACTTGTCCAGGTATTTTGGAGGGCTGGAGACGCTGGCACGGGTATTCCTTAGTACAGACTCCAGTCTCCACAACATCAATGTATACACAAAAGGGATGTTGACAAAAAAAAATTTTTGTCCCTCACATATAGGTATTATTAAAAAATATTGGACATGTATTTTTTCTTTTTTTACGTAATCAAAAGATTACGGCAATACATTGTGTAAAAATGTGGCATGACGTCACTCTCCGGTAGATTTTATAATGACTTGTGACTTAGCGAGCCCCCACTCCCAAACTTTACTGCGTTATATCTAAACCATTTTTTATTAATATAATATTGGGTCCCCACCTATGAAATTGGCGTTTTTTTCTCACAAATAGAGAACCTTGTCACTTCTATGAATAAAAATATTCATCAATTGCTTGGTATTATATCGAATAATGACCATCATAGACAACTACCAATAGTCAAAAAAACCTTATTACTTATAGTTTATAAACATAAAAAATACCTTAAAAATGACTCCTCATTTTGTTAGCAGAAATGACCACTATTTGTTTTATTTTAGCCAAAACTTATTTTTGTCGCTTAATCTAGTGGCATATTACGTTATCTTAGTTTTTAAACATTAGCGCATAAAAGTTTTAAAACATTAGTGTTCATGGTTGTTATATAAATTAAGAAAATGTTAGTATGAAAAAAGCAACTTCTTCAAAATTCTCCATACAAAACGCTGATTTCATAGGTGCAAGCAAAAAATCAAAAAATCAAGCAAAAAATACGTGTCTAATTTTTTTTTTTATAATCTCTCTGACGGACTAAATAGTTTTTTTTTTCCCAGTCAACATAATTATGAATTGTACAAATTTTTCATTGTGGTGGAGAAAACAAAAGATTTATTTATGATTGATGACCTTAAGTTATGTTAAAGTAGAGTTCAACAAGTTCTATATTATATTTTATACAAACATTTAGGACTAAGTATTGTATTTATTCATTTTATTTTTGTCTTATTTTGTTATTTCACTATATGCTGGTGCAGCATATAGTGAAATAACACGTCACCGCCACAGGTTAACGTCATCACGTCAACGCCAGCTGGCGCTGAAAACCAGCGTTGGGGCTCTGTTTCGCATAGGGTCGCAGCATTAAACTGAGCGATGGCCGTTTTGCGTGGATGTGACGCATATTTTTCCCCCAAATTGTTTATTTTTGTGTTTTGATCTTTCTTTGCGTCATGTGTACCGCAAATAAACGTATTTTCTTTCTTTCTTTCTCAACTTTCAATTCTCTATTTAGAAACCGGCTGTAAGTAAAACTAACCTAACCTTCAACTAACTCAACATCTCTTGAATTTCATGCAGCGTCTTGCCTTTCGTCTCAGGTAAACACATGTACGTGAAAATAAAAGCCAAAATACACGATCCTCCAAACATCCAGAAGGTGACGTCACCGCCGAGGATGTCAACCATGGTGGTGAAGCTGGTGTTTAATCCGAAGCCAACCAGCCAAGTCATCGTGATGGCGAGTGCTGAGCCGTTAGAGCGGACGTTGGCCCTGAACATCTCGCCGACTATGGCGTTGGGGATGGTGCCGAAACCTGGGGAAGAAGGAGAGTTTGTTAAGAATTAATATAATTATGGTCCAAAAAAAATACAGTAGACAATGAATATTTAGTAACCTAATCCGCTTAACTGTTCTTAAAGAGTTATAAAGAACCCTGTAAGAAATCGACACGTGTTTCACCTCTCAACGAGGCATCCTCAGGATGGCGATTGACTTGTTGTGGACACGACGTGTTGCCACGCCAAGCGTCGAACGTGCGTTCGGCGCTTGACGTGGCAACACGTTCAGAGGTGTAACACGTGTCGTGTACTAAATATACGTTGTCTATTGTATTTTATCATGGATTTCCGCAAAGTCACGCCTGAGTCAATTAACTAATTATGGTCCGAAAATCCTCCTCATCAGACCTCATGAGTCGGTCAAGAGAATAGAGTTCTCGCAACTGTCGTCGGCGGCGTGCGTACATTACCAGCCGATGTATTCTGTAAATAAAAAACTCACCGTGAAGACTTAGGTGAAGTGAGCTGTCAATAGTGGCAATCTCTAGCATTAGGTGGAATGACAGCTCACTCCACGCTCACTTCACCTAAGTTTTCACGGTGAGATGGTTACAGAATAGCACTGCTGGTGTATGAACGTAAAGGAAGCAAAAGGGGTATGTAGGTAAGAGTTGTGGCAGCTGGCGTTCTGTAGTTTCTGCCTAGTCCCATTGGAAAACGGCTTGAGTATATGTTTATACAGGCTGGACTAAAAAGAGAAGTCATAAAAAAGGTGTATACGAAAATACCCCATGTATGTTCCGCGATTCTTGATAGTTTTCGACTTTTTAAAATTTTATGGGCTTTAAAAAATCTATCTTTATTTTTTCACGGCTTTTTCACAGTATTTTTTTGCAACTTTCATTATTATGGAATTTTTTTTCAGACGTAAAATAATCATCTTCCTATCATTAATTCAAGATACAAAAATTTTGATCGGAAAGGAAGAATTTACGTTCGTCTGATACACAGTCGAAATTTCTACTTAATTTCACTCAAAATATGTTATGTATTGCATAACATCATTTTAGGTGAATTTATGTTTAAGAAGCATCAAAATATTCGTCACCTATATTTTTGAGTATATTCTTACCAGCTTCATAGCAGAAGAAGTAGAAGATAAGAGAGACCAGTGGCAGCCATCCTATGTTTGGTAAAACTGGACTGTCTATCCTGTCCAGGTAGAAGTAAGATCCCAGAATTGACTGTAAAGAAGGAAATACGTTAACAAATAAATATAAAGAAACATTAATTTACAGTACAACTATTTTCTTAATGTCCTTCGGCAAACTTCGTGTTTCGTCTGTTATCGGATTTTTATCAGTTGGCCTTTGCACTTGATCAAGAACATGGCCATACCATTTTACTATTGCCACCATACCATCCGGATTTCAATCCAATTAAAAACATTTGGTCTCAAATTAAAGAATACGGAACTATTAAAAATGTTGCAATGAATGTGACAACAATCAAATAAATTATACTTACTGGAAAAAATCTGTATGATTGGCCCGGAAGAATGGAAAAACGTATGTGATCATTCAATAAAATGTGAGAACAAATATGAAAATTCAAACCAATGTTTGATTCAGATATGGAAAATTTTATAATAAATATCTGTTCGAGCAGTGAAGAATGTGATCATTCCATCGCTAGTGAACAGACTGACACAGCTACATCAGATGAAGAAATTTACTGACTGAATTGAAAAGATTAATAACCGGATATATATAATTTATTTTAGTTGCATACCTACATGTCGTACAGAAGAACCTCCTGTTTTTTGGAACTCGGTTGAAGAAGTATTTTATTTTGTTTATATTTTTATTAATTTTCGTGGGATATTTTACATAATATTGAAAAGGAGTAAATGTTATTATAAATACAGAACCTCCTTTTTTGTAGGCGGTTAAAAAGGAAAATAGTTTTACAGCTCTATTATTCACACGGAAATCAAAACAAAACAACAATAAAGTATTTAGTTCTGAATTCAAATTCATACACGATAATCTAATAATTGATGGACATGGAAATTAGCATTCGTTTGTATTCTAAAATGTGATGATTCCCGACGGACATTAAGAAAATTGTTGTACTGTACTTAGTTACTAGCTGACTTAATATGAGAGCAGTCGTGGCCCAGTGGTAACGGCCCCGACTTACGAGTTTTAGGTCGTGGTTCGAATCCAGGCAGGCGCTTTACTTTGTGTAAATAATTTCATCACCACCGCTCTCAAAACGGTGAAGGAAAACATCGTGAGGAAACCGGAATGGTTGTAGTAAACCAAAAATTCGAAGACATGTGACATCTACCAACCCGCACTGGGCCCGCGTGGTTGATTACAGCCCACTCCCTCACGAAGAGAGGAGGCCTGTGTCCCAGCAGTGGGAACAGTACCTATAGGCTGATTATGATAGCTGACTTAGGAACATAACATTAAGATTTTCAGTTTGTGAATTAGCAGTGAAGGGATGCCTAATCTTTTGAATATTTTAAAAGTTTAACAAGACTAAAGAGCTCAAACTGCTTTAGCACACTTTACCTTCGATTAATTATTATTCAAACGTAAGATAAATGGTCGATGAAAAAGACTTCGAATTAAAAAAAGAGAACTATAAGTTTTAAAAAGATAGTTTGATACAGCTTAGCAGTGGTATAGAAGCAGACTGCCAAGTCATAAATCTCGAGTTTGAACCCAAACTTCAGACTTTTCGGATTCATGTGCGTATTGTGTAATTATCACTTGCTTCAAAAACGGTGAAGGAAAACATCGTGAGGAAACCGGCATGCCTGAGAGATATTTCTCAACGGCATGTAAGCCAAGTCAGAGGCCCTTGGGCGGCTTTAAAACTCTGACACCGAATTAGTCACTAATCACACGAAAAGAAGAAGAAGATATAGCTTGACTCACCAAACTGGAAGCACAAGCAGCCATCGAAATCAGCAACAAGATCCGTCTTCCCTTATTCTCTATCAAAAGCAGAGCGATCAAACTGGACAGCAGCCTTGTCATACCAATAAAAATCGTCACCAAGTCAGGATCAATAGAGGAATCAGCCAATAGGAAGATGTTCGTCGAAAAGAACAGGACAACGGCAACCCCACTGCTTTGTTGGAAGGTTCCTAGCATGAAGGTGATAAAGAGAGACCATCTGTTGGACTTGATGGAGAAGATTTCAACCCAGTCCATGATTTTGCTCGAGTTTTCTTCGGGCTTCGTCGCAAAAGTTTCGATGACTTTTTCTACGTCTCCACTTCGGCCAAGCATGTTTAGGGTCTTTATTGCTTTGATGTCATTGTCTGAAATCGGGTAAACAGTTTTTAGCATCTGACTGTTTTCAGAATAGTTTTAAGGTGAGTATAGGCTAGATAATCTACTAGAACATCGAACGTTTTTTATTATCGAACCGCACTTCAAACACGACGTTCGGTGTTTTGTTACAACCCGATTAGACTAATGTCTCATTTACATTCAGGTTCTGCCGCTGCTCCTCGCGCTGCCGGCAATAATTCCCTAAATACTGCCGTACCAGGATCGAGAGAAGTATTTGTTTACATGAAGCCCTGCCAGTCACATCGCTTTCGACTTTCGGCAATGTCAGACGTCGAAATAATTACGGCGTCCGCGCTGTCTTTTTGCAATATTATGTTCAATAAATTAAAAAAATGTGAGCCGTCGCGGGACGTCTGGCAGATGTGAAACATCGACATTATCTTGTAAAAGTAATATGCAGAAAAGAACAGATTGTGATAGGAACTAAATATGTCATAATGATAAAATAAAATATTACGATTTTTTTTCCAGATAACGATGACTATTTATTGAATAAACATTTATTTTCATTAAATACAAAAATTTACGAATTTATTTCAAATTGTATAGACTGTATATATATACCATCATATAACGTGCGTACGGCATGCGTCGCCACGCCAGAAATTTTTTTCGATTTTACGTGCGGCTATAGATGTTTCACATCAAAAATTATCAAATTCAAATAAAGAAAATACGTCGTCGTATTTTCTCTTCCAGGCGTTGTGAACTTTATGTTTTAATTTGTGGTTTTGTCGTTCATATTCCATATTGCTTTTTCGCACTCCAGCAGTTCTAAAAACTTTATACAGGGTGAATTTGAATTCATGCGACACCTGTTAAGGGGTCATTGTACTCATCATTATGAACAACTTTCACTATGGAACCAACACCGAAATCGCGAAAAAAAAACCAGCCTTTTCCTACATTTTGACGAGCTATGCGAACATAAATGTAGGGAACAGCTGTTTTGTTTTTCGCGGTGACGGTGTTGGTTCCATAGTGAAAGTTGTTCATAATGATGAGTACAATGACCCCTTAACAGGTGTCGCATGAATTCAATTTCAACCTGTAGTGTTTTCATTACTCCAGTCAAAGCGCATTTTGGCAGATCGTAAAGGCGCCAAACACGTCCGATTCGTCCAAGCGCTCGGCGAGAAGCGAGCGACGGAGCTGAATGTAAACACGCACTCACTCGCGCTGCCTGTCCTTTGACTTCCGCACAAAAAACCGCTCATTTAGGGAGCGCAGGGCAGCGTGAGTAGCTGTGGCAGCAGCATGAGAAGTATCCAGTTTACATTTTCATCCTGCCTACTGCCGTGTTAGTGAGCTGTAAATGGGGAATAATGAAATACGGAGTGAGGTGCGTGGGCCGAGGGCAGGTCGTTACAATGAACGCAAGTTAGAAAGAAATGTTACTGTTGCTCACTCGCCGTGAGTGAGCATTACGTTGAATGCAGCGTCGAGCAGTCGTCGTTGATTCGCAGGAACGTTACATTACATGGAAATGCTTTTTTAAATTGTGCTTTTGCTTGTATCGTACCATTCGTAAGAACGTTACATTACATGGGAATTGCTCGAAAAAATGCTCTAGTGTATACCTTTAGGTATTATTTGCCTTTCTCAAGTTGCTACTTATATACTATACTAGCTTTTGCTAGTCGTGATACTAAACAACTATCACCGTGAAACTTGACGGATGTAGGAGTCTAAATCGCCACCTATATTCTTACGAATTGGCACACCAATAGAAATAAAATAATAATTTGCTGTTATTATAAAACTAAAAGCTTGGATCAAAAACGACAAAAAAGAGTATATAATTGATATGTGCTATTATTAAGTTACATGCAAGTTTAATAAGTAAAACATTCTCTTAACTAAAAGCGACGCAGATTAATTGATACATATATTATCAAGTCATTGCTAAATAGGTACGTAATTCAAATATATTGTAAAAACAGGCTAGTAATAAATAATTATTTAAATCCAAAGCTTTATTATTTGCAGTCCTCTCAAACTAGTTTTTTATGACTTGCAGGCGATAAAAAAAAAACTTTAACTTAATCTTTTTCGAGATAGTGTCTGTAATAATATTACCTAATTATGAATAACTTAATCTAAATGTAATAATAGTATTTTAAGAAAATAGCTACTTACTTACCAATAATAGAATTATTTATATTATTGTTATTGAGTTTTTATGTGAATGTAATTACTTATTTTTCATGTATAATGTTAATTTTTTTTTTTTTAGCTTTCTACTTAACCATTATTTTTGCTGTGCCCTGACAGGGTCTACAACGGCTCTTAGCTCTAAGCCTTTTGTTAACATCTTGTTTTACCTTGTGGAACGCAAATAAATGAATATGAATATGAATATGAGATGTCTGGAATATTATGTAAGTAAGTAGGTATCTAAATAATTTGTTTAGTATTTTGAATACATTAGGTTTTGAATTTTAAGCAAACAGTGGCCATTACCTAATCGCTACGACAATATTTATTATTTTGAAACATGGATTTAGCTCTCATTTTTGAGCATAGACTATTCAAATTACTTAAATAGTTTTCAATGTTTTTTGTTAGTATATTAACGTGTGCTTGTTGACATATTATGCCAAATAAGTTCATATTGTCATACTCTCTGTGACTAAACTTATTTATATGTTTATTTCCTCCATAATTGTTAACAGTAGGAGATACTGACTCGGGAACCACAAATATGATGCTCAGTAGATGAATGAGACACAATCCTAGAGCAATACAGCCCGTCCCTGCATAGGGCACGAAGGGACCTATGGAGTAGACCAAGAGAGTTCCAGCGATACCCATTATAGATGTAGATGTAAGGAGAATCCCTCGGATGTCAGTAGAGCTAGTGAGAAAGAAACATTCATTGGTTATTATCAGAAAACATATATACAGATACAGTATACGCACAGATCGATATAAAAGAGTCTGACGTGGTGGCATTTGGAAGTAAATGTTTTACTTGGGAGATGCGCTAAGGTAGCCCGCGAAATGTAAAATTTTCTTACGTTTTTTGCAATTTGCAGGTCCGTGTTATGTTGTATCTTGATTAAAATATGAATCGCGACCGTAACAAATGTGGCTTTACAGAATTACCTATAATCATTAGAATCAGCAATACAACTCCTTAAATCCTAAAACCTCATGTTTTCTTGAAATAGTCATTCAATAGGATTCAATTATGAACTTAAAGAGTTGTGGTGATGATTTTTATGATTAAATTCTATAAATAAACATTTGATACGGCCGCGAATCATATTTAGTTCAACATACAACCAGATACTGACCTGCAAATTGCAAAAAACGTAAGAAAATTTGAATTTCGCGGGCTACGCTGATGTTTTCGCCTTTGGTAATGACCACAGACCTATGATGATAGGTCTGCGGTCATTACCATGTGGTCATTAGGGACCAGGCCCGGGTCGACGGCGCGTTGTGTTCCACGCGTGCCTCAATGAGATGTCAGCACCAACTGACGGGGTCCGGAAGGGCCAATGCCTGCCGGGGTTGCGGGTTTGTCCGAAAGGGATATCGCGACCCCGGCACACAGGCAACGGAAGGAACACGGGTGGGTTTTAGTCAGTAAAAGTCTGACACGCCCTCCCGCTCCGCCCAGAGCGGGAGATGTTATTTGATAATTTCCCACCCTCAAAAAAAAAAAAAAAAGACCTATGATTATGGCACTACTTTGCCGACAAGTGCTAGTAGGTTTTGAGTCACCCACAAACAGCGTTTTTAAAATTTCTTTAAACCCTGTTACTCATTTCCCATTCGAAGTGACATACCTATACTTCATTTGAAATAAGATTGGACATTTAAATTCACCTTTTTACAGTCCGTTCAACCGATTTGACTTCTGATTTTGAAGAAAACAAAATAATGTAAAAAATTAAGGGGGGTCAAAAATGCCGAAATAAACATAATTGTTTTATGGGGATAAAACAATTTGTGTTTGTGTCGGCGTTTTTTGCTGTCCTTTGTGTGCTAGTCCGACTCGTACGTGATCACTTTCTGATAACATTGACAATAGTATTTAGATTATTTAATCACGTGTGCGGCGTGTTTGTTATAAAGAAAGAAAAAGTGTTTATTCTGCACAAACCAAACGCACATTACAAAAAAAAAACAAAACAATACAATACCACTTTACAGATGAGCCAAAAGTCTCGTATCCATTATTGACAACATAAAAGTTTGACAAATTTGATCTATTCCCTGCTGTCAGGGTCAGAGGCCAAAGACAATTACATAATGTGTTGCGACATTTACAAAATGAAAACAAACAATCAAACCTACAAAATGCTGATTGCAAAGTGGAAAAAATAACAGTTTGTGTAACAAGTAACAACAATAACAATAACGTATTCTGTGCAAGAATAGGTCATTGCAAACCTTACCTTACCTTTGGTTATCGGAATTGGCGCGGATTCGTTTTGATCTCAACCTGAGTACTGAACTACTTAATACTGCGTTCGCAATTTATTTGCCAAACATGTAAACAAACACGAGTTTTAGGAAAAACAACTGTAATGCCTAAAATTTAAGTTCAGTTTGCGCTACAACTTCATATTGTTTATGACTATTTTAACAGTACTAGTCAGTCTAAAATCAACTTTATATACACCTGCATAAAATTGATGTTTGTTTAAGTGGAAACAACATAGTGGCGTGCACTCCATACATGCAAATAAGCTCTGCATACCTTGTAGTCCCATACATACATGCCGCTTTAAAAGATAAATAATTATAACTTAAAAGATATCATTAACGCGATTTACGCGCCATCTATTAGGAACTAATTTGTTGAATTCACAGCGCAGGCAGCGCTCTCGTGAGTCGTGAGCAAAAGCAGTACTACGACTTGCTTATTTCTCATACATTGGATCTCGTGAATTCTCGTGTAGTACACAGCAAAAGTGTGAGAGATCTAAAAATCAAGCATATACGGGTGTTCGACATTTTGTGTAGTACTGCACCGTATGTTTGAGGCCGAGAATCGCACTTTCAGTGCTAAGATCATTACGAAACCAAAACTCTGCGTCGTGTAATTTTAACAAGCTATCCAACCGCGAGTCCAGCTGACTGTCGAGTACCCTCGCGATAATAGTAGCCAGGGAGATGGGTCGACAGTTACACTTATCAGCAACGTCACCCGTTTTATTCTTAACAATAGTTTGCAAGAGATCACAGGGAAGGTACGAGTGTCACATACATAGCGAGCACTTTAGCTATGTGAGGACCAGCATGCTTCAAGTGCTCAATGCTTAAACCATCGTGACCCGGGGACTTCCCTCTCGTCATTTTCTTAATGGTGCTTGACACCTGCTTAGCGGAAAAACGAATCAGATCAGAATCACGACAGCATCCGTCTTCGAGCATTCGCAACGAGCCCAGCGGTGACTCCACTTTAAAGTGATCCATAAACATGTTGGCGATGCCGTCCGGCTGATCAGAACCACCGGCACTCACAGGAAGGCCAGGCCTAATATCAAACTTTTTAGTAACCTTCCAGCACTTTTAAAAATTATTGGCTTTACGGAGAGAAGCTACAATATCAAGCTTAATTTGTTCTTGATGGGACTGACACCACACTAGTTTCCTTTTTAACACCTTTTGCGTCAGGCACATGGCAATATACTTTCAGAATATCCTTATGATCCAAGTTTTACTTATAAATGTAAGAAACTGTAAATACTCACGCAATCTCTCCCACATAAACAATATTACCAACAATAGTGATTCCCATGCCGAGACCATTGACGACCCTCTCAGCGTATATCATGGCAATGTTCTTGGTGGTCACCACCAAAATGTAAGCGACGACGTTCAGGCATCCCCCGATGATGAGGCACGGCTTTCTGCCTACCATGTTTGAGAGGATACTGGTTACATATGGGCCTGAAAGAAAGGTTTGATCAGAAAATTACTTCTTTTTTGTTTTCGCTGCCTAATCAAACATCCTTAAAAAAAAACATTGAAATTATTCACAAAACTAAGAAAAAAAACAATAAGCTGTTTGATTGACAAACTAAATCACTAGATGAAACTTGGAATCTCACTAACTGTTGTCAGAACTATGGTTCCATATTTAGGGTTGACTGACAACAATGGCGTCGTTTATTTGGATATTTTGGAAAATTTCCTAATTAGATCTGCAAACGTACAAGATGCAATTATTTTATTATTGCAAATAATGGTTAAAAAGCGGCAAGCAATGACTTCTTCAAACTCTTATAGATATTTGGATTTCGTACAGAAAACCAGGACACTTTAAATATAGATTTTCAAAACCACAAGATTAGGCAAGAAAACATGTTAGGTCAGTAGAAAATACATAATAAAGAACTTACCGACAACCGAACCGATATACAGCAAGGATACAATCCATGAGGTCTGCAAATCTGTCGCTACTTCATCCAGAGGACAGGTGTCCGGGTCCTGAAGCTTTGGGATGATTGGTGCTGTCCAGCCCACACTCCAGCCGACTATTAGCTGGCCTATGCTGACTGAAGAAGAAAATTTATTTAATATAAACTTCAACAATGTGGAATTTTGGTGTTTTTAGAAATCTTATTTTTCTCTGCAGAGGCAAAACATATTAACCAGTCAACTGAGGCTGAGTGTCAAGTATCACTTGTGGAAGCTGATGCATTCTGACGTAAAGATAAGATTGAATTTCGATCAAATGTTGGTTTTAACTAGCGACCCACTCATGCTTAACACCGCATCGTATTTAAAAGCAACCGCCGTTCTGTTCGATGAACCCTGAACGTGTGGTCGCGCCAGAGGGCGCTTTCCGGTTTTCCAAACAAAACGTGATACGTACACGACCGATCGAGTATTCGCGCGACGATCGCTTTTAAACGACGCGACCTCACACGGGTACAATCTGCAGAAGTGGCGACAAGTCAAAACATCGAGATTTCTGTTCTATATCTAAGTTGAACACACATAAGTGTACTTAGTAGTAAAATTGTTTGTTTGGAAGTAGGTACTGATGAAAAAATTTTCACTGATAGAATGCTGCAGTAATATAATATACAATAATATATATACAATATAATATACAATAATATATAATAAGATAAATGTTTTATGGCATAAATGACTTCCACGTGGACGAAGTGGCGAAATAGCTAGTCAAAAAATAAAATTGTAACTTACTGCAAGCCATGATCATTATCTGCTTCCTTATCGACTCCTTTTCTACTCTCTTCATCTTTGGGTCGTCCTTAAGCTTCTCCGTTTTAAATTGCTCCATTTCTAAACTACTGTAGTTATATTTTCTATGTTCCATTTACAATTAAATTAAACTTCACAGTTATTTACTGAATCAAAAATATCTTAAGTAAATACTTTCAGCCATGGGTTGAACAGGTTTGCAATGCTCTAGTTGACTCAATGGCTCTCGATGTTAATATTTACAACCAGTTAGTTCCAGTTGCAGATGTAAAATCAAGATTCTCTATCACGATTTTGATTGTTGATCAATTATTTATTAATCAGCTATCTTGATTAAGTACAATTTTTTTAATGTCAATCAATATTCGTATTCATGGGTCTGCTCGAATTTCTTGAATATTTTATGAACTAAGTAGTAGGTATAGTTTCTCGCAAGGTAGACCCATGGCCTTGTGAAGGCCGCAGGAATCCGCTGGATGCAAGAAGCACAGAACCGGTCGAAGTAACGATGTTTTGGGGAGGGCTATGTGCGAAGTAGTTTCTAACTATAGACGGACAGACATTAGAAAACCTCAAAGCTTTTGGTTATGAGACGGCATAATAGAACTGTAGATCCATTCTGTAAACATCTCACCGTGAAGAGTGAGGTGAAATGAGCATGAAGTGAGCTCTCCATAGTGTCAATCCCTAGCTTTAGGTGCAATGACAGCTCACATCAAGCTCACTTCACCCAAGTTATCACGATGAGATGTTTGCAGAATAGCACGGCTGTAGTCATAATTTACAATTCAGAACGTGGTGGATAATCTAAACTCGGAAAACTATTCGCTCCAACAAATAATTACTTCTCTACAAAACAAAATAGATAAATATAAATTGCTATGTATGGATTCTTACAGGATTAATAACAGTTCGGTATGCTAAAAAAAAACAATAAATCTATGAATTCGAAGCATGATCTGCTATCTAACTGCGTACCGTGAAACATGCCAAGTTTGTCCACTTTTTTCGAATAATTACAATTATAATACGAGTTTTCTATGAAGACGTAAGTATTTTGCATAAGTTAGTATAGCTAAATTTACTATTATTCAACATTAAATTCAATATTTGTTCGATTTTGTTGGCGGGCAAAGTTATCTGGACTTTTAGCCAACTTTGCCCACATGGATTTTTGACGCAAATATGGCCTTTATATTGATGACATAAAAACCAGTACAAGAATTTTGGTAAAGATGGCGTTTACTTAAGAAATGTAAACGAAACTATGAAAAGTTTTTTACTAAAATGACTGGGCAATGTTACCCTGACATTTTTTCTCTCTTTCATATAATTTGTACTCAAAGTAAAATTCAAAGATGACATTAGTTATTGGATACTGAGATCCCATAACTAATGTCATCTTTGAATTTTATTAAGAAAATACTTAATATATGTTTGAAATTAAATAAGCACAGCACTAGCCATAAATTATTAAATGAAATAATACAAGAGTTCGTAATGTGCCAACTTGGTTTTTTTATGGCGAGCAATATTGTCAATCTTAGGTCGGAATATTACTAGATAACTTTGCCCATCATCATAACTTTAGTTTTCAAAGACCCTGAGCAATGACACTAATATACTCTACAAATAATTTTCTATGACATGTTATAAAGTAAACTAACCGTAAATTTGCCCGCAAAAACATGCAGCCCACTCGACAAGTTCCAACAAGTTACTAAGCGAAGTTAGCAACAAACACGGTAGTCAGTATTGCCATACATATTAACCTATTTTCCACCAAAGTCAATCAATGTTGCCATACTATTAAGATATTTTTGCACATCAAAATAGCCTCAAGGTATATATTTTTCTTCGGGCAAAGTTTCCTTTGGGGGCAATGTTGGCATATTTCACGGTAACACATTTTCGGTCAATGATTGAGACTAATCTGTTTCATATGACAATTCAACAACATTAATTGCGTTATTTACGTTGTTGAGCAGATTTTTTTTTCGAACTTATGGTGCAATGGATTAGCAATCTCTTTCAAAATTATTCAGATGGTGGTTGATCGTTTATTAGGGTACCAGTTTGAATAAAAGTTATAGCAAATTAAATAATAAACTTGAGAACACTATCGATACTCTGATTAGCTACGTTCAACAGAATTATTATATATTAAATGATATATTATATGTAGTTATCATTAAAAAAAACTATACATATTATTAGAAACAGTATAGTGAGTCGTATTGTAAAAACAAAATAAAAATGCAGTGTCGATTTCCACACCGACAGATTTGTTATTACATCCAGATCTAAGATCAGTAGAAACTCGATCTGAAAATAATTTCTTCGAAACTCAATATAATTTTACTATACTACACAACAATATACAAAGCACATTAATAAAAAACCAGTATAAGGTCGATTAGTGACTTGGAATTGCTAGTTGAGTCAAAAGACATCGACCTTAAATAATACATTCGTTCTCTGTCTGAAAGAAACATTTTTTCATGACCAGAGTGCAGAAATGCAGAAATATTAGGTACAATTTTCAAATTATAAAATGAGGTCTTATTTTTCCAGGAAAAATTTATCTCGAGATAGTGTAGGTATGTATTTATGTAAAAAAAGTCAATTAACTACAAAAAAAATTATTGGTTATCCAAACTATCTGACTGGTTGTCAGACTTTCGGGCTTCTGACGACCCGTAACGACTGTCAGACATCCACGAATGACAGCCGGGACCAACGGCTTAATGTGCTTTCCGAGGCATGAATGATTCTCGGTATGTTAAGATGGTCACCCATCCAAAGACCAACCCCAGCAAGCGTAGCTTAACCTGATGGATCGAACCGTGCGGCTGTTATTACTTAGTCACGACCTACTCTCTCTTGAATTGCCTCCCTATTGAAGCAAATTTAAAGACGTATTCACGTCAAAACATATCACAATATGGAAATAACATGTGTCTTTTAGCTTCGTGAAGGGTCTTTTTAAACTCGTTATCTATACTTAGACGTAACAGTCAAGAACCAATGACCTAGGGATCAAATAAGAGACACATTGATTTTCAACGTTCATTGACCAGTATAATTTACACTATAATTTACACTATTTACAGTATAATTGACACTAATATCACGTACTTATGTACATATAAGAATGTACACAGTCTTTCAGGTTATTGGCCGGGATTAGTCAATGCTCTTAAGGCCCTCCTTACATGAAGCTACTCATAAAAAACAGAACGGGTTACCTACTAACTGAAATCAAACATTATCAGCCTATAATGTTCCAACTGCTGGAAATCAGGCCTCATCTCTGTGAGAGGCAGCGGGACGTAATCTACCAAGCAGGCCCAGTGCTGGTTGGTGCATGTCACACAAGCCAGCTTTTTTACAGTTAGATAATTACCATTAACTAGGTAATACTTAGGTACTTAAAATACAATAGACGACGTATATTTAGTAACCTAATCTGATTAACTGTTCTTAAAGAGTCCTAATGAACCCTGTAAGAACGTGTTTCACCTCCAACGAGGCATCCTCAGGATGACGATTGACTTGTTGCGAACCCAAACCCGACGTGTGAACACGTCAAGCGTCGAGAGCAGACATTACTATTTATAATTAATTATGAAAAACTTAGGAAAGGTCAGGTACGTAGTACTCGCAACTGATAGGAGTATCCGGATGTACTTGCGTGTACGACCGGATAATATATGACCATAGACGAAGCAAAGGAGTATGTAAGGATGGCAGGTGGACTTGTGAAGTTTGATTACTGGCTCCATGGGGGAAAAAGGCGTGCTTATGTATGTAGGTACATACTTTACCGTTTTAAAGTTTAACTGAGACCACTGTACCTCGCATTTAGAATGCGCGGCGAGACGGGGGGCAGCGGTGACGAATGAGCGGCCTGCACTGCTGCGCACATACCTTAGCTGCGGTAGAGTGGTTTCGGTCAAACTATAGCGTAGGGGGCATGCAATAAATGTCATATCATGCTACTAAACTGATTCACAATTCGAGTTAAATTGATTTTATTCGAGTAGCTCCATGTAAAAGAGTCCATAAACTACATACTTTAACCCGACCTTCAAACTGCCATTACTTTCAAAGTTTCTTCAACCAATATATATCAACGCTAATAACTAATAATATTGTACCAAAATCCACTTATCGTACAAATATATCACTGCCATTGCAATATTAGTCATTATTGATAACATATTGAAATCATTATCTATCTGCTCTAAGCTGAGTTGGGAAGCTGAGTTGGGAAGCTAAGTTGGGAAGCTTAGTTGGGAAGCTGAGTTGGGAAGCTGAGTTGGGAAGCTGAGTTTGGAAGCTGAGTTGGGAAGCTGAGCTGGGAAGCTGAGTTGGGAAGGTGAGTTGGGAAGCTGAGTTGGGAAGCTACAGTATTGCCGAGTGTCATATAGTGTTTATTTTATGTTAATAAAGCGTCGTGCAGATTGCCGCGCCGCGAGGGCGCAGCGCGCGACATCGCTACCGTCATTTTTCTTAGAAATTGTTTCGTTAGAGTCGCGTCGCGCCTGTTATAGGAGCCTAAATTTCACTAAATTTCACGCAGACGAAGTCGTGGGCAGAAGCTAGTAGCCAGTAGGTACGATAACTTTACCGACGACGCATCGAAAGTCACGTCATAGATTTTATCAATGTTTAATCATTCGTTTACCTTTCTTTACCAGTGCAAAGGCTCCTCCCCACAGCTATGTGCGACTCGACAGCGCGACGCGACTATAGTAGAACAATTTCTACGAAAACTTTATAGAAATTGTTCTACGAGAGTCGCGTTGTGTCTGTTTGCGCGAACCTTAATGATAAGGCTAATTACTGTTTTAGGCACGTGTTGGTTTCGGGTTCGTCCGACTAGTGTCGAAACGGAACGTGTATTCTTCGCACGGCAAATTCATGAGTATATAGGTACAATCGTAAATATGCTATAGTGAATTTGGAGTTTTATTGAAGAACCGGAGTCACTGGAAAACTGCTGAAATGTATTGGGGTGACACTTGCGAGAAAACTAGCCGTGGACCTGGCTTAGGTTTCTGAGCCATATAGTATTATATGAAATTCAAAGTCAAATCATTTATTTCAAATAGGCCCTTGTAAGGCACTTTTGAACTTCAAAATGTACAAAAAATTTAACTAATTCTAGTCGCCCCTTCCAAAAGGTAGTTTTCGTATGGAGAAGAATTGGTAAGAAACTCCACCGTTACTCCTTTGAAATGTTTTACAATTTTTTGTATATCGTCAGTGAAGTTCTAACAGTGCGTAAGTAATTTTATGAGCGTTTTACTGACAACACTGTGAAATTCACCAAATTCCTGCAATGGAAAAGATTATTGGGATTTTCACGGGTTCAAATCATCACAGAGTTCTTTTGTATTAATAATTGAACACAATAAGGCCTTGAGCGTAAGTTACATTCATTTCACACAGTTTTTTCACTCTCCTGTAAAGTAGCAACTTTTGACTTACGTACTGTTAGAACTTCACTGACGATATGTAGGTACATTAGTTATTTAATTATATGTGAAGACGATGCACCTAAAAAAAATAGTAAACCACAACAGGTAAAGATAAATTAAAAATGAAGCAACGACAGATAAATTAATTACTTATGTGAAAAGTAGACGATTTACGTAAAATTTTACAATTAATAAGTCAGTGTGTGAGGAAGTAATCACAGAATGTAAAATCAATGGCATATGTATAATAATATAAAATAAAATTTTACAACTTTAATTAGCAACCAATTTGATTTTGTCCAGAATTATAGGTACCTATACTTGGTAAAAATGAACTAATACCTACTAAAAGATATGCTAATGTTTAAAGAAATTTATCATATATATAAATACTTCTATGGTATTTATAAGCTTAAGTTATCAAAACTTGAAACATCGCAATAAGGCAAAGGCTTCTGATAATTCATCTGGCAATTAGTAGATATCAAACAATTTTGGTGCTTAATCCCGACACCCAAAATCACGTCAATATCTCGTTTAACAGGCCTAAAACTATTCGTCCCAAGTTAATATTATTATTCACACCACATTTGATGACGGATCATAACTTGCAAACAAGTTTGATTGGCAATCACACTTGCACAATACATACGTTAGAACTTGCGGTCGACTTGATCCGAAGTCGAGAAGTTTGTAGAATCAATTCGAGCCGAGATTCCGTTTCGGCATCTTAATATTGAAGGTCGCAAAGTATAAGAAAATAATATGCTAACATCTGCATTTAGAGCGAGATTTTTCAAATTTATTTGGCAAAGCAATTCATTTTCTGAATTCCCAGCAATTCTCCTATAGTGACACACATATTTTAGCTGAATCATATTCAATTCAATTCATATCAGAATCATATTTTGTGTAAATGGCAATATTTACACAAAATATGATTCTGATATGAATGCATGACAAAAATAAAGACCGTAATATTACCGGATATTTTTTCTTTATAGTTTTTATTAATCAAATGAGTTTTTTATTTTTTATTTCTACAGTTTAAATGTTATTTTATTATAATATAAAACTGTCAAACAGATGAATTGCATAATATGAATTGAACGCAGATAATATTATGAATTGCAAGTTTGTGACAGTTTGTGTGATTCTTATTATGATTCTGCTAAAGCGGCCCCCTGTACCTGGGTGTCAATTTGCCAACGGAAAGCAGTATAAAGCGCAGGTCACACTGGGAACGAAGTTCTTTAAGAGTCTAAATAGCTCAAATTGCTTAACATGATCCTTCGTTATATCAAAAATACTGCAGCATGAATTTTGAAATAAATATATATAAATAGAGTACTATAAAATTTCAGATTTTTTAGAAGATAATGAAGCATAGGATTGAGCTGCTCGCTCTGCTAAGCCTTGAGATTAAACCATAAAACTTAACATTTTAATTATTATGTAAAATCTTCTAAATATACCAGTTTTATATACACATTGTCATTGTCGAAAATTATATACAAAATGACATGGTTACTTTGTAAAGTATTATATATTTTAGTTAAATTGAATGTGAGAATTATGTGGATATTTTTTTGTTTATTTCATAATTTTTTTCTTCCTCAGTTAGTTTTAATGATGGTCTGGCAGTTTGAGTAGTTAATGCGGCCTACCCAAATGTCCTTAGTTTGGTATTGTTCGTCGAGTTGAGCTTCTTAAGTTTTGAGTTGAGCTCCTAAAGTTCTGAGTTGAGCTCTACGATTACTGACAAATGCTTACACTGACTGGACAGGTCCACTGAAATCTGTGTGGTTCTTTCCTAAAAATACCATTTCAGACACTAATCTACATGGTCCTCATTATGGTCTGACCAAGATTATGTCTGGACTCTCTTCGAGTTTGTTTCGGCCTTTCTTTTCAGAGTAGTCAAATCGGATTTTTTATTTTTTATATGACGTGTAAAAGATGTGATTCCTATATCCTATTTACAGAATAAACAATTTCATTTCATTTCATTTATTTTAAAGTTGAGGATAAAATTTCAATAACGATACACTGAAGATAAAATTTTCTCAATAGAAAAAAAACCCAAAGTTACCTCCAAGCCGAACAATAAACCGCTGGTGTCAAAAAAATACTTCAAATTAGATCATGAAGCTTTGCATAATAGCAGAAGTAACTATAAAGCAGCGACTATGTTTTACATATTTTTTTAAATTACCATTTTGTTCTCCGTAAAAAGCAATTACCTAAACTATTGGCGCCTTGGAGCCGCCAGAACCCCAGTCTATGTTGTTCTCACTTAGTCCGCGAGCAGTATTGTGCGAGCGCGCTAAAAAGTGAATTAAAATTCACTTTTTAGCTAGCTAAGGTAGGGCTTTGAGAATTGTTGTCAAAAGCGACAAAGCATTTATGAGGTAGACTATTCCAATAGTTGTTGTCGTGAACGTACCTTAACACAAGCATAATATTAATATTTCAATTGGAAACGTAACCAAGAATATTACTTAGTTACCCTATCCAAATGGATCATTTATTCGTTTTGTCTCTAGACCGCCACAACGCAACAAACATACATACATACATAAGCTTGATAAACACATTACCCTTTGCGTTACGCAGTCGAGTAAAAATACATATTATCTTAAAAACTTTATAGCCTTCTCCCTTGGCAGTCAAAAGTCTTCGCTCCTTCAGAAACCCTCCATTATAGGGGTAAATTATCAGTGAATTCCCGCGTTGATAAACTCCGTTGGACCAAATTGCTTAAAGAGTCAAAGATCCAGAATGAACGACAGGTGGTTTCCAGGTGACAGGTGTTATTGTGCAAGAGAGAGATGGAATGTTTTTGGAGAACGGAAGAACAGGGTGGAACGTGACTAGCCTCCATCCATTGAAAAAGGAGGATCTTCCGACGCTGACCAAACGTGTGTTGGGCTACTGACCAGTGGTTCGGCCTAATGCATATAACTATGTGGTCGCGGTAAACTATGCTTGCGTGATGTAGGACTTGTGTGACGTCAGATGTCTTTTTTTTTGGGTGGGAAATTATCAAATAACTTCTCCCGCTCTTACTTACTAAAACCCACCCGTTTTCCTTCAGTTGCCTGTACGTTGCCAGGGGCCACGATATCCCTTTCGGACTTTCCCGCGAGCTAGGCAGCCATCGGTCGTAGCGGACGTCAGATGTATTGCGTAGTTCGTATGTTGCGGTATAGATGTCATGATATCATGTGGTAATGCTACTGACGTGTAGAGCAGTGGTGGCCCATTGGTAACGGCCCCGAATTACGAGTTATAGGTCCTTGGGTTCGAACCCAGGCGCGCGCTTTGCTTTGTGTAAATAATTTAATCACCATTGCTCTCAAAACGGTGAAGGAAAACATCGTGAGGAGACCGACATGTTCTAGAACTAAAAGTTCGAAGACATGTGACATATACCAACCCACACTGACCGGGATAGATTATAGCCCACTCCCTCTTGAAGAGAGGAGGCCTAAGTCCTAGTAGTGGGAACACACCCAAATGTCGTTTCTATAGTATTGTTCGTCGAGTCGTTGAGCTTCTTAGGCGCAGGACATACACAAGAAGTGCGGCGCGTTGTGTGTATGTTCCACGCCACATCGTTCCTATACATTTTGTATGAAATGTGAAACGAGCGGCGCAACGCCCACACCACGCCGTCGCCACGCCCGCGCCACTCGCCGTATGTCCCGCGCCTTAAGTTCTGAGTTGAGCTACACGATTACTAACAAATGCGTGCACTGACTCGACAGCTCCACTCAAATCTGTGTGGTTCGTTCCTCAAAGGATCATCTCAGATACTAATATGCATGGTTCTCATATGGCCCGAACACGCCATTAAGCTATTTAAGGGCACTGTGACCAGAGTAGTCGGTTAGGAAACACCGAACTCATCAAGTTTCAAAACATACGTTATTTTTGACTAAACTTGGAAAAGTGTCTTTTTGAAAAATATCATTTATCATCATTATCATCACTATTATCATCATTATCATTTGTTATCTTCTGATCATCTTGAAAGTGAGTTTTAGGTAAAGGATTACTGTAATAAAAATAATGATTCTATTAATTTATTTATCACAATGTTTTTTTATAATATTTAAATAAGCATTGAAAACTGAATTATTCTATTAAGGTCTTAGGCTTAGGTAAGTTAAATAACTTGGAATTTAAAAAAAACGTAGATTAGCAAAAAAACTCTTCGACGCGACGTCGCAAAAACGAAGACCAGTAGTATGGTAATGTACAACAAAATATTCTATTACCTATTAATATTGTAATAAAATGGTCTGAAACAAGGGGCGTAGTTACATTCGTCTAGCCGGGTTTCCTGGGCAATAACATGGTTTTGGGCATATTTCTTTCGGATTGTCTTGTGTTGGACATGGTTTTTTCGGAGGTGGTCCACCGCCACCACCTTGATTGGCTGCTTGTTTCATCTGGCACATCAGCTCTTTTATCTGATTCGTGAGTTCGCCAACAGTGTTACACATTTGTTCGACAACAGCGAAATTTGGAACGGGCATGCTGCCTGTTTTGTGGACTCCGAAGTCCCCTGACACATCATTTGTGGATGAGCACCCTGAGGGACATTTTGGATTTTTGCTCAGGCAGGCATCGGAAGAAGGGTCTGGTCCAAAGGTATCAGCGATGCACGGCTTAGGTGGACATACGCTAGCAGCTCTGTTATCCGATAAGTGTGGATTACTGAACTGTTTGCACTGATTTCCACATTTATTAAGAGGGCACGGCGGGGCTTGCGGCATCATTGCGTGAATTCTTCCACCATGATTTGTTGGGCACTCGAAATTGTCACATTTCGGCGGCTGGTTTGCCGGGCACATCGAATTATTGCAACTGTATGCCTGGTCTGTTCGGAATTCTTTTGGCATACTTGTTTTGCAATCCGGACAGGGGCATGATACCCTGATGATACCAGCCTTTATGTCCTTGATTTTACCGGGGGTGTAGTTCAAGCAAGTGTAATGAACCCAACTTTGGCAGGCACCCTGGCATTGTAAGCCCGTCTTGTGTGTAACTGGTGATAAGCAAATCTTACATGGGTTTTTCGCTTTGGTGCATTTTGACATTGTGATTAGAAACTTATTAAACCTTTTTTGAAAACAGTTACCATGGTTGATATTTTATTTGTTCCGTTTTGAATAAATAATTTTATTTTTGCGACGGCATGACGAATTTTGGAGATGTAATTTGATGTTGACATGTCACCCAGTTTTTTTTCTTTTTAGTGCTGTCTGTCATATTTAGATCTGTCAGATAGAATCCTAACCTCATTAGAGAATTAGGTTTCTACTTTTGCTTGGCCAATGTTAAATTATTCTACCCATAGCTTTACTTCAGCAAAGTAGGGTGACTTGTAATTTGACGTATTCTTGCCAGGATGTGGTAGTGTGACCCATTTGCAACAATTAAGCACCCCATAAAGCCTAGGCCAAAATTTCATGGGATTCGAGAAACCCGTATGTATTTTTGAAAATTTCCCAGAATTCGTCACTAAATAAATTATAACTGTTCTCCAAACTCTCAAATTGAATGGCCTTCACTGCTATTCCATTGAATACCTTGTATTTTAACCATCCTTTGGATGTAACAATAAGATACGAAATTTTCTAGAACATCAAGCAGTTAAATATTAAAGGAAAAAGTTTATTAATAATTTTCAAAAATTGTCTACATACTTGAACTGACTGCAGGTTATATCAAAATTTTACTATGGCTTTAAACGTACAAATTACGGAGAAGACAAATCAATCTGCCTAGCCTTTTCCCAACTTTATTGAGGTCGGCTTCCAGTCTAAGCGGATGCAGCTGACTACCACAATTTTACATGGAGCGACTGCCTATCTGACCTCCACAACCCGGTAGCTGGGTAATACGGTACTCCTTAGTAAGACTGTTTTTCAGGCTTTCGGGCTTCTGATCGATCGACCCGTGCTGCAGTTATTACTTAGCCACGAGCTCCTAGCCTGTACGCTAAGTAGATTGATACCATCGGGAAAACAGTCGCACAATAGAAATAGTGAGAACCAGGATTAATAATTCACCAATTAATAACCCACACAACATCACTACGTTGTTGGACGAAAATTCGGACGATTATTTTTCTGGTGTTTGGTTAATTATTAATCCTAGTTCTCACTATTTCTATTGTGCGACTATCACTTGTTTTCCTGATGGTATCAATCAAATCTACTTAGCGTACTACAATTTCGTGAGACATAGACTTTAATGCATTTGATTTAAAATCATAACTTGAATGACAAGTTATTTGCCGTGTCGGAGCCCTGCGGCTATAATGAGCGATGTCCTTAAAGCTCTTTCTGACTGGCTCAAGCCGATTCCGCGCTGATAAGTGTGGCCACTGCCTTAGTCGACTTTTAATAAACTAATAACAAACAAAATACTAGAAAATTTGTTTATTCTGTTCTTTCAGAGGCATATAGTGTTTGGTTCACTTCCTACATTCTACGTTAGTTTATTTATTTTGCCCATCAGTTCCTTGATTTGTATGGACAGCTTTCCGACCGTGCCACACATCTCTTGCAGAGCATTCACCATTGAAGCCTGTGTTTTCGGGTTCCGGGGTTCTTCGCCACATATAGATGAATTTGAGTTTCTACCTGTAACGGTACAGATTTGTGAACATAAGCTGATTTCGATGGGCAAAGATCGTCATTCACTGGACGCCTGAGGGCGGACATTGCCCGGCAATGTCCGCCCTCAGGCGTCCACTTGACGGTCTACCTCGACGGCAATGATTGCCGTCGAGGTAGACCGTGGCGAAGGTAGTGTGACGATCTGATAATGTTTGTAGCCAACATGGCCACAGATCGCACAAGACAGGGAGGTTTGGAAGGACAAAGGGTAGTAGGCCTTTGCGCAGCTGTGGGACACAAAATAGGTCCACAAAAAAAAACCGATATCGGACGCTTCACTTTTACCTTTCATGTTTCACGTCTGAACACAAAATGATTAAAAGTGAAAAATTAATTCATTAGTGTTATCCACCCAGCGATGTTGGATTTGGGCACAAAATATGTTGCATGCTTGTCCGTATGTCTGTCTGTCTGGCTGTCTGTCCGCGGCTTAGCTCAGAGACTCTTAGTACTAGAAAGCTGTAATTTGGCATGGGTAAAAATCACGCCGACAAAATGGTAAAATTAAATCATGAAAAAATGCTTTGAGGAAGAGTTTTTGGGGTGTGACTGGTAGAGGCGTTGATGAAGTTTTGTTTTTGTTGTGCATCATGGCGACGGCATACAAAAAATCAAACAAAGTAGGGTGACCACGCAAAAAAAGTCGATGGACTTTTATTGGGGTTCCAAATATGATATTATGGAAAGCGATCAACTTGGAAGCAGCGCTCGCCGGCCGCTGCCGCGGCGTGAAATGCAACATAGCACAACTCGCAAATGGTTTAGGTTAGGTTAGAACTGTGACCAACCACGCGCGAGACGAGCGAGCGGAGCGAGCGGTGCCGTGGCAGCGGCCGGCGAGCGCTACTTCCAAGTTGGTCGCAGTTACTCGGCTATTCTTACTACTATTAAACCGTGGATACCCTACATTAATGATATGACCAAACGTCGACTGATTATATCATTAAACGTTGTCGTTTAAACGATATGGCGAATTATAGCTGGCTATTTCATGAAATGGTCAATTCTAAGATCTGGCCACGACTTTGATACTGACGGCTCTTGAAAGCGGTTTAGACGAGTAGCGTTCAGTTGCATGGTGTATTTAGCCCTAACTCTTTAAAGTTAAGGTTACGGAAATATAGCGCGCTTCAGCGATTCCTTGAGTTCTGCTTCGCGTTTTAGCGACTGGCTGCATATGAGTGGGGTATATGGAAACAATTAAGAAGAACAAAACATTCAAAAGGGTAAAAACTTACATTTCGAATTACCACAAGAACCGGATGAATTGGAAGGGATCATTCTAGTTATCACTTTCTTGAAAGGTTGCTGCTTCTTAGGTTTGGGTAAAGGAGACATGCATGATCTGGGAGTAGAACCAGCCCGAGGAGGGGGCTTCTTCATTTGATTTTGGGATTCTGCTGCATCATTAGCACACCCCTTTTTCGAGCACGCCCCAGTATTAGCCTCAGAAGTTCTGTTCCAGTTTGAGGGACATTCCGCCGACTCGCACCTTATTGGACCTGGGGCGTTTACTGGGCATTTATGGTTCGAGCAAGTATATGGAGGATTAGTCAGATACTCTTTTACTTGAGTTGTTTCACAGTCGGGACACGGGCACATAACTTTGATTATACCTGCTTTGATATCAGAAATCTTTCCTGGGGTATAGTTCAGGCATTGGTAATGAGCCCATTTTTTGCAAGCCCCTTGGCATTGTAATCCGTTCTTGTTATTCACTTGTTGAAGGCAATATTTGCAAGCATTCTTTACTTTACTGCAATTCTTTGGTTTGTTACTCATCTTATTTTACTGGCGTTACAAAGTAACAGATTTCATTTTGGCTTTTCATGTTTCATGTTGGTTACAGTTTTATTGAGGGAAACCGCGTGATTGTTGCATTTTCTAGTTTTCTTCCACTGTTGAGTTATGATTTGTTACCTATTGATATAGATTATGCTGACAGCGGTGACACATCAGCATCTGTAATACTCTTTGGCGGTATTATCTTATAACCTATAACAATAGGAACTTTGTGGAGTATCATAGCAACAGGCAAGGTACGAACGAGCCACGAGCCTTTTTTGGTAAGCTAAGCATTCGAGGTGGATTGGGAAAAGAGTGCTTGCGAGGATTCGGGGAATGCTTTTGCCCAGCAGTGGCACAGTATGACCTAGGAAAAAAAACCGGCCAAGTGGGTGTCGGACCACGCACAATGAAGGGTTCCGTAGTTGGAATGAATTTACCGCAAGAACAAACTTAACTTTGTAGTTGAAAAACGTATTCTCCGCAAATGTAAGTTGTTCGATTATTACTAGTTAAGGCGGGGTTAACCCGAACGTTGTAGGCATTCAACGCTTACCCCAGCCCCCACAACGAGTAGCGATACGAAACAAATTACGATGCGCGGGTGACCCGCGCGCCAGGCGCACCGCTTATATTCATGAACATATTATGTTCATGAACTCGAGTAGGTAGTAAGTTGGGTCACAGAATAGAGCAATGCAGTAGATCAACTTGTATTGATTATTATAAGTTACTTTTTCTATTAAGTATTTATTTATTTCTATAAAGCATATTTAGCTGTGACAGTTTCATTAATTTAGCTGGCCCCTGCCAGCTAAATGATTGGTTTTGAATAGGTATACGACGAGACTTGACTCTAACACAAATTTGCACTTTAATATTTCTCAAACGGAGGCCTGAATCCAAAATTGAACGACCTTCCCAACGACACTCCACACCATGGGATAAATGAGAAAAAACAAAACATTGCCACTTTACGTGTAGGTTACGCAAAAAACATTTTTTTTCGTCTAAAACTACATATTCGGTGTAACAATATTCTATGTTATACGGTTTGGTTTCTGCACTTAGTCCGACAGGTGGACCATTGTGAGTGGGCCATGGCGGCCGTTTGGTGTTTAATCCAACCAGCCCAACTCCCTCCAGAAGTTGATTAAATCTTCTGGTCTGTTCAGAACATCTGTGAAAGATCTGGGTGACCCGAGGGTTTCTGTATATTTATGTTGAGGTCATGTGAGAAGACACCGATTCCGGTACCGGAGTCGATCTTCGTCCGTCGGTGTGTATACTCTCACGAAGCTTTGTCGCAGGGTGATCCCATCATTGGCCTTCGTATGACCGCATCTTCCTATAAACGTCTGTGCTTAAGTCTGGAGTCTTTGCTTAGGGTTCCTGATAAATGGAGCGTAAAGGCGACCAGGTCCGCCTCCTCCCGCACGATAAGGTGCAGTGGTCGGTGTTACGATATTCATTATTGCATTTCATAATCAATATTTTAGTTCACTAGTTAGCCATATTTCTTATTTCCATACAGTAATATCGCTAAATTAATCAAAACAGAGAAATATTTGACAGCTATTTGCGACGTTGCCCGTGAAACATTTTACATGGTCGCATTCTAAAAATATCAGATGAATGTCTCCGGAATAGGCTTTACAATATGTACCATCGAAGAATTTCATATCTGACCACCGTAAGGACTATTCTTGCTTGCAGCGCTCGGCGGCTATAGCACCGCGCCGGTAACAGATGTGGGCATCGTGTTCACGGGATTTTGTTTTGAAACTGGTTAGATATGAACTTCTTTGATGGTACAGTCGAGTCGATGAATCATGGCCAGTCCGAACTTTGCGCAGCGGGCTGCGCAATAACATTTGTTTGTATCCAAATGGTGACATGGGGCGAGTGTGAGTGAAAAAACATGCTCGAAAGTTCGGAGTGCCGGAAAAGGACGCATAGGGATCTAAAAATCATCCTCTGTGACTTTAGTTATCGTGTTGCGAATCGAGATGATTTCAGTTTGTTATACGTGCTAACTGCTTTTTATGGTTGTAAAGCTATTCTTCCTATTTGTAATGCCTTCTGTAAAAGTGCAAATTTAAGCGTCACGTCGTGCAGACCGGCGCGACGCAATTCTAACAAAATAATTTCTAAGGAAATTTCACGGTAGAACAATTACTTACCAATTTCGCGTCGCGCGACAAGTCGGGCTAGTCTGCACGAGCTTTTACACTATTCTTAGTCATAACATAATCTTAAAGTAAGTATCTAAAGTTAAAACTTATTTAAGTACGTGTTTTACTTACGGGCGATTTTAAAATCGTCGTAAGTATCTTCTGAGACGTAAATGTGGTAGTTTCGAAGCTTTTGTATAGAAGATATTAACTACGGCAACTCTACATTTAATTAAATAAGAATTAATTCAACATTACAAAATAGTCTCTTATCATTGTTATTTTCCTTATTTGCCAAGTATCAAAATTATATATTCCTAGTTTTCTCTCTTATTAAAATCTCGCTGTTTTTAAGTTTTACAACTTTCTGTGAGCCAGAGTTTACGAATCAGAGTTTGTCAGATTGATCGTATAAGGTCCTCCATAAAAAAATAGGAGCAAAATGCGTTGATTGCCCTGACTGTGCATTTGCATTTTGCACTGGCGAAACATTAAAACGCGCCAGTATAAACACACAGTAAAACGCGCTCTAAAATCCGGTCCACACGACACAAACTTATGCTGTGCAAACTGTTGTACAAACAAAAGTCTGTACACACGGCTACTTAACAAGCTATATTTTTCCAGTATAAGCTGACCTCGCATTGTACGGAATTCCTATACAATGCTAGATCGGCATAACCTGGAAATGTATAGCTTGATGAATAGCAGTGTACGAGTCCCTTATTTGTCCACATGGCCAGCCGAGGAATAGTTTCGCGAATTAATTCAACTCCACCAAGACCACCAAGACTGGCTTATGGCTTTAGTTTCCATAACACGGTTGCAATATTCTTTTGATCTAATTTTACAAACGCAGGGAAAGACTTGTCTAAATCGATAAATTCTCTGGAATATTTTCTCAGGTCATTCATTAATTTTTAATCTTAATTAATTACATTCTATCACTATTTCAAACTTGAAGTCCCCACGTTCCGTGCGTTTGTAAAAACACGTTGCGCAAGCAATACGTTGGTGTCTGGACCGGACATAATCCCCTTTTTTGTCTGCAGACTGACATTGACAGCTTTGACAGTCCGCACAATTTGAGGTTATATTCCATTCGTTTTAGGTTACTTTTATTTTAGAAATCTCAAATAAAATAAACCAAATATGCCGTTCATGAAAGGAAGAGCACCTATTCGACGTACACTAAACTACCTGAATGCCGGGAGACTAGTATTAAAAGACAAAATCAAGATACTCTCTGTGGCTTACAATATAAACGGTCAAAACAATCTTGGGGCTAAAGAGTTCGTTTTTTGGTATTTGCCGCAAATTCAATACAAAAACCCTGATGTGCAGGTGGCAACGTTGAAGAACCTTACTCCATCGCCATTCATAAAGTGTTATTTCGAAGATGGAAGAAAGATACTAGTAGATGTTGATAATAAATCAAAAGAAGAAATTTTGGAGCATTTAATTAATACTGTTGGTGAGTTTCGGTTTTTTTATAATATCTATAGATCCACAATCTCCATGATATTGTGATAAAGCTAGCTATAAAGGCGAAATGCAATAATGATTCCACATTTTGTTAGAGCATATTAATCATTTGTTCATATAATGCAAACCATGACGAACAAATTGAATATGGCCCATTATCAAGTTTCTTCAAAGAAACCTAAAACAGATCAATTAATAACTGTTGTTGCTGACAAACAAATTGTACTGTAGTTCCAGTATTATCAGTATTTTTAACCCCTGAATCCTATTAAAGCATTCCTTCTAAAATGTTTTGCAACAATAGCAAAACTTTTGCAGTAAGTATGTCTAGTCCTCAGACCGAATAAAAAACCAAGACAGAGCACTGTCAACAATGAGGTGAAGCCGGTTTTGTAAACATGTGTGCACTTTGTGTGGTGTAGTTTGATTGTAGTGTCTTTGTAAAAGGTTGTAAATGTGTGCGTATGAGCGTGTATGCACAGAGCGGTGTAGTTTTGGCATGCTTTACTTACTATATTCTTCACAGCACTCTGTCATGGTTTTTTATTCGGTCTGAAGTCTAGTCTAAACTAAATAAAATAAAATGATTTATCAACTTTCCACATACAATACTACTTTCATACATAACCTCACGCCTTCTTCCCATTGGGGTAGGCAGAAACTACAGAACGCCACCTGCTACTATCCTTAAATACACCTTTTGCTTTATTTAAGTTCATACATCTGGTCATACACGCAGACCGGTTGCGAGTACTACCCACCTGACCTTTCTGAGAAACATCACCATAACTAAATCTTCCTTTATTCTAATTACAGGAAAATCGAAGGACGTATTAGAACAGGAATCAATAGCTGCGGAGAAGAAGGATAATCCAGCTAACTTCGGTATTGCTTGTGAGAGACCATGCATCTGTGAAGCTTACGGTCAAGTCCCCTGCCCTGGTGTGGTGCCGCTACCAAAGTTTATGAGAGGAAAGTTCAAAAATGCTAGGGATTAGAATAGTTTAGAGGTAGAATTTGAAAATGATAATGTTTTTTAGGAAAGGGAAAAATGCTACGGTGCTCAAGAAATTCAAATTTTCTTGACTTTCATTGATGATTTTGACTATATAATTCTGTATATTATACATATTTGTTACGGTCACAAATCATATTTTGATCAACATACATTCTGATAGTGACTTGCAAATATCGTAAGTGAATTTGAATTCCACGGGCTACCTTTAATGCATCCCCCTTAATATTAACATTTTCAATACTGTAAGTTAACTAAATTGTAGATAGTTATTTAGTAGTAATTTTATTATAATAAAACAAATAAAAATTTATGTTTTCATTTTATTGAAGTGCTATAAATATAGGTAGTAAAAAAAGTACACCAACTTAATAAAATCTTCAAAAAATCGATAAATATAAATTAATAGGTATCGTTTTATATGATACTTTGCCAAAACAGTGTTATTAAAAACTGTATACAGGGTGGCAGAGACGTCGACTACGATACCATACGATACGAGCAAAAACTGATAATATGGATTCAGTACATGATTTTGAACACCCCTGCGTTGAAATTTTTCATCGGTAATTTATAAGAAAAAATGCTGTTTCATAGAAAACTGCAATACTCAAAACGTATGGAACTGCAGATTGTTTTTAAATAACCGACGATAAAGGACAATGACAAGAATAGGCTCGAATCATGTAGCGTCCGACAGACTTTCTGTAATAATGATAATTCATAACAGAAAATAGTAACAATTATACAATTTATATAAAATCTGTAGAAGTACACCGCTGAAAACACATTTTAAAAAGTTATTCAACTAATTGTCAATTTAACAACACATTTCATAGCTACAATTTCAAGAAGAAATGTTGCCAATACCAAAATAAAATAATATCGATACGAAATTGCATATGCAAATCGATTACAATAATATAAATATGAATAAAGATAAAGTCCTGCCCCTTTTGTGACGTTTTAACTGTCAAGTTAGCGTTAGCGTCAACGTACAGGCAAGTGAAGGAACACGGGTGGGTTTTAGTCAGTAAGAGTCTGACACGCCCTTACACTCCGCCTAGAGCGGGAGAAGTCATTTGATGAAAAAGACGTTATTGATCATTTTAGTTTTTTTTTATTATTTATCCTTGAACGTCGCATGATACCCCATAGGTGCATAAGAAAAAACGCACATAAGGTGGATAAGTATGAGATCTAACCCGCGTGACTCACCATCGTCGATTCGGTGGGGATTGACGGTTTTGGCAAACTGTCTCCGGTTCGGAGACAAAGAGCCTGTGTGTTCTTTTAATAATAAATACCGTTTAGTTACATATATTTATGAATAATATTATAAAGTGATGTAATAATTTTATTAAAAATGATCCGATGATCGATACTGTTTAGAATAGTTTATTCCTAATACCTTATAATGTTATTATAGTAGTGGCAACACTTGATGTAAAACAACTTGTGTTTTGTCTGTGGTCCTTGTCATTGTCAAAAAGTTTGACTTCACTTCATCGGCGTGTTGTTGTTTTTTTTTTTCATAAATTCTAATCTAAGTATGTTTTATGTATATTTTTAATATAAAAACATTTATATACCACGATAATCTGCTAAAAGTCATTCATTTAATTAATCACTTAATAGTTTATTTCATGTTATCGTTAAAATCAGAAGTATTAAGTGGTCAACTTTAAAGCACTATAACTTTTTTTGGTGTACTTCCAATATAAATCTAATTATATTATCAAATTCTATAATTATTTTCCCTTTTTATGAAATATAGTTCATCTCTGTCGGTTCTGGCCGAGTCTTGTAGGAAACTTTGGCATTCTCCTTTCAATGTTGGTTCAGATTCATGTACTGAATCCATGGTAACAGTTTTCGCGTGGATGTCCCTGCCACCCTGTATTTTATGATGATTAACACTTAACTATTATCAAACTATCCCTCGAGAACCATAGATTTTTGTGGCTAGGTTTTTAGTAAGTACCACAGAGTTAGCGTGGTTGAATTTGGGCCTAAACCTAATATTATTTGAATTTTGAGAAGAAGTACCACGCAGGGTCATAGCTAATTGTAGATCAAATACAGAAATAACTTTTGATAAACCAAAAGCACTTTGTTGAGTTAAAACTTGTGATCTTTAAGGACATATGCCATCAGTGCAGCAGCAATGTAGTGCATATTTTGGAACGCATTAAAAGTCCTTGACTTATGGTTCCAGAACAGTTCATCGTCCACTTCCTTACCTCGGGGACAAGTGTGGAAGAATATCCAGCGATCACTGGTTTTACGGTTGATTTCCTGTAAAATGAGATAAAATTGTTTGTTGATTTCTTGTTCAATGGGATAGGCTTGCTGGTTTTATGAAAAATGGGGCAAAAAATAGGTATGTTTTTGCTCAAAATTGAGAGAAGATTGTTATTGTAGTTTTCCTGAAAAAAAAAGGCCAAAAATTGGTTGTTGTTAAAGTGTATCTTGTACCATTCGTCGAAAGCAGACGTCATTTTAACTTGTACTTGTATCTACATAAGTCTCTTACGAAAGTATTACAACACCGCTGACACTCCATAAAAACCGGCCAAGTGCGTGTCGGACCACGCGTAATGAAGGGCTCCGTAGTTGGGATGAATTTATCCCAAAAACTTAACATTGTAAGTAGTTGAAAAACATGTTCTCCCATACGGAATGGATGGGAGAACATGTTTTTCAACCTGCAAATTTAAGTTTGTCGGTTATAACTCGCTGTGATAGTTTTCCTTTTAATTTCGTTATTATATATAGGTACCTACTACTGCTGTGAATTTTTTCATAAATCCTAGTACAACCATTTAGCTTGCAGGGGGGACACTACGAGTATACTTACTCTAACCAAAATTTGCACCCACTTTAAAGCTTAATATTTCGCAAACGGTTCCCTGAATTGAAAAATGGCTTTCACACACCACCAATATTTTCGACATAAAAAACATCCCTACTTTACGGGTAGGGGAGGTAAACAAAAAAAAAAAAAAGTTTTTGTTTTACCACTTTGTCGACGTGATTAATATGTATAGGTCCCATGCCAAATTATAGCTTTTTAGTACTAACAGTCTATGAGTTAAGCCGCGGATAGACAGACAGACTGACATGGCGAAACTATAAGGGTTCCTTGTTTACTACGGAATCCTAAAAATGCACTCATTTATTTGCTTAGTACTATTGCAGGAGCACGGCCTGTCTGCACACGTTTTGTTTGTGGGGTAATCATTGCCTGGGCTGAGTTAAGCTGATCACAACACGACAGCAGGTACTGCTAGCGTTACTGCTGCGTTCGGGGGGGAGGGGGGCGATAAATTGGGAGCTTGAATGTCGCGTTTTTTACCTAGTAGGCAATAGGTACTTTTTATTTTTTGAAAATACCATAATAATCGAAGCTATCTTACATTAACACTTAGCACGAACTCAGAAATTTTCTCCTTTTTCGAAGTCGTTGGTCCAGCGATGATGACTGATGCGCAATTCAAAGCTTCATCTGTCCCTACGCACTGCGTTGATTCAGTGTGCGTTTGCTCCGTCATTGCCTTACTAGCCTTCATGAGGAGTGGCGAGACAGGACATACCTGGGGAATGGGATACATTTGGAATATATTTACATACAAAGCTTTTGCCAGCGGCTTCGAAAATTATCCCACGGGATCGCACACCGGGACATAACAAAGGATACCTAAGTACTTACTTACTTGTTTTTTGTCTTAACCTCTTAACCTAGGTCAAGATCTACCTGTATGTGAAATGTCATCGAAATCCGTCCAGCCGTTAAGGCATCAAAGGGTAACAGACGGACAGACTTAGGTACTTTCGCATTTTATATTATAAATGCGAAAGTGAGTTTGCTTGTTTGTTAGTTACGCTTTCACGCTAAAACGGCCGAACGGATTTGGATGAACTTTGGCACATGGATAGACCATGACCTGGAAAAGGACATAGGATACCTTTTATCCCGATATTCGCACGGAATCGAGATTTATGCGGGTGAAACCGCGAGACGCAGCTAGTAATAGCCAAGAGTCTGAATTTGTGCCCGGTCGATGGCAATAGGCTCGCCCCCTATTACGTAGGACTTGAATATAACTTGCCAAATGATGGTGTACTACCTACTTAGTTAGGTACACCTCTCCCTAACTCTTCGAGGATTAGAGGCGTGATGTTATGTTATGTTACTTTAATGATATATGGCGCCACTTATTTATAATTCAATTCCAAATTTTATAACTGATCTTCCTTACAGAAAATTTTGCGTAGTACTAAAAAATTGGCTCATTTTTCCAAAGTTATTATTCAATAGGTGAATTACAAAAAAAATCTTCTTGTCGGTCCTATCATTTCAGGAATGCATTGTAGACTAAACTTAAAATATAAAATCTGCGATTGTAGATATAATTTGGTTCAGTTTGTTGTGCCAAATGTATTAATATTTTTTTTATTACTTTAGTTCTGTTGTGTTAATTGAAGATTGATTTACTTTAAATAATTTCATGTTGAGTAAATATATTCAACTTTAGATAGAGATAATTGCTTATTTAAATAAGCCTTAGGTACTATTAATATTTGCATGCCAAAATATGGCGAAATGTGTTATCGCACAAGAATACATATTTATTAACACCTTTGTAACCGCATTTATAGCAATTAAATGACTTTGACTTTGATATTGGATGTCAAACTTGAAGGCCAGCCCACCTGATTCCTGATGTTAAGTGGTCAACGCCTAAAAACATCGCAATACTGCTCTAATAAAAATATTTTCCCATCCAAGAGGCTAATTACGTTGCTGCTTCTTACGAGTAAGTAGTATGTTTCTGAACGACGTATAAAATCTCATCATATTCGAAGAAGTTCGCTGGCTCAGAACCTCTGGTCAAACTGAGGGGAATCCCGGGATGTGGGACGAAATTATCCCGCGCTGGATTGTGTCGACTAACTTGTATGACCCCGCGACCTATTTAAAACCGATCGCCGCACGAATTTACACGATTGTTCGATCTTTTTGTTCGGTGAACATATGCACGCGACTGATCGTGTATTCGCAAGACGTAGCCTGAAGGTGTTCAAAGTGGCGTGAATAATTACGTGACTTTCTTATCATTAAAACGCGGGATTCGCCTCAGTTTGAACAGCCCTTTAGTCTACATCCTTATGGCTTGCCAAATAGTAAAATTTAAACACTTACCTTGCAGCAAATTTTGAATTTAATATTCGCTCCGAGCATAGGGCACAAAAGTAGGTAGGAGTTCAGTACTTGATGCGGAGGCCCCACATACGCCAAGTTAAGTCCTTTCAATGTACCAAATTCTTCCTGAAATCATTTGGATCATTTCGTTTTATTTCTGTCGTCCAAATTATTGATACAGGTTATCGAAACATATATATTATTTTAGCGATAATTAACATCATTATGGGTTAAGTCTTCTGTTTATCCACTCCAAAAAATCCGCCCTATGGTCGGAAACGTACCTATGTCCGAGAATCCACCCTAGGCCTAGTTGGATAAACGGAATTTATATAGGCTTAGGTGGATTCTCGGACATACGTTTCCGAATCCACCTTAGGGTGGATTTTTTGGGCCGGATAACGGAATAACCCATTATTAGGGAATATGCACGTAATTTTAAACTTATTAATTATTTAAATATACCTACGTTGTATTGTATAGGAGTTAAGAAGTATAATCTGTTTCAAAAGTATCTGATAAAAGTGTAAACAAACTCTTTTCAGAATAAATTCTTACGGAATCAGTCACTAAAATCTATTATCAAATGGAAAACATCTCTATTGTAAACAAATGGAGCAGAAAACGTACCTACCTGTGGATCAGAAAATGTACCCACTTACAAATTGAGTGCATTAATTTGATTATTAGAATTCTGAAACTCGAAATTCTAAATGACCATAATATGGTCATTTAGAATTTCGAGTTTCAGAAGAGTAAGTGGGTACATTTTCTGATCCACAGGTAGGTACGTTTTCTGCTCCATTTGTTTACATTTTGATCATATACTTTTGGATCAGACTATACAACAATACCATTATAGCCATGACAGTAGATAAAGACTGAATCGAGGCATGTGCCCTGGACATCATACATAAAATGGGAACCGTGGATTTGTCAGCAAATCGTTGGACACACTGATGCGTGGTTGTCGACACAAATATTATGTCGGCCATGTCAGAGAATATTCTGGAAATAAAATGGGTGATTTGTATAGTCTACCTCGTCATTGTTTTACCGCTCCAAGGTGAAAATATTGCATGTCTTCAAAGTATAATATAATTATACTGGCATTGGATAAACTTCTTAAGTTTGTAACTAACAGGTACCGCGATACATGACCCCAAAAAAAATTATCTTTTTTTTTTTTTTTTCTCGGTATGTCGCTATCTAACTTGGCATCACTTAGATCTAATACTAACCTGCTATCTAATTACGTAACATATTTTTGTAAACGATTACGACTAATTTGTTTCATTTTGACAGTTCAACAACATTCATTGCGTTATTTACGTTGTTAAGCAGATTTTTTTTCGAACTTGTGGAGCAATGGATTAGCAATCTGTTTCAAAACGATTCAGATTCTGATTGATCGTGTATTACGCAATTAGGGTACAGATTCGATTCTGTTAATGCCATAACAGCGTCTTGTGTAGATAGACGCCTCCTTTTTTTTTTTTTTTTTGAGAGCGGGTAATTATCAAATAACTTCTCCCGCTCTGGGCGGAGCGGGAGGGCGTCTAAGACTTTTACTGACTAAAACCCACCCGTGTTCCTTCCATTGCCTGTGTGCCGGGGTCGCGATATCCCTTTCGGACAAACCCGCAACCCCGGCAGGCATCGGTCCTAGCGGACCCCATCAGTTGTGCTGACATCTCTTTGAGGCGCGCGTGGAACACAACGCGCCGTCGACCCGGGCCTGGTACCTACTTATCGGACGGCGAGCTACCTATTGCTCGCCGCCCGCAAGCCCGCGCCTACGGTGGCCGGGAATCGGCCTGCGATTCCCGACGCCCAGGGCGTCTCCTGCGACGCTGTTCACTCCTTAGGTATTGAAAAGGTAGGATTAGAGAAAACAATAAATACTACACGTATGATTTTTGAAATACTACCTTCCGTTATAATCATAATCCCAACCCAAGTGGTCAACTATCCCTACATCGTCGGCCCCCAGAAGCGACGCTGCTTTGGAAACTGCCATGTTTAGCACTGGTTCATTGACCTCCTGCAGGACCATCACTTTTGCATTCGATAATAAACACTGAAATAAAGTTTTATCAAAATTACTTCGTTATTCAGATTCAAATTCAAAATATTTTATTTCACATAAACCTACATGGTCACTTATGAAACGTGAGAAGCTAGGTGGGTCTAGGCAGATTGACGAGAAACGAGTAGATCTAGCAACTAAAAAAGAGTTGGCTAGCAACAAGTTTAGTAGCGAGTGCGCGACGCTGACGAGCGGTTGTTCACTGGTATGGGTATGTACCATCAAAGAATTTCATATCTAACCAGTTTCAAAACAAAATCCCGTGAACACGATGACCACATCTGTTACCGGCCCGGTGCTATAGCCGCGGAGCGCTGCAAGCATGGATAGTCCTTACGGTGATTAGATATGAACTTCTTCGATGGTACATACCAAGCGTTAGTCTCTCAGTGAGTGTTCTGCCCGCCAAGCGAGCGTCGCGGAGCGAGTACTCTCTTTGATAACTCTTCTCGCTGCGACAAACAAGTAGGTACTCGCCGGCGGCGGCGCGGCGGCAGTGTGAACAGTCAACGATCAACTATTAATATTATGTACGTTTCTTGAGCGTGTGAAACGTTGTCGGCTAGTCGGTTCCTGTTCAGCTGTGGGACAGGTGAAGGCCGGATTTTCTTTACAAAATAATATATTGAAACTTTATACCAATTTCTGATGATGGGAATCGCACAGCTGGTTTTTCAAGTGTATTGCGCTGCACACAACATCCAGAACCATCTTGGAGTCCCATTGTTTGAAGCAGATCAAATGTTTTACTTTTTTATCTCGTATGTGGCTGAAAAGGTACCTATTTCGTTTCATGTTTTTATGCTACTGGCTTCTGCCAACGGCTTCAGACGTGTGGTATCCTTAGACCAAATAAAAATCCACGACAAAGCGCTGTCAACAGTGAAGTGAAACCGGTTTCGTATACATGTGTGCACTTTGTGTGGTGCAGTTTGATTGTTATGTCATTGTAAAAGGTTGTAAATGTGTGCGTGTGAGCGTGTATGCACAGAGCGGCGGTGTAGTTTTGGCATGTTTCACTGTATTGTTTTCAGCGCTCTGTCTTGGTATTTTATTTGGTCTGAGGTGATATCTTTATAAATTATAAAAAACACAAATATACAAAAATATAAATCTTTGCTCTTTATATCATATTTTGTGTAGATATGTCCGGCAATCCGTTATGGGGATGTAGGAGATATGTAGCAAATGTCAACCATTTTGGAGTTATAGTACGATTTTGAGCTGTTTTCGTAGTACCTATCTTGTCGTGATGGCCCAGTGGTTCACGCCTCGACTCTCATCCAGGAGGTTGTGTTGACTTTTTCAATTCATATGTACTTTCTGAGTTTATCTTGAACATTACTGACATCGGTGAAGGAAAACACCGTGAGGAAATCTGGACTTATAGTTAATATAAGTCTGAAATCGCCAACCCATCTTGAGCAAGCGTGGTGATCAATGCTCGTGCCTTCTCTGTATGAGAAGAGGCATTTGCCCTGCAGTGGGACAGTAACAAGCTGGTATTATTAAGCTGTTGTAGCCTGCCAATTCATACTTTTACTGTTTTTTTTAATTTATTTATTCAGTTAGAATTCAAAGTCAAAGTCAAACAATTTATTTCAATTAGTCACATAAGAGGCAATTTTGAACGTCAATTTTACACAAAATAGAATTAATTCTAGTCGCCCCTTCCAAAAGGTAGTTCTCGTATGGAGAAGAATGGGCAAGATGTTTTTAATATATTTTGTATACATTAATTATATAATTATATGTGAAGACGATGCATGAATTAAAACTATCATAAGGTAAAGAGTTGCAGTCAGTTATGGTTGCAGTTGTAACGATCAGGAATTCCATGATCAAAACCATTATTAATATTTATTACTTTTAACAAACCTGTCTAATGAAAATCATCTCGATACTTACTCACACGTACTAAAACGCTGAAATCGCTGTAGATAGGGCTCATAATTTAAAACAAATTTTAAACAGTTTTTAGCTAGATTAGAATCTATTGAATACGGAAGAAAGTTTTTTCTCATTTTTTGGTTTAAAACCTAGAAATTTTACTTAAAAACGAAAAATAACACCAAAAAAAAACTTTAAACTACCTATTCAAAACGTCAAAACAATATGATTGATTTGACATTTGTTATGGTTATGATGTCATTGCAGCATTGTTATGATGTGATTAGTTGGATATGATTGACATAGATTTTATATAAAAAGCAAAACCTGCTTCAAAGTTTTCATTGCCTTTAAGGTGCTGATAGACTTGATCGATCACTTGTAATGAGCATTTTAGCGAATGATACATTACAGAACAATAAACGGGAGCGTTTTAGCGAGCATCCTAGCGAAACGAAAGTAAATTTGCTTCGAGCTTTTTGCCGAACCGAGTCATTATGTCATTGTTCCGTTTCCAGCTTCGTGAAAAATATTTTTTTGGCGAGCATTGACTAGTGTATTCGCTAGAATGATCGTGAAAATGCTTGGCTCTGTTCGTTGTTCAGTTCGACAAATTTAAAAACGGTTAGGTACTGCTCGATGTTCTGTTACAAGAGAATGCTCAAGTCTATCAGCACCTCTATGTCTTAGGTTGAAGGCAAATAGCTAGAGTGCGCGCCAAGAAAGAAGGCCGGTGGAAAATAGTGGAACTATTTTTTTTAAAGCAATGACTTTGACGCCGCGTCAAATGAACTTCAATTGCGGCGTGGACTCTACAGTCCTTGCAGTTATTTTAGCTCTAATGGGGAAGGCAACTTTTAAAATGGCGCTTTCGTAGATATTTCCCAACACAAGCTAATAATAGGTAGGTATACAAGGCGAAATTGATTCGATTTTTTGCTCTTATATACTACCATTTTTCAAAAGACCCAAGTAATGTTCCAGTGGCGCCCTGAGGACGGGGAGGGGGGTTAAATGGGTTAAGGAGTTCAGATAAGCAGCCGCTCTATAAGTATTATAAAATATCTGGTATTCAACTGTATCCGGTTAGACTGGAAGCTGACCCCAACATAGAGAAAAGGCTAGGCAGATGATGATGAGAAGATGCTAAAGTTACTGTGTTATTTATTCATTTATTCGCTTCCAACCGTAAAAGAAACAATTCGATAAAAAAAATATCGAGCAAAAAGTCGATTGTAACAGGCGTGGCGAGTTTGTAGAATTCGTTAGCCAAATAAACGGGTTGGCAGAAACATTTCCTATGACGTTACAAATAGAGGGACAATAGTACAGGTAGATTTTATTAAAAGGTGACCCGCTTCTTAACCCCTGGGATGGTAGGTAGGTCATCATCTGCTTAGCCTTTTCACACCTACTTTGGCATAGGCCTCCCCTCTGTGCGCTCAATGAGAGGAGGCCTGTGTCCTCCTGGAGCGGGCTGTAAATTACCACGCGGGCCCAGTGCAAGTTAGTAGATGACACATGTCTTCGAATTTTTGGTTCTAGGACATGCCGGTTTCCTCGCGATGTTTTCCTTCACCGTTTTGAGAGCGGTTGTTATGAAATTATTTACACAAAGAAAGCGCCTGCTTGAGTTCGAACCTACATCTTGTAAGTTACCACTTGGCTACCACACTGCTCTACACATTTGCTCCTTCCATACTTAACTCTCGTTTTGAACAGTCTGCTTGTATTTCTGTAACGTCACTGTTCAGTGACGTCGCCATTCAAAGTTTACGTCGTTAACGAAGTGACTCCGTCAATGCCATTCATCATGGCGTCGTTGTTCGGTTTGCGACGTCAAACTGTTGTTTGTTGTTTGGCACCTTTCTGCCAATTTGGAAATGATTCAGCGGAACATTTTCTAAAGGAGAGGGTAAATACCGTTGTTTCTTGTAGTCCTGACTTCCGCAGTATTTCACAATAACATAAAATAGGACTTGCGCTTTGCCAAATCTTGGTAAAGTCAACCACACATATAACAATTTGACATTGACAGCTCCTCTATGTCGTATCAGAAAGGGTGATTTTTACCACTGATGTGCAAGTTGACTGTACTATTAATAGTTGTCTATGGCGGTGACCAACCGCCACAAAACGGCTGCTGGGAAAGAGTGGATGTGTTTGGCGGAGAACTGGGTATTGTGGTGCAACGTAGGGGAGGCCTATACCAGAGGTGGACGTCTTCCAGCTGAGATGAAGAACCATTTTCCATCAGGGTCATTGCTAGCCTACGCCAAAGTATCGCACACAGTACTCAATGCCTATGTTTATTGCATTCCGCAATGTGAACTAAGGCACCTCTCCCACGGCTGCGCTGGCGATTGACTAAAAGCGAGTACCTAAAGCAAGAAACTAAAAACGAGTTGTCGAGGAACGAGCAGCGAGTGCGTGACGCCGACGAGGGGCTTATTCGTTACTATGTATGTACTGTGGCGGCATCTACAACGCTACCTGAGAACTAAGTATCACACTGACGTCACGCAAAATCCTGCATCGCGCAAGCAAAGTTTACCGCGCGACGAGTAACAACCTTAGTTTTTGTTTACACTAAACCTTTTAAGGGGTCATTGTACTCATTATTATGAACAACTTTCACTATGGGACCGACGCTGAAATCGCGAAAAAAAAATCAGCAGTTCCCTACATTTTACACATACATAAATTCGCGCGTGGGAAGTTGTTCATAATAATGAGTACAATGACCCCTTAAAAGGTTTAGGTTAAACAAAAACTAAGGTTGTATGGTTAAAATAAAATAAAAAAGCATAACAAAGTAAGTACCTACTTACCTAGGTTTCGTTGCCGTAGGTTTTCACGAATATCACGGATATTGAAAAAGTCCCTGAACCCCAAAAGCCTTGAGTGAAAAATTCGATTATCGAACAGATTATTAGATGGATGTTAGATTAGATTGTTCTGAGTGAAGTGGAGCTTTGTGGTAGACCCCTGGTTAATATGATTCGATTTTGTATCGATTGAGTTAGGCAGAAACGATATAGGACCTTTGGCTTTGGCCTTTCTAGATACGAAACTTCTATTTTTATCAAGTGGAACTGGCTGGTTACTTCCTTCGCCTGTACCAACCTGTTACAACAAAATGTGACATATTTCGGTAAGTACCATCCGATCTCTTCTGCAAAAATCGCTCAACGTGAAAACGAAAGTGAGGTGAGCTTGAAGTGAGCTGTCATTATTGACAGCTCACTTCACCGAAGTTTTCACGGTCAGATATCTACAGAATAGACTAATTACGTAACATACGATCAATCACAATCTGAATCATTTTGAATCATATTGCTAATCCATTGCTTTATATGTTCAATAAATTTGTCTGCTCAACAACGTAATTATAACGCAATGAATATTGTTGAACTGTCAAAATGAAACAGATTGTGATTGCTCGTTTGTTACGCATTAAGGGTGAGGCTCGTTTATTTCCTGGGAAAAGTCCTTGAATACCTATGTACATATGCCTACCTCTACGCCATTTGAAATAAGATTGGACATTTAAACAAACCTTTTTTACAGTCCGTTCAACCGATTCTGACTTCTATACTGCAGCCATAAGGATGGCATTAAAAGCAAAAAAGTGGTTACAATACCAATTGCTTACTGCAGCTGCCATTTTCATGTCACGAACGCAATAGAAGTCAAAATCGGTTGTACGGACTGTAAAAAAGGTTTAGTTAAATCTCTAATCTTATTTCAAATGGAGTATACTGCCCTGCTAAGCCGAAAGGCGCTATCTCAATCAGAGTAAGTTTTCAGAAAATTGACTTTTTGTAAATTGTAATTTAAGGAAACTTATGGATAAAAAAAAACTTCTTATTGGTTTTTTTTAATGTTTTATGTTAGATAGTGCTATTTGGCTTATAACAATAGATGCGAAATTGTTATAGCTATTGAATGGTATAAAAAAAAACTACAAGGCCATATCTCAGAGATAGCGCCTTAAGCGTTGTGCAGACTAGCGCGACGCGACAACGCGACGCGACACCGGTTATACCGTGAAGTTTTCTTAGAAATTGTATTGTTCAAGTCGCGTTGCGCCGTCGCGTCGCGCTGGTTTGCACAAGCCTTTAGCAAGGCAGTATAGGTATGTGTGTAAGGAAGCAAGCGAGTAACAGCTCGTAAACAGATAGTGTGTGGCTGTTAGTTTCTTTAACACATAGCATAACGCCACGCCTGTATTTCCTTAAGGGTTAGGCAGTGGAGTACCTATAGTAGACCCACATTTCGTCAGTTATGTTTAAGTCCCATCTTAGAGTATATGAAAGAAAGAAAGAAAATACGTTTATTTGCGGTACATGACGCAAAGAAAGAACAAAACACGAAAATAAACAATTTGGGGGAAAATATGCGTCACATCCACGCAAAACGGCCATCGCTCAGGATAATGCTGCGACCCTATGCGAGACAGAGCCCCAACGCTGGTTTTCAGCGACAGCCGGCGTTGACGTGATGACGTCAACCGGTGCAGCATATAGTGAAATAACAAATAAGTAAGACAAAAATAAAATGAATAAATACAATACTTAGTCCTAAATGTTTATATAAAATATAATATTTAAAATGGTAACATTTCATACCGTCGGCGAGTCATGCGCCGCGGTCTTAATGCAGTCTGAGCGTGCAGCTGTCATAAAAACTATTTGTTTGACGTTTTGACATATTGAATAATAAGTAGTGGTTACGTAATAATGGCCCATTAAGTAATTAGTGATATGATGCAATGCATAATATGTAAAAACATATATAACACTGGAGAAGCCTTATGCACAATATTCTGAACAAAAAAGTCTGTCGCTTTTAGCGGGGGACGCAATAGCTACTACAAAAAAAAACAAAAGCCGCTCGCCCGGAAAGAGAAGTCCGTACCATTAATTTTTATTTTATCGAATTAATCTTGAATCCATGAAATAAAACAGCTGTTGCATAAAAAAGTTACATTTTAATAAGAAGAGAAAATAACTACAGTTAAATAAAAGTATTTAAATTTGTAATAAGTAAGTAATCATAATAATAAATAAGGTCAAGTGCAAAAAAAAAAAACTTAACCACTTCAATGGACATATAAAAGTTATAAAACATTGAATAATCAAAAAAAATAAACAAAAATTATTACTACATAAGTAATTCTTATCATGAAATTATCGAAATGTCAAATTTGGTTTCAAACATGACCTCAACCCTGCGGTAGTCTCGTTAACATTTTTACTAAAGGACAGAATCGCATATCAAGTGCGTGTAAATTTTGTTGATATGACGTACATTTTCGTAATGCAAAAGAAAAGTATTTTGTTTTTTATGAACATAAAAACGAGATGTAGCGAGATTCCATGACGGCAGAAGCAATGTGAGGAAAATACTCGATTCATGCTACGTTTTATATTGAATCATGGTTGAATCGAATGAAAAGACGAAATGTATTATGTGGTTAAGATTTTAAATTTCAATAAAAACATGACTAAATATTATAAAACAAAATTAACTTATGGAAGGTTATTCAGTTATAATAAGTAAGTTTGACGTATTTGAACGCTTTTTACAGAATTTAGAAAGAAACAGCATAGCTAGGCATTTTCACGGAGCTCCGCGCGCCTTTAAAACCATTTACGAAGTGCGTTAGAATCGATTGGCACGTAGTTTTTATGAACGTACTAGAACATTTTGTTCTTGTACTTTTACAGAGGGGAAGTGTTCTTATGGCTTCTCCAGTGTTAGGTATATACTCTAAGAGCCCCATGTAATAAGGGGCGATCCTATTGCCATCAACCGGGCAGAAATCCAGACTCCGGGCTGCTACCGAGAAATTCCAGATGGAAAAACCCAATAAAACTTAGCCCGACCCTGGAATGGAACCCAGGACCTCATGCTCAGCAGTAACGTTTCTTTAACATGGATTAGAAACGAAATAGGTAAGAAACAGAACTTAAAAAAAAGAAACGATGAAACAATTGCTTTATCATAATAAAAACGTCAGATACACACATACAAACACTTTAAAGACCATATAACCAACACTGAACATGGTGGCATTTTTCCTAACTTCTCAAATCGGTAAAAAAATACTATCCTGGGGAAAAAAACCGGATCCTTGTTCACACAATTTAGACAATAAAACGCTTTTGTTGAGTATGAATGTAACAAGCTTTCGAGCAAAAGTATCAATACCGTTGAACACGAAAAACTAGAAAACAAACACTGATCAAATGTAAAGTGATGGCCTGAAACACAGGTTTGATTTAACCTACATATATCGGGTCGCTACCTACCTAACATTGTAATTCCGAACCATCAATACTTGCACCTTTTCTAAACATATTTTAGATTTAGTTAATTTTTAGGCACTATAATTATTGTTAAATCTTACTGTGGACTAATTGTATAATTTTTGTCAACTTTTTCGTTTTCGTTTTCGTTAACGTTGAAAAAAAAAAAAAAAATTATTGAATAAAAAAAAAAAAAAAATTATAAAATAAATAATAATAATATTTTTATAAAATATTGTTATTTTAAAATATTATTATTACTGATTGAAAAACCAAAAATGCCCCGGGGAGTTACTCCACTAAAATAATGTGCGTGTTATCTGACGTTCAGCGCCGAATCTACAGTTCAATCTGCCTCCCTTATTCCAGTTATGTTGGGGTCGGCTTCCAGTCTAACCGGATGCAGCGGAATACCAGTATTTTACATGGAGCAGCTGCCTATCTGACCACCACAACCCAGTAATTGGGTAATACGCTACCCCTTGGTAAGACTGGTTGTTAGATTTCCGGAATTCTGACGACCCGACTACAAACGACTAACAAAGTAACGACTGTCAAAATGACCGAATGACGGCCAGAACCAACAGCTTTTCGAGGCACGGAGTCTTGGTGTTTAAAGATGGTCACCCATCCACGCACCAACCCTGGCTAGCGTAGCTTAGCTTATTTATTTTAATTAGAAATGTTACTAACATAGTTTTATAAGTATTACTAATAACAATTATGAATCTAAATCAAAAATTAAATTAAATTAAATTAACCTGATGAATCGACCCGTGCGGCTGTTATTAATTAGCCATGAGCTCCTCAAAGGTAATCTATAGTTAAGCTACGGTTTCCAAGAAAAGTTGTGGTCGCTGCATGCAGTGACGGCCGCCATAACAATGATGGCACCGGGATTTGAATTTATGGTGTCCAAAAACGCGGTCACAGTTACTTGGCTATTTAGTATTTTTAGGACCCTAAAATAGGTAATATTTGAGGTTCTCAAAAAACGGCGCAATCATGATATTAGAGCGTTCAATAATATTTTTAGGAGTGCAAAATAGGAATTCGATCGAATCGTTTAAGTACATGCCTAAATTAACTGAGACTACATAAGTCGACACTTTGTAAAAAAAAAAACATAATTTGCGCAAATTACAAAAAGGTTTACATAATTTGCGCTATATTATATGGCACAATAATATCTACGCAAAGGCAACAGAATTATATTTTGCTCTAAGAATATAAATATTCGTTCCTTTCTCGTTTAGCAAATATTAGAATATTTAATATTTTTCCTTCTTGTGTCGGAAAATTCGTTTATTTTGTTTTGTTTGTTTATACAGCGTGTATCACAAATGTGTGGTCATATGTAAGTGTCCACACCACTAAATATGACACATTTCTACAAAGCATCTAACTGAAAATCTGTATACATGGGACCAACATCATAATCACGAAAATATTATAAGCTGTACCATACATTTAAGTTGAGTAGTTATTCAAGTTTTGTACGTCAAGTACAAAACTTGAATACCTACTCGACTTAAATGTGACTATGACGCCCCTATGGAGAAAGTTGTCAGATTGATGGTCTGTACCACACCCTTAAATATAACCACATATTTCTGATACACACTGTATGATAATTCTATTGAAACTGCGCCGTTTTACTAACATAATCCTCGGGGAAATCAGCCTGAGGAAACCTGATAGTATCTTTTTGTAGTCATAAAACAAATAAAATTACAAAACTTTTTTTGCCTAGATTTAAATTACAAATTCACTAACTTGATTAGGTAGATTTTGAAGTTAAAAAAACACAAGAAAAAAATCTATCTGCGACGTATTTTACTTGCCATTAAAGCAGGAATAAAGTACCCTGTTTCACGACATTATATTGAAAAAAAAATAAAAAACAACAATCGGTTTAACAGTAGGGCTAAATAATAACAGTCGCACGGGTCGACTGCAGGTTAAGCTACGCTTGCCGAGGTAGGTCCGGGGATAAGTGAACATCTATTACACATCGAGACCCCTCAGTGCCTCGAAACGCACGTTAAAGCTTCGTGCAGACCAGCGAGACGCGACGCCGCGACGCGACTCCAACAATACAATTTCTAAGAAAACTTGACGACCGGTGTCGCGTCGCGCTGGTCTGCACGATGCTTTAGTCGTTGGTCCCGGCTGTCATTTGTAGATCTTTGGTAGTCGTTACGTGTATCTAGTCAGAACCTGAAAATCTGACAACCAGTCTTAAAAACGGGTATCATATTACCCAGAAACCAGGCCGTAAAAATTAGGTTTGAACCCTGCACTAAATCCTAACAGCGATTTTTTTTAACAGTCGTGTTTTTGAACTTAGTTCTTCAAATAATATTTAAAAAAAATACATTTTCCAAGATAAAATGTTGTATGCCTATATTTAAAAAAAATAAAAAATAGTTTGCTTTAATGTGTTTCATTTTCTTGTAATTAAGTGAGATAGAGAATATAAATGAAAGTTAAACAAAATCTAACTCTGTTACATTTTTGCCAGAACCGCTATTGCAAAAAAACTTTTATTAATATCTTATGCGAGTACAATATGTTTAATTTTGTTGAATAGCGACTTAAAATATTTAATTAAGTAATATAACGCAAAAAAAGCTGATGAAATTTTTGCTTAAAGTAGGTACAATTAACAAAATTCGTAATTTTATTGTTATCGAAATTTACGTGAACGAACATGTTAATTTTTTTAACCTACTTGTGATACCTATTCCTTTCGACAAACACTCCATACAAACATCTATTAATATTTTATTCTACCACGTAAAAGTGAAACGAGATTTTTTTATTTTTTCTTAAAAATAAAAGCATTCAAGGTTGAAGTTTTCGCGGTATATACTATATTATATACATACCCTACACGTTAAATAAAAAAAATCGATGTTTTAAATGAATGCAAAGTTAACCTACAATTCGGCGTAAATTCCCCGGGCTAGTAAGCCCCGACCAAACGGGTTAAGTTAGGAACTGTGACCAACCACACTTATTTGAGGTTCACATAAAGAGGCACAATCATTATTAGAGTGTTCAATAATATTTTTAGGAGCGCAAAATGTAAGTTATTAGAGGTTCCATTAAATACATGCCTTATAAAAAGCAACTTTTAGAAAATAATATAATAATTTAACGAAAATATAAAGTAACGGAAAAAATATCTCTAGATATTCCGTAAAATAGAATATCTGGAACAAAAAGTAATTTTATCTGTTATGAAAAATCTAATATCCTCACGTTACGTCACGGTATGACGTAAATCAGCCGTCAATTCGCTATTAGCCATTCATCGCTGGGTGTAAGTAGAGAGGATGGGTATAATGTTTCATTTACATTACCACTTTCGCCCATACATTACTAAAGCGCAATGTCAATGTCCTACTAAAATAATATACAATGTGAAATTTAATTCGTTTGCATCCTCTTAAGGGGTCATTGTACTCATCATTATGAACAACTTTCACTATGGGGCCAACGCTAAAATCGCGAAAAAAAAATCAGCTGTTCCATACATTTATGTTCGCATAACTCGTTATAATGAAGGGAACAGCTGATTTTTTTTCGCGATTAAAATGAAGCTGAAAACTTTGTTTCTTTGTTTGAACGTTTCTCTGGAACTATCAGGTGGATTTAAAAAAATATTTTTGCATTTGATGGCCAATTTCTCGAGGAAGATTAAAAGGTATTTAACATCACGCTATAACCCTTAGGAGACGAGCAAAGAGAAAAAAAGTCGAAGAGAACGCTAAGTGAAAACGAAGGGTTAGGTGCTCTACTTTTTTGCTAGCATCGGCGAGTCGGAATTTGCGACTAGTCTTTTTCAATTCACATGTACTTTCTGAGTTTATCTTTCACGTTACTGACATCGGTGAAGGAAAAACATCAAAAACGTGAAGAAATCTGGACTTACAGCTTCGGCACGTATTGCTTTGTCACGATAGACGCAGATGCGGCCACAGCAATACGCTTTCACGCTAAAACGGCTGAACGGATTTGGAAGAAATTTGGCACATAGGTAGACAGACCATGACCTGGGTTTCGATATACGAGTTGGATACTTTTTATCCCGATATTTTCACGGGGTCGAGAGTTATGCGGGTGAAACCGCGGGGCGCAGCTAGTAATCTTTATGTAGAAACTACGCACATTTGGTGTTGTGAGTATGTGATTGGGAATTGCGAGCTCGATTTCTGAACGGAAAATAATTCACATTCGACACCATGCCAGGGAGACTGGTGCCGAGTTGAGCAAGGATTCTCTTAATAGCGTTTAATCTGAAAGTTGGCAACGTCGCAAATAGTTATATGTAAAATATTTCGCTGTTTTGATTAATTTGGCAATAAAACTGTGTGGAAATACGAAATCGCTAACTAGCGAATGTGAATTATAACACTGAATTTGATGTTGTAACCGTTTCAAGTGTAAAAAAGGCATTAGGAAAGTTTCCAAAAACCTTTTTACATCTAAAACTAAAAATATTCGGTGTTACGATATTAATTTTTTTTTTTGAAAATCAATATTTTAGTTCACTAGTTAACCACATTTCATAAATTCCATTTAGTAATATTGCCAAATTAATCAAAACAGGTAAATATTTGACAGCTATTTGCGGCGTTGCCAACTTTTAGGACAAACGCTCTTAATGTAAGTCTGAAATCGCCAACCCGTCTTGAGCAAGCGTGGTGATCAATGCTCGTGCCTTATCTGTATGAGAAGAGACCTTTGCCCAACAGTGGGGCAATAATAGGCTGGTATTATTATGATAAGACTCGCCTCCTATTACATCTGAAACAAAGCTGTCAAAATTCGGATGCACTAAACACGTATGCCTACTCGTTTGGGAAATACAAGCTAAATGTCAGCGCAGCATAACCTAAAAATGTTCCGTTCTCGTCCATTCATCTTCAAATATTTAATGTCCTGAAACCGGCTGTTACAGTAATACTAACACAGTTAGAGGTACGTTTTACACTTTATTACGTACTTTAAAGCGTTACAGGAGATTGTTACTAAACTGGTCTACACTTAAGGCGCTACCCCGACCAAATAACCTTGAGCATTCGTGGCACAGTAACTCTGCGCAAGAGTTACTTAGCGAGTACGCTCAGATTTTAGAATAAAATCTTTATAAAATCAAATTTTCGTGTTTTGAAAAAAATTAAACCAGCAAAATGTTCTTTATTAAATTACCTATCCATTAGTTTAGGAAGCAAATCAAAATAATGGTTATTTTAGGAGGAGATGCATGTTATAAATCATTATTTCTCATTTCTGTGGCTTTTTTGTGGCCCTTTAATTAAATATTATGCCGCTTAAAAAAAAATTGAAACTACCATTTTGGAGTCAAGATTATGTAGAAATTTAATGTATTTTTTATTAGTTGCTAGTTCTTTTAGATAAAGAGAAGTTGGCTCCCAAAAACAGCCTAAAAAACGGCTACCGCTGTGTTTCGCACGGGAACGCGCCTTAATTGTAGCTATTAATCTTGGTAATCGATTCGTAAACCTAGTCTGCTAAGACGTAATACCTGTCTGGAAAGGAAAGTCATTCATTAGGTTAAAATAAAAATTAATATTATTCTAAAAAATGTTACACTTTTTGATGTGTAACATGTTTCCTCTCGGTTTCCTGCTATTTGTGGGAGTGATTTCGGGAAAAGGGACGGAAGTGTGTAACAGGATGCCGGGGAAGCGCGCGCTATTTGATTTGACCAATGAGCGCGCGCGGTGCTAGAGTTGACCATCATATGGTACCAAACATTTTCCGAAAGGTTGGTACTGTCAGCCAAGATGTCAGATGTTACATATCCATATGCGATTACTGTAAGGCTTGCTGGTTTTTTTATTATACCAGCGTGCAATCCTGTCACTGCAAAGTAAGATGGAAAAAAATCAAAATAAAAAGTAATTTATTCAAACTTGGCTGAGAATCAGCACTTTTTCAACGTCTAAATTACATAACACGATCCCCAAATACGCCCGCCCTTCACCATTTCCTAGTACTTGAGCTAGGAAGAAGAGGTAGCGCAACAAATTCCCCAGCAGCAAGCTGTCTATTCGGTTAGATGAAGTTTCCCACGATGTCCCCATGATGACGTTCAAAAGTGCCTTACAAGGGCCTATCCTACTAATATTATAAACGCGAAAGTTTGTGAGGATGTGTGGATGGATGCATGTTTGTTACTCTTTCACGCAGAAACTACTGAACGGATTTAGATGAAATTTGGCACACAGATAGTTTATAACCTGAATTAACACATAGGATACTTTTTATCCCAATATTCTTACGGGATCGAGACTTATGCGGGTGAAACCGCGGGGCGCTGCTAGTTGGAAATAACTGATTTGACTTAGACTTTGATGACAGCCGGGCGGCAAAATCGAGTATTTATTTTGCCGCCCGACTGTGCCGAATCATGCTGACCTGAACATGTGTTAGCACCAGTTTCCTAGAAGAATGGTGGCTGCCACATAACAGCAGCAGTAACGGCCGCCATGAGAATGATGGCAGCGGAGTTTGACATTACGGTGTCAAAAAACGCTAAATATAATACAAGATTAATGTAATAAAAATAGTAAAAAAATTATGTATTTTAATCGTGTTTCAAGTTAACCACAGTTAATTTAAAGGACATAAACGAATGCCCTGCGGTTAAGCTTTTAAATCTAAAGGTTTAAAACTATGTAGTGGTAACAAGCAATGACCCTAGTTTTAATTAAAGTTTTAAATTAATAAGGTTGGGTCTTTGTGTAGCAAGTTAAGCTGTCTGATTTGGGATAATCTCTTTGCATGACAACCTCTTAATCCTAAAGGTACCATTCCGTACCCGACTGCAAGTGACGTCATGATTTCTAACCCGACCGCAGGCAGGGGGGGGGGGGGGGGGTTAAAAAAAGGCGGCAGCGGCCCGTACTCCAGTCCGTAGATAGAAAATAGAAAAACGTGTTATCGCTCGAGCGTTCGCGGCACTACTGATCTGCGGTCGGGCTGCACGTGTCGTTTGTCGCTCGCCCGTAGCTGCAAAAGACGTGTCGCTAGCTACGGAAGGTAATTCATAGAAACCAGTCGTGTCGCGGTGACATGTCGCCTGCAGTTGCCTCCTGCGGTCCGGTACATAATGGTACCTTTGCATAATAATATACTTATCACACATACACATACTTAAATCTCGACTATCTACACTAATATTATATAGAGAAAAGATTTGATTTTTTGTATGTTTATTTATGTTTGTTTGTAATTGTAATGTAATCAAAGACAAGTCTGGATGACAACTCTTTTAATGTCATAAGCAATAGACAATCCACAACACCTTCCCCTTAATTAAGATAAAATAATAATAAAAAACAAACTTAATATCATTAATTCCAACTTAAAATAATAATTAATTCTACGTTCTAAAATAAAATACGTTTACACATTGCTAAATCTTACTACGGGTATGAGGTGGCGAGTAAGATGACGATACATTAATTTTGGTACTTGGCACATAATCATCATCCCGATCATCCCCCGAAAAATACTCGTCATCAATATCAGACAAAATATTGTCGGCAGGATCCTTTGCTGGTCTTATCAAATGTCGACGATTACGGCGATAAATACCTTTTTTGTTTTTAACATAATAAGAACGTGGAGTTAAGTCACCCACATTCAACTCAGGTAATGATTTACAATTCTGATCATAGTAATTTTTAATTTTTATTTGTTTTTCCAATACTTTTTTATGTTGTAAGTTATCACAATTTGTTTGTTTTAATAAATTTGGATGAACTGGTAGTCTACAATTTAAACGCCGGCCCATCATTAACTGTGCAGGAGAATTAAAATTTTCCCGCGGTGTATTTCTGTAACTTAGCAAATTTAAATAAAAATCGGATTGACTGTCTACTGATTTTTTCAATATATTTTTAATAGTTTGAACTGCCCTTTCGCTCTTACCATTCGATTGAGCATAATACGGAGATGATGTGACGTGTTTAAAACCCCATTCTAAAGCAAATTTAATAAAATTACGACAAGAATATTGTGGACCATTGTCACTGATGACAGTATCCGGTATACCATACCGTGCAAAATTTTCTTTCATTTTAAATATTACTGAGTTTGAGGAAGTGTCTCTCAAATATGCGACCTCAATAAAACCAGAATAATAATCAATTAATATTAAATAACTTTGCTTTCCATACTCAAATATATCTGTTCCAATTTTATTCCATGGTGATTCTGGTATAGCTACCGGAATCATAGGTTCCCTACACGGTTTGTTTGCTGTTTCTTGACATATTTTACATCTTCTCACATAATCCTCAATATCTCTTGTTATACCCGGCCAAAATATTACTTCACGAGCACGTCTCTTACAACGATCAATCCCTAAATGCCCTTCGTGAATAAGCTTTAACATATCCATATGCATAGAACGTGGTATCAAAACTTGTTTGTCTTTATATATGACACCATCTACACAGTACAGTTCATCTCTTATAGACCAGTAGTATCTTAAATCATTGTGTATGTTAAACCTAGCGGGCCACCCTTGATTAATATATTTTTGCAACAATTTTAAACACTCATCCTTACTAGTTTCCCGCTTCACGAGAGTAAACTTATTCTGAGACATGGGTAAGACCAGACCCTTATGAATTCTTTTAACTAATCCTAAAGTTAGACAAGCTTGCAACCCCAGCACACTCTGACAATCACTAACCGCAATTGCAAATTTTAATTCATACGAAACACCCTTACACCACCATTTTAATTTGCAAATACCTTTTATAGGAATAAAATCACCACTATAAGATTGCAATCTAACATCTTGTTTGCTACTAATTAGATTACTGTCATAGCCTAACAATAAAAATCGATTATACGATAAAACATTAATGTCTGCTCCCGTATCTAATTTAAATTTTTCGGAACCGCACTTCCCTTTAAGTGTTTCATACCAATCCTCTGACGAAGAGTTAATCTCTGAGACATTATACAAAACTGATATAAAAAATGACTCACAATTATCTTCTTCTTTGCCTTTTGCTTCAGTTAAACCTATATCGTACATTTTCTTAACTCCTTTTTTCAACTTGCACATTCTAGCAAAATGTCCATGATTTTCGCACAGATAACACTGCACAGAAATAGCCGGACATAGACTGGGTTCATTGCATTGGCCTCCGCATCTGAGACAATTTCCGGTCTCGCTCGAATGAAAAAGTCTTCGGGCTGTGTTGGAACCAGCAGTAACACTGGCCACACCACACCCTTGTCGACGTCCGCTGCCGCGCCAGCCGCCGCGCCCACCACGGCCGCCTACACCACGCACGCCAACTGCATCGACCTGTACCAATCCAGAAGTACCAGCACCACGCGTCTCTAATAAACGTCGATTGTCTATTGAAATTTGGTCAACCTGGACAATTTTAATAGCTTTTTCCAACGTCAGGTCCTCTGCTCTCAATAAACGATCTCTTGCTCCAGTACTCTGTATCCCACAAACAATACGGTCGCGAATCAACTCCTCTTCCAAATTTTTGAAGTTACAATTTTTGCTCAGTAATCGCAATGCCGTAACATACTGATCTATGGATTCTCCTATTTCCTGACCCCTTGTAAAAAAGTTGTACCTTGCTAATGTTATATTTTGCTTGACTCCAAAATATTCATCAAATTTCATAAGCAATAGTTTGACATCATCCCTATCGCTCTCCTTGTCAAAAGAAAATGTCTCAAAGACTTCAAACCCCTCAGATCCGATTAAATTTATCATTAAGCTGGCTTGAATACCAGGTTCTTCTTTTTGCACCCCCGATGCTTTTAAAAATAGTATAAATTGCGACCTCCAACGACGCCATGCGTCAGCCCGGCTGACGGAGTTGCCCTCCAAACACAATTCTGTTGGTGGTCGCGCATGTTCCATAGCGCTCTTGTACCGTCCCCGACGTTTTTAAAATCCACAACGAGCCTTTATTAGCGACCTAAACCATTTAAATCGAATAATTGTTCACCGCTGCCACCATGTAATGTAATCAAAGACAAGTCTGGATGACAACTCTTTTAATGTCATAAGCAATAGACAATCCACAACAGTAATGAATAAATTCAAAAACTTCTGGACCGATTAAAAACAATCAATCGGTAAATAACAATCAATCTGCTAGCCTTTTCCCAACTAGGTTGGGGTCGGCTTTCAGTCTAACTGGATGCAGCTGAATACTAGTATTTTACATGGAGCGACTGCCTATCTGACCTCCACAATCCAGTAACTACCCAGTTACTGGATTGTGGAGGTCAGATAGGCAGTTATGCGAGAACCAGCACACCTATTTCTACCTCAAAGCAGCTTTGCTGTGACCCAGTTAGCTAGTAACAGGTGGGTGTAAACGGTGGATTTACAGGCACATTCAATATTTAGGGAAACTTTGTCTCCAAAGTTGGTAACGTATCGGCCATACTTATTGGTGCTCCAGATGTGTAATGGTGGCAGGCGTGTGAGACGTTACCTAGACTAAGGTCTATATAAAGTGTATAATGGGTATATAATGTGTCTAACATATCTAGGCCTTAGCCTAGATATGTTAGATATTATATAACACCACACCTGCAATCATAGTTATCCTAGCTAGTAATCCGAGTTAGGTATAGTATATATTCACTCATATTTCGCCAGTTATGTTTTTTATGTCTCATCGATTAAGGAGCCAGCCTATTTCCATCATCAAACGGACAAATCCAGGTTCCGGACTACTAAAACTGCGACAAGTAGACCAACGAGGTAGTCGCCAATGTTACGTTTGCTTAGATAACTGGATGAAGTAGTAAAAAATGATGTAGGTATAACGTGGGTAATTGAATAAGTTGATAGTGTTCCTTTTATCACAAAAATTATGTATCTACCTACTGAAAAAGTTACCATAATCAGCCTATAACGTTCCCACTGCTGGGACACAGGCCTCCTCTCTGTGAGAGGGAGTGGGCTGCAATCCACCACGCGGGCCCAGTGCGGGTTGGTAGATGTCACATGTCTTCGAATTGTTGGTTCTAGGACATGCCGGTGTCCTCACGATATTTTCCTTCACCGTTTTGAGAGCAGTGGTGATGAAATAGTTTACATAAAGTCTGGGTTCGAACCTACAACCTACAACACGTAAGTCACGGAAAACAGAAAAAAGTAAGCGTCTACTTTCCTACAATAATCTTCACATAGCTATTTGTTGGGTCTGTGTTGGGGACTATGCTGAATACCAGTATTTTACATAGAACGACTGCCTGTCTGACCTGTCAAAGTTCTACGTATGACAGCCGAAGCAAACGCCCCGAGGCACGGAAGGGTCTCGATATGTAATAGATGGTCACCCAGCCACGAACCGATCGCGGCAAGCGTAGCTTAACGTTCCATTTACCCACGAGCCTTTAAAATAAACTCGCAACTCTATTACGTTATTTCTGTATGATGGACAGCATTTCAAACGCCGTGATTTCAAACATTGTAAATTCTTGGGCTATATTTGTAAACATGCGCAGACACAATCGTTAGATCATAAAAATATACAGAAATAGATACAAGTAAAATGATACTAGCACTGTCTAAATTGCATGTGCTTCGGTGTATGTATCTTGTTGCCTAAGCAATAAGGTCGAAAAGTGGTCAGAAACCAGTGTCCGCGATGGTACATATAGGATGTATGATCGAACAAAGATTTTTATAGCACACTAGCTGCGCCCCACGGTTTCACCCGCATAAGTCTCGATCCCGAGGGAATATTGGGATAAAAATTTTCCTTTTTCCTAACCCAGGTCATGGTCTACCTATGTGCCAAATTTTATCCAAATTGGTTCACCACCGCGTGAAAGCGTAACAAACAAACATACAAACAATAAAATCTTTCACTTTATTTATAAATATTAGTTTAGAAATACAGGGTGAAAATGAATTTTAAAAAAATTACAGATTTTCCCTACATTTACGTTCGCATAGGTCGTCAAAATGTAGGTGTTGGAATATTACACAAACCCCAGTGTAAATAATTACACGATTCAATCACTCGATTATCACAATCGATCTTTCATTCATTCGATCAATCGTTAATGTCGGTCATTCAAAATATTTTCTAATAAATAATAAATCGGAACGTCAAACAGCACACACATCTTTTCTTTCCTCCTGCGACCTATTTCCCACAGTAGGGAACAGCAGATTTTTTTATCGCGATTTGTGGGTTGCTTCCATAGTGAACCCAACTATGTTGGGGTCGGTTTCCAGTCTAACCCAATGCAGCTGGGTATCAGTATTTTATATGGAGCGATTGCCTGTTTGACCTCCACCACCCAGTTACTAGGTAACGCGATACCCCTTGGCAAGCCTCAGAGTTCCGGGCTTCTGTCTATTCGTAAGGCTGTGGTATAAACGCCATCGGCCGCTGACACCGTACCTCGCGTCACAATGCTTGTTAAAGGAATGTACTGTTGTGGTATCATTCACACGTCAACGTCCGGCGTCTTGTTACGTTCAGACGTCGATCGGAACGTTGACGCTAAATTCGGACGTCGCATATAGCACAAAATACCAAAGCCTCACGAGTCTCAAAGATCTACGAATGACAGCCGGGACCAACTGCTTAACTTGTTCTCAGAGGTACGGAGAGCTCCGGATAATTACATTTCTGATTGTATCATTCAAATAAATTCCGAGCCACTACAGGAATATTGCAATATCCAAATTAGCTCCAAAACCTGGTGACCAATAATTGTCAGCTGCAGTTTAGAGCTCATGCTAAAATCCGGCCATGTTTTACGGACGATGTGTTTGTTCTCCTCTAGCGTATTAATTTAATACTAAACTCACAGGGATGAGCGAGTTTATATCGATGTCTATTACTTCTAAACTTTAGTTATGACTTATCTATACCGTGTTTTTATTAGTTTTAAAACTAAGTTCTAACTTAGCTATAAGGATCGTTAGGGCTTAGATCTACTCCACAGACCCCAATGACGTGATTGTAAAATAAAATAAAATAAAATATTATATTATTTCCTTCATTTCAATGTACACCATTTAAGTGACATGTTTTAATATTTTTGTAAAAAACATTCAAAAGAAACATTTTTTATTTAATTATATTATTTATTTATTTATGCCAAAATGAACCTCATTGTCTAGATAATCCAGTTAATTACGTCACATTAATCCGATATTGATATATGGTAACTATATCACTATAAGGTAGGTACCTACACAATTAAATACTATTCGTCTCTGATATAAGTACATTCCTACATCAAAACAAAAATAATTACTTCGGAAATGACATACCTAACTGTTGATTTTTTGTTCATAAGTTGGAACAAAATCTTAAAAGATAAAAATAAAAAAGAGGACTGTGGCCCATGAGGGGATCGAACCCGCGACCTTCGCGTTATTAGCACGACGCTCTAACCAACTGAGCTAATGGGCCGATATGTCTCAAGCCGAAATAACATATTTGTACCCATCTGTTGGCCAGATCCTCGATACACTATTCGTTTGCAATAAATTAACTTTGCCATTAGCTAGTAGACATGTATGTATGTACTTATTTACTTTTGTGAGATGTATTGAAAAAAAGTCATCCTTCATCGGCTTATAAAGGAAATAGCACACATATCAACTCGGAAAGGGATCGTCACTGTATCAACTCGAGCCATACAGTATTCTTTTTATGAAACTCCCTACTGCAACGCACACTAATCGGAATGTAATCGCCTCGCCTCGGGACAAGCTCACGAAATGCGGCGATACGGCGATAAGAACCTTAAGGGTCCCCGAAATGATGAATTGCAAATTGGTTATTTTATACGTGATATTGACAATATTACTACAATACAAATCGATGGCGATTGATCAATTGCACTTGATTATTTCCCCCATATAAATTGAGATAGGACATGGATATGAGCATGAAGACGATGAATAAATTGGCATTAAAAGACAGAATTAGGATGCATAAACAGCCCATCCTAAATTTTAGCAATATTTCCTGGGTATAATTCATCTTTTTATTACTTATAAGCTAAAGCACAATCCCTAGCATCGGGTGGGGTGACACTAACAGCTCACTCCACGCTCACTTCACCTAAGTTTTTACGGTTTTTACGACTTGAAAAAACATCGAATTTCTTAGTTATATGTAAGTTTAATATTAACGTAATATACACAAACCTTCCCGAATAAATTCTCTAAACGATGGTGAAAACCTCATCAAAATCTGTTGCGTGGTTTAGAAGAACAACGCGGTCTTACAGACAAACAGAAAAAAACGTCTTTAATTTATAATATGTATAGATGAGGTTTAACTTAGCGAGCATATTTGATACGATTCGTTTCAGCCCAATTTGCATTTATTACCATAAAGCTTCGTGCAGACCAACGCGACACGACGCCGCGACGCGACTCGAACAATACAATGTCTAAGAAAACTTGACGGTATAACGATAACCGGTGTCGCGTCGCGCGACAAGTCGCGCTGGTCTGCACAAAGTTTAAGCCTGAAATTTACTATCAAATAATATTTTAATAGTAGATATTATTATTTAAAACCTTTCCCAGCACTATTTAGACAACATATTGCAGCCGTGGCCGACCGCGTTTTATAGCTATTCAACGATAAAGCCAATAAATGTTTCCTGCACATTGACGCTTGGGGCGCCATCTATTGTTGATCGCTTTGGTAATTAGTATTTCCTGACTAAGTATAATCCTGAATCAAATTAATATTTATTAAGCTATCAGCTTATTATGAGTAGCCGAGCTGACCAGCTTCATCACTTCAGCTTTGACATCCACTAGTTGAGGAAATCTGTCTATTTTTAGGATTCTGTACATCAGAAGGAATAAAACGGAACCCTTATAAGATCACTTTGTTGTCCGTCTGTCTGTCAGTCAAGAGTCTTATTCTAGGGATCGCGTGGAGGTACTGAAACGAAAAAATTTAAACGAATAACAATTAAGTGAGGTCGTTTCGAATCCTTGTTTTCAATTTATATTATTTCCACTTAAACAAAAATCAACTTTATGTAAATAAAGTTGATTTTAGACTGACAAGTACTGTTGAAAATGTCATAAAAAATTGGAAGTTGTAGCGCAAACTGAACCATATGTGTAGGCATTACAGTTGCTTTTCCTTAAACTCGTGTTTGTTTACATGTTTGGCAAATAAATTGCAAACGCAGATTAGGTCCACGCTCCCTTCGAACTCTACAAAAATCAAGATTCTAAGTTAACGCAATAAAAAATACGGTCATTTATGCGACATATTTTGATATTCGCAAAATAAATCAAAACAACAAACATCCAAATAGACAAACATACAAACTGTCACATTTATAATATTTAATATAAATAGTAGGATTATCTTGCTGTAAGTACGACATTAAAAAGTTCCTAACTTAATATAATGGCAGTGGCCTTGAGTGGTTAGCTTGCGAGTTCTGTACTGAGCTCACGCAACGCGTCGTATGTCCAGCCAGCAATAGGACTCGCCCATCAAGGGGCGCTGTCCCAAATTAGACACATTATTAATTTATTATACATAAAACAAAATGTATTTCAATAAAACACGTATACCACAATATTAATAATTTAAATTATCTTTAAAATGGTGAAGGTTTCAGAAAAATAGGCTGGACAGTTTTTGCTCGATTCTCAGTTTTTTATCCACGTTAGACATAACTTTACAAATTCATTACACTATGTAATATAAACACATTCTAAAATATTCACAGATTTAGTTATTACGAGGCATCCTCAGATAACGATTGACTTGTCGCGAACCCGAACAAGGCGTGTTGCCACGCCGAGCACTGGACGCAGGGTAACAACATATATTTTGTCCAAATCATTATCACTACTCGTTTATACGTGATCTTCAGTATAAAACAATCAAAAGTCGGTTATTGTCGCTTTAATGATTTTTCAAGCAAACCGTCAAATTAACAACCAACATTGTTTCAAACCATTTCTTTAGAACTGACACCGAATTTTAAACACCTGACTAAGCAATTTCCCTCAACACAAAAACACGTTGAATTAAATTTTTATTCATCATTCTTGAAAGGCGTCGCTGAAAGGGCTGAAAACAAGATGATTCAGTTTTTTTCAGATAGGCGGTTATTTTTCATCGTGACAGAGAAATAAATTGTCCAGTCGTCGGGGGAAATCAGGGTTGTAATCATAGTTAGAATGAAATGATTCAGGTACGTTACCTTACGTTACGTTACCATAGGCACAGGTGTTTGTTGATGGCATTTGTCTAAACTTAGATTAAAAAACCAAGACATAGCACTGTCAAAAATGACGTGAGACCGGTTTCGTAAACATGTGTGCAATTAGGGCTGATATCACCAATGAAATAGAACGCGATCAGCATTTATAAAGCGCGTTCAGGAGCTGTCAGTGTCAAAATTGTTATGTAATATTGTACACTGACAGCTCTTCAACGCGTTTTAGATGTGCTGAACGTGTTCAGTTTCTTTGGTGAAATCCGCAATTAGTGAGGTGTAGTTTGATTGTACATGTAAATGGCTTCGTGAGAGCGTGTATTAAAAATTAAAATTAAATCGTTTATTGGGTTCAAAACACAAATACATTGTATATAAGACAAAAATATTAAACGATGATAGCTGTTTTAGGTGTAAAGTTCATACACCATAGAAAAGGGAGGATCCTCCGACCAGACGGGTGTCGTGTTTGGCGGGCAACCGCCCAGAGGTTGAGGGCGGGAGCTTGTATATATTTCCATCGCGCGGTAAACTCTAATTGCGCGATGCAGGATTTGTGTGACGTCAGGATGTTGTGTGACGTCAGGTCTTTGATGCGTAGTTCGCATGTGGCGATGTAGATGCCGCCACACTGAAATAGTTACCAGCTACCAACACCCGACTCTAGTGAGAGGTAGGTTGTTCCAAGACGAATACATAAGGTAGGTATTACACTATAACATATCTAGGATCACAGATCCATGAGTCATATTTATATGATAATGTAATACAAACTTATGAATCAAATCGTCTTTGATCAAAGATATTTGTAATTTTTTGTTAGATAGGATCATAGAAACAGGTCTTGCCATATTGAATATTATAATTATATTGAATTTTTACATTTTCATTTCCATAATTTTCCAATACTTACAAAATCCGTCCATAAAATGATGTGATTTTGCCTTTTCAGTTTTGCTACTGCCATATTCTAAATTGACGGATAAAAAGTAAGTAGGTACAACGAAATTTTGGCGTAAGTACACAATATACCTAGTGGATTTCTAAAATGATTGTTGGCAACACTGCTGTACTAAAGAAAACGCAAACTCACGCCGCACGGCCGGGACTCAAGCTCCTGGTTTTGGCTACAATTATAGATTTCTATTTGTTATATTGTGTGCCGAAAGGCTTCAGTATTTTGTTCTAATAGACGATTGCAACCACATATGACAAAAAATAGGATCCTAGATATATGATAGTGTAATACCCCCTAACAAAAGCAAATATTTAAAGAAAAGAAAGAATTAAAATAATAAATTTTGAGAAAAGTGCCGTGTAGTGCCGTGCCTAATGTTGAGAAAGGGGGTGACTGTTGTGTGTCGTGTGTGTATGCACAAAGCGGAGGTGTAGTTTTGGCATGCTTCACTGTAATGTTTGTACCGCAATGTATTGGTTTTTATTTGGTCACAGGTTTTAAATAATGTTTTTATGTGAATTTGTGACAGCACTTTTCGGGTCTTTAGGGCGTATATGTATGTAATTATAGATTTCTGGGTATACCTACTGCCTTTCAAAAAGACGTTTGCTACCACATAGTAAAAAAAATCCCATCTTATTTTGGTCACAGGAAAGTTAAGTTAATTTAGAAAGTAGTAGTCCTCCAGACCGTATTTCGGCCATGGCGGCCAATCTCCACGGAGACTACCCTTCGGCGCTGGAGATATTATAGTGCAGGCGTGTGTGCGCAGACACAGGTGCACTCTCTCTTCCCTCACTCTCATAGGCCGATGGGACTGATGGGAGATTGGAAAGTACAGTGACATTACCAGTCTTTAAAAACAAAACAGAAGTACCAAGGTAGATAAACCGTACACTTTTAGTCTCAACTGGTAGGTTCTTTTTGTACTTCACTGATTTACATTCGTAATACTCAACGTAAGATCCAGTTCAGATGGATCTGAACTGGATCTTACGTTGAGTATTACGAATGTAAACCTTGAGCCTGAAGCTGGAGCTTCAGGCTCTAGTTGTCTGGCATTTTGCGGAACAGGGCTTACATATTTGGCGCAGCTGTAAGCATTATTTTTTTTTTTAATTAAGGTTTTTTGTCATTGTGTGTGTGAGCTCGTGGCTAATAACTGCCGTACCGATCGATCAATCCGGTTAAGCTACGCTTGCCGGGGTTGGTCTGTGGATGGTTGACCATCTTTACATACCAAGACTCTTCCGTGCCTCGGGAAGCACGTTTGTGGATCTTTGACAGTCGTGGATCTTTGACAGTCGTTTCGGGTCGTCAGAAGCTCGAAAGTCTGACAGCCAGTCTTACAAAAGGGTATCGTATTACCCAGTTACTGGGTTGTCAATATAGTTGGGAAAAGGCTAGGCAGATTGATTGTGTAGGTATACTTATGTCATATGCCAACCTTTTTTTTTTTTTTTCCTTTTTTTCTTAAGAAGATCGCAAGAAATCAAGCTAAAACAGACAAACAAAATACGAAAAAAAACTTATTATCACAACATACGACACTAAGGCACCTGTCCCACCGCCAGCGAATAACGAGAAGCGAGTAGAGCTAGCAACTAAAAAAGAGCGGGCGACCAACGAGCAGCGAATGCGCGTACTTTATTTGATAGCTCTTGACACTGCGACGAACGAGTACTCGCCGGCGCGGGCGGCGGCGCCGGCGATTTGAATAGTCAGATATCAACTATTATAATTGCATACATATATATTACATTACATATGTATTGTAAAGATACACCCGAAGAAGATACGTCCTGTAAACGTCAAAACGTATACAGGACCTACAATCTTTTGTCCGTTACTTAAGCGAGAAAATCGTTGATAGCTAGTAGCTAAATCTATTTCTTTGTCACAGCAACAAGAGCTATCAAAGAGAGTTCTCGCTCAGCTATTTAAATGATCTTCACATCATCTGACCAAGATTATGTCTGGACTTTAAAAAAGACTGAGTTTGTTTCTGCCTTTCTTCTCAGAGTATTCAAAAGGACACGCTGATCTCATCTAGTTTTATGATGTATAATTGTAGTTTTATGAGTATGATTGACGTGTAAAAGTGTTTGTACAAACCTACTTACAGAAATAAAATCATTTATCAAGCGACGCTTGCTTGACGGGCAGAACACTCGCTGAGAGACTCACGCTTGGTATACACCTATACCAACGAGTAATCGCTCGTCGCCGTCGCACACTCGCTACTCGTTGCTAGCTCTACACGCTTCTCGTTAATCGTCGGCGGTGGGACAGGTGCATAACGCGTGTAAATAATTAAGAAGGCCGTATTTCATAATTAATGGGAGGAATATAATAAATTACAGACAATAACGATGAATTATTACATGACAGGGCTGTGCTAATATACATATAGATAGGTATAACTTTATCAGATAAGACATGCTTCATTAATAGAGCTTTCCTCTGTTAATTGTCTTTGTTAATTAATGTTTTATTTTCACGCTTTTACTTTTTAGTTACTTACCTACAGATTTTTTTTAATAATGAAAAAAAAAGAAAAAAAAAAAAACTTTTATTGCAGATAATACGGGGGTCACACTGAAAGTGAATAAAGCATTGAGAGCGTGTATTCGGAAAGTGGGCAACGTCGCAAATAGATGTCAAATATTTCGCCGTTTTGATTAATTTGGCAATATTACTGTATGGAAATTAGGAATGTGGCTAATTAGCGAACTAGAGTATTGATTATGAAATGCAATAATTAATATCGTAACACTGAATATTTTGTTTCAGATGTTAAAAAAAATAGTTGACAAGTTTCCAAATGCCTTTCTTATACCTACATCAAATTCAATGTTATGATAGCAATTGATTATTAATATTCTAGTACGCTAGTTAGCCACATTTCTTATTTCCATACAGTAATATTGCTTTATTAATCAAAACAGGTAAATTTTTGACAGTTATTTGCGACGTTGCCAACTTTTAGGATAAACCCTCTTAAGTTGCTATACCTTTACTCTTTCTCCTTTCTAAGTAACGTCGCACTCGATGGAACCACTGAGTTACGGACCAAACGTTCACGCCGTTTCATGGCGTTTTTGATCTTCGGTTAAATTATGGGGTATCCATCTAGTACATTATAGCTTCCTGACGCTTAAATGCTCATGTAAGAGTTTTTCACCTGACTCATACCAATGCCTATAGTTGCCCGAATCTGTTGGTAGATCACTCTCTTATGAGCCTCTCATGCTCCGCACAGTAATAATGTTATCGTCAGTTGTCACCGTTGCAGGACGCCCCTCAAGCAGGTCATCAGTAAGATTCCTACGACCACGCTTAACCTCATTGAACCAGTTGTAAACACTGGGACGTGATGGAGCTTCATCATGAAAGGCTAATCGAAATCTATCATTACTTTGTTGTTGACTATGACTACAACGAAAGTCGTAATAAATCATAAAGCGAAAAATATGTTCTGGCGTTATACGCACTTTTCAAATTGCCGCCAATTTGTAAGAATAAATGACAGATTAATTCAATATACATCATCAGGTCACCAAAGAGTTCTAAATTCGAAATTTAAGTAAATTTTTCATTGGATTTGTTTCTAACCAGCCCGTTCTACTTTTAGTGTTACCTTTGTAATTAATATCACAATAGAATACAAATAAATCAAATTGAAGTGGCTATTTGTAATGTTGTCAAAATAATAGCTTTTTACTAAATGCATATGAAAGTAGGTATAATATGGTACTCACAAAAAAACTTATTTTTAAAATTTTGTCTGTCTGTCTGTTTGTTGCTTATCTCCGAAACGGCTAGACCGATTTTGACGGGACTTTCACTGGCAGATAGCTGATGTTATAAAAAGTAAATTAGGGTCCACGCAGGCGAAGCCGCGGACAGGAACTAGTTTACAAAAAAAAAAACATTGTTTTATTTGAGACAGTATTACAGTCCATAATATCACAATACAATTTAATGAATAATATTACAGCTCTACTTAACATTGGAATGAAGTTATCCGGAAAAGAACCGGAGTAATCGACATACTCGTAGCTTGCAGACAGTGGCGGATTTGCAGTCTTGGCCGCCCCAAGCCCCAGGCCAAGTAAAAAAAAAAAAAAAATCTAATTAAATTAAATAGAAACAAAATAGTATTAACTTTATTGAAACTTTTTTGACATAGTTTCTGTTTAATAAATGATTTAAATTTATTGAGGCTCAGTTCTTTGAAATGGCTTGGGAGTTTGTTGTAAAAACGTATATTTTGGCACTTAAATGAATTACAATTTTTTTGGAGCCTACTCCTCGGCACAATAAATACATCTTTGTTTGTAGTATTTAAGTTATGAATGTCGCTGTGTTTAGAATATAGATTTATATTCTTTTTTACATAAATCAGGTTCTTATATAAGCTCGTGGCTAAGTAATAACAGCCGCACGGTTCGATCCATCAGGTTAAGCTACGCTTGCCGGGGTTGGTCTGTGGATGGGTGACCATCTTAACATACGGAGACTCCTCCGTGCTTCGGAAAGCACGTTAAGCCGTTGGTCCCGGCTGTCATTCGTGGATCTTTGACAGTCGTTAGGGTCGTCAGAAGCCCGAAAGTCTGACAACCAGTCTTACCAAGGGGTATCGTATTACCCAGTTACTAGGTTGTGGAGGTCAGATAGGCAGTCGCTCCATGTAAAATACTAGTATTCAGCTGAATCCGGTTAGACTGGAAGCCGAACCCAACATAGTTGGGAAAAAGCTAGGCAGATTGATTGAGGTTCTGATACCTAAATATTGAGACGCGACTGTCATTATGTTTATTTCCTTAAATTTATCCCTCAGTGAATGACAACTTAGGTTATAAATTGCTCGAATGGCACGTTTCTGCAGCACAAATATAGCCTGAAAGTCGCACAAAGTTTTGTTGTGGGCATTTCCCCACCACAAAATGCCATACGACATTACACTATGGAAATAACTAAAGTATACTAATCGAACTGTTTCTACATTAGTCAAATGACAGATTTCTGTTTGCGCCAACAGGCCCTTAAGAGGGCGCCTAAAGGTCCACTAGCGCCACTCTTTAAAAAAAATATTATCTCGTGACTGAGAAGGAATTATGAATAACGGCTAGTAAGGACCCTCGGTAAGTGTGTCTAGAATTTTCTAATACCTTTTATAAAGCTTTATATTGAGACACGAAGCAACAAAATACGATCTAAAGAAAAGCGGCCACATTCCTCTAGATCGTATTTTGTTGCTCCGTGTCTCAATATGAAACTTTCCTGTTTCCTGTCTCAACTTGAAACCAGCCTTTTGAGTTTTGTCCAATAAGTTAGAAAAAATCCTCTGCCGTCCTGTCTGCCAGTCTGCGCAGGACATTATTTGACAGTAGGCTGTCAAATAATGGCCTGCGCAGACTGGCAGACGGGATGGCAGAGGATTTTTTTATCAATTTAATTTAATACTTATCCAATCGAAATAAGGTACATATTTCAATGCTCGGTGATCGAACTTGGAGCATCGCAGCGCAGTTTTCTCCGGAGCATCGAGGAGCATAATACATACCTTATTTTGATTGGATAAGTATTAAATTCAATTGATAAAAAAATCCTTTGCCGTCCCGTTCGCCAGTCTGCGCAGGCTATATCTCAGCTAGTTTTAGGCAGGCCCGCCACTAGCTGCTTCAGCGCCCGCGTGCAGAACCGACAATGCCCCCCAGGGTTGGGCTGGAACCCTTCTACCTATTACGGTACATGAGATACGGCCCGCTGACAGACAGACGAACGGTCAGTGGAGGCTTAGTAATAAGGTTCCGTTTGGCACCATTCGGGTACGGAACGCTAAAAATGACACAATTCAAAACTTTACAAAGAAACTGACAGCATTATTAATTGTAAAATGCTATTATTCTGTGAATAACTTTCTAAATGAATACTAATTATGTACTGAATAATTTAATGTACCTAATTTAATTTGACATAGGTACCTAATAATGACATTGTAAAGATTTATTTAATGTTATGCCTATTGTATTGTAGATATTTAAATTAATGTTTTATTATAATATGAATGTACTATGCCAACCATTGTTCAACTATAATACCTCAAAATTAATTTAACTATTAACTACATCATTACATTTTATTTTATATTAATACACAATTTTTTTATTAATGTTGCATGCTTAATGTAAGGTAAATTGTTCAAGGATCATCCATATTTTAACTGTCGCATTTTATTTACTGTACCCTACAATCTATGCAAATAAAAAAATGTTTACTTTACTTCACATTACTTGAAAAAAATTAAATTTTCTCTCTACGTCCAGGGGGCCTACCACCACCTCTAAAGCAGTTTTATTTTAATCTTACTTCAGTGGGGGAAAGCTATGGAGCTATACGTCATGTAGAGGTTCATTACTTTCCCATACTAAAGTAATATTAAAATAATACTGGTACTGGTAGGCACCACCGGTTAACAGCAATTTCACAAAAATTGCAACAATAATTAATAGCTGATTTGCTTCGATAGCCAATCCGTTTGTTATTTAGGAAATGATATCTAAATCCAACTACCTCGTTGGTCCAGTGGAAGCAAGCGCTACTGCTGAGCATGAGGTACTGGTTTCGAGTCCCAGGTCGAGCAATGTGTTATTGTGTTTTCCTATCAGGAACTTCTTAGGAGCAGCCCGGAGTCTTGATTAGAGCCCGGTTGATGGCAAGGCTCGCCAGAAAAGAAATTGTCAGTTATTTTTAAGTCCCATGTAAAGCTTCGTGCAGACCAGTGCGACGCGACACCGGTTATTGTTATACCGTCAAGTTTTCTTAGAAATTGTATTGTTCGTGTCGCGGCGCGGCGTCGCGTCGCGCTGGTCTGTACGAGCTTTACATGGGACTTAAAAATAACTGACAATTTCTTTATATACTTACCTACCTACTAGGTATAGGTACATGTCTGCCTAGGCCTTCGGGGATTTCAGTCGTGTTGCTATGTTAGGTATGATATCCAAATTGCACAGTCGAATTCTATCATCCACACAGCTCAAACCAAAAACAAAAGAAATACAGCCATTTTAAAATTGGTACGTACAATCATTTCAGTCAAAAGCTACCGACATACAAAACGTGGCCGCGAGGCGAAAAACGAGGACTTTCAGCATTCGGTTTTGAATCGGAATAGGTAGGTACACAAATACAAAAGAATGAGTGGAATTGCAGTTTTGCGCACCGCAGTTTTGCGGTGTTTTCCACCTGATGCCTGATTTCTTTTTGGATTTTTTCGTGTTAATGGAGTCGGTTGGGTTGCTTTTAAATGTAGGAATTAGAATCTAGGAGTTTGCCTCTGCCACTGTCAAATCATTAATATCATCATCCACAGATCGTCTTCGAACACTGCTGAGTATAAGTTTCTCTTTGCTTGTGACAATCCGCATGCTCCTGCGCCAGCTTCAGCCACGTTCTACTCGCAATGGCAACAACTGTCAGTACTTACCAATGAGGAAAGATTCTGTTGGAAGAGTAATCTAATGACACCTAATGTGTCACTTATAAATTTGTATGTTTTAATTATGACAAAACATAGCGCACGCCCTATTTATGTAAACACCTATGTTTCACAAATAAACTGATTGATTGATTGATTGATTAAAACTCTGTATCTTCTGTACATAATATAAATTAAAAAAGTATTAAATTATATTCATTTAATTCTGGCAAAACCCATATTACATTATAATAAAATTTCACAATACTGGAACGGAATAAATCACAATAGAATAAAATGTCAATGCAATGAGAATAAACGAATGAGTAATACTTACAAATTATAAGGATCACAGATTTTTTTAATAATAATAATGCTTTTTTAGTTATTTTTTTAAATTATTTACATTTTGTATAAATTAAGGTCGCTTTTCATGAGTCTGTGTGACCGAGTTGTTCTTATAATCTACGTAACGGACTTTGATCCAGTTTTCAACATCATTTAGAAAATATAATATTCCGGAAGGTTTATGTGTATTAAACTTTCATAATTTTAATAAACTCTAAAACATGTTACTGAAACAATGTTGTGAAACAATGTTGTCAAACAATGTTGCGAAACTTTTGTTACTCACGTGGGCAACAAAGACTTTAATCGGTTTCACCACCTGAGTATAACCCACGGCAAATAAAGGCACTTTTGAACGTCAAAATTAACAAGAAAATAGAATTGATTCTAGTTGCTTCAAAAAGGTAATTTCATATTGAGAAGAATGGGCAAGAAACTGCATCGTCCCTCTCACTTAAAATGTTTAGTAATATTTTGTATAGGTACATTAACTATATCGTTATATGTGAAGACGATGCAACTAGAATAACATTACTATACTCAATCAATCTGCTTAGCCTTATCCCAAATATGTTGTGGGCGGCTTCCAGTCTAACCGGATGCAGCGGAATACCTTATTTTATATGGAGCGATTGCGGTAATACGATACCCCTTGGTAAGACTGGTTGTCAGAATTTCGGGTTTCTGGCGACCCGTACCGACTGTACATGAATGACAGCCGGGACCAACAGCTTAACGTGCTTTCCGAGGCACGAAGGAATCTCGGTATGTAAAGATATGATATATGATAACAAAAAATAATGAAAAATGAAGCAATGACAGCTAAATTAATTATGTGATGGGATATACGGTGGTCATTTAGGGGTATGAGGAACAGGGTGTAAAGTTCACTCATCCACCATAGAAAAGGGAGGATCCTCCGACCGGACGGGTGTCGTGTCGGGCGGGCAATTGCCCAGAGGTTGAAGTCGGGAGCTTGTATATATGTCCACCGCGCGTTAAACTCAAATTGCGCGATGCAGGATTTGAGTGACGTCAGGATGTTGTGTGACGTCAGGTCTTTGATGTGTAGTTCGCATGTGGCGATGTAGATGTCGCCACATAATTGTCTAATGTTATAAAGACATAAAATTTTGTTCGTTTGTGTGTTTGTTTGTTTTGTAAGTTTGTTTATGGGGGGGTAATCTCCAAAAGTAGGTACGAGATAATCGGATTTGAAAAAATCTTTTTTCATTCGATAACTCAATTCTTGAGGAAGGTTAGAGGCTCACGGACGAAGTCGCGGGCAAAAGCTAGTCTGTAATAAAAAGCATTTAGTAACCTGAGTAAAGACCTAAATGAAATACATAAAACAAAGATGGCGAGTTGTTTACAAACATAACTTAAAAAAAAATCAAATTCGGAATTATCACACTTGTGATTTATTAAGCACTGGGAAGTGGTGACCGGGCGTTTTTGGGAGAGTGTCTAATGAAACTTTGACGTTCGAAAAGTGCTGATTCTAAGCCTAGTTTGAATAAATGACTTTTGAATTTTGATTTTTTTTAAATTTTATTAATAACTAATGTTGAAATCAAACCCAAAAACCTAAAAGACGAAAAATTCTTGCGTAAAATAAAAATATTTATCGATTCATTCGCGTACGTACACTTAGGCAACTCCATCAAGCGATCTTAGAAGTAGTTATTATACTTAATTTAATTATTTATCCAAAATAAATCCCAAAACAAAAACTAATTCCATGCGTTAAACGAAACAGGGGTGAACGACAAAGTTCGTTTGCCTATCAAAGTTTTTCAGTCTGTAAGTTGCGCCGAATCGCGCTACGATTTCAGTAGCATTTCAGCATCGGTCGGGTACGGATGTCGTATGAGCTTCCATTTTCGAAAAGAAGGGTAACTTACGAACGTTTCTCCTAGTAAACAATACTGAGTATAAAAAAAAATCTAAGTGTATACAAAGTGAATTTTTTTTAACAGAAAAAAAAATTGTATTTGAAGTTAATTTTTCGTAAAGTGTTGTATTTTATTGAAAGTGATCTAAAAGTGAGTTGAAACTTTGTGGAAGTTTAGTGTTTTACTAGTTAAATTGAACAGGGTAAGTTTAATTGTGATTGATTACGGTTAGGGACGGCCGATTAGGTTTCCACTTTGATTAGCTTTGAATTTGTTTGTGTGAGTTAGGTTTGAAATGTTTGGGTGTGAGTTATTGGTGTTATTTGGCTCTGGTTATTATTTATTGGTGATTACACACTTGGGTTTTAGAATTGATGATAACATATATTTTATTATGTTCCGTTTTAAAATTTTGGGTTCTGATTGTTAAAAATCCTTTGAACTTTTGAAAGAATAGCCACCAATTAAACTTATCGTTTACAAATGAAAACTTTTTTTTTTTTATTCAATTAGTTTTTTCATGTTTAGCTAGCGTTTGTTTTTGCTTTATTAATTTTTCATATTACTTAAATAAAAAAATTGTAGATACATTTATTTAAAAACACATACAACTATCATCACAGGCTTACCTAAAACAATACTATAGTTATAATAGCGTACAGAGATTAGACTTAAAAATTATAATATTATTACTAGCTTTCAGAAAAGCAAAATTTGGCCCGTGTGAATTCACTCAGAGTATAATTGAAGCAGTCAATCTGTTGTACATAAAATGCATTTACTGTTTTTACAATAGGTGCTTTTATTTTCTATTTCATTTCTTCTGTTATTTTTAATACTAACCGGAAAATAAACAGCTCAAATAATGATTTATAGTTCCTGCCAACACAATACATTTTGTATTCACGGCGCGTTAAACAAGCCGCGAGAAACCCACAAATATAATAAATCGCTGTGTGTACCATATAGCATACCAACTAGGTTCCTAATATTATATGTATTGTATTTTATTGTATGATATTACAAACTATACCTACTACGTGCATGAATGGGTTAGCGTTTATGTGATTTTTTTTTATTATAAATCTTGTATAAGTACTAGAAAAGGAGCTACGTCTGCCAACAAACTGCTTTGCGGTTTGGCAGACGTAATTATGTATTGCAAAATTATTGTGTCTGTAAATAAACACTTAGTCATTTTTTTTTACCAAAATTTATCTTTATAAGTATTTTCGATACATACCGATTTTTATTATTTTTGCTCAAAGAACCAGATATGCCACTTTAGATCTAAGCTACGCCCAATAACTCTGAAATAAGCAATTGGCATTGTGTTATATCATAAAATCAACAGTGAACAACGAAGCCCGGCAAAATGCAAATTTTCAGACGCATCTAATTAGGCTGAGACTAGACCACATTATGCTTCGAAAAGTTTGGTTTCGTGATACAGCCTTACCGATAGTTTAGCATTATAAGCCCGTAAAGTGCTTTATTGGATTAATAAAATATTTAAAAAAAATCCCTAGACCCATTTCAGTCTCGGTGGCCAATCTCGACGATTTTTTTTTAATTTTAATTTTTCGTGAATGGCATTTCGTAGTTGACCTTTGAGGTCGACAAAACCGGGCTATCCTGTGACTGCTTTATGCTACTAACTTAAAGCCTCCAGCCAGAGCATAATTCTTATTATAAACTAGGCGACTGCACGCTAAGGACACCCCCTGTGGGGTACGAACCTCGGCTTAGAGCGTCGTTGGCAGAAGGACAGCAAGATGGGACGGGCTGGATAATAAGTGGATCGAGATTAGTCAGGTACGCAGGAATATCACAGTGTATAAGTGTGTGCGCAAGCACATGCTCATAGTCCGATGGGACGATAATCCAACACGACCAGGGAGAGATCAGGCGCAGGACCTACGGCTATACGTGGTTTTCGAATAACGGGGTATCACACAGGTTATGGAACTCCTAATTTAATCTTGAAGGTCGTCAGGGAAAATTGCGTCCGTAAACTTTTTTGCTTTGTGGAAAAGCTGGAAATTTTGAACCTTTTTAAACGACTTCCAAAAAGGAGGAGGTTCTATGATCGTAGCGTTTTTTTTTAAAGTATTTCCACTGATTTCTACGTCAATTGTAGAACGATTAAAAAAAAAAAATTGGAAGGGTATGCTCTCGAGGTAGTCCCGTATAAATTTTATGAACTTTGCTTGGATAGTTTTTGAGTAAGCTTCAATAATACGTATTTTTCCCACTTAGATGATATGATAAGTTCCTGTAACTAATATTTACAAAGCAGGGGGTATTTGAAATTGTGTGGACCCTCACCACAAATAAAAAGTGAAAAATAAAAACTTTTTACAAAAATAAACAACCGACTTCCAAAAAAAACTCTACAAGAAATAACTTTAATTTTGGAAGAAACAAAAACTTTACAACTACACTTAAAAAAAAACTGTGGCAAAAAACGAAAATCTAAAACCAAAGGCACCTTTGGTTTTAGATTTTCATTACTTTTCATTACTTTACGAAATTAAAGTAATTTTTCACTTTGTAGAGTTTTTTTGGAAGTCGGTTGTTTTATGTTTTGTAAAAAGGTTTTTTAAGATAATTTCTTCATGCACTTTTAAATCGAGAAAGCAAATGTATTCAATTAATTTGAGTTTGAATTTGTATGTGTTGGGAGCTTTGTTTCGGCTCAGACAAGTCTGGCACCTCTTTGGACCAAAGGGTGCTTTAAAAAATACCTTAGTTATTCAAAAAGGTGCCTATTTTCATGGTAGTTAATTTATTATACCCGATATTATCTGAATAATTATGATATAAATTAGTGATCGCCTCTTTAAATTACCAAAAAAAAATATTGGTGAGTTTGTATGTCCCATACATACGTAATCTTCAGAACTGCTGTCCGGTTCCGATTTTTTTAAAACTAATGGGTAGCTGTAGCTACCCAACGGATTTTGAAAACGTTATATTCAACCGTTTGCTTATAACTCCAAAACGCCATGTCTACTAAGTCATTCATTAAAAGTTCTGTTAAGTTACTCAAAAGCTAAATTACCAAAGTTGAGTCTAAGTTAAAACGACTTCATGTTTAGTAGCCTTATAGCCTTTTATCTTATAACTTAGTGTTACTTAATTAGCATAGTGGCTCTAATTTTACTTACCCTTCGTTTTAAGGAGGGACATTATCTGTGTAGGTTTCGTATTTTTAAAGTTCCGTAGGGAAAAAAAGTTCGGTCAATGCCCAAATCTGGTAATCTGCAACCATAGTGTGACTACTTAAAATCTGTCAGAAGAATAGACATATCAAAGAAAAATGTACCTATTATTTTGTCACAGAAACAACCAAGTTCGCATATACTAATAACTCTCGTTAAAATATTCATCAGATTTTATTTTCACGGTATATAATGCTGTATTCGCTAAGAAAAACCTACTTTAAAATGAGCCCTCCGCGAGGGCTTCCGACATCCCATATGCAACTAGGTGAACCCTCGAGGACGGCTCCCGGCACTGAATGTGTTAAAGATCGGTTTTAGCGATAACACCGCCCATTGTGTCACTCTATGTAAAATTTCTACATTTATATCTTGAATTCATATGGTTAACATATTAAAAGTATTCTATTCTATTCAAAAGTTCGCATAAATTCAATTTAGATCTATCAAATGCCTGCATAGACCAGAAAACGAAGGATTACACTAGAATAGGTTTATGTCAGAAAGGCTTGTGGTCTGACGTGGGTTCAGAAAGTTGTCTCGACAAGTAAGATAAAAATAGGCTCAGAATCGAAGAAAAACGATCTAGATTTAGACTGGAATAGGTTTTAGTTTGTGACTGAAATAGCTTAGTGGAATGTGAGATTTATATTACAGATCTAGGATTGTGTGGTCTAGGAATATGAACACTGATTTGCATTTTAAATGTAGTTATGTCTGCTGCTTCTTTCTCTGATTATTCCTTATGTTACTAACATTACAAGACAGTACATGGGTTCATTTAAGCCAAGCCAAAGACTTTGAATTCGATTTAGCAAACATACAGGCAGAGACATTTTGCGTTTTATGTAACCAGCCGAGCCCGCGATGGGATTTCTTATCGGCAAAAATTACGAACTTACATACAAACTTTCATCCCCTATTTTAACCCCTTTAGGGAACTAATTTTCAAAAATACTTACTTAGGGCTTACCTTCGTTATATAAGGAACTCTTGTGCATGATATCAAGCTTTTAGACTTTTAGGCTCTGCGTTGTCTGTCAATGAGTGATCAAATTAATGAATTTAAGATTAAGAATTTTAAGAGACCTATCGCGCGAGCGGATGGCTTCCATGCGATTGTGCGTAAAAGGGTAGCTTCCTTGTCACATCGTGCATGTCTAATGCAATGCGAGGCAATACGGCAGATATGTCCTGCCCAGTCCCATTTAAGTTGGGCAGCCTTTTGAGCCACGTCAGCTATTTTTGTTTTGGAGCGCAGTATTGTGTTTCGAACACGATCCCTTAATTTAACTCCTAATATACTGCGCTCTATTGCTCGTTGGCAGACCTTGAGTTTGGACTTCTGGATGTTAGTCAAGACCAAGTTTGTGCTCCTCAACGCTTGCATTACTAAGTTCTGAGCATCTGTTCAAGTTCAGTGCTGAGGACGAAAAGAGAACAATGTCGTCGGCGAAACGTAGATTTGTCAGTCTCGCTTCGTTTACGTCATAATTATACTAACACAATTTCGATTTTATTGTACACTATTTAATTTAAGGTAATGGCGGTATTGTGTAAATTGGTTTTAATTTAATTTAATGTTTTGTATGGATTATAATTATCTAATAATAATACGCCCTGTTTCACCACAACTAGATAAGTTTGGTTAACTTATCTGGCAAATTAATTCATCCAAAATCTGTTAATTTTTAAAACAGGTAACTCCTGAATAATTTAATCTTACTACTTAACTACGGCATCCTAAAAAGAAACACCCCAGACGGAATGACCATAATGCCTTGGAAGTTAGGTAGGCCTTTGGTGTGGGATGCAACGTGTGTCGACACCCTTGCGCTATCCCTCTATCCACCCTTGCGCCATCTTCCTAGCACGGTGGGCTGTGCTGGGGCTGCTGCTGCAGGTGCGGAAAACCTCAAACGGCGCAAATACTCCAATCTTATTGGGACTTATATGTTTGAGCCGTTCGGGGTTGAAACACTAGGGCCATGGGGTCCGAATACCCACTTAGTTTTTCAAGACATCGCAAAGGGGTTGGTCGACTCTTCATGTGACCAGAAGGCTGGCCTATTCTTCGGCCAGAGAATCAGCATTGCCATACAACGTGGCAATGCTGCCAGTCTTTTGGGCACTTTTCCTGTTGACAGCGATGCGGACGAATTTTCTGATGTCCTATGATTGTTCCCCCCACCCTTTCTTATATACTTGTACACATTCACAATTTAAATGTAATTGTTTAATTTAATTTTATACTTTAATTATTTCTTAACATCCTTTTAGTCGTTCAGTCGTCTGGTACAAAACGACTAAAGATTTGTGAGTGGGGCACACGGGTGTAATTACCAGCAGTGTGTAGCGTACCTCATTAGTTTCTTATTGCCAATTTGTACGAGGATGCCTGAATAAGGAGGACAATTAGTGATATTAAGAGGTAGTCTCCTTTAACGGTATTCTTCTACTTTTCGTGTGGTTAGTGACTAACCTGGTGTCAGAGTTTTTATGTCGCCCATGGGCCTCTAACTTGGCTTCACATGCCGTCGAGAAATATCTCTCAGGGATGCCGGTTTCCTCATGTTTTCCTTCACCGTTTTTGAAGCAAGTGAGAATTATACAATACGCACATGAATCCGAAAAGTCAGAGGTGAGCCTTGGGTTCGAACTCGCGACCAGTCGATCGCAGTCTCACGGTCACACCACTAGGCTATCTCTGCGGCAAGGCTATTAAAGAAGGTGAAGTGAGGTAAATTGATTGTAAAAGTGTTGTGCCATCGATTAATATTTTTTAAACATACTCAGATAATTTTTTCATATTTCAGAGTTGGTTAATTTAAGAGCGTTTATTCTGAAAGTGGGCAACGTCGCAAATAGATGTCAAATATTTCGTTGTTTTGATTAATTTGGCACTATTACTGTATAGATATAAGAAATGTGGCTAACTAGCGAACTAGAATATTGAATATGAAATGCAATAATTCATATCGTAACACAGAATATGTAGTTTTAGATGTAAAAAAAGGTTTGGAAATTTTCAGCAAATTCAATGTTATAATTACAATTCATTATTAACATTCTAGTTCCCTAGTTAGCCACATTTCTTATTTCCATACAGTAATATTGCTAAATTATTCAAAACAGGTAATTTTTTGACAGCTATTTGCGACGTTGCCAACCTTCAGAATAAACGCTCTTAATAGTTGTTAATTTTGCCCGAAAGTCACTAAAGAAAGCATGTGGTTTAAAATCTCTGTTATTTTCATACTTGACCAGCATTTGATCATAATATCATCATATCACAGTTAGTCAGAATACTAAAGGAAAGAACAAGAACTTTGGAAAAGCTGCATCATCGAAACCCATTCAAAGTTCGCTCGAACGGACATAAAATGAGCCATCGACGACGCCACGTGTATATCATGCCACGTGACCCCAGTTACTGCCATTCCTCCTTACGTAACACCCAAGTCCCCTTTACGATACGTCAATAATAAAGAGGTTGGCCTTTAAACAGAATAATTCCTCTTACATAACATGAAAAGACATTAAAAACAAAAGCAGTTTTTAATAAGCTTTCTTTGCCGTTAATTCTCATCACAAAGTTATGACAAGTTTTAGAGCTCGTCTGGGCTCAGGAGTGTCACTATAAGGTGTGCTATACATTTGTTCGGGTCGGCAACGGCGTGACTCGGCACAGCCGGCCGGCAAAATCTACAAGATGGAGACGACAATCTTCTGTATATATAAAAATCAATTGCGATGCGTTCTAGTCTCGCAAAAACTCGAAAATGGCTCGACCGATTGGTTAATGAAACCTTGGTAAGTAGTTGTGTGCGCGCCAGAGGAGGATCTTAAAAAAAAAATTGGCATTGCAACGCAAATTAAACTTCGTATATCATAAGACGTTCCTAGACTGATTACAAAAAATCTTTAATATGTTTAGTCACTATAGCTAGCCAAAGATTGGCAAAACCCATAGTCGGTGATAACCCCGACTATGGGTTTTGTAATCAGTCTAGGAACGTCTTAAGGAAGTTTAATATATTGTTGTACTAGCTAATGCCCGGCTTTGCAATTTTGTTAGGACCCTTCTCTGGCGCTCACAAAACAACTTACCAAGGTCTCATCAAACAATCGGTCGAGCCATTTTCGAGTATTTACTTTCTACAATTTAGTTTATTTGAAAAAAATAACATTTTTTTATTGTCGTTGTTATTTATTTGATAGTTTAATCAAAATACTCTTAGGCATTAGTATTGCCAATATTTGAATTTATTGCCGTATTGTCATCCCCACATTTTATATTTGAATGTGCCATCCAGCTGTTCCCAACCCTGCCGAGCCGAATCTGTAGCAACCCCAAACAGAAAAAAGTGTCACGTGGACTAGGGACCAAAGTTAGATTATTATTATGGAAGGAACGTGATCTTAAGGTTATTAGTGTGGGTTGACTTCTTGTGTTACATAGCCTTGAAAGTTTTACCGAAAACGATATGGCAAGATAGAATAAACCTTTGGCCAATCTGAGGCAAATCCCGGGTGGAATGTGGGATGATATTCGCTCGCAGCTATTTACGGAGGAGTTCTAAGTGGTGCTTATAGTCACGTGACTTCCTGATATATGTGGTCCTTTACAGTACACTGCCCGATTAAGGGTTAAAACAATCGACGCGTGCTGCATTCGAATCCCGCGCGGGATGCGCCTCTGTGTGGCCAGAGTTTTAGTGAATGCTACATTGAGAGAACTAGGTAGGTAATCAAAACATTTTATACAGGGTCTCAGGGACATCGATGCGAAAACTGATACCATGGATTCAGTACATGATTCTGAACCCCCCTGCGTTGAAATTTTTGGCCCCATAGTGAAAGTTGTTCATAATGATGAGTACAATGACCCCTTAAGAGGATGCAAACGAATTAAATTTCAAATTGTATGTTATATCTAAGGTAAATAATAATGTATTATATATATTTAGAGGTATGAGGAACAGGGTGTAAAGTTCACTCATCCTCTATTGAAAAGAGGGAGGATCCTCCGACCAGACGGGTGTCGTGTCTGGCGGGCAATTGCCCAAAGATTGATGTCGGGGAAGTTATTTATATGCTGTTCGCGCGGTAAATTCTAATTGCGCGATGCAGGATTTATGTGACGTCAGGTCTTTGATACGTAGTTCGCATATGGCGATGTAGATAAAACTTTCGGAAAAAATCTTGAAATGATGGTGAAAACCTCATCAAACTCCATTGTTTAGTTTAGAAGATCGCAGCGATCACACAGAGAGTCACGAAAAGCGACTTTGTTTTAAACTATGTAAAAAAAGGTGTACAGGGTAAAATTATTAGCGAAACTCCTCAGACTTAATGGGTATCGTTAAGTGAAGTTTACACAAAAAACGGGTTTTTAAAACTGATATTTAATTTTCAAGTAACTAAAGACCCAAAGGTCACTGCCCCAAAAAAAAACTTTTTTTTTTTTTTGTATTTATCATGTAAGATCTGTCCATTACATCTACGGTGTTTTGCTAATTTAATTTAACTCTGTAGATGCCAAAAAGAACTTGTGAACACTGACCACAATAGCCTAACAAAAACCAGTAATATAAAGATAGAAAACTATTTTATTTGGTAGACGTGACCTACACGCACAAGAAATACAAACAGTAATAAATTTAAAACTAACAAAATTAACATATTTTTTCGACAAAACGAAAAAAACAAAAATTGTCACATGTGCGAGGCTTAAAAGGCTCTCAGCGTAATGCTGCGATATTTAAAATAATAAATACTGCAGCGCTGGTATTCTGAAATCACAGTGGGCTCTATCAGGAGGCCTACCACCACCTCTAAAGCAGTATTATTTTAATACTACTTAAGTGTGGGAAAGAGATGAAGCTGTATAGGACGTATAGCTCCATCTCTTTCCCACACTAAAGTAAGATTAAAATAATACTGCTTTAGAGGTGGTGGTAGGCCTCCTGATAGAGCCCACTGTGATTTCACGGACACACCTACGGACACATATATTTAATCCCACTAGCGGATTACAAAATAATAATTTGTAATAAAAAAATCAAAATATAAATAAAACCATAACTATGGTAGGTACATATAAACGTTTTAATGGTCAATACAGCTGGCAGCTCTAGAAAGCCACCTGCTTAATAATTTCTCAGTCGCTTTCACGACTATCCGGGGATTAGTTACCTATTCGACTACATCCTCTGTAGGGGGTGAAGTTATGACCTATTAAATGTGGAGTCCATTAACTAAGTGTGTTCTAATGTTTCTTGTCAATAATTCATTTATCGTCTGGCAAAAACTATTGCTGGTGTTTGAGGTTATCGATTAGTTCCAAGTACAATTTAGATGTTGAGATTCTTATTTTTAGCGGACTTCCAACAAGGAGGTGGTTCTATGTTCGTCTGTATGTATGTTAGTTAATTGATTCAGGCGTGACTTTGCGGAAATCCATTATAAAATAAAATATACGTCGTCCTTTTTTTTTTTGTATGTATTTTGATTTTTGTATAATTATTTTTATCAATATTGTCGTCAATCGTGGACCGAACTCGAAAATGGAGCTGAAAAGGAAGCTGGCATGGTGGTCCAATGTAAATTTTATTTACTTTGCTTGCATAGTTTTTGACTAAGCTTCATTAATACTCAGTTTTCCTACTCAGTCTATGTGGATAATGTTATATTAACTTCCTGTCACTGTTATTTAAATGGCAGGTACTGGTATTCGAATTTGTGCGGAGCAGGTACCACAACCAAATCGTAAAAAATAAAAACTTTACGAAAATAAAACAACCGACTTCCAATAAAACAGTACAAAGTGAAAAATAACTGTGTTTTCTTCCGAAATAAAAGTTATTTTTCACTTTGTAGTATTTTTTTTTGCATATTCATAAATAAATTTTTGATTTTGTATTGTTAGAAGGTGATATGGGGTCGTAGTCAGAATTGTACACCCACAAAAAAATCTGTTTGCTTATTATAAAAATTTATGTCAAACCTAAGATTTATGATACTATCTTTGTATAGCCAACAAAAGACATTAGTACGTATGCAAGCCACTTAATTATTATTTTTTCTTGTAGTTTTATAGCTTGTTTTTTTATTATTTTTTTATTTACTTTTTGTATTTCCTGTGCTTGTCCGAAATAAAATATTTTTATTTATTTCTTTCTTTCTTCTTTAGGTATATGTACCTAACATACATTTACTTACATACATAAACTTGCGCCTTCTGCCCATAGGGGTAGGTAGAAACTACAGTACGCCACCTGCTACTACATCTAAAAACGACCACTCTATAAACATACCGCTACATACATACATCCTCACATACACACTCACACACGCACTCACCACATCTTTTTCTCACAAGAATAAAACGCATAGTAGTACCCCTAAAAATAAGTACTATTTACTTACCTGTAATCATATATAAATATAATGGACGGATGAATGACCCCTGTAACACAGGTTCCACCTAGCATGGGGGTCATTGATCAAATTTCTATGCACTTGAAGTCCTACGCTGTAAATGCTGCGTATAATTACTTTGTACATTAATTTTGGAAAAAATTAAATTATTATTATTATCTAGTCATCTGATCGTCTGGTCTAGTCATCTGGTCGTTTGCTCTGATATTTGACATCGTTTATCTGAATTCGCTTGCTTCAAAAACGGTGAAGGAAAACATCGTGAGGAACCCGCATGCCTGAGAGATATTTCTCGACGGTATGTGAAGTCAAGTCAGATTCCCATGGGCGGCTTTAAAACTTTGACACCAGGTTAGTCACTAACTACACGAAAAGAAGATCTGAATTCGCAATTTATTTTATAACTAGCTGCGCCCCGCGGTGACACCCGCATATCTTTTGATCCCGTGAGTATATCAGTATAAAAAGTATTTCATGTCCCATTCCAGGTCATGGGCTACTTGTGTACCAAATTTCATCTAAATCCGTTCTGCCGTTTTGGCGTGAAAGCGTAACAAACAAACAAAATAACTCACTTTCACATTTATAATATTAGTAGGATAGGATAGGATAGGATAATAATGCCTACCCAGTCCAAAGATATTTTTTTCTTGTAAACACCCCTAACTTTTTTATCAACCCCCAAAAAAATACAAAAGCCCACCACACACCCAAAAAATATACCTATTCAACAATGTACTCGATTCAAGGGTACTGTTGACCATTAAATAGGTTTCCAATATAAGCATATTTCACCCCTGTCAATGTTCAGGGGTGATAAGTGACAAACCCACCCCTCTTGACGGGGATAAAGGTCTTAAATAAAACTCATTTGTAATCCTAATACTCGGCTTCTATCGCTTTTTTTAAGGTTCCGTACAAAGACGGTGCAAAACGGAACCCTATTACTAAGCCCCCGCTATCCGTCTGTCTGTCAGCGGGCTGTATCTCAAGAACCGTAGTAGGTAGACAGTTGAAATTTTCACAGATTGTGTATTTCTATTACCACTATAAGAAAAATAATAAAGTTAAAAATTAAAGGGTTATTATTATTCTTTTATTCCCATACTCGTACAAGAAACGTGGTTTTTTTTCAGCGTGTTTAGCGAAATATTATACGGTGGTACAGAACTGTTCGTGTGCGAGTACGACTCGCACTTGCCCAGTTTTTCATGTTTCGGATCATTTTGTCTTTGTCCAGAAGGTTGAGCTTGGATTAATGGATTTTTGTAGACATATTCATCGTGGAAAAAAAATAAGGATGGCTTTTTAAAGATGGTGGCCTTGTTTTTACAAACTGGTAGGTAAGCGAATGTCGTGATTATAGATAGACGTGCTGGGGGCCTACCACCACCTCTAAAGCTTAAGTAAGATTAAAATAATACTATTTTAATCTTACTTCAGTGGGGGAAAGAGATGGAGCTATATGTCCTGTAGAGCTTCATCTCTTTCTCACACAAAAGTAATATTAAAATAATACTGCTTTAGAGATGGTGGTAGCCCCCAGTTCAAAATATAGTAATAATATTTAAATCATCGACAATTTAAATTAATGTAAAGCTGGGTGTTCCCACTAGGTCGTGAGATTGATGTCCTTTTCAAAGTTTCGTGACTTTTAAATGGACCTGTTTGCTTATACTTTGGCACGATAAGCCGTCATCCGCGAACATTTACAGTGCGATTTTTCATTTCATATTCATATTTACTGACGTGGGAAAAGCTTAAAACGACACTCGTCCAACGATTGAAAAATTAACGCGACACGGTGTTGAAACACCGCGTCGTGTCAATTTTGTGTGTGTGGCTTTTTTCTTACGAATACTCTAAACGAGTATTCCAACTACGTCGTTAGTTAGACATAAAGCCTTTTCAAACTGTCGTGGTTTTTACATGGAACTGTACGCTATAGCGTAGTATTATATTATCTGTGGCTATAGTATAGCACGATAAACGTGTCGTCGGCGAAAATTGTACAGCGATATTTGGTATTTTATTTTATTTTTATTTCGTACGTAGCTAGGTTAGCTAGAAACAAAAGGCGTCCAACGATAAAAAAAAAAAACGATCGCGACTGTGGAAATGGTGCTTCTCATGTACTTAGACTTGTTAGTGCTTTATTTTACATTTACGGTGACAGAAAACAAATAGAGAAAACCTGGATTAATGGTCTAGAATAGCTAACATGCAATGTGGTCATCAATACACGTGCCTTCTATGTCTGGCCAGTAGACAGTTACAAACGCGAGAACATTATTTTTCTTATTTTATTGTGTAGCAAATAAGCAAGCGTCCCGATAGTACCTAAGTGGTCAGTGCACCTATAAACATCTGCAATACCAGAGGCCTCCCAAAAGCGTTTTCTGCAATCCCAAAGGCCTCGTAAAAGCGTTATCAGTAATACCTGAGGCCTCCCAAAAGAGTTATCTACAATACCAGAGGCCTCGGAAAAGCGTTATCTGCAATACCAGATTCCTCGAAAAGTGTCTTATCTGCAATCTTTATGTAGAAACTACGCACAAATGGTGTTGTGAGTATGTGGTTGGGAATTGCGAGCTCGATTCTTGCACGGAAAATAATTTACATTCAACACCATGCCATATCCCACTGGTGCCGAGCTGAGCAAGGATTCTCTTAAGAGCGTTTATTCTGAATATTGGCAACGTTTCAAATAGATGTCAAATATTTCGCTTTTTTATTAATTTGGCAATATTACTGTATGGAAATAAGAAATGTGGCTACCTATCAAATTAGAATATTGATTTTGAAATGCAATAATTAATATCGTAACACCAAACATTTAATTTTAGATGTAAAAAAAGTATTTGGAAACTTTCCAAATGTCTTTTTTACACCTAAAACGGGTACAACATCAAATTCAGTGTTATAATTGCAATTCATTATTAATATTTTAGTTCGCTAGTTAGCCACATTCCTTATTTGCATACAGTAATATTGCCAAATTAATTAAAACAGGTAAATTTTTGACAGCTATTTTCGACGTTGCCAACTTTTAGGATAAAAATCAATCTGCCTAGCCTTTTCCCAACTATGTTGTGGTCGGCCTCCAGTCTAACCGGATGCAGCTGAATACCAGTATTTAGCCAACTTTTAGGATAAACGCTCTTAAATTTGACTGTGACAGATTTCATAATAAAACCCTTTGTATACAAGCAAACACCAACACCCAATTAACCCAACAAAAGAACTAGGAAACTACGCAAATACCTTTAATTCAGAAAATACACGACCTAATCCCTAAAGCTGATTGAAAGATACAGCTGTCGTGTACAGCCTACCTTCTCATCGACTTACTGACGTAGCTAATCCATTGTTAGACGAAACCTAAACCCGTTTCAGCGAACAACAAAGATCAGATCCCAAAGGATTACTATAGACTTTTTGTCTCTACCCTAAGGCTACTGCCCCACAGAGAGTGGGTTGAGCAAAAATTTGTTAAGCGTTGGCGAAAATATACAGGCTGTCGATTTTTGTCATTTTGAACAAATTTCTCTATGAAACTCGTATACGATTAATTAGGATGAATTTTTAGGGGTATGAGGAACAGGGTGTAAAGTTCACTCATCCACCATAGAAAAGGGAGGACCCTCCGACCAGACGGGTATCGTGTCTGGCGGGCCAGACTGCCCAGAGGTTGAAGTCGGGAGCTTGTATATATTTCCACCGCGCGGTAAATTCTAATTGCGCGATGCAGGATTTGAGTGACGTCAGGTCTTTGATGCGTAGTTCGCATGCGGTGATGTAGATGCCGCCACATCACTCCCCTCCGGAGACCGGAGGTCGATAGTGGGCTGAGTCTTGTATCTAATTAAATAACAGTTCATTTAAAATGAGATACAAAGTGCTTACGTCTAAGTAAATATAATTATAATATTTGCCTCTGGGGTGTTGGTGACGTTACAGGGTACGAACATGTTTCTTAAGTTTTGCTTTAAATATGTTGACAATTCTTTAAATCCTCCGGTAAATTATTGAACAGCTAGTACTGTTTTTTTGCCATAATTATATCCAATTAGTATTTTGAAAACTTAAGGTAAAAAAGGTAAGTATTAAAAGGTAAAAAACTTACATCGTGTATAATTTAGGTTATCGTGTACAATGTAGGTTTATTGCCTGTGACATACAATAAAATTGAGGTAACAAACTACTTGCATATTCAAATATTTGTTTTCAAAGTGATGTTATTTAAATTTAAAATAAATGTCAACTGTATACACCAGTATACAGTTCTTGGACATTTTTTTTTTTTTTTTTCCTAGTATTATTGATAAAGATCACTAAAAAAAATAGTTTTAGCGCAAGCTGAATTAAACAAAAAAAACGCACATTTGATACATGTGTAGAAACTAAATTACGAATGCAGGTACCTCGTAGGTATTGAGCTAGTGTACTTGCCAGCAATGTGATGGACAAGTTAGCTATCAACGTTAGTTGATTGAGATGCATTATGTTAATATGCATCTCTTTTATTTATCATACCTTAACGCTAATCGCTTAACCATCGGTGGGACAAATGCCTAAAGGGATTAACTACTGTCCAGTATTGACTGCCAAACGGTATCCAACTTTATCACAAAGACAAAAGGCATGAAATTACATAACATAACGCCTTGTTTTCGCGAAGAGTTGGGCAGAGGTGTATCTGCACCCACATTTCACCAGTTATGTGTTAAGACGCAGATATATCCCAGTGACCTTGAGCTCACGCAACGCGCCGTACATCCAGCCAGTAATAGGAATACCCCATCCAGGAGCGCTGTCTCAAATTAGACGCATTATTAATTTATTATACATAAAACAAAAGGTATTTTAATAAAATACTAATACTAAAACATCAATAATTAAATTATATTTTAAATGGCGAATTTTGCGTGATTCTCAGTTTTTTATCCGCGTTAGACATAACTTTACAAATTAATTTTACTATGTAATATAAACATTATCTAAAATATTAATTTATTAAGTTATTAAGAAAATGCTTTTATTTAACATATATTTTTTCCAAATCATTAACTGTACTCGTTTAGACGTGATCTTCAGTATAAAATCATTAAAACTTGGTTATCGTCGCCTGAAGTCCTCTGTCGCATCAAATTAATTGCGGCGAAATTGTCACATGATTCATATTAAGGGTTTAGTGTTTATTTAGGATTTAGGAGAACGCACGCACTGTTAAACTGTTGTAAAATTGTACAGAAATGTATGGGTCAGCGGTATTCATATATATAGGCTAAGTTTTATGTGTAGTTATGTTGTTTGACCTAAGTAAATAGTGCGTGCAATGGACAGTAAATAACGGAGATATTTGGGCAACAGGGCAGATTCTGAAGGACACCGAACTAATTGAATTTTTTGGTGCCTGGAAACAGATATGATATTTGGATCATAAAAAAAAAAAGCAGCAGAAAAAAAAATCAGCTTAATAAAGCTGACAAATAACGCATACGGACATAACATTACGCCTGTATTCCCGATTCCCTGAAAGGTTAGGCAGAGGTGTATCTATAGTACACCCACATTTCGCAAGTTATACAATGCCGCCCATGCGCATGTGGCCGCCCGTATTTTTCTGAATATTCATGTATTTTTTTCGAAAATTAACTTTAAAATTAACTTTCTATCTTTAATATTTTTCATGTTATTTTATTTTTTATTTTTTGAGCAGCGTTTGTGATATCTGCGATATTATTGGCTCGATTTGGATTCTGTTTATTATTTCTAAAAGCGAAATGAGTTATTTTATCGGATTGACTAACATTTTTCTACAAAAATTTGTCGAATATGAAAAAAAATACGGAGGTAAGGTAAAAATACTTGTTATTTTATTTTAAGTATTTATTTAAAAAAACACAAGTAAATCCATAAAATCCACAAATGACTTAAAAATAATAAAAAAATTGTGTTACACTAATTGGCTTTAAAAGGGTGGTTTAATAAGGGACCTCTTGGTACAAAAGCATAAATGCACTTACGTATTATACCTATTGTATTTACAAATTCTATTTTCAAAGAAAATTCACACTAACTCGTTACGTCTCACCCACACTTCTTAGTAATCGCTATCATTAGCTGTTAATGGGTTCTATGTAACACACTTAATACTTGCCCTCAAAAAGGTTAATCACGGGCAAACAGATCGGTTACGCAGTGGAGTTGAAAATAGATCAAGTTGATGGTCAAAACGCTTAACTACGTGAATGGATATGGCATTTTCAGACACTAGTTGTCTGGCATTTATGCTGAACTGGGCCTATTTGGCACAGCCGTGAGGCACACAATACTATTTTAAGTAATTTTTTTTTCTTTGTTTTTGTGTGAATATTGTGTGTCAAATAAAAATGTATTTTCTTTCTTTCTTTTATGTATTTAAATCGAACCTCTCATCATTCCCATTTTGCGATCCTAAAAAATATTACTGAACACTCGAATATTAACGATTGCGCCTCTTTTTGTGAACCACAAATAATTCCTATTTTGGGGACCTAAAAATATTAATTCATTGCGTTATTTACGTTGTTGAGCAGACGTATTTTTCAAACCAATGAAGCAATGGATGTCAAAATGAAACGCATTGCGATCGATTGCCATTAATCCGGCAATCAATCGATCCTTATAAACTTTACTTCCGTGCGGTAATTACCCCACTGACATAAAGGTTTACTTTTTTACTCAAGCATTGCTAACAAGGGCGTCGCCAGCCAATGGCCTAAGGGGGGGCAAGTTGATATAGGGAGGATGGGAAAAGTATGATTTGTTGGTATTGTCAAGAGCACTTGAAGCTTTACACTTGTAGTGCGAGTCTTACCTCTATGGTACACAATGGGGCCAAAATCGACGCTGATGGACATTTCATTTTTGACAAATCAGTTTCAACTCGGTACTCCCGATAGGAACTGAGAAAAATAATAATTTCCATTTTCAATATATGGATTGGAAACGGACCTTTCGGGTCGTTTTCCCAAAAAAATTTGGAACTGTAGAGCTGAAACCTAATAGTTATTATGACTGGGGCATACCACCAACACATAGATACAAATTACGTCCCCGGACTCCGGCTTAGACCCCGTTTAGGAGATATTATGGAACTTTAAAAAACCAAATAAAGCTTCGTGCAGGCTAGCGCTATGCGACACCGGTTATTGTTATACCGTGAAGTTTACTTAGAAATTGTATTGCTCGAGTCACGTCGCGCTAGTCTGCACGAGGCTTAAGGGTCGTACAAATAAATGAAATTGGCTTTATAGATATGTAGTTTCTTTACAATAAAATGCCTTGTAGGGGGGTTAAGGGCAGTTGCCCGCTTTGCCACTCTTGGCGACGCCGTTGTTCCTATTTCAATATGTCCCGATTTTAGACTTATTAGATTTGCAAACTGCAGTCTAAATAATTTTCTCACTGGAATGTTGATTTGCCCAGTTATTAATATTTTACAAAAACAATAGATTTGATTAATGTGGTGATATTGATAAATGTGAACCCAGTAATTATTATTTTTAATTTCTAGGGGGGAGGCAGCCGCCCCCCCTGGCCCCCCTGGCGACGCCTTTGCAACTGATTGAAAACTTTCATCAATGCCTGTCACTTCTCCGGCACACACGGCTTTCAAATCGGAACGCATTGATGACTCACGATAGCAGCCAGCATGCATTTCTGGGAACGTTTCATTACACATACACAAGTCTATTGTGCTTTAGACACCTCAGATTGGCTGCCTGTCAAATCAGAGAAGGCTGTGTGTGCCCTTTGAACTTGACGTTACAGCTATGTAATATGTATACGATAGCTAGCTGTGCAACTACCAATCGATCGCAATGCATTTCATTTTTTCATCCATTGCTGCATAGGTTTCAAAAATACGTCTGCTCAACAACATAAACAACAAAACTGAGAATTTATACCTATAGAATAGAATAGAATAGAATAGAATTTTCTTTATTCGAGTAACCAAGACTCAACAACAAGATTGTTAGTAAAACTAACAATATGATGCGATGCGATACGATACGATATATGATATACGATATACGATATATTGGTTGATATATTTGAGCATATTTTTGAGCATATTTTTTTTTTAAGTAAGTAAGTAAGTTTTTTGCATTATAATGATGTGTTTTTAAATATTTAATATTTTAGTTTAAGACGTCACAAAGTCATATTCTTCTCTTCTTGGTCACACACACTATTGTCCTCATTTCTTTCACAGGTCTGCTGGAAGAAATTTCTTATCTGTATCAATTTTACTGTGTGTACCTACATAAATAATAAAATAAATAAATAACGCAATGGACGTGGTTGAACTGTAAAAATGAGAGGAATTGCGATTGATTGCCATTTTATGTGTGTTACGAAATTACTCCGCTGTATGAGTTATGTTAGAAAACATATTTTTGATGATTTAAGCACAATAATTATAGTGAGTGGTTCTGAAAACTCGCAACCGCTAGCGTACGTTTCAGACTCACATTGTAACTGTAAATATCTTGTATTTAGTCTTCTAAAGGGATGGTTGATATCTATACGAGCTTAGACACATTATATTTCACTTAGAAAAGGCTTTCAATGGCTCCTAGGAGAGGTCAGATAAAAGCAACTGCGAAACGGAATTTCAAAATACTCGGCACAGTAAATTGGCAACGTGCCCATTGGATGTACTAAAGAAAAGCACTACCACGTTGAATAGCAATGCTAATCCTTTGCCTAAAGTAAAAAGCGGCCATGTACTTTAGTTTAAAAAAAAAGGTGTTAAAAAAAACCACGTTTATTTTATGGGGGATCCCCAAAAGATACATAGAAAAAAATTAAGAAAATACATTTATTTAGCAGACAAAAAGGCACACAACACAACTCAAACTTAAAGCATTTAATTCAAATAAACCAATTACAGGCACTTTTGAATTGTCAAGCGGTCGGTCAGTCAGAAAGATGAACCTAGTTGCCTATTCCAAAGTGTAGTAGGTTCCTATGGAGAAGAACGGGCAAGAAACTCCACGGACACTCTTTTAAATCAAAATATTCTTACAAAATATTGGTCACATCTGTTGAAATTATACATGTGAGACCAATGTAGAAAGACGTGCACGTTAAAAGCGTCCGTAATGAAAAGATAATAAACAAATTCAAAAATTTAAATACATTAAAATAAAATTAAACATAATTCCATCCCATAGTTTTCCCATGTATATTTTTCAACTTATTGTGCTCGTATTCTTGCAAATAAATAACATTTTTATTCTGACTTTATCAGTAATATTTGATTTATAAATTAACAATGTATTACAACTAACTGTTATATATATTATGTACAAGTATGTAAAGGAAAAAATAAGAAAATAAAATAAAGAGAAGAGCTCATTGGGGCATCAAAAAATTCGTCCGCATCGCTGTCAGCGGGAAAAGTGCCCAAAAGGCTGGCAACATTGTCACGTTGGATGGCAATGCTGGTTCTTTGGCTTAAGCATTGGCCAGCCCTCTCTGGTCTCGTGAAGATTCGACCAAGCGCTTGGCGATGTTCCGAAATATTCGATGAGCACTCGGAACCCAGGGCCCTAGTGTTTCAATCCCAAACGGCTCAAAAATATAGCTACTAATAAGGTTGTTAAATTTGCGCCGTTTGAGGTTTTCTGAACCTGCAGCAGCCGCCCCGGCACAGCCCGCTGTGATAGGAAGATGGGATGGCGCGAGCGTGTCGACACAGGTTGCATCCCACACCAAAGGCTACCCAATTTCCAAGGCATAATGATCATTCCGTCTGGTCTCTTCCCATTGTCGCGTGCCAAGCCATTCTGACTTTATTTTATTCTTATTATTTGATACTATAGCGGACTTTGAAAATTTTAAGTGGGTACTTATGACGCTTCAATAGATACAGCCCTGTGACAGACAAACGGACAGCGGAGCCTAAGTAATAGGGTCCCGTTGGCACCCGTTCGGTACGGAAGTAACCCTTAAAACCAGTATTTGAGACATGAAGATGCACTATTTTAAAAAGATTTCCGACAATGCAAGACCGTAATGATATTTTATTACGAAAACAGAAAAGTAAATCTCAGCGGTTTATAAATTTATTTGCTTAGTTTCCGTTAAGTGTGTAATAAAATAGTCGTAAATAGCTTACATGGGGTAATGTTGCCGTAATTTATTGCACTCTAAGGGGTTGTAGAATATGAAATAGGTATGGGGTATACCTTGTTTGATCTTGTCCAGTGTCTATTTTTAACCAACGCCGAAAAATACGTGTTAAAAGGTTTTAATTATAAATTTGCCTTTTATGGTATCATTGTCAGTCTATACCACCCAACCGCTGAATAATAGAATAAGTCGCTCTCATCCAGCTGATACCAGCCAACCAATTAGTAAACCAGCCAACCTGCATCTATAGATCGCCGCTTCAACCAGCTTGAGGGCAACCTAAGTCCATTTAAAAACACATCGACCCCAACTGTTGTCGGTTCTACGGGTAATATGGCCAAGCATGGCAACTTTAGCATGCTTGTGGCCTATGGCGACCACTGGTTCTCTGTGACATCAAGGCTCATAAACGAATGGAGCGATTTCAACGCGATTTTACGTAGATGAGGTACACAAACATAAAGGTATGTACAAACAAAATATTAAATGGGCAGTGTTATCGCGGTCAGTTATCTAACAATGTTTGTCTGCTTAAACAAACAAACTAGATAGATATATGTTACAGCGTAAAATTTTATTGATTTAGCATTTGGTCAACTGAACTTTGAACAACCCGCGACTCCGTCCGCGTGGAATTATATCATTTAGTTTTATTTATTTGTATGTATAGCTGGCAGTGAAAGTTTTGAAGTAGTGAAAGTTTTCGGAGATTGGCCGGAACAAACAGCCAGACAGACATACAGACAAACAGACATTTTTTTTAAAATAAATTGTGTTTTAATTGTATGTACCGTATATACTGCTGTTGTTGCTGTTATTTTGACATTACAAAGAGACACTTCAATTTTATTTATTTGACAAATAAATAATAGTAAAATAAATAATAATAAATAAACAATTATATCTTTTTAGTGTGATCTTTAAAAATTTGATTATGTATGAAAGAAAATAAAAAGGTATGTTGTTTATGTTGTAATGTTTATTTAAACAATTTTTTTATTTAAATAAAAGAAACAGATGTTAGATTAGATTAGATTTGATAAGATATAAAATTAGAAATCGTAATGAAGAAATCCGTAGGATAACCAAGGTAACCATCATAGCTCGAAGAATTGCAAAACTAAAGTGGCAGTGGGCAGGGCACATTGCTCGCAGAACAGATGGCCGAGAGGGCCGAAAGGTTCTGGTGTGGCGACCGCGTACCGAAAGCTACGTCTTTCGGTACGTTGGAAGGCTTTCCACAAGGTGGACCGATAACCTAGTGAAGGCCGCAGGAATCTGCTACGGAAAGCACAGAACCGGTCGAAGCGGCGGTGCTTGGGGGAGGCCTATGTCCAGCAGTGGACTTCTTTCGGCTGAAATGATGATGATGATGATATAAACCCCTTTATAGGTGCAGTCACGCTCCATCATTCTAAGCCTCTTTTCTATAACACTCACACGACACGTGCCAGTATTTGATTTCAAACATGGAAACTGTAACAACATCTAAATTCAGTCCACAATTAAACAAAATGACGGTTGCAGGCATGGCGCATACCTAATTCGATCAGCCGTGACGTGGCAATGTCTGATTAGCTAATGTAGACTAGGGATGTAACGGAGTCAGAGTTGGTGGTGGAAAAATATACAAAAAGACCTAATTATACATTTACATAACATTACGTCGGTATTCCCAGAAGGTCACACATTTCGCCAGTTATGTTTAAGTCCCATGTAATAAAGGGCAAGTCTATTACCATCAAACGGGCACGAATCCAAACTCCGGACGGAGAAATTTCAGATGGATAAACACAATTCTTAAAAAAGATAAATTATTAAAAAAGTGTGCATCATTAGAAGCACAAAAAAGTTTTTAGAGGATCAATTAAATATTTACCGTAAAAAAATTGCGGATGCGCATCGGCGGTACGATTTCATGCGGAAGTTCCGCATTTACGGAGGCGGAGACGAACTTCCGATACAGCCCTATTGGTAGACGGCCTGAATCCCACAATCCAATTGGATAATGGATTTGGTATTGCATTTTGGGCGTAAGCCGATTAAGTCAAGGTCGGGCCGGATGCAAAATCTGTTTCTTGCTAATCTCATAAGCTGGAAACGAAGTTACTGTGAAATTTATTATCTAATTCCTACAACTTAGTACTTAAGGCGAAAGCGTCAGCCCGCGAAATTCAAAACTTCTTACGTTTTTTGCAATTTGCAGTATCATGTTGTATGCATGTTGATCCGGAGGACACGGTGGAGGTTGGACCGGCTTGGGCGGGGCACCGCCATGTCCTTGTGGAGGCGGTCGGCGGCAGTGATCTCTCGCGTCCGGCCCTGGTCCAGGCCAAGGTACGGAGCGAGAGGGCGTGGGAAGCCGTCACCTCCTTCTGCGAAGCAGGGAAAGGGCTCGCGAAGGAGGAGCCGGAACGCGTGAGGGAGAGGCAAATTTCGCGCCCTCACGCTCTGGCCGCCGCAGGAGACGCCCTGGGTGTCGGGAATCGCAGGCCGATTCCCGGCCACCGTCGGCGCGGGCTTGCGGACGGTGAGCAATGGATAGCTCGCCATCCGATGAGGACCATGCCCGGGTTGACGGCGCGTTGTGTTCCACGCGCGCCTCAAAGAGATGTCAGCACAACTGAAGGGGTCTGCCAGGACCGATGCCTACCGGGGTCGCGGGAAAGTTCGAAAGGGATACTGTGGTCCCTGGTAACGTACAGGCAAAACCTGACACGCCCTAGCTCCACCCAGAGCGGGAGAAGTGAAAAAAAAAAGGTTGTATGTTGATCTAATTAATGATTCGCCGGCTACCGTATTAAATATTTGTTTATAGAATTTTAATCATAAAAATCATCAATACAACACTCACTATAAGCTCATAAAGTAATCCTATTGAATGACTATTTCATGAAATCATAACATTTTAGGATTATCCTAACATAAGGAGTTGTATTGCTGATTCTGTAAAGCTATATTTGTTACGGTCGCGAATCATATTTTAATCAACATACAATCTGACACCGACTCGCAAATTAAAAAAAAACCTAAGTAAATTTGAATTTCGCGGGCTTCCTTAGTGCATCCCCCTTAATCCATCAATACAATATTATAAATTGTAGTTTAATTAATAATTTAGAAGAATAACGCGAAAAGTGTTTCGCGTTATTCTTCTAAACTAGACAACGGTTTTTGATGCGGAATTTTCACTATCATTTTGAGAATTTATTCCGTAAGGTTTATGCGTACAATCTATACACACATAAAAATAAAAAGTGTTTGTTTGTAAAGTCAAAATAACAACTTTTTACTAAAAGCATAATAAAATCATGAAGAAATTTTTTTTTTAATATCGTTGTCTGTGACCGATTTTGATGGAACTTTCACTGTCGTATAACTGACATTATAAGGAGTAAGTTACGATTTTTATTTTAGAAAAAAAGGTAAAAGAATTAGGGTCTACGTTGGCAAAGCCGCGGGTGGCAGCTAGTAATAATTTATACTTCTATACTATAATATAATATTAATATTATAAAGAGGTATTTTTTTTTGTTTCTTTGTAAGTTTGTATGTAGAAGGTAATCTCCGGAACTACCAGTTGGATTTAAAAAAATCTTTTTGCATTGGATAGCCCAATTCTTGAGGAAGGTTATAGGCTATGTAACATCACGCTACGCCCTTAGGAGCCGAGCAAAACTTTGTCACGTGGACAAAGTCGCTGGCAGTAGTAATTTTATAAGGAGGTAAAATATTTGTTTGTAAGAGGTAATCTCTGGAACATTGATCTGATGACAAAAAATCTTACACTGATGGGAACCTACACTTTTGCCGACTACCATAGGATATTATGTTTCTTCGAAGTCGTATGCAGAAGCTAGTAATGATTATGTAACGAATGGGGTTCGAAGTCATGACCTCTTACTTGCCGTTGGGCAATTGCTTCTTTAAGGGTTCCAACTCAAGTTCCTTAAACACAAGACAAGTGCGAATATGAGTTCCATACCACGAAAACTACGATTCTTTATCTTCATTTTATAGGTTACAATGGTCTACGGTTATTATGAAACAACTCTGCAACTGACACACAGACGGCGTAAGCTAGGTTAGGTTCCGTTGGCAACCTTTGGGTACGGATCCCTAAAAAGAGTTTTCAGGTAAAATTACACTTATGCCCGTTTAAACTAAAATTAGTCGTCACCTTAATTGATGCACACTGTTGAATTTTCAACACTAGGCTCAGCGCTGAAAGTTGAAAATTCAACAACGCGCTTTTAGGCATTCGTTTAGGTGTTAGTGAAAATGGGCATAAGAGTAATTTTACCGGCATTAGAGAAGAGTACCTAGTAGATAAGATGTCTACCCGGAAAATAAACTCCAATACTTTAAAGTTCAACGATTTTAGTCCTTTTTCTCGTTCTCGTACAAAAGACGGGATATTTTGGTATAGAGCGTGGGCAGTATTTTCTTCTCAGCTATAATATATTTCAGAACTAGTATTTATAGTTCAAGTTATTACTCCCACGGGCCGCGGTTTTCACAGAACTTCTTTTGTGAGCTTTTCTGAAGCAGTAACTAGTACTTAGTAACTACCTTATTTTATGCTGCAATTTATTGTATGTACCCGGTACCCGTAATTAAGATCAGCAAACGCGTAAAAGAAAGAAAAAAGAGTATTTATTTTGACACTCGCACAGGAAATCACAAATTAAACTAAAAACACACTAAACATAAATAAAAAACAAAGTAAAATTTTAATATAAAGAAGGAAGTCCTGCACGTGGCCAAAAGACTCCTATCTCAGCATGACGCTACGACACTATAAAAAAAAAAAATGACGCAGTGCTGATAGGGCCCGCAAAAGCAGTGCGTCTTTTGAAACGAAGTTCCATAACGTGGCTTGCGGGAGGAGTTGACTGGTAGAAATCGTCACGTAAGGAAAAAGCGTTATGCTCCCCCCATGCGACTTTCTCTCTGTCTCTCTCTCTGTCTGTCTCTTTCTAATATATACGAGTGAGTGAGTGAGTGTGTGTGCTAGTATTGCGTAAGGAACTTCGTTTTTGACGGAGGTCCCTCGACCGCACATGGTTTTTGTTTTTTATATTGTTATTATTTCGCATTTTATGTCGGTACTTTACTTCACCTTTTTTTTACAGGGAGTTTATCATGCTCTCAATATTTGTCAAAAAGCTGGTCAATAATTGTCAAAATTTCAAGTGTCAAGCGATTTTCAACTACAACAAGGTTATTGTGGCGCGTGATCAAAATCGGAACTAACATAGCCATCTTGTTTTGTCAATATAATTTCTATTTTCAAAACCACCGCTGTGGTTCTGTCTTACATAGGGTCACAGCATGAGCGATGGACGCTTTGCGTCATGTTTACCGCAAATAAACGTATTTTCTTTCTTTATTCTATTCGCCAAAATATCCTTGTATAGTTTCACTGAAACCGCTGTACCGCGCCTTAGGTAAGTGCGCGGCGAGACGGGGGGGGGGGAAGTGCAGGCCGCTCGTTCGTCCGGAAAGGAATAACCGTTATATCCTTGCACACGGTTAAGTGACTATTTATTTATGATTTTTTGACGTACTTGTTTTTTTCAGATTAGGTGCCGTTTTTTCTTAAAAATACGGCACTAAATCTCGTTATATGGCGTGTGTCAAAAAATATTGTTATTATTTGCCTACCTGATTGTATCCTATGATATACGAGTATTTATGCATAATATTGGCTATGAAACGCCATTTTAAGCAAAAAACCGACGCTTTAAAATTTAAGCTCCTATTTCTTCGAGAGCCTTTTTTCGATCCACAGTGCGGCGTCCTGCTCCCGGTCTCGCCACGTATTCCTAAGGCGCGGTACAACGGTTTCGGTCAAACTATAGCACTCTATGTGCACTGCAACTATTACTGCCCTTGAAATCCCCGGCACGAGCCCATTACGGTTATCTGTCGTCACAGTGATCACCGGAACCTTACTATCTTTTATAATGAGGATCGTTATTATACTCGTAATCCATTCGAAGATAAATGGTTGACGATATTCCGGAAGATGTATGTGAGCTTAATCAGATTGTGGCTGATTTGGACCCGATTTCTGGGGATGCGGGCCTTCTAACTCAGTTAGAATTATGTTTTCCATTAGCTAGGAACATACTTATATAGAGGATTACTAAGTTGTGTCCAGTTCCATAATTAATACAGTTAATATAATGCTCTATTGTATTAGCTGGACCTGTAACTGTGTCGATTTATACTACAATCTATTCAATTCAAATTATTTTATTTCACATAAACCTACATGGGCACTTATGAAAATTCAGAAGCTAGGTGCACAGTTCCAATTGGTGGATTCCTATGGAGAAGAGCCGGCAAAAATTGCACTACTCTTTAAAAAAAAAAAAAACATTTTTTTTAAGTTTCAAGTGACCAGGTACTTAACAAAATAGGCAATGACCAACAAATCGAAACATTTATGAGTGTATAAAAGAGATACAAAAGAGATATAAAAGAGATACAAAATAGAGATATATATTATAAGTAACCAAAATGCAATATTTTGATTTTGGATTCATTTTGCAGAAAGAAAATTACGATGCTGATTATAGGTAGGTACTTTGGTTGTTATTCTAGTCTTCTTTAAAAAATATACTAGAGTTCCCCCTATTATTTATAACTGATTTATTTTTAACTTGACTAAAAAAAAGAGAAGGCTATATGTTCGGTATACGGTGTTTCAGTATGTATTTTTTTAATGCATGTTTATCGATATTTTCGCATTTGGTAGAGGAAGCTTGCGTGGTGGTCCCATATATTATATAATGACATGTTATATCGGGTAGTTACCCGAGCAAAGTTAATTTATGTTTTTTGAGTAAGCTTGTATAATACCATATTTATTTCACTTTGTGTTTCTTGATGATGTTATAGGACTTCCTGTCACTGTTGTTATACAACTTTTTTTTTCGAGATGCCGAAAACAATAATTGTAAGCCTTTTGTTTTATTTAAAAGTTTCCAATATCCAGCAGTTTTCGCACAATCTTCATATTTTAAGTAAAATAATATCTATTCAATAACTAATACAATTTCAATTTAATTTATTCAGGAACAGTTCACATTGTTTGAAATCATACTTAAAAAAATTAAAAACACGTTCATTAAAACTACAAAATACATGATACAATAAACTAGAAATAAAAAGCAAAACAATAAAATAAAAATTCAATAACATTACAAATTAAAAATTCAATACAATTAAAAATTCAATAACATTGCAACCTACTACATAGTCTCACATTAACTATATTTTTTTTTTAATGTGGATTCGTCGTCGTCTATTGAATACAGACATTTCTCCAATAGGAACGCTCTGACTCTTGACTTAAACACATACACACATCATAAATTCATAACATATCATAAATCATATCTATTCTATTCTTGGTTTTATTCATCATCGCGTGCATCTTGTTAGAACTTGTGGTCAGAAAATGGTTCTCTGTGGTTTTCAAACGTCTGAATGTGGGTCGGCCTTGGCAGCCATGATGGAATTATGTTACTGTTCATATGCGAACATTTTAGTAAGAGCTTTCCTTTGAAATATTATTTCAAAAATCATCTGCTTTTATGAATGAATAACATCACACTTGTATGTTTCGAAGGAATAATTTAGCAGAGGCATATCATTCACATTCCAGACTCCAGACTTCGGAGTTTTGCCGAGCTATATATATTTTTATTACTAATTTGTTGTTTAAACACACATATTTCAGTAAATTATGTCACGCAGGGGGGTCAATATGTCATTCAATAGATAATTGCTGAAAACCAGCGCTGTTGACGTTAGGTTGGTCCGAATTCACAGCATTTCACTGAGCAATGACCTGTTCTTGCGAAGATGCGACGCACAGCATAATTTTTCTTATTATTTGTTACAAAAGTAGTTAACTCTGTAATCAGCATTTTGTGTTTGTTATATTTTTGTTGTCATTTGTCAATGTTGCAAGAGTAATTACGCAATATTGTCTTTGGTCCGTGGCCTTGACATTTATCATCAATTTATTTCATTTTATTTTTTATTGGTTGAATACGAGGTTTTTGGCCACTTTTGTATGTGTGTATTTTGTCTTTTTATCTTTAAAATGTGCGTTTTGTTTGTGCAGAATATTTTTTTTTCTTTTTTCCTTTCTTCTTTACAACTTTGCCTGACAACACAGCACGTACGGTCACGCTTGTGACCTGTATAGACCACGGTAGTCCACTGCTACAAATATAGTATAGGTGCGAAAAACACATCGAATGCAATAGCGGTACTTTTCTTCCAGATATCTATAGCCATCTACTTATAGCCCGAGGTATATTATAGCCTATTTACCACGTGCGTTTATGAAGCCCGCGTTCATCAAACATGTTGTGAATATTTTACTCATTTGAAATGTGGAGCTCGCTTCGTGAATGCATCACTATGTATCTACATATGTATGTATTCGTGGGCACTTTTTGGCACTGAATTTGTATGCAAGGCACACAAGTGGGTTTTCAATCATGAGTTTGGAATAAATGGAGGATTTTGGTTGAGTCTGAGTTACAAAAATTAACAATCTGTATGTCTGTAGTTTTATTATAGACACAAATTGCTGTTATAAAAATAGGTAGGATTAAGACTTAAAGGAAAAATGCAAACCAATTACGTTACAAAAAATATTATATAGAGTGAGCTTAGTTGATGAGTCGTTTTTGAGAACATTTTTATCGACCAAAAAGGTCGAATACGGAATTCCCTTATTTTATATCGTTTCTAATAGTAGTTTATGAAACTGTTGCATAATGAGGGGTATTAACATACGAGTGTGTGTTTAGAAACAGAGCCGTAGGCGAGGTTTTTAAAGCATCACACGAGTGTTTTAATACCTAGTTATGTGCAGTCTCATACACTACTTTATCTACTCTCAAATTTTGGGATTGAACCTACTAAATAAAAGATCAAAGTTAAAGATCAAGAATACAAAATTCCCACGAAATTCAGTACAACAAAACGTATGCTTAGCGCCTGCACGGTGATGCTGTCCCCCGCTAACGTTCTATTACAAAAGTTGATGGAAACTCCTTGGTGATATTTAACTTCTTAGATTTGCCCTGTATCGCAATAGAAAAAATAGTATATTATGCAATTAGCGAATAAAGGACGGATTTAAAGCGAGGGCCATAGATGAATCAATTGTTAGAATCCTGAGCGACGCGAGTAATTCATGGCCCTCGATATAAATCCGTTTTACTCAAGAGTTGCAAGAGTCATGGTTTAAAGTATAGTAATACTTTATACCATGACTACGAGAAAAAGAAAGATTTAAGCGAAAATAGACATTTAATGAAGAAAAAAGGAAGGTTGAATGAATTAAAATGCACTTTAAAATTTGAACAATTACTGAAATTAAAAGTAATTTTCTTATTATTGTTAATAGGATGGTCGACTTGTGACGCGATATTTATTTCCTGTATCGAGTATGTTTTCGCAAGGTGGTTGTATAGCATTGAGATGGGGGTCGCATATATTGGTGTGTTCTAAATTCAAACACCAAAATAGTGATTAAAAGTGCTTTTTATTCACTGAAAACAGTGAATAAAATAAGCTTTTTAGAGGGGGGATGGTATAAAAATGATAAAAAGTGTTATAATATGATTCTATTTTTAAATTGTGTTTTTAAAGTATATCAATATAAACTCATTTTGAAGTTTATAATTCGAATATTACGATATGAGAGTAGATAAAACACTTTATGAGATTAATTACGTTTAAATTCTCGAGTTTAAACGTTATCGTTAAAGATTATTTTATTCAATAGTTTTATTGAAGTCAAAGTTTAAGTGGAAAATCTGAAAGTCATGCATCATTTTCTTTGTTCGATAGCCCGGCTCGTATGCGGGGTGCGGGATATTTCTGTAAAGCATGCTAAAGGGTATTCGGGGAACCGTTTTCAGACGTCGATAGGGAACGATTGCGGAATACGGAGAGCCTGCTACGTTTTGCAGTTGCTTTTAATGTTCATTTTCATTGGGTGTGAGTCTCGCAAGCTTTTTACCGAGCGATGATTTCATTGGCAGCTGCTTTCAGCGGACAGTGATAGAGTAGCGCCTAGTAGTGTGACCGTCAGACTGCCAAGTGATAGGTCTCGAGTTAGAACCCAAGGCCCGCACCTCTGACTTTCGGATTCATGTGAGTATTGTATAATTATCACTTGCTTCAAAAACGGTGAAGGAAAACATCGTGAGGAAACCGGCATGCCTGAGAGATGTTTCTTGACGGCATGTGAAGCCAAGTCAGAGGCCCGTGGGCGGCCTTAAAACTCTGACACCGGGTTAGTCACTAACCACACGAAAAAAGAAAGATTGGCCGCTGCGCCTGCTACCAGCATTACTATACGCACCGCAGACGGTGTACCGACCGAGTTATCGACTTACGACTTTCATTAGTCATAACCCCGCCTGCGGGGAGTCCCCGCATGCTGTATAACGACCGAGTTATCGACTAATGAAAATGAGCTATTAGAGTTTCTTGTACAGAACCCATAAAATCGTTAAGCGATCGTAAAAGTTGAAAAAGCAACAAGTTTCTCTTGCTAATGCATCATGCCATGTTACCCAGACAGGTTAGCCCTAAGTGCATTAAGTCCTCCCATGTATAATAAGATTATACGAGGGGAGACATGTGGCGGTAATTCCAGGACCGTTCACCGCCTGTGGTGTGGTGTGGGTGTATTTTTTTGTTAATTATGCGTCAACCTTACGGAACTTGCTAACTATTTTTGTATAGTGTATAGGTACACCTGATGTTTTGCTAAGCTAAATAACTACGTTTAGAAATATTTTTTATACTTCGCATAACGAGGGTCTTCAATGTTCTATCTATAATATTAGGTCCCCACCTATGAAATCAGCGTTTTGTATGAAGAATTTTAAAGAAGTTGCATTTTTCATACTAACATTTTCTTAATTTATATAACAACCATGAACACTAATGTTTTAAAACTTTTATGCACTAATGTTTAAAAACTAAGATAACGTAATATGTCACTTAGATTAAGGGACAAAAATAAGTTTTGGCTAAGTTAAAACAAATAGTGGTCATTCCTGCTAACAAAATGAGGTGTAATTTTTAAGGTATTTTTTATGTTTAGAAAACTATAAGTAATAAGGTTTTTTTACTATTGGTAGTTGTCTATGATGGTCATTATTCGATATAATACCAAGCAATTGATGAATATTTTAAATCATAGAAGTGACGAGGTTCTCTATTTGTGAGAAAAAAAAAACGCCAATTTCATAGGTGGGAACTCAATATTAGGTAGGTACAACACTGACTCTCTGTTTGTTGTTTGTGCTCTGTTTGAGTGTTTGTTTTTGTTTTGTTTGTTTCTGTTACCTTTGGAACATTACCGATTTATTTATCTGGTAAATAGTGCTTACTCGGAGTTATTGAAATAGGCCCCATCAGGAATTTTGTCTGTTTATTGTGATCAAATTATCACTCCGTTAAATATTAAATCGAACATTCAGCGAAAATGCTTAATTGCATCGAATGCATTGTATGCACATTCGCTCGTTCACCAAAATTTGGGCCAGTTCGCGATCTCATTAGAGACACCATGTTCTAAAAACCATTACCATTTTACCAATAAGTTAGTAATATACTTTACCAATTTTTTACCACATCTTGTTATAGTGATTCAATATAGCTATTTCCCTTATAATTCGATATTTACCAAAGATATACCATAACCTATTAATACGAGACAGGTGTGCTAGGTCACTGCGCCGAGCACTACCTACCTACTCACTTTTTCCGGTTAGTCCCGCAATGCTCTAGTCCCTCTATGCTCGACTCAAAAAATACCTAAGTACTCAAAAGTTTCGCTATGCACGCAATTCTTCGATTCTACGTAAACAATCTAAGGTACATTGTTATTTAAATTGCGGGTATACTTTCGCTTATTTATTATCGCATCTGCTCGACGTCCGTATGTCACTGCAGGGATCCAGCAGAATATCAGCGTCAGGTATATTTGCCTGACACATGCTGAGTTGGACTCCCATTTGGTGCAACCTTGAGACGCACACCGCCCTTTGTATGTTTCACTATTTTAAAGTGTGTTAGCCAAAAGTCATCACAATGTCTTTATTTTCTTCTTTATTTTATTTTTTTGTATATTGGCACCATATAGCTATATTCATGTATTTAGTTATTATTTAATCGTGTTTTTGTATTTTGATGCTGTCTTTTGTGTGCACCAAATAAACGATTTATCTATCTGTCTACAGTTGAAAAGAAAAGTATTTGAATTAAAGTTAAAAGTTTTATAGCCCTTTTCGTATAAGCGTAAGCGTTTGTTAGATAAAATTTGTTTTGTCTCGTTCTAACAATAAAAAAGTCAAAATGAAAAGTTTTGAGATGTTTATGAATAGAGCTGTAGGTTTATATTGGGCCCACAAGATTTAACGAAACTGTAGACTGTGGCTGCGGCTGTGGCTGTCTGTCTCTATCTGTCTGCCTCATCTAAATCCTATGAGTTGCTAACATAATGATTAAATATTATCGTGAATTCATGCAAGCCTAGTACTTTTTGTTAGGTTACTGCTCGGAAATTGTGCACAACATCTAATGATTGAAATACTATGTCGTGAATTCATGCAAGACTAGTACTTTTTATTAGGTTGTGCCAAGATTCAAGTTTATTACCTCAAGGAATAAGATTCTGTTCCACCTAGGTTTTCTTAATTTACTTTTTAAATGGTTCAATAAAATATTACACTGTAACAGTTTTCTTCATCACTGCCCGCGAATGTGATTTGTGCATAGCGAAATTTTTTAGTAGGTATTTTACGAGTCGAGCATTGCGAGACTAGCGCATAGGGCAACTAAACGACTTTTTCAGTAATACAGATAATTCATCACCGTAATTACTATAGGTGTTTAATAATAGGTACCGTAAAAATAACTAGTGTTGAATGATATACTCCTAAAAATTTCGAAAATGAACAGTTTTTTGAATCACACTATGAAGAAAATCCTTTAAAATATTCAGATAATCTATCTGTGCATAACTCAAATATTTTCACAAAATTAGACTCGCCATTGTAGATTTGTAGCCTACGGCCCATTTAGCATCAAATATGTTTAGCACATTAATATTCGCACAGCACATTCAATTTAACAGTTCAATCCTTCGATAACGTGTGAATACTCGCCTTAACCCTTAGGGAGTGGGCAGAATAGAGGTGAATAATGGCCGGGATAAAGGTGAAGCTATGTAGTAAGCGGAGCGAGAGCGGGAGCGGATGGCTTCGTACTTATTTAAGTTGCCCAGTTGGTTTATTTCAGAGTTCACAAAATTAATGCATTATAAATGAGGGTCACGGACACTTACCGTGGCAGTGATTAAGTTGTGATTACTAGCATCATTTGGATTCACCATCAATTTAATTACATCTATTTATAAATAACGCACATCAAATCAAACTAAATCAAATCTCTATTACTAAATAAAGTACTTCTAAAGAAATTGCAAGATGTTGAATGAATGCGCAGTTCACTGTGTTTTACCGATTACATGCGAATTATACATATTTAATTGATTACAATTGAAAAAAATATCAAGATTGAATAGTACTGTCAAATATTGATATAGTAAAAAGAACAAAAGGACAATTAAAAATCAATTTAATAGGACATATGAATAAATTACAAAATGTTATGTCTAATTGAATCGAACGTCAAATGAGTTATCGGTTCTGGGGCAAGACACAACAGCCACAAACGTAGACTGCAAATGTTGCGTTACTTTTTGAATACAATATAAATACAAATAATTTATTGTGTAAATAGAAAATTACATTTGAATCGTGTTTGGAGCCTCCTTTTAGGCAAACAATGCCTGTATTAGAAGGCTCCGCTCTTTCACATCATTGTCGTACACCCGTACTAACTAAGTTAATATAGTGTAATGTGACCTTAAGGGTAAATATGCAATGTAAGTACATGTTCCGTATTTAGCTTAGCCTTCATTCTTAAAAAAATAAAAATAAAAACCTCTAAGTAAATAAGTTACTCAACATGCTGCCAACAACGAACTGATAAAATGCCAGTCGATGAGCTAACCGCTCCACTCACCGCTATCCGGTTTCAATGTAGCATAGGGTCTAAGGTTTAGGTTACAAAGCGGTTTCATGTTGAACGTCTTTTGTGTTCCGTGAGGAGACAATATGGCGGAAACCATATTTCCTTTATTTCGTCTTGTAATCTCACAACATTTTTTTGTGACGAAAATAAAATAAAGCAGCTGTAAATAACCTTTTGTTGGTCACTGCTATAGTAACCTGAAAAAGAAGTACTACATACATTGAGGTAGGTAATTGGGACATCTGTCTTTTCATGAAAGAGTAGGTAATCTGTGGAATTTCTTTGCGGCTTCTCCATTGGAAACGACCAATTGGAACCGTGCGCCTAACTTCTGAAGTTTTATCATAATGCCCGTGTAAAAGAATTTGAATTGATTTTCTTTTTAATCAAACTCAAACTCGAAGCATTTATTTCAAATAAACCAATTACAGGCACTTTTGAATTGTCAAGGGGGTCGGTCAGTCAGAAAGATGAAGCTAGATGCCCATTCCAAAGCGTAGTAGGTACCTATGGAGAAGAACGGGCAAGAAAATCCACGGACACTCTTTTAAATCATAATATGGTTACAATAATCGAAACTTGGGGAGAGAAAGAACCGCTTTTATATAACTTCATTACAGTTTGTAGCTATATCCGTGACCACCGCCCGCCACTGCGACTACGGAGGGTGGACACGGGTGAGGAGGAACGCTGGACGAGGTTCAGCGAGCGGCCGACCTGGACCACAACTCGCTTGAGCTTCACGGACCAAGAGGCGCGCGTTCTTACGTCCAATAAACGAACCAACCTAATAATACAGTCCGCTATTTTCTTTCTATCACCTCGAGGAATCCTCAACACCCATATCACGGCTTCAACCATCTTACTGCGACGGGTATACAATTGTTTAACCCATTTTGCTCAATGTAATAGTTGAACTACCTCGTTCTCGGTCGCAAGCGCTACTGCTGAAGTCCTGCGTGCGATTTCCAGGTCGGGCAGTCATCTTTTTAGGGTTCCGTACCTCAATAAGAAAATATGGAACCCTTATAGGATCACTCGTGTGCCTGTCTGTATGTCCGTCTGTCACAGCCAGTTTGCTCCGAATCTAATGGACTGATTAAGTTGAAATTCGGTACACATATTTATTTCTGTGACCTATACATGGACGTGTAACGTAAATAAATGAATTTTGAATATATGGGTCACTTTTGGGGGACAATTAAGAAAATTTAAAAAAAGGTTTTGCGAACTGTACCGTGTGACAAATCAAATGAAAGAACTTATTGTGAGGATATCAAATACATTTTTTTAATAATTTTAAAATAAATACTTTTAAAGATATTTAAGAAATGTTTTTGAACTACAATGTTAAGTTTGTTCTTGGGATAAATTCATCCCAACTACGGAACCCTTCATTGTGCGTAGTCCAACACGCACCTGGCCGATTTTTTCATTAGGAATTTCTCAGTACTAGCCCGGAGTCTGAATTTGTGCCCGATTGATGGCAATAGGCTCGCCCCCTATTACATGGGGCTCAAACATAACCGGCGTAATGTGGGGTACACCTCTGGCTACCTTCGTGGAAACAAGACTTAATGTTATGTATGTAATACTTTGTCTAGTTATGTAGCAGTAGACAATATTTATGGGCTAATATACATCTTAAATCTCAGCCTGAAAGTAAATAAGAATGTTAGACAAACTGAGTTTCTTAAAATAATAAGGACAACATCTTGAACAATTTCATTCTTGCCCTGGCCGCGACTTATACAGGCGCTTAACTTTGTGTAAATTATTTCGTCACCACTGCTCTCAAAATGGTGAAGTAAAACATCGTGAGGAAACCGGCATGTCCTAGAACCAAAAATTCGAAGACTTGCGACATCTACCAACCCGCACTGGGCCCGCGTGGTGGATTACGGCTCAGTCCCTCTCACCGAGAAGAAGCTTGTGTCCCAGCAGTCAAACTCAAACTCAAAGCATTTATTTCAATTAAACCAATAAAGGCACTTTTGAATTGTCAAGGAATCGGTCAGTCAAAAATATGAAGCTAGTTGCCCATTCCAATGCGTAGTAGGTACCTATGGAGAAGAACGGGCAAGAAACTCCACGGACACTCTTTTAAATAAAATAAATTGTTACAAAGTATTGGTTACATCATTCATGTTGAAATTATACATGTGAGAACAATGTAGAAAGACGTGAACGTTAGAAGCGTCCGTAATACAAAGATAAAACAAAGAACAATTCAAAAATTTAAATCAGGCATGGCCGCTAAGAGTTGACCAATCCCAACTGACGGCGCCCGTTCACGAACATGACGCATGGATCAGCACCATTCAGCTCAACCATTTTGAAGGGAGCTGAATGATCCAACACACGCGCCACCATCAGCGAGACATCTGAGTGAGCATGACATACTCACAGCCGCCAGGGCACATTCAAGTCAATAAAAGACGTATTACCCGGTAAATGGTAGCTCTTTAGTACATAGTACTCACACCTGTGCTCTGCAATTATATAATACAAAGGAGATTGATTTTATACAATGCAAAGATGGACTTAAAATCTTCAGCAGTGGGAACATTATAGGCTGATTATGATGATGATGTTAATGATTCTTGCCCACTTAAAATCCATTTTCTCTTCAAAACACTTAAAATTTACTTAAAACATTCCTTCTTACTTCGAAGACTACATTAGTCGACTTTTCCCGATAAACAGGTAGTATAGAACGTGCCAATGATTTGTATTCAAGAAACGTGACCTTATCGAGAGCCGGGGCACGGTCTTGCGAATTTACCTGTACCAGTTAGAACTTGACATGTGTACTACTATAAATAATGTTACTTTAAGTTTATTCGTTGGGATGAATGAAAATGGTGTGCGAAGGTCAAGGAGAAAAAAACATTTTTTTTTTGTGTTATGTAGTGAATTTTATGAATATGAATGGCTAATTGGACTTCTAGGCCGTTCATTAAATCCAATTGGATGTCTAGGCCGATAGTTAATTGAACTGGAATCATTCAACGTTTAACAACTTGGCGTATTGAAAGTCATCCTTCGAAGATGACTGACCAAGACTCAGCCAAGTGATTCAATCAATCTGCCTAGCCTTTTCCCAATTATATTGGGGTCAACTTCCAGTCTAACCGGATGCAGCTGAATACCGTATTTTACATGGAGCGACTGCCTATCTGACCGCCACAACCCAGTGAATGGGTAATACGACACCCTTTGGTAAGACTGGTTGTCAGACTTTCGGGCTTCTGTCGACCCGTAACGACTGCCAAAGATCCACAAATGACGCCCGGGACCAACGGCTTAACGTGTTTTTCGAGGCACGGACTCACGAGACTCAGCCAAGTGATTAAAATGGTGAAAAACTTTCTGTGAGCAACTTGGTAATACCGCTCGCTGGCCGCTGCCGCGGCACCGCTCGCTACGCTCGCTCGAGTCACGCGTGGTTGGTCACAATTCTAATCTAACCTAACCTATTTCACCCAGTTTAACTAAATGACTATCTGAAATTCAGTCATCTGGTTAAACGTTGCGCTCAATGACTTGGCTAGTTGTGCTTCAGCTATTTAATGGGATGTCGTCGTTTAATGAACGGCCTAGGTATCAAATTAGCTGGCTAATTTCACCAGATGGCTGCGATATATACATCACGCCTGCCTTTGTGTTTGCACTTCAGCAATAATGTTCCCAATCAATGCTATTTTAGGTAACCCACTAATAGCAGCACTGATAGCCTAGTGGTGTGAAATTCTGACTTGACAGTCTTAGGTCTCGAGTTCGAACCCAAGGCATGCGCCATGCACCTCTGACTTTTCGGAATCATGTGCGTATTGTATAATTATCACTTGTTTAAAAAACGGTGAAGGAAAACATCGTGAGGAAATCGGCCATGCCTGAGGGATATTTCTTGACGGCATGTGAAGCCAAGTCAGATGCCCATGGGCGGCATAAAACTCTGACACCAGGAAGAAGGAATTGGTGCTAATGACGTAAGTAGTCTACTCCCAGTCACTCACATCCAGACTTCGGGATCCCCCTAAGAATATGTCCTAATAAACAAAATCTAATAACACTTTGCTTGACCCGGGCATCGAATCCAAGAACAATTTCGTTAGTGACCATTACACCGACAAGAAGTCAGATTTTGTATAGTTAAAAAACTCACCCCAATTCCCGATAGGGGTAGGCAGAAACTGCAGAACGCCATCTGCTACGATACTTACATACTAGTATTTGTAAAGTTTCTTGGAATACACTACTCGTATATTACCACTATATTCCCTATATTACCTTCTAACAAAATAAACCGATTAAAACTTGAGCCCCTGAAGCTACAAGGGCGTGTAAATGCAATTGATTTGTATTCCGTCAGCATCCACGTTGTCACACAGCGCACGAACCAGATTACTGCCATCAGTGACACGAACCTGCCCTGACTGACTGACGAGCTGACTGAATGATGTGTCATTGTCATTACTAATGAAAATTGATTTATTAGGGAGGAACAACGGTACAAAGAAATTTTGGCGTGTGACTAAAATCAGAACTAATGCGGCCATCTTGTTACAATAACCGGAACCCCTATAGGATCACTCGTGTGTCTGTCTGTCCGTCTGTCACAACCAATTTGCTCCGAATCTAATGGAGCGATTAAGTTGAAATTTGGTAAACACATAAATTTCTGTAATCCAAAAACGGGCGTGTGACGTAAATAAACGAATTTGGAATATGGGGGTCACTTTGGAGGGACAAATTAGAAAATTAAAAAAAAGTTTTTCCAAAATGAAAAAAAATTAAAGGGCTGCTGGGGTACTGTTAGAGCCTGTAATATTTTTGTATTTTTATAATTTTAATATAAGAAAATATTTTATTAAAATTATTGACAAATCCCCCATAACTCCGAAACTACTGAGCCTAAAATTTTAGTTCTATACTTATAGATTACCCACAGGGAAACCTATAAGAAGTCTATGGTCTTAAAAATAATATGATAAATCACTCAATATTGTGCGTACAAACTTACATTTACAGTTAGAATGTATGGGAGAACATGTTTATCAGGTACAATGTTAAGTTTGTTCTTGGAATAAGTTCATCCCTCCTACAACCCTTTATTGTGTTAGTTCTTGTTTTTCAGTACAATTTCTGTGTCAATTTCACAAATGTTTACTAATTACACCCCCAGTATATGTCACTCCAGGCGCCAAAAGATCCTTGTAACACTCTACTTATGCTGATTTTATGGGAGTTGTGGCTTATTTCTCGAACAGTATCCTATGTCCGAACCCAGGTAATGAAGCTGTGTACCAAATTTCATCGAAATCCGTTTTTCCGCTAAGTCGTCAAAAGGTAACAAACAGATTAACAGACAGTCAAAGATATTTTTAAATTTATAATATTATAATTATTTTTACGTCTCTTGACGTTTCTCGGGACCCTGGGGTCCCGGACCTTTAGAAGGTGTACGAAGTCCGAAGCCAACTCGCAAAGGCCTGTTAGACGTTTTTAATTAAATGAGGCATCCACCGACGATTATCCCTCTTCGCACTATACAAGTGCACCCAAGAACAACCGCCGGTTGGCGTAGGACTATTTAGTTTAGTATTTAGAAGGTTATGGAAACAAAGATATTGGACTATGGGTTTGGTAAACTGGACTGGTTACTTGGAACTATAGAAGGACTATTGCCCCTGCTTTATCAATGTTTTTTTAAATTATGTACACAGATAAAATGGCAGGGGGTGACTTGCATACTCAATAATGGGCCCTCAGACCCTATCGTTAGCACATAGTGACGTAGGGTCTAGGGGGAAACATGTCCTGAGGTGCTTGAGGAGTGGAGAGGTATTCCACGGCTTTCAGAATAATCCCAGAGCACGGAAGATGGTCAAGATCCCTACGAGCACTTACAGGAATACTTCCTTCCTCCGAGCACGTTTGCTCTTGTGAATCTCCACTCAAGCCGGCCAATTAAGGCAAGAATGAGGTGGGAGCTCTGTTCCTCGTCAGTGTTCACTCCAGCCGGCATATAAAGGGAAGCCAGAGGTGAGGAACAAAACTTCTGCTGGGAGATAGGGTCCGTGGGGTCGCTTCTGCCTAACAGCTCGCCACATTCTGCCCTGTGGGTTTATATATCTCTTGGTCTGGCTCCTCACCCTAGACCCGTTCCAGCAAAAACGAACTCCACCGGCAAAGACCTAGAGTTCGGAGCACGCGAGCCCCACCACGACGTCAACGTAGAGATACGGGCGGTGGGGATATAATTATTCTGGATACTGTTATTTCGTATCTCAGTGTTATACTGTACTAGCGCGCTCCTGATTCGCACGTTTTTTACGAATTAAAAAAACATCGAGATTTCTCAGTTTAATGCTAGCTTAATATTAACGTATTATACACATAAACCTTCCGGAATACATTACTCTAAACGATGGTAAAAACCTCATCAAAATCTAATGCGTGGTTTAGAAGAACAACGCGCATATACAGACAAACACGAAAATTAACTTTAATTAATAATATGTGTAGATTTTTAATTATACTGGTACAGTACCTACACAACAGAAATTAATTATGAAAATATAATACAAATTAAATCCCAATTACCGTTTTCATTTTTCGTACATGAATACACAAAGCTTTTAACAAAAGCCTAAGTACTTAATTGAATAAAAATAAGGCCTTCCCTCTGCGCGCGATTAACGAGACGCGAGCAACTAACAACAAGTAAGCGAGTACGCGACGAGCGGCGCGCGGCGATGAGCGATTATTTTGCCGCTTAAGGCGTCGGTAACCAACTTTTAATTATTTCATACTGAAGATCACGTCTAAACGAGTAGTGTTAATAATTTGGAAAAAATATATGTTAATTTAAAGCATTTTCTTAATAACTTATTATAGGAATATTTTAGATAATGATGAAATATGTTTGTATTACATAGAGTAATTAATTTGTAAACTTATGACTAACGCACATAAAAAACTGAGAATCACGCAAAATATATCAAGCGTATTTCTCTGAAACCTTCACCATTTTAAAGATAATTTAATTATTAATCTTTTAATATACGTGTTTTATTAAAATACTTTGTGTTATATGTATAATAAATTAATAATCCGTCTAATTTGGGACAGCGCTCCTTGATGGGCGAGTCCTATTAGTGTCGATCTCTAGCATCAGGTGGAATAGCTCACTTAAAGCTCACTTCACCTTAGTTTTCACGAAGAGATTTTTACAGTATACAATAACTATTTGAAAACACCCTGTCCAAACCGAAAGGGGCTTAAAGGTACTTACTGCAATAACAACACCTAAAAGTAATATTTAAAACAAAAAATTATTCAAAATAAAAAAGTTATTGCTATTTAAAATTAAAATTTTTAGTTCCAAAATTACCCTATATTAGCAAATTTTCAATGGAGGTCATAAGCTATGACTTGTAGACTCCCGCTAAACGACGGCCGCCTGCGCCGAATGAAATAAACCGGTAAAAATCCCCATTGAAAAAAAAAAATGTTTCCTCATAAATATACTCTCAGTATGATCGCACAGGTTTTTTTTTCCATGTTATAGACCGGTAGGAAGCGATATATTGATAGTTTTTATTGTAGGTACTTATAATTCGCCAACAACGATATTTTTATTCGTCGGTTTCAAGGCTTGTGCAGCCCAGCGCGACACAAACGGCGCCACGCGACTCGAACAATACAATTTCTAAGAAAACTTCACGGAATAACAATAACCGGTGACGCGTCGCGCTAGTCTGCACGAAGCTCTACTGTCATGGTAAAGTAGGTACGGTTTAGTGCGCGCGCGCGCAATCGCATTGGGCGGCGCGGCGGCGGCGGCATGTTTTCTTTCGTCAGTTCGCGCCGACAAAGAACACCGCCTGCGGTAGGCTACTGCGGTACTAGGCGCGCTGAATTACGGAAGAGATTTATCGTGATATTGGGAAGTAACGTGGAAAGTTATTGACCTACGTAGTGCGGTGACACGTTTGTTATGATTTGAATTTAAGAAACATATGAAACCGAAAATTTGGTATCAATTCTTAGAGTATTTTATTTTGAGTTGAAACTACGTATAGTGACTCTATACCAGCTGTTATCTTTAGTGCTTAAGGATAGCAATAGGGTTTCTGTTACACCCTGTATAGCACTTACTAATTCCATTGGTCGGTTTTTAAACACAAGCTCACTTTCATTTTAAAAATACCTTCAAAATATGATTAAAAAATACAGCATCCAATTATTTCCATAACAGCGCTGGAGTACGGAATGATACGATTTTACGCTTTTTAAACTTGCCCCGTTTCCACGTTTATAAAAAGAACGACATGTATTTAATTTTTTCCGTTTTATTTCAAATAGAATCATTAAATATGTGTTTATTCAATTTTGGAATTATTTATACATCTTTGTTCAAAGTCAAAGTCAAATAATTTATTTCAAGTAGGCACATAAAACGCCCACGTGATATTATTAACGAGGAGCTCGTGGCTAAGTAATAACAGCCGAATGGGTCCATCCATCAGGTTAAGCTACGCTTGCCGGGGTTGGTCCGTGGATGGGTGACCATCTTTATATACCGATACTCCTCCGTGCCTCGGAAAACACGTTAAGTAGTTGGTCCCGGCTGTCATTCGTGGATCTTTGACAGTCGTTAAGAGTCGTCAGAATCCCGAAAGTTTGACAACCAGTCTTACCAAGGGGTATCGTATTACCCAGTTACTGGGTTGTGGAGGTCAGGCAGTCGCTTCATGTAAAATACTGGTATTCAACTGCATCCGGTTAGACTGGAAGCCGACCCCAACATAGTTGGGAAAAGGCTAGGCAGATTTTTTGAGCTTATGTTACTCAGTAATAATATAGCATTGTACTGGTGAAAGAATTTTTAAAATCGGTCCAGTAGTTTTTGAGTTTATTCATTACAGAAAAAATTACAAATCTTTTTTCTTTATATTAGTGTAGATACTCATTACCTCTAGGGAATCTCAAATAAACCCTCTTCATTTAAAAAATAAATACCCAAGAGTGCTGTTAATAAGCAAAATATTGAGATAACCGACGTCAAAGCATAATATTTTTACGAAAAAAGTAAACGATAAACAGAATAATACAAATTAAAGTCTGGCCGCGTCAAAATGTTTTCTCCTGTTTATAATACTTTGTAAAGACGCGATCATTGAGAATTTTAATAAAACTGTTTGTTTCTGATCTTTTATTCAGTAAAAAATCCAACTGTAAGGCAAAATGTTTATTTTCATAAAAATAGGAAACAAATAAATAACGATAGAAACAATTTTATATTAATAGTAGGTAACATAAAAGATAGCAACTTATAACTTATATTAAAAAACATCGATCCACCCCGTTCTCTTCGATTTTTAACAAGGTAATTCAACGAGTTCAATTTCCAATAACCTAATATATTGTGTACTAAAACCTTCCTGGAATGTATGTACTCGTAGATTACGTTAGTGAAAAAATTATCATAACTGATTCATTAGTTTTTGAGAAAATCGAACTAAACTTAAAAACATACGGGTCGAATGAAGATCCTCCTTTTTATTGAAGTCGGATAAAGGTCAAGTTAAATGACCAAAAGACGAATAAAAAAATGTATAAACGAAATTAAGCATTAATTGTCAACTTTACTGACAAAAAAAGTCACGCAGTTTTTCCAAACAAAAGTTAGTCATGAGAACATCTGAAGAATCGAGTCGTACTTCTCAAGAATTAAAAAAAAAAATATGAGTAAATAAACTTTATCTTATCTACCTTCACACAATATAAAATGATTAAAATATAGATCAATATTTTTGAGATATCGTCTTTCAACTAGAGAGCATGGAGTGGCCCATTTTTTTTGCACGGAAGTGTATTTTACACAATATTTTTAACTACACAAGTCACTGTTCTCTTATTAAAATATTGTTACTTCTTTGAGGCCAATTTGTTTGAATTTTAGATAATACTAGTAATAAAAGTAAAGAAAAATGTTTTGAACAAAAGTTTACCTTCACCGTTGACTTTGCGTAGACCTCAAACTTGTAGCATTGCTACGCCTGCTACGAAATTCGTAGCACTTGTAGCTAAAATGAAGCGTAGTAGTCAATAGTACTACTGTTCATTTTTAAATGTCAAAGGTCCTCAATGATAATAGAATATACAGTTAGTCATTTTTATAGGGAATGCTAAATTCATTTACAACAAAAACCAAAATTGTTACGATAATATACACATCATAATTAAAAGCCATTATTCAATTTTACTGAAAACTAAATTCAATTAGTCCCCACAACTAACCATGTGGATACCGCCCAATAAATGTACCTCGTTTCTGAATTTCAGCAGCTTGTTTAATGAAAATTTTAGCAAATTGCTCGGAAATAGTTTGCTGAAAAGCCTATCCATGCATTTGATGATCAGGTAATGCTGATGTTGGCAATTTACCCGCTGTTTATAAAAGTTGTTTTTAATGTAGATATTATTTTCACTTGCTATTATTTTTGACGAGAATTTACGTGAAACTAATAATAAAACTGAATGGTTTATTTTAAGATAGATTTAAATCGTTAACTGGATTTGTATCTAGTGAGATTTCTTGGAAATAAACATCACTTCTTTAGGTTTATAGATAGTACTCTCGATAATCCTTTCATATTGCAACTTCATAGTTTTTATTAGAGATGCCGCGAACACTCGCTATTATTCGGTATTAGGCATTACTCGACAGTTTTTTGTTATTCGTCGAATTCCGAACAATAGTGTCTATTATTCGACATTCGGCGAATAATTTTCCAAATAAAAATAAACTTTTAATGAACAGAAAAACTATAGACTTGAAAATAATTAAACTTTTATTAATCTTTAAAAGCAAAACACACTGTAGTATTATTATCATATATATAAAAAAATTGCCAAAAATCAGTCATGTTGAAGTTTATTAGTTAGACTTTTTAATTACTAATTTAATATTTGGTCCAAAAAGGGCAGATTGTGGTGTAGAACAACTAAACTTTCTGCACGATTGGGATCAAGTCGGTTGCACTTTTTTGCATAAATCAAACCTGCCTCAGAAAATAAATAAACTATATTATTACTTTTTGATATTCGTTTTTTCATGTCGAGTAATAATGGCGAGTATTCGACTATTCGCCATAGGGAATGTCGATTAATCGGTATTCGACTATTCGGTATAACAAATATTCACGGCATCTATACTTTTTATGCTTCTTCCAAAATAGTAGGAGGTTTTAGCATGAGATATAAAGCAACGCCAATACTTTACATCATAACATCACGCCTTGTTATCTCAAAGGGCTAGACAGAGGTGTACCTATAGTACACCCACATTTCGCCAGTTATGTTTCAGTCCCATGTAAAAGGGTCGAGGCTATTGCCATCAACCTGGCACAATCGCGCATTCAGACTCCGGGCTTGCTACTGAAAAATTCCATATGGAAAACCTCAATAACACTTTGTCTGGCCTGGGAAGTAAACCCAGGATGTGATGCTCGGCAGTAGCGCAGCGACTATCAGACCAACGAAGCCAAAGAAAACAGAAACAAATAACTTGGGAGAAATACTGTAACGTTTTTTATAATGCATAATTTAATTTACTTACACCTATAATTTTTCTAGCTTCACGTTTAGGGTCAGCTGTAAATCTAGTCAGCTACAATACATTATTAAAATTTAATTATCAACAACCTCTTATAAAGTGTTTCTCGAAACAAAGTACGATTCAATATTTAAAGAGTTTATCTCTAAAAACAAAGAACCGACAGTGACCACCTCATCTTATATTTAAAGTCACAATAGGTAGCTATGAATTGTATAAATTAATGAACCCTTTTTCTGAGAAATTCAACAGTTGGTGAAGGGCTGTCAGACAAAAAATATTTTGTGAGAAAGTATTTCTTTCTCATAACGCAGAAAACTTTCTGTATTTTTTAGCTCTTATTGTATTTTTTACTTGAGCTAACCTTGTTCAGCTGTTTTCTTTATTATCTTCTTGTCCATCAACGGCAGCGTACTGTACATAGATTAATTTTATTATATTCTGCCAGTTAATTGATTCTGGCGAGACATTGCGGAAATCCATTATAAAATTGACTGAATTTACGATTGACTTGTCGCGACCCGTTGTGTTCGGGTTCTCGACAAGTCAATCGTCATCCTGAGGATGCCTCGTTGAGAGGTGAAACACGTGTCGATATCTTACGGGTTTTTTTATAACTCTTTAGGAATAGTTAAGCGGAATAGGTTACTAAATATATCTATGTTTATAGTATTTTATATTCTACCTATATTTTTAGTAAACAGCAGTCCGAATAGCAGAGTTGTACACATAACATCACCAGGCCTGTAATTCCCAAAGGCTTAGGCTTAGGCTTTTTTGAGTGTGAAAAGTTTAAATAAATAAATCAATAATAAATATTACAATGTACACCCTACTTTGTGTAAAGTACAATCTGCACTATTCTAAGTTTTAAAATAATTATCACGTAAAAAAATAAGTAAGATTGTAAGATTAAAATTGCGTATTAGTCATAAACAAAGATTTCAATCGTAGATTTGCCCTTCCGCGTCAAAAGATGGCCGCGTTTCTGTTTCGTTTTGACACCTCTGAGACGGACAGTGTCGCAGAGACTTGACTTAGTTGTCATGGAAACGCCATTTGTAATGTGTGAGCTCGCTCCTCTCATTTTGGACGATTTTTCGTGTGACTTAGTACAGTGAGGGCAAATCTACGATTTAAATCTTTGGTCTTAAAGGCTAGATTGTAATTAATTATTAAGAACCTGGGCCTTTTTAATAAGGGATAAAAAAAATATTGCATGTTTTGTTTAAATCTCATGTAATAGGAGGCGTGCCTATAGGCAACCGGGCACAAACCAGATGGAAAAATCCAATAACGATTTGTCCGACCTAGGAAACGAACCTAGGACCTCATGCTCAGCAGTAGCGCTAACGACCACTAGACCAACGAGGCAGCAGAGTTATGTCTTAAATGGTAATAAGTCTAACTTAACATGCTATAAATTGTCACCTCTTACAAACACTGCAAAAATTAATTCCCGAACCTTAATGAACACAATAAATAATGCGCAAGACTTTATTAATTAGAGGATTAATAACATGCTCTCATTCTTAATAAGGGACCTGTCCCACCGCCGGCGGCGATTAACGAGAAGCGAGTAGACCTAGCAACTTCAAAACCGGCCAAGTGCGTGTCGGACCACGCACAATGAAGGATGAAGTTATCCCAAGAACAAACTTAACATTGTAGTTGGAAAACATGTTCTCCCATACATTCCAACTGCAAATGTTAGTTTGTACGCACAATATTGAGAGATTTACCATATTATTTTAAGACCATAAACTTCTTATAGGGTTTCCTGTAATCTATAAGTAAAGAACGAATCTCTGTATTTTTTTTCAGAATTTTAGGCTCAGTGGTTTTGGAGATAAGGGGGGGTTAGGCTCAATGGTTAATTTTCATCTATTTTCTTAAATAACTTTAAAAGTTTATATAAAATGAGTAAAAACAAAAATGATGCTCGGAAAAAGTCCTTTCATTTGATATCACACCCGGTACAGTTTACAAAACTTTTTTATAAATTTTCTTGTTTGCCCCCTAAGAATGACCCGCGTGTTCCCGACCTTATTCAAATTTCTTTTATTTACGTTACACGTCCGCATTTGGGTCACAGAAATACATAATTATGTGTACCAAATTTCAGCTTAGTTATTTGGAGCATTGGATATTTGGAGCAAATTGGCTGTGAGAGACGGACAAACAGACAGACAGACACACGCGTAATCCTATAAGGGTTCCGTTTTTACCTTTTGAGGCACGGAACCTTAAAAAAAGTTGGCGAGCAACTCAAACTCATTTATTTCAATTGAACCATTTACAGGCATTTTTAAATTGTAACGAAGTCAGTCAGTCAGAAATATGAAGCTAGTTGCCCATTTCAAAGCGTAGTAGGTACCATCAAAGAAGCTCAGTCATCTAACCAGTTTCAAAACAAAATCCCGTGAACACGATGACCACATCTGTTACCGGGCCGGTTCTATAGCCGCCGAGCGCTGCAAGCAAGAATAGTTCTTACGGTGGTGGCGGTGCGAACAGTCAACGATCAATATAATGTATCTGTTTTACTTACAAGGGACCTACAATCTTTTGTACGTTGCTTGAGCGCGAAAATCGTTGATAGCTCGTCGCTTCCTCCTCGGCGGTGGGACAGCTGCCTAAGGGTAGATGATACTTAAGGGTCTGTTCCCTAATAAGGACCGACTGTTGTTAAGTTTTAAATTATTCATGAACTTTTAAGTGTTGAAATCTGGGTGTAATTTATAATGAGGTGTTAATTTTGTCAACAAGGGTTGTTAGGTAATACAGTATACCTTATATTATGCAGTATGCTTATTATTTATCCAACCTACTGCAGGGCAAAGGCCTCTTCTCATACAGAGAAGGCACGAGCATTGATCACCACGTTTGCTCAAGACGGGTTGGCGGTTTCCGATTTATATTATTTACTATAACTCCAGGTTTCCTCACGATGTTTTCTTTCACGATTTCAGTAATGTCTAACGTAAACTCAGAAAGAATAAACGAATTAAAAGAGTCACTTTGGTTCTTGCCCAGATTTGAACCCACAACCTCATGCATGAGAGTCGAGGTTAACAAAAGGGCCATCACGACATTATCCAACATTTGGTTAAGTGTATTATAAAACGTAAATAATACCTTTATATTTCTGTTAGTTGTGAAGTGTGTGCTATTGGAAAAACACGTGTCGGATTAAAGCTATTAAAGTCTTTAAAAAATTATTATGCTAATGACAGAATCCCACCCCTTCCTCCCCCCTCTTTCCTTGTTTGATAAAGAACAAAATTCAAATACAACGTTTTTAACCGTAGAACATAATTCAAATACAACGTTTTTAACCGTTTTAACCATTTTTGGGTCCATCGATAGGAAACTCGCAACACAACCCTAATCAATACGTAAGCAGCAAGCGCATTGGAATCAATGATGTTATGAAATGAAGATAAGGTACAATTTAACTAAACAAGTTCACCGTGCGCGGCTGCGTCCTGCGGAATAAACCGGATTTTGAAAACGAACTCATTTCGTTTTTGTTCCGAACAAAATGTTATAAAAAAAAGAACGAGAACTGTTAGAAACGTTTTAAAAACGTTATTTTAAATAACGTTTTTAAAACCCTGCAGCCAACTAGTCGCAGACCATACAATACCACTAGACTGGCCGGAGTTTGCCCGTCTAGTGCGCGAGATCCCTGATAGGGAGATAGTCATAGGAGGTATTTCCGTGTTCAATTACCCCAAAAATATAACCCACATTATATGGAAATAGAACCTCCCTACATCTGTGTGTGCTACCCCTTAAAATCTGCTACGCAATTGTTCGCTCGTGAACATTGTTCTTTATAGCTATTTCGTTTTACAGTAATCTTTCTTATTCCTCAACCCGATTCAGACAACGAATAAAAAAATGAAAAGTTCCACACTAGAATGTTAAGATCGCAAGCGCTACTGCTGAGGATGAGGTTCGCATGGTGATGTAGCAAGCAAGGTCTTGACTTCGATCGCCAGGTCGGGCAAAGCGTTCCCCATTGGGTTATCCCATTTATTTATTGGGTTATTCCATTAGAAATTTCGGTTGATAGCCATAGGCTCGCCCCCTATTACATGGGACATAAATGGCGAAATTTGGGTATACTATACTGCCCTGCTAAGCCGAAAGGCGGTATCTCTGAGATACGCCCTTTTAGTTTTTTTATACCATTCAATAGCTATAATAATTTCGGATCTAATGGTATAAGCCACATACCGCTATCTAACTTAAAACATTTTAAAAAACCACTCAGAAGTTCTTTATATCCTTATGTTTACTTAAATTACAATTTACAAAAAGTCAATTTTCTCAAAACTTACTCTGATTGACATACCGCCTTTCGGCCTAGCAGGGCAGTATAGGTATACCTCTGCCTAACCCGTCGGCCAAAACAAGCTTGATGTTAAGTTATTTAATAGTAGGAATTCATTGTAAAAGCCTAAAGAATCTATAACGTAGTACATTTTTTGTCGCTCGCCTAGGTCGCGCGACGTCGCTTGACTTCGCCCGAAGTATCTAGAGTCCCATGTTGTCGGACATTTGTCTTCGATTACGAAATCGAAGACAAATGTCCGACAACATGGGACTCTCTGCTACAAGATTCTATGCGTAATTTGTAAATAAAGCCTCGTGGCTTTATTTACAAATTACGCATAGAATCTTGTAGCACGATAATACTCATTGATAAGCCAGCTCATTCATTGTACAATAGAACAATGATCACAAAACCGATATTACTCTGACAGCCAACCTACGTCAAAATTGCCCTGCCCAGTGTTGCGATGCTCATTGTATCTATAAATTCTCGACAAAATGAGGTCAAGAAGTGATCTTGATTTATGCGAGAATATTGCCGTCTGTTTTCTAAATGTTTAATTGGACATTGTGTTAGACCACACATCAGTGCTAACAAAACCATTATAATTAGGACTCGTATTCCATTGATACTTCGTACTACGCTAAGTCAGCTCAAGGTCAAAGTGTTAGTAACGTGTGGCTTACTGTACTTTGGTTTGCATAATGCGGCTTTTATGTGGCCTACCCAAACGTCCTTTCTATAGCATTGTTCGTCGAGTCGTTGAGCTCCTTTGTTTTGATTTGAGCTGCACGATTACTGACAAATGCGTGCACTGACTGGACAAGTCCGCTCAAATCTGTGTGATTCTTTCCTCAAAAGACCATCTCAGACATGGCATGGCATGGTCCTCATATGGCGTGACCAAAATTATGTCAGGACTTCAAAAGACACTGTGACCAGAAAGGTCGGTTAGGAGTCGGTTAGGAATCACCGAACTAACCTAGTTTAATTGGTTGTTCCATTGTAGGGGTCGTCCATAAATCTAGCGAGGCTCGAAAGGGGGGGGGACTTCGGAAAAACATAAAATATCACAAGGGAGAGGGTGTAGTGAGATATCACGTGTATTAATTTTTTCGTTTAACGCGCATTTCTAAACCGAAAAGCGGCCCCAAATAAAATATTCTTCATTATTTGTTTCAATAGAAACATAAAATATTATGTAATTTATTAAGAAACTTTAAAAAAAAAAAAAAAAAAAAAACCAAAACTAATGTACAAAGTAATTATGCGCAGCATTTACAGCGTAGGACTTACAAGTGCACAGAAATTTGATCAATTAGAATATGTTCCACCTAGCATGTGGGTCCATGCTAGGTGGAACCTGTGTTACAGGGGTCATAAATACACGTGACTTTGGGTAGGGGGAGAGGGGTTAGTCAAAAACCTCCCCACGTATCATCAGGGGAGAGGGGGGGATAAGAAAGTTGCTAAAAAACATCACGTGATTAATGGACTACCCTGTAGGTGTGTTACGCAATTACTCCGCAGATCATGGTCTCATCCAAATCCGTTCAGCCGTTAGTGTGAAAAGTATGGATTATGTAATTGTGCATGTAAAAGTTAACCATAGCACAGTTGGACTACTGTATTTTATACTCTGTGTATTACAGTCGGTCCCAATCAGTTTAGAATCCAAACTTCATTGCTTATTTAACGATCCCATTCAATTTTGTTTAGTAGTCACATGTAATAAGATCTCTTTTCAATTGATATAATTTTTAGAAGTGCGGATTTTAACGAAAGCGGGTGGATTTGAGAGATACTTTAATAAAAATTATTTTGGTATTTTTAAATTTTACGTGCATTTCGGTATTTTTAAATTTTGCGTGTTGTACGAACGTACAGTTAGGGAAATTAATTATCACTCAAATTGACACCCTACGTCAATTTTCCGTATTATAAGCCATTTCATACAACTGTCAAGGAATGACAGGTGTGATTTGAATAATGGACAATTTAAGTTGGTTATAGTGAATTTGCTTAGCAATGCATTTCCCTGACCTTCAATGATTTGAGTATTTCCGGCTGTAAGCACACTTTTCTGTATGCCAAATATTTAGTGAAGAATCCTACTATAGAAAATGTATGGGTAATGAAGATAGTTCGTTATGTGTTTCGTGTAAATGTCTATGGCGTGAGCTCGGAGTATTTAATATTGAAGACGTATATCTCTTTAATGTAGGCTCTTCATAAAACAAGAAATAAACATTTATAAAACCGTATGTGTGCATGTAAAGTAGTAGTGCCTGGGCGACCGAGCTCTGCTCTGGTGAAAATAGAGAATGCTCATTTAATAGTACAGGATAGTTCATACTAATTCCATGCTGCCATGATAGTAGGCACTTACTAATTCCGTGCTGCCATGATAGTAGGTACTTACTAATTCCATGCTGTCATGATAGTAGGTACTTACTAATTCCATGCTGTCATGATAGTAGGTACTTACTATTTCCGTGCTGTCATGATAGTAGGTACTTACTAATTCCATGCTGCCATGTCTTTATTCTAAGGTTATTATTCTTGTTCTAAATTTTGGGCGACCGAGCTCTGCTTGGCTAAAAATACGGAGAAAACAAATTTTCCCAGATATGAGTCCTAGTCGGATCGATTTTTCGCCCCCGTAAACCCCTATATTGCAACTTTCATCAAATTTGTTAAAGCCGTTTTGGAGAACGTGATTACAAACATATACAAATATTTCTCATTTAATAGTAAGTATAGGATTTTGAGCTAGCTTATCAATGAGTATTATCGTGCTACAAGATTCTATGCGTAATTTGTAAATAAAGCCTCGTAATCGAAGACAAATGTCCGACAACATGTGACTCTAGATACATCGGGCGAAGTCAAGCGACGTCGGGTGACCTAGACTAGTCTACAACAAAAAAATTACAACGTTATAGATTCTTTAGGCTTCCAGAATCGTAACAATATAGTCTGCGAAAAACGTAGATGAGGAACATCTGCAAGTCATTACTTAACGTTGTCGGTTTTGTAGTAATGAAGGTACGTAAAAAATTAATGGCCGCTTTCTGGTCAAATAAAACCTAGCTAACATTATTTCAGCAAAAACTATACCTGCTAAAAGTATTAAATGAAAGGGGGGCGTCAGATCAAAATGTCTTCAGTCTTCATTCCACAGATATTTTATTTGGTTCAGCGTAAACCGTTTTATATTCATTTGCCTCATCGCTACTCTTAAATAAAAGGTGTGCGTTTGATACAATACGTCTATTGAAAGCCTGAGCGGCCGTAGATAACATAGCCTCTCTAGAGAAGAACCATAATGTTTTCTCTGTAACTTAATATTGACATGTGCACACATAACAATGATCAACATCAGTCCATAGTTTACTTGCTTCTTCTTCTACATTTCGCTCTTGACGGAGCGGTCGTGGTCACAACGAACTGTATCCAATCGCAGGCGTAGTCGTTGCCCGCCTCACGATCTCCCTCCATCTGGTTCTGTTACATGACACTCTGGCGCATTCATTAACAGGGTCTCCAACCGCGGATTTTATTTGATCTGTCCACCTCATTGGTGACCACCCGCGTGGCCTATTACCTTCCACTCTGCCCTGCAATAATAGACACTCTATGGAGTCATCTGAGTTACTAGCTGCTGGCAAAGTTTAGACGTCAAAATAAAATGAAGCCTCGTTTTTCCTTACCAGGTTTAGAAAATAGCCACGTAACGCCTAAAAAGCCGGTCTCTAATCTTAATTGAAGTCAATTCTCCAATGAAAACAACTTAGTATAAAACGCTAATTAAAAAACCTCGCTCAAAGAGGGTAAGCAGATAATCCTTGTTACAGCGAGCAACCCTATACATTTTTAACGGCAATAAATTTCGCACTGACAAGGTTACCGCGCGAACGGAGCGAGAAATTAAAACGCGTGTCCCACGTCTACGCGCTAACTTTATAAGTAAATTGGCTTTATGTATCTGTATACCTTGTTTAAGGGGTAGGTTCAAATTTTCTTACGTTTTTTGCAATTTGCAGGTCAGTATCATGTTCTATGTTGATCTAAATATGATTCGCGGCCGTATACAACTCTCTAAGTTCATATAATTCCATTGAATGACTATTTCATGATATCATGACATTTGACAATTGTGCTAACTTATGGAGTTGTTTTGCTGATTGTAATGATTATAATTATATAAAGCCATATTTTTAACGGTCGCGAATCATATTTTAATCAACATACAACCTGACACTGACCTGCAAAATGGAAAAAACTCAAGTAATTTTTTATCTCCCGGGCTACCTTAGCGCAACCCCCTTAAGCTTTAATATAATCCACTGAAATAGAGGAGGTTTTCAATTCGATCCGTATGATTTAAGTTTCATTATGATTTTTTCATTTTCGATTTTACTCTTCTGGATGAATAGATCGGTCTTAGGATTTTACTGTTTATTCTTCGTTTTTTTTGCAAAAACACGCATTTTGTCTTAGGTAATGATCAGTCAGTGTTATTGAGATTTTTCATTAGATAATTCATAGTAGCTGTTATTCCCCAGAAAATTGTAATAAGTGTGCCTATTTTTTTTATTTGCCTATGTGGCCTTTATAGTAGATATTCAAACTAACTAGTCTCTTTCATGTTGTTGGTATTTTGACCTGTGCTAGCTGACTTAAAGCAAATAATTAAATTTAATGTTTTGTGTTGCGTAATGCAAATTATTGTGCACAAGTACTATTATTGTATAAAATCAAGTTTTTCTAACTGAACAGACAGCTGTGCTGCTAGGGAGTTTGTTGCGCCACTTCTTCTTCCCAGCTAAAGCACTAGGAAGTGGTGAAGGGCGGGCGTGTTTGGGTGACCGTCTTGTGTAATTTTGACGTTCGAAAAGTGCTGATTCTCAGCCTAGTTTGAATAAATGACTTTAGTTTTTTTTTATTTATGCACGTATTTCTGTGACAATAAATATAATTTTCCCTTTTTCTTTTTTTTTCTCTATAAAAATGTAAAATAATTATTATGTCAGTGAAATACATCCGAGTACTTCGCGAAACATAAGTGTGACATTATGTTATGATTAAAATTCAATCACACAATATTCGAGTTAGCTCATTACTCTATTCACAGCGCTAGAACGACACTGTTCATTAATTGTTGTAACAGTAATAGTGTATAAGAATTTTGTGGCCGTACACTGTTTCTCAAAACGGTTATAGCCTAGTTTGAGAGGCAGGGTTTTAAAATTTTTGTAGAGGGTTTACAACAAACCTAATTAAGAGCGTTTATTCTGAAAGTTGGCAACGTCGCAAATAGCTGTCAAAAAATTACCTGTTTTGAATAATTTAGCAATATTACTGTATGGAAATAAGAAATGTGGCTGACTAGGGAACTAGAATATTAATAATGAATTGCAATTATAACATTGAATTTGCTGTTGTACCCGTTTTAGGTAGAAAAAAGGCATTTGGAAAGTTTCCAAATCCTTTTTTTACATCTAAAACTAAATATTCTGTGTTACGATATGAATTATTGCATTTAATAATCAATATTCTAGTTCGCTAGTTAGACACATTTCTTATTTCCATACAGTTATATTGCCAAATTAATCAAAACAGGTAATTTCTTGACAGCTATTTGCGACGTTGCCAATTTTCAGAATAAACGCTCATAACTGTGTAAATCTCTACCCACTGATTTATTTTATTTATTTTATTATTTATGTACACACAGTAAAATACATAGAGATACGACATAATTATAATTTGAGTACAAAGGTACTGCTTATTTCTTAAGAAATTTCTTCCAGCAGACCTGCGAAAGGAGAAATGAGAAAGAAATGTAGACAATAGTGTGTGAGAACAAAAAGAGAGAAATATAAATTTGCAAAGTCTTATACTAAAAATATCAAAATATACCTACACGTATAAAGCAATAAATTAACATATACTTAAATAAATACATAAAGCTTAAATATATATACATACATATTATAGGTATATAAATACTCACAGTAGAGAGGAAAGGTAATGCTCTTTAACTCGATATTTGAATTGTGAAACAGTTTTTAAATCACGAATGCTAGGCGGAAGTGAGTTCCATAATCTTACTGCATGAACAGAGAAGGAATAAGAATAGTAGCTTGTTTTATGAGGATGAGATTTAAGAAGGGATCTATGGTGTGATCTGCACGGAGCTTCGCTAGGGCGAGCGTAAGAAAAACGCTCACGCAGGTAGGAAGGATAAGACGGGTTGTGTAAGATGTTGAAAACAAGACATAAAATCCGAGTGTTCCTGCGAAGGCGGATTGGGAGCCACTTGAGTTCCTTGCGAAGGTGAGAAACATGGTCATACTTTCGTAGACCGAAAACAAAGCGAATGCACAAGTTTTGCAAGCGCTCAAGCTTATTTAATAGCTCCTCAGTAGCATAGCATTATTTTTATTATGATTCCTATTACATGGGACTTAAACAGGCCAATGGGGGTGTATTGTAGTATAAGTATACCTCTGCCCTTCGCAGAATATAGGTGTAAAGATATATTAAGATTAAAATTCAATCACACAATATTCCCGTTACTCTACATAAAGCTCATTTTTATGTATAATTCGCTATATCGGGAGTGCTTTATATATAATCTCACAACTGTGTATGAGAACTCAGATCCTTATTTCGTCGTCTCGTTAGGCCATTTCCTCATTGGTCAGTGCGATATCGTTTCGGTATAGTATGCTCTGTATACCGAAATGATACCGCACTGCTTTCATTTTTCCTTATTGCTCGGTAAGCAGCAGTGCGGTATGGTATGCTCTGTATACCGAAACGATACCGCACTGCTTTCATTCTTCCTCATTGCTCGGTAAGCAGCAGCGCGGTATAGTACGCTCAGTATACCGAAACGATACCGCACTGCTTTCATTCTTCCTCCTTGCTCGGTAAGCAGCAGCGCGGTATAGTACGCTCAGTATACCGAAACGATACCGCACTGCTTTCATTTTTCCTCATTGCTCGGTAAGCAGCAGCGCGGTATAGTACGCTCAGTATACCGAAACGATACCGCACTGCTTTCATTTTTCCTCATTGCTCGGTAAACAGCAGCGCGGTATAGTATGCTCGGTATACCGAAACGATACCGCACTGCTTTCATTTTTCCTCATTGATCAGTAAGTAGCAGTGCAGTATAGTATGCTCTATATACCGAAACGATACCGCACTGCTTTCATTTTTCCTCATTGCTCGGTAAGCAGCAGCGCGGTATAGTACGCTCAGTATACCGAAACGATACCGCACTGCTTTCATTTTTCCTCATTGCTCGGTAAACAGCAGCGCGGTATAGTATGCTCGGTATACCGAAACGATACCGCACTGCTTTCATTTTTCCTCATTGATCAGTAAGTAGCAGTGCAGTATAGTATGCTCTATATACCGAAACGATACCGCACTGCTTTCATTTTTCCTCATTGATCAGTAAGTAGCAGTGCAGTATAGTATGCTCTATATACCGAAACGATACCGCACTGCTTTCATTTTTCCTCATTGATCAGTAAGTAGCAGTGCAGTATAGTATGCTCTATATACCGAAACGATACCGCACTGCTTTCATTTTTCCTCATTGATCAGTAAGTAGCAGTGCAGTATAGTATGCTCTATATACCGAAACGATACCGCACTGCTTTCATTTTTCCTCATTGCTCGGTAAGCAGCAGTGCGGTATACTATGCTCTGTATATCGAAACGATACCGCACTGCTTTCATTTACGATTTACGGACCTGACGTTATGTTTTCGGTATAATTTGTGCAGTACCACTTTATTCTTTGAAAATTGGGCGCTCGGTAAGCTTTAGGTAATCATAATCATAATCATAATCATCATTTATTGCATTCAATGTAGTGTAGAAGATGTTACAATAATATTTGTTTCATACATTGACCCTGTCAGGGCACAGCAATATAATTATACATATGTTTTGGCATGCTACAGTACATAATAAATGTAAATGAATGAAATAAACCCACAGTGCAGAAAGACAATAATACATTTTTTAACATAATGATAAAGTATTGGTAAACCGAGCATGCTGTAAAACGCGTGACTTGAGCGGGTAATGCACTGGATGTTTCTACCGAGACACGGTAAACCGAAACGATCCCGCCCCGCTCCCGGGTATACCGAGCCAATCAGGAAACTGCTCATTGAAATATACGCGCTCGGTAAACTTTCTGTACCGAGTATACCGGGCATGCTGATCCCGCAACCCTGACGTACTGACCAGTGAGGAAAGGGCCTTATTTTCGTAATATCTATAATAGGTAATCAAGATCTCATCGAAAGTATTACACAATTTCAATTTTAAATGGTAATTCCGATTTGTCAATATCACATGAGTTTCTATGGAAAAGAGTAATAAAATGTACGAGTATGTCCAAGGTTATGTGAATTTAGTTGAAAGTTGATATGTATTTTGGGTTCGAACCCAGATAGGCGCTTTACTTTGTGTAAATGATTTCATTACAACTGTTATTAAAACGGTGCAGGGACATCGTGAGGAAACCGGCATGTTCTAGAACCAAAAAAATTAAGACATGTGACATCTAGGAACCCGCGTGGTGATTACGGCCTACTCCCTCTCGAAGACAGGAGGCCTGTCGCCTGTGTCCCAGCAGTGGGAACATTATACGCTGATTATTCTTATGCTTATGCCATGATTATATATTTTTCATTAATAAATTAACATAGTTACTACATAATATCACGCTTGTTTTTCCTAAAGGGTTAGACAGACGTGTACTTATTTTTACATTTACATTTCGCCAGTTACGTTTAAGTCCCAGTTACCTACCTAAATAGGGGAGAGCTATAGCCATCATCCAGCAACAAATTCAAACTCCAGGCTGCTACTAAGAAATTCATTAAATTAAATAAGTTATCTCTAATAAATAGGTGTTAAGTAACCATAAACATAATTCACTTTGAAAATCGTGGAAAACAAAATCGTTTGCCTGTGTAGTCACTTATTACTTCTAAACTACTTAAAATTACAATAAATAATATACTATACCTATATACACAAACCTAATAATATACAATATATACATAATTATACACCCAATTCAAAACATCTAATAATTTATAATAATATTGAATCACTGCTTAGCCTTCTTCCTCTCTCCTTATTTTGCTGTGTCCGACAGGGTCCATATTGATCTCTTACTTATTAAACCATCTATGTAATACATATGGAATGCAATAAAGAATTGAGTATTGAGTACTTAATAGATTATGATGCGGTTTACACCGCCTTTTAGGACAATTCTTGAAGAAAGATTTACTAATAGAACTACCAACCCGCCTCGGCTTCGCACGGGTAACTGAGCATATATGCCTACATTTCTTTTTCTGTCTAATGTCGTATCAGCCTGTTGCGTCGAGCATAGGGGTTAGATTAAAATGTAACTGATATTCGTCATAATTGGAGTATTTTACATCCTCATATTTCAGCCAATTTACACCCAACTTTAAGGGTACACTAGTCGACGGCTCGAACTCGTTGGTGGGCGTAACTAATATGCATGCTAATTTGTCTAATTATTTATTTATTTCGTTATTTTTTATTTAGTATTTATTTATCTATTTTTATTGATTGATTTATTTATTTAGTGAAATAGACAATAATTTATAACGAAAACGAGCGCGTAAAATTTCATCAACAGACCTTTGGGCGTATAGTTATAATGAAAAAACTACTGAATGTATTTACTCAAAATAAAATTATTACTATCCCTGTACGGTTTTTATTTTGCATTTTTTTTACTAAGTACATAAGTTTTTTTATTTACGCCCAAACACGTGTTAAAATTAGTGTTGAAGTATGGAAGTTTCGACGCTCATAACTTCCAAACCAAGACAAATTGATATAATTTTTAGTTTTGAACGGACACCGTCAAATTAACGAGCATGCACCATACTACGTTTGTTTGGAAGAATGACCGACTAGCGTACCCTTAATGAATTATTCACTCCGTCCATTGGAGAACATCGTATGAAAATCCGTTCGGTAGGTTTTTGGGTTTATCGCGTTCAGACAGACAGACATCGACAGGCATCGAGTCTGTCTTGTTTTAAAATATGTAGTGATAGTAATACATTCAAATTTCACTTTCGTTCTTCTGTCGTGTGGTTAGTGACTAACCTGGTATCCGATTTTTTTTTATTGAAGCCCATTTGCCTCTGAGGCTAAGGCAAGGCTTTGGTTTTACATGCCTCCGAGGAATATCTCTCAGGTTTCCTCACGATGTTTTCCTTCACCGTTTTTTAAGCAAGTGATAATTATACAATACGCACATGAATCCGAAAAGTCAGAGGTGCGTGCCTTGGGTTTGAACTCGAGACTTAATTGTTGGAAGTCCGACGGTCACACCACTAGGCTAAGATATTAATGTAGAGTGATTTAGCAAAACAAAGAAATAATACAGCAGAGTGCAAACAGATTTATTACATTCGTTGTTCTAGATTAATTGTCGTTTTAATAGGTCAATGATTTAGATGGACGATAAGAGATTAGCTAAATAATAATGTTAATTTAAATGTAAATTGTACTTTTTCGGGTGATTTGTAAACGGAAAGTATCTATCCGCCTAGCCTTTTTCAAACTATATTGGGGTCAGCTTACAGTCTAACCGGATGCGGCTGTGAATAGCAGTATTTTATATGGAGTGTCTGCCTATCTCACCTCCACAAACTTGGCAATGTTTTGGCGTATTGGTAGTAATTTTGCGTATGTACACTTTGTGAAACAAAAAAACTGACACTTTTATTGCATTTCATTATTCTATGGTTATTGCCTTAATTTATTCTTGAACATATCTGTTATGAAAAACAAGCGAAAATGAATTCTGCGCATCTGTGATTTATACCAAGTTACGTACCAGCGACTATACTGGGTAGCACGATACCCCTTGGTAAGACTGGTTGTCCGACTTTCAGACTTCTGAATACCCGTAACGACTGTCAAAGATCTAAAAATTACAGTCGGGACCAATGGCTTAACGTGCTTTCCGAGGCACGGAGGGCTCGATACGTATTAAATGGTCACCCATCCACGAACGTGCGGCTGTTATTATTTAGCCACAAGCCCCTCCCACCTCCCCTCCACAGTTACAAATTCTTCACAGATAAGAAAACAGCATTCTAATAAACCAGACCTCGTTTAAATTTCATGAAGTTACTACTTATAATTTCTTTATGAACTCAACTTTGTTATTGAAAACTTATATTTTCTTCCACGATTTAAAAGTCAAACTTTTCCCTGTGATTTCTAATGATTGAATAATATTCAAAAGACCAAATTATTGACTTTGAGATTAACTTTGTCAAAAATTTCTTAACAATGCTGTATTATCAAAGTCTTTGGCTTGCAATGAAAGTAATTTTGGGGTGTACAAAGAGAGTCTTTGATCGAATCCATTATATATCAATTTTCTACCCTAACAACGTTTTTTTCCATAAGATGGTAAGCTGTTTTGTTGACGGCGTTTATTCAGATATAATGGGTCTTTGAAAGTATATTTTGATACGGTTAATGGTTTTTATTACGTGGTATGTGATGACGTGTGGGAATTTCTCAAAGTTTACTATATCCTTTTATTTTGTTATGTAACGAAGATGCATAGAAACCTGACTTTTATTGGTTTTACTTAGAAAAGAAGGGAGTTTTAGAGTTATATTTCCGCTATAACAGTAGAATATAAAACAGAGCTGCTGCCTCCTTACTGCAGTAGTCGCAAGCGCTGCTGCTGTCCTTGGTTCAATTTCCGGGTCGGGTTAAGTGTTATTGGGTTTTACCATCTGAAATTTCTCAGTAGCAGCCCGAGATCTGGATTTGTGTCCGTTTGATGGCAATAGGCTCGCCCCCTACTACATGGGACTTAAATATAACTGGCGAAATGTGGGTGTACTATAGGTACAGCTCTGCCTAACCTTTCGGGGAAAACAGGCGTGATTTTATGTATAAAACAGAGCTGTAAGCTGTAAATTTTTTAACTCATGCTGAAGTCATACTGTGTACTTCACAGAATTTTTTTTTAATCGTTCACAACTCGGCACGTAATGAATTCGAAAACGTTTGCATCTGCTACGCCGTAGCGTTATCTCGTAGCGCCAGCTACGTCGTAGCAACAAGGGTGCAGATTCATGACTACTCACATCATTTTATAAAACCGGGTTCTTGAAGGCTTTTGGACAGCAAACATACACGTTCTTGTCTTTTAAAGCCAAGGAATGAAATACCAACTGGTAGATAGTTTTAAATTGATTAGTGCATTAAGAGACTCTTAAGCCACCGTTAAAATAACGTTTTTACTGTATTAAAACCGAGAATGAGAATACTTGCCTTCTATGTAAGTTCAGAGTAATTGATTGTTAACCAAATTGACTAGGTACCAACTTAAATTACCCATATATTCAAATCACAACGATCATTCTTTGACATTACTTCCTCTGTGGTCTAGTGTTAAGACCATCTGTCTCACACAGACAAATTTTCTGCTCGATTTGGTTGGGTAGGGCTTGTTTTAAGTCCGCCTGGCTAGCTACCACCATCTTATATATAGCTACAATTTTAACAGTATTGTTGTGTTTCGGCAGTTAAAGGTAAGATAGCCAGTTCCTCCTTGGTTGGAGATTCCAGATGAAGCTCGCTTCCACCTTCGGCTTGATCATCGCTTACAATCAGGTGAGATTCTGGGCAACAGCTAACCTACAGTCGATAAGAAAAAAAAACATGAAATGGCTATGACACGGCTAAGGACGTAGCTTTTCAATTTGATAAACAATTAATTCGCCTGACTGTACCAACCTATACATCACCTTCCTGTTAATAACCGTTCCTTAAGCAGGTATAATTTGAGAAGGCGACAGGTGCTGTTAATGACACTTCCTCTTAGTGAATAAATTGGCAGCATTTGTCTTTAAAATTAGGAATATTTTCATTGCTCAAAGAAGACATTCTAACTGATTTATTGAACTTTTAATGAGAATTTTATTGTCCGGTTTTCAATCGTTATTGCACAACTCATAATGCGAAGCATTAAGCTTTGTGCAGACTAGCGCGACGCGACACCGGTTATTGTTATACCGCCAAGTTTTCTTAGAAATTGTATTGTTCTAGTCGCGTCGCGCCGTCGCGTCGCGCTGTACGAGCCTTTAGAGAGTGCTTTGCGATCGAAAAAATTGTTCTGTCTCCTTTCTACAACTGTTTTTATTGTTACACTCCTGCTAGTACACAGAATCTACTTAATTTATATGCCATTGTATAGATAATTTAATGGAGATTAATTCTGTACTTTTCAAAAAATTATCTAATGCAGTAGAAGCGAAAAAAACATCAAATATGTTTTAAATATTTTCCGTCAATTAAATATAAAACCTGAAAGCTTGCGAAAAAAAACATATTTTTTTTATAGATTCGTTTCAGCCATAATATGAGGAACCCTATTAAAAATAGCAGTTTTATTCAAAGTAGTTTAGTTATAATTGACAAAAAACTATGTAACTAATATATGTAATATATATATATATTTAAATTTCCAACATCGACCCTCTTTTGTTACCTAGCAACCAACAAAACAAACTTAAATATTGACAGTCTGTAAAGGTTGTGAGGTGAGAAATTTTACCCATATTGATGGGTAAAATTTTTGAATGAGCGTTATGAGGCGTGCATTTTAAGATTTTCCAAATATTGATGGAAAATACGACTTCTAAAAAGTGTGAGAGGCGTTAGAACAGCCTCATCGCCAGCTGTCTTCATCATCATTCATCAACTTTCCCTTTATTTATTTCCTTTTTTTCTTTCTGCCGATATCCCAATTTATTTGGGGCAGCGCAACATATTTTTTTCTCCCATACTTTTCCTCAATGTGTTACAAAAACCCTGTCCGATCCAAAAAGGGCACATAGGTACTGCAATAACATTACCAAAACAACACAATTATTGTTGAAAATTTGTCAGTAATCGTGGAGCTCAACTCAAAACTGAAGGAGCTCAACTCGACGAACAATACCAAAGAAAGGATATTTGGGTAGGCCGCATCAACTACTCAAACTTCCAGACCATCATTAAAACTAACTGAGAAAGAAAAAAGAAAAAAGAAAGAGAAAATAAATAAATCCACATAGTCCTCACATTCACAATAATTAAAATACTTTACAAAGTAATCGTGTCATTTTGAATATAATTTTCAACAATGTCAATATGTATACAAAACTGGTTTATTGTGATGAATAATTAAAATGTCAAGTTTTATGGTTTTCACAAGGCTTAGCAGAGCGAGCAGCTCAATCCCAAGCTTTCCCAAGATTAATTTTCCAAAGAAATAAGAAATATGGCTAACTGGTGAACTAGAATATTAATAAAGATTTGCAATTATAGCACTGAATTTGATGTTGTAACCGTTTTAGGTGTAAAAAAGGCATTTGGAAAGTTTCCAAATACTTTATTTTACATCTCAAACCAAATATTCGGTGTTACGATATGAATTATTGCATTTCATAACGTTCACTAGTTAGCCATATTTTTTATTTCGATACAGTAATATCGCCATATTAATCAAAACAGTGAAATATTTGACAGTTATTTACGATGTTGCCCACTTTCTGTATAAACGCTCCTAACCAACGCGGAAATCATTGGGGTCTGACAGAAAAATTCAAATTCAAATATTTTATTTGTAGAACATAGGTAAACAAAAATACAGATGTCAATATTAATAAATGAGCGCTATGTCTTGCCGTTAACGGCGTACAAATATTTCTAATTATAATTTCTAATGAATATTTGGTATAAACATAATAAAAACAGTCAAATTAATAATGAAATCAACTATAACAATTATTAATTAATTAAAATAACAATAAATTTAAGCAGATAATAGTACATTAAAATTAACAAATAAAATGGAAATAAATAAAATGTCATTAAATTACAATTTGTCTTCTAGGTACTCATTGACTTCCCAGAACTTGTGTAAAGACGTGTTATGTAGGTCATCCCCTTCTTATCCATCGGGTTATTACCCTAGATGTTCCCTATGAAAGTCCCTACGGGCTTAGAGATCAGATTATAGTAAAATTACCTATGAGGCTTAACTAAGTATTATATTTCCGAATTTTCCGAGGGACTGGAGTAATTGCTATTAGTCATGGCTTAGCAAAATATGTGTAATATTAGATAGAGGTTCATTATATCAGGGACATTATTTTGGTATATGCAATGAGTTGACGAGCCATAAATACAATATTTTTTTTTGTAATTGTTCAAACGGGCAATGGAGCGGAGCATAGTAGGTGTCAAGCGTACAGAACAATAAATTGCTTACACACTTTCAATTACAGTTTGAAGGACATTGCTAACTCCGAAATTCAAGCAAGCAATTTTCCTCACCAAAAATCATATTTATCAACCCTGATTGCAAGTTTCCGATTGCAAGTACCAATACCCAGATGTTATTTGACAAGACAACGTACACACGTTCGAAATACAGGCAAAACCGCAGGCACTAACAATTTTACAAACAATTGTTCGTACAGATGTATGTAAATTTGCGATCACCTTCAGCTGGCAATCTGCAAGGGAATTCCGACTTTAGGAGTGAAGGATTGGGTTGAGATTTGAGGTTAGTTGTGGGAATAGACCAGGAGATAGTAAAGTTTTGTTGATGTTGTTGTGTGAGTTTTTTGTTTTCATACTTTCTTGATTGCGTATGGAAGTTAGGAAAAGAAACATAACAATATCTTAAGCATTTTGTGAGTGTGAGGTAAGTCCTAGATCTATTCCCAGGCACGGGGAAATGTTTAAGAGTTCCTGTTTAATTTCTCACTAAACATTTTCAAAGAATTAAATTGTTTACAATAATTAGGCATGGAGCTCGTTCCTTATTATGCGGACCTAAAGCCCCGTAGAGAGAGGGCGCTACTGTGCCGGTGTCAACATCGACTCCGTAAACATTGTTGTTTTTAAAATATATAATGGGATATAATGAGGCTAGATAAGTTAAAAAGTGTTAAAGTGTACAAATAACGAACTAAATAACGAATAACTTACCAAACATACCTGTGAAATACGAAGATATTTGAAAATAACCGGCCCAACGAACAACTGTTTTTTCAAGGAAGTAGACAAACAGACTGGCGGATTTCAAGTGATTTATAAAATTGAGTGAAGTTTCAAGAAGTCGATCATATGAAATTGGTTCTAGTGAAAAATTGTGAAGTTACAAGTAGACATAACCTAAAATTACTTGTAATTTATTGCTAAATCATAGTCCAGATCAATTGTTATAACAGCGCCATCTATTGGGTTGACTGTGTACTACTATCACAACGGGTTGACTAGTTAGTTCCAATAGATCGAACCACAATAGTTCCGCTACTCACCGATAGAGGGTACTAAACTAAGAAAAATGGAAGAATTTACTAAAATCCTCAAAAACATCCAGGATCGCTTGGATGAGCAAAGAAGTGACCTTCAGTGCGCTAAAGAAACCATCACCAAAACTATCAATGATAACATAGATGAAAAATTTCGAAACTTAGAGATTCAACAGAAACAATTGGAAAGCAAATTGGAAAAACAACAAGAACAACTAAGCTACCAAGACCGATTTAATAGAAGGAAAAATTTAATTATATTTGGAGTAGAAGAAGAAGAAGGGAAAGGATATCATGAACTAGAGAACCTAATATTAAGTCTGTTAAATAAATATAGTACTTACAAATTCGATGCAAACGATTTAGAGTTCGTGAGAAGACTAGGAAAAATGTCAACAAAACCAAGACCAATCCTTTTAACTTTAACAACTATGGGAAAGAAGATTCAACTTCTAAGAAACAAAAAGCACCTCGCGAATACTCCCTACTATATTCAAGAAGACTTCCCAAAAGATGTGTTAGAAAAAAGAAAACAACTAAAGCTTAGAATGAAAGAAGAAAAGGAAAAAGGAAATAAGGCAATAATCAAATACGACCGTTTAATTATTTTTGATAACAAGGAAAATGAAAGTCGAAGAAATGGAAACAAGAGATATATGTCACAATCGCCAGAGAGCGCAGATACTTACCCTGAAGAAAATGCGAACAACAAAAATCGAGAAAATAAAAAAATCAGAACTACGAAACCTTCCTCACAAAAAGAAATTGGTAGACCCAAATACTATGCACAAAACACCTTGCTTTCTTATATAAATAAAAACAATGATAACGAGACAACAGATAAAGAAGAAACCTAGCAATCAAATGCGCCTCTCCGAGTTACTCCTCCCCCAGAACGGCCGGTCACCGCGGGGGAAGAAGACCGCAACCCTCCAAAAATGAACAAATACTATATAGCAACTTTCAATGTACGATCATTATCAAGCGAAGCAAGAATCAAAGAACTAGAATATGCTCTATCAGACATAAAATGGGACATATTAGGAATATCAGAAGTACGTCGTTCAGGATATATAATAGAAGACAGACAGCATTACACGCTCTACTACTTCGGAGAAACAAAAGGAGAGAAAGGAATAGGATTTCTTGTCAGGAAACAAAATAATGTGGTAGTAGAGAACTTCATCGGACTTTCTGAAAGAGTTGCTCTTATTCACGTAAAAATACAAAATAAACTATTTACAATTATCCAAGTTTATGCGCCCACGGAAAACGCTGATGATAAAGATATGCAAATATTTTACGAATGTCTCAAAAAGGCTTTGGATAACAGCACAAAACACATAATATTCATGGGTGACTTGAACGCAAAAATTGGAAACCCGACGCCACAGGATAAGCTGGTAATGGGCGAGTATGGTTACGGGAACAGAAACAAAAGAGGAGAAATGTTCATAGAGTTTTGCTTTCAGTACAAATTAAAGATAGTAAATACTATGTTTAAAAAATCGCCAAAACTGAGGTGGACGTGGAAAGCACCAGATGGTAAAACTAGAAATGAAATAGATTATATTGCTACAAACATCCCTAACTCATCACTACACAATATCAGCGTGCTAAGCGACTTTAAACATTCAAGTGACCACCGCCTCGTGAGAGTAACCATGACCCTAGAAAAAAGTCTACTCAGGCGAACACAATTTAAAAAGAAAATTCAAGAAGTGGACTACAAAAAATTCCAATCTCATCTGGCAATTAGACCGACACCAGACTCTACTATGTCAGCTCAAGATCAGTATGACATTCTAGAAAAGTCAATCACATGTTGCTCTGAAAACTCAATACTGGCAAGAAAAACCTTAAAAAAACAACTAATCATAACTGAAGACGTCGAAGAACTTATAAAAAGGAGACATACCCTTAAAAACAAGGAAAACAAAACAAGATCCGAAAAATATCTTTTAAGCAAATTATATAGAATTATAAATAAAACGATAACTAGCAACATTCGAAGCTATAGACTTACTATGTTAGAAAACTATATACAAAACTCTGGAGCAGTAAAAAAAGCCTACAAGAGATTAAATAATTCAAAACAACTTATGACTCAGCTGCAAAATGCTTCTGGAACGAAGGTTACAAATAGACAAGGATTACTAGAAATAGCAACTGAATTTTATGAAACCTTATATTCAAATAACAACTCAGAAGATAGCTCATATATGGCAATCAATTACGATTATGTTCCGTGTTTTAATGAAAATGAAATAGAGCTTTCCATCGACAAACTAAAATTAGATAAAAGCCCAGGATCGGATGGAATAAAGAATGAACATATAAAAGCAGGCAAAACTATCTTAATCAAGCCGCTCACGACTATATTCAATCAAATCTTAATAGAAAACAAACTCCCCAGCCAATGGGCAAGTACAGAGATTATCATTCTATACAAAAAAGGAGATCCAACACAAATATCAAACTATAGGCCTATAAGTCTTATGCCATGTCTTTACAAAGTCTTTGCTTCAACTCTACTACGCCGTATAACCAGAATAATCGACGATAATCAAGCGGTAGAGCAAGCAGGGTTTATGAAAAATCGATCAACGGTGGACCACATACACACTCTCAAGATGATCATTGAAAAATACAACGAATATGGTAAGCCACTCTACATAAGTTTTATTGATTATTCAAAGGCATTCGACTCTATTTCGCACAACTCGATGTGGAGGGCGCTGGCCGAACAAGGGCTGAACGAAGGTTACATAAATATAATCAGAGAAATATACAGAAACAGTAAAGCTAGAATTAAACTTGAATCTTATGGACCAACCTTCAATATACAGCGTGGTGTAAGACAGGGCGACCCGCTCTCACCTAAGATCTTTATAGCGGTCTTAGAACAAATATTTAGAGCACTGGACTGGGATAGAGTTGGCCTCAAAATACATGGACAGTATCTATCACACCTTAGATTTGCAGACGACCTGGTGCTACTGTCTGAGGACCCTGAAGAGCTTCAACATATGCTACAATCACTGAATGAACACAGTAAGACAGTAGGGCTTGAAGTAAACCAAAGTAAAACAAAAGTCATGACAAATAGAGAAAAAACAACTGTTACCATGAACGGGGTACCTTTAGAATGGGTCGACGAGTACATATATTTGGGACATTTAATATCTGTAAAAGACTGCTCAAAGAGAGAAATAACCCGCAGAATAAAGAATACCTGGAACAAATATTGGTCGATGAAAGAAATATTTAAAAGCGAACTGCCTACCAAAATAAAGACAAAAGCTATGGAAATCTGCCTCATGCCATGCCTCACATATGCATGCCAAACATGGTCCTCAACAAAAGAATCACTGGAAAAGGTAAGAGTATGCCAGAGAGCTATAGAAAGGAGCTACATGGGATTAAAACTAAAAGATAAAGTTAAAAATACGCTAATTAGAGAGAAAACCAAAGCTAAGGACGTAGTAAAGGAAGCTCTCAAGCTTAAATGGAAATGGGCAGGACACATACAAAGATTAAATGACGACAGATGGGCAAAAATAACTACAAACTGGTACCCGATATACAAGAAACGTCGCCGAGGTAGACCATGCAAGAGGTGGAACGATGATTTAGCCACCGTAGCAGGAAAAACATGGAGCAGGCTGGCTAGAGATAGAGAGAGATGGAGATCAATGGAGGAGGCTTTTACCGCTATAGGCGGTCCTTACATCTAAATTTTACAATTAATTAATGTTTATACAATTCTTAATTACTGAAATATTTAAATTATTAATTTTGCATGGTAAAATAAATTTAATTGGTACTTATCTGATTCTAAATTATAATGGAACTATTTAAATCTTTAAGACATTTCTAAATTAGAAAAATAATAATAACAAAAAAAAAATGCATGAATAAAAATAAAAAAAAAAACACAATTATGAAATTAATAATTGTAATTGAACTTGTTTAAAATTATAAATTTAATGTATTGTTTAATTTGCATGAAGAATTAAAATACATGTAGATTTCAATGTAATGTTGTAAGGAATCAATAAAGCTATTTTTATTTTATTTATTTATTTTATAAAGCCCCGTAAGTAAATAACTCAGTCATTTGAGAGAATTCTCTTCAATTTTGTTTCATTATCTGTTCACAGTTTATAAGATAACATATTTAATTTTGTTACGAAACATTCAAATCCGCTTAAAGGATTTGAGAAACAATTTTTTAAATTAATTATACCAACAGTAAAACGCAGATGTAAAATAATACTTACCTACACTTCTGCCCGCACTTTCACAAAATACAGGCGTGTATAATCAGAAATCTGTCAATAGTTTCCAACAATGAAATTAACAAAAAGGAATGAATTGAACGTTGTTGATACGAAATTTAATTGAGTGGGTGTGCACGTGCCGTTTGGAACTGCAACGAACAAGTGGCAATGAGCTTAGTTTTGTGTTTTCTAGGAAAATAATATCATACAACAAGTGCTGGAAGAATTGATATTCGTTTGCCTTCTTTATCGACTCAAAAAATAAGTGGTTTTCAATTTGAAGATAATATTATTATTGAATCATTTCTACATTTTCGTAAAAAGACGTATAAAGAATATTTGACACAGCTGCACGGGTCAGTCGAAAGTCAAGCTACGCTTACCGAGGTCAGTCTGTGGATGGTTGACCATCCATTACTCTCTAAAAACACTACAAGTGTTGGATACGATGGGATCTCTACTAGAATCCTAAAATATATCGCTTATCATATCTGTGACCACCTAAGCCATATTATTAATATGTGTATAACTACTGGATCATACCCGGAAAGTCTAAAAACTACTATTGTTAAACCCATGTTCAAAAAAGATAATAAGCAGAGCATGAACTGTTACAGACCTATTGCACTTATTCCTATAATTTCGAAAGTTTTTGAAAAATACATATCTAATCAAATTTATAACTATTTAGAAAAATTCAACATTCTTACAGAGGATCAGAAGGGTTTCCGCAAGAATAAAACAATAAACATGGCTATTTTTGATTTTATAAATAACGTCATGGGTAATGTGGATAAAAGGACGCCGGTATGTTCCATTTACTGCGATATGACCCAGGCTTTCGATTATGTTGATCATGACATTCTCCTCCGTAAACTGGAAGCTTATGGCATTAGAGGCAATATACAAAATCTCATAGAATCTTATCTAAAAAATCGCAAACAATATACAGAAATTTCTAAAATAAACATTAATACCAAAAAAGAAGAAACATATTCATCAAAAAAACGTATAGTCAAATATGGAGTCCCGCAAGGGAGCGTATTGGGTCCTTTGTTATTCATAATCTATATAAATGACTTGCCATTAGTAACTAATTATCCAATATCACTTTTTGCCGATGACAGTACAGTTACTATTAATTCTATAAATAAAGATAGGTATGAACATGAAATTAATAATACAATCAATTCAATAATTAACTGGTTAAATAACAATAATTTAAAAATCAATCTTGCTAAAACAAAAATTATGTTCTTCAGTCAACGTTTAGAAGCACCAAATATTAATGTTCAACATAAATTTACTGTTATAAAAAAGGTAGATACAGCAAAATTTTTAGGCTTAACCGTTGACAAACGTCTGAACTGGAAAGCGCACACAGAAGAATTAAATAAAAAAGTATGTTCTTCTGCCTATGCCCTATTTAAACTAAAACCTATTATAAGTACCAATGCGCTTTTAACTGCCTACCACGGTATTGTCGGCTCGATATTGAGGTTTGGAGTTATATTTTGGGGAAACTCTACTAATAAAGAAACAATTTTTAGGTCACAAAAAAGGTGTGTTAGGGCTATGTTTGGTTTGGAAAAAACTGATAGTTGCAAACAGTATTTTATTAAATACAACATTTTAAGTCTGCCCTCCTTATTTATTTATGAAATAGCTAATTTTGTACAAACCAATCCCAACCTATTTAAGAAATTATCAGACGTCTGTATTCGTAATCGGCGGGATAATAATAAACTATGCGTACCAAGATCAACCACGGCATTGATGCGTAAAAGTATTTTTTGTTTAGCACCAATCATTTATAATAAAATCCCAAAATCTATTAGACAAATGCCTACTGCTCTGTTTAAAATACATTTAAAAAAATATCTCATAGCCAAATGCTATTATACCCTATCAGAATTTTTAAATGACCGCAATTAATTTAAATAGATTCCTATAATTACGACATTTTTGCAATTTTCACATTTTAACCTTTGAATTTGCAAAACCAATACTTTTTTTTACTTAAGTTAATAGATTTAATAGTTATTTTTTTGTGTAGACTCAAATCTTTTATGGTTTATTCTAAACCAAAAATATTTTATTTTGTACGCCAGAAATGGCAAAACATGTAGATCTACCTGCTATTTTAAGACCTTGCACATATTATTTGATGTATACTCATGTTTTACAATAAATAAATATTCTATTCTATTCTATTCTATTCTATTACAAATCAAGAACCCTCCGTTCCTCGAAAACCACGTGAAGCAGTTGGTCTCGGCTATCATTTGTAGATCTTTAACAGTCGTTACGGGAAGTCAGTCTTTTTTATATTTTTTTGTGTGTGATATTATCAAATAACCTATCCCGCTCTGGTTGGAGCGGGAGGGCGTGTCAGACTCTTACTGACTAAAACCCACCCGTGTTCCTTCAGTTGCCTGTACATTGCCAGGGGCCACGGTATCCCTTTCAGACTTTCCCGCGACCCCGGTAGAAGTCAGAAGTATGACAACCAGTCTTACCAAGGGGTATCGTGTCACTCAGCAACTGGGTTGAGGAGGTCCGATAGTCGCTCCACGTAAAATACTGTTATTCAGCTGCATCCGCGGTTAGACTGGAAGCCGATGCCAACAAATCTGGGAAAAGGCTAGACAGATGATGTTCAGGATGCTTTAATTCAGTAAAACAGTTTGTTTAACTCAGTTTCGTGGCACCCACATACACCCAAATCATTTACACAAACTAATTACTGTTTCCATACAAATATTTGTTTCGATACGACACGGTACCACGGTACGCACGGTACGGCAACTGATTTCCTTTGTATAAAAAAGTTAAGATACAAATAAATTTTATAAATCCGAAGATTCAAGATAGCGTAGCGTACATTATGATTTTATGATTATCATGAAATTCGTGTTAATTCAAATATACCTCGTACAGAAGTAGTATGTAATAGGTAAGTGAGTACCTTTATATTGGGTCCCCACCTATGAAATTGGCGTTTTTTTCTCACAAATAGAGAACCTTGTCACTTCTATGCATTAAAATATTCATCAATTGCTTGGTATTATATCGAATAATGACCATCATAGACAACTACTAATAGTAAAAAAAACCTTATTACTTAGTTTATAAACATAAAAAATACCTCAAAAATGACTCCTCATTTTGTTAGCAGAAATGACCACTATTTGTTTTAATTTAGCCAAAACTTATTTTTGTCGCTTAATCTAGTGGCATATTACGTTATCTTAGTTTTTAAACATTATCGCATAAAAGTTTTAAAACATTGGTGTTCATGGTTGTTATATAAATTAAGAAAATGTTAGTATGAAAAAAGCAACTTCTTTAAAATTCTCCATACAAAACGCTGATTTCATAGGTGGGGACCTAATATTTAAACCAGGTTTTGCCCGCGGCTTCGCTGGCGTGGAGGTCGGAAATTAACCCACGGAAACATGCTACTTAAATAAAAAGTATTTTATGTCCTAACCCAGGTCATGGTCTACCTGTGTGCCAAATTTCATCAAAATCCGTCTAGCCGTTTTAGCGTGAAAGCGTAACAAACAAACGAACTCACTTTCACATTTATAATATTAGTTAGGATACATTTTTATTTATCAATTTTTCGTAATTACACTTACCACTGTTTGTCTTTGCGTCAACCCAAAGGTTGACTGGTAGAATGTGCCTATGAATATGCATTAAGTCCGCGTCTGTACATTTATCTGCTGAAGAATTAAATAGATAAATAAATATAACTGCAATGCTTTTCATTTTGACACTTCGACAACATTCATTGCGTTATTTACGTTGTCGAGCATACGAATTTTTCAAAGATATGAAGCAATGGATTAGCATTTTTTGTTACCCAATTGGGGTGCTGGTGTAAAAAGACACTTAAGCCGAGTCACATATTCCTTCCGTCATTGTGATAATTTTTCCTGGTATGCCTGTAAAATAATATATTTTCCAGCTATGCTTGAGAATCTGCTGGTTACGGAGATATTGCAGGTCATAGATATTTTTGCACAATATTAGTTTGATTTACAGAATGCATGCGTGTGGTGCTTTCCCCCATGCACCGCACGCATGCACTATGTCCAGCAGTGGACGTCTTGTCTGCTGAAATAATGACGATGATGTTTTATAAAATTCGTAGAAGACAGTTTTATTATGGGTCTTTTTACACCCTGCTTTAAGTAAGTAGAGGAAGTTTAAGTCTCATGTGTTATTTGATAAAAGATCTTGCTGATAATACTATGAATAATGAAGTGAAGTTTTCTTTCCCTAGCTCCTATACAGCCCGTACCGGTTACTCTATTCATTACCTCCAAGCGCGGTGGTTTAATTTAACAACTTTATCGTCGTATTTACAGCTTAGAGCGCTGTATTAAATAATTAGAAACTTGGCAATATAAGCAGTAGTATACAGAATGTAAGGAGACTGTGTGATTTTTTATGAAATTATTTGCTGAGAAAAATGTTACCAAAAATTCTCTGGAGGTGGTACAAACTGGTAATAAAAATAATAATCTTTAATAATCTTTATTACACAAGAAAGTGGTCACAAAATAGTGTGAAGTCTCTGACTCCTGTGCTAGGTGATATACCTATGTGATTGATTTTTTTAACAGTAATTAGGTTTCTGGCTCTTGTAGAGCCAGAAACCTAATAACAACAGCCTAACACAGTTAAAATCTAAACGGAAATCGATCTGTTTTCAAATACCGGGCACAGATAAGTGAAACGTATCATGAAAAACACTAATAAGTCGTTTTAATTTAACATAACAACTAGGCGAAATTGCAAACGTGTGGACCGTTGTATATATTGGGCCAAGGTGCTGGGCCAGCAGGTAGGGACGTGGAGAGATCTACTTGGCGTGTGTTGGTAGTTGGTGACCAACACTGGCCGGCCAATCAAATAGTGTCGGTTTTCGTGCACATCAAAGGATATTGGCGCGCTCCGCAAACAGTGTTTGGTGCAGCGCCAATGTGTAAACAGCGATCGTTGGGGACCTGATTTTTTGGCCCAACATGCTGGCTGGCCCAGCACCTTGGCCCATGTGTACAGCGGTCTTTATATTTGATGCTACCAATCTGTACCGTTCGACTTACTTTTGAAGCCGATGCGATGTTTCAGAAATTCGAGTAGCTCCAAAGGTCAGTAACGGTAATTGAATGAAACTTAGTCGCAGAAGTCTGAAATATTGGTTGTTGTGCTTTGTTTGGGACTGAAATAAGTTTAATTATAAAAAGGTTATGTAAACTAGTAGCTCAATGGAATTGTTATATTGTTAGAAAGTTTTAATAAAAGTAGCCGTTGGTTGTGTTATTCTTTTAACGTCAAAATGTCAAGGCAAATATGTATGAGTGTGTGTTTAAATAGAGCGTAGGCATAAGCGTCCCAAATCTGCAAATTACAGGAAAAACAGCCCGGAGTCTGGATTTGTGTCCGGTTGATGGCAATAGGCTCACCCCCTATTACATGGGACTTAGACATAACTAGCGAAGTAAGGGTGCAATAAACCCTTCGGGGCCTAAAATCCCATGTTAAAATAACCAATCCATTTGCTAAGTATGGTTATTTCAACAGCTAACTTCTTGAAACGTGTTGACTGTTACAGTACTGTTACACTGAATTAGTAACCATCAAACCAGGGAAACCAAGCCTCTACCAAGCGTGGTTACTTAAAGTTTTAAGCTCTACAAATTCACATCCACACATACATTTTCTGATCCATTTGTTTAAATTTTCATAACATACTTTTGGGACAGACTATAGGTAATTTTCCCCTTAAACTTTCAGTGATGGCAACATAACCTTCTATTAAAATAAATTATTCAGTCATCTCTATTTATATGTTCAGTAAAGAACTACTAAATATTCATTCATTCATTCACAATGTAAGCAACAAATGGATCCGCAGTGCAGTAGTCTAAATTCACAATTTATTTTCATTGCATTCGGTCGTTAGACGGCACCACTTGCTTCACAAAAATTGTACTGAAAAGGTAATCGCTATTATGATTTTTGAAGTCACTTGTAGCACAGTATAATAAAGTAACAGTATTATATTATCTCGGCAGTGACATTGAAATAATTACCTACGACCGCTCGGTAGATACACCTTCCGCACTCCTTGTTGAGTACTGACATACACTGAGCTTTCGAAGCGCGTCGTTTCGGCCATTTTCAATGAAGATATAATACTGTTACTTATTTATACTGTGCTTGTAGAAATAGAAATTCATAAATGTAGGTAGTCGTTCAGTGTGGAATACTGGATATTTAGATGCATCTGGGTACATAGGAAGTCGACCAATACTTGGGTAGGAGCCAAAATTTCCAAAGTCTTTTACTTAGCTTAGGCTGTGCGCAGACTTAAGCCAAGAATGACTTAAGCCAAGAATGTTTTTAGGCAGATTATCGTTGTATGAAAACAGAGCTGGCGCCCACATTCGCAATATTTTTTCCTACACCTTGTTAAAGTTATTAAAAATCTAGTCACTATTGCATAAAAACTGTTCAAAGCGAAAGCACCAGCGTAACCAAAAAGCAAAATTCATATTTTCTTAAATATTTTTGCAGTCAGCATCAGATTGAATGAAGATGAAAATATGAGTCTCGATTGTACACAGATTTTTAATCGTTGAAATTGTCAATATAACAGTCCGATTTCATATTGCCCAATTAAAATTACAATTTCATGAAATAATGACATTTGCGACCAATTCTTAGCTCGTGGCTAAGTAACAACAGCCGCACCGGTCGATCGATCAGGTTAAGCTGCGCTTGCCATCTTGATGGGAGACCATCTTAACATACCGAGACCCGTCCGCGCCTCGGAAAGCATGTTAAACTGTTGGTCCCGGCTGTCATTCTTGGATCTTTGACAGTCGTTACGGGTCGTCAGAAGCGCAAAAGTCTGACAACCAGTCTTACCTAGGGGTATCGTGTTACCCAGTAACTGGGTAGTGGAAGTCAGATAGACAGTCGAGCCATGTATAATACTGGTATTTAGTTGCATCCGGTTAGACTGGAAGCTGACCCCAACATAATCGGAAAAGGAAAGGAAATCAAAGACACTAGATAAGAACAAAAACTTTTATTAGATATATTTTAAAAGTGAAACACTCATTCTTTACATAACTTTTAATGTGAAGAATGAATGTTTCACTGTTTTATCTATAATTGCCTTGTACCTCAGTATTATGTCCGACAGTTGTATGCCCTCAACTGTGGTAGCATCCAATCTCGACCTGAATTTGTTTTTGGTATAAGGTTTAAGCTGAAAAACCTGTTTCACAACGATACGCTGTGACAAATGGGAGCAAAGTTAAGATAGCCTTTTTGGCTACTTCAGGGTATTCACTCCTAACACCAATCCAAAACTCATTCAAAGATACAAATGTGTGTAATGCGAATGAACTTTGAAGGTCTATGAATGCTTCATAATCCAGGACAGTTAGCATCGCAGGTGTGACGAAAAATGGATTTTGTATCCATTCAATATCAATATCATTATCCGGAAATACATATTTTGCGCTATTTCAAAATAATATCTCATGATCTCTAATATCATGATTTAAAAGAGTGTCCGTGGAGTTTCTTGCCCGTTCTTCTCCATAGGTACCTACTACGCTTTGGAATGGGCATCTAGCTTCATCTTTCTGACTGACCGACCCCCTTGACAATTCAAAAGTGCCTGTAATTGGTTTATTTGAAATAAATGCTTTGACTTTGAGTTTGAATATTTGTACGAGTACTTAACTTTGGTATTATCTAACAGCAATTTAACCCAATTAATTAATTATTTATTTAAATTAATTTATTATTAATTTCGCGAAACTCTGGTGACTTTTATACGGAACCCACTTTAGGAATCGCTGGTCTACACCATTATGATCTTGAAACTTAGTGAAAATAATATCACCCCTTGTTACCCGAAGGGTAAGGCAGAGATGTACCACACACCCACATTTCGCCAGTTATGTTTAAGTCCCATGTAACAGAGGGCTTGCCTTTTGCAACCATCGGCTACCAATCCAGACTCCGGGCTGCTACTTAGAAATTCCAAATGGAAAAGCCCAATAACACTTTGCCCTACCTGGGCATCGAACCTAGGACCTCATGCTCAGCCGTAGTGCTTGCGAACACTACACCAACGAGACAGTCACTTAGTGGTTTTTTTTTCAGATAATTATAATATCCTAGCTGTACACTGTCACTGTACTTGCACGTATTTTTGGAGATTTTCTGGATCAGGGGTAGAGTTTGTAAAGGTGTCTCACCTTTTCTAGGTTCTACATAATATGTCACCGTGCTATTCTGTAAACATCTCACCGTGATAACTTGGGTGAAGTGAGCTTGGTGTGAGCTGTCATTGCACCTAAAGCTAGGGATTGACACTATGGACAGCTCACTTCATGCTCACTTCACCCAAGTTATCACGTTGAGATGTTTACATAATAGCACGGCTGATCTAAATTTTTGTTGTGAAAATGTAACTGATTGAACAAGGATTGGTTGCCTGCATTGCCTTACGACTGATTCTGTATCGTGTAGTCAATATCACAAGTTCCCGAACAACTAAACTCGGAAACATCTGTTGGCCGTAAAACTACTGATTTAAAAATGGAACATCTAAAACTACCCTAATCAACTTACGTACACATCATTCAGTGACGTCGCATTACCGGGGGATGTGGACATTGGATGTCATCCAGCATCCAGCCAGATAATTGACATCCAATTACGTCACATTTGTGTACACTCTCGTTAAAACTGTGGTCTGAAATCAGCTGGGAAATACCAAACTACTAGGATTTTCGCGTTTAAAAAACCCAGATATGTTGAAAGTTTTAGGTTTATTTAGTACCGTTATTTCAGTATCGTGACACTTGACTTTGAAATTTTATTAAAATTATACAATAATTTAAGCTCTTAATACTTAATACAATTAATTATTTGTTGTAGATAGTCATAATGTTCACTTTCGCTTCTACGTCATACACATATCGTCACAAATTAGGAACATATAGAATAGAATACAATACAATAGAAAACACATTTATTTTATACTAGCGACTCGCTCCTGCTTCGCACGGTTTTTACGACTTCTCAAAACATCGAAATATCTAAGGTAAACGTATTTTTAATATTAACGTAAACCTCCACATAAACCACATACATTCTATAAACGATGGTGTAAACCTCATCAAAATCTGTAGCGTGGTTTAGAAGAACAACGCGGACATACAGACGAACGCGAAAAGCGACTTTGTTTTATAATAATAACAAAATTGCTAATTAGTATTGCTCATGTCTCACTTAAATATTAGCCAGTCAGCAAGATGATATCGGGTCTTATTGCGTAATGCACCGGGTGCAAGTAGTCTCACCACCTAAGAAGGCTATTTCCTGTGAATCAATCAACTCAACCTCGCAGTCCACTGCTGGACATAGGCCACTCCCATCAAGCTGTGCCACAACACCCTCTCCTCCGCCTTCCGGATCCAGTCTGTTCCAGCTACTTTCTTAAGAGGCTTACAACAGCTAAAGCGCGGTCACTGACGGACTGCATAGAAATGAAAGAGAAGCGCGATGACACGACGCAGGTAATTTATTGCAAAATATGAAGCAGTTAGCGATTTACAAAAAATCTATTGATTGGACTGGAAAATTAAAACACTATTATGCTAATATGTAGCTTGTAGAATAATCTGACAAAAAATCAGAATGATTGCATGTAAATTAATATGATTTTTAATCGTTAAAAGAAATTTTTAGAGGTATCTTCATGATTTTTTTCTATCGTATCAAATTAGTTGTATTATGTTTTCAACACAATATCATATATTTTTCTGATTTTGTTTACTGCAGTGGATCATATTCTTTTAGGCATTATAAAACTTGCGTTTAGGCACGTTTAGGTCCTGTAGTCCCCTTAAGGTCATCGGGCCATTTAGCTGGGGGCGTCCCACCGCTCCACCGGCCTTCGACAGACATCCTGCCCAGTGCCACATCAGTTTGCGTATTTTGCAAAGTATAGTATATTAGTAGCATTTACCCTCAAAAATGTATACCAAAAAATAACCTTTTCACAAATAGTTTTTATGACAGCTGCGCGCTCAGACTGCATTAAATCTGCGGCGCGTGAGTCGCCGACGACGGTACGAAATGTTACCATTTTAAATATTATATTTTATATAAACATTTAGGACTAAGTATTGTATTTATTCATTTTATTTTGTTATTTCACTATATGCTGCACCGGTTGGCGTCATCACGTCAACGCCGGCTGTCGCTGAAAACCAGCGCCGGGGCTCTGTCTCACATAGGGTCGTAGCATTATGCTGAGCGATAGCCGTTTTGCGTGGATGTGACGCATATTTTCCCCTAAATTGTTTATTTTCGTGTTTTGTTCTTTCGTTGCGTCATGTGTAGCAAATAAACGTATTTTCTTTCTTTCCTTATTTTGGTCGCGCTCGATAAAAAGAACACAGTCGTAATTTCGTAAGTTTATTTCTCGATCTTTGGAAGTAATTTGATGGCTTGAAAGCTAAGTCAACACGTGCTTAAGTTTGGGTTGGTTGTAAACCGCTTGTCGGTTAGTTTAGTTTTAGTGGCAAACATAATAGTTTGTATTGTAATCAACTGAGAAATGTTTCTGTTTGTTTTAACGGGGTTTTGGTTCCGGGTTTGGCGTACTGAGTTATGGATAATTCACATTTAAATTCACGGTAGTAACGAGAGTCAATAGGTATTCCGAACAGCTTCTGGCCCTGACAGCAAGCAATAGACAAAAGTTGTCAAACTTTTCTGTGTTGAATAATGAATACGAGGCTTTTGGCTTAGTGAAGTGGTATTGTTGTAATTTGTTTTTTTTTTGTAATGTGCGTTTAATTTGTGCAGAATAAACACTTTTTCTTTCTTTCTTCTTGAGACTTATAGACCAGGGTAGAAGCCTTTAAAAATAATAAAAAGTGAAAAAAAATAATAGTAGGATGAAACCCATTAGAAAAGGAGGGAAATATTATAAAAATGAAAGGAAAAATAATTTACGGGCGATCTGAGGTCGGGAAGGGGATGGGAGTGAGTTTTTAAGGGTAAAAAACGGTTTTTCTCGATTTTCGGCAAAACTAAAAGTCCTATCGAAAAAAGTCAAATAGCAAAGTTGTATGTAATAAAAAGATCTAAAACTTTTGTATTTACACTTTTTTCACATAACCTCAAAATGTATGTGAAAAATTCAAAAAACCAAGTTTTTGGTTTTTTATTTTTATCTTTTACATTTTTTTATTTTTTTTAACGAAATTTGGTGAAAACTTACCTTTTTATGTCCCAAATACGCTGTAATTTATTTGATTAAAAATATTTATTTTTTCACCTTATTTTGAATTAATATCGAAAAAACACCCTAATTTTCAATCGAAAATTCACCCGTCAAAATATCAGCTTTTTTCAAAAAGTTGGTATGGTTTCTATTCGTTGAAATCTCTACTTTCCGACGGTGAAAAAAAAAATATATGTTACTACAGTAAATCTTCTCAGAAAATGCAAAAATTCAAAAAAAACTTGAATTCGATTTTTTTTTTTTAATTATTATAAATAATTTTGAGCTATTTATTAAAATTTACACTTTAATTACACGAAAAACGTTAGATTACATGTGACATTGATAACAAAAAAAATGCAAATAAAAATATACTACTATAATTAACAAACAAATAAGTTAATAAAATTAATATTTAATAAGACATCTACAATATTTGGAGAAAGTTGTCGAATCTTCTTTAAATTATATGCGTAGATGCCTATTTATAACTATTTTAAGATAAATTATATATACTCGTACCTGAGTAGATATACCTGAGTAACCTACGAAAAATTGTAGCCCATCAAAAGGTATTTCGTGGAGAAGTGGGGAAGGGGCTAGGCGGGTCTGGGTCTTACTACATACATACCTACTATTATATACTATATATTTCGTAGCAGCTGTTACAACCGTTAGCCTAACCAGTATTCGAAATACAGTACAGTATACAACATCGTTTATAAAAATAAACGTGCACGCTGAGTTTCTTAAAGATAATTGTGACAAGTTTACTTAAAAAACAAAAAAACTTTTCGAATCTGCATAGGAAGGTAAATACTATCTCTATTTTTATCTGTATCAATCAACTCAAACATAAAAATCGTAATATTTTCTTTAAAAAATAGTATGCTTAACGTAACATAACCTAAAGATTGAAATTAAATGATATTTTAGTACAAGATAAAAAAATAATAATCTCCTTAGTTTTGCACAAACAAATTTAGTTAATCCCATGAAAAAAAAATATATTTCAAAATACATAAAAAAAAAATTATAAATCTATTAAAAATGTATAAAATATATATGTAAATCGGCCAAAAGTTTGTTATTAAAAATATATTTACGATATATATTTTTTATAGATTTTTAATATATTTTTTATGTATTTTGATTTTTTTTTTTTTTTCATGTGATTAACTAAATTTGTTTGTGCAAAATTAAGGAGATTATTATTTTTTTATCTTGTACTAAAATATCATTTAATTTCAATCTTTAGGTTATATTACGTTAAGCATACTATTTTTTAAAGAAAATATTATGATTTTTATGTTTGAGTTGATTGATACAGATAAAAATAGAGATAGTATTTACCTTCCTATGCAGATTCGAAAAGTTTTTTTGTTTTTTTAAGTAAACTTGTCACAATTATCTTCAAGAAACTCAGCGTGCACGTGTATTTTTATAAACGATGTTGTATACTGTACTGTATTTCGAATACTGGTTAGGCTAACGGTTGTAACAGCTGCTACGAAATATATAGTATATAATAGTAGGTATGTATGTAGTAAGACCCAGACCCGCCTAGCCCCTTCCCCACTTCTCCACGAAATACCTTTTGATGGGCTACAATTTTTCGTAGGTTACTCAGGTATATCTACTCAGGTACGAGTATATATAATTTATCTTAAAATAGTTATAAATAGGCATCTACGCATATAATTTAAAGAAGATTCGACAACTTTCTCCAAATATTGTAGATGTCTTATTAAATATTAATTTTATTAACTTATTTGTTTGTTAATTATAGTAGTATATTTTTATTTGCATTTTTTTTGTTATCAATGTCACATGTAATCTAACGTTTTTCGTGTAATTAAAGTGTAAATTTTAATAAATAGCTCAAAATTATTTATAATAATTTAAAAAAAAAATCGAATTCAAGTTTTTTTTGAATTTTTGCATTTTCTGAGAAGATTTACTGTAGTAACATATATTTTTTTTTTCACCGTCGGAAAGTAGAGATTTCAACGAATAGAAACCATACCAACTTTTTGAAAAAAGCTGATATTTTGACGGGTGAATTTTCGATTGAAAATTAGGGTGTTTTTTCGATATTAATTCAAAATAAGGTGAAAAAATAAATATTTTTAATCAAATAAATTACAGCGTATTTGGGACATAAAAAGGTAAGTTTTCACCAAATTTCGTTAAAAAAAATAAAAAAATGTAAAAGATAAAAATAAAAAACCAAAAACTTGGTTTTTTGAATTTTTCACATACATTTTGAGGTTATGTGAAAAAAGTGTAAATACAAAAGTTTTAGATCTTTTTATTACATACAACTTTGCTATTTGACTTTTTTCGATAGGACTTTTAGTTTTGCCGAAAATCGAGAAAAACCGTTTTTTACCCTTAAAAACTCACTCCCATCCCCTTCCCGACCTCAGATCGCCCGTAAATTATTTTTCCTTTCATTTTTATAATATTTCCCTCCTTTTCTAATGGGTTTCATCCTACTATTATTTTTTTTGGTTTTAAAAATTATCGACCCTGGTCTATTATGACAGTATTCTTCAACCAAATACAATAGGTACCTACTCATACTTGTTTCTATCGCCAAGCATTTTTGCTCTAATTTCCATGGCCATGGGGATTCTATTTAGCACTATAATAGGCACACAAATTAGACATTTGTATAAGACTTTTCCACTCTGTTTAAAATTGGGTCTGGTTAGCTAGCCACTATCGGATAAATAATAATAAATAATACCAGCCTGTTACTGTCCCACTGCAGGGCAAAGGCCTCTTCTCATACAGAGAAGGCACGAGCATTGATCACCACGCTTGCTCAAGATGGATTGGCGATTTCAGACTTATATTAACTATAAGTCCAGGTTTCCTCACGGTGTTTTCCTTCACCGATGTCAGTAATGTCCAAGATAAACTCAGAAAGTACATATTACCTGAAAAAGAACACACGAAGAAGAATAGAAAAGAAAAAAGAATTGAAGTCATTTTGGCACTTTCCTGGTTTTGAACCCACAACCTCGTGCATGAGAAGCGAGGCATTAACCATTGAGCCATTTTGACTGTACCTAAATTACCCTAGGCTGATAAAATTTTCGTTTTTCCTAATTATGTTAATATTAGCGTTTAAGTCGGTTCCCCCCTTAGGGGGAAGGGCCGCACTCCACCGCCGTACGACCCTGTAGAGCTCGTCGCCGGACTGGACACTCTCCCACCGACATAAGAAAGAGAAGCATTCCCATAAACTAAACTATTTTGTCCCATCTTCGAAAAGCTAGGGGACGGGAAAGGTACAAGATGAAGTTAATATTGGGAATTGACAGTTAGTAAACAAAAGTATTATATAATATGAAGCTAAGAAGACAAGAGGGTAAGCAAAAGTATATGTTTTAATATTATATATGTTGGAACGCCAACGTCTCCTCCTCTCGCAGTTGAGCACCAATATCTGCAATACAGCCTAGATAAGGTGAAGGGGTAAAGGGACCGTTACGCTTGCGCTTTAAATACGTCTACGTAATACTACGTTAATTTGTCTGTTTATAATGTACCCACTTCAGTGAGACCGGGAACCGTTTTACAACGTTTGCCTCATAGTACGTGTCCTGTTAGACCAAACGCATAGAACCTCTGAATAGCTAATACGATTCTAACGGAACACGTTCTCTAAGCATTAAATAAATGTTTTACTCAATCCTAAGACAGAGTACTGCGAAGTCCAACTGTTATTGAGGAAAACAAGTTTAATATTGAATAGTTCTAATCGCGTACTTATATGAAAGACACCCTTACGGCAGCCTAGCCCATTTTTACTAAGTTAATACAAAACTAGCACAAGCGCACCGTAGACTCAGTCTCTAGCAGAATACATTACGATCGTACTTGGTGAACGCCGAAGCGGTAGCTCGTCACTTCATATTTCCTTAATCTGTCCCATATAGAGGATGCTTTCAATGTAATCGGCAGCCGTGTGGATCGTCCTTATCGACAACGGGGCGTTTCGATCTAGGCATCCAAATTACGTGTCTCGCTAATATTTGTAATATATGAGAGGCCCGAAAGCCGGTTGTCGGTGGCTTAACGAGAAACGATTTCTAGCGTTCCTTAGAACGAACTATCCATTCAGTTTGTGATACTTGGTGAAGCCTAACCCCACTCCCTGGAAATATGCGTCAACAAGCCTCACGCGAAGTATTCTGTGGCAAGACCTTTTCGGAATACAGAAGTCATCACTAACGTTTGGTTGTTTTGTAATGCAATTACAGATTGGCTTTATAGCCTAGATCAATTCCAAATGACCTGTGAGTATTTATGGCTCTGCCTTCCAAATGTCGTGTGTCAACTCAAGGTCAACGGTCGTCGAAAGTCAGGAGCGTTACTGCTCTGTGTCAAGTATGGTGGAAGGCCTTTGCCATTTCCCTATAGCCAAATGCCAGTGACAATAATCTGCCAAGGTACGGATTAGGATATGGACACGTAATATACGAGCATGTAACATTAGTTATAAACACGATACTAAATAAGTGTTGAGTTACAAGAACTTTGATTATATTACCAGCCTAGGATAATTATTATAATGGAAAACTCACCGTGTCACACCAACACTCACACACACACATTTTACATTAAGTACTAAATTATTCTAATCTGGGCTTGAACCCAACTATGTATAACTTAATAAATAATAGTCGCTATCTTGCGACAGCCCATTTGGACATGGCCTCTTAAATGCACCAAGCCTTTTAACTTAACTGGCCTAGACTCGGACGTCCGTAGTCTTTCGTGATTCAGAACCTCCTCTAACTTAACTAGCCTGGCTACGGACTCTGATGTCTGTCACCTTTCGCGACTCAAAACCAACTGCCTTGCTTGTTTTTACCATATTCGTCCGCCCCATTCCTAAAATATTCCATGCTGAACATCGAATTCTCAGCCCCTTTACAAGTTTTTGCAACAAAGACTTAAAATCTCTTAATTATTTCTAATGGCCCGAATAGGTCGGGTATCGGAACATTTATGATAGCCAGATGTGGCTGTATTACTGTCCATTGCTTTGGGTCCACGGAATGTCAACCTTTTGCAATGGATAAGTCAAAGTTATAGTTTATATTGTATTATATAAAACATACAATTATGTTTTTAGTACAAAACCTATTCAAGTGTTTTAGCTAGCTGCTAGAATAATAAAACAATTAATCCAATATCATAAATACAGTTATAGGATAATAGATAGATCCATCAATGGGAACATCGGCTTTGCATGCCTATTGAATGGTTCATAAGTTATTCTTTTAAGTTTCAAGCATGATTCTAGATTTCTATTTGTTTGTTGGTTTCTTTACCTTACATAATATTCATGTAAGCGCACGCTTGTTCGCCCTAACTTTGAGAGCCGCATGTTAACTGTTTTTACAATTTCTCAATTGTTTTAAAAGGGTCCGTCTTAATTGCCTGAGCCCGTCTAAATATTTACCAGATGCTGACACTAGTATTGTGAGTTGAGATAAGAAATTGGATATTTTCTAGTTTCTTTAGAATCCGTAAAGTTATTGCATCCGACCTTTTTGCGGTACGTGTCAATAGTTTGTTTCCCATAAAATAGAGAGTTTATGTCCATCTAAGTTGTCCGAACCATTTGTCGGTTTTAAAATCAATATAATATTTTGTTATTAAATTAGAGTAAATGACACATAGTCACACCATCACGACATAGCTAGTATCTTATTATATTAAAACTTCTCAGAAGTAGACCAGCCGGTAGATTCTGTAAAAATATTACCGTGAAACTTAGGTGAAGTGAGCGTGAAGTGAGCTGTCAATAGTGTTAATCCCTAACATCCTGCCGGTCGATTTGTGACAGTGACAGCTCACTTCACCTAAGTTTCACGTTGGTCGTTTTACAGAATCGACCGACTGAACATTGTTTTTCATGTGCTTTAAGACTGCCCAATCCATAAAAACTTTCTCCAGCTAAAAGATTTTTCATTTACCTAAATCTTTTGTCCTGAATTTCAATGTCAAATAAGTGATTGGTAAGTATTATTTCCGATCGACCAATCACAAGAGCTAAAATAAAATTTGACTGCAGATAAATGTAATAATCATAAACTAGATCAGAAACCCATACTTAATACTAAAAACATACGTAGGTAACTCTGTTTATCTGAATTCAAAAGTCTTTTATTCAAACTAGGCTGAGAATCAGCACTTAGGCTCAGAATCGAACGTCAAAATTACATAAGACAGTCCCTCAAAAACGCCCACCCTTCACCACTTCCTAGTGCTTTAGTTGGGAAGAAGAGGCGGCGCAACAAACTCCCCAGCAACACAGTTACCTTTTCACGCCTAAACGGGTGAATGGATTTGGCACACAGATAGACCTACTGATCAATTCTGTAAAAATATAACCGTGAAGCTTAGGTGAAGTGAGCTGTCAATAGTGTTGCATCCTGCCGGTCGATTTGTCACAGTGACAGCTCACTTCACTCTCACTTCACTTAAGTTTCACGATGATCTTTTTACAGAATGGACCGACTGGAGTAGGATATATGATACTTTTTATCCCAGTAGTATGTTCCCGTGGCATAACGGGTAAAACCGCGGACGAAAGCTATTGATGAGCTATGAAGGAACGTTATCAAATATCACGCCAACATTCAGGGTAGGGGCTGGGCATTGATGAATGGTTCCTGTAACCTGTATTCACTAATGACAATATTCCATTTGGGACCTAATTCTGTGGCTACCGGACCATCAATCATTATCGTGTTCCAATTTCACGTGTTTATTTTTCGACAGCAAGAAATATTTCTTGTGGAAATTGTACGCCGAAATACTTTATTTACAATTTGTAGAAGACCAGCCTATTATTGACCTACTGCAGGGCAAAGGCCTCTACGCATACAGAGAGGGAACCAGCAATGCACATCGCCCACTCTTTTTCACTGACACCCGATGTCTGAATTGAGAATTTGAAGAAAAAAACCAGTGGGGAGTAAGTATTAGCGATTACAGACTACTCGTATTAACATACCCATGTTTATTCAGAACGTTTTCCTTCACCGATGTCCGAGGTTAGCTAGAAATTCCTATTTTTAACCAACTTCCAAAAAGGGGGAGGTTCTATGTTCGTAACGTATCTTTTTTTTTGTACGACTTTATTTTCGTCAATTGTGGACCGATTTTGAAAATTATTTTTCATTTGGTAGAGGAAACTTGCGCGGTAAATTTTATTAATTTTGCTTGGTTAGTTTTTGAGTTAGCTTCAACAATACGTACTTTTCCCACTAAGTCTTTAAAGATGATGTTTATAATAAGTTTCTGTCACTTATTTATATAGCAGGTAGTGGTATTCGAATTTGTGTGAAGTAGGTACCACAACAAAATTTTAAAAGATAAAACATTTTTACAAAAAAAAAAAAAAAAATTGTTGTAGTGTTTTTTTTTTGGAAGACGGGCTTCCAAAAAAACAACACTACAAAGTCAAAAATTACATTTCGGAAGTCTGGCTTTAAATTTTCGTTTTTTGCCACCCAGTTCCGACTGTTTTTTTTGTTGTAAAAAAGAATTTAAGTTGAAAAGGTCACATTGATTTATAGGTATGGTCCAGCAGAAGAGACACTTGGAGACATCACGAGATTAGCCAGTTGTCTAGTACCTACGTAATTATCATTTTGACATTAGACAAAAACCGGCCAAGTGCGAGTCGGACTCGCACATGAAGGCTTCCGTATCAAGATCGAGTAAAAAACGCTGAAAAAAACAAGTTTCTTGTATGCCACCTCCTTTAATTATTAACGTTGTTTTAATTTTTATTATTTGTTATTACAGCGGCAAGATGCACAATCTGTGAAAATTTCAACTGTCTACCGATCACGGTTCATGCCCGCTGACAGACGGACGGACGGTTGGACGGACTGCGGAGGCTTAATAATAAGCTTGGCTTCGGATAGGAAACCCTAAAAAGCAGTCTTTCTCTGGTAAATAGGTAATATAGTAATGATTACTAGATCGATAAAGATCATTGGATATGTAGCCAATCCAAATATTCTAGAGCAAAAAACTATACTCATGAAAGAATAAAAAATAAAAAAAACTAGTTTACTAAAGTTTTTTTCGTCAAAACACTGCGAGACAAAAAAACTACACCTACATAAAAAGTACCATTGTTAATGATTTCTTTATTTACTTTCTTTTGCACGGCACTGTAATGCCTACTATTCTTTTCATTTTACTCTTTGTTAATTTTCCTTTGTCTTTAACAAAAAGTTTGTAGTGTTACGAGACAGTTTTTATTAATGGCGGTGTAATTATTTTTAACTTTAGGGCCTACCTTGGAATGGGTCTATTTTTCTTAATCTTTATAGTACCTAGTAGGTTTTTAAGAGGAGTCAGACGGCGCCATTTTTTTGGCTTTTATTTCCATTAGTATCTTTAATTTTTATTATTCAGGAACGGCCATTGTTGAATATAATCTTGCCAATAACTTGCCGCTTTCTTGGCACTAATTGGTAATTTCTGTATTTTACATGAAAAAACAAGACAAGGAAATAACAGACATTTCACAAAAAGCAAAGTTTCAGAGTGGATATCATTTTAGGGTTCCGTAACTCAGAAGGAAAAAACGGAACCCTTATAGGATCACTTCATTGTCCGTCCGTCTGTCAGTCTGTCAAGACGCTTTTCTCAGGAACGCGTGGAGGTATCAAGTTGAAATTAATATCAAATATGTAAGTCTATAGTACCTTGGACCTCTTAAAAAATCAAGATTCTAAGTCAATTCAATAAAAAAATGCAGCCATTTGTGCGACATATTTTGATACTCGCAACTAAATCAAAACCTATAGGGACCTAGAATCATAAAATTTGGCAGGAAGCAAGGTCTCACAGCACATGTAAAGGAAAAAGGACGAAAATATGTAGTTAATTTGTAGTTTTATCACGTAGTTTTTTTTTGTCGATTACTGTCTTACATTTGCAATTGGAGAATTAACCTGGACATTATGTATATCAATGTATGGAATAACATGTTTTTCAACAACAATGTTAGAGTTTTAGGATAAATTCATCCCAATTACGGAACCCTTCATTGTGGGTGGTCCGACACGCACTTGGCTGTTTTTTTTTTTTCTCAAAACACAGACTGTCTCCTAAATTCAGAAAACATAACGAACTGAGTGGTTTAAATAAAACAATTTAAACTAGAGCAGATCAACAAAATGACGCGCAAAAATTTTGTTCACCGCGAACAAAATTTTTGCGCGTCATTTTGTTGACCTGACAACAAACATTTCAGTCAACTTGAATACGCACCGCGGTTGTCATATTTGACATCCGCGGCGGGCGACACATTTTATGTTTGTAATATTAAATAGCTTCTCCAGTTTACATTGTATAAAACCCCTACATAGATGTTTTACTATACTCAAACATAACAAATAAGTTGCCAAATCATTGTAACATTACATTGAAGTCTTTATCGCACCAGCGATGTTCGGGAGCGCGTTAACGAAACTAATAAGAATGAGAAGAAAAAATGGCGTATCCTTAAGCCGCATGACTCGTGCCTGATAAGCACAAAAATAACATATTTGAAAAGCGCTTAAGCCTTGTTTTTCCTCAAGTGTACACGTATCTGGCAAAAATAAAGTTGTTGAAATAATAAAACTGCCATGCCCTCAAGACATTTCAATGAACCAAGCAAAGAATAACCTAAAACTTAGTAGGTTATACACCACATTAACATACTTTCACTATAATATTGCTATCTTCATTATCAACAAGTTATTGGCCGTAAAACAAGCGTTCTTTCTGAACATAAACAAAAGTTTCTGGAACTTTTATCTGTTTTAAACATGCGAGGAGGAACGAAAAAGTAGTTCAGTCTGTTTTGTTGCAATAAAATGTAAGTTACATTAATGTGTTCCACATTGTACTTTATTATAAAATATTAAAAACAAAAAAGTTTCGAAAATAATTTGAAAATAAACTCACAATTCAGTTCCGACATGACGCACACTATGCGACATGCAATTGAACCAGCTTGGCGAGTAGACGCAACGACAGGCTGAGGCCGACAATTTTCATATATATTTCTCAAAGCTCGGAGACCCTTGACGTCAAATTGCAGAGTCACAACGACAAGTTAAGGAAGTCGCACGCTCTCGCTACTTGTCACAGCAACTAAACGCACGGTGCACGCGCAAATGTGACGGCAGTTGCATGCGACATGGCAGCGCCAGTCTCACTGTGAGTGCTGAAGAAGGTTCACGTGTAATTGTATTGTGCCTTCGCATGATAGGTATAAAGCACTAAGGCAAGTGAAACTAGAGGAACAACATGACCGTTTCTCTCAAATACTCAAAGAAAATGATCGCTTTCCACACGATGTTAGTCGTAACAACTAGTCGCAGACGGTCACGACGCGCGACGGCTCTGCGTCTAGTTGCAGCGACAAGACGCAGATGCATACGACAACCCTGCGTCTTGTTGCAGCAACTAGACGCAGCGTCAAAACGCGCTGTTTGCGCTGACAATTAAATTTGTAGTTCACCATTTGCACAGAAAATGTCTATCCTTTACCAACTCCTTCTAATGAAAGAGATCTATAATAATGAATCTCTACATAATTATTTTATAAACGAACATTCTATGTTCCTCTGAGATATAGTGCGTGTACAGGAGTCACATACGTGCATTAGAACGATTCCTCCCTAAGATACTATAGTAATATGCAACAATGCCCCTCTTTGCTCTCGACGTTATTGACCTCGACAGCAAACAGAGACCCCATTTATATGAAGTTATATCATTATTATTTAAATGGCGTGTGGCATTTGGCGTAGCTGGAATGTTTCATATTTAAAACATTCCAGCTATGCTAAATGTGCACGTCCTAAAAATAGGTTCACCACAGACTCAACACCACGTTAACCTTGAACCTTGCAAGGGTTAATGCGGCAACACAATTTATTTCTTTAATTATTATTTTTTGTGAGAAAACATGCGGTTCTACAAATCAGCTCGCCTCCTATTACATGGGATTTCAACATAACTAAACGTTGATGTACAGTTCACCCCTGCCTAACCCGGGAAATACATACTGGCGTAATGTTATGCTATATGAATATACAAAAGTTAATCTGTCTGGTGATTCGTTATGCTATGGCGTCTAAACTAGTGAATATTAATATTGCACTAGCTTCCGCCAGGAGCTTCGCCCTCGTGATATCTTTATCAATTATAGCATAAGTTACTCAGTTATAATATAGCATTCGACTGGTGAAAGAATGTTTCAAATTGGTCCAGTCGTTTTTGAGTTTGTTCATTACAAACAAAAATACAAACATACAAATATTTTCTCTTTATTTATTTTTTTTATCTATATTTTATTGTGCAGATTATACCTACATTACAAAAAGAAAAAAAAATCTCTACAAAATATCGGGTGTAAAAAGACACTTTCCGAAGCCGAAAGCCACATATTCTACCCATTATTTGCATCATTTTTTTCCACTAGACCATACCTGGGAATCCACTGGTTCTGGAGATATTGAAGGTCAAAGTCGCATTTTTTTTTTTTACTTTTTCACGAAAATGAATTCTATGCGATAATACGAAACTTTTTTCCAAACAAACATTACCTGAATTTTAGATTTATCTTAACAGATTACGCATTTGAAGTTACAAAAACGCAATGAACAACAAGTACCTACCTACGTAGCGTAGGGGCGGAGCTTAACTAACACTGAATCCGTTCATTCAAGCGTGGGTTCGCGTTACATTGCGCGCAATAAAAACTTGTTTTTCTTTTTATAAAAATAAAAAAAAATACGGTTCCCAGCAATAATTTTTGCGCAAAGCTACTTAGCTATACGTACAGTATGCGTAGTTTACGGCTTTGTGATGTGTCTTTTTACACCCTGTATACAATGGGTGACTTTATAATATTATATTTTCTTTATTACATTTGTATACCTACATATTAATTACATTTTTAAATATTTTTACGAAAGAACAAAAATTATATAATTATATTATGCTATTATTAATGGTAGCTGATAAATAAATAAATAAATAATGGCAGCTGAAGCAAAAGTTGGGTATTTTTACACGAAATGCCGAAATTTTTGTAAATTTGATAGCTTTTCTAGGACATATAGAGCCAATAACATAATGTTCTTCAACAGAAAAGTATAAGCAATTAAATTATTTTCATGCCTGGAACTATTCTGAAGATCACACTGTAACAGAACTTACAGGAAAACTCATTAAAACTTCAAGAATCGAACTCAACATTTCTTGCAACGAGTAGACAAATGAGGCGGAAATTCTTTTTCAATATAGCTAATGAACGAGAAATAGGGAGAAGATTTCTTGCTTTAAGTGTGCTAATGAAATTCAGGTAGATAACTAATGAAGTAAAGTTACCACCATAATTTCAGCTGAAAGACGTCCACTGCTAGACATAGGTTTCGCCCAAGCACCGCCACTTCAAACACCAACCTAATTACTTAACTCCCGATCAATCACAATCTGTTTCATTTTGACAGTTCAACAACATTCATTGCGTTATTTACGTTGTCAAGCAGACAAATTTTTCGAACATATTATGAAGCAATGGATTTGCAATATCCTTCGAAATGATTCAGATTATGATTTATAGTGTGTTATTCAAAGTCAAATAATTTATTTCAAATAGTCACTTTTGAACGACAAAATTTACAAAAAACATCAATTGATTCTAGTCGCCCCTTCCAAAAGGTAGTCTTTGTATGGAGAAGAATGGGTAATAAACTCCACCATTACTCTTTTTAAACGTTTTATAATATTTTATATTCGTACATTAGTTATATAATTATATGTGAAGACGATGCACCTAAAATAAAATTACTATACCTCAATAGGTAAAAAGAATTAAAAATGAAGCAACGACAGATAAATTAATTATGTGATAGATACATGGTCCTCACATATTTACAAACATTGTAAATGTAGACGATTTGCCAAAAAAAATACAATTAATAAGTCAGTGTGTTATACAATAAAGTGCGATTCTCTGTTTCCCGCGTCAAATGAATGAATGAATGAATGAATGATCATATGTCCGAAACATGAGTATGCACACACAAAGCATGCAAGATGTTATGTACATACATCGCAGAAAAGATCACAGTCATGTTTTACCTTAACGGCGTACAAATGTGTGTTATAATAACATTTGAACAGTTATTTAATTAACTAAAATGATTTATTGGAATAAAGATATTATAATTTGGTACAGAGTGTACATACAGTATCGCCCATGGGCATGTGCCCACCTGTATTTTTCTGAATATTCATGACAAATTATCGAAAATTAACTTATCTATCTCTGGGGGCCTATCTTTAATTTTTTTTTTTTTTTCTTATTTTTTTTTTTTTCTATGGCCCGCATTAATTTTATAGACTTACACTTGTGTTTTTTTTTAATAAATACTGATTTTTTTTTGAAAAAAATGTCTTCACTTCCGTTTTTTTTTCATAGTCGACAAATTTTAATAAAAAATGTCGTTTAATACGATAAATTAACTCCTAAGCTTTTAGAACTAATAAACAGAATCCAAATCAAGCCAATGACATAGGAGATATGGCAAACGCTCCAAAAAAATAAAAATACCATGAAAAAAACTATTAAAGATAGAAAAATACGGGCGCCCGGCACATGCTCATGGGTGACATTGTATGCATTGCAAGCTGTGGATTCTTTTGGTTTACAATAAGTATATTGAAATCGCAATTCATTCATCCATGTCATTATTTTATCAGTGTTAATAAATATGCGATGGCTTGGCTTGGCCACGACACATAATTTTGTCAATCTGCTAAACAATCCATTTAAGTGACTGTACATGCCAACTACAAATGGCCTATAAAGATTGTCTGTAATGTAATTACTTCGAAGCTTTCGAGCTGCCAAAGGCACACGAAGGGTTCCGTAGCACTGTACAATATATACCACTAGAGCAAAAAACGCCGACCCTTTTAATTATTAACATTATTTTATTTTTATATTTGTATATAAATCGGCGCATCCGCAATTGTGGAGCGTCCGCATTTATTTAGACCTCCGCATCTGCATCCGAATTAATCAATGCGGAGCTCATGCGGATGCAGAAGTGGGTCGAAAAGAGTGAATATAAGTAAAATCATGATCAACAAAATGGAAATTATAATCATATAAATCATCAATATAGCTCTAAAATTCTAAATCGTCACATTTTTAGGAAATAGTCTTTTATCCATCTAACGCGTAAAATTTCGAGAGCTATAGATTTTTAAATGATTGTAATTTAGTAATTATTTAAATTTAATTGCTGTGAATTGAATTATGATCAACATATAACGAAACAGCACTGCAATTTGCAAAAAACTTAAGAAATTTTTAAATTCGCCTTGACGGATCCCTTGAAAAAACTTGAGATCCGCGGATGTGAGCCACCAAAAATCCGCATCCGCGGATGTTAAAGTTTATGAATCCGCAACATCCCTGGTAAACTCTGACAAGTGTTAACCCATTACGGTTCAAAAGACACAGCCCAGCGGAGCCTTAGTAATAGGGTCCCATTAGCACCCTTTGGGTACAGAACCCTAAAAAGTATATCAAATTGTGCGAAGAATCTAGACATTTTTCCAGTTGTAAATGTCACAGCAAAAATGTTTCAAGAAAGAACCACGTTTTGGTTGGAACAAGTCTTTGAATACTAATCCAAATAATATAAATAAGAAGTCTGTTAATGTACTGGAGCGAGTGGAATACATTATTCATCTTTAATATAACAGTTATTTTATTTCTGCAAAAACTTTTTCCTATAACTTCGTCCCTCTACTACAGTTTTGGATTTTATTAGACAAACTTCAACACCTCATTTCAAGGTTGATTTTTATAAAAGTATGCTTATATTAGTCCTCAAAGTTGAAGTTATATGTATGCCAAAATTTACCAAAATTTACCCCGTGGTTTAGCCATGATTGCGTTACATACACACAGAGTGAGTTTCACATTTGTAGTTACAGAGTTATTATTACTTCTTGTTTATATGGTATGAGTGAGGGGCTCGTGGCTAAGTAATAACAGCCGCACGGGTCTATCGATCAGGTTAAGCTACGCTTGCCACGGTTGGTCTGTGGATGGATGACCATCTTTACATAGCGAGCCCCTCCGTGACTCGGAAAGCAAGTTAAGCCGTTGGGCCCGGCTGTCATTCTTGGATCTTTGACAGTCGTTACGGATCGATAGAAACCCAGAAGTCTGACAACCAATCTCAGAATTAGAGACTAGACTTAGAATTTCCAACCTTAGTCAAGTTTCAATTTACTGGGAGCAGTGATAGCCTAGTGGTGTGACCGTCGGACTGCCAAGTCATAGATCTCGAGTTCGAACCCAAGACACGCTCCTCTGACTTTTCAGATTTATGTGCGTATTGTATAATTATCACTTGCTTCAAAAAACGGTGAAGGAAAACATCGTGAGGAAACCGGCATGCCTTTTTTTTTTTTTGAGGGTGGGAAATTATCAAATAACTTCTCCCGCTCTGGGTGGAGCGGGAGGGCGTGTCAGACTTTTACTGACTAAAACCCACCCGTGTTCCTTCCGTTGCCTGTGTGCCGAGGTCGCGATATCCCTTTCAGACAAACCCGCAACCCCGGCAGGCATTGGCCCTTCCGGACCCCGTCAGTTGGTGCTGACATCTCTTTGAGGCGCGCGTGGAACACAACGCGCCGTCGACCCGGGCCTGGTCCCTATCGGACGGCGAGCTACCCATTGCTCACCGTCCGCAAGCCCGCGCCTACGGTGGCCGGAAGTCGGCTCGCGGGTTGCGACAATCGCACTCTCCATGCCGCCATGAGATCCCATATAACTCTGTTCAGTTCAAATATTGCATTGACGTTTTTTAGTTTAAAAACTATATTATTATGAATTTGTTTTTATTGACATCATCAATTTCGTTTTCATTAAAACTTGGCAATTTACGGTAGAAAAGTAAAAAAATATTTTAGTGTTATTCTTTTTTGGAATGAAAACTATGGAAGCTTGAACATTTTATGTGTGATGAGAATGTTATGAGAGAGTTAAAAGATAACACAGCATAGCGTAGTCGCTAAACAAATTGAAATAAAATGGAAAAGTGTTTACTCACAGACATAACAATTTTACAGTACCTCAGTTACCTCTGCCAACTGCATGCAAGTTTGTTGGCAGACGTTTTATAGTAAATAAAAATATTTTATAATAAAAAATGTTTACGCTGTGTGTGTGTTTATACTATTATTTACTTTATTTTATTCATCATACGCTCGTGGGTTCGTCCACGTGGAGGTCAGGAATTGTCCCACAGGAAAGTACTACCGAAATAAAAAGTATCCTATATGTTAATCGACGTTATAAACTATCTGTGTGCCAAATTTCATCGAAATCCGTTCAGCAGTTTTTACGTGATCAAGTAACAAACATCCAAACATACAAACTTTCACATTGAAAATATTATTACTATATTATAGTTGGATTAGTAGGAAAGTAGGATATAATATATACATATATATTTTAATATTTTGATGAGGTACTTGGTTCTGTTTTTTCGGTCATTATTACATAACATGTAACTATACCAACACTTCTCTTGTTACAGAAAATGCCATCAGAGGAAACAAACCTGCTATCCAAACGGGCGTAGATGATCTCCTTGCCAGACCTGGAGACAACACCAAAATGGAACATATCAACAGACTCACAAACAGAAATCATTATAGAAAACGTCAACGAAGAAAAGTACAATCTATCACAAAACTTTTACAATGTTATAACCAAAGCAGATGAGAAAGAAGATTGTGTTAACGTAACATTTAACGCGTCTATAGAACATGGGTGTGTGGAAAAGGCTTACGACTGTTTTGAAATTAGTGTTGTTATAATTCTGTGTTTGCTAATAGTGGTGACTGTAATTGGTAATACGTTGATAATTTCGGCTGTGGTGACAACGAAACGGCTGAGGACTGTGACGAACTGCTTTGTTACTAGTTTGGCAGCCGCTGATCTGATGGTTGGGATCTTTGTGATGCCGCCTGCTATTGCTGTACATATTACTGGTGAGTCATTGTTGTTTATTACTTTTTTTTCTTTAGGTCTCGTTCTTGTTCTCATATTTAAATTAATGTTGTATTTGACACAGACCTAACGATCTTAACAATTAATATTCTCGGGCACTGTTACTGTTCGAGAAATAAACACAATATTTAAACAATCGTCGTGAATACATATCGACACCAGGGTACCAATACGGGTTTTATCGACGGAAGAATAGATAAAATGACAGATTGTCATTGTTTATCCGTCATTTAGTCTATTCTTCCGTCGACAAAACCTGTTTCTACGTTGTTTATGCTACGCGTGCTGCAATTAACACTTTGCTAACTTAAAAAGTAAATTATACACCAGAGGCGTTTCAAAGACAAAATGTGATAACTTTTTTTTATTAATAAAGATAATTTATTAAAATCTTCACTGTTGATTCTCTTGATAATACAAGGAATGTCATTATTTAATTTCTTTATTAATTGTTAGTTTTAAATTTAACTCGAGTTAGCTGTGTATACACTAAAAATGCTGGTGTCGGTATGACTACATGACATCACAGGGGCTTGTATTTATATACTTATACCTTACTTTTAGTGCCCGCGCAAACTGTACGTCTTGTCGCTGCGTCTAGACGCTGCTGAGCTATTGTTTGCGTCTCTGACTAGCCGTTACGACAGACTTCATCCAGGAAGCGATCATTTTCTGTAAGGTTTAGAGACAGATCAAGTCCTGCCATGCTATTCTGTACACATCTCACCGTGAAAACTTGGGTGAAGTGAGCTGTCAATAGTGTCAATCCCTGTGGAATGACAGCTCACTCCACGCTCACTTCACCTAAGTTTTCACGGTGAGATGGTTACAGAATAGCACTGCTGTTGTTGATTTTGTTACCTCACGCATACGACTGTCTTTGTATGTGCGCGTGCACTTAAGGGTAAAATATTAGAACACAAAATAAATTGCTGACTTTATGTGTATCGTACTTATGAGAACAAATTGTTCTAAAGACTCAAAATATTACCTACACGAATATTATTTCAATATCTAAAACCTTTTGTCATCTTGTTGTCTCAATCATGCTCATCATCGTTAGGATTATTTTCACTTTAACAATAGCGATTTTACGTTTCAATTCGATAAATTCGAACTTCGTTTAATTTCGGTATTATAAAATGTTTGTCTGAGTTACAATTCTCTTTCGTACTTTTCAATAATATTATGTAAATATTTTATGCCAGTTACAATTTACTTTAGTAATTGGTTATAAAATCCACGATTTGATACCAAAAACTAGTTAAAATACTGTTCAATTTGATTTTACTGTTAAATTATGAAATGATGGTTTTTATTAAAGTTAAAGTTGTAACAAAAACAATCAAGGAAAGTTTTCCAACATTATCTTCAAGAAACGAAATAAAATCAGTTCTTATTAGAATATCTCCATAATTGTGATCCATATTAGGAACAGAATTACGATAAAAAATAGTATGACAAATGAGTACAAGCACAAAAAGTTCTTATTTCATTCTGTTTTTTGTACTAAGATGGCGTATTTCACGATCCTGATGGTCACATTCATGCCAACTTTGTAAGCTGGCTTCATATTTTTATGTTATTACTTTATTATGCAAAGAAGATGAAATTCCAGATGTAATTTCGGGTCCTCAGTAGTTATTTATTCAAGCTTGAGTTCCAAGTTTATAAAAGAAATGTATGTTGTGCTGTAAAACGAAATGCTTCTGCATCACACCTATCCAGACGAGAATAAAGTCTAAAGGTGAGTATAGACAAGAGCATTTACTTGTAATAAAACATTGACCCGCTCTAATGTTCTGTTCCTTTTACGAATCAAATGTGTCACCCTTTTACGAACCGAACAATGCGCACGACGCTCGACGCTTTCTTACGACTTGATTTTGAAAAAAAATGAGCGAATTTGTGTAACATTTAATCGAGTAAATAGACGAGCACACTCGACCTGCAGATCCTACATTTTAACAAAAAGTAACCGAACATTGATCGGAATGTTACAGGTAAATGCTCACTCGCCATGGCGATGGCGTAACTTCGAACACCGCGTTGAGTATTCGTAAGAACGTTATAATTACATGGAAAATGCTCGAGAAAATGCTCTAGTGTCTAGTGTATACTCACCATTGGACTAAAGTTACTCGACAGTAAAATATGACTAGACTAGAAAACTAACTGCAGAAGCTATTTGGCTTTTATCGTCTATGAAATAAGGTTCAAATAGGGATGATCCCTGGGTAAAAAAAATTATTCTAAATAACCCGTCAGTCAGATAATAAAAAATATCAGACACGTATTTTTTATATAACATATTAATAAAAAAGAACTAACCTAGATAAAACGCATTAAAGTTGGAGTGTGGGCTCGCTACGTCACATCTCGGTATAAAAACTATCAAGACCTGACGTCATGCCACATTGAGTTAAAACGTGGCAAGTAAAAAAAATTTTTTTTTTTTTTTTAAGCAGGGTGGAAGGGACATCGAGCGAAAACTGATACCATGGATTCCGTACATGATTCTGAAACCCTGCGTTGAAATTTTTCGTCTATTATTAAAAAAGAAATCTGCTGGTCCATAGAGAAGTGCAATACCTACGCGGTCAGCAGATTTTTTTTATATTAAAAAAAAATCTGTGGTTCTATATATATATTTTTTTTTTTTAAATTTTCGTCTGTTATTACCGACGAAAAATTCCAACGGGGGTTCAGAATCATGTACTGAATTCATGGTATCAGTTCTCGCGTCGTCGACGTCCCTGCCAGCCTGTATATCATCCCTATTATATCAATACGGGATCTATCTAGTACGGTGTGAAAATACATTGACGGTCTTTTTTAGCAAAGCATTATTAAAACCCTTTTCCGTTCACACGCGGCTGAACACTTCCTTTTCAAGATAAACGAAAGCGCCTCAAATATACCAGATAATATTAAGGTCACAGTTCTCGTAATAAAACGGAGATATTCGATTTATTCCTTTGAAGGATATGGTTATTACGGTAGTCCAATAAATGTTCGTTCGGTTTCAAGTGTTCTTCCTGGCTTTTGAAGATTCTTACTCTGGTTTGGGTATATATGACTGAAATGATACCAAAGTACTGTCCAGGCTTTATTCCTTGGTAAACTTTCCTTAAACTCCTTCAGAATCAGGTCATAGGTTAAAGAGGAAGAAGTCTATCTGAAATCTTATAGTAAAAGTTATAATAAAAAAATCTGGATAACGAATATTCATCTCTTTTTGTGAAAGTTTTCCTTTCTCAAAAACATTGAACGTATTCAGAAACTGTTTCCTCAGATCAAAATACTAAGACGACAATTCAACACATTCACACAATTCACAACAATTCAATTCAAACACATCACAATTCACAATCAATACAATTCTAAGACATTAATCATCTAAAATGTAGGGTAGATATTTAGGTGGAAGAGTATCTCTAAAATAAAAAAGGGTAACATAAAAGAGCTTAGGATTATGAGCAAAAAATAAAACAAAAACTCAAGAAGATCGTGCAAAACATAAACAAAATTACGAGCATAATCTTATAACATCCTCCTTGGAAAAACGATACGATCTCGTAAGAGTATTTCTCGGTAAGTGGATCATGATATTTGCTAACACCTCGCACCTGAGACGCAAAATTTATGTACAGAAGGTCGACTCCATACAACTAGCCGCAGAGCACGGAATCGCCCGGAGCGTCTAGAGGACAGCACTATTAAAATCGTGGTGCCCAAAGTGCGCTGGGCGCATTGGCAATGGCCCTCTAGCAGCGGTTGCCGAGGTGTCTCCGTGCTCTGTGCAACGATTAAAAATACGCACACAACACACTCTCCTCTCTCACTCTCATAGTTCGATGGGAAAAACAACAACAACTGTTGCTGTTGAACAACTTATACTAAGGGACCAAACCTGGAATCCCGAAAAAAAATCAACAGCACAATGCATATGTTCGCAAAACTCAACAAAATGTTGGGAAAAATTACTAATTTTTTTCGCTAATTGCGGGTTCATCAGATTTGTTCATTAAGTACAATTATCACCCTCTTACTGAAAGGTGGCCTGTGTCCTAGCAGTGGGTACATCTATATATATATACAATGCCACCCATGGTCAAAGCTTAACTCATATGCTTTTAGAAATAATAAACAGAATCCAAAATGAGCCAATAACATCGGAGATACGGCAAAAAATTTAAAGCATGGTCACAAACCCCTCTTTTAAAGTTAATTTTCGATAAATTTTCATGGCGGTCACACGGACATTGGATATACAAATAAGTATTTATCATCATCATCAAATAAATAAAATTGAAGTGTCTGTTTGTAATCTCAAAACAACAGCTTTTTACCAAATGCATAATAATAATATGAAAGTATATACAGCAGTGCTATTCTGTAACCATCTCACCGTGAAAACTTAGGTGAAGTGAGCGTGGAGTGAGCTGTCATTCCACAGGGATTGACACTATTGACAGCTCACTTCACCCAAGTTTTCACGGTGAGATGTTTACAGAATAGCATGGCAGGTGTCAGAGACATCGACGAGAAAACTGTTACCATGGATTCAGTACATGTTTCTGAACCCCATGAGTTGAAAATTGTTCGTCTGTTATTAAAAAAGAAATCTCCTATTTCATAGAAAAGTGCAATTTCGTATGTGCGTGCGCCTGTTTTCGCTGTTTATACAGAGCGGACCTTCTGTACCAATTCTATTTTGTACTCGAGATTTGTTCCAATCGTTTATCGAGTGTAACTTGTGCTTCTTAAGTAAATCGTTACCTACTTCGATTTAATTTTGTGTTTAACGTAAGGTAGGTATCTTGTATAACGTGTCTGTGATGTTAATAAAATTATCTTATCTTTGATAGATTAAATTGATTAAACTTAATAGGCATTTAATCGATGCTAATAGGGGTTAACATCGATTTAATGCCTAATAAGTTTAAATATTTTTCGCTGAGTAAAAACCGTCTTATCCGCTAAATAATAACACACGCACGGGTCGATCGAAAGTTAAGCTACGTTTGCTGCGGTCAGTTCGTAGATGGGTGATCCATTACATATCGAAACCCTCCGTGTCTCTGAAATTACCTTAAGCCATTGGTTCCGGTTGTCATTTGTAAATCTTTGAAAGTCGTTACGGGTAGTCAGAAGCTCAAAAGTCTGACAATCAGTCTTACCCAGAGGTATCGTGTTACGCTGTTACTGGGTTGTGGAAGTCAGATAGGCAGTCGCTCCATGTAAAATATGGTATTCAGCTGCATCCGGATAGACTGGAAGCTAACTCCAACATAGTTGGGAAAAGGCATGGCAGAATGAAGAGGGATGCGCTAAGGTAACCCGCGAAAGTCATTTTTTTTTTGTTTTTCCCATTTGTAGGTCAGTATCAGGTTGTATCTTGATATAAATATGATTTGCGACCGTAACAAATATGTATTCACAGAATTATAGTCATTAAATACACCAATACAACAACTCTTCAAGTAAGAATTGGCCTGAGATGTCATGATGTCATGTAAAACTAACTCAAAGGGTTTTTTTTTTTAATAACTTCACGGTGTAACCTGGCGGTTTTGTCATAAAGCAAAATTGCTTGACTGAGGAATAAAATTAAAAATATTTTATCCGACAACCTCCTTCATTGACCTGCGAGATGCCAATTATTGAAAAAAAAAATTGTCTAATTCAAAAAGCGGAATAATAATACTCGAAAATGGAGCCAATGTGGTAACTAAACCAATAAACGTTATTAATTTTAAGAAAACAAGACGTAAAATTAATGAGAGAAATGCCTTAATTACACTTGACACTAAGAGTCGTCATATTAAACGAACAGTCCTCGAAACGTATTTAATTAATTACGTCTCCAATTCAAATGAATCGGCTTTTAATAATTCCGTTTTCTGTCTGTATTGACACTGTTTGCTAAAGGCACATATAATTAAAATGTACTTATTCGTTTGTAAAGTTTTACTCAAGTCATGAGTAAGGCGTGTGTCTTTTATGTCCCTTTTAGAATTATACTATTTGACTTTGACTTTGAATTTGTGAAAAAATATTTCAATGTCAGACTACCTCGTTGATCTAGAGTTCACAAGCGCGACTGCTGAGGAGTTATGCCGTGAGTTCGATTCACAGGTATAGCAATGTGTTATTTGGATTTTCAATTAGTAATTTTCTCAGTAGCAGCCCGTAGTCTTGATTTGTGCCCGGTAGATGGCAACAGACTCGCCCACTGTTACATGGGACTTAAAGATACCTGGTGAAATGTGGGTTTTAATATACTCCTCTGCCAAACTCTTCAGGTAATACAGACATGATTTTATGTTATGTATGACGGAGAAGGGTGTGTCTCTTTCATTATTATTGTGGCGGCATCTACATCGCCACATGCAAACTACGCATCAAAGACCTGACGTCACATAAAATCCTGACGTCACACAAATCCTGCATCGCGCAATTAGAGTTTACCGCGCGATGGATATATATACAAGCTCCCGACTTCAACTCCTGGGCATCCATCAGCCGCTACAAGGCGAATACAGTATTTATGGGTCAACGTATGACTTCCGCGGGCGAAGGGCGAAGCCCTGACCCTGCCCGCCACGCCCCCTTGCGGGGGCGTAGCGTCATCTCGATTGTTGTAACTCCTGGGCAGTTGCCCGCCAGACATGACACCCGTGTGGTCGGAGGATCCTCCCTTTTCTATGGGGGATGAGTGAACTTTACACCCTGTTCCTCATACCCCAAAATTATCATCCATATTTTAACTACTGTGGGCGTATTATGGGTAGTGTTGGTTATGGGGTAATAGAAAAACCATTTGCAGTTCAGATCCAATTATAATTTACGATAAAATTATTTACACTAGCAATAATCACACACCGTAGATACACGACACAACTATTCGGAACGCGCGACAGTTTCTAATTCTAAACCTGTTCACTGCTTGACCGCCACCGATGAACCCTGTTTAGCTCCGGCCGGTCCGAGCGTTATGTTGTAGCTCTGTCGTTAGCCGCTAGACGGCGCTGGCGGCCCGATTAGAAAACTCAGTAACGTATTTCCGACTTGTATCTTAATTTTCAACAGTATATACTTATACACACATTCATTAAAAGAGTTGACTCGAATGGTTCCAAAGAAACTGTTGTATTTTATTAGAAGTAAGTATATAAATAATTACTATGCTTACTACAGTCGTTATGATGTAATGTTGGTACTCTAGCTAAATTGTATCCATTAGTACTTAACCCACAGAAGGTACTTGTACCCAAAAATGGACTTTTCTGGACTCGGTTAATACTAATTGCTGTTACGTTTGCAAAAAAAGGTAAAGTACCTGAGTACGGTCAGCGGCATAAGTAATTTATTTAAAAAAAAATATAACATTGAATGTTTCGGTTTTTAGGGTTCCATACCCGAAAGGTGCCAAACGGAAACCTATTACTAAGCATCCGCTGTCCGTCCGTCTGTCTGTCAGCGGGCTTTATCTCATGCACCGTAATAGGTAGACAGTTGAAATTTTAACAGATTGTGTAAGACTATTGCAGCTATAATAACAAACAAATAATTAAATAAAGTTAAAAATTAAAGGACCCATACAATAACCTTTTAACAAGTTAGGAATTTGAAACTTCTGTATATCATATACTGTATAAAAGCGCCAATTCATATACATAGTATTTTGTTTAATTAAAGGCGATTTTCTGCAACTGCAAAAAATAACGTTGTAATTCACAGTATCAATACGAAATACAAATTTATCGTTAAGATGAAAAATATTCTTCATTTAGTATTTTTATTAATCTAAACTAATAAAAAAAATACGATTTGGTACCTACCTTCGTGTGAGAATCCCACTCGCACTTGGCCGGTTTTTGAATAGATATTGTGTATTTTTATCATCATACGCACTTGCCAGCAGCTAATAAATTCAAAGCTTATAAAATCAACACTTTGATTTTACGTCGACTATAGATTATTAAGAAATTATACAATTGAGTGATAATTTTATATTTTTTAAAGAATAATTTGTAAAAGCAAATTTTTATCCTGCTATAAATAATAATATCTCTAACCTAACCTATCTTAAGTAAAACTATCATAATTTTCAGCAAAAAAGAGGTTTTTTTTTAAACCCGAAAAACTTTTTGTAAGTATAAAGATACTTTTACTTTCAAAGCTGACTGTACTGAGCCTATCTACTAACCTTAACGTAACGCTCAAATGCCCTCATACATTTTATACAACCCCAAAATTACAGGGAACAAATTCAGCGTCTTTACCTATTGAAAAACTTCTTAAGTAAAAGTGAAACCTATCGGTAATTTTACTTTTACAAGAAAATGTACTTAGGTTTACAAACAAATTCGATTATAACCTTATAGACATTGACCTAAAAGGACCTTTTTAGTAAAGTGATTGATGACTGATTTTGAAAGGACCTAAATAATAATTACCGCGTTTTTTTTCTTCGTATAAGCGTTTTCGTGTGTTTAGTGACGTATTAAAGCCATCATTGTTTCGTTGTGGAAAAGGGATAGTGCTACTCATCTTTTATAGCTCCATTTCTCTCTAACACTGAAAAAATTATGACTTTTCATTTCATAGTACGGCTCCTGGATTCAGAGATTTTATGCTGACCAATGGGCCTCTGACTTAACTTCACATGTCATCGAGTAATATCTCTCAGGCTTGCCGGTTTCCTCACGATTTCTTCCTTCACCTTTATTGAATAATTATATCATTTATTTGCAAAAAACATGTTTCGCTAGGGTAAAACATAGCATGTAAAATTTGAGGGTAATTGAAAATGTTACAATGTACATCAATATTTTTTATCCAGAAATTCTTTTAAACAATAGAAGCTACACTCATTTAACTAATTGTACAACTTTATTTTAAATAATCTAGAATTTAATGTTTTGAGTTGACTTGGTATCTTGTTATAAATACGCACGCACATTGCTTTGCAGTTTTTGTTGTATTTGGCAAATCATTCGGCACTAATTTATATTTATGGATCTCGTCTATTCCAAGGATTTACATTGTTCGGGATAGCTTGTGCCACGACGGAATAAAACAATGAAGCAAGGTTCTTAATCTTGAGGCAAACGGCGGCGAGGATTTTCAGGGAGCTGGGCAGAGTTTAGTCTTGTAGTTGTTTCTTGTTTGAGCGCTGAGATCGGAGTGCCGAGCTCGCCTTTTTTTTTTTTTTTTTTTTTTTATGTAGGGCATCTCATAGCTGACCTCTGAGGTCATGACTATTTAACCGGTCAATCCTGTGGCTGCCTTAAGCTTCTACACTTAAAAGCCTCCGGCCAGGGGCAAAACTATGCTAATTAAAACTAGGCGAACGCTCGCTAAGGGCACCCCCTGTGGGGTACGAACCTCGGCTTAGGGCGTTCGCTGGGGGGAGGACAGCAAGAGGGACAGGCTGGATCAAGGATATTTCATGATTATTAGACGGGGAATTTAAAGCTACGCGCTCAGCTACGACGCGGGCTGGCGCATCGTCGAGCAAGGGTCGGGGGGGAGTATCATTTACTCGGGCGGGTCGCGATCGCGGACCTCGGCGGCGAGGTCGGAAAGTGTGTCGGAGTGTGTGTATGCGAGCTGTACTGGTTTCCCTATTGCTCTCCTGGAGGAGTGTTATAGGGTCATCGGGGTCGAGAAGGATTTGCCTCGGACGGCGGGTTCTACTCATCTGACTTGGGACATAACTAGCGGCCTCGACAACCAGAGGGTTGCGGTGAGTGAGGGCTGAGTCAAAGAAACGCTTGGAATTGCGTTTGAGAAACTGGTGGATTGTGGGGAGTTTAAAATCTACATGGAGGGTTTCGTTCCTACAGAACCAAGGGGCTCCGGTGGCTTTACGAAGGAATCTGTTCTGCATCACTTGTATTCTATGGATTTGTCGGGGTTTTGAATGTGCGAACACGACGCCCGCATAGGTCATGATAGGGCGAATGCACGTTGTGTAGATTCGCAATTTGCACCTGAGTGACAATTTGCTACGTACATTTAGAATGGAGTGGAGTCTACTGAGAGCGAAAGCGGCCCGCGCGCGAGCCTGCTTTATGTGCTCTGTGAAGGAAAGATTTTCATCTAAGATGACACCTAGGTACTTGGCTCGCCTCCCCCAAGGGATCGGCTTGCCGAGCATGGTGATGGGTCGGGGAGGCGGTGGTCTGAAGCGTCTTTTCTGCTTAGAGAATAAGACCGCTTGACTCTTATCCGGATTGACTTCGATCCTCCACTTTCTAAACCACGCGCCGAGCTTGTCGACTGCGGTCTGGAGAGTGCGAGCTATCGAGTCGGGGCCAGCGCCCTTGTAGTAGATGGCCGTATCGTCTGCGAACAGAGCCAACTGCGCCTTTCTACTCTTCGGGATATCGCTGGTGAACAGGGTGAAAATGAGCGGGGCGAGTACGGAGCCCTGAGGGACTCCGGCCCGGATGGGGCGGGGAGAGGAGAGTGCTCCCTCGATGCGATAGCGAAAGGTGCGGTTCAACAAAAAGTCTCGCAAGATGAGCACGAGACGATCTGGCACACCGAGTTTGTATAGCTTGTATATCAAGCCGTTGTGCCAGACTTTGTCGAACGCTTTCGCTACGTCGAAGAATACTGCACCGGTCGTCAGACCACGCTGGAAGCCAGCGCTTATGTGTTCGACGATCCGGTGGGCCTGATGCACGCTAGAGTGCTGGGTTCTGAACCCAAACTGTTCGTTGGGGATGAGGCCCTTGGTCTCGGCGTAGTCTCTGAGGCGCTTATAAATAAGCCTCTCATAGACCTTGCCGAGGACCTTGAGCAGACTGATGGGGCGGTAGCTGGTCGGCTCGGACTTGGGCTTGCCGGGCTTTGGGATACCGATAACGGTGGCTTCTTTCCACGCTTGGGGGAAGAAGTTATTGCTTAGCGCACCATTGAAGATGGTGGTCAGAAGCATTATCAAGTGGGCTGGGAATAGTTGGACCACCCTATTGGTGATTCCATCTGAGCCGGGGGCCTTTCGGACTTTGAGACCTTTGATGATGTCTTGCACTTCGTCCGGAGTGACGGGAGGCAGAGGACTCTCAGGGTCTTCGACGGGAGGGAGGGAGGCTCTACGTTCGACTTCGGCGTCGACCTCTTCGAGGTGAGCTTGGTCTACTGGTAAAGAGCTGGGCGAGCATTGTGCTTCTAGACTGTCGGCTAGGCATTCCGCCTTGTCGATGTCGTCGAAAGCTATGGTCTTATCGGGACGGATCAGGGGAGGTGTGGAGGCGACCTGCTGGGACCTGAGTTTCCTCTGGAGTTCCCAGAAGGCTAGGTGGGTCGGCTCTAGATCGCTCAGCATCTTGTCCCAGCCCGCGTCCCGCAGCTCCTGTATGCGTGTCTTTACAGATCTCTGTAAATAGCGCATATGGGCCTTGTTAGCGGCGCAGGGAAAGTTGCTGTATGCACGAATAGCTGCGTTCTTCTCAGTCAGCAGATCACGCACTTCGTCAGGTAGTTTCCAGCGGGGGTCTTCCCCCACTGGAACCTCCTTTGAGCAGTCGCTCACGACGGATTGTACGTGATCTGTGAGTGAGTCGATCGCGGCCGTTGTTGCTGCGATAGAGTCGAATTGGTCGGGGATAGAGTCCAAATGGGGGGACGTGTTGGATTTCAGCTGGGTGCCTACTTTCCTCCAGTCCGTTACCTTTTTGGTAGCTGGGGGGCGATTGGGGTCGGGGAGACCTATGCGGGGGTCTAGTTTTAGGATTACCGGACGGTGGTCAGAGTGAAGCTCGTCTACCGTCTCTATCGAGTCTAGTCGTAGGTTGACGTTCTTAAGGATCGCCAAGTCTAATACGTCGGGGGTATGGTTTACGTTATGGGGATAGTGAGTGGGATTCATCGGGGCGATGATATCAATATTGAGGGAGTTTGAGAGGTTGAACAAGTGTCGCCCTCTCATCGAGGCCCTAGTGCTATTCCAGGAGGGATGTTTGGCATTGAGGTCGCCCGCTATGATAACGGAGTCGCTCATATTTAACAAGATAGAGAGGTCATTAGTGAAAGGTTGAAAGTCCTCCGTACCGGTAGGGGGAGATACGTAGGCTGAAACTATCTGGATCGGCTGATGGCCTGTCATGCCTAAGCGGCAGATTGAAACTTCTAGATATGCTAGAGGAGGAGGGTCCATAGGGATGCAGTACAGATCCTTTTTATAATAAATTAGAGTACCGCCCTTGTGACAGCGAACCCTGTCATTGCGAACCACGCGGTAGTTTGCAATGCCAGGGTCACGGTTGGAGGGTTTTAGAAATGATTCCTGGATGAGGAGGATGTCGATTTGATGGTCGCGGAGGAAAGTCGCGATCTCATCTTTTTGACCATTGATGCCATTGGCATTGAAAAAACCTAACTTGAGGGATCGGGGTTTGAACCTAGCTAATACGGTGTTAGACATGATTGGTTTGAGGGGTGGAGAGGGTCAACAGGGCTTGCGTGATCTCGGGATACGCTCTATGAGTGGCTAGGATTCTCGCTAGAGATCCGGCTTTCTGTGCGGCTGCTAGTTCGCATGCCATTTGATGTGCGCGAGGGGTGAAAAACAACTGATAAGCAGTTGTGATGACCTCAAAGGTCTGGTCAAAGGGGACTAGGGGCGCGTTTATGGGCTGACGTTGGGGTTGGGGGCGCGGTGCTTGAGGAGCAGGTGCGGGCCTGTCTAGTGGCGCGGGTACGCGATATATACGGGGGTCCATTAGGGGGGGGAGGGGTTTGGTGGGAGGGGGGGGTGGTGGAGGGTTTGCGTACTGGCCATAGGCTGGGAAAGCCTGTTGGTGGTGGAGGTGGTTCCACGGACTAGGCCTCTGGGGGCTAAGCCTTTCGGGCATTTGGGATGAGGGGATTCTATAATTAGTATTGGGGGCTTCCCGTTGCTGGCGGGCGTCGAAACGCTTGGCCAGTTTGGGAGAAGAGGACTTGGGGGCTTTCGGGCAGCCGCGGTAGTTAGCCGGGTGACCTACTTGCCCGCATAGAACGCAACTAGGCGGTTCGGGACAGAGGGTACGATCTTTGGGTCGGGAGCACTCAGAGGTGCCATGCTCGCCCAGGCACTTGACGCACCTGGGTTTCGCGTGGCAGTTCCTCTGCGAGTGCCCATATAACTGGCAATTGTGGCATTGCCCTATGGCGCTGCTTTTCCACGGCTTTTCTATGATAAAGCCCGTGAGATGGCAGAGTGATTTTAGAAGGAAGATGGGGTGATGCCCCTCTACGGGAGTGCATACGACGAGGACCATGTCGTATGCTTCTCCTTGTTTGCCGCGGTGCATGCGGTGCACTTCGTCTACCGGGACGTTTTGCGACTGAAGGTCGGCTAAAATCTCTGAGGGAGATATTTCCTTGGGGATCCTTTTGATCACCACTCGGATCTGACGCTCTTCTGAGAGAGTGTACGTGTGGAATGACACGTTACGCTCTCTCAGAAGTTTTGTTAATTCCCTAAAGTCGTGGGAGGTAGGGGTCTGGACTTTGATACCCTGCTGGGTATTTCGCGCGTTGGTGTATGCGATCTTTCGTTCGCAACACCATTTGGAAACGTCCGTCCACTTCTCCTTGTCCTGAATGAACATGGGAGGTGGCGGAGCGGCCTTCTTAGGGCCATAAACGTGAGGGACGGGAGTAACCTGCGAAGAGGTCGACGCGATCGGGGAGGGGGAGGGGGAGGGGGAGAGGGGAGCTACTGGGGCGCAAGTAGCGGCTGGGGTAAGAGGTAGCGGGGAGAGTGAGAGCGAGTCCTCCACCGCGACGACCTTGTTGGCCTGGGTGGAGAACTGCTTCTTGTTCTTCCGCTTTTTCCCTTTTCCGGCGACGGGGACGAATCCATCGTCGTCAGAGTGGGACGAAGCGGAGGAACCTTCGAGGATTGCCTCTAAGTCGGACTGAGTATAGGGGGAAGCGGGGCGCTTTGAAGAAGCGGCCATCGCGGGGGTAGTGTCCATTTGCTCCGGCGGACTGAGCGGACTATCTAAAAACTCTACTGCTGGGAGCGAACTCTCCAGCGCGTCGCTGAAGTCAGCGACGTTATTGTCGGATGGACCTAGTATAGCGCATTTTAGCGCGTTGAATTTACTTTGCCATTTGGCCTTGAGACGGGGTTCGTCTTCTAAGACGCTTTGGAAGAAATCGACGAACTTCGAGAGTCGAAGGTCGTCCATGATCGGGGGGGAGATTAAAAAATTAAGGGGGAAATGGTCCCTAAATCTCCTAACAATATTCCTAACTCTACTTCCCCGGGCGGATTGGCCGGGGATGTGTAAAACCCTCCCTGTCGGGTATAGACAGGGAGGTTGAGTACCTAAGGGTGAGCCCTAAGCTTGCTTTGGCCCGTTGCCTATCTTATTGTGCAACGGGGTCCTAACCAGTCTAGTGCGCCGGGGTAGAGACACCCGACCAACACTAGGTGTGTCGCTGTAAAAGGAAAACTGTCACCAATGCCGACTAGGAGATCCCCCAAGGCCGGACACTGGGACCCGTCCAATTGACTGCCTAGCCCTGAAGGGGTTCGGCTGGTGTGATTGGGACAACACCACACTCGGTTTCGTTGGCACCGTATAGGTTTCCACCGAGGACCACGAAACTGTGGATTTACCCAGAAGGGGCCAGAAAGACGCGACGATTACGTTTTGACACTAGACTGTTATTGAAATATTTATTAGTTGTGTCTTGAAAAAGACACCAACTAATAGGTCGGAGGAAGTCGGGGCGACTTCGGAGCTCGTCGGCAGGGGCGACGAAATCTTGACAGGAGGAGGCAGCTTCCACGAACCACACAGCAGCAGCGCACGACCGTCCGCAACCGGTGCCGAGCGTAGAATGTCATGCCGAGCTCGCCAAAATGGCCCGTCTTTTATACTAAAATCGGCTAAAATTCCCTTTCCTCACCCCCGCTACCTTTTTTATCATTTATTCATATAAATCTTATTTTTACATTGTTGTTTTTATTATATTATTAAAGTTACTTATTTACTCTATTAAATAACACTTTGTTCTACTCTCTGCGACGTCCCATTTGGGCGTGGCGTGAGGATACATCTGATTCTACCTCACCCCCCGCCTCACTACTATAAAACCGCTCTGCAGCGCGCGGCCCCTTGTTATTCTAATTCTGGGCGTCGCAGAGGTAAGGTAATAAAAAACCAGGTAATAATCCTTTATTATACAACTATTTACAGCTGTTTACTTAACTTAAATATGTTAATCTCTATTTTAACAATAACTTTCTTAATGACTAATTTGTTCGTAATCTATGGCTAATTTACACGCTTAAAACTTGTTTATTATCTACTCAGAGTTACAAACATAGTTTATTTAATCGTTATACGAGTTATTACATAAGAACAATTGTAGAAACATAAGGTTTTACATACGAAACATAAGAATTACTGATACACATTTCTTACTTTTGTTGTTTCTACATGCGCGGTCGGCACGCTACTTGCGCCCACGTCGAAGTCGACCTTAGGGCATCGTGCACATTCTCCCGCCGTCGCCACGCTGCGATTCCGTTGGTAGCACGATGATCTTCTTGGTGGGACGCCTCAGGACATGGCCGCCGCTGATGGTGACGTCCACGACTCGTACCTCCCCGTCGGCGCCTGGATGCAGCTGACTGATGCGACCTCGAGGCCAGGTGTTGCGTGGTAGGTTACCGTCGCAGATGATGACGAGGTCACCGACCTTGGGCTGGACTCCCGTGCTGGTAGGCTCCCGCCGGTGTTGTAGCTGGGGCATGTACTCCTTGACCCATCTTCTCCAAAATATGTCTGCTAACACTTGTGCTCGTTTCCACTGCTGGCGGGCTGTCACATCCTTTTCTTCGAAGTGACCTGGTACTGGTATATGAGAGTTCGGGCCGATGAGTATGTGATTCGGTGTCAGCGCCTCAGGTTCGTGTGGGTCAACTGAGACGTGGGTAAGTGGTCGCGAGTTTACTGTGTTCTCGACCTCTGTCAACAGCGTCATCAGCGTCTCGTCGCTAGGGTACCTCTCATGCAGGGTGATTTTCAATGCCTCTTTCACCGAACGTACCATACGTTCCCACGCTCCCCCCATGAATGGGGCTGCGGGAGGGATATATTTCCAGGTGATGCGTCGACACGTGGTTTCATGTTCCAGCGCTTCGAGTGCCGCTGTGCCGAGCTCCTTGTCAGCTGCTTTGAAGCACGTGGCGTTGTCGCTCCACAGCTCCTTCGGGCAGCCTCTTCTTGCCATGAATCTTCGTAGGGCCGACACAGCTGAGTCAGCACTTAGCGAGTGTGCGATCTCGATGTGAATCGCTCGTGACGTCATACAGGTGAACAGGGCCCCGTACCTTTTTTCACGATGGCGTCCAACTGTGACTTCTATGGGGCCGAAATAGTCGAGTCCCGTGAATGTGAATGGGCGCGCGTGGTGGGCGAGGCGTGCTGGTGGCAAGTCCCCTGTGAGCGGACTAGCTGGCTTCATTTTTCTTATGCGGCAGGGTAAACATCCCTTTATAATATTCCTTACTGCGGGGCGTATTCTTGAAATCCATAGTCGTTGTCTTAATTCGTTTACGACCATTTCCACACCGCCGTGATGAAGGCTCTCATGTACATAAGCTATGTACAGCCGCGTGTAGGTATGTTTGCCGTCCAATATCGGAGGGTTGGACGCGTCTTCTTTTATTTCTTGTGCCGCGGTCACTCTTCCTCGTAGGCGCACGATGTCTGCAGCGTCGATATAGGTACTGAGATGACTTAGGCGGTCGCTATTACTAGGCGCGCCTTTTTTCTTGATGCGTTCTATCTCAGTTTTGAAAGTCTCTTGCTGACTGGCGCGGACCCACAGCTGTTCAGCTTTTGTTAGGTATTCGGTAGGTATTTTTATGTGGTTGCGGGTTTCAATAGGTATTGACCTATTTATTTGTTTAGGTAGCGTCTTTTTCGAGGAGCGCCAACCTGGATCTTTTTCTTCGATCTTCTTTGTTCTTTTCCGAGTGGCCGCGACTATGTCTTTATGTACTTTACATAAGTCTATGAATTGTAAGACTCGTGCTGTCGCTCTTATTAATCGAAGCCACTTTGAGAATCTCTCGATCTTAGGTAGGTGATCGTGATTGTTGTCGTCTTCTTGTTGACACGAGTGACACTTTTCTCTTTCTTCGCCTGTGTCGTATTTCACCACGTTCTCTTCTTGTGGCCATTGTGATTCGGGTAGCTTCAGGAATGAGGGTCCCTGGAACCATCTGTGGGTGGCGACGAAGTTGTCTGGTGTGTTTCGTGTTGCGTCGTCGGCCACGTTGTGTTTGGATGGGAGCCACCTCCATTCGTTTCTTTTCGTGGTTTCTTCGATTTCAGCTAGACGATGGGCCACAAAAGATTTGTAGACGCGTGGTTCTGATCTGATCCACACTAGTGCTGTGCGTGAATCACTCCAGTAGGTTTTGCTCTCTGGTATATAGTCGTGCTCTTCTAGCACAGTCTGTGCGAGTCGCGCGCCCAGCAGTGCTGCTTGTAGCTCCAACCTGGGTATTGACACTGGCTTGAGGGGTGTGACGCGGCTCTTGGCAGCTGCTAATGACACGTGCACGCTGCCGTCCTGGCGTATCGTCCTCCAGTACACTGCCGCGGCGTAGGCTTCTTCGCTCGCGTCGACGAATGTGTGCAGCTGACTTGACACGCTCTTCTCGTAGTCGTAGCACCGTGGTATTCTCAGCTGTTTGATGGTGGTGAGTGATGTGATCCACGTCCGCCATCTTTCTTGTAGTTCAGCTGGAAGCGGGTCATCCCAGTCAGTCTTGTATCGCCATGTGTCTTGGAATATTCTCTTCGCTGGCGTGGTGACTGGTGAGATCAATCCCAGTGGATCGAATAGCGCCATTATGATGCTCAGGGCTTCTCGTTTGGTTGGAGGGCGCCTATTTTCTTCCACTTCTTTATGTATTTTTATAGAGTTCGTGTTGAATCCTATGCAATCTTCTTTCACATGCCAGAGCAGGCCAAGTGTCTTCTCTGTATCCTTGCCTCCCAGGCTCACTGTCGCGGAGTTATCTTCTGTAGGTAGACCAAATTCTTCTATTGTTCTTGTGTCATTTGATGTCCACCCGTTCAGTACGAAGCCCGCTTTCTTGTGAATGAAGTCGACTGTCTTCGTTATTTCACGTGCTTCTTGAATAGTAGAGAAGCTCTGGACGTAGTCGTCCATGTAATGGTTCTTCTGTATGGCTGCCGCTGCTTCTGGGTAGTCGCTCGCATATTCACTTGCATTCTTATTCTTGATGAATAGTGCTGTGCATGGAGATGAAGTTGCGCCAAAAATTACAGAAGTCATTCTGTATTCCTCCGGTTTGCCCTCCCGCCGTTTGCCTCTCCATAGAAATCGTAGCGCGTCTCTGTCTTCTTTCTTTATCTTCACTTGCATGAACATTTCTTTTATGTCCCCGCTGACTGCGTATGCATGCTGACGGAATCTCATGACGACCCCTGGGAGTGATTGCAGCAGGTCGGGCCCCGAGTATAGCATGTCATTGAGACACATGCCGGCTGCTTTGGCTGACGCGTCGTGGACCAATCTTGGTGGCTTGTGAGGCTTCGCTGGGTTGATGACCGGGAAGTGTGGTAGGTACCACGTTTTTCCTTCTGGTGCTGGTGTGGGCGCTGGCTCCGCGTAACCCGACTGGAATAAGTTTTCCATTCTCTCTTCGTATTTTTGTTTGAGATCTTCTTCTTTATCCAGTCTCTTCTCTAGGGAAAGCAGGCGCCGTTCAGCTTCTTTGTAGTTATTTGGTATCTGGCGGTCTTTTTCTTTCCACAACAGGCCGGTTTCGAATCTTCCTTCTGGTAACCTTCTGCTGGTTTCTTCTAATATCTGAATAGCTTTCTGTTCAGGATCTTCTTTCGGTTTTCTTGGCTCGATGCATAGTGACTCGAGTTTGAAGTGATTCTTGATAAGTTCTTCCATTGTTTCTTCTTTTTCTTTTTGTTGGAGTCTGCCACAGAACGCTACTTTGGCTGTGAGCGAGCTGTGACAGCCATGAAGAACCCATCCGAGCTGTGTGAGGGAAGCTACGGGTTGGTTGCGACGACCGGTGCGGAGTTCTCTTGATACTATAAGATGCCAGTTATCTTGACCAATCAACAGCTTAGGTGAGGCGTGTTGATAGCTTATCTGATCCTTGATCTCGATCAGGTGTTCACAATCTTCTATGTGCTCGCTGTATACTGTCTCTGGTGTGAAGCTCAGTCTGTCGACAGTACGTGCGGCTTCTATTTGGTATTCTTTTTCTGCATATTTTCCTTTGATGCTGAGGCTGACGATCTTGCTATTGTCGTGCTTCATCTCGTTGCCGATTCCTTGAATCCACATGGTGTTTTCTGGTCCGTCTGCTCCGATGACGTCAGCTATTGACGCGTCGAGTAGTGTGACGGTACTTCCTTCATCCAATAGTGCATATGTTTCAATGCTGGAATACGGCCCCTTTATGATTACGGGCGCTATCTTCAAATATGCACGTCGGTTGTTGCCTGGTTTCGCTGCTGATGTGACTTCCACTGTGGGTGCTGCTGTTTCTTTCTCTGGGTCACTCGTGCTGCTCTGTTCCTTGTCGTGGTGCAGCAGCTTGTGATGTTTCATAGTGCACCCATGTTTTCCACACGGCGGCGCTTTGCATTGAAGTCGTCGATGTCTGCTTCGTAGACAGCGGTAACAGATGTGGTTCTTCTTGGCGACTTCCCATCGGGCGTTTGTGTCGAGGGTAGAGTACTGCTTACAGTCGGGCAGCTTGTGGTCGTGCTTGCAGAGAGGGCACTGATCTTCTGATGGGTTTTTCTTCTCTGCGATGAATGTGCGCTCTGCTCTTCTGTTCTTACGTTCCCTCCCCCCGACTTCGTCGATGGTAGCCTCTGGTAAGGCATAGGCGCCACACTTGTCTGCTTCTTCGTTCAAGAAGGTAGATATCTTCTTTAATTCGGGAATATCTTCTTTCTTCATTGACGCGTAGTCGTACCACTTGCTTCTTAATATTGGAGTAAGCTTCTCTGTTATTGTTCGTGCCATCTCAGGACTGTGTAGGTATTGTGATTTCTTCAATGCTTCAACGGTGCCCACTATGTTTGCGATTCGCCCGGCGAAGATGCATAAGTCACGTGGGTTGTCGGTGACTCGGCCGAGTGACTTGAGTTTCTCTGTCTCGACGTGAATGAGTGCTTCTGGTCTTCCGAATCTTCTTTCGAGTGCTTCTATGACGACTCTTGGATCCGGTTGGCTCACTAGGAGGCAGCCAACAGCTTCTTTTGCAGTTCCACGCAGGCTTCGACGAATGCGTGCTATATTTTCATTTTTCGTAAAGTACTTGAGTGTTTCTTCATACGCTGCCTTGAAGCCGAGCCACTCTGAGCTGCTTCCGTTGAAGAGCGGCAGCTCTTGAATATATTTCGGCGGTTCCCTCGTGCTTCTTACCGCTTGAGAGAGAGCGGCGGCTAGGGTGGCCACGTCTATTAATGGCTGGCTTGATTTCGAGCTATCTTCTTGTGTTTTCTTGGATTCTACGTGGACTTCTTGTGTCTTCTTGCCCTCTTCTTGATGTGTTTCTTTGTTTGCTGACTGTGGTTGGTCCGGCCCGGTGTCTTTCAACCAGGTGCTGATGCGGACTGAGGCCAGGTCATCTTCTATTTCTTCTTCTTCTTCATCTTCTGAGGTATCTGCTTCTGTTTGAAGACGTTGTACACGTAGTTGTTGTTTTTGTGTTTCAACTTGTATCCGTGCTTGCTTAAGCTTCAGCTCGGCTAGTCGCTCTTTCGCCTCTAGCTCCGCGAGGAGCTTCTTGCGGGAGGTTACGGAGCGACGTGACCGTGCGTCTGCAGGCTTCAATGTACGCTGCGAAGTCTGCTCCTTTTGAGACGCGGTGCTGGTATCTTCTGTTCCCGTAGAGGTGCTTGCTTCTGTGGCGGTCGACGTACTAGTTCCGCTGCTGGTACCCGTTTTCTCGGTAGCGGTGTCTGACGTGCCCTGTGCAGGCGGGTTCTCTGACGGAGTTTCTTGACTGGATCTGGTCGCGCTGGGCTCTTCTTGTCGACGCTTCGCTTGTTCTCCGTCCTTGCTTCTTGTTAGAACCATCTTCTAATCTTCTAGGCGCAGGTTTCCAATCCGACGACGAAGGACCAATATTGTTCGGGATAGCTTGTGCCACGACGGAATAAAACAATGAAGCAAGGTTCTTAATCTTGAGGCAAACGGCGGCGAGGATTTTCAGGGAGCTGGGCAGAGTTTAGTCTTGTAGTTGTTTCTTGTTTGAGCGCTGAGATCGGAGTGCCGAGCTCGCCTTTTTTTTTTTTTTTTTTTTTTTTTTAACTAGGGCATCTCGCAGGTGACCACTAAGGTCGTAGCTGCTTAACCGGACTTTCCTGTGGCTGCCTTAAGCTTCTACACTCAAAGCCTCCAGCCAGGGGCAAACAAACTATTCTAAATTAAAACTAGGCGAACGCTCGCTAAGGGCACCCCCTGTGGGGTACGAACCTCGGCTTAGGGCGTTCGCTGAGGGGAGGACAGCAAGAGGGACAGGCTGGATCAAAATTATATCATCATGATTATTAATCGGGGAATTTAAAGCTACTGGCTCAGCATCAACGCGGGCTGGCGCATCGTTGTCGAGCAAGGGTCGGGGGGGAGTATCGTTTACTCGGGGGGGGTCGCGGTCGCGATCGCGGTGGACCTCGACGGCGAGGTCGGTATGACGGGTGTCGTCTGTGTTTGTATACTGTACTAGTGGCCCTATTGCTCTCCTGGAGGAGTGTTATGGGGTCATCTGGGTCTGAGAGGATGTGCCTCGGACGGCGAACTTGACTAATAGTTGAGGGGACATAATTAGCTGCTTCAACAACCAGAGGGTTGCGGTGATTGGCAGCCGAGTCGAAATAACGCTTGGACATGCGTTTTAAAAATTGATGGATCGTAGGGATTTTGAGGTCGAGATGGAGGATCTCATTTCTAACGTACCAGGGGGAATCAGTAGCTTTCCTAAGGAATCGATTTTGAACTGTCTGCATCCTATGAATCGTGTGGGATTTTGCATGTGCAAAGACGGTGCCCGCATAGGTCATGATAGGCCGAATGCACGCCGTATAGATGCGCAATTTGCACTTGAGTGACAATTTGCTACGTGCATTCAGGACATAGTGGAGTCTACCGAGAGCGAAGGCGGCTCGCGAGCGAACCGACCTTATGTGCTCTGAGAATGAGAGGTGCTGATCCAGTATGACACCTAGATATTTGGCTCGCTTCCCCCAAGGGATCGGCTTGCCGAACATGGTGACTGGTCGGGGGATAATGGGATTGCGACGCGATCTCGAAAAGAGTACCGCTTGACTTTTGTCGGGGTTGACCTCGATTCTCCACAATCTAAACCAGGCGCCAAGCTTGTTGACTGCCCTTTGTAGATTGAGGACCATCTGAGTCGTGCAAAACCCTTTGCAATAGATGGCCGTATCGTCTGCGAACAGAGCCAACTGTGCCTTCTTGTGCTTGGGGATGTCGCTGGTGAAGAGCGTGAACATGAGGGGAGAGAGCACTGAGCCCTGTGGGACTCCCGCGCGAATGGGTCGGGGGGACCGAGCTCGCCAAAATGGCCCGTCTTTTATACTAAAATCGGCTAAAATTCCCTTTCCTCACCCCCGCTACCTTTTTTATCATTTATTCATATAAATCTTATTTTTACATTGTTGTTTTTATTATATTATTAAAGTTACTTATTTACTCTATTAAATAACACTTTGTTCTACTCTCTGCGACGTCCCATTTGGGCGTGGCGTGAGGATACATCTGATTCTACCTCACCCCCCGCCTCACTACTATAAAACCGCTCTGCAGCGCGCGGCCCCTTGTTATTCTAATTCTGGGCGTCGCAGAGGTAAGGTAATAAAAAACCAGGTAATAATCCTTTATTATACAACTATTTACAGCTGTTTACTTAACTTAAATATGTTAATCTCTATTTTAACAATAACTTTCTTAATGACTAATTTGTTCGTAATCTATGGCTAATTTACACGCTTAAAACTTGTTTATTATCTACTCAGAGTTACAAACATAGTTTATTTAATCGTTATACGAGTTATTACATAAGAACAATTGTAGAAACATAAGGTTTTACATACGAAACATAAGAATTACTGATACACATTTCTTACTTTTGTTGTTTCTACATGCGCGGTCGGCACGCTACTTGCGCCCACGTCGAAGTCGACCTTAGGGCATCGTGCACATACATCATTTGCTGTCTTAAATAATTTTTCTTAACTACGACCACACATATTTCACAAATGTACAAAGATGGCAACGGTAACAAACCAAGCCTTTCAAACACAGGTCGACATGAGTCATCAGTTTGAAGACCAAATATTGCTATTATGCCCTTTTTTTGAGCGACAAATGCTCTGTTCAGATCGGTACTATTACCCCACATTGCAAGACAATAGCGTAGGAATGATTTTATATACACGTGGTATGATATAAGAGTAGTTTTCATTTATAATGACAATCTAAGTAGCTAAAGCAAGTGATAATTGTACTATAGGTACCTACGCACATGAATCCAAAAAGTAATATTTTCCCCCAAATTGTTCTTTTCGTGTATGTGTTCTTTCTTTGCGTCACGTTTACCGCAAATAAAAGTATTATTTTTGTTACTTTTATTAGTTTCTAAAATTCAAGCAATAAAACCTATCCAATCCAAATACATAACCAACATTATTATATTTCATAGAACAAGGTAAAAGTTAACACGATTGTAACATCTCAACGGACCCCAACTCCGATTGAACTGTCCTCAAAGGAAGGTTACATCTCGTTGAAAGACGCGGTTACTTTTTATTTTAACCTGATCGGTAAAGGACTGCCTCCCCAAGGGTATAAGTTTGTGCTATTAATGTCAGAACTATTTTCAAGAATGTTTTTGATGTTGAGAATGTTTCTATAATTTATGTAAAAGCGTGATTATGTAAGGTACAGTTAAGAGGCTTACAACAGCTAAAGCGCGGTCACTGTCGGACTGCATAGAAATGAAAGAGAAGCGCGATGACACGACGCAGGTAATTTATTGCAAAATATGAAGCAGTTAGCGATTTACAGAAAATCTATTGATTGGACTGGAAAATTAAAACACGATTATGCTAATATGTAGCTTGTAGAATAATCTGACAAAAAATCAGAATGATTGCATGTAAATTAATATGATTTTTAATCGTTAAAATAAATTTTTTGAGGTATCTTCATGATTTTTTTCTATCGTATCAAATTAGTTGTATTATGTTTTCAACACCCTACCATACTAGCATATATCCTGAAGAATATCATATATTTTTCTGATTTTGTTTACTGCAGTGGATCATATTCTTTTAGGCATTATAAAACTTGCGTTTAGGCACGTTTAGGTCCTGTAGTCCCCTTAAACCAGAAAAGGAATGCGCTTCGCTGAATTTCAAGTATCTGAATTCGCACGAACGCTGCAGAATAACCTGCTACGGCGGCAAAGCTTTTGTTTTTTACTGCTGCCCTTTGTATATCAATAGAGGTGTGCGTAACGCACCAATCGTTGCGCATTTGTACAAGTTTCGTATTCGGTTATCTACTCCGGTCGCAGATTGTCATCTGCCATTCAAAAGTTTTGAAATGTTTTTTAGAATTGTGTTCAGTTTATTGTGTGTGTTGTGATCTATAATTTTGTAATCATGGCGATAGAAATTAGGCAAGTACATCACAATGGTTATAACAGCTCTATGTTATTCTCTATCTATCTCATCATCGCGCATTAATATTTCCGAAGATTCACGATGATTCCCGAAGCGCATACTTTTCTTGGGATATCTGTAGTGTTGTGAGCCTTGTTATCCCTATTTGGACTTTGCATGTTACTATTCTGGATCCAATAAACCTATTCAGACAATTTTTATGAGTGGTAAGTTAATTAACTAGCCTCAATAAGATTTTACCTTTGCCTTTAACATTAGTGAATCGAACCTAGAAATTCAGAGATCGACACTAAGGAAATAACAAACCCCAACTGAAAGTAAAAAATACCAACGCAATTTTCATACAGGCTTCTTTTAAGTCATATGGCTCGTGGCTAAGTAATATCAGTTGCACGGGACGATCGGTCAGGTAAGGCTACGCTTGCCGCGGTGGGTCCGTGGATGGGTGACCATCTTTACAAATCGAGACCCCTCCGTGCCTCGGAAAGCACGTTAAGCCGTTGGTCCCGGCTGTTATTTGTAGATCTTTGAAAGTCGTTACGGGTCGTCAGAAGCCTAAAAATCTGACAACCAGTCTTACCAAGGGGTATCGTATTACCCAGTAAGGGTTATGGAGGTCAGATAGGCAGTCGCTCCATGTAAAATACTGGTATTTAGCTGCATCCGGTTAGACTGAAAGCCGACCCAAACATGGTTGGGTAAAGCTTGGGATAATTAATCAAGAATATTGATATAATAGAACTCATCTATAGTCATCTCTAACAAATTAATTATAACCACAATTGGTAGATCATTATGTAATACACCGCTGGTGTGACGGGTGTCGTTTTTTAGTCTCTATCTACCTCCATGGGAAGAAAGCATGAGTTTATGTATGAATAAATGTAAGTTGTGTGTTCTTTACTTAAGAGGGTATACTCGGAAAGTTGGCAACGTCGCAAAAAGCTGTCAAAAATTTACCTGTTTTGATTAATTTGTCAATGTTACTGTATGGAAATAAGAAATGTGGCTAACTAGCGAACTAGAATATTAATTATGAAATGCAATCATTAATATCGTAACACCGAATATTTAGTTTAAGATGTAAAAAAAGTATTTGGAAACTTTCCAAATGCCTTTTTTACACCTAAAACGGGCACAACATCAGATTCAATGTGATAATTGCAATTCATTATTATTATTCTAGTTCGCTAGTTAGCCACGTTTCTTATTTCCATACAGTAATATTGCCAAATTAATCAAAACAGGTAAATTTTTGACAGCTTTTTGCGACGTTGCCAACTTTTAGGATAAACGCTCTTAAGTAATAAGTCATTTATTCACACACCTGAATTATCATTTATGGACCTGAATTTTATATGAACACTTAAACAATACTATTGCTCAGTTGGTGTTATAAAATCAATAATGAAATCTTTTAAAGCAAAATTAAAAAAACCCCCGACATTAATATTTCCTAATTTCTCTTTCCTACTCCATCACCAGACTCTGTTCATCATCTATCTATCTATAACCTATTCATTGAGACCATTCCAAACACGATACCTGTGCTGTAAGTTGGTAAGGGAGTTGGGTATCCTGCAAAGTCCAGGTGATGCTGCAGCATCAGTTCAAGGTTAATTTGTTCTTCTAATATCATTGAAGTAACAGAATACCAAATTTCAAATCGATCAGACCTATGGAAGATACTCACATCCATTCATCAACTAGAAAAGAGCTGATAATCTTTAAACAACTGAACCGATTTTGATAAAACATGTCTAAGTACCATTGCTAGAAAACCTGCTTTCAAATAATAAAAACCGCATTCAAATCGGTTCACTCGTTTAAGAGCTACGGTGCCAGAGGCAGACACACACATCGCGGTCAAACTTATAACACCCCTCTTTTTGCGTCGGGGGTTAAAAATAGGCAAGTACTACCATTTTTGTAACAGCTCTTTATTAGATTCCATCATCGTGCGTTCGGATTTCTGAAAATAGACGATGATTCCCGAAGCGCATATTTTTTATGTGGTTTTTTTTTTCATTTATGAGCTACGGTGCCAGAGACAGACACACATAGCGGTCAAACTTATAACACCCCTCTTTTTGCGTCGGCGGTTAAAAGGAACCCCAAGAGCCTTCGTTATACAAATAACAAAAAACCTCAAATATAACGAGCACTTCAAGAAAAAAATCTGTTTCAACCAAAAATCGAAGTACTGTTGAAGAAGCGACCCAAAAGATTTCCACATTAATGATATTTCGAAGCACTCCCGTATTTTATTATCGAAGTAAAAATATATATATTTTTATGAACAGAGAAGAATATTTATCAAAAGCTCGTGGCTAAATAATAACATGTCCGTGAAGTTACTTGCCCATTCTTCTCCATAGGAACCTACTACGCTTTGGAATGGGCAATTAGCTTCATCTTTTTGTCTGACCGACGACCCCTTGACAATTCAAAAGAAATTACTGTGAAAGTAGACAACGTCGCAAATAGATCTCAAATATTTCGCTGTTTTGATTAATATGAAATATGGCTAACTAGTGAACTAAAATATTGATTAGGAAAAACCATAATTGATATCGTAACTCCGAATATTTAGTTTTGGATGTGAAAAAAACCGGCCAAGTGCGTGTCGGACCACGCACAATGAAGGGATCCGTAGTTGGGATGAATTTATCCCAAGAACAAACTTAACATTGTGTAATTGAGAAACATGTTCTCCAGTACATTTCACCTGCAAATGTCAGTTTGTACTCAATATTGAGAAATTTACCCGGTTATTTTAAGACCATAGACTTCTTTTAGGTTTTCCTGTAATCTGTGAGTAAAGAATCATTCTCTGTATTTTTTTCCGAATCTTAGGTTTACTGAGCCTATCGAAAATCGGTTACAACATCAAATTCACTGTTACAATTGCAATTCAATATTAATATTCTAGTGCACTAGTTAGTGATCCTTCACATTTCCATACTTTGCCAAATTAATCAAAACAGGTAATTTTTGACAGCTATTTGCCAACTTTTAGAATGAACGCTCATAGCAGCCACAGGCTTGCCGAGATCGGTTCCTGGAAGGGTGACCATGCATTCATTACATATCGCGACCCCTCCGAGCCTCGGAAAGCACGTTAAGCTGTTGGTCGCGACTGTCATTTGTAGATCTTTGTCAGTCGTTACGGGTAGTCAGAAGTTCGACAGATAGGGAATACAAAAGATAGAGCTAGAGGTCAGATAGGCAGTCGCTCCATGTAAAGTACCTACTCATATTCAGCAAACTCAAACTCAAAGCATTTATTTCAATTAAACCATTACAGGCACTTTTGAATTGTCAAGGAATCGGTCAGACAAAAATATGGAGCTAGTTGCCCATTCCAAAGCGTAGTAGGTACCTATGTCGAAGAACGGGCAAGAAACTCCACTGCTTCACAGCTGCATCAGATTTGACTGGAAGTCGACCCCTACATAGTTTGAAAAAGTATAGGTAGATGATAAAAAGCTTGAGGAAGATCTTCTTTCTATGAATAAAATTCTACTGAATGCTTACGGAAAAGATGTGAGTATTTTTCAAGGCACGGAAAATCTAGCGTAGTTTGTTTTCCTTTTACGATACGGCACCATTTTACGTTTTAAATAATTTACTTGATATTTATGGCAGAATGTAACGTTGCGTAAAAAATCAACTATGTTATCCTGTGAGGCCGTGCACGAAATCGACTGATTTTGATCAATTTAGTTCATTCTTTGTGAATAAAATGGGGAAAAACCATTCAAAACTATTTGTGATTTGAAAAGTTGAGTTCTTTGTTGCATGTGGCTGAAAGGGATTTTTCAAATAAATAATTATTAATGGAAAATTACAAATATTTGCAAAATTACGTGCATAGAGCCTTAAAGCACTTGGTAAAAACTTTTTTTGTAAAAGGAGTCACCTTGGAGTTTCTTACCAGTTTATCTCCATAGGGATTTATATCGCTTTTGAACAGATGACTAAAGCTTCAACTTTTTGACTCAGTGATCGTATCCTTGATAATTAAAAAGTACCTGTAGATGGTTTAATTGAAATAAATACTTAATTGAATTGACTTTGAATTAACCTTTGTAGTACATTACATGCGAATAAAATACCCTTTTTCTTTTGAGGGTGGGAAATTGTCAAATAACTTCTCCCGCTCCGGGCGGAGCGGGAGGGCGTGTCAGACTCTTACTGACTAAAACCCACCCGTGTTCCTTCAGTTGCCTGTATATTGCCAGGGGTCACGGTATCCCTTTCGGACTTTCCCGCGGAATAAAATACCCTGACGTGACTGTCGTGTAGTCGACCTACTAAAATATATACCGGGAACTACACGTAACATTTAAGACGTAACACGTTAGTTATAAAACTCAAAATGAAAATCTCAGTTTCACCTTACGAAACGAACTTTAAAATAAACACTATATGAGTCAACCTAACACATAATACCATAAAAGTTAATGAGCTTCAAGTTTCCACTCAGCTTTGGTTACGTAAGTACCTTAGTTATGGAACGTAGTCATGATGTATAGTTCACAAAAGAGTTTGGAGTGCAGGGGCTGAACTGTCACTTGTTAAAGCAATCATCGTTCCTGTGTGAGAGAGAGATGAAGCTATACAGGACGAATAGCACTATCCTTATTTCACAACGGAAAGAAAGGTGATGGTTTTAACACGTCATAGTAAGGCCCCTGGTAGGAAATAAACATCTTAAGTGGGGGAAAATATGGATTGTTATGACCGTGAGTTATAACACTTCATATATAAAAGACACACACATAGTTAAAATTTTGTTGTGGCTGCCTTTTTTCCCTCGCTTTGGGCGGAGCGGGAGGGCGTGTCAGACTCTAACTGACTAAAACCCACCCGTGTTCCTTCAGTGTTACCTGTACGTTGCCAGGGGCCACGGTATCGCTTTCGGACTTTACAGTGACCCCGGCAGGCATCGGTCCTAGCAGAGCCCTTCTTTGTGCTGACATCTCTTTGAAGCGCGCGTGGAACACAACGCGCCATCGAACCGGGCCTGGTCCGTATCGGACGGCGTACTACCTATTGCTCACCGTCCGCAAGCCCGCACCTACGGTGGCCGGAAATCGGCCTGGAATCCCCGACGCCCAGGGCGTCTCCTGCGGCGGCTTGTGACTGCCTGCAAATTTATTTAATTTGTGGACTGTACTTACATACAGGGTTGCCCATATTCTGATTCAGTTTTGACCTATATTCATTCTTAAATAAGTGAAAAGTAAGTAAAAAGGAACGTATACCTACTTCCTAAACAAGACCATTGTTTTGTGTCCATTTTCAGAATTAAAATTAGTAGGCATGTAAATAAATTTGTGAAAAGTCTTTGGTCATGCTGGAATAGACAAAACGATGAAACACACGACTTTAGATAAAACCAAGTAAGCATGAAATCGTGAAAAGTTTAATAAGGTGAAAATCTAAATTCTCACAAAATCTCGCAGAGAACAGCTCCTTAATTTTTCCAATTGAATAGTTTGAGAACACCGATGTATTGTGTGGGTCTGATAAGTAATTAATTGTATTTGAACTGTAGTGGTCTTTAAGTTTGTTAAAGTATTTAAACGTTTTTGCAATAAAGTGGTTGAGAAACTTTGACGTATTTATAAATCAGATAGACCCAATAAACATATATATGAAAAACCAAAGCTTATATATAATCACACATTTTCAATTTCAAAAATATTTGGCTGTGATAAAATTACTTTGAAATACCCAAACGATCATCAAATTACTATGTTGGCTTCACCGATGTCCCTATTTCTAATATAACCAAATACCATACAAATTCATGTATAACGCAAGTTAATCACAACCATTTCTATCTCCCCAGGTAATTGGGAGCTCGGCTGGATTCTCTGCGACATCTGGATCAGTCTGGACATCCTCCTCTGCACTGCCTCAATCCTGTCCTTATGTGCCATCAGTGTCGACCGCTACTTGGCAGTCACCAGACCTTTGACGTACTCCAGAAGAAGAAGATCCAAGAAGCTTGCCTTGACCATGATCTTCTTCGTTTGGATCGCTGCAGGGACGATTACTTGTCCTCCTATGTTTGGTTGGTAAGTATTTAAATATTCTTTTTAATTTTAGAATCCTTTTTGTTCCTTTTTATTGCATTCCATATGTATTACATAGATGGTATCATAAGTAAGAGAGCAATATGGACCCTATGGACTTCCTTCTGCGGTTATTCATTTCGTTTAATTCTAAAATCCAGACACGTATTGTTTAGATTTTTTTAAATTACACGACATGTATATATATGAGTTTTATACTAATATTGACGGCGCCTGCCCGTGATTTATTTCGAAGAATATTGTCAAAATAATGCTCGAATTTCCAAGCATGTTTGAGCAAAAGCTAGTTTTAGCTAGCTATTAGCGATAAAAAAATTATACATTTGTATCTGTAACTAGTTTCCGCCAGCGGCTTTGCCAGCGTGATAATTTCATAAGCTTGTAGCCTATGTTACTCAGTGATAAGATAATAAATAGCATTGTACTGGTGTTTTCTTTTTTAAATCGGTCCAGTCGTTTTTGAGCTTATTCATTACAATCAAAAATACAAATCTTTTCTCTTTTAGTTTAGTGAATAAATATCGTAAAATTACTACAGCAATTTGTTTTTCTATAGTTACAAGTTGGCTGATGTTTTTTCACACTATTGCCTACTTTCATGGTTTTCTTCTTTATCCCTTAATGTAGATACAAACAACAAAATTGCACATCGTCTAGTGTAAGTTGTAAGACTCAACGGCGTGGAAACAATTATTGTGTTTCTCTATGTGTGCGAGATGCACCATCTGTTCGTCAGTATTTAGGCCAAATAGGTACTAGGAAATATGTTACTAGGTACGTATTTTATATTTCTGTGCTTCAACTATCTATATATGTATGTATGTGTGTGTGTATGTGAGGAGCTTGTGGCTAATAACAGCCGCATGGGTCGATCCATCAGGTTAAGCTACGTTTGCCGGGGTCGGTCCGTGAATGGGTGACCATCTTTACATACCGAGACTCCTCCGTGCTTCGGAAAGCACGTTAAGCCGTTGGTCTCGGCTGTCATTCGTGGATCTTTGACAGTCGTTAAGAGTCGTCAGAAGCCCGAAAGTCTGACACTAGTCTTACCAAGGGATATCGTATTACCCAGTTACTAGGTTGTGGAGGTCAGATATGCAGGCCCTCCGTGTAAAATACTGGTATTCAGCTGCGTCCGGTTAGACTGGCAGCCGACCCCAACATAGTTGGGAAAAGGCTAGGCAGATTGATTGAACTATCTATATATGTACTGTTGCTACGTCAGTATTTAGGTCAAGAACTAGCAAATATGTCACACCAACTTAGTGGAAGCATGAAAACAGTAAAAAATTCAATAGAATTTCTCATTCTGTTGTTATAATAACAACATGACTGGCGAAATGTGGGTGTACTATAGGTCTCTGTCGAACTCTTCAGAGATTACAGGCGTGTTATTTTTAACCACCTCGGGGAAGCTCTTGGCCTTCATGTCACCTGATGGTAATTGGTGATCGAGCTTCTCCCGGAATTTGTCAACCACAGAGGAACTGGCTATCTTACCTCGAACTGCCGAAATACAACAATGCTGTTAACATTGTTGTTTAGATAAGTTGTTTGCTTAGATAAGATGGTGGTAGCTAGCCAGGCGGAAGAACAAACTCTGCCACCAACCAGACCGAGCAAACAATTTTGCATCCACTGGGAATCAAACCCGGGTGTGAGACAGGTGGTCTAACAACTAGGCCACAGAGGCAGTTAAAGTTTATTTTAATCGTCGAATTGAGTTTTTTTTTATGATCGTGACAAAATGGCCAAACAATAATATCCCACAAGAAATCCTTGCAAAAACAAGATCAATTTAATACAAAAAATTTAGATTCAATTAAATTATTCCAAATACCATTAGACATTCCGTGACCGTCACTGAAATCTCCTTAAGTAGGTATTTAGATTTCTGAGGGCCGGAAATATTAAATTTTATCTTTCAATCTCCCTATTTAATTCACAAAAAATATTTGCTAAATCTGGCTACTGACTAGGGTGATTACCATAACGTTAAGTTCGGTAGGCGAAATGGGAAAACACTCCGAAATATTACCAAAACAGACTGGCACATTTCTGCGTATAGATTCTAAACCAGCGACCTTATTCGACTTGGCACCGTTGCTGTAAACAAACAAATGAACGAGAATAGTAATAACAGAACATAGAATACAAGAAACAGAAAGTTTGGAGGTAAATCTAGAAACTTGTAGCGAGAACTGTAGAAGATATAAATAATGATGTCGAAGAAACAACAGTGCATAATATACTCTACCAGTATACCCAAATTTTGCCTTTTATGTGCTTTATTGAAATAAAGTATTTGACTTTGACTTTTCACCAGTATGCAAGCTTTTTCACACGACTAAGTACGGTGAGGGCAAATCTTACGACTTAAATCTTTGTGTTTAAGGGGACTACAGGACCTAAACGTGCCTAAACGCAAGTTTTATAATGCCTAAAAGAATATGATCCACTGCAGTAAACAAAATCAGAAAAATATATGATATTCTTCAGGATATATGCTAGTATGATAGTGTGTTGAAAACATAATACAACTAATTTGATACGATAGAAAAAAATCATGAAGATACCTCTAAAAATTTCTTTTAACGATTAAAAATCATATTAATTTACATGCAATCATTCTGATTTTTTGTCAGATTATTCTACAAGCTACATTATTAGCATAATAGTGTTTTACTTTTCCAGTCCAATCAATAGATTTTTTGTAAATTTTTTGTAAAACTGCTTCATATTTTGCAATAAATTACCTGGGTCGTGTCATCGCGCTTCTCTTTCATTTCTATGCAGTCCGGCAGTGACCGCGCTTTAGCTGTTGTAAGCCTCTTAAGTCTCTGAGCAACACAGTGCCTTTATAATGCAGTATTTGGAATTCGAGGTTAAACTATGAAATTTTATAATAGAATACAAGAATTAGTCTAGGAAGTAAATATAGAATTTTGGGAAGAATGAGAATTAATAAAGTAAATACAAATAATGATGCCAGAGAATAGTATACATGTTGGTGTACTGAAATCTGTAATAGTGAAATATATGAAATTCGAGGTTAGTGAGCAAAATATTGGAGTCTGGAAACTAGGTTGATAAAAAAGAAAGTGGACCGATCCAGTTCAGGTCCAATTACCGTAGTGCATTTGAGTGTAAAATTAAATCATCTGTGAACACATAAAATGTAAAATATTTGGCCATTTTAAAGAGAAATGGTCGTCCTTAGACCTTGAAAGATAAATTAAGGGATCTACCAGCAAAGGTGCAAAGGGTAAACAAGTCCCTACTAAGTGGGATGTCACGGAATTTTCTTACGTTAACCCTTACACGGATGACGGGTTAACCAGTCACGCATGTAGAGTGACGGCCTCTAAAGTTCCTATCAATCTATGTAGCGATTAAGCTTTTAATCCGTGTTTAGTTATTATGCATAAGTATGATGCTAAAGTAGTACCAGACGCTAAAGAAGTTAAGAGCATTTATTCTAAAAGTTGGCAACGTCGCAAATAGCTGTCAGATATTTACCTGTTGGCAATATTACTGTATGGAAATATGAAATGTGGTTAACTAGTGAAATAAAATATTAATTATGAAATGCAATATAATAATAATAATAATAAGCCAGACATAGTGGTGATAGATCGATTAGAGCGTCGCACAATGATTATTGATATTGCAGTCCCGCATGACGAGAACCTCGTGAAAGCTGAAAAAGATAAGCAGATAAAGTATCTTGACCTGGCTCGCGAGGTTGTCGACATGTGGGATGTGGATACAGCAGTCATTGTGCCGATAGTCGTGACGGCCAATGGTATAATAGCCAAGAGCCTCGACCAACATCTGAGGAGGCTCTCGTTAGGCAGCTGGATCAAGGGCTTGATCCAGAAAGCGGTAAACACAATAATAATATAGGTAATTAATATCGTAACACCGAATACTTAGTTTTAGATGTCAACATCAAATTCAGTGTTATAATTCCAATCAATTATTAATATTCTAGTTCGCTTGTTAGCCACATTTCTTACTTCGATACGGTAATTAATCAAAACAGCGAAATATTTGACATCTATTTTCGACGTTGCCCACTTTCAGAATAAACGCTCTTAATGAAATTGGGGAGAATATAGGTCAAGTTAAATAAAGTGTACTATTTGAATTGGAAGAAATAGTAAAGATTCGGAGGGGCTTGTGGCTAAATAATAGCAGCCGCACGTGTCGATCTAAAGTTAAGTTACGCTTGCAAACGTCGGTCCGTAGAATAAACCACTTTCCATTACATATCAAGCTCCGTGCCTCGGAAAGCACGTTAACCTGTTAGTCCCGGCTGTCATTTGTAGATCTTTGACAGTCGTTATGGGTTGTCAGAAGCCCGAAAGTCTGGCAACCAGTGTTACCAAGGGTTATCCTGTTACCCAGTAACTGCGTTGTGGAGGTCAGATAGGCAGTCGCTCCATGTAAAATACTGGTAATTCAGCGGCATCCGATTAGACTGGAAGCCGACCCCAACATAGTTGAGAAAAAAGGCTAGGTAGATTTATATTATTGCAATGTCATTTGCGTAACCAAACATTGTAATGTGAATGTAAAATAAACAGTAAAAAAGTGATTTCATAAGTGGGTTAGTCCCATTATGTTTTAGGTTTTGCTAACTCATTCGCAATGGTGTAAAAGTGAAAGTTCTTATCGTTTTTGTAGATTCAACGCTGTATGAAACGTTTTGTTTTGCTGAAGTGGTTTAGCCAAATGTATGGCTTGAACTGACAAGGAACCCTGTAAGTGATGGTGATAAACCGGCCAAGTGTGAGTAGAAGTCGCACACGAACGATTACGTATCGAAAAAAACGAGCAAAAACGCGTTATAAAGAACGAGCAAAAACGCCGAAAAAAACATGTTTCTTGTATGGGGACTCCCTCAAATATTAACTTTATTTAATTTTATTACATTTGATCTTAATGCGGCAATAGAAATACACAATACACGTCTACCTATTATGGTTCATGAGATACAGCCCGCTGACAGACAGACGGACAGCGGAGGCTTAGTAATAGGGTTTCGTTTGGTACTAAAAAAATACACACACAAACACGTCATTCTGTAACGGTTGCATATTTATTTTCCACGATTCATCCTCCTCTTCATCAGTACTGGTCTTGGAGAAGATGCTTTTTTTACTCTTACATAATTATACAACGTGAAATTTAATTCGTTTGCATCCTCTTAAGGGGTCATTGTACTCATCATTATGAACAACTTTCACTATGGGGCTAACCCTGAAATCGCGAAAAAATAATCAGCTGTTCCATACATTTATGTTCGCATAGCTCGTTATAATGTAGGGAACAGCTGATTTTTTTTCCCGGTTGATGGCAATAGACTCGCGTCCTATTACATGGGATTTAAACATAAAGAACCGTCGACATGGCTGTGACTGTACTATAGGGTACACCTCTGCTCAACTCTTCGGGAAAATAAGGCGTGGTGTTATGAATATACCCAAGACATTAAATTAAACGAAAAAACACAGTCTTCAAGTGGAACAATTTATTCTTAAAGCACACTTAAAATATGACATAGCTGTGAAATTGTGACATATTCAGTGATCGTCTGTGGGATATATTTTATACAGCCTTAAAACAGTAAATTTTGGTACTTTTTTACTTACTGCAACAGAACTACTTTGTATATTGATTAAAAATTCCATTCCTTTTCTAAGCTTCTCGATGGCAGCTTAGAACTTACCAGTTCATTATCAGTATTATGGACCATTTATACGGAGCCAATCCCCGAGACAATCCGATAAGCCAGTAAAATGAAAAGGTAAAATGACCTGAGGATAATTCAATGCAGTGGACTGTCTCTATTACACGAGGCTATTATTGTATTGACTTAGTGACCCCGTCTAAATGGTCCACTTATCCATCCTTATGACAGTATAAAGTCAAAGTCAAAGTCAAACAATTTATTTCAATTAGGCACATAAGAGGCACTTTTGAACGTCAATTTTACACAAAATAGAATTGATTCTAGTCGCCCCTTCCAAAAGGTAGTTCTTGTATGGAGAAGAATGGACAAGAAACTCCACCGTTACTCTTTTAAAATGTTTTTACAATATTTTGTATACATTAATTAAGTATATAATTATATGTGAAGACGATGCATCTAGAATAAGATTACTATACCACGATAGGTAAAAAGAATGAAAAATGAAGCAATGACAGATAAATTAATTATGTGATAGAAACATGGTGCTCACATACTTACAAACATTGCAACATTATACGATATTCCGAACATTTTAACAAGTAATACTAATAAGTCAGTGTGTGAGTTCAAGTAATCACAGAATGTAAAATCAGTGTTATAAAAATAAAATAAAATAACAAACTATAGAATTAACTTAGCAACCAGTTTGATTTTGTCTAGACTCTAAATTGACCTATGGAGCAGGACCAGAATGTTTCCAAGCATTCTTATCTTGGATATAATCTTCTAATTTGTAATATGCTTGTTTACAAAGTGTACTTTTAATATGAGTTTTGAATTTTCTTTCATTTAATTGCAATATATCACAAGGTATTTTGCTGTAACATTTTACATAGTATCCCATAAAAGATGTATGTAGGTACGTTAGATAATCTAAAAATGGTTGATCTATTTTATCTTTATTTCTAGTATTAAAATTATGTCTATCACTTATTTTATTAAAAATATGTAGATTTAAAACAACATCCTCTTCCCCAGGTACGAACCAGACCACAATCAGAACGGCAACTGCCGCTACAACCAGAACCCTGGGTACGTGGTATTCTCCGCCATGGGATCCTTCTTCCTGCCCATGGCTGTGATGGTGTATGTGTATGCGAGGATATCCTGTGTTGTGGCGAGAAGGCATCAGCAGCTGGCCAGCAGTACTAAGTGTAGTAAGGTTGGTATTTAAAATTATACTGTTGGTAACAATTTAAGCTCTGGCAACACTGAGGCTCCTGCACCGACTGTTTTGAATGATTAGGAAGTCACGCAACAATATAAGGAAGTTCGTTTATACAATCAGCGCGGGATGCGACGCGCGGGATTTGTTTCAGTTTGGTCAGAGCTTTAGAAGGGGTCTGTTGAAGGGTTTTTTATTTTTTATTATTATTTTGTTATTAATTATCTAAATCTAAATGAACTAAATTACCCTCTAAGCACTTTTTGCATGGAACATCATTCCATTCCGTATCTGGGGAAGGGCGTTGTTAGCTGCGCTACAGTTTATACTTTTGCAGCTATCATGTTTGTACTTGTTGTACTTAGTCTTGTGTTATTGTTGCGAAATAAACTTTATTTTATTTTATTTTAAAGGTTGTGGTAGCGACTAGCGTAAGATTGTGAGTTTGATCTCCACCAGTTCCTTACTGGAACTCAATTTATATAATAAAGGGTCGTTTTTTAAAATCTCTGGTTAAGTTTTCTCTAAGAAATAAAAATTGCGGCTTGACAGCTTTCTATTTTTCAGATAAAAGTTCTCTGACGAATGAAAATTTGGCCTTAAGCAAATTGAACTTGGCAGGAACAGTAACGTGAAACTCACATAGTTGACAAACTTAAAAAATATATGTACCTACTCCATGGTTTCAAATCTTCTTCTTTTCGTGTGGATAGTGACTAACCTGGTGTCAGAGTTTTAAAGCCGCCCATGGGCCTCTGACTTGGGTTCACATACCGTCGAGAAATATCTCTCAGGCATGCCGGTTTCCTGACGATGTTTTCCTTCACCGTTTTTGAAGCAAGTGATAATTATACAATACGCACATGAATCCGCAAAGTCAGAGGTGCGTGCCTTGGGTTCAAACCCGAGATCTATGACTTGGTAGTCCGACGGTCACACCACTAGGCTATCACTGCTTATGCAAAATGTCTGAAATGAAAGAAGCAATACGGTACCACTATCGCCAGTGTAGTGACCCAAAAATGCAGGACAAGGCCACATTTCCTGCAAGATATTGTCGCTTTTAAATTACCTGTGAAATGTTTTGCACTTACAAAATATATCAGATGATTGTTCCGCTTCTTCAGGTGTAAAATGACTAATATCGAAGCCGAGATTCACATGTTCTTTCCGTCATTGTGGCCATTTCTTTTGTACTGGACCATTCCTGGAAACCTTCTTCTGGGTAAGGTCAAATCTCCAACTTTTTTTGACGTTAGTTTATGAACACAAGTAATTGTTTTTTATATTTTTTTATATAGGTTGGCAGGGACTTTGTTGCGATGCCTGTTACCATGGATTCAGTGCGTGATTCTGTACCCCACTGCGTTGAATTTTATGCAGGTTATTAAAAAAAAAACAGCTGTTCCATACATTTTGACCGCGTAGGTATTGCATTTTTCTATGAAACAGCAGTCTTTTAATAACCGATGAAAATTTTTTACTCAGGGGCGTTCAGAATCGTGTAGTGACTCCATGGTATCAGTTTTCGCGTCGATGTCCCTGACCACTTATGACACCAAAAATAAAAGTCGTTTTCCAGTAACTATTTTGTACAATGTTATTTAGGTTGATGTTCTGAAAGCGTAGGTGACTGCTTAGTGATGGGTCCTTTGCAACCTGTATTATGTTTTGGCCAAGCGTGTCTCTACTTCGTTAACATTCTACACACTTATATGTGAGAAAAGAGACGGAAGCACGCATGACGACTAGATTGATTCTTCGACTGACATTTCGACCTATCGTAAAAACGATGCGATCATCTGCGAAACCGTTTTTTTATGGATAGTTGCGAACTATACAGTTTCTGTCCCGATACTGTTTTTAGATTGGCAATTTCAAGTCTTTTGACGGGTTTTTGACGGCATGGCTAAGTTTGAAGCGAGGTTTAATTCCTCGTGGATTTCTGGTCCTAGATCTTTCTGCATTGAGAAGAAGATATGGAACAAATCTTTAAAGCTCTGATGGCCTAAATTCTAGAGTAATGTTCAAGTAATCTCGATTTAAATAATAATATTGCTATTCTGTATAGTCCTCACATGATCTGACCAAGACAATGTTTGACTTTAAAAGAGACTTCTGAGATTGTTTCGATGTTGCAGTAAGATGGGAGTGGTTCCTATCTTGCTGCTTTTCATTTTAGACTTCACTTCACATTTTTGTCGTGTAAAAGAATAATGATTTTATTTCTGTAAGTAAGTTTGTACAAACACTTTTACACCTCAATCATATTTTAAATACTAGATGAGGTCGGCGTTTCCTATGTGACTAATCTGAGAAGAAAGGCCGAAACAAACTCAGAGGTCACAGTCTCTTTTAAAGTCCAGACATAATCTTGGTCATATCATTGAAGACCATGTAGATTGGTGTCTGAAATAATACCATTTCAGACACCAATCTGAGTAAAGAATCTGAATCTGAGGAAAGAACCACATAGATTGAGTGGACTTGTCCAGTCAGTGCACGCATTTGTCAGTAATCGTGTAAGTTTGAATTTGAATTTACTTACTCGATTAGAAAATACCGACTCGATTTCGCACTCGAGACTTATCTTATTTTAAATCGATGTTTATCTTTGAACTATTTATAAGCATTATTGAGTTTCGTTCTAGAATATGAGCAATATTTTTCTTACAAATTAAATAAGAAAAAATAGTGTTGTGTGTAGTGCACCATCTAATTTTCTGTAGCTGATGCTGTTTTGTTTTTCGATACAGTTTGCTCCCATATACACAGACCCTTACTACGCCTTTGATATCCGAGGGTTTGAGCCATGAGCCACGTATTCAATAAGCCACAAACAGTCGGAAAAGTGAAATAGCACGCTGTGTCAACATCACGCGACGTTGCCAGTCTTACGTAACAGCGAATTTTTAAAATGAAAGTGGTTCGTGTCTTGTGAAAATGGTGTTTTGGTACTTTTAAGCAATAAAGACAAACAATATAGTGCCAATAATGCGAAAATAAGGTCAATGCGATATCGGCGACAATGTAAGTGCTACAGTTTCGGGTATACAAAGGTGAAAAGGTGTCATTGTTATCATCATTAATGTTAAGAACAAGTATTACGACGGGACTAACCATAAAATCGCGAAAATAACCATCTGCCCCTACATTTTCTCGAGTTCATCATTTCAGTCGAAAGACGTCCACTGCTGGACATAGGCCTCCACCAAATGGGGGGGTTTGCCATAATCGCCACGCTTGGCAGGCGGGTTGGCGATCGCAGTATGGCGTTAAAATGCATAGAGAACGCTGCTGCCCATTCTCTAGTGAGTCCCTTAGTCGCCTATTACGACACCCACAGGATGAAATGGGATGGTACTATTCTTTACGTCCGGCACCACATGGGAGTCTGAGTTATGGGAACAAAAATGTAGAGAACAGCAGATTTTTTATTTCGGGTACAGATTGGTGAAACGTAACGTGAAATGTAACACAAATGAATCGCCCAACATTACGCAATGCAACATGAAATCATTATCACCTAGCCTTTTCCCAACTATGTTGGAATCGGGTTCCAGTCTAACCAGATGCAGCTGAATACCAGTATTTTACTTAGAGTGATAGGTCAAGCGATTCCCCTAGGTAAGACTGGTTGTCAGACTTGGGCTTCTGTCGAGCCGTAATGAATTTGAAAGATCTACGAATGACAGCTGGGGCCAACAGCTTAAGGTGCTTTCCTATGCGCGGAGGGAACTCGATATGTAAAAATGATCACCCATCCACGGACCGACCGCGGCAAGCATAGCTTAACCTGATCGATCGACCGATATTACTTTTCCACGAGCCCCTCCAATGCAACATGGAATGAAAAATTCATGTTGCATTGAAAAGTAACAACTAGGCAAAATTATTTAAATACACACAACATATTATGTACATTCCGTACGTTACGTTACGTTACATTTTTTTTACGTTTCTCCAATCTGTACCCAAAAGTTATGCATAATGATGCGTACACCATTTAAGTTACAAATTGTAGAAATTGATATGTGAATGTAACCAAATCGGAAAAATTCAGCAAATAAAAGGCTTTTGATTGAATACATTGGGAAAATAGTAATAGAATGATAATGATGAAAAGGCTTTAGAGACAGTTCTACTTAACCGTCGTATTTGTAAGACTTTGGTATCCAAGTTGATACTTTCTCGTTTCATCCGGAACGAAATAAAACTTTACTGAAGATACTTGATCCAGTATAAAAACAGAATAGGATTCAATTTCGCTAAAGCTTTCGAGATGCCATTACTTTATCAAAGTCTAGTCTACATTGAATTTACTGTTCAATAAAAGCTTGTAAAAACCTTCTTACGGAATTCCTCGCCGGTACAGTCAAGTGACGCAGTGGTAACAGCCGCGACATACGAGTTGTAGATCGTAGGTTCGAACCCTGACAGGCGCTTTACTTTGTGTAAATAATTTAATCACAATTGCTCTCAAAACAGCGAAGGAAAACATCGTGAGGAAACCGGCATGTCCTAGAACCAAAAATTCGAAGACATGTGACATCTACGAACCTGCGTGGTGGATTACGGCCCACTCCCTCTCGAAGAGGGAAGGCCTGTGTCCCAGCAATGGGAACATTATAGGCTGATTATGCTACAGTCAGACTCAAAAAAATGTATGCTTTCACTAGAGGTCATTTGACTTAAGAGGCTGACATCAGGTAAAGCACGGTCACTGTCAGACTGTATAGAAAATAAAGAGAAGCGGGATGACACAACGCTGGTAATTTATTGCAAAATATGAAATAATAATAAATTTACAAAAATCTGTTGCTTGAACTAAAAAATTAAAACACAATTACATTAATAAGTTGCTTGTAGAATAATCTGACAAAACATCAGAATGATTGCATGTATATCAATATGGTTTTTAACCGTTCAATGACACTTTTAGAGGTATCTTCGTGATATTTTACTATCGTATCAAATCAGTTGTATTATGTTTTCAACGCACTATCTAATTAGCATATAATATCCTAAAGAATATCATATATTTTTCATATTTTGTTTACTGCAATGGATCTTATACTTTTAGGCATTATAAAACTTGCGTTTAGCTCCGGTGATCCCCACTGGCGATATGTGGGTGTTCTATAGGCACACCTCTGCTTATTCCTTCAGTGATTACAAGCGTGATGTCATGTAAAGTATACAGCGTGTATCAGAAATGTGTGGTCATATTAAACGGTGTGGTACAGCACGGTGTAAACACCGTAGAAACGGGTTTTGTCGATGAAAGAATAGACAAAATGACGGATAAACAATCACAATCTGTCATTTTGTCTATTCTTCCGTCGATAAAACCTGTTTCTGCGATGGTCATGCTACGCGTGCTGACCATCAATTAATTAAACAACTATGTGGCCAACTTCATAATCACGAAAAGATATCAGCGGTCTCATAGAATACTTCAATACCTATTCCATCCAAGTGTATGGGACAGCTGAATATTTTTTCGCTACTACGATACCAATATCGTAGTAGCGAAAAAATATTCAGCTTGGTTTTTTTTTCTCCCATGAGCCCAAGCTCATGTATGTCAGACCACGCACAATGAAGGGTTCCGTAGTTGGGATGAATTTAAGTTGGTCGATTATTACTCGTTAACCTGTAAAGTCTACTTAGCTGTTCGAGTTTCCCTTTTAATTTTGTTATACATACTACTGCTGTGAATTTTTTCACAAACGTAAGTACAACCATTTAGCTGGCAGGAGGGGGGGACACACGACTCTAATAAAAATTTGCACTTCAAAGCTTAATATTTCGCAAACGGATCCTGAAATGAAAATTATATTCACACACCCCCAATATTTGAACGACCTTTCCAACGATACCCCACACTATAGGATAGACGAGAAAAAAAACAGCATCCCCACTTTACATGTATGGGAGGTACCCTAATTAATTCTTGATTTTATTTTACCACTTTGTCGGCATGATTAATATGTATACCCATGCCAAATTAAAGCTTTCTAGTACTAACCGTCTCTGAGCTAAGCCGCGCACAGACAGACAAACAGACGGACATGGCGAAACTATAAGGGTTCCTTGATTACTACGAAACCCTAAAAATTTGTTAAATGAGCTGTACCACCCCTTATGGCCGGCCATATACGTACGGAATTCCGTTTCCAAATATCGATTCGGAATTTCGAAGGCAGCAGATCCATAAAGCCGGCAATGCAGACGGAATTCCGTATCGGAATTTTGAATCGGAGAAAATTTCGAATGGAGAACTACTATACATGTGTGACAGAACCTTGTTTATGTATGGATTTGCAGCCTACGAAATGCTGAATCGATATTTCGAAACGGAATTCTGTTTCGGAAATCCGTATGTATATACCACCTCCACACATTTAAACCACCAACAATATGACCGCATATTTCTAATACACGCCGTATACAAACGACCCTTCGATGGTCGTTATGAAAGAAATACAAGTGATGTTTATAATCTTACCGTAGCAGGAAATGAGTTGTTATCATGCCTTAGGCCGATAAACAACTCTGTTGTGGTATGTGTGTTTATGTTGTTGATGTTGTTTAGCCCTTTTGTGGTTGATGTTGCGTAATACTTGGAATTTACTACGAGTATTCAGTAGAACACTAACCTTACCTAACCTTTGTAAATTTTCAAGTAGTAACTTGGAAATTTTAAAGGTTAATCTAGCTTAAGATAATGTTTATCGGAGAGGTTTCTAAGTAAAATTCTGGTAATCGTCATATTTCCGAAAAGTATTTATTTATACTAGTGGTCGCCCAGAGCTCGAAATTCGACCATAATTCATTTAAATGTCATGATTCTAAGGTAGCCATCTTGTGATCAAACAAACAAATCAAACGCATGGTAGTGTGTGTAATATTTTTTTTATTAATTTATTTCTAATGAATATTATATAAAAACATTAGCTTTCTGCACTACGTCTCCATATAAATTTTAACTGTGCCAAATTTCATACTCCTCCGTCAGCGTAATTTTCGTAAAAAGGGATACAAAGTTTTTGCTTCACGTTAAATATATAATAGATAATATAATAGATTATTCATTCATTTGTTTCTTTCTACTCTATCATTACTATCTACAGCGAATTTGCCTACTTCTGAGTATAGGCCTGTCTTTGATATGACATAATCATCTGCCGAGCCTTTAGAGGTATGAGGATCAGTCTGTAAATTTCACTCATCCTCTATTGAAAAGGGAGGATCCTCAAACCAGACGGGTGGCGTGTCTGGCGGGCAAATGCCCGAAAGTTGACGTCGGGTAGTCTTATATATGTCGTTCGCGCGGTAAACTCTAATTGCGCGATGCAGGATTTGTGTGACGTCATATCTTTGATGCGTAGTTCGTATGTGGCGGTGTAACCGCAACAAGGCTATTCCTAACTATGTTGGAGTTCGCTTCAAGTATAACCGGATGCAGCTGAATACGAGTATTTTACAGCGACTGCCTATCTGACCTCCACAACCCACTTACTGGGTAATACGATACCCCTTGGTAAGACTGGTTTTCAGCCTTTCGGGCTTCTGACAACCGATAATGATTGTCAAAGATCCACGAATAACAGCCGGGATCAAAGGCTTAACGTGCTTTGCGAGACACACGGTTACTTATACAGGGTGTAAAAAGACACATCACAAAGCCGTAAACTACGCATACTGTACGTATAGCTAAGTAGCTTTGCGCAAAAATTATTGCTGGGAACCGTATTTTTTTTTTTTTTAATAAAAAAAAACAAGTTTTTATTGCGCGCAATGTAACGCGAACCCACGCTTGAATGAACGGATTCAGTGTTAGTTAAGCTCCGCCCCTACGCTACGTAGGTAGGTACTTGTTGTTCATTGCGTTTTTGTAACTTCAAATGCGTAATCTGTTAAGATAAATCTAAAATTCAGGTAATGTTTGTTTGGAAAAAAGTTTCATTTTCGTGAAAAAGTAAAAAAAAAAAATGCGACTTTGACCTTCAATATCTCCAGAACCAGTGGATTCCCAGGTATGGTCTAGTGGAAAAAAATGATGCAAATAATGGGTAGAATATGTGGCTTTCGGCTTCGGAAAGTGTCTTTTTACACCCGATATAATATAACCACGAGCCCCTCGTCTTTGACATGTCATAGTTTCATTTATTGTTTTCATTGAAATTATGTGTTTTAGGGTTCCGTATGTCCGAATGAAAAAACGGAACCCTTATAGAATCACTTGTGTGTCTGTCTGTCTGTCCATCTGACACAGCCGATTTGCACCGAATCTACTGGACCGATTAAGTTGAAAGGTAAACATAATGAATTTCATTCAAAATTCATTTATTTTACACTACACGTTCCTGTTTGGGACACGAACGTGTAGTGTAAAATAAATGCTTTTGAGAGATAAATTTGAAAAAAAAAAAAAAGTTTTGCAAACTATATCAAATGAAAGGGCGGGCAGCTTGTTATGACGATTAAATTGTTTTTATTAATAATTTTAAAATAAATCGTTATAGTTATTCAATAAAATGACAATTGACCATCTCCGAAACTGATGAGCCTAACATAAAAAAAAAAAACAGAAAATAGTTCTATACTTATAAATTACAGGAAAACCTATAAAAAGTAAGTTAACGTAGAATATTGAGTGGTCTTAAAATCACTCAATATTCTACGTCCAAACTTGCATTTGCAGTTGGTATTTATGGGGGAACATGTTTTTAAACTACAATGTTAAGTTTGTTCTTGGGATAAATTCATCTCAATAACGGAACCCTTTATTGTGCGTGGTCTGACATGCAATTGGCTTTTTTTTACTCTTACCTCTTCTATTGAAGAATTGATATCATGTAGATTGTGTGCCCATTTTGTGTCATGCCGTCTAATATTATTAACGTCTTTAGATTTCCTTACAATATCTCCTACAACAGATGTGGATACCACCTTACCCTTTTCAACGTCTAAACATACTCAGAATGTAGCGCGTCAGTACTCGGGCTTAGGCACCTGTCTCACCAGTGACGATAAACGAGAACCGAGTAGAGATAGCAACTAAAAAAGAGTTGGCAAGTAACGAGTAGCGAGCGCGCGACGCCGATGAGCGATTACTCGGTGGAAGGCGTATAATATTATACGCATGCTTGCTAGCTCTACTTGAGTCTCTAAGCGAGTGTTCTGCTCACCGAGTACTCTCTTTGATAACTCTTATCGCTGCCACAAGCGGTGGTGTGAGCTGTCAGCGACCAATTATTAATATATTTATCTCTTTTACTTACATTGGACCCACAACCTTTTGTACGTTTCTTGAGCGAGAAAATCATTGATTGTTAGTCGCTTTCTCGTCGGAGGCGGTGGGTCAGGTGCCTTGCAACCGAATTCAGAATAGGGAAATATGGAGTGCCTCGCAAAGCTATTCATAGCCCTTTCAATGCTCATTGAGATAGGAAAAGAGTATTTCTTTTTCAATGCTAGCAAGCCCTCTTAGTTGTGAAAGCAGCTGACATCAAAATATTTATAAATATAGAAATCTAAATATTTATAAATATACCTGTGAGGTTTACTACGCCTGGATAGGAACGGCCTGCGCCTTGTGACGGGTACCATCACGGGCCACTGCTCGCTGAACAAACACTTTCACACAATAGGCATAACGGGCAGTCCTCTGTGCAGGGCTTGCATGGAGGCTGAGGAAACCGTCACGCACGTGCTTTTTGATTGCACAGGCGTCACCCAGATTAGAACATAGACCCTCGGAAACCCAGATAATAAAAATATTTAATTGATTTGACACTCCTGTATTAATTTGATTAATTGACATTATCCGATTTTTATCTTTGACATTTCTTGTAAATCAAGTAAATTTTTTATTGTTGACATTTTTGAAATATTTAATTTTATTTGGTATGTACTTGTTTTGACATTTTAGTTTTTATTTGAATTTTAATTAATTGTGATTATATTGATTTATCCAACACTAGCCCTCTCTATATTTTTTATTTGATATGAATAATGAAATTGATACTAACATTTGTACACCCAATGGCAAAGCATAGAGAACTTACAAAAATGTAACATCTCAAACACCTGTGTATATGTAACCTATGTTTACAAAGAAATACTCAGAACTCTGAACTCTACGTTCCTACATCTGGTCATACACATATGCCGCACCTGACCTTTCTGAAGAACATCACCAATTATGTCGTCTTAGGGCTTCCCTTCCCTGCGTTTCTAGTCACATCTACCAAATGATCATAACTATATGTCATGTTCTTCCGACGATATAGACATTTTCTCCAACAGCCTAAGTAAATTTAAGTTGCTGTTACACGCAAAACTTAATATTGAGTAATTGTTGACCTTCCTCCCTACTGTTCAACTCAATATATATAGTTTTTTTTTTTTTTAATAATTTTGATTCTTGTTATTTTTACTTTAAATTGTATACTTTATTTCCATATTAATAATTGATTGTTTGATATCTTAATGCAAGCTGTGGTCTCCTATAATTGAAGATGCACAAGGATTTGTATCTTTTTATGTTTTATTTTTAGCATGTAAGGTGTAATCTTTGTTGGAGATCCAAATTAATAAATAAATAAACTATGGGTTCAAAAACTAGGATCGTATCTGTAAATCTACTTTGCGAAAGTCTAGCTACGTATTTGTCCTCGTAATGTGAAGATAAAAGCAAAGGTACAACAGTATAGTAAAAAACGGAACAAAACGTTTCGAAAAAGATCGCATTTTTAATTAAGGCAAAGAACGGAAGCAGTTTTTGTAAATGAAACTAAAAACTACCTTTAAAATAAATGATGAACACATTTATTTCTTACACGAAAGAAGATTCAGTAAAAAAAGAAAAAGCTACTATGAATGCTATGAAAAAGATAATTCCTAATAAATTACCAACATTCTCGAGGAACTAGCTTTAGCAGCCACTAAATTTAGCTTAGCCTCCATTTTATCTACAGAGTGAGTTTTGTGAGATGGGACATTGGGGCGAAAAACGAAACTAAGAAATGGGATGGGGGATGTTGGAGTAAGGTATTGCATAGTTGCCTGAAAACGAATAGAATAGAATACTCTTTATTATGTACACCTTATGAATTACTGATAGAAATGTAGAAATTAAAAAATGGAAAGAAAATAAAAACAATAAAACAGAGAAAAGTATCTTAGTTAGACAGGAATCGAACCCTTTCTTCACAAAACCATTTTTATTATTACGGTATACTGAGCGATAGTAATAAGGATCCAACACTGCAACGAAACGTTATATTAAATGAACAACATACTGAATCAGGTTTTCTTTTCCTATATAATTTTTCTAATTTTCTCGTATATTCAGTTTTCGTCCCAAAGCAGACGGAATAACTCATCCTGTATATTAAACTGGAACAAAGGCTCGCAAAACAAACAAAGTATAAATCTTTATTAAAACATTCCTGATTCATGACGGGTCCAACTTAGTTCATTTAATCTAGAGAATCTGAGATTTTCTGGGAAATTAACTTTCTTTGGCCAAGTTATTCTTTTTTCTACTATTTCATTGCCATTTTGGCTTAATAAATGGATGGCAAGCTCGTGGCTAAATGATAACAGCCGCACGAGTCCATCGAAGGTTAAGCTACGCTTGCCACGATCGGTTCGTGGATGCGTGACCATCCAATACATAACGAGACCCCTCCATGCATGGGAGAGCACGTTAAGCTGTTGGTCCCGGCTGACATTCGCAGATCCTTGATAGTCAACAAGTCTTACCAAGGGGTATCGTATGACCCAGTGACTGTGGTTGTGGAGGTCAGATAGGCAGTCGCTCCATGTAAAATACTGGTATTTAGCTGCATCCGGTTAGACAGGAAGCCGACCCCAACATAGTTGGGAAAAGGCTAGGCAGATTGATTGTCTGAAATGGATGGCAAAGAAGATTGTTTAATTTTGAAATGGATCATTGTATTTGCTCCAGCTGCACAATGATTGAAGTTCATCATTCATCATATAAATAGTTTAAAGTATAAAAAATACCCATAAAACATAGTGTACTTTTCGGTACCATTTTTCGATCTTTTATAACAGAGCGCAACATAAAATATCAGCCATGCTATTCTGTAACAAACTTGGGCGAAGTGAGCTGTCAATAGTGTCAATCCCTGTGGAATGACAGCTCACTCCACGCTCACTTCACCTAAGTTTTCACGGTGACATGGTTACAGAATAGCACTGCTGATATTTTCTACTAAGATATTCGGACATTATTCTAACGAAATCCCCTTGTTTCAGAAAGGAAAACTCTCCTGCATCCGCACCGAATCGGAATCCGGATCAGACAAGATGTCGTTACGACAATCGGCTTCCAAACAGACTTCGAAAAACTCCACACAACCGAGCGACTGTTCTTCACAAGACCACAAATGCCCCTGCTGCTTCAGACAAGACAAGAAAAAGAAATACAGAAGTAAGGAAAAAGAATCAAGATTCTACAATAACGATGTCACATTCAAAGCCAACTTTAAATATAAAAACACCACAAGACGAACTCATTCCATGAAAGAACATGTAGAAAATAATCGTGTTTCTTCTTTACGGAGAGAAACAAAAACCGCACAGACTTTAAGTCTCGTTGTCGGCGGTTTCGTTGCCTGCTGGCTTCCATTTTTCCTTTACTACCTCCTCACCCCTTTCATACCAAGTAATTACGTGAATCCAGTTCTAATGTACATACTAACGTGGTTAGGGTGGTTCAATTCAGCAATAAATCCCTTTATATATGCATTTTATTCCCCTGATTTTAGAGTAGCGTTCTGGCGGCTCACGATAAAAAAGTGTAAGAAAAATAAACGTTAAGAATGTTAGTTATTTTTCAACTCGTAATAGGTACTTGCGTAGTTTATATTACAGTAAATAAACGGGAATCAGCAACTGGTATAAAAAGATCCGAGATAGTCTGACAAGTCTCTTTTGCGTCTGGTGAAAGATCGATACTCGATCTTACGGAAACAGGATAAGCTTCAAATTCATTTGCAGTACGATTTTGTTTGTATATCTTGCAATACGGATCCGTAAATAATCGCAAACATCTTTCAATACGGTATTTGCATTATTATTTTATCCCTTTGAGCTGCTTCGTCAGATCTCAGTTTTATGAATCCGTTGCAAAAGACGTTCTATGCTTGTTCTAGTTTCATTTTTATAGTTGGATTCCTTACTATTTCCAGGTTCATTAGGTACTTACTTACTCAACTGGGAAGCCGCCATTTTGAATGCGAGTAATAAAATGGTACTTAGATAGTTCACTGTGATATGAGGTTTATGTTAGCTCCTACCTAAAGTTGTAAATTGGCAAAATTATTTCAGCATCGTAAAAAGATTTTGATGCTGTTGGTATTTTTTTCATTGAGTTATTTGGAATATTTAGAGTTTTAGGTAGCAGTATTTAGGATTGCATAAATAAAATCCTTGATCCAAATATCTAATCTCTCTAACGTGACGCCCAAAATCTAACTAAATTATTACAAACATGTATATTTTGATAAATACGACAAGTACCAACAATAAAAATGATTATAAATATGCCTTCCACTCCATTTGACTGCACTATGAACCTCAAATCACACTGGATTTAGCAATAAAACAAGAAAAACCTTTTTAGGTGTTCACTAAGAAATATTGTTTGAGGACTCTTTATCTATAAAAATTATGCTGTTGAAATATGGTGACCGTTTGTTACCATTATGGATGAATAAGAAAAACCTTAAGTAACTTGTATTTATGTAGTTTTGCAGTTTATTTTTATATATTGTTGTCAAATAAATACTGATATAAATCATAATAATGTATTACCATTGCACAAATTGTTTAAGAATAAGCTCAAACTTGGCTCACACGAGAACGTAAAAGTGATTCAATTCATTCATTATTTTTGTAGCTCATAGTGTTAAATGTCGTAATATTCTGAACTACCTTTAAGTTTAAGTCTAAATAAAAAAATGTAAAAAATAAAATTAACTAAATATAAATGAAAAAAGAACTCTTAATATTTTGATTGCACTGGAATTTGCTGTTAGTCACATTATGAAGTTAAGGCTGATTTGTTGAAATTATCCAAAAGTTCTAAATGAAAATAATACCATAATAAATGTAAATGGAATTAGATATAATTAACGTAACACGTAATGTTCTGTAAATAGAAAATGTTTTGTACAACAATTATAATATCATCTATATAAACTAAGTCATTCATCACTTATATACATCGATCTCATAGGTTTAAGGATTAAATTTACATAAAATTTCTTTACAGTGTTCCGTTTCTGTTAATATTCTGCATTGATATTAGGTTAGATATTATTTTTTACTATTATAATGATATTTTGTATAATAAATAGATTAGATTAAAAGCTTCGATTACCTCAAGACCTGAAAATAAATGGATTTATTTCAGAGCCCATTTCCGTTGTAACTAGAAAACTTCTAGAAGATAAATGACATGAATTTGCTTACCAAATAGTTTGTTCAGTAGTATAAGGCGAAGACTTTTATCTATTGCAAAATAATACGATGAAAAATGTTTAAGGAGACAACATTGAAATGAGAACATGAATAATTATGAACATTGCTTCATGAACATGAACTATCTATGGTATTTATTCAATGTGCCTAGGATTTGTTCTCTCAGAACGTCAAAATAAAATTCTTGCAACAAGTAAGAAACAATTTAATAAGGCATTTTTAATCGAAATGTTATTATTAAGAACGCTGTCGAAAGATATTCCTTATTTAATAACTTGAGACAATATTCATTAAGATCATTACTGAAATTACAATACTTGACTTTTTTATTAAAACGCAGCTTACACTAATGAGAAGTGGTCAAATCATTAATCATTAACGAAGACGGCTTTTGCTCAAAATGGACACTTGTACGAGTGGTAGCAAAAAATAAATGGGTACCTATTTAATGGCCTGGAAACGTTACACTTTACATCACAGGCCTCTTCATATAAATTAAAGGAAATAACTACAACCCCTCAATAATTACGGGTCACGGAACATTGGGTGTATGATATTTTTCACCGTAACTACATTGTTCTATACGTATATTTACGAAGCCAGCAACATGGTGCTTGTTAAAATAAATTACTTTTCCAGACCGTCACAACTTAATCTATGATTGAAACTGCAGAAATAAACCGCTTTATTAAGGGTACAAGCGACTTTTAATACAGCTCTGCATAAGCTAGATACAGAAATAAAAAAATAAAAAGCTCTGGACGGGAATGCGAAGCTTCCAACATTCATAAATTCAAGTTAATATCTTACAAAGTAAATTCATCTTATTTTTTTGTTGTCTCATTGAAATTGTTGGAAGATAAAACGAAGAATTCAAAGTATGATTTTACTGAAATATATTTTAAATTGAAATATAAGTAGTAACAGCAAAAACATGATGAAATTACGTTTTAATTTCAAACATAATGAAGTATCGAAGTAACAATCTAACACAAAGTTCGAACTGTGGGTTATTCTGTGAATTTTCCAACAACAATTAGTAAAGCACACTTTTTCCAAGCTGTAGGTTAGCAACGAACAATAAAATACGAAGAATTAGAACAATATTAATACCAGGCACTTAAACTGAATAATTAAACTCCCTAAATGACCGACATATAAATTGTGAACAAGCGAATTTTACTAAATAACCCTTGTATTTTCACGAAACTGCTATTAGCGGTAGGAAGCACTTAATTAGCTTTTGAAACAATACATAGAAGGCTTTATAGCAGCAAAGTAATAAAGAATATTGTTGTAAAAGAGATATATGCAAAAAATTAAGATAAATATTTCAGAAATGTTGGAAATTTTCCGGAAAAAAGTAAATTGTAGTTCTCTGGGGAATGTGTTGCTTATTTTATTGTACTACTGTTTATCTTATTGTCTTTTAGCTTGATCATAGTATTTTTTTATGGGCTGTTATGTAGGTAATGTGTGGAAATTCGTACTTATGTAGATACAGGTAACAATCTGACTGTTGTTGATTGATTGTGTTTGAATGTAGAAGTTAATTGAGTTTTAGAAATTTTCTAATGTCAAAAAGGTAAATCTTTTGATCTAATTAATTAGGTAATTATTTTTGATGAAGTTACTACTTGTAATATAACATTTACTAATAAAACAAAGAACATCAAAAATCCGAGCTGATTTATATAATATATCTGGAACACAAGACGGAATGAAGTCTAGAATAACCACCTCACTCCAATAAACATACTTGTATTTATAGCAAAAATCGATGTCGACCCAAATACCACTGGAGGAAGGTGGAATTTTGTAAAGACTAGACCTGTATTTTGATAGCCGCATAGTAAAATTGTACGAATTCTACAAATACTTTGTTCGTGTTTTGGGGTACCCTACGCATAACTGACACTGATACAAGAAGCATACTATCGTAGAAGTTCATATTTAACCATCGTAAGGACTATTCTTGCTTGCAGCGCTCGGCGGCTATAGTACCGGGCTGGTTACAGCAGTGCTATTCTGTAACCATCTCACCGTGAAAACTTAGGTGAAGTGAGCGTGGAGTAAGCTGTCATTCCACAGGGATTGACACTATTGACAGCTCACTTCACCCAAGTTTTCACGGTGAGATGTTTACAGAATAGCATGGCTGATGTGGTCATTGTGTTCACGGGATTTAGTTTTGAAACTGGTTAGATATGAACTTCTTTGATGGTACATACATAATACTTAGTATGATATGTCATGAGGAAAGTTTTGAGTATGAATGTGGAAGCTATAAGAGTAGGGGAAGACCAAAGAAAAGATGGATGGACTGTGTGGAAGATGATATGGCTAGAAAGGGGGTGACTACCGAGATGGCGACTAATAGAGAAGTATGGAAGAAAGGGACATGTTGTGCCGACCACGAATAAATTGGGGAATGGGCTGGAGAATGATGATAAATGTACTGTCAACAAAACAAATAGGTATGTACCTATGCTAGCTTACATAATTACTTCTCATTAAACCCATGTTGTGCGCAGGATTGGTCTAGTATTTGAAATGAATTATGTCAAAGTCAATAAGTGTTAGGGATGTGGCGCTCTAGACGGCCACGATCACGACCAGGTTCTATAAAAAACGATACGAATCCCGCATTTGGTCGCAACGGTCAACTAGCCGCAAACCCCGACCTCGGAACACGACTGACTGGAGGCTTGGCCGTCTAGTGTGCGAGAAGTGTGTTATGTTTAAATAGTTATTGCCTGCGTGTGTGAATAAAGATAATATTATATTATTTCTTGTTCTAGTCCCATTTCTTCAGAAAAATCTAATAAAAAAGTGGCCATGCTGGACACATCCTTTTCAGAATTTAAAATTAAATATCGTTTCAAAAGGTCGTTTTACCGATGAATTGTGAAATCTAGAAATTCCGAATAAATATAACAGAATCATAATCATTTGGGCGTGTAATTTATTGCTCAGAAAAATGGTTTCAGGCGTTGGTCTAAAATTCCCTGAAATGAAACTTTAGCTTTAAGCTTTTATTACATAAATGGCTCAAAAACATTAATTTTACTTGACAGTCAGATGATTTGCAGAAACAACTGATTTTGATTAACGATTCTTTTTTCTTTTGTAAAAGAACTATGAAGAAATTGATGGCTTAAAGGCGATATTAATTATTATGTATTGAGGTTGTTTTTTTGTGTCTAAAATAACTGAATGCGTAACTTTTAATGAACGGAAGTTATTAAGTATGCATATTATTAAAAGCTATCAGATACCTAATGGTAAATCAGTTTATTGAAAACATTCGCGAAATTAAAAAACCATTGTGGTCATCGCTTCCTTAGGGCTCTGAGCTAAGTAATAACAGCCGCACGGGTCGATCAATCAGGTTAAGCTACGCTTGTCGCTTTCGATCCGTGGATGGGTGACCATCTTAACATACCGCGACCCCTCCATGCCTCGTAAAGCACGTTAAGCCATTGCTCCGGCTGTAATTCTTGGATCTTTGACAGTTAGTTAATTGACTCAGGCGTGGCTTTGACAGTTGTTATGGGTCGTCAGAAGCCCGAAAGTGTGACAACCAGTCTTACAAAGGGGTATCGTGTTACCTAGTAACTGGTCGCTCCATGTAAAATACTGGTATTCAGCTGCATCCGGTTAGACTGGAAGCCGGCCCCAACATAATTTAGAAAAGGCTAGGCAGATTGATTGATTGGTCATCACCTACTATTATACCTACAACAATACTTTGTACAAACACTTTCCTAGTTCTTTTTTACCCAATTCAGGCAAAGTTCAAGTAGAAGTTTGAAAGTACATAAGGCACGGTCACCACGTGGTTTTCGTCAAAAAGACTCCAATCCCTTCGTCTGGGGAAAATGAACGGATATTGGACTCGTTCAAAAATCATAAGATGAACGTCCTTGGCATATATGTAATATGAGGAAGGACTCGGAAGCACTTAAGTCAAATCTTAAAGACTTTGACTTAGTGCTTATGGCTTCCGAGTCTGATTAATGATAAAACATCTATTGAGTATTTCTTATCCACAACGGGCTTACCCGTTACCCGTTAAGAGCTTACTCTTGGCCAGCATCTCACCTGATGGTAAGTGATGATCAGGCCGAAGGTGGAAGCGAGCTTCACCCGGAAACCTCAGCCAAAGAGGAACTGGCTATCTTACCTCTCACTGCTGAAAAGGCAAAATGCTGTCAACATTGTTGTTATGGTGACAGACTTAGATAGCCAGCTTTGGTAGCTAGCGGCGGACTTAGAACAAGCCCTACCATCAACCAAACCGAGCAGAAAATTTTGCCTCCTCTGGGAATCGACTCTGAGAGCCCACCTGGGCTAACCAATGGAACACAGAAGCGGTTGAAAGTTTAATACCCGGTCTTTCAATATTCCTCTCCATTTTGAATTATTTCATAACTTAATACAATTGATACAACATTAAACAGATGATATCAATTCAATTTTGAGCCTATTCCAAATGTGATATCCAACATTCAAAATAATTAATTAAACAGTATGCTAATTTCATTGATCTGAAACAAATGAAGGGGAACAGAAGCCTTTGATGTGTGAAACGTTAATCAACGTGAAAGGTTAGCCAATTCGTGTGGCGGTTTACGTTCAGTAAAACAAATAGGGTGACGAAAAAGGGGCCATTTTTTTTGTAATTTTTGTGATTGGGTTGGACCCTCATCCGGTCATGAATTAAAAAAAAGCTAAGTAAGGAAGTTTTGGATTTTTTTCTGATTTCGCAAAGTTTCGCCATGTCCGTCTGTCTATCCGCGGCTTAGCTCAGAGACTCTTAGTACTAGAAAGCTGTAATTTGGCATGGGTATACAAATTAACCGCGCCGACAAAGTGGTACAGTAAAATCTATACATTCTGTATGGGAGAACATGTTTTTCAAATACAATGTTATGGTTTATGGTTTAAGAACTTTATTTCTCAAAATGAATTACATTCACATGGATGAAAAAAAGATTATTTCTAATTAGTATACATTAGGCGACGGTTACACAACAAAAATAAGTTAGATTAGTACGGTACTTGCAGATAGCTTAAGGGGGATGCGTTAAGGTAGCCCGCGAGATTCAAATTTTCTTTAGTTTTTGCATTTTGAAGGTCAGTGTCAGGTTTTATGTTTATTAAAATATGATTCGCGACCGTAACAAATATGGCTTTACATAATTATAATCATTACAATCAGCAATACAACTCCTTAAGTTAACATAATTGTCAAATGTCATGATTTCATGAAATAGTCATTCATTGGGATTACATGAACTTAGAGAGTTGTATTGATAATTTTTATGATTATAATTCTATAAATAAAAATTTCATACGGCCGCGAATCAAATTTAGATCAACATAGAACATGATACTGACCTGCAAATAGCAAAAATCGTAAGAAAATTTTAATTTCGCGGTCTACCTTCACGCTTTCGCCTTAACATTTTAAATCCGCTAAAATGGATTTTTCATAACTTACCTAATTAACAATATTGTTATTTTGTTCAAACATTTTTCTGCAACAGCTAATTTTGCGATTACTGATCAGAGGAATTCGCACACTATTAATTGCAATGTAACAATTAGTCAACATTCATTGCGTTATTGAGGAGATAAAAAAAAAAAAATCGACAGAAATTCCTAATCCAGTGTGTTAGGTACGCAAAATTCTGCTAGAGTCTACTGGGAGGAAATTAAGTCAAATTAAATTATTTAAATGAACACTGTTGAAACAATGCTGACTTAACTTAACAATGTTCCATTAAGCTTTGTAGAATTCGCTAAATTACGGAAATTTCGAACTTAACCATTTGATACGATATACGGAGAAATCTGATATTTGTAAATTATCTTAATCTTTATGATTGGAAGTTGTTTTAATCAGTATTTTTGTTATATTGCAGAAAACGGAACGCCAGGAATTAATCATCCTAGTAATTGTAATTAGATTTACGGTGGATTTTGCCAATGAATGCGATCAGCACATTTAAACCGCGTTCAAGCGCTGTCTGTGTCATAATTGCTGTGAAAAATTGAAACTGACGCTCTGCTTTCATTGGTGAAATTGGTTTTAGATTGTAAGATATTTTGTATTAGGCAATGAATATAAATATGTATACGTAAGTAGTCGTTTAGGACTACGACTTTTGTGATAAAACATCTCAAAAATAAAGAATTTTAATGAAAAAACTGCTAAATCATTTTCATTCCCAAATTCGCTGAGAAAAAAAAAAAAAAAAATAAGATGAAGATAGCAAAAATTCGCACACCAAGAATCTGTTTTACCTAACTGCAAAACGGTTATTTTTATGCTCTCCCTTAGCACACAGAAAAAGGTGACCTACGCTCTCATGGACGCTTACAGCTGAGCACAGAGCAGCTGAAATGGTAACCAACATAGACGAAAAATTCTAGGTAGAAAATATAATGTAGGGTCTAGCAATTTTTTCTTTTGTGTACTAATTTTGGTAGATTACAGGGTTATAACACAAATAAATAATAGTTAACTGATTCAGGCGTGAGTCGTGACATTGCGGAAATCCATTATAAAATACAACAGAATACGTATAGTTAGTATTAGTAGTAGAGCAGTGTGCTCTCGACGCTTGGCGTGTCCACACGTCGGGTCCGAGTTCGCAACAAGTCAATCGCCATCCTGAGGGTGCCTCGTTGAGAGGTGAAATATGTGTCGATTTCTTATAGGGTTCTTTATGACTCTTTAAGAACAGTCACGTGGATTAGATTACTAAATATGCGTCGTCTATTGTATTTTTTAACAAAAATAATTTCTTGTTATATTTGTCATTTTTCATTTCCTGAAAAAAATCCTGTGGTTTCTATATGACCACTGCCTGCTGCCATCCAGGTGTGGTCTGTATGTGGCCACTCTCCTGCATGTTATCTACGCAGGTTTTAAAGGTTAGACTACTCACTGCAAATGAATCCTTGACATTATAAAACCACACTATAACTAAGAAAACAAGTGTTTATTAGTTTTAGTGGTGATAATCACCAAAACAAGGTGCTGCACATAACGTTACTTAGCAGGTCTTGCACATTATTTTTGACCTTTTTGGTTTCTGTCTTGTACTACATTACCGGCATCGTTTAATTGTCTACGGTAGACCTACATATAAAACAAAATAAAAAAAATTGCCTGTCTGTCTGTCTGTTTGTTTTTTTCCGGCTAATCTCCAAAATGGCTGGACCGATTTTGACCGGACTTTCACTGGCTGATGTTTTATGGAGTAACGTAAGTAAATTATTATAGATAAAGAATTAGGATCCACGCGACCGAAGCCGCTAGTAATGAGAAAATAAATATCAAAAATATTGTAGGTAATGAAAAAAAACTTGAGTACCTAAGTATAAGTCTTAGTGTTTACAAATGCTTCTTTAAGCCAACACTTGTACGGGGTTGTGCTAAAGAAACTTTTGTGATGACGAATTAAAAATGCGAGCTTAGTTTACTTTTTTTACTCTGCTTTCTTTAAGAACGAGCCGTATTTATCTGCCCAAAAGCTTCTTTTGCACCACCCCGCACAAAGTATTGGCATGAAGAAGCATATTCTGTAAACACGCGTACTGCATAGGTCATGACCTCTTTGCCCAAAAACCCATTTTCACCCACTTTATTTATTTATTTATTTTACTTTAACATAAAACGGCCAAAGGCCAATTACATTAGATAAAGACACAACACACTATATTAGTACAAAGAAAAAAAAAAAAACAAAAGAATACAGCTACAGTCATACGCTCATCTCACAATACTCCAGACATGTTGACAAGATCTTCTTCCATTCATCCGCAAACACATCACAGTGAGGCTTAGCGTCCAAGAGAGCGTTGAGCGCAGAGAGCGTGCGAGGGACAGGAGACTGGGCTCGAGCGACGGTTCGACTCCAAGGCAACGACTTCGTTCGCATCGAAAAACGCCAAAAAAATATCTAACCATTGAATTTTAGGTATACAAAATAGGTAGTGTCCTAAATTCTATAAATCATTTTCATTTTTATAATATTGCTTGTGAAAATATTAGGCGTGACCAGAAATAATGACCTAGAGCTTATCCAAATGATATTTGAAGAAAATGTTGTTTATGCGGAGGCAGTTTAATTTTTATAAAGTAAACTAATCTGAAAAGGAAAAACGTTTATTCAAGGTTTCACTTAGACACCAAATTATTCGTGTTTTGTAAGTTTCTTAGTATAAAAATTTGATTTGATGATGGTTGGGAATGATTGATAGCCAGTCGCTTCCTTCTCGGTGATGTGATAAGGGCCTTAAACTTCGAATCATTGACAGATTATTCATATTTATTTAGCCCATCTGCAATTAAAATTTCTACGCAGAGGTGTCCAGAATCATGTACCGAGTCCACCGTAACTTACGTCGATATTCCTGCCACTCTGTATACATTACTAAATAATAAAATGGTAGCGAATTCAAAACTGTACATTAAATATTTAGGCGAAAAAAGTTTTTGCCTACGAGGTCTGGGAACGATTGTAATGCCGAAAACATCGTTTATAGACTTTTTGTCTGTTTGTTTGAATGTATTTTCCAGAATCACGCAAATACAACCGGACAGATTTTGTTCAAACCTTGCATAGATATTCCATATGTCCAAAGGCTATAAATTAAACGCTATTTGCTAAAGGGGATGAGCTGTTTCGCTTTATGTTCATAACCCTAACTTCCTAACTAATATTACCTAAGTAAATAAAACTTTATCTAAACGTATTCATAGTATTTAAACAAAATAGCAACCTACTTACCAATAATAGAATTATTTATGTTATTGTAATTGACTTTTTATGCGAATGTAAATTATTCAGTTTTCGTGTATAATTTTTATTTTTAGCTTTCTAAGTACGACTTAGATTTTTAACTATAAGTAATAGCCATGTATCTAAAAATAATTTTTGCTATGCCCTGACAGGGTCTACTACGGCTCTTAGCTCTAAGCCTCTTGTTAACATATTGTTTTACCTTGTGGAACGCAAATAAATGAATATAAATATGAATAATATTATAACTAAATACGAAAGTGAAAAAATATCTATGATAAGGTGACTATCAATGAAAAACCCTGTTTGTTTACAATCTACTGCTATATTATTTTAGTAAGAAAGAAAGAAAAATAAGTTTATTTGTCACAGAAACACGAACTTGAAAATAAAACACAATAGATTTAAATACAATAACGAGCACAAAACTGAAAGAGTCAGCAGCTGCTGGCACGTCATGACTGTGACGTTCTGTACGTCAGGAATCTGTAAGAATGCAACAGTCAGTAAGTCAGTGTTGTGCGATTTGGTAGCATATGCAGGCGTTAATTAATTCACTAAAATCGAAACATTTCGCAAGTAATGGGAAATTGCTACTGAAAGCTGCAGGTGTCGACACACGGACAACTGTAAGTCCCTTGCTCCCGCGTCACCAGTCCAGAATTTCTTAATATTTTGGCTGCTGAGACCAAAACTACAAACGTAGTATACAGGGAAGTTTTATAAAAATTTTGCTTTTTTTTTAGTATATTGTGGTGTCTTAAGGCAACTACACACAGTGCCGGCAGCACGGACCGCCGGCTATTACCGAGCGGCACTCCTTTGTGGGGCAAGCTGGTCGCACCGCGGCTTGCCCGGCGGCAAAGCAGGCGTTAGTGCCAGCGGCAATGTGAGCCTTTACGACTTCCACGCGAACGAAGTCGGGGGCAGAAGCTACTCTTTAATAATCTGAACAAGCTATTTACATTTTTGTCAGAAAAATAAATAGGTACCTACTCAATTTACATTCTTCGTTTAGTCGCCTCTTAAGTAGGTATGTATGTACTTTGGCATTTCAACGGTTTTACTAAGAGCTCTTTGAAGAAACCTAACCTACTCGTAAAAGGCTTTTATTTGTTTGTTTATGTTTATTAAACAGTTCTTTTACAGCATTGGGTATTTAGAGAATATGGAATAACTGAGTAAATTTTATACATAAGTAAATGTACGTATTGTACTTAGCACTTTGCACGACCTGCTTATCGAACCCAAGACCTCATGCTCAGCAGTAGCGCTTGCGATCACTAGACCAATGAGGCAGTCAAAAATAAAGTAGGAATAAATATAATATATTAAGTACTTACCTTAAGGCCGTTTGTCCACCGCAACGTGAACGGACGTCAATGAGAATGAGATATGATCGCTAGATGGCGCTGCATCTAGTCTAACGCGAAAAAAAAACGTTCTGTGTAAAATATCTGTTTAAAAATACTTTTTGTCTGCAGAAGTAAATAAAAATAAGTCAAACGATAAAACAGTGACTAATAAGGTAGTGACAGTGTTATCAAAGAGTTTCATACACAAACTGTGAAGATAAGATCAAAATACATAAAACAATAATAACATGAAAAATACTAACAAAAAACATTAAATCATAAATAGAAATCAAGTGAAGTGACACCTAAAACAGTGACATTTAATAACAAGTGCAAATTTCATGTATTAACAAAATAATAAAATCCATAAAAAATCTACGAACAAGCACAATATATAGCTCGGAAACATAATTATAGTTGTTAACCGATGCATAAGTAGTTTCCAATACACAAACAACAAAAAAAAGTGCATAAATAATGTAAAAACCTATAATAATAAAACAAAAACAAAGTGACCAGTGTTTGACAGTGAAAAAATTCTAATCACATGAGTCATTTCAACCGTTTTTGTCTCGTTCAAATATTGGAACTTTCAATGCGATGCATAATTTCACCTTGTCAACTTAAGTTCATTTGGTTCGGCGGTATAGAAGACGACACTTCATAGCTAAGTGATTGATCGCCGGTTCGAATCACCCGCAGCCCGCCTCTTTTTGTGAATTCTAAAATTCCATATTTTTTCACAAAATAACGCACAGATCATTTACTTCAAATTACTGATCAATTTGAAGAATAATTCCTTCGATAATTTCACACCAGAGGGCGCTACATTAGTTTGGAGTAAACATGGACTCGAGCAGTAACAACATTACCTACCGTAAACCTTGTAGATCAAGCTCGCTAACCGACCTAACTAAAAATATGACTAACAACAGCGAGAAAACGATACTTGATACAACAATGATGAGCATTCCTGATAGTTTCCATGACACAATTGACGACGTTCGTGAGTTAACTGAAGAAAACAAAATTCTTAAGAACCAATTATTAAGCGCACATAAAGAAATAGAAGATCTAAATACAGAAAACATTCGTCTCAAATCGGATTTACAAAATATGATTAAGACAGTTAACACATTTAAAAAAATATGCTCGACACCTGAGAAAAAAAGTGCGACTCAGACACTCAAAAACAAAACTTTGCATCGAATAAGCTCACCAAAGTATATAATCAAGGAACATGAACAACAACCACATAGCATTGAGTGTGGGGCTAGCAAACAAAATAAAGAGACGCAAACTATAACTACTTATACACCAAAGAAAGTGAAAGATATTATGCCTACCCCCATAACACCATCAAATGTAATATCGAAGCCTACGCAAAAGAATAAACAACCTTTTAAGAAGATTACTACAGAGGATACCAAAAATAGAAAACTCTGCATACTCAGTAACTACACACAACGAGACATGCTACAAGCCATCGAAGAAAATTTTGCAAGGGTCTTCAATTATTGTAGTTACACTTCACCTAATTCAAACATTGAAATATTATTAGCGGGTATAAAATCAAAGTTAGAACGTTTTACAATGAATGATTACTGTATAATTATATTAGGGGTGGCTGACATTAAAGCCAACGATAACCGTATTGACCTAGTAAAATTAATAAGAGAATGCTTAATGAATGTAACACACACTAACATAATAATATGCGCACCCACTTATATCCGTGGAGCACTCATTTATAATTATAAGGTTGAAATGTTCAATAACCTACTCTGTATGGACGTCCAAAATAATAAGTATGCATATTTTTTTGACTCCAACTATGGATTAACATTTGACATGTTTTCAAATATATCAGGCAAATTAAATACAAATGGAATACAATGCATATTTAGGGACATTATGAATAGAATTAGAGTTGACATAGAATTATTTCCTTATGACTTGACCGGTGACACAAATAGACAAAACACACCCAAACTAACTCAGAAGTCACAAAACAATTACTACATAAATACATCACAAAACAAATCGAAAGCGACTTGGTCAATTATAAACAAGTCTAAATTTAACTTTCCCAAAGAGCCTATTACGGAAATACATAAAGACGATTTCAAGATTACAGATCCTAAATCTATTGCGAACAATTTTAACGACTTTTTCATTGACCAAGCTTCAGAATCAGACCAAAAAAATAATTTAAGGAATGACAGTCAAAACAAAACCCGACCCTCAAATAATAAAATCAACACTAAATTTAATTCTATTTTTCTTACACCCACAACACCTATAGAGGTAGACAGAGAAATAAAGCAGCTGAAAAATACTCATAGTGTGGGCAACGATGGTGTCTGCACCAAAGTGATAAAAAATTTATCCCCGGATATTTCAGCTCACTACACAAAAAAGAAGACAAACAAAATGGAGAACTATAGACCCATAGCTCTGATCCCCATTTTTTCAAATTTTTTTGAAAAAATCTTATATAGCCGATTATATAGTTATTTAAAAAAATATAATATTTTGGTAGACGAACAGAAAGGCTTCCGCAAAGGGAAATCAGTTAATATGGCCATCTATGACCTACTGAAAACTATTTTGGTTACCATGGACAAAAAAATACCAACATGTGCTATCTTTATGGACATGAGTAAAGCCTTTGACCGAGTTGACCATAAAATATTAATGCAAAAATTAAGCATGTATGGCATACGAGGTAAAGCGCTAGAGCTCATTTCTTCATACCTGCATAATAGGAAACAAATAGTAGAAATAACACAAGTATGTCAGAAAACACGAAATGAGATTAAATATAAGTCAAACTCAAAAAATATTAAATTTGGAGTTCCACAAGGTAGTGTCTTAGGCCCTTTACTGTTCTTGATATATATCAATGATCTTCCTAAACACATCAAACAACCAATGGTATTATTTGCAGATGATAGCACAGTTATAATAAAAAGCGACAAAGAAAATGATTACGAACACGTAGTCAATCAAACACTAAATACGATAGTACAATGGTTAACAGAAAATAATCTTAAAATAAATGTGGACAAGACGAAAGTTATACACTTTCACCAGAGAACTCAATTGACAAATATAAACGTTAGATACAAAGACAAAATAATACATCCTGTGAAGGATACAAAGTTTCTAGGAATTAATATTGACAATAAACTGACCTGGAAAACACATTTAGAATATATCTGCAAAAGAATTAATAAATCCTCATTTGCTCTGTACAGACTTTCAAAAATTGTTAATAAAGAAGCCATATTAGCTGCTTATCACGGACTTGTTGCACCTGTCCTAAGATATGGTATTATATCTAAAGAAAGAAAAGAGGGCAAAAGAGGGGGTTTAAAGAGGGCAGTGTCAAAATATTTAAGCTTTTAAAAGCTTAAATATTTTGACACTGCCCTCTTTATACATATATGAAGTTAATGTTTTTGTGAAATTGAATCCTAATTATTTTAAGACTGCTGCTAAAAGCCACTATAGACAATTACGTGACAAAAAAAGATTAGAAATTCATATACCATATGGGAAAACAGCACTAATCAATAAAAGTATTCTTTGTATGGCATCATTGATTTACAACAATTTGCCTGATGATGTCAAAAAGTTATCTGTTCCTCAATTTAAGTCGAAGCTACAAAAATTCCTAGTAAATAAATGTTATTATAATGTCAAGGAGTACTTACAGGATAAGAATATAGATGGTTACATATAGCAAGAGTAATTTATTGACATTGAATAATATGGCAATAACAATAGTGTGACATGCTATAATAATTTAATTTGACATCTTGTAATTTTATTTTAATTTGGACTACATAATATTTTTAATTTAATTTATTTGATTGATAAGTTTATGACATGTATTATAAATTTATAATTCATCTGACAATCTTTATTTTTAAACCTTTGATGTAGTATTCTGTTTTTTTTGTTGTTTTTATTATAATAATTTTTGTAAGGTTATTTTAATAATGATATAGTAAGAATAATAATATAAATATTTGCACACCTTATTAGGTAATGATACAGTGTACTTTAATCTATTTGTAACATCTGTTTATATACCACCTGTATTAAGCAAATAAATGATTTGATTTGATTTGATTTGATAACAACGCCGAAGTAGCAACAGTACATTTACTATAGCCATGTATTCTCGTTTTTCTTTGACGTCCCGTTCACGGTGCGGTGGACAAACAGTGTAAGGCCGTTTGTCCATCGCACCGTGAACGAGAACGAGATGACGACCCTGCAGTAGCTTCAATACATTTACTATGGTCACGTAATCTCGTTTCTCTTTGACGTTCCATTTACTGTGCGGTGGACAAACAGTGGTTATAAATTTTTACTTGTACCTTATTATTTTTCCGACAACGTCATTGCCAACATTTTGAATGAAAATGGCAGTTCGGAAAGGTGACATGCGTCCGTTAAGCTTCGTGCAGACCAGCGCGACGCGACGCCGCGACGCGACTCGAACAATACAATTTCTAAGAAAACTTGACGGTATAACAATAACCGGTGTCGCGTCGCGCGACAAGTCGCCCTGGTCTGCACAAAGCTTTATGTGGGAAAGGGATTTGTTTGAAAGTTGCATAACTGACAGTTCGCTCCTTGACAGTACCTTTTCAAGAATATAAAAATTAAGCACTGTTACTGTGTTATATTGAGTGTCATCGATTTAAATTGTGTCAATAAGAGGATGGGAGTTGCGTTTTATCGTTTGACGTGAAAACACCCAAAATAATAAGTATCATAGGAAATTAAATTCATGCCGAAACAATGTAAAAAATAAATCTAAACATAATTATTAAAACCAGTTCGTAGAAATAAATTAAAACATCAATTAAAATAAGCTAAATAAAAACCAAACAAAGCTTTAAAAAACTCGCCTGAAATTGCTAATAAATATTTGCCGACAAAACCGCAAAAAATCTAATCAGATCCGGTTTTTTTTTTCCAACGCCTCGTTCAGCCCTTTCAGTATTTGTTGAGGCTGTTAATTTTAAGGGTTCCATACCCAAGGGGTGGAAATGAGACCCTGTAACTAAGTCTATGCTGTCTATCTATCACAGGCCCTTATCTTTCTGACCAGCGCGACGAGGTAATTGAGTAACACACATAAAATATAGGAATCGATTACAATGCCTTTTATTTTGACATCCATTGACCAATTTATAAAAAAAAACCGGTCAAATGCGTGTCGGACCACGCACAATGAAGGGTTCCGTAGTTGGGATGAAATTATCGCAAGAATAAACTTAACTTTGTAGTTGAAAAACATGTTCACATTTTTTTATTTTTTTTTAAGGTGGGAAATTGTCAAATAACTTCTCCCGCTCTGGGCGGAGCGGGAGGGCGTGTCAGACTTTTACTGACTAAAACCCACCCGTGTTCCTTCCGTTGCCTGTGTGCCGGGGTCGCGATATCCCTTTCGCACGAACCCGCAACCCCGGCAGATGTTCTCCCATACGGAATGTATGGGGGAACATGTTTTTGCAACCGCAAATGTAAGTTGGTCGATTATTACTCGTTAACTTGTAAAGTTTACTTAACTGTGATAGTTTTCCTTTTAATTTCATTATATACAACCTTAGTTTTTGTTTACACTAAACCTCTTAAGGGATCATTGTACTCATCATTATGAATAACTTTCACTATGGGATCGACGCTGAAATCGTGAAAAAAAAATCAGCTGTTCCCTACATTTCGACGAGATATACGAACATAAATGTAGGGAACAGCTGTTTTTTTTTGTTCATAATAATGAGTACAATGACCCCTTAAGAGTTTTAGGGTAAACAAAAACTAAGGTTGTACAATACTGCCATGAATTTTTTTACATATCCAAAACCATCCATTTAGCTGGCAGGGGGGGGGGGGGGATACTTGACTCTAACAAGAATTTGCACTTTGAAGGTTAATATTTCACATACGGATCCCTGAATCCAAAAATTGTTTTTACAAACTCACAATATTGTTGAACGACCTTTCCAACGAAACCCCACACTATCGGATAGATGAGAAAAAAAATACATTCTACTTTACGTGTAGGCCCCTACACGTAAAGTGGAACGTATTTTTTTTCAGATTTTTTTTGATGACTGAAAACAATCGACAAAATTTGTTTATATTATTTTGATGAGTAGAGCCCCTTTAAATTTTGTCGATTGTTTTCAAAGTGACTTTAGTATTTTATGGGACAGCTGATTATATTTCGAGATTATTTATTATTGGTTCCACGGAAAATGTTATTCAGTTTGATGATCTGCTCAACACCCTTAATTATGACCACATATTTTTGATGAATGTTGTAAACTGTAATGGTTTTAGTGGTACCGAACACTTTGTACGCGAATCGACTCGAACTTAGCTGATTTTAATCGGTGCTATCGTTTCTTCAAGCAGCCGATTAAGTCTTAAGTCCTAAATTATTATCTATCCCAGCAAATTTTTATCCTCGTCGGCTTTTCAAACATCAAGCGATGTTGGAACAAGATCTTGATAGGCAGAAAAATCTTGTAAATTTATCTTTAAAGACGCTAAGGACTTATTAGCGTTCTTTATAAAGAAAAGATTTTACAGTCGGTTTACTTTTTGTATGAGACTAGCTTCGTTCGTGGGAAATTTCTTGTTTTAACATAAAATATAACGTCATCGCCTGCCCGCAATATTACCTAATTTTCACTTAGCGTTCTTTTTGCTCGGCTGTCTGACTGGTAGTTCCAGAGATTAGCGTTCAAACGAACAAACAAACTCTTCAGCTTTACTATATTTAATTATATTATAAGAAAAGAGATAATAGGTAAGGATACATACATATAATACTCATAATATTTACACCAGGGACTGAAAGCGGTTACGGTTAAAGGTTAAGATACCTCAAAAATATACCGGTACTGGTAAAATAAGGGTTGAGCTATACCGATACCTTTTTAAATAAAGGTTGGGCTAAACCGTTATTTAACCTCTATACGATTTCTGTACCGAAAAAAATGTGTAACGGCGCGGCGCGGGTGCGTGGGGGGTTCGAACTTGTGTATTTATGAAGGTTTAGGTACTGCTACCGATACATTTATAAAGGTACCGATACTTCTACCGAAATATACCGGTATGCATTTCCAACCTCAAAATTCCGCTACTGAAAAAAGAACGGTATCGAAATATTGTGGCAACCCTTATTTAACGGTATGACGTCATACCGAAATTTAAAGGTACCTTAATTTTTGGGTAATTCAGTCCCTGATTTATACTATAATAAAATAGTAAGTCCGTCTGTCTGTCACAATTTACGCCTAAACCACTGAACTGATCGGTATGCAATTTTAGAGATGCATATGTAGCCTGAGACCTGTGGGCTTAAAACGCCGCTTTGGCAGAATCATAATATGATAATATTACGAATCACACAAACTGTCATAAACTGACAATTCATAATATTATCTGCGTTCAATACTTATTACGCAATTCACCAGAGTGACAATTCGTTTGACAGTTTTATAATGAAATAAATAACATTTAAACTGCAGCAATAAAAAATAAAAATCTCATTTGATTAATAAAAACTGTAAAGAAAAATTATCCGGTAAAATTATGGTCTTCATTTTTTTCATGCGGCAATATTTACACCAAATATGATTCTGATATGAATGGAACTGAATATGATTCAGCTAAAATATGTGTCACCATATAGGAATTGCTGGGAATTCAGAAAATGAATTGCTTAATGTGGCCGTTTTAGGCTCCCTGGAGAAGATTATAGGTTAGCTTTCATCTATACATACTTCTGTAATAATATTATAAAGAGGCACAATTTGTGAGTTTGTTCGTAAAGGGTTATCTCCGAAATTACTCATCCGATTTCAAAAATTCTTTCACTAATAGTAGGTTACACTATTGCCATAGACTATGTTTTGTGGTAGGTTTATAGTCGACTACCCCGCGGAAGAACTCGTGGGCAGAAGCTAGTAATAATAAAAATACGAAAATAATTCTGTCCGTCTGTCACCTTTTCACGCCATAATCCCTGAACCGATCGTTGTGAAATTAGACAGAAAGGTAGTCTGAAACCTGGAGAAGATTATAGGCTTATAGCTTTCATCATGATTATTTCTATAAAAAAATAATTACATAAATACAAAACCTAACAACGACGATAGCTTTTTCTTCGTCGCTCCCTCAATGCTGAGTATCGCGAACACATACGACGCGTATCGATGCTGTGCAGAGCAGTGTGGACCGCTCGGTAAATGCTGCATTCAACAGCCTTCGTGATCACGTCTGACCATCTTGCCGTTGCTTTGCTTTGAGCGCGTTTTCCTTCCAGTATCATAAGCCTTTCCAGACCATGCTTAGGTGAACGCATATGTCCGAGAAAGCTGAGGGCACGCTTCTGGTGTAAATAGCTGCTTGGTGATGTTGAGTTCTTCCAGTATGGATTCATCCATTCTCATGGCGGTCCATGGTATACGAAGTATAGCCTCCGTCAATCTTACTGCTTAGGCGGCTTTTAATGCACCACGTTTCAGCGTCATTTAAAAAGATGGAAAAAACTTGAGTACGGATCAGTCGTATTTTACAGCTAGCCCACTAACAGTACTACTTAATTACATAATATATTTATTATATTATATTATATATTATAATAATATCATATTATAATTATATATAAATATAAATAAATGTGAAAGTTTGTATGTTTGGATGTTTGTTACTCAATCACGCACAAACGGCTGAACGGATTTAGATGAAATTTGGCATACAGATAGTTTATAACTTGAATTAACACATAGGATATCCAACTTTTACTCCTGCTAGTACGTCCCCATGGGATTTTAAAATCTATTGTAATCTAGATGAAAGAAAATGGAAGTTCGTTGGAAAATTTTCTCCTTTGACATACAAACCGGTGGACCATGACTCCTTACGTTGTCATATCTAGCGTATGATTTTTGAATACTTAATGTAAGAGAGTACAAAGGAATTGTATCACTCGGACATGGTATAAATAAGTAACAGTATTATATCTCGGCGCTGACCTTGAAATAATTACCTCCGGCCGCTCGGTAGATAAACCGTACTGAGATTTCGAATCGCATCGTTTTGGTCGTTTTCTATGAAGATATAATACTGTTTCTTATTTATACTGTGACTCGAAGATTTGTAAACCGGTTGTGCCGGATGGTCTCGGCATGTAAAAGGTAGGGGAATATCCCTCAAAACTCAGTAATAAAGGGTTTGATCCTATGCACAATGAAAGCACACATACGTGAACACTGGAAGTTATAATACCTTTCAAAACGGAACACAGGAACGTTACTTGGCGGCAAAAATCGGTAAGATGCTAGTACTACAGGATTCGATTCCCAGTGGGGCAAAATTATCTGCTCGGTTTGGTTGGTGGTAGGGCTTGTTCTAAGTGCGCCTGGCTAGCTACCACCATGTAATATAAGTCTGTCGCAATAACAACAATGTTAACAGCATTGTTGTGCTTCGGCAGTTCGTTCGTAGAAGAAGGAGGCAGTCAGTCCTTTACAAAGAGCACTACTGCAACACGCATTTAAGCTATACTATAAATCAATTAACAACATTTTCATCCTTTTATAATATAGTAATAAGACTTAAAACCCCTTTTATTATAGTAACGTAGTGACGGCAATCCGACACGACCGGAGCGAGATCAGGCGCAGAACCAACGGCTTAACGTGTTAAAACACGTTAAGCCGTTGGTCCGAGGCACGGGGTATCACACCACCAACTGCCAAACTCCCGGGCTGTTACTAAGAGAAATTCCTAATGGAAAAACCCAATAACACTTTTCCCGACCTGGGAATCGAACCCAGGAAGCCACGCTTAGCAGTCGCGCTTGCGATCACGAGACCAACGGGGCAGTCAAACCTCCTAACAACAGTCTAGCTATAATCGAAAAATAAAAATAAACTTTTTGTTCGAAGAAAATAAATGTCTCTTTCGGACTACGATCGGCCAGAGCCTGTTAGCCGAAAATAGCCGCGCGTAAGGCATCTCTCCCAACGTCGACCAGGAAGCGACTAGCTATCAACGACGTTCTCGCTCAAGAAACGTACAAAAAGTTGCAGATCCTATGTATGTAAGATAAAGAGATAATATTAATAATAGTTGATCGATGACTGTTCACATCGCTGGCGAGTACTCGTTTGTCGCAGTGACCAGTGCTATCAAACAAAATACTCGCTCAGCGACGCTCTCTTGGCGGGCAGAACACTCATTGAGAGACTCACGCTTGGTACATACCCATACCATCGAGTAATCGCTCTTCACTGTCGAGCACTCGCTGCTCGTGTGAGTAGGCTAAATTCAATATATTAATAAAAAAGATATGGACAAGCCGCTCTTTAAACGACTGGCCCTTCCGACGGCGTAGGCTATGACCGAAGCGTCACTCATTAAGTAATAACCGGCTAGCCGCTGGGGTTAATCCCCATTGCTTCATCGTTATCCTCACTTAGATTTATATAAAAACAACTAATACGAGGAAACAATCAGGATAGGTTTCAAAAGCGCACTCTGCGGACAAAATGAAATACGTACTTACCTTTTTGTAAAATGAGATTTATTTAAGTGACATGTTATTTTTTATGTTATTTTGAAAACTAGAGAAATAAATTAATTCTGATTCTGATTTACTCGCTGCTCGTTGCTCACTAACCCGTTTTTAGTTGCCGGCTCTACTCGCTTCTCGTTGATAGCCGGCGGTAGGACAGGTGCCTTATGCTCTTCAATCGGCTATTGTTATGTTGTCAACGCGAACCTATTGTTGTAAAAATAAGCGGAATCTTTATAGGGAGGGTACTGACCGGCCCTATAGCCCGGTGATATTAAAAAAAAATTGATGTATATTGGATGTAAAAGGGCTTAGCTTGAGATTTTTTTTTTTTCTTAATTTATCTCCTCTAATCTAGACCTGTTTAGTCTAGATTAGAGGAGATAATTTAAGAAAAAAAAATATCAACTCTTATTTTAATTTTAACGTTGTTATTGTATTGTCTCTTTGAAACTTATATATATTATTTTTTTAAACAACGATGCCGCAGGCAATAGTCTCGGTTTCGCTAAAACATTTTAAGTCCTAGCAACTCCATTAAAATACTTAGTTGTTATTTTAATGGACCAGGTAGGAAATAATTTAATTCTTGGTATTTGTGTGACTTTATTGCAAAACTCTATGTTATTTTTCTAGACTCTTACCCAAATCAGCCCTTAGATTATCAAGCCTTATTTTCAACAACATGTATATATCTGGAGTTTATTTGATTTTTTTGGGACTCCAAATGATGTGACTGTTTTGCATTCCACCGGCTTTTGTTTTTTGTCTATATTACATGTTGGCAGGTCAGGGTTAATGGCTTCCGTTCACAATAGAACGGGTTAACTTTATTCCATCGTCCACTGATGAAATGTCGTCAATTTCATCGTGTAGGAAATATTGTGTCATTTTAATGCTGGTTCTGCGAACCCTTGTCATCGTGTTGGCTTTGTGATGCTGATTTGTATGCAGCGATTTTTATAAAACATGTAAATAAACCATATCCAATCCGTGGGGGTGTTGTTAGGTATAATACTGAGAGTCTATTTTTTTTAAACTAAAATTACTTATCCCTAGTTATAAGACATTAACGCAAAAAAATTAACTAAGTGCTCATATACAGCGGCACGTTGCCAATGCGTCGCCGTCTGAAGTTAGACGCGTCGGCGGCTGCCGTCGACGCGTCGACGGCTACAGTTGGACGCGTCGGCGTCTGCAGTTACCGGCATGCCTGAGAGATATTTCTCGACGGCATGTGAAGCCAAGTCAGATGGGAGGCTTTAAACTCTGACACCAGGTTAGTCACTAACCGCACGACGAAAAGAAGACTGACGTCACGTAAAATCCTGCATGGCGCAAACAGAGTTTACCGCGCGATGAATATATATACAACGTCTCGACATCAATCGTCGGGCAGTTGCCCACCAGACATAACTTCCGTCTGGTTCGAGGATCCTCCCTTTTTTATAGAGGATGAGTGGACTTTACACCCTGTTCCTCAAACCTCTATAATGGTAAGGCTATTTCATTGGTATAGAATAAAATATTATTTAATATGTACATGTACCATCGAAGAACATATCTATACATCTTAAGGACTATTTCTGCTTGCAGCGCTCGGCGGCTATAGACCCGGGACGTTAACAGATGTGATCATCGTGTTCACAGGATTTGGTTTTGAAACTACTTAGATATGAAGTTCTTCGATAGTACACCCAAAGTATTACAAATGTAGTAATTTAGTAGTATAGAATAAAATATTATTTAATATGTACCTACATGTACCATCGAAGAACTTCATATCTATACATCTTAAGAACTATTTCTGCTTGCAGCGCTCGGCGGCTATAGATCCGGGACGTTAGCAGATGTGATCATCGTGTTCATGGGATTTGGTTTTGAAACTGCTTAGATATGAAGTTCTTCGATACTACACCCTACGGATTCAGGATATAGTGTAGTAATTTTACATAGGGTGACACAACGTATGGTCTTATCACTAAAAGCGATCTCTAGGTATAAGGGTCCACCCACACCTCCACTCAAGCCCGATAGACGCGACGCTAGTGTCTTATGTCACTGCATCAAATTGTATTATTTCTAAAGTAGTTCCACATTTTTCCGCCGGACTTCAGTAATTAAAAAATTAATAAATTTCATTTATTTCATGACCTTGACCCATATTAAATACAAACGAAAATACTCAATTTTGTAAATTTTATAGGTGTCACTATTTGTGCAATAAAATAAGTGACAAATAGTTGAATGATTACAAAATAAATAAAGTTAATTAAATGACGTAAAAATATGAGTTAACAGATTAATGTCAAAAACACAAAGCAAAATAAAAATGAATTAAATAGGACAATTAATTAAATTAAGTAAATGAAGTTATGTCAGAAGGAAAACTTTTAATCATAATATCCATATTACTACATCATTACATAGTTCAATAAAATGACAAATCAAGCACCAGCAATATGCCTGCTACAACAATGCCCAACGTAGGGGCCACAATAGAAACGGGTTTGTCAACGGAAGAATAGACAAAATGACAGATTGTGATTGTTTAACTGTCATTTTGTCTATTCTTCCGTCGACAAAACCCGTTTCTATTGTGGTCATGCTAAACGTGCAGGACAGTGTTGGAGCTAGCCCGCCCCCTGCGCAGCAAGGACGCGCAGCGCTTGCGCATGGTGGCGTGGAAACAGTCGGTACGCGCTTCCGCAAACATGCCGTGTCAGTGATGGCGCGGACTCTAGTTATGCATGACATTTTCACTTACAGTCCGGCCGTCGAGAGAATGCGTTCCTGACACCTGTCAGTTGGATAATTTCTACTAGTAATAAGGATCAAATTCGCAAAACACATGTTCGTTAGTATGAAACTGACAGGTGACAGGTTCGGCCGTCGCGAGAACGTGGTCTTGGACCACGTTCTCGCGACGACCGAACTGTACATGACATAACATCACGTTGGCTTACCTCGAAGGGATAAGCAGGAGATATACGTAGAAGTATCCACCACTAGTTACAAGTTATAGTTTGAAGTTTCATGTAATAGGGACGAGCCTATTGCCACTATCCGGGCTCTTAAAATACATTATAATAAATAAAACGATGAAACATTACCCAACGCGGAGATCGAATCCAGGCCAGGATTGGAGTTTCTTGCCCGTTCTTGGAGTTTCTTGCCCGTTCTTCTCCATGAAGATCTACGTTTTGGAACTGGGCAACTAGCTTCAACTTTCTGACTAACTGACCGACTATTTGACAATTCAAAAGTGCCTGTAAATGGTTTAATTGAAATAAATGCTTTGAGTTTGAGTTTGATGTAATACCGGCGGCACGTCTTGCACCAAGGAAAAAGCCATAATAATGTATATTCTATCACAAACGCTTCTTACCTGCATTATCTTGCCATAGGTACAGTCAACCTCAGACCATCGCCAACAATTTGAAATTGACAGCGTCTTTATGTCGTAGCCGTAAAAGCAATTTCCGTAGTGCGGCTTGCGTAATATGGTGTGTTTTTATTTTTAGGTGCCATACCTCATAAGGAAAAACGGAACTTCTAAAGGATCACTTCGTTGTCCATCTGTCTGTCAGCCAGTCTGTCAAAACCCTTTTTCTCAAGAACGCGTGGAGGTATTTAGTTGAAATTAATATCAAATACGTAGGTCTATCTTCTGGAGCTCTAAAAAAATCAAGCTTGTAACGTCAACGCAATAAAAAATACGGCCATTTATGAGACGTAATAGATAACATAAACAAACATTTTTTTTTCCTTTTTCTTGCTTTCATTTGCATTTGAAGAATTGACCGTAACGTATATCGATGTATGGGAGAACATGTTTTTCAACTACCATGTTTAGTTTGTTTTTCGAACAATTCATTCCAATTACGGAAACCTTCATTGTGCCCGGTCCTAGACGCACTAGGCCGGGATATTTTTTTCTGTTTATTATGTGCCTTAAAAAAATATTTTCTTTCCTTCTTTTTGTAAGTATTACCACAGATGTACTGTTGACTGTACCACCATACGAAGTTAGAACTTATTATTTCCACGTAAAAAAAGCAATTTCTCGTCGACTTTCCGTCTATAATCTTAGTCTAAGAATCAGCAAATGGCTTCAGTGGCGCAAGTGCCTTATAAAAGTTAACTTAGAGAATTGAACGCTGTAATAACTGTAGGACATTAAGATAAGGGTCATATATGTGACTCTATGGAAGTTGGGCTATCTGCCCGCACACAATGGCCCATCTTTTATTGTGGGCCATGTTTACCTGTATGAATGAGACACTAATGCATCAACATCTGCCTAGGGTTTTTTCAACCACTATGTTGGGTGGGCCAATGAGATGGCCCAGTATTTAAGGCCTCGCCTCTCATGCCTTTTTTGACAGATGCTTTATAATATTATTTCTGTAGGATTATTATTCTTATAAAATTTAATAATTAATGTTAGTGAACCAGTCCTTAGTCTTTGGTTCATTGAATTAATTAATTGTGTTATAAAAAAAAATTGTACTCCTCGTCAGGCAAAATATGTACGGACTTTTTACCTATATTGATCTTGCATGCTCGATTTGTATGTAAACTCAATGTTTGACAAATAAATTATTTAAACTTTATCTTTATCATGCACGAGGTTGTAAATCTGTGGTTCTTTGTGTGGGACCGATTTAAAAATTCTTTCACCAGTTATATTATCATCAGTAACTGAAATTTATTGCAAGTGAAAATTATTGCAAGTTTACAAAAGTAATAATTATCTCTACCTAGGAAAAAGTTGAGGCTGGAATAGCTGGCTGGCTAGCGATTATGGCAACACTTTTTTAGGTCAATGACTTTCGGATGGACTTCTTAAGCCCACAAAGTAGGTACGGCATTAAGATAAAGGTAATTTACAGATACTGCCAACATGTCTGTGTGGTGTTCATACCAAGTGCTCATATATACACGTGTGGTACCTTCCCAACGGCAGAAGCAACTGCCGCCGTCGGCACTGGTCGGCGGCAGCCGTAAACGCGTCGACGGCAGCCGCCGACGTAATGCGATAAGGACCAGGCCCGGGCCGACGCGACGGCGCGTTGTGTTCCACGCGCGCCTCAAAGAGATGTCAGCACCAACTGACGGAGTCCGGAAGGGCCAATGCCTGCCGGGGTTGCGGGTTTGTCTGAAAGGGATATCGCGACCTCGGCACACAGGCAACGGAAGGAACACGGGTGGGTTTTAGTCAGTAAAAGTCTGACACGCCCTCCCGCTCCACCCAGAGCGGGAGAAGTTATTTGATAATTTCCCATCCTCAAAAAAAAAAAAAAAAAAAAGGCGTGCCGGTTTCCTCACGATGTTTTCGATGTGACGTCAGTAAGATGCGTAGTTCGCATGTGGCCTTGTAGTTGCCGCCACAGTATAATCAGCCTATAATGTACCCACTACTGGAACACAGGCCTCCTCTCTTCGAGAGGGAGTGGGCTATGGCTCAGTGCTGGTTGGTAGATGTCACAAATGTCTTCGAATTTTTGGTTCTAAGACATGCCGGCTTCCTCACTATGTTTTCCTTCACCGTTTTGAGAGCAGGGCCAAATAGACACGTGTCAAGTTTTATAGATTCCAACAAAATTCATCCTTTCATTCACTATTCAACTTAACCCTTTCAACATAATGCTACCAAATTTCTACACAAATAACAATTACAGTCAATGAGCGGCTTTTCGAAATTGGGGTGAAAAAATTACAAAAGGTATGAAAAATAAATCATTTTTCCGACGTTAATTATTAATAAAGAGGAGGGTTTTATGAAAAGTAAATACGGCTGTTAAGTTTATGTTAGGAATAAAAACAGATGATGATGGAACTTTTAATAATCCATGTAAAAATCGTTGAAGCCTCTCGTGCAAACTAAATAAATATGCAATTTACATGTATTTTTTTTTTAATTATAATACTAAACGCACGTTTCCGGATGACAGCGATGCGGACGAGTACTTCGACCCCTAAGTGTCATTTTGGTTTTGTATTTATTTGTATAGTTAATTGTGTTTAATATTATAAAAATAAAGAGTATTCTACATATAAATAGAAATACGTTTTTATTTCTAAAAATAGATTTTACCGTTTTTTTAAACCGTTTTTATATCTACAGCATCTAACTACATTTTACCCCCCACAAAAAATGAATTCAGTCATAAGTCATAAACTCCCAAAAAATCCTTGCTATCAGTAAAAAGGCAAATGTGACACCATCAACCCTAACAATTCACAAGAGCAACAAGCTATAAGTTAATCTGACAGAGCAGTGTGTCACCTTTCAGGAGATCTACGCTAACATAAACAATAATATGGAATCTTGTACGCGCAGGGATGCTGACGTCACAGGCTTTAAGGTAGAGCCTTGAAGGCAGCGGAAACTTAATTTCGTGTGGCGATTTAAGGGTTTACCACTAACACATACCTGAAAATTGATTTCACTAACATTGACCTTATCAAACTGTTGTTGTTTTATGATGGGATGTGTGATGTGGCATTCTACCTTCATATTTATTTATTAATTTATTGCTTTCCACCTTTGGGTGGCAAAGCACTTATGAGGTTCACTATACAGTCAATTACACGTTAGTGGAAATAAATAACGTTTATTTGTCACAAGTGCAAACAAAAAGATTAATTAACTCGAATAAAAAAATATATCTACACAATCAAGGACATAACAAAAATAGTCAGCAGCTGCACGTCGTAACTGTGACAAGAAGGAATTCGACTCAGCATGATGCTGTGTGACCCACAGCACAATGCTGATTAACAGTGGTCACCCGAAAAATGACGTACGGAAACCAAGCTTGGTTTTAGGATTTGTGAAATAAAATAAAAAGTACTTACAATATAATGCAAATATACCACCAATAACATGAATAAATACTACAAAATAACATGAAAAATATTCCTGCAGGCAGCACCATGCATGGTCATCTTCTTGCATAATAAACTTGGACCTAAATAAACATTTTAGTTTTAACTAAAATAAAATAAAATAGTTGATTTTGTTAGACTTACCTGTAATTTTAATCATCAGTACCTAGTCTAGCTAAAAGCAATTTAAAACGTGCCTAAAATAACAACCACAGCGGAAGACCTAAAATTAACAGACTTCTAAATCATAATATTATGTTCCCTTTTTTAACAGCTCCGCTCTGACAGGCTATAATTTATCGCTTTTGTCATAGCCTACGTGTAATAGCCCGAACCGATCAACTACAGTACCTGACATTGATAGCCGGCCCATATTACAAAGGGATTTGGCTTGTGGTCCAAAATTAACGAATGTTTTGAAATATTTCTGAACGTGAAAAAACTTTTATGGTACACATTTATTTAGTATAAATGTATACAGGCAGGAACATCGACGTGAAAACTGTTACCATGGATTCAATACATGATTCTGAACACCCCTGGGCTAAATTTTTTCTTCGGTTATTAAAAACAAAATCAGCTGTTCCATACATTTTGACCGCGTAGGGATTGCACTTTTTTTTTTAATAACCGACGAATCGTTTCTACGCAGGGGTGTGCAGAATCATGTACTGAATCCATGGTGTCAGTTTTCGCGTCGATGTCCCTGCCACCTTGTATAATAGTAGTTTACAATTTATTTTTTATTTTTGGGACAGCACGAGCAATAAGAAAATTATAACTTACACCATGATGGAAACAAAATATCATTGAATAGACAACAAGGTACTGACTGCCCAGATAGCGATAAATGCACAAAGAAATCAATTTTCTTGTCTGTTTAGTTGTTTATAAAAAGTGACAGTAGAGCATCCCCCTTAGGCCGCTATTTAAAAGTGACAGTCGCGCAAGTACGCGATCGGTCGTGTGCAAATGTCACTTTTAATTCGAAAAACCGAAAAGCGCCATCTGTCGGCGCGACCACGCGTTCAGGGTCACCGAACAAAAAGTTCAAACTATCGTGTATTTTCGGAACGATCGCTTTTAAATAATACGCGAAATTAAGCTAACAATTTCAGTAGTCAGAAAAGTAACTAGGCTTCTCAAGCAAGCACATGTTTTCATTCCCCAAATATGTGCACTCTTCCGCTCCTTTTAATCCTTTTGTCCCACACCCAAAACACGTGTAGGAAAAGATAGCATCCCGGAGTGACTGACAGCTGAGTCGAAAAGGGTCCCCGAACCGATATTCTGCAATTGGGCCGAGACAAAAACATCTGAGCTACAAGGGTAATGCTTACGTCACGGATTTTGATCCTCATCTATTTAGAGGTCGCATTTCCTTTGGGGAATTCAAGGTTTATGATTTCTCATTTTCCTTTCTTGATTTGGCACAGCAGTAATCAGAATCTCATCAAGGTAAACTACTTGAGTGTTGCGGAAAGTAAAAGTAATATGAATAACATAATCTTCTAACGAGATCAAGGTATTGTGTTGCCCAGTAATTGGGTTGTAGAGGTCAGATAGGCTCCATGTACAGGTGCATCCGGTTTGACTGGAAGCCGACCCCAACATAGTTGAGAAAAGGTTAGTCAGGTGATGATAATGATTTTAAGGAAACTGGAATAGGTCTTCTAACTAATAGTGGACTGATAGCTGGACTTACAGATGGGAATTATATGTGTGAGAGATTCGCCTCATGCTGTTTGTAGGTTACTGGGTAAGTTTTGTTTCCAAATGTGTCGGTTCGTTGGGAGCTTATTTAATAAGGGTAACAGGAGACAATCCGCCAATTTTACAAGTTTCTTTCATATATTTACTGCGTTATCATCACAAAATTGTGAAATGATTGATGATTGTGATTTTTGGAAAATATATCGTAATGTCAGTTATATTTAATAGAGCCTTGGTTCAATCTCAAGGAAGACCCCGTGGTGGTCTTGACGTAAAAGGCAATGAGCCGAGGTTTCTTTTAAAGTCGAAGCTTCAAGTGTCTTTGGTCCAGCAGTGGACATGAACCCGCAAATTAATAACCAGACTTAATTTTAACAGATCCATAACTTATAACCACATTGGAGTAGTCGCCAATTCATTATGTGAATAATCGAATTTAATCATTTATGCTTGAAAATTTCAGCCGCCCGCAGAAATCGTTTTATGGAACATTTGTATAATTGGTACTGGTGATCGAACGCCACATTTCAGTCTTAATGGATTATGTGTTCATACTCTGGTAAAACTATTTACTTCCGGCAACGGCACACATAGTTAGGAAGTTCCTTTCTCTAGAGGCCTGACCACCGGTACCTTGGACTCTGTTCCTGATGCCAATGGCCTACTTTTTTTTGGCTTTTTTTTACAATGGCAGAATATTATGAAATGTAAACAATATTGTATTGAAAATGAAATAAAAGAAATTTTTCTATTACTCTATAATATTGTTCACCATATAAGTATGTTACAGCGCTCCTTTATGTAATAACTAGCTGTTGCCCGCGACTTCGTCTGCGATCCAGGAAGAAAAGTAGCCTTTGTCCTTCTTCAGGTCATGTTCTAGCCATGTGCCAAATTTAATCCAAATCCGTTCTGCCGTTTTAGCGTGAAAGCGTAAAAAAGAAACAAACCAACAAACAAACTCACTTTCGTATATATAATATAAGTTAGGATTAAAATAATTGACTTATCACCTGTGACAAAAATTAAATTTGAAGCATTAAAACTTGATTGCCTATTTTGCAAGCTGTTTTTCCCTCAAATTACGTAAATATCTTGTTTTTCCCAATTCTAAGGACTGTCGGTCATTCAATTATCTCAATGGACAGCCCACGCTTTCAAAAACTTTGGGAATAACTCAATTGAACGTAGAAGGTCTAAAATTAGTATAAGAAAGTCTTAGGAGAACTTGTAATTGGATACGTAAACATACACCCACGGAGAAAGAAAAGTTAGGTGTGAATTAATAATATTATTCTTAGGTATTGCTCCCATCGTTGTGCTGTCGTGTCGAACTGTCGCAAATTTGTTACGTCAGACAGTCGTCCCGTTCAAAGTAGGCATCTTGACTTGTGATTGTAAATGTTGCGTGGAGCGTCGAGGTTGGAAATGATCCCATCGAAAAGGACTACCGAAATAAAAAGTATCCTATGCCATACCCATGTGCCAAATTTCATCTAAATCCGTTCAACCGTTTTAGCGTGAAAGCGTAACAAACAAACTCACTTTCGCATTTATAATATTATTAGTTAGGATAATTTTCTGTTGACACGACCCATATTTTTTTTTTTTTTTTTGCACGTGGGAAATTATCAGATAACTTCTCCCGCTCTGGGTGGAGCGGGAGGGCGTGTCAGACTTTTACTGACTAAAACCCACCCGTGTTCCTTCCGTTGCTTGTGTGCCGAGGTCGCGATATCCCTTTCAGACAAACCCGCAACCCCGGCAGGCATTGGCCCTTCCGGACCCCGTCAGTTGGTGCTGACATCTCTTTGAGGCGCGCGTGGAACACAACGCGCCGTCGACCCGGACCTGGTCCCTATCGGACGGCGAGCTACCCATTGCTCACCGTCCGCAAGCCCGCGCCTACGGTGAAAACACACACGACACGACCCAGCTATCTAATTACGTAACACATTTTCGTAAACGCTTACGACTAATCTGTTTCATTTTGACAGTTCAACAACAGTCATTGCGCTATTGAGGAGATTTTTATTTCGAACCAATGGATTAGCAATCTGTTTCAAAACGATACAGATTCTGATTGATCGTGTAAGGATTTTTAAGGAGTGAGGTTGTCGTATCTTTCGTTCCTTAAAAATCCATACCGTTTGTGGATGCAAATGATTCAAACACACGAGCTTCCCATTGCGACTGAATTTAGGTTCATCTATCCATATTTGTCTTCCCATGTATGGCTTTAGACCAGAACATCGACTATAAAAAATCGTCAAGAAAATAATGTGTGCCTTAAACTGTTATAAAAGCAAAAGTTAATAAATTCTGAACAAACTGGAGAAGATATATTTTCCGTCATCATCTGTCAAGCTTCGTTTGGCGATGTTGGAAGTCGAATGTCTGTCACGGGGACAACAGAAAGTCATAAAAATTCATATTTCATTTCTATAACGGGGAAATTTTATGACGTTCTGTTGACCCCATGACAGGGACACAATTACGGGGACAACGGATATACATGCGAACGCAGAACTAATCTGCGTTCGCCATTTATTTGCAAAACATTTAAACAAACACTAGTTTTAGGAAAAACAACTGTAATACTTACACATAAATTAATTAGTCTAAAATCAACTTTATTTACACTTTCATAAAGTTGATGTTTGTTTAAGTGGAAATAACATCAATTGGTAACAAGGATTTAAATAGACTTTACGCTCACGGTGGATTACGGCCCTCGCTCTCAGCTCGACGTCACGAGCATCACGCTCAAGCGTCACGCATTTTACGACAGCGATGCGGAAAAATCAAATGAAAGAAATTGTTTAGAGCACGCTATGAGTCAACGCAACGAGATTTTCGGAGCTACGGACGGAAACAGCGAACGCGTGACGAAGTGCGCATAACCCCAGGTGACGAGCGCGCGTGTCGCTTGTCGATAATCGCGTCGCAAGTCGCATCACTCGAGACCGAGAATCAAAAAGGGGATCTGCCTAAATCTCAGCAGTGAGAACATTATGGGCTGATTTAAAGAAAGCAGCAGTTATAGCCTAGTGGTGTGACCGTCGGACTGCCAAGTCATAGGTCTCGAGTTCGAACCCAAGGCATGCACCTCTGACTTTTCGGAATCATGTGCGTATTGTATAATTATCACTTGCTTCAAAAACGGTGAAGGAAAACATCGTGAGGAAACCGGCCATGCCTGATCGATATTTCTCGACGGCATGTGAAGCAAAGTCAGAGGTCCATGGGCGGCTTTAAAACTCTGACACCAGGTTAGTCACTAACCACACGAAAAGATAAAGAAGATTTAAAGAAAATACAGCTCAGTCTTTCGAACTTTTGACTTCCCGGGATCCTACTCGTATTATACAACAAGAATTATTTTTCTCTAAAAGGGCAATGCTATCCATCAAATTACCTTCGTAAACTTTGAAATAGCATAGAAACTTTCCACCACCACATAACACAATTAAAACTAAACCTTACAATTCAAAGTTAAAGTATAATTCAGTTTGACACTTGAACTTTCCTTTCAATTAAGGTAGCGTCTTTAATCTGTTTACCTGTTTACTCAAGTTTCGGTACACGGTAAAGGTGTTATGTTTTGTTTGTTAAGTAAACAAAGCAATTCGGATTCTGTCGTTTATATTAATTAGGCTCATAATCCTCTGATAAATGAGGGATAGGAAAAAGGCTTTATTTTTGTCAGTTTTTCATACGTAATCACCGTTCTATTTTATCTGTGTGACTGTCTTATCAAGTTGTCCTCTTCTATGTTGGGGCTAATGGGTTTGGTTTCCGCCAGGGACTGAATTACCCAAAAACTAAGGTACCTTTAAATTTCGGTATGACGTCATACCGTTAAATAAGGGTTACCAAAGTATCGATACCGATCTTTTTTTCAGTAGCGGAATTTTGATGTTGGAAATGCATACCGGTATATTTCGGTAGAAATATCGGTACCTTTATAAATGTATCGGTAGCAGACCTTAACCTTTATAAATGTATCGGTAGCAGTGCCTAAACCTTTATAAATAAAGAAGTTCTAACGTGTTCGACCCCCCCGCGCACTTGTGTCGCGCCGTCTCACATGTTTTTGGTACCGAAATTGTGTAAAGGTTAAATAACGGTTTAGCCCAACCTTTATTTAAAAAGGTATCGATATAGCTCAACCCTTATTTTAAACCGGTACCGGTATATTTTTGAGGTATCTTAACTTTTAACCGTAACCGCTTTCTGTCCCTGGTTTCCGCATTTACTCCTTCAGGTGGACCATTGCGCGTCCCCCTTAAATGAATTTGATCTAAGATAGCGAAATAAAAATAACAAATTACAATCTTTCTTTCCCGTTTCGTGTGGTGGGAGAGTTTTTATGCCGCCCATGGACCTCTGATTTAGCTTCACATACCGTCTAGAAATATTTCTCAGGCATGCCGGTTTCCTCACAATGTTTTTCTTCACCGTTTTTGAAGCAAGTGATAAATATGTAATACGCACATGAACCCGAAAAGTCAGAATTCTAATAAAATATTACCATGACTGTGTTATTCTTGTGCTTTATCTGTTAATTTATTTTTTAATTATTATTTTACAGATAAGTAACACACAGTTTTGTTAATTATGAATTCAAAGTTTCCGTCTGGATTGAGGAGCCATGTCTCATATTTGAACGAGGGTACTACCAATATTTAGTAGTAAATTAGCCGATTTTGTAGGTCAGATCCTGGAATTTGTAGTAAAACCCTTAAAAAGTTATACGACGTTAAAGGTGGCTCCTCAATCCTGACGTCTGGATTGAGGAGCCACCTTAGAACTCAAAAACTAGCCAACGGATATTTTTGAAAATTAGTAGTAGGTACTTATGCGTAGTCTGTACGTAAAAAATGGGTTTTGTAGGGCTGAGTTTGAGTTATTACACTTTTCATTCATTTTTAATAAGTATAATAAATATTTTAATTTATCTGCTGAGCCGTGGAATGAGGTACCTATTTTTGTAGTTTCTGTAAAAAACTATCTACTGTTTAGTTTTATGCCAAAACCATCATAAAAAACTGGCCAAGTGCATGTCGGACCACGCACAATGAAGGGTTCCGTAGTTGGGATGAATTTATCCCAAGAACAAACTTAACATTGTAGTTGAAAAACATTTTCTCCCATACGGGATGTATGGAGATCATGTTTATCAAACTGCAAATTGAAGTTGGTTAAACATGATCTCCATACACGATTATTACTCATTAACCTATAAAGCCTTCTTAGCTGTGATAGTTTTCCTTTTAATTTCGTTATATATACTACTGCTGTGAATTTTTTCACAAATCCAATCCGTCTCTGAGCTAAGCCGCGGACAGACAGACGGACATGGCGAAACTATAAGGGTTCCTTGTTTACTACGGAACCCTATTAAATTATTATTTCGCTACGTCTACATTTCCTGAAGTGCTTATTAAACGAATGTACTTTATACCCGGCCACTAAGAGCCGTGACTGGGCCCTTTTGCAACGAGCAGCTCTTACTCATACTTAGGGCGTTCCGCTATGCTCAATGATTCTGCGACCTCAACGTAAATTATTAGGTAGGTAGGTACTGTCAAAATACATATTTTAACGAGTTACGACTTTGAATATATTTTGGAACCACTCAGGATAATGACGTGTCAGGTTGTTACTAGAAACATTAATAGTATCAAAGAAAATTTTAGCTATAACGGTTTATTATTCTGTATTCTGAATTAAAAAATAATAACAATAATACCAGCCTGATACTGTCCCACTGCAGGGCAAAGGCCTCTTCTCATACAGAGAAGGCACGAGCATTGATCACCACGTTTGCTCAAGACGGGTTGGCGATTTCAGACTTATATTAACTATAAGTCCAGGTTTCCTCACGATGTTTTCCTTCACAGATGTCAGTAATGTCCAAGATAAACTCAGAAAGTATTTATGAATTGAAAAAGTCACATTGGTACTTGCCCAGATTTGAACCCACAACCTCGTGCATGAAAGGCGAGGCCTTAACCACAGGGCCAACATGACATTAAAATTAAATTAAATTAAAATAAACTTTATTTTAGACTAAGGTCCATTGCCTTTGTTGCAGCAGATAGTTTTTAAATAACTTCAAACTAGACAATTTCTAGTTGTATTTCTTTAAGTTTTAAAGAAATACAACAAGCACTCGTCTTCATTGTCTTTGAAAATTTAAACACAAAATGTGCCTAATGATCTGTAAAGCCGATAAACAGTACTTTAATATCATTTTTTATGTCGAAAAAACTCTGAATACATTAGATAATTAAATAGCGCAGCGATTTCAATGAAATAAAATAATGATTGAATATTAGGTAAAGCCTGAAGCTTTATGGTAGCTCGCTGCGCAGTAACAACTTCACGTGTCAGCGGGGGTGAGGGGTGGGGTACTGCGCAGCGTGTAGCGCACTTCAGAGCCATCATAAAGTTTGACGCGTACTAAATACTAGTATGTTATTGTACAAACATGTCCTATTGTAGGAAAATGGTATCTTCTCGAACAAAGACGAGAAATGAATTGAGTCAATGAATCTTAACTATTCAATCCTAATACTAATTCAATAAATCTGCCTAGCCTTTTCCCAACTATGTTGGGGTCGGCTTCCAGTCTAACCGGATGCAGCTGAATACCAGTATTTTACATGGAGCGACTGCCTATCTGACCTCCACAACCCAGTAACTATGTAATACGATAACTCTTGGTAAGACTGTTTGTTAGACTTTCGGAGTTCTATAGACCACTAACGACGGTCAAAGATCCACTAATGACAGCCGGGACCACGGCTCAACGTGCTTTCCGAGGCACGGAGGGGTCTCGGTATGTAAAGATATTCACCCATCCACGGACCAACCCCGGCAAGCATAGCTTAACCCCTGCGGCTGTTATTACTTAGCCATGAACTCCTAATCCTAACTATATCCATACTAATATTATAAATTCGAAAGTAACTCTGTCTGTCTGTCTGTCTGTCTGTATGTTACCTTTTCACGGCTAAACCACTGAACGGATTTCGATAAAATTTGTCACATGGGTAGACCATAGCTTGGAAAAGGACATAGGTTACTTTTTATCCTGGTTCGCAGACGAAGTTGTGGGCAATAGCTAGTTAATCTATATATATAAAACCGGCCAAGTGCGTGTCGGACCACGCACAATGAAGGGTTCCGTAGTTGGGATGAATTTAATCCAAGTAGGTACAACCATTTAGCTGGCAAGGGGGGGGGGGGGACTTGACTCTAACAAAAATTTAAAGTTTAATATTTCGCAAACGGATCCCTCAATTGAAAAATTATCTTCACAAACCCTCAATATTTTTAAAATAATACTTGAAAGACTTTTCCAACGACACCCCACACCATGGGATAGACGAGAAGAAAAAAAAATGTGAGCCGTCACAGGACGCCTGGCAGATGTGAAACATCGACATTATTTTGTAAAAGTAATATGCAGAAAAGAACAGATTGTGATAGGTACTAAATATGTCATAATGATAAAATATAACGACGCGTCGCCACACCGTACACACTACTGCATATAGATTGTATATATACCATCATATAGCGTGGCGACGCGTCGCCACGCCAGAAATCGGTTTTACGTGCGGCTATAGATGTTTCACATCAAAAACATCCCCACTTTACGTGTAGGGGACACCCAAAAAAAAAATGTTTTTCTTGATTTTATTTTACCACTTTATCGGCATGATTAATACGTATACCCATGCCAAATTACAGCTTTCTGGTACTAACCGTATCTGAGCTAAGCCACAGACAGACAGACAGACGGACATGGCGAAACCCTACAAATGAATTCATTCAAAAGAAAAATAAGTTTATTTAAGTGAAAGAGTTTTAGTGAGTGGTAGTGTTTTAGTGTGAGTTTGTGTTAGTGTTTTTTTTAGTGTTTTAAGATTGTTTGTTTTAGTTTTAGGTTGTTTGTGTTTTTGTTTGTTTTTTTGGTAGGTAGACCGGGTAGGTATGTAAGTAGGTAGCTTTGTATGTAGGTAGGGTAGGTAGGCAGGTAGGTAGGTAACTTGGTATATAGGTAGTTAGATAGGCAGATGGGAAGGGTAGGTAGGTAGGTACATAAGTACTTAGTGCCACCCGTGCGAAGCCGGAGTGGGTAGCTAGTTTATAATGAAGAAGTGCAGTCAAACACGTCAGAGGCAATAAATGAACTACTAAAACCGATCTTACTGTTACTACAAAAAGGCGCTGTCAGTGTCAATTTGTTTCCATAGACGTGCGGTTGACTGTAATATATTTTTTTTATATTTTAATTTGTCATAATCAAGACAGTTCAAGTCAGGGAAATTCGTTTTTGAACAACCTACTTGAATTTCCCGTATTATGTACATATATATATAAATACATACAACTGTCATTCTTCGACAGTTGTATGAAATGGCTATAATTTGGTAAATTGACGTAGTCATTTTGTTAAACAATCAATTTCTCGGACTATACATGCCTAAGCATAGCACTCAGTCTTTACCCTCATATATACAAACATAAAAATTATGTCTGTCTGTTTGTTCCGGCAAATCTCCGAAACGGCTGGACCGATTTTAGCGGGACTCGCTGGCAGATAGCTGATATTATAAGGGTTTACTTTTATTTTAGAAAAATAATTAAATACAGCGGACGAAGCCGCGGGCAGCACTTATTTCATAATAATAAAGACAGCGAATCCTGTAAAGAAAAAAAAAAAAAAAATGGTTTATTTGCGGTAAACATGACGCAAGGAAAGAACACAAAACAAAAAAAAAAGAAGTTGGGGGAAAATTTGCGTCATATCCACGAAAAATGGCACATCACGACATCATCATAATCTACATTTTCGGTCATCTTTTGGGTAAAAATAAAACGCTCTTCAGAATCCTAACTCAAACTATAATATCCAGAAAAATCCCTAATGACGTAATAACGGAATCTCATAACTATGGTAATGTCGATTTGATTAAAGTAATACGTGATAGAGCAATATAGAAAGGTATGATTTAAGCCTTTAGGGAAACCAGAATGTTTTTCTTGAGAAGGTAAGGTTAGCTCATGAATATTAGGTATTTTGGTTTATCTAAGGATTTACCGAATGAGGGACTAGGTTTCAACCTAGACATTATGCAATATTAGTCTAGCAAGAAGACGTTTGCTCGCGAAGGAGGAGGTGGAGTGCGCGAGGGAAAGGCAAGAGTCGCGCCCTCGCGCCCCTAGTCGCCGCAGGAGACGCCCCGGGCGTCGGGAGTCGCGAGCCGACTTCCGGCCACCGCAGGCGCGGGCTTGCGGACGGTGAGCAATGGGTAGTTCGCCGTCCGATAGGGACTAGGCCCGGGTCGACGGCGCGTTGTGTCCCACGCGCGCCTCAAAGAGATGTCAGCACCAACTGACGGGGTCCGGAAGGGCCAATGCCTGCCGGGGTTGCGAGTTTGTCCGAAAGGGATATCGCGACCCCGGCACACAGGCAACGGAAGGAACACGGGTGGGTTTTAGTCAGTAAAAGTCTGACACGCCCTCCCGAGAAGTTATTTGATAATTTCCCATCCTCAAAAAAAAAAAGAAAAAAAAAAGTGGGTTTCAGAATCATGTACTTACCCCATGGTAACCGGCTTCGCGTCGATGTCCCTGACACCCTGTATTATATGATTATGATTTTTACATTTGCTTAGTCTTGTTACAAGTTATAGACAAGCTGTGAGCCGTTAGCGGCACTTAATACACTGCCTTTATATTAATTGTTTTGTTTGTTTAATTATGTATTTAATATGTAGTATTAAAGTTATTTTTTTAGTTATGTCTTTCTTTGTTAGTCTTACTCAATAAAACTCGTAAAATCGCACTGTAAAAACTCAGGTGAAGTGAGCTGTCATTAGTGTCAATCCCTACCATTCGATGGAATGACAGCTTAAGTGAATAGACCGGCTGAATAAGTACCTAACCTAAAAAAAGAAAAGACTATAGTGCAGTCATCGACCAGCTTCCACCACTCAGCCATTTATGTCACAAGAGCTCCTAAAAAACACAAAAAAGATCGATTTTCCTAAAAGTTCCGTACCAACGCCCTGCAATATAAATTAGGCGAGCAGCCGAACTTGGCTCCGAGCCAAACTCAATCCGTCATGAAAGTGCACAAACTCAATTCCAAGTTTTGCAACACTATCTGTTACGGCCATGGACGGATTCGGTAAATTAAAGTGGCATGGAGCGTGGGCCTGATATTTTATATGCTAGTAGTTATTAATTTATTGATGTGATACAACGACTTACTAAAAACATACACAAACAAAAATTACATAGAGTGCACAGCACTAGCAGAGAACTTAATGATTAAAGGACGTGTAAGATACCATTAGTGAATTAGTTACAAGTTACAAAATAAAGCGACAATGAGTTACATAATTATGTTCACAAATACGATGGGGAAACACAGAAATATTTAACAAAAAAAAAAAAAAAAGAAGGAAATGGAGGTAGAAACAATATTAATAGACGGCTCGTGTCACACAGAGGTCTCGAGACTCCGAGCTGGTTATAAGTCTTGCACGAAATTGACTGAAAGCGTTAGAGAAGTGGATGGTATTGGTTCGTGTAGCGATTTCATTATAGTGTCCTGTTCGAAATGAAATGCGTTAATTTTAAAGATTTTTTTTTTAAATTTCTTATTATATCAGGGCACAACGTGCGCCATGACCCAGATAAATTTTCTAAGTACCAAAGATACAAAAGGTCTGAAATAAAGTTGCCAGTTTATGAAACTAGAGATGTAACATAACAAAAAAACCAATATTGGCTACGGTTACTTAATTGAACTAAGTATAAAACTATAAAGTAACTATATGTTCATAATGGACTTGAACGTGTCCCATTAGACGGACTTCTTCTATGCCTATAAAAAAAGAAATATCAATAAACGTATATAAGTAATTTATAAAACAATAATTATAATTCTTAAATTAAATTCTGTTCTACTAAAAGAGTATAACTTACTATTCAACTAATAATAAAATGTATCACATTAAACACCAAGTGCTCTTCCTCCTCTCTCATACTTGATCTATGCTGTGCCCGACAGGGTCCATAATTGTGACTAATATAATTATTTACCTACCAACTTTATACATTATGGTACGCAATAAAGAATTTAGAATTGAATTGAGAATTGAGAAAGAAGAATCTAAGTACCCAAAGTACTTTTAGAGATCTTGGTTGTCTGGTGAAGTGCTAACAGCATACCTATTTCTGCCACCAAGCAGTGATTTTGTGTTCCGATTCGAAGAATACGTGTACCTACCTGTTAAAGGACATTCAACTGCATTTCTATGGTAATAATATTATATTGAGCAGCAGGTGAGCAGTGGTCGCCCAGTGGTAATGGCCTCGACTTACGAACGGATGTGGGTTCGAACCCAAGCAAGCGCTTTACTTTTTGTAAATAATTTCATCACCACTGCTCTCAAAACGGTGAAGGAAAACCTCGTGAGGGGACCGTCTCGGGTCTCCTCCCTTTTTAGTATTTGCAGATGTTCCTGCTCTTGTTTCATGTTATTTGGGTTCGGCGCAACAAGTTTTCTGTTTCCACTCTCTCCCTGTCAACCTGCACGCTATTATTCACTCCCTTGAAGAATCCCCCCCAGAAAAATAAAATCATCACCCCAGAAAAAAACAAACAATCACAAAACAACCAACCAATCAATCTCTCCCTTCAGATGCAATAGAATATTATAAATATCACATAGCCTATGTCTCCCACAACTAAGTGTCCTCATATTATGTTAAAATCCATCAAGCCGTTTAGGATATAGAGCGTGCCAAAAAAATAAACATACATGCATACTCTCGAAAAACATGTCCTTCTGGAGCAGTTGGGTAAATAGACGTCATACGTAGACACAAATGAGGAAGTTTATAAGGAAGGGCTTAGTTCACAGAGCCTTATGATAATTAATGGTATGACCACTTTTATTATCATTATTAATTTATTTATTTCAGATAATTACAATCCATTAAATTAAATTAAAATCAATTAGTACACATGACACAAACCTTACATACAATTAACTTTTAGCCGGCAAAACTTTTATTCGACAAAAGGTTGAATAATATCTGCCAAGACCGAAATATGTATCCGACGCCTTTTTCTACAGACGAAGAAGTTCGAAAAACTAACGATTTTTTGTTAGAACCTTTCCTTTGTTGAAACTAAATGTTTGTGATGCGTAAGGTCGCGTTTGAGTGACAGCGGTTTTCAATAAGGCTGGGGCCACATTTAACAAAAATTGGATTTTTAGTTGTAGCTTCGAAATGATTCAACATCCAGACTTGATATTTTGTTAAGCTGGCTTCTGACTGCGACTTCGTTTGCGTGAAATTTCTTCTTCCTCGACCAACGTTTTGCCTGCCCGCGCTAATACTTCGTTTACGCTTAGCGTTCTTTATGACTTTTTTCTTTCTGCTCGGCTCTTACGGGTCCTACCGTGAGTTAAAATAACGGCATGAGTTGCCGTTGTTGTGTTGAAAGTGCGTTGAGCACTTTTTCAACGCGCTAGGGATGCACTCTGTTGGATTGTCAACGTTCGATTCGACGCCCAGAGTTGAAAATTCAGGGCACGGTCATAAACTTCGCGTTAAAAAAATGCCCGTGCGTATGTGGACATATTCAGTTTGTAGGTATTTTATAGAGACTTTTCTAATTCGAATTTCTTAATATTAAAAATATTTCGGAAAAATAAACGTCTTTCAAACGATACTGTTAAGCTTAAATAAAACCTGGGATATATGTAGCTAGGTTAAGGACCAGAAACAAAACACAGTTTCATTTTAAAATGATGTGTAAGTATTAAAGATCTATTGTTGTTAATTAGTTCCTGTATCTGAAGCCTGTTGAATAATACATTTAAACAGTTTGTTACACTGCTTACTATGTTCAACAAAAAAAATTAAAAGGTGATACCATTGTCTTAAAGTATTACTTTTATTCTCAATCCCTCGAGTTGCAGGCCTTGAAATCCATGTCGGAAACGAAATTATACATTTAGTTTAAAGAGAAAGCAAGATTACACAACTTTAATCACTATGAGTCACTTTAGTTTTCATGCTTACCGCTTCCACTGAAACCACAGAGTAGCAGAGAAGAATGGAACTTATCAAAAAGTTTGTAAAAACAAAAAGTTTCGAACCCAGCGCTGAGGAATGGCGCGTAACGTGACGCCTACGGAGGTGAAGCGAGAATCAAATTAGTTGTTCAGGATGGTAGAAAAAACGTAGATATGGTTACAGACTAACTCGTTTAAGCCTAAAAACGTTGAATCCTCATAGTGCATGTTATAAATTCGCTTTTTTTTTTTCTTTTTTAAGTATATGGTTAGTGACTAACTTGGTGTTAGGCTTTTTATGCCACTCACGGGCCTCTGACTTTGCTTCACATACCGTCGAGAAATATAACAAAAATTATCTATATAAATTCGCTGTTAGTACCTATACCTATTAATTTATTAGATAGGAAATACAACAAATGACAAAAACATTTGTTGAAAATAAATGTTAAAAATGAATATAGTTAAATAGTAAATAAATAAACATAATACCCAACGATATCATTGGAAAATTAACTATTAATTAATAATACTCGTATACTTTTAGGAACAACCTGTATCAATCTAAATCACATTCCTCCACCACTTTTTGTCTTAAGGACGGTCAGATAGGTCATCGATGTTCGCTCGTAAGTAATAGATAAATATTTCGCTTATTAACTTCGTAGTTGTTTTTGTTACTGTATCATTTTATAACTATGAACTTAAGTTTGTTTTGATTGTTTAAATTATGTGGTCGGTGATTTTGGTGTACGGTAAAACTCTAATGAGTTTATGTTTGCACCAACTTATTATGTATAAAGATGTAAGTACTGAATGAATGAATAAATAAATAAATAAAAAAAAAATATTTAGGTATTTGGTAAAGAAACGTTTTTAGTGACCCGTTTTCAGACAACACCTTTGCGACATGAAATTGGTTTACACAAAAAATCTGTTTTCAGGGATTACCGACATAAAAACGATTTAAAAAAATGTAAACATGAAACAGTATGAAAATTCCGGGCATTTGTGTTGTATATTTTCGCCTCGTACCATTCGCACATCTGCCCAATTTCAGTGGCCTGAGACGACCTTGTTATAAAATATTAATGCATCCTTAACTTTTACCTTCAAGTTTGTTAGTCACATTTTATGTAAAGCTAAAAACTTTTGGAGCCAAATAATGTTAAGTTTTCGAAGAAAATCATTTCTAGGAAAGACAAAGTAGGTAAGGTAAGATAAAGTTTTCTGAAACCGATTCTGAGTCGACGGGCGTACTGTTTAAGAAAGTTTACGGAGAAAAAATAACCTATGCAAAAACCAGTTTGCATAAAATTCTTAGTAGCGAATTTTAAGAGAGCAAATCTTTTAAAAATAACGCTGTACGTTTCTGCAAAACATTTTATTTCGTGCCCGGCGTCACCCGGGTGTAATACCGACTTTTACAAAATTTTCTTCCATGCAAAAGACAACTAAAAATGCAACAAAAAAAATCTGCCAAATCGGTGGAACCATTCTCTAGTGATGATTTTTCATACATGCGGCAATAGATTTTAATTTATTGATAGCATTTTTTTTAATGTACCTACTCAATATAAACGAAACGTTTTTTTCGGCAATTTGGGATAAAAAAACAAAAGAATAAAAAACAAACTCGCGCGGCCAGGAATGAATTACATTTTATTTGAATGGTGGCAGTAGTCGAAACATTTCTTTGTATGGCGACAACGCTGTAATTTATTTGCGAACGAAGATATACAACGATCTTTAAATGAAATAAATTATATTCTTCCGCTATTTCATGTATCATCCCGTATGCCTCACAAATACAATACAATACAACATTTTCAGCCAGTCAATCCATCGTAAAAAAGTAGGTCGGAGTCTCATTTCCTAGAAAATGAACGAGAAAAAAATTTTGCCCATAGAGTTTTTAGATGCTTATATGAAACAGAATCGATTGACATTAAAAAAAGTTTTTGCGAAGCCTGCCAATTTTCTTGCCGACTGTACGATTTTTTCAAAAGCTGTGAATGCAGATCAAAATATCTCAAAAAGTTAAGGACAATCTCCTAAGACCATTTTCTTGTAGCAACAATGGTTAAGGGACCGCCGTTACTGCCCGATCTCAAAAATCCAACCTGTGTAACTCCGAACCCAAATTGTTCTCAACTTTGACGCCTTAGTAAAAAATAATGCGTTATATGTGTACTTTAAAAATAGGCATGGCCGTAAAAAAAAAAAAACCCTCTAATGGGATGATTTCCTTTCATACAAATCCTATTAGTGGGATAATACTAATGATTGTAATGGTACTGAATCTAAATTCATGAAAGCCTAGTATTTTTTGTTAGGTTACATTCAGAAATTGTGCACAGCGAGTCGTGAACAGAATACCGTCTTGTATGACGATAACTTATTTTTGCAACGTCCAATTTTATTGAAACAAAGCCTCCAAATTAATATCTGTCTACCTGTGAAAACTACATGAAAATCCGTTCAGTAGTTCCGGAGATGTGCGCGAACAAACCACCAACCGGACACAAATCCAGACTCCGGGCTGCTACTGAGGAATTCCAGAAGGTAAAACCCAATATAACAGTCAAAATTCAAAATTTCTATTCATTCTTGCTCACCTAATGTTTACATTAGTACGGTTGTTGATACTGTTCGTGGCGAGAACATAAATAAAACTATATTATAAAGTTTAAACAATCACTTTATTTGATATGGTTTATATAAGATAGTCGCCATCCGACCATCTTTGTGATCGAGATAGGAAACGGAAATCCCTTCCTATAAAGCTTCGTGCAGACCAGCGCGACGCGACGCCGCGACGCGACTCGAACAATACAATTTCTAAGAAAACTTGACGGTATAACAATAACCGGTGTCGCGTCGCGCGAAAAGTCGCGCTGGTCTGCACAAAGCTTAATGTTACCAATAAAAATAACACCTTAAAAATGTAGCCAGCATAATGAAACTAAATAAATTTAAAATCTATGTTTGGATACGAACAGATACTGCTGCTATTTATCGGAATATTTGCACAGGCAAAATGTCAGGAAGTATACAGACAAACCGTTTACCCTTTCCTGTGCTCGGATCGTGAAAGGTCAGTGTTGTTTATTTCCTACAAGAATAGCGCAGTGCACACTTGTGCAGAAAATAATGTATGAACCGATTTTAGGGTTCCGTAGTAAACAAGGAACCTTTATAGTTTCGCCATGTCCGTCTGTCTGTCTGTCCGCGGCTTAGCTCAGTGACGGTTAATACTAGAAAGCTGTAATTTGGCATGGGTATACATATTAATCACGCCGACAAAGTGGTAAAATAAAATCAAGAAAATATGTTTTTTTAGGGTACCCCTACAAGTAAAGTGTGGATGTTTTTATTTCTCATCTTTCCCATGGTGTGGGGTATCGTTAGAAAGGTCGTTCAAAAATACTGTGAGTTTTTGGAAACCATTTTTGGATTCAGAGATTTTTTTGCGAAATATTAAGCTTTTAACTAGGTACAAATTTTTGATAGAGTCAAGTGTCCCCCCCTGCCAGCTAAATGGTTGTACTTGGATTTGTGAAAAAATTCACAGCAGTGGTATATATAACGAAGTTAAAAGGAAAACCATCACAGCTAAGTAGGCTGTACAGGTTAACGAGTAATAATAGACCAACTTAGTTTGCAGTTTGAAATACATGTTCTCCCATACGGAATGTATCGGAGATCATGTTTTTCAAAATGCAATGTTAAGTTTGTTCTTGGGATAAATTCATCCCAACTACGGAACCCTTTTTTGTGCGTTTCCGACTCGCACTTGGCTGTTTTTTATTATGTATTAAGTTTTAGTGACGACGAAGTTCATTTTAAATCCACATATTTTACTTTCTTCTAGCGGAGGTACCTTACGAATTCTATTAACAGACGATGGAACTTGGTACGGGCTACACAAGCATACTCCGCACAAAATGTGTTCGCATTAATAATAATAATTGTCACCAAATTGCTCTCTAGAGTCTGAGACGAACAGATCAATATCTGTTCTTCTAGACTCACTCCGTACAATTATGGAGCGAACCTTAACTGATTTCCTGCTCGAACCAAGATTTATTTGTCTGTTAATACTATTAAGATTAATTATCTTTTGGCTTGACATTAAGCATCTTTTGCAAAGTTGGAGAGGAAGAATTTCTACATGGGTCATATTGAGCGACCGTCCGTAGCTTAAAGAGTACAGAAAACACTATACTATAATTTAGTTCATGCTATAGGTACTGTCTTTTATTAACTCCCTATCAGCCAGTAAATGGACATCAGCATAATTAACGCTCTTAAATATTTGAAAACGCTAGACACAATAACAAAAAGAATGGATGGAAGAAGACACCAATACACGAGCAACACAATTCAACAACACGCTTGGCGACGACAATTTTCAAAATTTTTCGACAGGAACAAATTCCTCACTTACTCTAAAATGTCTCATGCACCCGGAACACGGGAAATTATGACTAAAACCGATGGAATTCAGGACTAAGCTGTGGGCCTAACATGAACGCGCAGAGAAGGTACAATACGCTACGAAAGATGAGCCTTGACTGCGCCTACCGCGCTCTTTCCCCCGCTCCAATAACGCCCCGGCGCAGACCTCATACCGCTAAAGAGACCCATAAATATATGTAAATTTTAAAATAAATCTCTCTCTAATATAAGTCTCTTCCTTTACCTAATTAATAATAGTGTCCACTTTATCTTCTTTAATATTATTCGTTAATTTATTTGAACATAATATATCGTACATAATCTAGTTTTAAAATAATATATCCAAATAGTTACTCTTAAAGTCATTGAAAATATTATAATTTCTTTTTAATTTTATTTAGCTTCTAATAAACTTATTGTTGTCTTCTTTTTAAATGTTTGATGTAAATTGATGGAAACACAGGTTTTTCATAAACCTAGATCAGGCAGGCCTACATTACAGTTAGAATTAAATTTTCCTCGATTGTAATCTAAATCATAATTGTACTTTATATTTGAATAAATTTTATAATATTTTTTTTTTTTTTATAAATCGTCTACTGCGCAAGTCAAACCACGTGGTGCGTCAAGTCTCATCTTTAGTGGCAGGGACTGTAACGTAAATCCCAACTATTTTAGAATTGAAAATACTCCTTTCGCACATAATATTTACTTAGTTTTAAGACTTTATTCATGTCTATGTGTGATACTAATTGTGTTTTTTGCAAAAACTTAAAACCAAAATGGTACAGGATAGTCGTATATTCGATTAAAAAATCTTTTAAATTAACATTACTTTACGTCGTGTATTCATGGCAGGCCTCTGTCTGATACAACAAAAGTAGGTAATATATTATCAACAGTTTTCTCTAATCTACTCGAATCTACAAATTTAAATGGATACCTATATTCAAACACTTGAATCGGACCAAAGCTCAGGACAAAATCTCTGCAGCACCGAAAACAAAGTAGAATCACCTTCAGTCCTCAAATACTACAAATCGTTGAATACTTATCACTAAATCTACCCCCATTGGAGACGAGGGTCTGCCTAACAAAAGATCCCCAAGGGTCAAAAGTGCTTGTCTTGACCCTTTAAATCTGTGATCGAATATTTAAATATATGTCTTTTTTAAACCGAAGACTTGATGAGGTTGTTCACCTTGGAGGATACCGGTACAGTTGACAAAAAAGACTTTCCCCAGGTATGAAGTAGGTAAACATACCTACCTACAGTACATCTATTTTCTTAATGTCCCTCGCCAAACTTCGTGTTTCGTCAGTCGTCGGATTTCTATCAGTTGCCTTTTGCACTTGGTAATTATGGTTGAACGCGGGCGCGGCAGTAGGAGTCAATACGTAAAAGCATCAAGTGCAAAGGATAACTGATAGAAATCGGACGACTGACGATACACGAAGTTTTCCGAAGCATATTAAGAAAATAGTTGTACTGTACGTACGTTTGGAGAAAGGCAAGAAACTCCGTGGAAACTCTTTTAAATTATATAGTTACAAAATATTTGTTACATCATTAATTAATTCACATACCACTATTTACTATGTAAACAACAGTGACAGTGAGTTTTGTATCATCATGAATATACACAAAGTGGTTTAAATTGGTATTATTGAAGCTTACTCAAAAACTACTAGAACATACCTTATAAAATTTATATGGAACCACCCTGCAAGAATTTTCAAAATCAGGCCATAGTTGGTGACGATATCGATAAACATACAAAAAAGATACATACAGACGAACATAGAACCTCCTCCTTTTTGGAAGTCGGTTAAAAAAGGAAACGAACTGACTAACATAATATCCAGATCCACATGGTTAATAACAATTTTGAGAATAATTATTTGAGAATAATTATTTGAGAATAATTATTTGAGAATAATTATTTGAGAATAATTATTTGAGAATAATTATTTGAGAATAATTATTTGAGAATAATTATTTGAGAATAATTATTTGAGAATAAACGTATTTGATATCGTAGGCATCGGATAATAAAGAAAGATTTTTAGAAAATAATTATTATGTGATCTAAATTTGTGTTGTGACGATGTCTGTTGTCGAAGATTCAAACGATTTCAAAGATTTGACTTCTTGTAGGTTTATAAAGAGTGGTTTTACCAGCCTGTACACTGTAATCTCTTTTGTCAACTGTACTGTAAAGATATAATGTACGTTTTAGCTTTATATACATATATGCTCATAATATATAATGCGCTTTCGAAGTTTACGGAGGGATCAGCCTCCAAAATGGCAACGCAGTAATATAAAACTTGAAATGCAAAAGTGTAAAGAACGTAAAAACCTTTTTTTCTTGAAAGTTGTTACAGATTTTCTTTCTTCTGAATAAATTATTAAGTTGGAGAGTGGTGAAGAATGGGGCATTATGTTTTTACATTGTATAGTAAAAATGTAGAATGCTTAATTTAAGTTCAGCTAACCCTATCTAAAACTATCGCGCCAAACTGGCGAATGAAAGGTCGTGAAATCAAAACTGCATTTTTGATGAATCACTTTGTGAACTCGAAACGCAAATTCATAATTGAATTTGTCATAACTAGAAATACAAGATAGTTAATTGATTCAGGCGTGATTTTGCGGAAATCCATTATGAAACTGACTGTTCTTAATAGTCTTAAAGAACCCTGTAAGAAATCGACCCCTCTCAACAAGGCATCCGCAGGATGACGATTGACTTGTTGCGAACCCGGACACGACGTGTTCCCACGCCAAGCGCCCATGCGCGCGCTCTGCGTTCGGCGCTTGGCGTGGCAACACATCGTGTGTCCTTTATGACTCTTTAGGAACAGTTAAGCAAATTACTAAATAAACGCCGTCTATTTTATTTCATGACTAGAAATACATTATTGATATAGTCTGAAGACATTTTTTTAAAGAGACGTTATCGTCTCAGTCATAAAAATGAGCCTGCGCTTGACCTCGATCTCGCCTTAGAAAGCGATGGATGAGTTCTACGATGAAACGAGCGTGCCGGGATATAATGCTTGTTCTTGCTTCTCTGATAGCATCGCATTCGCTTCGTTTCCACTGAGGAAAGCGCTTTAATATAATTACAACTAAGTTTATGTATAAGCAAAAACAATGACGCATAACTTATGAGAATTATTATTAGTACGAGTATGTTGTTCTTGTTATAATAACAGTTAGCAAATGTTAGGCTTAGGAGCATTTAAATAGGTTAATGTATACATATCAATATTAATAGGTCATATTATTATTATAATATGTTTAATATAATTTGCAATTAGGTACTGATATTTATTAGTCCATTTCTTGGGGTCGATCTCCGGGTCAGGCAAAGTGTTATTGGATTTTTAGCCGATTTTTAAAAAGGAGGAGGTTATATGTTCGTAGCGTATGTATGTTTAGATTTTTTAGCAGCCAAACCAAATTGTATAAGCAATGTGTCCTGTCTACCACGACAAATATCAAAATTCAAAAGGCATTTATTAAAACTAGGCTGAGAATCAGTACTTCGGGACGTGGGGGTTTTTATGGGGATGAAACAGACGCTCACTAAGGAGACTTTACAAAGTCCCAAGTTGCACAAAGAGCTATGGAACGTGCCATGTAAGGCCTATCGTTAGAAACACCGAGTCCGTAACTGAGAGATCCGGACTAAGGTTTCTGACTTCGGACTACAGGCAGCAGCCGTTCCTCAAAAGCAGTTCTTACCGCAAAAGACCATTTCTGACACTAATCTACATGGTCTTCATATGGTTTGACCAAGATTATGTCTGGACTTGAAAAGAGACTGCGACTTCTGAGTTGTTTTTGGCATTTCTTCTCAGGGATCAGTCAGCAAGTAAATGCTGACGCCTTCTAGTTTTAAAATATTTACGTATAAAAGTCTCTTTAAAAGATCTAATTACAGAAAAAAAAAAAAAACATAAACATTTCATTTCAACAGCCAGGTGAGTGGACGACCTACAGAAGATCACGGGAAACACCTGGCTGAGACTCGCACGGATCAGGGAGACATGGCTCTAAAAGGAGAAGGCCTATTTTCAGCAGTGGGTGGAACAAGGCTGCCAATGATGATGATGATGAGGAGCCTGAAGTCTGATAAAAGTATGGTGTTCTAATAAACACACGTTAGTAGGTACACTGGTTGTACCTACTAACGTGTGTTTATTAGAACATTACTAGAGATGTCGCGAATAGTCGAATACCGATTGATCGCCATTCTCTATATCGAATAGTCGAATATTCGCCATTATTACTCGACATAAAAAAGGAATACAATAAAAAGTTTAATATTATTAAATATTAATTATAGTTTATTTATTTTCTGAGGCAGGCTCCATTTATGAAAAAAAGCGCCACCGACTTTATCCCAACCTGCCCCTTTTGAACTTTAAATATTAAATTATTAATTAAAAAGCCTAACTAATTAAATTCAACATGAATGATTCTTAGCAAATTTTTTATTATTAATAATCATAATAATATTAAGTGTGTTTGGTTTCTAGCGATTAAAAAAAGTTTAATTATTTTGAAGTCAATAGTTTTTCTGTTCATTAAAAGTGTATTTTTATTAAGACAACTATTCGCCGAATGTGAATAATAGACACGGTATTTGACGAATAACAAAAAATGTCAAGTAATGCCGAATACCGAATAACAGCGAGTATTCGGCATCTCTAGTGATTACCCTCTAATTTTCTACTCAAGTAGTACCAAAAAATTGCCTAACTTGTTAGGTAGAGTTTTAAGGCTAAAATCCAACGTTACCACGTTTCTTGCATAATAATATTCTTTGGAAGGTCGCGAGTATATCCGATAGGTTTGTTCCTATTGTTACCTTGATGTTTTAGACCGCTGTTTTTTTTATACATATAGAATCATAACATAGCATCACGCTTTGTTTCCAAAGGATTAGGCAGGGGTATACCTATAGGGTACCTATATTTCGCCAGTTATGTTTAAGTCTCATCAAATATGGGGCTAGCATATTACCATCAACCGGGCGGCTACTGAGAAATTCCAGATAGAAAAACCCAATAACACTGCCCGAACCCGAAACCTCATGCTCAGCAGTAACGCCTGCGCCCACTCGACCAACGACGCAGTTTGATTTGATTTAATCGTTTCTTTTAAATACCTACCATAGTTTACACAAATACCAAAGAGATTTCCAAAACTGATGACAATGATTGACAGCTTTGAAATACACTCAAAAAGAAAACGTCTTTACGAATTTAAATTGAACAACTATAATATTCGGCTTTCATTTCAATAACACACCGGCCTTGTAAAATAAAAGCAATAATTCTCAAATAAAATTTAATTCGGCTTCAGAATCACCCCAGGCAATAGGTAGCTACTGAAATCTCCAAAAAACTGATTCCCGCTTGATTTCATTTTTCTGCACACTGAATTTATTTAAAACCGAATACTTACAATCCAATGAATTCAATTGCATTGCATTCAATTTCAGTACGAATACAATTTTATTTTGCACGTTTTCGAATACGGTCTGCAATAAAATATTTTTCGTATTGAGTTTATTTATTAGTTTAATCATAAACTCAAGCCTGCTTCCCAGGGGGGTTGATAGAAACTGCAGAACGCCACCTGCTACAATCGTAACATATTTATTTTGCTTCATTTACGTTCATACATCTAGTCATATTACGCACGCCGCTTGCGAGTAATACGCATTTGACCTTTCTGAAGAACATCACCAGTAAGGTCACTATAATGTCGATCTCGCGCCTCAAAGAGATGTCAGCACCAACTGACGGGGTCCGGAAGGGCCAATGCCTGCTGGGGTTGCGAGTTTGTCCGAAAGTGATATCGCGACCCCGGCACACAGGCAACGGAAGGAACACGGGTGGGTTTCAGTCAGTAAAAGTCTGACACTGGCCCTCCCGCTCCGCCCAGAGCGGGAGAAGTTATTTGATAATTTCACACCATCAAAAAAAAAAAAAAAAAAGGTGGGTAGGTAGAAACTATAGAACGCCACCTGCTACGATCGTAACATATTAATTTTGCTTCATTTACGTTCATACATCTAGTCATATTACGCACGCCGCTTGCGAGTAATACGCATTTGACCTTTCTGAAGAACATCACCAGTAAGGTCACTATAATGTCGATCTCGCGCCTCAAAGAGATGTCAGCACCAACTGACGGGGTCCGGAAGGGCCAATGCCTGCTGGGGTTGCGAGTTTGTCCGAAAGTGATATCGCGACCCCGGCACACAGGCAACGGAAGGAACACGGGTGGGTTTCAGTCAGTAAAAGTCTGACACTGGCCCTCCCGCTCCGCCCAGAGCGGGAGCAGTTATTTGATAATTTCCCACACTAAAAAAAAAGAGGGGTAGGTAGAAACTGCAGAACGCCACCTGCTACGATCGTTACATATTTCTTTTGCTTCATTTACGTTCATACATCTAGTCATACTACGCACGCCGGTTGCAAGTAATACGCATTTGACCTTCCTGAAGAACATCACCAGTAACGTCACTATAATGTCGTTCTAGGGCGTTCCCTCCCTCATTTCTTCAGTTTCCACTCAGATTTGCATTGTTAGTACCTTTTGTTTACTTATTCGTTCCTGTATTATTTGGTTACGATTGCATTTCAAACTCCCACTTCTCGATTTAGTATAGTATTGGCTATGAATATTAAAATTGGTAGAAATCTGAAACCAATACCTTTGAATAAATAAATGAGAAATCCGTTCTGTAGTGCAGGACCGGTTGCAGTTCCTATTCTTAGGGAAGGCCTATGTCCGGCACTTTGCCGTATTTCACCACATGATGATTATGGTTGTACCTTCTTCTTACTGGCTTTTTTGTGGCCTTTGGCAGGGTCATAAAAATGTGCCACAGTTTAATTGACGGCGTCTGTGCCTTCCGCAAATATAAATCATCTGTTTCGAAAACAATAGTGAACTGCCATCTTCAGGGCACCCTCGTTCCATCGTAGACCTCATCCATCGCTTTCCAACATGCGAGATCGAGGTCAAGAGCAAGCCAATCATGCAATAAAAAAATCTGTTTCAAATTATAAATCAAACAAAACGATGTTCGCTTTATTTCCACGAAAAAAATATCTTACAAAAAAAATGTCCAGTCTTTTTCAAATGTTTGGGGTCACCTTCCAATCTGACCGGATGCAACTGAATGCCAATATAATATTTTACATGGAGCGACTGCATATCACCCTTTTTTTTTTTTTTTTGATGGTGGGAAATTATTGTGACATCCTTTAATTATTATTATTTTAGGGTGGGAAATTATCAAATAACTTCTCCCGCTCTGGGCGGAGCTGGAGGGCGTGTCAGACTTTTACTGACTAAAACCCACCCGTGTTCCTTCCGTTGCCTGTGTGCCGGGGTCGCGATATCCCTTTCAGACAAACCCGCAACCCCGGCAGGCATTGGCCCTTCCGGACCCCGTCACTGCATATCACCCTAGCACGATACCCCTTGATAAGACTCGTAAAAAATTCGGAGGTTTGACGACCCGTAACGACTGTCAAATATCCACGAATGACAGCAGGGACTAAAAAAAGAAAACAACCCAAATATATGGAAATACGTATACGTTCTAACTTTATCCTGGATGGTTTAAATTCTAATGGCTCCTGCGCACAATGCCGGCATGGCCACCAACACTGCCGCCTTGCCCCTGGGCAAGCCGCGGCACGCCCGGCCCTGCCGCACAAAGCCGCACAAAGGATGGCAAAGGCAATGGAAGCGCAAAAGCCGGTGGCAAGTACCGCTCGGCAAAAGCCGGCCGTAGGAGCTTTGAAGTACTATACATTTTACCTCACTGTGTTATTGTAATGTAATGCACTATAATGCCATCACATTAGAAATTGCAAAAGCGCATAATGGTTCTATTAGGAGTCCATGTAATACCTGCAACGAACGTCTGACTGACGTCACACGCCCCACTTCGTAAATCGTGAAATTCAACGGATATACTCAATTCTATATCGAATGCAATGTTTGGCAATCGGCCTTTACAATTTCTCGTCCACCTATGTATTGTTGGACACTTTCATACTTCAAGCATTATATTCAGCCTAATTGGACATTTAACAATGAGCATACCTACTTATACGAATGTTGCAGGTAAGGTACTTGTAAAATGGAAGCAGCTCACAAAACTTTACCGCACAAGAGGTGAAGCTTCAGGGCGTTAAATATCTGGCATTTTTACATAACATCACGCCTGCGTTCCTGAAGGCTTAAGCAGAGGTGTACCTAAGTATAGCACACCTATATTTCGCTAGTTATGTTTAAGTCTCTGTAATAGGGGGCGAGCCAATTGCCATCAACTGGGCACAAATCCATACTCCGGGCTGCTACTGAGAAATTCCAGAGGAGAAAAAGAAAAATGTATTCTATAAAACACTTAAAAGATAAAGATAATGTTATTTGTCTTTACATGCGTATACGAGCAAATTAAGCATGCAGGATGTCACAGAATCGGGCTTACGGACGGTGAGCAATGGGTAGCTCGCCGTCCGATAGGGAGCAGGCCCGAGTCGACGGCGCGTTGTGTACCACGCGCGCCACAAAGAGATCTCAGCACCAACTGACGGGGTCCGGAAGGGCCAATGCCTGCCGGGGTTGCGTGTTTGTCCGAAAGGGATATCGCGACCCCGGCACACAGGCAACGGAAGGAACACGGGTGGGTTTTAGTCAGTAAAAGTCTGACACGCCCTCCAGCTCCGCCCAGAGCGGGAGAAGTTATTTGATAATTTCCCACCCTAAAATAATAATAATTAAAGGATGTCACAATATTTCGTACGTAACTACATGTTTCACCTGTGAGGCGTACAAATTTATAAATTTTACAAAAAAAAAAAAAAAAGACTAGATTGTAAAATAAAACTAAATTACTAAAGGCACTTCTATCCAAGTACCTAGTGGTGTCATTCTTAAGCTTTGTGCAGACCAGCGCGACGCGACGCCGCGACGCGACTCGAACAATACAATTTCTAAGAAAACTTGACGGTATAACAATAACCGGTGTCGCGTCGCGTGACAAGTCGCGCTGGTCTGCTCAAAGCTTTAAAGTCACTTGTATTTTAATAACACTTTTCCGTTAATAAATCTCGCATCTTTTTTTCAAGCACTGCACGACAAATGCCTAGTCTCTAAATGGTACTGAAGTTTAAGTAAACCTGAAACACATTTTTTTCTCTGTTTGATAAAGTTTTACCCGGTCAAGACGACTTACAAAGGTAACTAATCTTTCTGTAAGCCTACTTTAAGCAATTAAGTTTTTAAGCACAAGGTAAATCCAAATAATTTTAGTTTTAAAAAGTTACAATGTCACGGTAAGCTGTAAGGAATTTGAGAACTCAACTTGAAATTTATACGAACGCCTTAAACTTCGTGCAGACCAGAGCGACGCGACGCCGCGACGCGACTCGAACAATACAATTTCTAAGAAAACTTGACGGTATAACAATAGCCGGTGTCGCGTCGCGTTGTCGCGTCGCGCTGGTCTGCACGAAGCTTTAAACGAAGTTTTAAAACTGTTTCGTCGCAGAGAAAGTAATTCGTGGGATAAGTACAGAGTTAAAAATTCTCTAGTTAGAGATTTTATTGCGAAGTAGTCGACCACATGTTTGTGGTAACAAACATGTGGCCTTGATATGGCCTAATGCAGTACGGAGCTTCTTTATAATAAGTGGCCAAATTATACTGACTCTAGTAAATCTAGGGACTTCAATTCAATTCAATTTTATTCAGGAACAATTCACATTGTGTTTGAAATCATACATAAAAAAATAAAAACACGTTCATTAAAACTATAGAACTAACACATTCATAATACAATAATATAGAAAAAAAAAAAAACAATGACATTATAAATTAAACATTCAATACAATTAAAAATTCAATAACATTGCAAGCTACTACATATTAATATAACCCAGTCTCTCATTAACTAGCATCAAATAAAAAAGGGCATATTTCGTTGTTCTATGGGCACATTATCCTATGACTGCCCCGTTGGTCTCGTGGTTGCAAGCGCGCCTGCTGAGCTTGGGGGTCCGTGGCTTAGGCCCCCAGTGGTCGAGGCACCTGTGGCCGACGCCCCCGATTCGATTAATTTAATTCAAAGCAATTTTTGATCAAATGTACTGTCAGACACAAAAATGTTTTACAAAAATAAAGTCAATTCAAAGTCAAAGTCAAATCATTTATTTCAAATAGGCCCTTGTAAGGCACTTTTGAACGTCAAAGTTTACAAAAAAAATGTATTGATTCTAGTCGCCCCTTCCAAAAGGTAGTTTTCGTATGGAGAAGAATGGGCAAGAAACTCCACCGTTACTCTTAAAGTGTTACAATATTTGGTATATGTACGTACATTAGTTACATAATTATATGTGAAGACGATGCAACTAAAAAAAAAAAAAAAAAAATACGTTACCACAATAGGTAAAAAGAAGAATTAATAAAAATGAAGCAACGAAAGATAAATTAATTACGTATGTGATAGATGCATGGTTCTCACATATTTACAAACATTGTAAAAGTAGACTATTTTCGTAAAATTTTACAATTAATAAGTCAGTGTGTGAGGAAGTAATCACAGAATGTAAAATCAATGTCATATAATAAAAATAATAATTCATACAACTTAAATTAGCAACCAGTTTGATTTTGTCTAGATTCTAGATTATCCTATGGAGCAGGACCAGCATGTTTCCAAGCATTCTTATCTTGGATATAATCCTCTAATTTGTAATATGCTTGTTTACAAAGTGTACTTTTAATATGAGTTTTAAATTTTCTTTCATTTAATTGTAATATATCACAAGAAATTTTATTGTAACATTTAACACAGTACCCCATAAAAGATGAAGATACTTTAGATAATCTGAAAAATGGTTGATCTATTTTATCTTTATTTCTAGTATTAAAATTATGTTTATCGCTTATTTTATTAAAAATATGTAAGTAGATTTTTTCTTACATACATAATATTTTCATAAATGAATTGGCAAGGTAAATAATAGTAGTAAATAATAGATGTATATTGATTGTAAGTATAAGTATAATATTAAATCATAATTATATTTATAACACAGAAATGCTTTTATATTGGATGTTTGATGAAAGTCTTAGTTATTTTTCATTATTTATTTATTTATCTCAATAAGAAACCTAGTAAAAAAATTGTATATAAATCGTAATTTTGGTAGTTTTTGGAAAGCCACGAACAGGTTGAAACCCAGGTCGGGTCTGCCTGTGAGTGTTGAGGGCCTTAGTGATCCTAATGATATCGCCAACCTATTCAGCAGAGCCTTTAAGGTTGGGTCTCCCCTAGGTTCGTCGTCTGGCGGGCCGGAGGTGTTGGGGGCGTCCGAAGACATGCCTATTAGGTTTGCGGCCAGGGAGGTAGCTACTGTCATACGCAACTTAAAGAGAGGCAAGTCGCCGGGTCACGACAGCCTAAGTATAGAGCATTTACTTTATGCTGGTAAGCACTTACCGCGAGTGCTAGCAATGTTTTTTAGCTTGTGCCTGAGTCACTCATATCTTCCAGTTGATTTACTTAAAACTATTGTTGTGCCCATTGTTAAAAATAAGACTGGAGATGCGAGTGACAAGAGCAACTACAGGCCTATATCCCTGGCTACCATCATTGCAAAGGTGTTGGACAGTCTGATTGATCAGCAGCTGGATAAGCACTTAACACTCAACGACGCGCAGTTTGGGTTTAAGCCACGTTTATCCACGGAAACAGCTATACTATGCCTCAAACAGACTGTACAATACTATGCAAGTAGGAAAACACCTGTGTATGCGTGTTTTCTGGACCTCTCCAAGGCCTTCGACCTCGTATCTTATGACTGCCTATGGAAGAAACTGTCAAATGTTGAGAACCTCCCAAGCGATATCATTAGGATGCTAAAGTATTGGTATAAAAACCAATACAATTATGTTAAGTGGGCGGGTGTCCTGTCGGATGCATACGGGTTGGAGTGCGGTGTGAGGCAGGGGGGAATCAGCTCACCCAAGCTATTCAACCTGTATGTAAACGAGCTGATCTGTGAGCTCAGCAATACCAATATCGGGTGCTCCATTAACGGGTACTGCGTCAATAACATCAGCTACGCGGATGATATGGTATTGCTGAGCCCATCGATTAGTGCTCTTAGGAGGCTTCTTCGCATCTGTGAAGACTATGCGGTGGCTCACGGCCTCAGGTACAATGCGACCAAGAGCGAGTTACTGGTTTTCAAAGCGGGTAACAAATGTTATGATACTGTCCCACCAGTCACCTTGGGGGGCGCTCAGCTTTCCAGGGTCACAAAGTTCAAGTACCTGGGGCATTGGGTCACCGATAGTCTGTCCGACGATGCGGACGTGGAGAGGGAACGCAGAGCATTGGCAGTTCGATGTAACATGCTGGCTCGTAGGTTTGCACGTTGTACTAGGGAGGTGAAAATTACACTCTTTAGAGCGTATTGCCAATCTATGTACACGTGTGCCCTATGGGTCAGCTATACAAAAAGCTCGTACAATGCTCTGCGAGTCCAATACAATAATGCCTTCAGAGATATGTTGGGGCTGCCGCGCTTTTGCAGTGCATCGGGGATGTTCGCGGAGAATGGCGTGCCAGATTTTTACGCACTGATGCGGACACGGATAGCATCCCTGATGCGGCGAGTGCGCGACAGCTCCAACAACTTGGTAGCTATAGTAGCCGACAGGATGGACAGTCCAATTATGTGGCAATGGATGACCACTCATCGTGCGTCATTCCATTATTGTAAATAAGTTGTTTTATTGTATTTTTTGTATGTGTTTTCATGTATGTATGTATGTTTTGTGTATAAAATTGTAATGTGTGTTGTTTTATGGACTTATGGTCTGAAATAAATTTATTATTATTATTATTATTATTATTATTATTAAATCACTGTTTTCATCACTTATAATCAAGAGAACTTAATTATAATAATCAGTCTTAAACGTAATTAAATAAGATAGTGATTTTAAATAATCAGTCTTAAAAATTACTGCAGAGCAACTAACTTTTTACATAGTGAAATGTTCTTTTTATCTTTATAACAATAATAATTAAACATAATCAACTGTGAAACCTTAAACAAATGAGAATAATTTTACCTAATTATAACAGTCAGTTCCAATAGCAATAACATAACAAAATAATCAGGCTTAAAAAACAAACGTACTCGTAGAGTAACAAAAATTTTATATGTGAATTTTTTTGAAATTTTTTAAGCATAAAAATAATCAACTTAAACAAATATAAACAAAATTCACAAAAATGATATGTAGTCTTTTTGATTTTTTGTATGTTTGTACATAATAAGTATACTTTTATGGGGGAAAAGGTGTATAAGATTAACTGGCGATCTATTGTCTCTACTATTTGATTGATAACTTTTGTTTAGCAAGGAAAAATACTTTATTATTATGGTGAAACACTTTTCTCATTAACTGTACAAAGTGAAAAAGTGAAAAGTCGAATCGGGGGCGTCTGCCACAGGTGCCTCGACCACTGGGGGCCTAAGCCACGGACCCGAGCTTGGGGCCCTGGGTTAGTTTCCGAGTCGGAGAAAATGTTATTAGGTTTTTCATTAGGAATTTCTTAGTAACAGCCCGGAGTTTGAAAGTTGGCGGTGAGATACCCGCGTGCCTCGGAAAGCACGCTAAGCTTCGTGCAGACTAGCGCGATGCGACAGCGCGACGCGACAGCACGACGCGACACCGGTTATTGTTATGCAGTGAAGTTTTCTTGGACATTGTATTGTTCGAGTCGCGTCGCGCCGTGGCGTCGCGTTGGTATGTACGAGCGTTTAAGCCGTTGGCCCTGCGCCTGATCTCCCTCGGGTCGTGTCGGATTGCCGTCCCATCGGACTATGAGAGTGATGGAAGAGAGAGTGCACCTGTGCCTGCGCACACACTTGTGCACTATAATATCTCCCGCGCCGAAAGCTGGTCTCCGTTGAGATTGGCCAAAATACGGTCCGAAGGACCATATCTTACGAAGATTTTCGATATCGGGAAACGAGTTACGGAACTGAAATGGAGTTGGGCAATACAGACAATGAAGTGATCCAATAAGGGTTCCGTTTTTTTCAGTTTGATGTACGGAACCCTAAAAAAATCTAAAAGTTATTTATTTATTTTATTATTTATGTACACACAGCAAAATAGATACAGATACGACATAATCATAATTATTATGTGTACAAAGGTACTGCTTATTTCTTGAGTAATTTCTTCCAGCAGACCTGCGAAAGGAGAAATGAGAAAGAAATGTAGACAATAGTGTGTGAGAACAAGAGAAAAATATAAATATGCGAAGTCTTAAACTAAAATATTGAAATAAACCTACACGTATAACGTAATAAATTAACATATACTTAAATAAATACATATAAACATGCATATTATAGGTATATAAATACTCACAGTTGAGAGGAAAGGTAATGCTCTTTTACTCGATATTTAAATTACATATATTGAATTAATTTAGTGCTAACTTAGAACATAGTCTTGTAATAAAAGGTCCTAACTCGACACATCATATTATTTATGACTAAAACGAAACTCGAATGCACGAAAATAATCTTAATCTACTTTTGAAATTGATTCCAAAACTTATATATTTAAATTCAGGGTTCCGTAAAGACATAAATTCAAAACTTTAAACCATTACGAATATTGTTTGCGAGTTTGCGAACTAAAACAATAAAATTTAAAGTTTATATTTATAGTGAGATCAGAGCAAATTATTTTAACGTCTTCTTGGTTAATGTGGTCACCAAGTTTTTGACAAACCGTCAGGAAGTATATAAGTTTTTTTATTGTACTCGTAGAAATTTTATATTTTGTGCCGCTTATTGATATGGAAATCGGTGAAGGATAGGCGTTTTTAGGGGTGTTTTTGAAGAATAGGTTAATACCGAATGAATTTGTAAAGAAACTAGTCTGTAACGCTGTTGTCCTCATACACATAGACCTCCACAGAAATCTATAAACTATTAATAAAGCAGAAGAGTTTGTTTGTTTGATAGCGCTTACCTCTGGAGGCTGTCGTGGCATTCTGATGACACGACTTCGCAACATCGAGGAATCCCACCGATCTGCGAACACACTGAGAATACTGTTGGTGCCGCCGCGAACACGTGACATCAGGGATGTACATCTTTTTCGAATAATCGGGGAAAACCATCAATGTTATTATCCGTAAACATTCCTGACGCACTACAACGCCACGGCAGCCGCAGCAGTACTCTCAGTGCATTATTGTACTGAACGCGTAGGTCGCTGTATGCGCGTTGAGTGAAGTAAAACAAAAAATGGAACAAAAAAAAAAATGAATACTTCACTTTATTATTATACTTCCTGTGACTGTTGTATACATAGCAAGTAGTGGTATACGAACAGGTGGTAGGTCCCATAACTAAAAACTAAAATGAAAAAACTTTATTTACAAAAGAAACAACCGACTTCAAAAAAAGAAAAACACAAAATTTTTAAAAAAAATTGTTTCGTAAGTCGGTTGCAAATAAAAAATATTTTTCACTTTGTAGTGTTTTTTTATGGAAGTCAGTTGCTTTTTTTTACATTTAAAAGATAATAGCCATTTTTATAATGTCCATTCCTATTATGTAGTAAGGCAAACAATTGTTTAGAACCTAGCAATTAATTTACAATGATGGAAAAGGACCAAATCACCAAGTAACAAAAGGAACGGTGCATCCAGTATCTAAATCTGTGGGGAGTGCTCTTCATATCAAACCACGCTGTAAGCGAGTTTCGAGATGACGATACTTTCTTTCTGTACTTAAATAATATTAAAATATTCAGGCATCATATCGACGCACAGCCTGTTACCATGGATTCAGAATATGATTCTGGACTGCATAGCGTTGAAATTTTTCGTCTGTTACTAAAAAAATTAAAAATCTGTTCCATACATTATGATTACGTAGATATCTATAGCACTTTTGTTGGCAAAATCTATTTTCTTTTCTTGATAACCGACAAAAAAACTGAAAAATCGAAATGTCGGTCGATTCTGTAAAAATATCAACGTGAAACTTAGGTGAAGTGATCTGTCACTGTCACAAATCGACCGGCAGATGCTAGGGATTAACACTATTGACAGCTCACTTCACCTAAGTTTGACGGTTGTATTTTTACAGAATCGACCGGCAGTTCATTATAAACAAAGTAATTTTTTTTGACTGACTTTGACTGTCAAAAAGCTTCGAAACCTTTTTTAAATAACGATAGCGGCAATTATTTTCAACTTTTAGGTGTTGTATCATTATATGACCAGAACCATGCAGTAAACACTTTTGCGCATGAGTACTGTCTTGTTTGTTTGTATTTAAAAATGCATTTTGAGGCGAGCAGTGAAGAGGGTCGTCTGGGCCGCAGAAGACACCTGCAAATCTTAGGTTTACTGAATTGCGGGCCTTACCAACAAAGTAGTTAGAACGAAGTCTTAATATCCATTTATAAATTCTCATGTGTATTAATATAAAATATTTTTTCCAGCATCTACCGGTTTAGTCTCAAATTGCCATCCGCTTGCAGGCGTGCAAGCAAACGTGGTGATCAATCCTCGTGCCTTCTCTGTATGCCTTTGGTATAAATACCCAAAGTTTACGACCGTCTACGAGTTTGAACGTCCATGAACTCAAACTTTCAAACGAAATTTCTGGTGTATCAAATAATAACGATTAAAAATAAATGCTATAGAGAGCTGCCCCAATAACAGTACATTTCGCAGCAATACCTCCATTTAAATAATGATTCCGCAATGTACATAATCTTGAGCGTGGGTATATTTTTAGGAAGCGGACTTTTTTCGCAATACTCGACCGTGCCCTGTGAGCAGACCAATCGTAAACTTAAGCTTAGTACATAATGAATTCAAAAATATTCTGTTGCGTAAGAGTACCTGGTTTTTATGTTGGGAATCAAAAGTGAGTCTGTAAATCTTCCCGTCACAAGTGATTAAGTTACTTCTAGGTCTGCGCGCATCGCTAACCGCATCGCATCGGTGAGATAAGTCTCATTACAGAAAAAGTTCATACTTATTAAGTATAAGTTTAAACCATCGAGCTAGTTTTTGTATTTCGCACTTTATTCCGAGTCAATCTCCTTAGCTTTTTCCCAACTATGTATAGGTCAGCTTTCAGTCTAACCCGTTGCACCTGAATACCAGTATTTTACATGGAGCGAATGCCTATCTGACCTCCACAACCCAGTAACTGGGTAATACGATACCCCTCGGTAAGACTGGTTGTCAGACTTTTGGGCTTCTGACGACCCGTAACGACTGTCAAAGATCCACGAATGACAGCCGGGACGAACGGCTTAACGTTCTTTTCGAGGCACGGAGGAGTATCGGTATGTAAAGATGGTCACCCATCCACGCAACAACCCCGGCAAGTGTAGCTTAACCAGATGGATTGACCCGTGCCGCTGTCATTACTTAGCCACGAGCTCCTTAAGTTTTATTCCAAGTAAAGTTCTTAATACAAAATTGACAAAGACTTTGTTTTAACGACAATTTTTGTAATTGGAACTTTTAGCTTTGTCGGAGTTGATCTTCCTGCCCATGTTACTTCGGGCTGCTAGCTTTGTCGGAACAAAGTTCGAAATAAAAAAAAATGTCTATCGCTGGTTTAAAGCTGGCTCGATGAGGCCGATCTTCTTTAAAAGTGAGCCTATAGTATAAGGGGTTCCCAAAGTGTGCGTCGCGGCGTCCTGGTGCGCCGTAGAGAGTAAAGAGGTGCGCCAGAAGGTGATCCTGTGTACCGTTCTCCGGAAACAAAACTTAAGTATTCGAGGGTACAAAATAAAAGCTCTAAGAATTCAATTCTTATTCCCTTTGCAACATCTTATTTATGAGAAGCCAGATTTTCAGCTGTAGCTGTAATAAAGAGCAAGTATCGCTCAAAGATTAATGTGGAACAAGAAATGAGAACAAAGATGTCAAACCTTATCCCACGCCTTGAAAAAATGTGTGGAAATCACCAAGCTTACGCCTCACATTGATTAAGTTGCCTTTGTATTTTATTTCCAATTTTTTCTCAAATAATAAATGTATTCTTATGTCAATATTAATATAAAAACTCAGCTTGTTAAAGTGGATGTTTTAATTTTTGTGTCTATCTACCCTATTTCGACTAGAAAGGGCGCTGAGACAAAATACTAGACCTGCAAGTGCGCCGAGAACTGTAAATGTTAAAGAACCCCTGCCATATGGCATTGACGACTTCCGGCGTAATTCGGTCGATTTGTGACAGTGACAGCTCACTTCACCCAAGTTTTCACGGTGAGATGTTTACAGAATAGCATGGCTGGACCAACCGGTATTGGCTTGACTTATTTGTATTCACCTCAGGATCAGTTTTTTTGTAAAGATACTAGAAAAGGAAAGTTAGTTCTTTCCAGTTTTTAAATAGAGGTCTTTTCATACATACAATAAATCTTAATGAACAAAATAAACTTCAAGTTACCACTGGCACAACTGACATTGGACAGAAATGAATGTGACACACAGTTTCATACTCACACTATAAAATATTCACAGTTTTGGACCGTAGTATGTAGCTAAATCGATAACAGTAAAAAAAACCAGTGATGTATGCTGATGAACGAGCAACGGAATCGCTCTGCATAAAACCCACAAAAATGTTTCATAAAAAAAACTAGATATTTACTAGCTTCTCGTGTATACCCATAGGTCCCATTTCATACAAATTACATACATGAACACTAAACTGGGAACATAAATCTACATGTAAATTTAAATATTTTTGTTCTTATTTTCAAGGACGCGATTGACTGGCCCCAATTGTTGGGGCCACAGTTTGGACCAGCTCATATGTAGTTAGAGGTGTCTACTTTGGCCCAATTTTGTGCCTTTTAGCCCAAGTTCACACGGGCATACTTAATGGCGGCGATTTTTATTCGCGCACTGTATTTACAATGCTCTGTTTAGGGCCGAGCGTTGAAAATCCAATTCATGAAAAAAAATCGCCGCGATAAAAATACGCTCAGGCGGTTTGCAGTAGGTAAATTCCTTTAAAGTATACTTTTTAGGTACCTATTTCTTTAAATAGAGAGAGAGTACCTACACACTATACTATCCTTATGGTTATGAACCCTTTAGTCATACACACACGTCAGTCACGTCAACGTCAAGACACCGATCATTCACGTCAATTTCAGGGACGTGTGTAAACAGATAAATCAGTTAGTCAGTCATAAGAACGCCTGTTTAAAGCTTCGTGCAGACCAGCGCGACGCGACAGCGCGACGCGACACCGGTTATTGTTATACCCTCGAGTTTTCTAAGAAATTGTATTGTTCGAGTCGCGTCGCCCTGGTCTGCACGAAGCTTTACTCGTAGCAATACGTTTTGACTTGTCGGTGGCGCGACGTCGACTGAGACTCGCTGGTAGTGTCGTGACTGATGAGTGTAGCCTCCAAGTTCTACGTAACTATATTTTTTGACGTGACTGAACGGAGATTTGTCGTTGGCGTGACTGACGTGTGTGCATGAACCTTTACACGTGTTTTATTTGCTTTCTTTTAAGCGTATTCCGTCTACCAAACGATTGAGCCAAAGTAGGATGAAGACCAACTATTCGATTCGTCTGCTAGGTACTAAAAATATATTATATTTTATCTAAGTTTTTTTCTTAGGCATAAGATAAGAAAAAGTTTTATACAAGATTTATTTTTTACGCGAAATTATGTCCAATGAGAATATATTTTATGGCTGAAGCAGAAAATGTGGCGTGATCAAAATGGGTCCAATATTGACATACATATATAAATGCTAACTGCTGCCCGCGGCTTCACCCGCGTTTCTTTTTCTAAAATAAGATAAGATAAATGGTATAAAGTTGTTCTTTCTTACTAAAATAAATAAATACCCAATATCTGTGTCATAATTAAGCTACGCTAAAATAAAATAAAAAATAAAAAAATAAAAAAGTCTATCTACTATAAATAGAAAGTAGGTAAGTAGGTACCTTTAATGCAAAAAAACGTGTGACTACGTTGTTCTTCTAAACTACGAAACGGAACGGATTTTGATGCGGTTCTTTATCTTGACAAATACCGTCAAGAACACTTTGACGTTGACCGGTGCAACATACAATGAGACATTTAAATCATTAAAACAAAATAAATATACATTAATTGAATTATAAGTGTGTATATAAAATACAATATTTTAAATGGCAACATTGCGTTAAGTTGTCATGGACTCGCACGCCGCCCCGGCTTAGAGTAATCTGCGCGCGCAGCTGTCAGAAAAACTATTTGTATGACGTTTTGACACCTGGTTTGGTTACATTTTTTTTTTATGGCGGGAAATTATCAAGTAACTTCTCCCGCTCTGGGCGGAGCGGGAGGGCGTGTCAGACTCTTACTGACTAAAACCCACCCGTGTTCCTTCAGTTGCCTGTACATTGCCAGGGGCCACGGTATCCCTTTCGGACTTTCCCGCGACCCCGGCAGAACAATGAACATGGTGCAAGTAATGAATGTTACGATGGAATTGTGTTATTTATGTAACAACAAAGGATGTATTGCCACCTAGCGCGCTGAGACCAGCTATTGCCTGTTCCATGAGTATCCAAAAATCTAGTGAAAATGTAAACAAATGGATCAAAAAAACTACCCGTGGATGCCAATTTGTGGTGCCACTTACAAATTGAGTGCTTTGATTTTATTAACTTAAACCCGAAATCCTACTTCCTAGTATTCCTATACAGGGTGGCAGGGACATCGAGGCGAAGTCAGTTACCATGGATACAGTACATGATTCTGAGCCCCCCTGCGTTGAAATTTTTCGTCGGTTATTAAAAAAAAAACAGCTGCTCCATACATTTTGACCGCGTAGGTATTGCACTTTTCTATGAAACAACAGTTTTTTTTAAAATAACCGACGAAAACTTTCAACGCAGGGGGGTTCAGAATCATGTACTGACCCCTTGGTAACCGGCTTCGCGTCGATGTCCCTGACGTCCTGTATATTATATATGTATATCACGACGGGGTAAATATAGGTAGTTGGCTTTCAATCACACACAACTCTTAACTCAAACCATTTATTAAAATTATAACATTTACAGGCACTTTTGAGTTATCACCTTATCACTTATCAAGGAGTCATTCAGTTTGAGTAAGTTGGTGAAGCTAGTCGCCCATTCCAAAACGAAGTAGGTACCGATGGAGAAGAACGGGCAAGAAACTCCATGGATACTCTTTTAAATCAAAACATTATGTTACTTAGTACAGAGGTTACTTGTTCAACAATTACAATTTCAGTCCTTTCTAATACAACTTTTCTTTTCATCTCATACATGCCCACACACGCCATTGTGTGTGCGACCCCTTTCTCAAAGTTAGCGGGCGCGTATTCCAATACAAATTCTTATTACTTAGTTAGTTCAATAAAACTTATTAATAAAATGCTTATTAGTTAATTATTTTATATTTAAACAATGCTATATAGAACCTTAATTACTTTTACACCTTCATTATTACTAATTTGACAACATTTTTTGTGATTCAAGAAATTTAATCAAACAACAATCGGTCGATTCTCTAAAAATATCAACGTGAAACTTAGGTGAAGTGAGCTGTCACTGTCACAAATCGACCGGCAGGGTGCAAAGGATTAGCACTATCATTTTATTCTCCGGGGACGGCGGTTTGTTTACACTCTCATCAGATACTTTTGGAGCAGACATTACGCGCGTTGAACATTTTTGAGAGTTGGTAGTTTTATTACGGAACCGTACTCGTAAAATTGGGATTGGTTAGTTGATTGGTCAAATTGGCGAGCGCACAAAATGGTGAATTTGAGGTATGTTGTATAGTAATTTCCAATGCAACATAAATATTATAACAACTTGTACACGCAAAATAAACGCGCCCAAACATCCCTACCCAGCTGATTTCGCACAAAAAGCAGTAAACATTAGGAATTTCAACTCAATCTACATATATACGGTTTAGAGGCGTGAAGAGCAATAATCGTATTTCACTATAAATGGATATAAATTCCGTACAACTCACGAATTGCTCAAGCGAAATTAAAAAAGAAGAATTGCTTTTTGTTTAAGCTCAGCACACATTTGTGTCGTATACGGATTTTGTGTTGAACACGGAATAATACGGATTTTATTTTGTAATACATTTAAATGTGGAATGGGGATTGTGTTTTGTTCTTTTTTTCATTCGAAAAATTGGTTTTCTGTTCAGGATTTCGTGGTAAATGGTTTTTGATATTCTATAATTCTAATATTTGACTCTATTATTTTCAATACGATTTCTGTGAGGTTAGTCTATTTCGAAAAATGGTTAGACAATTTTGAAAAAGAAGGTAGGTTGGTAAATTTAGTTATATAACGTAATAAAACACCTAGCATTTGAAAAGTTTTAATATTGTTCTTAACGATGCAGGATAACCATTACCAGAAGTGGTCGTCGTATGAGTGGCTGCAATATCATCAGAATTATGCCGGAATATAGCAGTTTTTCGTGGACGTGGTACGACAGCGGTTCCCCTCACATAATCTGTCGGTCGATTCTGTAAAAATATCAACGTGAACGTGAGCGTGAAGTGAGCTGTCACTGTCACAAATCGACCGGCAGGATGCTAGGGATTAGCACTATTGACAGCTCACTTCACGCTCACTTCACCTAAGTTTCACGGTGATATTTTTACAGAATCGACCGGCTGTTATCCGAAGACAGCCGCCACGCAACCATCGATGCCGCGCTCTGCTAGAGTGACTGCCACCAGCTAGTGTCACTCATAAGTCATAACCGACCTTTTCGGCGATCGTTACAAAACTAGTCGACGCCACTTGCTGCGCCGTCATACCATTAAAACATAATTTATCTTGTAAATCCACAAAAAAGAAAAAATTACATAATCGGCCTATACTGTTCCCAACTGCTGGGATCCAAGCTTCATCTTTGTGAAGTACTAATCCAAAGCCGTAATCCACCACGCGGGTCCAGTAGTGCTATTCTGTAACCATCTCACCATGAAAACTTAGGTGAAGTGAGCGTGGAGTGAGCTGTCATTCCACAGAGATTGACACTATCGACAGCTCACTTCACCCAAGTTTTCACGGTGAGATGTTAACAGAATAGCATGGCAGTACAGGTTGGTAGATGTCACATGTTTTTCATTTTTGTTTTCTTGGACATTCCGGTTTCCTTACGATGTTTAACTAAAGCAGTTTTTGGAGCAGTGGTGGTGAAATAGATTGCCGAAACGTAAAGTGCTTGCCTGCCTAAATTCGTACCCAATCTACAATTCGTAATTAGGGGTTGTTACCGCTGAGTCACTACTGCTAACTTGATTTTATCGTCTTGTCCGAAACTATTAACTACTGGCTGTTGCCCGCGACTTCATCTGCGGTCTAGGATGAAAAGTGGTCTACCCATGTGCCAAATTTCATCCAAATCCGTTTAGCCGTTTTAGCGTGAGAGCGTCTCAAAGAAACAAACAAACCAAATCACTTTCGTATTTATAATATTAGTTAGGATAACATGTTCGGAGGAGTTTGTGGTTAAGTAATAACAGCTGCATGGGTCGATCCATCAGCTAAGCTATGGTTGCCGGGTATGGTCCGTGGATGGATCTTTACATACCGAGACTGCACCGTGCCTCGGAAAGCACGTTAAGACTTTGGTCCCGGCTGTCATTCGTGGATTTTTGACAGTCGTTACGGGTCGTCAGAAGCCCGAAAGCCTGTCAACCAGTCTTATTTTGATAAGACTGGTTGACAGGCTTTCTATATATATAGGCAGGTAATACGATACCCTTTGGGGTATCGTATTACCCAGTTACTGAGCTGTGGAGGTCAGATATGCAGGCGCTCCGTGTAAAATACGTACTGGTATTCAGCTGCATCCGGTTAGAATGGAAGCCGACCCTAACATAGTTGGGATAAGGCTAGACAGATTGATTAATTTTGATAACATGTTCGGACAGATTCGCATCTGAATGAAGTAGATATAATTTCTTCACACAGCATGGCGGCCGTTGCTACAGACGGCATTGTCAATCCTTTCCGGTGTCCATACAAACAAAACGTGTCACCGTTTACTCTATAACACAAATTTTGTAGGTATCGAAACTGACGGCTCTGAATGACGGTCCGTGATCTGTCACGGACCGTCATTCAGAGCCGTCAGTTTCGATACCTACAAAATTTGTGTTAAGCTGTGCGCTTAACGCACGAATTCCAATAGACACTGCTGTCTCTAGACGCTGCCGGCACGGCTATTCCGAGATCTGTGTATTTATTTATTAAAATATTATATTCTGTAGATCTGAGTGCAAACCTCGTAAGACACGCCTAAGCCTAAGCCCAAGGTTCTTCATACACAACATGATTTGGGTCGACACAGGGTTATTTAATTAACTGATTAATTTTAAACTATTTAACATACATAAGTATAGAAAGAAAGAAAAATATTTTCTATTATTTTTCTTTCTTTCTATTCTATTATCACGCACAGGAAATACAAACAGTAAGTAGGTAATAATAAAAATAAAAAATAAATTATAAAATAAAAAACAAAAAAAAACGAATTAAAAAAAACAGAATAATAACGACCTGTGCGAGGCCAAAAAGGCTCCTATCTCAGCATAATTCGGCGATATTTAAAAAATAAATACCGCAGCGCTGGTATTCTGATAGGGCCCACTGTGATGCCACGGACACACCTACGGATTAAGATAAATCATGCCTGTATTCCTGACCGTGTAAGCAGAGTCGAACAGTTCACTGTCATTTCGCCAGTTATTTATAAGGCTCACTTGTACCACGAATTACTAAACAGGTATGATTCCAGTGGGCCTAAGACTCGAATGAAAGATAAAAAGTCTCCCTAACAACTCACCTAACCTACATAGTTTTAAGGAATATTAGCTTTTGACCGCGAATCGAAACCCGTACAGACGTTTTTGCGCAAATCCGGAACATACATCCAGACAAAGAGAAAAACGGTCAAAAATTCTTCCTTACTTTTTTTTATATTTGTATAGATTACATATAATAGCATGGAATGTTCTGTCTACTTTAATATTATTAATAGTGTGCCTCATTAAAATACAAACAAAATATGACGGCCATAACCTTTTCTCCTCCAGCGCCAGACAGCCAAAACAGTACATTTCATATTAAAACTTCCATCGGAATTTCACTCAAAAATTCTGATGAAAAAATGAGGTTAACACAGAAAAGTGTTTGATTTATGATTTTGGAGAGTGACAGTTCTTCACCTGATTTAGTTCAGAGGGTGATTTAGTTCAGAGATTTGGTTAACGGTGTCAGCAGACATCTAGGTTGCTTTGTCGCCTGAAAAATGGTCTGGATTTTGTAGGTTGTGATATAGAGCCTGGAATTTTAAACTGTTGGAAGAAGTAAATTCTGTTAAACTCGAGCACTCTGTTGTACTGGCGTGACTTTTTCCATAATGTCACTATTTAGGCACATAAAGTATTGTATTACACACATTTCACCAGTTATGAATATAAAACCTATGTAATAGAAGGTAAGCCATTCGTTAGCATAATCAATCAGCCTATAATGTTCCCACTGCTGGGACACAGGCCACCTCTCAGTGAGAGGCAGTGGGCTGTAATCCACCACACAGGCCCAGTACAGGTTGGTGGATGTCGTATGTCTTTGAATTTTTGGTTCTAGGACATGGTTTCCTCACGATGTTTACCTTCACCCAGGTTAATGAAGTTTATTTCTGAAAGTAGATTTATACAATCACTTCTTTCTTTTTCGTGTGGTTAGTGACCAAAATGGTGTCCGAGTTTTAAAGCCGCCCATGAGTTCTGACTTGGCTTCACATGTCTTCGAGAAATATCTCTCAGGCTTGCTGGTTTCCTCAAGATGTTTTCGTTCACTGTTTTTGAAGCAAGTAATAATTATACTATCCGCACATGAATTCGAACAGTCAGATACAATCACTTATACACGTCATTAATTCCGTCAATATTTACGTTAATTTCCTAATGACTGAGCACAAATTCTGCCTTTAATAACATTGTTCTGAATGGGAATCAAACACACCACGGTCAGCAGTCACACTGTAAACCACTAGCTAGTTCAACAAAACAGTAATGTAACAACTAATATTTCCGAAGTAAAAAGTTTCAACGTGAAAATTCCTCCATGAGCGTTTTGATGGAGTCTCAACTTGATTTTATTTCGTTTATCAAAACTTTTTCAATTTTTAGAAAACTTTTAACCATCAACAGAGATAAAACTTAATACGTACTTAACTGAACGATATCTTTTTTTTTCTTCTTTTTTTGTACGAAAAATATTATTATAAAACTTTTAAGCACCAAGATAAAAAAGTGACAGACTGTATAGGATCTTGCTCTGTATAGCACCATCTCATTCATCTGGCAAAAATATAAAGTATAATAGACGGGATGGCTTATTATGCCATCAATAACAGGTTTTTGCAGTTTCCGGGTAACGATAAGGAATACCGCACACTTCCCATGGGGGTCGTACCTAGAGATTAATGTAAGGGATGGGCAGGAACCGGGGCCTAATTTCAGAGGGATGGGCATGTGACCACCTGTGATGTAGCTTCATTATGACTTCGTTAAACAAAGTGGTCGTCACAGCTTCGAGGAGCTCGTGGCCAAGTTATAACAGCTGCACGGGTCGATCCATCAGGTTAAGCTACGCTTGCCGCGGTTGGTCTATGGATGTGTGACCATCTTTACATACCGAGACTCCTCCGTGCTTCGGAAAGCACGTTAAGCGATTGGTCCCAGCTGTCATTCGTGGATCTTTGACAGTCGTTACGGGTCGTCAGAAGCCCAAAAGTCTGACAACCAGTCTTATCACAGGGTATCGTATTACCCAGTTACTGGATTGTGGAGGTCAGATAGGCAGTCGCCCATGTAAAATACTGGTATTCAGCTGCATCCGGCTAAACTGGACGCCAACCCCAATATACGAGTAGTTGGGAAAAGGCTAGGCAGATTGATTGATTGTCGTTACAGCTTCAGATATCAGTGCACACCTCACTGATTTGCAAATCATTCATAGGCACGTGTGTGTGTGTTCAAATCCGGATAAGTACCAATGTGACTTATTCAATTCATATGTACTTTCTAAGTTTATTAGGATATCACTGACATCGATAAGGATAATATCGTGAACCTTGGATTTATAATTTATATCAACCCGAAATCGCCAACCCGTCTTGAGCAAGCGTTGTAATCAATGCTCATGCCTTCTCTTTATGAGAAGTGGCCTTTTCCCCCGCCGGCCTTTGGGACAATAATAAACTGGTATTATATTATTAATTATTTACGTGTAAGAATAAGTAACCAACTTATTCTGCTCATTTTGATCAAAGAGTACATAATAAATACGGTAGCTCTGCAACAGTTGTTCTGGGTCTATCATTTTATGCGGTGAAGAAAAACATCGTGAGGAAACCGGTATTCCTGAGAGATATTTCTCGACAGCCAAGTCGCCCACGAAAAAATTATTTAAAAGAGTGTCCGTGGAGTTTCTTGTCCGTTCTTCTCCATAGATACCTACTACGCTTTGGAATGGGCATCTAGCTTCAACTTTCTGACTGACCAACCCCCTTGACAATTCAAAAGTGCCTGTAATTGGTTTATTTGAAATAAATGCTTTGAGTTTAAGTTGAGTTTTTGAGTTTGAGTTTGAAAAGAAGAAAGAAAGAATTTTATGCAGGTAAGAATGTATCTTACATAGTTTAGAGGTATGAGGAACAGAGTATAAAGTTTACTCATCCACTATAGAAAAAGGAGGATGCTCCGACGATTGATTTCAGATAATCTTATATATTTTGTTCGCGCGGTAAACTCTAATTGCGCGATGCAGGATTTGTGTAACGTCAGGTCTTTGATGTGTAGTTCACACGTGGCGGTGTAGATGCCGCCACAATAATAAGCAGTTATTAAGCATTTCCTCAGCATCATATATACTCTGTTTTATATAGTTAGGTAATTGGCTCAGGCGTGACTTTACGAAAATCTCATTATAAAATTCAATAGACGACGTATATTTAGTAACCTAATCCGCTTAACTGTTCTTAAAGAGTCATAAAGAACCCTGTAAGAAATCATCTGATGACTGTGATTTCTCTTCGTCTATTGTATTTTTTCTGCTTAATATCTTATGAAAAGGAAATAAAATTACGTGGGCTCTTTCATGAAAGGTCATATAACCATAATTAACTAATTACATCACTGCCCACATAATATCTTAGTACAAGACAGCGCCTTGAAAAAGATAATATAATGACAGAATATTCAAAACCTAACACAATGCTCTCAGCATTGAGTTACAGAATAATGAGAGAGACAGAGAAATGAGATGAACAGAGTAATGAGATGAACAGAGTAATGAGGAAGACAAAGAGTAATGAAAGGCGGTTTGATCTGGCTAAGTCGGCAAAAGCTTTTTTCCCCGCGTAATATATCAAATCAGTCGTTTTCGGTGCGGTCCCGTCTTGGGGACTCGTTATTTGGGACCGTTGAATAATATTTTTGCGGTCAAAGTTTTGGAATTCATACAGCTGAATATTTACGACCTTAGTTTTTGTTTACCCTAAACCTCATAAGGGGTCATTGTACTCATTATTATGAACAACTTTTACTACGGGACCAACGCTGAAATCGCGAAAAAAAAAAATCAGCTGTTCCCTACATTTCGACGAGATAGATATACGAACATAAATGTAGGGAACAGCGGATTTTTTTTTCGCGATTTAAGCGTCGGTCCCATAGTGAAAGTTATTCATAATGATGAGTACAATGACCCCTTAAGAGGTTAAGGGTAAACAAAAACTAAGGTTGTATAGGGCAATCCAATTCGTGTTTCCTTTATTGGCAACACTGTAATTTTCACAGCTGTTAGTAATGGCAGGTGTTTCAAACGTCAAATGTTAACAATACATTTATAAAATGAATTGCTTTGGATTCAGCAAGACGCCGCAACTTCCCCCCCCACACAGCGCGTTAAACGTTAGGTGTTTTGCATGAAACGTTCAGAGGTCGCATTGTTTCATGTAACAGTGAATGACGTCAACTGGCCGCCAAGATGGTGCGATTTAACATCCGCAAAGTTATTGCCGAGATAACCCACGAAAGCGAAAATCTCATCGAAAATTACCTTTAAAAAATCGGCTGCTGTAGGTCCAGAGGCGGCCATTTGCCTGATATAATTTTCCATAATACATGAATAACACTAAATATTCAAGCAGTGATAGCCTAGTGGTTTGACCATCGGACTGCTGACCGAGAATCAAAAAGTGGATCTGACAGAGAAGATGCCTAAATCTCAGAAGTGAGAACATTATGGGCTGATTTAAAGAAAGCAGCAGTTATAGCCTAGTGGTGTGACCGTCGGACTGCCAAGTCATAGGTCTCGAGTTCGAACCCAAGGCACGCACCTCTGACTTTTCAGATTCATGTGCGTATTGTATAATTATCACTTGCTCAAAAAACGGTGAAGGAAAACATCGTGAGGAAACCGGCATGCCTGAGAGATATTTCTCGACGGCATATGAAGCCAAGTCAGTCAATACTCTGACACCAGGTTAGTCATTAACCACACGAAAAGAAGAAGACTAAATATTGGATTACAGAAAAAAGAATTAAGATATTGTTACATTTTGTGTATTTTTTTTAAATAAAAGTTCGGTACCTCGAATTGGATCACCCTATAGTAATTAGGGGGTATCGAATTACTATATTCAGCCGAATGAATTGACTTACCAATCATCCAGCTGGATCATCGTAAGTCATCATTATCATCTCAAAGACGTCCACTGTTGGACTGTGACCTCACCCAAAGATCGCTATACCTGAATGCGCCGTTTGGATAGACAGACATGGTGAAATGATGGCATACTGAAAATACTTATGTATATAAAAAATACACATTTGGGGACGTAGGTGGAAGGTATTCCACCCGTCTCCTTTTATGCGTATTGGAGGTGAAGTTGTAAACGTGAGCACAAGTGAAAGTCCAACTTGTAGTTAATGTATATATATTTACCGTACACTTATCCTAGTTTAAAGCTAGGTACACTAGTACACAAATAACTAATTAAACTAATGGGGACAAATAAACTAATGATTTAAAATCTAGTCTGTGTCGCGGTACGGTTGGCAAGCAAGTTCCGACGCTACTGGTACGCTCTGCCATGGGTAACGCCCCGGATCCTGGCTCAGTGTTGCCACTTAACAAGGTACGTTCCTTACTAGCTTATAAATACTTATCTAAACTAATACAGGTGACGCCGCGTATACTAATGTGCGTTCACAAATGCACCGTACGTGACGCCACACACACATTTTTCTACTAAGTATACTAATTTAACAACTTTCTCCACTGATGTAATTCAAACAATAATTTTATATTCATTTTATAACAATAACATGTTTACTCCCTGAAGCCATCATTAATCTGTCAGAAACATCAATATATCACTCAGTATTTGGTGTTTCATGTCATAATTTAGCTCGTCTAGCTAGTGATATCGTGTTCATTTAGTTAAATAATTAGTACGCTGCATGTTGTTACGTCATCGTTTATCATTAGCTTGTTAGTTCATTTAGGAACATGTTTATATTGTCATTCTGTGTGTAGTGTTTTGTTTTGTTAATAGTACAGTTTATTTGTTAGGTAAAGTAGAATTACAAATACGCTACAAGTTACGAGATATTTTCATGTACAATTAGTTAACCATTATAACATACAGTCATTCATGTATGCTCTGCAGGGGAAGCAGAATATTTAGTACAGTAACATTTCGTTAAAATTTTCAAAGATAGAAAGTTTCTTCACGATGTTTTCCTTCACCTTTAGTCAGTCAAGATAAACTTTGATATTCCTTATTATTTTGTAAATATTTGTACTTATTGGTCCATAAAAACCTACAAAATTCATGCTCAAGAAGCGACATCATCGTACCGGCCAACCTAAACACACAACGCAGTCAGTACGAAATATTCTAAAAAAAACCGGCCAATTGCGTGTCGAACCACGCAGGATCAAAGGTTCCGTAGTTGGAATGCATTGTAGTTGAAAAACATGCTCTCCAATATATTTCAACTGCAAATGTAAGTTTTTACGCACAATATTAAGAGTTTTACCGTGTTATTTTAAGACCATAGACTTCATATAGGTTTTCCTGTAGGTAATCTATGAGTATAGAACCAATCTTCAAAATTTTAGGGTCAGTAGTTTCCGAGATAAGGGTGGTCAATTTTCATCAATTCTGTTAAATATCTTTATAAGTATTATTTTAAAATTATAAATAATCCTCGCAACAAGCCCTTTCATTTGATATGTCACACGGTGCAGTATGCAAAACGCTTTTTTTTATTTTCTTATTTGCCACTAATAGTGACCCCCATATTCAAAATCATTTATTTACGTTACCCGTCCGTGTTTGGGTCACAGAAATACATATTATGTGTACCAAATTTCAACTTAATCGGTTAATTAGATTCGGAGCAAATTGGCTGTGACAGACAGACACACGAGTGATTCTATAAGGGTTCTGTTTTTTTTCTTTTGAGGTACGGAACACTAAAAACAAAGATGGTTGCCTCAATCAACCCACTCAACCTTGACTGACAAGTACATCCTATCCGCGCATATCCATCAAAGTTGTGAAGATTTTTACAAGAGGTAACTCAAGAAGGGATCGATTGAAGCCCAGGGGCAGTTGGCAGAGTATTAATACGCGCGCTACTTGAAAATGCCTTTGAAAACTGACCGGAGAATCACCCACTCAAGGGTAAGAACCCGATTAAGGTATTGGGTATCATTTTTGGGGTTTCGTAGATAAAAGCGATAGCTACTTGTTTTCTTACGTCTAGGTATCTCTACATATTACGAGTATAACTAAAGTCAAAATCAAATCAAATCATTTATTAAGTGTGTTTTTTGGTGAGGTTACATGGTCTTATAAAATACAAACATTGTGCACAAAAAACTACCCATTGGGCTCACACTTTTTTAAGAAAATTCGTTCATTATTACTGAAGTATATTATATTATTATGCAAGGTACATGAAGCGAGAGTGAGTCGTTTTTATGTCTGTGTGACCGCGTTAAGCTTCGTGCAGACCAGCGCGACGCGACGCCGCGACGCGACTCGAACAATACAATTTCTAAGAAAACTTGACGGTATAACAATAACCGGTGTCGCGTCGCGCGACAAGTCGCGCTGGTCTGCACAGAGCTTTAAGCTTCGTGCAGACCAGCGTGACGCGACACCGGCTATTGTTATACCGTCAAGTTTTCTTAGAAATTGTCGCGGTTCGAAACCGCGTCGCGGCGTCGCGTCGCGCTGGTCTGCACGAAGCTTAATTCTTTTAAACTATGCACGGTTTTCACCATACAGAATTTATACAGAATTTATTCCGGAAGGTTTGTGTATAATAAACTTTATATTACTACAAACTACACAACTACTTACTTTTTTTTTTTTTTTTTTTTTTTTTTTTTTATTTATTTATTAAACTTACATTGAAAATAAAGGTAGGTATAATCTCGATGTTTTGCCGTGTGGAGCAGGGGCGGGTTGCTAGTGTTTTAATAAATGAAAGATACCCTTTTACATACAGATAAACAAAGCAAAGAGTTTCTTATAGACATAGTTATTTCTATTATTTTGTGAGCAGTATTTTGCATGGGTTAGTTAGATTGCGCGCTACAGTTAACAGCGGGTTTTTACCTACCAAAAATAAAAATCCCTACCTAATGTAACATAGTTTGATGTACGGAATGTGTAGATTACGGCTATGAGACGTTTCCCCTTTTTTATTTTTGCCTTTCATTCGTTATCTTTCACTCGTCAAATGAATTAAAAGTGAAAAAATTAATTAATGATATATATTTTTTCATTCTTTAAAGAAAGAATGAAAGAATAATGTTTAATGCGTAGTGTTTGTGTTTAATGTGTGTATTCGTTAACGTTGTGTTGTGTGTGTGTTGTGTATTGTGTATTGTGTTTGTTTGTGTCTTTCATTAATTACAACAACGTTGGATCGGTTTACTAATGAGTAAACCGATCCAACATTGTTGAATTTCGGCTACACTCGACATCTTTCACTCGCCTACTGAATGAACGAAAAATTAAAGGAGCTATGAACGTTCATTTTCTATATAATTTTATCGGTGTAGTATGAACTTGGAATGAAACAAGAATTAGACAAGTGCGACTAGAACTCGCACACGAAGAGTTTCGTACAATATTTAACAATACGTTTTTCACTTTAGCAAAAAATAAAGTTTCTTGTATGGGGAATTTAATTTTTTATTTTTATAAACCGGCAAAAGAAATACATAACGTCAAATGTCTACCTATTACGGTTTATGAGATACAGCCCGCTGACAGACAGACGGACGGACAACGGAAGCTTAAATTAGTTATAGGGTTCCGTTCGGCTCATTTCGGGTAGGGTACCCTAAAAATGAAGTACGAGTGAATTATTCACTCGTGTAAAGAGTCTTTTTTTTTTTTTTTTTTTTTGGATGGGAAATTATCAAATAACTTCTCCCGCTCTGGATGGAGCGGGAGGGCGTGTCAGACTTTTACTGACTAAAACCCACCCGTGTTCCTTCCGTTGCCTGTGTGCCGAGGTCGCGATATCCCTTTCAGACAAACCCGCAACCCCGGCAGGCATTGGCCCTTCCGGACCCCGTCAGTTGGTGCTGACATCTCTTTGAGGCGCGCGTGGAACACAACGCGCCGTCGACCCGGGCCTGGTCCCTATCGGACGGCGAGCTACCCATTGCTCACCGTCCGCAAGCCCGCGCCTACGGTGGCCGGAAGTCGGGTCTCGACTCCCGACGCCCGGGGCGTCTCCTGCGGCGACTAGGGGCGCGAGGGGGCGCATTTTGCCTCTCCCTCGCGCGCTCCGCCTCCTCCTTCGCGAGCATTACTGCTTCGCAGAAGGAGGTGACGGCCTCCCATGCACTCTCGCTCCGGACCATGGCCTGAACCAGGGCCGGACGCGAGAGATCGCCGCCGCCGATCGCCTCCGTGAGGACACGGCGGTGCTCCGCCCAAGCTGGGCAGACCTCCACCGTATGCTCCACCGTGTCCTCCGGGCGATCCACACAGTGGTGACACCCGGGCGTTTCCTCCCGCTTTATTCTGAACAGGAACCTCCCGAAACAACCATGTCCGGTGAGGACCTGTGTCAGGCGGAAGGTGAGGACGCCGTGGCGCCTCTCTAGCCACTCCTCAAAGAGGGGACTTATCGCCACAATTGTGGCGTGCCCAGTGTAAAGAGTCTAATATATATTAACGGTATGCCTTTTGCAACCTGTATGCTTTATACAGGGTGGCAGGTACATCGACGCGAAGCCGGTTACCATGGATTCAGTACATGATTCTGAGCCCCCCTGCGTTGAAATTTGTCGTCGGTTATTAAAAAAAAAACAGCTGCTCCATACATTTTGACCGCGTAGGTATTGCACTTTTCTATGAAACAGCTGATTTTTTTCACCGGTTCGGTTGTTGTCCGGTGTTTTAACAGGTTCAGAATCATGTACTGACCCCATGGTAACCGGCTTCGCGTCGATGTCCCTGACACCCTGTATAATGTTAAAATTGAAGCAGTATAAATTCATATATTTGCTGTGGTCCCTCTCAATAATGGTTTATTTGGGTTGGTTATGTTTTTTTTGGCGAATTATAAAAAATACCTTTATCGATTTTATTACAACAACAATTTAACGAATTAGAACAACGCCGACCGAAGAAAATACAATAAAATATACGCGAGAAGTCTTAACATTCCTTCGCTTAATAAAATTGGGCTGCGGGAACGTTATTACTCATATTGCCTCACCCTGTATTAGCATAGGGGTGCTCTCAGACACAACTGACGGCTTGCTTTATTAGTCTTCTTATAACTCCCAGTAGACCCGCTGCAAATCACGACCGGTGGCATGTGACGTGTGTCATTGACATAAGGTTCAAATTGCAAACATTGGCACGCGACCGTGAAATGTAACAGACTTAGTGTTATTTTTAGGTTTCATTTTCGGGAAGAATTTTGACCTTATTTAGGTGTCTTTAGTGTAAAAGTTTGAGTAGTAGTTCTACTTCTTCTCTCGTTTCTACTTGTTATACAGCATGATCCATTGATATAGGTTAGTTTGGGGAAGAAACTACTACAGTTTAATCCAAGGTACCGGATTTTGATTTTTGTTTTTGTATTAATACCAGTAGCGTATTAATGCGTATACACTGAAGCGGACTGGAGCTGAGCGGAGACCTGCATGAATCGACCAATCAAAATCTTCATCGCGTCTCTCGTCTCGTCTGTGATTGGACGATTTCTGCACTTCTCCGCTTAGTTCCGCTCTCTTATATAGTCCCAATGTAAGGCCTCTCAGAGAAGGCACGAGCATAGATCACCACGCTTGCGCAAGTTTGTTTTACGATGATTAACAATAAGTCCTGGTTCCCTTACAAAATTTTTCCTTCACCGATGTCAGTAATGTCCAAGATAAATTCAGAAAGCACACTATGAATTGAAAAAAACAAATTGGTCCTTGTCCGGATTTGAAACTATAACCTCGTGCATGCGAAACGAGGCGTTAATCACTGGGTAATTACGACAGTATGTTTTTTTATTATGTGGGGTTAAGGGGACTACAGGACATAAACGTGCCTAAACGCAAGTTTTATAATGCCTAAAAGAATATGATCCACTGCAGTAAACAAAATCAGAAAAATATATGATATTCTTCAGGATATATGCTAGTATGATAGTGTGTTGAAAACATAATACAACTAATTTGATACGATAGAAAAAAATCATGAAGATACCTCTAAAAATTTCTTTTAACGATTAAAAATCATATTAATTTACATGCAATCATTCTGATTTTTTGTTTGATTATTCTACAAGCTACATATTAGCATAATAGTGTTTTAATTTTCCAGTCCTTTCAATAGATTTTTTGTAAATCGCAACTGCTTCATATTTTGCAATAAATTACCTGCGTCGTGTCATCGCGCTTCTCTTTCATTTCTATGCAGTCCGACAGTGACCGCGCTTTAGCTGTTGTAAGCCTCTTAATGTTTTTTATCTTTGATATTTAGTTTCTGGGGAGTTTGTTGCGCTACTTCTTCTTCCCAGCTAACGCACTAGGAAGTGGTGAAGGGTGGGCGTTTTGGAGGACTGTCTTATGTAATTTTGACGTTCGAAAGGTGCTGATTCTCAGCCTAGTTTGAATAAATGACTTTTGAATTTGAATATTTTTCCACGCAACGCAAATACAAATGCAAGGCTTAAGAGGAAACTTGGTCATGCTTTTATTCCAAACAAACGTTTTCCTATATCTTCTCCCTGGGTAATGACACTAGAGCAAATAGTTTTTTACAGTGCAATCTGTATTTACCACGGCCATGTTCGTATATTTGGTTTCTTTGTAAAAAAAAAACTAAAATTATTTAAGTGCGCCATAAAAGATATAGGCGTATAGCAGTAGTAGAAACAGTGTCGCATAAGTATAATATGCATAATCAGCCTTTTTATTTTATTTTTTTAGGTTGGGAAATTATCAAATAACTTCTCCCGCTCTGGGCGGAGCGGGAGGGCGTGTCAGACTTTTACTGACTAAAGCCCATCAGTGTTCCTTCCGTTGCCTGTGTGACGGGGTCGTGATATCCCTTTCGGACAAACTCGCAACCCTGGCAGGATGCATAATCAGCCTATAATGTTCCCACTGCTGGGACACAGGCCTCCTCTCTGTGAGAGGGAGTGGGCCGCAATCCACCACGCGGGCCCAGTGCGGGTTGATAGATGTCACATGTCCTCGAACTTTTAGTTCGAAACATGCCGGTTTCCTCACGATGTTTTCCGTCACCGTTTTGAGAGCAGTGGTGATGAAATTAGTAAATCGCCTGTCTGAGTTCGAACCTACGACCTATAACTTGTAAGTCGCGGCCTTTAGCACTGAGCCACCACTGCCTTCAGACATTGAAACGTAAAAAAAATTTGCTCATTTACCAGAAATACGTAAGTACGGAATCAATGCCAACGACCAAGTGACCACGTTTGTTTTTTTATTTTTATTAATTAATTTAATTTTAATATTATAAATTATTGTTTTGAATAAAATAATCAAAATTTAAAAATATTAATTTAACTTTAAAATCTCAATTGAAAATGATAAGTAACTTATTTAAAAAAAAATCTTACCTCGTGGGGGAAATACGAGTTGTTATTTCAACCCATAGCACTCACAGGAACTCGAGCACAAATAGAAATAAATATTAATGTTACAAAGCACGCGCACATTTATTATACGTTACAATAACTGTCAAAAATACGAAATTCATTTGTTGGGAGTCGTTCATTTATCAAAACTTCCAACGTCTTCAGACAATTTTTCATCACTAAAGCTGAAATGTAGGCCAAGAGTTTACTGTCATATTCCAGGTACAGTGAAAACCGTTTATAACGACTTCGCTTAAAGCGACGTACCGGTTATTACGACGAAATTTTGAGGTCCCAGCATTTCTGTTTACTTAACAAAGATTTTGGTTATAACGACTACCGGCTATACCAACCGTAAACCGACGGTCCCTTCGAAGTCGTTATAAACGGTTTTCACTGTATTTGTTTAATTTACTGAAGTAAATAATACTTTATTTATGAGTTCTGTCTCTCACGCAGCTGAGTACAAGAGGTACTATCTAGGAAATTACTAAGCGTGTCTACTTTGTTATGTATACTTAATTATTTTGTAAATTTTGCCAGACACATCCTAACTAATTTGCCAAACATGTAAACAAACACGTGTTTTAGGAAAAACAATTGTAATGCCTACACGTAAGGTTGAGTTTGAGCCACAACTTCATATTTTTTATGACTTCTTCAACAGTACCGGTCAGTCAAAAATCAAATTTATTACCACTTGCATAAAGTTGATGTTCGTTTAAGTGGAAATCAATTGGAAACAAGGTTATAAACATACCTTATAATAATATGATAAATGCGAAAGTGGGTTTGTTTGTTTGTGACGCTTTCACACTAAAACGGCTAAACGGATTTGAATGAAATTTGGCACATGAGTAGACCATAACCTGGATTAGGACATAGGATACTTTTTATCCCGGTAGTACGTTCCCATGGGATAATTTCCGATCTCCACGCGGGCGAAACCGTGAACAAAAGCTAGTTAGGTATATTTTCGAATTTGATTTATTGTCTTACTACGATTCATGATGCGCAATACTTGCCTCATCAATAGAAAAAAGATAAAAGATAATTTATTTGTAAAACATGGTGTTTACATACAAATCGAGCATGCAAGATCTTAAATATAGATAAAAACTCCGTACATGTGTTGCCTGACGAGGCGTATAATTTTTTTTAAATATCAAATTCAAATTATTAGTTTAAGAAACCAAAGACTAAAAGACTGGTTCACTAACATTGATTATTACATTGTATGAGAATAATAATCCTACAGAAATAATAAATTATTATTTATTTATTTATATATACTTTATTGTACACCACAAAAATACATAACAAAAAATAATTAAGCACTACAAAATATACAATGGGCGACCTTATCGCTTTCCGCGATCTCTTCCAGGCAACCTTAGAATGGACAGTGAAATTTGCCTGGACATAAAATGGGGCTGTCGTTGGTGCAAATAATAAGAATACAATATACTAGAATAGATACACAGATAAATACATATCCTAAATAATAGATACATAAATACATACATACTAAATATATAAGCAACGAAAATAAATGAAGACTATAGATAATTACAGCTACGAGAACAAGATCACAACGACAAGTAATGTTCCTTCACGAGTCTCTTAAACACATGTAACGATTGCGCGCTCTTTATTTCAACTGGCAGTGCATTCCACAAACGAGCGGCCTGGACAGTGAAGGATTTGTCGAAGAAAGTTGTGGAATGCATAGGCATTTTAAGCTTCAAGTTATCTGATGACCTTGAAAATTTCGTTTGGGAGTCGCATAGAAACTGGAAACGTTCCTTGAGATAGAGAGGGGTGGAAGGGGAAAGAAGCACATTATACAAAAGGGAAAGAATATGAACATTCCGGCGAATGCAAATTGGTAACCACTTGAGCTTCACGCGATATTCGGAAACATGGTCATATTTGCGCAAACCGAATATGAACCTTATACCTTATTTTATATTTTATTTATTTACACTTCAAAGTCTCAAACATCTGTGTAGCCCTGGCTCTTGTACTAGGAGTTCCTGTATCACAAGAGCCAGTAAAGTATAAAGTGTGTAGACACACACTTTATACTTTCTACTTACTTTATACTTTTTATAATCTGGCATGCTAGATTTGTATGTAAACACATGTTTTAGAAATAAATTATCCTTTATCTTTTTTCTACTGTTTATTTTAATGCCTTTTATACAGACTGTGTAAAAGGCATTAAAATAAACTATAATAACAACAAAACGCCTATTCGCCCCCCACAAGATGGAACGATGACCTTATAAAGGCACAGAATCGGTCGAAGTGGCGGTGCGGGAGGCCTATGTCCAGCAGTGGACGTCTATCGGCTGAAATGATGATCGTCAATAGTATTTAAACGACTGACGACGAGTGTGTAACAAAGTAGATTTATTAAGAAAAAAAGTAAAGAAAGGATAACTTAAAACAAAATTAAAAAACGTTATACAGGGTGTGTGTCTGGATTGAGGAGCCATGTCTCATATCGGAACGAGGTTACTACCAATATTTAGTAGTAAATTAGCCGATTTTGTAGGCCGGATCCAGGAATTTGTAGTAAAACCCTTAAAAAGTTATACGACGTTAAAGGCGGCTCCTCAGTCCTGACGTCTGGATTGAGGAGCCACCTTAGAACCCGAAAACTAGCCAACGGATATTTTTGAAAATGTTGTAGGATTTAGTAGTACTTATGCGTAATCTCTACAAAAAAAATGGGGTTTGTACGGTCGAATTTGAGATAGCTACAACGTTTTGATTTTTCATAAAAAACCATAAATTTCACCGCGCTGTATCTCGGAAAGTTATCAACCAATTACAACATATTTTTAGTATGATGTAGTAGTAGATGTGCTCGAATTTGTACAATAAAAATAAAACGGAAAAGCTATATAATTTCGGTCTATAGAAATGATATGTACGTAACTACTAAAGTAGTTGATCAAATCGGATAACAATAACACCTATATTTAGTAGAAATTTCTACTAAATATTGGCGTAATCCAACATCCTGCGCAATCAGTATTTCAAAAGATATTAATAAAATAAACATTCCTTAACAAATTAGTGAATAGGGTGACCATAAATAATTCAAAGAAGACCATTGTTTGAAATAAGTAGTTTTATTTGCTTATAAATCATTCTAAGAGTACGATTACCTACGTGTAACTTATGTAATTGTGGTTTTAGATTATTTGAAATACTAGCTGCGCCCCGTGGATCCACCTCATAAGTCTCGATCCCGTGGGAATAGCGGGATGAAAAGTATTCTATGTCCTTACCCAGGTTATGCTCTACCCATGTGCCAAATTTCATTCAAATCCGCTCGGCCGATATAGCGTAACAAACAAACAAACTCACTTTCGCATTTATAATATTATACATATAGTTAGGATATTTATGTAATGAACCTAATGAAATGAAATTCAGTAACCGATGATGAATTTAATGATACTTATTTTATACAAACTTATGTTTAGTTTGATTATTTAAACAATATTTTAGTTCCTGATGTATCGATAGATGGCGTTGTGCATTTAGCACTCTCCGCTGAATCGCGGTGATAGGAATCTCCGCAGAAACATGACCTCTTCGTGTATAGTAAAATAAATTGTCTTCAAGACTCCACAGATGTACACATACATCTGTTGCGCGGCGCGTTCTAGGTTAATATAGACACGCCGCGTAACTAACACAGACAACCATTACTCTACAGACACCTACACAACACGTGCGAGCGCGATGCGGGTCGCGAAGCACGTTGACACTGAGCGGTATTACACTACAACACAAGCCGCTCACACAAACACGACTGCTTATCCCTCAATCCGTAAACGGCTAGATCTGTAAGCGGGGCGAGGGAAAGCTACATATCTACCTGTAGGTGCGTCGAGTCGGCATCTTCGTCGCTGGTCGTCTTCGTCGGGCCTCCCCCAGGCAACTGGGGGCTCACCTGGTGGGGACAGACGGCCGAGATGTCGTGAAGAAGCGACGCTATAGGATATAGCGTCGTGGCGCGCCTACAGAAAATTCATAGCAACCAGTCACACAGACGCACTTTGCCTGCGTCAATTCTGCAAGCCGCTGTAGGCAAACAAATTGAGGGGCCCGTTTTAGCGGGCCACTGTATGGCCTCCGCGGGCGAAGGGCGATGCCCCGACCCCGCTCGCCACGCCCCCTTGCGGGGGCGTCGCGACGTCCCGATAATAAATTGTCTTCGTTAAAGTTTTTATTCATACGTTATGATTTTAAATTCATTATTGTTTCGCTGTTAATTTTCACAACATTATTGCTACGAGTATAGTAACGTAAAAAAAGTAATAGACAAGCATTAGATTAGAAAATAAATCGGTTAGACATAAATGATACAAACTCCATTAGAATAGTATTATTAGTAGTATTTTAATAGAAAATTTACAATTCATTGTAACCACACAAAGGATCGCAAAGGAAATGAAGGCACAAAAGCCGGGGGGTACGTGCCGCGCGGGAAAATCCGGCGGCCATATAGTGTGTAGGAACCATAACATGCGCCTCTAACTTTTTTACTATCTACAATACAAACGGGTTATAAACAAAATCAATCAATCGGCCTAGCCTCTTCCCAACTATGTTGGGGTTGGCTTCCAGTCTAACCGGATGCAGCTGAATACCTGTATTTTACATGGAACGACGTGGAGTATTTTACAACCGGGTTGTATACCTAATTAATAAATAAATAACAATACATATATCCCGCCTTACGCCGACGCCTATAACACCGACGCCTTACGCCGACGCCTTACGCCGACGCCTAACGCCAACGCCTATAACACCGACGCCTATAACCCCGGCGCCTATAACACCGACGCCTATCGCCGACGCCTATAACACCGACGCCTATAACACCGACGCCTATAACACCGACGCCTATAACACCGACGCCTATAACACCGACGCCTATAACACCGGCGCCTATAACACCGACGCCTATATCACCGACGACTATAACACCGACGCCTATAACACCGACGCCTATAACACCGACGCCTTACGCCGACGCCTATCGCCGACGCCTATAACACCGACGCCTATAACACCGACGCCTTACGCCGACGCCTAACGCCAACGCCTTACGCCGACGCCTAACGCCGACGCCTATAACACCGACGCCTATAACACCGGCGCCTATAACACCGATGCCTATAACACCGACGCCTATAACCCCGGCGCCTATAACACCGACGCCTATCGCCGACGCCTATAACACCGACGCCTATAACACCGACGCCTATAATACCGACGCCTATAACACCGACGCCTATAACACCGACGCCTATAACACCGGCGCCTATAACACCGACGCCTATAACACCGACGACTATAACACCGACGCCTATAACACCGACGCCTTACGCCGACGCCTATCGCCGACGCCTATAACACCGACGCCTATAACACCGACGCCTTACGCCGACGCCTAACTTCAACGCCTTACGCCGACGCCTAACGCCGACGCCTATAACACCGACGCCTATAACACCGGCGCCTATAACACCGACGCCTATAACACCGACGCCTATAACACCGACGCCTATAACACCGGCGCCTATAACACCGACGCCTATAACACCGACGCCTTACGCCGACGCCTTACGCCGACGCCTAACGCCGACGCCTTACGCCGACGCCTAAAGCCGACGCCTATAACACCGACGCCTATAACACCGGCGCCTATAACACCGACGGCTTACGCCGACGCCTATAACACCGACGCCTATAACACCGACGCCTATAACACCGACGCCTACAACACCGACGCCTATAACACCGACGCCTATAACACCGACGCCTATAACACCGACGCCTTACGCCGACGCCTAACGCCGACGCCTAACGCTGACGCCTTATGCCGACGCCTAACACCGACGCCTATAACACCGACGCCTTACGCCGACGCCTAACGCCGACGCCTATAACACCGACGCCTATAACACCGACGTCTTACGCCGACGCCTATAACACCGACGCCTATAACACCAACGCCTATAACACCGACGCCTATAACACCGACGCCTTACGCCGACGCCTATAACACCGACGCCTATAACACCGGCGCCTATAACACCGATGCCTATAACACCGACGCCTATAACCCCGGCGCCTATAACACCGACGCCTATCGCCGACGCCTATAACACCGACGCCTATAACACCGACGCCTATAATACCGACGCCTATAACACCGACGCCTATAACACCGACGCCTATAACACCGGCGCCTATAACACCGACGCCTATAACACCGACGACTATAACACCGACGCCTATAACACCGACGCCTTACGCCGACGCCTATCGCCGACGCCTATAACACCGACGCCTATAACACCGACGCCTTACGCCGACGCCTAACTTCAACGCCTTACGCCGACGCCTAACGCCGACGCCTATAACACCGACGCCTATAACACCGGCGCCTATAACACCGACGCCTATAACACCGACGCCTATAACACCGACGCCTATAACACCGGCGCCTATAACACCGACGCCTATAACACCGACGCCTTACGCCGACGCCTTACGCCGACGCCTAACGCCGACGCCTTACGCCGACGCCTAAAGCCGACGCCTATAACACCGACGCCTATAACACCGGCGCCTATAACACCGACGGCTTACGCCGACGCCTATAACACCGACGCCTATAACACCGACGCCTATAACACCGACGCCTACAACACCGACGCCTATAACACCAACGCCTATAACACCGACGCCTATAACACCGACGCCTTACGCCGACGCCTAACGCCGACGCCTAACGCTGACGCCTTATGCCGACGCCTAACACCGACGCCTATAACACCGACGCCTTACGCCGACGCCTAACGCCGACGCCTATAACACCGACGCCTATAACACCGACGTCTTACGCCGACGCCTATAACACCGACGCCTATAACACCAACGCCTATAACACCGACGCCTATAACACCGACGCCTTACGCCGACGCCTATAACACCGACGCCTATAACACCGACGCCTATAACGCCGACGCCTATAACACCGACGCCTATAACACCGACGTCTTACGCCGACGCCTATAACACCGACGTCTTACCGCTATAACACCGACGTCTATAACACCGGCGCCTATAACACCGGCGCCTATAACACCGACGCCTATAACACCGACGCCTTACGCCGACGCCTATAACACCGACGCCTATAACACCGACGCCTATAACACCGACGCCTATAACACCGACGCCTATAACACCGACGCCTATAACACCGACGCCTTACACCGACGCCTTACACCGACGCCTATAACACCGACGCCTTACGCCGACGCCTATAACACCGACGCCTTACGCCGACGCCTATAACACCGGCGCCTATAACACCGGCGCCTATAACACCGACGCCTATAACACCGACGCCTATAACACCGACGCCTTACACCGACGCCTTACACCGACGCCTATAACGCCGACGCCTATAACACCGACGCCTATAACACCGACGCCTTACGCCGACGCCTATAACACCGACGCCTATAACACCGACGCCTTACGCCGACGCCTATAACACCGGCGCCTATAACACCGGCGCCTATAACACCGACGCCTATAACACCGACGCCTATAACACCGACGCCTTACACCGACGCCTTACACCGACGCCTATAACACCGACGCCTATAACGCCGACGCCTATAACACCGACGCCTATAACACCGACGCCTTACGCCGACGCCTATAACACCGACGCCTATAACACCGACGCCTTACGCCGACGCCTATAACACCGACGCCTATAACACCGACGCCTTACGCCGACGCCTATAACACCGGCGCCTATAACACCGACGCCTATAACACCGACGCCTATAACACCGACGCCTACAACACCGACGCCTATAACACCGACGTCTTACGCCGACGCCTATAACACCGACGCCTATAACACCGACGTCTTACGCCGACGCCTATAACACCGACGCCTATAACACCAACGCCTATAACACCGACGCCTTACGCCGACGCCTATAACACCGACGCCTATAACACCGACGCCTTACGCCGACGCCTATAACACCGACGCCTATAACACCGACGCCTACAACACCGACGCCTATAACACCGACGCCTATAACACCGACGCCTTACGCCGACGCCTATAACACCGACGCCTTACGCAGACGCCTATAACACCGGCGCCTATCACACCGACGCCTTATGCCAACGCCTATAACACCGACGCCTATAACACCGACGCCTATAACACCGACGCCTATAACACCGACGCCTATAACACCGGCGCCTATAACACCGACGCCTTACGCCGACGCCTATAACACCGACGGCTTACGCCGACGCCTATAACGCCGACGCCTATAACACCGACGCCTATAACACCGACGCCTATAACACCGACGCCTTACGCCGACGCCTTACGCCGACGCCTATAACACCGACGCCTATAACACCGGCGCCTATAACACCGACGCCTATAACACCGACGCCTTACGCCGACGCCTATAGCACCGACGCCTATAACACCGACGGCTTACGCCGACGCCTATAACACCGACGGCTTACGCCGACGCCTATAACACCGACGCATATAACACCGACGCCTACAACACCGACGCCTATAACACCGACGCCTATAACACCGACGCCTATAACACCGACGCCTATAACGCCGACGCCTATAACACCGACGCCTTACGCCGACGCCTATAACACCGACGCCTTACGCCGACGCCTATAACACCGACGCCTTACGCCGACGCCTATAACACCGACGCCTTACGCCGACGCCTATAACACCGACGCCTTACGCCGACGCATATAACACCGACGCCTTACGCCGACGCCTATAACACCGACGCCTATAACACCGACGCCTTACGCCGACGCCTATAACACCGGCGCCTATAACACCGACGCCTATAACACCGACGCCTATAACACCGACGCCTACAACACCGACGCCTATAACACCGACGTCTTACGCCGACGCCTATAACACCGACGCCTATAACACCGACGTCTTACGCCGACGCCTATAACACCGACGCCTATAACACCAACGCCTATAACACCGACGCCTTACGCCGACGCCTATAACACCGACGCCTATAACACCGACGCCTTACGCCGACGCCTATAACACCGACGCCTATAACACCGACGCCTACAACACCGACGCCTATAACACCGACGCCTATAACACCGACGCCTTACGCCGACGCCTATAACACCGACGCCTTACGCCGACGCCTATAACACCGGCGCCTATCACACCGACGCCTTATGCCAACGCCTATAACACCGACGCCTATAACACCGACGCCTATAACACCGACGCCTATAACACCGACGCCTATAACACCGGCGCCTATAACACCGACGCCTTACGCCGACGCCTATAACACCGACGGCTTACGCCGACGCCTATAACGCCGACGCCTATAACACCGACGCCTATAACACCGACGCCTATAACACCGACGCCTTACGCCGACGCCTTACGCCGACGCCTATAACACCGACGCCTATAACACCGGCGCCTATAACACCGACGCCTATAACACCGACGCCTTACGCCGACGCCTATAGCACCGACGCCTATAACACCGACGGCTTACGCCGACGCCTATAACACCGACGGCTTACGCCGACGCCTATAACACCGACGCATATAACACCGACGCCTACAACACCGACGCCTATAACACCGACGCCTATAACACCGACGCCTATAACACCGACGCCTATAACGCCGACGCCTATAACACCGACGCCTTACGCCGACGCCTATAACACCGACGCCTTACGCCGACGCCTATAACACCGACGCCTTACGCCGACGCCTATAACACCGACGCCTATAACACCGACGCCTTACGCCGACGCCTATAACACCGACGCCTATAACACCGACGTCTTACGCCGACGCATATAACACCGACGCCTATAACACCGACGCCTACAACACCGACGCCTATAACACCGACGCCTATAACACCGACGCCTATAACACCGACGCCTTACGCCGACGCCTATAACACCGACGCCTTACGCCGACGCATATAACACCGACGCCTTATGCCGACGCCTTACGCCGACGCCTATAACACCGACGCCTTTAACACCGACGTCTTACGCCGACGCCTATAACACCAACGTCTATAACACCGACGCCTTACGCCGACGCCTATAACACCGACGCCTTACGCCGACGCCTATAACACCGGCGCCTATAACACCGACGCCTTATGCCGACGCCTATAACACCGACGCCTATAACACCGACGCCTATAACACCGACGCCTATAACACCGACGCCTTACGCTGACGCCTATAACACCGACGCCTTACGCCGACGCCTATAACACCGACGCCTATAACACCGACGCCTTACGCCGACGCCTATAACACCGACGCCTATAACACCGACGTCTTACGCCGACGCCTATAACACCGACGCCTATAACACCGACGCCTACAACACCGACGCCTATAACACCGACGCCTATAACACCGACGCCTATAACACCGACGCCTTACGCCGACGCCTATAACACCGACGCCTTACGCCGACGCCTATAACACCGACGCCTATAACACCGACGCCTTTAACACCGACGCCTATAACACCGACGCCTTACGCCGACGCCTATAACGCCGACGCCTATAACACCGACGCCTATAACACCGGCGCCTATAACACCGACGCCTTACGCCGACGCCTATAGCACCGACGGCTTACGCCGACGCCTATAACACCGACGCCTATAACACCGACGCCTATAACACCGACGCCTATAACACCGACGCCTATAACACCGACGCCTATAACACCGACGCCTTACGCCGACGCTTATAACACCGACGCCTATAACACCGACGTCTTACGCCGACGCCTATAACACCGACGCCTATAACACCGACGCCTTACACCGACGCCTATAACACCGACGCCTATAACACCGACGCCTTACGCCGACGCCTAACGCCGACGCCTTACGCCGACGCCTAACGCCGACGCCTATAACACCGACGCCTATAACACCGGCGCCTATAACACCGACGCCTTACGCCGACGCCTATAACACTGACGCCTATAACACCGACGCCTATAACACCGACGCCTATAACACCGACGCCTATAACACCGGCGCCTATAACACTGACGCCTTACGCTGACGCCTAACGCCGACCGGCCTTAACCTAACTAAAATTAGGTATAACAAACTAAAATAAATGGCATGGTTTCGTTGAAGTATTCGGACAATTTAAACGAGTCGTAGGAATGATTGTAATGAGTTTATTTTTTTGTATAACCTGTATAAACTGTACAATACTGAATTCAGTCTGCTGTCTACCTCACAAAGCTTTCAGCTATTGTCGTGTAGAAGCTCAGACAGAGTAACTATTTTGGTCTAGATTTAAAATTCACTGAACTATTGATTGTCTGTGGCTCAGCCTAGATTTAGGATAAATTATTCAGTGGGTAGTAAAATGGCTGGCTCAGGTCAGTTAGTATATTTATTTATTAGTTTTTAGGGTTCCGTACCTCAAAAGGAAAAAACGGAACCCCTAAAGGATCACTTCGTTGTTTGTCTGTCTGTCTGTCAAGACCCATTTTCTTAGGAACGAGTGGAGGATACCTACCTTAGAGCTCTAAAAATCAAGCTTCTAAGTCAACGCAACAAAAAACTACGGCCCTTTTATGTGACATATTTTGATTCTCGCAAATACATAAATCAAAACCTACAAGGTACTTCCCGTTAACCAAGAATCATGAAATTTGGCAAGAAGCACAGCACAAGTAAAGGAAAAAAACTGAAAATCGTTAATTTATAGTTTCATCACATATTTTTTATTTTTTTGCGATAACTTACTTAAATTCGCTGTTGGAGAATTGAACGTAACGTATATCGATGTAGGGAGAACATTTGTTTTTGATAAACAAAGTTAAGTTTGTTTTTGGGATAAATTCATCCCTACACGAGTAGTATGACCACCGAAGAAACGGGTTTTGTCGACGGAAGAATAGACAAAATGACAGATTGTGATTGTTTATCTGTCATTTTGTCTATTATTCCGTCGACAGCGACGGCACGTCATGCGTGCAACTACGGAACCCTTCTTTGTGCATGGTCAGGAACACGCATTTGGCTGGATTTTTTTGGCATTTTGGTTTAGCGAGTGATAGATTGGCCTGCTTTATTTGTGTGAACTAATTGGATTTAAATGAAGAGGAATGTTCTTTTCTTATTTATTTTGTTCATGTATTTTTTTGCCTACCTGAAGGTAAGCATTTCGACGCCTATAAAACTTTTTCTAGGTGTAACTTTTTGGTTTATTCAAAACAATGTGAAAAAGCTTGTTGAGGTACCAATGAGGTACCTACTAAATTTTAACGAAAACATGACCTAGTTATAACGGGGAGTTGTAGCACCACTTCTTCTTCCCAGCTAAATCACTAGGAAATAGTGAAGGGCGAGCGTTTTTGGGGGACTGTCTTAAGTAATTTTGTCGTTCGAAAAGTGCTGATTCTCAGCTTATTTTGAATAAAAGACTTTAGAATTTTGAAGGCCTACAACTAGTCGAAACCGACGTGGTCCACTCTCCTCATAATAGTTTTTCTTCTTTAACGAGGTAGTAATTATATGATTTCTGGTAGCAAATAGGTACTAAAACTTGGTTTTCCTCAAACAAATTTTCAGGTCGATTGTTTTTACATTTTCTTTTATACACCACACCACACCACACTCTTCAATAATAAATTCAATTTTCGTATTTTTTTGTTAAATTTTTATCTTCTTTTATTTTTGTTTACTGTGTTCTCATACCAAAGGTAAAAATACTTTGTACATATTATTTTTATGATACTCAAACACTGTTTTTGGGGGGGGCCTGGTAATCTGTGTGACAGGTTTTCCTAGTGCAGATACCAGTCTCCCACAAAGGATTTATCAGATTTTGTAATCTTCATATTTTTAAGGCACCTTTGTGGAAGAGAAATAAATGTTTTATTATTATTTTATTATTATATAAAAACCTTTTCCTGAGAATAACGAACTCAACAAAAAAAAAAATATCCAATATGGTCCAGCCATTTTCGAGTTTTGCGCTTAAAAACACATTTAGAAGATTGATTATGTTCGTGACTACACCCTTTAACCGGTTTATCTGCGGTCACTACACCACTTCTTTCTGCCATGCATCTCTAATCTGTATCTTCCGTGATCTCAGTGATCGCTTTCTTCCTTCCTACCCAACCCACAACCTATGAGTCTAAACCAAAGATTTAAATCGTTAGATTTGCCCTCGCCGTAATAAGTCGCGCGAAAAAGTGTCCTTACTGAGGAGAGTGAGCTCACATAATAATAATGGCGTTTCCGTAACAATCAAGTCAAGACACAGCGTCATTGTATGTCAGAGGTGTCAAAACGAAACATGAACGCGACCATCTTTTGACGCGGCAGAGCGAATCTACGATTTAATTCTTTGGCTTAACCATAATGACGTCACAAAAACAAAATGCAACGTCATGATCGGAAAACAGTCATTTGTCAGAATTTTCTTACGTCTAAACATGGGAAATCATTTGAGGGAATTATCTTGAACAATAGAAGTTTCTTGAATGCGTTATATTTGTGGCTATAAATAAACTGCGTAAATCCTGCTGTAGTCGATTTTTAAACAATTAATTGGTGAAATAACATAACATCACGCTTGTAATCCCCGAAGGATTGGACAGGGGTGTACCTATAGTACACCCACATTTCGCCAGCTATGGATAGGGAGCGAGCCTATTGCCACCAACCACAAATCCAGAATCCAGGCTGCTGCCGAGAAATTCCTGAAGGAAAACCCAATTACATTTTTCCCGATCTGGGAATCGAACCCAGGGCCTCATGCTCAGCAGTAGCGACCACTAGACCAATGAGGCAGTAGTAGTGAAATAACTCACTAATTAACCTGATGGAGTTTGCCATATGTAGCCAGATATTGACGACATGACGTCAGTAATTTTATCCCGCATTTAAACTAGCATTTATTTAATCATAGCCAGATTAACAGATTCATTAAATGATTGAGGATTAAAATGTAAAATGAATGATTAACCAATATTATGTTAATTAGCCACAAACGAGTAACCAAATAATATTAACTGAATAAAATAAAAACGCGTTATTTCATTCAGTTAATACTGTGTTTGTTTACTACGAAAGCGTAGCTTCTGTAGCAACATGCTACGGCGTAGCAACCACGTAGACCCTTTTGTCTACGCAGTTTGTGGTTTCAAAGTTTCAACCCCAAAATTTATTCTTGGATGAATTACCTTTGGAGTAGAGTTACCAGATATTATGCAAAGAATCATCATTTTCTCGCCGTTATCCCAATTTATTTGTAATCGGCGTAACATGTCTTTTTATTCTACAAAAACAAAACCAAAACCAAAATAACAAATAACCCAAAAACCAAAACAAATAACTTGAATCCCAAAACTTCTTAACATTTTATCTAAGTAAGTAATATTTGAGTCAATAATACACACTTTATTCTCCTTATAAAAACCGAAACATGCGGCTCCACAAAGTTCACAAACTCAAAGAAAAACTCGTATCATTTGTTTAACTTTCGACACACATGCACCTAATCAAGAAATAAATAATAACATAATGTGCCCGACTGTACGTGCTCACATCTGTTAGGCCCTTTATACACACAGGTTCTTCTTGCCGTGAACAACTACTGTTTATTCCCCGTGTTTAGGCACGGTCGTCAGTGTTGTATGGATCACTATGGAAGCTTGTTGACAGACACGTTTTTTCTACGGCGCAGTTTATACGCCGTGTCTAGGCACGGTCGTCAGTGTTGTATGGATCACTATAGAAATTTTTTAAAAGACACATTTTTTTACGACGCGGATTATACGCTGCGCGCCGTATAGGCCCGGTCGCCAGTGTTGTATGGATCACTATGGAAGCTTGTTGACAGACACTTTTTTTCTGCGGCGCGGTTTATACTCCGTTTGTAGGCACGGTCGTCAGTATTGTATGGATCACTATGGAAGCTTGCTGACAAATACGTTTTTCTGCGGCGCGGTTTATACTCCGCGTGTAGGCGCGGTCGTCAGTGTTGTATGGATCACTATGGAAGCTTGTTGAAAGACACGTTTTTTCTACGGCGCGGATTATACGCCGCGCGCCCTATAGCCCCCCGGCCGTCAGTGTTGTATGAATCACTATGGAAACTTGATGACAGACACTTTTTTTATACGACGCGCTTTATACACTGTGTGTAGGCACGGTCGTCAGTGTTGTATGGATCACTACGGAAGCTTGTTGACGGACACATTTTTTTCTACGGCGCAGTTTATACGCCGTATCTAGGCACGGTCGTCAGTGTTGTATGGATCACTATGGAAGCTTGTTGAAACACACGTTTTTTCTACGGCTCGGATTATACGCCGTACCGTATGAAACCATGCCGTGTACAAAGGGCCTTAGACTTTGAGTACAGTCGTCAACAAAAGTTTGTTCACGTATTTATGTTAAACATAGAAACCTACGCAAAGTATTTCGTATATATGTATATTGCGTGGAGCGATTGCGAGTGGCAGGGGTGTCGAAAATAAGATCCCATAAAAAAAAAATCATGTAAAGTAGGTTGCCAAGACTCGCATAACTTTCACTGTTAAAAAAATGTTTTGACATCACCCGTCTGACATCCGTCAACTGGGCGGCGTACCGCGAAAGCAATTCCTTGATATAAGATTTATGAAAGCTTCTATCTTCGCCCTGAACCGTAATGTTTTATATATATATATACTAGCTTTTGCCCGCGGCTACGCTCGTGTGGAAGTTAGACGTCAACTTTTATTCTAAGGAACTGTTAGCACTCAACGAGTTAACAATATCGGTATGAATAAAACGCGTGTTTATAGTTTAACTTGCGTACTTATTTAAATTCATTTTTATTATTTTACATTATCTCTGTCAGTCCAGCTAAGCTGACCATAGATTATACACTTATACATCATGACATCTCTGTCAGTTCAGCTAAGCTGACCATAGATTATATACTTATACATCATGACATCTCTGGTAGTTCAGCTAAGCTGACCATTATATTATACACTTATACATTATGACATCTCTGTCAGCTCATCTAAGCTGACCTTAGGTTATAAACTGACAACTACTATTTTTTTCTTCTATTCTAAATACAAAATTAAAGCTTGTCTCATAATTTGCCATCAACTTATCAAAATCCATTAAGGTTGCATGGAATCACCAAATAGACTAAAATCTCTACAGTCCTTAGCAACATATGTTTAATCAAAGAAGACAGTGAGAAGTTCTCAGGCTTCCTGTACATTACGCCGGAGCCGCACCGGCGCCAAACCGCAAGATGAAAACATTTCAAACCATCTCAGAATGAAAATGTATCTACACAGCGCCGGCGCGGCGCATGGGCGATATTCATTCATATACAGAAACATGCTGTGCGGCTCCGGCGTCATGGAAGCCTTATGGAAATCTCACTGCATTTCAAAAGAGTCACTTTTCAAGCTGAAAAAGATTAAAGGCATTTTTTTCAGTACTTTTACGTTCACGTTCTCTTTATTAACAGCACTTTCACTCGTTTTACATTACAAAGAAAATTGTTGTTAAAGTAGAAACAAAACTAAAAATTCCAAATTGATCAACCTCCATTTAAGGACATGATTGTAAGTTTTAAAAATTCGATTTTCTCACAAATAACATCACGCTTTTATTCCCCAATGGATTAGGCAGAGGTGTACCTATAGTACATTCATATTTCACCAGTTATGTTTAAACCTCATGTAATAGGGGGCGAGCCTGTTGACCGGGTACAAATCTAGACTCCGGTCTTTTTTTTTTTTTTTGGGGTTGGGAAATTATCAAATAACTTCTCCTGCTCTGGGCGGAGCGGGGGGAGGGCGTGTCAGACTTTTTGAGGCACGCGTGGAACACAACGCGCCGTCGACCCGGGCCTGGTCCCTATCGGACGGCGAGCTACCCATTGGTCACCGTCCGCAAGCCCGCGCCTACGGTGGCCGGAAGTCGGTTCGCGACTCCCGACGCCCGGGGCGTCTCCTACGGCGACTAGGGGCGCGAGGGCGCGAATTTTGCCTCTCCCTCGCGCGCTCCGCCTCCTCCTTCGCGAGCATCACTGCTTCGCAGAAGGAAGTGACGGCGTCCTATGCACTCTGGCTCCGGACCATAACTCCGGTCTGTTACTGAAAAATTCCAGATGGAAAAAACTAATAACATTTTGCCCGAAACGATGTTTATTTCCCTGATTCATTAGTAACATTATGTCCACGGGTCGGTGGTGTATTCGGCCTGTGGGTGTGTCAGCTACTTACAGTCTCCCTATGTTTGTCTAAAAGAGATCTATATAAGTGTCGTGTAGTGTGCTGTGAGCTTGTTAGTGTGTACAGAATAAATTTATATAAAATAATGTTGTTCTATATTGACCTATCCTATTTACATCTAATTATAATTTATGGGGACGTGGTGTGGTCGTTCGCTTGCTGAGCAGCCGGTTCCTACCTTTTTTTGGTACATAGTTGATTTCACCTCGGGATTCGAATCCAGGACCTCATGCTCAGAAATAGCGCTTGCGATCTAGACCAATGAGACTCTAAATCAGAATTATATGCAAACCAAACAAATAATGTACAGAACCATTTCACTACCTTCATTAAAATCGATACATTATTTTTTTAAACTCATTGAATGTGTGTTAAAACGCTTACTGAATCAAACTTAACTGAACAATAACAAACAACGCTTGTAACTAACTTCCTTACTTTTCAATTTACATCCCGCCTTGTCAGTCAAAAAACTATTTTATTATTAAGAGGAGGCTCCCCAAAGTGAATGTTAATTTGCATTAATATTCTGAAACAGTCACGCATACAAAGTGATGATTCATTGGATCTTTTTCTATCCATGTACAAGACAATCACAAGGAGCTCCCGGCAAATTAATAACAGCCGCACGGGTCGACCGACCAGGTTAAGCTACGCATACCGGACGCGGGGTGTCGGATGCGGGTTAGTCCGTGGATGGGTGACCATCTTTACATATCGAGATTCCTCCGTGCTTCGGAAAGCACGTTAAGCCGTTGGTCTCGGCTGTCATTCTCCAAGAATGACAGCCGGGACCAACGGCTTCTTTGACAGCGGCTTCTTTGACAGTCGTAACGTCAGAAGCCCGAAAGTCTGACAACCAGTCTTACCAAGGGGTATCGTATTACTCAGTTACTGGGTTATGGAGGTCAGATAGACAGTCGCTCCATGTAAAATACTGGTATTCAGCTGCATCCCGTTAGACTGGAAGACCAGACCCCAACATAATTGGAAAAACTCTGGGCAAATAAATAAAACATGTAAAATAACCTTTTTATCACCTTCATTATAAACAATATACCATACTAAATTATATGAAACTTAATAAGGGTCGGATAAACGCCGTTGACCTTGGCCATGGAGATGCGCATGCTCACGCGGCGCCGGCGGCCGTTTGGTTTCATTGGGATTATTTATTTTTAGTAACGAAAATATGGATATTTTAAAAAAATCATAGATATAATTATTGTACACAATAAAATAGTCTGCTTTGAGTAGACATTACTTCCTGAATTTATTTCATAAAGTATTTTACTACAATATCTAAATATTCACTTATAGAATTTTGTACTGGTTCTAGTTTAACATACATTTTTTGCATAACTTACTTGCATTATTTGAAGGCGGACTGATTTAAAAGTCACTAAAATCATATATTTGCGCCTTGAGCGTGCCTTCAAAGGCATCAAACAATAACAAACGACACGTGTATGTTACTTTTCTTCCTTATCAGGTTCAGTCCCGCCCTTGTAAGTCAAAAAACAATTTTATTATTAATCCTTTTCTCTCGCGTTACAACCCTCGCGCCAACGCAAAACTTTTCTAATCCCTGTTTGGTATCTCTTCAATGTTCCTAACTACGCCGAATGGTTGTGACACATCAATTTTCTTATAAATAATACCTTGTATTTTCGTCTGCGTGGGCGTTTATTTTTGAAAGCCCTTGAAGGTAGTCTGACGTTCTATTGATGGATCACGTGAATTATGATCTTCTACGAATCGCGTGTGGTAGGAAAGGAACCAGTCAACTGGTTTAAGGTAGGAATGTCGAAATTGTATTGTAGTTAAGTAGTGGTAGATAAGTACCTATTAGGTAATACGGGCTGTTACTGAAGTATTTCACCCTGAATGTGGCGACCACCAGGCCGTTTAACCCTTGATCACTAACCATTCGTCAAAATGACGACGCGTACGTTGTGCATTTAGTGTTTTGATTACATTCCGACTTCCGCCATCATTGCCGTTTCTAATACCTTCCTGATTCGCATCTTTAGTGACCCGCAATAACTCATTACAGATGCACGCTTTTTAGATCGGGATATATCATTATGATCGTCGTAAAATTTCAAACAAATTACGCAACGAAATTTGAAGTAAATCATAGCGGAGATCCTGAAAATTGTAGACTAGATCAGGAAGGTTGTAGTCAAAATGTTCCCAGAACTCGCAACACTTACAGCTGTTAAAAAAACGTCGTATGACCTCGAACTTCTGCAACGGCTGAAAAAAGAGATTTGTAGGGAGCATATTGTGTCTATGGGCAATCATTGTTCGTGGTAGGTTTTTCTAAAACAGATTATGTTATTGAATAAAAAGAAAACTAAGACTGCTAATTAAGGTCGTATTGTGTCATAAATAAAGTTAATTAAATAAAAATTTATGTTTTAATCCGTCGTAAAATTTACGAATGCTTAGTGATAACGTTAGTCGAAATTAAGGATAGTGAGCTAGGGTTAACAACACATGAGCTGCTGCATGCAGGCCCTGCACAGTGGACTGTCTGGGACTTCTATGCCAAAGAGGACGGCCAGTTATAGCTGTTGTCACAGTACGCAGCTGTTGTTACGTTAGTCGGAGAACCTGTTTCGTGAGGCGGCTATCGATTGAAGGGGGTGCCTCCTCAGCTTGCCTGCAATCACCTTGGTCCAACCATAGTTTGTGATGTTAGTCCCTAGTTCGTTTCCTTGCCAGAGTGCGTAGGGAACCGAAGGGGAGTGGCACGATAGGTTGGGAGATGGGATGGGAGTGGTACTTTGTACGTGTTGCGTATAATTATTTTATTCTAGGTACGTCTTCACATCTTATAAAATTAATGAGTGTATACAAAAAACTATGGAGTTTCTTGTCTTTTCTTTTCCATACAAAATTACCTTTTGGAAGCATAAGCATAGCATAACCCGTCTATAATGTTCTCACTATTGGGACACAGTCCTCCTCTTTGTGTGAGAGGGAGTGGGCTATAACTCACCACGCGGGCCCAGTGTGGTTGGCGGTTCTAGGAAATGCCGGTTTCCTCACGATATTTTCCTTTACCGTTTTTGAGTACATTGGAATAATTTACACAATGTAAAGTGGCTGCTTGAGTTTGAACCCACGACCCGACTCGTAAGTCGCAGTTGTTACCACTGGGCCATCACTGCTCTTACTGCCTTTTGGAAGGGGCGCTTAGAATCAATTCTATTTTCTTGTAATATTTGACGTTCAAATTTGCCTACGGTAAATTGCCTGGCCTACTTGAATTATAATGATTTGACTTTGGCATTGGTTGCGGTCTTCTTGTTAGCAGAACCTACAGAAATATAGCAATAGCTAAACCAATCGTGTCGTCGTGGTCTAAACATTTGGCAGTTAGCAGTAGGTTCAGTATAAATTAATTCGAGCCACTCTATGTAAAATCACATCTACTAAGACTGGAAGTCGACCCCAACACAGTTGGGAAAATGCGTGTTCAAACGAATTGGCTGGAACGGTTGTGTTCTATGTTTAGTTTCATAAATTGGTTGTCCGCACAAAATATTTTTGGGTGTCTAGGAATTTATTTTAGCGTCGTGAGGGACGCCCCCCAGCTTGATGGACCGACGACCTTAAAAAGATGGCGGAGGGTAGAGTGTTGTGGAGCAGCCTGGGAGAGGCATATTTCCAGCAGACGACTATGATAGGCTGAGTTGATTGAGGTATTTGTTTTTGTATAGGGACTCACCAGTCTTGTGTGGAGAAATATTTTTCACAATTCCTGTCCTGCAAAGCGATATACAATGAAAATCCACGCCACCAGATGGCGCCACTTTGAAAAAATGTGTTCCATTTCGATAATGAATATTTAAATAAATGATGAAGTTCATCATTCGTTTCATCTTTCAGTCATGACTTACGAAAGCAGAATTTGACAGGTGCCCGGACCTGACGTCTCAGTGCTGCCACCTAGTGAACGTCATTTCAGAAAACCCCCATTAGAACAAGAAATACATATTCCCGAAGGAGGAATCCTTCGGGAATATGTATTTCACTCTCAAACAACTTATACATTATGCTTATGACGGAAGTATAATCTTTCAGGACATATTAATGGATTTATCCCTTTTCAATGTCGGGACGTCTTGTCCAATCTATTATAGTGGCATGTTTATTATGAGGTTTATACCACCACCGTATAAAATACAAACCCGTAAAATAATCAAAGACATGATTGACAGAATACAATTAATACAAAAAACTACACCGAAATATTTTTAAGGTAAAAAATTAAATACTAAATGTTTACTTAAAACATTTCATATCTTTTTATCAACTTTCATCCTAACTAATCCTACTATTATTATTAATGTGAACGTTTGTATGTTTGGATGTTTGTTACTCAATCACGCAAAAACGACTGAACGGATTTAGATGAAATTTGGCACACAGATAGTTTAAACCTGGATTAACATATAGGATATTTTTTATTCCGGTAGTACGTGCTCGTGGTATAATAAATTTCCGACTTCCACGCGAGCGAAACCGCGGGCGAAAGCTAGTTTTATTATAAATGCGAAAATGAGTTTGTTTGTTGCGATTTCACGCTAAAACGACTGAACGGATTTGGATGAAATTTGGTACATGGATAAACCATGACCTGGAGAAGGACATTAGCTACTTTGTGTCCTGGTTTGCAGACGAAGTCGCGGGCAACAGCTAGTATTATAATATATGCGAAAGTGAGTTGGTATATTTTGCACCTTTAGAATCATGGAAACCTAATTTGAAATTTTATAAATCAAAGTTGAAATCCTATATGAGTCAAAGTTGAAATCTCAAAATTTCAAATTAGGTCTATAATTCTAAAGGTGCGATTTGTTTGTTACGTTTTCACGCTAAAACGGCTGAACGGATTTGGATGAAATTTGGCACATGGGAGGCCATGACCTGGATTAGGATATAGTATACTTTTTATACCGGTAGTACGTTCCCGTGGAATAATTTCTGACTTACACTAAGCTAAAGCTAAAACTAAAGCTAGTCAGACATAAATGTAACAAACGGTTTGTTGTATTTTGTCATCCACCACAGACATTGCTGAAGCCATGCAGCTACAAATGTATTCAACTCAAACAAACAACTAAAGGAAAATGTCAACAATAAAACTGAACGCGTTCAGAACATCTAAAAGCGATCGTCGCGCGTTTATACGTCACTTTTTGTTCGGTTAACCTGAACGCGTGGTCGCGCCGACAGATGGCGCTTTCTGGTTTTCCGAACAAAAAGTTACTTTATGAACGCGACGATCGCGAATTCGCACAATGGGGACTACAGGACCTAAACGTGCCTAAACGCAAGTTTTATAAAGCCTAAAAGAATATGATCCACTGCAGTAAACAAAATCAGAAAAATATGTGATATTCTTCAGGATATATGCTAGTATGATAGTGTGTTGAAAACATAATACAACTAATTTGATACGATAGAAAAAAATCATGAAAATACCTCAAAAAAATTATTTTAACGATTAAAAATCATATTAATTTATATGCAATCATTCTGATTTTTTGTCAGATTATTCTACAAGCTACATATTAGCATAATAGTGTTTTAATTTTCCAGTCCAATCAATAGATTTTTTGTAAATCGCTTTGCTACCTGCGTCGTGTCATCGCGCTTCTCTTTCATTTCTATGCAGTCCGACAGTGACCGCGCTTTAGCTGTTGTAAGCCTCTTAAATAGAACGCGGGGTTAATGAGCTGTCACTGTCATCCGTTGTTGTGGAATATTGATACTGACAGCTTTTGAACGCGGTTTAGATGTCCTGATTGAATTCGTCCTTAATAACGTGAATGTAATGACGTATGGTTACTGAACGTTATGCTATATGTAATGTGATAGGTGCTTTGTGTTGACAAGCGTGTCTAGAATAATCTTCTATCATATCATCACGGCTGTATTCCTAGATGGGTTAGGCAGAGTTGTACTTTATACTACCACCCACATTTCGCCAGTTATGTTTAAATCCCATGTAATAGGGGGCGAGCCTATTGCCATCAACCGGGCACAAATCCAGACCACGATGATTTATGTTAAGCCTTGAAATAAAATAAACGTTTATCTTATAGCACGGCCGGAGACAAAGAAATCCTTTCCAATATATAACTTAATCACAAATAAACTAGTAACAGAATTGAATTAGCTTTGCTAAGGCTTTGTTAAATAGGAATTAGTAGGATGATGTTAAGCTAACCAGGGCGGCATAATCGCGTGTGCAATAAAGCCCTTTCATTTAGAAATAAAAAATAAAAAAAGATTTTAATTTTACTCAGACATAATTTACCGCGTATTTTTCATCACCTTTTCAATGATTTTACATGAATTTGTGGTTATGAGTAAGAGTAACCGTGGGTAATAATAGCTAGTAGAGTATACAATTTCATTATACTTTAGGGGTATGAGGAACAGGGTGTAAAGTTCACTCATCCCCCATAGAAAAGGGAGGATCCTCCGACCAGACGGGTGTCATGTCTGGCGGGCAATTGCCCAGAGGTTGAAGTCGTGAGCTTGTATATATGTCCACCGCGCGGTAAACTCTAATTGCGCGATGCAGGATTTGAGTGACGTCAGGATGTTGTGTGACGTCAAGTCTTTGATGCGTAGTTCGCATGTGGCGGTGTAGATGCCGCCACAATACGTTACCTCTAACGGGATGCAGTGGCAGTGGGCAGTGATAAATTAGTGGTGTGACCGTCAGACTGCCAAGTCATAGGTCTCGAGATCTAACCCAAGGCACGCAGCTCTGACTTTTCGGATTCATGTGCGTATTATATAATTATCACTTGCATAAAAAACGGTGAAGGAAAACATCGTGATGAAACCGGCATGCCTGAGAGATATTTCTCGACGGCATATGAAGCCAAGTCAGAGGTCCATGGGTGGCTTTCAAACCCTGACACCAGCTTAGTCACTAACCACACGAAAAGAAGAAGAAGACTTGATGCAGCTGAATACCAGTATTTTACATGGAGCGACTGCTTATCTGACCTCCACAACCCAGTTAGTGGGTAAGACGATATTATACCCACTGGTTGTCAGAATTTTGGACTTCTGACTACCCGTAAAGACTAAAATCTACGAATGACAGCTGGGACCAACGGCTTAAAGTACTTTCCGAGGCACGGTCAGGTCTCAATAGATAACAAGTGATCATCCATCCACGGATCGAACGCGGGAGACGTAGCTTAACCTTCGATCAACGCGTGCAGCTGTTATTATTTTGCCACGAGCCCCATAAAACAATTCACTTTCTATTCAAATACTTTTTTCTATTTTTATTTCTAAACATACAAGTTTGTTATAAAGTTGATTCCGAGAATTAGCCCAGATAAACAAACGGTTAAAGCTTTGTTCAGACCAGCGCGACGCGACAGCGCGACGCGACAGCGCGACGCGACAGCGCGACGCGACACCGGCTATTGTTATACCGTCAAGTTTTCTTAGAAATTGTATTGTTCGAGTCGCGTCGCGGCGTCGCGTCGCGCTGGTCTGCACAAAGCTTAACGCTTGAAACTATACAAGTTACCCGACTGCCCCAGAGTGAGGTTTTTTGAGAATATGTTACAACCTTAGTTTTTGTTTACCCTAAACCTCATAAGGGGTCATTGTACTCATCATTATGAACAACTTTCACAGCGGGACCGAAGCTGAAATCGCGAAAAAAATATCAGCTGTTCCCTACATTTCGACGAGATAATTATATGAACATAAATGATGCTTTAAGCGTGTATGCACAGAGCGGCGTTGTAGTTTTGGCTTGCTCCACTGTATTTTTTGCAGCGCTGTCTTGGTTTTTATTTGGTTGATTGATAACGGACGTTTATATTGGGATGCAATTATTTATTTTAGTTCTCAATGTAGTGATACAAACAATACAATCGATACACGTAAAATAATTTCAAATAAAACCCATCACTTTATTCCATTGTTTTAAACAGCTTACCGTGAAGACCGGGTTCGATTACCGGATCCTGAAAAGTGTTATTGGGTTTTTCCATTAGAAATTTATCAGTAGTAGACCGGAGTCTGGATTTGTGCCCGGTTTATGGAAATAGGCTCGCCCCCTATATCGTGGGACTTAAAGATTACTGGCGAAATGTGGGTTTATTAAGGTCTGCCTTACCCGGGAATAATTGGCGTGATATTTATGTTATTTAAACCAATTTATCTGTGTAGAATTTTCTCATTAAAATAAGTCTTGAGATACTCGGTTTTGGAGATTACAATTACAAGAAAACCAATACCTAGTCGTTGGCTAAAATTAATCACTTTTGTATAAATTAAAGACACAATCCCAGAAATTACAGTTCCTTGGGAAAGATTAATGAGCATTAGAATTAGAATTGTAGTTGAAGATCTTACTTTAGACACAGTATAAATAAGGAACAGCCGATCGATTCTGTAAAAATATCACCGTGAGACTTAGGTGAACTGAGCGTGAAGTGAGCTGTCAATAGTGTTAATCCCTACCATCCTGCCGGTCGATTTGTGACAGTGACAGCTCACTTCACGCTCACTTCACCTAAGTTTATTTATTTATTAAAACTTTTCACACTCAAAAAAGTACAAAGGCGGACTTAATACCTTAGGCATTCTCTACCAGTCAACCAAGTGTGGTGAAGAGATTAGATGACAGGTGCTTTATTTGAGAGGAACAAAGAAAAATTTAAAAAAATATATATTCTAATGACTCATAACTAAAATAGATACAACAATACATAAATAGATTACAAACTACATACCCATACATACATACATAATTATTTACTATAATATATACCTATATTAAATATATAAGTTGTAGTGTTGTAAGTTTCACGTTAATCTTTTTACAGAATCGACCGACAGTATTTTATCTTCATAGAAAACGGCCGATACGACGCGCTTCGAAATCTCAGTGTTTACCAGTATCGAGTGCGTGACAGTTACGCACGGACGGGGAAGGTTTATCTACAGAGCGGCCGTAGGTAATTATTTCAAGGTTACTGCGGAGATATAATACTGTTACTTTATTATACTGTGCTTTAGATAACTAGAACATTAATTTACAATAGATTACTTTGAGATCTTGATTGATCTTGCTTGAACAATAGTTGGTTTACATTTAATTGTAAGTAATATTGGTGTAATACTAACTAACTTTAGATAAACGAAGGGGCTCGGTCGGGTCGGTCGATCAGGTTAAGCTACGCTAGCCGCAGTTGGTCCGTGGATGGGTGACCATCTTAAATATAATAATAATATTTTCTTTATTTACACTTCAAAGTCACAAACATCTGTGTAGCCTTGGCTCTTGTTCTAGGAGTTCCTGTATCACAAGAGCCAGAAGAAACTACACCTCAACCTACCGAGACTCCTCCGTGCCTCGCCCTTGGTCCCGGCTGTCATTCGTGAATCTTAGACAGTTGTTACAGGTCGTCAAAAGCCCGAAAGCCTGACAACCAGTCTTAACAAGGGGTATCGTATTACCCAGTTACTGGGTTGTGGTGGTCAGATAGGCAGTCGCTTCCTGTAAAATACTGGTATTAAGCTGAATCCAGTTAGACTGAAAGCCGACCCCAATAAAGTTGGGAAAAGGCTAGGCAGATTGATTAATAATAATCTAAAGAAAACTTCATCAAAAGTACATTTATTTCATTCCCATTTAGTAGTAGGAGCATAAAGTAGGATTATCTTTAAACCGTTTAAGTTACGATAAAGACTTATCGGTACTAGAACTTTGTGTTAACTTGGATTTAAGTTGAGATAACTTTATTATGTTATCTCCCAGGTAAGTATTTATTAATTCCTACTGAATTATTATATACATAAACAATTTGCATGGTATTACTGCTTTTTAGGGTTCCGTACTTCATATAGGGAAAAATGGAACCCTTAAAGAATCACTTCGTTGTCCATGTCTGTCTGTCAGTATGTCAATAGACTTTTTCTCAGGAACGCGTATAGGTATCAATATCAAGGTTGAAATGAATATCAAATACGGTCCCTTGGAGCTTTAAAAAAATCAAGCGTCCAAGTCAACGCAATAAAAAATAGGTAGGGACATATTTTGACACTCGCAAATAAATTAAAACCTATATGGTACTTCCCGTTGACCTAGAATCATGAAATTCGGCAGGAACAAGGTCTCACAGCACAAGCAAAAGTATTTATGGTTGTGGAAAATGCAATAGCTACAAGTGAAAAAGTTCTTTCTGAAAGTACAGCACGCCACAAGTCTGTAACAACACCAGTATCAGCTGGCCTCTTATTCTATTGAGACTCCATAGTACGCTAGGTCAGCTCAAAGTGTTACCACCAACGTAAGGTCGGCTGTACCAATCATCATTTCTACTTCTGCAGCTAAGCTAAACTACAGGCGTAGGCTTTTCCCAACTATGTTGGGGTTGTCTTCCAGTCCAACCGGATACAGCTGAATACCAGTATTTTTACATGGAGCGACTGCCTATCTGACCTCAACAACACATAGGGATACCCCTTAGTAAGACTGGTTGTCATACTTTCGGACCTCTGCTGACTCGTAACGACTGTCTAAGATTCACGAAAAACTCACGAGTAAAAGTTAACCTCTCGATCTAAGTGCGTAGTGTAACGTCGTAAATGATTCAGACTAATCTGTTTCATTTTGACAGTTCAACAACATTTATTGCGTTATTTACGTTGCCGAGCAGATTTTTTTTTCGAATTTATGAAGCAATATATTAGCAATCCGTTTCAAAACGATTCAGATTCTGATTTATCGTGTATTACGCAATTAGGGTTGCGAGTTTGTCCGAAAGGGATATCGCGACCCCGGCACACAGGCAACGGAAGGAACACGGGTGGGTTTTAGTCAGTAAAAGTCTGACACACCCTCCCGCTCCGCCCAGAGCGGGCTTTGATAATTTCCACCCCCAAACAAAAAAAGAAAAAAGTGTTCTGATCGGCATGAGCGCAACAGGCATTTGAATGGTAAAGGGCAACTGCGTTATCCAGGCCCTTAAAAACGTGTTATAGTAACATCATCATTTCAACCGAAAGACGTCCACTGCTGGAAATAGGCCTCCCCCTAGCATCGCCACTCCAACCGGTTCTGAGCTTCCCGCATCCAGCGGATTCCTGCGGCCTTCACAAGGTCATCGGTCCGCCTTGTGGAGTTGTATACTCATCTAATATTTCATCAATCAACTCCTTAATACAAAGATTAATCTAAAAACAAAATAATCTCCCTAGAATTACAATCACGAGGGGGTCAAAGTTCTACCCTATAGGACCCCAAGATCAATGTTCGCACATGTCAACGAACGTGTTTGACATATTGTGTCTTTGAATATGTACATGTTTTGTTTATGTAAGGCTTTGACGACGTGATTCTTATTGAAGTTATGGTGTAGGTGTGAGGTCAATGTTTCATTTGGTTTGTTGAAAATCAGTTGTTAGGGTCTTGAAAGGTCATTAAGAAGAACGAGCGGAAGGTTAAGAGCCTTGGTACGAGGAAATAATCATGGCGGCTGTGAGTATGTCATGCTCACTCTAATGTCTCGCTGACGGTGGCGCGTGTGTTGGATCATTTAGCTCCCTTCAAAATGGTTGAGCTGAATGGTGCTAATCCATGCGTCATGTTCGTGAACGGGCGCCGTCAGTAGGGACTGGTCATCTCTTAGCTGCCACGGCTTATTTTAATTTAATTTAATTTTTTGGATTGTTTATTTTTTTTTTTTTCTGTTACGGACGCTTTTCATGTTTTGCATCGTTCTCACATGTATAACTTCAACATGAATGATGTAACCAATATTTTGTAACCATATCATGTTTTAAAAGAGTGTCCGTGGAGTTTCTTGCCCGTTCTTCTCCATAGGTACCTACTACGCTTTGGAATGGGCATCTAGCTTCATCTTTCTGACTGACCGACCCCCTTGACAATTCAAAAGTGCCTGTAATTGGTTTATTTGAAATAAATGCTTTGAGTTTGAGTTTGAGTTTAATAAACAGGTATTGTTTTGATTTCTGGTTTTGTTGATTTGAATTTCGAACATAAGTACCTGCAGGCTTAGCACGAGAACCGTTTTGTCAACCGAAGAGTAGACAAAAATGACGTTCCGTGTAGACAGTACGACGGCACCAAAGTAGAAAGAGTCAACAGCACTTTTTTACGAAATTCACTCTTACATAATTCGACTCAAATTTCTTTGTTTTGTCGTAGGATCTTTTTTCTGTTTGAGTCTCAATTTTTACTGATATTATGTAAGTAACGTAAATATAGACAACTATACCAATTTTACTCAGCATCGAAGAACCGTATTTTAGAACAAAAAAATATTTCAGTAATGTTGGCCTTAACCATTTCCTTGGTAATATTTCCTATTAATGAAATGATGTATAATATGAGAAGATAGCTTTGTTCTTCTATCAATTATCACAGTTTTGTGTTCAAATGCTCTCCTGTAAAATCATGATTTTGTAGATAACCGTATACACTTTGTGGCCGTGGAGACAACTGTCAGTTGTCAGTGTGATTTTGACAGTTTGGGATAGAAAACTTTCTTCTGAAATAGTCTACATAAAAAATAACCTAGGCAATTGCCCGTATCCCAGTCGGTAGATAGAAGATAGAAAAACGTGACTACAAATGGTCCTCATATGGCCTGACCAAGACGTCTGGACTTTTAAAAAGACTGCGACCTCTGAGTTTGTTTCGGTCTTTCTTCTCAGAGTAATCAGATAGGAAACGCCGATTACATCTAGCTTATTTTTAATATTTTCTAATATGACGGGTCATAGTGATTCTGATATCCAATTTCCAGAATGAACAATTTAAATTCATCAAGCGTAATCATTTTGGTAATAATACCTCTAATTACATAAATTTAAGTTACGGAAGAGTGGAGTGTCCTAATACAGACATTTACTTGCTCAAAAGGGCTCTTCTATCACTAGCCAGGTAGTACAAGGCTTGTTAAAGAAAAATAAAATATTTGTATTTGTATTCGTACCTCAACAGTTCAATAACCTATCATCACTGGATGCTCTAATTACTTACTATAAACACACTAAAAAAATAAATAAAAAAATTAGACTATGTATATTTAGGAACTTAATCCGCGTAACTGTTCTTAATGAGTCATAAAGAACCCTGTAAGAAATCGCTTGACGTGTCCACACGTCACGTCGGGTCCGAGTTCGCAACAAGTCAATCGCCTTCCTAAGGATGCCTCGTTGAGAGGTGAAACACGTGTCGATTTCTTACAGCGTTCTTTGTGACTCATTAAGAACTGTTACGCAGATTAAGTTACTAAATATACGTCGTCTATTGTATTTTATAATGGATTTCCGCTAAGTCACGCCTGAATCAATTAACTATTATAAGCACACTGCCTACATATAACTCACATCCAAAACTTCAAATTCCTGACGAACTGCTAAAAGGATTATTCGAGCAACAGGGTAGGTAGTACTTTCGTGAAAGTCATATAGGAAGTTTAATCCCAACAATTTAACACAGTACAAAGTTAGTCCTTACTTTCATGGACTAACTTTCGAAATAGCTAGAAGTCTTTGAAGTAAATAATATGGCGCTTTGGTCTCGGTTGTGGGTTTTGAAATGATTGAGTTGTGGGTTTGAGAACCTGAGTTTATTGAAAATTATAATAATAAATTAATAATGTGAAGTGGTGACCCATTGGTAACGGCCGCAACTTACGAATTGTAGGTTCGATCTCAAGCAGGCACTTTACTTTGTGTAAATTATTTCATCACCACTGCTCTCAAAACGGTGAAGGAAAACATCGCGATGAAACCGGCATTTTCTAGAACAAAAAATTCGAATACATGTGACATCCGCCAACCCGCACTGGGCCCGCGTGGTGGAGGCCCACTCTCTCGCACTGAGAGGAAGCCTGTATCCCAGCAGTGGGAACATTATAGTCTGATTAAACGTATACGTTCTTCCTAAGTACCTGTGATCAATGCAATGAAAAAAAAAGTTAAAATCAGGACTTCATGGTCTGAAATGTAACTTGTAGCAGTTGGAGGGAGTAAACCTTTTGGCTTACGAAGACGAAATTGTCTACCTTAGTTTTCGTTCTTGTTGGATTTAGACAAGGTATAATAAAGCAATAGTAGTTGATGAGCTGCTGCAGAGAATTCTGTGATAATCACTCTTAAGAGGCTGACAACAGCTAAAGCTCGGTCACTACCGGACTGCATACAAAAGAAAGAGAAGCGTGATGACCCAACGCTGGTAATTTAATGCAAAATATGCAGCAATTGTATATTTACAAAAATCTATTAATGGACTAAAAAATAAAATACTATCACATTAATATGTTGCTTGTGGAATAATCAGACAAAAAAAATCTGAATGATTGCATGTATATTACTGAGTTGACTTATCGGGACGTCAGCGCTGCCTAGCGATGTTCAACAGAACGTTCGGACTGGCTGGAGCTAAGCATCTTCATGGGTGGCGGTCAAGCGGTGAAGACGTTTTAAAACTTTGTCGCGTATTTCAAACAGTTATGTCGTGTACCTACAGTGTGTGAATTGCTAGTGTGATCGTAAATTATAATTTGATCTGAACTGCAAACGGTTTTTCAATTGCCCAGAGTAGTTAATTATGGCTTATAATAACTAGAAAGTCATACCCTCCTCCGTTATACATAATAATATGGTTTTTAATCTTCAAAAAATTTTTTTACAGTGATTTTTTCTATCGTATTAGTTATATTATTTTATTTTATTTTATTTGAAAGGTACATCAACGACCAATTCACAAGAAACATTGACATAACAAAAAATAACATAAGCATTGATTTATGGTTAATTAGTCAATTACAGGCGTACACAGCACTTACATAAAAAATAGCTTCTTAAATATACCAAGATTTTTTACTCGTAGTGAGGATAGAAAAATTTATTAGACACAATTCACAAAACATTAAGTAAAAAACAAAATCATAATCGTAATAGAATAAAAAAATGACAAAAATTTAAATTATCATTAGAATCAATATTAAAATTAAAACATTAAGATTAAAATTAAAAAATAATCAGTAAAATTTTTATTCAAAATTTCATTAGTAGGTATTATGTTTTCAACACACTATCTAGCATATATCCTGAAGAATATCATAATATAATTTTCTGATTTTGTTTACTGCTGGATCACATAATTTTAAGCATTATTAAAACTTGCGTTTAGCTCCAGTAGTCCCCGCGGCCGTCATGTATCTTGGCACCTTGGTTAGGGTTGCCAAATTTTTGTACAAGAAATAAAATTCATTATGGTCAAAGTGGGAAAATAAACAGTATTTCGGAAAAAAAAACAGTATTTCGTATTTTTTTTTACAGAAAACAAAAAAAAACGACTACCTAAAAACACTACAAAGTGAAAAATTGTTAACTCTCATTTCGGAAGTCGGTGTCTTGGTTTTGTATTTTCGTTTTTTGTCACCGACTTCCATTTTATTTAGGTACTTACCTACTTATATCAGCCGTGCTATTCTGTAAACATCTTACCGTGAAAACTTGGGTGAAGTGAGCTTGGTGTGAGCTGTCATTACACCTAGAGCTAGGGATTGACACTATGGACAACTCACTTCATGCTCACTTCACCTCACTTTTCACGGTGAGATGTTTACAAAATGGATCGACTGGATATCAGTCAAAACAGTATATTTTTTGTATTTTATTTTTGTTGAACAGTAAACAGTATTCTAAAGTGGTAAACAGTATAATACTTGTTTTAACAGTATGGATGGCAACCCTGACCTTGGTACCTGTTTGGTATGCCGTATGCGTTTCCATTGTTTCCTTACTGCTGCCTTCCTAGTGATATTTAACTTAGAACTAATTCAACACTTTCTCCTTTAACGTTCATCGAAAAGAAAAACATGACCGCTTGTTTTCCACGAACGAGCTATACTAAGAAACTTAGAACCTACTTAAAAAGTAAACAAGTTGGAACCGAGATTCGCTTTAAAACTTCTTTTTTAATACTAACTGAGTACTCGGCGCTTTTCCGTGCAGTTTTATTTGTTTTTAGGGTTGCTTACCTCTCAAGAGGAAAAACGGAACCCATAAAGAATCACTTCTTTGTTCGTTTATCAGTCTGTCAAGATCCTTTTTGCTCAGGAACGCGTGGAGGTATCAAGTTGAAATTAATATCAAATACGTAGGTCTCCGGTCTCTTGGAGCTCTAAAATGCGAAATATTTTGATACAAATAAATCAAAACCTAGAATAGAATAGAATATATTTATTTGCATTAAACATGGTACAATAATGGTCTTAATAATAGGGTTATGATCTACTACAGTGTACTTCCCGTTGATCCAGAATCAGGAAAGGGCAAGAAGCAAGGTCTCACAGCACAAGTAAAGGAAAAAATCCGAAAATCATTAATTTGTCGTTATCGTTAGTTTTTGTTTTTTTTTCCTTTTTATATGTATACAAAAATATATTTCTGCGATTAAAAACTTACATTAACGCAGGTGGAGAATTGACGTAGGTATATCGGTGTACGGGAGAACATGTTATTCAACTACAATGTTTGTTTTTGAGATAATTTTGTTTTGTAAAATTCATCCCAACTACGGAACCCTCATTGTGCGTGGTCCGACATGCACTTGGCCGGTATTTTTTTATTTGTTAGTTTGTTGCATAACGAATAACTTTCTTCGCTGCTAAGGCATTTTAATAGTAGTTTGAGTATGATATGGCGACACCGCTCTACTTACTCGTAATTTAAAATGGAACTGAACTGGACATATGTCACAGGTACCAGTACTTAGAAATTCATCTTATAATTTTTATTTAATATCTACCTTACGGATTGTACCTAGTAACAATTGTAGCAGTTTTAATACAAAGTGATAATAATAAGGTATGTGGCCGACCCAGTTCTCTAAAATTTAAATATCACATCGTACTGGGATCGATCCATCATCACCGACAGGACTACTGCTGCCAATAAGCCTGATATAGTGGTGGTGGATCGAGGAGAGCGCGCGCAATAAATATTGACATAACGGTCCCGCATGACGGGAACCTCGTGAAGGCCAAGAAAGATAAACAAATCAAGTATCTTGACTAGGCACGCGAGCCATCTGGGATGTGGACTCAGCGATCATTGTGCCGATAGCCGTATCAGCCAATGGCTTAATTGCCAACAGCCTCGACCAACAATTAAGGAGGATCTCGTTGGGCAGCTGGATTAAGGGCTTGATTCAGAAAGCCGTACTCCTGAACACGGCTCGCATTGTTAGGAGTTTCCTCTCTCTGGAGCCCTGACCCGTTGACCCTGTTCCAGATACCAGTGGGCTACAATTTTCTATATTTCTAACTGTGTTTATATATTTTTATTCTAATATATGTAAATAACTGTTGATGGGTGGTCTTCTCATTAATTCGTCTTTAGTTTAAGTTACTAACAATAGTATTTTAAGTGCAAACCTGCTACTAACAATTTATGGACCTCTTAGGTGTCCAAATTATTTATCATACGCCTCCCCAAGCATAGCCACATTGACCGGTTCTGTGCTTCCCGCATCCAGCTGATTCCTGCGGCCTCCACAAGATCATCGGTCCACCTCGTGGGAGGCCTTCCAACGCTAAGTCTTCCGGTATGCGCCAACTCCAGAACCTTTCCTGCTCCATCGGCCATCTGTTCTGTGAGCAATATGCCACATAAGTTTGACAGAAGTTTACGTCCCACAAATAAAATCTAAATTCATGAAAACGGGTGCTTTTTGCCATTTTTTTAGAAGTGAAGACTTCTTTAGGCGCGTTGAGCGATTTTTGGTAGGGGTAAACTTATGGATTCGCGTCACCGTTGCGCCGTAGCGCTTTATTACAGAATATAGATGGCGCTAATACCAGTTTTAAGTTATCGCTTCTGTCGGCAGTCCCCAAGGCGGCCATTTTTTTTCTTTTCATAGTTTATGATTGTGTTATCTTGCCAAACATGATAATTATGTTTTTGTTCTGAAAGTTAGGAAAAAGATAATGTTATGTGTCTAAACTTAGCGACAGTATACTGCACTATTCAAATAGGTTGACCTTTTGTAGTGTTTACCATGTTTTGTTTAGGGTGACCATAATTTTTTGACATTCGGATATTTTGTTCTAGAGGTGTGTAATAAACTCGACTAAATAAAACTGTTACTTCTTAGCGTGGCGATAGCAATCTGGATAGATTCCGTCCCGAAAATAACTACACGTGTAGCACCTTCAATAGCATATCAGTTCCTGTAGCGTGCAGACAACAGGACAAGCTGGACACGACATTAAGCGCCCTGTTTTTGGTGGAATACTATTATTGATTGAATAATAGTGTACCATCAAAGAAGTTCTTATCTAACCAGTTTCAAAACAAAATCCCGTGAACATGATCACCACATCTGTTACCGGCCCGGTTCTATAGTTGTCGAGCGCTGCAAGCAAGAATAGTCCTTACGGTGGTTAGATATGAACTTCTTCGATGATACATGACATACAAAAAAAAAAGGGTAAATTACTTAATTATATGAGAAGTATGGAACCTCTGCAGACTATGATGTTTAGTGAGGTTAGACATTAAGGTATTGTTTTATAATTTTTTATCATAAACATAAAATAAACATCACGCCTATATATTCCCTGAAGGGTTAAGTAGAGGTGAACATATATAGTTCACCTACATTTTGCCAGTTATGTTTAAGACCCATGAAATAGAGGGCGAGCCTATTGCCATCAACCGGGTACAAATCCAGGCTCCGGGCTACTACTGAGAAATTCCAGATAGCAAAACCTAATAACAGTTTGCCCGACCTGGGACTCAAACCAATAGGACCTCATGATCAGCAGTAACGCTTGCGACCACTAGACTAACGAGTCAGTAATTTTTCTTTTTTCCTAATATAAGAGAAACCGTAGCAGAAGAATAAAATGTGTGATGATTGACGAAATGACAAGCCAACACGGACAAAAAGCACCTCTTCAAGAACTTTCTGAGTCACTACCCACTAGTAGGTACCTAATCTGCAAATTTTGCAAGAAGCGAGTGTCTCTCTGACCTCCATAACCCAGTTACTGGTAACACGATACTCCTTGGTAAGACTAAAAAAGAAAGACAGAATAATGTTCCTTTATTTGGACTCAGTTCGTGAAACAAATTTAATAATAAGAACATAAAAAGTGAAAATAATCATAAAGCAATAATGCATGGCATGCAGGCATGTTCGCAGAGGCGAGAATAGATGGCTTTCACGCCATCATGCGCAAGCGTTGCGCTTCCATTATGCGCAGGGTACGCGCCAGCCCCAACAGTATCCTGAAAACTATAGCTGATAGGTGGGACAGCCCCATACTGGGACATTGGATACGCCTACATGCCACTGTGGCGTGTTAATTAATAGTTTGTTTTGTTTTTCTGGTAGATGTAAGTACTAACACTAGTTTCTAAGTCGTCTGTATACTATACTAACCAAATGGACTAGTTATGGGTCCGAAATGAAAGTTTTTTTTTTTTTCATATAATAGTGTGGTGCATCCCGGCTGCGCCAAAAAATTTCATTTCAGCATTAATGCCAGACAAATGCTGTCTGACGCCGGTTTTCTAATGAACCCTTAAGGACAAGTGACGGAGAGTACAAACAGTTTCAACATACCAAATACATAATTTTAACCCAAAAAAAAAAAAAACTTGTTATCAAATAAGAATTACAAAAAAAAAAAAAACCATCTACAAATTACGTCCTTTCCGGGACAGAGGGGTCTCAGTATGAAATAGATGGTCCCATCCACAAACTGACCTCGACAAGCGTAACTTAACATAATCTATCGCCCGTGTGGCTGTTATTACTAAACATCCAACCTCTACACTGCAAAAATGTGCGGTAATGTATAATATTGTGGGGTGTAGATTTTAAACGCCGTAAAAATAGGGGTTTATGTTTCCCTGTTTCCCCCTTTTGATGTTTTATGGCGTCTACAGCAATGCAGCAATCATTCAAGCTTAAATTTCTTACACTTCCTTACATAATGGACGATAATGGTCTTCCCATTTCCCGAATATCACAGCGCATGGTTACCCTCTTTACCCTAAAATAGGTAACTATCGAGGTCGACCCATTTAAGAATTCACGTTCAACGTCATGACTGTTTGGCGTCCTCAATTCTATTTTAGATATCAGCAGTGCTATTCTGTAACCATCTCACCGCGAAAACTTAGGTGAAGTGAGCGTGGAGTGAGCTGTCATTCCACCTAATGCTAAAGATTGACACTATTGACAGCTCACTCCACGCTCACTTCACCTAAGTTTTCACGGTGAGATGGTTACAGAATAGCACTGCTGAATTAATAGGTATTATACCTATGTAGTAATTTTTTTTTTTAATTTTTGCTGTTTCACTTACCTATTTATATTATTCACTCTTTAGGAATTAAAACGACCGGGGATTGTCCGACTTCGCAACAAATCGCCTCGTTGAGAGGTGAAACACGTGTCGATTTCTTACAGGGTTCTTTACGACTCTCTAAGAACAGTTACGCGGATTAGGTTACTAAATATACGTCGTCTATTGTAGGATTAAAATGGATTACCGCAAAGTCACGCCTGAATCAATTAACTATATTAAACAGAGTCTATATGATGCTGAGGACTAAGTATCTTGAATTAAAACGAATAAACAGGTAACATCTATTAAAAAATGTTTTGTTTTTTTTCAAACACACCAGAGTTTCGATTTTTATATTATTATGGTGAGCCAACAAAAATACCTTCGATGTTTTTGGTTAAAACTTAATGACTTTTGTCCACCGCCACCATCAACGGGACGTCAACGAGAAGGAGATGTCGGCGCCAAAGCGATACACACATTTACTATGGCCGCGTGTCCACCGCACATCCGTCACCCGAACATCGGGATCCTGGCCCCCGATTTTCAAGTAGTTCGGCCCGACTGCTAGAACTCGGCCCAACATTGTGATGGGCCGATGTGCTGGCAATGCAAAGCACGTTTAATCTTATCCATACACTGCCGTCGCACTGGAGCCATTCGCCCGGCTTTTGTTTTGTCTATCACATTCACAACATTCATAGTATTCTGAACCGCCGAGGTCGATCGCGGTGGAAAAACGATCCACGTCACCGGGACGTTCGGTTTGAATAATCTCGTTTCTGGTTGACGTCCCGTTGACGGTGGCGGTGGACGAACGGTGTAATTCCGTGCAAGACATAGCGTATGACGTGAAGCCGGGTTTGTAAACATGTGTGCATTTTGTGTGGTGTAGTTTGATTGTAGTGTCATTGTAAATTGTGGTAAATGTGTACGTGTGAGCTTGTATGCACAGTGCGGAGGTGTAGTTTTGGCATGCTTCACTTTATTGTTTGCAGCGCTGTCCTGGTTCTTATTTGGTCCTAGGCCTGAAAGATAAGGCTTTGATTGATAAGGACGTTTATATTGGGATGCAATTATTTGTCACAGCGGCTGTCTTGGTTTGTATTTGGTCTGAGATCGGTACCTGAGTACCGATCTCAGTTAGTCTGATGATCCACAGGGCACAGATAAACGTTGTGATCCCGTGTTCTTTTTCAAGGCAGAATAATTAGTGAGGTCAATTTATTTAAATAAACTCTCACTAATCTGGTCACTTAACACTTGTGATTCCGTTTTAGTGCTCTTAATTTATTGTTTTAATCTTTTTCGTTTTACAGATGTAACCCCCAATTCATCTTATAACTAAAACTAATTTTGTCTTATATGTCAGTATGAATACATACATAAAATATGAATTTCAAAAAACCGGCCAATTGCGTGTCGGACCACGCACAATGAAGGGTTCAGTAGTTGGAATGAATTTATCCCAAAAATCAACTTAACATTGTAGTTGAAAATCATGTTCTCCCATGCTTTGATAATTACATAAGGGTCAATTCTCCAACTGCAAATTATGAAAGAAAGCAAACGCAAAAAAAAAAAAAAAAGTTTACTATTTTCGGACGTTTTCCTGTACTTGTGCTGGGAGACCTTGCTTCTTGACAAAGTTCATGATTCTAGGTCAACGGGAAAGTATCCTATAGGTTTTTATTTATTTTCGAGTAAATATGTCGCATAAATGGTCATATTTTTAAATTGCATCGACTTAGCTCGATCGCTAGATCGAGCTTGATCGGCTGTCGCTGAAAACCAGCGTTGGGGCTCTGTCTCGCATAGGGTCGCATCGCAGCATTATGCTGAGCGATGGCCGTTTTGCGTGGATGTGACGCATATTTCCCCCCAAATTGTTTATTTTTGTGTTTTGTTCTTTCTTTGCGTCATGTGTACCGCAAATAAACGTGTTTTCTTTTCTGTTTTCTTTCTTTTTACATAAGTAGAAGCTGATTTTTTTAGAGCTCCAGGAGACCGTAGGCTTACGCATTTGATATTAGTTTCAACTTGATACCTCCACGCGTTCCCGAGAAAAAGGGTCTTGCCAGACTGATAGACGGGCAATGAAGTGGTACTACAAGGGATCCGTTTTCTCGAGTTATACGCGCACTAACAGGCAAACAGATGAAGGGACCTGTTATCCTGTAAATTATATTGGTGAGTATTTCAGGAAGAGCGCCTTCATATTTATTTTAGTCGAAGAAAATAACGCAGCACCTATTCAAGGAAGTAATTAATTTTCTTTCCCTATACCATCCGACCCTGTGCCCCACGCTCTATTTGTGGTCTCGACAAGAAAGATTTATTACCATAATGCCACAATTTATTTGTTTTATACGAATGTGGGTAACCATTCGTGTAAGTGAAGCCTTTCCTGAAAGATAAAAGTCTTCTTATTTTCTCTTTTAATTGAAAAAATTGGTATTTGACATAGTTTAGCAAAGTAGAACATAGCAGCCAACACGGCTCTGTATCGTATCTACAATATTTTATAGTAAAAAAACTTTTTACAAAAAATAAACCGACTTCAAAAAAAAATACTACAAAGTGAAAAATAACTATAATTTCGGAAGTCGGTGTCTTTTGGATTTGATAAAAAAAAATTGAGATTATATGTACATAACCTAACCTTACGTAACATAATACCTCCTCCGTTTAAAGTCGCTTAAAAACTAGCTTTTACCCCCGGCTTCGACCGCGTGGAGGTCGGAAATTTTCCGTACGTACTACCGGGATAAAAAGTATCCTATGTCCTAACCCAGATCATGGTCTACCAATTTGTTTCATCCAAACCCGTTCAGCCGTTTTAACGTGAAAGCGTAAAGCCTCGTGCAGACTAGCGCGACGCGACACCCATCACTGTTATACCGTGAAGTTTTCTTAGAAATTGTATTGTTCAAGTCGCGCTAGTTTGCACGAGCCTTTATGCTGCGGCCGCATCTGCGTCTATCGTGACAAAGCATTGCGTACCGTTGCTTGGAATGTTTTTTCTCTGTCACGTTTATTATGTATTGCCACCCGGGTGATAAGTGCTATGCAGCCAGAACTATCGCGACGATAACCGATAATGGTTGCTCACATCTGCGTGTATCGTATCACTGTGCGAAGGTTCGTCACGATAGACGCAGATGTGGCCGCAGCATAACAAACTTTCGCATATAATATTAGTTAGGACTAGCGACCCGCTTCGCACGGTTTTAACAACGTGACAAAACATCGAGAAATCTATTCTCTATCTCCATTGATGTTTATTACTAATAACTAAAAATAATTATTTGTATTAAACACATAAACCTTCCGGAATAAATTCTCATGACAGTATAAACTGTATCAATATTCGGTGTGTAGTTTAGAAGAACAACGCGTCACACAGACAGACACAAAGAGCGACTTTCTGCTGGGCGGCTCCAGTGACGTCCTGGCCGCGCTGCTGGCGCTACCGGACCGCGCCGCCAACCTGCTGGACGAGGCCGACAAGGTGACCTAGCATATATGATACATCGTGCGCAACGCTCTGCTGGGCGGCTCCAGTGACGCCCTGGCCGCACTGCTGGCGCTACCGGACCGCGCCGCCAACCTGGTACTTATTATATATTCTCATTGTATTATGGTCTTAGTTTATGTATTATTATTATTTCTTAAATTTATGTTATGCACAAATAAATAACAATATGACATAGAAGTTGGGATCTTGAGCTGTTCCAAATTATTATTATTTTATTATTAAAAACGCACCTTCCTTAAGTTTTCTTTTTCGTTTTAATAACATTTTCCATTCATTTTTTAGAAGGGAAAAAAAGAGGGTTATTTTTATTCAACTGGGCATTTGCATTTGCGATTTTAATTTGATATTGAATTTTATAAAGACCTCACTGCCTAGCCTAGTGGTGTGACCATCGGACTGCCAAGTCATAGGTCTTGAGTTCGAACCTAAGCCTAAAACTCTGACTTTTTGGATTAATGTACAATATTTTATAATTATCACTTGCTTCAAAAACGGTGAAGGAAAACATCGTGAACCGTGCCTGAGAGATATTTGTCGACGACATGTGAAGCCAAGTCAGAAGCCCATGGGTGGCATAAAAACTCTGGCACCAGCCATGCTATTCTGTAAACATCTCACCGTGAAAACTTGGGTGAAGTGAGCTGTCAATAGTGTCAATCCCTGTGGAATGACAGCTCACTCCACGCTCACTTCACCTAAGTTTTCACGGTGAGATGGTTACAGAATAGCACTGCAGGACTCAGACACACGAAAATGAAAGAAGATTTGATATTTTTATAAAATTCCAAATTGATGAACAAAATTCAGAATTGAAATCCATTATTAGGTATAATTTAAATTAATTACCAAATTCCTAACTCTCATTCCAATTTTACTCGTATTTTGTCACAGTTCGCGAGGAAAGTTTTATTGTTAGTATTTCCAATTTAGAAATTACTTTCTTATTTTTTTTCATTGAATTATTTTTAGAAGTTTTAATTAACGCTTCTGATTTTGTGAAATTCATACCTGGAATTTATTTATTTGATAATTTTTCATAGATTTGATATTATTATTTTCAAGTTAAACTATGTTGTAATTCAAAAAGCCAAGTCTACCAACATACAATAAATTTTCATTGAATTAGCTTTTGGATTGGAATTGTATTTATCCAGGGACATTATTGAAAAAAAAAAAGCGGCCAAGTGCGAGTCGGAGTCGCACACAAAGAGTGTTTATTTCGGCGTTTTTAGCTCGATATTAATATGGTACGGAGTATTAAGAATATCAAAATTGAGCAAAAAACGAAGAAAAAAACCGTTTTTTGTATGGGGACCTCTTTTAATTATTAACTTTATTTTAATTTTAATTATTTGCTGTTATAGCGGCAATAGAAATACACAATCAGAAAATTTCAACTGTCTACCTGTTACGGTTCAGGAGATACAGCCCGCTGACAGACAGACGAACGGACAAAGGAGGCTTAGTAATAGAGTTCTGTTTTGCACCCTTCGGGTACGGAACCCTAAAAACCTACTAAACCTGTTAATAAGAACATTATTCTGTAGTAAACCAATAAATTCTATTTAAGTATATTAATCTCGTCATAAAGGTTTTAACAGCTTTCTTGAGAGCATTCAATTAATTTGATTCGGCTTTTCGACCTTACTTTTTGACTCAAGGCAACAATTCGATAGAATATTTAGATTTAAGGTGATTCCTTCTACGAGTAAGTAGCCCGCGAATGTAAAAAATGTTTTTGCTTAGTGAGGCGTTGTTTTACGTTGTATGTTGATCACAGTTCTTTTTGCAGCCATTATTATAAAATCTGAATATATATATAATATACACCATATATACATACAAATACACATATAAAAACATAAATAAATAAAATTGAGGTGTCTGTTGCACTGTCAAAATAATGACTTTTGACTAAATGCATAAGAAAGTACCTATATACGGTACTTAAAGCATTTTTTATTTTTATTTTTGTCTGCCTGTCTGTTTATTCCGGCTTATCTCCGAAACGGCTTGAGCGATTTTGTCGGGAATTTCATTGACAGACAGCTGATGATATAAGAAGTAACTTATTACGGCTATTTAGAAAGCTTTTATTTTAGAAAAAGAATTGTAGTCCACGCGGGCGAAGCCACGGACGGCTGCTAGTAATTACTAAATTATAATCATTTAATTTTAAACATCAATATATCCCTCGAAATTAGAATTTATATGTTAAACGTAAGAAATTTTGAATTTCACGGGTTACAATTTTGTATTTGACGGATCCCTCATATCCACATTGACTGGGTTTCAACATAATATTAAGTGCAATGTAATGTTTGTTGAGAGTTCAAGGCTCTACAATATAATATGCGATGATTGATTGATCTGCAAGGTTTAGCTACTTTAAATAAAAACATTTATTTGTCGTTAGAAGCCGGGAGCTAATGGATTGACTAATTCTAACCATATAGTAACGTAAGTTGGAATAAATCGAGAGGAAGTCTGCAATCGCTAGCACGAAGTGAATTAGCATAGTGCTCGTCTGAATTAGCATAGTGCTCTTGTGAATTCGCATAGTGCTCATACAGTTTCTTTACGAAAATAATATTTTGTACAGCAAATGAAACTACAATCACAATCACAGTATAAATAAGTAAGTCTTCTTTTTCTTTTCGTGTGGTTAGTGACTAACCTGGTGTCAGAGTTTTAAAGCCGCCCATGGGCCTCTGACTTAGCTTCACATGCCGTCGAGAGACATCTCTCATGCATGCCGGTTTCCTCACGATGTTTTCCTTCACCGTTTTTGAAGCAAGTGATAATTATACAATACGAGAAAAATCTGAGGTGCGAGCCTTGGGATAGAACTCAAGACCTATAACTTAGCAGTCCGACGGTCACACCTTTTGGCTATCACTGCTATAATAAGTAAGTAAAATTATTTATATCTTCATATAAAAAGGCAGAAACGACGCGACGCGCTGCGAAATCTGTGTATATCAGTACAGTACGTACGCAACAGCATCAAGTGTACGGCAGTTACGTACGTTAGGGTTATCTACCGAGCGGCCGTAGGTAATTATTTCAAGGTCCCTGCCGAGATATAATAAGTACTGTCTCTTTATTATACTGTGGCACAATAATTAAGGCGATAGCAGACACAAAAAAAAACCCAACAAATATAACTTTCTAAAGGTAATTTTTTTAGGGTTCCGTACCCGAAGAGTGCCAAACGGAATCCTATTACTAAGCCGTCCGTCTGTCTGTCAACGGGCTGTATGTATTTATGAACCGTAATAAGTAGGTAGACAGTTGAAATTTTCGCAGATTATGTATTTCAATTGCCGCTATAACAACAAATAATAAAAATACAAGAAATAAGTAATTTTTATTAAAGTATTTTAAAAAAAAACGTAGTTTTAAATATTGTACGTGTGGCGGCATCTACATCGCCACATGCGAACTACGCATCAAAGACCTGATGTCACACAAAACCCTGACGTCACACAAATCCTGCATCGCGCAATTAGAGTTTACCGCACGATGGACATATGCCGCACGATGGATACATACAAGCTCCCGACTTCAAACCTCTGGGCAGTTGCCCGCCAGACACGACACCCGTCTGGTTGGAGGATCCTCCCTTTTCTATGGTGGATTAGTGAACTTTACACCCTGTTCCTCATACCCCTAAATACGGAACGCTATGGAAAGCCAAAGAAAAGATGGATGGACTGCGTGAGGAATGATATGAAAGAGAAGGGAGTAAATGACAGCGTGACGGTTGACAGGGGAGAGTGGAAAGAGAAAACGTGACTCAAACTCAAAGCATTTATTTCAATTAAACCATTTACAGGCACTTTAGAATATTCAAATAGTTGGTCAGTTAGTCAGAAAGTTGAAGCTAGTTGCTCATTCCAAAACGTAGATCTTTATGGAGAAGAACGGGCAAGAAACTCCAAGGACACTCTTGTAAATATATACATATATTACAAAATCCTGGGTACATTATTCTTGTTGCTTCTATAAATAATCAAAACAATTCAAAATTTAAGTTTAAAAATAACACCTGGCAGTTAAATATGTCCAGTCTCAACTGACGGCGCCCGTTCACGAACATGACGCGTGGATAAGCACCATTCAGCTGAAATTTTTTGTAGGGAACCGAATGATCCAACACACACGCCATCATCAGCGATACATTTAAGTGAGCATGACATACTCTCAACTGCAATGCTCTTTCAAGTCAACATACATCTTAATAACATAATAAATGGCTACATGGTACTCATATGTACAAAAAAAAAAAAAGCGGTAGTTGCGCCGACCCCAGGTAACATGGTACAAGGGCAGAAAGATGGCACGGAACCCTTTGTGAGCGTTTACTTTTCCTGCTATCACACAATTTTCCCAGGAAGGTCATTCGTATATTCGGCAAAGTTACAAAATCTTATCTATTAAATTGCTGACTCTGTTTTCCTGGACTACTCAGATGAAACTGGATGAGAAGCTCGCAGCTGTGTCCCGGAATTAATTTATATAACAATATTATTTTCTGGAATGCCTGTAATTTCAATCTAGAATTCTTCATAAGATATCTTTCAGTAGAAGTCAGTTAAGACTTAGATTAACTTCGAAAGAATAAGAATATTCATTTCGCCCGTGACTTCGCCCGCGTGGATTTCGTATTTCCCCTAAAACTTTTATAAACTTCCTCGACGTAAAAGGTAGTTATTTTTTAAATGTTTGATTAAGGGGGATATTACACTATCATATCTATGATCATAGAACAATATAATTAAGTTGAATATCGCGTGCGCTCTTGGATCGTGTTTAATTAGATATAATTAAATTGTAAAATAGGCACATTATACATACTATAAAAACCCATTAACATTTTTCCCGACCTGGGAATCGATCCGAAGACCTCATGCGACCACCACACCAACGAGGCAGTCTATTGTATTATTGAATGGCAATAGGCTCGCCCCTTATTACATGGGACTTAAACAGAACAGGCGAACTGTGGGTATACCTACTATAGGTACTTCTCTGCCCATCTCTTCGGAGAAAGAAGGCGTGATGTTATGTTATGAAATTTCTAAATGATTGAAACAGGAAATACAATAATTAGATACCTACTTTGTATCGTTCCCCGGGTCCTAACCAAAGCTATCGGTCGTGCGAATACGCGATCATCGCGTTCATATTATTAAAAGGTGGCTCACTAAATTGTATGTTAATTTGCATTAATATTCTAAAACAGTCCCCCATACAATCAAAGTGGAACTTTAGTGTAGATATATGATTTATTGGATCTTTTTTCTTTCCATCTACATGAATGACAGTTACGTAAACGTAACATTTTCACTCGATTCTCGCTCGAAAATCATATCTTTTTTTAAAGATTTATTTATATAAAATGAAGATTACTCGGTTTTTATATCTAAAATAAGTATTCACATTAAGATTTTTATTCTTTAGATCAATGATTACTTTAGTTATTAAACGAAATAAGAGTTGAGACGTACGCCATTTTGTTTCGTGCTCGAACACGATCAAAGAGCGCACGCGATATTCAACTTTATTACTGATATTTTAGCTTTTAGGATCATATCGGAGTGGCGGGGTCCACGGGGGCGGAGTTTGCGTGGAAATTGTCTTAAGGGTGCCTGGTCTAAAGTCATTCATATGTTTGGAAAACCGGAAGGCGTTTTCTGTTGTCGAATCACCGTACGAAATAAACGCGATGATCGCTTGTTCGCGCTATGATCATTTTATTAGGTTGGTTAGGACTCGGCCATAGTGTTAATGGTGGATGCCAATCAATGTGAAGCAGGTTACCTGAATGATTATGAACTAAAGATAAATGCTTTCACACCCTGGTCGGTAATACCACAGTATAAATATGAACAGTACTGATACTACGTAGTAAATGTTCGAAACGGCACACTCAAACGCGCTCGTTGACGAGACCCCAAGTGATTGTTGCGGTGTTGTCTGTTGCGAGTGCCGCGTCGAGACGAGTGGTCCCTGCGATCTTTTTCAAAATGGAGCGTTGGTAATTATTTCAACACTAGTTTCCATACTGCCCATATTTATACTGGGGCAATACTAACTTTTCGCTTTCTATCAGATATCAGGTATAATATTTTAAGTTTTGGTTTCAAAAAAGCTTTAAAATTTACATTTGATACTCCACATAAGGCCATTATAAGCATTCATAATAAATCTTTGTGCATTTAACATATGTATTTATAGCGTGAATAGTTTTCTTGTTGTTTATGATAATGTTGTTTTTATGTAAATCAACGACTCTTATGTCTAAAAAGGTAAAGCCATTGTAGATTTTCTATACATATAGGTATGAGCCTACTTATAACATTTTGTGGACTTTAGTCACATCATATGATAAATATTGTTTTTATGTAAATCTGTTAGGTCTAAAAATGTAAAGCCGTTGTACTCGTAGATGTTCTACACATAGGTACCAGGACACTACTCATATCATTTTGTGGACTTAAGGTGGAACTAGTTGATATTTTGTCCATACTTTCGGGGGGGGAGGGGGGGTTTACTCCACTGTTTGACATTATACATCCAAAGTTAAACATGATATTGTTTTGTTTCATTAGTAATGTTGTCTGTGTGTAAATAGAATGGTAAAATAAAAAACCTTTAAAAAGTTATGAGCCAATAAATAAATTAAAAATAAATAAATTTCGTTTTTCTTCCTAATATTACTTCCTTTAATTTCCTTTTATTACTTATTTACGCTCAAAGTTGCCTTAAAGGCAACTTTGAGCGTAAATAAGTAATAAAAGAAGTGTAAAATGTCCAAAATAAAATCGGAACCTACACAGCTCAATTATAAAAGAGTTCAATAATCTTTATTCGTAATTGATTTATGCAGTGGTTTTTTTAATGAAATTTGATTTTCCAAACGACATTTCGTAATTTTTTACGCGCTCGTTTTACAAAAATAGTTCGGAATGGTATTTGTGTGCATGCGAGCTTGACGTTGTGCGTCTACACGTATAGCATCTTACTACTCATCACTGATACTATCTCTGTCGGACATGATGTCAGGAGATACAGTGTGCTTTTTGGCTACGCCCACCAGTGAGTTCGAGCCCGCGACTAGTTCAACCTTAAGTCAAATATGTTTTTTTAATTATTATTCTATATTGTTCCACTGACTGCACTCGCACTGACTGGCTCGTTGGTCTAGTGGTCGCAAGCGCTACTGCCGAGCATGACGTCCTGGGTTCGAGTACCAGGTCGGGTAAAGTGTTAATGGGTTTTTCTATTAGTTTATTTAAAAAATTACGTACGTTTTTGTTTCTCCCGTATAGCGAAAAAAATAAAACAAAAACTAAAGGCACTTCAACCCAAGCACATAGTGGTGTCATTCAAAAAGTCACTTGGTTTATAATACGTGTTCGTTCACGGTGCCGATCAAGTAAATACGGTTGAAACGAGTGCTGCGAATATAAATTCTATTTTTGCGTAAAAACCAAAGTAGTGATAAAGAAAAATATACTGTGGTGTGTCTATCAAAACTACTTGAGTGACTGTGAAATCAGAACTAAAAAATAATAAGTGGTAATTAAGTTATTCACATAAACAATTCTAAAAATTTGAATAACGAACTATTGAGAAAAAACACAGTGTCGCGTAATTGGAAAGGACCGCGTTCTGTGTCGATCTGTGTCTCAGCGTGTCACCGCGACGGACGACCGCAGCGGTAAGCTCCGCCCACCTAACACTGTGTCGCACAGTGAACGGCTGCTGGAAAGGATCGCGTTCTGTGTCGATCTGTGCCGATCCTTATCTACAGTTCGACCGTCATTTAATTTGCCTCATTTTTTTGGTTGTCGGCTATCAAGAACATAAAGGCTTCTACAAACAGGCGCGACACGCGACGCGACACAAAGACACCGCACGTCGCGCGCCGAGCGGTGTCTTTGAGTCGCGTCGTGTGTCGCGCCTGTTTGTAGGAGCCTTAATAAACGAAGATATTAGTAATTATTTATACTGTTTTTGAATTCTAATATCGATCTATCATAATGAACTTCCTTGAGAATATTACTTTCCGTCGTACACGCAGACAATCAGAACCAAGCAACGAGGATAGTGATATTATATCACAAACATTGAATTCTACCTCAAATAGTATGCCGGATATATCAGAAGATGATTACAACCAAAAAAAAATATTGAAAGACGAAATTGATACTTTAAAGGCACAATTAAATAGTGCACATCATGAGATTGAGTTATTAACATTGGAAAATAATAATTTAAAGTTATGTAATGGAGAACTATTGAAGAAAAATAATCTTTTTCAAGAAATCGTCTGTAGTCCAGTAAAACAGAAACAAAGAACACCAATAAAAAAATCATCAAATATTAAAACAAAATCCAAACAAACGCAGACAATAAATATAACGAAGGCGATCGTCGAGGAAGATATTACTACTTTAAATGACTGTATTAAAATGAATGTCGCCGACAATGTATGCACTTCAGGCGAAATAAGTCCTACATTGCAGTCGCAGACAACAAATACTGGCAAAAAAACATCCCAGGCCTTACGGACTACGCCCACGTTGGAGCCATCAACTAAACATAAAATAGTTTTATTGAGTGGTGAAACATCTAATAGACTGTATAGTATGGCTGAAAAAACTTTTCTAAATAATTTTGAATTCTGTCATTATCGTAAACCCAAATGTGGAATAGAACTTATCCTTGATAATATTGATGCAAAGGTCCGAGAGTTTACAGAGTGTGACTACTGTATTATTTATATTGGTGAGGAAGATTTTCGAACAACTCATAATTATATTGAACTCGTCAGTTTTATTCGTGAAAAATTATTACCACTAAATCACACAAATTTTATTATTTGTTTACCCACTTTTAAATACATGGAAAACCATAACATAATGTACAACAGTCGTATAGATACCTTTAATAACCTACTTTATATGGATGTACAGACTTATATGTATGCGTATGTATTGGATTCTAATTTAAATCTGCCTTATACGTATAACACCTATAACCGACATAGCACACTGAATGGTAAGGGATTAAATATTATTGTATCAGACTTGGAACAATTAGTCATAAAATTGTGTAGCCTAGATAAAGTGTTTTCCGATGTTGATTGTGCCCAAAATAATAATAACGACTCACTTAGTCAACCAGAACTACTATCAAATTCTCCGTTTTTTCTATAGTAGCATTAATATTCTTCATCAAAATATAGCCGGATTGATGAACAAATCGGATATCCTAACAATTAAATTGGAGGAACTTTCTAATACTGGGACTAGTATTGACGTTATATGTTTAACAGAACATTTTATTGAAACGGGCTATGAACGTCTATTACATATACCAAACTTCTGTCCGGCTGCTTTCTTCTCTAGGAATAAAAAACGTGGAGGAACTTGTATTCTGGTCAGGGCTGGTCTGCAATACAAAGAAATACCGGAGGTTGCAAAACAGTCAATATCCGGTATTTTTGAGTGTTGTGCTGTTGAGCTGATTTCCCATAAATTGATCATTGTTTGCATATATAGAGTTCCCAAACGCACTCACACATTATTTTATGAAAAACTAGAACATATACTTCATAAACTATGTCGAAATCCAAATAAAAATATAATATTAGCAGGGGATTTTAATATTGATGTCATAAAAAGAAATAAAATCACTTTAGAATTTGAATATTTTCTATTACAATTTAATCTTAAACTAGCACTCCAGAAACCTACAAGATTGTGCAGTAAAACATGTATAGATAATTTTGCATATAGCTACAAAAAACAATGCAAGGCTGAAATAGTCGATTTGATTTTGTCCGACCATACGGCACAAATACTCAAAGTCCCCACAAAAAGAACTTGTAAACTTAGGTGTTGGAAAATATACAAACAGGAAATTTCTACTGAAAATTTATATAAATTTAAATCCCATCTAAAATGTTTATCTTTTACACATGTTTATAATGCCAATGATGCAAATCAATGTTACGATAGTTTTATGGAAGATTTCCTAATGCTATATAATTTATGTTTTCCTCAAAAAATAGTCACCCTAAAAAGTAATAAGAGAACTAAATGGATATCCCGTGGGATAAAATTATGCAGTCAAAAGCAAAGGAAGTTACTTTGGGGGTATAGACATAACCCGACATCTCATAATAAACTACTGCTAAAAAAATACTCTACCCTCTATAGAAAGATCATAAAACTAACCCAGAAAGCTCAAAATAACCACTATATTAATACCTCCCAAAATAAATCCAAAGCTGCCTGGGAAATTATTAATAATTCAAAAATATGTTTGCCGCAAGAACAGATTATGTGTATAAATAGAGACAATTTATCTTTCACTAACCCTAATGACATTGCTAATGAATTAAATAACTATTTTATTGACATAATTGAAAATAAACCACAAACTGACAAACATCCGCCTAATTCTAAGTTTCAAAATTTGACATCACAATCATTATTTATGACTCCCGTTTCAGCATCTGACATAATTAGAATTATCGATGACTTAAAAAATACGAATACTGTTGGTTATGATGGTGTGTCTACCAAAGTAATAAAATATGTAAAACAAATCATATCGCCTCCATTGGCACATATTATCAATATTTGTATTTCTGACGGTATTTTTCCAAATAGCCTAAAAAATGTTATAATTAAGCCAGTATTTAAACAAAATGACAAAACTGATCCAAAAAACTATAGACCAATTGCTAAGATTCCTATAATTTCTAAAATTTTTGAAAAAGTTATTTATAATTCGCTTTACACTTATTTTGAGAAATATAATTTATTTTGTGTGGAACAAAAAGGCTTTCGAAAGAAATGTGGAATAAATATGGCTCTATATGATTTACTTTCCACTGTCATGTCATGTGTTGATAATAAAAATCCTGTTTGTGCTATCTTCACTGACATGAGTAAAGCTTTTGACTATGTAGATCATACACTACTTATACATAAATTACATGCTTATGGTATAAGAGGTAATGTCCTCGACCTCCTAAAATCATACTTAAGCAATAGATACCAATGTACTGAAATTAGTAGATTATGTCCTAAAACTAAAATTGAAACCACTTACATATCGAAACCAAGACTCCTAAGGTATGGCGTACCTCAGGGCAGCGTGCTTGGACCGTTACTTTTCTTAATAGATATCAACGACCTCCCAAAGATGACACAACAAAAAATGGTTCTCTTTGCCGATGACAGCACAGCTATAATAGAATGCACTAATCCCAATAATTATGAAAACGAGATTAATGACTCACTGACAAAAATAATACATTGGCTTAACTGTAACAATTTAGTAATAAATTTAGATAAAACAAAAATCATGCAATTCCATCAACGTCGGGCAAATCCCACTATAAATTTGACTCATAAAAACAAAAAAATAGAATTAGTTAATACTGCTAAGTTCTTGGGTATAATGGTAGACGATAAATTGACATGGAAACCACATATAGAACACCTATGTAACAGACTGAGTAAATCTGCGTACGCACTCTATCAATTGTCTAAAAAAGTAAATATCAGAACGTTACTGACAGCTTATCATGGACTAGTCGCTTCAGTGCTTCGGTACGGAATTATATTTTGGGGGCAGTCAACTGACAGGGAACTTATATTTAAGATGCAAAAACGCTGTATAAGATCTATGTGTGGATTAAAGACTACTGATAGCTGTGTACCATCCTTTAAATCACTGAAAATACTAACACTACCAGCATTGTATATTTTAGAATCTGCAATATTTATAAAAAGCAACCCCCACTTATTCGAAAAAATGTCTGATAATAAAAGAAAGCCAATACGTGCTCAATATTTGTCACTGTTATGTAATATAAAATGCAAGACATCTTTAATGCAAAAGAGTTTTTTTGGCATTGCGCCAAAGATCTATAATAAAATACCAGACAATATTAAAAATATGCCTCAAGTAAAGTTTAAAAAAGCTCTCACATTATTGCTAATTGACAAATGTTATTATAAAATTGAAGACTTTTTAAATGATAATGTTAATTAATATTGAAATTTAGTGTAAACCAACTATTTAATTAATTATGTAAATTGTTCTTTTTTTTCTTTTATAGTTGATAATTGACTACGCATGTTTCCTCTAAAAATATTTGTATGTCAAAATTGACAAGACATAGCGCACTATTTAGTTCTTAAGATCTATCATAAAACCTATGTTTCACAAATAAATTGATTTGATTTGATTTGATTTGAATAATACTTCTGCCCTAATAAATCTCGCATCTTTTTTTAAAGCAAATTTACCGGCAATAGCCTCGCAGCCTTATCACTACACACTCACACACTACAATTGGCGATCCCTGTCCTGCCGTGCTATTCTGTAAACATCTCACCGTGAAAACTTGGGTGAAGTGAGCTTGGTGTGAGCTGTCATTGCACCTAAAGCTAGGGATTGACACTATGGACAACTCACTTCATGCTCACTTCACCTCACTCTTCACGGTGAGATGTTTACAGTATGGATCGACTGGAGTGTATTATGGTGTTGCGGACACAATCAGTACCGTAAACCGGGGCTACTTTTATCAATATTGAACTTTGAAAGACCATGGCCATGTGAAAAAATATGGCTAGAAATTGAGAAAAAAAAAAAACTGGCTGGTTAAAGTTAAACGTAGTATGGGGTATGGGGGTAGTATGTAGGTAATACGGGCTGATATCCGCAACTCCACGACTAAGCGCGTATTTTGCGTACGGGGGGTAGTATGTATTGCGAGATTTAAAAGTAACCCCAATAACAATGCCAATTCAATTTAAATAAAAAAAATCAAAATCTGCCAACGGGAAAAATAAATATTGACGTTTTTGTCGTATGGTGTAACTTTGATCTAGTAAAAGTCATCAAATAATTAGCATTTCTTTAATCAAAATGGTGCTTTCAACGTTTTCGTGCGGATTTCACCAATGAAATTGAACTCGTTCAGAACTTCTAAACGCGTTCAAGAGCCGCGTTCAGAGTCTATAACAATTTTGACACTGAGAGCTTGGATTGGACGCGTTTGAGAAATGCTGATCGCGTTCAGTTTCATTGGTGAAATCAGCCCTAGCCCACACAGAGATAATCAGTTTTCGATATTCCAAAAAAATAAAAAATCTATTCACAAAAATTAAACAGGACCTTACAAAGAGATAGGTAATCAGTCTTTCATATTTCATTATATAGATAAAGTAATGTAAGTAATGGGATATCCCCAGTCGGAACATTTTGCGGCAGACTCAACAGAATCTTTTCTTCGGTCTCGGAGAAAACTGTCTGTGCTCCAGGTTTTTTGACATGCATCCCTTTTTATTTATTATACATAGTCCCATAGGGTATATCTTTCAGATGCACCTCTAATGCTTAAACTACCTTCCACTATTTGACGAAGCGCTTCTTCGATTCGTCCTTCTGAATAATTTTTGTACTCACGCGACCCAAGTTTCCTTTCGTAAATTCGCGGCATCTTCCTGGAAAACAAAATATTTATTCATGCAGCAAAAGAACATTGCAAGTTATATAAAAGCTTGTAAAAAATGCATATCAAAAAAGAGTATACTCTCTGGGGTTAATTTGAAATTTCATTACACCATCAAGCGATTGAGTACAGTCATGAAGTTTTGCAGCACAATTATTTAGCTATTAATAGAGAAGAACAATATAGTTACCTTTTTTAATTAAAATCGTTGACAAAGTCTCCGCGTGTCCTCAGAAAAGTATTTGACAGTTCTTCAGTGTTGCTATCATCGAAAAAAAACTACCAAATTGTGTTTCGTTTAACGCAATTCACGATTTTATATGAAATGTAAGTATTGATCAAAGTCATCCCGCGATTCAAAGTGACCCCGGTTTACGGTAGCTAAGTTTATTTTTTTTAATGTTACGCTCCACCGCTCCTTAGTAAACCTTAAGTTTATGTAGACTCCTGAACCTCGACCAAAGACTAACTTGATTTAAATAAAGTTAAAAATCCCAGTTACTCCATATTTTAAAAGTTAGCAGCTACGCCTCAGTCCCTTCTGAAAGATATTAAAACCCAAATATTGGAAAAGCAAAAGTTGAAAAGTTAACGCATAAGAAATCATATTATTTTTCTAAAATACAAAATTATAGTCGTCTCGGGATCTTCTTGCTAACTTTATTTACTAACATTCTGCTGAACTTTTTCAATAAACGTAAAGTTTTTATGTAAAATTGTTTATAAAAATAATGACCAAAGGAATGTAATTATCGCACACGCAAATTGTTTTAATACAGCAGCACGGTCGATCTTCAAGGTTAAGCAACGCTGAGGTGGGTCCGTGGATCGGATAAAAATACAAGAGTACTCCTTAGGATTCAAAGCGTTAAGGCTCCCACAGATATGCGCGACGCGACGGTGCGACGTGATTCTGGTAAAACAGTTTTATTTTTTATAACTTTTTCATGCAACTTGTTTTACTAAAGTCGCGTCGTGTTGTCGCGTCGCGCTTTTGTGTTGCGCTGTCGCGTCGCGCAGTCTCGTCACGCTGTCGCGTCGCGCATATCTGCGCGAGCCTTTTAACCGTTTGTTTCTCTTGGGCTAATCTCGAAATCGTTAGTAGTGTAGCGTTGGCAGGCCTCCCACAAGATGGACCGATGACCTTGTGAAGGCCGCAGGAATTCGCTGGATGCGGGAAGCACAGAACCGGTCGAAGTGGTGGTGCTTGGGGGAGGACTTTGTCCAGCAGTGGACGTCCTACGGCTGAAATGATGATGATGATGAATCTCGGAATCAAATTTACTAACAACTATATTATTATTATGTATTTATAGAATATAAAGATAGTCAAAATGTATTTGAATAGAATGTGAATTGTTACAACCTTCGACCGACGCGTGCGGCTGTTATTATGGAGCCACGACTAAATAATAACAGCCGCACGCGTCGGTCGATGGTTAAACAATACTTGCCGAGGTTGGTCCGTGGATGGGTGACCATTAATTACATACCGAGACCCCTTCGTGCCTCGGAATTGGTCCCGGCTGTCATTCGTAGATCTTTGTCAGTCGCTACTGGTTGTCAGAAGCCCGAAAGTCTGACAACTAGTCTTGCCAAGGGGTATCGTGTTACCCAGTTACTGGTTTGTGGAGGTCAGATGGGCAATCGTTCCATGTAAAATACTGGTATTCAGCTGCATCCGGTTAGACTGGAAGCTGACCTCAACATATTAATTGGGAGATGGTGAAGTAGACGAAGAGAGAGAGTAATAGAAATAAAAAAAATCATATTCATTACAAAAAAATCATTGCATGCTTCATTTTGTCTTAGGAAGTTTTAATTACTTTTAAAACTTATGAAAACTGTAATTTTCGATCATGATCAAGAACTTATAACAATAAATGGTTAGATAGCGACTTCGACAATATATTATTCTTGCCTGTTTATTTATTTTTACTTCGATGGTCCTAGTTTATCATATGTGACTTAGTTACAGCTTTATTAGTTACATGTAAACGGGCACGCCCTGTATGCCTGAAGGTTTTTGTTCTGTTTACGTTTTGAGTTTTTATTTTCGCTTGAGTATAGATTTCGATTGTTTTGTTGGTAATTTTATTTACTGTTTTGTGTTGAATAATGTTCATTTTTTTGCATACTTTTGTGAAGAATCAAGTATTTTTTTTCTAACTGAACAGACCGCAGTGCTGCTGAGAAGTTTGTTGCGCCAATTCTTCTTTCCAGCTAAAGCACTAGGAAGTGGTGAAGGGTGGGCGCTTTGGAGGACTGTCTTATGTAATTTTGACGTTCGAAAAGTGCTGATTCTCAGCCTAGTTTGAATAAATGACTTTTGAACTTTTTGATCTTAAAATAAAATATACTAAACATAGCATAATATAATATCACGGCTGTACTCCTCGAAGGGTTGGGCAGAGGTGTACCTATAGTACACCCACATGTCGCCAGTTATGTTTGAGCCCCATGTAATATGGGGCGAGCCTGTTGCCATCAATCGGGCACAGATCTAGACTCCGGACTGCTCTAAATAAATACTAAATCAGTTAAAAGTTATCATCAATCATCATCAATCAATCAAATATTAAAAAACAAAGATTAGTTAAATAAAAATAACTTAGATCATAAATAAAATAAAATACATGTACTTAATGGCAAAATATTCAATTCAGCGTATCACAATCTATTATTTTAATTAAATTAGTTTCAATTATCAAACAAAATAATATTTCATCTGGATTTTTAAAGTTGATCCAGACAACGTGGGTGTATTAAATGCTAAAATAAAGCTTTTTGATCTTTCTATTTTCATAAGTACTTATGTACAGTCGGGTTGCTTAAGCCTTCATCAGTTTTCAAATTCTTTCCTTTATTAATTCTGTATCTATCTATCCGTGAAATCACTGCGGGCCCTATCAGAATACCAGCGCTGCGACATTTTTTTTTTAGATGTCTTATCATCATGACGAGATAGCAGCCTGTTACAGGACTTCCTTCTTTAAATTTTAATAGAATTTTCTTTTTTATTTATATTTAGTGTGTTTTTAGTTTCATCCCAGAGACCAGAGAGAGAGAGGGGTATCGTATTACCCAGGTACTGGGTTGTGGAGGTCAGATAGGCAGTCGCTCCATGTAAAATACTGGTATCCAGCTGCATCCGGTTATACTGGAAGCCGACCCCAACAAAAAGGCAAGGCAGATTGATTGTGTTTTTAGAATTTATAAATACTTTTTCTTTTTTTCGTTTCTTTCTTTCTATCGTGCACGTAGGAAAAAAAATGCCCTTAAGGTGACGATCGTATTTTTACTGTGACTGTACCTACTTGTGGAGGATTGAGTTAAATCGTTGTAATAAATAGAATAAAAGACTGTTAAATATGTATACCGCCTACGGTTGATAAGAAAGGTGATAAGGTTATGCGTGGGAAGAATATGCCCACAAGGGGTGAGCAGCTTGAAGCAAATGTATTTTTTCCTTCTAAGTCAAAGTCAAATCATTTATTTCAAATAGGCCCTTGTAAGGCACTTTTGTACGTCAAAGCTTACAAAACATTAAATTGATTCTAGTCGCCCCTTCCAAAAGGTAGTTTTCGTATGGAGAAGAATGGGCGAGAAACTCCACCGTTACTCTTTTAAAAAGTGTTACAATATTTTGTATATGTAGGTAGGTACATTAGTTACATAATTATATGAACAGACGATGCAAATAAAAAAATAAAAAATAATACGTTACCACAATAGGTAAAAAGAGAAATTAATAAAAATGAAACAACGAAAGATAAATTAATTACTTATGTGATAGATGCATGGTTCTCACATATTTACAAACATTGTAAAAGTAGACGATTTTCTTAAAAATTTACTATTAATAAGTCAGTGTGTGAGGAAGTAATCACAGAATGATATTTATTTATTTATTTAACGGTTTATTTATAATTCTATAAAGTATCACAGTTAGTATTGAGTATCAAGCTCCAGGTGTGCTGCTGGTGGTCTTGATTTAATAAAGACGAAACTAACGACATATCATTCATAAAAAAAATAGTAGTTACGAAGGAACATACAGACGGACATACATACATACAGATCAAACACATAACCCTCCTTTTTTGGCTCCGCCGCAGTCGGATAATAAAACTAATTGATTTCGATGATATGACTGTATTTCTTAAGTACTGATTACGCTACGGTGGGCTAGTGGTCGGAAGCGCTACCGCTGAGCATGAGGTCCCGGTTTCGATTCCCGGGTCGGGCAAAGTGTTATTGGGTTTTTCCGTCAGGATTTCCTCAGTGACAGCCCGGAGTCTGAATTTGTGCCCGGTTGATGGCAATAGGCTCGCCCCCTATTACATGGGACTTAAACATAACTGGCGAAATGTGGGTGTACTATAGGTACAGCTCTGCCCAACCTTCGAGGAATACATCCGTGATGTTATCTTAATATTATGTTATTTATTAGGTTTACAAATAAACGCATGTTTGCCTAACATCGCTTAATATATCGCACCCCCGGTGCAAAGTCTAAGTCAAAGTCAAAGTCAAATCATTTATTTCAAATAGGCCCCTGTAAGGCACTTTTGAACGTCAAAGTTTACAAAAAAATTTAATTGATTCTAGTCGCCCCTTCCAAAAGGTAGTTTTCGTATGGAGAAGAATGTGCAAGAAACTCTACCGTTACTCTTTTAAAATGTGTTACAATATTTTGCATATGCACGTACATTAGTTACATAATTATATGTGAAGACGATGCAATTAAAAAAAAAAAAAATACGTTACCACAATAGGTAAAAAGAAGAATTAATAAAAATGAAGCAACGAAAGATAAATTAATTACTTATGTGATAGATGCATGGTTCTCACATATTTACAAACATTGTAAAAGTAGACGGTTTTCTTAAAATTTTACAATTAATAAGTCAGTGTGTGAGGAAGTAATCACAGAATGTAAAATCAATGTCATATACTATAAATAATAATTCATACAACTTAAATTAGCAACCAGTTTGATTTTGTCTAGATTCTAGATTATCCTATGGGGCAGGTCCAGCATGTTTCCAAGCATTCTTATCTTGGATATAATCCTCTAATTTGTAATATGCTTGTTTACAAAGTGTACTTTTAATTTGAGTTTTAAATTTTCTTTCATTTAATTGTAATATATCACAAGGTATTTTATTGTAACATTTAACACAGTACCCCATAAAAGATGAAGATACTTTAGATAATCTGAAAAATGGTTGATCTATTTTATCTTTATTTCTAGTATTAAAATTATGTCTATCGCTTATTTTATTAAAAATATGTAGATTTTTTTCTTACATACATAATATTTTCATAAATGAATTGGCAAGGTACTGTCATAATATTAATCCTTTTAAATAGTTCCCTGAGAGATTCGCGACGATGTAGATTATAAATGGCTCTGACAGCTCTCTTTTGTAAAATAAATATAGATTCAATGTCAGCAGCCCGACCCCATGGGCACGCCACAATTGTGGCGATAAGTCCCCTCTTTGAGGAGTGGCTAGAGAGGCGCCACGGCGTCCTCACCTTCCGCCTGACACAGGTCCTCACCGGACATGGTTGTTTCGGGAGGTTCCTGTTCAGGATAAAGCGGGAGGAAACGCCCGGGTGTCACCACTGTGTGGATCGCCCGGAGGACACGGTGGAGCATACGGTGGAGGTCTGCCCAGCTTGGGCGGAGCACCGCCGTGTCCTCACGGAGGCGATCGGCGGCGGCGATCTCTCGCGTCCGGCCCTGGTTCAGGCCATGGTCCGGAGCGAGAGTGCATGGGAGGCCGTCACCTCCTTCTGCGAAGCAGTAATGCTCGCGAAGGAGGAGGCGGAGCGCGCGAGGGAGAGGCAAAATGCGCCCCCTCGCGCCCCTAGTCGCCGCAGGAGACGCCCCGGGCGTCGGGAGTCGCGAGCCGACTTCCGGCCACCGTAGGCGCGGGCTTGCGGACGGTGAGCAATGGGTAGCTCGCCGTCCGATAGGGACCAGGCCCGGGTCGACGGCGCGTTGTGTTCCACGCGCGCCTCAAAGAGATGTCAGCACCAACTGACGGGGTCCGGAAGGGCCAATGCCTGCCGGGGTTGCGGGTTTGTCTGAAAGGGATATCGCGACCTCGGCACACAGGCAACGGAAGGAACACGGGTGGGTTTTAGTCAGTAAAAGTCTGACACGCCCTCCCGCTCCACCCAGAGCGGGAGAAGTTATTTGATAATTTCACATCCAAAAAAAAAAAAAAAAAGCAGCCCGACCCCACAGTAAAATGCCATACGACATGATACTGTGGAAGTAGCTAAAATAGACCAAACGCGCGGTTTCTACATCTGTTAACTGTCTTATCTTTCTAACAGCAAAAGCGGCAGAGCTTAGCCGCCCCGCAAGAGATGTTATATGAGGTCCCCATTGTAATTTCTCGTCTAGCGTGATTCCTAGGAAAACTGTTTGATTAATATATTCTAGCTTTTCTCCATTCAATAAGATGTCACATTCGCTACTTCTAACATTAGGTAATTTAAATCTAATGCATTTGGTTTTTTTTTTTATTTAGTACCAAATTATTTACCGTAAACCAATCTTGGACCTGAAGAATAGAGGTATTCACGTCGTCAAGATTTTGTGACCGTCGGTTGATTTTAAAGATCAATGATGTGTCATCTGCAAATAACACCATCTTCGGTTGATTTTGGAGTAATTGGGGTAAATCATTAATGTAAACTAAAAAGAGGAATGGACCCAATATTGAACCTTGAGGAACGCCCATTGCCATTTCAGACCCTAATGAGTTTACGCCGTTTACTTGAACTTTAACCTTTCTATCTTTCAGGTATGATCTTAGTAAATCAAGAGCTGTATTAATAATCCCATAGTGCTCCAGTTTCAGCAGAAGTGTCTCATGGTCTACGCAATCGAACGCCTCCGAGAGGTCGCAAAAGATTCCAATGGCATCTTGTGCTTCTTCCCAGGCATTAAAAATGTTCTTTATTAGGGTGACACCAGCGTCAGTGGTACAACGCCCTTTGGTGAAACCGTACTGTTGTTCATGAAAGATGGAATTTTTATTAAAGTGACGTAACATTTGATTGAGCATCAACTTTTCAAACACCTTACTGAGAACTGGTAGAATTGACACAGGCCTATAATTGTTGGGTTCTTTACTATCACCGGAGTTGAACAATGGAACTAGCTTACTGTGTTTCATGAGATCCGGAAAGACTCCTTGGTCTACACTGGTGTTAAATATGAAAGCTAAATAGGGCGCAATGGTTTCGATAATACATCAACAGACTTTTACAGACATTCCCCAGAGATCTTCTGTTGATTTAATTTTAAGATCTTTAAAAGCTTTTATAACAGCTTGGGGGTTTGTATGCTGAAACCTAAACTCCAAAGGGCATGCCTTCACATTCTGTCTAAGTAAGGAAGCAGAAAGCGCGGGTGAGGAATTTAAAGCTTCAGTAGTTTTAATGGGAATATTAGCAAAAAAGTTTTCAAATTCCTGAGCTATTTCTACATCTGTGTTGATAGGGCCATGAGCAGTTTCTAAATTGAATTCAGTATTTCGCTGTTTTTTCCTACCTGTTTCATTATTTATTATTTGCCAGGTAGTTTTTATTTTATCATCAGCTGATTTTATTTTATTGCTAATATAAAGAGCTTTGGCTATTTTGCACACACTTTTAAAAGTTTTTGAATATTTTGCAACATACTTATGAAAGCTTGTATTATTCATATGTTGCTTTAGGCCGTGCGAGACTGTCACTTATGCAAAAATTGCAATAATGAGTTAAATATGTAATAACTGTCCTAAAGCAATACAATATTGAGTGGTCATTATTAATTCAACAGTAAGTTAAAAGTTGAAGTTGTAGTAAAAGCTATTCATCTTGTCTAAATGTTTTTTTTTTTTTTTTTTTTTAATGTCTAAGTTTTAATTGCTTCTCCTGAAAAATTGCATTTTTTGCATAAGTGACAGTCTCGCACCGGGGGTGCGATATTTAATCTACTAATTGCGGATTTCACCAATGAAACACGTTCAAGAGCTGTCAGTGTCAAAATTGTTATGGAATATTGTATTCTGACAGCTCTTGAACGCGTTTAGGTTTGCTGAACGCGTTCAATTTCATTGGTGAAATCAACCCTAAGAGGCGATGTCGTTGAAAGCCTGCACATGACTACTACCGTCTGTAATTTATTGATATGCCCTTAGTCATAAAACCAAACAGTAGCCTACTTCTAATAGTACTGAAAAAATAATACAGAAGCTTAAGAACGTCCATTCTGAAAGTGCAAATAGCTGTAAAATATTTCGCTGTTTTGATTAATTTGGGTAAGTAATATATGATATAATTACAAAATCTCTAATATTAACGTTGATGAGGTTTCTAACTTGCTTCGCAAGTTGGATACTTCTAAAGCGGCCGGCCCAGATAATATTTCATCGAAATTTCTAGTACGATGTCCTACTTCAATTGCCCAACCTATCTCGATTCTCTTTAGGAAATCCTTGGATACTTGTGTTGTACCTCAACTTTGGAAATCGGCTTTCATAACGCCTATTCACAAAAAAGGAGTAAAAACCGAAATTGTTAACTACAGGCCAATATCCAAGCTCTGTATTGTGGCAAAAATCTTCGAAAGGATCATCTATAACCAGGTGTATAGTGCTCTTAAAAATTCATTTAGTTCCTTTCAACATGGTTTTTTGAAAGGAAGGTCTACAGTCACCAACTTAATTCTGCTCAATGATTTTATTACTGACGCCATGGATAACGGTAAGCAGGTTGATGTCGTTTATACTGATTACAGTAAAGCTTTTGATCGGATTGACCATGAGATCTTAATATCAAAGCTATATGGTATGGGAATACGCGGCGATTTACTCAGATGGTTTTCTTCTTATCTGGAGAACAGGTCCCAAGCAGTAGTATTAAGTAATTATATTTCTGGTTGGGTGCCTGTCCCCAGTGGTGTCCCCCAGGGTTCATTGCTCGGCCCATTACTCTTCATTATCTATATAAACGACATCAACTCTTGCTTGATTTCATCCAAACTGTTATGTTTTGCTGACGATATGAAAATCTATACCAAAATATCATCACATGTGGACGTGATTGCACTTCAGGATGATTTGCGTCGTCTGGAGGCTTATTGTCGTGGGAGTAAGCTTGATCTTAACCCTGCTAAATGTTCGGTTCTAACGTATTCTCGAAAGCGTACAATTATACCTTCATCGTATATCTTGGGTGATCAAGTACTACCTAGAACGAATTGCATCCGAGATCTGGGGGTTTATCATGATTCTAAGCTAACTTTTGAATTTCATGTCGATGCCATAGTCGCTAAAGCATCTAAGGCCCTAGGTTTCATAATGCGGCTGTCCAGGTGCTTCACTCAAGCCAAAACTTTAAAGATTCTATACTGTACTTTTGTTAGAAGCCACTTGGAATACGCGTCTGAAATCTGGAATCCATGTTACCACAAGTACATTGATCGTATAGAGAACATCCAGAAAAGGTTCATCAAGTATTTGTGTTATCATCAGAAAGTGCCCTACCGGTCTGAAGATTACCTCAACCTCTGTAAGAAGTATCATATACTACCTCTAATTAATCGGCGAACAATCTGTGACTGTATTTCATTATTTAAAATTTTCAATAATTCAATTAATAACTCCGATATTCTATCCAAATTTTATTTTAACGTTCCCGGAAGGTCGAAGCGATGGAACGCACCGTTGCGTGTTCCATTTACCTCTACGAATTACAGGCAAAACTCATTTATAGTGCGTGCAAGTAGCAAATTTAATAGTATGTGCAAACAGCATGATTTTGATCCTTTCTTAACAAGTGTGGTCTCGGTCAGAAAGTGCCTGAGCCTTGACTTTTTTAATTAAGATTTCGTATATTAAGGTCTTTATTCTTGTATAAATATAAAATGTGAATTGGTTTAAGCTTGAATGTTATACTGTTTATTTTTCTATTCTTTTTTGGTAGCTGTGTTGTGCTGTTCACATTCTTTCTTGCCAATCTGTTTTTAGAAGTGAAGACTTTTAATTGGCTGTCAGTCTCACATACAATTTTTTATTCTGTTTGTTTTAGCTGTAAGTCATCCATAGTTAATAAATAAATAAAAAAAAAAAAAAAAAAAAAAATTAACAAGATATAACAACTGAATCTATAATTTTATTTGATAAAATGATCAGTTAATATAATAAACCATTGATATAATTTTAAAATAACAAATTTGTATAAGCATAACATACATTTAATATAAAATCGTTTGATATACCACGCAAAAGACATAAAACCTGTTTAGTCTAATATGATAAAAACGCCTAGTTAAAGACACAAAGCAAAATTGCATACATATACTTTATAACTTAATCTAATTATTCATAAGTTGTAGCCTGTAGGTAGCTTAACAAATATCATTGTTCGTTGTCACTTTGTGTGCATAATCTTGCTCAGTTATATAATAATTTATTTAACTGAGCAAGATTCATCAACAATAGACCCCATCTGGCGCTCGGCGGCCGCTGCCGAGGCACGCTCGCTTCGCTCTGTTATAACCCTTATTACAAGGCAATAAAGCCTAAGTCAGCTGTAACTTATAAACAGTGTACTATTCCTTTATTAAAGTACTGATGTTGCATTTTTACCCAATGCATAGAAATAATATGTATAATTCAGTTAGTTAGATTCTGGACGCCGTCGCGTAATCTAGTGTGGCCAAATTAAGGGAGCAATTAAGAGGGACATTGCCAAAAATATAAGTACCCAAGAACTTGTGTATCTGTGTTTTTGTACTGTGGTGAATTAAAGTGGTTCCAGTAGAATTATTGTTTTCTTTTTAAAAAGACAAACGGGGTCGGCTTAGTAACAGCTCGCTTTTCAAATTCGACTGGCAGTTCCGGAGATTACCCCCTACATACAAACAAACAAACGAACAAACAAATTTTACCTATTTATAATATTATTAAAGATGAATTGCAATTATAACACTGAATTAACAACTGGTTATTTTTTTAACAACCGACGCAAAATTTCAACGCAGAATCATGTACTAAAATAGTAACCGTGTTCGCGTCAATGTCCCTGCCAGCCCGTAGCATGTTTTGTTTTAGGGTTCCATACCCGAAGGATGCCAAACGGAACCCTATTACTAAGCCTCTGTCGCTGTCCGTCCATCTGTCAGCAAGCTCTATCTCATGAACCGTAATAGGTTGCAGATAGGACTCGCACATGTCCGGGCCTTTTCTTTACTTGATAGTCTGCGCAGGCGATAAAACACTTGTCGCATACACAAACTTTTACTTTAGTCGTTTAATTATTCAAATAATCAGTCAATCTACACAGCCTATCACAGACTACTGCTGGACTTAGGCCTCTCCCATGCTGCGCCACAATACCCTCTCCTCCGTACTCTGTATCCAGTCTATCCCAGCCACCTTCTTAAGGTCGTCGGTCCATCTAGCTGGGGGGTGTCGCACACTACGCTTGCCGATATACGGTCTCCAGTCCAAGACTCGTCTGCTCCACCGGCCGTCAGTCCTTCGAACATGGCCAGCCCTCTGCCACTTCAGCTTTGTTAAAAGTTGCAAGACTCTAATTGTGTAATGAACCTTCTGTCCTTTCTTCTTCAATGTTAATATTATATGTCACAAGGTCACTACGACCTCAAGGTATTTGCATTCTTCACATTGTATTTGCATTCAATGACTTATAAGATTTCTCTCAAAACATACATGTTTACGTGATTATTTCAAGAAAATGGCGTTTGTTTGAAAAACTATGTCTATGTTAATGTATCTTCGTCATTTTCCAAAGTATCAAAAAACTTCAAGTCTATAAAGGCGTACCATGAATTCGATTTACTAAATGTAGTTCCCTGATATCCCTGAGGACTTCAGGAGTTCTAACCTCCTTTAATACTTCCACATCGGATTCTGAAAGCTTTGAAGAGTGAATGTTTTATTCAAGAATATTCTTTGTGAAGGATTTTCTGTTTTATCGGTTTGTTTCGATTTACTATTTGAGCTAAAAAATGGATAGTAAGAATTTTTACTATGGAAAAGTCAAGTATCATAATCTAAATTGTACTTACACATACAGTAATAAACTCACGCCTTCTTCCCATTCGGGTGAGCAGAAACTACAGAACGCCATCTGCTAAGATCCTTGCATACTCCTTTAGCCACGTTTACGTTCATACATCTGGTCATACACGCACGCCGGTTGCGACTCCTACGCACCTGACCTTTCTGAAGAACATCTCCAATAAGGTCACTATATAGGCTGGCAGGGACATCGACGCGAAAACTAATACCATGGATTCAGTACATGATTCTGAACCCGTCGAAATTTTTCGTCGGTTATTTAAAACAAAATCTGCTGTGTCATAGAAAAGTGCAATACCTACTCGGTCAATATGGAACAACAAGCAGATTTTTTTTTAAATAAGCGACGAAGTATTTCAACGCAGGGGTGCTCAGAATCATGTACTGAATCTATGGTATCAGTTTTTGCGTTGATACCACCCTGGGTATTTTGTACAGTAGTACAATGTAATGTACTTCTTATAGGGAGTCCTCTCACGGCGTTTCCACACACATCTACCATTTTTTTTTTGAGGGTGTGAAATTGTCAAATAACTTCTCCCGCTCTGGGCGGAGCGGGAGGGCGTGTCAGACTTTTACTGACTAAAACCCCGTGTTCCTTCCGTTGCCTGTGTGCCGGGGCCACTATATATCCCTTTCGGACAACTCGTGACTAACCTGGTGTCAGAGTTTTAAACCCACCCATGGGCCTCGGAATTTTCTTCACATGCCGTCGAGAAATATCTCTCGGGCATGCCGGTTTCCTCACGATGTTTTCCTTCACCGTCTTTTAAGCAAGTGATAATTATTATTATACAATACTCACATGAATCTGAAAAGCCAGAGTGCATGCCTTGGGTTAGAACTCCAGACCTATGACTTGGCAGTCTGACGGTCACACCACTATGCTATTACTGCTCAGCCTAACCCCGTGGATATGGTTTGATTCAAACTTAATTGCGGCTCGGAAGTTAGCCACTCGCTGCGCAGTACCGCGCCCCTCACCCCCGCTGACACATGAATTCGTTACTGCGCAGCGACTCGCCTCATGTTCCGAGCCGCCATTAAGTTGGAATAGGGTTGTACGAACTATACGTTCAAGAAGTCGCTTAGTCGCGTCTTGTTACAGAACAGCGACTGTGGAGAAAACAAATGCAAGAAATTGTTCAGAGCATGCCACGGCTAACGCGTCTTGCGTATCGACACATCAGATTAAAATAGGTAGCGCACGCGTGTCGCTTGACGCAAGTCGCATCGCTCGAGGCCGTGAACGGGGTAGATCCCGCGTACTATTTAAAAGCGATCGTCGCGCGAATACACGATCGTTTGAACTGTTTGTTCTGTGAACCTGAACGCGTGGTCGCGCACCAAGAAGTGAAATAAGCACGCAACCGATCGCGTATTCTCGCGAAGATCGCCATGTTCTCTTGATCAGTCGAGCTAACTAAAGCTGCGCTTACACAAACATATTTTTCAGCAATTGTTAATGGCAATAAAAATTGCTGGAGGTAGTGGAGCAATTAGTGAAGCTGTATTGAGCAACTCAATAAACTGCTACAATCTTAGCAGCAAGCGATATGGAGCCATATTGTTCCATATTGCTCCACTAGCTTTTATTGCAGCAACAATTGCTCGTTTAAGCGTAGCTTTATAACAGAGAGATACCAAATCGACAACTAGGATAATTAGGGTTCCGTACCCAAAGGGTTCCAACTCAGCTGTCCGTCCGTCCTTCCGTCTGTCACAGGGCTGTATCTCTTGAACCGTAATAGGTAAACACTTGAATTTTTCACAGAATGTGTACTACTATGGCCGCTGTAACAAAAAATGGAATAAAGTTAAAAATTTAAAGGGCCCAAATACTTCTTTTTTTTTTAAATTACATATTTTGCGTTTTTATACTGTACCTACGGAACTTTTCGTGTGCGACTCGTACCTAGCCGCTTTTTTTTAAATTTCGCTTCGTCTGTCAGTCAGTCCGTCAGTCTGTCAAAACCTCTTAAAATCACAATTTGTATGTTTTTAAACAATTTGTATGTTTGTTATTTTTTTCGAGTATTCGTGATATTAACTCGCTTTTTGATTGATTAGGGTAAAAATGAGAATTCACAGACGAATCGTGTAACAAAACAAATATTTAATAAAAATAACAAAGTTTTGACATACAGTTAACCAATATATCACAAAACCGATAATTAATTAAATCGTTGAAACGTGTATTTGACAAACAACGGTTTCGCTTCCGCTTCGGGCGCGATCGGGAGCAATCGGGAACGCTCGGACCAAAAGGTTCTTTGATAAACTCCTTTTGAAAAAGGAAATTACCTTCATTCATCTTAACGAATGTAAGCAGTTTAATTGATAGATTTTCAACTTTGTACTAGAAGAAATAAGGTTGAGAATCAAATGTGTAGCGAAATATTATTGGGATAATCTAAAGATGGGGGCTTGAAATCTGCGAATGAGTGAAAATAACTCTGTATTAAGGAAAATTAATGTGAAGCAATTTAACGTGAGTTATTTCCTTTACCTTGAATTATCCTAGCAATGAGTTTCCTCCTAAGAGTTATATTTTGGACCGTGGCAATTAAAGTAGGTATATTCGCCTCTTAATTGCTTTAACACCACTGGAAGATGTTAAGTTCTGAGTTGAGCTCCACGATTACTGACAAATGCTTGCACTGACTGGACAGGTCAACTCAAATCTGTGTGGTTCTTTCCTCAAAAGCCCATTTCAGACACTGTCTGCACTGTAACTGTCACGTAGACAAATAGACCTTGGAAGGGCTATGGTTAAATAATAACAGCCCCACGGGTCGATCGAAGGTTAAGCTATGCTTGCCGCGGTCGATCGTGGATGAGTGACCAACATATCGAGCCCCCTCCGTACCTCGGAAACCACGTCAAGTTCTTGGTCCCGCTGTCATTTGTAGATGTTTGACAGTCGTTACGGGTAATTAGAAGTCCGAAAGTCTTATCCAGTAACTGGTTTGTGGAGGTCAGATAGGCAGTCGCTCCATGTAAAATACTGGTATTCAGCTGCATCCGGTTAGACTGGAAGCCGACCCCAATATGTTGGGAAAAGGCTAGGCAGATATACAGTCTGGCAGGGACATCGAAAACAGGGGGTTTTCGATGTGCCTGAACCCCCTGCGTTGAAATGTTTCGTCGGGTATTTTTTTTAAATCCGCTGTTCCCTACATTCTGACCGTGTAGGTATTGCACTTTTCTATGAAACAGCATTTTTTTTTTTAAATACGCGATGAAAAATTTCGCTGAAGGGGGCTGAGGAGGGTTCAGAATCATGTACTGAATCCATGGTAACAGTTTTCGCATCGATGTCCATGCTACCCTGTGCACTACCGACCCCCTACTTCGCATCGTTTTTGGTATTATATCGATACCTGTAATAAGAATTGACGTAAGGGACAAACCCCGTTTTGTCCCTTACGTCAATTCTTATTACAGGTATCGATATGTAGCATTAGGATGTTTTTGTAAGTATCTAGTTTCCAGATGGTTATTGGCTATTGAAGAATGTAGAAATATGGGTAAATCTTGATGATTGTATTTTTTTTTTCAGTCATCTTACCATAACGCCTTATTTCCCCTAAGGGTAAGGCTGAGGTGTGACCTATAATACACCTACATTTCGCCAGTTATGTTTAAGTCCCACATAATAGGGGGCGAGCCTATTGCCATCAACTGGGTACAAATCCAGACTCCGGGCTGCTACTGAAAAATTTGCGCAAAATGATGCCAAAGGTTCTATTAATTTCAAATTCGACGCGAACTTCATGGCCCTACACTGTGTTTGAGTCATTAATCGCATATGCCGAGCAACAATAACCTCGCTATTTCTATCGTATGTTTTACCTTTTAACGATATTCAACTTTATTGCATTGGTATAAGAGTCATCAAAGAAATGGTGGTATGATAATATTTTAGTACTGGAAGTGATAGGACATGTTATTTAAGGTCGTGTATGTTAGATGTGTCTTCATGTTAGTTTCTCGGACGTTAGTAAATTCCAATTCAAAGATTATTTTTAGTTTGTTTGTATTTTGTGTTTCACGAACTGTGTCCAAATAAACATTTTCTTTTTCAATATAATAATAAACAAAGTTTTTGTCTATGTTTCCAAATGATTTAGGGACAAAATAATCACTAGGTCACTTCCGAGATATATTACTGCTACTTTATTATACTGTGGTTTAGTGCGGCGCGCGTTCCGCTGACCAGTGTCGGCTCTCGATGCCGCGGGGTTCTCATACGTAGCGTCGCGAGAAAGAATATTGCCGCGACGCGCCGCGTCTGCCTGTCTGAACGCGATAAACTCAAAAACTACCGAACGGAGTTTTATACGGTTTTCACCAATGGACAATGATTCATGAAGAAGGTTTTGTGTGAATTGGCTGAAATATGACGCTCCCTTCAAAATGGTTGAGCTGAATGGTGCTAATCCATGCGTCATGTTCGTGAACGGGCGCCGTCAGTAGGGACTGGTCATCTCTTAGCTGCCACGGCTTATTTTAATTTAATTTAATTTTTTGGATTGTTTATTTTTTTTTTTTCTGTTACGGACGCTTTTCATGTTTTGCATCGTTCTCACATGTATAACTTCAACATGAATGATGTAACCAATATTTTGTAACCATATCATGTTTTAAAAGAGTGTCCGTGGAGTTTCTTGCCCGTTCTTCTCCATAGGTACCTACTACGCTTTGGAATGGGCATCTAGCTTCATCTTTCTGACTGACCGACCCCCTTGACAATTCAAAAGTGCCTGTAATTGGTTTATTTGAAATAAATGCTTTGAGTTTGAGTTTGAGTTTGACGATGGTTATTGAAGATGTCTGAAAAAATCATGCCGACTGGTAGCTTTACTGGCGTGCGCCGCGTAAACCAATACAGTTATATGAAAACAATGTATTACGGAATGAATACATTGTTTACCTGGATTAAAACATAGGCTTAGGGTACTTTTTATACCTGTAGTAGGTTCCCGTGGGATATTTTCCGACATCCACGCGGGCAAAAGCGAAAAATAAAGCAAAAACTGTTTTATTTTCAAGATAAACTTTTGTATAGATAGCTACAAGGAAAGGCAAGTCTCAGACACTCGGCGACCTCTCTCTTGAGAGCTACCTGTCGCAATTTGTTCGGAAGTTGTAATAGTCTCGCAAGTATTGCGGTAGTCAACAATAACCGAGTACTTACCTATTGGACACTGGATAGTTTTGATGACACGAGCCTGATCTCCTATAATCCGCCGATGCGCGTTGGTCCTCCAGGGGTCTCGCAACTCTGGATAATTCATTCTGAACCCAACGCAGGCTTTTTTCATAAGATACACTTAAATTAGCATTAACTAATACTATGAAGGAAGATAAAATCATTTTTCTACACTAATATTAAAAAGAGAAAAGATTTGTATTTTTGTTTGTATTATATAGACTCAGAAACAACTGTACCGACTAGAAAAAATCTTTAACCAATATAATTTATAAAGATATCACGTGACAAAGCCGCTGGCGCGAGCTAGTCACGGATAAAGCAACACATTTCAAGAGTAGGTAAATATTCTTCCATCTCACCAAAACCTACACCTAACAAATACTAGACCAAGATTCTCACCGACATCCAGACATGAAATAATTATCTATCAATTAATACTATCACGAAAAACAAACAGATATCACGGATAAACCAAGACATTTCCAGAGTAAGTATTCTTCCATCTTACCAAAACCTACACCTAACAAACACTAGACGAAGACCGTTTTTCAACGACATTCCGACATTAAATAATTATCTATCAATTAATACTATCACGAAAAACAAACAGATATCACGGATAAACCAAGACATTTCCAGAGTAAGTATTCTTCCATCTTAGCAAAACCTACACCTAACAAACACTAGACGAAGACCGTTTCTCAACGACATTCCGACATTAAATAATTATCTATCAATTAATAATATCACGAAAAAAAAAAAACGCGGATGTACCAAGACATTTCCAGAGTAAGTATTCTTCCATCTCACCAGAGCCTACACCTAACAAACACTAAACGAAGACCGTTTCACACCTATATACACACATGAAATAATTATCTATCAATTAATACTGTCAGGAAAAAAAACCAGATAACACGGATAAACTAACACATTTCCATAGTACGTATTCTTCCATCTCACCAAAACCTACACCCAACAAACACTAGACGAAGACCGTTTCTCACCGACATTCAGAAATTATATAATATTATCTATCAAATCACGAAAAAAAAACAGATATCATGGATAAAACAAAACATTTCACCAAAACCTACACCTAACAAACACTAAACGAAGACCTTTTCACACCAACATACACACATGAAATAATTATCTATCGATTAATATTATCACGGAAAAATCCAGATAATATCACTAATAAATCAACACATTTCCAGAGTACGTATTCTTCCATCTTACCAAAACTTACACCTAACAAACACTAGGTAGACCTAAACCGTTTCTCACCGACATTTAGACATTAAATAATATTATCTATCAAATCACGAAAAAAAAAAAGATATCACGGATAAACCAAAACATTTCACCAAAACCTACACCTAACAATCACTAGACCAAAACCGTTTCTCACCGACATAAAGACATGAAATAATCACAGGTAACAATATTTCTTGTTCAGTTCCTCAGTAATAAATCACTAGATAAAATAAATCATATTTATCTGCTGCTGTGTGCCGTCCAGGTTGATAGGGACAGATCTATAAATCATTGGACAACCGGCTGTTTGTTACAGGTCACTTTTAATGATTGTTTTCCGAAAACATGTTAAGATGTTTATCAGAAGTTAGGCAGATAATATGCTTGTCCTGAGACCTGTTGACAGACGTGGAATTCCGCTTTAAGCTGGACAGAAGATGTTAGCGCGGGGAGCAGTGAAAGAGTAGCTTGGTATATTGCCGTTGTTTCTACAAAATTTTACTTTCCCGGACAAACAGTCAGGGACTAGTTATAACAAGCGCCGACGCGCGCACAGTACGCTGCGTTTAGGGCGCGCGTTGGACGCTCGTCAAACGCAACAAGATTTCCACATTTTGTTGTAACTTTGAACCCTCAACATGCTCAGTATACTTAACTGTATTTCTTTTTAAGTTTATAACTGATGCAGATAAAACGACAAGGAAAAATAGTAAACAAGAAACGTGCGTAAACGCGTCGATGGCGCGCTAAGGGCGCCCAAGATGGACGTGCGTCGTACGTACCCTTTGACGACAGGAATATCAATCTGCCTAGCCTTTAATACGTCCGCAGAAATAATTAGTGAAGAATGTTTCCTAAAAATGTTTGTGCGCGGCAGGTAGACAGAAACGTTCGCGCGCGGCAGTTGTCCAAACAAAACGCGGCAGGCCTCGCGCTGCTGCAGCGCACTTTAGCCGCTCAATGTTTGGACACACCTAAGTCTGAAACAGAGTCTATAAATATACCTCAGACATAACCTTAATTCGTAATCACATGCGTTCATTAATCTTTGTAGCTAAGTTGAGGCGACAAATATATCACTTGCAATTAGGGTTGTCGGATTTCGGGTGCTTGTTCAGACGAAATAGGTTATGATAAGATAATGTAGGTTAGATTTTCAAGGGTAGGGTATGTTGGTGACTGAAATTTACAGGAGTAAATTCCCGTCACAAATCCCGTACTCTGCAAGATTCCTATCTTGCACGGATATAAGCTTCTAAGGTATAGAAGTTGTTTAAACAAACAAAAAAAACAATTTGCCAAGCATTTTCCCAACTATGTTGGGGTCGGCTTTCAGTCTAATCGGATGCAGCTGAACACCAGTCTTTTACATGAAGCGACTGCCTATCTGAAATCCACAACCCAGTTACTAAGTAATACGATATCCCTTGGTGGTGCTTGATGACTGGTTGTCAGACTTTCGGGCTTCTGACGACCCGTAACGACTGGCACTAAGCAGCCAATATTGTATTGTACGCCGTACAATAAACTGTGTGGTGTTAGGGCCCTCGCCCACGGCGACTTTTTGTAGCGATGCAGTAGCGATGCTGTCGCGCGTCCGCATCGATACAGTCGCGAAGCGGTCGCTAGCTGTGTGCCCTCGCCCACGGGCCCAGATTCAGTCGCGATGCAAACGCGATACTGTCGCGCTTCTGTCGAACGACTCCATTTTGCATGTGACGGACAACAGCACTCTCGACCTGTCTGTGTTGCACTGATGCTCGGTTATTGTTAAGTTTTCTTAGAAATTGTATTGTTCGTGTCGCGGCGCGGCGTTGCGTCGCGCTGGTCTGTACGAGCTTTTATACGGCAGATAATTTTTTCACTATTCCGATGTTGTTCCAATGGAGAATGTTGTTCAGTTTGATGGTCTCCTGGACTGTACCACACCCTTAAACTTGACCACACTTATCTGATACACCCTGTAAATAAGGGAATCTAAACTAATTTTTAAATATGTGGCAGCAGCTACATCGGCACATGCGAACTACACATCAAAGACTTGACGTCACACAAAATCCTGACGTCACACAAATCCTGCATCACACAATTAGAGTTTACCGCACCAACAGCATATATATAACTTCCCCGACATCAATCGTTGGGCAGTTGCCCGCCAGACATTGCACCCGTCTGGTCGGAGGATCCCGCTTCTTCTATAGAGGATGAGTGAGCTTTTACACCCTGTTCCTCGTACCATTAAATATGAATGCAGATTTTCTAAAAGTTGTGCTACCAAGTCTTCGCAACAAGCAGTTCACTAAATGCTATGCCTAAAAACTGAAGTAATTTTCATAATGCTAAATGAAAAAAGTTCGTAATATAAAACTCCACGTGACGCTCTCATCATTAGCCGAAAACTAAAAAAAAATACTAAACTGTTTTGTTTTATCGTGAAAGTTAAATTTATATTGGTCAAGTTTAATTAATTGAGCTCTCTAATTGTACTTTTTGCAAAATAAGTTATAATTAATGATAGGTCCAGTAATGAACAAGGCAAGTCTTATTTGACAACAGAACTTTGACTTTGGGTCAAATAAAAGTAGCCTCCATGACTGACGAGATTTAATGTACCTACACCCACAGAATTAAAAGGTTAATGCGACTACAGAATTAGCTCCTGTAGTCCCCTTAGCCATTTCGTTCTGTGGGGTTTAAAATACCTAAAAGAATATGATTGAGGACCAAAAAAAAAAAAAATGGACGACGTATATTTAGTAACCTAATCCACTTAACTGTTCTTAAAGAGTCATAAAGAGAACAGAGCCCTCGACGCTTGACGTGTCAACACGTTGGGTCCGGGTTCGCAACAAGTCAATCGTCATCCTGAGGATGCCTCGTTGAGAGGTGAAACATGTGTCCGATTTCTTACAGGGTGCTTTATGACTCTCTAAGAACAGTTAAGCGGATTAGGTTACTAAATATACGTAGTCTATTTTATTTTTTATTGGATTTCCGCAGTCACGCCTGAGTCAATTAACTATCTATGATGCAATAAACAAAATCAGAAAAATATATGATATTCTTCAGGATATATGCTACTTAGTTAGATAGTGTGTTGAAAACATAATACAACTAATTTGATACGATAGAAAAAAATCACGAAGATACCTACCTCTAAAAAAATATTTTAGCTATTAATATAGATGCAATCATTCTGTTTTTTGCTGTCAGATAATTCTACAAACAACACATTAAGAGGGCACCCATTGGTCCACTAGCGCCACTCCTTTAAAAAAAAAATATCTCGTGACTGAGAAGGAATTATGAATAACGGCTAGGAGACCCTTGGTAAGTGTCTGTCCCGCGTGGTGGATTACGGCTCATTCCCTCTCATTGAGAGGATGACTGTGTCCCAGCAGTGGGAAAATTATAGGCTGGTTATGCACAAAGTTCGTGCCACAAAAAAAAAAAGGCAATGCTTTTCAAATCCACAGTTACAACTGACGTTAAATAATTCATACTCTTTCCTAATAAAAATGCAATTACTTACTTCAGAGTCCATAATATAATACAGTTCCAACCTCTTTTAAATAAAATAAGTGTCGAGTTGTACTCTAGTTGGCCACTTTAAAAGGTGTTCCTCGTGATACCTATTCATGAAAATTTAAATTTTTTCCTCGTCAGTAAGGTTGCATTCGTTTTGTATGCTGAATAGAACTGAGCTAAGCTGCTAATCTTTCTTTACTTCTGTGAGAAATTGTGCTGGCTTTTTGTATGAAAATAACATACAATGGTACTTGCCATTGGATTTACATAACAGTCTCTAATGACGATTGCTTGCGGCCCTCGTACGTATGATGACTAAATTACTAAGTAATTTATGTTCTAAATCAATTTTGACTACCAACTTAAATTGTCCGTCTAATCAAATCACAACTGTCATTCTTTGACAGTTGTATTAAAGGGCTATAAGACGGCAAATTGACGTACGGTGTCAATTTGATTAGCAATTAATTTCTGTTACTATATGAAGCGCGTGAGGAGCTCGTGTCCAATTAATAACAGCCGCACGAGTCGATCCAACAGGTTAGCTCCGCTTGCCTGGGTTGGTCCGTGGATGGGTGACCATCTTTACATACCGATATTCTCCGTGCCTCAAAAAGCCGTTGGTCCCGGCTGACATTCGTGAATGGCATACAGTCTTACCAAGGGGTATCGTATTTCCCAGTTACTGGGTTGTGGAGGTCAGATAGGCAATCGCTCCATGTAAAATAAAGGTATTCAGCTGTATCTGGTTAGACTGGAAGCCGATCCTGACATAGTTGGGAAAACGCTAATTATAGGCGTAATGCATACTTTCTTAGAGCCAGTCGCAGTTTTAACGAAATTTGGTGTGGTCAAGGCATTGATCTTTTCTGCACCAATGCAAGCACACTAAGCAAGCTCTTAGCAAATCCATGTTTTGTACAGGAGGCACCTGCATGCACTTGAACCGTTTGTTGTCCGGATTTGCTTAAAATTTGAACAAATTGGCTTAAGATTGAATAAAAATTAAATTACCATAATTATTATTTGAATAGAATAGAATAGAAATAATTTATTTTGCTTATAATGTAGGTATGCAGATGAGATGCAACTGAGACTATGAGACTCCCTCATGGTCTAGGTTATATCTTAGTAGTAGTTAAATATTATTGTTACTATAATGTAATTAGTCTGTAAGCCTTCCGAAAACAAATAAATAATAAATAAATATAAGGCTAGGCAGATTGATTGTATGAAGCGTGTGTCGTTTAAGGAGTTCGAAATGAAACAGTGGACTCTTCATCGCTTTCTGTTAACACCAGCCTGTTACTGTCCCACTGCAGAGCAAAGGCCTCTTCTCATACAGAGAAGGCACGAATATTGATCACCACGCTTGCTCAAGACGGGTTGGTGATTTCAGACTTATATTAACTATAAGTCCAAGTTTCCTCACGGTGTTTTCCTTCACCGATGTCAGTAATGTCCAAGATAAACTCAGAAAGTACATATGAATTGAAAAAGTCATATTGGTACTTGCCCGTGTTTGAACCCACAACCTCGTGCATGATAAAGGTCTTCAAACTAGGACGAATAGATGCGTGACTTCATCACTAAGACAATGAACGCGCGCATTCGCTTCCCGAATCCCGCGCAGGATTTATCTCAGTGTGGCCAAAACTTTATTGACATATTTGTTTTTTAATTTGAATAGCATGGTATAACCGTAGCTATCTTGGGCAATCACGGTCCATTTAAGTAGGATATTAAGTATTGTTTTTGATTATTTGAACTACAAAATAAGTGAATGTATTATTTTGTTAAGAATTTATTTTATACTAGCAGTTGCCCGCGAGTTCGTCTGCGCTCCAGAATGAAAAGTAGCTTATATCCTTGTTCAGGGTATAGTCTTCCCATGTGCCAAATTTCATCCAAATCCGTTCAGCCGTTTTAGCGTGAAAGCGTAACAAACAAACATACAAACAAACTCACTTTCGCATTTATAAAATTACCTATAGTTAGGATAAAAATCAAAAACATTGTTTGACTTATATTTTTTTGTAAATCATCTACATTAATTTCTTTGTAACATTAACTATTTCAGTCTCACAGATAGATCTTTAGAGGTATGCGGAACAGGGTGTAAAGTTCACTCATCTTCTATAGAAAGGGTACCTATAAAGTAGAACAGGGTGTAAAGTTCACTCATGCTCTATATCTTCCGACCAGACGGGTGTCGTTTCTGGCGGGCAACTGCCCAAACGATTGATGTCGGTGAGTCTTATGTATGTCGTTCGCGCGGTAATCTCTAATTGCGCGATGCAGGATTTGTGTGACGTCAGGACTTTTATGCGTAATTCGCATGTAGCAATGTAGATACCGCCACAGATCAATGCACATGTTTTTAATCAAGCCACGAGCCCCGCCTTCCCCTTTTAATTACTCAAATCAAAGCTCAATATTTAGGCCACAACACCCTTGGGAATTAAAACAGACGTTAAAATGGATATCTTTTGTCAGAATTAGGCAAAGACGAAGAACCAACGATGGATGCCGCGAGTTATGAAATATTAATCTCTTGGGAAAGAGTTGTACACTGGCGTGCAGAGTAATCTGCAAACGGCTGTACCTAATTTGGTTTTGGAAACGGCTAAATTCACGGGTAGAAGCTAGTGGTTAATAAAAAGAACTGCAAACATACCCCAAATACTTTTGCACAATATTTAGGAACAAAAAAAAACTTTTCATTTGTCTGGTACAAATACTTATTCATTGACTGTTTGCTAGCGATACATAGAAAGAATAAAAGAGCAAGGCCAATTGTTTTATTTATTGTCTATAGTTTCTTATTCAAGTATTTTTCATTCGTAGATTTTTGACAGTCGCTACGGGTAGTCAGAAGCCCAAAAGTCTGACAACCTGTCTTACCAAAGGGTACCCAATAACTGGGTTCTGGAGCTCAGATAGGCAGTCGCTTCGCGGGATAATCTGAAAGGGATATCGCGGCCCCTGGCAACGTACAGGCAACACTGAAGGAACACGGGTGGGTTTTAGTCAGTAAGAGTCTGACACGCCTTCGCGCTCCGCCCAGAGTGGGAGAAGTTACTTGATAATTTCAAAAAAATTATAGGCAGTCCCTCCATGTTAAGAGAGAACAGGGCCTGCGATTCTCAATACAAGTGTATTTCCTTTTTCGCGCGATCTTTTTTTTTCTCATTAAATAAAGGTCTGCTGTAGACACGTCCCTGTTATTTCCTTTTTTCAGAAACTTATTGGTAAAGAAAATATGACCAAAATATGAAAATGTGACTACCACACAAATTCGAAAAGTTTTTAATCTATAAGAAAATAATAGGAACCTAGACATACTCTTTCTTAAAATAATGTAATAAATAATTGAATCGGCTCAGTTTTCGAGGAGAAAAAAGAGAAAATACGAAACGTCGATCTACGAGATCGATTTTATTTGTCATATTATAATCGGACTGAGCTGCAGCCGTCGCACTCTACAGGGGCAGACTTGACGTAAGACGGCGGCAATAGTTTCTTCAAATACCAATTCTTCAAATTCCTCGCAGGCCCTGTTCCCTCTTAAATACTGATATTCAGCTGCATCTGAATAACTGCAGACCAACCACAAAATAATCGGGAAAAGGCTAGGCAAATTGAATTGAGATTCAAGTTTATTTCGTAATTGATCATTAGACATTCCAAGAAATATTTATTGAGTTAAATTAAATTTATACTGGAAAAGACTCACTTAGTCTGAAGAAATAAATCAATTTATTTATGTCATAATGTGTACAATAGTTTATAAAATCTGTAATACTAATTTACTTTTTTTTTAGGTACTTAAGACTCGTGGTAGGCCCAGTGTTAACGGCCGCGACTTAATTTGTAGGTCAAGGGTTCGAACCCACACAGGTGCTTCACTTTTTATAAATTATTTCATCACAACTGCTCCCAAAACGGTGAAGGAAACCGGCATGTCAGAACCAAAAACACGAAGACATGTGACAGCTACAACCCGTACTGAGCCGCACAACCCACTCCCTCTCACAGACAGGAGGCCTGTGTCCCAGCAGTGGGAACATTATAGGCTGATTATGCTTTTAATATAACAGCTTAGCTTAACGCGTCATACATTAAAAAAAAATCACTGTAAATACTATTTAAGTCGGCTACAATATAAAATTAAATGGTTTTTTTTTTGTTTCTCTCTGCTGGTACAATTTTTCTGCCACACACCGCACTGCATTGAAATTCCTCGTAAATGTTTCATGTGCGGCGCTGAAAGGAATTCAATTTGAGAAGCTGTTTTGTATATAGGTAGGTACCTGCGCAGAAGCTAGATGCTTTGTTGTACTGTTAGGTTTTCTTTTGGACTTGTGAAATACCGAACACCAGGAATGGTACTCAGTACTTAGAATTTGACTTATGCGTACGCGGTTGAGGGTTTAAATAAAACAACGAAACTGTTTAATGATTTATAGATGGTTATATATGCTAAAATTTTCAAGACCCTAGCCGAATCGTGGTAACGAAACCATAGCGACTGCTAATTCGACGCCAACGCCATCTAGTTACGTCGTGTACAACTTTCGACAAAAAACTATTTATTTTGTTGACCTGATGAGCGGCTATTGATAATGCATGATCATTAACAGAACTTTAGTACTTAAAGGTATATTTATACCTACGTAGCTACTGGTTAAAGTTTGCATATTTATATAATGTAGGGTTGAGTGTGATGAATAATATTAGAGTACAGTAAGACAACTTAGATGTAGCGTAAATAAAAAAAAAAATGCTTTTATTCATTTCAATTTTACGAATGTATTTGGTTATATGACTGTATAAGTTATTGCGTTTGCGTAAAGATCATTTTCAACTAAAGCAATAATAAACATTGGTAATTTGATGAAGGCGCACTCATTTCAGATAGTGATCGTTTTACGAATTTTGCCGATGCTTCATCTAAGTTCTATCATACTGTTGCCGAGAACTTTGTATTTATATATGTATAAGCATAATCAGTCTATAATGTTCCCACTGCTGGGACACAGGCCTCCTCTCTGGGAGAGGGAGTGGGCTGTGCGGGCCCAGTCACGGTTGGTAGATGTCACATCTCTTCGAATTTTTGGTTCTAGGACATGCCGGTTTCCTCAAGATGTTTTCCTTCACCGTTTTGGGAGCAGTGGTGATGAAATTATTTACTCAAAGTAGAGCTTCGTGCAGACTAGCGCGACGCGACACCGGTTATTGTTATACCGTGAAGTTTTCTTAGAAATTGTATTGTTTGAGTCGCATTGCCCCGTCGCATCGCGCTGGCTGGCCGGTCTGCACGAGCCTTTAAGCTCCAGGCTCCTGGGTTTGAACCCATAACCTAAAATCCGTAAGACCCCGCTACCACTGGACCACCACTGCTCTTCTGGACAGATTATAGTGAGGACAACTCAATAACAAGTTAAAAACGTAAGGGTGTCTACACACTACAGCGGCCCAAAACGGCTAAGACTCGCACTTGTTGTAAACAAAAGTTGCCCGACTAGCAACGTTGGTGCCTTTACATTATCACCACTTCAAGCCTGTTTAACCACCTAAGACCCCACCCCACTCCACCACCACCTCTTAAGAATTTCCCTCACATTTCACCCACTAAAACAAAAAGTCAAAGTCAAATCATTTATTTCAAATAGACACTTTTGAACGACAAAATTTACAAAAAAAAAAATTGATTCTAGTCGCCCCTTCCAAACGGTAGTTTTCGTATGGAGAAGAATGGGCAATAAACTCCACCATTACTCTTTTAAAATGTTTTATAATATTTTGTGTAGGTACATTAGATAAATATGAAGACGATGCACCTAGAATAAAATGACTATATCACAATTAGTGAAAGGAATTAAAAATGAAGCAACGACAGATAAATATATTATGTGTAAGAACAACCTTCCTGTTATTCTATTATTGTCTAATACAACACCTATAATTTATACATATCGCACTTGATAAGAGGTGCGTCTCATATCATATAAAGTAATTTGGTATATTTTCAGTTCAATAACGTTCACAAGATGTAATAAACGTGAGATAAACCAACTGTTGATATAATTTCTTTACATATAACATTTATATATTCTAAATCTTATTTCGTATTGTAGCGTTGTGAGGGTTCTCAGCTGCAAGTAGTCGAGTGATAAAATATCGAATTTAGTAATTTTCATGTCACAACACTAAAAACGGGGAACGTCACTGGTTTACCGGTGACGTTCTGTGATTCGGTTTCCGCTTGCAGAGCTGATGAGAAGTATCCCCTGACCCTCAGGATTCTATGTACCCCGACCTAGGGGTTCTTCGTACGGGCTGAGGGCAGGTGCTTGCTACTATATACTGCTGATGGTAGCGGTGCTGAACATTGCATGCGCACGCTGCCAAGGTCACGAAGGCCTGACAACCTGTGGCCTACCGCCGTAGCTACCTGTGCGAGCCGGTGCTGACCGCACACTGGTTGCGCACGCTGCTAAGGTCCAGAAGGCCTGACGACTCGCGGCCTACCGCCGTGAGCCTGTGCTGACAGGCCCCACGTCTGCCACGTGTGGCCTACCGCCGTGAGCCTGTGCTGACAGGCCCCACGTCTGCCACGTGTGGCCTACCGCCGTGAGCCTGTGCTGACAGGCCCCACGTCTGCCACGTGTGGCCAACCGCCGTGAGCCTGAGCTGACAGGCCCCCACGTCTGCCACGTGTTGCCAAGGACGGTACCTTTCATTAATATTAGTTGTGATAGTGCTCAGAACAGAACAGTAAAGTGACTTACCCGCGACCTAGCCGTGTTAGTTCTAATAACTATAAATATATGTATGAACTTAACCTAGTGTTTTTATTGACTACCTACCTATCAGTTAGCGGCCTGCGCAGCCTACCTGCAAAGCCCTAGCCGTTACAGTATAACGTTATTGGATATAACGTTTATTTAATCGAAAATCATTAGGTATCGTTTAAAATATAAATATTGATGGTTAAAGTTAAATAAATTATTATATAACTGAGCAAGATTATGCACACGAACTGACAACGCACAATGATATTTTTGTTAAGCTACCTACAGGCTTACTTATGAATAATTAGATTAAGTTATAAAGTGTATGTATGCAATTTTGCTTTGTGTTTTTAACTAGGCGTTTTTATCATATTAGACTAAACAGGTTTTATGTCTTTTGCGTGGTATATCAAACGATTTGCATGTTATGCTTATAAAAAATTGTTATTTTAAAATTATATCAATCGTTTATTATATTAACTGATCATTATATCAAATAAAATTATAAATTCAATTGTTATATCTTGTTAATATTAGAGATTTTGTTATGATATCATATATTACTTACCCCTTGATAAGCGCCTTAACCACAAAATCAGAAACAAACAAAACATATCTACTTCATGCATTATTAATAATTATTATCAATTGCATTTTGCTGGACCGTCAACAGCCTTCAATCCTCTCATTGTTCATAAAACAACAAACGCGACCCCGTTCCCGCCAATACAACCTAATTCGCACATTGCGCGCGAAATTAAGCCGCCATTTTGAAAACGGTTAGGGCCTGAACACACTTACCACAACCACATCACAACGACAACACGTGGACGGGCGTTCATTTGTGTGAAAATTAATTGTTTATTCACACGGAAGACATTTGACTGTCAAAATCAACCGTGAGGGCGATACCGACTACATCAAGACCACAACGTAACCACCAACCAGACCGAGCACTAGCGGCCGGCCATATCGCAAACGCAACGATATTTCTGTCTGCAAATTATACGCCCACACTATGCAGCCAAGCATATTATAAATTGGCAGATTATATTGCTGATAAAAATGCTTGGCCCAATGCTGGTCCTGCTCCACAAGGGCGCATAAACTAATTGATTAGCATTTGAAAATACAGTTGGAGCTGCTGAAGATTTTGCATTGTATAAATTCAATCTCTTAGCATTGTATAATTGCATAGAACATGTGTGAGTACTATGTACCGACTATAAAGCTACCATTTAGGTGCAGGGTATGTCTTTCATTGACTTGAATGTGTCCTGGCGGCTGAGAGTATGTCATGCTCACTCTAATATCTCGCTGACGGTGGCGCGTGTGTTGGATCATTTAGCTCCCTTCAAAATGGTTGAGCTGAATGGTGCTAATCCATGCGTCATGTTCGTGAACGGGCGCCGTCAGTAGGGACTGGTCATCTCTTAGCTACCACGGCTTATTTTAATTTAATTTAATTTTTTGGATTGTTTTTTTTTTTTTTTTCTGTTACGGACGCTTTTCACGTTTTGCATCGTTCTCACATGTATAACTTAAACATGAATGATGTAACCAATATTTTGTAACCACATCATGATTTAAAAGAGTGTCCGTGGAGTTTCTGACCCGTTCTTCTCCATAGGTACCTACTACGCTTTGGAATGGGCATCTAGCTTCATCTTTCTGACTTGACTGATTGGTTTATTTGAAATAAATGCTTTGAGTTGAGTTGAATACTATACACAACGTAACCACCACCACTGTTTTTTATCTGAATAGTGTGTGCCTTGGCCAAATAAATTTATTTTCTTTCTGTTTTTCTTTTTCTTTCCACATCACAATTACTAGCGACAACGCAACCACAACGCAACTGCAAGTAGCTGTAGCGACACTATTCACACGTAACCACTGCTTGCCCATATTTTGCCACTGCGATGTGGCGTGGTTGTGGTACGTGTGAACGGGTGCTTAGGCCGCAATCCAAAAGGCCATTATAATTAAACAAAAGCATTGGCCTGTTATGGCCGGCGATTTGATCAATGTTTCGTGACGGCAGCTAGTTTGTCAGGAGATAACTGGGGTAATGATTTGTGTTGGGGTTAATTTTGTATCTGAATAGGAAAGGAATCCTAACTAATACTGGGTGGCGTAAGTCACGACGCGGTTTAACAAAAAAATAAAATTACATTTTCTGATATTATTTTGAGTTAACAAATTATAAAATAAATTTTTGAGATTTATCATGGATAATTTCACCGTTATCCAACGTACCTACCAAAATAACAGAATATTTTCTTGAACATCATCGGTCGATTTTTCACACCCAGTGAGCATATCGCCTTTATTTGCATGTGCATAACTCGCCCCTAATATTTTTAACGCTAGTTCTTAACGACAGTCCAGAATTAAAGCTCGTACAGACCAGCGCGACGCGACGCCGCGCCGCGACACGAACAATACAATTTATAAGAAATCTTGACGGTATAACAATAACCGGTGTCGCGTCGCGCTGGTCTGCACGAAGCTTTATGGTTCTAACAAGATGGAGCCACAGCGCATACGGCTCGAGTCACAATGACGGTCTTAAGGCAGACTTTCGACGAGAGTTTAATCTCGCGATTTTCAACATTTCACTGGCCCGCATCACGCAAATGGTGGTCATTTACGTGACGTAATGTTTGAAATCTAACTCGAAAATATCTCCATGAGTTTTATTTTATTATCTGATAACAATTAACACCAGTAAACAAAAATAAACAAAGTTATAAGTAGTTGCGATGAGTCAGGAAGGGGTCCTGACTTATGCGCCACCCTGTATTATAAACGCGAAAGTGAGTTTGTTATGCTGGGGCCAGAATAGTTGGTCACATCAGCGTCTATCGAGACGAAGTCTCGCCCAGTGATACGATACACGCAGATGTGACCAACTATTATCGGTTATCGTCGCGATAGTTCGGGCTGCGTAGGACTTATCGCCCGGGTAGCGGTACATAATAAGTGTGCACATAATAAAGTCACTATACAATGACCGAATTTACGAAAAATTAAATAGCAAATGAAAATGTCTGAAAGGTAGGTTAGGTTAGAACTGTGACCACACAACGCACGAGCCGAGCGAGCGAAGCGAGCGGTGACGCGGCAGCGGCCGGCGAGTGCCAGGCTCCGTTTAGGCACAAGAGAATGTAATGTTTTGGGAATAACAGCGAACTTATCCTTAACAATCAAACAAAATAACAAGTGACAATGACAATGCAATGCTTACGGCACTTTAGCCGGGCCGAAGCAGCGCCACTATTATGCCGCTAGCGGCACTCTTACTGCCATATTAATAATTAATTGCAATTATAACATTGAATTTGATGTTGTAACCGTTTTAGGTGTAAAAAAGGCATTTTGAAATTATCCAAATACTTTTTTTACATCTCAATCCGCCTAGCCTATTCCCAACTATGTTGGGGTCGGCTTCCAGTCTAACCTGATGCAGCTGAATGCCAGTATTTTACATAGAGTGACTGCCTATCTGACGTCCACAACCCAGTTACTGGGTAATACGATACCCCTTGGTAAGACTGGTTGTCAGACTTTCGGGCTTCTGACGACCCGTGACGATTATCAAAGATCCAAGAATGACAGCCAATACCAACAGCTTAACGTGCTTTCCGAGGCACGGAGGAATCTCGGTATGTAAAGATGGTCACCCATTCACGGACCAACCCCAGCAAACGTAGCTTAACCTGTTGGATCAACCCGTGCGGCTGTTATTACTTAGCCACGAGCTCCTCCTCCTCCTCGCACTTTTTTTACATCTAAAACTAAATATTCGGTTATATGATATTAATTATTGCTTTTTTTAACCAATATTTTAGTTCACTAGTGAGCCATATTTCTTATTTCTATACAGTAATATTGCCAAATTAATCAAAACAGCGAAATATTTGACAGCTATTTGCAACGTTGCCTTCTTTCTGTATAGACGCTCATACGCACTGTTCAAACACTTTTCTGACATAACTATGGCAATGTAAGTACATTGTATTATTTATTTTTTAGATAACAAATGTTTGTAGTTGGTAAATGATTAGTGTCTTCAAATTTTAATCAAGCGAAATTGAACAGCTTATGAAATCGAATAATAGGGCCGCATTCCAAATCTGAACTCGTCATCTGTCTGTCTGTGTCTAGCCTTTTCCCAATTATGTTGGGGTCGGCTTCCTGTCTAACCGGGTACAGCTGAATGCCAGTATTTTACATAGAGTGACTGTCTATCTGACGTCCACAACCCAGTTACTGGGTAATACGATACCCCTTAGTAAGACTGGTTGTCAGACTTTCGGGCTGCTGACTATTCGTAACCATTGTCAAAGATCTACAAATGACAGCCGGGACCAAAGGTTTAACATGCTTTCCGAGGCACGAAGGGGTCTCGATGTGTAATGGATGATCACCCATCCACGGACCGACCTCAGCAAGCGTAGCTGGCCACGGTATCCCTTTCGGACTTTCCCGCAACCCAAGGCATCGGTCCTAGCACACCCCTTCTGTTGTGCTGACATCTCTTTGAAGCGCGCGTGGAACACAACGCGTCGACCCGGGCCTCATCCTTGTCGGACGGCGAGCAACTCAATGCTCACGCGTTCCACCTACTCGTTCGCGAGCATTACTGCTTCGCAGAAGGAGGTGACGACTTCCCACGCCCTCGCGCTCCGTACCATGGCCTGGACCAGGGCCGGATACGAGAGATCACTGCCGCGGATCGCCTCCACAAGGACACGGCGGTGCCCCGCCCAAGCCGGGCAGACCTCCACCGTATGTTCCACCGTGTACCTAAGGGTCCTAGCGTGATATTAAAGCCTATATAGCCTTCCTTAACAATTGTGCTAAGGGGACTACAGGACCTAAACGTGCCTAAACGCAAGTTTTATAATGCCTAAAAGAATATGATCCACTGCAGTAAACAAAATCAGAAAAATATATGATATTCTTCAGGATATATGCTAGTATGATAGTGTGTTGAAAACATAATACAACTAATTTGATACGATAGAAAAAAATCATGAAGATACCTCCAAAAATTTCTTTTAACGATTAAAAATCATATTAATTTACATGCAATCATTCTGATTTTTTGTCAGATTATTCTACAAGCTACATATTGGCATAATAGTGTTTTAATTTTCCAGTCCAATCAATAGATTTTCTGTAAATCGCTAACTGCTTCATATTTTGCAATAAATTACCTGCGTCGTGTCATCGCGCTTCTCTTTCATTTCTATGCAGTCCGACAGTGACCGCGCTTTAGCTGTTGTAAGGCTCTTAAATGCAAAAAGATTTTTTCAAATCCGACTGGTAGGTAGTTTCAGAGGTTAGCGCGTTCAAACAAACAAACTCTTCAGCTTTATTATTAGTTTATAGATGTAGTAATACTATTATTAAAGACAAACACGACGCATCAAAATTAAATAACATGTAAGTTGTTTTGAGAATTGGAGTGTAATACCCACTTCCTATTTCCGCGAAAAGCTACTCTATCAGTATTGCCATAAAGCCTGAAACATACAAACTTGATACTGCTAGCAGAATTCCCAGAAAATTACATCCAAACATTTCGTTTCTATGAAATCTGTTATTCCTTTGAATTCGAACTGAAAGTCAACAGGGCGAATTTCATCAATCAAATTGAACGCGATCAGCATAAACACAACAACATTTTCATTGGAATATTGACACTGACAGCTCTTGAATTCGGGTTAGATGTGCTGATCGCGTTCAATTTCATTGGTGAAATTCGCACTTAGTATTTAAATCCTACTAATCCTACTTATATATATATATATTAATATATTATATTATATTATAATATTATAAATGAGAAAGTTTGTGAGGATGGATGGATGTTTGTTACTCTTTCACGCAAAAACTACTGAGCGGATTTGGATGAAATTTGGCACACAGATAGTTTATAACCTGGATTAACACATAAAAAACTTTTTATCCCGATATTCCCACGGAATTGAGGCTTATGCGGGTGAAACCGCGGGGAGCAGCTAGTATCTCATAATGTTTGAAAACAGGGCGTATAGTTTCTGAAACATACATTACATATTTTATGTACTAACGAAACTATAGGTTAACAAGTTCCTAGAGGAAAGATTTGTATTGACATAGTAGCTATTTGATTTAATTACACAACATACACATACATCATATCATACACACATTCACACACACACACACACACACACACATCACATCATTCACATTCATCATTCACATCATTTCATATTTTACATTTTTGTGTTTGTTAATTTTTGGATTTTCATATTATTTTTATTGTTGACAGGATTATTGTATAACTATCTTATTAACTTATTTTAGTTTTAATGTAACTTGTTTTTGTGTTAAGTAGTTAAATTTTGCTCTTTAACTACTTAATTTGTAGAGAATGTTTTAATTAATTCATAATATTCCTTGACATTTGCACGTCACATCATGTGGCAAACATGCCTGTACCTAATAATGTCCTTACCATCTTGCATGCATGTATTTTCTTGTATGTATGACACATGTTTAAGCAAATAAATATTATCTTATCTTATCAAGTAACCAACGAATCTTTGTAGCTGGTAGGCAAGATAAAAACTATGTGGAACACCAAGTTACGCCTTGTAATAAGTAACTCGGAAACGGGTGGTAACGGTCACGATCCGTTGTCTATAAGAATCAGGCATTAATTTTGTACGAAAGTAGGTATGGGTATGGTTTTAGAAAGTTTATTTAATTTAACTTTCCAGATTAACCCCTAAGGGGTTAAAATAAAAATTGAATATCCTAACCTAACTTAAATTAAAATATGGCGTCGAAAAATTCCTGCGCATCGCTGTCGATTAGTAATGTACCAAAGAGACTGGCGGCATTGCCACCTTGTATGGCAATGCTTAGCCTCTGGCCAAGGTAAAAGCCAGCCCTTGGGTCACGGGAAGTGGCAACCAGCCGTTAGTTAGTTTAAAATAAGAAGTTTATTCATTGTACTTTTTTTATACTAGCTGTGCCCCGTGTGGTTTCACCCTCATAAGTTTCGAGCTCGTTGGAATATCGGGATAAAAAGTATCCTATGTCCTAGCTCAAGTCATGATCTACTCAAATGTCAAATTTCATCCAAATCCGTTAAGCCGCTTTAGTATGAAAGCGTAACAAACAAATTTCGCATTTATTATATTAGTTAGGATCTGTCATTTTCTTTCCAGTCCAGGACACATTTCCTATAAAAAGCGATGCGGACGAATTTTCTTTTGACAACCTCCTTTCAGAAGTCTGTTTAAAAACTGCAGCCTATGGCTTTCTCGTATGACCGTAGACGGAACCCTAAATCCACCCAACAAAAGGTCAAATTAATTAATTAATTTAATTTATTCATTTATTTCAGATATAATTCTAGTCCATAGTTTACAGACACATTTAAATTATAAACTATCTTAAAAACCTAAACCTAAAAGTTGTGAAAAAAAGTTGTATGTCGTGTAAACCACGTGACAGATTTATTATGATTTTCAGTGAACCTTCCCGTTATACCATGACAAATGGCGATCGTACGAATCCAAAGTCTTTTCAAAAGCTTATTTCCATTTAAACGAATATCAACTTTATTCTCGATCAAATTAAGTACAAATGAAAAAGTCATAAAGATGTTAGAAGTTGTAGCGCAAATTGAACTTTATGTGGGAGTGCTAAAGTTCTTTTCCAAAATTACATATTTGCTTACATGTTTGGAAACTAAATCGCGAACGCAGTATTTATGTGAGTTACTAGCCGGTACGGGAGTTATCGTGTAATACATGGGGTTTTTATATCCTATGGCTTTTAGGGTATTAGGGAAGTTAAGTGATTGATATATCGGGTTTAGAGCATCTGGTGATAAATAATAAACGGGCGTGATGTTATGTAATTTTATACCCATTATGAACAAATTATTGTATATCTGTGATTTTAATGGTTTACATTAGTTATATTATTTACTAAGATATTATTTTATTTGTAACAAATCGTATAATTAATCTGATTTACACCCCGATTCCTTCCAGAAACAAATAGTAAATAAAAATTAACAAAAATTATTATTTTTGTACTTTTATTTAAAAACATTACCTTAGGTATTTAGTGGGGTAGATTCCACTGAAAATTTGTAGGCAATCTACTTTGCCCCACTAGTGGGGCGGCTTGCTGGGGCAAAGTGAAATGATTCAATTTTATTTTAGGAGACATTTATCAATGAAAAATTAAATGTTTTTTCTCAAAGGGCGACTTAGACTTCATGTACATGCGATATTAATTCGTATACACAATGCGGTCTGGCGCTGGTGCGGCTCCGGCATCGTGTACAGGAAGCCTACACAAGCGTCCTATAGTTTGCTAGTAAATAGCTCATCACTAGTATAGTATAGGTACACATACAGCTCTGATTATACCGAGGCACCGCCCACTCGGGACGCAGGAAACGACTGCACGCGTCCGTTGTTTTAATGATTAGGAAGTCACGCGACTATTGGCGTTTCGACCCACAACCCCCGGGTTTCACCTCAGTTTGATTAGAATTTGCTTCGAAAGAAATTGCAAAATCAGTTCAATAATGGACAATTCCACATGGTATTAAATCTGCTTTGTGTTTCTGATTGTACATTTTAAGTAGTAATAACATAAATGCCCATGTAACACCCACCCTCATGAAGATCGGAGACTACATCAAAATTGTGGACGGCTATGTAACCTAGGACAAAGTTTCCAGTTAGGTAACTGGAAAGTCTGTCCTAGGTTACATAATCGGATCCGACTCGGCTGGGCGGCATACGGGAAGCTGCATACTATATTCTTGTTTCATAAACCAGTGTCTCAAGATGAAAGTTTTTGACCAGTGCGTGTTGCTAGTGATGACCTATGGCACTGAAACGTGGTCGCTCACAATGGACCTCATTGGAAGGCTGAAAGTTGCCCAAAGGGCAATGGAGAGGGCTATGCATGGAGTTTCTCTACGTGATCGAATCAGAAGTGAAGAGATCCGTAGGAGAAGAAAGATAACCGACATAGCCCCAAGAATGGCCAAATTTAAGTGACAGTGGGCAGGGCACATTGCTCACAGAACAGATGGCCGACGGGACCGAAATGTTCTGGAGTGGCGACCGCGTATCGGAAGACGTAGCGTCGGACCGGTGACCTGGTGAAGGCCGCAGGAATCCGCTGGATACGAGAAGCACAGAACCGGTCGAAGTGGAGGTGCTTGGGGGAGGCCTATGTCCAGCAGTGGACGTCTTTCGGCTGAAATGATGATGATGATGATGAATAAATTAAATAATATAGTAAACCACGTTGCTTATTAATAAAAACAAAATCTGTACAACCAACGTTTTTTATAACATTAAAATACTGCCTTTCTGGCTCCCAGTGAAATTAATATTCTTTCTCCATGCCCGGATATTATGATATTTTGCAAGAATATAAATTATCCGTTATCCTGTTTCGTGAGTTTAAAATGTATAAAGTGTTGTGATGGACCCTTTCAGTGTCAGCTTATTTGAATTTTTTGACAATCCGTTTTGGTCTGGTGAATTCAAAATAAAACGACACGATTATTAGCTCGTTTTAACCCTCTCAACGGTCACAGACAGTCGGGCTGGTCCACAGATTCTATTCAAACCACGAGGTTATTTGATTTGAGGTGGTTAACCCTGAGCCGGCTGCGACGCCCGATAAAACGATTGCTACTTTAAGTAGTACAGCAGAACCAGAACGAAGATACAATCTTCGCGAGCGCAAGCCTGTAATATATAATGCTATCCCGCAAATTGATGGCGATCCAATAACATTTGAAGAAGCATTGGCAAAGCTTGATGTATGGCAAAAAGATATGGATGATGAACTAAAATCATTGAACGAGAATCAGACGTGGTCACTGGTAGACTTACCACGTGATAAACTTAACTGTCTGACTTAACTACTTAAATGTCTGATAATAAAAGAAAGCCAATACGTGCTCAATATTTGTCACTGTTATGTAATATAAAATGCAAGACATCTTTAATGCAAAAGAGTTTTTTTGGCATTGCGCCAAAGATCTATAATAAAATACCAGACAATATTAAAAATATGCCTCAAGTAAAGTTTAAAAAAGCTCTCACATTATTGCTAATTGACAAATGTTATTATAAAATTGAAGACTTTTTAAATGATAATGTTAATTAATATTGAAATTTAGTGTAAACCAACTATTTAATTAATTATGTAAATTGTTCTTTTTTTTCTTTTATAGTTGATAATTGACTACGCATGTTTCCTCTAAAAATATTTGTATGTCAAAATTGACAAGACATAGCGCACTATTTAGTTCTTAAGATCTATCATAAAACCTATGTTTCACAAATAAATTGATTTGATTTGATTTGATTTGATAAAAAGCCATTGCAAATAGGTCTACAAAATTAAAGGGAACAGTGACGGTAAAGTGTCAAAATATAAGGCCAGGCTAAGGGATTTTCGCAGGTACGTGAAATAGACTACAATGAAAGCAGACATAACGTCGTCCGTGGCATATACTACAATGAAATATATTCAATTTCACTCAGCGTGCTATGGAGCGCGCTAAGTCCTCAGACCTCTGAGATCATGACTACTTAACCGGACAATGATTTTACTCATTGTCCATTGAACTGTCTTCCCCGCGCCGCTGCCATCGAGAAGTTTCATATAAAACTATGCATTTGAACGCGTCGCTCTTGCGCCGCTGTCGCCGCCGCCCCGCTGCCCGCTGCCGCCGAGAATACAGGCACTTCATAAAAAGAGTCTCCTTTCAATTTCATATTTTTCTGTGTAGACTTGATCTAGATCAAACAAATAACAAAATACTGATCCAAAGATACAAAATATTTACTATCTCAAGCATTTCAATCTTAGTCCGTACCTAGTCTTGAGAACATGGTAGGTACCACAAATTATTGTCCGTAGGGAGATATCGAAGATTTTATTGTATACAGCGAAATTCTTCTTCAAGATAAGATAAATCTATGTAACAAAGTATTGTTAAAATTTCGATGGAACTCCCAAAAGATTTGAATAACATTGTGAATTTGTGCAAAGAATCTTGGTGAATATATCAACATCTTTATTTATATTTAGACCAAAGAATTTCCTTTTGGTGCCCGGTTGATAGCAATAGGATTGCTACCTACATATTATACTTATTAGCAGCCTATTTTTATCCCAAAACAGGGCAATAGGCCGCTTCTCATACAGAGAAGGCACGAGCATTGATCACCACGCCTGCTCAAGACGGGTTGACGATTTCAGACCTATATTAATATTATAAGTCCAGGTTTCCTCACGATGTTTTCCTTCACCGATGTCAGTGATGTCCAAGACAAACATAGAAAGTATTCTATTATAATTATTAGATACCAGCCTATTTTTGTCCCACTACAGGGCAAAGGCCTCTTCTCATACAGAGAAGGCACGAGCATTGATCACAAATCTTGCTTAAGACGGGTTGGCGATTTGAGAATTTATTATAAGTCCAGGTTTCCTCACGATGTTTTCCTTCACCGATATCAGTGATGTCCTAGATAAATAGGAAGTAGAATAATAAAAACATGTTTTGTATGCTTAAACTAGGATTCGTTAGCCGAACCCATTCGGGACCCGTCATTGATGAAACGTCAAAAAAAACGATACGTGATGACGGATGCACGTTCACGAAACGAGTTTTTTCGCGATTCGTCAAACTATCCGAAAAGATGTTCACACTTAAAGCGTCGTGCAGACTAGCGCGACGCGACAACGCAACGCGACACCGGTTATTGTTATACCGTGAAGTTTTCTTAGAAATTGTATTGTTAAAGTAGCGTCGCGCCGTCGCGTAGCGCTGGTCTGCACGAGCCTTAATGCGTTCAATCTTGGACGAGTACTTCAGTGGATCCGTCACAAAAAAATCACGAATCATGTTTTTTGACGAAAGTGATTTTTAAAAGACGAGAGACGTCACGAGAGAGATTTAAGACGTGGCTGTCATTTTTCACGATTCGTGACGCGTGTGACACGACTGCCTCCGTCAAAAAAAAACAAGAATCGTCCTCGAATGAATGAGCCCTGGCAAAATAATACGGCAGCGATTTGTTTGTGTAATCGTTAGAAACCATGTTTATGTGATTCGGAGTATACAACAAAGTTAATCCCTAATTCCTATAAATTACTGATCGTTAGTAGTTTGCTTACGATCCGCTTATCTGTGAGTCTGTTACTAATATGGAAGCATCGTTTCTATCCTGTAATTTCGTAGATTCTGCCGTTCGTTTATAGTGTGGCGGCATCTACATCGCCACATGCGAACTACGCATCAAAGACCTGACGTCACACAAAATCCTAACGTCACACAAATCCTGCATCGCACAATAAGAGTTCACCGCGCGAACGACATAAAAATATGACTATCCGACATCAATCGGTGGGCAGTTGCCCGCCAGACACGACACCCGTCTGGTCGGAGGATCCTCCCTTTTCTATAGATGATAGTTTCCTTACCTCTACACCTTCTGAGAATCATTATTAGATAACTTTCTATTGACTGGGTATTCCTGTGGTTTAGGCTAAGCCTTTTCAAACAGTCGATTAGGGTTTTATCCGTATGGATTAACAAAATATTATAATTATTTTGCATCAGAGAGCATATGTGTTAGGGTCATCACACGGTTACGGGCGAAATTCTCCAATGAAACTGAACGCAAGAAATACACACAACTAAACCGCGTTCAAGAGCTGTCACTGTCAGTGTCAATATTTTACAACAATGATGTCACTGACAACTCTTAAATTGAAATGTTTATTGCTCAACACAGTACATAATCATATATTTCTAGATGTCAAGTGAATGCAAACGTCTTGAACGCGGGTTTAGATGACATGTGTTGATCGCGTTCAGGTTCATTGATAAAATTCGCCCTAAGACTTGTAGTAAACCTTTGTCACAATATAAGAAGAACCTCCCTTTTCCAAAGAGGATGAGTGAACTTTACACCCTGTCCCTCATACCTCTAAAGTTTCTATAATTATTGGAAAAATCAACAAATAACAAACAGTCTGCTGTTTTTTACAGGTTGAAGATCTCTGAAGACTCTAATTAAATCAAATGGTGAACTGGAAATCTTCTAATCAGCGGACATTGTCTGTAACAATTTCAACGCCCCTAAATAACTGTATCTCTAAGAATACGGAGTATATAAAGACATCTTCACATTATACCTACCAACGTATAATAGAGTGTGTTAGTGAATAAGGTTTAAATTACTAAAGCAATAAGGATGGCGACACGCCGAGCTGAATAAACGGAGACGTTGAGGTGAAAATGAAACAGTGTTGTTAGGGCTGCTACCGGCAGAAAGATGCGTTTTCTCTTGCTTTGAAAGCCTCCCAGAACAAATAAAAAAATGGTTGCCTGTAAAGTCGGTTTTACGGGCGAAGATTTTACGTGACAACGTCTTTTTCTCGGCGGTGACTCATTGTAACAGACGTGAGCGGGCGTTACACTTTTTCATGAGTGACTCCGAGCCGCAACCTAATTTAAGACGTTGTCACGTCAAAAAACAAAACATATCGCTGCGAACAAAGTCAAAGTCAAACAATTTATTACAATTAGGCACATAAGAGGCACTTTTGAACGTCAATTTTACACAAAATGGAATTGATTCTAGTCGCCCCTTCCAAAAGGTAGTTCTCGTATGGAGAAGAATGGGCAACAATACAGAGAAGCATGCAAACATCTCCGCTCTGTGCACACACGCTCACAAATATGCGTAGTTGCAAACATTCTGGTTGCATCCTCTTAGTTTAAATGGTTTCCGTGACTTTGCAAGGTTTCATATTCACGTAAAAGGACTCTACTACTCTACATTGAAATCGCTCTTGATTTCGACAGCAGTAGTATGAAGTCTTAGGATAATCGGTCCTACAAACTGAATTTTTTAAAGCTTTTGACTACAAGCATGAATAAGCCTATAATTTTCCCACTGCTGGGACACAGGCCTTATCTTTTCGAGAGAGGGTGGGCTGTAAACTGCCACGCGAGCCCAGTGCGGGTTGGTAGATATCACAAGTCTTCGAATTTTTGGTTCTAGGACATGCCGGTTGCATAACGATGTTTTCCTTCACCGTTTTGAGCGTAGTGATGATGAAATTTTTCACACAAAGTAAAGCGCGTGCACTATAATGAGGCGACCATATAATTATTATAAGCTTTGACTTGTTATCTTTTTTCAATGATGATTCCCGGAGAAAGATATATGTTACTTTATAATCATCCTGGATCGCAGATGAAGTCGCGGGCACCAGCTAATCAGCCATAAATAAGAAAAGCGGAGCGTGCTAGCCCTATGCCTTCATATTCTTCTTAGCTCTCGTCGTCTCTGCGCCGACAGGTAACGTCCAAAAAACGTTTTTATTTCAAATTAATATTAAGTTTTTGCTGAGGAGCTCGTGGCTTAGTAATAACAGCCGCACGGGTCGATCTATTGGGTTAAGCTACGCTTGCCGGGATCGGTCCGTGGATGGGTGACCATCTTTAAATACCGAGACTCCTCCGTGCCTCGGAAAGCACGCTAAACCGTCGGTCCCGGCTCTCATTCGTGGATCTTTGACAGTCGTTACGGGTCGTCAGAAGCCCGAAAGTCTGACAACCAATCTTACCAAGGGATACCAGTCTTACCGGTCTTACCCAGTAACTGGGTTGTGGAGGTCAGATAGGCAGTCGCCCCAGGAGACACTGAGGTATGTGGGACGAGAAGATATTGCGTAGCTTCCCGAACGCTGCCAAGCCAAGTCGGATTCGACGATTGACCTCTTTCTCAAAGTTGGACCTACCTAGTGGACAGTTTGTCCTAGGTAAACATACTCGTCCTCAACTTTGAGCGTAGCGTCTCCGATATTCATATAAATACAAGTACCTAAATAAAACAACTGTATTTATCGCTGTGTTATTTTAATATTTTTAATCAATACACATATACATGTTATACCTACCTAGGTTTATTTGATGAAGAAGCTCATTCGTCTCTCGACCAAAATTTCGAAGCACAGCCAAGTTTAATTAGCAAAGAGGTCAAAAAGAACAAAATTAACTGTCACTCACAAATAGTGGCTAGCTATAACACCAACTTTCCTAATAAGCTGTAATCTAATTTCAAACCTAAAAGTTTGAACCACGAACTTAGTTTGAACCGCTTAGAATTGGTCTAAACCGGTTTTCAGCGGATATTAACGCCATAAGCACACAGACCATGGAAGCGGTAAGATAGATCGAATTATTTGCCATATCTAATATGCGATTTATAAAGACTCTTGCAGGATTTCAGCTATTAACAATACTTAAAGTCAAAATTATTCGTGCTAAGGCTACGGTAGGCATTAATAACCATCATTAAGGCATTGTCCTTTCTTTGCTATTGTTCGTCGAGTCGTTAAGACGCCGAATATGCCAGAGGCCCTGAGTGGTTAGCTTGCGTGTTCTGTGCTGAGCTCACGCAACGCGTCGTACGTCCAGTAATAGGACTCGCCCATCAAGGAGCGCTGTCCCAAATTAGACGCATTATTAATTTATTATAAGTAAGTTATTTTAATAAAACACGTATACTAAAATATCAATAATTAAATTATTTTTTAAATAGTGCAGGTTTCAGAAAATTACGTTAAATACTTTTTGCGTGATTCACAGCTTTTTATCCGCGTTAGCCATAACTTTACAAATTAAATACACTATGTAATATAAACATAATTGTAAAATATTCACAGATTAAGTTATTAAGAAAACGCTAATAACATACATTACATTACAAAACTTGTTCGCGGCAGTTACGGATGGACGCGGAAGGTTCATCTACCGAGCGGCCGTAGGTAATTATTTCAAGGTCACTGCCAAGACATAATACTGTTACTTTATTATACTGTGACTGTAAGCTTCTGCTTTGTGATAGTTGGAATGTGTTTTCATTGTATGTACTAATAAATGCCCAGATTTGTGGTATAAAAGGCTTTGCTAAATCCGTGAAAGACACGAAGTTCCGCCATTTACTTCTCTATCTGGGTAGAACGGAGCTGCAACTTTTAGCGAATTTGCACCTCTAGAAGTTTTAATTAAATGTGACTAGTTATAGATAATAGTGACTGTATAATAGGATATCAGGCTGAAGGGAACTGACTCAAGTTTCAAGGACTTTGCACCTTTTGATAGTCGATCTTTTGCCTTGTTTGTTCTTGTGTCAAGAACGCATTCTCTCGACAGCCGGAGTGTGAATCATTGCCTTTTTACTCTTCAAAGTTCATCAATTTCTAACTAATTAGTAACCGTCTCGAACATCGGGTTCAATCCAGCGAGCCACTGGATCGAAACAATTGGAAAGAGTTGCAGTGACTTCTGTAACTTAATTAATTGTTTGATTTCAAGTTACTTAGAGATAGTTGATTAGTTGAAGAGGTGTGTGGAAAAGTATAGTTTTAGGGGTGTTGAACTTTTAACAAGATTCAGTCTGATAAAGTATGTATGTACCTACTAGTGGAACTCCTTTTTACCCGACTGCGGCGACGTCAAAAAAAGAGGGTTATGAGTTTGACCTGTATGTATGTCCGTCCCTAAGTCTCGCGCACAATGGTCCACTGAAGGATTAAAGTACGGAAACCAAACCCCATAACATAGAACATAGATGTCCGTCCCTATGTTCCCTCGTAACTTCTAAACAGCAGAACCGATTTTGATTAATGATATGTCGTTAGATTTGTCTTTATTGCGCGAGTGTCACTGGGTATATTAAAATCAAAATGGCGCCGAAAGAGAAAAACAAGCATTATAATCTATAGAGCTTTTGCATCGTTACGCACGTGCTCTTTGAATGCGCGGGCGTCACCCAGATTAGAACCAAAACCTTCAGGTCACCCATATCCTACACAGATGTTCTGAACAGACCAGGAGACTTAATTATCTTCTGGAGGGAGGTGGGCTGGTTGGAATAACCACCAAACGGCCGCCATGGTCCACGCACAATGGTCCACCTGTTGGACAGAGTGCGGAAACCAAACCCCCTGACATAGAAAATGGATGAACAGAACTAACACCTGCATATTTCAGGTTATGTTTGTCTTGGCGCTTTTTTTTTTTTTAGGACTGACTAAAACCCACCCGTGTTCCTTCCGTTGCCTGTGTGCCGGGGTCGCGATATTCGGATAACCAAATTTCTACACTCATTCGTGTGTTTTTCCGTCGGGTTTTTTTTAATGGTTCGCATAAGTAAGTTCTATCACAAAATATATATCTGCCGTGCATTACAGTGTTCCGTATGTAGGCACTAGTAAAATCATATTTGCGTAAGACTTGTCAAGTCTTTTGAAGCTCCTTTTATTTTGTCATCTCAACATTATCCATTGCGTTATTACTTTGTGTTGCCAGGCCTATCTTCAAAAATATTTTATGAAGCAGCCCTGAAACATTGAAATATCACCACATAAACCGACTGAATGAACAAAAGGAAAACATTAACATCAGCCTATTCCAAGAACAGAAATTGATTTTCCTGGAATTCTGTTTCTTCCAAATAAGAGACTATTAACTTCACAAAGATGACCTCTCGAACTTGAGACTTTACGTATAAATCCCGCGACCTAACCACTGGACCAAGATGGCCGCCCTATGTAATTGGATTAGATTCTGAGGTTATAAATATCTGTCTACTGAATACAATGAAGAATTTCTGTCTATTTGTGCGACATCATAATCCTATACTATTAAACGAGCAATATTTGTATAAACATATTATTTTAGGGGTATTAGGAACAGGGTGTAAAGTTCACTCATCCACCATAGAAAAGGGAAGATCCTCCGACCGTGGGTGTCGTGTCTGGCGGGCAACTGCCCAGAGGTTGAAGTCGGGAGCTTTATATATGTCCATCGCGCGGTAAACTCTAATTGCGCGATGCAGGATTTGTGTGACGTCAGGATGTTGTGTGAGATGCCGCTACACATATATTTATTAGTAATCGCGTTCTCGAAAACGGCTCTAACGATTTCGATGAAAGTTGCAATATAGGGGTTTACGGGGGCGAAAACTCGATCTGCCTAGGTCTCATATCTGGGAAAATTAGTTTTCTCCGGATTTTCAACCGAGTAGAGCTCGGTCGCCCAAAGTTTAGAACAAGAATAATGGCAGATAACACCTTAGAATAATGACATGCTGCCATAGCATGGAATTAGTAAGGACCTACTATCATGACAGCATGGAATTAGTATGTAAGTACTATCATGGCAGCATGAAATTAGTATGAGCTTTCCTATTCTGATGACTATATGAGCATTCTCTATTTTCGCCAGAGCAGTGCTCGGTCGCCCAGGTACGAATATATTATACAGGATGTTTGGTGCATTGTTTGCCAAATGAAAATGGCGGATTGGACGGGTGATGTAATATGTACTCCGCCCCCAAAAAAAAAATCTTGGCCACACGGGATTTTTTATGTAATTTTTTTATTATTATTTTTGTATACTCTCAAAAGTCAGCCTTTGAATTTAATTTTTTTTTTAAACAGTTATTGGTATGGCCTCCTATTTTTTTTAAATGTAATGTGTATTGTACGGTTCAATCTAAAACAAAATTACCGGCAAGTAACATCTAGCTTTTATCCTCATCTGGTTTTAAAAAAAATCTGTGGGTCCCAGATGTTTTTTGGGGCCAGAGGAGATAGCATGTGGCCCCTATCCGCCATTTTAATTTGGCAAACGACCAAACACCTTGTATACTGTTATTTGATTAATTATTCATTAAGAGCAGTGGTGGTGTAGTGATAACGGCCCCGACTTACGAGTTGTCGGTCGCTGTGAGGAAACCGGCATGTTCAAGAACCAAAAATTCGAAGACATGTGACATCTACCAACCGCACTGGGCCCGCGTGGTAGAGCCCACTCCCTCTCAAAGAGAGGTGAACTCTGTCCCAGCTGTGGGAACATTATAGGCTGATTTAACATAATTTTAAATTTTTAGGATTCCGTACCGGAAGGATAATTTTAAATCCCCAAACGGAATTTGGAAGGGTCCCAAACGGAACCCTATTACTAAGCGTCGGCTGTCCGTCCGTGTGTCTGCCAGCGAGCTGTATCTCATGAATCGTAATAGATAGACCGTTGAAACTTCTACAAATTGTGTGTTTCTATTGTTGTTTAACAAAACGTAATAAAAATTAAATTAAATTAAAGAGGGGTGGGTCACTGTACATTGTAAATTGTCACAGAAATAGTTTTGAAAAAACTGGCCAAGTGCGTGTCGGACTCACATGAAGTTCGGTACCACCTTACAATATTTAGTAAAAAATGCCGAAAAAAACACGTTTCATGTACAACTCGGGCGCAATAACTTGACACCTGGCTCGAAACTCGACTCCCCTCCCGCTAACCCGCGCGAGGCCCCGCTCTCGTCCTTCAGGACGTGAGGCATTTTTTACTAAATATTGTAAGGTGGTACCGAACTTCATGTGAGTCCGACACGCACTTGGCCAGTTTTTTCAAAACTATTTCTGTGACAATTTCGCAAATGTTTACCAACAATGGCCCCCCTTTCAATGTCGTTCAAGTTCCAAAAGTTACTTTTAACACTCTCCGTCAACTCCATGACATTAAAAAAAGAAAAGGCTCTATGATTTATTTCTGCACTTCCGTATAAGTTCCCATAATCTATCAGACAATGTTACACAAATCAGGATGTTGACAAACATTTTTTTTGTCCTTCAGATAGATTATTAAAAAAGACTGGACCCCTTTTTGTTTCTTTTTTTACGAAATCAAAAGATTACGGCAATACATTGAGTTAAAATGTGGCATGACGTCACTCTCCGGTAGATTTTATACTGACTTGTGACGTAGCGAGCCCCAACTCACCAACTTTAATGCGTTTTATCTAATCCATTTTTTATTAATATGAGACAAGCAAAAAATGCGTGTCTAATATTTTTTTACGACTGACGAACTAAATAGTTTTTTTTATCCAGTCAACATCCGTATTCTGTTGATATTTTTACTTTTTCTGGTAAATAAATTGCTATCCGAACACTGAAAGGGGTTACTCACATACTCGTATAGACTGAATATGTCCTGTGCCAACAGCAAACTGCTAACCCCTTCGGGAAATACAAGCGTGACATTTGCAGAGGGTCGCCACTTCGTCTCATATTGCATGCAAAAATTCAAATTAAAAATAAAACGGACTTTAATGTCAAACAGTCAACTGCATTTAAAATCAGAACGTGCCAGTCCGAATGTCACTTCAAATGTCATGTCCCAACTGATTCATTAAAAGTAATATGGCGGGAATTAAAAATAAATAAAGGATGGTGACTAAGACTATTCCGTTTATTACATTTAAACTAAAACAAATTGTATTTAATTGTACTCCTGAGGATAGTCTAGTATTATGTGAAAACTACTATAAGCGTTTAAAAAAATTGAGTCTGTAGAATGAGGTCTTCAGTTTGAATGATAATCGGTGGACTGTCTTTGGTATTAAATGTGCTTATTACTTATAACCTTAGATCTAGATAATTAATTCAACCAGTCCCGAATTAATTTATTGGTTGGGAAATTGGTTAAAAAACGAGCAAGCCTTACCGTAGTCGATGATGTGTAACATCTGACATCTTGGCTGACATTACCGACCTCTCGGAAAATGGGTTAGTACCATCTGACGGCCAACTCTAGCACCGTGCGTGCTGGTTGGTGAAAACAAATAGCGCGCGCTTCCCCAGCTTCCTGTTAGTGTGACAAACATTGAGCGGCAAGACTGCGGCAGCAACACGCGGCGTTTGCAGGACATATTTCTGCCGCGCTCTAGTTAGGACGAAACCGACGAATGTTTGTGCGGCAGTACTGGGCGGCACATCCGAGACACGCCGTGCACTTCAGTTGGCTATATCAATCTACCTAGCCTTTAATACGTCCGTAGATATACGTCCAGACACAATGGTGCCGATTCTCTTGTCACAAATGCCCTAAACTAAACTAAAAATCACTAAAATTTTGTTTATTCCTGTCAAACGACGATTTCCTATTCTGAAATAGACTAAAGTGACACAACTTAACTATATTTTAGTTTGACAGCGCTAAGATAGTACTGAGTTTTTAGTTTAGTGAAAATGGCAATTTTGCTATTCTGAATATGACGTTTTTCACCTAAAATTTTGGTTGTAAAAGACCAAATCAGACTAAACCTGACAAATTTTAATCGCGATTAAAATGGTGTGGTATAAAATAAGTTGTTATGAACTAAAATTCACACCAACATCTCGACTTCACGTGCAAAAACAGTACTGTATTTATTTTTTCTTTTGCTTATATCTCGAAAATGGTGCGTCGTATCGCAAAAATAATGAAAATTTCGACCCCCTTTATAAAACCCTTAAACACCTAACACTCAACACGTAGGTAATATTTTTTTCATATTTTCCATACAAAAAAATAATAATTCCATATAAAGCACGTCGAGGCTACACCACATGCGCACCTCCGGCTCTAAAAAAAATCACCGGTTAGGGCAAACCACGGGTACCACGTGGATTCACGATTGTCAAATTCTATTTTAGTTGTGTCAAAATTATTTTTTAGTTTAGAGAATTTTATTTGCAGAATAGCTCTAAGATTCTCATAGCCAAAAGTAAGTAATTTTAGTCTTAGTTTAAGTTAGTTTAGTTCGGTGTACAAGAGAATCGGCACCAATAAGTGACGAATGTTTCCTAAAAATGTTTGTGCGGTAGACAGTAACGTTCGCGCGGGGCAGTCGTCCAAACAAAACGCGGTAGGCCGCGCGCGGCAGCCGCGCACTTTAGCCGCTCAATGTTTGGACACATCTCATACTTCCGTCCCTTTTCACGAAATCATTGCAACAGATTACAGGAAAGCCAAAGGAAAGATATAACACATCAAAAATTTATCTGAAAAGACTTAATTTCAAATTATTACAGGCGACACCACATGAAAACGTTGTCATACTGAATATCAATGAATAACATAATAGGACATGTCAGTAAAGGATTTGATCTTGTATTCGATTATTGATCCCAATTAAATTGGATACTACCCTCATTTGTGTAAGCTCTTTGATTGAATATGACAGGGTGGGTTCCGTGCCTATAATATTACGAGCTAAGTTAGGTTTTAGTCAGTAACGGGTTATTTTAACTTGTTTGCTATTCTGAAGAAGATTTTTTTTTAATGTAAAACATCTATAGCCGCACGTAAAACCGATTTCTGGCGTGGCGACGCATGCCGTGGCGACGCATGCCGTGGCGACGCGTCGCCACGCTATATGATGGTATATATATACAGTCTATATGCAGTAGTGTGTACGGTGTGGCGACGTAATTAAGTAGTCACGATTTGAAATAAATTCGTAAATTTTTGTATTTAATGAAAATAAATGTTTATTCAATAAATAGTCATCGTTATCTGGAAAAAAAATCGAAATATTTTATTTTATCATTATGACATATTTAAATAAAGAACAGATTGTGATAGGAACCTATCACAATCTGTTCTTTTCTGCATAATGCATATATTACTTTTACAAAATAATGTCGATGTTTCACATCTGCCAGGCGTCCCGTGACGGCTCACATTTTTTAAATATATTTATTGCTTTTTGTTCTGCATCTGTTTATAAGTAAAAACGATAAAAGTTGTTTTGGACGACTCAAAATGCGAAGCATTAGAGAGTGCTTTGCGTTCGAAAAATTTGTCACAATTTAGCTACCTAGTGATAGTACAAAAGGTTAATAAAAGAAACAGTGGGATGTAATGGAGCCACTTGGGAGTTGCCTGTAGGTGGTACGTAGTGGAACAGCTTGGGAGTTGCCTGCACCGTTTCTAGACATTTGTCTCGTAGGGCGAGTGGCTCCGACGCAGAATGTCCACTTCTCAAAATGTCCACTGGTCGCAAAATGTCCTTTTCTCAGAATGTCTCTTTCGCAAAATGTCTCTTTCGCAGAATGTCCACTTCGCAAAATGTCTCTTTCGCAGAATGTCCACTTCGCAAAATGTCCCTTTCGCATATTGTCGTGAACGGTGACAAGCTCGGTTTGTATAGAAAGCGATAACAATTCCGCCTCTGGAAGCGGCGTCAGCGTGCTCAATGTACATATGAAGCGGACCTTCTGTATCAAAATTTTGGTGCTATCATGTTACTTCGCCGGCTTACTTTAAAACTAGTAGAATGATAGCGGAAAAGCGGACGGTTTTCCTTGTCTAGCTAGCTCATTATGGTAAGACGTTCTTCTGGTAATTATAGTGAAGGAAATGTTCGTAGGAAGAGATTATTATAAATAGCGAACTAGTTGGGGTACGGCTCAACTGATGTTCACTAATTTATACTGAAACCTTGCAAGACAACATAATCGGGGTTTGAACTTTTTTTACTAAAATCTCCAATATGACTTCTATGAGACGTCCATGGGATTTGTGGTAGGATAGTTCAAAAATCCCCTCCATACCAGCACGCGTAGCATGACTGCTAGAATGGAGGGGGACTTTTAAAACCCGTAAAAACGGGTTTTGTCGATGGAAGAATAGACAAAATGACAGATTGCGATCGTTTATCTGTCATTTTGTCTATTCTTCCGGCGACAAAACCCGTTTCTATTGTGGCCATGCTAAGCGTGCTGGGGAATGTCAAATGGAGATTAGTCGAATAACCCAAAAGTATCTATGAATTTAAATGAACCGGATAATAGTGGTTTTTTACTGTTGCTCTCATAATGTTTCTTATAACATAAATATCATGAAACGCATACAGCACAATCAAACGCAAATTGACTGTCATTCGAAGAACTCGAATAAAGAATAAAAACGAGAATAAAGTTCGAATCTTTTTTACGAAAATAGGTTTCTACCTCTTATAACATTGCCCTGGATACAGTTACAAAAGTACATTATTCAGCAGCATCTGGTTAGACTAAAAGCCAAACGCAACATAATATATAGCTGGGAAAAGTCCGTACCCCGTGAGACAATGAACGATGGACGAACAAAGGACAAATGTTCGTGAATCGTCCTTGTCCGCTACCTGTGCCGCCATCGCTATAAAGTTCTATTCAAATCCTTCTTCCCAATCGATGTAATTTCCACTTAAACAGATATCATCTTTGTGTCTGTGAGAATTAAGTCGATTTTAGAATGACTACTACTGTAGAAAACGTCATAGACAATTTTGAAATTGTAGCGCAAACTGAACTTTATGTGTTGTATTTTAAAGTTATTATTCCAAAAACTAATATCCAACTTAATATTATAAATGCGAAAGTGAGTTTGTTTGTTAAGCTTGCACGCTAAAACGGCTGCACAGATTTGGATGAACGGGTAGACCATGAACTGGAGAAGGACATAGGATACTTTTTATCTCGATATTTCCACGGGATCGAGACTTATGCGTGTGAAACCGCGAGCCGCAACTAGTTTGTTTATATTTTTGAAAACTAAATTGTGAACGTAGCTTAGATGTTTTTAGCTCGAGGTGCTAGAGAGCTACAAGAATATTAAAATACAAAGAAAAATTATAAAAAAATATATCCAGCTCTAAAGACATATTGAGGTGAATAAAGGTACCATTCCGCACCCGACCGCAGGAGGCAACTGCAGGCGACGTGTCGCAGCGACATGACTGGTTTCTATGATTTTCTATGGAATACCTTCCGTAGCTAGCGACACGTCGTTGGCAGCTACGGGCGAGCGACAGGCGACACGTATAGCCCGACCGCAGACCAGTAGTGCCGCCAACGCTCGAGTGATAACACGTTTTTGTCTATCGAATGGAATACGGGCTGCAGCCGCCTGCGTTCGGGTTTGGAATCATGACTGCAGCGACATGACGCCGCGACACGTCGCCCGCGGTCTGGTACGGAATGGTACCTTAAGATATCACGTGCACCTTTAATATATCTTCAAGAAACAGTCACGTAGCTTATAAAATGTCAATCATGATTAATATTTGATACCCTAATGTGACAATTGACAAGACTCTGCAGATGAACAGGAGCAAGGGCCGTGTGACCTCCACCCACTTTAGGGCCTTTTTTGCTTTAATAGATATCGGAGGAGGCCTATGTTCAGCAGTGGACGTCTTTTGGCTGAAATGATGGTGATGAATAGATATCGACGCTTCACGTGATCAGAGGGCTGGCTAGTTCTTGGCCAAAGAATAAGGATTACTATTCAACGTGACAATTCTGCCAGTCTTCTGGGCACAACAAAGTCAAAGTCAAATCATTTATTTCAAATAGGCCCCTGTAAGGCACTTTTGAACGTCAAAGTTTACAAAAAAATTGAATTGATTCTAGTCGCCCCTTCCAAAAGGTAGTTTTCGTATGGAGAAGAATGGGCAAGAAACTCCACCGTTACTCTTTTAAAATGTGTTACAATATTTTGCATATGTACGTACATTAGTTACATAATTATATGTGAAGACGATGCAACTAAAAAAAAAAAAAAAAATACGTTACCACAATAGGTAAAAAGAAGAATTAATAAAAATGAAGCAACGAAAGATAAATTAATTACTTATGTGATAGATGCATGGTTCTCACATATTTACAAACATTGTAAAAATAGACGATTTTCTTAAAATTTTACAATTAGTAAGTCAGTGTGTGAGGAAGTAATCACAGAATGTAAAATCATTGTCATATAATAAAAATAAATAATTCATACAACTTAAATTAGCAACCAGTTTGATTTTGTTTAGATTCTAGATTATCCTATAGAGCAGGACCAGCATGTTTCCAAGCATTCTTATCTTGGATATAATCCTCTAATTTGTAATATGCTTGTTTACAAAGTGTACTTTTAATATGAGTTTTAAATTTTCTTTCATTTAATTGTAATATATCACAAGGTATTTTATTGTAACATTCAACGATGCAGACGAGAACTTTTTCGGCTAAGTGTTCTTTTGCTTTTATATTTATTTGTATATTTAGTATCTAGTGTAAATCCTAACTATTATTATAAATGAGAAAGTGAGTTTGTTTGTTTGTTACGCTTTCACGCTAAAACGACGGCACGGATTTGGATGAACGGGTAGACCATGACCTGGAGAAGGACATAGGATACTTTTTATCTCGATATTCCCACGGGATCGAGACTTATGCGGGTGAAACCGCGAGGCGCAACTAGTTTGTTTACATTTTTGAAAACTAAATTGTGAACGTAGCTTAGATATATTTTGCTTTAAAATTTAGCACACTGGTAAACCATGACCAGCCATGCTATTCTGTAAACATCTCACCGTGAAAACTTGGGTGAAGTGAACTGTCAATAGTGTCAATCCCTATGGAATGACAGCTCACTCCACGCTCACTTCACCTAAGTTTTCACGGTGAGATGGTTACAGAATAACACTGCTGGAAAAGGAAATAGGATACTTTTTATCCAGATATTCTCACGGAATCGAGACTTATGTGCTAGTAGATATATAGTTTAGTATCTTCGTCTATTTTCAGTAGGAGTACAGCTCTTTGTGAAGGAGTTCGTTCAAGAAAGAACGACGACGGGAAATGTCGGTGTCAGGAAAAGAAATGTGTCATGTGCCTGTAATAATTACAGTTACAGGCACATTTCTTGCACAGTCACGACCAAAGACCGCCTTACAGTTACGCAAAATTCAAATCCGTTTTTCGTCGTGTGAAATAAAAATTGTAACTTTAAGAAATGACGATGCAAATTAATAAATAAAATATCATAATAGTATGACGATAAAACGATATTCGTAACACCATATAATATCTAACAATACTTAGGAGAAATAGCTTTTGAATCTTGCGAAGTGTAAGGTATTTATGCTCGTGTTAAAGTCAAAGCCAAACTCAAATCGTTTATTTCAGATAGGCACATAAAAGGGCACTTTTGAACGTCAAAAACTAACAAGAAAATAGAATTGACCCAATTCCAAAAGGATGTTTTGTATGGAGAAGAAAGGGCAAGAAACTACACCGTTACTCTTTTAAATTTACTTAAAAACGTCTAATGGGCCTCTCCGAATTGGCCCTAGACAATATACTAGAAAATGTCCATGTTACTTGAAAATAAAAAATAAAAAAGTTTAATAAACGAAATAATAATAAATTTTCATTTCCGAAAAAACACATTTTTTTTCATTTTTCAAATTATCAAAAAAAAAACCCGAGAAATGACAAAGCCTTAATTTTTTTTTGATAATTTTTTTACTTAATTATTTATTTCTGTGAACCATAAAATGTGTTTTTTCGGAAATGAAAATTTATTATTATTTCGTTTATTAAACTTTTTTATTTTTTATTTTTAAGTAACATGGACTCTTAACGTTAGTAACAATTTACTTACAAACTATGTTAGTAATATTTATAAACAACTAAACAACAAAAACAAACAAAGTTCCATGATCTCAAACAATTAACCATTAGTAAGAATACCTATGCTTAAAAAGTAAATGCAATGAAATGCAATAAAACATGGCAATCTATCTAACTATTCAAGGACATCAAAAACACACGAAGCAAAAAGACGTTTTCACGTCAAAAGATTGCCAACAATAAAAATTCTTTTGTCAACAACTCGAACCTTCATTCTAAACGTCCTGCCAGATTTAATTGCATAGAAACTTTTTCGTCGAAAATACGATGGAAAAAAGAACTTTTCCGATTCCCAACAGATCTTAACTTTGTCTTATTTATGTTAGTTATGGGCGAAGGAATTCATGTTTTTTAAATGCGCTCTAGTTATGCCGTTTCGCGCGGTGATTCGTGATGGGCCAAATAATTTCATGGAATATTTATGACGTTTGTCCTATTGATATTTTGTTTGTGTTCTTAGGAGGCAATCAAAGGTGTAAGAATTTTGCTAGAAAATGGCTGTCTTCCTTTATAAGATTTGAAACAGTTATAAATATTTACAACCCGTTTGAAGCCTAAAATATCCTGATCGTATATTTTTTATTTATTGACATATTGGTAGGTACATTTTCCCAACACCTTCGTATACATGGCAACTCACCGGGCTTTCTTCGTCTCTAGGAAAGTTTTAGTATTTAGATACTTTGAATGTTGCTCGATGCGTTGCGGCGGCGGTGTAGCGTCGCGCGCCGGAGCGATGTCGCTGCGGCGTCCTACATACAAACATCCACTGTATGCTACACGGTGCGTTCCGACGTCACACCGCACGTACACCGGACTTGCAGCCCGCGAGACGAGGCGGGGAAGGGTGTACCCGACACCGTTGTAACACCGGACCGGCCATCGCTCAGTTGTTGTTGTGTTGTCAAAAACACAGATGTTTGCCAGATGATAATTTACGCACTTTGCGGCGCGGCGCCATTGCGGTACCGCTGCGGCGTAACAACGCTACGGCACGACAGCGCTCGTGTGACCGCCAATGCGTCAAAATCTTTGCGGTGCGGCGCTGCAACGCATTGTGTACACAGAATCTAAGCAACTCTTTAAAGTTCCAAAGGAGTGATCTGTCTAATTATTGACATGCTCGCTATGAGTAGCATCTCAAACTAGGGACCTTGCCTGTTCAGGAATCGAAGCAAATCCTCCACAAATACAGGAGACTAACCATAAATACTTTTTGTATAAAAATATCTCCTTAAAATTACAACCGTCAAACTCCCGATGTTACCTGCAAATAAAAGAAAGAAAATAGCGAATATCTTCGGATCACATATTATACCTTTGATACGTTGAACAAACTATTTGTTAAGATATTTCTGTTTTTTGCCTTTTATATTGTTTGAATTGAGAAATACCTATTAATGGATCTCAAAGTTGTGTGGGTGTGACATGGGTTTTGTGGATACCAACAGTTATTAAACTTAATGAAGAAAACGTGTCATTTACATCATAGCATAGTATGTACTTATCTACACACAGTACTAAAAATGTATAAATAATAAGTCGGGACACCCAGCTGGAAAGAAGTTCGTTTCGCTGTATATTATGTATTTTTTTTAAATGTCAAAAGTTTTTTTTTTTTATCTTTTACCGAATTCATTTTTTTATATATAATTTTATATACCTAATTTTTAATTGCTTATAAAAATTTATATATTTTTTTAAAAGAAATGTTTTTCGTTCGGATTACAAACGCTTTTTCGTTACATGACGATTTCTGTCAGTTTACCCCACCGTGAGCCGCGTTAAAAAGTTCGAACCATTAATTTGTTTATCAAATTGACACACGATGTCATACAACTGTCAAGAATGACAGTTATGATTTAAATAGACGGACAATTTAAGTTGGTAGTTAAAGACTAAATAAAATTAATTTGGCTGACTTTACATCGGTATTAGATATCTATTTTACAACTAGATATAATAATTATGTCTCTACCCATATTAAGAATCACCATAATAACGAAGCAAAAGGGTATATTAGCGCACCGAGGAAATTGCGACATGATTGCGTTCGTTTGATCCCTTGCTGCATCGTTATTACATATAACCTTTAGATAAGCAATTAATATGTAAGATATTTAAGGATAAATCATACACTTTATAAACACGATTAGGTACTTGTAATTTTCTCCGAAAAAAAAATAAAAAATCCAAAGTAATCTCTAAAAAAACCGGCCAAGTGCGTGTCGGACCACGCACAATGAAGGGTTCCGTGGTTGGGATTAATAAAATGTATCCCAAGAACAAACTTAACATATTGTAGTTGAAAAACATGTCCCCCCCCCCCATACATTCCAACTGCAAATGTAAGTTTGAACGCGCAATATTGAGTGTTTTACCATGTTATTTTAAGACCAGAGACTTCTTATAGGTTTTTCTGTAATCTATAAGCATAGAAAAAGTATTATCTGTATTTTATTCAAAAACAATTTTCATTTTTTTTTTAAATATCTTAAAAAGCATTTATTTTAAAATGATTAAATAAATGTATTTGAAATCCTCGCAATAAGCCCTTTCATTTGATATGTCACACGGTACAATTTGCATAACTTTTTTTTTTCAATTTTCTTTGTTGGCCCCAAAAGTGACCCCCATATTCAAAATTCATTTATTTATGTAACACGTCCGTGTTTGGGTCGCAGAAATACATGTGTGTACCAAATTTCAACTTAATCGGTCATTTAGATTCGGAGCAAATTGGCTGCGACAGACGGACAGACAGACAGACACACGAGTGATCCTATAAGGGTTCATTTTTTTTCCTTTAGAGGTTCCGAACCCTAAAAACAACATAAGCCCTTAGTATGGCGTAAATACTTCAGGGAAGGTCATCAGTTTTTATAACAAAACTACATGTTTTCTATAACGTATACATTTTCAAAACGTGTATTTAGTTGAGCGTTTATCTTAAAAGTTGGCAACGTAGCAAATAGCTGTCAAATATTTACCTTTTTTGATTAATATGGTAATATTACTGTATTGAAATATGAAATGAGGCTAACTAGCGAATTCAAATATTGAATAGGAAATAAAATAATTAAAATCATTTATTTTTAGATGTAAAAGAAGTACCTATTTGGAAACTTTCCAAATGCCTTTCTTACACCAAAAACGGTTACAACATCAAATGCAGTGTTATAATAAATATTCTAGTTCGCTAGTTAGCCACATTTCATATTTCCATACAGTATATTGCCATATTAATAAAAACAGCGAAATATTTGACATCTATCTGCGACGTTGCCCACTTTCAGAATAAACGCTCATAATAATACGAAGAAAATACCTAAATAAGCGCGCAAACCGCCCATTCTTTATCCCGCTCTATCCCATACATTAGCGAGCGTTCATTCTAAAAGTTAGCAACGTCGCAATTAGCTGTCAAATATTGACCCGTTTTGATTAATTTAGCAATATTACTGTATGGAATTATGAAATATCGCTAACTAGTGAAATTTTAGTTCACTTACACTATTAATAATGAATTGCAATTATAACACTGAATTTGATGTTGTAACCGTTTTAGGTGTAAAAAAGGCATTTTTAAAGTTTCTAAATACTTTTTTACATCTAAAACTAAATATTCGGTGTTACGATATTAGTTACTTAAAAGTCATTTATTCAAACTAGGCTGAGAATCAGCACTTTTCGAACGTCTAAATTACCTAAGACAGTCCCCCAAAAACGCCCAACCTTTGTCCTTATTGCATTTCATAATCAATTATTTAGTTCACTAGTTAGCCTTAATACATATATTTCCATACAATAATATTGCCAAATTAATCAAAATGTCAGCGAAATATTTGACATCTATTTGCGACGTTGCCCACTTTCAGAACGTACAAGGCGTTTTGTAGTTTCTACCTACACCCATAGGACATAGGCACTTATGTTATATATATTATACAGAATTGAAGATTGATTGATTGATTGATTATAGGGTTACGATACGATTGATGTCTAATAATATGCTTACTTTGAAATACCAATTAATTGATTTAATGTCATCCTTTCATAGAATATAATATATTGTCAATGGATAATTAAAGTTTCTTGATATATTGATGTTGATGTCAATTAGATTCCGGGAAATGTACCCTACATTTCCCGGGATTAAAATACGAGATTTCTGAAGCTTTTAAAACTTTTATCTTCACGTTTTAAAAGCCCACAATGACAAGTGTCCGAATATGTCTTATTCGGACACATGTCACTGTGTGCTTTTCCTCTCATTTAATCCAAAATTAAGATGTAAAAACTGGCCAAGTGGGTAATGGACCACGCACAATAAAGGGTTGGGATGAATTTATCCCAAGAACAAACTTAATATTATAGTTGAAAAACATGTTCTCCCATACTGAATGTATGGTACAACATGTTTTTTCAACTGCAAATGTAAGTTGGTCAATTATTACTCGTTAACTTGTAAAGCCTTCTTAGCTGTGATAGTTTTCCTTTTAATTTATTTATACATATATACCACTGCTGTGATGTTTTCTATATATGTATACTGTGTACATAGATATACAATTCACAAGTTACTTAGTTTTCACTTCTATCGGCAGTCCCCAAAGACTGTCCCACATTTTTTTTTTCACCATTTTATTTCGGCGTCGCGTGTTTATTATGTATGCCCATGCCAAATTACAGCTTTCTAGTAGTAAGAGTTTCTGAGCTAAACCGCGAACAAACGGACATGGCGAAACTATAAGGGTTCTTTGTTGACTACGGAACTCTAAAAACATAATAATTATCTTAACTAATATTATAAATGTGAAAGTGAGTTTGTTTGTTACGCTTTTACGCTGAAATGACTGAACGGATTTGGATGAAATTTGGCACATGGGTAGACTATGACCTGGATTGGGACATAGAATTACTTACTTTTTATCCCGATATTCCCACAGGATTGAGACTTATGCGGGTGAAACCACGAGGCGTAGCTAGTGATCAATTAATGTGTGTGCAAACACATAAAATCAGAAATTATCATCACCCCCCTTGGCCGATGAATTGATGATTATAAATGTCATCTAAATTACATTTCGTTGCATCATCTTGCCATATTTGATAGCCTATTACATCACGCAAAGGAGCCCGTACCTACGAGTCCTATTAATTTCAAGAAACTTCAAATACTTGTCTTCCCAAATCAAATCAACTTGAAATGTAATTATTCCTCAGTTACATTCGCACAGTAAACAGAAACTAGAACGTACGTAGTTACCACAGTGTAACTACGTACAGTGGTTCAACGGGAGCGTTTTCGCACAGCAATCGTACGGAGGGTCCCGGGTTTCTACTAAAGTATATTTCATCACCACTGCTCTCAAAACGGTGAAGGAAATCATCGTTGAAAAAAGATGCTAAGTCAAAGCTCATAATATTTTGTCGCCTCATTATAGTAAAAAGCAGCACGCGCTTTACTTTGTGTGAATAATTTCATCATCACTGCTCTCAAAACGGTGAAGGAAATCACCCTGAGGAAACCTGCATGTCCTAGAACCAAAAATTCGAAGACATGTGACATCTACCAACCCGCACTGGGCCCGTGTGGTAGATTACAGGTCAGTGAGAACATTATAGGCTGATTATGCCTACTGGAGTATTGAGAAATGTCAAAATTTAGCAAATGCGGGCGACGATGAAGCACTGTCAGTAGCTGCACTGTACTAACTGTCATGTCTTTATGTCGAAGTCGTTCATTGCAATGTTGCATTACAAGGGTCTTCACTCCACGTGTGTAATTTGGTCTGCAACAAAGTTATTTTAAAGACAAAAGTAGGTACTGACCACTTGGAAGCTCTTGGAAGTACTGACAACGAAATTAGTATACGATAGTAAAACTCTAGTTACCTACTTTACCGAAATTAGCCATGATCGGTATAAGTTCTAGTTCCTAGGTAAGTATTATGGTTGTCTAGGGAAGAACCACATCACCCCGAAGGGTTGAGGTGTAACTCTAGTACACCCACATTTACCCAGTTATGTTTAAGTCCTATGTAACAGGGGGCGAGGCTATTTTCATCAATGTGGCACTAATCCAGACTTCGTGCTCCTACTGAGAAATCTGAAATCAGATCTTCTAGAGAAGAAATAACGCCAATGTACTGAGCCAAAACAGCATTAATGTGTTCTAGTTCGATACAAATTGGTGCCAATCAAATTAAAAGGAGATCGTCACGTAATGTACGTCCTTGATGGTTTTTACAGTAGCTACCGATCAGTAATAGAATGATGCTTAACGATTGAAATGAGGTACCCCGTGGCCACGAGCTACATGCTCAAGCGACATGCGTCTTATGACAGCGACTGCAAGGAAAACAAATTAAAGTTGTTTGTTGTATAAAGCATGTGGCCCGCGACGCGACTTGCGGAGTGACGGACGGAAACAAGAGACGCGCGCGCGTGTCGCTTGACGTAAATCACATCGCTCGAGACCCTAAACGGGGCATAGATTAGTAATTGGCCAATTCCGTATTTGTCCAGTTCTCGCTAGCATCATTTTTAAATGATTTTTCAGAGCATTCATATTAAACCTCGTTCATTTACATTCTACTAAAACTAGTGTCTTTTGTCATGATGCCACGCAGCCCGAAAATGGCCCACTTCACCCTTATTAATGACTTCCTTAATGAGGCATTTTCCAACCACCTTCTGTCCTACCTCTCATTACAATTCAACACAACCCAAGGGCCCCATTTATTCAACAACTAGTCTTCATTACAGCTTCATTTACAATGTGGGCCCGAAATAGTCGCCCCTCCAGTAGGGCGCCCAAAACAGTTTGTCAAGAAAATAAAGCGATCTCACGTACGATATATTGCTATACAGTGCACACCCATTTTCTGTGATTAATTAGTTTGTGTTTGATACGGATTTTTAGTGTACTGGATATGACTTCAGATTTTGTTACGAAAATCAAACGATTTGTCATAAAATAATCCATCCTAACAAATATTATAAATACGAAAGTGAGTTTGTTTGTTACGCTTTCACGCTAAAACGACTGAACGGATTTGGATGAAATTTGGCGCATAAGTAGACCCTGACTTGGAAAAGGACATAGGATACATTTTGTTCCGATATTCTCACGGAATCGAGACTTATGTGGGTGAAACCGCGGGGTGCTAATTTAGTTAGTTTTATAAAATTTGCATATATATGGGACGGTAGAATATGGAAGATTTTATTATAAAAACATCAGTGTACCAATAATCCATGTTTGTAAATAAATAAATAATTTGATTTAATGGTGTTTCCTTTGAAGTGGTCAATGCCAATACCTTTTTTGACAAGATCTGGATATCAAAGAGGAAATGGATATCAGAGATCTTTAAAAAAAAATGGTTTCGAAGAAAATGTAAAAAATAAATAGGTCCAAACCATTGATATAAAAAAGTGTTTTTTAGTTTATCAATTGCAATGAGTAGAACAGAATGTGTAAGGAATTTGCTGAACTTGTGCCCAGAAATACGAAAAACTAAAAAAACTGGAAATCAAAACGCATATACATAGATGATACGCGCATTTTGTCGTAAGCAAAATATCGAAACATATCCAGCATATTCAATTCTCTTTAACTACAACCTATTTCAAAACTATCCCCCAATGAATTATAATGGACATTTACCTTTCGTAACCGGTATCTATCTTACCGCTAACGACTCGCAGTTACCGAGTACGATTCACTTGTTCCCGTGTTATTTCAAGCCCACAAAGTAGATAGGCACACAATGTATGCTCCATACAACAAGTCAAAACGCACGCACAATTGAAAATACAATGTGAAATTTAATTCGTTTGCATCCTCTTATACTCTCATTCTCATTGTACTCATCATTATGAACAACTTTCACTATGGGGCCAATCGTGAAATCGTGAAAAAAAAATCAATGACCCCTTTTAAGAGGCTTACAACAGCTAAAGCGCGGTCACTGTCGGACTGCATAGAAATGAAAGAGAAGCGCGATGACACGACGCAGGTAATTTATTGCAAAATATGAAGCAGTTAGCGATTTACAAAAAATCTATTGATTGGACTGGAAAATTAAATCACTATTATGCTAATATGTAGCTTGTAGAATAATCTGACAAAAAATCAGAATGATTGCATGTAAATTAATATGATTTTTAATCGCTAAAAGAAATTTTTAGAGGTATCTTCATGTTTTTTTCATCCCTTAAGAGGATGTAAGCAAATTAAATTTCACATTGTAGACACGCTTCACGTACAGTGCAAACGCATTTGCGACAGGAATTTGTTTGAGATCGGCGTATATACAGATTTCCCAAGTACTAAAGTATGCGCTTCGAGAACCTATGTATCATTGGAAATACGAATGCGTGGTGATGAGGGGCGGGGCCACGTCGAGGTCACGATCACACTTTTTTTTATAATGCTTTTGACAGCTGACTGTTGAAGGGCTATCTAACCTCCACAACCCAGTAACTGTGTAATAGATACCCCTTGGTAAGACTGGTGTCAGACTTTCGGACTTCTGACGACTCATAATGACTGTCAAAGATCCACAAATGACAGCCGGGACCAACGGCTTAACGTGCTTGCCGAGGCACGGAGGAGTCTGGGTATGTAAAGATGGTCAGCCATCCACGGACCAACCCAGGCAAGCGTAGCTTAACCTGGTGGATCGACCCATGCGGTTGTTATTACTTAGCCACGAACTCCTCTAATGTGTGCGGTCTCTAATGTGTTGCTCTTATAACCATGAAAATACTCGACTGTTTTGTATTACCATAATTACAAAATTATAGATTAACAACTTTGATATGTCTGAAAAGTTTTGAAAAGTTTATGGCATGACATTTGTGACTGGTGTCGGTTACCTGCGAGAGAGTCTTGCCCGTTCTTCTCCATAGGTACCTACTACGCTTGAGTTTCTTGCCCGTTCTTCTCCATAGGTAACTACTACGCTTTGGAATGGGCAACTAGCTTCATATTTTTGACTGACCGATTCCTTGACAATTCAAAAGTGCCTGTAATGGTTTAATTAAAATAAATGCTTTGAGTTTGAGTTTGAGAGAAAACTTCATACAAACGTACAATGATAGGTGCACTACTACAAAACGTGACAGTACAAAACTTAGAAGCTTTGCCTCGTGGGGCGTTACTCTGTGGCGTGACGTTCGTACGAATTCGGAAACAATGAATTTTACCGAAGCGCATACCTTTTCTGGTTTACCTGTAGGTGCGTGTGTATGTGCGCATGCACTTGTTTTCACTCGTTGTATTGAGCCGACCTTCTTTACTGTTCTGTGTGTAGCTGTTAATTGTTTGAAAACTTGTTTGATTTATTTTCAACCCTTCAGTAAAGGGTTCAAAATGGTTTTGATATTGTTAGTTTTGTTAGAAATCTCACAAATTGACAGTGTGAGTAATGGTTTTGATTTTCAAGATAGTCGTTTTGGATTAGTTCGGGTGTTTGAGGTTTCTGGAAGTTTAGATGAAGTTTCATGTGTGAGGAGTATCCATCTATCTTAGAAGAACTCAAATTGGTATAATTTAACGTTAGTAATACAAGATGAACAACGACGCTTGACGTGTCCACATGTCAGCTATCTAATTACGCAACACATTTTCGTTGACAATTCCGACAAATCTGTTTCAATTTGACAGGTCAACAACATTCATTGTCTTATTTACGTTGTCGAGCAGATTTTTTTTCGAACGTACGAAGCAATGCATCTGTTTCAAAACGATTCAGATTCCGATTGATCGTGTATTACGTAATTAGGGTACAGGTTCGACTTCACAACAAGTCAATCGTCTTCCTGAGGATGCCTCGTTGAGAGGTGAAACACATGTCTATTTCTTACAGGGTTCTTTATGACTCTTTAAGAACAGTTACGCGGGTTAGGTTACTAAATATACGTCGTCTATTGTATTTTATTTTGTTGTACATTAGTTATATAATTATAAGTGCAGAAGATGGACCTAGAATAAGATTATTATAACACAATAGGTAAAAAGAATTAAAAATGAAGCAAAGACAGATAAATTGATTATCTGATAGATACATGATGCTCATATATTTACATACATTGTGAAAGTAGACGATTTTCCTAAAATTTTACAATTAATAAGTCAGTGTGTGAGGAAGTAATCACAGAATGTAAAATCAATATCATAAATAATAAAATAAAAAAATATGCAATTAAATTAGCAACCAATTTGATTTTGTATAGATAATCCTATGGAGCAGGACCAGCATGTTTCCAAGCATTCTTATCTTGGATATAATCTTCTAATTTGTAATAGTATGCTTGTTTACAAAGTGTACTTTTAATATGAGTTTAAAATTTTCTCCCATTTAATTGCAATATATCACAAGGTATTTTGTTGTTACATTTAACACTATTACATAAAGTAAAGACTGAATGGAAGGGTAACACGGAAAGGGCTGCTTATAACCGATAAACTTGTTTATTTTCCATCACGACCCATAAAAAATTTCCTTAACATTTCACTCTCCAATAAAATATCGAAACACGTTTATTGCTACACTTACAACCTATGATATAGACCAACCAAATAATTCAAGACAAGATGGCAGGAAAAATTCCTGTTTTATGTCATATCAAGGCCATTTCCAATAGACCTTTACTCCTTCGAATTCGCAAAAAATAATGTACCCTGAAAATGTTCAAGAATAACTTTTGGAACTAAAAATGAAAATACAAAACAAAGACACCTTTAGTTTTCACTTTTGCGGTTGTTTTTTTGTTTCTTTTTTTCTTATTTTTTTTTCAATATCCTCTTATGATTTTATGTACCTACTTACACTCGAGTGTTTTAAAAAATACAATATAAAAAAATTGAGTTACTTGAAAAATATTAAAGTACCCCCCTTTTCAAATTGATTTTCGATATTTTTTCATGAATATTCAGAGAAAAATACGGGCGCTCACATGGCCATGGGCGACATTGTATAGTATGCACAAGTATGTAAAGGAAAATAAGAAATAAAATAAAGAGAAGAGCTCATTGGGCATCAAAAAATTCGTCCGCATCGCTGTCAGCGGGAAAAGTGCACAAAAAGCAGCGGCGCGGCGCGGCCGCGGCGGTGCGTGCGGCATTGCCACGTTGGATGGCAATGCTGTTATTTTTCCCTTTTTAGTTTTGGAACCTACCCCACACAAATTCGTATACCACTACACGCTGCTAAACAACAGCGTCAGGAAGTTTTATATCATCATCAACGTACACCAAATGTATTAAATACGTATTATTGGAGGTAGCTCAAAAACTACCCAAGCAAATTTATTAAAATTTATATGGGACCACTTCGGAAAAATATTGTTCCGATCAAAATAATAAATGTACAAATATCGTAGATGTCGCTGAACATACTCCTCCTTTTTGGAGTCGGTTAAAAAGAGTCCAAGTTACGCTGGTTTTAGAGGTCTCCAATAAAACTTTTGTTGCGCCCGTAAATCTGGCCGGATCTATACACTGTGGCGTTTTTATTGGCCTCTATGTGACCCTCTAAGCACAGGTATGTACGTATAGTATAATTAGGGAACGGAAACTGAATTTATTGGGTCATTTTTTATTTCCTTCATGAATACCTACCGGAAGAAATTCTTGTGAACAAATGATAAGGAAAAAGGGGAGACATGGCCAAGTTTGTTTGTTTTAGAAATTAGCAATAATAATAAAATAATAATCATTTTATTGTTCCAAAAACAGTGTTACAGACTCAGTGTTCGTTTAAAATGAGTCAGCGTATTGACAAATTTACGTAAGCCGATGTTTGTTGGGAAAAATTAAAAACATAAAATAAAAATAAGAACTAATTGATGATAAAAGAATACATGAAAAAGTAGGAACATGCTGGTAAAAGCAATAGGCATGAGTGGTGGCAATAGTAGTATATCTTGGCTAAGTAAAAACAGTTGCACGGGTCGATGCATCAGGTAAAGCTACGCTTGCCGGGGTTGGTCCGCGGATGGGTGACCATTGTTATGTGTCTCGGCTGTCATTCATTTATCTTTGACCGTCGTTACGGGTTGTCAGAAGTCCGAAAGTCTGACAAGCAGTTACTGCGTTGTGGAGGTCAGATACGCACTCACTTCAAGCTTCGTGCAGACCAGCGCGACGCGACGCCGCGACGCGACTCGAACAATACAATTTCTAAGAAAACTTGACGGTATAACAATAACCGGTGTCGCGTCGCGCGACAAGTCGCGCTGGTCTGCACAAAGCTTCATATAAAATACTGGTATTCAGCTGCAGCCGGTTAGACTGGAAGCCGACCCCAACAAAGTTGGGAAAAGACTAGGCAGATTGATTAAGTATATTTATAAGATGAAGGTAGAAAAGAGTTACTAAAGCGATGGCCAATTAAATGTACAGTGATGCATGATTATTAAAAGCACATTTTGCAATCTTTAGGTAGGTACACGTAGTTTGATACCTGTTTGGTAATAATGTGCCAATTATTTGCGCAGCAATGCTGCTTGTCAAAAATAGTTAGAATGTCAATAGTGTGCTGTGTGTGTGTGTGTAGTATGTTGTAGTATGTGTAGTGCGTGACGCCGGAAATCTCAATCAATAAAGTATAAAATAAATAAAACTATCACTAGACCAAATATAAACAAAAGTTTTTTAATTTTTATGTTAAGGACAGTAAAAGTATGTCAAAATTAAAAGAAACTTTAACCTTCAAGCTTTTTATCAAACAGCTTGACCGACAGTGAAATAAAAAAATCCAAGCCGACTCTAGCTGGTAAATTACTATCGAGCTGAAAGGCACTGATTACCAGTACCGTGCTGCCCGAAATACGAACGATTTCGTACAAAAATGAACGTTTTAAACAGAACTTTGAAGCACGCTTTCAATTCGATAGCTATTGAAAAATATTACTCGGCGCTGAAAACTTAATTTTCTTCCAGTTCTCAATTTGCTACAGATTTCTCATTTCCGTAGCGCAACGTGATCCACAATAATAATATTATTAATTTGAAAAATAAGACCTATTTCACAGACTCCAGTTAAATTAAAAAACGAAGACAATTTATATAGAATTATCGGCAGGATAAGTGAACCAAAACTCCACCACATAGGAGTTAATGGAACCGATAAAAATTATTTGTGCCTGCAAATTCCATGAAATTTAGATAAACTAAAACAAGCAAGTAATTTCTTAACAGTATCCGCTTTTATAACAAGTTGCCAAAGTCGGTTACAGAACTAAACGATGGGAAGTTCAAAACCCACATCAAACATGTCCTTCAAGAAAGTATATTATAAGCTTCCCTGGTACCTCATTGACGGAAAATTATGTAAGAGTTTATTAACTGCTCCTCCATTAATTACCATGTTTATTTATTTACATTCTTCCGTCACATAATCATCCTATTATTTAATATTATATAGAATTTAATTTCAACTCTTTATTAGTGGCTTTTGTGTACATGATAATTATTCAGATTTGTTACAGTTTTAATGTCATTTCGTTTAAAATATGATTTTATTTTTATTAATTAATAATAATATATAAATATTTTCTTTAAGAGAGAAAAAAAAATTGAAATAATTATAAAAGAGTTTTTTTTTTGTGTGGAATTATTTATCTGTTATTATTATTCTTTTCTATTATTAGGTCCCCACCTATGAAATCAGCGTTTTGTATGGAGAATTTTAAAGAAGTTGCTTTTTTCATACTAACATTTTCTTAATTTATATAATAACCATGAACACTAATGTTTTAAAACTTTTATGCACTAATGTTTAAAAACTAAGATAACGTAATATGCCACTAGATTAAGCGACAAAAATAAGTTTTGGCTAAGTTAAAACAAATAGTGATCATTTCTGCTAACAAAACGAGGAGTCATTTTTAAGGTATTTTTTATGTTTATAAACTATAAGTAATAAGGTTTTTTTTACTATTGGTAGTTGTCTATGATGGTCATTATTCGATATAATACCAAGCAATTGATGAATATTTTAATTCATAGAAGTGACAAGGTTCTCTATTTGTGAGAAAAAAACGTCAATTTCATAGGTGGGGACCCAATATTATTTTATAAATATAAGAACGCTGTAGGCTTAGTGGACTGTAGATTTGTTGACGATCTTCTAGTACCTGGTACTTGTTGAAAGACCTACACTGTCCTCCCATACCTATTAACACTATTATTTGAAAATATTGTAAAAGAAAATTATTTTTAAAAGAGTGACCGTGAAGTTTCTTGCCGGCTCTCTCCATAGGAGTCGACCAATTAGAACCGTGCACCTAGCTTCTGACGTTTCATAAGTGCCCATGTAAGTTTGTTTAAAATAAAATAATTTGAATTACACACACACAAATTGAATACCCTAGACATATTTATAACGTAACAGTAGATGGAGCCACAGGCAAAGTTACAAAGTAATACATATTTCATTGTTTCAAAATGATTCATAACATCAGGCCTTATTTCCCCGAAGGGTTGGGCAGAGGCAGTACATATCCACATACCAACAATAATGAAATGATTCAATCCCATTTAAAAGTCAAATGAACGGTTATTACGACGACGACGTATTCATTTTATTTCACAAAAGGGTCGCTTTGATCGCTTTGTTTCGCAATAAATCTTTTTTTACTGAAACTAGGATGACATACCTTCCTGTTTTCATTTTTACTGACGACAGAAATGCTGATTTTAAAATCACTGTGTTATACAACAGACTAACCGTGCATTATTTTATTTCGAAATATAGCATTATTTTGATCATCACGAAAAATTAGAAGAAGCTTTTTTTTTATGACAAGTTAAAAAGTGCCCCATTCCACCCTTCTATTCCCAAGATCTAAGCGTTCTTTAAATCCTTTTTTATGTTCCTACTTTCTGCCGTAATGTGGAGCACATTAGGCACATAACAGGGTCACAGTATAATATAGTAACAGTATTATGTCTCGGCAGTGACTTTGAAATAATTACCTACGGCCTCTCGGTAAATAAACCTTTTTTTTTTTTTTTTTTTTTTTTATCGCTGAGAAATGCGTTCCGCATCCCCGGCTCGTCGGGGTATGTGGGACTCCTGTGTAAATACAGTGCCGTGACCATACGTAACTGCCGCGCACTCGAGTCTGTTGCGTACTGCCATGCTATTCTGTAACCATCTCACCGTGAAAACTTAGGTGAAGTGAGCGTGGAGTGAGCTGTCATTCCACAGGGATTGACACTATTGACAGCTCACTTCACCCAAATTTTCACGGTGAGATGTTTACAGAATCGCATGGCATGTATACACTGAGATTTCGAAGCGCGTCGTTTTATTCGGCTGTTTTCTATGGTTACATATTTATATCGTGACTGGGTCGTAATGTAGGCATTACAAACTTGTTATTTTAGGGTAAGTGAGTAGACAAACAGGCACAGATTATAATTATTCGTTTATTTATTTTCCCTCTTTTTAGGGTTCCGTAGTAAGCATGGAACGCTTATAGTTTCGCCTTGTTCGTCTGCCTGTCTGTATGTCTGTCCGCGGATTAGCTCACTGACGGACACTGTTAGTAGGTACTAGAAAGATGTAATTTGGCATGGGTATACATATTAATCATGCCGTAAAATAAAAACAAGATTTTTTTTAAATACTTTAATAGGGGAGGTCCCCTTCACGTAAAGTGGGGATGTTTTTCCCCTCGTCTATCCTATGGTGTGGGGTGTCGTTGGAAAGGTTGTTAAAAAATATTATATTCGGTTTTAGTGGGTGTGTGAAAGCCATTTTTCAATTTGCGAAATATTAAGCTTTAAAGTGGTAATTTTTGTTAGAGTATAGTGTCCCTCCCCCTGCCAGCTAAATGGTTGTACTTGGATTTATGAAAAAAATCACAGCAGTAGTATGTATATCGAAGTTAAAAGGAAAACTATCACAGCTAAGTGGGCTTAACAGGTTAACGAGTACGAGTAATAATCGACCAACTTAAATTTGCAGTTTGGAAAACATGTTTTTGACGACAATGTTAAGTTTGTTCTTGGGATAACTTCATCCCAACTACGGAACCCTTCATTGTGCGTGGTCCGACACGCACTGGCTCGGCTGTTTTTATTTAAAAACATATCGTGATGGCCCAGTGGTTAAGACCTCACCTCTCATCGATGAAGGAAAAACATCGTGACGAAACCTGGACTTATAAGTTATTAAGAGGCTTACAACAGCTAAAGCGCGGTCACTGTCGGACTGCATAGAAATAAAAGAGAAGCGCGATGACACGACGCAGGTAATTTATTGCAAAATATGAAGCAGTTAGCGATTTACAGAAAATCTATTGATTGGACTGGAAAATTAAAACACTATTATGCTAATATGTAGCTTGTAGAATAATCTGACAAAAATCAGAATGATTGCATGTAAATTAATATGATTTTTAATCGTTAAAAGAAAATTTTAGAGGTATCTTCATGATTTTTTCTATCGTATCAAATTAGTTGTATTATGTTTTCAACACACTATCATACTAGCATATATCCTGAAGAATATCATATATTTTTCTGATTTTGTTTACTGCAGTGGATCATATTCTTTTAGGCATTATAAAACTTGCGTTTAGGCACGTTTAGGTCCTGTAGTCCCCTTAATATAAGTCAGAAATCGCCAACCCGTCTAGAACAAGCGTGGTGATCAATGCTCGTGCCTCCTCTGTATGAGAAGAGGCTTTGCCCTGCAGTGGGACAGTAACAGGCTGGTATTATAAATATTGCTAAAGTCATTTGCTCATTGCAGTGAATTAGTCCTTGTTTCATTCTATACTATTAAATTAGCAATATTTGTTTAAATGTATAAATATATACAATGTGAAATTTAATTCGTTTGCATCCTCTTAAGGGGTCATTGTACTCATCATTATGAACAAGTTTCACTATGGGGCCAACACTGAAATCGCGAAAAAAAAATCAGCTGTTCCCTTCATTATAAGCAACAGTTACAGCAGATTTTTTTTTTAATATAGGAGTTCAATTTAACATTGCAATATAGGTACACATAATATAGGTTCACGGGGGCGAAAAAACTGGGGAAATTCGTTTTCTCCGTATTTTCACCCGAGCAGAGCTCGGTCGCCCGAAGTTTAGAACAAGATGGCTACCTTAGAATAATGACATGGCAGCATGGAATTAGTAAGTACCTACTATCATGGCAGTATGGAATTAGTATGTACTATACATTGAATTAGTATGAAATTTCCTATACTATCAAATGAGCATTTAATATTTTCACCAGAGCAGAGCTCGGTCACCCAGGTACTGTTTACTGATACCGGCTTCTAAAATATCTTTCAGAATTTTAGGTATGCTTCATCGTCACTTAATAAGTTAAAAAAAAATTCTACTAAATTTTGAAAAGTTAAATCCCAATAAGGTTTTTACCACTTGAATTTCAGTACGTATAACACTGAAAAATCCCGTTAACCTCAACGGCCGCAGTAGGCAACTAAATTGGGAAAACCTTGAACTAACACCGAAACATAAATTGCCAGTTAAAACAGTCTGTCAACATCACGTTCGTTCAGCCAACAGTTAGTTAACGTTAGTTTTGTTTTAGTTCAAAAAATCGTTGTAACAGCAGTTCATTTGGTCTGGAGGACCAGACCGTATTTCGCCCATGGCGGCCAATCTCAACGGAGTCTCAAGTTACAAGTCTTTCTTCCCTCACTCTATAAGTCAAAGTCAAATAATTTATTTCAATTAGGCACATAAAAGGCACTATTGAAGTTTACAAAAAAATAGAATTGATTCTAGTCGCCCCTTCCAAAAGGTAGTTTTCGTATGGAGAAGAAATGGGCAAGAAACTCCACTGTTACTCTTTTAAAATGTTTTACAATATTTTGTATAAATGAATTATATAATTAAATGCACCTTGAATAAGATACCACAATAGGAAAAAGGAATGACAGAAAAATGCAGCAATAACAGATAAATTAAATATGTGATAGATACATGGTGCTCACATATTTACAAACAGTGTAAACGTATATCTACAATATTCCTAAAATGTTAACCACTAATACTAATAAGTAATTAGTGTGAGTTCAAGTAATGACAGAATGTTATGTCAATGATAAAAAATATATATATATACAATTCAATTATCAACAGTTTAATTTTGTCTAGACTCTAAATTGTCCTATGGAGCAGCATGTTTCCAAGCATTCTTATCTTGGATATAATCCTCTAATTTGTAATATGCTTGTTCACAAAGTGTACTTTTTATATGAGTTTTAAATTTTCTTTCATTTAATTGTAATAATATCACTAGGTATTTTGTTGTAACATTTAACACAGTACCCCATATAAGATGTTCGTACTTTAGATAATCTGAACAATGGTTGATCTATTTTATCTTTATTTCTAGTATTAAAATTATGTCTATCACTTATTAGGTATATTATTTTTTACATACACAATATTTTCATAAATGGCAAGGTACCGTCATAATATTAATCCTTTTAAATAGTTCCCTGAGAGATTCGCGACGACGTAGATTATAAATTGCTCGTTATCATAACCCGATGGAACGGCAATCTGATACCACTGGAGAGAGATATCAGGCACAGGGCCAACGGCTAAACGTGGTTTCCGAGGCACGGGAGTATCATACCGCCAAAGTCCAAACTCCGGGTTGTTACTAAGAAAATCCAAATGGAAACACCTAATAACACTGCTCGACCCGGGAATTAAACCCCACGCTCAGCAATCACACTTGCGACCACGACACCAACGGGTCAGTGGTATACAATCTATATGTACTTACTATTCAACCAAGTTATTAAGACAACTGTTAGACGTTCCAAATATTTCACGGATTTAAGCGATATAGAACGCGAGCCCAAAAGTCTGACAACCAGTCTTACCAAGGGATATCGTATCACCCAGTAACTTACTTGTTGAGGTCAGATAGGCAGTCGCTCCATGTAAAATACTGGTATTCAGCTGCATCCGGTTAGACTGGAAGCCGACCCCTACAGAGTTGGGAAAAGTATAGGCAGATGTTCCTACATATTAGAACGCGAAGAAGCGGCATAAATAGGTAACCAAGTATCAAATAAATTCTAGGACAACATGAAGTTACCAAAAAAAATTAAGCGTAAAAGTGTCGCATAAGATTAAACTAATAAAAATTATGTCGAGGTAAAATTGTTTGTTTGTTTGTAAGAGGTAATCTATGGTAGTACGGATCCGATAAAAAAAATCTTTCAATGCGAGAAACCTGAATGCCGATGCATATAGGATGCATTCATAATATATATACATATTTCCTTCACGCTGACAAAGTGGCGAACAGGAGCTTGTTTATTTTAACCTCGACTGAGATGCTGCGACTGAAAATGTCAATTTCGTCGCCCGGCAGTGAAAACCTCGTAAAGGAAAATTAATTGCTTTTCTTTTTATTTATTTGTTGTGTTGAAAACCTCGTAATGCATGCTTAGAACAAAATACAGACAGTGAGATGTAAGATGCTTCTAATGCCTTCTATCGTTGATAACGAGAACATCAGAGAACGTCAATGACGGCTATTCTTCAGACAGTTATTATCTTCCCTGTAAAATAACGTTTATTGCAATCACGAGGTTTTCACCGCCGGGCGACAATTTGCTTCTTATGTACCATCAAAGAAGTTCATATCTAACCAGTACCAAATCAAAATCCCGTGAACACGATGACCACATCTGTTACCGGCCCGGTGCTATAGCCGCCGAGCGCTGCAAGGAAGAATAGTCCTTAGGGTGGTTAGATATGAACTTCTTCGATGGTACGTTACTACACATTGTTACATCACGCCTAGGGTTCCCCGAAGGGTTTGGCAAAGATGTACTTATAGTGCCCACTTAATCGCTAGTTACGTTTAAGTTCCATGTAAAGGGGGCGAGCCTATTGCCATCAGCCGGGTACCAATCCAGACTCCGGGCTGCTACTTTTATACAGTATTTTTGTCTCACGAAGCAATGCGCGCTTTACTTGTGGTAACCAAGTGTCCGCACAAAACACACACACGCACACTTCCTACTTCGGCATGGCCTCGGATGGTACCAAGAGCTCCTGCGAACACACACATTCACAGGTTGTTTGAAAACTTGGTAACCACAAATCAAGCGCCCGTCGCTTTGTGAGATAAAAATATTGTAACTTAACGTTAATTACAAATCGACAGTTTTAAAAACACTGCTTTTTGCCCTTGTTTGAGAAGCTTAAGTAAAACATTACCGTACTTTGCCTAAAGACTACTTTCTTGCTCCTTGTGTCCTAATTTTGACGTTGCCAAGTAAAAGATAAGTAGCTTAGTGAGACCGCTTAGTTAGTTGTGAACTAACTTAATGAACCTAGTTTTTGTTGTTAAACTTAGAGAATTTAGCTACTTGCGTTTTGAAGTTATTTTGCTGTTGTCGGGTGGTGAAATTTTGCTTGAAGTCATAAGAATATTTTTTTGTATAACAGACTGAACAAATACACGTACAAGCGCGTACTTTGCTTACATAATAACACTTGGTAAACATGTATCAAGTATATATAATAATATATAGTAAAAGAAAATCGCTTACGTCAAGAATTATTTAAAAAAAGGTTAAGCATGAAGGCAAAACATCGCTAGTCTAGGGTTTTGTCTAAATTTAAAATAATAACATTAAGCTTTAAAATAGTTCTCTTCGGAAACATATTGTTTTTAATTATGTAGTATTGATTAGCAAGTGTTTTGGGATTTATCATAAAACGAATGTTAATCTGATCTTTTAGGAGCATATTTAATACTTCTTCCCACTTTTTCTGACAACTCCTTACTAATCTGTGATTGTTCTAATTTATCTTAATTCCAATGTAATCAATGAGTCAACGAGAAATGTAATCAAGGAGCAACAGAGGATACTGCAATATCAAGAAGACACTAAATACTAACTCAATTGATTTATCCAAAACATATCAAATCATCTTCCAAACTGCACTGATGACATCAACATAGCTCCAGTTTTTTTCCTAGCGAAGATTTTTGCTTCTGTCATCAACAGATTTTCTAAGAACAACTCAATGGATTTTACACCCAGTGTTTATAAACTCAAGGTGTATATTTGATTGCGATGATACAAGAACAAACAATTCAATACGTGAAGTCATTTGTGACAAAACAGACATAATATTTAGGTCAAATGGTTTGATGTGGTCTAAAGTGTTTCTTGTTGTGTACGTTGCTATTATTAAGGAGATGTTTAATAATATCTATAATTAAACGATTTTGTTTACAATTCGTGAACAGTTAATTTACTTTTGTAGCCTTACCTACTTCTTTTAGACCGACATAAATAGTCAGTGTACATCTACTGACTTGTACATATTTTTAAGATACATATCTCTAGCAACGTTACGTTTACTTTGAAATAAATTCGCATTGTTTTGTCAGGATCAGGTGACTTATTAAACATTTTAGATCATCCTTATTATGAACGGAAGTGTCTATTGTTTAATTCTTTAATTGTTCTCAAATCTAAACAAATAGGTATTTACGTATATCATACAATTGATTTTGAGGGCACTAGTTGTGTGCCCACTACTTTTGTCTAGGCTACTTGTCAATTTTGTTAGCCCTTCTTAACTTGAAAAGAGTCTGAATTAATCAAATCTATTAGTCTTTTAGAAATCTGTATCATGGTCACTTGTTCTAAAGAAAAATGTATAAATGTTCTATTTGTTCTTACTAATAGAAACGGAGTGTTGAAAAAGTGGGTGCTGTTATTATTTAGAAGCAAACAGTTTTACTTGCGATCTTGTTAATCTTTAGATACTCGCAATAGCTTTTAAAGCTCTTGAATGTATTCCCCTTAAAGATATAAAATTACGTACATGTGGTGAACTCTGAACTTACTATATATCATGACATTGAACTAATAATTACATGGCATTCAAACTAATAGAACGAACGGATTCCATCGTCAGATTCAGTTGTTTCCTGGACGCCATTTGAATACCTTTAGCGTACGTTTAAATAAAGTTTAGACAAAAAATGTGTGGTAAATATGTTATTGTGGTAACTAAATCTAAGAGACTGTGCTAACATTTTTCTGTGATATAAAACACAAAGTAGAAATCAAAATAACCATTTATTTTATGGTGTCTAGCAGGGAAACATACTGGTGCCAACATTATTTAAATAAATTATTATAGTGATAGAAACAAGATCTAATTTAGTGAAAAAACAATAACGAAAATGGTGCAAATAAAATACACGGTGAATTTAATAGTATTGATAATCTTGTTGGTACGGACGGTAAAAGTGCTTAGTAGAGATCTCAGTGAGCGAGAAAGAGCATTAAGAGCCGAATTCATACAGAAACTATTGAACAAGCAAAGTAAATTAGAAGGAAAAATCAAGCTAATGGGCGGTGCAAGTAAACACGAAGGTAAGACATATATTCAGACAGATATTTAAGTTAAAACATTAATTTTTATTTATTGCAGTTTTTTTTTTTTTTTACTGATGTTCAAGGTAGAAAAAAAGTGACTACTGAGGTGACGGTTTTAGAAGGAGAAGTCATACTGCTCTGACCCCAAATGAATTGGGATAAGAGCAGCACGATTATGAGGAGTAAGAATTTTCCCCAGTAAACGACCACCCCTTAGGTAATAGCTAATACGGGCTGATATCCGCAACTCCACGTCACAGCGCTTATTTTGCGTACGGGTGGAAAAATCGTTTATTCGATCCACCCCAGCTCCTCAAAAGCCAACACGCCTTGGTGTTACTGACTATCTCACGGAGGGTACCTGGTTTACCGAAGTACTTTGCCCTGTATGTGGCGACCCCCCAGCAGTTTAACAGCACATGAGCTTTTGTGTCGTCGTTCTCCACGCTGGTCCTACACAGTGGACTGTTTATGTCTCCTATGAACTATTAACTATACTCGTATGGTGTTTATTAAAAGACGCATGTCGTCGATTGTAGGAAGTACCTCCTTAGATGATCCCTTATTGAAGAAACCTGGCGAAATTTATGAGAGTTACGCAGGCATGATCTTACGTTACGGTTTTTACAGGAAACGTATATATTTATCACGCTGGTCGCTGGGGTGCCATCTGCGATGACTCCTGGGATGATGAAGCGGCTGCAGTGGTCTGCAAATCCTTTAACATGACTGGAGTGGCGACGGTCGCAGGATCGTATGGAAAAACTGTTGGTCAGTTTTTATATTATTAACTAGCTTTTGCTCACGGTTTCGGCCGCGTGGATGTTGGAAAATATCCCACGAGAACGTCCTACCGAGATTAAAAGTAGTAAATCCTATGTGTTAATCCAGGTTACAAACTTATGAAACTAATATTTAGTTGGAACTTGGGTTAGGTACTTTATTGCAATTTTTGTAGGGATCTTTAATTTTTATTAATAATAAAAATACATACCATGTTACTCGCTGATAAAGTAGTGAGAGTTTGAGTTTATCCATTACCAAACATACAAAAAAAATCTAATCTTTTCTTTTTATTATAATATCAGTTTCGATTAGATTCTCTTCTGTTCTTGTCACTATTTAATTTGCTTTAAATTCATGGACTGTTGGGCTTTCATTTTTTGTTGGATGTCTTCCAAACACAAAACTTTGTTAAAGTTCTGTGTTCGTAAACGGTACTATAAGTTATTATTTGGCAAACTTTTGGCAGCTTTTGTATGATTGCGTGTATTTTATGTATTTTTTAAAATGTGTGTTTTGTGTGAAAAACAAATCTTTCTTTCTTTCTTTCTTTCCATCTTTCATTTCTTCTATTTGTCCCTTTGGCTTAATTACCAGAAGCTTTACCATCCAAATTAGTAGTATAATATCAAAGAGCCAGATGGCAACTTGAATTATTATTTTATCAAACCCTTTTCATGTTACGCGGAATTTATAATGATTCATGACTATTGTGTGTGCGATATTGAAAGTGTTCTCTTAATTCTTCAGAAAAATACTGGTTGGACGACGTAATATGTCAAGGGGATGAACCTTCGCTTACTAAATGTGTGTTCAACCGTTGGGGAGCTTCAGACTGTGATAAAGACGAAGCAGCAGGTGTTATATGCATGGAAGAATTTGAATCTCCCAAGAATAACCGCAGATCGGTTGATTTGATGAAATTTTCAGAGTTTAGCAACATTTTAAATGAGAAAACAGTACAATTGAGGCTCGTTGGTGGTCACAATATCAATGAGGGAAGAGTTGAGGTAAGATTAGATTAGTCGGGAGAAATAGATAATCTACTTCTTTATTTAATTTTGGTCGGGTTTTTGTTGTTTCTTAATTCACATATTTCTTAATTAAAAACCACTTTATTGATATAACGTTATTAACAGTCATCCATTTTTGAAGATATACAGTAAAGCTTCGTAAAGTGACGGTTTATGTCATGCTCACTCTAATGTCTCGCTGACGGTGGCGCGTGTGTTGGATCATTTAGCTCCCTTCAAAACGGTTGAGCTGAATGGTGCTAATCCATGCGTCATGTTCGAGAACGGGCGCCGTCAGTAGGGACTGGTCATCTTTTATCTACCACGGCTTATTTTAATTTAATTTAATTTTGGATTTGGCTTTTCACGTTTTGCATCGTTCTCACATGTATAACTTCAACATGAATGATGTAACCAATATTTTGTAACCATATCATGATTTAAAAGAGTGTCCGTGGAGTTTCTTTCCCGTTCTTCTCCATAGGTACCTACTACGCTTTGGAATGGGCATCTAGCTTCATCTTTCTGACTGACCGACCCCCTTGACAATTCAAAAGTGCCTGTAATTGGTTTATTTGAAATAAATGCTTTGAGCTTGAGTTTCAGTTTGGTTAATCTCTTGAAGAAACAGAAAATTATAACCGTGCACCTAAATTCTGTCATTGTATAATTATATTTTAAAAGTTTTTTAGGAATAAAATCTTTAAACACAGTGTCATTTCTTTTCAAAATTTTCGACATCGTGCCGTAGAAATCTTTCCACTGTTATATCGTCTTTTATTCCTTCTATAATACTCTATTAAATATTTACAGGGAAATTCAAAATATATACACAATCTTAAATATAATATACAACTAACACTTAAATTGTGAATAAATTCCTTCTATTCAACGAAAATCTGATTTCAGATCTTCCACAACAATATTTGGGGCAGCATCTGCCCCGATGGCTGGACACATTACGAAGCTTCCACCGTCTGCAGGCACCTAGACCTGGGCTATGCTGAGCAGGCTCTTCAAACTTATATCTATGGCTTCTCTCAAATCGTGATAAGTGGTGTCAAATGTCAGGGCAACGAGACCAGCCTTTTTGACTGCAGATTTAGGCATGATGGTGGAAACGTGAGGTGTCCTGGTGATTTTGGTGAGTAGTTTGATAATTTAGCAAGACTCGTCCGTGCCTCGTGAAGCACATTAAGCCGTCATCGTCGCCCCGGCTTTCATTCATTGTGGGTGGTCAGAAACCCGAAAGTCTGACAACCAGTCTTACCAATAGGCAGTTACCAGTTACCCAGTAACTGGTTTGTGGAGATAAGATTGTTATTCAGCTGCATCTGCACGCGTAGCATGACGCTTTCTATGTCTACGAAGAATAGACACAGCTCTTTCTATACAAAGTGACATTTTGTTTCTCCATTTTTGACATCGCACCGTAGAAATCCTTCTACAATCTGTCATTTTGTCTTTCGTTTCAGCGAAACAAAAAGGAGGGTTATGAATTTGACCGGTGTGTATCATGATGTATGTATGATCATCTGATCCCTCATAACTTTTAACCTACTGATCATAATTTGACAAATGAGGTATCGTTGGAATCGTCCCCTGATCGCAGCCCTCTAAAGGACCATCTTATCTAAGTCTATCACCATAGCAACAATATTAACAGCATGATTGTGTTTCGACAGTTAGAGTTAAGATAGCCAGTTCCTCTGTGGTTAAAGATTCCGGGTGAATCTTCCACCTTCGGCCTGATCATCACTTACCATCAAGTGAAATGCAAGCCGAAAGTTTCTACAAGGCGTTAAAAAAAAAAAAAGTCGCGAAATAAAAAAAAAACCGAGGGCTTAGTTAGCACATTCCAAAAAAAAAATTATATAACCCCAAAATAATTTAAATAATAAATAAAACCTATAAAACTAAAACCCAACTACGACAAAAAGTCATCAAAAAAGATTCTCCGGATTTTTTATTCGTCTGTCTGTGATGACTTGTTTATACCTTTTTATTAACCGACTTCCAAAAAGGAGGAGGTTCCACGTCCACTTTTTTTTTTAATGTATTTCCACCGATTTCTCCGTCCATTGTTGACCGATTTTGAAAAGATTTTTTTTGTACGAAAGGGTATCTCTCAGGTTCATATTGTGTAACTTAGTATATATGGATGATATGATGATAACTTCCTGTCACTGTTATTTACATAGCAGGTAGTGGTATTCACATTTTGTGTGGGGTAGGTACTACTACTAAAAAGTAAAAACAAAAACGTTTTCCAAAAAAAAACTACAAATAGAAAAATAACTTAAATTTCGGAAGGCAGTGGCAAGAAACGAAAATTCTAAACCAAAGACACCGATGATCTTTTTGTTGTAGTTGGGTTTTAGTTTTTAAACTTTTATTTATATTAATTTTACACACAACAAAGTAGGAAAAGGTTTAATATGATAATTGCTAGTTCATAGCTAGTTCACAATTCCAATTAAATGTGTAACATAATATAATTAACAACCCGGTTAACTACGTGAGAAGCGTAGGTAAACTAAAATAATTACAAATTCATATTAGTGACGCAAATTGAATCACGTTTAATAGTTAAATTTATCAGTTTACGCTTGTTTACATGATTAAGATTTCCTCATGCGAGTAAATAAATCTTTTCTCAAACATGCTTGGAAATTCGAGCATTATTTTGATAGCCTTCTTCGAGATAAATCAAAAATGCTGTACCTATGGGCCGCACTAGTGCTGTAATGTGCGCCACAGATAATTATTTACTAGTCGGAGATGTCTCATCAAAGAGACTTTTTATGCCTACTGCGTAAATAAATAAAATATGATAATTTTAAATAATACCTATTTCATCAAATATTTTTGTCAAAAAAATAACATTATTTCGTGATCGTTTACATTGAAAAAAAAAAAAAAAAAAATGCCTCGCAAGAGTGTTGAGAAACGTCGTATGAAAGGCGTGTGCATTGATAATTACACACTTGTATCATAATTTACTTATTCACCGATGAATAAACTAACCAAATACCAGGAAATAATTAAATCCATTGTATTGGTGAAAAGCGAAACAGATCCGATTAATCAAATTATAATAATTGAATCAGATTAACCTGAACCTTCACAGTAAAAAAGGCACGCCCGAATAAACGAAGCACAAATTGGAACTGTGTTTTGTAATAAATTGTTATTTAAAAATTAACTAGCGACCCGCTTCCTGCTTTACACGGTTTTACGACTTTACAAAACATGTAGATTTCTTTATTATACCATCTTAGTTAAATTCGTCTTCGACTTCGTCCGCGTGAAATTTCGGCCGCCGACCCAGCGCGTCGCATCACATCGCCCGCCCGCCGCTTACTTCGTTTAGCGATATTTCTGTTTTTTTTCGTTTTGCTCGGCTTCTAAAGGTCGTATCGTGACGTTACATAGTCTATACCCTTCCACAAGAAACGGGCTATCCAATGCAAAAATATTTTTTCAAATCAGACTAGTAGTTCGGAAGATTATCCCTTAAATACAAACAAACAAACATACAACCAAACAAATGTTACCTCTTTATGATATAATATGTCGGAAATACGTTACTGAGTTGATTAATCGGGACGGCAGTGCCGCCTAGCGGCGCTCGACTGAGTCTACAACATAACGTTCGACCGGGGATATGCAGACTTCATGGGCGGCGTTCAAGCAGTGAACACGTTTAGAAACTGTCGCTCATTCCATATAGTTGTGTCGTGTTCCTACAGTGTGTGAATTGCTAATGTGATTAATTTGATCTGACCTGCAAACGGTTTTGTTTGAGCCTTAAACCTTTCGGAATAAATCCTCTAAATGATGGTCAAAACCGCATCAAAATCCGTTGCCAAGTTTAGGAGAACGACGTGGTCACACAGACAGACGCAAAAAGCGACTTCAATTTATAAAATTATGTGTATGTATGTGTATTATAACTGGCAGCTAGTATTATGTGTATGTATGTGTATTACTTATAACCTATTTATATAGTGTTTTACCTATTTTAGTTATAATGCATTATGTTTTTTTGTTTCTTTGTTCTAACAGAGAACCTGCCATCTAATCTCTGGACCTCCCTTGGTTGACTGGTAGAGAACGTCTAAGTCATTAAGTCCGTCTTTGTACTTTTGAATGGAAAAAGTTTAAAAAATAAATAAATAACGTAATTTCGAGGTTGACCTACAATAAATTTGACAATTATTGTAGATATAGATGCAGCCTAAGATGATGCGTAATTGAAGATGGCGTGACCATAGTTCGGTTACGCCATCTACGATTAGCTTTGATACACCTTCCAAATTTCGACACTGCACCGCTATAAAAATTTACACAATCGGCGCGGGAGTTATGAAATATAACGCATCTTGTGCAGGATTCACCTCACATTCCTATTTTTGCAGCTCCAATCACTTGCTCAAAGGTCAACCTCAGAGTTAGTTAACGGAAAACTGTTTAGTCCTTCCGCTTTACAAAGATAATTTTAATTTCATCAAATTAACGTTTTCATAGAATACGTAATGTTCGTGAACGGGCGCTGTCAGATGGGACTGGTCATGTCTTAGCTGCCACGGCTTATTTTAATTTTTATCTCTATACTTCATATGGACGCTTTTAACGTAACGTATCTTTCTACATAGTTCTCACAGGTATAATTTCAACATGAATGATTGTAACCAATATTTTGATTTAAAAGAGTGTCCGTGGAGTCCTTGCCCGTTCTTCTCCATAGGTACTTACTACGCTTTAGAATGGGCCACTAGCTTCATCTTGACTGTCCTACTCCTTGACAATTCAAAAGTGTATATAATTGGTGGTGTAATAAATGCTTTGAGTTTGAGAGTAGCTACTAGTTGTTCTTCAGTACCTATGAGAAGAATCCCTGCCCTGCAATAGGGTAATAGCAGCTTTATACATTATAGCATACCAGCTGAACATAACCACAAGCCTTAAGCCATCTTGATATTCCTTTCAAATAAATAACATTGTAAGATATTTTTGCCTTCACGAAGTTACAAAGAAAATTGTGAGAAAAATGTTCCAAACTGTAATCGATAGTAATACATACAATGAGAAAAGTTTTAGGGTTCCGTATTGAAATGGGAAAGCCATACATTTCCGCCGTACGTCTGTCTGCTAGAAAAAAAAGAATGCGTCCTAGAATTGTAGTTTTTCGGAGTAATAGTTTTTCGCTGAAATATCAAAAACTAGATTTTTCTTAAAAGCAGATTCAATAAAAAAAAAAAATGTTAACCGAAATTGTTTTCCAGATTCCAGACCTACATCCTAACTAATATTATAGGCGAAAGTTAGTATGTTTGTTTTTTTGTTTGTTAGTTACGCTTTCACGCTATAACGGTACGGATTTGAATGAAATTGGGCACATGGGTAGCTTGACCTGGAGAAGGACATAGGTACCTTTTATCCCGATATTATGATCGAGACTTATGCGGGTGAAACGGGCGATCGGCGGCTGTGACCTCTTGAGTCCGGCCCTGGTTCAGGCCATGGTACGGAGCGAGACGGCATGGGAAGCCGGCACCTCCTTCTGCGAAGCAGTAATGCTCGCGAAGGAGGAGGCGAAACGCGTGAGGGAAAGGCAAATTTTGCGCCCTCACGCTCCTAGCTGTCCCAGGAGACGCCCTGGGCGTCGGGAATCCCAAGCCGATTCCCGGCCACCGTAGGCACGGGCCTGCGGACGGTGAGCAATGGGTACCTCGCCATCCGATAAGGACCAGGCCCGAGTTGACGACGAGACGTCAAGTGTTGTGTTCCACGCGCGCCTCAAAGAGATGTCAACACAACTGACGGGATTCGCTAGGGCCGATGCCTGATCGCGGGAAAATCCGAAAGGGATACCGTGGCCCCTGACAACATACAGGCTACTGTAGGAACTCGGGAGGGTTTTAGTCAGCAAGAGTCTAACACCTCCCGGTCCGCCCAGAGCGGGAGAAGTTATTTGTTAATAACTTCCCACCCAAAAAAAGGGAAAATACAAGATATAAAAAAACACACAAATATAGTCACAAGTTAAATGTTTCAGTTTTAAAATTAAGTTATTAGAGTATTCCAACATTTTTGCAATCCTTACAGCTTTTTTAGTTTTCCTGAGGTTTAAATCAGGAATTGGTCGAAGGGGCGCTGCTTGGGGGAGGGCCTATGTCCAACAGTGGACGTCTTTTGGCTGAAATGATGATGATGATGAGGTTTAAAGCTAAGTTATTAGGGCATCCCACAATGTCTTCAATTCTCAGCTTATTTGAATTGTTCTGAGGTACGGAACCCACACATTTATGTTTTTACTGACTTGATCGTTTTTCCACACATTCTAGTCAGTTCACGGACTTCCAATACATTATTTTATATGCCATAAATATAAGTTGTCATAGTTTCTCCAACATTTGTCAAAGACAAATGAAAATGTATGTGTGAATAGCAATGATAGCCTAGTGGTGTGACCCTCGGACTGCCAAGTCATAGGTCTCGAGTTCGAACCCAAGGCATACACTTCTGAGTTTTCAGATTCATGTGCATATTGTATAATTATTAGTACACTTCATAAACGGTGAAGGAAAACATCGTGAGGAAACCGGCATGCCTTAGATATAATTGCTCGACGGGCATGTGAATCCAAGTCGGAGTCAAGAGGAGCTCGTGGCTAAGTTATAACAGCCGCACGAGTCGATCCATCAGGTTAAGCTACGCCTGCCGGGGTTGGTCCGTGGATGGGTGACCATCTTTACATATCGAGACTCCTCCGTGCCTCGGAAAACACGTTAAGCCGTCGGTCCTTTGACAGTCCTTATGGGTTATCAGAAGCCCGAAAGTCTGACAACAAGTCTTACCGAGGGGTATCGTATTTCCCAGTTACTGGGTTGTGGAGGTCAGATAGGCAGTCGCTCCATGTAAAATACTGGTATTCAGCTGCATCCGGATTGGATTGGAACATTACATTTGAATATTAGACTGGAAGCTAACCCAAACATAGTTGGGAAAAGGTTAGGCAGATATAAAGCCAAGTCAGAGGCCCATGGGTGGCACAAAAACTCTGACACCAGGTCACTAACCACACGAAAGTCACTAACCACACGAAAAAGAAAGAATGTAAGTGGGTCTCAAATTATTTGAACTTTCTCTGATAGAGTATTCGCTTAGGCTTATGTTCAAAGTAGTCCATGAAGACGTTCTTAAGTATTTCCTGTGTACTGCCGGGGTCGCGGGAAAGTCCAAAAGGGATACCGTGGCCCCTGGCAATGTACAGGCAACTGAAGGAACACGGATGGGTTTTAGTCAGTATGAGTCTGACAGCAGCACAACTGACGGGGTCCCGTCAGTTGTGCTGACATCTCTTTGAGGCGCGCATAGAACACAACACGCCGTCGACCCGGGCCTGGTTCTTATCGGACGGCGAGCTACATATTGCTCAGCGTCCGCAAACTTATGAACCGTCGTTGTATTTTTTTTTTTATAGGTTTGGGGTAATTTTGGTACTTAATATGTGAATTTTAAATAACAATAACTTTTTCATTTTCAATAATATTTTTTGTTTTTTACTGATTGTTAATGTTATTGCAGTAGGTACCTATGTGCCCCTTTTGGATTGGATAGGGTTTTTTTACATACCTATTGTATAAGTCTGAAATCGCCAACCCGTCTTGAGCAAGCATGGTGATCATGGTGCTCAATTATGCTCGTGCCTTCTCTGTATGAGAAGAGGCCTTTGTCCTGAAGTTGGATAGTGATAGGCTGGTGTTATTATTATTACTTTAGACCACACTTGATAAATATTCGTTTACTAATTAACCTGTAAAAACGACGCTTCCCTTTTTGCGCAAAGAGAATTACGCCTTAAGGCCTATTCAGATATAAGCGATATCGCGGCGGCGGGCGTTCGGTCGCGATGCTGGTCCAAAGTGCCCAACCAAAAGGCGGGCCAGTATCGCTACTGAGCGCGACAGCATCGCTCATATCAGGGGGCCTACTCCCTAATTGAAATCCGTAGTTTTGGCCGTCGTTACGGGCGCTCCTTCTCGCTTACGGTAAGTCTGTAAGTGAGACGGAGAACGTAGCGCCCGTAACGATGGCCGAAACTACGTATTTCGCTTAGGCAGTATCCCCCCTGAATAGGCCTTTACGTTGTTAGCTGTACATAACTATTTCGATCGAAATTTATTATTTCAAGAATTGTAGTACATTACAGTTGGTGGGGTTATTTAAAAGTTTCTAAAACAATTCGCTAAAACTACCATGCAAAAGTACATTAATTAAATAAATTAAATTATGTTAATAAAATTGGAACATACATTAAGTTATTAAATTTAAGATTATGAATGTCAATCATTTGTCAAATTGTAATAGTAAAATGTCAGTGTATTTTTGTTATTAAATTTAATTAATCTATAACTATCTTTTTAATGAACCAGGGCATGCAGCAGCCGTCGTGTGCACCAATATGCTAGCAGACCTGGTTCTGGACACCACGGCTATTGAACGATCAGCTCACCTGCAAGATGTGATGATGTATCAGCTCCGATGTGCTATGGAGGAAAATTGCTTGAGCAAAAGCGCTTATGAGGTCATTATTTTTTATTAATTATGTACACAGTAAAATACATAGAGATACGATATAATTATAATTTGAGTACAAAGGTACTGTTTATTTCTTAAGTAATTTCTTCCAGCAGACTTGCGAAAGGAGAGAAATGAGAAAGAAATGTAGATAATTAGTGTAAGACAACAAAAAGAGAAAAATATGAATATGCGAAGTCTACTAAAAAATATTAAAATAAACCTACACCACCGTTATATTTTTTTATACATTTTAATCGTGTTTGGTTCTCGTGACAATGCATGAATAAAGCTTTTTTTTTTTTTAATGTTGTTTTTAGATAACGCAACTGCATTACCGTGGTTTACGGTAGCTCCCATTGTTTCAGAGGAAAACCATTAAAAGTTATCTGACTACCTTTTGCCTGACTGCTTCTTTATTAGTATCTATGAGACCGGCTATTCGGAGCTCTCAAGTCTTCGTTGGAACCTCAGACCAAATAAAAAATCCAGACAGGCCGCTGCGAGCAATACAGTGAAGCATGCCAAAACTACACCGCCGTTCTATGCATACACGCGCACATTTACAACCTTTTACAATGACACTACAATCAAACTACACCACACAAAGTGCACACATGTTTACGAAACCTGCTTCACTTCACTGTTGATAGCGCTCTGTCTTGGGTTTTTTATTTGGCCTGAGGTTGGAACGTGAATGTTCTGGTGATATCGCAGCATCTACAGCTGTCCACCCATTTAATGACGTTGTCCAATCCTATTCTGTCTAGTTTATGGGCTACACCCGATGTCTCTTCTTCTGGTAAAAGTATCGTGGTATCTTCCATGTTTCAGAATAACAAATTCTCCTTTTTGTGAAGTTTGAAATAATGCTTATTTCTTCATTTATAGTAAAATAATTTAACTATATTTAACTTCACCAGGTCAAGGAGTTGGTACCAGACTGGCAGTATGAGACTCGCCGCTTGCTCCGCTTCACGGCAGCCTCACTCAACGCAGGCAATGCAGAGTTCAGACCGTACCTGCCCAAACATTTGTGGCAGTGGCATCTCTGTCATATGTGAGTTTTTCCAACCATTTTAAGGGGCTACCCTGACCAAATAACCTTGAGCATTCGTGGCATACTAACTCTGTGCAAGAGTTACTTAGCGAGTACGCTCAGATTTTAGAATAAAATCTTTATAAAATTAAATTTTCGTGTTTTGAAAAAAATAAAACTTGCAAAATGTTCTTTATTAAATTACCTATCCATTAGTTTAGGAAGCAAATCAAAATAATGGTTATTCTAGGAGGAGATGCATGTTATAAATCATTATTTCTCATTTCTGTGGCTTTTTTGTGGGCCTTTAATTAAATGTTATGCCGCTTAAAAAAAAAAAAAAACTACCATTTTGGAGTCAAGATTATGTAGAAATGTAATGTATTTTTTATTAGTTGCTAGTTCTTTTAGATAAAGAGAAGTTGGCTCCCAAAAACAGCCTAAAAACGGCTACCGCTGTGTTTCGCACGGGAACGCGCCTTAAGGCGACGATACGGTTATCGTCGCCTTATAATTGTGGCAAACTTTTAATGATTTTATACTGAAGATAACGTCTAAACGAGTAGTGTTAATAATTTGGAAAAAAATATGTTAAATTAGAGCATTTTTTTAATAATTTAATTTAGGAATATTTTAGATTATGTTTATATTACATAGTGAAATTAATTTGTAAAGTTATGTCTAATGCGGATAAAAAAACTTAGAATCACGCAAAATCTATCAATCCTATTTTGATCAATCTTTTTGCTTCTATCCTATTTTGATTAATCTACCTTCAACATTTTAAAGATAATTTAATTATTGTTCTTTTAGTATACATGTTTCGTTAAAAATTCCTTTTGTTTTATCCATAATAAATTAATAATGCGTCTAATTTGGGACAGCGGTCCTTGATGGGCGAGTCCTATTACTGGCTGGACATACGACGCATTGCGTGAGCTCAGTACAGAACCCGCAAGCTAACCACTCAAGGTCACTGGCATATATCTGCAAGGTCTACTTTATGAAACTGGATATTGATAGCTGGAGTTGATGAATTGCTTATTTTAAAGTATATTTTTTTATGAAATCAGTCTGATCAGGCTCGTAAGGATCTAGACAATTTATAATAGAAGTATGTAAGTTCAAGAACCAGGTAAAAAATGATGTTCAAAGTTTTGAAGAATTTGTGTGGCTACTTAAAGGCACATTGACGGACGGCGAGGCAGAGTATTTTAAATTTGCCAACGTAAATTCGCACGTATCTAATGGTAACAAGATAGAGATTCCAAAGCTCAGAGACCGACCACGGACCATCACATGGGATTTCTCTCTGCGGTATTGAAGAGCACGCTGGGGGATACCGCGGCGGAATGCGAAGGCATGCGACGGTATGCACCGGAGTCCGCTAGCATACGATCGCGGGGGAGTGGCAGTGCAAGCGGGGGTGCACTATGCATTTCCCCCGTGGCATACCGCCGGATGCCGCGGGATCCTCCTCGATGCCGTCCCCTGCCGTCCGCCGGCTTACGTTGGCTTATAGCTTCTCCTACAAGCACAACTAACAATTGCCTCATGAAGCTAGAAGACTAAAAGGCAACTGATCATAGCTTAGGTACTACTTAGATTGGTTGCAAAGAACAGCAGGAGTCTTTTCTTTGTTTTTCGTGTGGTTAGTGACTAACCTGGTATCAGAGTTTTTATACCGCCCATGGGTCTCTGACTTGGCTTTACATGCCGTCGAGAAATATCTCTCAGGCATGCCGTCCGTCCACGCGCGCCTCAAAGAGATGGCAGCACGAGCTGACGGGGTCCGTAAGGGCCAATGCCTGCCGGGGTTGCGAGTTTGTCTGAAAGGGATATCGCGACACCCGGCACACAGGCAACGGAAGGAACACGGGTGGGTTTAAGTCAGTAAAAGTCTGACACGCCCTCTCGCTCCTCCCAGAGCGGGAGAAGTTATTTGATAATCGCCCACAATCAAAAAAAAAAAAAGGCGTGCCGGTTTCCTCACGATGTTTTTTTTAAGCAAATGATAATTATAAAAACTCAGAGGTGCATGCCTTTGGGTTCGAACTCGAGACCTATGACTTGACAGCAGGCGTAGAAATACTTGTTTTGCATTTTGTTTGATAGAGAACACAAACAGACACTTACATAGTTAGATAATAATCCAGGCAGAACCTGATGATTGTGTACTTTTTTCAGGCATTACCATAGCATGGAAGTATTTGCCACATTTGATGTCCTGGACTCAAATGGTCTGCGAGTAGCCGAAGGCCACAAGGCGTCGTTCTGTTTAGAAGACAACACTTGTAATGTAGGAGTGCAGAAGAAGTACTCCTGCAAGAACTATGGTGATCAAGGTATGGTGGATAAAATTATATCGTAAACTGGCAACAACAATGTATCGCTACCGGCAATCAGTGTGGATATTTCATGCTTAAAGGTTCAAACCAGCGTCAGCTTTATCTGTATGGCTGGAAGCCCGTGTTGACGATGTTCATGCTATTATGACTAAGAGAACAGCGTCAATAATGGGTTAGCTGCGCGGAAGCTCCAACAGTATCCTAAAAACATTATTAGACAAAGTTGACAGTCCCTTTATAAGTTACTAAGTACGGAGGCACGTGCCAACGTATGTGTGACTACTTTTACAAACTAAAACAACTAAAACTGACGTGTTTTAGTTTGTATAAGTTTACTAACATAGTTTTTAAGTCATTGTTACACTAGGTATTTGAATTGTGTGTACTTGTATGAGGAGTCCGAAATAAAGAATATATTTTATTTTATTATTATTAATGCCGAAATGGACTTTTTTGGCGCCGCCTTGAGACACATTAAGTTTTTAAAGTATTTCCCTTTTTTATTTTATGATTCGTGTTTCATGAACTGTTGCCAAATAAATATTATTTTTCCTTTCTATCGTGCTTATCATACTTGTACCGATTACGACCGCTGTTGGTTATAAGACGCCAGAAAGCCAAGGTATTTGTATATAAAAATGCTCAGAAACTAAGATGATAATTATGGTAGTTGAAAATCCAAGCTTAGGTAAAATAGACTAGAAGCTAACCTGAAGGGTACGGGGGCAAAACACGGAATGTCACAAAAAATTCAAATATACATAAGTTAAGTACGGCACTTAGATTTTCGCGTGTATTTTTATATAGCATAAGTAAAAAGCGTAAAAACAATCACAGTCCTTCATAACTTCTATACCTATTTCAAAACCGTAGGTACAGGTGCATAAGTTCTAACTTTGAAACATTAAAATGTTGATTACACATAATCCTGTTTTAGTGACATACATTGTTTTGCCCCTATACCCTTTACCTGATCTTGTTGCTGGAAAAAGCCAATGGAATTTGATGAAACTCTTCTTTTTCTGCCTGTCCAGCACCGTTATTAAGTAACACTCAATCAACCACAATCTGTTCCATTTTGACAGTTCAACAACATTCATTGCGTTATTTACGTTGTTGAGCAGACAAATTTTTCGAACATATGAAGCAACGGATTAGCAATATCCTTCAAAATGATTAATATTATTATGATTGGCCATGTGTTACGCAATTAGAGTGCCGGTTCCATTGTAATATTTCAGTCTATGTAGTAGTATTATCTCTGGTCGGATTCTCTTCTATGTAGATCGGTGAGAAAATTGGTGATTTGTTTCAGGTATATCAGTAAACTGTTCCGACGTCTACATGTACAATATAGACTGCCAGTGGGTAGATGTTACTGATGTGGTGCCAGGAGACTACAAGTTCAGGGTAAGCACATACAAAATACTTATTCTCAACATCATCGTCGCCATCTTTGTTTGTTTTCCTATTCTTTATTTACTCGTACTTATCAATGAATAGATAATGTGTATCTAAGTTTCATTGGTAAGTACGATTTTCATTCAAACCAATCATTCATATTTAAAGCTAAGAAATTGCGACGTTGTTATATTTTCTTTTTATGAACATAAATAGTCTGAATTAAAAGGTTTTTATTTTATATATTTCAACTTTTTTTTTTGAGGGTGGGAAATGATCAAATGACTTCTCCTACTCTGGGCGGAGCGGGAGGGCGTGTCAGACTTTTACTGACTAAAACCCACCCGTGTTCCTTCCGTTGCCTGGGCCTCGATATCCCTTTCGGACAAACTCGCAACCCTGGCAGGCATTGGCCCTAACGGACCCCGTCAGTTGGAAGGCTTTTTTACATAAATAATCGTGACATGGTCGAATAATTTTGAACGAAAAATAAAAAAATATAAACATTTACATATTTCAAATCACATTTACTAAAAAAGTAAAAAAAAATTGGCCAATTTTTTTTTTCATTGACGAATATTACCGGGTTGGTACATGGGGCGCGGGCGGCCGTCATTTAGCGGGTGTGTCTACAAGTCATAACTTTAGAACCCTGTTGAAAATTTCCTAATTTGGATGAATGGATTTTTGTTACCTACTAAAAATTAGAATTTTAAATAGCAATAACTTTTTTATTTTCAATAATAATAAGATTTTTTATTACTTTTTGCTAATTCTATTGCAGTACCTACCTGTACCCTTTTGGATCGGACAGGATTTTTAAAATATATTGTTTATCTTTACTTAATTAAATGCAAAAGCGAGTTTCTTTGTTTGTTACGCTTTCACGCTAAAACGGCTGAATGGATTTTAATGTAATTGAGCACATGGGTAGACCATGACCTGGAGAAGGATACAGGACATCTTTTATCCCGATATTCCCACGGGATTGACACTTAAGGGGCTGAAACCGCGGGGCACAGCTAGTACAATAATATAATATATATCTATAATAATAAATATGAAATCATTTTTTTTTCCAGGTGGCAGTAAATCCCCACGCAAGAATAGCAGAGCAGAGTTTTCACAACAATGCCGCCTCCTGCCACTTGACGTTGACCACAACGTATGCGTACGTTTATGGTTGTAAACTTGAAAGACCATGAGAAATTCTGAAATGTTGGACATTGTGCTATTGTGATAAAAGAGATAATAAAGTTTTTGTCAATGACATAGTATTGTGGCTTTTATTGTCATTTGTCCTCCTTTGGTTTTTAATAGGTACAGTTTTAAGGTACATAATGGAACTGTAGGCTGATAAACTTAACTTAGCAGGCTTTGTCTATACTTCTCTACGACACTATAATATAATATTACATTTTATACAATGTCGTTGCATCTAAAAAATCAGTATTTATTAAAAAAACACAAGTGTATGTAAGTCCATAATACGAAAGGGGGAATTAAAAAACTATATATATATACAGGGTGTTACAGTAATTGCGTGCCATAGCTTCAGGGTGAGTTCAGAGTCGATAAAGAAACCCGTAAAAAATAAAAAAATAATACTTTTAAAAAAAGTTTTAAAATAACCGAAAATTATCATTAGATGAACCTAATGTACCTACTAATTAAATAGCAATCGTTTAAAATTGCTTATAATAAGTTTTTATTTTGTTTTAATGCTAATGAATAATTTCCTAGAGTCACCTACCTACTATCGAACGCAATGAAAGTAAGTAATTAAAAAGCATATAAACAAATAAAATAATTTTAATTCTAAAGGATTGCTATTTTAAGCTAGTAGGTACTATTTTTTTTTTCTGGGTTCCTTTATCGATACTAAACCTACCCCTAAGCTATGGCACGCAATTTCTTTAACATTCACATCTTATGACAATTTTCGTTTTTTTTAAACCTTTTTTAAAGGTATTTATTTTTTATTTTTACGGGTTTCTTTATCGACTCTGAACTCACCCTGAAGCTATGGCACGCAATAACTTTAAGACCCTGTATAAAAAAAAAAGGAAAAAAATAATAATTTGGATACACCCCCCTTTTAAAGTTAATTTTCGATAATGTTTCATGAATATTCAGAAAAATACTGATGGTCACATGCCCATGGGCGACATTGTATATTATTAATTAATAATATTATAAAGAGGTAAAAGTTTGTAAGTTTGTATGTAGGAGGTAATCTCCGGAACCGCCAGTCGGATTTAAAAATATATTTTTGCATTGGTTAGCCCAATTCTTGAGGAATGTTATAGGCTCGCGGACGAAGTCGCCGGCAGAGGCTAGTCTTAAATAATTATGTCCCGTCTCTATCTTGCAAATTGTAGTTTGACAGTTGCGAGACAGTGACAGGAATAGTGCTCAGCCTAAGATTTTAAAGTTACGCTTGTACTTGTTTTCATTAGCACGATTTTCAAAGCTAGGCTCAACGCCCAAAGGTGAAAATCCAACAGCACGCTTTTATTTACGCATTAATGATGAAATGCGGGCATTAGTTGCGAAATGAAACACATGGCTACAATATCCTATAATTTTATTCATGACTTAAAATATACTATCACAATGTCATTGTAATTACAAAATACAGTTTGAGCTGGCAACGACACAAATGAATTTATACCATATATTAATAATTTTAAGGTTTATTGTTCAATGAAAGTTGGCCTTGGCCTATATTTAGTAGTGGAAAACACAACATATAATATGTAATATTTACATTATGCAAAGTTTACTGATTAATCGTTACAATTTTTTTTACAAAGAAACGACACAAAACTGATAAAATAAAACCGTTAAAGAACTTCAGCTCTTAAAAAAAACGCCTACAAATTGTACCTTAAATAAATTAACCTAATTAACTTCATAATATTTACAATGGATTCTCTCAAAAAATAACCTTTACGTAATACGTATCTAAATAAATAGATAAAGTACTACGGAAATTCCATTTGTTCATTTCGCTTTGTGAAACTAAATATTATTTCCTTTGTTCATATTAAAACCAGATTTATTTAAAAATGGACTGCACGTGTTGCCACGAAAAACAAGCCATTAGTCATGTTGCTTGAAAAAATATCGAGATTGCCGTGCTATATCTAATTTAAATATTAAGTGATATACACTTAAACTTTTCGGAATAAATTCTCTAAATTATGTTGAAAACCGCATCAAGATCCATAGTGTAGTTTATTAGATCTAAGCGGTCACAGACAGACACAAAAAACGACATTGTTTTATACTATTTATTGATATAGATGACGCTGTCGACGTTATCTCAGAGTAATGATTTGAGCACTCCATTTATTACTACTCCGGGTAATTTTTGTTACGAACAGATCTCTTATAAATTAAACGAAAATGGGAATAGCTAACTAATAGTTCTTATTATAATACCTCGTAATAGAAAAGGAAATTATTGTCAAATTACATACAAAATGACAAACCCACCCATTTGCAATGAACCTGCACCGAAACATAGAGTACAAAATAATAGACAAAAGTTTATACCAATATCGACTTTATCGACAGTCAAACTTGAAATAAAATATTCAATCTGTGAGCAAAAGTTCAGGTCCATGAAAATAAAGTAAACTTACAAAAACCCCAGGCTTACTATTTCTATTATCAATTATCAATACCACAGAATAGTACAGAAGGCGCACTCCGCATTTTGGGTATGAAGCTACAAGTATGAGGCGCGCTCGTCTTGTCGGGCCAATTCAGAGAGCGTAATATAGTCAGAAGATAGTACGCGAGTGTAATTACGCGATAGAAAGAGAGGCAACTTCTAGATGAATATAACTGTAGATAAGTAGCGGTGTGCGACCTGAATTGCACTTTATTGTGTCGTAGCAAGAGTCGCTTTTTATTTAAATGATTTTGCGGAATGAACCATCTGTGTCAATACTTAAATATTTCTAAAACTAATTCCATTTATTTGTTCCTTACCACAATTTGTCACTCTGTATACTAGCCCAAAACTATTCTATGGCAAACTAACTAACACACAAAGCATTGAGCAATTTCACAAACGATAACTTAACTACAAAATAGGTCTACACACTCAACCCTTCTTGAATTTGAGGAGCAGGATACTCGTAGTGAGGTAGACAGCTATCCAAGTCGCGACGGAGATAAAACCAGCATAGACTGTGGGTTTGCTGATGTCCCAGCCTCTTTGCAGCATGGAGCGAAGACCCTCCGTGGATAAGGTGAGAGGTAAGAAGTAACTTATCCATTGGAGGATGAAATGCATACCTGATGGTAGAAAATGTTGAGTTAATATTTGCAGCTGTCGTAGTTCTAAAGCCTTTAAAAAGCATCTTTTCAGCTTTTCATAAAAGCATCTCTTATTTTTTTTAAATAAAAGTAACACATACAACCCTACCCTAATAAAACAATGAAACAATGATTATACTTTATTTAATTTATACTTTTCTGCGATTTTTTTTTGTTTTTTTACGAATAAAACACAGTTCACAAAGTTAACGCTTGTATAAATTTCACTCCATATATTTTCATACCTGGCCTTATATGAAAATCGATTCTTAAGTAGTAAACTCCAAAGAAACTGGATTTTGGCAGAACACAAAGCTTGCAAAAATATAAACGAAGAAGAAAAAATCATTTACAACTAGCAGATTATATAAAATTCTAGATTTTTTATTTGTATTAAAAGTTAGACAAAACTGTAATAAGACTGGTTTATGGCTTATGTTACGAATACGATGCTTACCTTCAACAGGCCAGATGATTCCGCAAAGCAGCACCATGGGCAAGAATGAACCCAGAGCCAAGTACGTAGCCGTCCTGTCAGTATCACAAATTGTGGACACCACAAAACCTAGAGGAAAACAAAATTATTACAACATTTTAGAAGACATCAACAAATACAAACTTCAACGTGCCGCTACAATGCAATGGCGACATTGATATATCATATGGGTAGGGCTAGAGGCCAGCAATTATTCGTAAACTGAAAATTTTTAATTTTTAATTGTTCGCCGTCATAGCTGGACTCTCTTTCCTTCAATTCGCCTACTCTTTGCACTTTTAATTTCATTGACCAATCGATGATGATTTATGTTCCGTGACCCCGAAAAATGACCTCTACGCTACAGTTCTATATGTACAGGTTGTTCCAAGATGTTATTTTAGAAAATTGGAAATAAATCAATAAATTAAAACGTTTAATGAAATTAAAATATCTCCATAAAACGAAAAACGTGAAACCGTTTAAGTGTGTTAAATTAATGTCGCCATTAAAGCTGCAGGCTATATAAACATGGACTCACGCCTTGTCAGAAACTACAGAATTGGCCACCACATCAAAAATGTTATCAGAAAACAATTAATAACTTCAAAATTTTAGTTTATGCCTCTCGCTTGATCGTCTGTTATGATGTCGACACTAAAAGGAGGATAATACGAGTAGGTAACTTGTTTTCGTCGAAAACTACGCAGTTACACAATGTCAACCGGCACGTTTTCAACTAAGGCTTCCTATTTTAAACACAAACTTATTTTGCTTACACGTGATTTTTGTTTAAATGCCAAATTTATTCCATTTCCAATAAACTAAAAGTGTACTGCTTTTGTTTTTTTTTTTTGGCATCTACCTCAAGACCTTCCAGTAACTTTGATCGAGGAGATGGGAGCAGAATGATTATTGTAGTAATCAGCTTGCTTTGTAGATAGACATTTTTTCTTTAAAAAAGTATAGATATCGCCATTGCCTTCCCTCTCGACATAATTCCAGCCATGCTATTCTGTAAACATCTCACCGTGAAAACTTGGGTGAAGTGAGCTGTCAATAGTGTCAATCCCTGTGGAATGACAGCTCACTCCACGCTCACTTCACCTAAGTTTTCACGGTGAGATGGTTACAGAATAGCATTGCAGATACCCATTGCTGAACCGGGCTTTCTTTTTTTAAACAAAACTCAAATATACCTAAAGCTGATGCCAGACGCTTCACTCGACTAAATCGTTCACGTGTATGAATGTTCGTGGTAATTTTAGTTTCATACCAGCTTCACACGATACCGACAAAATAACATAAGCATGATACTTTAATTTCATTTTTCGATCAATCGGTAGGCGAGTGCGAAAATCCAACAACTTTGCATCTGTTTTATTAATGAATTCATTTTTCACTTTTGATTTATTATGTGTTCAGACGTTTCACTTCCAATGAAAGACAACAATGAACAAAAAGTAAAAGTCTGTTACCTGTTTTATTACCATCTTTCATGAACCACAAAAAATATGATTCAACCAATAAAAAAGCATCACCAACTCCACTTACCAAAACACATTCCACAGAGACCCGTCATTAAAGTAAGGCATATGACCCAACCAACAGGTCCCTTGATGGTCAGGCCGAAGACCAGGAAACCGAGGAGCAGCACCATTCCTGACTGCAGGAACATGATCAGCATCTGGACTATCACGTGGGAGAACAGGATCTCTGTACCTGGGGGAAAGAAACAAGTTGGTTAGGCTTTTGTTTTTTGGTTAGCAAACAGGCTGGCAGTAGTGCTATACTGAAAAGGTGAGTTTAAACTAGAGCATTTTGTCGAGCATTTCCATGTAATGTCACGTTCTAACGAATGGTACAATACAAGCAAAATCTCAATTTAAAAAAGCATTTCCATGTAATATAACGTTCCTGCGAATGCTCGACGATGCATTTACCTGTCACATTTCTTTCTACCTTGCGTTTATGGTAACTCTGCCTGCCCTCGGCGCCCGCGTAACCCACTCCGCATTGCCCGCCACGAGCGCGGGCAATGCTTTTGCTCGATAAAATGTTACACCAATACGCTCGTTGGTTTTTAAAATCAAGTTGTAACAAACTATCGAGCGTCGTGTTTGAAGTGCGGTTCGATAAAATTTAGAAACGGCGATTGCTCGTTTGTTACAAGTAAATGCACTAGTCTATACTCACCTTTAAGTTCAATTCTAAATCGAATTCATTTGTTTGTAATATCATGGCGGACTCACAACACGGACCCTGTTCGAATTTCGAATTGATGTTAAGAGAAAATGAAGCTATGGAATTAAGAATTCTCGTAAAAATCTAGGAATCGAAAATATGGTAGTTCTTTTTCGGGCAAACTATTATACAGTCAACAGGGATGATGCCTGGGTAAGAAAAAATAAATTCTATTTAGTCTGTCAGTTAGATTATAAAAAAATATTAGACACGTATTTTTTGCTTTATAAAAAATGGTTTAGATAAAATTCATTAAAGTTGGGGAGTGAGGGCTCATTACGTCACAAGTCAGTATAAAATCTACCGGGAAGTGACGTCGTACCACATTTTAAAGTATTGCCTACTCAATGCATTGCCGTAATCCTTTGACTACGTAAAAAAAGAAAAATACGTGTCTAATATTTTTTTTTATCTACATGACGGACAAAAACAATATGTGTTAAAAAATATTTAGATAAAACGCACTAAAGTTGGGGAGCGCGGGTTCCCTATGTCACAACTAAGTATAAAATCTACATACAAGTGCCGTCATGCCACATTTTAACTCAATGTATTGCCATAATCTTTTGATTACGTAAAAAAAGAAAAATACATGTCCAATATTTTATAATAATCTATCTGAAGGACAAAAAGAAATTGACATCATCCAAATTTTAAAAAGTATTCAGTAACTGCAATTTTCGTAAAGGATGTTTAAAAGAAAGAAAAAATAAAGCTTAACAAAAAAGGGTTCAACCTATCTTTTCAACACCTACAGTAATATCAAAACTAATGGCAACATTGAAAGGGCTAACAGCCTATTCAGTACAGCAGTTGGACCTTATACATAACAGTTTGGTCTAATAAAATTATATTGGTGTTACCGCAACTCATTGAGGTGACCTTGAATGGCAATTACACGTAGATAGGAAGATAAGTTTTTAACCTTAAAGAAGGTGAAATGATTATTGAAAGATGAGGGATAGAAGACTACTACATAAGGCAACTTAGATATTTTTATAGCTTCATACGAATTCTAGTGTGGCGCCATCTACATCGCCACATGCGAACTACGCATCATACTGACGTTACGCAAAATTCTGCATCGCGCAAGCGGAGTTTACCGCACGATTTACATATATACAATGACCTGACATCAGGTCCCGTCTGGTCGAAGTACCCCCCCTTCTCTGGAGGATGAGTGAGTTTTACAACGTGTTCCTCAATCCTTTACACTAAGTCCATTTACCTCTTCTACTCTCTTTATACCAAGTAAGAACTCTTGAACTAAATTATAGTGGATTCACTTTTTCGATTTGTCAAGCATAGATTTTTTTTTTTGGCAAAACCTATTCAGATGGAGGCACGAACTTGACTCCTACCGAAAGGACTGGCCCGCAATGGCGTGTGCGGAAAAGGGAGAGCGAGGACTTTGATCAGCAGTGGTCATTACAGTCTAAATAAATAGATAAATAGGAGAATAAAAGTCAGGCCTATTTCTATGTCTAACTCTTTTTGAAAAGAAACTCTTAGAAAAGCACATATGTTTTGAATAAAATATAAAAAAACAAGCGACTTCCAAAAAAACACTACTAATTGAAAAATAACTTAAATTTCGGAAGTCAGTGCCAAATATAAAACCAAAGACACCGACTTCCGAAATTTAAGTTATTTTTCACTTTGTAGTGTTTTTTTTGGAAGTCGTGTTTGCTAGACCCTATCGCAAACACGTCATTTGGTGCCACTTATAACTGCGGTGGTTCTTAACACTGATTAGGGTTGGGTTCCGTAGCTGGTTTTCAAACTGACTTCATAACTATTAAACGAGTTTTGAATAGATTAGGAGTTGCAGCGCATTATTCATTTACCTACCTCATTGTTTTGTCCCATTTAATATTGTTCAAATTAGTTTTATTTTATTAAATGCCTTCTAGAAAAATCATATTCAATAAATACATGAACTTCTGAAAAATATTGAAATATTGAGAGAAGCTTCTTTGATAAAGTTACTCGTAACACAACGTTACTACATAATGCTAATACTCGTAAAAAGCTACAACTAAAACGAAAACGTAAAAATTAAAATCAGCAGATTATGAATGAAAATATTCTCACAAATTATTTAGAGGTAAATATTCTATTAAGGCTCGTGCAGACCAGCGCGACGCGACTCGAACAATACAATTTCTAAGAAAACTTCACGGTATAACAATAGCCGGTGTCGCGCCGCGCTTTCGCGTCGCGCTTGGCAGTACGAAGCTTTAATGGAAGATTCCCGAGGCATTACTAAATTACCTTTCAAACAAACACCGCCCACGGATCAAAATCTCTTAATACTCCATTTTCCTTCAATACAAATAAATAAATATTTGTGCTGAAAACACAAAATACTACGTATCATCACATTTGTTATTCTTTGTCTTGTTTTCTTTATTATTAGACATTTTAGCCCAGCACGTGTATCATCATGACAACCATAGAAACGAGTTTTCTACTGTTTTGGTCGACAGAATAATACACAAAATTGTGATTGTTTATGTCATTTTGTCTATTCTTCCGTCGACAAGACCCGTTTTTATTGTGGTCTTGCTATGCGTGCAGGTTATGACCCAGGACAATAAAATAAATTAACGGCGAATCAGCTAAATACATTCTAGTGAAGGTCTTTCACCAGAACTATGCTTATCATAATAGTGTAACAATGCTATGTAGAAGTCCACAAAGTAATCATGAGTGTGAAAAAAAATAGCTGTCAAGAGTTCCGAAAACCAGTTTTTTGCAAAAAATCTCGTAATGTATTTGTGTGACGTCAATTTATTCTACTACAAGTTTATTTCTTATTAAATTTTGCACAGAAAAGTGCGGCACAAGATTCACGTAGGACAAACACTTCTCGAGATATAAAGCTAAGAAAATGTCGAGTTAAATACCCATAGCAGCAGGACAAGATAATCAGAAATGCTGCTTAGCGGCAGAAACAAAAAAGGGTGGTAATATCTTTTTACAAGGATCTTGCAGCTCTCAAAGTTCGACTTACAAAAGAACCTGGCTAACCTGGAAGTCTTTAAATAGACTCTAGACCCTAGTTGGAGCCAGGAAAACCTCCTCAGGTGGAGATACATACATAACTCCGGCCTAGAGTGTAAACTTGGTCCTTTTTCACAAACTATGGGACACTAAACTTAATACCGTATCCTGCTATCTGCACGTTACAACAAGAAGTGAGAGATGCTACAGAAGATTGCGAAGAAGAGAAGAAGAAGAAAAGAAATATAGTTTAATCAAGCAAACTTACCAGTGATTCCTGATACCAGAGACCTCTCCAGGATACCCTCGTTTCTCTCAGCCAACATGGAACCAGAAGTCAGAGCAACAGCCAAGAAGAAGACAATTCTGTTGAGAAACAATATGAGTTGTAGATATGTAGAGTTATAAGCCCTTCTTCTATAGTGTCCAATGAAGATGACTGAGGAGTGGGGTAGGCTAAAGCCAGAAGTGGCGGAAGGCATTCGTGACGTTGGCCCTCAACTACGCGCTTCCAAAGACAGTTTTTGGATGCGGATAACTTTTATTACATTACTAGCTGTTGCCCGCGGCTTGATCCAGGATAAAAAATAGCTTATGTACTGCTCCAAGTCTACCCATGTGCCAAATAACATCCAAATCCGTGCAGCGCGTAACAAACAAACAAACTCAGTTTCGCATTATTTTATAATATTAAGGATATTAGTTAAAATTTTGGCAAACATAATTATATCAACTTGTATGTAACCGTGTGACAAGCTCATCGCCACTCAGTTATTAGTATACGGTTAAAGATTCGTGTTAACATTGAATCTTGCGATGTGAAACTTCAGATTTTATTAAATTTTCTTCTCTAACGGCATTATTATAATACTTACGTAAGAATAACACCGGGGCCCGCGAAGTCTGTGAAGTTAGGGACGTCCAAACCGTAGATTGGCTTGTTGAACTGTAAGAAAAGACAATCTATGTAAATCTTTTTTTTTATAATTCTAAGGTCTAGTAGTCAAGCGCTAATGTCGAGCTTGAGGTTCTGTGTTATTGGATTTTTTATCAGGTATTTCTCAGTACCAGCCCGGAATCTGAATTTGTGCCCGGTTCATGGCAAAAGGCTCTCGCCCTGTTACGTGTGGTTGCGTTGTGGCTGCTACGTGGCTGCAATGTGGTCGGTATCACGGTTGTCTTTGATTTAATTTTTTTTTTAAACTTTGATATCGAATTATAATATCCACTGTGGCAATACTGTCAAAGTAAAAATTATTAATATTATAACAATCTTTTAAATGTTTTTTCATTGTGGCAACTGAATGTATTATTTTACTTTGGCAACATTCAGAAATAACGGTTATGATAATATCGATATTTCTGGGTAGGGCTAGAGTCATTCTAAATGTAAGTAGTTAAATGTAGTGCAGAGTCGTCGTTTCATTCTGAAATAGTACAGCCAGTCTATTCTGTTAAAATCTTACCGTAAAAACTTAGGTGAAGTGTGCGTGAAGTGAGCTGTCATTCCACCTAATGCTAGAGATTGACACTATTGACAGCTCACTTCAAGATCACTTCACCTTACTTTTCACGGTGAGATTTTTCCAGAATAGCTCGGCAGTTGTGTGGATTAAAATTATTAGCAAGAAAAAAGTGTTTTCTTTTCAGTCTGAATAGACGATTAATGTTTATAGAAATTAAATTAGCGCCCGTCGCGTATAATCGTTGTGGCGGGTTTGTGGTACCTACCTTACGTCTGATCAGACCCTTTAACTAAATCTGTGGTGTGATTTCCACGTAATCATTAAGCCACTTATTGACCTATCGAAATTAATCCAGTTCATTGAACAATGCAGCTTTGTAATTAGTGCATTTCCCTGAATTGTATATCATTAATTAGAATCTCCCAGTTTAGTTCTAATTAGGGACTGAATTACCAAAAAATTAAGGTACCTTAAAATTTCGGTATGACGTCATACCGTTAAATAAGGGTTACCACAATATTTCGATACCGTTCTTTTTTTCAGTAGCGGAATTTTCAGGTTGGAAATGCATACCGGTATATTTCGGTAGAAGTATCGGTACCTTTACAAATGTATCGGTAGCAGACCTTAACCTTTATAAATGTATCGGTACTATTTTATCATAGAGGATAAACAGAAAAGATAAATTACATACAGTACAACAATTTTCTTAATGTCCCTCGGCAAACTTCGTGTTTCGGCAGTCGTCGGATGTCTATCAGTTGCCCTTTGCACTTGGTAATTACGGTTGACGACAACGCGGGTGCAGCGGTAGGAGTCAATACGTACAAGCACCAAGTGTAAAGGGCAACTGCTATCAGTTGCCCTTTGTACATCTAAATCCGACGACTGACGAAACACGAAGTTTGCCGAAGGACATTAAGAAAATAGTTGTAGTGTACGTAGGTACAAGAACTATTTTAAGTAATACAGAAACAGATAGAAATATAAGGTAGGAATAAGTACAAATAGATGAAAAACAAGGGGGGTGTGGGTCTTGTGGCTAAGTAATAACAGCCCCACTGGTCGATCGATCAGGTCAAACTACGCTTGCCACGGTTGGTCCGTGGATGGGTGATCACCTTAACATAATCCTCCATGCCTTGGAAAGCACGTTAAGCTGTTGGTCTCGGCTGTTATTCGTGGATCATTAATAGTAGATCAGTTAAGGCTCGTCAGAAACCCGAAAGACGAACAACCAGTCTTACTTAGGGATATCGTAACCTAAGTAGTCACTTACAGTGCTAAGCTACTGCCTATCTGACCTCCACAACCCAATACATCTGACCAATATATCTGACTTCTTTATGTAAAATACTGTTCAGCTGCATCCGGTCAGACTGGAAGCTGACCCGAACTTAGTTGGAGAAAGGCGAGGCAGATGATGAGATGTAGTAAAAATGAAGTCTACGGAGTCTATTGCCATGAACCGGACACAATTCACATACAAATTCTAGGCTACCACTGATAAATTACAAATGGAGGAACTCAAAAACTAAACCTGTTCCTCATATGGCCAGAACAAGATTATGGCAGGACTTTACAAGAAACTGTGACCTCTGAGTTATTTTTGGTCTTTCTTTTCAGAGTAATCAGTTGAAACACTAAACCCTAGACGAGTTTTAAAAACACAATAGGGATTTTGACTAGGAAAAAAAAACCTATTTAGTCAGTCAGTCAGATAGTAAAAAAATATTAGAAACGTATTTTTTGCTTTATCATATTAATAAAAAATTGTTTAGATAAAACGCATTAAATTTCTCACTCCCCAAGTGGGAGCTCGCTACGTCACAAGTCAGTATAAAATATAACGGGGAGTGACGTCATGCCAAATTTTAACTCAATGTATTGCCGTAATCTTAGGAATACATAAAAAATACTTATCCAATATTATTGAGATATCATTGGATATACTTACATAGACAGGACTGGCCATGATTCTGGACGGCAAGTCGCACACTTTAGCCAGGTGTTCCGTGGCTTCCATGAAGGCTAACGACAGGTCTCTGCTCAGCATCCATTCAACTTGCTTGTCTGTGAACAAAAAAGAAAAAAAAAAAAAAAATATTGTAGACTAGCTTCTGACCGCGACTTCGTCCGCGTGAAATTTCTTGTTTTAACATAAAATACTGACACTGGGCAATACTGTAGCTTCCGCGCGGATCAGCAGTTCCGAGTATTACCCCCTACATACAAACTTACCAATTTAAACCTCTATAAAATACGAGTATTCGTTTAGAAGTTTCAACTAGTGATCCGACCCGGCTTCGCATGCAGGGGGCAAGGTGCTTGGCAAGGTGCCTATACTAAACGACAAGATACATAGCAGTCGCGGTCATAACACGTGAGAGAAGGACGGTGAATTATTGGAACAGAAAACAGAGGTATATAAATACAGAGGTATTCAAAGAAAAAAAAGAAAGAAAAAAATTAAGTTTATTTGCGGTAAACATGACGCAAAGAAATAACACAAAATAAAAAATAACAAGTAGGGGGGACATATGCGTCACATCCACACAAAACGGCCATCCCTCAGCATAATGCTGGGACACTATGCGAAACAGAGCCCCAGCGCTGGTTTTCAGTGACAGTTGGCGTTGACGTTATGACGTCGACCGGTGGAGCATACAATGAGATATAAAAATAAAATAAATTGAGTCGTATTGTGATGAATTATTTAGTCTTGTGTTATCCTCGCTCGTCCGTTTCATGACCGCGGTTATTCCCGACGTTGGTGTCAGTATATACTGTTAAAAGTTTAATCATTGTGTGTTGATAGCTTTAAATTGTGTTTTTTCATTCTCGATTTTGACACTAGTTACTATCGTGGACACTGGCGCCTGTCCACTTTTGGACTTATTAACCTAACCAATAAGGTCGAAAAGTGGTCAGGATTGTCCGCGATGGTACATACACACAGCAATGACTTCTACAGAAACGAACATTTTTAATTAAGTAGGTCGTAGGACAACAAACATGCCTATTTAAATCGATACATTTAACCCAATTCAACCCTTGCTCTCAGTAAACACGGAAGCTAGGGGTATTTGTTACCCCCTAGCAATAAAAGCCACCTCATCCGGAAACCCGTGTCTAATAATGGGACATTCATTTTAAGAAAACCCTAACTTTGGAGGTCGAGGACGTCGTGATTGACTGTTTAATTAAAGGTGAATGAAGCACGCAGTGGGTTAAAATTACAATAAAGATCTTTAAATTCAGGATGACTGGCTACTGGCTTCGTGTACTGAATTCAAACATTCAAACATATCACACACACACATTCACCATTCACATCATCATCATTTCTTTTTTTTTTTCGTTCATTTCACATTCATTCATTTTTATTTGTTTTGTTTTTTTTTTTGTAATGTGCGTTTGGTTTGTGCAGAATAAACACTTTTTCTTTCTTCTTTCTTTCTTTTCTTTTCTTTCAAACCTTAAATTGCTTAGCATGATCCTCCGTTTTTAACCGACTTCCAAAAAGGAGGAGGTTATTATGTTCGTCGCATATTTATGTTATATTTTTTTTTTTTGTGTATGCCCGCCAATTTCTCCTACAATTGCGGACCGATTTTGAACATTCTTTTTTTTTTATAAAAGGGTCTTCCAAGTTGGTCCCATATAAATCTTATTAACTTTGCTTGGATAGTTTTTGAGTAAGCTTCAATAATACGTTTTTTTTCCCACTTAGTATATGTGGATGATAACTTCCTATCACTGTTATTTACATAGCAGGTAGTGGTATTCGAATTTGTGTCGGGAAGGTACCACAACTAAAAAGAGAAAAAAAAAAAAACCGTTATATTTCTTAGTTATATGTAAGTTTAATATTATACATAATAAACTTTCCGGAATAAACTCTCTAAATTATGGTTTAAAAAAACAACGCTGATACACAGATAGAAACGAAATGCGACCATTTATATTAATTAAGTACTTAACTTTCTCCAATATCAAACTACATTCGCGTCAATTCACAATTATCTAATTCTCTGCTTATTAGGTGCTAGAATTCCTTAAATCTCCTCTCCTCTTTTGCAATGAGCTTTACTTTTGTATACCCCTATTTTACCCATAATTCTTTGTAAATACCTATTAAAGATTTATGTCTAAGCTCACTTAAGCCAGCTAATGAAGATCAAACAATACTCTTGATCCCTACCACGTCTGAGTAAATAAACAAACGGTTAATCTCTTTGCTGAACCCCGGGTTAACCTCAAACCGGGTAACCTACGTCACAAACGAAGTTTGGAATGTAATCAAAAGTTAAAGAGATTTTGTTTTGAAAAATACGTTTGAAATTGATAATTGTATACTTAAAATGTAATGTATTTTCGGCAATTAAAGTACGAATTAAATTCCCATTTAAGTAAGCTAATATGAAACGTTTTTCCTTCAAAGTTCACTCTGGATCTTTCTTTAGAAGCGTGAACAATAAAAATTGTAATCAATACATTTTTCTCTACTCTCTTCGAGTGGAATTGTAATCTACCACACGGGCCCAGTGCGGCTTGGTGTATGTCACATGTCTTGGAATTTTTGGTTCTAGGACATGCCGGTTTCCTCACGATGTTTTCCTTCACTGTTTTGAGAGCGGTGGTGATTCAATTATTTACACAAAGTAAAGGGTCGGCCTGGGTTTGAACCTACGACCTACAACCCGTTACTACTGCTCTCAGTTTGTTAATAGGTATTGCTGGATTAGTCTCATTTTTATTTAAACACAATTGCTAAAGTTCGTGATAAAACGGGAAACGCAAACGCTGAAAGTTACCAAAACGCGATGTCGCATCTAAAAATGTTGTTTACAAGTTAGACATGAACTGTGTCACGAAAAAGTTTAATACAACTGCAAAGTTAAAATGTCACGATATTTTGAAGTCAAAAGAAGTATCATTGAAACTGGGACAACATACCATTCCTGAGAATAACTTAGTTTTAAGTCAAAAATCGTCTTTTTACTCCCTACCTTTTTGGATAGTCCAAAACTATAGATAAGGGAAATCTCTCTAAGGAGCTCCTTGACTTGTTATTCGTACTTTTTGGTGAGTTTTGCATGTGAAAAGGAAGTTACAATTTAGTGAACGAATAATTTATTACCTGTAGTGAGCAAACCTTCCGTACTCTAAAAACGAGCTACCTACTGCATTCCCATGGGCGTATTACTAAGGGGCTAAGAAAATACACCACAGGACTGTCCCTCTAGAGAAAACCATAAAAAACTTCGAATGAAGATGAAACTATGATAGTAAAAAAAATTAAATGAATTTCTGTGACCCAAACACGGACGTGTAAATAAATATTTTTTTAATATGGGAGTCACTTTTGAGGGGCGAATCAGAACGTTAAAAAAACAATTTTTCAAACTGTACCTTGTGACATATCAAATGTAAAGGCTCGTTGCGAGGCCCGAGGGTCTCAATTTTTTTTTTATAACTCAAACAAAATTATTTTAAAGTTATTTAAGAAAATAGATGAAAATTTACCATTCCACGGCAAAAATTTCGAAAAAAGAAATAATTATTGTCTTAAAATAACATGGTAAAACACTCAATATTATGCGTACAAACTTACATTTGCAGTTGGAATGTATGAGAGAACATATTTTTCAGCAACTATGCTAAGTTTATTCTTGGGATAAATTAATGATAACTCTTCATTATGTGTGATCCGACACACACTTGTTTTTTTTTTCAACTGTTAAAATATTTTTTTTTTATTAGTTATATCAAAACAATAACTTATACTGCCAATGGTAGTCGTTAGTCTACAATTTATTTAACAACAAAATTGTCATTCCTTAGAAATTGTTATGCTCAAGGTAAAAAATACCCAGAATAACTTGCTACCACATTTTTCCTACACAAGGAAAACTGCGGAAAAAATCGAGCGTAAATATGCTTTCCACCTCTATTTTTCCACTGAATTTGTAGCGTCAGACGAAAATTAAGACAACCGGCACTTAATTCAACAAATAGGGCAAGTATAATGGTGCTCCAGACAAAAAGGGCCTCCGTTAACGTAAGTAGAGGCTCGAATTAATGATTCTGTAGGTACCTTTGCAGGGTCAATTTAAATTAGCTGACGAAACTACGTAGATACTTATCGATATATATTGACGATAAAATAAAAATTAAGATTTTCTAAACTTCAAGTAGGTATAAATATATACCAGCAAACGTATTAATATTACGTAACATACAAAAGATTTAAAATTATTTGTTTCAATCAATAAAAAGAAAGAAAAGATAAATAAAATATAATTTATAATATAATTTATATTTGCGGGACACATTTTTTTTTTTTTTAAGGTGGGAAATTATCAAATACCTTCTCCCGCTCTGGGCGGAGCGGGAGGGCGTGTCAGACTTTTACTGACTAAAACCCACCCGTGTTCCTTCCGTTGCCTGTGTGCCGGGGTCGCGATATCCCTTTCGGACAAACTCGCAACCCCGGCAGGCATTGGCCCTTCCGGACCCCGTCAGTTGGTGCTGACATCTCTTTGATACACACTCGCGGTACACATGACGCAAAGAAAGAACAAAATACAAAAATAAACAATCAATCAATCAATCTTCCTAGCCTTTTCCCAACTATATTGGGGTCGATAAGCAAACATTTTAAATACCCTTCAAAAATCGTCCTTCATTGCATCAAAACCTCCCAAGTTAATCAAAAACGAATAAACAAATGGTATTTTCATCAAATTCAAATTCAAATTCAAAAGTCATTTATTCAAACTAGGCTGATAATCAGCACTTTTCGAACGTCAAAATTACATAAGACAGTCCCCCAAAACGCCCACCCTTCACCACTTCCTAGTGCGTTAGCTGGGAAGAAGAAGTGGCGCAACAAACTCCCCAGCAGCACAGCTGTCTGTTCAGTTAGAAAGAAAAAAAAAAATGACTCTATATAATAGTATTCAACATACTTAATTAACCAAATTTAAATTATTATCCATATGTTAGCTAGCACACGCCAATATACCAAACAAAATCATCGAGAACTATACTCGGGCAGAAATAAAAACTAAACGTAAACAAAACTTAACGTCTTAATAAAAGCCTCCAGGCATAAAGGGCGTGCCCGCTTACATAAAGCTGTAACTGGAAGTTATAAATGATAAACTAGGACCATCGAGGTAAAATAAATAAACAGTTAATTACTAATAACAATAAATAATATGATCTATTGTCGAGGTCACTAGTTACATATTGCAATACAACTCATTAAAAAAAAACATTGTAATGAGTAGATTATGTCAACAATAAATTAAAATTAAATTAAAATAAACAATTATATGAACTCATATAACCTGTCAGTAGGTAAGCTAATTCTGGTGAAAGAACATAAAAATTGTCTTGAGTTAATCACAGCGACCAACTATTCTTATCATTTAAGTAGTCGTTGATAGAATAGTATGCCTTTGAACAAAGGTTGGATTTTACTTTCGTTTTAAACGCATTAAAAGGCAAATCTAGCAAAGAAGAGGGTAACTTGTTATAAAAGGTTATACCAAGCCCAACAAATGAGTTATGAACCTTATGAAGCCGGTGAAAAGGTCGATCGGTATTTTTGTTTTTTTCCGTCTGGAATTAGTCGCAGCCCGGAGCCTGGATTTGAGTCCGGTTGATGGCAATAGGCTCGCCCCCTATTACATAGGACGCAAACATAGCTGATGAAATGTGGGTGTGTAGGTACACCTCTGCCCACCCTTCGGGAAATACAGGCATAACGTTATGTTATTTCAAAATATCACCATTGCTTTTGACGAAACGATAATAAGAACGAATCTAAATTGGTTCCGCAGATTTGCATGATTAGCACCTCGGTTATCATTCAAAAATAAACTGTAACGCTTTGAAATTAAAGTCCATAACATTTTATAGCTTCCCTATTTCAATAAAAAATTACATCAATGGTCCAATCACGGTGATTGGGGCCTGAAATGTAATTAAAATGCAAATGATACAACTACCTATTTGTATGGACCTTCAATTTTAATGGGGAACCTACAAAGCTTTATGTAATTAAAGGACTTTTCATACCCACAGTATAAAGAAGGCAAAAAAAAAACAATATTTGACCTTGACTTTAGGCAAACAGTAATTTACATAGCATGATCAGCCTATAATGTTCCCACTGCTGGGACAGTGGGCTGTGATTCAGCACGCGGGCCTAGTGCCGGTTGGTAAATGTCACATTTTTTTCTAGGACTGATCTCGTTACGATGTTTTCCTTCACCGTTTTGAGAGCAAAATAATTATCAATATTAATTGACCTAGACTTTTGGCAAACAGTAATTTACATAGCATGATCAGCTCCCACCATGTTCCCACTGTTGGGACAGTGGGTTGTAATCTACCACGCGAACCCAGTACGAGTTGGTAGATGTCACATGTTTTCGAATTTTTGGTTCTAGGACATGCCGGTTTCCTCACGATGTTTTCCTTCACCGTTTTGAGAGCAGTGGTGATGAAATTATTTACACAAAGTAAAGCGCCTGCTTGGGTTCGAACCCGCGACCTACAGCTTGTAAATCGGGGCCGTTCCCACTGAGCCATCACTGCTCTTGTAATTTACATGAAGGATCTTAAATTGGAGTCCTGGAGACTGGAATCGTGCGCCTTTGATGGCAAAAGGCTCGCCCCCTATTACATGGGATTTGAAACAACTAACGAAATGTGGGGAAACGAAATATGTAAATTTACCAAATCTCACCCTGAGATGTTTGAAAAAACTGGGAGATAAATGTACTCGTAAGTTCAATACTAGATATCCCAATAGATTAATTATTCCTAGAATTAAAACGGAACTATATGGGCGAAGTTCCTATCCTATGTGTATTCAGATATATAACAAGATTCCGAACCAAATCAAAGAACTTCCAATGGTCCGCTTCAGAAGGGCCTTACGCAGTTGGTTAATTGAGAATTCCTTATATAATATGAAAGAATTCCTTCAGTTTAAATTAAAATCATCATGTTATGTTTAAATATGTTAAGCTACTATTATACTACCATTGTAAGAACTTTTGTAACCATATTTATCTGCAGATCTTTGACTTTGGGGTTCTATAGATAAACCTCTGCCTGCCCCTTCTAGGACAGGCGTGATGCTATGTTCTGTGTTGATCATATTTATATTGCCCTTGGTTTATAAAAAAAATGTTTTTCCTAATTATGTTTAAATTCGAGTTAAGGTCGGCTTTCCCCAAAAGCATATTATGAATTCCAGGGGTATTACAAATTTTCATCAAAAGTGTTTTCACGACTGGAGTGCATCTTGCTTTCAAAATCAAAAAATAATAATTAACTTAAATCTAAATGGGAACATATGAAACGTAAGAAGCTAGGTGCACGGTTCACTGGAGAGCACCTTACATTCAAAATCAAAATATTTTATTTCACGTAAACCTACATGGACACTTATGAAACGTAAGAAGCTAGGTGCACGGTTCCAATTGGTCGTTTCCTATGGAGAAGAGCGAGAAAGACTACACGGTAACTCTTTTAAAAATATTTGGCTTTTACAATATTTTCAAATAACAGTGTTAATAGGTACAGGACAGTGTAGGCCATTCAACAAGTTTCTGTTTATATCTTCAGCTCTGCTCTAAAAAAGGTGAAGTTAATCATCGTGTGGAAACCAACATGTCTAAGAACTAATAATTGGACTGAACTGGGCAGTCATAGCCTAGTGGTATGACAGTCAGACTGACAAGTCATAGGTCTCGAATTCGAACCTAAGGCACGCACCTCTGACTTTTCGGATTCATGTGCGTACTGTATAATTATCACTTGCTTAAAAAAACGGTGAAGGAAAACATCGTGAGGAAACCGGCATGCCTAAGAGACATTTCTCGACGGCATGTGAAGCCAAGTCAGAGGCCCATGGGCGGCTTTAAAAACTCTGACACCAGCTATCTAATTACGCAACACATTTTCGTTGACAATTCCGACTAATCCGTTTTAATTTGACAGGTCAACAACATTCATTCGTTATTTACGTTGTTGAGCAGATTCTTTTTTCGAACGTACGAAGCAATGGATTAGCAATCTGTTTCAAAACGATTCAGATTCTGATTGATCGTGTATTACGTAATTATTACTGGTTAGTCACTAACACAAACAATTCACACTGAGCCTGTGTGGTGGACTACGACCACAGAGAAGAGCGTCCCAGCAGTAGAACATTATAACGTAGGCCTGTTATAAATGCTATCAAATCCTGACGAGTTCCCGACAATGTTAAACGTTTTTCGTGCCATTCACATGCCTCCCGGTATACAAAATATGTACGTACATAAATTAAATATTTTATTTACTTAGGATCCTGTCGAGCAAAGATTAAGGGATCAAATCTTCAACGTTGAAACAAACAAGCTTGTTTACCGACAATATAACGGATCGGGGTTCTTTCAAACGGACTAGACAATATTGCGATCAATCATTCGAAAAAACGATTATTTCTTGTATTTATTTTGATGTGCCCATTGTCTTTGAAAATGAGATATTTTGGTACTAGCGAGCCGCTTGGCTTCGCACAAGTTCGAAATACACTGGCGAACAATATAAAAAAAAAATATTTGTTCTCTACTCGATGAGCTCTAGACAATGACAGCCCGCATGCCAGTTAGATTTTTTTTTTTCAAAATCAGAAGTTTATTGTATAGAGACGCCCCTTTAATTATTTATTTTATTTTATTTTTAAATAATATTTTTTTGTTATAGTGGCAAATGAAAAGCATAATTTATGAAATTTTCAACTGTCTACCTATTACCATTCATGAGATACAGCTCGCTGACAGACAGACGGACAGCGGAGGCTTAGTAATAGGGTTCCGTTTGGCACCCTTCGGGTACGAAATCCTAAAAAGCCACTTGCAAAATCCCACAAAAATCTTAAGCCACATAAGTTGAAGTAAAAAAAATCTTGAAAACAGTTTTATAGGTATTTTTTATGGACTACACTTGAATGTTGCTTTTCACTTCAAAAACCTGCGTGGTTTCGCAAATATTTCATGATAAATTAGTGGCATTTTTTATTGCTCGTCAGTGTATTAATAAGAATTTATTTACAATTCATCATAAATGTATTTTTTTAAACCATAAGGCATAAGAATTTATTAGTCAATAATGATTACCAATAATACAAGTCGACATAAGATTAGATATTAAATTTAGGGCGGATTTTTCAATAGTCGTTAACTTTTATTTGAAGAATAAATATGACGGTTTGACAGCTTTTGAATAGCAAACATATGAACCCGCCGCCATATTCATTCCTTAGCTAAAATATGTTATTTGACAGCTCTTAGAGCAGATTTTCCAATCTTCGTTTAACTTTAATCAGAGGAATAAAAATTGCTGTTTGACATCTTTTGCATAGAAAATGTTTCAAACCGCCATATTTATTCTTCAAGATAACTGAGTAGGGGAAGAACAAAGAAACGACGGATGGACTGTTTGAGAGATTATATGGCTAGAAAGGGAGTGACTACTGAGAATGACGACTAATAGAGGAGTATGGAAGGGAATAAATGGGGATAAGGGCAGGAGAATGATAATATTGGGTCCCCACCTATGAAATTGGCGTTTTTTTCTCACAAATAGAGAACCTTGTCACTTCTATGATTTAAAATATTCATCAATTGCTTGGTATTATATCGAATAATGACCATCATAGACAACTACCAATAGTAAAAAAAATCTTATTACTTATAGTTTTCTAAACATAAAAAATACCTTAAAAATGACTCCTCATTTTGTTAGCAGAAATGACCACTATTTCTTTTAAATTAGCCAAAACTTATTTAGTCGCTTCATCTAAGTGGCATATTACGTTATCTTAGTTTTTAAACATTAGTACATAAAAGTTTTAAAACATTAGTGTTCATGGTTGTTGTAAAAATTAAGAAAATGTTAGTATGAAAAATGCAACTTCTTTAAAATTCTCCATACAAAACGCTGATTTCATAGGTGGGGACCTAATATAAGATAACGACCGGTTGAAAACTCAGCCCTAAATTGAATAAGTTTATAGACCCGGTCAACAAAGTCGAACTTTTTCTAAAACTCCCATTTTGCCTGTTGAAACGAGTCTGAAAATTAACAAATGAATAAATTAGGCTTTAAGGCACAAAGCTACCTTTATACTACAAATTCTTATTGTTCATCTGTTTCAAAAGCTAAGCTAATTTCAGCATCACAATGAAAAAAACCTCGGCAATTATAAAGGTGCATTGCCAATTAAAATTCCATACAATAGGGTTAAAAAACAAAAGAAATGGTAACGTTAAAATGTTTTCATTTGTAATTCGTGAATACGAACTGTTGTTTGAGAATACTTTCATTAATGGCATACAGTTGCATTCATGTCAAAAGCATTTTTTTTATAAATTTTCTGAATCGTGCTTGTTTTCAAAAAGAGACGCATTAAGGCTGGCATAGACTGGCGCGACACAATTTCTATGAAAACGCCCGCGACTATAGAAATATTATATCTATGCGCGCCACACTACACACAGGGGCGACCTGTCGCGCCGCGACACTGAAAATACTCTCTTGTGACGCGTTATCGGACGCGACGCCATACAAAATGTTCCTTGGAACGTCAATTCAATTCAAAATATTTTATTTCACATAAACCTACAAGGGCACTTATGAAACGTCAGAAGCTAGGTGCACGGTTCCAATTGGTCGTTTCCTATGGAGAAGAGCCGTCAAGAAACTCCACGGTTACTCTTTTAAAAGTGAATGGTTTTTTACAATGTTTCCAAATTACAGTGTTAAAAGGTATGAGAGGACAGTGTAGGCCCATCAACAAGTACCAGGTACTTAGCAAAATATAAAATGGTCCACAGATCTACAGTCTGTTATGTACGTCGCGCGACAAGTCCCGCCAGTCTGCATTGGCATTTACGCTACTGAAGTTTAAAATACTGCAACAATAGCTCAGCTCAAACTATGAAAATGAAGCAATGTTATTAGTTAGTTTTACACACATCCCTCGCTACGTATCGTCGCTTATTGCTGGTGGCAACGCAGCCTTGGGCTAAGGCTTATTTTCAGCTTAAACCTACGTGAAACTTAAAAATGTAACGCGACTTTTTTTTACGACTGGAAAATCCAGCTCTTCAGTATTTTCTACAAATTAAACGTGATCACTTACCAGTCTCATCCATATGAGCTTCCATGTCGGAACTCTTGACAGTCCAGAAGGTGGCCTTCCTGGGGTCTGTGATCCTCTGCTGCAAGGACTCGGAGAAGTTGGCGGCGAACACCAGAACCGCTCGCGCTTTGCCGTGAGAAGCTTCTTCCATTGCTAGCTCTTTGTTGGGGTAGTATATCTGATGCGAGATAATAAAAACGATGATTTAGTAACTGGGAGTAAAATTTTAATCTAATTTTCTAAAATTTTGGCAAAATAATTAGGAACGGTGAAACGCCCTTCAGTCATAAGTCATTTATTTCATAACAAAATACATCGTGTTGAAAATATTACAGTGATGATAAGTAAAATAATAATAATAAAAAATAAAGAAGCATAAAAATAACATTCATATTTGAAATTCATTACGCATTTAAAATATATCAATATCACTAATACCAAAAATAATTTCATGTCAATAATTCAGTAACATTAAATTAAATAATCACCAACATTCCATTCAACTTATCAAATTCAGTAGTAACTAACTAACATGTACTACGCAAAACCCAACCTTATTACTTTGAAATAAAGACACTGTGAAATTGAAACTGTTATCATAGATGTGCTACTGCTGTGTAGTTACTTTTTTAATTGGTTAAGTTGTCAGTACTTAATATTTATTGCCCAACTAGGTACTGACAGTTTACAGGTTAATATAGTATGAAAATGGGTCATGCAGTTAAAACTTACACAATATTAAGTACTCCACTGCTAACTGCACCACAGTTAGTTTAACTAACTACGTTAGCAAGCTTCCGGTTTATTAATGGCTTGTCGTAAGTAGTATAATAGTATATTAATACGTGAAGCAAAAACTTTGTCCCCCTTTTTACGAAAATTACGCGGACGGAGGAGTATGAAATTTGTCACTGTTAAAGTTTATATGGAGAAGCAGTGCAGAAAGCTAATATTTTCATAATAAATATTAGAAATAAATTAAATTATTAAAAAAAACATTACACACACTACCATGCGTTTGACACAAGATGGCTACCTTAGAATCATGACATTTAAGGCTCGTACAGACCATCGCGACGCGACGACGTGACGCGACACGAACAATACAATTTCTAAGAAAACTTCACGGTATAACAATAAAGCTTCGTGCAGACCAGCGCGACGCGACGCCGCGACGCGACTCGAACAATACAATTTCTAAGAAAACTTGACGGTATAACAATAGCCAGTGTCGCGTCGCGCTGTCGCGTCGCGCTGGTCTGCACGTAGCTTTACCGGTGTCGCGTCGCGCTGTCGCGGCGCGACATGTTAAGCTTCGTGCAGACTAGAGTCTGCACGAAGCTTAACATGAATTATGGTCGAATTTCGACCTCTGGGCGACCACTAGTTCAAATAAATACACCCTTTAAATACATTAAAACATAGTCATTATTCAGCTTAGCATTCCCAAGTAAATACATTTATCACAACTCACCAAGTTAGATTGTCGTTTCGATAAAAAGTCCAGGTATTCACAGCTGAATCTTGTCAAATTCCATTCATACGTATTAGGGTCCTGGGGGCAGAGGTTCTTGTCGTAATCACAGAGGGGTTCCGTAGAGTTGACTTCGTAGTTCACCACGGCGATCGGTAAGCCGACCGGGTAGTGACCAATGGCGAGGCAGAAGAATATCATTTGGGAGACAGGTAGGCCGAGGAGGAAGGCTAGAGCGCTGGAAGAAATAAACAATGATTAACATATTTTAGATCTTGTAACACTAAAATTACGGCCCTAGTGTTTTAACCATGGGTAAACTAAAGGATAGACCCTGGACGAATTTTGTAAGAGGTTCCTATATTTGTACAGGAAAAGTCTGTAAGTTAAGCAAAGGTCATTTTAATTCTGATATGTCAAGGAATAATATTGTTTATTTATAATTTTTAACCCTGTTTTGTTCCAAAGCAGGTCAAAGACCTTCGTTTATCCCGTACGAGATTATCCTTCAGCAGTAAACATGAGATTCTCATGTTTTACTAGAACTAGCTTAAACCTATTAAGCATGGTTAATTGACAATAGATATAAACAGATTGCCATCTTTTCAATTCTAGAAAAAAATCTGATGTATCAAAACTGTTTAAAACACTTACGCAAAATTCCTAAACAAACTCAGGAAGTTCTTCCAAATCAAAGCCTTCATGTGATGCCACTTCATAGGCATGTACATCGCTAAGCTTCTGGTCGGCTTCTCTTCTGGGGGCATAGCCTCTATGGGGTTGATCATCTCTGGGGTCACCACCACGCGGCCTTTGCTGCTCATAGACACATTGTCACCGAATTCACCAGATATTTCGCCAATTTCTGCTTCTTCTAAGTCAACTGCTGAGGGGTTCTGAAAAGAGTAATATTCTTGAAGTTTGTTTTCGCATAATTCTAACCTGTTTTCCAATAAAAAGTTTAGATCTCTTCCTGAAAAACACTATCTACTCTCATATCGCAAAAAAATCTAATTAAACGAAACGACCTTTTTACAAACCAAGATTTTTTTTCCAAATCCAAGAAGTTAATATCACCAAGGAGTTTAAATCTTTTTTTTTTTTTTGTAATGGAACGCTTTAGCGCATACGCGGTTATGTGCTAGGCTTTGGCGCCATTCATATTATATTATTGTAGGTACTGAATTTCGTGGGTTTTTTTTTATTCTTCGTCATTTATTTAGTAGGTCCAATACCAATGCATGAGAGTAGATAAAGTAGTGTATGAAACTGCACATAACTAGGTATTAAAACACTCGTGTTATACTATTAAAAACACACTCGTGTTTTAATACCCCTCATTATGCAACAGTTTCATAAACACTATTTCATCGAATTTGAACCATCAGGAATATCTCAACTGCATTATTTTAAAGTTCAAAATGTTTAAGATTTTCAACATGACTGACTACTGTAAACATTAGAGACTGTTTCAATATGCAAAATATTATGAGTTACCACGATAATAGTGCATCAGGTTATGTAGCTTGGGTTTCTTGAAAGCGGTGTCGTCTTGCACCACCACCGTAAAAATAACAGCCCATAGAGATAATGTTTTTTGACACTGTAATGCCGTCATTTTGCAGTCGCTACTTAACAACATGCACTACTTTCTTAGTTAACCCTCACTTCGAAAACAATGCATATCAATTACTGTAAATAAGTCTACACTTACTGGTATCGCAGGAAGTTCCACCCGCTCCACTACATCAGCGAGGATACTGGATCTCCTCCTCTTGCCCAAGTTCTGGAGTACCGACAGCTTCAAGAACACGTCTTCTAAGCTCTCGCCCTGGTAGCGACGGATCAGCTCCGTTGGTGATTCTTCTGCTAAGAATCTACCACCTCGCATGAGTCCAATCTGGAAGAAATAAAAGGAAGCAAAATAATACATTTTATGTAGGTATAAAATTTTGGTTATCAGAATGAATCTTTTGAAAGAAAAAGATTTTAAGAACTGATTTAATACAACTCGTAACTATAGACTACAGTAACTCGGTTGTGGAGGTCAGATAGGCAGTCTCTCTATGTAAAATCCTGGTGAATATCAGAATTTTACATATGCATCCGGATAAGCTGGAACGCGACCCCAACATAGTTGGGAAAAGGCTAGGCAGATGGTAAACGGAATATAGATTAGAGACTATGGTATATGAAATTTTAAGCGTAGTTTGATATGTAGGCTATATTTATGAAATTTTAAACGTAGTTTGATATGTAGGCTATATATATATATATGAAATTTTAAACGTAATTTGATTCGTATTAATCTCCTTAATCTTACGTCGTTTTATCTTTACTATAATAGATAACTTTATTTAACACGATCCCCGAAAATCTATGTACATTCAAACATAGAAGTATAAAGTTAAAGTTCTCAAAGTTCACAGAAAAGCAACTTAACTGAATGAACACACATTCTAGACAAAATTAAGCAAAGCATTACTTACAATGTCAGCCTGCTTAGTCTCATCTATGTAATGGGTCGTGATGATGACAGTGGTGCGTCCACCCTTGGTAATATCTACCAAATGGTCCCAGATGCTGCAAAGAAACATTAAATAAATAGTTAAATTGTTCTTAAAACTGCAGTTACAATTTTCGGCCAAACATTTTGGATTGTCCGAAATTGTTAAACTTTGATCCATAATGTCCAAATATATATAAAAGCTTGTTAAAATTTTCTGCGAAATCTTGTAAGGTCTTTTTCGGAATGGAAATTGAATGAAGAATTTTATGATTTCTGTAAAGGCTAAATTTTAGTCTATTGGGAAATACTTGGGCAAGGGCCCACCGCCGACGAGGAAGCTATCAACGATTTTCTAGCTCCAGAAAAGTACAAAAAATTGTAGGACCCGTGTTAGTAAAAAGATACTTACCCCTGTCGCAACACAGGGTCGACTCCAACTGTAGGTTCATCAAGGATCAGCAGCTCAGGATCATGGATCAGGGCGGCTGCCAACGAAGTCCTTCTCTGCTGACCTCCTGATAGGTTCTTGACTTGTCTGTAACATAATATTTTAATTATAAGCTTTTGTATTACGATTAAAAGCTTTTGTTGTCATCAGCTATCATGTAAGGTGTTATGGTCCCTTCAATCACCAAAATCAAAATATTTTATTACACATAAACCTTCATATGGGGCACCAATGAAACATCAGAAGCTCAAATTGGTCGCTTCCAATGCTGAAGACCCGGCAAGAAACTTCACTCACTTTGGACGCGAATATTTATAGTACTTAAAAGTATGATTATAGTCCTATGAATTGAGTGCGCACACTGAATATGTTTTTCTCCGTCAAATAGGTAGCGTTCTGGTGATATCGCACTTGTGAAGCCCTTTTTGGAACGCGATGAATAATCTGTATCTTCAAGATAATAATTCTCTTATAACTCGGACACTGTGGCGGCGTCGTTGGTGTCGTAGAACCGAATGGGTACTTAAAATTGTTTAAATAAAAAGACATGAATTCGGTAAACTTCACGAAGTGATAACTTGAGTCACTCTGATCTCATAAACATTTATGTCCGTAAACCAACTTGCACTCAGTCTACGCCCTCCCTTAGTACTTGGAAGGTCGGGCTCGTTCGTGCGTGTTCCTATGAGTTCGTACGTAAATGCATCCAAAGTGAGCGCGGCCTTTGAAAAATAATTGGGTTTTACAATATTTCCAAATAACAGTGTTAATAGGTATGGGAGGACAGGGTGTAGGCCTTTCAACAAGTACCATTTACTTAAAAAAATATAAAATGGTCAACAAATTCGTGCGAGTCACCAATAAGTCAACAAATCTACAGTCTTACTAGGCCTACAACGTTCTCACATTCACAAAATAGAAAAGAATCTATATAAAAGATAGAGACAAAATAAAAACCTATTAAATAATATCCTATGCTATTAAATGAGCAATGGTTTTAACATTGGTGTAATCACGTTCTCGATAACGACCCTAACGATTTCGATGAAAGTTTAAGGGGGCGAAAAATCGATCTAGCTAAGTCTCCAAACTGGAAAAACTGGATTTAATTGCGCGATGCAGGATTTGAGTGACGTCAGGTCTTTGATGCGTAGTTCGCATGTGGTGGTGTAGATGCCGCCACAGCTACACATCATAAACTTACTTGGTTGGGTTTGGTAGTTGCAGCAGCTGGATCAAGAAGTCTATGCGTTCCTCCACCTGTCTGGTTGGCATGTTGGCGATCCATCCGAAGTAGATCAGTGTTTCTCTGATGGAAAACTCGCCGAACAGTGCTAGCTCCTGTAACAAATGATAAATTGGTTTGAATTTATGAGACTCATCGTTGTTTAACAGTGTTTTGCTGCATCGTGTGCAGATATGTAGATATTAATCTCACATACGTATGTATGTTCACGCACACGTTAATGCGATAGTGGGGCGCGTCATTTCCGAGTGGACGCTATATATGAGATTTTTCTGGGTGTGGATATACACCCAGAAAAATCTCATATATAGCGTCCACTCGGAAATGACGCGCCGTCGTTAACCCAGACTTGAATCTACTTTTTGCAGGCCAGACACAGCAATTTTTCTGTGTAGAGATTGATCCCGTGACATTTACTGAAAAAACTGACAGCTCAGCTGCAGACTGTCCTAAATGTGATCTCTGATAATTGCATTTATTTCAGACTAACTAGTATGCCCTTGGGGTCTGACGTAGCAGAATGTGAATGAAATCAATAACTAAATTATCTTTAAAATTGTGAAGGTTTCACAAAAATACGTGTGATAGATTTTGCGTGATTCTCGGTTTTTTATCCGCAATAGACATAGCATTACAAATTAATTTGACTATGTAATATAAACATAATCTAAAATATTCATATATTATTAAGAAAATGCTCTAAATTAACATATTTTATTTTTTTCAAATTATGAACACTACTCGTTTAGACGTGATCTTCAGTATACAATCATTAAAAGTCGGTTATCGTCGCCTTAAAGAATATTTTTTATGAAATTTATTTAAATAAATTATATAATAAATTTAAATTTAAATTTCTAATAAGCTTAGCGTAGGAAGTAGCTGAAAACCCGTAAGGGTCGTGACATCTACGGCTAAATTGCTCTCTATTTTATTGGTCAAGGCTCTTAATATTTAATCTTCGGTCACTAATGTATCACAATAACAAACAGTATCTGTTGGTTTAACAAAGTGTTTAATATTAGCAAGCTAACGACAAAATGCTTAGGAAAATATCCGTTGGATTACCTTCAGCGATGTAGTAGGGGATGAGAATTATAATGTCGAGAGAATTGGTGGCTACCTGGGTAGAAAAACATAAATAAAACCTTATTTTCTGTAGTTTTAGGGTGCCTGTTTTTGAAATTAGTTGGAAGAGCCTTTGTTAAGATGTTTTTTTTTTTTTGTCAGTAGTCAAACGAACGCTAAGCCGTGGAACCAACGGCTTAGCGTTCGTTTGACTGTCATTTGTAGATCTTTGACAGTTGTCAGAAGCCCGAAAGTCTGACAACCAGTCTTACCAAGGGGTATCGTGTTACCCAGTTACTTGGTTGTGGAGGTCAGGTAGGCAGTCACTCCATGTAAAATACTGGTATTCTGCTGTATCCGGTCTGCATCCGGTTAGACTGGAAGCCGACTTCGACATAGTTGGGAAAGGGCTAGGCGACTTGGCAGATAATGATGATGAGTGAAACGAACGAAAATTTACGGATAGTTATAATCCCGATAAACAAAACGATTTCCTAACACCCGCACTCTAATTGCGTAAAACACTTTCAATCACAATCTGTATGATTTTGAAGGATATTGCTAATCCATTGCTTCTTATGTTCCAAAAATTTGTCTGCTCAACAACGTACAAAACGCAATGAATGTTGTTGGACTGTCAAAATAAAAGCCATTGCTACTTTAATGCTCGGTTCCTATAAACAAAAACGAATCGTTAAACTTACCAATGGTAACATTTTCAATTGCCAAACTGGGCATATAAATAGATTCGTAAGCAAATTTTACCTGTCATAGCTACTTCCTTATGGAAGGGTCTACTATGCAAAGCTTATGAGGTCTTTGCTTCATTATTGGTAAAGATAAAAGAGTCTTAAAATTAACCAATAACGGTCCGTAAGTTATAGGAAACGGCCATAAGTAAGTTACGCAATCAGGTACCCCACCGGTTTGTAAATTGAGAATTTGAAGTAGAGGTAGTGTAGTGGTATGTAACCCACACATGCACACAATCTGCGAACTCAAATACTTAAGACGTCGCCGTCCGTGAGTTCAGACAGTTCGAAGTAAGCGCAGGCCACACCGCCAGCTAGCGGGCGGGCGGGCTAGGCGGGCGAACATCGTTTCACCTCTTTACATACTTCGGTTCACCGACTAACCATGTAAAGAGGTGAAACGATGTTCGCCCGCCTAGCCCGCCCGCCCGCTAGCTGGCGGTGTGGCCTGCGCTTTCCAATACGACAGGTCACATAAGCAGTAACTATCTGCGTCCCGCGTCATTCGCGTTATTTTATATTATCCTACCTAATCTAAACTACTTGTTTATAAACCGTGTTTAGTTATATTAACTTCATATTAAATTCATTGTGTTCATACTAAATTAACAATTTCATTTCATCTACTATACTGCCGTGCTAAGCCAAAAGGCGCTATCTCAGTCGGAGTAAATTTTGAGAAAATTTACTTTTTGTAAATTGTAATTTAAGGAATCATAAAGGTAAAAAAAAAAATCTTAGTTCTTTTTTTATGCTTTTGGTTAGGTAGCGCTATTTGGCTTATACCATTAGATGCGTATTTTTTATAACTATTTAATGGTATGAAAAAAACTAAAAGGCCGTATGTCAGAGATAGCGCCTTTCGGCTTAGCAGGGCAGTATAGAATCTATAATACACCCAAAAAAAAAAAAAGTTAAAAATTCTATAGTATTATTAGAGTAAGGTGATTCTTTAAATGTAGCTGGCGATATCCAAAGATATTTTGAATTTTGTGGACTTTCATCAAGTAGACTTTGACATAATCTTAACTTCAAATTATCTCTGTAATTGGGTTGTAGGAGTTAAAACTGTTCGACTAGCCGTCTGACACTCGACAGCAATGGAGAGGTTAGACCAACTACTTAATTGAAGTCAACCACTAGATATTACCCCTAAAAGCATAAAATAAAAGGATTTAGAGACAGTTATTAGCAGAGGGTGGTGCTGACCATCCTCAGCATTTACTAATCCTGGGGTACTATAAGTACTTACAAGCAGGGATGTTACGGAAGTCGTTTTACCAAAACCGGTGCTGGAGTCGGAGGTTTTAAATTTGATTGTTCGGAATCGTAACCGGAGTTGGAGTCGAAACCGGAACCGGAGTCGAAGGCGAAAGTAGAAGAAAGATGTGTTATGGGAAGGCTTAATGAGAAAATAGAAATATAATTCAGTATCTTTAATCAGTCTCTTTAATCATTCAAATATTAGCGATAATAATATAATCATAACATACGGTCTATGTAATAGCTACCTAGGGAGGTGATAATTTAAATGCGGTAATTGAATAATCATAATTTAAATCAAATCCAGTAACTCTAAAAGTGACAAATTGTACTTTCGACCTATGGTATAACTCCGATTCAAAATTATCGGAACTGAAGTCGGAGTCGGAGGTGTAAAAATAATCGGAAGTTTCGACCTTACGGAGTCGGAACCGGAGCTCCGTAACATCCCTGCTTACAAAATTTTGAGGTACAACGTCATGAGCAACTTTGACCTACTATTTTCTAAGAAAATCACAAAGAAACATTATAGAAAACAGAAATAACTACCAACAACAATACAAATCATTGTCATAGGTAAACATGTAATAGGTAGAGTTACTAACCAATGTGTATGTCCATTATCTATTGTCTTCTCTACCTACTTGAGATCATTGTAATAATGAAATGAGTACTGACTCATTTTACTAAATCACTGGACTTGATTGCCGTGTTTTACATTGTGTAATTCTAAGTAGTAACTAAATCTGTACAAAGTAACATCATTGCGCAAATTATGGATTAACTTCTTGATCTCACGACACTTTTTTTTCTATAAACAGCCTGCTTTCACGGTGATATTTTTGCAGAGTCGACCGACTGGTACTTACATAATTTTTTTTATTGACATGCTACTTTGAACAAAGTATAATACATGTATTCTATAAGTTGTGTCTGCTAGTTTCGTTTATCGTTTACACCTAAATTAAGTTGTAAAAACTAGTTATGTCTTTGTCAAAAAGGAAAACAAAATAGAAACAACGTCAATACATGTATGAAACATGTTTTAGACACGACATGTTTTTGACAAAACGTGTCGCAAACAAGTATCACGACTTGTATTTATTTGAGTGTAAACTCCGAGTAAGGAAATCAGTTAATACATTACATAACATAACATCACGCCGGGAATCCCCGAAGAGTTAGGCAGTGATATACCTGTATTATTCCCACATTTCGCCAGGAATGTTTTAAGTCCCATGTAATAGGGATGATGCCTAGGTAAAAAAAATGAAATTCTAATTAGTCCGTCAGTCAGATAATAAAAAAATATTAGACACGTATTTTTTGCTTTATCATATTAATAAAACATAACTTAGATAAAACGCATTTTAAGTTGGGGAGTGGGGGTCGCTCCGTCACTAGTATGTATAAAATCTACATGCTCGTGACGTCATGGCACATTTTACCTCAATGTATCGCCGTAATCTTTAGATTGCGTAAAAAAAGAAAAAATACGTGTCCAATATTTTTTTACAATCTCAAAGATGGACTAAAAAATAATTCTATTTTTTTTTTTTTTTTTTTCTTTTTGCTTTCACTATAAGGTAAAATTTTACATGCATCTTATTATATTTCCGACTACGTCATTACCGACATTTTGAATGACAATTACAGTTCAAAAAGGTGACACGCATCCGCTATGGTGGAAAGGAATTTGTTTGAAAATTGCTTGAAATTATCGCTCCTTGCCGGGGTTGGTCCGTGGATGGGTGACCATCTTTATATACCGAGACTCCTCCATGACTCGGAAAGCACGTTAAGCCGTTGATCCCAGCTGTCATTCGTGGATCTTTGACAGTCGTTGCGGGTCGTCAGAAGCCCGAAAGTCTGACAACCAGTCTTAGCAAGGGGTATTGTGTTACCCAGTAACTGGGTTGTGGAGGTCAGAAAGCTGACCACACAACCTAGTTGGGAAAAGGCTAGGCAGATTGATTTATCGTTCCTTGACCGTATCACTACTGAGATAAAAAAATATCTTTAAATATCTTTATTAACTAGTTTAACAGGTTATTATGTCACCTATTTTTGCAAGAATTGATAAAACTTCGAAGTAAGAATTCGTTGAATTCGAACAGAATTAAGTGAGGTCAAACAACTATTTTTGTTAATCATAGGAAAATATCAAATTTGACGTCATTTTAAAGTGGGTTTTACACAAAAATAACCCAAATCGTTTCAACACTGGAAAATCTTATGTAAGTTAAACTTTTACGAGATTGTCAACATTCAAGTGATGAAGGTTTTTAATTATTCTTATCAAAAATTTATGAATATAATTTTCCTAACTATAATAATATAATGAGTTGGTTTTTATTTCCTTGCATTTTGAATGTGTTATTGTGTGTTTTTAATGAAAAAATAAATAATTTTGAAACTATGGTACCTATACCCACAGCATATTATATCTCTACCTATTTTGCAAAGATATAAAACGATATTAGATATAAGTACGTAGTTATTACACACCGCAAACTAAAACAGACATCCCTAAATTATCATCATAATACCAATTTCCTTCGCAAGAAAAACAAAATAATTGCCTGCAAACTACGACAAAACAGTTATATGTATAACTAGCCTAACAAATAACCACATATCAAATGAATAACGCTTCACTGATCACAATACTACCTATATACAATTCATGCTGACATTGACTGGACCATACACTACAGTCAACCTTAACACCTTTTACATAAGGTTCATTGTCCCTTAGCAATATGTCGTCTGTTAAGACGTTAATGTAAAGTTACATAAGTGTCATATTAGACGATTTCAGCAGTGCTATTCTGTAACCATCTCACCGTGAAAACTTAGGTGAAGTGAGCGTGGAGTGAGCTGTCATTCCACCTAATGCTAGAGATTGACACTATTGACAGCTCACTCCACGCTCACTTCACCTAAGTTATCACGGTGAGATGTTTACAGAATAGCACGGCTGGACACAAGTTGCCGTGACATTAGCAGAAACTTTGAAACAATAAGAATGATGGGTGATCCTAGTTTTATCTAAGCGACGGTTGTTTTTTGTAAGAAGTTTGTTCTAGTTATCAAGTAGCTAGGAAAGTATTACTAAAGAAAAATAAATTTGAAGATGTTATGTCAATATCAGGAACATATTAAATTCAGTACACAGCATTCAGTTTTTTTTTTCGGGTATACTTACCTACATAACTAATCTGTTCATCTGAAATTCTCATCAATTATCGACAATAATAATTAGTGATAAAACAACTAAAGAAGAGTTGGAAAAGATTTCTTTAGAAATAAGTATTACAACATGTAAAAAAACCCCTGTCCGTGTTGTTCAGTATCATACTGAGGGTCTATTTATGAGGTAAATTCAGGAAAAAATAAAAAATGTTTTTTTTTTTTTTTTCAATGGTGAGTTTTACCGTAATGTTTAAAGGGGCGCGTTCGGCCGTCGTTTAGCGGGTGTCTACAAGTCATAATTTATGACCCCTGTTGAAAATTTGCTTGGGATGGATTTGAGGTAATTTTGGTACCGTACTAAAAATGTTAATTTGAAATAGCAATAACTTTATTTTTAATAATAATAAGTTTTTTTTTACATTTTGGTAATTTTATTGAAGGAGGCTATGTGCCCCTTTCGAACCGGGCAGGGTTTTTTTACATATTGTATAATAAGTAATATAATATACGTATTTTTCTGTTCCATTCTTCGTTTCTGTTTATATGTGTGTGCATAAAAGGTTAAAAAGAAAAAAAAAAAAAAAATATTTACCGTTACTTAGAAAAGAAAGAAAGAAAAAGTGTTTATTCTGCACAAAACAAACGCACATTACAAAAAAAAAAACAAAACAATACCACTTTACAGATGAGCCAAAAGCCTCGTATCCATTATTTACAACAGAAAAGTTTGACAAATTTGATCTATTCCCTGCTGTCAGGGTCAGAGGCCAAAGACAATTACATAATCTGTTGCGACATTTACAAAATGAAAACAAACAATCACTTAAAAAGAAATCATAGGTATGAATCATATTTTGTAATCTGTGCTGCTCAGCAAAGAATGAACTACGCCTATAACCTTAAACAAATATCGTAAAACCATGAAATTACCCTAAGGCTCAAGTTAAAAGCAAAATCTTCTACTCTGCATATCGAGAGTCCACATTTATTGTCACTACATCGAAAACGGAGCATCGATGAGTCCATAGTACGCTACATATATAGTTCGGCGCAGGGTTGTAACGATTCCGATGCCGATATTTCGGCCGATATAATCAGCAGGGCTCTCGGGAGTCGCGAGCCGACTTCCGGGCAACGTAGGCGCGGGCTTGCGGACGGTGAGCAATGGGTAGCTCGCCGTCCGATAGGGACCAGGCCCGGGTCAACGGCGCGTTGTGTTCCACGCGCGCCTCAAAGAGATGTCAGCACCAACTAACGGGGTCCAGAAGGGCCAATGCCTGCCGGGGTTGCGAGTTTGTCCGAAAGGGATATCGCGACCCCGGCACACAGGCAACGGAAGGAACACGGGTGGGTTTTAGTCAGTAAAAGTCTGATACGCCCTCCCGCTCCGCCCAGAGCGGGAGAAGTTATTTGATAATATCCCCCCCAAAAAAAAAAGAAACAAAAAAGGGGTGTAACGATTCCGATTCCGATGCCCATATACCGGCCGATATAATCGGCAGGGCGATATATCTAAATAATCAGTATCGGTACATCCCTAGTTCGGCCCATCAGAAGTATCAACACTGAAAGGCCCCAAAAACTGGATAAAAAGGCAAGCATAACCAACCTGAGGCATGTACCCAATCCTAGGTCCAGGCACTCCACTGCCAGGACTACCTGGCTTTCCACCTAGTACCCAGATTTCTCCGGAGTTCAGTCTTCGTCTGCCCACAATACAGGATAGCAAGGTTGTCTTCCCGCATCCTGACGCTCCTAAAAGACCGTATCTGGAACCAAAAAAATGAGCCATAAGAAAAAATAAAGAATATAATTTAAAAAAAAAACATTTCCTTGGTTTTGACAGTTGATATGCAGAATAAATTCCTGCGCGGGATTTGATGCGTGAATGCTTACATTGTCTGAACAGGTCCACTCAAATCTGTGTAGTTCTTTGCTTAAAAGACCATCAGACTCTTATCAGCATGGTCCTCATAATATAATCTGACCAAGATCTTGTCTGGACTTTAAAAGACACTGGAACCTCTGAGTTCCTTTCGGTGTTTCTTTCTATCGTAGTTGTATAGGAAACACCGACCTCATTTAGTATTAAAATACTATTTAGACGGACGTTTTAAAATCAATTTACAGAAAAAAAAATATTTTATCATTATGGTCCTTACGCCAGAAAAAGCACTTCACTTTTGTCTTTCAATTAAGTGAATCGTTCAATGACGATACAGTCGCTTTATTCTATACGTACAAAATGTATGTATCATCACGCATGAATCTTTTTGAATTTATTTGTTTGAATTTAGTTTTTTATTTTTTTCCTTTTTTGTTTGTTACATCTTTTATAGAATATAGTTTAACCTTTTTTATTTTTTTCTCTTTTAACTTGTTTTTTATTAAGTTAGCCCTGCTACAGTTAACGCTTGCTAACGGCTTGTTTTTATTATCTAATGTGGTAATCTGTGGAAAATGTTGTGGGTAGTATATTAGTTAAGTTTAATTTTAAGACAACACTGTTTATGCTTAATATACTACTGTTTGTTTTCCCAAATGTAATAAATAAATAAAACTAAAATGACTTTTTTCTACTTCATCATCGTCTCACGACTCTTCGGACCTCTGTTCTTATAAATTTGGTGTCTGTTTTTATGCCCCCTTCTCTTAAATTCATCCCTACTTAAGCAAATTCAGGTCATTTCAGTAACCATAAAACTCACTTTCGATTCCACCCAGTTTTCATAGAACTCATACGCCATGAAGCCATACATATTGGAAGTGAACCCTCCCGGAGGGTTGCCGGCATTACGTTAGCGCTAAAGCTAACCATTGCAGACGGACAACGTTATTAGGTTTAAAACCGTGTCATCAAACACGGTAAAACGAAGTAAAATTGTGTTTTCACGGGTTCTTGTCGCTATACGTACTATTGTGAATATTTGTAACGGTTGAACAAAAAAAATGTTTGGACAAAATTTGTCAAACTTTTCTGTTGAATAATGAATACGAGGCTTTTGGATAATTTGTGAAGTGGTTTTGTATTTTGTTTTTATTTTGTAATGTGCGTTTAGTTTGTGCAGAATAAATACTTTTTCTTTCTTTTCTTTTTCTTGTTAAAATATACATCAGATTTTATTTTCACGGTTAATAACATTGTAAATGCTAAGAAAAATCTGGATTAAAAATGAGCCCTCCGCGAGGTCTCGCCGACATTCCTCAAGCGACTAGATGAACCCTCCAGGAGGGCTCCCGGCACTGAACGTGTTAAGCAACCTCTTCCAAAATTCCGCTGACCCATACGTCACCATCAATAAAGCGAACAGTGAGTAAAGGGAAAGAGACAGAAAATTAAGTTAGTTATTTGTACAGCGTCAAACAATACTTCAAGTGTACTGGTTTGAAAAATTGCAAAAGTTTTGCTGTAAAACTACAACCGACTTCCCGTTTCGTACATATTGGACTTTGGGAAACTTTTGTTTGATATAATATTTATTCGATTGGTTTAGTCGGACAGGACAAAAAACGAACAATGTCTTGGTCAAAGTCAAAGTCAAACAATTTATTTCAATTAGGCACATAAGAGGCACTTTTGAACGTCAATTTTACACAAAATGGAATTGATTCTAGTCGCCCCTTCCAAAAGGTAAATATCTATCTTGGTAATATCTATGACACATTTTAAACACGAATACTTAATCCTATACTATTAAGTTAGCAATATTTGTATAAAGTAGGCGCTCGGTGATCTGGCACTCACTAATCCGACACGTCCAATAGTCCGGCGTTTTCTAACTTAGCTCTCCTACCATAGATATCCGTCTCCTACCCTGTAATCCGGCAGGTTTGATACAAAACTGATGCTGATTACAGAGCGCATTGATCTGTGTCGTTCTGCAGTTCGGTTCGATTCTACGAGTACGTATTATTACGTAAACTAATAAAGATTTTTTACTTTTGTCAGAATACCAGCGCTGCGACATTTTTATTTTTTTAATGACGCGGCATCATGCTGAGATAGGAGCCTTTTGACCTAGTACGGGACTTCATTCTTTAAATTTTAATGTTACTTTGTTTTTTATTTATGTTTAGTGTGTTTTTTTTGTGTTTAATTTGTGATTTCCTGTGCGAGTCTCAATAAATACTTTTTCTTTCTTTCTTTCTTTCTAAGTAGCTGAGATTTCCTATAGAAATCTAATAATCTGGCGTTTCCAATAATCCGGCATGGGCAAATAAAATGGGTGCCAGATAACCGAGCGCCTACTGTACTTATATGTATAATATTTGTAATCACGTTCTGGAAAACGGCTATAACGATTTCGATGAAAGTAGTTGCAACATAGGGGTTTACGGGGGTGCAAAATCGAACACTCCGTCGCCCAAAGCTTAGAACAAGATGGCTACCTTAAAATAATGACATGGCAGCACGGAATTAGTAAGTAGCTACTATCATGGCAGCATGGAATTAGTAAGTAGCTACTATCATGGCAGCATGGAATTAGTATGTACTATGCATGGAATTTGTATGAATTTTCCTATACTATTAAATGAGCATTCTCTATTTTCACGAGAGCAGAGCGCGGCCGGTACTTATTAATTATCGCATTAACGACCCGGTTTTGGACGGGTGCCAATTAAATGAGAATGAATGTATACCACACACAACTTTTGGAAATAAATTGTCGTGAAAACCGCGCTAAAATCAATCAAATTAGTAAGAAGTACCAAGGGAACACATCAACAGACACACCACTATGTTTAGAGTTTAGATACTACTAGCTGGGCCCCGCGGTTTCACCCACATATGTCTCAATCCCATGAGAGATCGGGATAAAAAGTATCCCATGTCCTAACCTAGGTCATGGTCTATCCATGTGCCAAATATCATCCAAATTCGTTCAGCCGTTTTAGCGTGAAAGCGTAACAAACAAACAAACTCAGTTTCGCATTTAGGTATAATATTAGATAGGATTTAGTGATTATTCCTGGATAGTTCAATGTTCATTCAGTCAGAGAATCTGGTCAATGGATGAGTAAGCAATGACGAATTTATGACACATTAATATAACACGAATTCCGATTAATTCATTCCGTATCACAGTTGTGTATTCAAAGAATTTTTACATCGTTTCCATGAATTTAAAATGTATTTTTTTTTGTCTTTTCCATCTCGGTCCGCAAATTGAAAACATTATCGTTTACTTCACACCATTTGGCTCAAATTATTTAAAAAGCTTCCTAGACCATTCCCTCGAATGATCTTAGCCGTTTGTCAAATTGAAAAGACTCGGTTTTGACGTTATTTTTGGCGGGAAATTCAATGACGTTTCTTGAGATGGGAAAGCGGAAAATTAAGAATGATTACGGTTAAATTTTTAAGAGAAATGTGGTCAGGTTTTGTTGAAATAAGTCGTTATGGCAGTCTGCAACTAATTCTTACGACCTACGTTACGGTAGTCGTTTGAATTAAAAGAATCTCATACTTAATCCAATTTAATTCATTGGTGATTATGGGCTTTTATAGAAAAAAATTATTGTTAATTCAATATGTTCTTATCGATTTTGTTTTACTTCAAACTCCACCGGAGAGAGTCCTTGATCATTTGGTTCGCAACCTCACGACGCATAAAATAGTGTTGGGCCCGTCTTAAACGACAATTATGCAACCACTCACAAACCAACAAATAACGCGTTAGTAAGTCGCGTCGTGACCACCCTTGAAATACTAGTGATGTGACATTCTGACTACTAATGAGCGATCAGAGATGTACAAGATACCGCATAAAAAGTATCTGGAATACAAGTTACAAGATACTTAAGTAAAGTATTAGAGATATCAAATACAAGATACTTTTGGAATAGTATTTGAAATAAGTACTAGATACAAAATACGTATTTACTAAATACTTTTCTTTATAAAATACTAGGTATTTGAAAACATAATTTTATTATTCTTAGTGTTTATTTAGCTTACTGTAATTACATACATTTACTATATTTGGGAATTAGCAGTGTTTTTTCTATATATATTTCATTATGTCTGGTGATAAATTAAAAATAAACCATTTTATTATGAACAGTGAACGAATAAACGTGAGAAAAAATTGTACTTTTAAGGTTTTAATTGTGACCTCACTCATTTTTCAATTATTTTTTTCATGAGATCTCATTATCATCCCCCCACAAGAGAAGACTTGCTCCACTACTGGGGCGGAACTCGAAAAACAATTATAATACGTATAGTTTAAAAATATTTATATTACTCTTGAAATTGTATCTAAAATTAGTAGTGGTGGCCTGCAACATCCAGTATAATAAACAACAACAATCGACTTTTGTTTAGTTTTGTAAACAAAACGAAAACATCCTAAATTCACACGCTATTGTACATCACTTCCAAACATTGCTGAGCGTCATGGGAAGCGCATCAATTGTTGCCTAATGAATAAACGGATTAAAACCGTAAACAATCATTACACGAATGAGTCCCACGAAATAATGCCATAATATTTATAAACAAGACTTATAAAATAAAAACAAAGACGCAAAAATTTACAAGAGTATGTGAATGTTGGTGACTAACAAAAGGTATTTAAAAGGTAGATGTCAGTGGAGACACCGGGAGGGGAAGCCCTAGGAGGACATTATAGTGACCTTATTGATGATGTTCTTTAGAAAGGTCGGGAGGGTTGTACTCGCAAGCGTCGTGCGTGTATGACCAGGTCGCCTACTCCCTAAGCGAAATCCGTAGTGTCAACCGTAGTTACGGGCGCTTGTTCTCCGTCTCACTTACAGACGTAGCGAGAAAGAGAGTGGAGCGCCCGTAGATACGGCCGAAACTACGGATTTCGCTTAGGGAGTAGGTCAAACTCACGACGTGAACCTGCTTTTTGTTCCAATAAAATATGTGATTTGACTTACATAGCTCTTTTAGGTGACAAAGTAGGAAGAATTCTTAAATGACGGATGCTAGACATGTATGGACCTAGATATTGGGATAAGTGTAGGATGATGAGAATGAAGGTTAATTTACTTACATAGCTCCTTTAGGTACTGTCATGTTCAATCCATCCAATATGATGTTGGGATTCTTCTGTGAGCCATATTTCTTGTGTGCACGCCTTACGCAGACAGCCTGTTGTTTCCTGCAAACAAAATGGTACATAATTATATTACAACATTATCTTTATTGACCTTGTGAAGGCCGCTGGAGACGAGAAGCACAGGACCTGTCGATGTGTCGGCGTTTGCGGAAGGCCTTTGTCCAGCAGTGGACGTCTTTCGGATGAAATTATGATGATGACGATTGTCTTCCATAGAAAGAGTTTTAGGGTATACCGTCACCAGCATAAGAAGTCATCAGAACCTCAACTCAAGCTGTTCTCTGCTGGACAAGCATGAAATCCTTTAAGCTTCACCACAGCAAACGATCTTGTGCTTCTAGCATGCATACATTTCTATTGGAACTGTGGCGCCATCTACAACGCCACATGCGAACTACGCATCAAAGACGTCATACAAATCCTGCATTGCGCAAGCAGGGCTTACCACGCGATCAGCATATATGTGTGTATATAACTTCCCCGACATCAATCGTTGGGCAGTTGCCCACCAGACACGACACCCGTCTGGTCGGAGGACCCTTTTCTAAGGAGGATGAATGAACTTTACAGCCTGTTCTTCATGACTCTAAAGAACCAATAAACCTTATGGAGATTATGAGAAATCTCATGCTTTGGTAAGAGATAAACCTATTGATATGGTTGTTATTGGGGCTGATTGCCAAGATGCGACTTGTGGAGGCTTTGTGTATGCAAGAGAGGCATAGGTCCGTTGCATTGGCACCCCAGAGACTACTGAAATTCGCAGGAAAGTCCGAAAGGGATGGCCCCTGGCAATGTACAGGAAACTGAACGAACACGGGTGTGTTTTAGTCAGTAAGAGTCTGACACGCCCTCCCGCTCTACCCAGAGTGGGGAAGTTATTTGATAATTTCCCACCCTCAAAAAAATAATAGGCTACTGAAATGTGATTGTAATTACACCACGGGAATGGGAGTCATTCCTTTCAAACTGGGACATAGCAACGCCGCTTTGCAGCTGGTTTCTGCTCCAACCTAGAATTTACTTCGTCTGTCGAGCTCCTTCAGGACATTTTGTCTATTCTTCCGTTTCTATGGTGGTCATGCTACGCATGCAACAAAGAGCCAAAACGACTTACCTTGAAGCGACAGTAGACTTCTGCGTTTTGAACATCTTGTGTCTCCTGGCCATGAGCTCCTGCTCAATGGTGTTGATGGTGATGGGCGCCTCTGGAGCTCGGACATCCTCCATGGATATCGTCGCCCCCTCATTGTCGTATGCTGGCATTTTTTACTGTAACAAGAAAAGGCAATTGTTAGTGTTTGTCGTCAGTTAGAACAATAATTTTGTTTGGTAATAAGGGGAAATGAGGCTTTTTTATATTAGGCTTATGGGTAGGGTTTTAATTTCTGTAACAGCAGTGTACCTATGTGATTGCAGTCAACACAAAAAAAGTTTTTTTGTGTTGTTTTTTTTATTTTATTTTTTATTTCTAATCGTCTTCCGCAAAGTCGTCTGTATTTTTTAAATTTGTTTACCGATGTCCGTTGATATTTTCGTCGGTTGTGAACCGATTTTGAAAATTCCTTTTTTAAATGATTCTTTTATCGAAGGCGATATCAGTTTTATTCAGTTATACTTTTTTATTTGATGAGGACAAACATTTTTGAACATAATGAACATCTCGCTTTAATTGGAGTATTTTTATTACCTACTCTATGTCGTGATATAATGCGTAGTTACCTTCTAAACAATCATAGACTCGGTAGGTCGTACATCATACATATTTCACATGAGTTTCTTTACTCTGTGCTTATGTCGCGGGTGTCATTGAAAACACAAACAAACACAGACGGACACACAGATCTCGATGCAAAACAAATATCTAATCCTTAGAACAAACTAAGTACACATCTTAGGTAAACTAACTTAAGATGTTAATGTCCGAATGCAGAGGTCAAATAGAATGCCAATTAAATTTTAATCACTTAAAACATCAACAAACCTCTCGAAATTATATTTACTGGAAGTCGACATAAATGTTCACGAAATATAGGACTATTTCCAGTGAATATATTTTCGAGAGCTACGTATATTAATGGTTTAAATGATTATAATTAAGTAATTACCCCAGAGGCAAATTACGATAATTATAATTACTGAGAGGGAAGTAATTACCGTGGTATTCTAAATCTTAAATAGGATTAAGTCAGTGATATTGACATATCCCAAACCATCGGGTTATCGTCGTGAATAAAGTAAATAGTAATTTCGATTACTTAGATGTAAGCACTTTGTATCTCATTTTAAAGGAATTGTTATTTAAATTTTTTAAACTATATTATTATTTTATTATAATTTCCGCAAAATTAATTTTAATTAACACACATACGCCGCGATTTGCAACAAAAAACGTAGCAAATTTTCAATATGCCAAGATACAAAACAAAACACTTTAATTTAAAATAAGAAGAGTTCTATCAAAGACCCAAATGCGAAATACTAAATTTAAAAAAAGAACGCTAGATTATAAGTGCTTACTAAAGGCGACGTAAATTCAAACTGAACGAATGTCAATGTACAGGGTTGTCAACCGTTCAAGGCAATACTGGCACGAAAGAAAATCTAAAACACGCCATAATTATATGCGACACGCAAAAGTCAAGAGATAATACCATAACATAACATTACGTTATACATAATTATAACGTTAGGCAGAGGTGCACCTATAGTACACCCACATGTCACTAGTATTAAGTTCCATATAATAGGGGACGAGCCTATTCCCATCAACCGAGCACAAATCCAGATGGAAAAATCCAAGAACACTTTGTCCGACCTGGGAATTGAACCCAGGACCTCGTGCTCAGCGCATGCGACCACTAGACCAACGAGGCAAACGAAGGCATTCAATAGGTATAAAATGAGTTTGACAAAAAAACGCGTTTTAACTAAAAATAAACGTTCATAGAAACGTCTAAATTAAGAAAACTGGTTGTCTTAGATGTATATTTAAGTTTATTCTAAAAGCTTTATTATACTGTATAAAACACGTGTGTGACTAAAATTAGGTATGTTCAAACAAGTATATACCAACTAATATGTATTATCAAGAGATTCGCTGTGCAAAGAAAGAAAGAAAGTAAGTAACAAATAAAGAAAGAAAATACGTTTATTTGCGGTAAACATGACGCAAAGAAAGAACACAAAAAAAGAACAATTTGGGGGAACATATGCGTAATCACCGGAACCACAGCTCCTATTTGAAAAAAGAATTCACCATTTGAAAGGTAAATTATTTCTGATGGACATAGGCTATATATTATGTAAATATATGCAAAAAGAACTACTAGTAGGTACTAAATACTTTTATTATTTAATTATTTATAAGTTGTTAGCACCCATTTGTAAATATGTATATACAAATAAAGAAGATTCTGCAAAAAAAAAAAGAAGTACTTAATAATACTCCTCGAGAATTGGGCTATCCAATGCGAAAATAACTTTTCAAATCCGACTGGAAGTTCCCCCCTAAATAAAAACTTACAAAAAAACAAACTTTATAATATTAATATAGAAGTAAATTATAATTAATTTTATAAGTTCATTTAGTTATAATATAAATTATATTTTCGAGCCGTTTGGGGTTGAAACGAAAAGAGGCCATCATGAGGCTCACGGCCTCTTTAGAGAAATCTCCAAACGGCTATTTGACACTTCCCGTGACCCAAGGGCTGGTTTTTACCTTGGGTAGAGACTAAGCATTGCCATACAACGTGGCAATGCGGCCAGCCTCTTGGGTACATTACCAGTCGACAGCGATGCGGATGAATTTTTCGATGCTAAATTTTAGTTTGTAAATAGTTTTAGTTAAGTTAGTATATAATTTTGCTACTTTAATTAATGAATTAGTTATAAGTTGTTTGTACCCACTTGTAAATAGTTTAATATTGATTTTTAATAAAATTCACGATATAGAATAGATGTAGGTAGGAGCATAGAACCATTCCAGTTTTCAAAAGCCGTTTTATCGCTAGCTAGAACAACGGAATCCATGATTAATAAAACGATTGGTTAGCGACCTTCATATCCCGTGCCAAAACGAAACCTGTTTGTTACTAACCTGCTTATTATAGGTACTTACTCAATAACACATTAACATTTTTTTTTATATGAAGACATGTAATTTCTTAATAGATATAATCTGAAAGGTTTAAATTATATAAGGTAGGTATAGTTGATAGCCACACTTTCGAATTAGGTCTGAGATCTGTAAAGATAGTTTTAAGATGTAAAATAAATAAATAAATATGAATAGATAACGAATTTCTCTATGATGTTGATTAATCTCTATTTCAATCTGCCTAGCCTTTTCCCAATTTTATTGGGTTCGGCTTCCAGTCTAACCGGATTCAGCTAAATACCTGTATTTGACATTGAGTGGCTGCCTATCTGACCTCTGCAACCCCGTAACTGGGTAATACGATACCCCTTGGTAGGACAGGTTGTCAGACTTTCGGGCTTCTGACGACCCGTAACGACTGTCAAAGTTCCATGAATGACAGCCGGGACCAACGGCTTAATGTGCTTTCCGAGGCACGGAGGAGTCTCGGTATGTTAAGATGGTCACCCATCCACAGACTAACCCCGGCAAGCGTAGCTTAACCTGACGGATCGACCCGTGCAGCAGTTATTACTTAGCCATGAGCTCCTCCAATTTATCTCAATGGTGGGATAATTAATCTCTATGTAACAATTAATATCATTTTAAGTACTTATAATAATAATAAACAATAATAACTGCTTTATTTTCAGGCAACTAAGGCCCATAGACAAAATAAACTCAAACTCAAACTCAAAGCATTTATTTCAAATAAACCAATTACAGGCACTTTTGAATTGTCAAGGGGGTCGGTCAGTCAGAAAGATGAAGCTAGATGCCCATTCCAAAGCGTAGTAGGTACCTATGGAGAAGAACGGGCAAGAAACTCCACGGACACTCTTTTAAATCATAATATGGTTACAAAATTATTGGTTACATCATTCATGTTGAAGTTATACATGTGAGAACGATGCAAAACGTGAAAAGCGTCCGTAACAGAAAGAAAAAAAATAAACAATCCAAAAAATTAAATTAAATTAAAATAAGCCGTAGTAGCTAAGAGATGACCAGTCCCTACTGACGGCGCCCGTTCACGAACATGACGCATGGATTAGCACCATTCAGCTCAACCATTTTGAAGGGAGCTAAATGATCCAACACACGCGCCACCGTCAGCGAGACATTAGACACAAATTAATCATAGATAATAATAAACTAATACATAATAAAAAAAACATCACTGCAAAATCTAGTTAGTACGTTGGGTCGGCGACGTATTATTGCGCTGAGTCGTGGTGTCATGTAGCCTTCCGCGAAAACGCCGATCCACGACACCCGTCGGCCAAAATTCCGACGGTTTATTTTTTTTTTAATTTTTTTTTTATTACTTATGTAAGAAGTTATGTTCGGACAAAAAAAAGATTAAGGGCCAAGGTCCATAACCTTTTTATAATAGGTACTTCCAATAAAGTTATGCAAATTATTATCATGGTCGATTTGGTAAATACCGCTAATACCGCGTTGTGTTCGCGGCGGCACCAACAGTATTCCCAGTGTGTTCGCAGATCGGTGGCATTCCTCGATGTGGCGGAGGTGGTTGCAGCTCCACGCTGAATTTTAATTTTATGTTTATCCGTGTCTGTACCTACTAACACTAGATGTTAAGTTAAATTGTTACTAACCCTATGGACTCTGTCCGAAATAAAATTATTCTATTCTATTCTATTCTAAATATCATCAATTTGATCGAGGAATGTTTTGACCAAAAATCTAACTTAAATCTACTTAATTCACTGACAGACAGCGCACAGCCTTAACCGCTGGGCTTAGAAGGATGAAATGCACAAGAGTTCCTTATATATGAAAATCAAAAGTCATTCATTCAAACTAGGCTATGCTAATGGCTAATTTTCGAACGTCAAAATTACATAAGACAGTCCCCCAAAAAGGAAGAAAGAAAAAGTGTTTATTCTGCACAAACCAAACGCACATTACAAAAAAAAACAAAACAATACCACTTTACAGATGAGCCAAAAGCCTCGTATCCATGATTCAAAACGCCCGCCCATCGCCTTCAAAGGCGAAAGTAAGGAAGGATTTTTCAAAATTCACCCCCTAAAGGGGGTTGAAAGTTTGTATTGCAGTTTGTCATTTTTGCCGATGATAAATCCAATCAGGCACGCTGTCAGTACTAAAATAATCAAATAATTTATCATGTTTTTCGTGGCTAAAAAGGAATAAAATATGGGACGAACAAGTAATATTAATTCCCTGTTCGTCTCATATTTTTTTTCCTTATCTGGTGGCGAACTTTATTGTGAGGCGAATGCGGAACAAATCCTCCGTATGTACATCATTGAGTCTCTATTTTGAGGAGAATACTTATACATAAAAATATTCTTTATTTTTCTTTCAGTTTCATGTATTAACAGCAAAACTTATCTTAAAAATAGCTATGGTCACCCATCCACAAACTACCCTTGACAAGCGCAGCTTAACCTCTAAGATCGATTAATCTGCACAGCTCTAAGTTTACATTACTTACAAGAAAAATCCATCATAATTATTATAAACAGATTAAATAATAACATAATTTTCTGTCAGAAAAAAAAGAATAAATGATTGATCATGTCATGTTAGACAGTAGGTACCTCTCATTATGCGCGCACGCAGATTGTCATGTTAGGTTATAAGTCAATTACTAGGCGGCCATTACTGTAAGCGATGACATTAATGTCAGTACACGGAAAACATTATTGATAATAAAAAAATTATAGTGTGATTACCTGGGACAATAGTTTATTTATTGTAACGCCTTGATCACACGTACCGAGGAGATGGACGAAACAGCAAAATGATAAATTCAAATTCAAAAGACATTTATTCAAACTAGGCTGAGAATCAGCACTTTTCGAACGTCAAAATTACATAAGACAGTCCCCCAAAAACGCCCACCCTTCACCACTTCCTAGTGCTTAAGCTGGGAAGAAGAAGTGACGCAACAAACTCCCCAGCAGGTACTAGGATACTAGGCCGAGACAGTTGACCGAACGAGTAGGTGTTTACAAGTATTTTTTAACTTAGAACCAAGACAGTGAATCGTTTCACAAAAATCGCGGGAAACGTTAGCGTACTGCGAGTGACGTGACTGTGCCGAGTGACGAGTACGCACCGAGTACATGTTTATACCTGCCGAGTGGGCAAACAAGTAAGCGCACTACGCACGGACGTAAAAATATCACGGCGATTTTTTTTCGTGCACTGTATTTTCAAAGCTCTGCTTAGCACCGAGAGTTGAAAATCTAACAGGGTATTTTTTCAACGCGTAGAGAGATGAGAGTGCGTCTTAAGCGCGTTTGATTCTCAACGCTCGGCTCAACACCAAAAGTTGAAAATCCCGTGCGCGATAAAATCCCTCCGCGATATTTTAACGTCCGTGCAAGTGTGGGGAAGCGCGGAGGTGCACTCGCTCTAGTAAATAGAACAGGAATCCTGTTCTATTTACTAGAGCGAGACAGTCACTCGGATCCTGTTACAGGATCCGAGTGACTGTCTCGCCCTTTAACTCGGCCGAGCGCTCGATGATATGTTTGCACGTAATGAACACTCGGCCGATAGCACTGTCTCGCCCATCTACTCGGTACGTGTGATCAAGGCTTTAGTACCATGCCTAGCTACTTTTCGCGAAATCTTCAAACATCCCTGACGATATTATTCTGTAAAAACCAAACCATTAAAACTCAGGTAAAGTGAGCTGTCAATGTCAAACCTTAGCATCGAGTCGAATGACAGCTTACTTCACCTAAGTTTTTGCGGTGGGATTTTTACAGACTAGAAGGTCCGATATCTAAATGATAATTTTAACGATGATTCAGCCATACCAACGAACTCTAACGAGAGCAAAAACGGTGAAAACAATTCTAGATAAACCAATCTTACTTTTTCTCTAGTCTAAAATGAGGTTCCAACCTTAAGGGATAGTCATTGTATCCATCCTAATTAATATTATAAATGCGAACGGATTTAGATGAAATTTGGCACATAAGTAGATCATGACCTGGGTTAGGATATAAAATACTTTCATCCCGATCCCCACAGGATCGAGCCTTATGTGGGTGAAACTGCGGAGCGCAGCTAGTTGTAAAATAAATTCTCGAACACAAAACTATCAATTGTAATGGTACACAGGGAAAATGCTCTGGCGATTGAAATTTTACAAATGGTTTCCTCCAAAGGTTCACCACAGACACCACAAAGGCACTTGCCGATAATTCATAATTCTTTATGGGTTGGGCAGTCGCTCTATGTAAAATCAAAGATAGTTATGCAAATTGAATACCAACTTAAATTGTTCGTATAATTAAGTCACAATTGTCATTCTTTGACAGTTGTATTAAACCTAGAAAGTTGACGTAGGGTGTCAATTTTTTTGACAGTTAATTTCCCTGACTCTTTAACTATGTAGGTGTACTAATCTTCTGAAGCCTAAAGTAATTTGTCCAATTTATTAACCACAGGCCTTGGCAAAAAATATAAGGTCTCAGGGCCCGATACGGAAACATAGCACACAACTCAGAAAAACTACTATTAAAATTTTTATCAATCAATGACCTCTACTTTACCATAATCTACGTCAACATTTCCTCAACGAAGTGTGTAAAAAAATTGTTGTTTTGAACATCATAAGCCGCCACAAACTACTATATTTAGTACAAAGTACAAGAATGGAAAATTACAACAATATGTTACGTAGAAGAAGATGACATTATACTTATTGAATTACTAGTAAATAATATAGTGTAAACGACTAGTTTTAATGATTTGGAAAAATATACAATGTGAATTTTAATTCGTTTGCATCCTCTTAAGGGGTCATTGTACACATCACTAAAAAAAAAAATCAGCTGTTCCCTACATTATAACGAGCTATGCGAACATAAATGTATGGAACAGCTGATTTATTTTTCGCGGTTTCAGGGTTGGCCCCATATCGAAAGTTGTTCGTAATGATGAGTACAATGACCCATTAAGAGGATACAAACGAATTAAATTTCACATCGTATATGTAATTAGAGCATTTTCTTAATAACTCAATATATATGAATATTTTAGATTATTTTTAAATTACAACGTCAAATTAATTTATAAAGTAATGTCTAACGCGGATCAAAACTGAGAGTCACGCAAAATCCACCATTTTAAACATAATTGAATTATTGATCTTTTAGTAAACGTGTTTTATTAAAATACCTTTTGTTTTATCTATATATATAAAAGAAAGTCGTGAAGTCGTGTTAGTTACACCACTTATATCAAGAACGGCTGAACCGATTTGGCTGAAAATTGGTGGGGAGGTAGCTTAGAACCAGGAGAAGGACATAGGATACTTTTTAGTAGGGTAGGTAGGGTAGGTAGGGTAGGTAGGGTAGGTAGGGTAGGTAGGGTAGGTAGGGTAGGTAGGGTAGGTAGGGTAGGTAGGGTAGGTAGGGTAGGTAGGGTAGGTAGGGTAGGTAGGGTAGGTAGGGTAGGTAGGGTAGGTAGGGTAGGTAGGGTAGGTAGGGTAGGTAGGGTAGGTAGGGTAGGTAGGGTAGGTAGGGTAGGTAGGGTAGGTAGGGTAGGTAGGGTAGGTAGGGTAGGTAGGGTAGGTAGGGTAGGTAGGGTAGGTAGGGTAGGTAGGGTAGGTAGGGTAGGTAGGGTAAGTAGGGTAGGTAGGGTAGGTAGGGTAGGTAGGGTAGGTAGGGTAGGTAGGGTAGGTAGGGTAGGTAGGGTAGGTAGGGTAGGTAGGGTAGGTAGGGTAGGTAGGGTAGGTAGGGTAGGTAGGGTAGGTAGGGTAGGTAGGGTAGGTAGGGTAGGTAGGGTAGGTAGGGTAGGTAGGGTAGGTAGGGTAGGTAGGGTAGGTAGGGTAGGTAGGGTAGGTAGGGTAGGTAGGGTAGGTAGGGTAGGTAGGGTAGGTAGGGTAGGTAGGGTAGGTAGGGTAGGTAGGGTAGGTAGGGTAGGTAGGGTAGGTAGGGTAGGTAGGGTAGGTAGGGTAGGTAGGGTAGGTAGGGTAGGTAGGGTAGGTAGGGTAGGTAGGGTAGGTAGGGTAGGTAGGGTAGGTAGGGTAGGTAGGGTAGGTAGGGTAGGTAGGGTAGGTAGGGTAGGTAGGGTAGGTAGGGTAGGTAGGGTAGGTAGGGTAGGTAGGGTAGGTAGGGTAGGTAGGGTAGGTAGGGTAGGTAGGGTAGGTAGGGTAGGTAGGGTAGGTAGGGTAGGTAGGGTAGGTAGGGTAGGTAGGGTAGGTAGGGTAGGTAGGGTAGGTAGGGTAGGTAGGGTAGGTAGGGTAGGTAGGGTAGGTAGGGTAGGTAGGGTAGGTAGGGTAGGCAGGTAGGTAGGGTAGGTAGGGTAGGCAGGTAGGTAGGGTAGGTAGGGTAGGTAGGGTAGGCAGGTAGGTGGGCCATAGATAAGTACTTAGTGCTACTCGAGCGAAGCCGGGGCGGGCAGCTAGTATATAATAAATTAATAATGCTTCTAATTTGGGACAGCACTCCTGGATGGACGAGTCCGCTGGACGTAGGACGCGTTGCGTGAGCTCAGTACAGAACACGCAAGCTAACCATTCAAGGTCACTGGCATATATCTGCGTCTTAAGTTAGAACTTGAGTAGTATGGGTATTGAAAAGGTAAGTATACCTACGCTACCTAGCCATCATAATAACTTATCTTTGTTTTGTTCTTTATTTCCGTCTGAAGTAACCACAACGACATTGGATTTTCCTATCGTGTGAACCAACTTTTCCATTTTGAATGGAAACTCTCATACTGTTTAACAGTGTCTCATACTGTTTAACTCTGTCTTACAGTGGAATTAACCATAACGATTATAATTCTTAACAATATCTTATGCAAAGAATTCACACAATTTACATAAGTACACCACAGATAAAAAATAGCACATAAGGGAACAACTATGAACCAGTTGTACCAGATTGGTAAATACTTTTAAATTAAAACCACCTCATTGCTAAAGTCGGCCACAAACCGGTTATTCTGACGTCATCAGAAATACCCAATAACCCAAGATATCAAGGTTATCGCCAAAGAAAATAACATGGGTTTTCTGTAGAATTTTAGTTTATCAAGTTTTGGAACCTCAGACTCAATTTCATACAAGACATAGTTCAAAATGCCATTGACACCACTTAGGACCTTTTTATAACCACAAATTTATTCCGCCCGCAGGTTCGCCCACGTGGTTTGTCGATAAAAAAGTAGCCTATGTCCTTCCCCAGGGTTCAAAGTCCCCATACCAAATTTCATCGGTTCAGCCGTATAGCCGTGAAAGCGTAACACACGAGCTAACATTCGCATTTGTAATATTACTATACGTAGTTAGAGTTAGTATGATCACTCAAAAAGCGTCTGAGACTGAACATAATGCTAGTGTATACTAGAGTAGGTAAGTTCAATTTATCTCAGATCCAGCATTCAGTATAGCAACATTTTCAGATTAGGATCGAGCTTGTATCGGATATGTTAGGTACCGGTAAAACACAATTCTGGAAAAACCAGTTTGTCCTAGGCCAATGTTTTATACGAAATTTTATTTTATGAGACGAGATGGATCGGTGAACTTCGTACCTCGTGAACAACATTTCCATTTTTCGGCTGTTCCTTTGGGGTCTTCCATTTTTTTTTCCTAAACCACACCTTTATTGAGGCGAACAAAACAAAAAAAAATATTATTCAAATCGGTCGAGCCGTTTTCGAGTTTTTGCGAGACTAAGGCACGGCCTGGTTTATACGATGGCAGTGACAAGACCCAGTGACTCGTAACTTCGGACCCAGTCGGTGAGTTCATGTAGACAAGATCGGCAGTAAGTCAGGCGGAGGAAACGAATGGGCCCGAAAATAGAAGTGTAGGTTAGTCAACTGAACTGACTTGAGGGCGCGAAGTCAACACTGGACTGGGTTGAAACTAGTGTCTTCACGAGCCCATTTGCAAGTTTGTGCTGGACTAACTTACTGGACTGTCACATTACTGGGCTTGTATAAACCTGCCTTTATGGTATGCCAGTGGCAATTATACGTAAATTGCACCGTTTAAATCAGGCGTGAAGGACGGGCTTTTTGAGGGACTGTCTTATGTAATTTTGATGTTCGAAAAGTGCTGATTCTCAGCCTAGTTTGAATAAATAACTTTTGAATTTTTAATTTTGCGTCATTTTTACACGACTCCCCAAAAACGGAGTATAACGTTTTTAACAACATCGTGCCGTAGAAAAGTTTTGACAATCTGTCACTGTCATCTGTCATTTTGTGCGACGGGCGAGTTTTTTGTTTTTTGTTTCTTCCATTTCTACTGCACGATGGTCATGCTAAGCATGATCTAACACCCGTTCGTCAGAAATTACTGGTTTCAAAAACCAAACGTAAACTACATACTACAATTTATTTAAATCTTATTTTGTACCGGCATCGTCTTCACATATAATTATATAGCTAATGTACCTACATATACAAAATATTGTAAAACATTTTAAAAGAGTAACGGTGGAGTTTCAGGCCCATTCATCTCCATACGAAAACTTCTTTTTGGAAGGGGCGACTAGAATCAATTCCATATTTTTGTAAATTTTGACGTTCAAAATTGCCTTATAACCTTTGAAATAAATGATTTGACTTTGACTTTACCTGAGCTTGATACTAAGTTTCTGTAGGTGTCTAGTAATTAGACAATGTAACAAAAACGCAAAGATTTAAACAATGTCCGGAGTTAAAAGCGATAAAACTTTTATGTGAAAAACTTGTATTATTGTCTTGTACATAATGGCGTCATAAATCATTTGAATATTGTTGTAGACGACCATCTATTATATACCATAACATCACACGTGTAATCCCGAAGGGTTGGGCTCATTGGACAAATCAAATAGCGCGCGTTTCCCCGGCTTCCTGTTACACACTTCCGTCCCTTTGTTCCAGATTGCAGAAAAGCGAGAGGAAATATGTTACACATCAAAGTAGTATATTATTGGGCATTCTAGACCACTTTCGGCAAATCGCTCGGCGAGTACGCCTCGCTGCCAAAAGTGGTCTAGAACGCCCAATAATCGGTAATCGACTCGACTCGTTCATTTGTTCATTCGTTCGAGTTCTTAGCATTCTGTCACACAGATCGCTCGTACGCGAAATCTGTTACTGTTTCAGTTTATAAATAATGTTGTAATAAACACATGCACTCATTGTTAATCAGTTTGTTGACAACAGTAATCATGAAATTTGTAAAACAACCACAATCACTGCATGTAAGCACTATTTGCGATGATTTTTGTAAAACTAGATCTCGTCATGGAGAATTATTACCTAATTTAGTACGATGTATCATTTGCGGACCATCGAATTGTGGAAAAACAAATTTACTTATTGGACTTCTTATACATGAAAATGGTTTACGGTTTCAAAATGTTTATGTCTATTCAAAAACCTTACACCAACCAAAGTACATTTTTTTAGAAAGAGTTTTACAACAGGTACCAATTATCTCATTCCAGAAATATCAAGGGAATGAGGAAGTTATAAGCGTTCAGGACGCAAAACCCAACTCTGTGATTATATTTGATGACGTTGCTTGCGAGAATCAAACTAACATGCGTGATTATTTCGCAATGGGAAGACACAAACACATCGACTGTTTTTATCTCAATCAAACATATAGCAAAATCCCTAAACAGTTAGTAAGAGATAATGCTAACTTAATTATATTATTCAAACAAGATGATATTAACTTGAAGCATGTTTATGAAGAACATGTTAACACTGATATGACATGGCTTGAATTTCGTGAAATGTGTTCTAAAATATGGAGTGAGCCCTTTAATTATGTTGTAATTAATAAAGATTGCAACAAAAATAACGGATGCTATAGAAATAAATTTGACACTTTTGTAGTCTTTGATTAGAAATACAAATATTTAAGATATGGTACTTACATGATATCATTATTCCTTGGTCAACTCTTCATCGATAACTATCATAGTCCGTAAAATCGTAGTAATGGAAAAATCACTGAAAAGGCAAATTGTTGATGCTGCAGAAGCTGTAAAGAAAAAGGTACGAAAGATGCGAGATTTGGAGACTGAAAATAAGCAAGCATTGGAATCAGTTTTTAGACCTGTAACAGAGTCTCTAAATTTTTTAGCAGACACCAATAAGCAAACTGACCTCTTGCGATCTAAAGAAGTTGAAGAAACAAAAGTTTCGTTTAAAAACAATACTTTACAGAAAGACAGTTCTAATAACGAAGAAGATAGTAATGTAGAAGAAAATGAATGTGATACCGACAGTGATGAGTCGTACCAATCATTAGGAGACAATAATCAAGAGCGTAATACATCATCCTGGTCAGTATCTGCGGAAGCACTAACAGATATTCCATTTGGTGTTCGAGCGGAACGAGGACAATTGATGTTAGGTTCTGCTGTCATAACGATCAGCGATGATTACATCACCGTTACTGGACGGAAATATCGAAGTACTCCAGGACTGAAACAATTATTATTGAAAAAGGACGTAGATTTAAGCACAGTTACAGAGTCTGATATGCAGAATTATAAAATGATGTTGATTGCCACAAACGCACATCGTCGAGACTTTGATTCGAATAAACCAATAAAAAGTAATAAGGGACAAAAATATTTGCAAGTTATAAAAACTCTTTTCAAACTGCCGAATACTATTCAAAACAGTCAAGCAAAGGGGAAAGGGCTACCCTTGACAAAAATGTGGAAAAAAAATATAGATTTTGTATATTGGGATGATCCTAATGAACTTGTGGATAGGTTAAAATTATTAATTGCATCTCGAGACGCTGGTAACACTGGATTAGACAACGAAATTATATCTATTATTGAAGAACTGCGTGAAAGTAAAATTATTAAGTAATAAATAATTGGTATAAATTTTTCACCGTTCATTTTATTATCAACCTTTAAATATAATACACCTTAAATATGAATGTAGATAAATTTGGACACCATATTCATAAGAGAATGCGTTTCTCTGAATTATTAGAGTTCAATGAAAATGCATTGCTAAAATCTGAAAGTGGTGATTTTGATTTGAAAAAATCTAGATTAAGAGGAATTAGATCTCCTGTAGACATAGATGATGCTGTAAACAAAGATTACGTCGATCGATTGTACGATCAGACAATAAAGGAAGAGAATAGAGTGATTGGATTGATGCGTGCTCAAATCATAAAAGATGTAAAAATAACAGTCCAAGCCACTTTAAAAGCGAAGATACCTGAAGTTTTAGTTCAGTTGGAAGATAAGTATTATAACAAAGCAGAAGTCCAAAAATTACTTGAAAAAACTCCGTGATGGCAAAGCAACAAATTGTTAATGAACTTCACAAAGCGGCACGAAGAAACTTTGTTAGACGTTCAGTTATTTTAAAAGGCATTGATGACTTATGGCAAGCTGATCTGGTAGATATGCAAAATCTAAAAAAGTTTAATAAAGGATATAATTATATTTTAGTGGTAATTGATTGTTTCTCAAAGTATACCTGGACAGAACCACTAAAATCCAAATGTAAACTTGATGTTACTCGTGCATTTGAGCGAATACTAACTACGAGTAATCGAAAACCTGATCATTTACAAACAGATTCTGGGACAGAATTCTATAACGTAACATTCCAAAAGCTTATGAAGAGCTACAATATTAACCACTACTCTTCGTATTCTACCAAGAAAGCTTCGATTGTAGAACGGGTTATTAAAACGATTAAAAATAAATTGTATAAGTACTTTAGTCTCTTTGGGAATTACAAATGGTTAGGTTTACCATTAGAAGTTATTCTAAAAACCTATAATAGTACAAAACATCGTACAATCAAATTTAAACCATTCGAGGTAAATAAGTTGAACGAGTCAAAGATAAGAGAAAATATTCAAAAAACTCAGAAACTTACATCACGCCGATGTCAACCTAAGTTCAAAGTAGGTGAAAATGTTCGGATCAGTAAATACAAACATATTTTTGATAAAGGTTACACTCCTAATTGGACAACTGAAATATTTACTGTAAAAAAGATTAATAAAACCATACCAGTAACATATCATTTAGAAGATCATCGAAATCAAACCATTAGAGGATGTTTTTACGAACAAGAACTTCAAAAAACTAGCTATCCAGATGTCTATTTGATAGAAAAGGTTCTTAGAAGGAAAGGAAAGAAAGTTTACGTGAAATGGCTTGGCTTAAGCAACGAAGAAAACAGTTGGATTGATAAAGATGCAATTATGGATTAGGATTATGAATATATAACCGTGTTTGTAAGGATTTTTTCATTCATTACACTTTTGACTATGCAAGGCGGTGGACTAGTTAATAGTGTGATTAATAATCTGCCGTTCGAACTTCATTTGCCTGGTTATAACTATTGCGGACCGGGTACAAAACTTGAGAAGCGATTGTTGCGAGGCGATCGAGGTGTGAATAAACTAGACGAAGCTTGTATGCATCACGACATTGCATATGCAAATCACACAGACTTATCTAATCGTCACAAAGCGGATTTACAACTTTTAAACATGGCTAAACAAAGACTAAAATCAAAAGATGCAGGGAAAGGTGAAAAACTTAGCTCATGGATAGTGAGTAAAGTAATGAAAGCCAAACTAAAGTCGGGTGCTGGCATTAAAACATTCAATGCTTTTGTGTCAAAAATTAAGTCAAAAATTAAGAAACTGAAACCTAAAAATAGTAAAACATTAATCAACATTGCTTACTCAGCTGCAAAAAAGATATTTCCAGACATTCAGAAGATTCGCATTCCACGAGTTATACCAATACCAAAGACAGGAGGAGTCTTACCTTTAATTCCAATTTTCGCTGGATTATCGGCTTTAGGAAGTTTAGCAGGCGGTGCAGCTGGTATTGCGAAAACCGTAAACGAATACAAGACTGCTCAAAAAAGCTTGCAAGAATCAGAACGACACAATAAGACCATGGAAGCTTTAGCGTTGGGCAAAGGGTTGTATATCAAGCCTCATAAAAACGGTAAAGGGTTGTTTATAAAATGTTCAAAAAACTAAATAAAAAGCTGCCTAATCGTCCTTTAACTAATATCGATATCAGTGAGCATGCACGTGACATCCCATACTTTCGAGGAGTCTATATGAAGGATCGGTTACCAAGAACACCAAAACGCATTGAATGTGCTATCGTTAACTTAGACGATTCACGAAATGAAGGAACGCATTGGGTAGCTTATGCTAAAATAAACAATTATTGTGAATACTTTGATAGCTTTGGGGATTTGAAACCTCCGATGGAATTAATGCAGTACTTTAAAAATTGTAATGTTTTTTATAACTATACTAGATTTCAAAAATTTAATACAGTAAACTGTGGACACTTATGTTTAGAATATCTACGGAAATTTTGGAATAAGTACGTATAAATATTATGTATTTCTTTTATTTCAATCATTTTCATCATGTCACTCACCTTGTCGATAACTGCAAACTCGTCCGATTTATGTACATATTATCCTAATACATTACAACTTTATGGATCTTATGAGTGTGCCTTATTGCATTTCTCAACATTTAATTCAATTCCAAACATTGACGAAACGAATAATAAGTTATATTACGGCTCTAACGAAGTTCTTGAAATACCTGAAGGCACTTATGAATTACAAGATATCAGCGATTATTTAAAATCGGAAATAAAAGATTGTTCAATAAAAGTACAGTGTAATAACAATACTCTAAAAACTTTGATATACTGTACCAAAGATATCAATTTTACTAAAGAAGGAACATTTAGGAGATTATTAGGGTTTAATAAACAGATTTTAAAAGCCAATAAATGGCATGTGTCTGAGTTACCAGTCAACATTGTGCCTACGACTGTGATCAGGATAGAATGTGACATTGTAAGTGGTTCGTACATAAACGGAAAACCCAGTCACATTGTGCACGAATTCGCACTCAATGTGCCACCTGGATATAGAATTATAGAAATTCCGAAAAACGCCATATACTTTCCAATCAACCAAAACAACATAAGCTGTATACATATCAGGCTATTAGATATAAACAATCGATTAATAAACTTACGTGGTGAAGAAGTGCAGTTATATTTACATCTTAGAAGAAAAAATGATTGACTACAATAAATATGTGCATCAACAAATTGGGAACGTCAGTTCAACTAAAGTAATCAAGCAAATAAGACCTCGGTCTAAGAAAAAAATAAAATTAACAAGAGGCAATAAGGAATTTCTTAAAGCAATTGGTTTGCTAAAATGAATATCTTAGATGTTTTATCTGCTCCAACTTACGACAACACTGTTGAGGGAATTGAATTTCATTCTTACAAACCCTACGTAACAAGCTTCAACAGGAACGATGAAATCCGTATACCTATTAATCAACAGGATCTGTATATATTACCGTCAGCAAGCACTTTGTATTTGGAAGGAACTATAATCGTTAGCAAAAAAGATTCAAAAGATAAAGCGAGTAGTATTTCTTTAACAAATAATTTTCTGCTCTACTTGTTTCAAGATATAAGATACGAATTAAATGGAGTGGAAATTGATAAAATAAAAAACGCTGGTGTGACTACTACGATGAAATCATTAGTGTCTATGAATGAGAGTGAATCGAAGATATCTTATGCATGGGGTTGGAATATCGATGGTATAAAAAATATTAATGGAGGTAATTTTTCTGCTTCCATACCCCTTTGTAACATTCTCGGATTTGCAGAAGATTTTAAGAAAGTAGTGATAAATAGTAGACACGAATTGATATTGTTACGAAGCAATACTAACCTTAACGCTGTAAAACTGAATACCGGTGAAGTCGTAGATGATGTTCAGATAAATAAAATTGTTTGGCGTGTACCGCATGTTAAAGTGTCAGATAAAGAGAAAATTAGTTTGTTAAAACTGCTAGAGAAAGACCGACCGCTCCAGATGATTTTTAGAAATTGGGATCTGTACGAATATCCCACTTTACCTAAAACAACGAAACATACTTGGTCGATTAAAACTTCATCGCAAATAGAGAAACCGAGATATGTCATTATCGGTTTACAGACAAACAGAAAAAACAATGCAAACTCTGATATGTCTCTGTTCGATCACTGTCATATTCGTGATGTTAAAGTGTACCTCAATTCAAACTACTTCCCATATGAAAATCTTAATGTGAATTTTGCTGATAACAGAATTGCTTTATTATACGAGCAATACACTAGATTTCAGCAGTCATATTACGGACGCCGCGCGGAGCCTTTGTTAAGCGAAAAACAATTTAAGGACTTGGCTCCGCTCTTCGTTATTGACTGCTCCAGGCAAGCAGATAACTTGAAAGCAGGCCCTGTTGTGGATGTAAGAGTGGAAATTGAAACTGATTCGGTTATACCTGATCAAACTTCGGCATACTGCCTTATATTAAACGACTGCATAATTGAGTATAAACCGTTAAGCAATACCGTGAGGAAAATATCATGAATCCTGAAACTATAATAGTAGACGTTCAAGGCTTTAAGGACCTCTTCAACAATTTTATAGTAAAAGAATTAGCTTTGGCCACTCGTGATTACACCCAAACCTTCTTAGTTAAGCCTCCATACTTGTTCAGATACTTAACAAGCAATGAACAGAAACAAGTCAAATGGCTAGAAAGAAACAGAGGCATTTATTGGAATGAGGGAAATGTTGACTATAGGGAATTCCATCGTATTATTGTTCCATACTTACAAAATAAAGAAATTCTTGTCAAAGGCTTGGAGAAGGTGCAGTGGATAAAGGAGCTATGTGAAAATTGTAAAGTATCAGAACTTGATGAGAGTCTGTGTCCTAATTTATCTATTTTGCATAAAAAATACTGTAATATAGATTCGAATTTAAATTGTAACAATCATTTAAAGCAATGTGCACTTAAAAATGTATTATGTTTAAAAAAATATTTAGAGTGGTAATGGTAATTAATATGTAACTAACATAAAAGGTTATTGTTGTTTTTTAAATAAAACATGTTTCTCTGGGTTGTATAACAAGTACTGTGGAGGAAAAATAAATAAATTGCAGTAATCTTTTTTCATTGTGCTCGAAAAATGTGTTGTGTATTAAAAAAAAAAAATGGATTTTAATGAAAATGTATTTTAGGTTTATTAAATAAAAAAAATAATTTAATCTTAAATATGTGTTTATTTCATTAGTTGACCTGTCTAATTACATTGTTCCACAATAAAAATAGTTAAATTAAAAGAGTTTATCAAAAATAACTTGAATTACATAACCATAAAGATTCAGCATAAATTTATACACATATAATTATAAATACTCCGCCCCCTAAGACTACCCACTGACCTAACAATCAGTAAACCCAAAAAATATAAAATTAAAAATCACTGTCTATCAAAGTTTTTGAAATTTTTTTAACTAACGATTCCGTATCGTCCATAACACTATCAATAGCATCTTTAACAATGTATTGTGCATTTATTATCACGTTCTCACTTTCACTATCACTGTCACTAGTGTTGTTATTGCAAAGATCAACAACTGATATTTTTATCAGTTTTATCCCGCGTCGATGCAGTTTACTCATCACGAAAGATTTTGTTGGTTGTTTCTTATGGGAAGGCTTTTCCCGACGTTGTCGCCGGGACTTCTTTTCTTTTGTTATTTGACTGCAGTGAGGGGGTTCGTTGCAAATCATCTCAGAAAGTCCTTCGTAAGGATTCTGAGCGTACTGGCTGAACTGAACTTCTGAGTCGCAAATCTGAAACAAAATGATTAACATCTTAATCAGTGAAAATATTTGGTAGGTACCTACATTAAGATTTTAAATTAGTTTAAAATTTAAATATATACATATTTTACTTACCGATGACATGATTATGACGTACACTGATAGACCAAAAAACTATAATATTGTACACAAGTACTCGGTGAGAGTAATATTTTATAAATAACCGAAATATGTACTCTGATGGTTTTAATTATATTGTAAATGTAGCACGTTATGATCATAACACATATTGTTGAAAGTAAATCTTATCCACATACGAATAAAGGTGAAGCTTTGTGGAAGCATGTATAAACTTGAACATCAACAAAATAGCAAGCTTGCATTTATAGTGTTATTTACATACAATATATCACATTTCACTATCGTAAACTAGCATCGCCCTGCGATGTTACCTACGAATTATTATATATTATATATTATAACCTTCGCTCATAATGTAATGGTTAGCAATAATTAATTAAATATTATGTTTAGAAATAAAACAATAAAAAAATAAATATTTAAATTTATTTAATAAACATTAATTACACTTATGTACTTATAATCTACAGATACATAATAATAACTATACCTTATATACTATACTTAAACATCATTAACAAATTCATAGTTGAGTGCCAATGTTCTTATTGCTATTTTAATTCAAATTATTCTAGTTATTTAACTTTTAAATTCACATACAATGTAATTAAGCTTATCAGTTACATAAACAATTATAACTTATTTATCGACGAGCCTGTTGGTCTAGTGGTTAGTGACCCTGACTGCTATGCCTGATTCAATTCATGCATCGACGCGGGATAAAACTGATAAAAATATCAGTTGTTGATCTTTGCAATAACAACACTAGTGACAGTGATAGTGAGAGTGAGAACGTGATAATAAATGCACAATACATTGTTTAAGCTGCTATTGATACATAATATTTAATTAATTATTGCTAACCATTAAATTATGAGCGAAGGTTATAATTTATAATAATTCGTAGGTAACATCGCTGGGCGATACTAGTTTACGATAGTGAAATGTTAATAACACTATAAATGCAAGCTTGCTATTTGTTGAGGTTTGAGTTTATACATGCTGCAACAAAGGTTAACCTTATGAGTATGTAGATAAGATTTACTTTCAATAATATTTTACAACTGATATTTAAATAAATAATGACGAACGTCGAAACGGATGTTGTGATCATATTACATACTGGATGAAGAAACTTCAACGAGTCGAGGTTTCATTACCTATTATTTAACCAACTTAAAAAAGGAGGATGATGTTTTTGAACAAGTTTCTGATAAATAAAACAAGTACATGGTCACACATTTTATTTATATTTCTGCAATCAGTAACTTATTAAAAATATACTTAAGTATAATATCTATGTATACACTATACATACATAAGTTGACATTTATTTATATTTTCAAACAATTATTAAAATTAAAGTATACAATTTTATCTAATTTAAATCTAACACTAAACTTAATCATATTTAGGTAAATATTTACCTTATTTACAATTGCTTCAAATTAGTTGAGTGGCCCCAGGCCTGCGTTGATATTTTGTTTACAGATATCGCTCGTTTGTCGTCGTTGTTTGATAAGGCAATTTTATTAATACTTTGGGTAAAAATTTCGTGCTTGATAGATTTAAAAATTATATTGTTTTTACGAATCACTCCACCATTAAATAAAATATGTTTGTAGTTCGTAATGTCTAAATCTCTCACTACGCATGCTTTTACTCCCTTTGCTTTTTTAACAATTTTATCTGGGGTTTTTATAGAATATAGTTTTGATCTTAAACCAACAAATTCAGAAATATATTGGCCACCCATTTCATCTTTGAATAGCCCCGGAACTTTTTTGTTATTGAGAGGGATATTAAAAACGTTTTGTTTTTGATAATTGCTGGTATCAAAATACTGCAAAAAATTCAACTTGAGATCGGTATAAAAATCATCAGTATATATTTTGTAGACAAACGAATCGGTATCTGTATAACACAACTGTACTCGGTCTTCATAAAAGGGTTTAATAATATTGTAATGATAGTTGTACATATGTGATTTAGAAAGCTCTAATACAGTGAAACCGATATAAATTGGTTTATCTAGAATAATTTGGTCTGGTTTCATTTGTATTGCAACTAAATTTTCGGATAGAATAGATACACTATGGAAATAGGGGTTGGCTATAAGTCTCTCAGCGGATTTACATTTCTTAGTTCGATTAAATGTGTCATTCCATTGATTAACTAAATGAACGCTTACTCGGTTTTCAGTATTTTCTAATGTTTTGCCGAATACGCTGTTGTTTAACAACTTAAAAAAGTCCTGTTCGAAGGAACTTTTAGCGTTTTGTCTTAACTGTGTATTTAGTTCTATATACTGTTTTAAGTAAGGACTTTGTCTAAACGTAATAACCCTATGAATCTTACGAAGTATTAAACCGTGCTCAAGACACTTTTTTAAATGAACATAATGTATAACGTACCTATACTTATTATATAAATTAGCAATCAGTTTTTTTGTTGTACCTCCAGGCGGTATACATTTTTCAGGACAAAACGGCAGCTCATTGTGAGACTTATGTAAATGTTCAGGATACAAAAGATCGACTTCCAATATATACCCCCATTCAGCGTTGTCCTCAACATGCTCTACACATAATTGATCTATTTCATTTTGGATGAGAAATCTAAAACTAGAATACGGTAAATATTGACACATGCTAAACCCATACAGATTATTACAGTCTAAGTATACTATGAAAGATTGAGGTTCTGTTGCATTACACTCAGGCATATATTTATGATTCGCTTTTGCATATCGATGGGAACACATACACAACCCACCACGGATACCGCTTTGAATCATTCGAACCATGGCTAAATCCGACATGAGTTCTAACTGAACCCCTGTCTTAAGCAACATTGCGTCGAACGACAAACTAGGAGCAGTTATGTAAAACGCCGGATCTAGTTTATAATGCTGTTTACATGTTTTTCGGAATTGTTCGAATATATCAGTTAATAAAAGCACATCTGTTTTTAAATATAAATCTGTATAGTCACCCAAATCGTTAATACTGAACATATTCCAAACGGTTTGAGCATGATTGTAATCGTCATCGCTAATATCTTCGTTGGTTAAAGAATTATGAAAATAACATTTAGGTGGTAACGATTTCTGATCGTAACATTTCCAATCTGACATGTAATCATAAGGATATATGCCTTTCCTTGTTAATAAACTAAATTGTCTTTCATCAGGAAATTGTGATTTTAGATAAACGAAATCTGGTGACTGTAAAGTTTTAGCGAGTTTGTCTAAACTTGCGCCTAAAAAGTTGAACGAATCTAAAAATCTTAATTGTATATACTCATTACTAGCAATAGGAATAAACTTTGTAAACGTTGTGTATTTTTCCTTTGTCTTTGGTATAATTCTAATTTGCCCAGGAATTTGACCTAATTGTTTTATAAATAAATGACAATCATAACCAGATAAATTATGAAAAAATATTGGCACAAATTTAGGTACTTTATTTTGTAAGTTGCAATGTCGATGTGCTGCACCACGATAACGTCCTGAAATATGACAGTGATCCCTTACCCGATCGCTTAAGAGCAAATTTTCACATATATGACAGACAACTGCGTGTCTGAAATCATAAGAATCATTTGTAGTAAATAACATAGGTTCGTTTTTTGTTAAAATGGTATGTAGTGCTTTAAGATCGTCAGTTAAAAATTGTATGAATTTGGAAACACAATCAGTACCTCGATAACATCTATACCCATTATTGGTATTATTAGTAGATGATACGATATTGTAAGCGAACGCAGCAGGCACATGGCGCTGCAAGTTTGATGTCTTGGCGTTTTCGGACTCGTTGTAAGAAATCGGATACAGCAATGTTTCGAAATCAGCGTATATGACAAATGGAACGTCTTGTTTTCTTTCATAATTTTTGAATTTTAAAAATGAACCCTCATCGGGTAATATTGTAACAACACCACCACACGAATGCGTTTCAATTTGATTTAAATTAGGAAAAAATAATAAGCACATCTCGCAAAAATATAATTTACTGTGGTGTCTGGTTATCTGGTTTCTAACTAATCGCGGTAAATCTTTAATTAGACAATAATGAGTGTTTGTATTATTTTCTAAAAATAAGAGATGGATGCTCTTAGATTTCTTATTAGTAGTTGTGTACAACGGTCCAACAATCGTCTTATTATTTTTTAATCCATAAACAAAAATATTTAAGACAGGGTTATTTTTCTCAAATACGACTATATCAGAAAATGTGATTGGAAATGTTAAATCGCTAATATTTAAAACATCTTTAAAATGGGGATAAGACGTTACTCGGTTAGGATGTTGAGTTGTGGGGTACAAGGCAGCCACAACACACCATAAAAAACAATTTTCATCCCTATTTTGAATATTTAAACATGCTTTTTTGTTTTTTATAGCATTAGGCAAAGGTATAAATCTAGACCCGCTGAGAGTTTGATGTTTATTAATGTTAACTTCTAAATGAGAATTACTTAAAAATGTCCAACCACTATCTCGATGCTCAAATTCTTCTATTTTCTTTGTCAGTATCTCGACTACTGATTTATAAATAAAATCAAAGTTATAATAAAAGTGAATAACAAAGTTTTTGGTAGCAAACGACTTCAATTCCTGCTGATCATTTTTAAATAAAAGGAAATACGAAAAAAGTTCAAAGTTAATCTTAACAGTTGTATGTTTTATTAGTAACTGATCTATTAGAGTTTTAACGTATACCTTTACACTATTGAGGAACATTTCTGGAAAATTACTTGTTTGTTCGTTAGTTGCAGTGATTCTGTAACTCGAAATTCTACCTTTAAACGAAGAGTTTATAATTGAAACGTTATCATGCAGAAGGGTCGTACTACTGTTTTTATGTACATTAGTACGTAAATGACTTGACCACCGTCGATTATCTACAGACACATTACAAACTGTACAGTATGGCATTATTATTTGTTATCGTTTGATTCACAATAATAAAGTCGTTCAATAAAACTCAAGTAAATACGTACTTACTACTAATATTAAGGATCTTATACAGATACGTTGCTTTTGGGTTGATACTTTACGCGTCGACGTTGGCAAAAGTCGTTCGAGACTAGGTCTGACTTACTCTCGTTTCCTGTTCGTATTGTACCATCACATTAATTGGTAAAATAAGTCAGCCATTATATTTCTGAAATTAAACAATATAATGATAATCGGTAACCACTAGACACAAATGCTAATAAAAGTAGAAAATATAGGTATTGGCTTCATATCTTACCTAGATACTTCGTGATTCGACGTTGACAAAAGTCTTTCGAGACTAGGTCTGACTTGCTCTCGTTTCCGTTTCGTATTGTACCATCACATCAATTGGTAAAATTAAGTTTACCATTATATTTCTGAAATTAAACAAATAGAATGATAATCGGTGACCACTAGACAGAATGCTAATAAAACATAATAGAAAATATAATGAATTTATATCTTACCAACAAATAATTGTGTTTTATAATTTTCTAATCGACGTTCGTTTTTAAGAAACCTTGGAAGTCAGAATGTCGATATTTTTGTATTTTTTTTTTATTTCAATGAAATTTGTGAAATATTACCAATCTTTATAGACAATTTATTTTATTCTCGATAAAAGAACGAGATATACAACGAGTAATCATGAGGTCTTAGTCAATAATGCTTTGAAATACCTATCAAATTTGGAACCAAATAATTTTATATGATATTGCGTAAAAATTACACGTGTGCTCAACCTACTTATTTTTCCAGTAAGTTGACACTTTTATTTGTCCAAGCTATTTTACCTAAGGTTACCACGAGTTTACATTTATGCACTCGAGCACATTAAAAATGTTCGATAACTAATGTAATCGGTGTGACAACCCTGAGCGCTTTTACTACATCAACACTAATCAACGTCGATGCTCCTGAAATATCACCTAACCAATTATTTTTCGTATGTGTATAATACGACCAAGAAAAAAGTTGTTTTTTACATAGTTATTTGGTCAGTTGTACATATTCTGAATATAGCGATATTATTGTAAGTTTCTGACTTATAATCAGTGTGTTATCGGTGTGCTCTATACAATCGACTCGACGAGCGTGCCAGTAGAAATCTTCAAGACTCCAAGTACTTATCAGTGATAGTTAGACAGTAGCTGCTCACTGCCACTGTATCAGCCAACCGACTCAACGACATAGTCACTGTGCCTGCCGACCGACTCTTCAAACTAATTATTTGGTATTCCTAAATAATTAAGTGAAAATGTAAGTATAAAAACCAGCATTCTCCACAAACTTCTGACCCTGCATGGTCAACCAAACATTTTTTAACTTTATGTATTTATTTCAGGTCAGACTCTGAGTACGAAACCTACCTATCAAGTGATGTGATGGAGCACGACTCTAAGTCTAACCGCAAACCAACTCTACCAGTCCCTAGGAAACGGAAGTCAACAAAGCAAAATGTTACGCATCCAAGGTAAACTTTACGATTTATTTGCTTCATTGTTTTGTCAATCAATTGCATATGACAGTCGCTTGATGCAAGCGACTGCTATGCTGATGTCGCGGGTTCAATGCCGGTTCGAGATTAATATGTGTACATGAATTTAATTAATAGCAATGATTTTTTATGTTCCTGTGTATATAAAGTAGTATGTTTTTACTAATAAACAGTATTTAATTGTAATGTATATCCGCTGTCTACTATTCATAGGACATGGTAGCGTTGTGTAGTATGTCTCGTCTCTTATTCTTGTATATTTGTTTTAAAGCACATTCAGGTTAAAACTATAAATAAATTTGGGTGCGAATTAACAAGAGATCAATTTGTTTGTTTCAGTAAAACATCGAAATCTGACGTCGATATATTTGGCATCAGCCGCAAACATAACAATGGGAGGGCAACAGCGAACAGCGAAACCTCTTCTCTCCCGTCATACTTCGTGAACCGAGTGGCCAACGGCAGTGAGCGGCGAACGACAAGCACGAACGGCGAGTACTACATAGACTGTAAAGTATACAAAACTGAGGACGCGCGCGTCACCGACTCGTTGGAGCTGTGGAAAAAGGCGTTGGTCCGCATTAAGGTCCAGACCGACGTCAATTCTATACAATGGCGTAAACTACAAGAGTTTATTATATCGACTGATGCTTTATTTCCCGAACCACCAACATATTACGATAAATAATACATTGTTTATCAACGGAATTATAATATTGTAATTTGTGCTTACTAAAAATAAATGAATCTCATTAGCATAAGTGTTTCATTCAACCTACATACATGTACCATCCACTATTGTGATAAGGTTGAAAATCTATTAAAGAAATTTGATAGATTCAAAGCGATGGTGAAATCGGTTCGCCGAGCGATCTGTGTGACAGAATGCTAAGAACTCGAACGAATGAACAAATGAACGAGTCGAGTCGATTAACAATTATTGGGCGTTCTAGACCACTTTCGGCAGCGAGGCGTACTCGCCGAGCGATTTGCCGAAAGTGGCCTAGAATGCCCAATAATATACTACTCATCAAAAATAATCTGATACACATGGTGGCATGGACATCGTCGCGAAGCCTGTTAAGGCTCCTACAAACAAGCACGACACGCGACGCGACACAAAGACACCGCTCGGCGCGCGACGTGCGGTGTCTTTGTGTCGCGTCGCGTGTCGTGCCTGTTTGTAGGAGCCTTTACCATGGATTCAGTACATGATTCTGAACCTGAGTTGAAATTTTTCGTAAGTTATTAAAAAAAAAAAACAGCTGTTCCATACATTTTGACCGCGTAGGTATTGCACTTTTCTATGAAACAGCAGATGTTTTTTTTAAAAAACCCAAGATAATGTTTAACGCAGGGGCGTTCAGAATCATTTACTGAATCCATGGTATCAGTTGTTGCTTTGATGTCCCTGACACCCTGTATAGAGGATATTATAAAGTTTAACCTTTTTATTGCAATGAAAACAATTACCTAAGTGTTAAATTTTTTATATCAAATAATAAATTAAGTAATATAATTAGCACCTTTTATGATGAGTGATAAAATGAAGAATATCTTTATCGAGGAAGACTATACCATCTCGTGGATATAATGTAATATATTAATTAACTTTAATACCTACAAATTTATAACAAAGTAGTAAATTAATAAAATGTATGTTATTTTTTATGAAATTACGTCAAGTCGGTAGGTTCCTACTTGAGTAAAAAACTTGACAACCTGTGACACCATCGCAAATACAGCTTTTGTTTAGAAAAATATCTGACCATAAATAAATAAATAAATAAAATAAAATATCTTTATTTCAGACCTAAGTCCATAAGTAGTTAGTGGTTAGTAACAAACTGTGCTTACATGCTATGTTATTGTTGTTAGTACCTAATTCTATTTAACATAAACCTATACCTAATTCTACCCAGTGTCTTTGGATGGGGCAGTCCACTCTGCTAACAATCATTTTCAGGATGCCGTTCCGAGCGCTACGCAAACGTTGCAGTAGGGAAGCCGCTTTCTTACGCATGATGGCGTGAAAGCCATCCGTACGTGCTTCAGCAAACATTCCCGACGCACTGCAACGTCGCGGCAGTCGCAACAGCATCCTGAAGGCATTGTTGTATTGCACGCGCAGGACGTTGTAGGCTCGGCTCGTATATGACACCCATAGGCCGCTCGTGTAGAAGGACTGACAGAACGCTTTAAATAAACTGACTTTGACGACTGCCGTGCAGCGAGCAAACCTACGGGCGAGCATATTGCTCCTCACCGCCAACGCCCTGCGCTCGCGTTCTATGTCCCCATCATCACGTAGATCACTGGTGACAACATGACCCAAGTATTTAAATTGAGTTACCACATTCAGTTCAACGCCGTTGAGATATACTGGAGGCACACGACGGGGCTGTTGTTTAGGTACCGTAAACACTAACACCTCACTTATTTTTACATTGTATTTATTCCATATTTTATTCCATAGAAAAATCGGTTCTACTAACGCTAATAAATCCAACTGTAAACCATTACATCTGATAGAGTCATAAAAACAACTGCGTCATTTGTGGAAAATTCTAAATTGAATGTTGGCATCACTGACGCACTATTACGACGTCAGTACAATACGGACCGGTCTAAAACCAGTAATTACTGAACATTGATCGTTCTAAGAAAAAAACTAATCGCAGGTTACATTAGTTCAAGCAAAAAGTTCTAATAGTTTTTGTTTTGTATAAGGGTTTTCATCAAAATTCACGCCACCAGGTGGCGCCACTTTCACAAGAGGTCTTCCATTTCGACAATGAATATAAAATATACAGGGTGGCAGGAACGTCGACGCGAAAACTTTTAGCATGGATTCAGTAGATAATTCTGAAGCTGTTTCATTCATAGGAAAGTGCAATACTTACGCGGTCAAATTGAATGGAACAACCGATTTTTTGATAAGGGGAAATGGTCAAATTTCATCAATTTTCAGAACATTTCGGTTGAGCATAAATGTACCTATAGTACACCCACATTTCGCCAGTTATGTTTAAGTCCCATGTATTATGGGGCGACCCTATTGCCATCAACCGGGCACAATTCTCCGGGCTGCTACTGAGAAATTCCTGATAGAAAAACCTAATAACACTTTGCCTGACCCGGGGATCGAACCCAGAACCTCATGCTCAGCAGTAGCGCTTACGACCACTATATCAACGAGGTAGTCATTATTTTTATATGTTTGTATATTATTTAGTTTGTGTTCTTCCTGAATAAATAGGTTTCAAATTCCCTTATTCTATTGAAAGAGTGAAAAATAAAAGTAGGTATTCCATTTACCAATCAAACGCACAAGATCTTTAATAATCGTTAGTCAGTGATTTATTCGCGTGAATTGACCACGTGAGACTGCGTATGCGCCGCCTGGCTTCCCGACGCAATGACCTTTGCAGGCGGTAATTTCCATACACATTAAGATGTAAAAATAACATACAACTATATGCTCAATGTTGGAATGGATTTCTATAATAAGAAATAACATTTTGATGACATTGTTGTGACGTGCGTATATTGCTGTGTTGATTGACTTTTAAGTATTCCAGCATGTGGTTATTTGGCGTTATTTTGTTGATTTTTTTATGGAGCGAACTGTATTTTATTCCTATTATACTTAGTCGAAGAAGCTCGTGGCTAAATAATTACAGGTGCGTGGATCGATCGAAAGTTAATAACTTAAGCTACGCTTGCTGCGATCGGTTTGTTGATGGGTGACCATCTTTACATACCGAGACCACTCCGTGCCTCGGAAAGCACGTTAAGCCGTTGGTCCCGGCAGTCATTCGCGGATCTTTGACAGTCGTTACGGGGCGTCAGAAGCCTGAAAGTCTTACAACCAGTCTTATCAAGGGGTATCGTATTACCAAATAACTGTGTGTGCTTGTGGAGGTCAGATAGGCAGTCGCTCCATGTAAAATACTGGGATTCAGCTGAATCCGGTAAGTCTGGAAGCCGACCCTTACATAGTTGGGAAAAGGTTCGGCAGATGATGATATTGTATTGTACAGTACGACACAACTTATATGTAGCATCGGAAAAATTCGTAAAACCGAGCACAATCCGAACTGAGCACGCCTTTAAAATTACCAATCTTTATTACTTTAGGTGAAAATGATCTTTACGCAAACGCAATAACTTGTGTAAAGTCGTATAACCAAATACATTCGTAAAATTGATATGAATGAATGCAAATTTTCAAATTCATGCTACATCGTATCTTCCAAGTTATGTCGTTTCGGTATTGTACTAGGGGGCTTCGCAAGGGTGCTATGGCGACATGTCAAAACATCGAGATTTCTATTCTACATCTATGACTAATGAAGGAATAACTTCACTAAATGAAGGTGAAAACCTCATCAAAGTCTGTTGCGTAGTTTAGAAGAACAACGCGGTCATACAGACACACGAAATGCGACTTCGATTTATTCTATGCAGAAATATATATATAAATGTAGAGATGACATTCACTTAAAATTTTAGTGAATTTCATCATGAACAGGATTTGTCAACCACGGACAAAGTTTCTTCAACAGAAGTCTCAATTTAACTGCCATTTTCACAGTCTTTCAAGTAACTTCAACATTTTCAGTTTCAGCTTACTTAAGCGGCTTACTTCAGAGTTTCAGGGAACTTGCAAAGTTTTCACGAGTAGGTACCTACTCTTTTGGGAAGTTGTTTTTTATAAACGAAAACTTTTAGGTACCTAATTGTTCTTACGGTTACTTAGTTATAGGTTACTTAGGTAAAGTCAGGTTTATACGAACCCAGTCACGTGACAGTCCAGAACTGACTTGCAACAGGACTTGTGTAGATACTAGTTTCAACCCAGTCCAGTGCCGACTTCGCGCCCTCAAGTCAGTCCAGTTGACTAACGTACCCGTCTATTCGGGCCCAGTAGCTTCCCTCGCCTGACTAATTGACTTACTGCCGAGCTCGTCCACATGAACCCACTCGCTGGGTCCGAAATTCCGAGTCACTGCCATTTTAGAGGTATGAGGAATAGGGTGTAACGTTCATTCATTCTCTATTGAAAAGGGAGGATCCTCCGACCAGACGGGTGTCGTGTCCAGCGAGCAACTGCCCAATGATTGATGTCGGATAGTCTTATATATGTCGTTCGCGCGGTAAACTCTAATTGCGCGATGCAGGATTTGCGTGACGTCAGGATTTTGTGTGCCGTCAGGTCTTTGATGCATAGTTCGCATGTGGCGATGTAGATGCCGCCACAGTATAAACCAGCCATTACTTAGGTAGCTCAATCTAAGTTAAATCATATATGAGCATATAAGAAAGTCCATTTCTCTCATTTCTCTGAATTTTATTCGGGATTTTCTTCTATAAATGTTCCTTAATAACATAACATCACGAAAGGTAGGCCGAGATGTACCAATAGTACACCTACCTTTCGCCAGTGATGTTTGAGTCCCATGTGTAATAGGAGGCGAGCCTATTGCCATCAACCGGACAAAAATCCAGACTCCGGGCTACTACTGAGAAATTCCAGATTGAAAAATCCAATATCACTTTTCCCGACCCGGGAATCGAACTCAGGAGCTCATGCTCAGCAGAAGCGCTAGCCACCACTAGACCGACGAGGCAGTCCTTAATCTTACTTCTTTTGCTAAAGTAACTCTGTCCGTCCTCTGTTACCTTTTTAGCCTAAACTACTGAACCGATCATTATCAGAAATGGCAGAGTAGATCATAGAGAAGGACATAGACCACTTTTTAACCGACGAAAAAATAAGGAGGAGGTTCTCAAGTCGACGCGCAAATTTTGGGGCGGCGGCAAATACACATTCAACGAAGATCCATCGAGGTACCATTTTACGCTTTTTAAGGGTATTTTGTTTGTTTGGCGCCGCCTCGAAAGTTACTTAAATTAGTTTAGGAGCTTAGTAACACTAAAAGGTTATTTTTTAATTTTCGCTTTTCAGTTTAATTTTTCAACCTGGACATTTATACCTAAATAAAAATGATGAAACACAAATACACGCAGACGAAGGCGCGAGCAAAGTAATCCTATAATTTCCAGCACGGGATTAAAACAACTTTTTACACGTCGTCTTTAAAAAAGGAGAAGTTTATTAATAAACAAACAGCCTTGAGATAAAAATAATAAGTTAATAACAGACTATTTTTACCCAGTAAATGGCTATTGAACTTATAAGGAAGAAGATTAACACATGGCACTGAACTTTATGGTCTTACAGCCACGCCTTAGCCTTGACATCCATTGGCTATGGTCGTTTATGGTTTAATCATTATGTAATTGTGCCGTTGTTACGCGGTTGGTCCCGGCTGTCATTCGTAGATCTTTGACAGTCGTTACGGGTAGTCATAAGCCCAAAAGTCTGACAAGCAGTCTTACCAAGGGGTATCGTGTTGTACCTAGTAACGGGTTGTGGAGGTCAGATAGGCAGTCGTTCCATGTAAAATTCTGTAAATGAATTATGCAGTTGATCGGAACGGGTCTTCTCCTACCTTATTTGGAAGGATGTACAGGTATTAAGATAGTATGTAATTATTGGTTTCGATGTTCTTGTAATTATTTTTTTGAAGGTTGTATCGGATTCCTTATAAGCTGTGGTAGGGTAATTTTAAAGGCTTGTCGTTGCATCTTGAATATTTTCAAGGTGGGTTATGAAATCAAGCATGTTGGCATGGCAACAAGAATCCCTTGATGGATAGAGCTGTGCCCGTGGCTATAATTATAATCTTGTAAAAAGATTTTAAATGCCAGAAGTACATATGTAATTTTAATTTACATCGATAACATTTTAAGAAGTTATTACATACATCAATATATTTCAATAAATCAACTCAGCCCTGTGATAGGCGCTCTAAAGTTGACCCGAGTCTTCGCCTTCCGCATCCAATCAGTCCCCTTGGCCACGACATCACCGCTCGCGCAACATGACGCGGCGAGAACAAATGTTAGAAGTTATTTAGAGTGTTTGAATAGCAAAGGAAACGTCCTCAGAAAATCGTATAATATTATATTATAACATTCCAAACTTTAATAAAAACTAACTTCTTACTCCTTTTAGTTACTTCTTCTTTCGCTTCTTTAACTTTAAACAAAATGGCCGTCAATAGGTTATCTACTCAACGTTCGATATTCAAAAACGGCACAACGTCACACTATTAGATGACACGTGGAAGTAGGACGGCATGTCGTAATTATCGGGAGCGAAAAAGAGACAAGATGTAGAAAATGGGGCTAATTTGACGTGCCACTTGAGGAGCGTGTATAATCTATCTAGTTTTTTACTTATACTTCATAGGCTCAGGTAGTTAAATAAAGGTAAACAAAAAAAAACCACTTGACGAGACAGCTGTCAAGTAACCGACTAAACGTAATACCTGTCACTTCAGTTGTCGTGCTACGTCACAGTTGTACTCTTCAATTTAGCAACATTATAATTCGTTGACGTTTAAAGTTTGGGCTCTTTACAATAGATAGATTAAAAAATATTATATTATTTTATAAATCTAATAAAAGAAATGTGCTGAAGCAGTTACATCTACGAAGAGTAGTTTAAGAATAAATTATAAAGTTTAATATACATTAATAAAAGGGAAAACTATTGAAAAATCAAAATTAAATTTTATCGTATTTTTTAACAAGAAAGTTTAATCTATAGTTCCCTTTTTAATAGTTTTTTACCTTTATTTACTACCTAAACCTATATATAGGTATAATATCGTGGAATACAAAGTACAAAAATATTTACTTCAACATAAACATTGTTTATAATAATGGGACTAAACTTCATCTCTAATATCAATATAACAACAAAGAAACTGGTATTATTACCGTATAATCCGACTCTATGGCACAATAATCTACTGATTACAAAGGAAACTTAATAATAACTTTACTTAACCTTGGCTCAATCCATGCGGAAACAGAATGGAAGTTATTAACAAACAATGCAACAAGATACCTATTAATATTCATAATTAATTTTATAAGAGCTATGACAATATTTTCAATGATCTTCAATTGCAACTGGCTGGAGTGCAAACTGTACACAACTGCACGCTTAGTATGACCACAATAGAAACGGGTTTTGTCGACGGAAGAATAGACAAGATGACAGATAGTGCATCTGTCATTTTGTCTATTCTTCCGTCGACAAAGCCCGAAGAAAACCCGTTTCTATGGTTGTCGTGCTAGGCCTGCTAGACAAAAAGGAGTTGATGATGATTTTCAGAACAGTCGCAAGAATACTTTATTTGAATACGGAAATAATTGACTGGTCCTCTAAAAACGAATTGACCTTCTATTGATATACCTACGCTTTTTTAAATTAATGAAGCTCTTAATACTTGTTGGGCTTCTAAAGATGCATACTTTTTCAAATAAATGAGCCTCATTTGAACGGCAACGGCCGAAGAGCGCTGCATTTGGTCGCAATTATTTGGTTATTTAGTATTTTTAGAACCCCAAAATAGGAATAATGAGTGTTGAATAAGATTTTTAGAAAAGCAAAAAAGGAATTATTTTAGGTTCATTAAAATACATGCCATTTTAATATGGTAGGGTGTGTATTTGATTTTTGACTAATTAATTCGATATTTTAAAGCAAATTTGTGCAATCCTCATTAACATTCTCTTGTACTAACTTTTTTTCTTTTTTAATTCTAACCAAATATTCGGTGTTACGCATTTCATAATCAATATTTTAGTTCACTAGTTAGCCATCCTACTATAATACAATATTTATATATAACATTATAAATGTGATCGTTTGTATGTTTGGATGTTTGTTACTCAATCACGCAATAAAATATGGATGAAATTTAGCACACAGATAGATCAAACATTTTCATCCCGATAGTACGTTCCCGTGAGATAATTCCCAAATTACACGTAGGCGAAGCCGCGAGCGAAGGCTAGGTTTTCACAGTAATATTGCCAAATTAATCAAAACAGCGAAATATTTGACAGCTATTTGCGACGTTGCCAACTTTCAGAATAAACGCTCTTATGGTGGTTTTTTGCTATAATGCCAATAAACGCTGTTATCTTTCTCTCCTGAAATAGGTCCACACCTTTCTGATATTCAGCGTTTCCATAAAGTGCTGCAGACTTTTTAGGACCGTTTAAAGTCATCGGTGAAGCGATTAGTAGTAGTAGTTGCTTCATCCATTCACCTCACTAGGTGGTCACTTTCTGGTGACGTCGTGTGGTGTGACCACCGGTTGACCTTGGTGGTCGTGGTATTAAGAAAGGCTCACGCAGAACAAGATTACTTGTGTGTTTCATCAGACTGTAAACTTCCATTGATTACGGGCTATATATAAGAAGGGATAATCAAGTTTAAATGCTGTAAAAAACCAAAGTTTTATGTGTGGATTGGCAAGCCAGAGTCGTGAGTTCAATACCTACTCACCGGTTCCATTATTGAAGTGAACCCACTCCTAATACGTTAATGATGTGGCTCTGTCTCGAATAGATTCACAGCATTATGCTGAGCAATCGCCGTTTACCCTGAAAGTGACGCATATTTTACTCCCAACTTGTTCTTTTTTGTATTTATGTTTTTTCTTTGCAGCATGTGTTACCGCAAATAAACGTATTTTCTTTCTTTTCTTTATCTTTAAGAACAAAGAATGACTAGAAATAGAAGAATTGCCCCTTGCTGTGACGAAATTATTTTCCAGTGCATCCTGGGCTGTTTAAACCGTTACCATCCTTACTTATTTGCTAACCTTTTCACCACCGTCTATGCTAGGCAATTTCACCAACGGATTTTGACGCGGTTTTAACCATAATTTAGAGAATTTATTCCGGATTCTTTTTTTGTATAATACATTAATATTATACTAGCAGATAATACAAATCTCGATGTTGAAGTAATAAGAACCGCTAGATTAAACAAAATTCAAGTGAAGGAAAACTATTGAAGTCCCTACCAGCACACGTAGCATGACAACCATAGAAACGGGTTTTGTCGACGGAAGAATAGATAAAATGACAGATTGTGATTGTTTCTCTGTCATTTTGTCTATTCTTCCGTCGATAAAGCGCGTTTCTATTGTGGTCATGCTAAGCGTGCTGAAGCTACAAAATAGGAATAACGGTAGTTCTTTCTGGAACAACCTCAAGAGCTTTAATTATTATAACCTTTCAGTACCTACGTCAATGTGGCATTTCCTTTAACTAAGTTATTATAGCTTTCACTTCCCAGAAATTATACAAATTGTTTTAATAAACCTAGACGGTATTCATGCGAATGACGTCTCGATATAATTAATTATCATAATGTTAACAAGGCACTGGCCTCGAGGTAATAAACCTATGTGTGCGGAAATGTATGCTAATAGATAATATTATTGGAAAACCCCTACTAAGGGGCTTGATTATTATTCGGGTTCAGATGACTCGGGCCGAGCTGTCACTGACCCTTAATGGCGGGGTGAATATGGCCTTGAAAATGTGAGTGGTAAAAAAGATTAATCCTTACCAATATTATAAATGCCAAAGTAACTCTGTCTGTGTGTTTGTCACGCCTGAACGGCTGAACTGTTTAGGATAAAATTTGTCACAAAGATAAAAAAAAATATCCCGATACTTATTACGTTCTCGTGGGATCATTTCCAACCGCCATCCAAGTCGATGAAGGTGCGGGCAAAAGCTAGTATGTTATAACTGACAGTTACAGTCTGAATATGTGCCCGGGCATCCCATTACATGGGACTTAAACATAACAGATTGGCGAAATGTCGGTGTACTTCACCTCTGCCTAACTAAAATCTAGTCACAAACTCATCTCAGCGACAACCATCGCCAGCGCTGGGACTCTGTCTCGCATAGGGTATCAGCATTATGCTGAGCGATGTCCGCCTTGCGTGGATATGACGTATACTTTCCCCCAACTTGGTCTTTTTTGAGTTTGCGTTGTTTCTTTACGTCATGTGTACCTTAAGTTTTTCCTTTTTTTAGTCAATGTCAAAAACTTGTGAAAAAATGTAGGTTAATTAGAGGTAACTTTGACAGATTGAGCTAAGTCTCAAACTCTCAAAGTTACCTCTAGTTATCCTACATTTTTTTTAATTTGAATGTGAGCGCTCTTAAAAATACCGGAATTACCCCTCTGGTCTTAGTCATTTACACATGATTTATATCATGTTTATATGACTAGCACCTGGCATGATATAAATCATGGCATGACATGACCCTTCTTAGTTTCCGCGAATTTCACAGTGCTTTTCCAATAGCATTGTAATATTTTTTACCAAGAAGCGAGTGACACTTTTCGTGGCAAACAAATGGTAATCCTATACAAATAGCATTGCATTAACCACTAATGTTAACTTATGGGGCTTCCAAATTAACTATCAAATACACCTGCTAACAGAATGAGCTGGGTTTGCTCTTATTAAACGTGGTTTAAAGTTTATTGCGTAAATTTTCCGGTAAGTATTAGTATACTATACAACCAAGGGTTTGAAAAAATCATGTTGCCAGAACGCAAGCCGTCTTCTGGAAAACTTCTGCCCGTTTGCTCCTGAGTTCGATCTGGAGTTCGATAACTACTTTGATGTCGTATCAACTGACATATCGCTCCGTCAAAACAAGTGTCAAATTCAACTTGTCGGACGGGCAAAAACATATCGGGAGTAGGGACAACTGTCAAATCGTGTCGCCATTCATTCTTAGCTCGGGCTCCGAACTAATCGTATGTCCGTAGGTGTTAGGGAGTAGGAAGCTCCCGTTAATAAGAACGAAACTACGGATTCCGTGCTTAGGGAGTAGACCCCTAGTAGCCGATGGCCAAAAGTCGTATTCACGCCTAAGTCTTCAATGAGAAATTAAACGTAATTTTAATGCAAAAAAAAGTCTCTGTTTAAAAAATCCTTACCATATAATATTACTAGGTGTTAATTGGAATCCAGAATAAAAAGAAGCCTATGTCCATCTCTAGGTCCTGGGCTATACATGTGCCAAATTTCATCCAAATCCGTTCAGCCGTTTTAGCGTCAAAATGTAACAAACATGGGTTAGGACATGGTATAATAATATACTTGGCCAGGTATAGCATTCCGACACACAGTGGTCACGTGGGTGACACAAGTCTACGTCATCACATCTGTGTTACCAGAAGTTTGTAATAGTAACTCCACAAACACCGTTATTACCTGTGCGAATCCGATAAAACAATGAGGTTTTAATAAAAAATTATGTTTGTTTACGTTTAAATTGAATTGTTTCGTTTGATTAGACAAATGCAACGACAATTTACATATTTTTTAACAGAATGGTGACTGAAAATCTTTCCTTAATTCGTGTTTTTTTGCAATAAAGTGGCAACTAGATAGTGACGTACGCATGTGTCACTACCGGAATGACACTCCCAGACCTTGTTTTATTAGACCATGGGTGAGGACATAGGATACTTTTTATCCCGATTATTCTCACGGGATTGAGCCTTATGCGGGTGAAACCGCGGGATGCCACGTAGTAATTTAATAAAATATATATATAGTTGCCACAAAGATTCCGCATTCGAAATACCACGAAGAAAGTAGTGGACCTTCAAATCTCCGGAAAAGAAAGATATCGTCAACACTTTTTTCCTCTATGTTGGAGGTTAATACTACATTAACAGTTAACAGCTCCTTCCTTCCGCACAGCTGATGAGTCAATTGATTTATAGTTACACAAGTTCTGTAGGTCAGCGTAGTGTAATTTATAAAGACAAGTGAACAATGCATCCATGAGGAGGTTCTAATATCTACTTATTATTATGTTTAAGATGACTTTATGACTGTGGACAGATAATTATGTGAAAGACAATTGGATTATCTCGCAGTAGGAAAACTGAAGCTTGATTTTATTTTTTTAAACGGCTTCTAATAAAGGCGGAGGTTATCAATTCGGATGTATAAACTTTATTTTTTAATGTATGTTCGTCGTATATATACGGATTTGCAAAATTCTTTATTTGTTTGAACTGTTGACAATGGGACCACCTCGGAAGTATACCCTATAATTCCGAGGTGGTCCCATTGTCATCAGTTCAGGATCTAATGACGGGATCCTAGAGAAATCGAGGGAACTCTTTACATATTATAGGTACACCTATACTGCCCCCGATAGAAAAAAAGACGCATCTAACATTTTTTCTAGATTGATGTAAAAATACAGGCAGATGCGCGTTTTTTTTCTGATTCCGGCAATATATGTAACTCAAATCTGGAAAAAATGTTAGGTGCGTCTTTTTTTCTATCGGGGGAAGTATGTATAACGATTTGAGTATTTTTTATTTATAACTCGTGCAGTTGCTCTCGGAAAGCACCATTTGGTGAAGTGAAACTGATGATGAAGACCACAGATGGCCACCGGACTCAATAATAAGTATTTGATGGGTTGCGAATCAATTACTTTAATACAGTTGCCAAGTAATTTATGCTCGTCACAATTCATATGGAGAAGTGGAGCTGATGGTGAAGTCCCAGTTGAACTCCTCAACTATTAACGTCCCTGCATCGGGAAAAGTCATATTTTGTAAAAGGCGATGAGCAGTTGACATTAGGCTATTGTAACTTAGATAATTTTCAAACTGACCCCCTGAAAAGCGAGAAAAAAACTTTTTTACAAAATAAAAAACAACCGACTTCCAAAAAAACTCTACAAAGTGAAAAATCACTTCATTTTTTCAGCTGGATTGACATGTTTTTCGGTAGTTTGGTGGGTCCCATATGGGGGCTTGTGGCTTAGCACGCCACACGGGTCGATCGATCAGGGGACCTACCACCAACTCCAAAGCAGTATTATTTTAATCTTACTTCGGTGGCGGAAAGAGATGGAGCTATACGTCCAGCACGCGTAGCATGAAAACCATAGAAACGGGCTTTCTACGGGTTTTGTCGACGGAAGAATAGACAAAATGACAGATTGTGATTGTTTATCTGTCATTTTGTCTATTCTTACGTCGACAAAACCCGTTTCTATAATGGTCATGCTAAGCGGGAGAGCTTCATCTCATTCCTACTCTAAAGTCATATTAAAATAATACTGCTTTAGAGGTTGTGGTAGGCCCCCAGGTTAAGCTACACTTGCTGGGATTGGTCAGTGAATGGGTGACCATGACTGATTTGTTTTTTATGGCCTCAAGCGTAAAACATAAAGGTATAATGATTAAATACAAAATTATAATTAATTACTTAAATCCTGTTAAACATGAAACCTTATAATTTCGCAGGAATTTCATACTTCCAATAACTAAATCACAATTTAACTAAATGTTAAATGGAAATGAACTATTTCGTACACCTGGCCCGTATACTGATTGCTTTGATTATTTAAATTTATAACAATTCATTTGTAGCTGATTTGATAAATGATAAAATTGATTATTTTGTGAATTTTGCATTAATATTGTTTATCCCTAAAATATATTACTAATTTAATAAAGCTGAAGAGTTTGTTTGTTCTCTAATTCAAAATTCAAAAGTCATTTATTCAAACTAGGCTGAGAATCAGCACTTTTCAAACGTCAAAATTACATAAGACAGTCCCCCAAAACGCCTACCCTTCACCACTTCCTAGTGCGTTCGCTGGGAAGAAGTGGCACAACAAACTCCCCAGCAGCACTGCTGTCTGTTTAGTTAGAAAAACTTGATTCTTTACATTAGTACTTATGCAAAAATAATTTACCTTACCAAGTATTGCAAATACACCTCATAAAAAAAAACATTGTAATGAGTAGATTATGTCAATAATAAATTAAAATAAATTGACTTATACAGTAAAATAAAATAAACTAAACAATTATATGAGTCCGTCGGATTTGAAAAATTATTTATTTTTTTATTCACAATTGGGAAGCTCTTGGCCTGCATCTCACCTGATGGTAAGTAATGATCAAGCCGAAGGTAGAACCGGAATCCTCAACCACAGAGAGGAACTGGCTATCTTACCTCTAACTGCCGAAACACAAGAATGCTGTTAACATTGTTGTTATGGGGACAGACTAAGATAAGATGGTGGTAGCTAGCCTTGAACTTAGAACAAGCTGTACTACCAACAAAAATGAGCAGGAAATTATGGCCTTACTGGAAATCGTACACGAGACCTCTGGGTCTGAGACAGGTGATCTAACCACTAGAACAGAGAGGTGGTTAACAATTTTGGGCTGTAAGCTAATGAAGTTTTACAAAGATACTCTGTATTTGAATGTACGAGGGCGGGTCAATAAGTCCGTGACTTTTGGAACAAAACACAGATTTTTTGATAAAAAAATAATTTTATTTTTCAACGTAGTCTCCCTTGAGCTCTATACATTTTGTCCAACGCTTCTTCAATTTTTTTATCCCTTCCAAAAAAAATGATTTGTCGAGGTCCTCAAAATAGGCCTTTGTTTGCGAGATGACTTCATCATTGGAGTCAAATCTTTTTCCACCAAGCCATTTCTTCAGGTTTGGGAACAAGAAGTAGTCGCTCGGAGCCAAATCTGGAGAATAGGGCGGATGAGGGAGCAATTCATAGCCCAATTCATGGATTTTTGCCATGGCAACTGCACATGTGTGCACCCTTGCATTGTCTTGGTGGAAAAGAACTTTTTTCTTGGCCAAATGAGGTCGGTTTTTTTTCAAATTGTCATTGAATCGGTCCAATAAGTTGGCATAATATTCCCCATTGATTGTTCTTCCCTTTTGAAGGTAGTCAATGTGGATTATCCCGCGTGCATCCCAAAAAACAGTCGCCATAACTTTATTGGCTGACAAACCCACCTTGGCCTTCTTTGGCGCCGATTCACCCTTAGAAACCCACTGTTTTGACTGTTGTTTGGTCTCTGGTGTGTTGTGATGGATCCATGTTTCGTCCACGGTTACGAAACGGCGCAAAAACTCCTCCATATTGCGATTAAACAACGCCAAACCTTCCTGTGAAGTTGTTACACGATTGCGTTTGTGGTCGACTGTGAGCAAACGCGGCACCCATCTTGCGGAAAGCTTTCTCATGCCCAAGTGATCATTCAAAATTGAAACCACTGAACCATGCGAGATCCCTACGGCTTCCACAATCTCTCGCACTTTCAATCTTCGGTCGGCCAACACCATATCGTGATTTTTTTCGATTTTTTCGGGTGTAGAGACCTCAACTGGGCGTCCAGGACGTTCGGCATCTTCAGTGCTTGTACGGCCACAACGAAAATCAGTAAACCACTTTTTTACCATTGAAATCGATGGTGCAGAGTCCCCATAGTATTTATCAAGCTTAGCCTTGGTCTCGGTAATGGTTGATTGGTGATTTTTTTCGCAAGAAATAATGCTTAATAAGCACACGGAATTCACTTTTTTCCATTTTCTCCTCAAATTAGTGAGTAGTCTGATAAAAATTGCTGTCAAACACAAACTGACGCAGCAAGTTTAAATTTTGACAGGAGTCAACTGACAGATGCCTGTTGACAGGAGCAGTGTTGCTGTTTCAGTAAAGAGGTCAGAAATTCAAAAAGTCACGGACTTATTGACCCGCCCTCGTAGGTACAATAAAAACTAACTCTAGACAGTTATCAAAAACCTCTTACAACAAACAATAACCAAAAATCTGATTCATTGTTAGTATAAATTCTGTAATGACCTTACAATTGTAAGTATATTCAAATTACCTATTTAAATACCTTCATGACAAGAATCAACTGCAAAAAACTTACAGATTACAGCAAAAACCAAGCTTCTTCACTTGGAATCACAAAAACTATTAGGTACCGAAAAACCGTTTTTGTTATTATTTTACATCAAGGAGTTCGTTTTATATGCTAATTTATCGACTGTTTTGTTTTATAAGTTCCTCCCAATGACCACATCAATAAAGGGTACCCCGAGACCTATCCTACAGCGTTAATTTAACACATTCTGTTACAAAGTCGTGTCGTGATAAATGTTCTTCCGAAATGTGTCATAACTCGTCTAAAGTCGGCTAGATCGTGTTACACAAGTTTAGATAACGTCCAACTGGACCACAAGCTTTTATATTACACGAATTTAGTGATGTGACCATTGAGAAAAGTCAGATTTTTAAACTAGGTTCTCTTGCAATTAGTCTCTCTCTTGTTTCCAGGCCACCATGCGCAGACGGTGAGCGTCCTTGGTGCGCATGGTGCGGGCTAGCTCCAACACTGTCCTGGCGATGATTGCTCAGCGACTGGATTGCCCCTACGTTGGGCATTGTTGTAGCAGGCATATTACTGTTGCTTGATTTGTAAGTATATATAACTATGTGTGTATTTTTGTCATTGTTGTTTGTACTTAATATGGGTCAAGGACCTGAAATAAATGATTTTTATTTATTTATTTTTTACCTACATGGTATATATCTGTTTGGTCTGGAATCTATCTTTAGGTCCAGTTGAAAACCAGCGTCCGGCATTTATAGTTGTTTGGCATTTTTTGCTGAACTGGGCCTTTTTGGCGCAGTCGTGAGGAACACTCCCCAGGTAATTTCTCACATCGCACTTTACACTTTTTTTTTTAATCTGCTGTGTAAATTATATTGTGTGTTTTTAGTCTGTGCTACATAAATGTAGGTAGTTTTTTTCTTTATTTTTATCTATTCATGGGTATTATGTAATTAAACTCACTTTTCGTGTGACCGAATTTTGATGTGGTTTTCATCATCATTCAGAGAATTCATTCCGGAAGGTTTGTTTGCATTACATAAATATTAAACTAACATATGTATAATAAAAAAACTCGATGTTTTGTCATGCCCTCAAACCCGTGCGAGGCAGGGGCGAGTCGCTAGTTTAAAAATAATAAGAACTGTACCCTAATTACGTAATACACGATCAATCAGAATCTGAATTCGTTTTGAAACAGACTACTAATCCATTGCTTCATAAGTTCGAAAAAATAATCTGCTCAACAACGTAATTATAGCAATGAATGTTGTTGAACTGTCAAAATGAAACAGATTAGTCGTAATCGTTTACGAAAATGTGTTGCGTAATTAGATAGCTGGTCACAACGTGGATCCACTATAAACCTCTATTTACCACTCTCGGAGAATATAAGCGTGATAGTTTTCATTATATTTTCGAGACATCAAACACAATTTAAAATCGTCCATCCTCATTTTTAATTGAATCGAGTTTACAAATATCCAATCCATATTATTGATATACATTGCAAATAAACAAATAGACTACCGATTGTTTACATTTTATCAACAACAATTTCATCTATTTACGTAAACATCGTTCATCTCTCATATCGGCACGAATAATTGGCTGTAAAAAAAAACTCAATTCAATTGAGTTTTATTTTATTTAAAAAGTATGATTTTAAATTAAAATAGCAGCTGAGAGTCGAGCTATGCCATGCTCATGCCGTGGTTACAATATTAACAGGCCGCCTAGGCAATGGTCAATTGGACGTACATTTAGGTATCGCAAACCTCAACTGCTATCTACTATACACTGTAACAGCGAACTAATTTTCACGCCAGGCCAATTTGTTTTTGATATTCGGATAGATAGCGCATGAACTGAAGAAGTACCATATAGAATATAAATTAAAAATCTAAAAATATACCTACCTATATATAAATATACATCCGCGAAATTTCGCAGGTTAAAGCCAGTTTTAATACAATATCTTAGGTACTTCCAAATTTTAAAACTCAATAGAATTGAGACATAAAATAGTTTTAAAGCCATTCAATTAATTATATTTCAAGTTCACGATCAAAAATAATAGCGCCTGATTCTCGCATCCCACACTAATACACAATAATATTTCAACTCACAAGAAATAGCTTTCGCAAAAAATGGTGACGTTCAATGATTCTTGGGGCAAAAGTTAGATACGTAACATCCAATCGGACATAAGCAAAAACCAAATACAAAGTATTACAGTTAACTTTTCCCCACAGATTATCTTATCTTTTTTGGTAAACAAGCGCAATTCCTACCTACAAAATCACAAATTTTACATCCCTTTATTTTAGGAATGAAATCTTGCCATTTGTAAGAAACACTAAAATATAAATTAGACCAAAACGTGCTCGTAAATAATACATATAAAAAACGCATTAAATCTACCTGTGCCATATTTCTTTATCAAATGACACAAATACAGATAAATATAGCTTAATAAGGAACATTGTTAAAAGAAGAAATTTGTTAATAGGCCGATAAATTAACCTTCCATATTTAACTGTTAGGTCAACTTTAACCGTCACTAGTTAAACTAGTACATCGTAGCTAGTTAAAATGAAAAGGAGTTGTAACGTAACGTTATTATAAATCACTAATCAATAACCTTGCCATATTTGATTCATGTATTTAAAATATTTTGTTTATTAAACTTCAAACAGTGATTGACCAACAAACAAATACCATTTCTTATTTTTCAATCTTCGCATCGAATGTGGAAAAGAAAACCCAAATAATAATATAATAATAATAATATCTTTGCAAAACTTCAAATTACTCGATGAACAGTGATTTAAGATCGTTTATACTGTAAGCGTCGCAAATAGCTGTCAAATATTTCGCTGTTTTGATTAAATTGGCAAATTTACTGTATGGAAATAAGAAATATGGCTCACTGATGAACTAAAATATTACAAACAAAAATACAAATAATTTCCTCTTATAATATTAGTGTACATTTTATCCAAAAACATAACACTTAGCAGATATGTTCGAAACATTGACTATAGAATAAACAAAAACTACCTACATTATAGCTGAATGCTAACAACATTTACCATAAAAAGCACCACAAGGCTACACAACTCCAAAAAGAGTGCAACCTTACCACGCGACCCTAATCAGGAAAAATCGAGTAAAAATCGCAACCGAAACATTCGAGTACTCGCTACGTCACAAGCGCTAATCGAATTGCTACACAGCTGCCATTCGGGGCATCTCATTCATCATAAGCAGAGGCATATTAATTTATACCGACAATTGGCATATTATATGAATTTTTCTAAATCAAGCAAAGCTAACTCTTATACAATAATTCCAAAAAAAACGTTGAAATCCATGACATAATCAGTAAGAAATCGAATAAAAATCGCGACCAATTTAGTCGAGTACGTACTCGCCTACTCGCTACATCACTAGCGCTGACCGACTTGCTACACCGCTGCCATTCGGGGCATGTCTACCACACGTTCAAACATTTCTTTATCGAGACATAACTTTTAGCAGATTCATCACAAACAGAGGAATATTAATTTATACTGACTTTAACGTTGTCTGTTTAACAAAATTCTGCACCTAAATATTATCAATATTATACATTGTAACAGCGAATCAATTTTCACGCCCTCAAGACCTAGGCCAAATATTTTTTGATATTCGAATAGCTCATCATGAGTCACGACCTAAAGAGGTGCCATAAAGCATAAAAAAGTTATGCAACAACGCGAAATTTCGCGGGTATTCTAGTTAAAAACATCAACATAGCTCTCGAAATAATATTTGCTGCGAATAAGACTATATCGTGAAAATATTACAATTTACAGCAAATATTACAATGCCGAGAGCTACATTGATGATTTAATAATCAGTAAAAATTACAACGGATTAAGTCGAATACTCGCCTACTCGCTACATCACTAGCGCTGACCGACTTGCTACACCGCTGCCATTCGGGGCATGTCCACATTGAGCTGTTACACAATTATTACAAAGAAATGTGATGGTGATGATTATTATTATTTTGTTTTTTTGTTACGAATTAAGTATTGCAGATATATCCGCTAATGGGAAGAATTGGGAAAGAGGAATAGAGATACCTATAAACTAAATATTTCCTTTCCCCCCGACCCTTGCTCGACGATGCGCCAGCCTGCGTCGAAGCTGAGCCTGTAACCTTAAATTCCTCTGTTAATAATAATTATCCAGACTGGATCCAGCCTATCCCATCTTGCTGTCCTCCTCCCAGCGACGCCCTAAGCCGAGGTTCGTATCCAACAGGTGCCCTCAGTGAGCGTTCGCCTAGTATATAAGTTATTTTACGCCCCTGGCAAGAAGTTAGTAGCTTAAGGCAGCCACAGGATAGCCCGGTTAAGTAGTCATGACCTCAGAGCTGACTCTCAGAGACCTGAGAGTCAGCTACAAGATGCCCTACATGAAAAAATACATTCTTCAACACCTGTTTGACCTATTTATAAGTGTAAAAATTGAATTTAAGCATAGATTTTTGCGTAATCTTTTCTTAATACAAAAACGAACGGTGAAGGAAAACCGTCACGTCTGAGAGAAATTTCTCGACGGCATGTGAAGCCAAGTCAGAGGCCTATGGGCGGCATAAAAACTCTGACACCAGGTTACTCACTAACCACACGAAAAAGAAGAAGTACCATCGAAGAAGTTCATATCTAACCACCTTAAGGACTATTCTTGCTTGCAGCGCTCGGCGGCTATAACACCGGGCCGGTAACAGATGTGGTCATCGTGCTCACGGGATTTTGTTTTGAAACTGGCTAGATATGAATTTATTTGATGTTACATCTCTACAGAATTAAGGTCGGCTACTAAGGAAAGTCTTTTAAACCGGGTAGGTACCTTTTTCTTGGATTCAAATTGTGCATTTGCGCAAAACATAATCAAAAATATCGTCCAAAATCAAAATAAATGTTCATGTACAATTCATCATCATAATCACCCTATAATGTTCCCACTGGAGGGAGTGGGCTGTAATCTACCACGCGGGCCCAGTGCGGGTTGGTAGATGTGAAATGTCTTCGAATTTTTGGTTCTAGGACATGCCGGTTTCCTCACGATGTTTTCCTTCACCGTTGTTTTGTACAATTGTACATTATATATTACATTGCAAGTCCTTGATTAAATCTAATAAAAGATGGACACTGAGATACCAACATATATGAACACGTTAATAATGATTTCCTTTCATCAGCAATGTGGCAATTAGATGTGTGGAAAACCCCAAATATACTGTTTTGTAAAGAGTTGCTTGTGGTTAAAAGAATTTGAAAGAAACTAGTCAAACTCAACAACGAGTTTGGCTAGTTTTATTTGTCTGTCTGGCTTGGAGGTTTTTGACCGGCTTCTTGAGCTAGTTGCAGGTTCAACACCAGTCTATACTCGGAGTGCATCCAGGTGCGATTTATGCAGGTTTCTGAACTAACTTATGATACCACAGATTTTTTATTAAGTAAAGGGAAATATGTCTGGAAACCCGCACTCCAATTACGTAACACGTATTCGGATTTTGAAAAAAAATCCAAATGCATTGCTTCATATGTTTGAAAAATTCGTCTGCTCGACAACGTAAACTACGCAATGAATGTTATTGAACTGTCAAAAGGAAAGACATTGCAATTTTTTACGTGCTGTTTACACTTATAGTTTTGAACGGCAACTAACTTGCACGTATTGTGTAACAATTGTACGTGTTATTTAGACGGTGCCAGTAAATTTTTATTTTATGGTATGCCACAGGCAATTAACAAAAAATGGGGCGTAATGCTCGTTCCGTCTCTGTTTGAAAAGTACGAGAAGACACCTCTGCCTTAAGACACCTCAGCAATATGAGCATTTTATTGAGAGCTACTAAAAACAATAATGGACAAAAACCCAATTACGATAAAAACGCCAACTAAAAAGCTATTAACAAGACATCACAGACAGACATCTCGTAGCTGGGTTTTAGTTTTTTAAACTTTTATTTTAATTATTTTGGGGTAAGTAATAATATATAATATTTGAAATGCTAAGCCCTTTCATTTAATGCCCACCACGCCCATTTTTTTTTGGTTTATTGCTTTATGTCCTCTAGAAGGCGCCATATTCATTTAATGTGACGTCAAATAGTTAGGTAACCAGCGGACGACCAAGACGCTTCTAACTATACCTCCTTTGTCAAATTACGATAACTAGTTTAGAAGTTATGAGGGAACAGATGAATAAACATACACACCCACATACATACATACATACCGATCAAAATCATAACCCTCCATTTGCTTCACATTAGTCGGGGAAAAAAAAAATCTCATCCAAGTTTCATTACTTACTCAGAAAATACCAAGAATTTACTAATACTTAATGTCATTAAGTAATAGTTAAGTTTCAACATAATTGTACACTTCGGTACAACGTAATCGGCCAACGTTCGGCACACATTGGGGCCAAGGTTTGGGCCAACGGAACTCGTTTTCAAGCCATATATTAAATTGTTTTTGTATCGTTATGTCATTGGTTATGCGAAATTTTAAAGTAAACAATTGAATTGTTTGGTAATATTTGTGGTAAATGTAGGTAATTTGTATAAAAATAAATGATTGACATAAGCATTAAGTTATTTTTTGCTCATTGCGGAATGTAACTTTTAGCAATTTTAATAATAAATAAGCTTCTAAATACTACTACTACACTAAGTTCAACTGTACAAGTATTACTTTAATACTATGCTAATAATAAATATGAGTTCGATATTACGAGCATACTTTGGTTTGGTTTTCAGATTGCACCACTAGCCTTATTAAGGTTAGCGCACATTAGGGTGGGCCGCACCGCAACGCAACGCATTACAAAAATCCTCTCAGATTACTATCATACATTTTACATCAGACCGCCTCGCAATGCATAGCAGCGGCCGCAAAAACACGCCTGGCGAGCGATCCGCCATTCAGTGCGTTGCGCTGCGGCCCGGTGTGGTCCGCCTGTAGTGTGCGATAGTTCATAAGAATATACCAAAGTGATGAAGAAGTATAAAAATACTCCTTCATCACTTTGGTATTTTTTTAAATATATTCCCCGCAACGCAACGCATTGCAAAAGCACTGCGTTCCGTCGCCCTAATTGGCGCAAGCCTTATAGGGTTCGTCCAAAATTCTAATTAAATTATTACGCGTTATGTCCGCGTTCTCTAAACTTTATACACAAGGTAGACTACTTAAAATTTATAATACCAGCCTATTACTGCCCTACTACAAGCAAAAGCCTCTTCTCATACAGAGAAGGCACGAGCATTGATCACCACGCTTGCTCAAGACGGGTTGGTGATTTCAGACTTATATTAACTATAGGTCAGGTTGCCTTCCAACTTGAAATAATTGATCTAATTAAAATATTATACCTAATCAATATCGATTGCACCAACGTTGGTCGAACTTCTGTGTATTTTCCTTAACATTGGCCCTAATGTATTAAATCGATACTTACTAAACAGAATTAAGGTCTTTGACCAATCGCAGATCTGTCAAATCTGATTGGTTCAAACGAGATATGGTAATAATGATAATAATCGAATGTTTGCGTCTGTTTTTTTGTTGCAAATATTGCTTGAATGTAACCTAATAATGGTTAAAACTAGCTTTGAATCTAATTTAAGTGCTGCCAAGTCAGGTCAAAGAATTTGGAATAATTATGTTCTGTAACCTTATGTACTTACTTACTTATAACTTGTTCATTATTTTCTGTGAAACATGTTTTTTTCAGAAACAGCCAAAGAGCTATACATAACATAAAATAAAAAAAAATAAACATAAGTAGAAGTATGTAATTATATAAATTGATATAACTCCACAACTGAACACAAAGCCTTCTGTGAAAACTTTTCACCTGTGTGTTCAATCAAAACGGTATTATTTATACTTAGATCAATATCGGATCGAAAATATTGCTTACACGCACGGACCGTGCAATATAGGCGCCTCGAATGGCTATTGACGCGACACATTCTATGCGCGCGCGCATGTTGTGAACAGTTCACGTGCAAGGATCCATCTGCGCAATTTAAGCTCCCGCGCACGAACCGTGATGTAAAGGTGTCCATACTTTTAGTATATTCCTAAGTTACACGCGAACCGTACTGTTCGTGTCCGCGAGAAGACATTAAAAGTTGCACACGAACACTGCTGGTGCACGTGCGCAGGCACATCAGACACTTTAATAAACAACAAACCAAATTCATTCAAACTTCGAACTCGCCCAAATCCAAAATGGCTGACAACGGAAATATCATTACGTTTTCCCATTGTTCTTCAAACTATCAAAATTGATTGTAATTACAGATACGGTAACTGTCTACCTGAACCTTAAGGGCAGTAAATCGTGATCACAAAAGGAGGTTTCCCCTTAAAACTAATTGTTATTATGTTGGTTGAATGGGTTTGTAACCCCATAGAATTTATGGGAGGCAATATTTGAAGTTCGTTTAGAGATTCCACTATGCCTATTGAAGAAAATTCTATAGGTAGGTTAGGCCGATGGAACATTAAAGGGATAATGCCGATTTTAGTATGGAAGGTGGCGTCTTTAGATGGCATCATACTCCCTCCAACCTGACAATGTGTAGTTGGTGAGGAGTGCGTCACGTACGGGGGGTGTACCGAATATTCAAATGTCCAAAAACATTTAGCATCATTTAGCAGTAAGTGTAACAATATCTTTTTACATGAGTTTGCATCATCAGTCTTACTTCAAAGGAGGTTGTCATTTTCAGTTCGTCGGAATCTTTTTTTTAAATGTGTATTCCCCGATTACTCAAAGACGGCTGGACCAATTTCGAAAATTTATATTTGGTAGAGGAAGCTTGGCGGTGGGCCCATATAAATTTTATTAACATAGCTTGGGTAGTTTTTTTCTGTAATAAAAATTAAGTCACTGGACTGATTTCCTAATTATGCAATGTAAGATGGTAAAACCATGAAGATCTTACCAACTTGCGTAAAATCGCAAGGTTATTCAATTAAAATACGTACATATAATCTGTTACACAATCATTCGTATGTATTAGTACTGACTCGGGTAAATAAAGTGACTCATATTAATAAATAATTTTGTAATAAACATTATTATTTCTTTGAATCGATTAGCGACGAAGAAGATGAATAATTTCCTTATATTTTTCATTTTTATTCGTTTTTGATAATAAAAAACATACTTTATAATGAGCTGTGATGGAAAGGATACCTACGGAAGAGGATAATAATAATTATTATTATTTATCGTATTTGGAACTCTTTCAAGATAATACATCCATATTTACACACTATAAATGAAAAAAACTTTTAAAGTACATATGTAATAGCTTTTAATTTTTAAATAACTTTGATTTTGGAAGTCCGTGTCTTTTGTTTTGAATTTTCTTTTTTTACCACCGACTTCCAAAATTAAAGTTATTTTTCACTTTGTAGTGTTATTTTTTTGGAAGTTGGTTGTTTTTTGTTTTTGTAAAAGTTTTTATTTTTCACTATTTTGTTGTGGTCTATGTAAATAACAGTGACAGGAAGTTATCATCAAATCATCCATGTGGCTTTAACAATACGTATTTTTCCCACTTAGTATATGTACGTATATACTAAGTGGGAAAAATACGTATTGTTGAAGCTTACTCATAAACTATCCAAGCAAAGTTAATAAAATTTATATGGTACCAACTTGAGGGCATACCCTTTCACACAATTTTTTTTTTTTTTAGCGGTCTATAATTGACAGAGAAATCGGTGGAGATACATTTAAAGAAAAGGCTACGAACATAGAATCTCCTCCTTTTTGGAAGTCGGTTAAAAAGTCCTCCTAACAAGACATGTACAGTACAACAAACTATTTTCAGTGCAGAGATCAGGCGTGCTCAGGCGCAGGACCAACTGCTTAAACTGCTTAAAAAAAAACGGCTTAACGTGCCTAGAAAAATAAAATCATATCAAATCTTAATATAAATTAGTTCTACCAACCTATAACCGACAAACGTAAGGCAAACCCCGAAGGTTAGACGCATCAAAACTTTCATATTTACACGTCCATTAAAATAACTGAGCACTGTGAGTCAGCACAACTGCTGACCGACGATGTATTGCAAGAAAAACGTGATACATGTATTAAGAAATTTAAAGGCACGCTTCAAAGAATCTGTTTTGTAATAATTTGTTGCTGTTTTGAAGATTTTTGTAAGTATAGCTGGTCCACTCTGAAATGACGCACCGCTACCGCATTTACGCACGCGGTAAAGCCTTGTGCAGACTGGCGCGACGCGACACCGGTAGGTGTTCTACCGTGAAGTTTTCTCAGATTTTTTTTGTTGGAGTCGCGTCGCGCTGTCTCGTCGCGCCAGTCTGCACGAGGTTTAATGCGGATTTCTATGGGTAAAGGCTCATGCAGCCCACGCAACTCGAACAATACAATTTCTAAGAAACCTTTACGATATGACATTAACCGTCGTGAATGTAATAAGCTACGTGCAGACTAGCGCGACGCGACAACGGTTATTGCTATACCGTGAAGTTTTCTTAGAAATTGTATTGTTCAAGTCGCGTCGCGCCGCAGCGTCGCGCTGGTCTGCACGAGCCTTTATGTGCCACGAGGTGGACCGATGACCTTGTGAAGGCCGCGGGAATCCGCTGGATGCGGGAAGCACAGAATCGGTCGAAGTGGCGGTGCTTGGGGGAGGCCTATGTCCAGCAGTGGACGTATTTTGGCTGAAATGATGATGATGTGAGATGATGATACTCGTATTCAAAATTCAGAGGGGTAATTGTGTAACACACAATGGCAATGCCATTCATTTTGACAGTTCAACAAAATTCATTGCGTTACTTACGTGTTCGAGCGACGACGTTATGATTTTTTCAAGCATTATGATGTTCCTTTAAAATTCTTCGGATTGTGATTGAAAAAGTGTGCGAACTGCGATACGCAATTTGGGTTCCGGTTGCCGTAAGTACGTTTTTTTTACGCCAGGTTACTTAACTAAAGTTCAAAATCTTAAAAAAACTTACCTATAAGTTCTTTGCGGACAACTGGCGTGATGTCATGTTATTATTGTTTTTTAAAGTTTTTAAGCACTATTATTTTAAACTTTGTGACACTTCTGACCTCAAGACCATTGACTTTTTAAATAAAAAAGTATTAATAAAATTCAATCTCCCATGTTTTTTGTATCAGTAGAGTAGCATCCCGGGGTCTGGATTTGTGTCCGTTTGATGGCAATAGGCAAAGTGGCGAAGATAAACTCCCTTCAAAGGGGGGTATTGCACTACCATTTCTATGATCATAGATATATGATCAAAGATAGTTAATTGACTCAGACGTGACTTTGCGAAAATCCATTATAAAAAACAGGGTTCTTTATGACTCTTTATGAACAGTTAAGCGGATTAGGTTACATAATATGTTACTAAATATGATTGTATTCTATGATCAAAGATATAATTAAATTGTAAAAAAGACTTATTATGGATATATCCCCCTTAAAGGGATATTACAATATCATATTATATTATATAAGTGTACTATCTACGAAGCTCACAAATTAACAACTATTTTACAATTTCATTATATCTTTGACCATAGATCTACGATCATAGATATGATAGAGTAATACCCACCTAACCCTTCGGGGCATACAGAAGTGATGCTATGTTATGTTTATTCAAACTTGGTGTCACCTCAAGAGCATTGACTTTTAAAATAAAATAGTAGGTATCAATAGAATTCTATGTCCGATGTTTTTGTATTTATTTTTAGTGTCCATTCATCGAATGATATATGTCATCGAATCATATAGACCGACAGAGTGTGGTTATAAAAATAGGATAAATATTTGATATCTTATTACGCTTATTAATAATGCCGTGCTTTTTTATTTATATATACTATATTAAACGAGCAATATATATATAATCACGTTCTTGAAAACGGCTCTAATGATTTCGTTGAAAGTTGCAATATAGGGGTTTACGGAGGCGAAAAATCGATCTAGCTAGGTCTCATATCTGGGAAAATTAGTTTTCTCTATTTTCACCCGAGCAGAGCTCGGCCGCCCAGGTCAATTAAGATAATGCGAGACCTTAAATACATAGATCTATAATTATGACAAAGATAGGCTCGCTCCCTATTACATGGGACTTAAACATAACTGGCGAAATGTGGTAAGAGCACCTCTGCCGAACCCTTTTGGAAATACAGGTGTGATATTATGGGTATGTTATAGTACCAAGTATTGTTACCTGACATTATGCTGAGCTTTGGTCCTTTTGGCATAAGCGTGATATTGCTCATTTGTGAAGTGTTTTTGTTTTTATTAGATGTTGTGCCAATCAACACAATTTTCTTCTTTTTTTCCAAATTTGGAACTTGAGCAGTCTGCGAATATCCTCTTTCATAGTATCTTTGAGATGACTAAGGCCGATTCCTATAACTTAAGGACCGTTTTGGTTGGCAAAATTTAAGACTCTTGTATCTTTAGATGTGCATAGTAGACCCTCCCATAAGGAAGTACATACATATGACTGGGAAAATTAGCTTAAAAATCTGTTTATATGCCCAGTTTGGCAATAAAAATAGTACCATTGGTAAGCAAAACGATTCGTTATTGACTATAGGAACCGAACATAATAAAAATATGGAAGAAGAGATGCTGCGTCGATCGCAAATAAAGCTTCGTTCAGACCAGCGCGACGCGACACCGGCTATTGTTATACCGTCAAGTTTTCTTAGAAATTGTATTGTTCGAGTCGCGTCGCGGCGTCGCGTCACGCTGGTCTGCACAAAGCTTAAATTGGGATAAGGGTCGATCTATCTACTGTATCGCAAGCACTGGCAGTCACGGGGAATCACACACTTATCTAAGTTTGTCCCCATAACAACAATGTTAACAGCATTGTTGTGTTTCAGCAGTTAGAGGTCAGATAGCCAGTTCCTCTGTGGTTGAGGATTCTGGATGAAGACTGCTTCCACCTGCGGCCTGATCATCACTTACCATCAGGTGAGGTGCAGGTCAAGAGCTTCACCGAATTATTCCACTGCCCTACTAAACCGCCCCACTAGTGGGCAAAGTGGAATGGCTAAAATTTTGGCCAGTGGAATCTGCCCCATCAAATTAAACTAGTGGGGCAGATTCCACCGCATAATTTTAGGCATTCCACTTTGCCCTATCAATAGGCGGCTTAGTGGGGCAAAGTGGAATAATTCACTTCAAGATGGTGGTTTCAAAAAAAATACGAAGAGGCCTTAGCCTAGCAGTGGGATGATACAGGCTATAACAGTAAAAGTTGCCGTTCTCATACGCATCTAGATACTAACTTTTGTCTGCAATAAAAAGCCAGACTTTAGAGCTAAAATTTTACACGTATTCCATTCAATATTTACGTCGACACCATCTTGCAGCCAGCAAGCATTACCCCCAAAGGTGAACGAACGGAAATAAAGAAGGATTTTTTGTTAATACCGTTATTGCAAAAAGTATAAACAACATCGACACAGCTAGCAAGTCACTGAATTGGAAAAAAATAGTTTTTGACTGAATCAAGTAAGATACAGTCTGGCCGTCGAGTGAATACGTTCTTGACACCCGATAAATTAATTATGTCAGAGATACATGGTGCTCACTTATTTTCAAACATTGTGTAAGTAGACGATTTTCCTTAAAAAAAAATTGTATATTGTACAGTCAAGATGTAAACTTATGAAACTCTAAAATGATAGTAAACGTTTTATCTTTTTGTTTTTAATAAACGCTCTATTTTTTATATAAATAATAACTGGGTGCTGCCCGCGGATTCACCCGCGTGTACCCTAATTATTTTTCTAAAATAAAAATAGCCTAAGTTACTTATAATATCAGCTATCTGCCAGTGAAAATCCCCAAAGCTAATCTCTGAAATGTTCAGGCATTTCAGACATTAGCCAGAACAAACAAACCGACAAAAAAATTTTTTTTTTGTTTGTTATTTTGTCATTACAATTACAACAGATAGGTACTTCAATTTTATTTATTTGAATAGATAAAAAGAAAGAAATAAGAAACATTAATTTAGCACAAACTAAAAGGAAAACAAAAAATTTACCTTCATAAAGGCTCGTGCAGACCAGCGCGACGACGCGACCCGACTCGAATAAAACAATTTCTAAGAAAACTTCACGGTATAACAATAGCCGGTGTCGCGTCGAGCTGTCGCGTCGCCCTTGTCTGCACGAAGCTTAAAGATTATAATAATGAATAATTATAACTCAGATAAAAATAATAGTATTTTTGTATCGATAGTCTGAAAACTATTCTCTCCAGAAATATTTTAAAGAGCCGATGAAGCAACTTTAATTTGGTTCCAAATTCCTAGAGTTATTAATAAACTTAAAATAATGATTGGATTTTGTTATTTTACTCTAGTTTCTTCTAAACTTGGACTACAATAATAAATATTATTAAAATAATTACATATTATTTTAGCATTAATTGAAATAAAATTGATTTTCAGTTCTTGTAGTCATGAAAACACCCTTGTGCAGATTAATTTTAATGAAAAATACCTAGGTTCGTTATAAATGGACAATGTATTGAAAATCTGTCGAAATTCCATCTCAATTTAATTTACGAGATCCCAATTATCTCACCTTCGAATTTAATAAATTAATTGATTTGAATTATTGACGCGTTTATTTTTTAATTATTTAATCACTTCGAATAATTCAAATCAGTTTTTAGTATTTCAAATAAGAGTATTTAAGCTCAACCTGTATCTTCTTCATGTAAGAAAAAAAAAGAGGGGCTCCTGACTAAGTAATAACAGCCGCACGGGTCAATCGATCAGGGTTGGTCCGTGGATGGGTGGGACCATCTTTACATACCGAAACTCCTCCGTGTCTCGGAAAACACGTTAAGCCGTTGGGCCCGGCTGTCATTCGTGGAGCTTTGACAGTCGTTACGGGTCGTCAGAAGCCCGAAAGTCTGACAACCAGTCTTACCGAAGGGTATCCTATTACCCAGTAATTGGGTTGAAAAATAACAAAAAAATATGATAAAAAAATTATAAAGTTTAATATACTTTAATAAAAGAGGAAAGTATTATAAAATCGAAAATACACTCGAGAGCAATGAATCCGGGTCACTTAAAGAATCCTAAAAATCTCGGAAACTAAAAATGCTAGGTTAATGCAATAAATTGTATTTAATAGACAATGTAATACTCCTTAAATGAAGGTATTAAAACTTCTTAGTTATTGTAAAGTTATATCATAAAAAAATCAAATTTGAAAAAGGGCCACTTTCGAAGATGGAACTACGAAATTACAGCATTTGGTTTTGCTTTTGTTTGTAATCTGTCATTTATGTGGGTACATAAACCATGTTGATAGTGCTCTATATTCATTATTCAAGCTGAAATTATGTCGCTTACGCCTGAAGAATGCACCAGAATACTTACAATGCTGGAAACCGGCCGGAGTCAGCGCGATACAGCCAGGACTGTCGGTGTGTCGCTGTCAACAGTACAAAGAGTTCTCCGACGTTACGAAGAAACTGGTTCTAACCTACGCAGACCAGGAACGGGCAGAACCAGGTGTACCACAGCACGAGAAGACCGATACTTGGTGAACACCATGCTTCGAAATCGCTTTCTCATAGGAACTGAACTCACAAATCAGTTTCGACGCCTCGGAGGGAGTAACCCAAGTGCATGGACAGTAAGACGTCGGCTTGCTGAATCTAACTTAAAACCCCTTAGACCTGCAAACGGCCCTAAACTGGAGCGTGGGCATCGTATTTCAAGACTAAGATATGCCCAGAGCCACGTAAATTGGAGTATTGAAGATTGGTCAAAAGTTATGTTCTCCGACGAATCAAAATTTATGCTCTACAAGCACGATGGAAGACACAGAGTGTATCGAAGACCAGGGGAAAGATTCAAGCAAGCATGCATCGAAGAAAAAGTAGCCTACGGTGGTGGGTCTGTACTTGTGTGGGCCGGAATTTCTTCTGAAAGTCGCACAGAGCTGGTGATCATAGAAAACGGCTCTTTAACTAGCGTAAGATATGTGGAAGAAATCCTCAATGATCACGTTGGTCCATTTATGGTCAATTTAGGTGAGGATGCTATATTTATGCATGACAATGCCCGACCTCATACAGGTAGGATTGTGAATGACTACCTTCAAGAGATGAACATTACTCGTATGGAGTGGCCAGCGCGCAGCCCGGATATCAACCCGATCGAGCATGCTTGGGACGAGCTAGGCAGATGCGTAAAACAACGAAACCCTCCCCCAATCACGCTTCGTGAGCTCAAAATTGCTCTCACAGAGGAATGGGAGAATATTCCCCAAAATCGTATAAGAAACTTGGTGTACAGCATGCCAAACCGCGTAAACGCAGTAATGGAAGCACGAGGAGGCAATACGAAGTATTAAAATTCAAGAAAATCGTAATAAAGTTCAAAAATTTCATGTTTCCTATTTTTGTTTTAAGGAGAGATCAGCAGTTTTTTTCTTTATGTAATTTTGTGTTAATAAAATGTATGGTGACTCATATTTTTTTTACTTTCATTTAAGGAGTATTACATTGTCTATTAAATACAATTTATTGCATTAACTTATCATTTTTAGTTTCCGAGATTTTTAACATTCTTTAAGTGACCCGGATTCATTGCTCTCGAGTGTACATTTTATTTTGTTTTAACGTATTTATTTTTAACAAGAAAGTGTAATTTATAAAAAAAACCCTTTTTACGATATGTTTACCTTTAGTTAATTAATTACACCAATGGAGTATAGTGATATAAAGCCTGTAAATGAATTCTTATAAGTCTTATAAGAAAACTATTTGGAAACATCTGGTTAATAAATTGGCCACTGAACAGACTATTGCAACAATTAACACAGGCGACCTTTGTCCAAACATAAGCTTAACTTTAATTAAAAACTAAATCTTTAACTTGTCAAGTAATAACAATTAATTATACAAATTACTAGTTTATTGAACTCTAAAATTAAAAGCTCACCGATGCATACAAAACCTTGATATTGCTACTATAAATCTTCCAAATGGCAATGCTTTTTGGGGCCTGTGGCTGAATAATATCAGCCGTACGTGTCGATCGAAAGTTAAGCTACGCTTGCCACGGTCGGATCGTGGACGGGTGACCATCTATTAGGTACATATCGAGGCCGCTCCATGACTCGGAAAGCACGTTAAGCCGCTGCTCCCGGCTGTCATTCGTAGATCTTTGACAGTCGTTACGGGTCGTCAGAAGCCCGATAGTCTGACAACCAGTCTTCTTACTAAGGGGTATCGTATTACCCAGTAACTGGGTTGTGGAGGTCAGATAGGCAGTCGCACCATGTAAAATACTGGTATTCACAAGAAGCCGAACCCAACACAGTTGGGAAAAGGCTAGGCAGATTGAAATCATTCAACTGGCAATGGTTTTTGATGAAAATCCAACGTCCTAGCTTTAGCGTGTAACAAAGGGTTAGCAGAGCAATATTGCAAAAGAGAGCGAATGAAAACTATGCTCTTTGCATACAGAAGCCATTTGTTAGACGTGGTTTCACGAGAATTTATAGGCTTTATTTATTTACTAAGGCACCAAGTACAATTCATTACATCATTAAAATAAAATTATTACATTACAATGCAATCGATCATTAAAATAAAATAATTACATTACAATGCAATCGATCATTAAAATAAAATAATTACATTACAATGCAATCGATCATTAAATTAAAATTATTACATTACAATGCAATCGATCATTTAAAATTAAATATGTACATTAAAATTCAAATTCAAAATTCTATACAATCACAAACTAAATGACATTAAAATTGAATATTCATTAAAATTAAATTTCATTACAATACATTATAACTTACAAAAATAAAAATATCATAATCTTTATCGTCTGTTAGCATTCCGATGGACTTCGAGCCAATACCTTACCTTTATATGCGAATTTTATGGACTGAAATCTGAGAGATATAGATTACAGATAGTGAGTTTCCTAATAGGTATCTATCAGGAAAACCACTATCTGTAATCCTACTAATATTATAAACGCGAAAGTTTGTGAGGATGGATGGATGTATAGATGGATGGATGTTTGTTACTCTTTCACACAAAAACTACTGAACGGATTTGAATAAAATTTGGTACACAGATAGTTTATAACCTGGATTAACACATAGGATACTTTTTATCCCGATATTTCCACGGGATTGAGACTTATCCGGGTGAAACCGCGGGGCGCAGCTAGTCAACCTATATAGGTAGGTACGTACTATCCCCCATGCGATTGCATAATAGGCCTATAATGTTCCCACTGCTGGGACACAGGCCTCTCTTCGAGAGGAAGTGGGCTATAATCTACCGCGCGGGCCCAGTGCGGGTTGGTAGACGTCACTTGTCTTCAAATATTTAGTTCCAGAACTTGCCAGTTTCCTCACGATGTTTCCTTCACCGTTTTGAGAGCAGTGGTGATGAAATTATGAGCATAAAGTAAAGCGCCTGTCTGGATTCGAACCCACGACCTACAAATCGTAAGTCGGGGCCGATGCATGCGATTGTCGAATGTCAATTCGAACCTAGTTTTACATTCATAATTAAACCTAGTATTGTCCCACTGCAGGGCAAAGGCCTGTTCTCATACAGAGAAGGCACGAGCATTGATCACCACGCTTGCTCAAGACGGGTTGGTGATTTCAGACTTATATTAACTATAAGTCCAGGTTTCCTCACGATGTTTTCCTTCACCGATGTCAGTAATGTCCAAGATAAACTCAGAAAGTACATATGAATTGAATAAGTCACATTTGTACTTGCACATTTGAACCCACAACTTCGTGCATGCGAAGCGAGGTCTCATCTTCGAAATGTTCGAATCCTAAAATCTAACGAGTAATGCAAACCTTTCAAACGCGTATTTTCGTCGATAAAATCCCGAAATGGGACACTAATGTTTTTTTCTGCTCATTTTTTATCAACCCCCTCTTCGTTCAAGGGGATAACAGACCCATGGGGTACTTTACGAGGCAACTTCAGCAGTTTTAAAGTAATCATTTGACTTTAACGGTTGGAAGGTTAGTTTATAGCAGTGATAGCCTAGTGGTGTGACCGTCGGACCAAGTCATAGGTCTCGAGTTCGAACCGAAGGCTCGCTCCTCTGACTTTTCGGATTCATGTGCGTATTGTATAATTATCTCTTGCTTTAAAAACGGTGAAGGGAAACATCGTGAGGAAACTGGCATGTCTGAGAGATATTTCTCGACGGCATGTGAAGCCAAGTCAGAGGGCCATGGGCGGTTGGTAGATGTCACATGTTTTCGAATATTTGGTTCTAGGACATGCCGGTTTCCTCATGATGTTTTCCGTCACCGATTTGAGAGCAGTGGTGATGAAATAATGTACACTAAGTAAAGCGCCTGTCAGAGTTCGAACCAACGAGTTACACTGCTCTGCAAACGTAAACCCAAACATCTTAGAATCTTGACGTAGTTACAAGTTTATTTTGTAACTTAATAAGTATTTACAAGGTTATGTAAACTTGACAAATGTATGGGAATTAGTTGCACAAACATTTTTAAAACAAATATAGTATCTTTTTAGAGGCCCGATGGCCTCTAAAAAGAGTGTTTAGCGAGAAACTAGGTATTTACAATAACTTTGGAAACCTCTTTCAGGAATACGTGTTTGAAAACATGACAGATCTAGTCTATTTATACCTTTATTGCCCATGGTCTAACTGAGCAGTCCTACTGATTGGACCATTGCCAATTTATTTATTCCGTGCCTTTATTGCCCATGGTCTAACTGAGCAGTCCTACTGATTGGACCATTGCCAATTTATTTATTCCGTGGTCTTATCTATTATAGTTGGACCACAAACCAAATATTTATTCCCTTGTCTAATTAACATTTTGACCGCCACTTATAAGTTTTGCACCTTTATTGCCCATGGTCTAACTGAGCAGTCCTACTGATTGGACCATTGCCAATTTATTTATTCCGTGGTCTTACTGATAGGACCATGGACCAATGTTTTTTTCCGTGGTCCTATTGATAGGATTACGGACAAATGTTATTTCCGTGGTCTTATTAATTAAAGATATACAACTTCCTTTAGAAATGAAATGTAAACTTTTTCAATTCAATGATACTCATTGAGGAAAATAAATAATATATGTCATGTCATTTTGTTGCTTAGTCTTCATGATTCTGTTTAATAATTCATAAAATGGAATTTATTAAAAGAAAAGGCGGCATTGTTCTTATATCTGGTGATTATCAGTATTATAAATTAAGACAGTATAAAAATGGATGTGTTGTTTGGAGATGTTCTAATTACAAAAAAAATAAATGTACGGGCACCATCACAACTAGGGTATGTAAATAGCATTTTTATTTGTTTTATTTAAGATATAAAGCGTTTACTTTGTATTTTTTATTATTATTATTTTCCAGGAGAATAATGAACAAGATAAAAGTAAACCGCATGTATGCGAACCAAATTATGCAAAAAATGTCGTTGACAAAGCAGTAGCCAAGTTGATGGAGACGGTAACGAGATCAGACAGACCAGTGCCACAGCTTTACAATGAAACTGCATCGTCTCTAGAAGATGCTGGTTTAAATTTTGTTGTCAATTTACCTTCTCTCCCAAATATCCAGCATGGTCTGTATAGTAGAAGAAATAAGTCCATGAAAGTAACCAAAACGGTCTTCAAAAGTTTAGAAGAAGTTGAAGTTCCAGATTTATTTTCCTTCTTCGTTTTGGCTGATTATTTCTACGATGGTGCACGTATACTGGTATTTTGCTCAGAGAAAGCAAGAGAGTTGTTACAAAATGATAATATTACCGAATATTTTATTGACTCAACTTTCAGTAGTTGTCCAAAGCCTTTTGCGCAATTGTTTAGTGTACTCGGTGACGCAGGCAGTACGACTGAGTTCACAAATGTTCTGCCGTTAATTTTTGCATTGTTGCCTGATAAGAAAGAGAGCACCTACAAGACTTTATTTCAACTTATCAAGTCACAATTACCTGACTGGTCACCAAAAAAATTGCACTGTGACTATGAAATAGCAGCAATAAATGCCATTAGAGATGTTATACCCGATGTACAAATAATTGGATGCTTCTATCATTGGAGTCGTGCTTTATGGCGAAAAGCGAAAATGTTAGGAGTTGTAAAAAGTAAAGCACAGAAACGTATAATATCGCTGACGGTGGCATTAGCACTCTTACCACAGGAATATATGTCGGAAGGGTGGGACTATATTAAGACTGAAAGTGAAATAGCCGAAATTGACAGTTTTACAAAATATATAGAAAAATTTTGGATAAAGAAGAATTTATTTAAAATTTTAAATGTTTTCGCACAGCGACATCGAACAAATAATGCTATCGAAGGATGGCATTCGAAGTTAAATAAAATGATTAATAAAAACACAGTGACGCTACTGCGACTCCTAAACATACTAAAAAAATTTGCGGCACAAGCAATTGCAAAACAAAATCAAAGGAGTCGAAGGAAAAGATGCTTGACCCTTGTGAGAAATGACGAATTTATTATGCAAGTACAATTGGAACTTTTAAATTCTGATATTAATGTCGGACATGCGTTAGATAAATTACGCTGAAATGCTTTAATTTTTAGGAGAATAGGTATAATTTTGATTGCTGAAATGCTTTAATTTTAGGAGAATAGGTATAATTTTGATTATCTAGTTGTTATAATTGACTAGGAAAACCAAACGTTATTTCTTTGACTAAAGTAAAAAAGTGAATAAATAAAATAAAATAAATAAAAATGTTATTGTATTTCTTTGACTAAAGTAAATAAATGAATAAATAAAATAAAATAAATAAAAATGTTGTTGTTGTTAATGTTGCAAAACCCTTTATTGCCCATGGTCTAACTGAGCAGTCCTACTGATTGGACCATTGCCAATTTATTTATTCCGTGGTCTTATCTATTATAGTTGGACCACAAACCAAATATTTATTCCCTTGTCTAATTAACATTTTGACCGCCACTTATAAGTTTTGCAACATTAACAACAACAACATTTTTATTTATTTTATTTTATTTATTCATTTATTTACTTTAGTCAAAGAAATACAATAACATTTTTATTTATTTTATTTTATTTATTCACTTTTTTACTTTAGTCAAAGAAATAACGTTTGGTTTTCCTAGTCAATTATAACAACTAGATAATCAAAATTATACCTATTCTCCTAAAATTAAAGCATTTCAGCAATCAAAATTATACCTATTCTCCTAAAAATTAAAGCATTTCAGCGTAATTTATCTAACGCATGTCCGACATTAATATCAGAATTTAAAAGTTCCAATTGTACTTGCATAATAAATTCGTCATTTCTCACAAGGGTCAAGCATCTTTTCCTTCGACTCCTTGATTTTGTTTTGCAATTGCTTGTGCCGCAAATTTTTTTTGTATGTTTAGGAGTCGCAGTAGCGTCACTGTGTTTTTATTAATCATTTTATTTAACTTCGAATGCCATCCTTCGATAGCATTATTTGTTCGATGTCGCTGTGCGAAAACATTTAAAATTTTAAATAAATTCTTCTTTATCCAAAATTTTTCTATATATTTTGTAAAACTGTCAATTTCGGCTATTTCACTTTCAGTCTTAATATAGTCCCACCCTTCCGACATATATTCCTGTGGTAAGAGTGCTAATGCCACCGTCAGCGATATTATACGTTTCTGTGCTTTACTTTTTACAACTCCTAACATTTTCGCTTTTCGCCATAAAGCACGACTCCAATGATAGAAGCATCCAATTATTTGTACATCGGGTATAACATCTCTAATGGCATTTATTGCTGCTATTTCATAGTCACAGTGCAATTTTTTTGGTGACCAGTCAGGTAATTGTGACTTGATAAGTTGAAATAAAGTCTTGTAGGTGCTCTCTTTCTTATCAGGCAACAATGCAAAAATTAACGGCAGAACATTTGTGAACTCAGTCGTACTGCCTGCGTCACCGAGTACACTAAACAATTGCGCAAAAGGCTTTGGACAACTACTGAAAGTTGAGTCAATAAAATATTCGGTAATATTATCATTTTGTAACAACTCTCTTGCTTTCTCTGAGCAAAATACCAGTATACGTGCACCATCGTAGAAATAATCAGCCAAAACGAAGAAGGAAAATAAATCTGGAACTTCAACTTCTTCTAAACTTTTGAAGACCGTTTTGGTTACTTTCATGGACTTATTTCTTCTACTATACAGACCATGCTGGATATTTGGGAGAGAAGGTAAATTGACAACAAAATTTAAACCAGCATCTTCTAGAGACGATGCAGTTTCATTGTAAAGCTGTGGCACTGGTCTGTCTGATCTCGTTACCGTCTCCATCAACTTGGCTACTGCTTTGTCAACGACATTTTTTGCATAATTTGGTTCGCATACATGCGGTTTACTTTTATCTTGTTCATTATTCTCCTGGAAAATAATAATAATAAAAAATACAAAGTAAACGCTTTATATCTTAAATAAAACAAATAAAAATGCTATTTACATACCCTAGTTGTGATGGTGCCCGTACATTTATTTTTTTTGTAATTAGAACATCTCCAAACAACACATCCATTTTTATACTGTCTTAATTTATAATACTGATAATCACCAGATATAAGAACAATGCCGCCTTTTCTTTTAATAAATTCCATTTTATGAATTATTAAACAGAATCATGAAGACTAAGCAACAAAATGACATGACATATATTATTTATTTTCCTCAATGAGTATCATTGAATTGAAAAAGTTTACATTTCATTTCTAAAGGAAGTTGTATATCTTTAATTAATAAGACCACGGAAATAACATTTGTCCGTAATCCTATCAATAGGACCACGGAAAAAAACATTGGTCCATGGTCCTATCAGTAAGACCACGGAATAAATAAATTGGCAATGGTCCAATCAGTAGGACTGCTCAGTTAGACCATGGGCAATAAAGGATTCCGTGGTCTTACTGATAGGACCATGGACCAATGTTTTTTTCCGTGGTCCTATTGATAGGATTACGGACAAATGTTATTTCCGTGGTCTTATTAATTAAAGATATACAACTTCCTTTAGAAATGAAATGTAAACTTTTTCAATTCAATGATACTCATTGAGGAAAATAAATAATATATGTCATGTCATTTTGTTGCTTAGTCTTCATGATTCTGTTTAATAATTCATAAAATGGAATTTATTAAAAGAAAAGGCGGCATTGTTCTTATATCTGGTGATTATCAGTATTATAAATTAAGACAGTATAAAAATGGATGTGTTGTTTGGAGATGTTCTAATTACAAAAAAAATAAATGTACGGGCACCATCACAACTAGGGTATGTAAATAGCATTTTTATTTGTTTTATTTAAGATATAAAGCGTTTACTTTGTATTTTTTATTATTATTATTTTCCAGGAGAATAATGAACAAGATAAAAGTAAACCGCATGTATGCGAACCAAATTATGCAAAAAATGTCGTTGACAAAGCAGTAGCCAAGTTGATGGAGACGGTAACGAGATCAGACAGACCAGTGCCACAGCTTTACAATGAAACTGCATCGTCTCTAGAAGATGCTGGTTTAAATTTTGTTGTCAATTTACCTTCTCTCCCAAATATCCAGCATGGTCTGTATAGTAGAAGAAATAAGTCCATGAAAGTAACCAAAACGGTCTTCAAAAGTTTAGAAGAAGTTGAAGTTCCAGATTTATTTTCCTTCTTCGTTTTGGCTGATTATTTCTACGATGGTGCACGTATACTGGTATTTTGCTCAGAGAAAGCAAGAGAGTTGTTACAAAATGATAATATTACCGAATATTTTATTGACTCAACTTTCAGTAGTTGTCCAAAGCCTTTTGCGCAATTGTTTAGTGTACTCGGTGACGCAGGCAGTACGACTGAGTTCACAAATGTTCTGCCGTTAATTTTTGCATTGTTGCCTGATAAGAAAGAGAGCACCTACAAGACTTTATTTCAACTTATCAAGTCACAATTACCTGACTGGTCACCAAAAAAATTGCACTGTGACTATGAAATAGCAGCAATAAATGCCATTAGAGATGTTATACCCGATGTACAAATAATTGGATGCTTCTATCATTGGAGTCGTGCTTTATGGCGAAAAGCGAAAATGTTAGGAGTTGTAAAAAGTAAAGCACAGAAACGTATAATATCGCTGACGGTGGCATTAGCACTCTTACCACAGGAATATATGTCGGAAGGGTGGGACTATATTAAGACTGAAAGTGAAATAGCCGAAATTGACAGTTTTACAAAATATATAGAAAAATTTTGGATAAAGAAGAATTTATTTAAAATTTTAAATGTTTTCGCACAGCGACATCGAACAAATAATGCTATCGAAGGATGGCATTCGAAGTTAAATAAAATGATTAATAAAAACACAGTGACGCTACTGCGACTCCTAAACATACTAAAAAAATTTGCGGCACAAGCAATTGCAAAACAAAATCAAAGGAGTCGAAGGAAAAGATGCTTGACCCTTGTGAGAAATGACGAATTTATTATGCAAGTACAATTGGAACTTTTAAATTCTGATATTAATGTCGGACATGCGTTAGATAAATTACGCTGAAATGCTTTAATTTTTAGGAGAATAGGTATAATTTTGATTGCTGAAATGCTTTAATTTTAGGAGAATAGGTATAATTTTGATTATCTAGTTGTTATAATTGACTAGGAAAACCAAACGTTATTTCTTTGACTAAAGTAAAAAAGTGAATAAATAAAATAAAATAAATAAAAATGTTATTGTATTTCTTTGACTAAAGTAAATAAATGAATAAATAAAATAAAATAAATAAAAATGTTGTTGTTGTTAATGTTGCAAAACTTATAAGTGGCGGTCAAAATGTTAATTAGACAAGGGAATAAATATTTGGTTTGTGGTCCAACTATAATAGATAAGACCACGGAATAAATAAATTGGCAATGGTCCAATCAGTAGGACTGCTCAGTTAGACCATGGGCAATAAAGGTATTTATAACCTTGTTTCCAATTGACGTTATTTCCACGTAAACAAAAATCAACTTTATGACAGTGGAAATAAAGTTGATTTTAGACTGACTAGTACTGTTGACAAAATCATAAAAAAATATGAAGTTATAGCGCATACTGAACCTTATATGTAGGCATTACAGTTGGTTTTCCTAAAAGACGTGTTTGTTTACATGTTTGGCAAATAAATTGCGAACGCAGATTAGAGGTATTTGTGTGTTTGTATGTTCTTTCACTAATGGGAAGCTATAGTATTGCCGAGTGTCATAGGATGAATTGTATGTTATACAAGAAATTTCACCGGACGAAGTCACGAGCAGAAGTTAGTCTTAGGTAACAGTCACATAGCTCGCGCCTTTCGCGAATGAAAAATAAGAGACAATAAGACCTCTTCTGATAAAGACGACGTATTGCCTTTTACGTATTTATTAATCTTATATCTGCTACGTCTCAGATCAAAACCTAAAACTGGTATTAGCGCCATCTGTATTATATAGTAGAGCACTACGGCGCGTGGTGACGCGAATCCATAAGTGTATCCCCCACCAAAAGTCGACATTCGTCATTCGTTGCGTCAACGCGCCTAAAGAAGTTTTTATTTAAAAAAATTGTATCATATATGTCAAACCCGACTTAAGACACAGCTCACACCAAAGCTAATGTGTACGCACGTGTACTAAACTTCGCTTTGTATAAAAATGTAGACGGGATCCTCCACTGTGACCCACAGCCACGCTACGCACGAACACAAATGCATGCATGGCTGGCAAACTAATAAACCGCGAACGTGGCAATCCTCTCCGTGCACATAGCAGTGGAATTTACACTTAACAGTACAAGGTAGGTAATTTAAAATAGTTTCTATAACCAGTCCTTTTATATAACTGTCATAACCGGCCGTTTAGGATAAGCTATCAGAATTTAATGACCATAATTAGGTTACAAATTGGGACAGGTCTCTATTCTCGATTAAAATGCCATAAAACAAACTCGTTTTTCCAGTCTGAGTTCTACGTTTGAGTACTGTTTGGGTTTGTATTTGATAAATACACATAGAGTGATGTGAACACACTGATCACCTTGTCAGGAAAGGTAAAGTTTAGAAATCATTGGGAGCCACTGACAAGAGCTACTAAAACGCGCTCACTGTCGGACTGCATAGAAGAAAGAGAAGCGCGATGACACGACACTTGTACAGTACGACACAATTTAGATGTAGTATAAATTTGAAAATTTGCGTTCTTTTATTTAAATTTTACGAATGTATTTCGTTAAATGACTTTACAAGTTATTGCGTTTGCGTAAAGATCATTTTCACCTAAAAGCATTAATAAAGATTGGTAATTTTGAAGGCGCACTCATTTCGGATGGTGATCGGTTTTGCCGGAATTTTGCCGATGCTACATATAAGTTGTGTCGTACTGTAATTTATTGCAAAATATAAAGCAATTATCTGTTAACCGAAAATGAGTATTTATTAATTCAATACCAACGTACGTTGATATTTTAATACAGATATTTTGAATTGGAACTCAAGGTAAGAGGTTAGTTTACCATTAATTTGTATCGAGTTTTTTTTTCAAAACAGGTTTTGGTAACAAACAAGTCAGTGAAATATATTCAAGATTAACATATATTTATTCCGCTACCACAAACTTGCATTTGACAGAACAAAATTGGCAGATTGGTTGAGGAAGTTTCTTCTTTTCATGCACTAACCTGGTGTCAGAGTTTTAAAGCCGCCCATGGGCCTCTGACTTGGCTTCACGTGTCGTCGAGAAATATCTCTCAGCATGCCGGTTTCCTCACGATGTTTTCCTTCACCGTTTTATAAGCAAGTGATAATTATACAATACGCACATGAATCCGAAAATTCTTAGGTGCGTGCCTTGGGTTCGAACTCGAGAACTATGACTTCGCAGTCTGACGGTCACACCACTAGGCTATCACAGCCAGGACTCAAAAATTAAAAAAAAAAATATTCAAATGTATGTGTGTGTGTATTCAAACTAGGCTGAGAATCCGCACTTTTCGAACGTCAAAATTACATAAGACAGTCCCCCAAAAACGCCCACCCTTCACCACTTCCTAGTGCTTAAGCTAGGAAGAAGTGGCGCAACAAACTCCCCAGCAGCACAGCTGTCTGTTCAGTTGGAAAAACTTGATTCTATATAATAGTGATTTAAATGCAAAATTAATTTACATTACCACAAATTGCAATGAACTCATAAAATAAAAACATTTTAATGAGTAGATTATGTCAACAATAAATGAAAACAGAATTAAAATAAATTTACTTATAGTCAAATAAAATAATCCAAACATTGTGGCAGTGGACCTTACAGAATAACAGCAATATTAATAGAATAACGGATATAGTTAACGTATATTGGATACGTAATTAGCATTTAAAAATACCCAGAAAATATCTAAATAACACGTCAATAGAAAAACCGAAACCATTTCGTTAGTTTCCAAACAAACAGGATTTAAGTGTGAACAATATTACTATTTTAAGAATTTATCACAGATACATGATAATTCTTATTAGCACTAAACACGTCATCAGGTAGATAAAACTTATATTATTTTGATAGATGTCATACGTGCCTTTACCAGACTCGGTGACCCTGGACCCCACACTCAGTAGACTCGCGCTTAGGACAACTATACCAAAAAGGCGATCAGAGTCATTTGACCAGCTACCTAATTATGCAACACATTTTCGTAAACGGTTACGACTAATCTGTTTCATTTTGACAGTTCAACAACATTAATTGCGTTATTTACGTTGTTGAGCAGATTTTTTTCGAACTTATCAAGCAATGGATTAGCAATCAGTTTCAAAACGATTCAGATTCTGATTGATCTTGTATTACGCAATTAGGGTACTGGGCCCTATTTACAACAGATTTGTCAAAATATTAAAAAATGCCAAATTTTCACGACAAGTGCAGTACGTATGATACTCGTAATTGTATAGTAAAGCAGAAAACTTTGAAAGAAACTAACGTAAAATTGTCGAATTGTCACCGTCAGTTTCTTTTTCTTTTTCTTGATAACAAGAAATTCCCTCGTAGAGGAGCTCGTGGCTAAGTAATAACAGACGCACGGGTCGATCCATCAGGTTTAGCTAGAGCTACGCTTGCCGAGGTTGGTCCGTGGAGAAACCATACGTACCGAGACTCCTCCGTGCCTCGGAAAGCACGTTAAGCCGTTGGTCCCGGCTGACATTCGTGGATTTTTGACCGTCGTTACGGGTCGTCAGACGCTCGAAAGTCTGACAACCAGTCTTACCAAGAGGTATCGTATTACCCAGCCAGTTACTGGGTTGTGGAGGTCAGATAGACAGTCGCTCCATGTAAAATACTGGTATTCAGCTGCATCCAGTTAGGCTGGAAGCCGACCCGAACATAGTTGGGAAAACGCTAAGCAGATTGATTGACGGTCGTTCCCTCGTAGACGACATCCATCGCTTTCTATCAGGCGAGATTGTGGTAAAAAGCAGGCACATATCGCAATAAAAAAAATTGGTCCTAGACAGCATAAACACGTGTAGGAAGGTATGTACTTCACAATCATAAAGGACACATAACAAGTGAAATGAGAAGCCGCAGGGCGACGGGTATCAGGGTGACAGCCCCGGTCCTGTCACACTCACAAAGGCGAATGAAAATTAAGCCAAAGTTCGGTTGAAAATAGCATTCACTCGTATTCGGTCCCTCCCTAATTACAAACAGTCAAAAGGTTTCATATAGCCACAATTAAAATGTAGGAATGTTGTAGAGAACAACATTAAGAGGGGGCATTAGGTAAATATTTTTATAATATACCTGTTCGGAAAGGACCCCATAACTTTTTTTTTAATGAGGCAGAATGTACATCATTACTGTTGTTTAAATGTGCGGTTCGACAAAGTGTATAAAAATCCATTGGTAAAGTGCTGAGCGGGCAAACTATACCCTCGTTAGTAATCGGTCACTTTCTTCCCTCGGTGAACAATGTACTATAGTGCGATATTCATAATTAAACGCGCAAAGCGATATTTCATAATTTCATTGAACAGTAGATATTTACCTATGACCAATAAATAGCCAGGTGGGTTGGACGACCTTCAGAAGATTGCGGGGAAGACCTGGATGAGACTAGCATGGATCAGGTAAGCATGGCTCAAAAGGGAGGAGGCCTATAAGTACTCAGCAGTGGGTGAAAAAAGGCTTCCAATGATGATGATGATGATTAAGAAATTAATCAAAATGGCGAAATACCTGACTGCCATTTGCGACGTTGCTAACTTTCGGAATGCACCCTTTTAAATAATAATTCATTGTCACCATTGTTTAATCCCAAAAAAGGAAATACTAAAGCTAGTAGCAATAATGGCGTAAATTACGCAATGGTCAACGTTTTTACACTAGTGTGATAATAGAATATATTGTGAGAAAAACTCAGCGTGGCTATTGTCTAGCCAAGTAATAACATCTAATGTTTTACGTAAAAGGTCCCTGCTAGATAAATGTGCGTTGTCGTGTTATTCGTTTGTGTGTGTTTAGACAAAACATAATTTAAGTTGCGACTATACTTACTTATTTTCACTCGACGGTTTAAGTATGAAATATGATGATGAATGTCGAAGATGTTGGAAAATTAATATACCATGCAGTCTGGGAGCTTTAATGGCGTGCGCCGCGCAAACCGTAAGAGATACATAAAATTAATGTTCTACAGGATTGTACATCTTAAAGAGTTAAGGATGACCCACAGTAACCATTTTTATTTTGAGAATTTGATAAAAGTTTCATTTTTATTTCCGAAGTGACCGGTATTATTTAATCCGTATACAGTAAAATATGTTATTTAAACAGGATTCAATTACCTTTTTCTCGGCTATTAGGTATGCGATCATAGCTTCGTTTCCTTTTAATTCCAGTAGTTCGTTCCCGTGGGATATATTCCGACATCCAAGCGGGCGAAGCCGCGAGAAAAAGCTAGTTAACAATAAATATTTTTTTATATAACTGACGCAAACGAATTTTTCAAACATTTATGAAGCAATGGGTCAGCAATTTCCTTCAAATTATTCCGGATTTTGATTGAAAGTGTGTGTTAAGCAATTAGGGTCCAGGTATCTTATATTATCATCTGATATTGACCCTTTTACACTGAGAGTGTTAGATAGATAGATAAAACATTTATTCAGTGTATACAAAATACACACAAAAGCACAAATATATGATAACAAATTACATGAATATTTATAAAAAAATAAGATGCCAATATACAAACTTACACACTTATATACACATTTATACATATTTTTTTTGTTGATATAGTTAAGAATAAATAATACCACTTTTTATAAAAGGACTTGACTATTTGTTTCAATTTTCGTCAATGCCTTTACTAATGACGATGACGCGTAAAAAAATATTCGATCCGACCTCCAATTACCCTTACTTTTACCCTTTACCCTTTGATCACAACCACAAAGGGTCCAATGTCACTCTAATTAGATCGTTCGCGACCAAGGAAAGGAAATTGTCGTCAGCAATTATGATTTTACTTTGAACGGTGAATTGTACGGATTTGCGATTATTCAGATGACGGTGTTGCGATTTGCGACTGATTAAATGGGGTCGGTGCGTATATATTTTTTTAAGTAAAACCTTAGTAAGTCATTGCAATATAAATACTTTTACCCGAACTTAATAGTAGAAATGCGAAAGTGAGTTTGTTTGTTACGCTTTCACGTTAAAACGGCTGAACGGATTTGGATGAAATTTGGCACATGGGTAGACCATGACCTGGGTTAGGACATAGGTTATTTTTTTCCGTGGGCTCGAAACTCATGCGGGTAAAACAAACGACAAATATTAATAATAAATAAATATTATAAATTTTGTCTTTGGAGCGTGGCGTTGACATCAACCAATGAACAACATTGTGAATTTTTTATTTATTGGTTGAATACAAGGTAATTTGGCTACTTTTGTATGTGTTTATTTTATGTCTTTTTGTCTTTAAATGTGCGTTTTGTTTGTGCAGAATAAACAATTTTTCTTTTGTTTCTTTTTCTTTGAAACCGCGGGGCGCAGCAAGTATTCTAATATTACAACCATAAAAGATATCTACAATAACACTTGACGATTGTCTTGTTGTTAATTAAAAGCAAAAAAAAGAAGTACAGTCGGCCGCACGTCTCGTCGATAACACTTGACGTTGACCTGGCCTAGCGTGTATAGCTTGTCCACTCTGAAATGACGCGCCCTACTACCGCATTTACGCACACGGTAATGCGGATTTCTATGGGTAATGCGGTAGGGGGCGCGTCATTTCAGAGTGGACAAGCTATACGGAGTTTAAATAGAAAAAGAGGCCAGCTTGATGATATTTGTTACATCTAGGGTTGCCAACCCTACTATATAATATACATAGTTTCCTGCTAAGAGAAGACCTAAATACAATATTTCATTACTAAAAATACAGTAAGCAAAACTACTATATTTACATTTCCATTCAAAACGGTGAGATGACCGCAATTGGGCCAGTATTACTCTCATAAAAGCTGAATTATATTATGCAACCCTAATTTAGAGTGTAATAATTATTAGTTATGAGACATTTATAAAAAATAAATAGCCGTTAATAAAGGCTTTTAGAGTAACAAAAAATATGCATTTAAAACTTATAGTATTTTTTAAACATTCCTACAATTTTTTTTCAAATTCTTCTTCGCTGTCTATTATATTTTTTCTGGCAATGGCTTCGAAAATACTATATTTGTTGTAATATAGTGGACATACAATTCAACATACCTATATATACTTGGTTATTATTAATTTTGTCGCTCAATTGAATGATATTGATACAAAAACTTGTAATTTTCGATCAACCTTCATCAATGTAATAATTTTTTGGCGAACGTGAATTTATGACGTCCGAATAAATCAGGTTACATTATATCTGAATATGTCTGATTTATAGCTCTGCGAATATGTATTAGTTTTTATAATATTATTAAAATTCTGTTATGAATTTGGAATATAGTGACGCAGATTTACATAATAATAATTAATTTAGACTTTCAATCATTATTAATTTAATGTCTAGACATTGTACGCTACCAAACACGTGATAAAATTAAGTTGAAATAAATAAATAACTTCCGAACATTGTTTTGCTATGTCCATTTACTTAAACACCGATCTCAAAATTTCTTAACAAAAATAATTATAATACCAGCCTATGATTGTCCTTCTGCAGGGCATAGGCCTCTTCTTATTTAGAGAAGGATCGAGCATTGATCACCACGCTTGCGCAATACGGGTTGGCCATTTCGGACATGTATTAACTATAATATTAAAACAAGCACGTCTGTATTGAGCTATCGAATATGAAGTGCGGCCGTTGAGGGAATGCGTTCTTGGTACCTGTCAATTTCATACTAACGAATAAGTGTTTTGGGAATTTGATCCTTATAGTTACTAGAAATTGACCAACCGACAGGTGTCAGGAACGCATTCTCTCGACTGGACTGTAGTTAGTCGCATCACAATGCGACTAATCGTCCCATCCGAATGCACCCTAACAAAACTGAACAATCGTCGCCACAGTTCTCATTGTAACGACTTTCCTTATTAAAGATTTTTAACTCCCATTAGGCAAGAGTTGAACAATTGACATTGTGTTAATTGCTCAATACAATTGTTGAAGTACGAATAATAATTTTGCTTTGAATTATATTTTTTTGTTTGTTTCCTTCTACAGCTGGTAAGACTGAAGGTTTGCACCTGACCACAGTATAATAAAGTAACAGTATTATATCTCGGCAGTGACCTTGAAATAATTAACTACAACCGCTCGGTAGATAAACCTTCCGCGTCCGTGTAGATACTGCACTCGATTCCGTTGCGTACTGATAATTATACACTGAGATTTCGAAGTGCGTCGTTTCGGCCGTTGTCTTATTTATACTGCGATTTTGACCTGACAGTCTATGTCGGTAAATAAATACACTGCTACAAAAATCATTTGACGCGCGAATGACGTTGACAGTGTGGCGCTGTGGTTAAACATTTGTGCAATTTCTTTGCGAAATGTATTAAAAAAACAAGATGGCGGCGTTAGTTCCGATGTTGGCCACGCGCCAAAAGATTATTGTACCGCCAAAAGTGTTATTAGAACGATGATTAGACGTCTAGAGGAACTTCTTCTTATAAATTGGTATAACTGTATACGTTGGACACAACATTTTTAAGTTTAGTATATGTCAATTTAGAATTTCTTTAACAATCTTGGAAATTACAATTATTAAATAAGATTATGCTTAAATAACATTAAGACATTAAGGAGCAGGTATTCGACTAGTACAGCGTATCTATTATGAAGTACAAAAATCAATTAAATTAATTCTTAAGAGTAATTTATTTATTTACACCACAAACAAAAAGGACATAATATAGAGGAAGACAATCCAAGATCTTTTATTTCAAGTTTAATCATGCAGTAACCAACTAAGTAATTCACACTTCAAATGCTTATATGTTAGAGCTGTTGATTCGATTATCAATCAGTTGTTTTCCAGAACTAACGAAAACTAACTACTTAATCGATTTAATTGTGTTATTAATAAAAGCGTAAAAGGTTGTTGTACATATGTGTAATGCAAATCATCACAAAAGAACTTACACAGCACAGCAATTGTGTGCAACATTTGGGCACATTCGAAGGCGTAAAAAAATTGGGCAATATTTCAAGTATAAAGATATCTCGCAAAATATCACAGTAGCAAGTTATTACAACATACCACATTCAACTCATCTCGTGTTTGTAACATTCGTTTTACACTAATCTATCTGGTTTAGTCTGCAATATGAATACTTGGAAAATTTGTAGATCAGTAGATTTGTAAATGACTTGTATGATTACTGGCACACTGCAAAAGAGGAATTAGTTTTTAGAGATGTGAATTTGTAAATTTACGCCATCGAACAGCATCACCAGATTAGTAACGTTTAATAAAAAGTACAAAGTACCTAAAACTTTGCTTTTTTTAAAGTAAAAACTCACATAACATAAACATAACAACACGGCTGTATTCCCCGAAAGGTTAGGCAGAGGTGTACCTACAGTACACCCACATTTCGCCAGTTATGTTAAAGTCCCATGTAATAGGGGGCGAGCCTATTGCCATCAACCGGGCACAAATCCAGACTGCTACTGAGAAATTCCTGATGGAAAAACCCAATAACACTTTGCCCGACCAGATTATTAACTCGATTTACTTACAGATTTTTAACGTTACTTAAAACGTAAACTTACACTTACCTAAAACTTTGCTAATCTTTAAGTCCAAACTCAAAAACACAGCAAATGTACATAGGTAGGTAGTAGGTACGTAGTTCTTTCAGAATACTAAACAAAAGAGGGCCCCTAAATTGTTTGCCCATTAGACCATACAAATTATGACTAATTAAAATTCTGGTTCTGATTATGACACCCAATTAAGTAAGTGGCTCGCCTTGAAGTATAAATCGTAGGTACGTGCGTATTGCCATGAAGACGATTAATAACAGGCCATCCCCTCTCTTCCCTTGGATTTAAGCAAGGAGATGACCATCATACCCAAGGATATGATGACCATGGGATCCAACCTACTCATGTAGTTTTTTCTGCCCATTTTTCTCAACAAGAACCTACGAGTATATTTTGGAATTGGCACTTCAATTCAATTAAATTGTCTCTTCTTATTAATTTTCTGACTATCAAAAGTGCCTAGGTATTAATGGTTTAAAGCTTCGTGCAGACCAGCGCGACGCGACGCCGCGACGCGACTCGAACAATACAATTTCTAAGAAAACTTGACGGTATAACAATAGCCAGTGACGCGTCGCGCTGTCGCGTCGCGCTGGTCTGCACGTAGCTTAATTGAAATACTTAAATGATATGATTTTCACCATCAAATGAACAGGCATTTTGTCTGTACATACAACTTTTAGAAGTAGTCTAGCTATTTATGAAGAACCTCGTCCGAGGAAGTACCGATTATAGCTTGTCCACTCTGAAATGACGCGCCCCACTACGCATTTACGCAAACGGTAATGCGGATTTCTATGGATAATGCGATAGTGAGACGTGTCATTTCAGAGTGGACAAGCTTTGCCCCCAGGCAGCATTTCTATGTGCCGTGTGCCGTGTGTGGGATAGAAACGAACAAAAACGCACGTACGCGTTCTTCTAAAATACGCAACGGATTTTAATGAGGTTTTCAACACATTTTAGAGAATATATTCCGGAAGGTTTATGTGTACAATACATTATATTAAACTTATATCAAACTAAGAAAACTCGATGTTTTGTCAGTCAAGTCGTAAAAACCTTGCGAAGCCGGGGTAATATCATAATATACCTAATTATAAATAATTACTCTTTAATACCACATTCACACAAAAAATAGAGCTAAACCTAAACAGGATCCCGGCAATTTTACAAAACTGGTTGGAATGACGCACTTGGTATCCTTTCTTATAGGTACAAGGTTCTGGACCTAAACAGGTTTACATACAGTGAATGTTGTGAATGCTGGGTGTATTCTTGATCGTAGATTTTAGTTTTTATTCTTTTTGAGCCTTGAGACGATTACAAAAATATTAAGGATAATATGGGCGAAAATTCTTTTGGTCAATTAGTAGGTGCTTTTGATATACTATAAAAACCTTGGAATTATGGAAATTACTAAATCGCTTCTTTTTATGGTTACTTCTTTGGTTCTACTTGGTTCTTCTTTTAGACAGTTTAAACTAAAGTAAACTATACTCCATTTGAAATAAGATTAAAATAAACCTTTTTTCAGTCCTTTCAACCACTTTTGACTTCTATACCGTAGGCATAAGGATGGCATTAAAAGCAAAAAAGTGGTTACAATACCAACTGTGTACTGCAGCTGGCATTTGTCATACCACCAACGCAATAGAAGTCAAAATCGGTTGAACGGACTGTAAAAAAGGTTTATTTAAATGTCTTATCTTATTTCAAATGAAGTATAGTTACTTCCTTTACTTCAACCTGCTTTGTCATAATGTATTACTTCCTTCCTCACGGAAACTATTAGTTGTTGAATCCATTACTAACTCAGTCATCTCCCAAATTAAACTAAGTAGATATGGCTCTGAAATAAATGCTAAGAACTTCTCCACATCCAGTTATTCTAGACTAGGTTTGCCGTTCGTCCGGATAAGTCGGGACATGTCACCGTTAACAGTGGTTCCGATGTCCTGACAAATTATAAAATGTCTCGACAAATACATTTCGTCGACACTTTAATTAAATTAATTTTAACATGACTTGTGAAGAATTTTATAAATTCGTAAAAGGTAACCGACAATTATTGTTCCAGCTGAAATCATCTGCTAATTGTAAAAAAGAATGATTGTATTTTCAGTAAGTAATTAAAGAGAAATATTTCCCAAATCTTTTTTTGGTTTATTTCACGTACAAAAATTTCCTGTCACAAAAAATGTCCCGACGGTGTCTCGGGAAAATATGGCAACCCTATTATAGACTGACTCAATTATTATCTAAAGGCTAGATTCCTACAATATGTCCTTGCTTTAACAACATTAGCAAGTTTCTTAATCTGAACTACTTAAATCTGTCAAGATTAAGCTAGAATTAATGGCTCTAAAATATGCTAAGTATTCATTAATACCTTTACTGGAAACGACTCCATTTTTTTTTTGTTATATTTGTATGTTTTTTTTATTCTGTTCGTGAAACTTACAGCTAACTTACACAGTGCTCTTAAACAATATAAAATTGAAGGCCATTTACAAGTATCCACTGATAAACAATAAAAAAAAAAATCGGTACAAAATATCTATTAAAAATAAATAGAACACCATAACATATTTTGCGAACAATTACTTTTCCGTACAGAAGCATTTCACCAACAAATGCTTAAGCCGAGAAAAACTTGGATTGAATATATCCAAATCATGTTCACTAGACAGTTTATTAAAATTAAAATTTATTATCTTAAGAATGATGCGCTAAGGTAGCACACGCGATTCAAATTTTCTTGTTTTTTTTTCCATTTTGCAGGTCAGAGTCAGGTTGTATATCGATTAAAATATAATTTGTGACCGTAACAAATATGGCTTTACATAGTTATAATCATTATAATTAGCAATACAACTCCATAAGTTAGCATAATTGTCAAATGTCATGATTTCATGAAATAGTCATTCAATGGGATTACATGAACTTAGAGAGTTGTATTGATCATTTTTATGATTATAATTCTATAATTAAACATTTGATACGGCCGCGAATCATATTTAGATCAACATAGAACATGATACTGACCTGCAAATTGCAAAAAACGTAAGAAAATTTGAATTTCGCGGGCTGCCTTGACGCTTTCGCCTTAAGGCTAGATTCCCACCACCAATGTCCTTGCCTCAACCAACACTACCAAGACTTTTACAAAACCAAACGGAAAGAGTGCATAAAAATATCAAAAGGTTTTTCTTAACAGATGACCATGATCAAGCGGACCGGACGTGAGGAAACAGTGACGTCACATCAGCAATAAGCCAACTACTCGTAATAGGCAAGTAAACAGTGATTTACATGAAGGCCGGTGAGAATTCTCGGTAAAGCGATGTACATTGAGGGTTTTGATTGAGGTGAGAGGAGGAGTGGGTAGTAAAGCTGCATTGTATGTCATTGTAGAAATCTTGATGGCAGAACTTGGTATCCTATACTATTAAACGAGCAATATTTGTATATATATATATTTGTAAACACGTTCCCGAAAACGGTTCTAACGATTTCGATGAAAGTTGCAGGTTTACGGGGGCGAAAAATCGATCTAGCTAGGTCACATATCTGGAAAAATTCGTTTTCTCCGTATTTTCACCCGAGCAGAGCTTGGTCGCCCAAAGTTTAGAACAAGATGGCTACCTTAGAATAATGACATGGCAGAATGGATTAGTAAGTACCAACTATCATGGCCGCATGGAATTAGTAAGTACTTACTATAATGGCAGCATGAAATTAGTAAGTACCTACTATCATGGCAGCATGGAATTAGTAAGTACCTACTATCATGGCAGCATGGAATTAGTAAGTATCAACAACTATCATGGCAGTATGGAAAATAGATAATGCTCATTTAATAGTATAGGAATTTCATCTTCATACTAACGAAGATGAAATTCCTATACTATTAAATGAGCATTAAGTATCTATTTTTACCAGAGCAGAATTCAATGGCCCAGGTACTAAAAGTAATACAGGTACAGCTATGGGTACCCTGGGATTTGCCAAAATGCTGCCAACCTTGCATAGTTTAGGCTCTATGAGCTATTAAATAGAAGCTGGTCCAACAGGTTATTAAATAACAAATTTAAAATTGTTTTTGGCAATATAAATGAACCCCCAACCTTTATTTAACATCCTTTCAAAGTCATTGCCGACATTAAAGCCAAAAGAAGAGAATTCCTTTGGTCGCACGGAGAACACTACACAAATATACAAAGTTCGCGTCCTGTATAGTCACATATTAGTGTATTGACTTATGAAATATAGCTATTATGATGTTCCACAATGACGCATTAGTTCCAAGAACTAAGAAATACAATATTTAGTGCGGTGTCACGATGATCAAGCAAGGTTCGAACTTGGTTATTATAAACCGATCACCATTTTGATGGAGGTTTATTTTTTTGCATTTCTGTTATTTTTCACGTGCCACTATTGAACTGTGTGAGTCTAGGGGACCATAGTCAGCCTACAATGTTCCCACTGCTGGGACACAGGCCTCCTCTCTTCGAGAGGGAGTGGGCTGTAATTTACCACGCGGGCCCAGTGCGGGCTGGTAGATGTCACGTGTCTTCGAATTTTTGGTTCTAGGACATGCCGGTTTCCTCACGACATTTTCCTTCACCGTGTTTTGAGAGCAGTGGTGATGACATTATTTGCACAAAGTAAAGCGCGTGCCTGGGTTTGAACCCACGACCTACAATTCGTAAGTCGGGGTCGTTACCACTGCGCCACCACTAATCTCTGCTGTCGTACACATTCACGATTCTTTTTAGTAAAGCATAAATTAAATTGACGCCGTGAGTTTTATACTCTGCAGTGAATTTAGTGTACCATTGCAATGAATTACTAATGGCTTCACGTATTTTTTTTAATCGTGAATGTGCTCCTTCAGATCTGTTTGCAACACCAATCTAATCACTTAAATACTTTCATTTTTTACGCTAAACGTATTTAAAACATCACTTTGTCTCTGTCATCTTCAAAAGATATCTTCAGAAATAGAACGATGTTTTTAATTCATTTAACGTTAAATGTATTTAGCGATTTGTTTTGTAGGTCTAAAAAAGTTAAACTCAAGTTTCGCTTTTTGTTAAGTTATTAAGTTTTAAAAATTAACAGTTATTTTGAAGGCTAACTAACCACTTCGGTTTAAAATAGATTCGTAAGCTAAACTTACAGAGCTTCTAACAGCAGAAATAGAAATCGGCTCGGTTTTATTTTTTGCTATTAAAAAGTCAGTATCAGCTTAGGGTGTAAAAAGACACTTTCCGAAGCCGAAAGCCATATATTCTACCCATTATTTGCATCATTTTTTTCCACTAGACCATACCTGGGAATCCACTGGTTCTGGAGATATTGAAGGTCAAAGTCGCATTTTTTTTTTTTACTTTTTCACGAAAATGAATTCTATGCCATAATACGAAACTTTTTTCCAAACAAACATTACCTGAATTTTAGATTTATCTTAACAGATTACGCATTTGAAGTTACAAAAACGCAATGGACAACAAGTACCTACCTACGTAGCGTAGGGGCGGAGCTTAACTAACACTGAATCCGTTCATTCAAGCGTGGGTTCGCGTTACATTGCGCGCAATAAAAACTTGTTTTTTTTTATTAAAAAAAAAAAAAAATACGTTTCCCAGCAATAATTTTTGCGCAAAGCTACTTAGCTATACGTACAGTATGCGTAGTTTACGGCTTTGTGATGTGTCTTTTTACACCCTGTATGTTGATCAAAATATGATTCAAGATTATGATGAAAGAAAGAAAAGAAAGAAAGAATAAAGTAAAAAGTAAAACAAGTAAGTAAGTAAAAATAATCTTTTAACAATAATGTGTGTGCCTCACGCCTGCGCCAAAAAGCTTAATTTCAACATTAACGCCAGACAAATGCTGTCTGAAGCTGGTTTTCTAATGAAACCTTAAAGACAAGTGACGGGGAGTACATACAGTCTCTACATACTTACTTAATACATAATATCAACAATATACTCATTACAAAAAATACGAAAACAACAAGAACATTAATAGTAAGTTAGATTTATTCTCAAATGTTTTTATGAAAAAGTCGTTCAATGGAACAAATCTACTCACAATAACGGAAAAGTTAAAAACAAAACAGGCATTCCTATAAACCGACTTCCCAGTTTTAAACAAACAGAAAGTTTACCCTGAATGTTATCACCATTGCCTTGTTGATCCCAACCCTTACAAAGCCGGCTAAATTTCAGTTTACAGACCCGCATGCCAAAAAGAACTGCCGATAAGGTCATGCGCACAGTTTCATGCAAAACATTGACATCTTGACTGACAGCGGAGATACGTTTGTGCGAAAAGTTTCGAAACTATTTGTTCTAAGTAATTACAGAGAAGACTTTGTAGTGTAAGTCAAGGTAATAAATATTAGCTATTTATAAACATTGACCTCTACAGGTGACTACTGGTCTTAAGTGACACAAGTTGTATGGGACTTCGGGCCCAGGATAAGTCGAGTTGATACTGAATAAAACCTGAGTTTATTTCAAGTATTAAGTAACAACTAACTTTTATTTCATATATTACTGTAGTAACTAGCGGGGTTTTTAAAATGTTTGATTGACAGCAAAGATACTTTTGAGTGTCATATTGTTAGGTAACTATCTGTTCTGTGCTAATATTATTACGAAGAAGACTTTTGCAGTGTAGTCCAGGCAGCTGACACATAAATCTTGGCCTCTACAGGTCTCGGAAGCTACTGAATATTTGGTCTTCTTAACCGACATGGCCCTAGGTTAGAGTTGAAAAGCACATGGAGCAAGTTGTATGGGGCTTCGGGCCCAAGGTAAGTTGAGTTGGAACTGAATAAAACCTGGGTTTATTTATAGTATAAATAATGACAAACTTTAATCACTTTATATTGCTTTGATATCTAGCGGGGTTTTTAAAATATTTGAGTGACAGCAAAGATACTTCAGTGCGACACATGTAGGTGTACATTTTGTAATTATTTTTTGTATATAGAATTCAAGGTGGCTGTCATATACAATTAACCTACAAGCTGGCTTCAGGAAGCTACTGATTATTCCAAGGTCTTAAAGTTACTGCTTAGGGTAAGGGTTAAAGATTTGACAAACAATAATTTGCTAGATAAAATGTGACAAGCCTTGGCGTCGGGCGTGACACTTTGAGTGGCGTGATCTTGAACTCAAGTTAAGTTACTTAGTAGTAAGTTACAAAATGTACATAATAAACAAACACTGAGTATTTCATAAGCCTTTTCTTAAACCTTAGCATATTCTACCATATTATAATGAATATTAGGAATAGGGATGATGCCTGGGTCAAAAAAAAGAAATTCTGTTTAGTCCGTCAGTCAGATAATAAAAAAATATATGATACGTATTTTTTGCTTTATCGTATTAATAAAAAATAACTTAGATACAACGCAATAAAGTGGGGGTCGCTACGTCACAAGTAAGTATAAAATCTACATAGGTACTCGTGACGTCATCGCACATTTTAACTCAATGTATCGCCGTAATATTTTGTTAATGTAAAAAAAGAAAAAATATGTGGCCATTATTTTTTAATAATCAACCTGACGGACAAAAATATATTTTTAGTCATCATCCCTATTCATTTGTTTATTGATTCTTTTAAGATACTACAATATCCTTTAAATGTTTCAAACAACTGCGGCCCACTCACAGGAGCGACGCCTCACAGCGAGGAGGCCTGAGTCGCAACAGTGGGAACATTATAAACTGATTATGTAAGTGTAGGAATCTTTCGAACTAGTGTAATTAGAAATCTATTAATTACATTATGCATTTATCACGTACGCATCTAAATATCTTATTAATAACACGTCCGGTAATATTTAGGTTGATGAGTTGAGTCGTTAATATTGAAACAATGGAAGACATTGGGTGGCCATTTTGGTGACTGCTTTAGTGGCAGTTTTTGATGCAAACTGTAGCAACAGATGTTTTAATAAATATATCTTATGGGTACCCAACTTTTTTTTTTCTTATTGCCTCTTGCAGTTCAACCTAGGAGGTTGTCGCTGCTTAACCGGAGTTTCCTGAGGCTGCCTCAATACATTAAGGCCTCCAGCCAGGGTATAAAACTTAGAAACTATTGCCCAACAATTGATGTCGGATAGTCTTATATATGTATATATCGTTCGCGCGGTAAACTCTAATTGCGCGATGCAGGATTTTTGTGACGTCATGTCTTTGATGCGTATTTCTCATGTGGCGATGTAGTAGCCGCCTAAACTCAAATAAAATTTAATTTAACTTGCAATTTCTCTCAACTCTGCATATATTAAAAACCAATCAAGATACCAAACCGTTAACTAAAGTTGTCGAAAAAAAGTCCAAAATAAAAGCACGACGTTGGAATTTCGACTTTCGACGCTGAGCTCATCGTTGAAAATCCAACAGCGCGCTCTGGCTAAGGCATCCCTTTAGGTGTCGCCTAGTGTTAATGAAAACGTGTATTAATCTAGTATTATATTGAGCCAAAGTCTTATTTTTAGGCTCTGTTTCCCAGACCGGATGAACACAGAAATAATGAGAGGACCAATTATAATTTCAATGCTACTAAGTACACACAAAATTAATTAACGTGTTATAACTACAAATTAACAATGTACTAATTACCTGATATAAAACGTAGGCATTTTTTGATAGTTTGATAGTCCTAAACATAATAAAAACGTTGGCTTCCCTTCATCTCTTGTCTTTGGCAAAAATAAATCATTTTAGTTACCTACGGTCAGTTCAATGATAGCTGTGGGGTGCCCTAAAAGTCAATCAATAAGTAAATACCTACTCAGTAAATAGGTAACATGAGGGATTTCAAAGTCACCTCTACCACAGTATAAATATGGACAGTACAGAAACTACGTACTTAGTAAACGTTCGCAGCGGCACACTCACAGCAGTCATTGAAATATCATAGAATAAAGTTTATTTTTCTCATTCTCACTGACTGATAATGTTGTTCATTCTTCTCATCGATGTCCTCTCAGTTTTGATGTTATTAGAGAATTTACAATAACATCATATTGTTTTATTAAACAACTGGCTACAAGCATTCTCATAGACAAAACTAGCTGGATTATAGCTACTTATTAATTTAAAACGAGAAATATTTCACTGATCCCCTAAAAACTTATTGACCTTCTAATTATGGGCGCTTTTTTAAATGAAGGAACTTCTAAAAAAAAATTCTTATATAATTGAGCCTCATTCTCGAAAAGAGGCGCAATTTTTATATTTTAGTGTTCAATAGTATTTTTAGGAAAATTTAAAAATAGGAATTTTAATAAAATAATTTAAATTTTAATATAAATTAATGTGGACAAAAGTTGATAAGAATTATCTTTAGAGTTAATTTAACATCCACTGAAATTCATCTGTGATTTTTCAGTGGCACCTAGATTATTCTTATTCAAGATTTAAACGACTACCTACATCATAGCTACAGAAATATACTTACATCATAATAATCATGAGACGATTGCGCGGTCGTCCCATCATCAGAAGAATAATTGTAAGATGATTTTTGTGGAATTGGTGGAAGTATCATGCGTACTTAACCTACTAAAGTCAACGTAAGACGTCAGCTGAAAACCAGCGCTGTGGCTCTGTCACGTATAAGTCGCTGTCGCAGCATTATGCTGAGCGATGGCCGTTTTGCGTGGATGTGTGCAAATTGAAGCAACAAATTACTTTCATCGTCTCAACACTGTTTAGACGGTGCAAATTTTATAGTTGCTTCAACTTAAAGCATGCTACTGACAATTGAATCGCACCGTGTAAATCAGACTTAAGAGTTTATTCACACGCTGTTTTTGTTTTAAATAAAATAATAAGTTTAGCACATCCTGGTTGCAATTACTTTTAATTACTGACGAATTTTAGGTAATAATTCATCATTATCTGCATCGAGCGTGAAGTTTTGGTAAGTTATTATCCTACACCAAACAAAATACACAATTTTGATGTCTTCTCTGACGTTATTTTGTGAGTTCCATAACTTTTAATAAAAAAATATTACCGTATAACTTTTTTGTTTATCTTTCCGTCAGAACAGAAGACCTTAGCAAAGTGACATTATAGCAGTGGCGTTAACGATGATGGAATTGTCAAAAATGTATTTGATTGCCATAAGCTACCAAAAAGCTTACGTCAATCCTGTTGAAAGTTGTTGTAGAAAAACGAAACGCTTTGAAAGCGATTGACACTTTTCTAGGCCCTCAGGTTTATTTTTAATTTAGCTCCTCTCATTCAGGCACATTGCTTTCATAACCATTGCATGCTCCCTGTAACCATACACCTACCATCCTGATTAACACTACTACGAGTCTTGTAGCAGTTTTGCAAAGACTTTCGTAGCAAAAATATATTTATTTGTAAGTTTATAAAAAAATAATAGACTTAAAAAATTGCAAATAATTATTATTGGCAATTTTATAAGTCTATTTTGTTTTTTAAATATCTGCGATGTTATATCGCAAATATTTTTCCGTCTTAACAACATTTCGTGTCTTGTTTTATCAGAATAAAATAATAAATGTCCAAAATGGCGCCCATTTGTCGGAGTTAATTTAATAATTAAAGTTTTTAGTTGGTTTGGCAACAAATACAGGTTTGCTAAGCCGGCTACATAAATAACCAAAAACGGTTATGTTAGTCATTTCCTTTGCGTTTTGCAAAGGACTTTAAAAGTGTTATGCAAACGACATTTTATTTCAATTCCACAACGTTATAACCCAGAGATTTTTTTTTGTATTTTGGTTTATTTTTAAAACTATTTTGCTCTCTTCCTGAAATATTGACAACTGTCACGAGATATATCACCTGATAAGTTCCATCATAAGTTGAGACATGTTATCATAGTAATGATTATAGCTACATACCATTGCTGAATATACAAGTTATAAAATATATTTTTTAAAGCCAGTCCGATCCGAAAGGGGCATGGTACAGCAATTAGCAAAAAGTATTTTATCTTTTTATTATTATTGAAAATAAAAAGCTATTGCTATTTAAAATTCACAATTTGAGTACCAAAATTACAAAAAAAAAAAAAACAACCGGGGCAGTTTGACTTGTAGACCCCCTAACCGAAAGGCGCGCGCCCCGTGTATTTTTTTTTCTTTTTCTCGCTAAGGCTCCTACAAACAGGCGCGACACGCGACGCGACTCAAAGACACCGCTCGGCGCGCGACGTGCGGTGTCTTTGTGTCGCGTCGCGTGTCGCGCCTGTTTGTAAAAGCCTTTAATTGTAACAGAAAAAAAAAACCTTTATCATTCAGATAAAGAAATAGGTACTCAAAATATCTACAAATGCATACCTATACCTAAGTTTTTCATAAAGATGCAAATTAACATATTTTTACACACCAGTCATAAAAATCGTGTGTTGCATAAATAAGCAATAATATTTAATTTTCGAAACAAATACACGTGACTTTTAAATGACACAATTTTTTACCGTGTTCCTAGTTGATTTTAGTTTAAGTTATTCGAATAATAGATATTAAAGAGTTTAACTCGTTTATAATGTACCTACACAATTGATTTGGATCGTCTAAACACTGTTTAAACCAGTACCCTAATTGCGTAATACACGATCAATCAGAATCTGAATCGTTTTGAAACATATTGCTAATCCATTGCACCAAAAGTTCGAAAAAAAAAAATCTGCTCAACAACGTAAATAACACAATGAATGTTGTTGAACTGTCAAAATGAAACAGATTAGTCGTAATCATTTACGAAAATGTGTTGCGAAATAGATAGGACTGGAGTCACCAAATGGCGGACCGCGGTCCAGATCCGGAACGCCGCGGTCCTAACCTAACCTATGTTGTGCGGACCTTTAAGTAAAAAATAAATGTTATAATTATTAATCTAAAATAATTGAGTTATTTACACCCCGCGCTTTGTCTTTTCTTCCGTCGAAACGACTATTAATGGCGTATTTAATGGCAATAGCTTGCATCAACTTCACTCCAGACATCAGAGGGATAAGACATCAGAGGGACAAGGATAGGACATCAGAGGGACCAAGTAAAAACAGTTTTTTTTCTCTCATTATTAATTACTAACTTTGTTATTTTTGTTCATAACTATTTTTTTATTAGGTACTTAATAAAAATAAAAAATCTTGGTTGCCAGTAATCGTCTACCAAACGGACCGTGACAACTTTTTGCCCGCGTTCGCACGGACATAAAAATATCGCGGCGGGCTTTTATCGCGCACTGGATTGTCAACTGTCGGTGTGGAACTGAGCATTGACAACCCAGCGCGTTGAAAAAACACAGCGTTGGATCTTCTACTCTCGGCGCTAAGCAGAGCGTTGAAAATCCAGTGCGCGAAAAAAAATCGCCGCGGGAAAAAATCACCTGTGCGTACCTGGGCTTATTGTTGCTTCAACGAATGGTATACCACAGACAATAAAATCGCACCGTGTAAATCAGGTTTTACTATACAATACCCGACTTCTTGGGCACTTGGATACTTCGCGCCCATTTAGAGAATACCGAATGAATGAATGAAATAAAATTAACATGCGCTAAGCTGAATATTTACGGTACGGCTGGTCCAAAAATTCAAGGTCACTCAGGGAGCCATGGAGCGGGCTATGCTTGGAGTCTCTCTGAGGGATCGAATCCAGAACGAGGTGGTCCGGCAGAGAACCAAAGTTGTCGACATAGCTCACAGAATAAGCAAGCTGAATTGGCAATGGGCCGGCCATATTAGCCGTTGAACCAATGACCGTTGGGGTAGACGTGTTCTTGAATGGAGACCGCGAATCGGCAAACATAAGGTAGGACGCCCACAGGCTAGGTGGAGCGACGATCTTCGCATACTTGGAATGGAGCTAAATGGCGTGCAGGCCTATGGAGGCCTATGTCCAGCAGCGGGCTGCTGTATGAAGTAAATATAACTATTCCAAATAGGGATGTTGACTACATTTTTGTCCGTCAGGTAGATTATAAAAAAATATTGGACATGTATTTTATCTTTTTTTACGTAATCAAAAGATTACGGCAATTCATTGAGTTAAAATGTGGCATGACGTCACCGCCCGGTAGATTTTCTACTGACTCGTGACCTAGCAAGCCCCCACTCCCCAACTTTAATGCGTTTTATCTAAACCATTTTTATTAAAATGATAACGCAAAAAATATGTGTCTAATATTTTTTTATTATCTGACTGACGGACTAAATAGTTTTTTTTATTCCCCAGTCAACATCCCTATTAGACTATTTGCCCTACTCAGAATGCACGACTTTACGTCAGTCGTGCATTCGTGATAGGTCTCATCCAGTTTCATTGTATGTTTGTTTCGACACCACACGGTGAGTCAGAAACAATGGCAATCTTAGTTAGCACATCTTTGGATTTATTACTAGGTTTAAATGGCTTGCTGCCGCACTCAGAGTCGGCACTTACAACTAGCCTATTATTCTGCCCTGCTAGGCCGAAACGCACTATCTCAATTGGAGTAAGTTTTGAGAAAATTGCCTTTTTGTAAATTGTAATTTAAGGAAACATAAAGATATAAAAAAACTTCTGAGTGGTTTTTTAAATGTTTTAAGTTAGATTTCGATATTTGGTTTATACCGTTAGATGCGAAATTATTATATCTGTTGAATGGTATAAAAAAACTAAAAGGGCGTATCTCAGAGATGGCGCCTTTCAGCTTAGCAAGGCAGTATTGTCCCTCTGCAAGACAAACGCCTCTTCTTATACAGAGAAGGCACGACCATTGATCAGCACGCTTGCTCAAAACGGGTTGGTGTTTTCAGACTTATATTAACAATCCATTCCTTCACTAAATAACTGAGGTCACTCGGAAAACTGTCACGCTTAAATGGAATTGGGTTGGACCCATCTGCCGCATGTCAGAGGATCAATGGGCCAAACTTACGAACCAGTGGGCCCCGCTTAATGACAAACGACATCGCGGCAGGCCCAGACGGAGATGGCGGGATCAGCTGGACTTCTTTAATAAAGTTTGGTCCTTGGCAGCTCTAGACAGAGAGAGGCGATGAAAGAGAGTAGAGACAGACGCCTTTACCTAGCAGTGAGACAATGCGTAACAAAAAAAACAATAAGTGCAGCAGTATATTTGCGTCGTAACAACACTAACAGTAGACAAATTTTTCGAACATATGAAGCAATGGATCAGCAATATCCTTCGAAATCATTCAGATAGTGATTGGAAGTGTGTTACACAATTAGGGTTCAGGTTTCAGTTGCCTAGTTGGCATTCAAAAATAGTTTATCATCATAACTTTAATTGGCCAGCATGTCTTAGGTAGGTACAACTCTGCCTAATCCTTCCCACAAAACAGGCGTGATGTTATGTTAACTTAGCACATGTTAACACAAAATAACAAAAAAAAAACTCAATCTGTCATATTTTTGACTGACAGCGTTCCAATACAAACGCCTGATTAATAAAATTAAAGATGATGATTTTTAAGTGACGACTCTGAGTGAGATAGTAAAGGTTACAACGTGGCTTGATCTTTAAATAGATTTCTGTATAGAATCGGTTTATGTATCGTTCAATATTTTGATTTAAAAGTGTGTCCATGGAGCTTCTTGCCCGTTCTTCTTCATAGGAAAGCCAGTTCATCTTTCTGACGCCTGGCTCCTTGACAATAATTCTAAAGCGCCTATTCCTAATTGACTTTTAATAAAAATAAATGCTTTGAGTTTTTTTAAGGTTTAGTTTTTCTCTACCAGCTTTACTTAGGATGAAAATAATCTAAAGGGATTGAAAATTTTGTAAGAAGTTTGCCAGGTTACCAGAAATGCTTGTACTCCCAGATTTGTTCTAAGTTTAAAAAGCCAGAACTCCAGAACTGAACCGATTTAAATAAAGAGTTCGAATAAAATACGACCTGTCAGATCTTTTTAAAAGGTTTAAAAACCTGCTGGAGGAGCACGTGGCTAATTAATAACAGCCGCATGGGTCGATTCATAATTTTTTCATGTGGTGTAATTGTGAGGAATGATGATCTAAGTAAGTACTTATATACTTAATCTGCAGACTATACTTGTCATGATTGTATTGACCTTGTACATTTATATTTACCTTATTAATTAATATACTCAACTACTTAAACATAGCTAGACAAATATTAAAGTAATTTTTAGGGTTCCGTACCTAAAGGGTGCCAATGGGACCATATTATGCCTTCGTGGTATGTCTGTCTATCACGGGGTTATATCTTTTGAACCGTAAAAGCAGGCGCCAAACAGGCGCGACGCGACAGAGCGACGCGACTCTAATAATAACAATTTCTATGAAAATTCGTGGAAATTGTTCTACCAAATCACGTTGCACAGTCGCATCACGCCTGTCTGCGAAAGCCTTAATAGGTAGACATTTGAAGAGACATTTTTGAAGAGTGTGAACTACTATGGCCGCTATAACTTCAAATATTAAAAATAAAACATAACTAGAAATTAAAGGGGGTCCCCATACAACAATGTGTTTTTTTTTACAAAATTATTAAAAAGAGTATGTAGCGTTCAATAATGTGAAGAACCCTTCGTGTACGAGTCAGACTCACACTTGACCGCTTTTATTACTTATTTTTCTTTAGCACCCAACCGGTTAGCTCATAATCAAACTTAGTTACGAGTTAATTTATTTTTAATTCATGTCACAATCATAGTCGCTCAGTAGTAATGTGGCCGGATTGCGTCCTAGAGGTCACACGTTCGAATCTTTTCCTAATATGCAATACGTTATTGGCAATTATCTTTCGAAAAAACTCATAATGATATCTTATGACTTTTCTAAGGCTAAGGTCTACTAGGAAACAGATTCCATCATATTCTATTCTATTTTTCTCTATGATAATGTTGCCGATGTCAATTCCCGTAATTTTTAAGAAACGTTCGCAATCACATCTCATTCGCAATCTGTCAAAAATACAATCATTTTACCAACAGTTTTGACAAGTTTGACAGATTGCGACTTGAATGTGAACGTTTTTAAGTACGAGAATTGGCTTTCAGAGAGAAAACTTGCGAAGGGGGGAATTCCGTCTTAATAAAATGACTGTCATGAAAATCTGTCATTTTCGTCAGTACTTGACATTCAGGTGGAAACCAAAGATTAAGTGAAGATGGTTTTTCTTTCTCAAGGAAAATAGGGCTGATAGTTATCAATCATAAACATTACCTGTATTTTTTTTATTACATCACAATTGTGGAAACGACCACAATTATCATTAACGTATCTGTGTCTTTAATGTCCGGCAATTTGTGTAAATTACGAGATTTGTCGATTAGCAATAACATCAGACATTAGCTGGTTACGATTTAAAAAAAAAACCCTGATGGTCACTCGAAGAATGGAAGGTAGACTACAATGTTTATCTCAAAATTCGTATATTCCCACACTATTATCGTAAAAAGAATAAAAAAACTCACGGTTAGACTTTCAAGCTTCGAAGACACCGAAAACATTAACTTTACAAAATACAAAAAACTGCACAACACAACACAAACACTGCGAAATTCTTAATTCTTAATTCGTAAATAAATTAATCAAATCCGCGTTCTTATTTCAAAAAGCCTCCACGTCCGAGCGCTTCGAACGTTGGTATAACACTGAACTTGAAATAAGAATCGTGCAACTCCCGCGCAGGTTGGCGCCTTGATTACCTTCAAGAAGTTGCTTTCAAAAGCCTACCTTTAGGCCTAGAAAATAGAGTATATAATTGCTTATGTAAAAGATAGTAATAATCCGATGCTTGTCTTGTAATTTATATATTTTGCGGATTTTCCACTTAAGCCAACAAGCTTGGTCAATACTGGATGCTCTTTGTTAAAACTCTGCCACGGTTTTTAAATCCAACTGGACTTTGACCGTCGACGTTATTAACTTCTCATAATTATTCATAAAGGATAATAATTCAGCTAGAATTATCGTAATTTGCCCTATGACTGTTCAGTGAAGGCCTATGTTATCTTGCAAGAAAATACGTTCCAAAAAACCTAAATCTCTGGGTTTATTTTTTTTTATTCGTAATGATTTATTTTAAAATATTGATCTTCTGCCAGACCGTACAAATCTCCGTTAACGGGAGAGAAATATCTGGTATTATTATTTGGGTTCAGTTGACTCGGGCCGAGCTGTCACTAAACCCATTTCGCCAGTTATGTTTGAGTCCCATGTAAAAGAGAGCGATCCTATTGCTATCAACTGGCACAAATCCAGACTCCCGGCTGCTCCTGGGCGGGCAGAACATATAATAGTAAGTACACATACGTAACATCGGCCAGAAAGATTTATGAAGCGACAATTAACTAATGTTATTCCAATACAATAAATACAACTAAACAATAATAAACTTACATGCATTCAATTTAAACGTGTGTAGGGTTGCCAACCATACTGTTAAAAACAATATCTAAAATACTGTTTACTGTTCAACAAAAATAAAGTATATGAAAATACTGTTTTCACTAACAGAGCCTAAGAAGCCTAAGAGCCTAGAAGAGAACCTAAATAAAAAGTTTCATCTACTATCTATCGTGCATGCAACAGGGCATGGCCGCAGTGGTTCAGAAAACCTTAATTTCAAAATACATCTGTTAATGTCTCGAATTTTTGGGACAAAGTAAATAGATAATTGTTATCAGAACACCTTTTAAATACTAGTATTATAGTTAGGATTGTAACCTGAGTATTCACAGAATGAGTGTTTTCAGTGACGAATGGTTAGTGATGGGACGCCGGAAATAGAACTTCAATACATTCAATAAAAAAATTGCTCCTCTCCTATTTCGTAACCTTTACAAAGCTTTCTAAATTGGTGCTAAATTGATGAGTTGCGCGACCAGCACTAATGAATTATGTATTTATATAAATCATTTAAAAAAGTACTTAAAGTACCTACTGTATTTCTTTGTACATAATAGTACTTTGTACATAGTACATAATGTAAAAATTTCCGTAATTCTGTTTATTTTCCTACTTCCACCATAATATACTTTATTTCTTGTACAAAAAGTTGGCAACCCTAGTGTAGTTAATTGTATACGTGTGTGGTGTGAGTGTGTGATGAATGAATGAGTGAGTGAGTTAAGCTGGGTTTGAACCTAACGAAGATAGAACCAGGGCAAGGGTAAGAGCAATCAGAGAGAGGGATTGTAAAATTGTCTTTGGCCTCTGGCCCTGACAGCAAGCAATAAACAAAATTTGCCAAACTTTTCTGTTGAATAATGAATACGAGGCTTTTGGATAATTTGTAAAGTGGTTTTGTATTTAGTTTTTTTTTGTAATGTGCGTTTAGTTTGTGCAGAATAAACACTTTTTCTTTAGTTTTTTGTTTTCGTTCCCGTTCTCGACATCCCTAACATTTCTGTAGGTATGGATAGACCAATCAACCAACCACTGCATACGCATTCATCATCATCAGCCTATAATGTTCCCACTGCTGGGACACAGGCCCCCTCTCTTCTAGAGGGAGTAGGCTGTAATCTACCCACGCGGGTTGGTAGATGTCACATATCTTCGAATGTTTGGTTCTAGGACATGCCGGTTTCCTCACGATGTTTTCCTTCACCGTTTTGAGAGCATACGCATTGCGTAATCGCATCTTCAAAACTTGTCAATTTCCTTGGAATGTTACCTCACTAAACCAAGTTGGTGAAACTAGAACACCCAATCCTTTTACAGTCATTACTATTTCTTCAATCCTTCATAGGATGGTCCTTTCTTGGAAATCCTTGCCGACTGGTTAGCCTTTACGGCATGCAGCTAGAAAACTTTTGGACATCCCTCAAGGTCCCTCCAAACGTGTCAAGGTATTGTCTGACTAATACATATATTGGCAATATTGATTGTAGTGTATTCTTGGAGTTCAGAAATTGAAATATTGGAGATGACGTTCTTCTGCAAGGATTGCTGGAGTAAATTGGTCGTGGAAGGTTCCAGAATAGAAGGTATGATATCCCCGCACACGTAGCATGACAACCCTAGAAACGGGTTTTATCTACGGAAGAATAGACAAAATTACAGATTGTGATTGTTTATCTGTTATTTTGCCTGTTCTTCCGTCGACAAAACCCGTTTCTTTTATGGTCATGCTAAGCGTGCAGGCTGTCGAAAGCTTTCAGCAATAATTAAATACAAAAAGCCAAAAAAACTAAATACTAATACACAAAAAGCAAGCAATGAACTATTATGGTTATTAGTGCTATAAAATTATTCTTAAACTGTACTATATGGACTGTAAATATCGTCTGGAATAAAATATTTATTTAAACTCTGGTAAAGTAAAAAACTGGCCAAGTGCGTGTCGGACCACGCACAATGAAACTTAACATTGTAGTTAAAAAACATCTCCCAGACATTCCAACTGCAAATGTAAATTTGTACACTTTGTTCGCACATTACTGAGAGATTTACCATGTTGTTTTAAGACCATAGACTTCTTATAGGTTTTCCTGCACCTAATCTATGAATAAAGAACAATTATTTGTACTAGCCCTTTTATTTGATATGTCAAACGGTACTACAGTTTGCAAAACTTTTTTTTTTTTCTTTTTTGCCCCTCAAAAGTGACTCCCATATTCGAAATGCATTTATTTACGTTACACGTTCGTGTTTGGGTCACAGAAATACATATGTGTACCTTTAAACTTAATCGGTCCATTAGATTCGGAGCAAATTAGTTGTGACAGACGGAGAGACAGTCAGACACACCTTTTGAGGTACGGGACCCTAAAAAGACCGTTGTCTTATCGTGTCTACTTTGATATTAACCTGGACCAGTGAGATGGATTTCAAACCGTTCGTACATAGTTTGGCAGTTAGCCCTGATTATGTAGCTCGTATCCTGTTTAGTTTCGAGGATCATAGCTCTGGTCAGCCAAAGATTGTTCTTTAAATAACTAGCGTTATTTACAAATTGAGAAGTTGCTCCTCAAAAGTCCTATAGACCTCAGTGACTTCGAGACCTTTATCAAATCAGCAAGAAGCAAGCAAAGCATCACCTCAGAGGCAAAAAAAAAAAAGGATTTGACCTCCACTGACACAAATGGGCCTTGGTGGCAGTTAAACACACGACACATAATTATGTAGTTCTACAGGTCTCTACAGAGCCATTTATCTTTGAGTGAATACCCTAGGAAACTATGGGATTCTTTTTAGCTACTAAAGAACGGGGGAGCTCACCTCATTTTAGTTTATCGAACATACGCAAGGAGTTTCGAATTAAAAACAATTCATTTCGATATAAATGTTCATTGAAACAATTAAATATTAATACCAGCCTATTATTGACCTACTGCATGGCTCTTCTCATTTTGTAAAGGCACGAGCATTGATCACCACTCCTGCGCAAAACGGGGTGGCGAATTCAGACTTATATTAATTACGAGTGCTCGTGGTTTATTCAACGAAATTTCGAAACGGCTGGTTGACAGTTCCCGTGACCCAAGTGCTGGCTTTAACCTTGGCCAGAGGCTAAGCATTGCCATACAACGGGGCAATGCCGCCAGTCTCTTAGTTCATTACGGCATTACCAGTCCACAACGATGCGGAGGAATTTTTCGACGCCATATTTTAGTTTGATAATTGTTTTAGTATAATATATATAAATAATAGGTTAAGTAAGGTTAGGATATTATACAGGGTGGCAGGGACATCGACGCGAAAACTGATACCATGGATTCAGTACATGATTCTGAACGCCCCTGCGTTGAAATGTATCGTCGGTTATTTTAAAAAAAATCAGCTGTTCCATAGAAAATTGCAATACCTATGCGGTCAAATTGTATGGGACAGCACATTTTGTTTTTAAATAACCGACTTAATAATTTCAACGCAGGCTGGGTTCAGAATCATGTACAATTTGCTGAAGACCACGAACGCAGACTCTACCGACATGTGAATATCGAGGCAATTCAGCTGCTAAACAGACATAGTGCGTAGGCTAAAGAGAACTAAACCATTTGAGTTAGTGTAGTGTGTAAATAGCGAATTAATAATAAATAGTAACAATTCTGTGCTATACATGTCACAGATGAACAAAGTGTGCTACGAAATTGACCTTGTGTAAGAGCGCAAATTGACATTATTCAATTCAAAATTCAAAATATTTTTATTTCACATAAACCTACAAGGGCTATGAAACGTCAGAAGCTAGGTGCACGGTTCCAATTGGTCGTTTCCTATGGAGAAGAGCCGGCAAGAAACTCCACGGATGGTTTTTACAATGTTTCCAAGTTACAGTGTTAAAAGGTATGAGAGGACAGTGTAGGCCCATCAACAAGTACCAGGTACTTAGCAAAATATTAAATGGTCCACAGATCTACAGTCTATTAAGTCTACAACGTTCTCTCATTCTTATTCTTAGTTATAACAGAATCTATCTCGTAAAATATGAAGTTAGAATCAAATTACTTATTAGTCTATTAGGCTAGATTGTAATCAATTACTAAGAACGTCAGTGCTTACTAATACAGGAAAAAAAAACCGACGAAAAATTTCAACGTAGGGGATGTTCAGAATCATTTACCGAATCCATGGTATCAGTTTTCACGCTGGTTTCCCTGCCAACCAGTATTTTTATTATAATATTCCATTATAAGTTTAGGTTTCTGTCCAAGAAAAACACAGAAAGTAGGTACTCCAGAGAAGCCTCACCCCCTAGCAATGTAAAGAACAATGCAAGGGGGTGAGGTTTCTCTGAAACCCACTATACTTATCGCATGCTTAATGGAATACTGACTTAACCTAAAAAATACGAATTTTGGGAAATCGCAAAAGAAGATCTTGCTATCCTCATAGCAAAAAAAAAAATCGTATTTTTTGGGTTAAGTCAGTAAAAATACGAATTTTGGGTTAAGTCAGTAAAAATACGAATTTTAGCTTAAGTCAGTAAGTATTCCATTAAGCAAGCGATATGAATTTAAAAAAAATGATTTCTGCTATATTAATTAATTTACATAATAGAGCACACATCTAATCCAACGTGATATATCTAAAACTCACATAGGTAACTATAATACGTGCTCACTCCACGATGTCACAAGGTTGCAAGAATCTTATTTCCGCATACATTATCGAGTTTTTATGCTGATGTTCTTATTGAAGCTGTTCGGTTCAAATGCTTTGAACCCTTGCTTGAAGGTGATCAGCTAAGCTAATTTAATCAGCCATGTTCTCACTGCTGGGAGGCAGGCCTCTCTTCTCAGTGTGAGAGGGCCGTAATCCACCACGCGGGAGCAGAGCGGATTGGTGGTTGTCTTATTTGTTTGGTTCTGGGACATGCTGGTTATGTTTTTCTATCTATGAACTCGTGCTTCTTTTATCATTGTTATGTATCATCAGAGCGTTGAGCGCAGAGACTATGCAAAGGACATATGGTACCTATTACTATAACATATAGTATCATTACATTAACGTAAACGCACCTAATAACGACCCGTTAAAATCTGCGCTCATTACCGCCCTATTCAGAAAACTATCATTTTTATGTCATGTATTAAAGCTACACAATTGGTTGCTTTAAAAAAAATGTAGATGTATTTGTATTGCAAACGTTCATCTCTTGTTTGTTTGCGTAACTCGACTATTTAAATAATAATTGCTCAGTTCGTCCGTGGACGCCCACCTTAGTGCATTTTCCATAGTGTGGCATTCCCAATGGCGTAAGCACTCTTGTTTCTTTTTTAGCAGAAGATTATATCGTCAAGCATTTTAATGTAACTTCTAGTTCTTTTGATGCATTTTTGATACTTTCAGGAACACAAGTAATGATTCATTTTGATGAGATACTATTTTATTTTGCTTAAAATTCAATATTAAAAATAGGCGGTAATAGGAACAAAAATTTCAATTTTATTCCTATTACCGACCCATGTCGCTGATGAGTACTTGTCGTATCTTTTGTGTGCCATGATTTTTGTTAAAATGCATAAGTAAATAGGCAGGAGGCTATACTAACTCAGTTCCTTAGTATGTTAACTTATATTTGAGCTATTAACGTCATATATTCAAGAGCTTTAGTAGCCGTATACACTAACTTTGTTCTTATGTAAATATTTTGATGAATAAAGGAGGTATATTTTTAAATAGTGTATTTTTATAGCTGATATATCATTATAATTAAAAAAAATTAGCAGCCGCACCACTTAAAATCATATACATGTACAAAAATCACATATACTTACACAATTCATACACATTCCTTTGGGTCGGTAATAGGTTATACGATTTCCTTTAAGAAAACCTATTACCGATCTACTTGTACATTTACGACGGACCCCATACTACATGTTTTTTTATTTGGTATTTATTTACTTTGACTACTAAACTTAAGAGGCGGCTTACAGTCAAATGCCTTTTTTACTGTTTTAATAGACCACATTTTGTATTATGTTTCTTCAAAACATAACATTTGATTTGAAGAAGCTGTCTTAAATTTTACCGATAATAAGCATAAAACGTACTTACGGTTGCCAAAAGTTACCTGTGGGCCTTTCACTCACGCAAGAATCGCAGCTGCCAGCTCGATCTGTCACTCATGACAAGTGTCAATCATAGCGTCTAAAAATTTTGCCGCCAACGTACGGAAAATTTTTCTTTCGATAATTTTCTTTAAAGAAAATTGTAAAGTTTCAGAAAAAACTTATAGAAAGTGAATAATAGTGCTTGTGGTAAGTGATATATAGTGTTACGCTGATAGTTGAGCCAGCGAAATGCCGAAATGGAGATCGAAAGGTCACATTAAATCTAAATTGTCACCGGTGCCTGCGGATTCTCCTAAGTGCAATAGTGGTGAAGAATGCTCTTTATCCTCGGAGGAAGAAGGCACCTATTCCCACTGCCGAACAACGGCAAAGAGATCGAAACGATTTCCTGTAAGTCGGGCCCACGCATTTACAATTGAACGAGTAGACAAGTAAGTGTTAAATCTGTTATCAATGACACAATTTCTACATTAAGTATATCACTAATCTTACTCAGAAACACTATCAACAAACTTCTAAATTGCTTCTTGCTAGTATCTACTTCAGAAGCGCATTGTTGTTTTCTAAACAATCCGGTCATGTCTAAAGAGACTTGAAACACTACAACTTAAAGGTTTCAGAGTAAAATATTGTGATTAGGTAATTCCTAACGCAAATACAGATTGTCTTGAGGAGGCAAAACTACTCAAGCAGTTTTATTTTTATTTTGACATCCCATCTTATAAAACAATCGTTATAAGAAGACCTGTAGGTATGCTCACCCAGCCCATGTTTTTCACACACTGAATTAGAAGTAAATGAGTACTTATGCCACTAAATAAAACTAAAGACTATTTAGCCCCTGCGGAGGGGGTTTTGGCTGGGATCTATAATATAGGTCTAGTGCAGATGGAGCTAGCTGCTAAAGCAACGTCCACAGGGACTTGTTAATTGGGCAGCAACCTACCCACTGAGATAGTATCCTTCTTTCCATTTTGGAAATAGTCCGGACACACCCATCCAGAAGTGTATTTAAATTAAAATAGAGTGCAATACTCTCATGTGGTATGCAGTTGTTACATTAAAGAGGTTCAGCACCTCTTATGAACTCTAATTTGCATTCAGAACATTAAAATTACTAATTAAATATGACATTAAGTTCTATAACTATTAGGAAATACTAAATATTTAAACAACATTATAATTTATAATGTTAATACTGTATTTTTCTTTGCTGTATTTTGTAATAATTAAGAAAATCTTATAGTTATGATCATCAGGAGCTAGCTTGCTCTATCAAAATTAGAAATGGAACAAATACAGCCACTAAACAATTTAAAACTCACAATATGTATATTTAGTTAAAGCTGGTTTTATAAGAATTAGTTCTTTTATATTAAAAGACATGATAAACAGGATCATAGCAAGAATAACTAGGCCTAGATTCATATTGTTGACAAGATTCAGGCCGTCTAAAGAACCATGTAAAAGCTTGGGAATGATAAGATCCTAACAAGAAGTCGAATAAATAAATTAATAATATTCAGAACAATTCTATTTTTAGCAAATTCCACAAATTTCTATTGCTAAGTCAAAGACCGAAAATATTAATATTCAGAACAATTCTAGTTTCAGAAAATTCTGCAAATTTTTATTAAACGCAAAATATTAATCTATGTGGTTTTCTAATATTATGATATTATAATCAAATAGCCTATTGTTTATACTCAAGTAAGATGATGACAATTGAAAAGTAAAATGGAAGCAATGTTTTATTAATGAATGAAGGGTAGCTGTTCATGAAATAGTTCCCTTGTTAGGTCTTTTTGTTTATAATATAATACCAGCCTGTTACTGTCCCACTGCAGGGCAAAGGCCTCTTCTCATACAGAGAAGGCACCAGCATTGATCGCCATGCTTGCTCGGGACGGGTTGGCGATTTCAGACTTATAATAACTATAAGTCCAGGTTTCCTCACAGTGTTTTCCTTCACCAATGTCAGTAATGTGCCAGATAAACTCAGAAAATGCATATGAATTGAAAAAGTCACATTGGTACTTGCCTGAATTTGAAACCTCAACCTCATGCATGAGAGTCGAGGCCTTAACCACTGGGCCATCACAAAATTAGATTTTTGTTTGAATAGAGAATTTGCGAGCCTGTAAATTTTTTATTTCTATGTCTCAGAGACTGGAACTCCTAAAAAAGCTTGGATGAGAAGTAAATTTCCTAAGCAAATTCTAAATCTCAATCAGGATTTAGAAGATTTAGGCCTTTTTGTGTACTGATACTAGTCACAAGGCCCTGTCTGCAAAATAGTTGAAAAGGGCAGACCAAGAGAAATTAAAAAAGGTTGCTCCATTGGTTTGCCAAGAGTTAATGTGGTGGCCAAAGGCTATTGATAGACCACAGCTCAGTTCCTCTACACATGGTAAGGTAACCCACTTCCTGTCCACACATGCCGTGGAGGAAAGGTAAGCCCACATAAATGGGCCACTCTATACATCCAAAAGATGCTTTTAGTGATAATACCGCCCATTGTGTCACCATATGTACAATTTCTACATTTATATCTGTAATTCGTATGGTGTAAATTATAAAGAGTATTCTACTCTTGTCAGGAACTTGAACAAACCAGAAAGAAAATGGCACTCGAATTTGCGAGAGATGTTTGCCATATACGCAGTAATAAGCAGCCACAAAAGCCAGTCTTCAGAGTGCAAATATTCTAGTAATTTAATTCATTCCGACAACAGACCATTTGTCGTACATTCAAGGATGAGCGAGGGATACATTTTCCTAGCTCTCCTGAACCTATCTTGCAAAACGACGAAGTTAGCTTAACATCACTCTGTCAGCGGTTTACCTCCCGGGGAGGTTAAGTGTTATAACGGCTTAGCCGACCGCTTTTAAGAACAGACCAGCCTGATTGGCTCCTGTTGCTCCAGGCCCCAGGCCTCGGAGGCCATGTTTCAAAGTGGGGCGTCCTCGACGTTTACGACCTTTTCGTGTAAGATAAGTCGGCCGTTGTGCGACAGTACGTCACATGGGACTCAAACGATGGCTTGGCAAGCTTCTGCGATGCTTCTACGATGCTTTTAGTCAGAGGTGACAGCATTGACTAGCATGGGTGTTCTCTCTTCGCCCAATTTAAGACCGAGTGTTCAGCCATCTGAACTCGGTAATGGGATGGGGACGTACTATATATAAATCGCCCCATACTAGACCCAGTACCAGTACAGGATCCATGTAAGAACCTCTTAGACCTGACAAGCTGCAACTCCTAGCTTGGAAAGTTGGGGGAGGGGGGCAGTCAGGTTGCAAGGGGCAGTGGTCGATAGTGGGAGTGACGTTTGACGTCTGTATCGGTGTAGATCTGTCTATAATTTTTTTATCAGAAATAATTCAAAACACAAGTTCTAGTGTAAAAATTGTATTTAATAGTAATCTTAGTACAGTATAGCGTGACATATATTGGAGTGAATAACAAATAGTGCGCTTAAGTGACGTAAATCAACTAAACAATAACAGTGACTTGGCGTAATTAGCTGCTTACCCACTTTATTGAAACAAGTAATTGCAGCACTATAACGCTAACAGAGCCATCTATCTATCCCGTGGCTATCGATCTGTATCGAGTCATCTCTGGCGCCATCTAGCGTGCAGTCCTGGTACCACTTACATACATAGCAAGTTCGTCTCACCATCATGCCAGGTGTCAAGTGTGGAGGTTGCGGTCGTTTCATCTCGACGGTAGAGGGCGCTAGGTGCGGAAAATGTCAGGTTCAATACCACCGAGTGTGTGTAGGAATTCCTACAAAAACAACTATCACTAGTAGCTGGCGTTGCCCCGAATGTAAAAAGGACCTCGTTAGGGATAACAGGGCTGAGACCCCTGTCAGAGGCACAGCGGAAAGTTCTCAATCAGTAACCCCCGTAGAACTAGCCAGCTTGGAAACCAGTACGCTAAAAACCTCTGATATCTGTTCCAAACCTGCTCCTATACAAACTACTACGTGCCCCTCAAATTACACCACTCCCCCGCCTTACAATGCCTCTATAGTCGATGTCGCGGCCCGAGAAGTATCGCTGATCGCCGGCTCCGATATGAAATTAATCATGGTGGAACTAAGGGCGGTGCGTGCAGAGATCCAAGTCTTTCGCAAGGCAATGGAGATGGAGATGATGGAGCTCAAAACCTCCATGAATACCTGCAACACGCGCATCGATGGCCTAGAGGCCAGGGTGGACGCCTTGGAGCGGCGGGCTTCTTCAGGTCCGGCTAATACCGGGGCAGTGGACAGGATCGTGGAGGATTTAAGGCGCGAGCTCAACGACAGGGATCAGGATCTCTTGGCGAATGATATCGAGATATCAAATATACCCGAGGCCAAGGTTGATAACCCTATCCACATCGTCAAGGCCATAAGCCTAAAGCTAGGGGTCAACCTTGAGGAACGCGACGTTGTCAGCGCAGAACGAGTCGGCGGGAGGCAGCTCAACGCGACGAGCTCTTCAGGAGCGACAGAAACTCGCCCTCGCGCCATAGTTGTGCGGCTGGCGCGTCGTGATCTGCGTGACGATCTGCTGGCGAGCGCGCGAGTGCGACGTGGAGCAACGACAGCCGACCTTGACATGTCAGGCCCGGCCAAGCGATTCTTCCTTAACGAACGACTTACTAGGATAAACCGCCAGTTATTTCGGAAGGCACGGGACGCTGCTAGTCTATTCGACTGGAGATTTGTGTGGACCAAGCGCGGCCGCATTCTTGCCAGGAGGAAGCCAGGTGACCCCACGCAAAGAATCCGCAGCGATGAAGACATATCTCGGATATTTGGACCTGTCAATGAAACAGTCTGATTATTATCTAATCTTATTTTTCTTTATTTTAATTGATGTTAAGTTCATGTTAATTATTTCTATTTGGGAGGATATGCGTCGCAACCATTACTATCGGGTGGTTGACCACGGATCGGCAGGTGTGCACGGTGAGATACCACTAATATTTTTTTATATATTTGTTCGACATATTTTTAATACATTTCTAACACTTATTACAATATACCCTAATCATACCCAAACATTATATACAATCAATTTTTCTACAAAGATTCTAATCTATGCTAATCACTACTACAATACAATATCATTTCATCATTTAAGATCATTGCAGCCCACTGTTGAACATAGTTCTTGTCTACGCATATACATACACTCTCAATTACTCAAAGTATATAAACTTAAACACAACACATACATACAATACACAGATGAAAAATGCAATGACTCCTAGCAAATGTATTAAGTTTGGTCTACTGAATGCGGGCTCTCTAGGGACTAATCAGGATGAATTTTTGATGGCCATGGGCAACCATGCTGTGGATATCATGGCTATCAACGAAACTTGGTTGCGTAAGGGTGAGGAGGACCGAGCGCCTAGTGTACCTGGGTACAAGCTCAAGCACATACCGCGACCCATGTCTGTACGCAGTGGGCGCGGCGGAGGGGTAGCATTCTACATAAAAAATGGGGTTACTGCACGGGTAAAGGCTCATCCTGATCATCCCAATGTCGAACAGCTCTGGTTAACCCTTAGCGTAAACAAAAAAAAGTTACTCATTGGCACTGCATATCGTCCACCATGGTTAGACTTGGAGCTTTTTCTCGAGGGCTTGACTGTCAGTATTGGTGGTTTAGCCCCCTTCGATTATGTAATATTATTAGGTGACTTTAATGTTAATATGCTAGATGTCAATAGCCCTAAAACTAAACAACTATTAGAATTTCTCAGCTACTTAAACCTAAATCAATTAGTCCAAACACCCACACACTTTGTATGTGATAGTAGTTCACTTATTGACATAATCTGCACTGATGCTTCAATCCGGAACGTCGTGGTGAATCATATCAGTGAGCTTGGCCATCACTCGTTTATCACATGCGAGACGATCTTTAAGAAGGCTAAGGCTAAACCAAGATTGGTCGTTTTTCGTCCGCTCACAGACATATTAGTTGACTTTTTTAACATCGATTTAAATATGATTCCGTGGTCGATTATTGGAGCCATGAGTGATGTCAATTCAATGGTGGAGACATTTAATTCATTTATGATCCAATTATTCGATCTCCACGCTCCTCTTAAAAGGAAGACATTTAAAACCCGCCCTACTCCATGGATAACTGAAAACATCAGACTGATGTCGAAATTGAGAGATGGAGCCAGGGACAGATTTCGGAAATCCAAACTACCGGGTCATAAAGTTTATTATCTGGATCTGAAGCACCAAACAGTTACGGCACTGGTTAGCGAGAAGACGGCATATTTCAGCAAAAGTATCAATGATCAAATAAAGGACCCTAAACAATTGTGGCGCAATTTAAAATCCGATGTGCTTCCGGACCATAAGCAAAGACTGCTGCCAAGTCACTTCGACAATCCAGATGATATCAATGCGGCGTTTCTGGAAGTTCCAGGTAATTGTCATCTTAACAGCTCGCAATTGTCCTACTTTGAGTCTCATAGGTATGGCCCGGCCACATTCACACTCACAACAACCAGTCCTGATTCTATCCTGAAGATAATCAAGAGTCTAGGGTCAAATGCACAGGGTGTCGACGGTATAAGTCTCGATATGATATCTCTCACGTTGCCAACTACCTTGCAAGCCATTACAGATATCGTCAACCGGTCCATAGCCACGCGTACATTCCCCGAACTCTGGCGATGCGCTATTGTACGTCCTATCCCTAAAAACAATAACCCTATAAACATGAAGGACTTGAGACCAATTAGCATTTTACCTTGCCTGTCTAAGATCCTGGAACGCGTAGTATACTCGCAGGTTAACCAATACCTCGAAAGTAATGACATTCTCCCTGACCTTCAGTCGGGTTTCAGGAAGGGTAGAGGTACTGCAACGGCTCTGGCTGATGTTGTGGGTAGTATTCTTGAAGCTCGCGACCGGGGGGAGGGAACAATTCTGGCTCTGCTGGACTTTTCCCGTGCTTTTGATGCTATTAATACCGGTCTGCTGCTGTCGAAGTTAGCCTTCTATGGCTTTGACAGTGATGCAGTAGAGTGGTTTAATAGCTACCTTACTAGCAGGTCTCAATACGTAGAGATGCGTAGGGAGGATGGGTCTACAGTGTCATCCCCCCCCCTCCAGGTGTCAAGGGGTGTCCCTCAGGGATCGATTCTGGGGCCTTTGTTGTACATTCTGTACAGTGCGGATATCATAAAATCCTTTGTTAACTGCAAATATCACATGTATGCTGATGATATTCAGGTGTACATATCCTTCAAGGGGGGTGAAACATCTCTGGCAGTGCAAAAAATAAATGAGGATTTGCATAGAGTGGTTTTATGGTCGGAGGAGAACTCTCTGGTACTGAACCCCCTTAAATCTAAATTTATGGTGCTGGGTTCAAAGAAACAAGTAAGTGCAATACTGTCTGCCAACCCTGAGATAGTTATCAAGGGAGAGAAAATTGAGAGTGTGGAGCAGGCATGCAATCTGGGGCTAATTTTGGATCCAGAGCTGCACTTTGAGGCCCACGTGACTAATGTTCTCCGAAATTGTTTTTATAGGCTAAAGGTTTTATATGGAATACGGAAATACCTAAGTATACCAGTACGGAAACAACTTGTTGACAGTCTCATCCTATCCAAGCTTAACTACTGTGACACAGTCTATGGACCATGCCTGCTTTCAAGAACGGAGCGTGTAATCCAACGTATCCAGAATGCCTGTGTTCGTTTTTGTGTTAACATCCCACGTAGAAGTCATGTAACTCCTTATATTAATCAGCTGCAATTATTAAAAATGGCTGCTAGGAGGAAGCTTCATTTAGCCAACTTGTTGTTTGGTATCATAACAACCCATAAACCACACTATCTGTACGAAAAGCTTACTTGGAAACAACATCACTTAAAGCATAGTCTTCGCTCCTTTGTAAGTCCACTGTCGGTGCCAATGCACAGAACTACAGCATTCAGAGGGTGTTTCAAGTTCGCAGCCACACGCTGTTGGAATGATCTTCCACCACCAATGCGACGCCTGGAAAAAATACAATCCTTTAAATTCCAATACAAAAAGTTACTCATACATAATCAAATTTCCCTTCAATCTTAACCATGTACTTTTGTGTTGGATCACTGTACCTCGGGGGTCTTGGCATGCATGCTTTGGCTTTGGCTTGGGATCTCCTGAAGGTAGGCGTGGGCTGCTTGGAACTCACTCTTCCGACAATGGGGCTGTATTAAAGTCAGTCTCTCGCTACTGCATTCGTCCCTTATACTCAGGAACGCCACCGTGTTTCTGTAAACTATGGTTAAACCTAGTTATTCAACTAGCACACTACGGCTTGTCAAGTAGGTAGGTATAGATCCTTTGATTACAAATTTATTCTATTTATATAACTCCAATCCAATTTCATCTATTTTCATTCCAATTTCATTTATTTTAATAGTGCCTAATAAAATTCAATACAATCTCGATGATAAATACAATTATTCTGCACTTACCATTTGATCTCATATATGTCACCGAGCTTGCCATTTTCACCATCTAACACTTTCACAAACACTATTTACAAGAACCATAGCTACACAATCACCCAATGCATCCTTTGTTTTTACATATTATGCATTGCATCATATCACTAATTACCTAATGCGCCATGTTATAATTATTACGTAACGTTCCACTACATAACCAATATGTCAAAACTTGACGTTTTGACATATTGGTTATGTCAACACATAGTTTTTATGACAGCTGCGCGCACAGACTGCATTAAGACCGCGGCGCGTGAGTCACCGACGGTATGAAATGTTACCATTTTAAATATTATATTTTATATAAACATTTATAACTAAGTATTGTATTTATTCATTTTATTTTTGTCTTATTTTGTTATTTAACTATATGCTGCACCGGTTGACGTCATCACGTCAACGCCGGCTGTCGCTGAAAACCAGCGTTGGGGCCCTGTCTCGCATAGGGTCGCAGCATTAAGCTGAGCGATGGCCGTTTTGCGTGGATGTGACGCATATTTTCCCCCAAATTGTTTATTTTTGTGTTTTGTTCTTTCTTTGCGTCATGTGTACCGCAAATAAACGTATTTTCTTTCTTTCTTTCTTTCTTTCGATAGAGGAACAAGGTACTTGCTAAAATTTATTTGGAGATAATCCATACTACTTACTTATAAAGCTCCTATTCAGAGGTGAATGTCATAGTGTAGATTGCATGGCATTAGCCCTTAATAACCTGATCGCATTTAAACAGATTTTGTCCATTTGTAAGTTTCAAAAGCATTACCCAGGCACCCATATGGGATAAAAAGATACCCCTTGCTTGGCGTAGATTTACATGCTTAACCTAATAATATAAGACATCTCACAACTTTCAAGATTTTGAATAATAGTGTGGCCAAAATAGGGTTCAAAGACACTGACAATCAAGATGTTTACTTAAAAGCTACCATAATCCTTGTTGATTTTGGTTTGCAATAACAGGTGTGGTTAAGCTTTCCTTGAAAGACAACACTGCCTCTCCTTAGAATGGACTAGATTCATTTTTAAACAAACTAAGATTGAGGAGCCTCTAGGAAGTATAAGGTCTGTGGTAGCCTTCGGGAGGCTGGCTGGAAAATAGATTATCAGATGAAATGAAACTGGAAGAGCCGCTAGAGACAGAAAAATTACTTTCGTAAAGTAGTAAAAGAGAGGGCTACCTCTCAAGAGAATGTATAATGTACGAGTATGTATGTTGTCCGAAAAATAAAGAATTATTATTATTATAATGCTCAGGCTATTATGTTCCCACTGAGTGGACAAAGGGTCTCTCTGTGAGAGAGGAAGAGGATTTATTATATGATAATTTTTAATCCCCTAAGAAAATATTAAAATTATGTTTGTGTACATGATTCACATTTCAAGTTAATTTAATTAACAAATGATGAGACTTCATTTACATGCATCACCACTTGACTAACCTATTGACCATTTTAATAAAAGGTCCTAATTAAATTTCAGTTTCAACGAAATTTTAACTTTGTCATGTATGTATGACATTGAGTTTGTGTTTCCACATCTTTATAAAATTGCTTACTATGACATTCAAAAATGTCTGTACATTTGATTGATCTCATAATTTCCAAGTAAGTAACTAAACTTATATTAATTAAGGATATGAGTGATCCAATTCTCCTTTATTGATGAGATTATTATTCAGTTTAGTCCCATTGATTTTCTATTATCAGCATACTGTAGCCTTATAATTTATATTCACCTTAAATAAGGCAAATAAATTTGCCATTAATCTTTAACATCATAAGGAAGATGTGTTCATTTCTGCATCTACTAAGATAAATATATTGAAAACACTTAATTGTTTTATTGGAACATTTAATTAATACAGACTGAAATATTCGTTCGTTCCACATAATATTTAATTCACATAGCGTCTACATCCTTCGGGTACTCTTTCACCAGCAGATACCAAACAGGTCTTCAAATCAAATGTTATGTTTTGAAGAAACATAATAGAACTGTTTTGCATTAAAACAAAACAGTTATTATGTTATGAAAAACATAACATTTGAGCAATTTGCTTGCTGTTGAATTTTTGAAGACTTCTATGATTGACACTTGTCATGAGTGACAGATCGAGCTGGCAGCTGCGATTCTTGCGTGAGTGAAAGGCCCACAGGTAACTTTTGGCAACCGTAAGTACGTTTTATGCTTATTATCGGTAAAATTTAAGACAGCTTCTTCAAATCAAATGTTATGTTTTTCATAACATAATAACTGTTTTGTTTTAATGCAAAACAGTTCTATTTTTATTCAATTTACGAGTTCTGATACTTTTTCAATTAGCGGTTCTAGTGGACGGTAAACCGCCTCATAAATGTTATTGTAATTTTATATGACTATGTTACAATTTTACTAAGATTCTATAGAGCCATTATCTCTTGTATAATACCAAATGCCCCCATTGGTTATATATTATAGTAGTTATAATCAATGCTGGCCTTTGGTAATTTGTTATTCATAATTCGTATAAATATGATATTTTTATTGATTTAACGGTTGAGAATATACTTTTATAAGTATACATATAATTGTTAAGTGTTGATAGCGTTCTGTACTGTGTTGGAGCATTTATATAAACAGTTCAATACACACGAGCACTTTTATTTAACTTTAACGGTTCCATTTATTTAGTGGTCGGTATTAGGTGTCACATAAACGGTATTAGGCACACATCCGATATTTTGAGTCGGTAATAGGGACATGACCCTTTTTCCTTTTATTTAATTTTTAATGTTTTAAGTAATTCTTTGATTATCAGTTCGTGTACATAACTAAAAAAATCGATAATTTCAGAACTTGAAAAAATATTTTTATTGAAGCCACATATTAAGAATGTGCTTATTTTTTGGATATCATTCTGAACTCCGCTTAAACTGGCGGTAATGGGTGCGTTTACGTTACTTCCCCATAATGATTCTGAGTCCTTGAACGAGCACCAAATACAATATTGTATCGTGTTATTCAGCAGGTAACTGGGTTGTGGAGTTCAGTCGCTCCATGTTAAATACTGGTACCTCTTCAGTTGCATACGGGTAAACTGGAAGCTGACCCCTTCAAAGTTGGGTAGGGGCTAAATTGATGGACGAAGACCTATATAATTCAGTATGGTGATTTCTTTGTAGCGGAGTCCCGGGAAGGCCCGTATTCTGGCCAAGCGGCTTCAATGTTGACTCATTCTTGTAAATATACTCAATGATGCATCTCTTGAATGACATACAGAAGTTGCACGAATCATTGAATAATTAACTTAAATACATAACAATATAACATAACATTACGCCTGTATTTCTGCAAAGGGTTAGGTAGAGATGAACATAGTACACCCGCATTACGCCCAGTTACGTTTAAGTCCCATGAAATAGGGGGCGAGCCTGTTGCCATTAACCGGGTACAAATCGAGACTTCAGGCTGCTACTGAGAAATTCCTGGAAAAACCCAATAAAAATTTGCGCGACCTGGGAATCGAACCCAGGACCTTATGCTCAACAGTAGCGCTTGCGACCACTAAACCACCAAGTTAGTCATTCAAATGATTTAATTTTGTTTTTTTTTCGATCCAACTGGTCAGCTTTTTCTGGGAAAAACAACTGGATTGATTTGTTAAAAAGGCTGACAGCAGTCTCTTGGTGGATCTGATCACCAGCTTCTTCTTCTTTTCGTGTGGTTAGAGACTAACCTGGTGACAGAGTTTTAAGGCCGCCCATGGGCCTCTGACTTGGCTTCACATGCCGTCGAGAAATATCTCTCAGGCATGAACGAACCTCACGATGTTTTCGTTTACCCCTTTTTAAGCAAGTGATAATTATTCAATACGCATGAATCCGAAAATCTAGAGGTTTGTGCTTTGGGTTCGAACTGGCATGACTTGGCAGTCACACCACTAGGCTATCACTGCACACATCACCAGCTGATGTGTGGTGATTGGTGGTTTTGGGAAACCACTATTTTCGAAATAACCAACCAATTTAGCTTATCGTATTCTACAGCTGGACTGCCTCTCCCGATTGCGGCGCCACACTCGGTCCTCTGCCTTCTCCTTTCAGTTTATCCTCACTGCCTTTTTACATGCACTATAAGAGGATTTAGTCCCAGTGGTGTTCCATTGGTAACGGCCGCGACTTACGAGTTGTTGGTCGTAGAACCCTGACAAGCGCTTTACTTTGTGTAAATTATTTCATCGCCACTGCTCTCAAAACGGTGAAGGAAAACATTGTCAGGACACCAGCAAGGCCTAGAACCAAAAATTCGAAGGCATGTGGTATCTACCAACCTGCACTGGGCCCGCGTGGTGGATTACGGCCCACTCCCTTTCACTGAAAGGAGGCCTGTGACCCAGCAGTGGGAACATTATAGGCTGATGATGCACCCAGCGCTTAGCGCTAACAGTACTTACCTACCTTTTACTAAACTAGTGGTTCAAGTGGTTGGGAGTTGTGATAATAATGAATTTTATCAAATCGGCAGAGTTTCCAATATGTAAAATTCGGCCGATAACTTGGCATTTCTGAAGATAGGCACTGTGAACTTACGCGCATGTTCTCTCACCCACACCCGCCTCATGTCACCATTTGGTTTCTAAAAAAAATTATTGCGCAGCCTTCTACCTAGTTGTGTGTGTCTTAATAAACGTGGATTTCGACAGTTTTCTTCGGGATTCAAAGCCCACGTAAAAAACGAATTAAATTATTTTAAAGTGCCCTCGAAAAGAAGACAGAGGAAATCCTAGAGGAAGTCCTGTCCAAATTGCGACAATTCATACGAAATGCACTTTCAGTTTTCCCGAATTTTCCAATTTTCCCGGCAACTTTTCAAATTTTTCTTTCCTAAAATACCTGATTCGATTCCTACGCAAAGTTCGGAACAGCCAAGTTATATCGGCCGTATTGTATCACAATTATTTTCATAATGGATGTTGGTAAGTACCGACTACCCTGGCAAAGAGGAGAAACTCTTAAGCTATATTTTATTGTGAGCATTATTTATAAATAACATGAATTCAGCTTTACAAAAGTTAGTACAACAACTTATCATTAGTGATCATGCTATTAATTTCCAATTTAGTTGATAATAAGTTTCAAGTTAAGGCGAGGTGACCCCGAAAAACGTCATTTTATATTGTATTTTATTCGTAGATAACACGGATTAAAATTTTGAAAAAAACATATGATATATTTCACCCTTCGATCTAGGTATTTCGGCCGTCCGATACACGATTACGTGCACTTTACTGCATCCAATTAAATCGCAAAGACACGTCTAAATTATGGTCTAATTATCATTTTATTTGAGTTATATTAGGCTTTGAATAATAAAACTTATACCATAATAAAGGTCGTAAAAAATGTGATAGAAAACGGCCGTCATAATGTGAAATATGAAAATACTTATACCACTAATTCCAAAATCAAGCGTTTTCATCTTTTCATGCGCTCGCCCCGTGTCATTCAGTCCCGAGCGGAACGTCTTGGAGGTCGGACGTATGCCAATTTTTGCGAACCCGCCACCCCCGCTAAGTTCTGTTACCGGCTGAGCCAAAAATGTATTGTAAATTTGTAAATAATAATAGGTACCTGTATAATTATAGTTTAATTTTTAAATAGTGATTTTTTTTAGGTAGGTACTTCTTAGTTATTTTATTTTAAAAAATGGGCAAAATTAAAAAAAAAATGTTGTCGTCGCTAGGTCTACGAAGGCTGAATAAATAAAAAAAGTAAGGATGCTTTGACAATATTACCATAGGTACCTATATTATATAAATTTATAATATTTAACTTTATTAACTAGGTAAGTACCTACGCGGAATAGATTTACATACCGCAAATATGTGTGTAAAACAGTTGAATTTAAACCCTATGCCAATGTAAATAAAGACGCCACGCGCGCAAAAGTTATAATGGTTTATTTTTCTCCCGGAATAGATTTACCAACCGCATCAAGTGTGTAAAATAGTTGAATTTGAACCCTATATCACAGAGCATAAAGCCGCCACGCGTGCAAATGTTATAATGTTTTACTATTTTAAATATCAAATAGTTCATCCCGCTGAGTTGGTCCGGGTGGTTTTTATAATGTTTATTAGCCTAGGTAAGTAGGTATTGTATTGTCTACCACACGTCACGCGTCTGTGGTAAGTGATAACACTATGACCTTGAGGTGGCCCAACGTACGGAGTTTCATTAGAATAAGAGACCAGCTTGACACTGCTTTTGCCACCACAACACAAAAAATAATAATATTTTATGGTGTCTGCAACGTTTGTGTAGGTCTCGTCTATGCCATGTACCTAATACGCGCAACACATTCGTGCCATAGTGTAGAAATATACAGTATGACCATTTCCTACAAAAATATGATTTATTATTTTCGGTAACGTTTAGGCACAAATTCGTTCATGCGAAGTACACTCCTTACTAAAAACACTGTATCAAGTTATGAAAAGCTTATAAATAAAATAAAAGTACATATACAGGGTGGCAGGGACATCGACGCGAAAACTGTGGCTAAGTTTTAGATTAACATCCCTCGAGTTGGGAGTCCATATTTTTTTTACAGAAAGATTATATTATTAGAAGCCTCCACGCAAAGTTTTAAGTTGCGGAGATAAATGGTTTACGAGAAAAAAAAAAACAAAATCGAAAAAATTTAGCATTATTTAGTCACTTTTGACATTTTGTCTCGACATTGAACGTTTCGTTTTACGAAAAATCAACACACTAAAATGTTGTACTTTATAATAATGATGAAATAAATACGTATATTTATGGTTTAGATACTTTTTAAGCATATTTCATTATATTACCTATATTTTGCTGATTTAAATGAGTGCTATTAAATTAACACTTAAAATAATTTACCGACTATTGCCGTATTTGAAACCAAACGTAAAACGACGCCATTTTGTGTTGTTACTAATACTTCACTTAATCTATTACTCTGCTGTCAAGCTCAAGCTTGGCCGGGATGCTCCAAGTCCCGACACATCTCGACTTAGTTAAAAGGCAATGGGAAGGTAGGCTGCAAGAGCGAGCGAAGCGAGCTCGGGACTTGGGGCACACCGACACGGACAGGTTAGGTTAGAAGGGGATGGCGGGGTCTTTAGACCCCGCTATCCCCTTCGTGGTTATTTTTTTTAAACCACCCAGAAATAGGAGCCCCGCTAAGCGGGGCTCTGTCGACTACGCCTGACAAAAAAAAAAAAAACCTATCAGATAGCCACAAAGTACAGTGCTTCCTCCAACAAATCATCAAAATAAGATCGCAAAATATTTAGTTAAAAAAAACAATGCGTTAACTAAACTTCCCCCATGACGGGGGGATCTCCTACTCCCCTCCACAAATATATGTACCCTTATACAAAAAGTCCTTCCGAAAATTCGAAAGTTAGGTTAGAATATTAAAAAATCATATCTCAAAAAGGGGGGGGGGGGGGGGGGGGCTCCGAAATTTTTCCTTCACGGGGCCCCGTTGTACACATGCGAAAAAAGAAACTTCGCTTGAAATGTTTACGTCGGTCTTCAATGTTTTAGAGCAATGCAGTTGCAGGCTAAGGGCAGAGCGTATGTATCAACTAATGATTCGGTGGATAACGAGTAAGTTTTTAGGGTTCCGAAGTAAACAAGGAACCCTTATAGTTTCACCATGTCCGTCTGTCTGTCTGTCTGTCCGTCCGTCTGTCTGTCCGCGGCTTAGCTCGGAGACGGTTCGTACTAGAAAGCTGTAATTTGGCATATGTATACATATTAAACACGAAGACAAAGCGGTAAAATAAAATCAAGAAAAATATTATTTTTTAGGGTGCCTCCCCTACACGAAAAGTGAGGATATTTTTTTTTCTCATCTACCCCATGGTATGGGGTATCTTTAGAGAGGTCGTTCAAAAATATTGTGAGTTTGTGAAAACCATTTTTGGATTAAGGGATCCGTTTGCGAAATATTAAGCTTTTAACTGAAATGTTTTGTTAGAGTCAACTGTCGTCGTCCCTGCCAGCTAAATGATTGTACTTGGATTTGTGAAAAAAATTACAGCAGTAGTATATATAACGAGTAATAACCGACCAACTTAAATTTGCAGTTTGATATACATGATCTCCCCATACATTCCGTATGGGAGAAAATGTTTTTCAACTACAATGTTAAGTTTGTTCTTGGGATAAATTCATCCCAACTACGGAACCCTTCATTGTGCGTGGTCCGATATCACCTGGCCGGTTTTTTAAATATCATCTCACTCGTTATTGTAACACCATAAAAAATACATAAATTAATTAAATACACGCCCCACCTACCCCAATACAATCTTGATATTGTTATTCCAAAATTGTAATACAATTCTCATAAATTAAATGTGCCTAAATACTACTTGATTTTATAGACTGTAGCACGAAGATGACGCATCAAAGTCGAATAGCGCGCTGCGCGCACTTTTGAATCGTACCCGTATTCATGATCTTCGTGTCAGTCAGATTTTAAATCCACCTTATTCAAAAAATTATAAGTACCTACTTATACCTATTTTGAATTATTATTCATTAAGTTTAAGTTTATATAATACCTACCTAATCTATCTACAACCTTAAAAAATACTTAATAAAAAAAATAACTTATAATAATCAATACAAGTTGATCTACTGCATCGCTCTATTCTGTGACCTACTCGAGTTCATGAACTTATGAGCGGTGCGCCTGGCGCGCGGGTCCCCCGCGGATCGTAATTTGTTTCGTATCGCTACTCGTTGCGGGGGCTGGGGTAAGCGTTGAATACCTACTGCGTTCGAGTTAGGCCGGCCTTAAACAACTTTTTGCTAAAGTTTGTTATCATAATATTTCAAACTGTTATCCATAAAAAGACCATAAACAACTTCGTTTTTCATTAAAGAGCTTCTAGTCAGATCACGTACTTATGATTTATAGCAAAGGCGATCATTGATCTTTGCCCTTGTATTTGGCCTACCCTAAGCCTAAACAACAAAACAAAGTAACAATAAATAATTGCTTAAATCAGCGCCATCTATTATCGAGTGATAAAATTAAGTAAGTTGATAGCATGGAAGGAAGGTGTCACGGAAAAGGTTTTGTTTTAGTAATAGTTTAGCGCCATCTATCTTCAACACAACAAACTAAGTAGACACGAGGCTGTTTGTGGTGGTGTGGTTGGTGGTTCCTTTAGAATCCAAAAGATGGCAACACAAGTTCTTTCTAAGTTAACTTTTCTTCTTCATGTTATGTAAAGTTTCCTACAGTACATCCTCTTAACTACACACGTACTCCCATGTAATAGGCATATGTGATAAACTCAAAATCAAAGCATTTTTTTGAATTAAATCATTAGAGGCACTTTTGAATTGTCAAAAATCGTTCGGTAAGTCAGAAAGTTGAAGCTAGTTGCCCAGTCCAAAACGCAAATCTCTATGGAGAAAAACGGGCAAGAAACTCCAAGGACACTCTTATAAAACAAGATATTATAGGTAGGTACATGCCTCAGTATTTCTAAGGGTTGGTAAAGCAATCCTGTTCCGCATTCCATTGCAAGAGCCCATCTTTCTTCGAAAGTGCCAACCCAATAAAAGGCACATGAAACTGAAAAGCAATGTTTAGAGATTACGAAGCATGGCCATCATGGTAAGCAAAGGGTCCTATGGTTACCACCAGCGCTGTTACCGGGGTCGAGAGAGTGGAGCGGTCGCTCTAGGCGCCAGATGGCAAGGAGTGCCAAAAAGTCAAATGCGAAAAACTATTTCCAGCGCAAAATAAAAATATAGCGCCTTTTGAGAAGCGAGGGAGCAGTGCCAACCAGATTTTTTTAAATCCGTCGGGTAAATCCGTATGCTTGCTATGTTAAATAAGCTTCTAGTATGTATACTAATTACTTAGAACTACTTAATATAGGTAATTTAAATTCAATAGGTAAGTGTTGATATTTGTAACAAAAATTGATTTTTGATGTGGTGAGCAATGGGTAGCTCGCCGTTCGATAAGGACCAGGCCCGGGTCGACGGCGCTTTGTGTACCACGCGCGCCTCAAAGAGATGTCAGCACAACAGAAGGGGTCTGCTAAGACCGATGCCTGCCGGGGTCGCGGGAAAGTCCGAAAAAGATACCGTGGGCCCTGGCAACGTACAGGCAACTGAAGGAACACGGGTGGGTTTTAGTCAGTAAGAGTCTGACACGCGCTCTCGCTCCGCCCAGAGCGGGAGAAGTTATTTGATAATTTCCCACCCAAAAAAAAAAGGTACCTACTTGAAAGTCAGGCCATGTAAATAATGTTTTAATCGTCTTTAAACGAAATGATTTAGCTTATGAAGGTATTCGTGAAGGTTTAAATAACGACGAGTCAATAACTTCACGGTTTGATTAAACTGGTTTATAGTTCGCTAATTTTAGAACCTTTACCTCTCGTATTGCTGATTAGAAATAAGAGATTAATTTTGACCACCTGATATCGTAAAACTGGTCAATGATTTTGCTCATTATCTATAAGTAGGCATATACCTTCATGATATATATACCTACCTGTCTTAGTTATGACGTGTTGCTAGAGGGGTCATGTACCTATTCATCAGATACGAAAATACCTCACAATACCAGTTTTCGGTAAAAAAGGCACACGAGTTATAAATAGATAAGCTATAGGTAAAAATAGAAACAAAAAAGGTGAAGATGGAAACAAGATATAACTTAATACTAGGAATACTTCGACGTCTAAGGCCCGTATTACAGAAACTCACTCAGGACTCAAGCATTACTTTAAACTATTTTCAACCAATCAAAAGGCTTTAAACGAGTTTTAAGTAATGCTTGAGTTTTGAGTGAGGTTCTGTAATACGGGCCTAAGTGTCCGTTTGTTTTTTGTATTTATTTGTATAGTTAGTTATTGTATTTATTTGTATAGTTAGTTATTGTATTCAGTACCTAGTGTAGGTAAATAGTTAGGTATTTGTATTAAATACTGTAGAACATTTTAATAAACATATAGTTAAGTACATCATTTGGCATACTAGGAATGAAGGTTGCCGTAGTTGGGATAAATTGATTCCAAGAACAAACTTAACTTTGTAATTGAAAACCATGGTTTCCCATACATTCCAACTGCAAATGTAAGTGTGTAAGCACAATATTGAGAGATTTACCATGTTATTTAAAGACCATAGACTTCTTATAGGGTTTCCTGTAATCTATGAGTAAAGAACCATTCTCTGTATTTTTTTCAGGGGGTATGGTCAGTTTTCACAAAGTTGTTGGATATGTGCTCTCTTATACGTCATCACGTCAACGCCGGCTGTCGCTGAAAACCAGCGTTGGGGCTCTGTCTCGCATAGGGTCGCAGCATTATGCTGAGCGATGGCCGTTTTGCGTGGATGTGACGCATATTTTCCCCCAAATTGTTTATTTTTGTATTTTGTTATTTCTTTGCGTCATGTGTACCGCAAATAAACGTATTTTCTTTATTTCTTTCTTTCTTCTTTATATAGGTAATGAATAATTAATAATTTACCGACTTGGTTTTATAACTTGGCTTGATTTTTGGTTACGGTAGAAGAACTGCGTTGCCAAACTTGCATTTTTACATGGGTTAATGATTTTGATGGGTATTTTTTAACCTATTCGAAGGTCAAAATCCAAATTTATTAATACATTTTCCTTGTTCAATAAATTATTATTAATATGGTAAGTATTTTAAATGTTTTATTTAAAAGGTGGATTCAATAACATGATAAATACAGGTTGTTTTAGTGGGAATTTACAATTTACATAGAGGCTAGGCTCAATCTTGATGGTTCATTTTTATTATACCTAATCAACTAACTAAATAGAGAAGCTCCGGGCGACAGGCGCGACCCGACGGCACGACGCGATTCTGATGGAACAACTTCTATGAATGAAAACTTCTCGGAAATTTTACTATCGGCGCGCGGCGGTGTCTTGTCGCGCCTGCGGGAACCTTGAAGCTTCGTGCAGACCAGCGCGACGCGACGCACGCCGCGACGCGACTCGAACAATACAATTTCTAAGAAAACTTCAACTAAAAACTAAAATTGCGCTGTCGCGTCGCTCTAGTCTGCACGAAGCTTAAATCTGCTACCAATTTTTTATTTATTTAAAAACTTTTTGTAATCCAGTTACCTACATTACACACTATTTAATAATATAGTAAGTATACTATTAAATAGTGTGTAATGTAGGTAACTGTACTATATACAATGTAGAAGGTATATTGTGGAGTCTTACGACTTCCACGTGAGCAAAGTTCGGGGGCAGAAGCTAGTACACAATATAGGAAAACATCTGTAAAAATTTAAGAAAGAAAGAAAGAAAAATGCGTTTATTGGTATTACAGCAGAAAAATACACCTTATAACTAAAAAAAACGTAGTGTACGATGAGAATAGACTTTTCTAAGAGTTACTAAAACTTTTGAATTTGTGAACGTACTTTAGGTCGACCCCTGTACCGTTACATCATGAACCCATAAGCACAATATTTTGCATACCTTACATTGCGCGCTACTGTAAACAGCTTTTCTAACCTTATTAGAGAAAAAAAAACTGTTTAGTCCGTCAGTCAAATAATAAAAAAATATTATACACGTATTTTTTGCTTTATCATATTATTAAAAAATGATTTAGATAAAACGCATTAAAGTTGGAGTGGGGGCTCGCTACGTCACAATTCAGTGTGCAAAAATAAATTTGATGCACAGAATGCTTAGATCACGGCTTTGTGACTGACCTGTTTACACCCTGTACATGTAGGTAGATCATACTTGGGTGTCTCGACGAAAAATACAAAAAAAACCCAAGTGAGGGTATGTTTTGATATTTTTAATTACTTACTAGTTTTTCAAGTTTACTTTGACACTAACATTTCGGAGAACTCGTTTCATGACCAGAATGCAACCGGATGCAGCTGAATACCAGTATTTTACATGGAGCGACTGCCTATATGACCTCCACAACACAGTAACTGAGTAATACGATACTCCTTGGTAAGACTGGTTGTCAGACTTTCGGGCTTCTGACGACTGTCAAAGATCCACGAATGCCAGCCGAGATCAAAGGCTTTCCGAGGCACGGAGGAGTCTCGGTATGTAAAGATGGTCACCCAACCCCGGCAATCGTAGCTTAACCTGATGGATCGACCCGTTCGACAGTTATTAACTGAGCCACGAGCTCCTCATCATTCGATACCTATGCACCTAAATAAATATTTAGAAGATGGTCTCTAAAAAGGTCCAACCACACGTTTTAAATACGTGGTTGTTTACCTCACGTAACGCGTTTTCATACCTCTTTAAATGCCAATTAACAGCCAAATGGGAAAACCGAAATTATTATTTAAAGAATAAGAGAAACGGGTGGTCTTTGTGATAAAGATTTTCCTGGGAGGTAGGTACTGCCAGCTCCACACCTATTTCTGTCGTTACTCGCCGAACAGCAATCATCATCATCATCACTGGCAGCCTTGTTCCACCCACTGCTGAGTATAGGGCTCGTCCCTGTTGTACCATGCGTCCGTTCCCTGGTCTGTGCAAGTCTCATCCAGCTCTCCGCGATCTTCTGTACGCCGGCCATGCGTATTGATCTGCTAACGCTTCTTCTGCAAACAGCAATGCTGTGTTCCAAAATGGATGAATGGTATTTTTTATGTAATTGAATGATAAACCTATGGCCCACCTGCACACTTAGCATGGCGACAATAGAAACGGGTTTCGTCGACGAAATAATAGATAAAATGACAGTTACACAATCACGATCTGTTATTTTGTCTATTCTTCCGTCGCCAAAACCCGTAGAAAATCAGTTTCTTTGGTTCTCATTCTACGCATGCTGCGATAACCTCAAAACGATACTTAGGTTTCGTGTTTGTGTTGCTGAGCTTCGGGTGGAAGGGTAGTTATGGAGTCCAGCGTTGCCAGACGTCCCGATTTTGGCGGAAAGTCCCGATTTTTTGCCAAAATTAAATATCCCGCGCAGGACAGGCTCAATCCCGCTTTTCGGAGATTAATAAATGGTCCGTAAATATGAAAGCAGAATTACTCATCTAATTCAATCTGGATCTTGACTGCCGAGTTGGTTCAGTGGTGTGCGAGCGTATTTCAGCGAGGCGATTGTTTAACGCTCACGCTGCGTGTGCGTGGCGAGTACGTCACGTGTGATCAACGTGCTCGCCGCGTTCGCGGAACGAGAGCGATTGACGTTTGACTCAAGAGAGAGGGAGACAAGCGAGAATACAATAAATAATTGAATACGTCGCGTAGTCGCGGCTTGCTCGCTTGGCACCCGCGGGGAGCGCGTTCACAAATCGCTTATCTGGAAACTTGCTAGCAAATCGTTAGTGTAATTACGCTCTAACACACTAATAAACACTAATATTATAAAGAGAAAAGATTTGTTTTTTTTTAATGTTTATTTGTTACGCTTTCACGCTAAAAAGCCTGAACGGATTCGGATGAAATTTGGCACATGAGTAGACCATGACCTTTAGGACATATGACTTATGCGAGTGACACCGCGGGGCGCAGCTAGTATTTTATGTTTTTGTGATATTTCGATTATTATGTAGGTAACCTAGTTTCTCTGAAATAAATAAATAATTATTAACATTTATCGTCCGTTGGCAATTATGGGCAAAATAGTGGACCACCACAAAACCACGAAATACTTATTAAGATTTCAATAAAAGTGGAGTTGAGTTCAAACTCCAAATATCAACAATATTATGAATGTCAAACGAAACTACTCATGATTGCGGAAGTCTCAATTTCAACACACTATTGCGAAAAATAATTATATAATGCCGACTGAGCAGTGTACATACTTCATGTTCAACTTTTATGCGCATGAGTAGGTAGCCAGTGATTTGACAGATTTTCATGACGCAGGAATCATTGTTGTTGTTGTTCTGCCCGCGACTTTTCCGCGGGAAATTTCTTGTTCCCCTGACCCACCGCGTCGCCTGCCATGGTTGCGAGTTTGTCCGAAAGGGATATCGCGACCCCGGCACACAGGCAACGGAAGGAACACGGGTGGGTTTTAGTCAGTAAAAGTCTGACACACCCTCCCGCTCCGCCCAGAGCGGGAGAAGTTATTTGATAATATCCCAACCTCAAAAAAAAAAAAACCCACCGCGTCGCATCGCATCGCCTGCCTGCGCTATGAATCGCTTTCGATTAGCGTTCTTACTGGTTTTTTTTCTTTTTGCTCGCCTCTTAAGAGTCCTATCGTGACATTAAATAGCTTATACCCTTCCTCAAGATTTTTTTTTTCTGCAAAAAGATTTTCAAATCTGACTGATATAATAGTTCCAGAGATTAGCGCGTTCAAACAGACAAACTCTTCAGTTAAATATAGATATCCGAAGCGCGTTGGGCTGAGGATATCAGCAAAGTCAGAAACACCTGGATGAGACAGAACCGGGAATTTTGGCAGACAAGTAAGGAGCCTTATACAGCAGTGGGTGATTCCAGGTTGATATGATGATGATGATGGAGAGCGGTCCAAAGTTTAGAGGTAGTTATGAGGAACAGGGTGTAAAGTTCACTCATCCTCCATAAAAAAGGGAGGTTCCTCCGACCAGACGGGTGTCGCGTCTGGTGGGGAATTGCCGAACGGTTGATGTTGGGAAGTTATATATATGCTGATCGCGCTGTAAATACATTGTTACAGTAACAGTTAATAAATTGCGAAAAACGTGTACCTAACTTGTTCTAAATTTGGTATTATTTCTCTAAAATCGAATTATTTCACGATAAATTAATACTGGGTGGGCAGGGCACAATGCTCTCAGAAGCGATTGCCGATGAGGCCGAAAGGTTTTGGAGTGGCGACCGCTTACCGGAAGACGTAGCGTTGGAAGGCCCACAAGGTGGACCGATGAGCTTGTGAAGGCCGCAGGAAGCGGGAAGCACGGAACCGGTCGAAGTGGCGGTGCTTGGGGAAGGCCTATGTCCAGCAGTGGACGTCTTTTGGTTGAAATTATGATGAAATTACTACAGTTTGGTACATGCTAAAAGTTATCTGCTTCACTCCACATAAGCATTAAAAGATTTATCAATATCACTCTGGGAGGCAAAAAATTATAGGGGATCAATTGATTTTCCTACTCTGTGTATAAAGTACCGGGAAAATAGTTATCCTGATAGTTTTCTCCGATTATCGGGGTGTAGTGCACTACGAATTTCGTTCAGGGGGATAAACGGTGAATATAGAGTATTATTTAGGCGTCATGACGCGTTTACCAGAGAGCATCCGCCGAAAAGGTACAGATTTGTGGAACGACAATTCATGGATTTTGCAACATGATAATGCACCATCGCACAAAGCCAGCATTGTACAAGAGTCTTTAGCCAAAAACTCGACGAATGTCATCGACCAAGCGCCGTACTCACCCGATATGACTCCGTCTGACTTTTTCCTGATCTCGAGGCTAAATTACCACTTCGAGGAAGACGTTCCGAGTCGATTGAAGGTATAAAAGAAAATAAGCTTAAGGAGTTGAAGACCATACCTCAATCAGGTTACCAAAACTGTATGGAGGACTGGGTCAAGCGCTGCTGTATTGCAAGCGAAGGGGCCTAATTTGAAAGCGATAAAATAAATTTTGACGAATAAATGACTTTTTAAGGTTTATCTTTTTACAGAGAAGGTATTATGTCCTCTTATGCTGGTGCTAAGTAATAGAGGATAAGGACTAGCTTTTGCCCGCGGCTTCGTCCGCGTGGAGGTAGGAACTTATCTCACGGAAACCTACTACCGTAACGCGCACGTCACTAAAGCTGCCAGTCGGCATTTTTTTTCCAACATCTTCAACAATGATTGTCATACTTCAGCCATATACACCTAAACGTTCCTCATAAATCACTCCGTACATTGGTGGAAACCGTATGAAAATCCGTTCAATAGTTTTTCAGTTTATCGCGTTCAGACAAAAGGACAGAAGCGGCGGGGGGACTTGGATTTTTAGTAGTGATGAGGAACAGGGTGTCAGTTCCTCATCCTCCATAGAAAAGGAAGGTTCATATGACCAAAAGGATGTTGTGTCTTGTGGGCTCCTTTTTTTTTTTTTTTTTAAGTGTGGGAAATTGTCAAAAAACTTCTCCCGCTCTGGACGGAGCGGGAGGGCGTGTCAGACTTTTACTGACTAAAACGCACCCGTGTTCCTTCCGTTGCCTGTGTGCCAGGGTCGCGATATCTCTTTCGGCCAAACTAGCACCCCTGGTCTTGTGGGCTCCTGACTGCACGATGGTTGTTATCGGGATTTTGTAATAATGTTGATCGCGCAGATGACTCTGCGTGCTGTAGGATTGACATCACGTCGGGTGTGATGCGTAGTTCGCATGATTCCGCAATTTGGTAAAAAGGTTCCTACACTCTTCAAATGACTTTGATTCAAACAAAACCTGCGACAACATCAGGCACCAAGGTCGATCAAAGTTAAAGACCACTAATAATATGTGCATTCGTTTATTGTACATAAAACTTATATATTTCATTGTCAAAGCATTTTAATAGTTAAGTCCTGCACAAGGACAGTATATAAATACGTAATTAAGTACCTAGTGACTTGAAGAAATAATATTTAGGTACTTACCTATTGCAAAACTGACTGAATTGACTATCTCGTTCGGTTAATGTTCGCAAGCACTACTACTGAGCTTGGGGTCCTGGGTGTAATTAGGTTTTTCCATCTGGAATTTCTCTGTAACAGCCCGAAGTCTGGATTTTGTGCCCGGTTGATGGCTATAGGCTCGCCCCTATTACATGGGACTTTAAAACATAACTGGCGAAGAGTGGGTGTACAATAGGTACACCTCTGCTTAATCCTTCAGGGAAGACAGCCGTGATATTATCTTATGTTATGCTATTGCAGAACTTTGTTAACGATTTTTCCACTTAAATCATCTGGCTAGATTTTTTTCAAAACTATCATGGGGTCAGCTTCCAGTCTAACCGGATGCAGCTGAAAAGATACCAGTATTTTACATGGAGCGACTGCCTTTGTGACCTGCACAACCCCTACCCTAATCGCGTAATACACGATCTATCAGAATCTGAATCGTTTGAAACAGATCGCTAATGCCATTGATTCATAAGTTCGAAAAAGAATGTGTTCAACAACGTAAATAACGCAATAAATATTGTTGAACTGTCAAAATCAAACAGATTAGTTGTAATTATTGTTTACGAAAATGTGTTGCGTATTTAGATAGCTGGTTAGGTACTGACTGACACGAATTATTGAAGTTTTCTACTAAAATATTGATGGAAAATGACGTCGTAATACACTTAGATAATGGTTTACGGAAATAAAAGTAAAGTCATCGTATTACTGATTCAGCAGGTTCAATAACATCAGGACTGTGCCGGATATAGCCGTTCGTGGTGGACGTGGTACGACAGTGGCTCCTCTGGCAACAGAAAACAGTCGCCCATGCAACCATCGATGCGACGCTCTGCTAGAGTTACTGTCACCACCTAGTGTCAATCTTATCCAACCTTTTTGGTGATTCCAGTAACTTCATTAAAAAAACGAGCAAGCCTTCCAGTAGTCACATATGATGTGTATTATCTGACGTCTTGGCTGACAGTACCAACCTATCGGAAAATGGGTTGGTACCATCTGAGGGTCAACTCCAGCACCGCACGCGCTCATTGGTCAAATCACATAGCGCGCGCTTCGCCGGCTTCCTGTTACACACTTCCGTCCCTTTTCACGAAATCACTCCCACAGATTGAAAAACTAGGCTCTCAGAGCTCTTTATACTACTGTGCGTTCAGTATAACTTCACCCGTGACGCGATTCTAACACTGTTCTGTCAATCGCCATTTTGAACTCTATTATTATTGAAACTAAGCTTGACAACTGACAAGCAATGGTGCCAAAATGACGGCAAGAGACGATCTAGGCTGCACCGTCATAATGATCGAAAATGACGTGGATGGGAAATACCATAGATATAAATCATCGATTGGAAATACATAATGACATGACATGATGTTTTATTTGAAATGTTTTATGAAAATCTGAAAACAAAATGGAGTTTTCGACTTTTGCACCTGACTTTTCCCATTTACATAATTCATGCATTATTGCTGCCATTATTTTGTTATTTTCAGTGACTGTCGTGATCTCCATAAAACGGAATCCAAAAAGACACAATTTATCAGATAAGTAAATTAATATATTTTTAAGACCTAATTGTTGTTTTGATTGTTACATTTTTTACCATACCAACTTTAAAATACTTAATGTAAAACTGCGATCGAAATTTGTTTTTCTTGTAGAATCAAAGCTTGTTTTTTTATATGGCTGACAATTGACAGTATGCTGACAATTGACAGTATACAGGGTGGCAATTACATCGACGCGCATCCTGTTACAGATCGCGGCACATAAGTTGATCCAAAATGGCGGTCGTTCGCGTTGGTACAAATTATGATTATATTTCGATTGAGACCCGAAAAATTTCAACGCAGGTGTGTCTAAAATGATTTACTGAATCCACGGTACAGATCGCGGCACCTAAGTTGAACTATGACTTAAATGCGCAGAAAAACATTTTCTGGTCTCAATCGAAGTATAATCATAGTTTTATCTGCGCGGACGACCGCCATTTTGGTTCAACTAAAGAGCCGCGATCTGTACCGTGAATTCAGTAAATAATTCTAGACACACCTGCGTTGAAATTTTTCGTCAGTTATTTAAAAAATAAATAATAGAGCTATACATTTTGACCGCGTACGTATTGCATTTTTCTATAAAACAGATAAAAAAAAAAAAAATGTAAGTATTTTAACATGTATTTTTGGTGTATGCTTTGTTGGTTGTCCTTAAATAAATAAATAAATAAACAGCAGATTTTTTTTTTATAACCCACGATTAATTTCTCCACACATTCGTTCTGGACACCCCTCCAGAATCATGTACTGAATACAGGTTGCGCATCGATCTCCCTTACACCCTGTTTATAGTTTGGTACTTTTAACATTGCTTTACTAACTGAATTAATCGTGTATAAAAACCTTTTCAGCTAGTCAAGTAGGTAGGAAACTAAAACTAGACAACACTTGACTTTGAAAAAGTAAAGCAGCCACAACATACTTCAAGCTATTCTTAAAAAAAACCGGCCGAGAGTGTGTCGGACTAAGCACAATGAAGGGTTCCGTAGTTCGGATGAATTCGTCCCAAGGATAAACTTAACAGTTAAAAAACATGTTCTCCCATATATTCCAACTGCAAGTGTTACTTTGTACGCACAATAGTGGGACATTTACCATGTTATTTTAAGGCTTCTTATAGGGTTTCCTGTAATCTATAAGTATAGAACTATTTTCTGTATTTTTTTTTTAATCTCAGTAGTTTCGGTGATAAGGTGGGTGGTAAAATTTCGACAATTTTTTTAAATATCTTTAAAAGAATTATATCCTCAAAACAAGCCCTTAAGGTCATTTGATATGTCACACGGTACAGTTAGCAAAACTTTTTTATTTTTATTTGACACCGAAAAGTGACCCCTATATTCAAAATTCATTTATTTTCGTTACACATCCGTGTTTGGGTCACAGAAATTGATATGTGTACCAAATTTCAACTTAATCGGTCCATTTGATTCGGAGAAAATTGCCTGGGACAAACAGACAGACAGACAGACACACGAGTGATCATAAAAAGGTTCTGTTTTTTCCTTTTGTGGTATGGAATCCTAAAAAAGCGAATATCAGAGTAACAAAAACTTGAGCTTTGCCATATTATGTAAACTATTTACAATGAACTTAGAATGAGCACTTAATGTAGATGTACAATTTAATGTGGTGCTTATTATCATGTACATACATACATGTGCCTATTTACATAAACACAAGTTCTTTGTACATGCTGTGATACGTGCCTACTGCGTAAATACTTAACAGACCGTTGCATATCCTTCTATCCAAATTAACAAGTAAAAAATATAAGTTATAAAACTATACTCCATAGGTTTAGGTGGTGCCGAAAACCCGGTCGCCCAGATCTTTCACAGATGTTCTTAACAAGCCAGGAGATTTAATCAACTTCTGGAGGGAGTTGGGCTGGTTGGAATAACCACCAAACGGCCGTAAAGGCCCACGCACAATGGTCCACCTGACGGACTAATTGCGGAAACCAAACCCGATAACATAGAACATGAGGAATCCTAAAAATTAAATCATACTTATGTATTTTTAAAGACTTAATATGACAAGGCAATCAATATTATTATAATAATAACATATTATTAATGCTGTCAAAATTTATAAAAAAAATCGAAAAAAATGGCAATATGAGTTTGTTACATTATAATGTTTAATGCTTAGAAAAACTCCAAAAATACCTATAGATATATATAATTTTCGTACCTATCCCTAACATTGATACATAAGGTTTCGTCATTTCTTAAAATTCCAATAAAAAAACCCAGTACTGCGTTCGCAATTTATTTGCCAAATGTGTAAACAAACACGAGTTTTAAGAAAAACAATTGTAATACCATAAGGTTCAGTTTGCGCTACACCTTCATATTTTTTATGACTTTTTCAACAGTCTAAAATTAACTTTATTTACACTTACATAAAGTTGATGTTTGTTTAAGTGGAAATAACATCTATTAGAAACAAGAACGGGATAGACATGATTTGGTGTAAGTACCGAACATTGAAAAGAGAAACCCGCACCCTAATTGAATAACACACTTTCATTCACAATCTCAATCATTTTGAAGGATATTGCTAATCCATTGCTTCATATGTTCGAAAAAATTGTTTTGAAAAACACATCATCACAAAAGAGTAAAACACATCGGAACTAGGGTCTAGCAGCTGTTAAGTCGTTGTGTAATTAATTCGTGGATCAGGCCGCAAACTAATCTTATGTCCGAAGAAGATACAGAGTAGGAATCGCCCCGTAACTTCGGCCGAAACTAAGGATTTAGTGTAGGGAGTCGACCTCCTGGCCTGTAAGAAAGCAGGCCTTGGGACCGCACCTTATCCCTTCGGAGATCACAGACGTCAAGATATTATGTAATATATGTGGGTTTATCCAAAAACCCAACTGCTGCTATACATGGGCGTACCCAGCTTTTGGCCCAGGGGGGGGGGGGGGGGCAAAACAGAAATTTCTAAAGCTGGGGCACATGTTTTACCTTACATGTAGTGTGTAGGGGAAACACCTGCACGCTTAGCATGCCCACTATAGAAACGGGTTATGTCAACGGAAGAATAGACAAAATGACAGATAAACAATCTCAATCTGTCATTTTGTCTGTTCTTTCGTCGACAACACCCGTAGAAAACACGTTTCTATGGTCGTCATGCGATGCGTGCTGCAGGAGATCCTAAGCTATAGGTAGTAAAATAAATAAACTGTGTGCTTGCTTGCTGCGTTCGCGTATTTTGCATGATACAACAACATGACCGGTACAGCGCGGTAATTTTTATCGACAACAGAGGCCTTACTATGACGTGTTAAAACCATCACCTTTCCGTTGTGTGAGAGATATGAAGCTATACAGGAAGAATAGCACTATCTTTATTTCACAACGGAAAGGTGATGGTTTTGACACGTCATAGTAAGGCCCCAGTAGGAACCTAGACATACAAAATCCAGGGGGCTGTAATTTGGGCATGGCTGCCAGCTAAATGGTTGTACTTGGATTTGTGAAAAAATTCACAGCAGTGGTGTATACAAGTATATAACGTAATTAAAAGGAATACTATCACAGCTAAGTAGGCTTTACAGGTTATCGAGTAATAATCGACCAACTTTAATTTGCAGTTTGAAAAACATGATTTCCCATACATTCCGTATGGGAGAATTTTCAACTACAATGTTAAGTTTGTTCTTGGGATAAATTCATCCCAACTACGGAACCCTTCATTGTGCGTGGTCCGCCACGCATTTGGCCGGTTTTTTACTTAAATCAGTATGACCAGATGTATGAGCGTAAACGACGCAAAAGGAGTATGTAAGGATCGTAGCAGGTGCCGTTCTGTAGTATCTGCTCACCCCCATTAGAAGAAGGCCTGATGTTTAAAACACAGACCAAATAAAAAACCAAGACAGAGCGCTGCGAACAATACAGTGAAGCATGCCATAACTACACCTCCGCTCTGTGCATACACGCACACATTTACAACCAAAACATATTCAAATTACACCTCACTAAATGCACACATGTTTACGAAACCGGCCTCACGTCACTGTTGACAGCCCTAGAGGTCTTCGTTTTTTATTTGGTCTGTGGTTTAAAAATTTGTTCAACCAAAGTAAAAGACCGGAAAATGTGTCATAAGAATTACAATGATAATAATTGGTTAGTTGCATTCCCTAGTATCGGTGCGTTTGCGTTCCGATACCTGCGGAGAAAGGCGTCCTATATCTCGTGACGTCACTTTCGTTTTCACGATGTACATAGAGCTATGAAGTGTTAGAGGTGACCGTAAGGCCTAGCGCGCACTGCGGTGCGGTGACTTGCGATGCGTTTTTTTCGCCGCAAAGAATAAAATCCAGTCGGTCGATTCTGTAAAAATATCACCGTGAAACTTAGGGGAAGTGAGCGTGAAGTGAGCTGTCAATAGTGCTAATACCTAGCATCCTGCCGGTCGATTTGTGACAGTGACAGCTCACTACACGCTCACTTCACCTAAGTTTGACGTTGATACTTTTACAGAATCGATCGACTGCTTTGTTTTCTTATACGTTTTTTTCCCCATATTGCGCGCGGTTTCACTGTTTTCATACTTCACAGATTTTGCGGTAGCAAAATGCACCGCACTGCGCGCTAAGCCTTACGAATCTAAATTTTATTATTATCTATTTTATTTTATTATTTTCAGTATTTTTAAAAACTCTGGATGGAGTTTCGTTTTAAATAAAAAGAGCAAAATTAAAAAAAGAAAATTTGGTCGTCATCATAAAAAGTATCGGTGCGTTTGCGTTCCGATACCTACGAAGAAAGGCGTCCCATTTCTCGTGACGTCACTTTCGTTTTCATGGTGCACATAGAACTATGAGCTGTTAGAGGTGACCGTCACGAATCTATTTTATTTTATTACGATCAGTGAATAGATTAGAGAACATGTAATATATGTTAGCGAAAATTAAAAAAAAAAAACTTTGCATGCAAAGAGGAAAGTTAAAATTTTTTTTTTTGATGTCATCATATCTAAGGACTCTCTTTCTATCTCCTTTTTAGGGTTTTGTACCCAAAGAGTGCCAAACGCAACCCTATTTCTAAGCCTTCGCTGTTCGTCTGTCTGTCAGCGGGCTATAAGTACTCGTATCTTATGAACCATAACAGGTAAACAGTTGAAATTTTCACTGATTGTGTATTTCTATGGCCGCTATAACAACAAATTATAAAAATAAAATAAAATAATTAATTAAAGGAGGTTCCCATACAAGACACCTGTTTATTGGCGTTTTTTGCTCGATCTTAATACGGTACGGAACCCTTCGTGAGCGAGTCCGAGTCGCACTTGGCCGGTTTTTTAAAACTAGGTCACCCAAGGTAAAGGACCGGAAAGTATGTCATAAGAATAACAATGATAATAATTGGTTAGTTGCATTCCCTAGTATCGGTGCGCTTGCGTTCCGATACCTGCGGAGAAAGGCGTCTTATTTCTCGTGACGTCACTTTCGTTGTCACGGTGCTCATAGAGCTATGAAGTGTTAGAGGTGACCGTAATGAATCTATTTTATTGTTATCGGTGAATAGATTTTAAAGAACCTATGTAATTTAGGTTGGTGAAAATGTCACTTTAAATAAAAAATAAAACTTTGGATAAAGCTTCGTTTTGGATAAAAAATTATAACATTCGTTTGCATTATTTTGCCTAACATCCGGATGTTTAGACAAAATAGGCGAACAATCTTACGCGGTAGCATCTAATTTCCATTTAAGGAAAAACTTTTTATTTTTAATCTATCCTGACTTAAAAAAACAGTTTTTTGGAAGTCATCATAAACAGTGACTTTAAGGAGGGCTCTCTTTTTATCTCCTTTTTAGGGTTCTGTACCCGAAGAGTGCCAAACGAAACCCTATTACTAAGCCTTCGCTGTCCGTCTGTCGTTCATGAACCGTAATAGTTAGACAGTTGAAATTTTTATCTAATTTTCACAGATTGTGGCTTCTATTGCTGCTATAGCGACAAATAATAACAATTCAATAAAGTTAATATTAAAGTAGATCCCCATACAAGAAACGTGTTTTTTGGTGTTTTTTGCTCGATCTGAATAAGTACGGAACCCTTCGTGAGCGAGTCGGACTTGCACTTGACCAGTTTTATTCTGATGCCGTACCTACCTACTCAGTCACACGCATATTTTTGTGCCGTTGAATTTATCAACATTTTTTTAAAATCTTTTCGTTAAGCCTCTTAATTCATATGGATGAATGAATAAATTGATTATTGCATATAATAAATTCGTGCGAATAACTATTTACATCCGTGTTTTGAGGTTATCACGATGGTCTTCCTTGGCTAATAATGAAGGTTATCAATACTACTAAAGGTTAAATCATTTCGTCCAAAAAGACAACGTAATCTAAAACGGCATAATAGGTACTCTTATCGTTATTTATGATAAAAAAAAATTATAACATTCGTTTGCATTATTTTGCCAAACATCCGGATGTTTAGACAAAATAATGCAAACAATTTTACGCGGTAGCAACTAATTTCCATTTACGGAAACAAAATGGTGTTTAATCTGAAGGCCGCTGAAAATATTTTCATTAGGAAAAAAACTGTCTCTTACGGATTACCGCTCTATGAAGTCAACAGTAACATAAGGTTGTTCTCAGTTCCCAGCCAGTAATATAGACTCATAATATTATTTACTAAACATGACAATTTATTATGCGATTAAAAAAAAAACATGTAAATATGTCCCCTCTCATACTTTATGACACTACATTGACTTCGGAGAGAGCGATCTGCTGGCTGACTGGCAGTGCGTTCTCGGTCTCGGTTCCCGCGCGACGTTTAAAAAACAAACGTGTTCCTTTTCCGAATCGCCGTCAAAACGCGCGCCGTTTTCGTAAATTTAATTTCTTATCACCATTTTTTTTATATTTCGATTTAAATATAAGTGTTTTTGTATTAGAATTTGAGTTGACGTGGTATTTAAATTAATTTTTGTGTGAGTGTGTTGTACGAAAGTAAAAGGTGAAACGTTTGTTACTTTTTCGGTGAGTTGTGTTTGAACATTCTCATTTTTTATGTAATATTATTTTATTATCTACACCAATACGATACTTTAGCATTTAAACATACGATTGTAATCTGAAAGTTACACATATTTTTTTCTCAACTTTTACCTACACTAGAATATAAGTTATTTTGTAATATGTAGGTACTAATACAATATGGGTCACGGTTGTTCGAAATAAATGATTTTTTTTTATTTAGAGAAAAAGATGAACCGAAAATTAAGTACAGATTGTGTTAATTAAAAAAAAATCATTGCCTACTTCTTATGACATGGTTATGAAACCTTATTTTCCAGCAATTAGATTTGTTATCTCCATAAATAATTAATTTAATAAGCTTTGCTAGAGCAATTACAAATCTTTCAGTATGAATAATTTTCATTATATCAGGCTGAATGGTTGTTTGTCGTTGCCTACTTTTTAAAAGTGTTTCATTAGAATTTCTGAGTATTGCAAAAATCACATAGTGACTCATTTGAAATATGTATCTTTCGTTGACACATTTTTAAATATCGAATGCAACTTTTTGTCATCGTAATATTTAAAAAAAGGCTCAGTTCTCAAGAAAATAATTACATAACTATATATATTAATATTTTTATCAGTTCTTCCTTACCAACTTTTCAACTAACCGGAAAAACCACTTCATAAATTCATTAATTGGCAGCCTTGTTCCACCCTCGGCTGAGTACAGACCTCCTCCCTTTTGTGCCATGCTTCTCTGCACGCTTAGCATGAGCACGTATTGTGCTTGGGTTTGGTCGACGAAAGAATAGACAATCTGACAGATAAACAATCACGATCTGTTATTTTGTCTATTCATTCCGTCGATAAAACCCGTAGACAAGCCGTTTCTATGGTTGTCATGCTAAGCGTGCTGGTCCGTGCGAGTCTCATCCAGGTCTTCCCCACGATCTTCTACAGATCGTCCACCTATGGACGGTCGTGCTGGCTATTGGGCTGCCAACGCTCCTTCATAAATATACGGTTCCTATGTCATTTTCCGACTTCAAAAAAGAACTTATTTTGGCGACGCAATATAAAGTTTAGCAGTAGAGACGCCAGACGTAGCAAAAACACAAAAACTCACATTGCATTTCTCATAATTACATAGGTATTCATAGTCAGGATTTATTTTTTAATTAACCATTACATGCCTTAGCTTCTTAATTACAACACTACTCGGTTTCAGTCGTCCGTAGAACTTTCCACACTTTCGCAAATATATCTAAATACATAATTGTCCAATTAACTTCTGAGACAACACGGATTTACATGTTCCTGGCAGTTTATTCAATGTACACTTCGCAACAATAGTTGTTCAACGCATTAAGAAAATATATTCCCATGAGTACCTAGGTGCTATCAGTTCATTTGACACATCACTGCAAACTAATGTTTTTTTTAAATATGATCAAACAATGTGAAATTGAAATAAGAAGACATAAAAATATGTAACATATCCGTGTTACTTGCTAAGTGTCATAGTTAATAAGTTTCCTGATATAACACCGTCTTATTACAAAACAAGGTTTATCGTGGAACCATTTTTTTATTTCGAAGTTTATTCCGACTAGTAAATTTCTTAATAAATCCTGACGACTCAGTACAGGATTAAGTTGTAAATTTTTGTATAATTAACTGTATTTCAATCACCGTTACGTTATTATTAGAAAAATTGGCTTGATAGTATGAGAGTCAGTGTGAAGGATATTTTATACTTGCATCACTATGGCCAGCAACGAGATTTTTTTTTTTTTTTTATATGTGTCAAACATTTATGTGATCTTCGGTTATCTCTCTTATAGAAAAAAGCGATTATAACGATTAATCAACTACCTATCAGTAATTGATAATTAGGAATTCTTTCTTATCTACAAATGCAATGTTTTCATTGTTTTACTTCTTGAGAACATTATTTTATCTTCAGAGCAAATAAAAAACCAAGACAGCGCTGCGAACAATACAGTGAAGCATACCACAACTACACCTCCGGTGTGTGCATACTCGCTCACACGCACACATTTACACTCAAACTTCACCTCACTAAGCGGACACATGTCATGTTTTCGAAACGTCACTGTTGACAGCGCTATGCCTTTGTTTTATTATTTGGTCTGAGATTTTATCAAACTCAATTTTACGGACCTAGAATATGAGATTTTCATCAAGATATGATAGATGTATTATTAAAACACCTCGAATCAAAATGCAAATAGAAAACAAAAATCGTGAATGGAATCAAAAATAAAATAAGTAGTTGCAACACTATTTATACTGTTGCTACTTAATTTTATTTTTGTCGGACATCAATTATTCAGATAGGAATATTTTTAAACATAATAAAAGAATAAAAAATTGTTAGTTGCGTAGGTACCATGTAAAAAATCATGATATCTTTTTTAATTAAAATAAAAAATAAAGGCAAATAACCTTTGCACACATTTGCACAGCAATGAAGCAAAAAGTACCTTTAGGTATAGGTAGACTGATATATAATATTATGTCTTGTTTTTGTAGTAGTATCAGGAAGATTCCAACACAGTCATAATAAAAAGTACGTTAACCCTATCCATACCTAATCAATCTGCCTAGCCTTTTCCCAACTATGTTGGGGTCGGCTTCCAGTCTAATCGGAACAGCTATACATTGTGTCTGATCACCGGTGTCCGACCCGTTAAGGCGAAGCAATATGATCAATTTTATGTAAAAATCCACTATCATTTTGCCCCTTCTGGTTTGAAATGGCGGCCCTTTAAATTTTTTGTTTTATTTAGTACTGTGGGTTCATTTATTTTGCAATATCTACCGATGTAGAGGTCCCACAGGTATAAAAATGGTTTCGTTCCACACTACAATAGTAGGCAATAAGTTGCTACTACAAGGTTTATCAAAAACTCCCATTAAAACCTTAAAAAATATTTGAAACGTGAAAAGTGTGAAAATGTTTGGTTGTTTTTTTTTTACTTAACCATTTCAAAACAGTAGGTAGTGGCAAAATGCCTTATTATGGTGGATTTGTCGATGAAAGTGATCTTATTGCTTCGCCTTAACGGGTCGGACACTGGTGACCAGAAACACTGTATATAGATAATGCCCGCGGCCCACTACCCTCCGCTCAGTGGAGTGGGGCGCGTCTTCGTAGATGGCACTATCTGTACCAGTATTTTACAAGGAGCGACTGCCTATCTGACCTCCATAACCCAGTTACTGGGTAACACGAAACCCCTCGGTAGGACTGATTGACAGACTTTTGGGCTTCTAACTTCTTGACCCGTAACGACTGTCAAAGATCTACGAATGACCGCCGGGACCAACGGCTTAACGTGCTTTCTGAGGCATCATTACGATAATGTTATTGAAGAGTTAAAGACCTAGAGACTGTCAGACATACTGATAAATAACTGACACTAGATAACCAAGGTCAATACTAAAAGGTCAAAAGTATTTAATGTTATAAAAAAATTTAGAAGGTCAGTAGCGGACCAGACACTATCAGTAATAATGACATCAATATTACTGTCATTCCTTGCAATATTGACGTAAAAATATTAAAATATTTTAGGTTCCCGTCTCGAGAAGCTATAAATTTTGTAAACAAAGAACTTCTACTAAGTTACGTAGCGGAACAAATAATCCCAAATCTATATATATAAAAGAAAGTCGTGTTTGTTACAACACTTATAACTCGAGATCTGCTGGACCAATTTTCATGGTTTCTGATTCGTTGGACTTGTCTCCGCCCCGAGCAGAATACATCTTAAAAACAATGTAAAGGTAGGGTAGGTAGGGTAGGTAGGGTATGTAGGGGTAGGTAGGGTAGGTAGGGTAGGCAGGTAGGTGCGCCGTAGATAAGTACTTAGTGCTACTCGAGCGAAGCCGGGGCGGGCAGCTAGTTCACTATATGTCGTCTAGAACAAAAGACGACCGCGCTTTATATCGCTAAAATATAACCCGACCAAGTGAAATTGCTCGTTAGTTTCGTATTACACTTATGTTACTTTGAGTTGATTGAATTTGGGATTATTTGTTGTTGATTGAATTGTCGCTACGTAACTTGGTAGAAGTTCTTTGTTTACAAAATGTATATATTATATAGCTTCTCGAGATGGGGACTTTAGATCACATCATCATTCCAACCACCACACTGTCAGTAGTAATGACATTTCTTGACTGTAATGTCATAATTACTGACAGTGTCTGGTCCGCTAGTAAATGAATTCATCAAGATTTTTGAACGTCATGTGTCACGGTCTTAATTAATTTAATCACAATCTTTCAATGAAAACACATTTGCAGCATTGATATAGGTGGATTTAATACAGAAAGTTGGCAACGTCGTAAATAGCTGTCAAATATTTCGCTGTTTTGATTAATTTAGCAATATTACTGTATTGAAATATGAATATGGCTAACTAGTACACTAAAATATTGATTATGAAATGTAATAATTCATATCGTAACACCGAATATTTAGTTTTAGATGTAAAAAAAGTATTTGGAAACTTTACAAATGCCTTTTTTACACCTGAAACGGTTTAAATATCAAATTAAGTGTTATAATTGCAATTCATTATTCATATTCTAGTTCACCAGGTAGCCATGTTTCCTATTTCCATACAGTAATATTGCCAAATTAATCAAAACAGGTAAATATTTGACAGCTATTTGCGACTTTGCCGAGACATTTTGATAGAAAAAAAAAATCGAAAACCCTACTAATTTTATACGTAAGAACAGCCTTTTTAAGAGCTAAACTACTTAATGGTAGGTATTTTATAACACTGTCCTAAATATTATTCAATAAATATAGAGAGAGAAAAATATTTCAATCGATAATTTTTTATTCGGGATTCCTTCGTTTTCTTCACTAGAAATACACATACACACACATACAGGGTAGGCAAATGCAGAACGCCAGCTGCTACGAACCTTACATAGTCCTTTTGCTTAATTTCAGTAGAACCCAACCAATTAATTTTCAGTACAAAAAATCCCATCAAAATTAGATATATTACTAACTAGCTTCACCCGGTCCGGATTCGCACTGTTAGCACTAAGTAATTATCTACGGCACATCTACCTACCTAATTAATTAATTATGATTTTTCTTTCGTGAATTTTTTCGTTGTTTTCATACCAAAGCGTCGACGCAGACCCGCGCGACGCGACAGCGCGACGCGACAGCGGTTATTGTTATACCGTCAAGTTTTCTTAGAAATTGTATTGTTCGAGTCGCGTCGCGGCGTCGCGTTGCGCTGGTCTGCACGAAGCTTTATTCTGCTATTCGGGGCGGTGAGATCATAAAAATCGGTCCAGCCGTTCTTGAGTTATGAATGGTGTAACAGACCCGACTTTATTTTATAGATAACTGCTTCCACCATTTATTCTGATTTCTTTGTTACATGCGTGACAAAAACAATTATCATGTAATCTTGTCTCACTAGATTAACGATTACGGTTATCTGATAACTTCATTATGCATGACGAATGGTCTATGCCTTTTATACGACTTAGATATTACCAGTATTACGAAGATTTGACTTAAAAAAATCGAGGGAATTGAGCCTTCGTGACAGCTTACCAAATTACAACAAATGCTGTTACTGTGTATCATTCCGCTACCGGGCGGAAGCCTCTCCTATGCCTAAAATTTTTATAAAACATAATTATGTAAATAAAAATATTAGTACTTAAGGGGCTTCCCCCTTAAGTACTAATATTTTACATTTAACCCGCGAGATTCAAATTTTCTTTAGTTTTTTGCATTTTGTAGGTCATTCTCAGGTTTTATGTTTATTTAAATATGATTCGCGACCGTAACAAATATGGCTTTACATAATTACAATCATTACAGTCAGCAATACAACTCCATAAGTTAGCATAATCGGCAAATGTCATGATTTCATGAAATAGTCATTCAATGGGGTTACATGAACTTAGAGAGTTGTATTGATCATGTTTATGATTATAATTCTATAAATAAGCATTTGATACGGCTGCGAATCATATTTAGATCAACATAGAACATGATACTGACCTGCAAATTGCAAAAATCGTAAGAAAATTTTAATTTCGCGGGCTACCGTGACGCTTTCGCCTTAAATAACTACATACGGGGTGAAAGCTAAAAAGTAAACAGAAAATTACCGAAATTGTTATAATACACCATATTAAATTTTACAAAATAGGTAAAGCTTGTCCACTCTCAAATGACGCGCCCCACTACCGCATTTTACGCACACGGTAATGCAGTACCTAATGCAGTAGTGGGGCGTTTCATTTCAGAGTGGACAAGCTTTACCCATTTTGTAAAATGTTGTAAAACATAATTATGTAAAAAAAAAACATTAAGTAACTACATAAGGGGTGAAAGCTAAAATAATAAACAGAAAATTACCGAAATTGCTATAATACACCATATTAAATTTTACAAAATAGGTAAAGCATGTCCGCTCTCAAATGACGCGCCCCACCACCGCATTTTACGCACACGGTAATGCGGTAGTGGGGCGTTTCATTGAGTGGACAAGCTTTACCCATTTTGTAAAATGTTGTAAAACATAATTATGTAAAAAAAATAATGAAGTAACTACATAAGGGGTGAAAGCTAAAATAATAAACAGAACATTACCGAAATCGCTATAATATACCAAAATCGTCGTAATATACTTTCTATGATATTTCTCGTGAAAACTTTTACACGCCGATTTAGGCTTCACTTAGCATTAAGGTCAAGTTAAATATCTTACAGTAATGAGCTAGAAATGTGAATATAATTTCTTGAACATGGTTTTGCAATTTGGAAATATATTTTTTTCACTTCCTCGATGGTCTTGTGGTTTGATGGCCTGCGTTACTGCTGAGCATGAGGTTTTAGGTTCGATTCCCAGGTCGGGAAAAATGTTATTGAGTTTTTCCATTAGGAATTTCTCAGTAGCAGCCCAGTCTGGATTACCTAAAAGAAGAAATTACATTATCCAAATCAATCTGTCTGTTTACTGTCCTTAGTGTGACGCAGTCTACTGCTGGACTTGGGCATCTCTCAGTACCACAACACTTGAACCGTTCTTCCCGTCTTTTATTCAGTCCTTCCAGCGTTCTTTTCTACATTCATAATCTGTAACTAGCTTCTACCAAAGATTAATACTGACGGGACACTCCGCAAAATCATTTAAATAAAAAGCGACTCTTGCTACGACACAATAAAGTGCAATTCAAATCGCACAGCGCTAATCACCTACAGTTATATTCACCGAGAAGTTGCCTCTCTTTCTAGATCTTCTGACTACGTTACACTCGCTGAATCGGCCCAGCAAGACGGGCCCGTCGCGTACTTGTAGCTTCATACCTAAACTGCGGAGTGTCCCATCTGTTTTCCACATCTGTGCTTCTGCCCGCATGAAATTTCCTGTTGTCTATTCTATTCAGTTCTGCGTAGATTATCTACTCCTAACACAGTCATCATCAATATTTCTACATAACTAACTCGTATATTTATATTACCGATTCCATTGGCTATTATAAAAACATTACGTGACAATATCCAATAGAATATCAAGAAGACAATACATCGAACACAATGCCGCCATTTTCCTTCGTATAAACTACTTTAAATGTAAACAGTAAATAAACAAAAGAGGTTCGCATTTCATTGCTAATTATCTCTCGTCCCCGATACGAGCATTGTCCATTGTTTTTCCGTTGCAAACATGGTTGATCTTGTTTTATGTTAGTTTAAAATTGCCTGGATATGCGATATTGAGTATTTGTATGGGATTTTTTTTCTCGGAAATGTTATATGTAATCTGAGACTTGCAATCTCTTAGAGAAATAGCCAGTTTTCCACTATTTTATTTCATTTATTATGGGACAAAAAACAGCTACAATATAAATTGTTTACAAATAACAATAATATAGGCTCATATGTAGTATTGACAACATTGCAGCCCACTACATTATACGCATGTTAACAAAATTAAGATAGGGTAAAAAGTGCCAATAGAATTAGCAATAGTCAGATATAAAAAAAACATTCATTATTAACATACAATACAGTACATTAATTAGAAAAAAAATAAAAAAATTGGTTAATATAAAAAATTTGCCCCTATTGAACTTAGGTATAGTTTTTTGGTCTACTTCTTCGCTCTGTATGTGTATGTGCTATACGAGAATATAAGCTCGCTAGCTTCTGCCCGCGACTTCTTCCGTAATTCCATAAAATATGTAAGTATATCCTATGACACTCGGCAATACTGTAGATTCCCATTAGTTAAAGAATTATCGGATTCGGATCAGTAATTTCGAAGATTACCTTCTAAAAATACTAACTTACAAATGTTACCTCTTTATTATAGGTAGGATCTTTGATTATTTAAATGTCTAGATAGAGTGTCGCGCTGCAAAAGAACTAAAATAAACAAGCCAACTTTGGTGTGCGTGGCAGCTACGTCTATGAAAGAAAGAAAATAAATTTATTTGACTCTGGTTAAAGCTTTGTGCAGACTAGCGCGACGCGACACCGGTCATTATTATACCGTGAAGTTTTCATAGAAGTTGTATTGTTCGAGTCGCGTCGCGCTGGTCTGCATGAGTCTTAAGGCACACAAAAACAAAAAATAACTGAAAAATAAAGATAACTTAAAATGGTATTGTGTGCCTCACGGCTGCGCCAAATAGGCTCAGTTCAGCATATACGAGTACGCCAGACAACTAGTGTCTGACGCTGGTTTTCAACTGGACCTTATGTTACGAGGACGTCTGACGGGCCCCGCGCGCGCGTCTTGCGTCTCACTCGCACCACGTCCTTCTGCTGTCATTGTCTTAATCTAGTGTGCGTGCATTTAACGGCTAACTGTTGGACGCAATATTTTTCGACGAGTTCTTAGGTAATGGTGAGGTGTTGCTGTGAACTCTGAAATATGCTTCTTTCTGACATAATCTCATCATGGCCGCGCGTCGGTTGCTTTATAAACTCCCACGCAAAGTAAGTGGGTGGTCGACTTTGTTCCGGTAACCACACAGTCAGTCACCTGTGGTCACTTCACCTTGATTGTAAGTAACAGATGGCTACATAATTGCTTCTCCCTCTCGTAATGTTGGTGTCGTAAGATGCTTCTAAATGATTGCGAAAGTATCTCAAGAACAAACTGCGATCAGCATCCAGCTTTCACGATGTTGGTGAAAACAGAAATTCGTGTCACAGTGTAAAAAAATTACCTAAAGGGTTTGCCCATTTTTAACAGTGGATACAATGACTACTGTATCTACTGCTGTGTCTATATCAGTATGTTGATCTTCATTTGTTATGTGGGTGTGTGCAGTAGAGGTGTTCGAACAGCAGATCAACATTGCTGTTTGAATATCTCGCGCGAAGTTTACCTCTCCCTCACGCGTTCCGCCTCCTCCTTCGAGAGCATTACTGCTTCGCAGAAGAGGTCTTACATGCTACTGTTATTTCTAAACTAGCATAATCATCAGCCTATAATGTTCCCACTGCTGGGACACAGGACTCTTCTTTGTGAAAGGGAGTGGGGCGTATTCCAACACGCAGGCCCAGTGCAGGTTGGTGAAAGTCACAAATGTATCTCTCTCATCTCTAAACGGTCAGACAGACACAGTGACGTCGCGTATTATAGTAGGTATGTAAACTAAGTATACAACAAAGTACAAACGTCTTGATCTCCATGAATCAACAGTACAGTATTCATCCATTTATTATTCGTCGCAAGTATTACCTCCACCGAACATCTGTCTATTTCGTAAAGGAAGTCGTCTTGTTAGTATGTTTGTCACGGATAGGTGAACAGAGTTAGCTTATGTTAGATTTTGGTAGCAGTCGACGGAAGAATAGACAAAATGACAGATAAACCATCACAATCTGTCATTTTGTCTATTCTTCCGTCAAAAAACCCGTAGAAAACTCGTTTCTATTGTTGTCATGCTACGCGTGCTGGTCTTTATTGGAACAGGAAAATTGTGATGTGTGCGATAATAACACAAATCAGTAGTCTATACTCCGTTGGTTTAGGTAGCTAACAAAATGTAAACAAAAAAACCACGTGACGAGAGAGCTGTCAAAGGTGTCTGGTTAACCGACTACTACACGTAATACCTGTCACTTCAGTTGTTATGCTACGTCACAGTTGTACTCTTCAATTTAGCAACTTTATAATTCGTTGAGATTTAGAGAACCTGACTTTTGCGGTCTTTACAATATACAGATTACAAAATATGATATTATTATGAAAATAAATCGAACCAAAATATTTTGCTCAAGCAGTAACATCTACGAAGAGTAGTTTATGAATAAATGATTAAGTTTAACATAGATGAATAAAAGAGAAGAGAAGAGAGAAGAAGAGAAACTATCGTAAAAATCTAAAATAAATTTAATTTGGTTATCTGTAATGTAATTTTAAACAAGAATGTGTTATCTATAAAAAACCCTTTCTACGATTTGTTTACGTTTTACATAAACCAATGCAGTATAGATTTTGATACATTTATTCATTGTTTCAGTATCTGTAAGAGGACTTTATTAAATTTTTCATACGTTTTTCCATAAAATACCGGTAGCTAACCAACTACGTATTTCTGAATATAGTATTATCGTGCGAATCGACTACTATGCCTTAATGTTGCGTGTAACATTTTCTCGCTGCGCTTACGCATCATGAATAAACTGGTGCTACAGTTTACTTACAAACAACAAATAATAAATTTATTTTCCACTACCTTACAATGTAATTTCCCAGATTATTATCAGATTAAACATAAAAAAATGCAACTGACTATTTTAATTACAAACCTGCTTGAATTAATCAAGAGGTTTGTAATTAAAAATTAGATACAGTAGATATAATTAACTATAACAAAGGCAGGCCCTTTGTTCAAGCCTTCTTGATCATTATCACTTACATCAACCCACAACTTCTGAGTTTCAAGTTGCAATAAAATAGCCTTCAGCATAATTAACCTATAACGTTCCCACTGCTGGCCACAGGCTTCCTCTCTGTGAGAGGGAATGGGCTGTAATCTACCATGCGAGTGCAGTGCGGGTTGGTAAAGGTTCTTGGAATGTTATGGTCTGGGACATGCTGGTTTGCCCCTAACATAAGCTTAATTTTGGAAAGAGGCTATGTACTGAAATTTCTTGCAAAGCCTGGTACTTTTAGAGGCTGCGCCCAATTGCCCAGTAATGCCCGTTTCCTCACGATATTTTCTTTCACCGTTTTAGGCATATATGCCTATAAAATGGGCCACACTAGGGGCGATACTAAAATGTACGTCAGACGCTTCCTAAGTACACAGAGCTGCTAACATCTTTGTGACTGTCTAATATTTAAAACTAGCTTCCGCAGGCGGCTTCGCCCGCATTATATGCCGATAAAAAGTAGCCCTTGTCCTTCCCCATGGGTCATAGTATCTCAATACCAAATTTAATTAAAATTAGTTCAGCCGTTTAGCGAAAGCGTAACAAACAAACAATCTCATATTACTAGCTGTGCCCCGCGGTTTTACCCGCATAAGTCTCGATCCCGTAGGAATATCGGGATAAAAAGTATCCTATGTCCTTACCCAGGTCATGGTCTATCCATGTGCCAAATTTCTAAATCTGTTCAGCCGTTTTAGCGTGAAAGCGTAACAAACTCTCATTCACATTTATAATATTATTACTAGCTGTTGCCCGCGACTTCATCTGCGATCCAGGATGAAAAGTAGCCTATGTCGTAGCCCAGGTCATGGTCTATCCATGTGCCAAATTCCATCCAAATCCGTTCAGCCGTTTTTCCTTGAAAGCGTAACAAACAAGCAAACAAACTCACTTTCGCATTTATAATATTAGTTAGGATTCTAACTTTATTTTGTTCATGAAATAAAGTTTTAAAGTCCACTTGCACCATAAATCACTTAATGCTTTTAGCGCTAAATATATTTAAAACATCTTTTTGTATTTGGTCTAAGTATTCTAATCAAACTAAATGTTACCGCTACACAAAACTAAATCTGGTTTAATTTAAAAATACATTTCGGTACCAAATTATTAATAACTTGTTCGGAAATGTTATAAACAGTTACAAATTCTCGGTCAGAATAGAGTCCAAATTATAACTACTTATTTTTTTCTAGACAACAGTGCAGATAATCGCAGTCACTGACATTTCGCTGACCCAGACTCGATTTAAAAGTGGATCGCGACGATTCCGCTTTTTCGAATAAATCTTTTTTAATTAATCATTCTCAGAAAAACATAATAGTTACGTGGGGTCGGTGTAAAGACTTCCGCATACAGGCGCGACGCGACTCTCGTGGAACAATTGTTCTACCGGTGTCGCATCGCGCCTGTCTTCGGTAGGCTTAACACGATTTCTTTTCCCATTCTCCCGTGTCAGCCGTCATTTATTATTATACGTCATACCATTCACTTTTTTTAGGGTTCCGTATTTCTCTCATAAAACCTCTCACACAATCCTTCCATCTTTTCTCTGGTCTTACTCACCCTCTCCATTCAAACGCATCTGCTATGCCATTGGTATTGCAGGTATTGTATTGACTTACCATCAGATAGGCTGTCAGTTTGATTGCCATCTATTTGAATGTAATGTCACAGAACTTAATTTGTCCGTATATTTAAATCAAAACTGTCATTATTTGACATTTATTTGCAATGACTATAACTCGGCAATTGTGTCTTCAGTTCTTGTTTTTTCTTTTAATTTTAGATTAACCTTTTTATTTTGGTTTTTTTTTTATTTATGCGCACTTTTTTTTCCAATGTACTTTAGATATTGGCAGAATAGTTCGACATCGCCTTTGCTTGCCATTTAATAGAAATAGAACTCGGCAATTTGACGTAGGGTGTAGATGTCACAACCAAAAACAAAACAGTTGATGGCATCAAATCTTACACCAAATCCCAAGTCAAAACCTTATGAATAAACAGAACACTCCAACTTAACCATGCATACCACGAGCACAGAAGTGTCATTAAACCGTTTGACTGCCCACAAATATGTTACATACGGTATTCTACGACCACCGCCAGTGAAATTAACCTTGGTTTAACTGATGCAGCTCACGTCCCTCGGTGTAACCCGCCCTTGAGCCAGCTAAAGTGCGGATATGTATGTGTGTGGTTCAATTCTTGTGCAAAAGAGTAATTGTAGATGATGTGCCAACTGAGATTGTGTGTAAGATGGTCGGTTTGGAACGGGTTAACGGGTGAGTTACATAGGTGCTTATGAGTTTGGGCCTTATGTAGGGCATCAAGGAGGGACTATATTATGCTGACAGTTTACATTACTGGGCAATTGGGCATAGCCTCCGAAAGTCTTTACCAGCCTTTCCAAGAAAACCTCAAATCAGCGCTGGGGCTCTATCTAGCGTGGGGTCGCAGCATTATGCTGAGGCCTGGCCGTTTCACGTCGATGTGACGCATATTTTCCCCCTAATTGTTCTTCTTTTGTTTTGTGTTCATTCTTTGCGTCATGTTTACCGCAAATAAACGTATTTTCTTTTTTTCCAAAAAAGTTAGAGGCAAACCAAAATGTCTCAGAAATTACGTCAGTCAACAAAAGTTAGGGGCAAACCAAAATGTCTCAGAGCCTATAAACATTCGAAGACATGTAACTAATCACCAACCCGCACTGGGCCCGCGTGGTGGATTACGGCCCACTTCCTCTCACAGAGATGAGGCCTGTGTCCTGCGCCTGAGCAGTAGAAACATAAGGCAGAATTTACGATTATGGCCAACGGCGTTCGTCTGCTAACACACATGATCGCCAGAAACAGTTATTTTAAATCACAGTTGATTTACGACGCCATTTTATTAGTACATACAAACAGTACCTGGGCGACCGAGGTCTGCTCTGGTGAAAAAAGAGAATGCTCATTAAATAGTATAGCATAGTACATACTATGCTATACTATTAATGCCGCTAATTCCATGCTGCCATGAAAGTAGGCACTTACTAATTCCATGCTGCCATGATAGTTGGTATTTACTAATTCCATGCTGCCATGTCATTATTCTAAGGTATCTTGTTCTAAACTTTGGGCGACCGAGCTCTGTTCGGGTGAAAATACGGAGATAATAAATTTTCCCAGATATGAGACCTAGCTAAATCGATTTTTCGCCACTGTAAACCTATACTGCAACTTTCATCGAAATCGTTAGAGCCGTTTTCGAGAACATGATTTACGAATATATGTATATTTACAAATATTGCTCATTTAATAGTATAGGATAAATTCACGCCCCCTTCCCATAGGGGTAGACAGAAACTACAGAACACCACCTGCTACGATCCATAATCCTTTTGCATCGTTTACGTTTATACATTTTAGCAGCAATCTCTTGAAAAACATGATAATATTTAATTAATAGTCAATTGAATCGTTGCACTTGACTTTTATTGCTGTATTTACGAGTGTAACAATAATAACAAGTTTGTTATAACAATACCCTGTGTCCCTGACCCGTTTGTTATGTGCTGACCCCTAGGAATAGACGAATAAATTTCTGAGATCGGGTCGCGGCTTTATCCGGTTTTATGGTGAATAGGGCAAAGTGGTCAAAGGAACCCTTTAGTTTACCCTAAGCTCGATTTTAGAAATAGCAAACAGCATTTTTAGTTTCTTGAAAAAGCTCCTCGTTTAGCCTGGAACCTGCCATGATTTTTTTGCCATAAAATACCATCCTGTATTAATGTAACAACTATTGACTATCGCAATATTTAAATCTCTTCGATGTCTGCCTATCACATCGGTTTTCTCTGAAACTATTTGTCTTTGAGTACTCAAATGGCCACGTAGAATTCCTTGCCCTGTTATCCCTATAAGTATTCTCATTTTCGATCCCTCATCAATTTTAAACAATTGTTTTGAACACAAAGGTCACCTATATTTCCGTATTGGCATGTTTCATTTTCCTTGCATTGAAGATCGCATTCATCAAACTTTAATTAATTTAAGCGTCTGGACTATTAATATTCTTCGCACGTCTGTAGGACGTAAGGTGCATCTATTGTTTGTTTTGCTTTGTAAAAATGTGAAACAGTGACGACAAGGATACCCAATGATACGTCTGTGGCACTATAAAAAAATCTACGTCAGTGTTTAAGCTCAACACACACAAAGGCGGGTGCGTGTCGGGCGCGGGTCGTGCGCGTTTCGGGACGGCAATACGGCGAGCTTGTCGTGAGCGGGTCGGGCGCGGGGGGATCGGGAGTGGGAGCCGCGCACGCGTTTCGTGTGCTTACATCCATATACAATACAAGCCCGCCGTACTGCCGCCCCACACTCGACACTCGAGCCTTTAATCCTCTTTGGGACAGTTTCTAGTGTCCCAAAAGGGGAGTTTGTTGAGCCACTTCTTCCAAGTTTAAACACTAGGGCTCAATTGCACTAAAAATCACTAAATTCCTTTTAACCCTAAACATATTTAAAAATTCATGCTGTCTCTATCAACTTCAAACGATTGACAGAAACAGAACGATGTTTTTAATTCGTTTAGCGCTAAACGTAATTATATTTAGGGGCTATTTGGTGCAAGCGGGCCTTAAGAAAGGGCGGGCATTTTGGGGCTGTCTTTTGTAACTTTTAACCTTTATTAAGTGTTGATTTTCAGCTTACATAATTTGAATTTTGAGGTTACGAAGAGCACACACTGTCAATGTCAATAAAATTTGAAGTATATTTTTATTAAGGATCAGAAACCTAATTTTTACAATACATATTTAACACTAGGTACTAAATTAAATGACTAACTTAGTATATACAAATAAAAACAAAATGACACTACTCATCCGCATCGCTGTCATCCGGAAACATGCCCAGAACACTAGCAGCATTGCCACGTTGTATGGCAATTCTAATTCTTGGGCCAAACAACGAAGCTTAATTAATTCTTATTACTAGATAATTATATGGCTGTGCTCGGTTCTTTACTATAATTGATTGGGTTAACGACAAGTCAAACTGCAAAGGTTTTACTGTAGGTAATAGATTTGTTTTAAGCCAAAGGTATTCGGAAATTCGGGATACAGTGATTCGGGTTTGCTGAGCTATCAGTTTTTCTGTTCTTTAGAGTTACTTCTGAATCAGTCTTGCGTTTTAAGAATATGATAGTCTTTCTAAACCAAATAGTATGTACACAGTAAGAAAGATTCAAACTCAAAAGTATCCTAACTGTAATCCTAACTAATATTAAAAATGCGAAATGTGAAATGTTTGTTTGTTACTCTTTCACGCTAAAACGGCTGTACGGATTTGAGTGAAATTTGGCACATGGGTAGACCATGACCTGGAAAAGGACAGGCTACTTTTTATCTTGGGCCGCAGACGAAGTCGCGGGCAACAGCTAGTGGTAATATGATAAATGCGAAAGAGAGTTTGTTTGTTTGTTATGCTTTCACGCTAAAACGGCTGAACGGATTTAAATGTAATTTCGCACATGGGTAGACCATGACCTGGGTTGGGACGTAGGATACTTTTTATCCCAATATTCTCACGGGATCGAGACTTATACGGGTGAAACCGTGGCGCAGCTAGTAAAAGATAAAAGCAACACATAGCAATCTAGAGCATCCTCTTTAAAGCTTCGTGCAGACTAGCGTGACGCGACACCGGTTATTGTTATACCGTGAATTTTTCTTAAAAATTGTATATTTCAAGTCGCGTCGCGCTGGTCTGCACGAGCCTTATAATGATTCAACGCGCTTTCTCCACAGTATGGCGGATTGGCGGAAATCATCTGCCGAGCAAAACGTTAACGTATAGGAAACGGGAAAACTGCGCTTATGACAGCATTATGTTCGTTTCTTGTAGGTACCTACAAGAAAAAGCAAAAGGGGCTTGTGGCTAAGTATAACCCGCACGGATCGATCGATCAGGTTAAGCTACACTTGCCGCGGTTGGTCCGTGGATGGGTGACCATCTTTACATACCAAGACCCCTCCGTGCCTCGGAAAGCAAGTTTGAAGCCGTTGGTCCCGGCTGTCATTTGTAGATCTTTGACAGTCGTTACGGGTCGTCAGAAGCCCGAAAGTCTGACAACCAGTCCACGGGGTATCGTGTTCCCCAATAACTGGGTTGTGGAGGTCAGATAGGCAGTCGCTCCATGTGACATACTGATATTCAGCTGCATCCGGTTAGACTTGAAGCCGACCCCAACATAGTTGGAACTAGGAACGTTGAAAAGGCTAGGTAGGTGATGATGTACATGAAAGAGCGAACTCATTTACTATCAACTAAGTAATGTGTTAAAATAAATATAGTACCTAAACCTGTAATGTATTGTACCAGTATAAATGTTTATTTAAACAGTTAACGTCTTCTATCAAGGCTGTTCGGAACAGGACTTTCAGGGTTCCGTATCAAAAGGGTGTCATAACTGCCAACGAGAGCATACTAACGCCGCCCTGTGGATCGAAAAAAGGCTCTCGAAGAAATAAGCTTAAATTTTAAAGTGTCGGGTTTTTGCTTAAAATGGCTTCTAATAGCCAATTTTTATTTTTCTCCGGAACGGAGAGAATAGCCGTTATATCCTTACACGCGGTGATGTAACTTTTTATTTATGTTTGTTTAACGCACTTGACTTTTTCAGAATAGTTGCGGGTTTAAAAAAAAAAATCGCTCAAATTTCGTTATATGATGTATGTCATAAAATCATAAATAAATAGTTACCATCACCGTGTGCAAGGATATAACGGCTATTCTCTCCGTTCCGGAGATATAAGCATTAGCTCCATAATTTTTTTTCCGAAAAAAAAATATAGTTCCTAATTTGCCTGCCAGATTGTATCCTATGATATATTTATGCATAATATTGGTTATTAGAAGTTATTTTAAACAAAATACCGACACTTTAAAATATAAGCTCCTATTTCTACGAGAGCCTTTTTTCGATCCACAGTGCGCCGCGCCGCGGCCCTCGTCGGTCAGTCTCACTGCCTGTATGTTCGTCTGTATGCCATACGGTTGTAACTCTTTATAGTTTTTACGGATATAAGTTTTGGTAGTTAATTGACATTTTCACAGAATAATATAAAAGAAAAGAAAGAAAGAAAAAGCATTTATTGAGACTCGCACAGGATATCACACATTAAACTAAAAACACACTAAACATAAATAAAAAACTAAGTAACAATAAAATAAAACATTAAACATCAAACATCATGATGTTTGATGTTTAATGTTTTATTTTAATGTTACTTAGTTTTTTATTTCACACATCATTGTTTTCATTAAACTATATTTCTCGTGGTACGGAACCCTTAAGCACAAGAGTCGGGTTTTCAAGGACTGTGTACAAACCTGATTAGTTTTTATATAAAACAAATAACAATTGTGGTTTAGAGTTGATTTTGTTAATTAGTGAGAAATATGTGATATTTACGTAGGAATTCGAGTAAGTATGTTGTTCATCCTTCGAAGATTTTATCATAAGTTCATAATATAGGCATGTATGCATACAGGTACTATTACCTGGGCTATCGAGCTCTGCTTTGGTGAAAATAGAGAATGCTCATTTAATAGTTCATACTAATTCCATGTATAGTACCTACATACTAATTCCATGCTGCCGTGATAGTACGTACTTGCTAATTCCATGCTGCCATGATAGTAGGTACTTACTAATTCCATGCTGTGTCTGTCAATTGTCAAATGTCAATTATTCTATGGTCGCCATCTTGTTCTAAACTTTGGGCGACCGAGCTCTGCTCGGGTGAAAATACGGAGAAAACTAATTTTCCCCGATATGAGACCTATCTACATCGATTTTTCGCCCCCGTAAACTGCTATATTGCAACTTTCATCCAGTTCGTTAGAGCCGTTTTCGAGAACGTGATTGAAAATGTATGGATATATACAAATATTGCTCATTTAATAGTATAGGATTATTTCAATTACCGATAAACCAATTTCGTGTAAGAAAAAAACGGCTGAGATATTAATTTTAAGGTTTGCGTATAACCTAACCTGAAACCTTTAATATTTTCCGTATCGTTCTTGTTTTACCTAGATTACAATAGTTGGGCATACTTAGTCGGTGCACGATCAAATTATTAATTTCATTAGCATTGACCAACTTCTATCTTTACTCTACGAAGAATGATATCAATAAGGACCGCTTGCACCACAAATCACTAAATGCGTTTAGCGCTCAACATTTTATATTTAACCTTCTGTCTGTCTCTGTCATCTCCAAACTACTGACAGAAATAGAACGATGGTTGAAATTCGATTAGGGCTAAACGTATTTAAACGATTTCTGGTGCAAGCGAGAGCTAAGTGACATTCAATAACGTCATTTCTGACATCGCGCTGTAGAAAATGTTTCTACAATCTGTCATAAAGTTTTTTTTTTTAATTGTTTGGCTGAAAACACTGGCTTTTTAACACAGGTGTTTTTACATAGCGCAGGAGTCAGGGCTTCACATTGCTTGTACAATTTTTTTATAACAAAAAATAAATTTAATGTAAAACTTATTTTGTCTTTCATTACTATGGTGGTCAAGCTATACGTGCAGAACACATTTCTCAAGCTAGTGGTTTGATTAGTCGATGAAAGATTCACCAAGAAAAGATAACATGATGATAATATAACATGCAATGCACATTATGTGTTACAATTATGATGATTACTCCGGTAATGTCAACACAATAATTATTTCTGGGTCGACAAACCAATAAAAACTTAGAAATTATCTTATTAATTATATTTAATTCAACCTTAGTTGCTTGCAACAATGTTGCAGAACGTGTAATGGTTTTCACATTGTCATTGGATTATCACTAATATATAATCGTATGTTATGAAAATGTAGATACCTATCAAATTTGTCTACTACATAACGTTTAATTCATTATTACAGTTGAGCTTTTTGTGAAATACTTCGTTCAGTGTACTAATATAACTGATTCTGTAGACTAGCATCACTATTCCTGTGTTATTTTAACACTGAATTTTAAGTTTAAACCAATAACCATGGTCTGTTTTATATAAACTGTAAGTACATATTTTGGCGCGTGGACAAAATTGGAACTAACGCCGCCATCTTGTTTTTCCATTACAATTTCTGTGACAATTTCGATAACGCTAAAAAAATAAGTAAGTAAGTAGTTGTATACTTATAGATTACAGGAACACCTATAAGAAGTCTATGGTCTTAAAATAACATGGTAAATCTCCCAATATTGTGCGTACAAACTTACAATTCCAGTTATATAATGTATGGAAGAAGATGTTTTTCAACTACAATGTTAAGTTTGTCTTTGCGATAAATTCACTAATTCATCCCAACTACAGAACCCTTCATTGTGAGTGGTCCGACACGCTCTTGGCTGGTTTTTTTTATAGTAAAATGCAAGTAATAAATGATCAGAAATGACACATATCAGTATTACGCCAACCAAGCGCGGATCCACCGTTGTGGGCACGATCGGCATGCCCACAACCCTAATAGACTTGTGAAGTCACCCTTTCACGGTCTGTTGAGTTCGATAGGCTGATGATATCATATCCAATGCCTTTATAAAATAAAATAAAACAATGAATAGTGCGAGGTTTGGCCACAACATACACGTATACATTGCAGCCAGAACTTCCGAGCCACCTTCCTTTTTGGTGGCGTGGCGTGGCACTGACGTCAGTAGTTTGTACTGTTTATAAACATAGGTAACCTAAATTGAATCGTTTTGATGAAATCGAATAATTTCATCAAAATCGGTTCAGTAGTTTAAAGTCTAAATGTGATACTGTGATGTGCAAACAAACTCTAGTTTTGTAATGTTCGTGAGCGAAAACTAACATTTTACAGGTTTATTAATGTACTAGTGTTCGCCCCACGGCTTTGCCCACGTGGAACTATACACTACACAATCTTGGTCAGGGCGTCATATATTTTGTAAACATCTACTTTGTAGGAATGTACTATATCGATCATGAGCAAGATCATACTACGACTCACACTTGGCCAATTTTCGACCACAACCTTTTTTGAGGGCTGGATCCGCGTCTAACGCCAACCGAATAAATCAATGATGAAATTATGCAGAAAAAAAACAATTATGTATAGGTACATTGTAAATATGATCAGATGCAATTCAATTGTTCTTTAAAACAATCGTTAGCATAATATTGTTTAAACTATGGCACGTATTTACAACAACAATTAGCTGTTTATTGATTGCATTGTAATTAGATTTAATTCAGTCGTAAATAAAATGGAGAAACGTGATGAATCTGTAATGTTTAGACTACCTATGCACACTATCTTAAGATTTCATTCGCAGACAAACTTCAACTTCTTATTGGATTGTGTCACCAAAATATTTTCCAAGTGTATCTCAAAACTACACCCTCTTAGGAAAATATTTTTCGGATCTCTTGATTGTTTTTTTCTTCAGTGGTTGTGGTATCAGTGCGGCGTCGTCTGTCACTAAGTCACAGAACATTGTGATCCTTGACAGACATTTGTCACTAGTTCTTACATTAGTGTTAACATAACAGATTATTTTTTGTGTTAAAATATTTACACATCAACTAATATGCTAATACTACACATATTAACTAATATGCTTACAATTTTAATTTATAATTGAAATCTGATAACTTATTATAAGTTAAAAACTAAAGTTTTCAAAAGACCAATTTGATATATTCATAGTTAATTTTTTTATTTAATACTTTCACTACAATTGAACATGAAGATTCTATACAACGTGGCAATTCGGCCAGTCTCTTGGGTACATTACCAGTCGACAGCGATGCGGATGAATTTTTCGATGCTATATTTTAGTTTGTAAATAGTTTTAGTTAAGTTAGTATATAATTTTGCTACTTTTATTAATTAATTAGTTATAAGTTGAAATAAAAATGTTAAATGATTGAATGAATTACTGACGGACTAAATAGAATTTCTTTTTTTTTACCCAGGCTTCATCTCTATTGCTACAATGGTCAGAAATATAGCTACAGCTGTCATAAAGTCATAACCAAAATTTTTCGATGGCGGCATGAGATAAAAATTCTAACAAGAAATAACCCTGTTGAAATTCAGAGCACAAACTGAATCCCTAGTCCGATAACTACATAGAATATAATATAATTCTTGTATGACTTGGGAAAACCCGGGATTTAAAAGTCTGCAGGTGGCCACATACCAGTAAAGTGACTGTAAAAAAAAATTAACATACAAATGGAACTATTCATGATAGCTTTGGCTGTGGTCCTGTCGTGGCGCTTAGTCATAGGGCCCGCAATCGCCAAATTATTTGCTATTGTAATTCCGGCGACGACGTGTGCTGATTTTGTCGACGCCCGAAATTGTCCACAGCGTAGACTAAACGGAGACCCTATACAGATCGATCCAGTAGGAAATTGTCATAATGATAGTTTGGAAAATGATGACTTCAAAAAGGAGGAGGTTCTATGTTCGTATGTTCAACGATATTTTCGTCAATAATTGTGGACCGATTTTGCAAATTATTTATTCATTTGATAGAGGCAGCTTGCACGAGGTAGGTACTGCAACTAAAAAGTGATAAATAAAAACTTTTTACAAACAACAAAAGCAACCGACTTCTAAAAAAAACAGTACAAAGTAAAAAGTATTTTGTTATTGGTTGACATGCAAGTAAGCGGTGTACCTGATGATCTCAGAAATATCGGGGGTGCGTTGACATTGCAGAAAAAAAATTCTAATATCTCATGTCGCTATCAATTACTTACACCGTCACGTGAAATTGAAGGCAGGAATAGGCATGATAGTAGGAAGTACTTCCCCGGACGAGTATCCTACCTTCGCAAAGAACCTTACAACAACTACAAAAAAGCATACAAAAACGTGTCAAAAAAAGATTCATCAAGATAAAAAAACGTTTATCACTACACGATCTCACGTTATGAGTTAGCAAAACGTTAAGATTTCGCGTGAGATGATCAAGTATTACGAACGCAACCGGAATTCCTCTCAGTGAAAGTTGATATACTCTTATTCAGAATCAGATGCTCGATTTATTACAAACTAGTTTTGTTTGTTTGGTCTTTTGCAATGTTTGGCTGTAATGTCGGCAGATGTTATAACTTTTGTACTGATTTAAGTTATTCAAAAGTTATGGTGGTCCGAGGATTCTTGGAACCACTTTTTAAGCAACGAATTTTGGGTTCAATACATGCATCGTTCAAGACACACTCATTAAAGAATTACTTTTGGCTCACAGGGTCAAAAGTTACGTTTTAATGTCACTTTATTAAATGACATTAAAAAATAACTTTTGATTAAAATCTTTTGAAACTAAAAAACTATCAGTATTTTTTTAGTTCTGCTATGTCACCCACAGTAAGTAACATGTACAAAACACCATTGAAATACTTGTGACATTCTGGCTTCTCATTGGTGTTTTGAGATTGCAACACGTTACTTTTGAGTAGTGTCGTAGACGATGTGCCTTACAGTTGGCGGAAACCGCAATATTATCTCACAGAAAACTGGACCAGATTCTTTTGTTCTCGCTAGTATCAGTAATCAAGTATGGTAACTGATCACAATCAGCGATGGAACTTTGCCAGGCCGGCTGGCCAAGCATAAATTAGTTCAAGTAACATTGATAAAAAAAAATCAGTTTAAGTCTCAATCTGTCTTTTTTTACCTCGATCTCACCTGATGGAAAGCGATAGATGAGGTCTATGATGGAACGAGCGTGCCCAAAAGATGCCTGTTCACTATTGTTTTGAAGGCAGACGGGTTATATGTGGAAGGGAACACAGACGCTGGCAGAGAGTTCCACACTTTGGCTGTGCGCATTATAAATGTGGAGGAGAAGCGCTGAGTACAACTGGACGGGATATCAACCAAGAGCGGATGGTACCCTGCGGTACGCCTGGTAATCTGGAGATAAAAGGGCGATGGTGGGATCAGGATCGTGGAGCTCCTGCGCACACTCCGAAGGTAGAAGGCAAGCAACATTACGCCGATGAGCCAAGCTGTGAAGCCTAGCCTCCAACAACTCGCCTTTTTGCTCTGCGTTTGTCTGAAAAACCTCTGGTACAGCACCAGTCAAGGACACAGAATTCACCATTAAATTCAACCAAGACATTACATCCATCTGCCGTAACCTACACAAACATTAACAGGTATCACAGATATTATTTAATGCATTCCGTGACGTAATGCGTTACGTCTTGTCTGTAGGTCGACCAACCGGTTGGTAGGGAGCACTGTGTCAGCCAATGAGGTTACCGTAATGTTTACCGGTAGAGAATTTTTGAGGTCTTCGATTTGTTGTTCGTACTTTGGGGGTTTTTTGTTCCCGGGAAAAGTTATTATCTGCCTAGCCTGTCCCCAACTATATCGCGCCTGTCTGCCTTTAGACTAGTTTCCATATTTTTTTGCTTCATCTTATTGGGAGTAATGCACACACTAAAGGTTTATTCAACTTAAATTAAAGATAACAATGGACATTACAGTAAAGAATACAGCCTAGTAACATTAAGACAGCTTACGTGGTTTAAGGAAATAATAATAATGATAATTATTTGTTTGAACAGTTTCATCAACTTAAGTCATGATTTACGCAAAGTGTGACATTAATAACAGAGAAAAGTTTTTTAGATAATTAAGAATGAAAGAAAACGAAACTGTTTTTTTTTTCGAAATCCCCAAATTCTAAAATACAGTCGATGTACAAAAGATTTTAGATAATTACTTAAATGAATTCTTATCGATCTATACCTCGATTTGAAGCTGGCTGTACCCACTCTCGCCAAATAATTATGAAAGACAACAAAAACACCTATAGAGGCACTTGTAAAAACCATATTGCCATACGTTATGAGCGCAAGAAGGATTCAAAAATAGCTGCATCGCGTTGAGAAAAGATAAGGCAGCCCTATTAGTTTGTTTAGTTTGTTTTGGTAGTGGCACTGCCCGAGATCTCTAAGAAACTTCCTGCTAAACAAAACTACTCACACAACAAACCTTCACCATAATCATACAGCAAAAAAAGTTTCCAAAATCTATTTTTAGATCTTCTGTGCATGTCTTATATAATTTTCCTCTGCAAAAAACACGTAAAGCAAAAAAGATTGCGTGTAATTAAACGGCAGATGTGCCCGTTTCGGCGGCATGGCAGCATGCTCGACTGCGTTCAAACCATAGTCTTGCATGCCGACCGTAAGATCAGCCATTATGAATGTTAACACTGGTTTTAATCGTGGCTTGGTGGTGTTTGGACTTTGTGCTTTTAACGCCTGTATTACCCGAAGGGTAAGCAGAGGTGCACCAATCTATAGTACACCGACATTTCGCCAGTTATGTTTAAGTCCCATGTTTAAGTCGCGCCAGTAACCAGCTAACAACACTGCTCTTGAAACTTGAGCATTACGGACTGGGTAAACTTGCGCTTAGCTTAGTAAAATCATATTTGAATGATAGACTGCAGCAAGTTCAAATAAACGGTGTAAATTCATTGGGTTTACAAGTCAAAATGGGTGTACCACAGGGCTCGATTTTGGGTCCATTCCTCTTTTTAGTATATATAAATGATTTACCGCATTTACTGAAAAACCGACCACAAATGGTGTTATTTGCTGATGACACATCACTGATTTTTAAGGTAAACAGACATGCACAAGAGCTTGACGAAGTAAATAACGCTATGCTTAAGGTCCATAATTGGTTTACTGTAAATAATTTGGTATTAAATGAGAAGAAAACTAAATGCATAAGATTCGCGTTACCAAATGTTAGAAGTAGTGAATGTCATGTTGTACTGAATAGGGAGACACTAGAATTCGTCGAAAAAACGGTTTTCCTGGGGATCACGCTTGACTCAAAACTACAGTGGGGTCCTCACTTAACATCACTTGCAGGGCGGCTAAGTTCAGCCGCTTACGCTGTTTGGAAAATCCGCCAACTAACAGACGTGGATACCGCGAGACTGGTCTATTTTAGTTACTTTCATAGCATCATGTCTTACGGTATTTTGCTGTGGGGACGGGCTGCAGATATTAATTCTATCTTTATTCTGCAAAAGAGGGCTGTCAGAGCCATATATAACCTCCGCAGACGCGAATCTCTAAGGGAACTGTTTAAGAAAATTAACATCATGACGGTACCTTGTCAGTATATATATGAAAACATAATGTATGTTCGAAAAAATCGACATCTTTTTAGTAAGATAAGTGACAGGCATAATTTTAACACTAGAAATAGGAACAAATTAGATCAACCACGTTTTAGATTGTCTAAAGTGCACACTTCTTTTATGGGGTACTGTGTAAAATGTTATAATAAAATACCACTCGATATTCTTCAACTGAATGAGAAGAAATTTAAAACATGCATTAAACGCACACTATGTAGACAAGCATACTTATTATAAGTTGGATGATTATCGATGATAAAAATGCTTGGCTTAATGCTGGTCCTGCTCCACAGCCACTTGGGCTCACTAGTTAAAAAATTTAATGTTTGGAAGAGTTGCTTCCCCTTTTTATTTTTCTGACATTACGAACTTAATGTTTATTTTTTATTTAAACAAGTTTAATTGTTGAATGTTCCAATGGATAATGATTTTCTTTCTTTTTGGTAGTATCATTCTATTAATCTCTCAAATACATTGCATACTATAGTTTTGTATAATTTAGAAGCATTTTTTCAATTTTTGTGAATGTGAGTACCATGGAGCCGTATTTTATGTTATTAAGATGTTTGTTGACTTGAAAGAGCACGGCAGTTGAGAGTTTATCATGCCCACTTAAATGTCTCGCTGATGGTGGCGAGTGTGTTGGATCATTCGGTTCCCTACAAAATGGTTGAGCTGGATGGTGCTGATCCACGCGTCATGTTCGTGAACGGGCGCCGTCAGTTGTGACTGGTCATCTCTTATCTGCCAGGGCTTATTTTTAATGTTATATTTTGAATTGTTTTAATTTTTTTATTGTACATTGTTCTCACATATAGAAGCAACAAGAATAATGTACCCAGGATTGTGTAATTTTCTATATTTAAAAGAGTGTCCTTGGAGTTTCTTGCCCGTTCTTCTCCATGAAGATCTACGTTTTGGAACTGGGCAACTAGCTTCAACTTTCTCGACTAACTGACCGACTATTTGACAATTCAAAAGTGCCTGTAAATGGTTTAATTGAAATAAATGCTTTGAGTTTGAGTTTGAGTTTGCTATCTAATTACGCAACACATTTTCGTTGACAATTCCGACTAATCTGTTTCAATTTGACAGGTCAACAACATTCATTGTGTTATTTACGTTGCTGAGCAGATTTTTTTTTCGAACGTACGAAGCAATGGATTAGCAATCTGTTTCAAAACGATTCAGATTCTGATTGATCGTGTATTACGTAATTAGGGTACAGGCACAAATCCAGACTCCGGGTTGCTATCGAGAGAAATTCCTGATGAATAAGTCCAATAACACTGGGAATCGAAACCAGGGCCTCATGATCATCAGTAGCGCTTGGGATAGTAGCCCAACGAGGCGAGTTGTTTTTGAACGAATTATTATTTTTAAAAGAATGATTTATATTTCAATATTTAATTTTAATAGGCTCGCCCCCTATTACCCTGAACCTTTCTTTGGGTATTGTCAAAAGCGTTGAAGGGATCTTCTAATGTCATTCTATGTGAGAATATGTCTGGGAGATACTCATCGGGCGATTGACATCAAGGTGAGAAACTCTCTTCTTGAAAATGAGACAACTAGCCAACCCGACAGACTTTGTGCTGTCCTTTCAATATTTCGGGTTACATTCAATTAAAACCGAAATTATTTTTTTATTAATCATCCAATGTTCACATATCCAAAACCATACTATCTACCTCGGGGGTAAAAGATATAAGTTTTCATTTTAGTCTCCTAAATCCTTGAATTTACCGTCTGCTTTAAGTATTTCAAAACCACGTCGTTTTAAAAACTTCTCATCATTGAAAGGTGAATGGAAACCTACTTTAAATGATTGACGTCGACCGGCTAAGTAAATTATTTGTAATTTATTAAAATACAACGACTTGGTATTATTAAGTAGCAACATAATGATCAGAACTGCAATTTTAACATAGATAAGTGGTGCGTATCACACGAATAGGAGTATCAATTATAGTTTTTGTTGACAGCTTATAAGTACTTGTCTTTATAATCAAAAGCATCGCATGCAATCTAGAGTGAGGTTTTAAATCTTAATGATCTGGGAATGGGATTATTTAAATTATTGTCCAAGGTGTTTATAGCATTGATACTGTTCGTTGGAATGGCCAATTGAGAGCAGTTGGGCGCTGGATCGATTTGGCTATTTTTTTAATTAAAATGTTTGTAATAGTCCGAATTAAGGCCCTTGCTGAACTTTCTAGCGAACAATTTCCGTGAAAATTCATAGAAATTGTTCTGCCCGAGTCGCGTCGCGCCTGTCTCCGGGAGCCTTAATGCAATAAAGTTGGCCGGCATAGATAAAGGTATACATAGTTATAGGAGACCTTAGGCCTCGTTACGTATTTGGCGTTTTTAGGTTATCGAGTAACTTTTTTTCGAAAGTTACTACTTGAAATGTATTTACGTGAAGCGAGCCTCTCCCAACAAGTTGGAATTAATATCAGGTCGTTGGTCCATCTTGTGCATCTAACCTAACCACACTGCGACCAATGGCATAATTATAAAATCAAAAGCAATCGAGGTACCCTTCAACATTTTCTAGAGCATCAATGTGGGTCAGCAAATACCAATAGTTTCATAACTTTTGAAAATCCTAGACTGGTGTATGCATTTTCTCTGACTTTTCGACCACACCTTTACTAACGCATGTTATCCTAGCTAACTGTCACCTGTACAATGACCCCGATCCTCTAACAGTATATTGAGTATACATTAGAAATTAGATGCGTACGCGCAAGTGTTGCCTTTGTACACATTGGTAACAAGAGTCTTATTAGAGGCAGTTTATTGAGGTTATGCTAATGCTCTATGCCCAACCACATAAAAATCGTAGACCAAGTGCTGTTTTGACAGTTATTTTGACAGATTGGTCACTACCTAGGTACTTGACTTTTCAATGGATAAAAAATATCTATACATTAATACGTGAAGCAAAAACTTTGTACCCCTTTTTAAAAAAAATACGCGGACGGAGGAGTATAAAATTTGGCACAGATAAAGTTTATATGGAGAAAGACTGCAGAACGCTAATATTTTTTATGCATTAGAAATAAATTAAATTAATAAAAAAGACAATACACACACTGCCATGCGTTTGACACACACACACTCTTTTGTTTATGGTTAAAGATGGCTATATGGATGGATGGAATTAGTATGTACTATACATGGAATTAGTAAAAACTATCCTATCAAACTTATAATCTAAATTAATTATGGTCGAATTTTGACCACTGGGCGACCACTAGTTATAATTAATGTGAGCTTTTAAAATACCGACTAATCCTGTTTTACAGCTGTTGAGTTATCTATCAATAGGGCTGCTGAGCTGGTATTTCAACTTTAAAAGAGTTTTAAGTTGTAACGACCGTAATTTAAAACGATGATCAAATTGTCAAGCTTGAATCTATTCCAAATTGACGGATTATTATAACATTCAAATTTCCACTTAAATCAAATTTTAATTTTATAGTTTATAGTTTTCTTGTCTGATTGCCTCGTTGGTCTAGTGGTAGCAAGCGCTAATGCTGAGCATGAGGTCCTGGGTGTGATTCCTAGGTCGGACAACGTGTTATTTGGCTTTTCCCTTAGGAATTTCTGAATAGCAGCCCGAAGTCTGAATTTGAGTCTGGTGAGTGGCAATAAGTTCGCCCCCTATACATGGGACTTAAAAATAACTGACGAAATGTGGGTGTACTATAGGTACACCTCTGTCTATCTCTTCGGGGATTACAGGCGTGATGTTATGTAATATTATAAATTTCTTCGATTCGGACTTTGATGTTCTAGAAAACCGGCCATAGACAAGGAACTAAGCATAACCAACAAGGAGTTTCACAATCAAACAGCGAGAAACCGGCAGACTTTTTTATTCTGTGGCCTGGCAACAAACAATCAGACGCGCCATGACAATTACGTCACACCCACAGTTTGTCGATGGATTGAGTCACCGTATCGGCCTGTAAAGGTCCAATACTGAGCCTGGTCAGCTCCTTATGGCTGGAACAAGGATCGGTAAAGCATTCATTACAGTCAAACTGCCTTATTACAAATCAAGGTTTACCTTTAGACCCAGATTAATCCATCCAGCCATTTTTCAATTTCAATCTTTATTCCAACAATGTTTAAGTTCTATTTACAAAAACTGAATCCGAATCTACGTTGTCAATTTTGAATTAAGAACTTTACACTTGTCGAAATAACTGTCACAAAAACAAATTTATTGGCGTATTAATTTTTCGGGTTGCGAAAAATTAATAATTCGGCGGCATATAACATAATTCGTACTTACATAATTTTGGTTATAATTGGTTATTTTAGTTTATGACATTAATGTCTATTTTTTGCACCCATGGCACACTAATCCATTGTGATTAAAATATTAAAACCACTAAACCAAACTCGTGCAATAAGTTCCGATTATTATATACCTACCTCATCACGAATGGTTTCATTTGTACACCCCATAAAAAATTACCAACTCATCATCGTCACAAATAACCAAAAATAGATTATTTTTTACCTACATATGAGGGCAAAAACTGCGGAAAATTAAGTTATGAACGTGTAAAAACGGTCATTACAGATCGTTAAGCATATCGTTCTGTTTTGATCTTGGACTGAAGTGCTCTGTACTAAGTATGTGCACGTTACTGTTTACGCAGATTTAAACGTGAATAAAATTAAGGATTTTTTATTAAGATGATGTAAACGAAGAGATCGTGGCTAAGTATTAACAGCCGCACGGGTCGATCCATCAGGTTTTAAGTTACGCTTGCTGGGTTTAGTCCGTGGATGGGTGACCATCTTTACATACCGAGACTCCTCCGTGTCTCGGAAAGCACGTTAAACTGTTGGTCCCGGCTCATTCGTGGATCTGTGACAGTCGTTACGAGTCGTCAGAAGCCCGACAGTCTGACAGCCAGTCTTATCAAGGGGTATCGTATTACCCAGTAACTGGGTTGTGGAGGTCAGATAGGCAGTCGCTCCATGTAAAATACTGGTATTCAGCTACATCCGGTTAGATTGGAAGCTGACCCCAACATCGTTGGGAAAAGGCTTGTCAGATTGATTTTAATCTTTTTGTCCTATAATTATTATTGGTAACCACCAGCCACAACATATTTTTATCCTTTTGTGGAAACTTTTTGGCCGTGTATGAAGTCACTACAAATAAATTAAATAAATCGTGTGTTTCGGAAACTTTTCTGACAACATTTGCATTTTTTGTTTTTTTGGTACTCCTTTTAATAATAACCCGTCTTAGAAAACCTTGAAAACCTACATTTAGTACCTACCCGTTTAGTACAGAAACCTTACAATTAAGTTTATAATAAATAAAGAAAATTATTATAACACTTTTTAAGCCTCCTGCAGACAAGCGCGACGCAACTCTGATGGAACAATTTCTATAAAAATTTCAAAGCAATTTCTACCGGTTTCGCATCGCGCCTGTCTACGGGAACTTTTACAGGCACATCCTGTATGACGTATACTATGCAGGGTAGTAGCTCAGATATTATTTTGTTTAATAGCCTGTATTTACCTACCTAGACGTCATTAACTTTTTTTTTACTGCTGGGCAAAGCCTCCCCTTTTTCCTTCCAAGCCTCTCTGTTTTGTGCGATCTCTGGTCATTAACAGAATAAAATATTTCAAAATCGGAATTGAAAATTATAATTATAAAGGAAACAGAAAAATATGCAAAAACAAAGGTGAATGTCCCGATAACCGTTCTTAATCAATAATACAAAATATTAGTTTAAAAATAGTTGCAACATTTGAAAGTTTTACAAACATATGTGAACCAGCACTCTAAGGCCAGTGCATTGCCCAATTCGAGTGGCAATCTAAATTTTTCTCATGAATAATTGATAAATTAATAAAACTAGTGATGTGACCCCGTTTTATCGTATGTTTTTTGACCTCAGAATACGCTAGTTTTGCCAGTTCTTTACCGGACGTCCTTAGATGGCATTTTGTAGATTACATAAGTGTTTTATTACTAAATCTATATAATAATATTCGCAGGTTATTTCATAGATAAGTACAGATTAATGGTTTTATTGGTGCTTCACTGTTTTAATTAACTATAAAATAAATTAATGTTATTTAGAGACACTAATAAGATTAAATGTGGGTCAAGTATAGAACGGGACTGTTTTGGCTTTTCCGCAAAAGAAATAAAGACTCGTTTTTGAGCTTCTTTAAGCGTACTGCGCTGTTTCTGAACAGCGAACGAAACTGAACCGTCACGCTCGGGTTGGTGACGCTGAATCCGGTATACTCGGCTCCAGTCGGTCGGTGACGCTGAAACGCGTATACTATGCGTTGAATCGCGAATACTCGACTCCACCAGTCGTAACTGTTCACTTCTCTCGTTTATAAGCACACACATCCTCTTTTTTCCTTTTTGTCTTATTCGGAATATTGTTTTACGTTTCCTTCTCAATTTTTAGTTTCTTATTTGACAATACGATACCTGCAATCGAACATGAACGCTTCTTTTGTATGTCAACGTGAGCCGAATTTAAACAGGCGCCATATTGGATATCAGGAAGGAAGTACCGGGTGTTACAAATTATTTCAATGCTAAATACAATTTGGTGATCAAAAATAGTGTCACGATTGTATAGTGTGTGAATTACTTAGAGAATGAGACCTACCTAGATGATAATCTTGTCGAAACCACGTATTAAACCTATTTGATTAACCCATTACATTGCCATTTACAAGCGCAAAACGTCAATATTAATAAAACCGTTCCGACATTTTATATCGGCCGTCATGAAAATCTGTAATTTTTACCAGTTTTTGACATTAAGGTGTCAAAAAACGATCTGTTGGACAGCCGTTATTGTGTGACCTTTAACCGCTCTCTTAGGAAAGTAAAGCCCGTTTTCACGATTTGGCTAATCATAGCGAAAACTAGTGTTAGTCTTTATTTTCTAAGGCTAGTTTTATTATAAAAATTACTATAATAGGATAACATTTCCGACAATACGATCAATAGGGTTAACACATTACACATCGTGAACAACAAACAGCTTATATTTTCCAATAGTAGCTGCTAATTTTCTTAACCTTTGCTTTCAAAGAGGAAGTAGAACCTATCAATTACCTAGTAAACAACAGGCTGTCTTGTCCCACAAAGATTTTAGACAGATTTTGGACTTGATTTTTCTCCACGATGTTTTTTCTCCTTTGCTCTCTTGGTGGCAGGTGGGTGGTTGTGTTTGTGAAGGTAACGCAGGGCCGCGATACCCATCGGCCACGATACAGAACGAATTCCTAAGAATTAGTTCTGTATCGTGGCCGATGGGTAGAAAAAACATGCCCCTCACTAGTGACGAGCATTTTTTTTTTCTTTAATTTAGCATAAACAGCCTATAATTTTCCCACTGCCAGGACACAGGCCTACTCTCTTTGAGAGGAACTGGTACGTAATAACCACGCGGGTACAGTGCGGGTTGGTAGATGTGTTCCAGTCTAACAAACCTTTTTTTTTTTTTTTTTTGAGGATGGGAAATTATCAAATAACATCTCCCGCTCTGGGCGGAGCGGGAGGGCGTGTCAGACTTTTACTGACTAAAACCCACCCGTGTTCCTTCCGTTGCCTGTGTGCCGGGGTCGCGATATCCCTTTCGGACAAACCCGCAACCCCGGCAGGCATTGGCCCTTCCGGACCCCGTCAGTTGGTGCTGACATCTCTTTGAGGCGCGCGTGGTACACAACGCGCCGTCGACCCGGGCCTGGTCCCTATCGGACGGCGAGCTGACCATTGCTCACCGTCCGCAAGCCCGCGCCTACGGTGGCCGGAAGTCGGCTCGCGACTCCCGACGCCCGGGGCGTCTCCTGCGGCGACTAGGGGCGCGAGGGCGCGCATTTTGCCTCTCCCTCGCGCGCAGTCTAACAAACCTGTGGTTGGAATCTACCACCTACAACTATTAAGTCGCGCCCGCTTTCACTGGGCCACCACTGCTCTTTAGTTCGCTTGCACCAGAATGACATTGAAAAATCTTTATGTCAGCATTTGAACTTTCGGGCTCTCCACAACACACATATATAATACGTACCTACCTATTAAGTAACAGTCGTTGCACATAACTGGTCGTTTTTGAGAGTGACCTTTGTAAGCTACTACGACTATCCGGCAGTTGCAGGGTTGGTTGATCAATGCTTCTAATCGGACGAAATTATTAAATTAATCATTTAAACGAATGAAAAAAAAAGAGTCAGTATTTTAACATTCCTTTTGAAGAAAAACAGGAACAATGTTGATGGTCCACGTGGTCAATTGATCTATACATACAATGTTAAAGTTAGTAAATCAAGGAACCATATTTTGACCAAAAAAAACAACTAAAAACAAAATCTTCGAAGAATAAAGAAAAAATACTTTTTTTTTCTTTTTTTTTTTATATTGCCCATCCCTGGGCGGTAGTAAGTATAATTAATCTTACTCGAATTTATTATCTACCATAACCTTACTATAAGGTCGACAGGCCTCTCTCTAATAGTCTAAAAATATTTATATATTTAACATGCATGTCATGCAACACGATGTATATCAAATAATTTCGTCTATTTTGATTTATTTCAAGGGTATTTAAAGTAGTTACAATAAATGGTGTTTTTACCCTTCTATTGCCACCTTGGGCTATGGTACCTACTTTTATTGCTTTCGACATTTCTTTTAGTCAAGTACTGCGATAGATTTTCCATTCATTCGCTTGATGACTTAGAAATATAATCTTTGCTTGTAACAGCTCAAGAAGCACATGCGAGGTTTTTAAAAACGGCGCTATACCTTGCAAATTATATTGAAAATTTTGTCTTGAACGAGAATAACCGAAATATTTTTTTTTAATACTGCTGCTGTTCTCTATTGAGCTCCAGACAAACTTTACTCTGTTTTCCGGTTGTCCGCAAGCTGTTAGTTGGGAGTCTTCAACTCACGCGGTGAATAGACAAAATGAAGCTGGTTGCTAATTTAATTGTATAATTTATTATTTTTATGACATTTATTTTATATTCTGTGATTACTTTAACTCACACACTGACTTATTACGTCTTAAAATTTCAGGAATATCGTGCCTATTTGTATATAAAAATATATATACATAATTCATATAAATGATTTGACTTTGACTTTGAATAGGTTACCTCGAACATAACCTCGTTGGCTTTAGAGTCGTTTAATATAGTCTTTTTGGCTGAGTCCTGAGTTGGAGGGTTCCAGTACCTACATGCGTTATCTAAATAATATACACATAAGCGATCAATCCCCTAATCACGTATTCACTCGTCCCTGTTCACTGGCTGCCTATCACACCGTAACGAGGCACCATAGCTGTCACTTTCACTCATCACACAGTGTGTCTGTGTGACATTTAAATTATTTATGTAAGATATCAATATGATAATAAATACTTCAGTCTTTTGTTAATTGAGTTGCGACAGGTCTTCTGTTGTTTTTTTTTCTTTTATTTCCGCATTTAACTGCGCACCAAAAAAAAGCGCCAAGCGAAGACTTCGTGACTTCGCCTAGTACAGCTGTTGATGCTATGTAATTAAGGGCTGATTTTAAATAGTATTTTTTTGAAAAATATATATAATGGTTTGACATAATTATTTTCTTTTCCATACAAAAACTGTCAATATGTATTCCTTAGATAAAAGTTATCTGATGACTATTGAAAAATTATCCCTTATTAGAACAATAATCAATAATGCATCTGATCAAGGATGTTATTAGTTCTATCTAAATGTGAAAACCGGAACACAAAATTGTTTCAATAGTTACGCAGAATATAACACACAGACAGCCATTTTTGACAGATTGACACGGAGAGCGTTTAAATCTTTGATTCCCTAAGCACTAAATTGCAGTAGCCTTTCGTGTTCATTTTTCGATTTTTCTTCGAATACATAGCCCACCCAGTAGGTTCATAGCAATATCATTAGTCAGTGGCTTGATTGAGGCTCACTGCAATACGGCTGTGTGCTCACTGTGTGTTCTAGGATACCGAAATACAAATTCAAAATTATTTATTTTGGGACAGCTAGATCCAAAGGTTAGTATACAAAAACTTAAAAACTATTGTTAGCACTTAAATACAATTACAAAGGACACACCAATTCTATACACAAATGCCCCTGTGCTGAGCCCCTCGGCCCGTCGGGATAACCAATAGGGAGATACCTCCCTAAAAGATCACCAGACGAACGAACTATCTCAACACAGGTGCACGCACATCTTCAGCTAGTACTAGTTTTACTAATACACGTCTTCATGTGAAAATAGCCACCCGCCTTCCACAAAATATAGCTAAGCATAGCTCGATCTTCAAGGTTAAGCAAAACTTGCCGAGGTCGGTCCGTGGATGGGTGACCATCCATTACATACCGAGACCCCTCCGTGCCTCTGAAAACTCGTTAAGTGTCCCGGTTTTCATTTGTAGATCTTTGACAGTCGTTACGAGTAGTCAGAACCCCGAAAGTATAACAACCAGTCTTGCCAAACTGTGTTGTGGAGGTCAGATAGGCAGTCATCACCTGCCTAGCCTTTTCCCAAATATGTTGGATATTTAGGAAAAGGCTAGGCAGGTGATGACCCTAGCCTAGACCAAGAACCTGTACACTAGCCACTAGGACACCGATTAACAAAAATGTCGTTATCCACTTGAGTCGACAATTTCGCTAAGATACGAGGTCGATGACATAACTAAGGTTGGCTCACTGTGTTCCGGTCATCCGAGATCACACGTAACGCATTGCATCAAGTATCTACGAGAGTGTTTGTGTCCATTGCCGCCGACACGCTTTGACGACACATCATTTTTTTTACACTGTACAGTAGACCGCACCTTGGTTGTAAGACTTTGATCTTTAGCTGGTCTAGCGTAGTACGGCGTTTCAATAGAAACGCACGTCAATGTTATCAAAACCTTTTATCTACTGGTTTTGGTACCACTGATATGCGGCCTACCTCAGAAATTGGATGTGTCGACAATATTCTTGATTCTCAATATAATATAATTTAATATTATTAACATAAACCGTTTATTTTATGAAGGCATAAAAAATAAAACAAAATATTAAAATGAATTCTGTCGATAGTATTACTTATCCAAACCGGCTTTTTAATGAAAGCTGGGATTTATTAAAATTAGGTGAAGTCACAATTTTTTTTTTTTTTAATTCGGGCCATAAATTATAAATTAGCAATATCGGAAGAATTGTGTTCAAGCTCAAGTATAATTTCACTGATTAACCGTCTTGGTCTGAAAAGAAAAGAAAAACTAATGTAGTTTATTTCGCTTAAACAACGGAATTATCAATTCAATTGATTTGTGAATTATAGTAACTATAATAAGGTATTATATATAACTATGTTTATACCATTCCTCCTCTAAAAAGCTTATTTTATTCACTGAAAACATTGAATAAAAAGCTCTTTTAATCACTATTTTGGTGTTTGAATTTAGAACACACCAATATATTCGACCTCCATCTAAATGCTATACAACCTCCTTGCGAAAAAATACTCGATACACAGGAAATATATAGCGCTTCACAAGTTGACTATCCTAATAACAATAATAAGAAAATTACTCTTAATTTTAGTAATTGTTTCAATTGTAATGTACATTTTAATTAATTTAACTTTCCTTTTTTCTTAATTAAATGTCTATTTTCCCTTAATTCTTTCTTTTTCTCGTAGTCATGGTATAAAGTATAGTATGCAACTCTTGAATAAAACGGATTTATATCGAGGGCCATGAATTACTCGCGTCGCTCAGGATTCTAACACTTGAATCACTCGCTACGCTCGTGATTCAATCGTCATGAATCACTCCCTACGGTCGTGATTCAGTCGTTAGAATCCTTCACTTGCTCGTGATTCATCTATGGCCCTCGCTTTAAATCCGTCTTTTATTCACTAATTGCATAATATACTATTTTATCACATGCGTATTTATTTTTATTGGTGTTTTTGGCCTCTTTATGTAAAAAAAAACGTGTTTTGAATATATTATATTGCAGGGCGTTACTATTGTTATGTGGGTCTATAATGGAATACATCAAGAATTAATGTTCTCATAAAGCGTCGTGCAGACTAGCGCGACGCGACAACGCGACGCGACACCGTTTATTGTTATATCGTGAAGTTTTCTTTCTTAGAAATTGTATTGTTCAAGTCGTGTCGCGCGGGTCCGCACGAGCCTTAACATATTAACTTCTTGAGTATAGACTGGTGTACTTGTTATGATTTTTATATTTATTTTTTACAAAAAGACAAAAAGAAATAATAAATTAAATTCAGTAACTTACATAATTCATCAACTCAATGTCACGGAATACGGTACATTAAGACTAAGAAAAATTCAGCTTAAACATTATTTTTTTTGTAGTAAAAAAACCAATAGGCATTACCTATAGACTTACTGTGACGTATCGTCTTTTGTCGACGCAAAAGTAAAAGACTTTTTGTGCGAGAATAAGCCTACAGGACCGTTACAGGCTTTTTATCCGACAGAGGCTAAGTCAAAGGAGGGTTATGATTTTAACAGGCTATGTATGTAAGTTTGTATGTATGTATGTTCATCTGTTCCCTCATAACTCGTAAACTATTTTAAAAAACGAGATGTCGTAGGAAGCGTCATGTTGTTCCGCTGGTTATAGGCTATATGACTTCACCGAAAAATCCGGACTCACACGTAGGTAACTGTTCCATTGATGCTAATTACATGACGTGTGGATTTTAATTTTTTCAGTCTGTGATGTCTTGGCAACTACGAAAAAAATGCCAACTAAAGACTTAGAAGTCTTTAGTTGGCGTTATTTTCGTAGTTGGGTTTCTAATTTTATTTTTTAAACGTGTCTGAAAAAACAATAAAATACGTTCATAGTTTAAACCTTGCAATTAAATTACACACAACCAGCTATCATTGCCAACTCATTAATATGTTACACAAATGAACATCTTTGGTCTTTGACCAAACAATTCTTGAATAATTCGTAACACGTTTCTTGAGACGTCTAGAAATTGATTGTCTGACTTTGAAATACTAATTAATTTATTTTATTAATGTCACATGACTATATTTTTGTCTAGTCGTTCCGCGTTTATCAAGACGTGGCTTGAAATCTGGTAAATTATTAAATAAGTAAATTATCGTCTTCGTTTATGAATGTTTAAATCAATTGTACTTAAATCATTCTTACTATTCCCCAAATCATCAATCAGAAGGCTTTTTTTTTTTTTATATCGCTGAGAAATGCGTTACGCATCCCCGGCTCGTGGGGGACGAGTCGGGGTATGTGGGACTCCTGTCTAAATGCAGTATACCCACTAAAACTCAGCGGTGCTCCCGCATCGCCGTGATGGGAGGGCCATTGGAAACCGGCTCAGCCTTTACATCCACAGCCCTCCCGGCGCATGCCCGCCTAGCTGGCGGGCCCCACATATCAATCAGAAGCCTGTAGTAACTAAAATCAATTTAGTTTACCGTGAAATATTATGTAATTATTTTGACTAATTAAAAAATAATGGTCCTCCTGACCGAATTTCGGTCATAGCAGCCAATTTCAGTGGAGACCATCAACGCGGGAGATATTATAGTGCACAACTGTATGTGCGCAGTACCAGCTGCACTATCTCTTGCCCAAACACTGTGTAAATAACATCAACAAAAAAAAAACAACAAATTACTTACTTCACTTCATCAATGACTTCACAAATCAACAAAAAATCCTACAAAACACAAATCGACACATCATCACAAAAAAAAACACGTGTATCATTGGACAAGCGCATCAATCGCACGCACACTCGCACGTTCATTAAATAAAGGCTCGGCGCACGTGTAAACATACGGCCGCGTCTGTGTGCGAACGCCGAAAGAGTTCAGTGGGCCAAACCAACAGGTTTGAACGCCTGACTATGGATACGACCCCGTTTCCGTCACCGAACTTGCATAGACTCTGATTGTTTTATTAAAATTATTATAGTTGAATAAAATGTAGGTTCCGCATTTTTCTTTTTTTGTGGCGACGTTTATGAGCGTTTATACAGAAAGTGGGCAACGTCGCAAATAGCTGTTAAATATTTCGCTGTTTTGATTAATTTGGCAATATTACTGTATGGAAATGAGAAATATGGCTAACTAGTGAACTGAAATATTGATTATGAAATGCAATAATTAATATCGTAAATTCGTAACTCCGAATATAAAGTTTTAGATGAAGTATTTGTAAACTTTCCAAATGCCTTTTTTAAACAACATAAAACGGTGTGACCGTTCACAACATCAAATTCAGTGTTATAATTGCAATTCATTATTAATATTCATTATGGTCAATTCATTATGGTCTGAAATAAATTTATTTAAATTATTATTATTATAATATTCTAGTTCACTAGGTAGCTATACTTCTTATTTCCATACAGTAATATTGCCAAATTAATAAAAACTATTTGAAAGCTAACTATTTGGAGCTGCTGAAGATTTTAAGACCCATCTTTGCATTGTATAAAGTCAATCTCCTTTGTATTATATAATTCCAGAGCACAGGTGTGAGTACTATGTACTAAAGAGCTACCATTTACCGGGTAATACCTACTTTTTTTTATTGACTTGAATGTGCCCTGGCGGCTGTGAGTATGTCATGCTCACTCAAATGTCTCGCTGATGGTGGCGCGTGTGTTGGATCATTTAGCTCCCTTCAAAATGGTTGAGCTGAATGGTGCTGATCCATACGTCATGTTCGTGAACGGGCGCCGTCAGTTGGGACTGGTCAACTCTTAGCGGCCATGGCTGATTTTTAATTTTTTAATTGTCTTTTGTTTTTATCTTTGTATTACGGACGCTTCTAACGTGCACGTCTTTCTACATTGTTCTCACATGTATAATTTCAACATGAATGATGTAACCAATACTTTGTAACAATTTATTTTATTTAAAAGAGTGTCCGTGGAGTTTCTTGCCCGTTCTTCTCCATAGGTACCTACTACGCTTTGGAATGGGCAACTAGCTTCATATTTTTGACTGACCGATTCCTTGACAATTCAAAAGTGCCTGTAATGGTTTAATTGAAATAAATGATTTGAGTTTGAGTTTGAGCTATTTATGACGTTGCCAACTTTTTGGATGAACGCTATCCATTTTGGGATTCATTTTTGGAGATATTTCCTGTAAAAAAAGTGTGACCTGAACCATACTATAACTACATAGATTAGTCACAAAACGGAACTTGTTATTTAAGGTTAGTTGGTTGGTAGCTTGTAAGTTTGAATGAAGAAAATCTTCCAATCCCGTTAACTTGAAAATTCGAACCTAAGTCATGCATGATACATGCACCCCTCTCTCTTGCTTTGATCAATTTACCTATCCAATCTGCCTAGACTTTTCCCAACAATATTGGGGTCGGCTTCCAGTCTAACCGGCTGCAGCTGAATACCAGTATTTACATGGAACGACTGCCTATCTGACCTCCACAACTCAGTAACTGGGTAATACGATACCCCTTGATAAGACTGATTTTCAGACTTTCGAGCTTCTGACGACCCATAACGATTGTCAAAGATCCACGAATGACAGCCGGGATCAAGGGCTTCACGTGCGTTCCGAAGCACGGAGGAGTCTCGGTATATAAAGATGGTCACCCATCCACAGACTAACCCCGGCAATCGTAGCTTAGCCTGATGGATCGACCCGTGCAACTGTTATTACTTAGCCACGAGCTCAATCAATGATCAATTTATCAAAGGTGGCAATTTTGACATTATTTTCACAGTAGCTGCACTAAGCCATCCATGTGTTGACTCAGAAAACGGCGACCTCTATTACCCACTACTCTACAATATTTACATTTGTTCGCCCACAGTCCAACAACACGATATTACGACCAATAGATCATAAACATATACCATAATGTATGCGTAACATCATTACATAATTATAACATAACTATAATAACACCACTTGTCTACAATAATCTCTAAGTTGATGAGGTTTTTAATGGTTTTTTAGAACGTTTGAAATACCCCATTAATGCAGGTGTCTGATGTCAGTTTTTTTTTTTTTATTAGGGTTCCGTACCCGAAGGACTCCAAACGGAACCCTATTACTAACTCTCCGCTGTCCGTCCGTTGCCCGTCCGTCTGTCTGTCAGCGGGTTGTATCCCATGATCCGTAATAGGTAGACAGCGCAGTCTATTGTAATTTCTGTGCAAGGTCAAAAAATACCTCTTTTTTGGGATTATTCCACTTTGCCCAACTAAGTTGTACCTACCACCAGTGGAACAAAGTGGACGTAATTTTTTTTTTACTCACAATATATAGGGCACGTTTCCAAGTATTTAATCAGAACCTGTTTACGATATCTAAGTACTACCAAACTTACCATTAAAAGTTATCTTGATACATCGTCGTGCGTAGACAACAACCACATTGAAATCAATGATTTCCTTCTAAACACTGACTTAGCAATGTAAATTGGCCACACTCTCATATAGGGCTCGCACTCACTGACGTTTGTTGCCAAATGACTCAACTACTCCAAAAAGGTCGTGTGTAATTCTGGATGATTCGAGACATAGATACGATTATGGGAATGGTTACAGCTGGGTATTCATACGCAGCCGCATTAAAGAGCCTGATGTGATTTTAATATTTTAAGGGGACTACAGGACCTAAACGTGCCTAAACGCAAGTTTTATAATGCCTAAAAGAATATGATCCACTGCAGTAAACAAAATCAGAAAAATATATGATATTCTTCAGGATATATGCTAGTATGATAGTGTGTTGAAAACATAATACAACTAATTTTATACGATAGAAAAAAATCATGAAGATACCTCTAAAAATTTCTTTTAACGATTAAAAATCATATTAATTTACATGCAATCATTCTGATTTTTTGTCACATTATTCTACAAGCTACATATTAGCATAATAGTGTTTTAATTTTCCAGTCCAATCAATCAATTTTCTGTAAATCGCTAACTGCTTCATATTTTGCAATAAATTACCTGCGTCGTGTCATCGCGCTTCTCTTTCATTTCTATGCAGTCCGACAGTGACCGCGCTTTAGCTGTTGTAAGCCTCTTAATATATAATTACAAAACAAAAAAAGAAGACTTAGTGACAAAATTGAAAAGAGTATAATTAGATGGTTTGGTATCGTTGAGACGATGAATGAAAGGCGATTAACAAAAGGTATTTATAAGGCAGATGTGATTAGGAACACCGGGAAGGGACGCCCTAGAAAGACAGTAGTAACCTTATTGATGGTGTTCTTCAGAAAGATCAGCTATCTAATTACGCAAGTTGACAATTCCGACTAATCTGTTTCAATTTGACAGGTCAACAACATTCATTGTGTTATTTACGTTGTTGAGCAGATTTTTTTTTCGAACTTACGAATCAATGGATTAGCAGTCTGTTTCACAACGATTCAGATTCTGATTGAGCGTGTATTACGTAATTAGGGTACAGGTGCGTAGTCCTCTAAACCGTGCGGCGTGCGTGTATGAATCTAAACGAAGGAAGAGGAGTGTGTAGGGATCGTAGCAGGTCGCGTTCTGTAGTTTCTGTCTACCCTCATGGTAAGACAGCGTGATTTTATCTATGTATATATCTAATTACATCAATTTGTTTAGTGACAATAAAACACCAACCTATCGCAAGTACAAGAAGATGTCTCTTAAATCGGACTTATAACTTGCGAAAAGTTGGTGTGCTCACTTCTGCCTACCTACCTCTAGTATATAGGTACAGTCGTGTTGAAATGTTGAGTTCATCTAATCACAAATCCCCCCCATATCATATCTAGCAGATTTAACAATGAAACGTCGGAAATTGCAGTGAAAAGAAAGTCGATTTCAGTTTTTGGTCCTTCTACTTCCGCCAGCTTAGTTATTTACTTTTTCACAGTCAATACTATTGTTTTTTGTTAATTAGAGTGAAGGTATGTTTTTTAACTTTCTTTTAAATAAAAAGGTCCTTCTTTTTTGAACTGAGATATCTACTTACTAATTAAATTCGTACATTTGTTGCACGTGATCAAAAGACCAAAGGTTTTGATTAAAAAACCATTTGCCAAGTTTAATTTGTTTTTAATACCTATTTAATATTTATTTAAACGATGTTTAAAATACGTACCTTCAGTCTAATTAAGAAAAAACCTATAGTATTCACTATGAAAAACTAAATAACTAAGCGAGCAGACCAGAAGGACCAAAAACTTTTATCGACTTTCTTTCTACTGCAATTTGCAAAGTTGCATTGTTAAAAACGCTAGATATGATGCGTGTCTAATTTTAACACTACATAGCATACCTATAATGTTCCCACTGCTGGGACTCAGGCCTCCTCTAGTCGAGAGGGAGTGGGCTGTAATATACCACGCGAGCGCAGTGCGGGTTGCTAGATGTCACATGTCGATGAGATTATTATTTACACTAAGTAAATAATTATCTACAATACATTAATCAAAGAACACATAATTATGATGTTTTTCATAAAGATTAAGTACTGTTAGTTTTATGTTATCTACACTTGTACAAACAAATCCATTATTTACCATATAAATAAAAATGAATGCCTTTTATTCAACAATTTTAATGATGAATCATATAGCTGAGGTGTCCGAGTGGTTAAGGAGTTGGACTTGAAATCCAATGGGTTATACCCGCGCAGGTTCGAATCCTGTCCTCAGCGAATCTTTTTTCATATTTTATTTATTATTGTATTCATATCGTTTGATTACAGTAATTTCTGAATCGGTGATTCAGAAGGTACTCCTGAATTACCACCGATTTAGAACATATTCACACATTTTTGCTAACAACGTTTCGTCGGTTTTGGTAACTTTTATACCTATTTTTAATGCTCTCACTGGTAGTATTGTTGCGTGTCGGATCGTTCAGCTCCCTCTAAGATAAGGCTAAACTCACCATGGCTGATGCGTAACGTACCATCTCGTCTGTTGGAACTGTTTTTGGTACTTTCCTCAAAAGGCCAGTCTGGATGCTACCCTACATTTTGTTACACAATATTTTTCAAACTATTAACTTAAATTCAACTAATAAGGTACAAATAAGACATCACAGCCAGCCAAATTAATAAAAATACGGAGTCACACGTGTTAGGGCTTAAATCGCACAGATTACGTATGACTCCTTAAATGTGACGTCACATAGCCTATCACCAGCGGACGATCAAGACGCTTCCAACGATACCTCATTTGTCAAATTATAACGAGTAGTTCAGAAGTTTTGAGGGAACAGATGAACATCCATACATACATACCAGTCAAAATCATATCCCTCCTTTTTGATTCGCCGTAGTCGGGTAAAAATAACTACACAAAAGAAATATAACATCACGCCTATAATCCCCGAAGAGTTAGACAGAGGTGTGCATGGTACATCCTCATTTGGCCATTAAAAACAAAAGTAACTAATCTGTGTAATGTTTTCGTTGATAGCGACAATATCTTTTTTGTCTTCCATACAAATGATAAAACTACCTACTCCAATGCCTACTCGGTACGGCTCGCAAATCCTTCCATATCCTAAGGGCACGTCTTCCTTAGTATTGCTGCGCCACCCGGTCTACTCTTTGTTAAGCAATGTGCTCTGTAGCCCCATGCAACATGAGGTTCCAGGGGCTAGTTCAATCTTAGGGATCATCCAATTTATCAGGTCTGGTTAAACCACGCTGAGATCGGTGCATTTCATTCATTCATTCATGTTAGCGACAATAAAGACTTTGTAATCTATACAAATGATAAAATTACCTACTTAGTACTTATGTTTATTTTATGTAAAATCATACATTATTTCTTTATTATGAAACTAATCACGATGTATCTTCGTCATTCAAATAAAATGTCAATCGTAGTCATAGATTCTTGACGTTGTAACATCATTAATTAAATTATACTAAACATTATTCATTCCTACCTCAATACTATCGTTCGTGGCCAGCATACGTGAATGTCAATTATAATTAAATCAATCAACCTGAAACACTAGGAAGCGGTCTAAGCGGCCATAAATAATTTAAAATAGGTTTTAAACAAACCAGAGTGAGACTCAGCTCACAAAGAAATATTATTGTATCTTGTTTAGAAAATATATTCATCTTTGAATATGCTGATGCCAAATCTTGACCTTACTCAAGACCAACTCGATAAACTTGAGCGGCTTCAAAATGTTTGTATAAGGTTCATATTCGGTTTACACAAATATGACCATGTTTCCGAATTTCGTGTGAAGCTAAACCAATTCGCCTTCGCCGAAATGCTCATATTCTTTCCCTCTTGTATCACTTGCTCTTTTCCCCTTCCTCCCCTCTCTATCTTAAGAAACGTTTCCAGTATCTTCGCGACTCCCACACGAAATGTTTACGGTCTTCAGATAACCTGAAGCTTAAAATAGATAACCTGAAGTTTACAAGCGAGAGGTAAAAAAATGCCTGGTTGATCTTCGTTTTACATACCACAAGGCCACAGCACAACTAAATCTAGCTCAGGACAAAAATCTACCTCATAATAACCGTACGAACTAGAAGTACAACATAAACCATATAATCAACACTTCTAAATAGCCGTTACTCGGCACGTTCAAGAATTATCTTCCAGTCATATAATTCACGAAATAACAGTTAAATACTAGAGAAACCTTGGAGATTAAGTATAATTGCACGTTTACTATGTTCGCGTGGCGACCGGAAGTGCTCATAAGTGATATGGGTGCTCAAAGAGCAATGAATCCGGGTCACTTAAAGAATGTTAAAAATCTCGGAAACTAAAAATGATACGTTAATGCAATAAATTGTATTTAATAGACAATGTAATACTCCTTAAATGAAAGTAAAAAAAATATGAGTCACCATACATTTTATTAACACAAAATTACATAAAGAAAAAAACTGCTGATCTCTCCTTAAAACAAAAATAGGAAACATGAAATTTTTGAACTTTATTACGATTTTCTTGAATTTTAATACTTCGTACGGTTTGGCATGCTGTACACCAAGTTCCTTATACGATTTTGGGGAATATTCTCCCATTCCTCTGTGAGAGCAATTTTGAGCTCACGAAGCGTGATTGGGGGAGGGTTTCGTTGTTTTACGCATCTGCCTAGCTCGTCCCAAGCATGCTCGATCGGGTTGATATCCGGGCTGCGCGCTGGCCACTCCATACGAGTAATGTTCATCTCTTGAAGGTAGTCATTCACAATCCTACCTGTATGAGGTCGGGCATTGTCATGCATAAATATAGCATCCTCACCTAAATTGACCATAAATGGACCAACGTGATCATTGAGGATTTCTTCCACATATCTTACGCTAGTTAAAGAGCCGTTTTCTATGATCACCAGCTCTGTGCGACTTTCAGAAGAAATTCCGGCCCACACAAGTACAGACCCACCACCGTAGGCTACTTTTTCTTCGATGCATGCTTGCTTGAATCTTTCCCCTGGTCTTCGATACACTCTGTGTCTTCCATCGTGCTTGTAGAGCATACATTTTGATTCGTCGGAGAACATAACTTTTGACCAATCTTCAATACTCCAATTTACGTGGCTCTGGGCATATCTTAGTCTTGAAATACGATGCCCACGCTCCAGTTTAGGGCCGTTTGCAGGTCTAAGGGGTTTTAAGTTAGATTCAGCAAGCCGACGTCTTACTGTCCATGCACTTGGGTTACTTCCTCCGAGGCGTCGAAACTGATTTGTGAGTTCAGTTCCTGTGAGAAAGCGATTTCGAAGCATGGTGTTCACCAAGTATCGGTCTTCTCGTGCTGTGGTACACCTGGTTCTGCCCGTTCCTGGCCTGCGTAGGTTAGAACCAGTTTCTTCGTAACGTCGGAGAACTCTTTGTACTGTTGACAGCGACACACCGACAGTCCTGGCTGTATCGCGCTGACTCCGGCCGGTTTCCAGCATTGTAAGTATTCTGGTGCATTCTTCAGGCGTAAGCGACATAATTTCAGCTTGAATAATGAATATTAATAATAGAGCACTATCAACATGGTTTATGTACCCACATAAATGACAGATTACAAACAAAAGCAAAACCAAATGCTGTAATTTCGTAGTTCCATCTTCGAAAGTGGCCCTTTTTCAAATTTGATTTTTTTATGATATAACTTTACAATAACTAAGAAGTTTTAATACCTTCATTTAAGGAGTATTACATTGTCTATTAAATACAATTTATTGCATTAACCTAGCATTTTTAGTTTCCGAGATTTTTAGGATTCTTTAAGTGACCCGGATTCATTGCTCTCGAGTGTATATAACTATATTTATAATAAAATTAGCTTCTGTCCACGGTTACACCCGCGTGGAGGTAGGAATTTATCCCATGGAAACGCCAGTAATGCTGCCAGTCGGCATGAATTTTTCCAATATCTTCAGCAATCATCGTCATATTTCAGCCAATTTACACAAAACCTTAATGATTATACACTTAAACCTTCCTCATTAATCACTCCGTCCATTGGTAAATCCGTTCGGTAGTTTTTGAGTTTATCGTGTTCAGACAGACAGACGCGGCGGGGAGACAAAAAGAAAGTAATTGCTACAAGGTGTAGGAACGAGTCTGATGCCGAAAATATGTTCCGGATTTTTAGCAAACCGATACTTCAAAGGATTACTCAAATGTTACTTTTAATCCGTAGTATTTTCCCGTGGGATATTTTCCTGCATCCACGCGGGTGAAGCCGCGGACAGAAGCTAGTACTTAATTTTATTACTTTTGGTTCTTACTCCCGATGCCTAAGAGGCTATTGAACTGTCAAATCTCGATTCAAATAGTTTGACAGCTGCTTGACCAACGAGAGACTCAACTGGTCTAATAAAAACCTGGTGCTAGTACACAGTATACACGAACATAACAAAAGATGATAAAACTGAAAGTTAGTGACACTTAATATAACTATGCATAAGCTGGCACAAAACATGGTAGGCAAATCAACAATGCAGTAGAACCAATTGTGTATGCAAGATACAGCAAGATAACTCAATCGATTAATTATTAATTACTGAGAAGGTCCTAATAGATTTACCATGTTAGTCACAGAGTTCTAGTCATCAATAAATCACTGAACCGAGGTTATCAAACCACAATCTTTGTCTGTTCCTTACGACTTTTCAATTGTTTTTCACAAACTGGGCCATCTGAAGTTCGCCACGCGAAATATTATTATCAGGATCAGACTGCGTGTCTATTACGACTGTTAGGGATTTCTCGCACTAGACGGCCACGATTGGCCGGAATTGTAGCCTGCGAGAGGGATTCTTCGTAATCTAGTGGTATTAGTTGGCCGTTGCGACCAAGTGCGCGATTCGTATCGATTTCTATAGTTTACCTGGTCGGTGTCGCGGTCGTAGTCATAGCCATATAGTGCGCGAGATCTACAATACGTGTTCTAATGGTGAAGAACCAACGTATTTTAGCATGTTTGAGGCACGAGATCTCTCGTCTCGATCTAGAATGAGAGTCAGAGTGGATCACCCATCATAAATATTACCAAAGCATGATAGGTGAATGCAGTTTTACTTATATCACCATTCAGCCGAAAAACGTCCGCTGTGGTCCATAAAAGCCTTCCCCTCATTATCGCCGTAACGAAAGGACCTGCATTCCCGATGACATTCACGAAGCAAATATAATGTGCTTTACTAACATAAAATATTTTCATTGTCCACAGAAAGAAGATGTCATCATTCTAACCGGGACCAGCGCACACACATTTCAAGATGGCGGTCTGTTCAGCCGCCGTGATCATCGAGAAGGCCAACAAGTACTATGGCAGGCCTAACAAAGCTGACTTCAAGCCAGTGCTTAAGGATATGGATATGGTTGTTGATAGAGGAATCATGTAAGTATAAATTATGGCAATTTTGAATAATACACTTATCTTTTTTCTCATATTGACTGAAACAGCAAAAAAATCTCTAGCTAATAAACAATCGAAGCGACAGCTTCAGTTGACTCAAAAGACTGTCCAAATAATTTTGGACAGTCTTTTGAGTCAACTGAAGCAAAACTTGGAACCTGGTGACACCACAACAGAAAGATTATGAAAAAAGGACACTCATTTTTCATAACGTAGTTTTTGAGTATCCTTTTCCAGCACGCGTATCAAGACCACCATAGAAACGAAAGAAACCAATGACAAATTAACAGGTTGTAGAAAGGTTTAAAAAAAATATTATTCATAGAGTAGAGATAGAAGTGGTAAAGCTATGTTGCAGATGCAAAAAAAAAACATAAATTCTCGACACTCGTGAACATTTTACTAAGACCATAATCTAAATCATTATTTTCCGCAGATATGGTCTACTCGGTCCTTCAGGATGTGGCAAGACCACGTTACTATCCTGCATAGTGGGCAGGAGGAAACTGGACAGTGGAAACGTTTGGGTCCTTGGTGGAAGACCTGGAGAGAAGGGCAGCGGTGTGCCCGGACCCAGGGTTGGGTATATGCCTCAGGTAAGATGTATCCTATTTTGTTTTCCATCATCATCTGACTAGCCTTTTCCCAACTATTTTTTGGTCAGCTTCCAGTCTAACTAGATGCAGTTGCCAGTTACCTGACCTCCAAACTGGGTAACGGGTAACATAGCAAGATACCGCTTAGCAAGACTGGTTGTCAGACTTTCGGGGTTCTGGCTCACACACATGATTAAACCTGCTTTGCGTGGCACGAAGGGTTAATCTAAAGGGTAGCTTTGGTTTGGTCATCCACCCACGGACCGACCTCGGCAATTGATTGATTAAAACCGGATGTACCTTTTTTTTTTTTTTTTCGTTTTAGCGATTTTTTTTAATACTTCTGAGACGTGGGGTAATTTTCTATGGGATATGAGACTTCTCCTTTCAATTGGCTTTTTTCAGCAGGGGATTGCGATTTTCTGATTTAGCTATTACCCTAAACCCACTCAAAACCATCAAACAACGCGAGGGATTTCACCCAATTTTCGTATATTCTTATGTTTTTTTTCGAAACGGTAAAATCAGTCATCTCGAACATATCAATTATTTAAGCAACGTCTGTAGTACCTAATCAACAAAGTAATCTTAACAAAAATATTTACTTTCTTCACAGGACATAGCCCTAGTCGGCGAATTCAAAGTCCGGGACGCAATATACTACTTCGGCCGGATCTACGGCATGCAGATGGAGAAAATGATGGAACGGTTTGATTTCCTCTCGAACCTTCTAGACCTACCCAGTGGAAACCGCCTCATAAAGACCCTGTCTGGGGGTCAGCAGAGAAGGGTGTCATTGGCAGCTGCTCTTGTGCATGAACCTGAACTCCTTATATTGGATGAACCGACAGTTGGATTGGATCCGGTGTTGAGAGAAAGGTTAGTCCATGATTTGTATTCTTCATCTTTTTAGCGTCTCGCTGGCAAATAAAATTTAAATTTCCTGTATGGCCGAGAAGTCAGCAACCACCAACGCTAACTCCATTCTGTATTTGATGTCATAGTGAATCGAAGAATAAAACTGTTGACTTTGATATGGATTGACAAAATATTCAAGTTCAATGGCAACAATTAGGCTTTAGGACCGAAGGACCAAAAACTTTGTAAGACAAAATATGGTTTGCCGTAGCAGAAAATAAAGTTTTTTTTTTCAGATAGTTGTCCCAGTGGTAACGGCGACTTATGAGTTGTAGGTCCTTGGTTCAAACCCTGACAGGCGCTTTACTTTGTGTTAATTATTTCATCATCACTGCTCTCAAAACGGTGAAGCAAAACATCGTGAGGAAACTGTTTTAAAACCAACAATTTGAAGACGTGTGACATCTACCAACCCGCACATGGCCCGCGTAGTGGTTAACGGCCGACTCGCTCTCACAGAGAGGGTGCCAGTGACCCAGCAGTTGGAACATTATAGGCTGATTATGCTTATAACGTAGATATTTCAATGCGTAAACGCAAAAAATTGCCAATATTTCCATAATTACAAGTCTGCACATAATACAAAAGAATAATTCATATTTAAAACTTTGCACGAGGACTTTGTTAGTCAGAATCTATAATTTTATACTGTAATTTGCATCATTAATAATAATTCCTATTCAAATTCAAATTGCAAATGACAATATTATAACAAAAGGAAGCCAAAAATATCACTGAATAATATTTGTAGATTTTTGGTACTGTTTTTTGGTGAGTAATGTGTTAAAGTCAAAACTATTCATTTTGTAAAGTATGATAAACGACTGTCTGAACTATTGTCGTCGATAACTAATTGGTATAAAAAATCTTTAAGTAGACAAGTATCTAGGCATGTAAGTAGATGACGCATTTTTAGTTTGTTTGCAAAATTATGTTTCTGTTGAAAAACTGCCCCGAAAACAGATCCCATCGCGACATCGTAAAAAATAGAACTACCTTTCTAGAGTTGTTATCGAAAAATCTGACGATTACCAAGCTAATCCTGTTGCTCTGATTATCTTACTAGGATAGCATGCTATACCTAAACAAGCTTTCCTGGCAAGCAATAAGTGTATGCCTCACAGCTTAATCCTTCAGTAGGCAAAAAAAAAAAAAAAAAAAATTTTATTTCACATAAACCTACAAGGGCACTTATGAAACGTCAGAAGCTAGGTGCACGGTTCCAATTGGTCGTTTCCTATGGAGAAGAGCCGGCAAGAAACTCCACGGTTACTCTTTTAAAAGTAAATGGTTTTTACAATGTTTCCAAGTTACAGGGTTAAAAGGTATGAGAGGACAATGTAGGCCCATCAACAAGTACCAGTAGGCGACAGAGTTCTTTAATAACTGTCACATTTAGAAGAGCTACTTTTGTTCCTGTAGCTGGATCCCGTTGAGACACCGTAACAAATAGGACTGCCTATCTAGAATAGGGATGATGCCTGGGTAAAAAAAAAAAATCTAATCCGTCCGTCAGTCAGATAATAAAAAAATATTAGACACGTATTTTTTGCTTTATCATATTAATAAAACATGACTTAGATAAAACGCATTTTAAATTGGGGAGTGGGGGTCGCTACGTCAATAGTATGTAGGTATAAAATCTACATGCTCGTGACGTCATGGCACTTTTTACCTCAATGTATCGCCGTAATCTTTAGAAAACGTAAAAAAAGAAAAAAATACGTGTCCAATATTTTTTTAAATCTCAAAGACGGACTAAAAAAAATGTTAAGCCATCATCTTTTGTTCTATAGTACAAATCGGCAAATCAGATGACTACCAAGCTAACACTGTTGCTCTGATTTTCTTTACTTACTAGGATAGCATAATGCTAAACCTAAACATGCTATCCTGGCAAGCAATAACTGTGTATGCCTCACAGCACAATCCTTTAGTAGGCAACAGTTCTTTAATAACTGTCACATTTAGAAGAGCTACTTTTTTATATGTAACCTCTTTCCTCTCGCTTTTCTGCAATCTGTGGGAGTGATTTCGTGAATTGGGACGGAAGTGTATTACAGGAAGCTGGAGAAGCGCGCGCTATTTCATTTGACCAATGAGCGCGCGCGCGGTTCTTATGCTGGCCATCAGAAACGACCTTGACGAGTTGTTTAGTAAAGTTGCTTATTACCAAGGTGAGATGTACACATCATATGCGACTACTTTAAGGCTCGCTCGTAATTTTTTTTTTTTATGAATGTGACCTACGAATCACTTCATCCGCTTTGAGATGCCGCGGTTGCTACATTTCTTTCAAACTTTTATTTCTTTGTTTTAGTCATAAGTCCGTCGAGTATGTAATGTGTAGGTTGTCAAGTACCCAATTCTTCAAAAGTTTACTCGGCGTACGGAACTAACCTGCGCAGTACAAACTTTACTTTACAATTCATAAATTACGCAATGCCAAGCAAAAAAAGTGTCATCTTATAAAATAATGACGTGTGAATGGTCGGGTAGATTTATCAGAGTACTAAAGAACGTTTCAAGGTTATTTCAACAATAAAATATGTTAATAATTCTTGAGTTTTCAGAAAGAAAATGACATTCGAAATATTAAAAATAAATAGCTACAAGTATACTCGTATTGAGTTATAGAGGGTCATTTTCATATTTCTCTCTACAAAACAAGGCTTGCATCATCAATGTTTCAGGGATTCTACGCTATCGTTGGTGTAGTGGTCGCAAGCACTACTGCTGAGCATGAGGTCCGGGGTTCGATTTCTAGGTCGGGCATAGTGATATTGGGTTTTTCCACTTCAAACCCAACAGTAGCCCGGAGTTCGTGCCCAGTTGATGGCAATAGGCTCGCCCCCTATTACATAGGACTTAAACATAACGGGCGAAATGTGGATGTGTACTAAAATGTGATGAAGAGTTAGGCACACGTATACCTCTGCCCTTCAGGGATTACTGGCGTCATGTTTATGTTAAGTTAAGGATAGTCAGAAACCTGAAAGTTTGACAGCCAGACTTACCAGTGGGTATCGTGCGAACCAGAAACTTGTGGTTGTTGAGGGCAGATAACCAGTGGCTCCATACTGGTATTCAACTGCATCCGGATAGACTGGAAATGATGATGTTGGTATTAAAGCTACCCAGAGTCGGGTCAGCCAGACGTGAGCCGTCCCTTGTCACAGGCAAGACGCAATAAAGGTACCATTTCCGTACCCGACCGCAGGCGGCAACTGCAGGCGACGTGTCGCCGCGACACTACTGGTTTCTATGAATTTCTATGAAATACCTTCCGTACCTAGCGACATGTCGTTGGCAGCTACGAGCGAGTGACAGGCGACACGTGTAGCCCGACCGCAGATCAGTACCCTAATTGCGTAATACACGATCAATCGGACTCTGAATCGTTTTGAAACAAATTGCTAATCCATTACTCATCATTTGCTTCATAAGTTCGAAAAAAAGTCTGCTCAACAACGTAAATAACGCAATGAATGTTGTTGAACTGTCAAAATGAAACAGATTAATCGTAATCTTTGACGAAAATGTGTTGCGTAATAAGATAACAATAGTGTTATTGTACATAACGCTCGAGCGATAACATGTTTTTCTATCTTCTATCTACCGACTGGAATACGGGCTGCTGTCGCCCGCGGTCGGGTTCGGAATCATGACTGCAGCGACATGACGCCGCGACACGACGCCTGCAGTCGCCGCCTGCGGTCGGGTACGGAATGGTACCTTAAGCCGACTGATCCAGAAACTTTATTTTTCAACAATACGATATAACATTGCCCAAATGACATAATAAGTATTGTCTTACCGCGGATGTCCATTGTTTTAAATCACAATGGGTTAAGTTTGATCACTGATATACCAGCTATTGTCCATCAGAAAATGTTACGTCAGATCGCCATTGAATTTCTTTTGGAAAAGTTGACTTATTCAGTAGTAGGCACAGATTAATACAGACGGGACACTCCGCAAAATCATAGCGACTCTTGCTGCGACTCAATAAAGTGCAACTCAGGTCGCACAGCACTAATCACCTGCAGTTATATTCACCTAGAAGTTGCCTCTCTTTTTATCGCGTGACTTCTGGTCTATCGGTCTTCTGACTACGTTCACTGAATTGGCCCGGCAAGACGGGCCCGCCTCGTACTTGTAGCTTCATACCTAAACTGTGGAGTGTCCCATCTTTATTAATATGTGGTAGTACTGACTTTTTTGGAATGAGAAGTCACCTTGAAGTTTTATTTTGGACAGTATTAGGTTCTAATATAACTTCTTGACTTCTTCCTGTTCACGTATTAAGATTTAGAATCACTATCTTCTTCAGAAGAAAACCCGGTCAACATAATTAAAAGCCTCGTTATCGTTGGTCTAGTGATCTGCTGATCTTGAAGTCCTGGGTTCGATTCCCGGGACGGGCAAAGTGTTATTGGGTTTTTCCATCTGGAATTTCTCAGTAGCAGCTCGGAGTCTGGATTTGTGCCCGGTTGATGGCAAGAGGCTCGCCGAAAAGCGACCACATTCGTCTAGATCATATTTTGTTGCTTCGTGTCTCAGAAACTATATTAAAGGTATTATTAGACAATTTTTGACACCTACCGAGGGTCCTTACTAGCCGTTATTCATAATTCCATCTAAGTCACGAGATAATATTTTTTTTAAGGAGTGGCGCTCGTGTACCGTGGTACGCCCTCTTAAATCATTTAGAGGCACTTTTGAATTGCCAAGGGGTCGGTCAGTTAGTCAGAAAGTTGAAGCTAGTTGCCCATTCCAAAACGTAGATATCTATGAAGAAAAACGGTCAAGAAACTCATAGGACACTATTTTAAATCAAGATATTACAAAATCCTGGGCACATTATTCTTATTGCATGTGAGAAATTCTAAATATAACCATAAAGATAAGCCCTGGCAGTTAGGAGATGACCAGTCTCAACTGCCGGCGCCCGTTCACGTACCTACATGACGTTAAGTTAAGGAGGATTGATGTTAAGTACAATGTTTGTCAAAAAAAAACAATTCCATTTAATTTTCTCTATAGAAAAAAAAAACAAAGTTACCTCCAAACCAAACAATAAATTGCTAATATTCAAAAAATACTTCAAATTAGATCATGAAACTTTGCATAATAACTGAACTAACTATAAAGCAGATACTTTGTTTTTTTTAAATGACGATTATTTTCGCTGTAAAAAGAAATTACCTCAAATTCAATTCAAATTCAAAATATTTTTATTTCACATTAACCTACAAGGGCACTTATGAAACGTCAGAAGCACGTTTCCAACTGGTCGTTTCCTATGGAGAAGAGCCGGCAAGAAACTCAACGGTTACTCTTTTAAAAGTAAATGGTTTTTACAATGTTTCCAAGTTACAGTGTTAAAAGGTATGAGAGGACAGTGTAGGCCCATCAACAAGGAACCTAAACTATTGGCGCCTTGGAGCCTGCTCCCCACCGCTCAGTCTCACTCGCAGTCAGTCCGCAAGTAGAATAGTGCGAACGAGATAAGGAGTAAATTTGAGATGAGGTACAATACCTCTCAAACAAAAGAGCCCTATAAAGAGTGTAAATGGACTCTTAATAGGGCTGTTTCTTTCCACATCGACCTTCAGTTCAAACACGTTCTTTCATCACGTTAATGGGTTAATCATAACTTCATAAGGTGTGCAATCGTGACGGAGCAGTTTCCTCCTACTTACAATATTGACTTTCGTCATATTTGGTAATACATTCATAAAGTTCCGGTTTGCTTGTCATTCTTCAGTCGATTTGAAAGAGAGCTATTTAACGACATTATTGACAACTCTTGAATAAATTAAGCGTAAAAATCAGTAAATCTTTTTAGGTACAAGAATAGACTATTTGCTCTTTTAGCACTGAAAATGCTTTTTCGAACGCTTCAGCAGAGTGTTTTTAAGAAAAGTGCGACCAGGAGCTAGCGTCCTCATTTATTAAGATAGAGAAATAACAATGGTATCAAAAGATGCGTTACTGAAAGGGCTACATATTTTGATTTACAAATTGATTTAAAAAAAAAGGGGTAGAAAGTATCTTATGTCCTAACCCAGGGCATGGTCTACCGATGTACCAAATTTCATCCGAATCCGTTCAGCCGTTTTAGCGTGAAAGCGTAACAAACATCAAATCTTTTCTCTTTATAATTATTAATTTAGATTTTTTTTTTTTTTTTTACAACTACTTTTTGTAAATGCTGTAATGTATAACTGTTTTTTGTCCCAAATAAAATAAATAAATAAATAAATTCAAGTTTTACCGTTCTCGATCTGTAGCATTTGAAACCATTCAAAAATATTATTAACTGTCCTTTAGAAATAAGTGTGGGAATTTATAATTGTTTTTGTTCTCAGTCGTCAATGACATAAATACCTTTTAGTACTCATAATAATCCCGCGCATCTTTTATATATTTATTTATTTATTATATGACATATACAATGCCTTGAGGCAATCGTTTCCCTTGCGAGGCTACCAAAACATTATTAAATCAAACATAAACTTAAACAAATGATTGTTCTCCTTATGGTCAAGGCTTAAACGCTGAGAATTAAATCAAAAGGTCAAAAGTCTGCTCGGGATACTTTAGTTCTTCATAATTCAACTTTTAAGACGCAGATATATGCCAGTGACCTTGAGAGGTTACCTTGCGTTTTTTGTACTGAGTACACGCAATGCGTCGTACGTCCAGCCAGTAATAAGACTCGCCAATCAAGGAACGCTGCCCCAAATTAGACGCATTATTAATTCATTATACATCAAACAAAACGTATTTTAATAAAACACGTATACTAAAACATCAACAATTAAATTATCTTTAAAATTGTGAAAGTTTCAGAATAATACGCTTTATATATTTTACGTGTTCCTTAGTTTTTTATCCGCGTTAGACAACTTTACAAATTAATTTCAATATGTAATATAAACATAATCTAAAATATTCCTACATTAAGTTGTTCAGAAAATGCTTTAATTTAACATATATTTTTCCCAAATCATTAACACTACTCGTTTAGACGTGATGTTCAGTGTAAAAGTCGGTTATCGTCGCCTTAATAAGAAATGTAGGCCAATCACCTTCTTTATTGCAGATTGATGAAATACCTACTACAGTCGAACTTAATTTGCTGCAGTAAAATTACACTTATTACTGTCATTTCTTTAAACAATATTCTAAGTTATTGACAAGAAGAGTCATTTTACTGCCGCTAATTAAAAGTCCGACATGTTTGGAACTCACAGACAGGTGCGACGCGACGGAGCGATGCGACGGGGCGACGTGATTCTTTTAGAACAATTTCTATGACGTTTTCATAGAAATTGTTCTAGAACCGCGTCTTTTAAGAAAAAATATCCTGCTACTTCCGTGTGTGTCTAAAAAAATACCAATTTATTATTTTACGATACCTACCAGTACATATTTTATAACACTAGGAAGTGTAACAATTCGAACTGAATTACTTTTTCAATTCCTTAATCATAGAACATACCTAAGTGCGAAGTAAAGGCTCGTGCAGACCAGCGCGACGCGAACTCGAACAATACAATTTCTAAGAAAACTTCACGGTATAACAATAACCGGTGTCGCGTCGCGCTAGTCTGCACGAAACTTAATGCTGCAAAAATCCTTTCCTAACATATGTTTCCTAGTAAATTGACCTCTTAGTTACATAATTTTTTTTAGGAAGCCGAAAAATGTCCTCGCCGCAAAAATATCAGTGTTAAATAAAAATTTATACGTCTAACCTCTAAAATATGACCTTTTTATAAAGTAATCAAAATAAAGAATAAACACCTCGGAAGAGACCTTCGCGAAATCTCAAAAAGTCACCGATTTGAATATTCAGATGACCTATAAAGAGCTCGTAAACGTTACAAGATAAATATTGTTCATCCTTGTGTTGATCAATGTCAAGAGAAACCAACACACCTGACCCTAAAGTACAGAGAAACGATTTCACAATTCAATTCACATGTCATAAAGCTGAGAAATATTACCATAAAGAGAATACATTTTCTTTTGTTTTTATTTAAAAATGTCCATGACATAGAGAATGCTTCTGACAGGGCTTCGTTTGGAGAATAAGTGGTGCTATTTTAGAGGTATGAGGAACAGGTGTAAAGCTCACTCCTCGCTCCTCTCCTCTTCTCCTCGCTCGCTTGCTCCTCTATAGAAAAGGGAGGATCCTCCGACCGGAAGGGAGTCGTGTCTGGCGGGCAACTGACCAACGATTGATGTCGGATAGTCTTATACAACCTTAGTTTTTGTTTACCCTAAACCTTTTAAGGGGTCATTGTACTCATTAATATGAACAACTTTCACTATGGGACCAACGCTGAAGTCGCGAAAAAAAATTCAGCTGTTCCCTACATTTCGACGCGATATACGAACATAAATGTAGGGAACAGCTGATTTTTTTTTCGGTGCGAGTATGTCGGTAACGCGAATCCATAAATTTATCCCCTTCCAAAAATCGCTCAACGCGCCTAAAGAAGTTTTCACTTCAAAAATAAGCTGGATGGAGTCGACAGCTCCTACCTGACTACATTCAGGTTCTACCCGCGAAGGCAACAAATCAATGGAACCAAATAGCGTCCAAAAATATAAAAACGCACCATTTTTTTTTTTCATTTTCATCTTTAATCAGCTATTCATCCATGTTTACTTATTTAACAACTGTTACTTTTATTGCTTTGCAACACTTAGGTGCTGTGAGGTGCTCAGTGATGCCTGTCAGCCATTGTTACCAAATCGGAGTCTATCTCGTCATCTGATCGCAATCCGTTAAGAAATGGCGCCAATGTGATAGTTCATTTTTTTAGGTCATATGATAGTAGGTAAAGGAAGACCGAAGATAATAATAATAATAAAAATATTTATTTCATAAAAACCAGAAACACATTGCACTGTAAACATTGTAGATTAAATGTACATTTTTCACACTATAAGTACAATTGAATAGACTCTATCCCTTAAACTAGGTCTAGCCTGTATCTTAAGAGATAGGGTTCAGCCGTATGGGTACATAATTCACTGTCAAGTAAAACAGCGTCGATATGCTAAAGTTATTCTATGAAATAAGTGTAGGTAGGTTACTTAGTTCGTGTATGTGTGTGTAGGTGTGTGTGCGTGTGCAAGGGTGTGTATGTGCGTGGATTTGTGATTGTATTTTTACGAGATGTATGCTAGAAGATTCTCCGTTGTGAGGTAGTCCTGTTGTAGTAGCCATTGAGTATTTTTTTGTTTTAGAGTGTGTCGGTTCAAATCAAGTATATTCAGTATGTTGTGTAGTTTCTTATATAGATAAGTACCTAAGACGTAATATTGATGGAGATGGATGGACTGTGTGAAAGATGATATGGCTAGAAAGGGGGTGACTACCGAGATGACGACTGATAGAGAAGTGGGGAAGAAAAATACATGTTGTGCCGACCCCAAATTAATTGAGATAAAGCAGGAGAATGAGGATACTTGGTGATCTACTACATTTATTTTAAATACTTAAGTTAAAAAAAAACACTTTTATCTATCTTGTATGCATTTGTTGATATAGCGGCAATAGAAATACACAATCTGTGAAAATTTCAACTGTCTACCTATAACGGTTCATGAGATACAGCCCGCTGACAGACAGACGGACGGATAGCGGAGGCTTAGTAATAAAAAAAAAAAAGTTGCAAAGCATTGAATTTTGAGTCATGTTTTGGCAACACTAGCAATAATGGTAACATATTTAGGAACACCCGAAATTAAATAACAATAAGAATTTCGCAAAAAAAAAAAAAAAAAAAGGTAAAGCCCAGGAAGTTAGTTCATTGTTTATTTTTTTAACCCATTTTTCTTTAAATTCAATTTCAAGTAAATCCTTTACTTGAAATTGAATTTAAAGAAAAATGTGCGTATTGTATAATAATCACTTACTTCAACAACAGTGAAGGAAAACATCGTGAGGAAACCGGCATACTTGAGATATATACGACGGCATGTGAAGCCAAATCAGTGGCCCATCGTCTTTAAAACTCTGACACCAGTTTAGTCATCATTCACACGAAAGACTGACGTATTATTACTTCTATGTCATTGGAACTTAATATTCTAAAAGCAAAGACTGAAAAAAAGACTAAAAAAAGTTGTTGTTTGTCAATATTTTTTTAAACTAGATTTTCGACATTTTACAAAAAATAGAAACTAGATCTTCAACGTTCTAATTATAGGAATATATTAAATTGACGTAGAAACCCTGGCCGGGTTTAAACCAATAAAAAATTCCAATAAAATGTTTTATTTCCTTCCAATTGAACATGGCAACATTAACTAGGTATAACCCGCGATAAAAATAATTGCATGCATAGAAAAAGAATATAAAAATCTTTACGGTTGTTTTCGCCTTACCATTATTATTATTTCTCAAAATTAGGTACTTGGCTATTACTAAACTGCCTGCTAAGCCAAAAGGCGCTATCTCAATCGGAGTAAGTAATGAGAAAAATGACATTTTGTAAATTGTAATTTAAAGAAAAGTTGAGATAAATATAAAAAACTTCTTAGTGGTTTTTTTTTATATGAGTTGTATTGCAATATGTAACTAGTGACCTCGACAATTGATCATATTATTTATTGTTATTAGTAATTAACTGTTTATTTGTTTTACCTCGATGGTCCTAGTTTATCATTTATAACTTCCAGTTACAGCTTTATGTAAGCGGGCACGCCCTTTATGCTTGGAGCCTTTTATTAAGATGTTAAGTTTTGTTTACGTTTATTTTTTATTTCTGCCCGAGTATAGTTCTCGATGATATTGTTTGGTATATTGGCGTGTGCTAGCTAACATATGGATAATAATTTAAATTAGGTTAATTATGTTGAATACTATTTATTATATAGAATCGTTTTTTTTCTTTCTAACTGAACCGATACCTGTGCTGCTGGGGAGTTTGTTGCGCCAGTTCTTGTTCCCAGCTAACGCACTAGGAAGTGGTGAAGGGTGGGCGTTTTGGGGGACTGTCTTACTGTTTTAATATATACCGCTATTTGGCTTATACCATTAGATGCAAAATTGTTATAGCTATTGAATGGTATAAAAAAGGGCGTATCTCAGAGAAAGCGCCTTTCGGCTTATAAGTATAATAACCTAAAACCCTACAAAACAAAAGAACGAGCTATTAAAAAAAAATCTGTTGTTCCCTACATTATAACGAGCTATGCGAACATAAATGTATGAAACAGCTGATATTTTTTTCGCGATTTCAGGTTTGGCCCCATAGTGAAAGTTGTTCATAATGATGAGTACAATGACCCGTTAAGAGGATGCAAACTAATTAAATTTCACATTGTTTATAAAACTCTTGAGTAATTTCCGGAAGATGGTATTAGCAGGAGTGTTGGCCAAGTTAGTTGTTTAGATTTTTCTAAGTGTTAACTTGTTTAGATTTTTCTAAGTGTTAACTTGTTTAGTTCAGATAGATATTTAGGGGTATGAGGAACAGGGTGTAAAGTTCACTCATCCTGTATAGAAAAGGGAGGATCCTCCGACCAGACGAATGTCGTGTCTGTTTACACATTCGAGGGGGGTACAGACGTACCTATAACTTATGCGTTCTTATTCTTTAATTCAGTATTTTCTTGCCAAATGAAGCAATATTACCCGTTGCATATAATTACGTGTATCAATCGGAACATTCCACGCTGCGTCACTCGGCTTGGCAATGTCGCGGTCGTCAATTGTCGGCTGTTGCAACCGATCGCAATTACGTGCGTTTGCGCAACCGTTGCATGCTCCGTTGCTGGTTTTGTTGATGTGATAGTGATTAATTGTATGATACGGATGTTTTTTTCTTGTGATTAGTTATCTGTTGATATCTTAGTAGGTGAATGGTTTAGAAGGAAAACGAGGTCTAAAAATCTTTAAATAACGTTGCATACCTACTGTTATTATAATTGGTCTCGGGTCACGGCAGACCCAGGAGAAGATGGCGGGACACCTTGAATGGGCTCCTCAAGAATAATTGACGAGCTCAAGCACAACATAGAGAGAATAAGCCTCCGCTGTCCGTACGTCTGTCTGTCAGCGGGCTGTATCTCATGAACCGTAATAGGTAGACAGTTGAGACTTTCACATATTATGTTTTTCTATTGCCGCTATAACAAGGAATAATAAAATGTAATGAAGTTTATAATTAAAGAGGGTTGCCATACAATAAACGGAGCTTTTTGCTCCACCTTAAAGTTTTGTGCAGACTAGCACGACGCGACACCGGTTATCGTTATACCGTGAAGTTTTCTTAGAAATTGTATTGTTGGAGTCGCGTGGCACTGTCACGTCGCGCTAGTCTGCACGAGCCTTAATACGGTACTGAATCCGTGTGAGAGTCCAAATCGCACTTAGCCGGTTTTTCTTTTCCCGCCTACTCGCATCATCGTGTCATCGCCCTAAAGAAGATAGTTTCTTAACCATAATTGACAATTCTGTTCGCATCTGCACTAACACTAACATAAAGATGGTTGCGACAACCACCAGCCACCCAGTGTGTAGCAAATCGTGGCTAGTGGCGCCATAGACAATAACACACGAGGACGAACTCATGTGAGAACGGTATCAGCGCTATTAAATCTATTTTTAATGTACTGGTTCGTACCAAACTGGAGTCCAGTGCATGCGTCTGGAACCCGCACGAAAATAAGTACACTTTACTCTTAGAAAAGGTACAAAAAGCTTATCTTAGGTATCTATCTAAACGTTTGAATGGATATTATCCTTTTATGTATCCCTCGAACTTTCTTTTAGGCTGTTTAGGTTATAACTCTCTCGAGGTTAGAAGAAAAAATGACCAAATTATTAATATGTGTAAGATCCTTCAAGGAAAAACAGATGCTCCTGAATTGCATGACGAACTGTCCCGTCTTTTTGCTCCCATGAACTATAACCGTAGCAGGAGGCACAGATTGTTCGCCGTGCCTTGGAGTCGAACCGTCGCTCGAGCCCAGTCTCCTGTCCCTCGCACACTCTCTGCGCTCAACGCTCTCTTGGACGCTAAGCCTCACTGTGATGTGTTCGCGGATGAATGGAAGAAGATCTTGTCAACATGTCTGGAGTATTGTGAGATGAGCGTATGACTGTCGAGTAGCTGTATTCTTTTGTTTTTTTTTTTTTGTACTAATATAGTGTGTTGTGTCTTTAACTAATGTAATTGGCCTTTGGCCGTTTTATGTTAAAGTAAAATAAATAAATAAATCAGTATTGCTATTCTGTAAAAATCTCACCGTGAAAACTTAGGTGACGTGAGCTGTCACTGTCACAAATCGACCGGCAGGATGATTAACACTATTGACAGGTCACAGGATTTAAGTTAAGTTGTTCAACTTAAATCTAACCGTGTGAACACGGTATTACTGAACATAAGTACCTACCTCCAAATACATACCTACTTTATTCATGAATTCATCAAAGGTTGAACAATACATTACAATTAATTTTAAGACCATTTATTTACAGGCCTACAATAAGTGCCAGTTTGCGTTTAATTAAAGTGATTTAAAAACTTATGTTCATTTGTAAATTAGTTTTATCACGTGTTCACGTGTTTAAAACATAAATGAGATAAGGCTTAAGTATGTATATAAAATGTAATGTTTTAAGATTAGTCGGTACCTAGGTGACCGAGCTCTGCTTGGATGAAAATAGACAATGCTCATTTAATATTATATGATAGTTCATACTAATTCCATGTACAGTACATACTAATTCCATGTATAGTACATACTAATTCCATGTACAGTACATACTAATTCCATGCTGCCGTGATAGTAGATACTTACTAATTCCATGTCGTTATTCTAAGGTAGCCATCTTGTTTTAAACTTTGGGCGACCGAGCTCTGCTCGGGTAAAAATACGTAGAAAACGGATTTTCTCAGATATGAGACCTAGCTAGATCGATTGTAAACCCCTATATTGCAACTTTCATCGAAATCTTTGGAGCCGTTTTCCAGAAAGTGATTACACAAACGCGATACATAAGTGAACGTGATATATAAGTATATAAATATTGCTCAGTAATAGTATAGGATAATAATGGAATATTTATTAATCAATCAATCTGCCTACTCGTACTTACTTCATGCTTAACATCAAATAAGGAAAACATGTTTCATTAAGTAAATAAATCTTAAGTATTTTACATACTTATGCTAAACCGAACGTTACCTATTTCCTTCCATTAATGATATAATGGAAGGAAATAGGTAACGTTCGGTTACCTACCAACCACTGCCTACCACTAAAACTGATACCTTTTTCCCATGACGATACAAGAACTGAAAAACGCCAAGAACAGTAGGCCGCACGTCAATGGTAACAAAACCAGTAAGCTGGCCTCTTACACTCGGTTCCTATAAACAAAACGAACCGTTTTGTTTACCAATGGCAACTTCTTTTATTGCCAAACTGGGCATATAAATAGATTCGTAAGGCAATTTTACCTGTGATAGCTACTTTCATATGTGGGGCTCAGAATAAATAAAAAACCAAGATATAGCGCTGCGAACAATACAGTGAAGCATGCCAAAACTACACCTCCGCTCTGTGCATACACGCTCACACGCACACATTTACAATCAAACTACACCTCACTAAGTGCACATATATTTACAAAACTGGCCTCACGTCACTGTTGGTTTTTTATTTGGTCTGACATGGCAGGGTCTACTATGCAAAGCTATGAAGTCTTTGCTTCATTATAAAAAAAAGGTAAGGTAAAGGTAAAGATTCAAATTATAGGAATCGGCCATTATTTTATTGAAACTTACTTTGCTAGGTCAGCTGAAGGTCAAAGTCTTACCACCGTCGTGCGGCCTAATGTACTACAATCCCATGTTTCATTTCCTTAAATTTTCTTTTCTTTTCATACACAGTCAAAAATAAATACTTTCCTTTGTTACCAAGAAATCGAATCAGTTTACCTAACATTGCCAATTACTACCGCGAAAATCCCAATCAATCTATAATCAAATCTTGCGACTCATAAACCCAATGATAAACAATGTGGGGTACGCACCTAAGAGCCAATTCATTATTTGAATTGGCTCCCATTGTGACGAAAATTAAAAAAATTGGGCCCTGTTTTCAAGGAAAGATTATTTACAGCTGTAAAATTGATGAGATTAAGTACAAAAAAAAAAATCGGTTTAATGATTCGTTTTTGAAGATCGAATGTTGGATGTGTACCCAACATTCGCTCTTCAAAAACGACACGATGTCACACTATATTAAATGCCACGTGGGAGTCGGTAATGTCGAAATTATTAGGAGCGAATAATACACAAAACAATTAATATAATTATATGCAACTTGGATAATTAGCCAAGTTTTGACGTACCACTTGCAGAGCGCATACTTATATCCTATCTGCCTCTATTTAACCGACAGCGAAAAAGGAGGACGTTCTGTTATTCTGTATGTATTTTTATATACAATGTACGTTCATTGATATTTTCATAAATTGTGGACCGATTTTGAAAATTATTTTTTTCCTTTTAATTTAATTTCATAAACCGATTTCCACACCTCAATACTTCTTTCCAATTTGGACTCTTGGACTCGACTTAGGCGAATAACTCTATTCTGTGAGCCATAAAAGACTGAAACAACATGACATACGTGATATTTAATACTAAATCAATAGAACATATAAACTCGTGGTTATGCGTTATTTGCGCATTTGTTCTTCAAACAAATTATCATACCATCACGTGTTAATGTATCTAAGTTTCAACTCTTTAGTTACTTAACTACTTTTATGTTCTTAGAGTATCACAAGCTATGTGCAGTTGTGTTTGATAGAATTTCCTATCAGCAAAAATCTCGAAGTTCCATACAAACTTTCACCTCCTATTTTACCCCTTCAGGGGTTAAAAAATCCTTAGTGTTCACTTTCGTTATAGAAGGAACTCTTGTGCAAACTATCATGCTTCTAGACCTAGCGGTTTAAGCTACGCGTTTTGTCTCTGTCAATGAGAGAGAGTGAGAGATTTCTCTTAAAAAAAAATGACACGAAATATCAATAATAAGGGAGGGGGGGGGGGGTGAGATATGTATTTATTTTTTTATTTAACGTGTATTTCTAAACCGAAAAGTCAAATAAAATATTTTTCTCTTTTTCGTCTATTTAAAGATAAAATAATATTCTGTAATTTTTTTAAGATACTTTGCGTAAAAAAAATACACGTGACTTTAGGTAGAGGGGGACGAGTTAGTCTAAAACCTCACCACGTTTCATCAGAGGGGACGGGGGGGTTAAAAAGTTACTAAAAAAATCACGTGATCAATTGCCGATCCCTTTCCCAGTAGCCCTGGACAGAGTAGGCCACTATATACACAATGGTCTCCAAATTCTGCCTACACCGTTTACTAGTGTCATAATGATTAAAGTCTACGCAACCTAGTTGGAACAGTAAACATTTTCATCAAACACTCTAGTTCTCATAACACTATTCGTTGAATAACACTGATTGAGGTCACCGTGCTAAGTTATAATTCCCACTAACTTCTTTTATTTCTTCGTCTTAATATTTTTTTTGTTTTACACCAGCCATCTCGCAAAATAATGTTCATTCCTTTTTATTTTATTTTTTTGTTAAAATGTTGCCGCAGATTTGGGATTTCCCCTAAAGAGTACGAATCCCGAGTAATATGTCTCGTCTCGTCTAGTCTTACATACAGACACCCATTTTTAAGGGGCGAGAGAGATGTTATCAGGGCAAGTGTGCCCAAGAGCTCCCTTTAATGTAATAATAATGGGGCAAGAGTGTTATGTAATGGAGAGCGAAAATCTCAAATAATAGGAGGCGAGACTCCTATTTCGTTGAGAGCGAGAGTCCTATGTAATAAGGGGTGATAGTACTATGTTATAAGGAGCGAGAGTACCTACCATGCACATGCTATACTCAAACTCAAAAGCATTTATTTCAAATAAACCAATTACAGGCACTTTTGAATTGTCAAGGGGGTTGGTCAGTCAGAAAGATGAAGCTAGATGCCCATTCCAAAGCGTAGTAGGTACCTATGGAGAAGCACGGGCAAGAAACTCCACGGACACTCTTTTAAATCATGATATGGTTACAAAATATTGGTTACATCATTCATGTGAGAACGATGCAAAACGTGAAAAGCGTCCGTAACAGAAATAAAAAATAAACAATCCAAAATTAAATTATGCGAGAGTACCATGTTATAAGGGGTGAGAGTCCCATCTACATAGGTATGTAATAGGGGAAGAAAAAAATCTTTTGACAACTAAATACACAGCCACTTGTAAACCATACTATTTCAATCGTTATGCACCGAAAGAAAATATAATAGTAGATGTAAAACCAGTTTTGTTTGCGACATAAAAAGCAAAAATATGCCTTGCGCAGTTTTTAGGAAACTGACATTTCGTAGACACTACAATATAATTTTCTAACTAGCTAGCCGGCAAAAAATTACAGCAGAACTTGATAACAGGGATAACCAACTAATGGCGACAATACAGCTACGTTATGCCAAAGTCCGGTCCGTAATTTCATTCTTGCTTTTTCGTGTGGTTAGTGCCTAACCTGGTGTCAGAGTTCTTATGTCGAGAAATATGTGCCGTCGAGAAATATACTCAATACAATACTCAATACTTTATTGCATTCCATAATGTGAGATAAAACAGTTGGTATGTTAGACATTGTATCAATCATGGACCCTGTCGGGCACAGCAAAGTTAATTATATCTCTTAGGCATGCCGGTTTCGCGGGAAAGTCCGATACCGTGGCCCCTGGCAACGTACAGGCAACTGAAGGAACACGGGTGGGTTTTAGTCAGTAAGAGTTTTGCCACTCAGAAAAAAAATAAAAAAGGGTTTTTCCTTCACCGTTTTTGGAGCAAGTGATAATTATACAACGATACGATATACCAAAGGTAATTTAATTAATTTATCAAAAGATAATTGGGTTGACAGCTGGTTCTTTTTAAACGATATAACTAGGTACCCTACAAAAACATCAATAAAACGAAATTTCATTCGATTTTATTCGTTCTACGATTCCGTTATCATTCTCCGATGGTTGGAGATGTTATTGTTGTTGGTGTTGTGTGTTGTTGTTTTGTTATTGTCTTAATGTTCACCATAGCTTTAGTATTCAATCAAATTCTTTTATTGTTCTCAGGATATGGGACTTCCTCGCCGAGCAAGCACGACGTGGAACGACGGTCATCATCACCACACATTACATAGACGAGACGAAACAAGCGCACAAGGTAAGCTAAACTTATCACTACTGCCTACCGTTTGACCTAAGGATGTTGAAAAAAACCTGCAAGTGTACTTTGAAGACTGTTTTCTTGTTGTGGTGGGTTACAAATGAAAGAAAGAAACGAATAACTAACCCAGATTAAGGTACACTATAAAAACACAAAACAGCAAAAAACAGAAGAAAACAGGCTGGTTTCACAGCTGTCCGGGAGACCTGTACGGGCGCCCGGAACCGAGACAAACGTGAGGCGCTAGAACAACGCTAGGTTCACAGCGACGTGGATTGGTCCGTACGCGACCCGCTCCGGGTAGAGTTTGTACGACATATCGTACTTCGTCGTTTCAGGAGGCCTACTCCCTAAGCGAAATCAGTAGTTTCGGCCGTCGTTAAGGGCGCTTCGCTCTCCTTCTCACTTACGGTATGTCTGTAAGTGAGACGGAGAACGAAGCGCCCGTAACGACGGCCAAAACTTCGCTTAGGGAGTAGGCCCCCAGGGCACTGCGGGCGCTACCCGTACGGGTCTCCCGTGTACGGACGGCCCGTACGGGTCTTAATTATTCCGACTTGGTGATAGCAACCATCATGAGGCAACCTGAACTTCAGATGCGTAAAAGAAAAAATCGTCGGGGGAAAACTTAGAATTGAATGGCCTGAAATTATCATCAATAGTCTGTGTTGTTCAGGCTTTCAGAAGATGAGAATAATACATTAAAATGTAATGCTATTAACCATGAACTCGAACAAAATGTGTAAGCAACAATTAAAATCAATGATTGCGTTACATCCACCCATTGTAACAGTGCGTTAATAATGAGCTATTATTCAACATAATTGCTTGAACAGCCTTGAAAAGTTTTCTGTCGTGGAAGTTTTATTATTTGCAACGGTTTCAACATGACATCGTTATGGAGCTGCTTGACTTGTTATGGCATGGATTTCATCGATAGAACATCAGCTATCTTTCGATCAAATGAAAAGGGTCGAAGGATGGAGGGAGTGGGGAGAAGGTGAAGGGGTGAGGACTCGCTCGACCCATTTGAGGTCGGTACAGCATGTCGCCTTCTTCGACACATCTCTTTTAGATTAGTAAAAGCCTCCCAATCCTCGAACACAAAATTCTCATCGCATTCTAAATTCTAGATTGGTCTACTCCGCGATGGTCAACTCTTAGCCGAGGATTCTCCAGACGGTCTCCTACAGAAGTTCGACTGTGACACACTTGAGGAAGCGTTCTTGAAGCTGGCGATGAGACAGCAAGAGGCGCCGAGGCGGCGCTCTAGTAAGTACCTATACACCTCTACCGTTTAAAAAGGCCTTTAGGACCGATTCAGAAAAATAGTGAGGTTTTTTAAAAGAAAGATACTTTCAAAACCACGATAGTTATTACTTACTCTCCTAAACTATCCACCAACACTCGTAGAAACGGGCTTTGTCGACCGAAGAATAGAAACAATTACAGATTCTGATTGTGAATCTGTCATTTTATCTATTCTTCCGTCGACAAAACCCGTTTCTATTGTATATACGCGTGCTGTTACTGCAGTTAGTGTTTTGATGATCTTTTATTAACTCCTTCTTTTGCCTGAGTCCGCGTTCTACTATAGCGACATTATCGTTGTCGCCGTAGAAGTGAAAAAAAATTGCGACAACAAAATCTAAGAATATCGTATCATCGACACAAAGAAAAATACTATAGCGACGAAATAAGTTGAAAGAGTTTCATTAACTTGCTGTTCCTTTACAAAGCGTGGGAATAATATAATTTCCCACGCTTCAACTACGCACGAAAACTGTAACATTTTGACATTGACAGAAAAACGCTGTAACATTTTGACATTGACAGGCGCGTCAATGTCATAATGTTACAACGTTTGTAGTATATTAACTTTAACTTCGAGACGTCAGGGCACTGAGGAGGTAACCGAGCGGTTGAATTCAATACTAACAACCTACGACTTTGACAGCTCCAAGCGCACAGTTTTACAAATCAAGACAAAGACTTTATTCGGGATCTTATTTGTATTTTACAATTACAGCACTGACAGTCTCTCCGGACGTGATCCCAGACAGCAGCGTCTGTAACGGCGTGGACAGTCGCTACCACTCGCGAGATGACTTCCCCACCATCACCACTAGCACTGATGTGAGTACCACTTATAATAATAACGTGTTTAACTGTCTTACTCTGACACCAGTGGATCCATTCTGTAAACAACTCACCGTGAAGAGTGAGGTGAAGTGAGCATGAAGTGAGCTGTCCATTGTGTCAATCCCTAGCTTTAGGTGCAATGACAGCTCACATCAAGATCACTTTACCCAAGTTATCACGGTGAGATGTTTACAGAATAGCACGGCAGAAGGCCAATTCTCGTACTTAAAAAACGTTCACATTCAAGTCGCAATCTGTCAAACTTGTCAAAACTGTTGGTAAAATGATTGTATTTTTGACAGATTGCGAATGAGATGTGAATGCGAACGTTCTTAAAAGTTAAGGGAATTGCCCCTCAGGTTAGTCACTCACTAACCACACGAAAAGAAGATTGCCAATCAACTGTAGCTTCAGCCATTGTTCTTTTTAGGGTTCCGTGCGTCTGAAAAACGGAACCATTATAAATAAGATCACTCATGTGTCTGTCTGTCTGTCTGTTTGTTTGTCGGTCTGTCACAGCCAATTTGTTTCGAATCTAATAGATCGATTGAGTTGTTTGGTACACATATGAATTTCTGTGACCCAAACACGGACGTGTAACGTAAATAAACGAATGGGGGTCGCTCTTGGGAGGCAAACAAGAAAATTAAAAAATAACTGTACCTCCCGTGGGACATATAAAACTTACTACACTTACATATAGGCTTACTGTGAGGATCAATCTTTTTTTAAATCTGTTTAACATAAATAGTTTTCATAACATGTCTGAAAATTTACCATTCCCCCTTATATCCGAAACAATTTTTTAATTTTTTAAAACAAATTTATTCTATACATATTAATGGAAAAAGCTGTCAGCAATCTAAGTTTGTTCTTGGGTGTAAGCAATCTTAAAAAAAACGTAATAATTATTATCGATTTTTAGCTTTATTAAAACACAAAAACTTTTTATTAATTGAATGAATGTTGTTAAAATATAAACAATAATGATGGCTGATAATGATGATGTTGCATAGAAAATAAAAAGAAACCATTCAAAAATAGTCATCAAGTAAAAAAAAAACGTGGTAGGTACACATGACGCAAAGAAAGAACAAAACACGAAAATAAACAATTTGGGTTTAAATACATTGTTTACCTGGAGTTTTAATCCCAGTAGTACGTTCCCGTGGCATATTTTCCTACATCCACGCGGGCGAAGCCACGGGCACAAGCTGATTATTTATAAACAGAAAAACATTCATCCAGGGATTATATAATAATAATACTAGCCTATTACTGTCCCACTGCAGGGCAAAGGCCCCTTCTCATACAGAGAAGGCACGAGCATTGATCACCACGCTTGCTCAAGACGGGTTGGCGATTTCAGACTTATATTAACGATAAGTCCAGGTTTCCTCACGATGTTTTCCTCAGAAAGTACATATGAATTGAAAAAGTCACATTGGTACTTGCCCGGATTTGATCCCACAATCTCATCCAGGGATTGCCTTCACTGAATTTGAGCCTGCTCTTAACTAAATATCATGTTCCAGGTGCTCACTAAAAAAGAGAAAAGGCCAAAGGACAGCAAGAGGTTAACAAAGGCGAGATACAAGGCAGTCTTCATCAAGAGTATACAGCAGTTCTCCAGGCATCCAGGGTGAGTCATTCATTCAGAAGTCTAATAACTTTGATTCCAAAAGCTCTTTGTCAAATACTTTGTGCTTGAAAGGGTCTACCTTCATATTCCTATTTCAGATGCCAAGGAGTCTCGCTCTAAGATAAATTTATATATATTTTATATAGATTCTTTTCTATTTTGTGAATCTGAGAACGCTGTAGGCTTAGTGGACTGAAGATTTGTTGACCATCTTCTATTTTGTTAAGTACCTGGTACTTGTTGAAACACCTACACTGTCCTCCCATACCTATTAACACTGTTACTTGAAAATATTGTAAAAGCCAATTATTTTTTAAAGAGTAACCGTGGAGTTTCTTGCCGGCTCTTCTCCATAGGAAACGACCAGTTGGAACCGTGCACCTAGCTTCTGACGTTTCAAAAGTGCCCTTGTAGGTTTATGTGGCTTTTTTTTTTTTCCGTAACAACAAATATCTTATGGAAACTTCTTAAGTAACAAATCTAACTTAGAGAGAAGTATTAATGATTCTAATCATTATATTTCTGTAAATACATATTTGTTATGATCGCGAATTATATTCTGATCAAGATACAACCTTATTACAATTTTATTAACTTTGCTTGGATAGTTTTTGAGTAAGCTTCAATAATACGTATTTTTCCCACTTAGTATATGTGGATGATATGATGATAACTTCCTGTCACTGTTATTTACATAGCAGGTAGTGGTATTCGAATTTGTGTGGGGTAGGTACCACAACTAAAAAGAGAAAAAAAAAAACACTGCAAAGTGAAAAATAATTTTAATTTCGGAAGTCGGTGACAAAAAACAAAAATTCAAAACCAAAGACACCGACTTCCGAAATTAAAGTTATTATTCACTTTGTAGTGTTTTTTTTTGTATCTTTATACAATACACATACACAATATACATTGGATTTTTAACTTTTTTTTAACTTTAAAAAAAAATCTTCTGCTAATGCTGTGCCTCCCGCAACGTGTTAAAAATCCCGCTAATATTCTAAAATATATTATTTTCCAGTGGTCTAATCTTCTCAGTCCTGTTCCCCATCATCCAAGTCGTGGCGTTCTTCGCGGCAATAGGTCATGACCCGCGGGATCTGCACATCGGTGTGGTCAACGAAGAGGCAGCTTTTTCACCACGTAAGTACTATAATTATACGTATGTTATTGAACTCTTAAAGTCGTTACGGAAAGTCCAAAAGTCAAGGTACGCTTGCCACGGTTGATGGGTGACCATCTTTACATACCAGGACTCCGTGCCTCGGAAAGCATGTTAAGCCGTTGGTCCCGGCTGTCATTAGTGGATCTTTGACAGTCGTTACGGATCGTCAGAAACCCGAAGGTCTGACAACCAGTCTTACCAAGGGTATCATGTAACCCAGTAACAGGGTTGTGGAGGTCAGATAGGCAGTCGCTCCATGTAAAATACTAGTATTCAGCTGCATCCGCTTAGACTGGAAGCCGACCCCAATATAGTTAGAAAAATGCTAGGCAGTTGAATTGATGCTATTGAACTCTTGAAAGGTTCACGAGCATGTTTATCTTGATTTATTTGCTATCTAGCTGTATTGTGTTAAAATCAACTGACAAAAAATATAAGTAAGCCAAGCAAGGCTGTACAACATCTCAACATGTAGGTACAACATTTTTTGGTGTCTATTTCGGCACACATCAATATAAAGTACTTGCACTACTAGCACTTCTACAGTACAACTATTTTCTTAATGTCCCTCGGGAATCATCGCATTTCCGACAACAAACGAATGCTAATTTCCATATCCATCACATCACCGTAGATTTATCGTGTATAAGAATTTGAATTCATAACTAAGTTTTAACGAAAAATTAAAAATATTAAAGTTTTGTACTCACACGACCATAACTATAATTACTTTTTTTTTTTAATAATTAATTATTCTAGCATTGTAACTTGACCAAAAACAGATTTCTGTTTGTACGTAAACATGGTTATTTTCTTTTTAAAGAACGCAAAAAAATATGTATAAAACGTATACTTTAATAATTATAGTGTTTTATTTAAAAGCAGTAGGACGATAAATAAACAAAAAAAAAATTCACTCTCATAGTATAAACTTAGAAAAAATTGATACAATGTTGTTCTTATCTGCACGCGTAGCATAACAACCATAGAATCGGGGTTTCTACGGGATTTTTGTACGTAAGAATAGACAAAATTAAAGATTGTGATTGTTTATCTGTCATTTTGTCTATTCTTCCGTCGACAAAACCCGTTTCTGTTGTGGTCATGCTAAGCGTGCGGGCGTCGAATTATATTGGTAGGTAGTAACTGTGATTCTTTTATTAATTCCAGTTGGACTAAACATATGCAGTAACACAAGCCTTATAACAACAACACTCAACCCAGACGAGACTTGCGACTTCTACATGCTGAGCTGCTGGTTCCTAGAGGAAATGGAGAAAAAGATGCTGTTCCCGGTAAGTAGACCTTCTTTGAGTCTTCCCAAATTACTAACTGTGCTTGCAGGATTATGGGTTATGCGTACAGAGGGAGGGCAGCTCCAGATCTTCACTGTCACCCCCTTTCTTTCATATATGTCGGAAATACGTTACTGAGTTGACTTATCGGTACGCCAGCGCTACCTATCAGCGCTCGACAGAGTCTACAACATAACGCTCGGACCGGCCGGAGCTAAAGAATTCATGGGTGGCGGTCAAGCAGTGAAGACGTTTAGAAACTTTCGCGCATCCGAATGGTTGTGTTGTGTACCTATAGTGTGTGAATTGCTAGTGTGATTGATTTGATAGTAAATTATAATTTGATCCGAACATGAAAATTGATAGTTTTCTTTTTCAACTTTCCAGACGCAATTCAACTCATCAGAAGAAGCGAAACATGCTGTATCGACAGGCAAGCTATACGGAGCGCTACACTTCTCGAGAAACTTCAGTGGTGCATTAGCGAAACGTATAGCGGACGGCGAGGTGGATGACGACATCGTGGATGACAGCAGTGTCAGCGTGTGGCTGGATATGACGAGTGAGTGAACTGCCAACAACATCCACCTTACTTTAGATGTTTTATCAAATGAGCGATGGATAGCAAGGTGGATGACCGAGTCCTAAATGTTTATATAAATATAATATTTTAAATGGAAACATTTCGTATCCGTATTATGATGTTTTAAATTTTTAATGTTATCATGATTCCTGTGCTAGACAGAGACGAAGCTATATTTTACCTATAGCACCATCCCTTTTTCGGACAGGAATCATGAATTAATACTTCATAATACGGCCCCTGTACCCTAATTACGTAATACACGATCAATCAGAATCTGAATCGTTTTGAAACAGATTGCTAATCCATTGCTTCGTACGTTCAAAAAAAAAATCTGCTCTACAACGTAAATAACACAATGAATGTTGTTGACCTGTCAAATTGAAACAGATTAGTAGGAATTGTCAACGAAAATGTGTTGCGTAATTAGATAGCTGGACAAATGAGTTACGGGTGGTGAAGTGGATGACGGCGTCATCCACCAACATACTTTAGTACAGTTTTTTCAAACCAGTGGCGATGACGAGGTGGATGATGACAATGTCAGTAACAACACCGTCAGTTATTAACGTTATTAATAATTTAATAATTCTCCACAGACCATCAGATCTCGCATTTCATGAAGACTCAGCTCCACAAGGCGTATGAGAGCTTCACGAGGCGAGCCATGATTGGATGTGGCCGACCTGAAAACTTAGTACAGGTATAGAAATCATAATTAATAATTATTATTCTTACTGTATGTATTAATTATCATTTTGCATAGCAATTATATTATAATCAAACTATTATTATTTATGTAGAAAATATTTTGTACACCATTCATTTTGAACTGCTTCACCCCGCGTTCTAACCAAAATGATCGTTCGCTGTTGGTTTACGACCGCGCAGTCTGGTTCGCCGAACAAAATGAACGCGTCGATCACATAGTCTTGCGACGATCGCGCTGGTTATTGGCGGTTGGACGATCGCGCGAATACGCGACCGGTCGCGTGCATATTCCATTTTTTGTTCGGAATTACGGAAAACGCCCTCTGTCGGTGCGACCACGCGTTCAGGTTCACCGAATAAAAAGTTCGAACGATCGTGTTGTAAATACGACGCGGGGTAAGAGGCATATCACCGGTTCCTTTAATTTACTTTTTTTGCAAAAATTTAATTAACTTTCACAAAATTATAATTTCTTTAATTCTTGTAATTTCTTTACACCTGGTAAATGCAACTGCTTTCAACCATGAATTCATTATTTTTATTATTTTGTCATTACTTATCCACTAATGCTTCAGATATTTTCTTATCGAAACACACACATCATCATCATATTAAGTATATACGAGTAAGTACATGCCTGTTAGCTACAGCTATTATACACTATACAGGGTGGCAGGGACATCGACGCGAAGCCGGTTACCATGAATTCAGTACATGATTCTGAACCCCCTGCGTTGAAATTTTTCGTCGGAGTTTTTAAAAAAAATCTGCTGTTTCATAGAAAAGTGCAATACCTACACGGTCAAAATGTACGGAACAGCTGATTTTTTTTCAATAACCGACGAAAAATTTCAACACTGGGGGGGGAGTGTTGAAATTTTTTGTCGCTCAGAATCATGTTCTGAATCCATGGTAACCGGCTTCGCGTCGATGTCCCTGACACTCTTTATAATAATATATATTATATATATTCTGGAACCTTTCAAAGTTTAATCATTTATTATTATTTTATTTTTATATTATTATTTGAACCAGTGAAAAGTGTTATCCACAAGTACGCTTCACCTATTATGGATATTTCCACAAAACAACACCCAATAGGTGTTGGTAACCTGGTGGTTTTACCTACGTAAAAAAATCGGATAAAAAATTGATTTTCATTCAAATAAGAAAGGTGTATTATGCTTTGGTGGTTTGCCATCGACGCGAAATCTGTTACAAATGTTTTTTTTTTTAAATAACCGACGAAAAATTTCACCTCAGGGGGGTTCAAAATCATGTACTGAATCTATGGTAACAGTTTTCGCGTTGATGTCCCTGACACCATGTTTATTCAAAAAAAAAAAAAAAAAATATTTATTCATTCCATTCATACATTTAAGGATCTCGCGCACTAGACCACGACTCTGCCCAGTCGTGGTCCGTGGCCCGGTCCGCGGGTAATTGGCCGTTGCGACCAAATGGGGGATTCGTATCGGTTTCTACAGTTTACCTGGTCGTGGTCTCGTGGCCGTCTAGTGCGCTAGATCCCCTATTCTATCACTAGATTAAAATGAGATCAATCTTTTTAATTCCTGTTTCTAACGTTATGGCGTGTGCGTCAGATTCCAGTGCACTTTGAGAAGCCGGTGTTCGGTAAGAGTGAACCGCAAGTCGTCAGCTTCATGGCGCCCGGGATCCTCATTACGTAAGTTATAAATGTTATAATAGTTCTTACTAGTGTTTGATATTAATATAATATGGATGCAGTACAAAAACATGGTCGAGAGTTCGACAAACTTCGTTTCCAATCGGCCTAAATTTGAAAAGAAGTCAATTTTATGGTCTTAAAGAGTTATAAGAGACACGGTGTACAGTTCACTCATCCTCCATAGAAAAGCGAGGATCTTTCGACCAGACGGGTGTTGTGTCTGGCGGGCCACTGCCCGACAATTGATGTCGGGACGTTGTAAATATGCTGGTTGCGCGGTAAAGCGGTAAACTCTGACGCGACGTCAGTGTGATGTGTAGTTCGAATGTGGCGAAGTAGACGCCGCTACAGTCTATCCGGAGATCAGGACCAATGGGGCCTGTTCCATCGGGGTTCATAAAACATTGTTTACATACTTTTGGACTACTTGGACTTTTTGGACTTATTAAAAGCTCCGGGCCATTAAAATTCTTAGTGTTCAGAAACATCCGAGCATCCCCATCACCTTTTGACTTCATTCAAGGGGCTCATGAACAAACTCTGCCTGAGAAATAAGAGTATTTCCGAATTAGTCACACATTTGCCATTAGCTCACGTGAGAGTCTTGTCGTTAACCGCACTCCTTTACATTCACCTTAGTCCAAGGGTCCAATTTTGGCCTTTATCTAAATAGACCTAGCCCATAATTCGGCCAAGTGTTTAGCGCCATCATTAGCGTCTATCAGTTCCTGAACCGGTCAACTTCCAGGAGACGCAGGACAAGACATTAAGTGTCCCATCGTTTGTGGAACAGCACTACATTTACACTCCAAGGCGGAGTCGTCTATGAATCTCCACCAAATGCTATAGTTATCGGCTTTTCCGATGGCTATATCTTCGATGAGATGGATGAGAGAGGATTAAATGATCCGCACGCTTAGCATGACCACAACAGAAACGGGTTTGGTCGACGGAAGAATAGACAAAATGACAGATAAACAATCACAATCTGTTATTTTGTCTATTCTTCCGTCGACAAAACCCGTAGAAAACACATTTCTATGGTTGTCATGCTACGTGTGCTGAACAGAATTTCCTTGCTTCGGCCAATTTAGGTCCGGAGTCCGTTTAAAGACTTCCAGGTTACCCAAGGCAACTGAAGACCTCTTAATAATGTCTCACAATCCTTGTACAGCATCATCTTCTTCCTGTCGGCCATCGTGACGTCGACGCTGATGATCTCGGACCGGCTGGAGGGCGTGTGGGAGCGCTCGGCCGTGGCCGGCGTCAAGCCCAAGGAGATGCTCAACGTGCACATCATGCTGCAGTCTACTATCATTATGATGCAGGTTGGTTTACTGGTTTATAAGTATGTTGAAAGTTAAGCGTTAAGAGCTTTTAACCAAAATGAAGTAGAAACTAGTTTATGTGCAGCCGAGCTGTTACCTCTTCGATTCCGACTCCGAAAGGTCGGAACTTCCGATTAACATTAGATCTCCGACTCCGACTTCAGCTCCGATAACTTTGAATCGGAGTTATACCGAAGATCGACTCGCGCTCGAAATCTCAGTTTATTGTTTTGTGTATGTCAGACGCTTCGAATAACTTCGTGCATCCTCGGCTCAGCTCGGGCGACTTACGATCATTGCTCGGTGGTGTACACGTTTAGTTTCGCGTTATTGACGCTCCCGCTTCGCGTTCCGCGTACTTGACGCGCAGGTTTGGCCGAAGATTTTAAGATTCAGTTTAAGTACCTACATATAGATGAATTTAATCTTTGATAAATAAACGACATACGATCCAATGGTGAATATGGTGTTTTATCTAAGTAACTTTCTTCTCAAAGTTTAATACCGAGCAAGTATTGAAAAGCATCCATTTTTCGGCACAAGTTTTTTTTTCATTAACCAAAACTCTGTGTCTCTTCTCAATTCCAGACAATGGAGATGATGGCCCTAGCCTTCATCGGCTACGGCATCCCGTCAGTAGGCTCCAAGCTGGTCTGTGGCCTGCTGCTGTTCCTGCAAGGTATCTGCGGCATGTGCTACGGCTTCCTGCTGTCGGTCTACTGCCCCAGCCACACGATGTCCTTCTTCGTGGCTACTGGGAGCTTCTATCCTATGATCTTGTTGTGCGGTAAGTGTTTTTTATATTATTTTTTTCTTTATTTAAAATTGTTTAGAGAAGCTCGTGGCTAAGTAATAACAGCCGCACGGTTCGATTCGGTTGCTGGGGTTGATCTGTGGATAGTTCATCTTAACATACCGAGACTCCTCCGTGTCTCGGAAAGCACCCTTGGTTGACTGGTAGAGAATGCCTAAGGCATTAAGTCCGCCTTTGTACTTTTTTGAGTGCGAAAAGTTTTAATAAATAATAAATAAATAAAGCACGTTAAGCCGTTGGTACCGGCTGTCATTCGTAGATCTTTGACATTCATCGGTCGTCAGAAGTCTGAAAGTCTGACAACCAGTCTTACCAAGGGGCAGGGGCGCAGCTAACCAATAACCCGATTCCTGTCGGCTTCCCTTAGGAAATTATGACAGTCAGTAGTTCTCAGCAGTGTTTAATAATCACACTGAATGTATTATTTAATACTTACACCATAAAATTAAAGTATTACAAAACCCTAACCTACATTAAAAAAATTGTCTTTATATTCCAACGAAAACAAAACATTTAAAGTGCGCGCCAATTTTGCTCTAGTGCCTCCAGTATAACTCGTTGTCCGCCCGGGTTATGAAAACTTAAATTTCTATCTCTATATCTCTATTTCTATCTATGGGCCTCGCGCGGGTTAGCGGGAGGGGAGTCGAGTTTCGAGCCAGGTGTCAAGTTATTGCGCCCGGGATATACAAAATAATCTCGTCATGACGTCACTTCAGGTCACGTGAGACGCTGTTTTTTGAGGCAATATAATAGTAAGCCGTAATAAGTCGGATTATGATAGACCGTACAGTGTAGGAATCCATTCGCTGAATTTCGTAAGCGTTCGGTTTGGTTCGGGACGGGGGGAGGGACAAACTTCGCTCCACCCTCGCAATAAATTTAAATGTTTGTCGACGTTTGACGTAAATAGATAATAGAATTTATAACCTTTAATTTTGTTGATACTTGTAGTTAATTAGCATTTTGTTCGTTGTATTCATATAAGTTATTAGTGTAGTATTAGTGTAACAATTAGAATTGGATAATCGTGAGTTTGTTGTGAAATTGTGCGTTCGCCGTCATTGTAATTAGGAATTTGTGGTAAGTCGATAGATTAGCAAGTTGAAATTACTTTTTTAAAGTAGATTTGAAAAGTTATTAGTAGGATGGCGGCATTAATACTTTTAGATTGTTGTGTGACAGATTATTTGCTTCGTGAGGAAACATGCTTTTCAAGGTTAAGTTTTGAAAATAAGAAACACATAATTAGGCTAGGTCGTGCTCGACCAGATATGACTATAAACTAAAAACGACGTGATGGGTTTGTCAAACATTTTAATGTATCCCTTTACGATAAATATCAATGGCTGACTGGTAGTTGTAAATTAAATAAGATGTTTTGTTTTCCATGTTTACTTTTCTCAGATTCTAGTAGTTTATGGAATAAAGGGGGTTTTACAGATATTAATAATCTGACGAATTCATCAAAAAAACATGTGCAGACTGAAAAGCATATTCGTAGCTGTTTAGATTTACATGACTTCGGGAATAGTAGGATAGAACCATTTTTCACCAATTCGTTTGAAGCTCATAATAGGAAAGTAGCTCGAAATTGGAATTTAATGAAACGGTTTATTGACACCGTTATTTTGTTAGGTAAACAAGAAGTAGCTTTTCGCGGCCACGATGAACGTCCGAATTCTGATAACCGCGGTAACTATATTGAAACCTTGTTATATCTGAGCAAGTATGACACCGTAATGGACTCTCATTTGGAACTATGTTCTTCAGTTCAGAACCCGCGTTTTCTGGTCTCTCAAGTGATATTCAAAATGATTTAATACATAGTATTGCATCCGTTTTACGAGACCACATTAGAATCGAGATAGATAAAGCTCCATTTCTGTCTGTAATGATTGACGAAACTCCCGATGTCAGTCATAGGGAGCAATTGACTGTAATTTTTCGATATTTATCTGAAACTGGAATCGAAGAACGATTCCTAGGTTTTTACGATGTTAGCGGAAGTCGAACTGCTGAAGTTTTATACAAACAGTTGTTAGAAATACTTGACCAGTATCGTTGTAGGAATAAGTTAGTTGGTCAGTCTTACGACGGCGCGGCAAATTTTTTTTTTTTTTTTGCTCCGGCTTTCCTTTCTCATAAACTCACCCTTCGCCACTGCCAAGGGGTATCGTGTTACCCAGTTACCGGGTTGTGGAGGTCAGATAGACAGTCGCTCCAAGTAAAATACGGTACTCAGCTGCATCCGATTAGACTAGAAGCCGACCCCAACATAGTTGGGAAAAGGCTAGGTAGATTGATTTTAAAATTGATAAGAGGATTGAGAGGTGTATGGAAGAAAACGACGTATATGTTCCCAAAGGGCAACTAGCAAGGCAAGGGCAAAGGGCAAGGTCTACTAGTGTGTAGAGGCGTAGAGGCCACTATAAGTATTCGCAGCGAGACTGGTTACGGCTGAATGAGTGTAGCCAAGACTCCAGTTGAATAGCGTGTGATTAGAGAGACATGTCCAGCAGTGGACTGCTATACATACTTAGGCTGACGATGTTGAGAGTCGACCAATGACCTCGATGTGGCCTAGTGGTCGTGACAGACAGACGGACATACGAAACTATAAGGGGTCCTTGTTGACTACGGAACCCTAAAAACACGCTATGAATATGATTGCTTTTAACTTCTATTAACACACTATTTTCTCTATTTCCAGGTATCCTCTGGCCCCTAGAAGGCATGTCTTACGCCCTCCGCATCGTAGCCCTCACCCTCCCCTTCACAATCCCCTCCAAGTCTCTCCGAGACATCATGGAGAAGGGAGCCACCATCATGGACCCGTCGGTTATCTACGGGTTCCTGACGACGCTCGCGTGGATAGCGATCACTTTAGCTTTAATATACCTACGATTAAAGTTAAAGAAGACGTAGGTCTAGGAACTGGTTATTTTGAGTTTTAGGACTTTTCATGGATAGTGTGCTGTGATGTTGAAGTTCAGAACGCGTAGCATGACAACCCGGTTTTGTCTACGGAAGAATAGACAAAATGACAGATTGTGATTGTTTATCTGTCATTTTGTCTATTCTTCCGTCGACAAAACACGTTTCTATTGTGATCATGCTAAGCGTGCAGTTGGTTGTTTGGAGTTGCTTGTGTAAGTGAATTTGTAAGTTTTTATTCATTTTAATACCAGCCTATTATTGTCCACATTTCATTATCACTGCTCTTAAAACGGTGAATTCACTCCCTCTCACAGAGAGGAGGCCTGTGTCCCAGCAGTGGGAACATTATAGGCTGATTATGCTATTGTCCTTCTGCAGGGCAAAGGCCTCTTCTCATACAAAGAAGGCCCGAGCATTGATAACCACGCTTACTTAAGATGGGTTAGCATAAGTTTTTATTGATAGTGAATTGGTGCTTGAATCTTCCACGTTTACGAAATGAAGGTGGGTTATAATGACCCAGAATCTTTAACCAAACAGTCAATGTTACCAATAGATTAAAATATTGGAAAAATAATTATTGGCTCATTTATTTACCTACCCAAATCGTATGGTGATTTAGGGTAATTTTTACCCATTTAGGGTAATTATTACCCATTTGGGATTGGTAATTTTATGAACATTCCAAGTAAAATTTAGTACTTAGTTAATAGTAATACTTACACAAGCAATTATCAGGCATCTGTTATATTTGTCTGATAGTAAAATGAACGAAATACAAAATAAAATGTGCAGTGTATGACCTTATCATTAAGGTCGATTCACACATACGGTAATTGTGCTGAAACTGATGACATGTGAAGTCGGATTCAGTTGCGAAATGTTATCTACAAATAATTTATTAATACGAACGATGATACTGAAGTCTTTTGACTTTATTCACATTGAAATCGATGATCGATCGATTTCATCATCATCATTTTTATCGCGACGTGCTGACATATTTTTTTTGTCACAGTAGCGCTATCTGGCGGAAATTAAAAGAACTATGTTAAGAAAATCTTTAAATTTTAATATGCTTTCTGATGACTGCTACAGACATCTGAAATATTTAAACTGGATATTAACCGGGACTTAATAATTTGTAATTAATATTATTTTATTGCCAATATTAAAAACTATATTTTAATTTAATAAGTGTGAATCGACCGTCTCCGGTTCAAAACCTGTGACTAAATAATCTATATTATTTTCGGTTAAGTGGTATATTTAGTTTGATAAAGGATTCTTTGATGATAGTTAGGTAAAATTGGTAGATATTTTTCAAATTGGGATTTAAAAATATATGGAAGGAATCCTCTCTGTCGGGTAGCTTGTAAATAGCTAATAATTATATTTTTATGTCTCTCTGGGATTGCAGAATATGTGATAATTTTCTTCTTAAATATTCTGTAAAATGTACAGAGTTAAAATTAAATTGGCTGGCGAAACTGTATAGATGTGATGGGTCTCCGATATCTAATAGACGATAAAACAAAAAAAGATGGTGACACGAGTGGAGCTGAGTATACACGACTCAGCGTCACCGGCCGACTGGAGCCGAGTATACCCGACTCAGCGTTACCGACCGATTGGAGCCAAGTATATCCGACTCAACGTCACCGACCGACTAGAGCCGAGTATACCCGATTCAGCATAACGACCCGAAAGTGACAGTTCAGTTCACTGTTCAGAAAGAGCGCACCGTGCGCTTATAGAAATTTACACTTCAAAGACATTTTTTAAACTTATAATTTCAAGTATAACCACAACTAATTACGGGCAACGGCCGGCGGTAGTATAGTTACTTGTTACTTTATCCTCACTATTGACATCGATACCCATGACATCTGAAGTATAACTAGCTAATTTATTTTGACCTTGTATAGGTACTAGCAGTATATTACTGCTAGAGTGTTAGTTGGGGGTAAATCAAGACAGTGATTTAAAAAGTTTGAAAAACTATGGATAGTGTTTTTAAAAATATTAAAGTGCTGAAATGTAACGTTCAAAAGTAATTTAGAAATATTATAAGGAAGAACAGACCTATTACATGGGGCTTAATAACTGGCGAGATGTGGGTGTACACCTCTGCCTAACCTATTGGGGAATACAGCCGTGATGGTATGATGCTATAGGGAAGAATACTTTTTATAGGGACATTTTTAGTCACCTAGGAATCTTAGGTGACTACATTGGGATATCCTAGGCTAGGATATGGAATTTATATACCATACCTAAAGACAAGTGTATTTTCAATAATTTAAAAAATGATGCCGTAATTCTTAGCAATATTAGTTAGACCACTGTTAGTTTGGCACTTTACAAATGATACTGTAATACTGCAAAAGTATTTGGTGAACGCATTTTTATTGTATAGTTTGTACGTGTATTAGAATATTTTGTTATATCTTTCTTCTCGTAGAGAGAACTTTGCCGAAGTGGTGACGTGATACCATGTGATTTGGGTACTATTTATAAATAAAGATTTTTTTTCTAATACATTCGTTTTATTGCCCACTTTCCTATGTTCTGATTTTTTATTCTCTGTATACACCACTTTTCAGAATAGACCATAGCCCTGGGTCCATATCAAAGCGATCGGTCGCGAGACAACAAGGCTTCACCCCGCGTCCTAACCAAAAGCGATCGTCTCGAGAGTACTTTGTAATGTACTGAAATAATAATAAATAAAAAAAAATAAAAAAATGTTTATTTCAATTTCAAAGGGCATTACGATAGGTACATTATTATTGGAGATCACCTTTTAAGCAAGGAATTGCTTGTGTTAGGAGACTCCGCGCTTCCACTTGTCATTATCTTATGCAATTGAAACGTAGACAATGTAAACATGCAAAACTAAAAATAAATGGGTAACTTAAAATTATACAAAATGAAATGAATGAGCATTATGCATAGAAAAGGGCCAGATCGCGCGTGTAATTGATATAAGAATGGGTGAGGGTGTGAAGAGTGAGGGTGTGTACGTGTAGTGTGTGTGTTATAATGAGCATAATAATATTTAGTTCTCCTATCCTAATTAATATCCTGTACAATATTAGATGTAATACGAAAGTGCGTTTGTAGATAAATAGAGACCAATCTTGTTCCCTGGAACGGGGTCTTTTGCGTTCGTAAAGAAACTAGCGCCATCTGATATTCACAGTTAGAACTACACCTTTGGATAGGACACCGGTATGCCATAGCTATAGCTATGTCTATAATGTGTGTGTGTGGTAGAAGTATGGGTATAGATTCTGTAGTATTTTATTGTTAATTTCAAGGAATGATAAATTAAATACAATTTAGTAATTATCTTTTTATTACTATGTACCAAAGTAATTAACTAGAAGAATCCTATCTCAAACTTAACACTACACTGGAGTCCTATCTCAGTTTTGACACAACCACTCACAAAATCACTTTCTGGTCCCAAATATGGATTAGTCGGACAATTTCACAAACGTTTACCAATAAACGGATGGATCAGCGTTACGATACGCCAAAATATCCATAGAGCACTCTACACGACTCCACATGATCAACAGCGTCGCGTTCATGTGTCACTCATTCGTACGAAAGCCCCACTGACAGTTCTCATTAGTGGGAAAGCCGGAAGGCGCCCTCTGCCGGCGCAAAGACGCGTTAGGGTACGCCGGGATTCAGCCAAGTGAACTAAGCACTTTAGAGATACTCATGAAATTTTCCAAAATACTGTTGCCGAATGAGCGTTCAACAGTATAAATTAGGCAAAAGTCACGGTCACGTCCAATTAGAGGTCATCCATTAATCTGTAGACAAACTTTCCGGGGGGGTGTAACACGAGAGAAATGAAAAGGACATCATTCAAGTTTCGAACATTTTGTACCCAAAAACTAAAGTAGGTAATAGAAATATAGACAGAAAAATAATATACAGTTTTCTTATGGGAAATATCACCGTCATTATTTTTTACTATTACAATGAGAATATACAAATAATTTCTACAATTATTTCGTTGTAATAAAATGTTTAAGATATTATTTCCCTTATGAAAATAGCATTATTTTTTCTGGCCGGCATCGGCACTTAAAATTTTGGGTATGTAATGAATGATGTATTTCATTATTTTTGACCTACATAGTCGAGTAGTAGGACTTCCAGTTTTTGAGAAATTTGCGAAAAACTTAAAAAGGGGATTCTAAGTAGTTAATTTTAGGACGAACTTACGAGTGCATAGACATTTTTCGCAAAAATTCGGAGAGCCCATGTTCAGACCAGCCGTTTTGTACCTTCAAGTTGAATAGTTTATCCAGGAATCGAAATACAACCTTTATTATTGGAGTTTCCATGCGATGGCAGCACTGTTGTAATGTTACTTACTGTCATTTAGCTGCCATTATTGTTTAGTTTTAATCAGAAATTAACAATACAAAATATGTACGACCCATTAAAAGATGAGTTGAGGAATAGAAGTGTCCAATGGGTAAAAACACATAATTAGTGAAAAATACTGGCTTTCTAATGTGTTTCTATAACATTTTGTGAAATAAATCCTACATCCCAATAGTCAAATTCATGGACTAGTGATAGTAGCGACATCTGAAGTGAACAAGTGGCAGTTTTATCCCCATTGAGCGAGACACCCTTGAACTTGCGCGACGATCGCTTTCTATTAGGACGCAGCCTTAGTGTTCAAGTCAATAAAACCAATAAGCAAATTATTGAAATAGGAATATAATGTGTGTATGTGTGATGTGTAGCAAAGTCTGGATGATGAAAAATAAAAACACAAAATTCAGATATAAAAATTTTATTATTTATAGGAAATATTTTGATTTAACAACAACTCTTTCCGCATGAAGCGCCCGCGCCGCCGAGCCGACGAAGATCATGGCACATTGATATTAACTCTCGCTATATTACTTGTAAGGATACCGCTAATTAACGATTTAGTTATTTTTTATACGGGAGTAACAAGTTATCGCATCGCTAAAGTAAATAAATCGTAAACGCAGCACCAAATGTTTCAGACTCTAGATTTCGATTTACGAAGCCAAAATGGTGTGTGTTCAGTACCAGGATATAACGTCAACATTCGTCCGGTCGTTGAACTTCGTAAACAAGCGCCTGCGCAGCGACGCGAGCGCTCACACTGACAGCACGAGGTTTCGTTGTCAGCAAACCGTCCGAGGTTCCTCACAGCGCAAAACGGTACCTCAAAAAGAAAAAAAAAAGTCTATCCACTTCATCATTTCGTCCGCAGACCACAACACACCGCTTATTGCGACATTATCACATTTATCAAGCATTATCTGTTGATCCCTCGATACAGGAAAAAAAACTGATTTTTTTAATTCTGTGTTTTCACAGTTTTCGCCTAACTATAAACTAGTACTTAAATTATAGCTCACTCATCACCTATTTCGCTCGCATTCTCGCTTCGCAGCCACACTCTATACAAGATGTCTTTGCATTTATACTACAGAGCGACATATTTTTACATTGGATCTCACGGGGAACAGTCAATTCCTACACTATTTATTGCTTTTGAAGCAATTATATATTTTAAAAATAACACTCTTCCCCTTACAACCGTCTTAGACAATGTTCGTACATTATTTATAAACGTTTATAAGAGGAAACAGTACAAGCTGCAAAGGCATATTTTTAAATATCACACATTTTTTTAAATTACATAGCGAAACAGCGTGTTCAGCTATCATCGGAACAACTAGAAGGAATTGACCGGGCCCCTTACAAAATAGACGAGAAAAAAAAAAACTAAAACTTAACGCAGTTCCTATACAAATCGATGAACATAAAAAATGTTGTGGAGATTATGGAGAGGGCCTGAATACAGCCGAATATTAAAACCAAAGTTAGCCGTTCCACGTGTCTATGTACAGAACCAAATTATTTGGGGTCCGCCTTGCAAAACTATCACATGTTCGGGACAAGTTACTTATGTACAAAATGGAAACGTTCGGGATTCTAGCGATCACAAACAGATGAGATACACACGATGCTCGATTATTGTGGATTACACTAGGCCTTGTAAAGGTTTATTTCAAATCCAAAATCCTATTGATATTTTTATGCAGACTTATAAGTTTTGCAGAAACAGACACCACACAGGCGACGTTCTATCGAGCGACAGACCTTCTGACTTATCTCAATAAGTGGCTAGCTTTCATAAACACTACCATTTAACTATTAACACAGAATTATCATGTATTCTAGGAAGATTCCGCTCGATGCAACGTTGTTTTAAAGCCTCGAATTACATATTATCATATTATAAAACAAATTTCAGTTATAAAAGTATGTATAAATGTAGATACATTAAACGCTAGCTGTTAACGTAGATCTAGACACAAAGTTAAAAACAAATTCTCATATAGTCGAACATAATTTCCAAGCTTTACACAAAATACATATAATATTAACTGTACAATTGTGACGTACTCTACCTGTTCAGGCCTCCATTCAACACTACATATTTACATTATACTAACCATACTGTTCAAGCTTCGAATCACAATTTTTCAATAAGTAATATTTGCCGAAATTACGAAATAACGGTGTAGTCTTGGCGAGCTTAGCTGGTGTGGCAAGATGTAAATAATTTCCGACATATTGCTATGATAGAAGGAGACACAAAGTTATGATGGAAAACCTGAATACCTGAATTCCAGAGTTCAATATTGCAGAATCATATCAAAATATATTTTACAGAAATTTAAAGTTAAAATGGGAAGACTTGCTTGACATTAAGCGATGCCTTTGTCATGAAATAACATCGCAACGCTTTTTGCGAAACTAGAGAAAATTTATCGACGATAACATCTAGAAGCAATTTATTGTGACATTTTATAGTTCAAATAAAAAATACATGCCTAATTTAAGATCAATTTATAACTTATAGAGTAATAACTATAACATTACACATATACAATACTATACATGAAATCACCTGTCTAGTCTCCACTCTGGAATTCTTACCTCAAGCCCTAAGATACAGACTGTCTAGTTAGGGGCTCACTGGCAAATAATATTATGTAACCTAGCTGTATGTAATATTTTAAGCTACTCAAATCGTCTACACATGCTGTTAACCTGAGAACCTGCTTACTGTATTGCCTGGACAATAAATATTTTCTATTGACAAAAAAAATGCCAAAATTACACCGCACCACTCATCAAGACCAAAAAAAACATTTTAAAACATTATCGTAACAAGAAACGTTAATCGCCAATGATCGCAAAAACATAATCACAAAGTAACTTAGAAAAATATATAATAAATAAATAAAGTATATTATATCAACAACTTCGAGCGCAAGGCACATTGCCTGCAAACTGTATACGGCGTTGTTACGCTGAAGTTTCATTTTACGTATGTATTCTGTCATTGTTTGCACTGCAACTGTGCCACATTAACGTAAAATAGTGATAGAACTGGGAAAAGGATTAACTATACTTTAGTGAGAAACACTTGTTGATAAAACTGAAAAGTAAAAACTGAATATTCTATCTAATGTTTCCCAATGTGTTGAGCGACTTTAATGTTTAAAAACAGAATTATAGATAAAAATGCTACTATTAAAACACAAATATGATATAAATAACGACAAGTATCGGTTGAATAAAAATTAACCATATGGTATTTGAAATAAGGTACAGAATTAATTATAACAAATTATGAAACAGCAATTTCTTTGTGATTTTTAAAAATGAGACATAAATATAAGAGCATAAGGTCTCTTTTCACGTAAATAAGACGCAGTTACAGTACAAACCGACCAATTCAATATGGCGGTGGATTCATTCAAGTAAAACCTTTTCGGTTATCGTTACCATGAGTTTGATACCTTTCTCAGCGCAGCACTAAAAATGTATGAGATCTGTTCAAATGTCAAGAGATCATTCTGCCTACACCGCGGACGCGGCTTGAAGATATGTACGTATATTATAAATGTGCTCTGTATTAGAGATTATCGGAAACTACTGTAACAATTTTGATGAAACTAAGTTTGACGTTGGTGGATCATAAGAATTTTACTACTCAAATATCGAAGAATTTGCAGCCTAGCCGAACTTGATCCTTCAGAAAAAAAACCCAAATTTAACTCCATAATGAAAATCAAAACCATACAAAAATAATAAATCGTATGGCCGACAATGAAAGAGAATCCCACACATCTCTCATACAAAATTTAAATGAAACGCGAACGAGACTCGCAGTCTTCCGATCTCATACATCTTTCCCCCTCGCCTACTTTCGTTACATCTAGCTAATCTCATACAACGGATGTGTCCATTCCTTAAAAAAGGATTTTTATGTTTAAACAATAAATACTTAATTACCGCTTAGAACCTTAAGTAAGAAAAGCGTATAAATTATTTTTTCTCAGAAAATTTGAATTAACGGACTTAGTTCCTATCTACCTAGGTGTTGTGTCGTATTGTATGGGAACATACAAATGTATGAAGTCACTGGGCAACGGGTTATTTGTAAGTACCAAAAATCATGTGTATGTTGTCAGAAATGCGAAATCTGTACATTGACATGTCAAATGAACGCATTTTTTGAGCATTCGATATTTTTTCCTGTGTTATCGTCAGTTAGGATCTTGAAAATTGAAGTCATACTAATTGCTGATTTGCTCGCACTCACACAAACGAATGCATTTTAGAATTTTATTTTAAAAATGAGTTTTTTTTTTTCTCAATACAATACGACATAACTTTTACAAGGGCGGCTTTCAACGACAGAGTTTTAAAAGCTGTCGCGCTTAGGGCTGGGTACAAACATGGATTGTATTATTATTGTTATTAACTTACTTTTAAAATTTCCATTTGATAATTTGCTTACTGTCTGACTGTCTTGTTCTGTGATGAAAAATTTACCCCTGTAACTATGATTTTGATTGTACTTTTAACAGACATTTGATGAAATTAACAATTGAATCTAATACCAATTATATTATTGCAGTCATAAAGTTAAAATTACCTCACGATTCGTAACGATGCAGTCACGAATCACGATTCAAAACTATCATTTGATACATGATTTTAAACTAGATTCCCGAAAGAAGTTTTATACTTTCAGTACTTGTAAATATGAGTTTTAAAAAGAGATTATAACACAGGTATGAGACGGCCCTCTACAAAGCTGAAGTTTTTCTAAGACGCCATCTCCAGGCGAGAGAATCATGGCGACAGTCTCCCCGTGCCATCAAATTCTTACGGCGATAATATGGCCCTGTGGAGATTTCTCCTTACAGTGTGTATAGAATTTGAAGCCTGACCATCACCGCGATACGCTCGCCTGTCACATTTACTGCCAGCTTCTATCTACCTGTTATCCCATAGCAGCGACTTTTAAAAACGCTAAACAAAATTTGTGATGCAGCGATATCAAATGATATGTCGTGAAAGCCACCTTGCATTGTAACAAGTTTATATTTTGACGCCCGACGCACCGAGAATACGCTTATAATGCCTATGTATTACTTCTGTATTTCAATGAGCTTTTATGGTTTATTTTAGTGAAATATATTGAGCACTGTTTAATAATTATTGAACTTATTAGTCGTAAAGGAAACCCAGTTTAAACTAAATATGAAATTGTGTTATTACTATTTTCGTCCGCATGCGGTTTTGTGAGATTTTAAGGTATTTTGTGAATCGGCTTTTAACAAAAGTTAAGACCTCATAGACGCGACTTGTCGCACGACATTTTGCTTTTGCGACTCTCGAGACGAATTGTTGTCATGTCGCGTCGCGCGCGGTTGTGAATCGCACGCGAGATCATAAAATAATTATTAATACGCCTGTGAAATACCATAACTTGAAGCAAAAATAAAAGGTGCGGGATCTAAACAGTTTAGACGCAAGTCATTTGTTGCTTCAAATTTACTGTATGCCACAGACAAGAAACTTGCATTGTGTAAATAGAGCTTCAGATGTAGATATCGCAAAGCAACACGTCAAGGAAGTCTTGTCTATGTATGCCTTGAAAAACGTACTTTGCCATTAGTATGGACATTTCCCGCATGCAGTACAGATCCACAATAACAACATCCACATAAGGTATATAAAACAAATTATTGCTATCTTGGCGCATACGCACACTATTTAGTCCACATGGTAAGTAAATGGAACGCTCATAAGCCCTTGCCACCGATTGGCTAAGACGAGTCAATGGTGCCGACATTCTTTGTAGCTGTTTGGTAAAGGTGCAACTCTGCAGTCGATTGAAGACCGTATTACGATCACAGCAAGATATATTTTCATATAGACGACATTTTCATGCGAGAAAGGACCAATTCAATGTGGTTATACTAATTTTACGAGTTCAGATATCGCCAGTTTTTGTTCCGACGATGCTTTAGAATATATCCTGGGACTGTATGTTCAGTCCAAAAGTTCGAGATGGAGCTACACAGGAATGTGGGTGTACTATAGGTACAACTCTGCCTAGCCCTTAGGAGAATACAGGAGTGGTGTTATGTCTTGTTTTTTTCACAGTAATGAGTTTCCAACCCCCTGATTATCAATCGAAGCAATAGTCAATCGTATCGAAAAGTACACAACTATCTTCGATTGAGTTGACAGTTCAAAACTTGGTAGTTACTTAAGATTCTGAATCCTAGTTTACGACATCAATCAACGGCAGTACTGCACCTCCACCCCCAACATCAGTGCATAACCCACACATTCCCTTACACAACTACGCGGCATTACGTCACACACACGCGGCTGACGTCACGTCCCGGTGCGCGCTATGCGGGGGGCGGCTGCTAGAACTTGTCTTGGAAGATGAACAGGTTGTTGGTGGCTGCGACGGCGATTATACTCTCGTGAGGGTGCCATGCTGTATGCAGGATTTTCTTGTTGAAGTCCAAGCAGTCTACGCTTATCTCGTCCTGGGGAAAGAAAATAAACTGTCAAACTGAAACCCAAAGCATTTATTTCAATTAAATTAAATGTCAAAGAGTTTGTGAGCCAGAAAGATGAAGGTAGTTGCCCATTTCAATGTGTAGTAGGTATCTATGGAGTTTAAAAAGATTGATAGAATAGATTGGTTACATGATGTATGTTGAAATTATAGGTTTTACGTTTGTAATAAATAAAATAATAGTTGGTAAAAGTGATCACGGAAGGTTCCATTTTTATTATTATTTTTCCGTTAGATAGTTATCTAACTACACAAATGTGACTATACTGTCTCGACGGAATTTGAGAAATACGGTGTGCGCGTGTCCAAGTCGCCTAAGCATCCTCGTGCCAACGCGTCGGTGTGCGTACCTTCTTCCTCTTGGCAGTAGTGGCGACCCTGCGCGCGCGCAGCGGCTGTCGCGGGCGCGCGGCGGCGTCGCGCGCGGCCTCCAGCGTGAGCTCGCCGCGCCGCGCCGCGCCGCAGCCGCCTCCGCCGCAACCGCCGCGCTCGAATATCCTGAGAAGACAACCATATTATCAACATGAATAAATAAATTAAAAATCTCTATGACGCCAATTCTTTGTCAAAATGCAAAACTCAAACTCAAACTCAAACTCAAAGCATTTATTTCAAATAAACCAATTACAGGCACTTTTGAATTGTCAAGGGGGTCGGTCAGTCAGAAAGATGAAGCTAGATGCCCATTCCAAAGCGTAGTAGGTACCTATGGAGAAGAACGGGCAAGAAACTCCACGGACACTCTTTTAAATCATAATATGGTTACAAAATTATTGGTTACATCATTCATGTTGAAGTTATACATGTGAGAACGATGCAAAACGTGAAAAGCGTCCGTAACAGAAAGAAAAAAAATAAACAATTAAAATAAGCCGTGGTAGCTAAGAGATGACCAGTCCCTACTGACGGCGCCCGTTCACGAACATGACGCATGGATTAGCACCATTCAGCTCAACCATTTTGAAGGGAGCTAAATGATCCAACACACGCGCCACCGTCAGCGAGACATTAGAGTGAGCATGACATACTCTCAGCCGCCAGGACACATTCAAGTCAATGAAAGACATACCCTGCACCTAAATGGTAGCTTTATAGTCGGTACATAGTACTCACACATGTTCTATGCAATTATACAATGTTAAGAGATTGAATTTATACAATGCAAAGATAGTTTTTAAAATCTTCAGCAGCTCCAACTGTACTTTCAAATGCTAATCAATTAGTTTATGCGCCCTTGTGGAGCAGGACCAGCATTGGGCCAAGCATTTTTATCAGCAATATAATCTGCCAATTTATAATATGCTTGGCTGCATAGTGTGCGTTTAATATAAGATTTAAATTTCGTTTCATTCAGTTGAAGTATGTGGGGAGGTATTTTATTGTAACACTTTAAACAGTACCCCATGAAAGATGAGTCCACTTTAGCCAGCCTGAAACCCGGTTGAACTAATTGGTCCCTATTTCTAGTAATATAATTGTGTCTTGCACCTCTTTTACTAAAAAGATGTAGATTTTTCCTTACGTACATAATGTTTTCATAGATATATTGACAAGGTACCGTCATGATGTTAATATCTTTAAACAGTTCCCTTAAAGAGTCGCGCCTGCGGAGGCCATATATGGCTGTGATGGCTCTTTTCTGCAGAATAAAAATAGATTCGATGTCTGCAGCCCGTCCCCATAGTAGAATACCGTACGACATAATACTATGAAAGTAGCTAAAATAGACTAGCCTCGCGGTACCTACATCTGTAAATTGACGGATTTTTCTCACAGCATATGCTGCTGAACTTAATCGTCCTGAAAGGGATGTTAAATGAGGACCCCATTGAAGCCTTGAGTCAAGCGTGATCCCTAGGAAAACAGTTTTATCGACGAATTCTAGTTTCTCTTGATTCAATACTATCTCACAATTACTACTTTTGACATTAGGCAACGAAAATCTTATGCACTTAGTTTTTTTCCCATTTAATACTAAATTATTAGCAGTGAACCAATTTTGGACCTGCTGTAGGGCGTTATTTACGTCGTCAAGATTTGATGCACGTCTATTAATTTTAAAAATTAAGGAAGTATCATCAGCAAATAACACCATTTGTGGTTGAGTTTTTAACAAATGGGGTAGATCATTAATATAAACTAAAAAGAGGAAAGGACCCAATATTGATCCTTGAGGTACACCCATTTTTACTTTTAAACCGATTGAATTGACACCATTTATTTGAACTTGCTGTTGTCTATCATTTAAATAAGATTTTACTAAACTGAGCGCAAGTTTTCCAAGTCCGTAATACTCAAGTTTTAAGATTAAGGTTTCGTGGTCGACGCAGTCAAATGCTTTGGAGAGGTCACAAAAAATTCCTATGGCGTCTTGGGCCTCTTCCCACGCCGTAAATATGTGTTTTAATAAGGTGACACCGGCGTCAGTCGTACAACGTCCCTTGGTGAAACCATACTGTTGATCATGTAAGATTTTATTGGTGTTAAAATGATTGAGCATTTGATTAAGCATTACCTTTTCAAACACCTTGCTTAAAACTGGCAACACGGATACGGGTCTATAATTATTGGTGTCTTTAGTGTCCCCGGATTTGAAAAGTGGTATTACTTTACTATATTTCATTAGATCAGGGAAGACTCCTTGATCCACACACAAATTAAATATTAAGGCTAAGTACGGCGCTATAGTCTCAATAATGGAGGTACACACTTTGATTGACATTCCCCATATATCTTCGGTTAATTTGATCTTGATTTGCTTAAAAGCTTTTATTAATGTTATGGGGTTTATATGCTTGAATTTAAATTCAATCGGGCAGGATGAAACGTTTGCTCTTAATAAATCAATAGAACGCGAGGGCGAGGAATGTAAGGTTTCAGTAGTTTTAATTGGCATACGCAAAAGCTCAATGACATGGCAATATTTTACAAATCATCATTCAAAAGGCATCTTCGAATACCACACAAAAGACACGCAAATCTACTCTTTAACGCCAAAATCGACAGACGATCTTTTTTTTACCTGTCTTGTAGTTAGCCAATAACGACCGCTGGTAGATCACAATAATTGACAAGAATACAACAACAATAAACAGACGCTACAAACACACACCATAAAAAACCCTAACATTATCAATGTCTACTTGTCATTTCGATACGTCAATAGATGACCATCCATTTCCTGCATTAGATTTGACTAGAAGCCAACCTCAACATGATTGAAAAAATCTTAGTCAGATTATAAGTCTTCTTACCTAAAGAATCCATTATAAGAGCCAGTCATGAGCCGCTGGTCGTCTCCGCTCCAGCAGCACTCGAACTTGTCGAAGATGCAGTCGTTCTCATACAACGAGCAGAGCTTGGACCGTAAGTACTCGTGGACTGGGTATGTTTCTACAGGCTTAGTCTCCATGCGGAGATCCCATACTTTTAAACCTAGGTAGTCGCGTGACATCATGTATCTGGAAGAAGATGGAATCTGGTTAATGACTTGATATAGTTTTGGTAAAGCTACAGAACCAGTGTCACTAAACAAACTGTTTGTGACTGAGTTAACACCTTGGGCAGGAGTTAATGCTGTTTTAAATTGGTTCATACTACGGGGTAATAATATACTGTATGGAGTGGTTGCAGTAAAAAACCAACTGTTTTCCAAGTGCAGCCATGTCCTAAATTGTATTTCCAAATACTGCTATTGGGTTTTAGTTCAGAATTGTGTTAGATAGACTTGCTAGCAGTTAAATGCCCTTTCGTCGCATAAGTTCTAACACCGCACAAGTCAAATTTATATCAGTGTTGTATAGAAATAAAACGGTATTTTTCTCTCATAAAAAGTTGCGTATTTTGACTTCCGCGGTACTAGAACTTAAGCGACGATTTGATCATGAAGACTCTTTCTGGGATTGACATCGTTTTTGGAAACAAGAGAGCTCCACTTATTGCAAAATGGTAGTTGCGTTATTGGCAAGATTGTCACACGTAAATTAAATAATAACGATCTCGAATCGGCCTAAAAAGACAGAAATTGACAGAATTTTGACTTGACTTATTTTAAGGATATTGAAAACAGAAGGTCTTCTTACCTGCCAGAATTACTAAGCTTAACATCACTGATAGAGGATATGATCTCAGAGAAGAAAGACCGCGCGTGCGGGTCTTCTGGTTCCTCGAACAGCTTGGCGTGACGGTCGCATAGCGCCGCCGCGCGCATGTCGCACAGCCTTATCGTACCTACGGAGGTAGAAATAGGGGTTAGTCTTGTATTGATTGTCACACAAGTATTGTAAAATTAAGCCTCAGACAAATACCGTACCTAAAACAAATGAAATAGGGGTAAGGTTTGCTTCAATGTTAGAACATAACCATCACGCCTTGTTTCCCCAAAGGGTAGGGCAGAGGTATACCTATAGTACACCCACATTTCGCCAGTTATGTTAGAACAACAAGGCTTTGATATAATTTATTTGCTTGCCATGTGTGTGTATACTTATGTATGTTGTGGACAAATAAATGATCTTATCTTATCTTAACATGTGGACGAAATATTACTATACAGAGTGTCAGGGACATCCACGCGAAGCCGGTTAACATGGGGTCAGTACATGATTCTGAAATATGTACTGAATCCATGGTAACCGGCTTCGCGTCGATGTCCCAGCCACCCTGTATTTTAAGCTACTAAAGCTCAATAAACCTAAATATTTAATAAATAAATCTGTTATCAAGGTAACATACACGATGAAACGTAGATAAATGTTTCTTCAATTTTGATTTGGAATATCTGTTTTAATAATATTATAGTTGTGAGATTTAACAGCTTTTACTAATTTGGTTACTTTAAAAAACCAATTGATTATCATTAGAATTTTTTCAGTACATCAAATTACTATAATTCTTTTAAGAGATCACAACTTATGATTCACAAGCCGCCTTGTCAATCATTGTCAGTTTATTGTCTGTGTAATTCAAAATCTGGTTGTACTCACCCTTACTACTAGAATAGACAAAGAGATTACATTCAGTCGGATGAAACTCCGCCGCGGTAATGACCTGAAACAACATGAAAAATATTTTATTAATAAAAACCTCATATTTCATACATGCCTCACTAATATTATAAATGTGAAAATGAGTTTGTTTGTTTGTAACGCTTTCACGCTAAAACGGCTGAACGGATTTGGATGAATTTTGGCACATGGATAGACCATGACCTGGAAAAGGACATAGGATACTTTTTATCCCGGTATTTCCACGGGATCGAGACTTATGCGGGTAAAACCGCGGGGCGCAGCTAGTATATTATAAATGCTATAAAGTGACTTTCTTTGTTTATTTATTTATTTGTTTGTTACTCTTTCACGCAATAGGGAAGTTGACTGGGGAAAAAAGAAAAACCTATTTCGTCCGTCAGTCAGATAATAAGTTGATTGGAAAAAAAGACTATTTAGTCTGTCAGTCAGATAGTAAAAAAATATTAGACACGTATTTTTTGCTTTATCATATTAATAAAAAAATGTTGTAAATAAAAGGCATTAAAGTTGGAGTGGGGGCTCGCTACGTCACAAGTATAAAATCTACCGGGCAGTGACGTCATGTCACATTTTAACGCATTGCCTACTCAATGTATTGCCGTAATCTTTTGACTACGTAAAAAAAGAAAAAACACGTGTCCAATATTTTTTAATAACCTACATGACGGACAAAAAAAAATCTGTCAACATCCCTATTGCGTCTGAACGGATCGTAATCGTGGCACTTCACATCGCTATTCGTGTTCGCGTATTCGTCTTATTTGCGCAAATACTGTGAAGTTACTCTATTCGCCCATATTTGCCTATTTTCACGAATTTTATTTATTTATTTATTTGAAAGGTACACCAACGACTTATTCACTAAAACATTGACATAATAAAAAAATTACATAAGTATTGAGTTATGGTGAATTCGTCACTTAGGCGTACACAGCACTTACATAAAAAATAGCTTCTTAAATATACGTTTTTACAGGATTTTTTACTCGTAGTGAGAATAGAAAAATTAATTGGTAACAAGAACAAAACATTAATAAATAAAATAGTAACAATGGATTAAGAAAAAACTAAATTATATCGATATTAGAATAAAAAATTATCATTACAATCAATAATATAATTAAAATTAAAACATTGAGATTAAATTAAAAAACAAACAGTAAAATTATTCAAATCGGTAGAACGCGATAACGAGTGCAACAAGAGAACATTCAAAATTGACAGGCAATATGGCAAAAAACCAAAAAAAATAATAATAAACAATAGAAACTAAATTGTAAATGTAAATTATGATTCGTCGCTAATAGTCATAATTTTTCTGCGAAATTGGGGAAATGAGTCTGTAAATATATCAATATTGTTGCAGATATCTATTTTATTATAATTAGCCATTAATCGATTCAAGGGGGCATTGAGACCAAGGTTGGTTCTTGATGAGGACGGTGCAAAGGTATTTATTTTGCGTAGAGATCTAGTCACACGAATAAGACTAATACGCAAATACACGATCACTCGTATCCGCCGGTTGTCGGTTTTTGGTCACATATCAAAGGATTGCGAATATACTGAATAAGTTCGTTTACCGTCCACACATGGCTTGCTCAGTAGAGTGCGGTGTTTTATGTACGCATATCATGTATTGGTAATTAACACAGAGGAAATAATAAGTAGCTGATGCCGTCAACACGTCCATCTTTGTCTTCCAATTAGCAAAAATATTGCAAAAATATTCTTGAATGTTCGGCATATTCGCTGTTCATGATGATGTGTGGACGGTATGTTGGAGTTATTCGGACTTCTACACTATATAGCCGAATAAAACACAGTAAAAAACGCGAATACCGAATAGCGATGTGAAGGATATTATGCTACTTTTCATCCTAGATCACAGACGAAGTCGCGGGTAAAAGCTAGTCATAATATATTTCTAAACATTCGAGTCCATTTTCAGATCACACAGGTTATCAGTTATCGTGTCTTATCAGTGTGATTAACTTCTGTTTATTTATTTATTGATTATAGATTTGTATATATAATTAATTAGAACAGCCGCAGTGCACCTAAACTAAATACATCTTGCGGTTATCCTATACTATTAATTGAGCAATATTTGTATACTTGTAATCACGTTCTCGAAAACGGCTCTAACATTTTCGATGCAAGTTGCAATATACGGGGTTTACGGGGGCGTAAAATCGATCTAGCTAGGTCTAATATCAGGGAAAATTCGTTTTCTATATTTTCACCCAAGCAGAGCTCAGTCCCCCAGGTACTATAGGTTAAAAGTAATCTTCCCTTATGTAACTAGCTATCCCCGTGAATGCAATCACCTGCCTAAATATTTCATGGAGGCATCATCGCCTGTTATGTTTAAAAAAACTAAAAACTTTTTTTGATAGATACATTGTATCTGAATATTTGCTGGATAAACTATAGGATTAATTTTATAAGTACTTTATTTTTAAACTAGTTTTACTCATTTTATTCTGTTTAGTTTTTATTTATTTTGTCATTTCTTTTAACGTACTTTGCATGCCGAAAGGTAAAATATGGTAATAGACACACATAAGACTGTGATAAACAATTATTACATGAATGTAAATCATCTACACATTGTTTACCCATATTTGCAAATAAATGAATTTGATTTTGAACATATATTTTAGTAACAAAAAATCTGCCAATTAGTCATAATTATCCACCTAGCCAATTCCAAAGTAAGTTGAGTTAGGCAGATTATAGTCTAACCAGATTTAGTAGAAATACACCGATATGGTCCCTTGCAGCCTGGCCGGGTGGCAGATTTTCAATGTTTGTGACGGAATCTTTCTGAATTTTAGACTAATTCCGTTCACAGACAGTTCAAAACCGCGTCAGTTGGCGTCGGGTGTAACATATTATGTGCCTTTAAACTCGAAAGGCGGCTACACTGGCAAAATGACGAAACGAGGCTTCAGAAGATGAAATGTAGCCAACGAGCACGCTATACTGAGGTCGCCCAGAAGGTAACGATTAAAAAAATAAACGACCTAAGCTGCAGAGTCCACTTAGACTACATGATTTTGAGAAATAGTGAATAGTCTATAAGAAAAAATACTGACCTCTGTAAGCTCCTCCATATTGGCAGGTTTAATATCAACAATGTTGAAGCTCTGGTCTGTGATCTCGAGGTGCCACAGGTTGATGCGAAGGTCGTCAGCAGACAGGTAGGTCTCCTGGTCCGAGTTCAACGATATAGAGTTTATGTGGTACGTGTGGGCGTTCGCAAATATTCTCCTGTTGACAATGAGAGACATACATCAGTCAGCACAATAATTCAGAGGGTGAAGTATATAGGGTTATTGGTTATATGTCGGCAATGCGTTAAGGGGATGTAAGAGAGGTCATTTACAACCAAATGACCCCTCATGAACCTTGTCAACGGACTCCACCGCGACAGACGATTCTCCTCTTTTAAATCATATTATTAATTGTTTGTCCGGGAAGTTATATATTTGTAACGATCAGAATGCATTAAACTATTGCCTATTTCACACAGTCCACTTCTTTAATTGCTCCCGCGCCTAACATTGGTCACTGACCATTTTCGAGTAATTTGACATTTTATATTTTAAAATGAATGAAATAAAAATATATAATGACAAATGACTCGAAAATTTTTGACATTTGCATAGGAGTCAAAAGGGGTCATTTGGTTGCAAATGTCCTCTCCTACAACCCCTTAACGCATTGCCGACATATAACTAATAACCATGCATATGATGTGGATTGGAATTAGATTATTGTCATGATCTTGGGCCTCTAGCGAATTGCGGATCACAATTCTCATCAAAGCAGGTTTCTTGTTGACAGATCAAGAATGTACATAGCATTACAACAAAGTAGTGTGCAATAATTACTATTACTGAAAAACTGGAGATAAATTTCAAGCAACAAATCTTTCCATCAATTGAGAGAGAACCGATTGTGGCTAATTAGCCAGCCTAGTTAGTTTTTCAGGAATAGTAATTCTTCCCTCGTTTTGGCACAATAAAATACCTCAGGGCCCTCGGGCCATTGTAAAAACTTTAGCCATTAATCCAAGAGAAACTGACTGTCCAGGGTGAGCAGGATGTACGTTTAATAAGGTACCTGACGCCGTTTTAGTATGCTTTAGTTAATAGGTAGCTATTAACTAAAGCATAGTAAAACGGAATTAATAGGTAATTAGATTATAAACAAGTTTATTTTATACAGTTAAGTATTTAGGAAGAAAGATCAGTCATATTACAGTTATATTGTTTTTTAACCTTATTTGCGGTAGCTTCCCTAAAGGTGAGAAGGTTATACCCAGCCGCTAAAGTACGTCAGAATGAAATCACGTTCAGTTATATCGCGTAATAGGTATAAAGATCAGTATTGTGCGTACATAGTACATTCTTATTATTGGTTTGTGCGATTAGCACCTAGGAAAATACTGCATGTAATTAAATAATCACGATTGAAATGGATGGTCATTGGATGTTGCCTTCACATGCGGTAATCGGCAAACGCCATAAATTTATTGTTTCTGCTTTTGACAATATAAATAAAATGCTAGTCAGTCACATAGAACGACACTACGTGCGAATTTCATCACTGACACTGAACTACGTTAAAAGGCTGTCAGTGTCATTAGTTTCTGTGAAATATTGATACTGACAGCTCTTGAACGCGTTCAGTTTTATAGGTGAAATTCGCCCTTAGTGCGGATTTCGTCAATGAAATTGAACGCGTTCAAGAGCTATCAGTGTACAATATTCCATAAAAATTTTGACAGTGATAGCTCTTGAACGCGTTTTAGAAATTCTGATCGCGTTCAGTTTCATTGGAGAATTTAGCCCTTAGCGGATTAATCGATGACCAATACCCTTGGGGGTTTTTATATCTGAAAGGCGTACCTTTCAGATATAAAACGTTTGACTAATGTGATAATGTGATCGATGATGGTGAACGCTCGACAAGCAGAAACCTCGTGATTCATTCAAAGAGAATGACGTCAATGTTGTTTTAACTACTTCAATATGGCAATACCATTAAGCCATTTAAACCCACAAATTCGGTTCAATGTCCACAATAAATCGACTACCGTTAACCCACTTTTCCCCATAGATAACCATCGCTTTATGAAAACGGATGTCAGATAAAAAGTATATTAAAAACGTTTCCTAATCCTATGGCTAAACTCGAGTGTTGCGGCAAATATACCTGAATATAATTAAATTAGATCGTCGGTGCTTATCGCGAGGCAAACACTGGGTGTCGATATTGAGGCTCTCGATTTTACAATATATGTTGATAACAGTGGTTTGTGCAAATGAGGCAAAAAGTGAGTTTGTGAGTGCTGTTTCCTTAAATTTAAGATCCCTCCAATTAATTTCCTCTCCCTTTTAACGTATTCCTCTCCAGAACTGCTTGTGTCGCTGATGATTTTCATCCGTCACAATAATATAAAAAATTATGATTTGTTTCCCAAAATATTCTGTTGGTGTTATAACGTTCTAATAGCAATTATAATATTTATGTCATTTTATCTTTTTGTTTGCGTCAGTAGAACTTGTGGGGTTAGTACTGGACTAACCCCACAAGTTCTACATAAGTTTAACTGTATCGTCTAAGATTTTTATCATTCTATATTTTTATATATTGGCATAATGGTCCACATCGGCTTTGCTTGCCATAATACAAAATAGAATAGAGATTGTGAGTATCGAATTGGAGGATGTTCATGTGCCTCTTCCAATCAATGAAAGCAGCAATAAAATGCCAACAGCTTGAGTGACGGAGTAATGAGTGGAAATTCGTGACATCTGCCACCCTTTGCTAAACTGAAGTTATCACACTCCCAGGAGTATTTACTGATTGTGTCGTTCTTGTACAATATGGGCCAGTTTCTGGACGAAAATTAAGCCGGATTTACAGTAAAAAAATTAGTTGTGCAAACTTAGTTATTTATTGATAGTTTCACGAATAGATACTTAATTATTTACACGTGAAAATATCAATGAATAACTAAGTTTGCACAATAATAATTTCATAATGTAAATCCGGCTTCATCGCAACATTAATATGATAAATTGCCAAGCGCGCGTAAACCGCTGTGATTCGTTGACACAACAGTTGAAGTGCGCTTGACAAATTGTCATTACATCAATTTTGTGACCATTTCCCTTCGAGAAACTGACCCCTTGAGAATTGTTGTTCTAAATTCAGCAAAAAGTTTCTTCTTTCATGGAGAAATTAAAATGCGGATGAGCACAGCCAGTTCTAAAATAGCCAGTTTTCGCGGTTATCATGCTCTGAGGCTGATTTTCCTCTCACGCTGACCGTCGGCGCACAGCTCGTCATGGCCGTCAGCGCTGAGCGGTCGGCGTGATTCAAAAACGCTTCATAAGAATACATATATACTGACTTATCAGCGCCGTCGGTCAGCGTGAGAGGAAAACCAGCCTGATACAGGCGTCTCCGGATCGCGTGACCGGCCACCCTCCGCGCGCGGATTGTAGCCGTCACATGCTTGTGTTACTAGTAGACCACTCACCTAGGAGACGCCTCCACCATGAGCTCAGCCGGCCGCACAGTGGGCACCCGCAGCTGAGTGATCCGCGCCGGATCGCGTGGCCGGCCACCTTCCTCGCGCGTATTGTAGCCCGTCACACGCTTGTCTCGTTCGGACACCTGAAAATGTTGTGAGATTAGTTATGTGTAACCTCTGTCGTTGTTGTTACTCTGTGGTGCCTAGAACAAAGGTAAAAAGTATTAGAAGTTTATGAAGGTATATCAAGTGGTGTCTATTAATATAAGTCTAAAATCGCCAACCCGTCTTAAGCAAGCGTGGTGATCAATGCTCGTGCCTTATCTGTATGAGAAGACGCCTTTGCCCAGCAGTGGGACAATAATTGGCTGTTTTTTATTAAATCTGTATACGCGAGCAGGTGTCTTTTTCAAAATCGTTTACCTAAGGTCTATTTATATCCTTGTTTCCAACTGATATTATTTCCACTTAAAAAAACATAAACTTTATGCTAGTGTAAATAAAGTTGATTTTAGACTGACTTAGTGTTAACAGTCATAAAAAATAGGAAATTGTAGCGCAAACTGAACCTTATGTTTAAGTATTACACTTGTTTTTCCTAAATTTATTTTCTAAGATTACTTTCTTTTAAATTTTGTGAATGAGAGAACGTTGTAGACATAACAGACTGTAGATCTGTGGACCATTTAATATTTTGCTAAGTACCTGGTACTTGTTGATGGGCCTACACTGTCCTCTCATACCTTTTAACACTGTAACTTGGAAACATTGTAAAAACCATTTACTTTTAAAAGAGTAACCGTGGAGTTTCTTGCCGGCTCTTCTCCATAGGAAACGACCAATTGGAACCACCGTGCACCTAGCTTCTGACGTTTCATAAGTGCCCTTGTAGGTTTATGTGAAATAAAAATATTTTGAATTTTTGAATTTAAAACTCGTGTTTGTTTACATGTTTGGGAAATAAATTGCGACCGCAGATTAGTTCTATGGCAATCCAAGATGGATAAATTAAGAAAATCTGTGGTTTAAGGCAATGCAACTGCTGCTTTAACCTTTACGACCATAATTTCTGACGTTTCATATGCCCATGTAGCAGTGTTGGCAAACTTTTTCGATTAAAAACTAAAACTAACGTAATAATAAATAATCGATTGAATTAGTTTAGTTTTCAATTTGGATTAAAATTTTGATTGAAATAAAGTCAAGGAAAATGAGAAAAGAAACGATTATTAAATTACACAAATGGTTTATTCTTTTATGAGTTATACATAATGTGCAAATAACAATTCGTATTATGTTTATATGCACGTAAATAGATAATATTGGTGGAACCACCATTTTCTTTTTCTTTTTTGTTATTCCCTCACTATAGTTTGACCGATACCGCTGTACCGCGCCTTAGGCGTGTGCGTAGTGACACGGGGGGGCAGTGCAGGCCACTCATTCGTCAACACACACGGCGTCCCGCCGCACATTCGTCAATGCTGCCCGGCCTAGCCGCGCAGTACAGCGGTCTCGGTCAAACTATAGTACTACACATAATCAAACAGATGATTTTCTCTATACATTAATATATTACGTCAATGTTTCCGATTCATTATTTTTAAATTGTTTTTCATGACGACTCTTTTCTCAAACTTCTGACCGAATAGTTTGTGTTATTTCGGTGAGTTGATCATAGTGGCATAGGAATACATTCGTTCAACTGGTCCCGATGATGAACCAGGCGAGGCGGGGAGACATATATTATACTTGACAAACACAGTGTTCAAAAGAGGATATCGATAAAAGAGTTCTATTTCACGGCTTTCTTCAACAAAATATTTGTTAACCATCAAGTTTGCTCTCTTTCTAGGACAAATCGAGTGTGTTTCACTTTCAGAATCTGAACTAAACCAGACTTAAAAGTTTCATCATTCTAATGTGCTGTTTCCGTATCTAATTAATTTTAGGAAATCAATTTAAAATCTTGCCGATTGAGCCCAACACTGTCATGAAGGTTAATGTGAAGTAAAATATATTAAATTTTAATTTGAAAAGTAACCCATTTGTGGGACCTGTTTACCAACGAACAGGTAAAAGTTCTAAATCTATAATATCAATGTTTTGATACACAAAGCGTACTGGACACATCAGATTGTTATCGAATGACGTCATGTGACTCTCATCAATAATGATCAATGGCGCATGATCACATATAGGTTGGGAGGTTGATAATACTGTGGAATGTTAGCATCCAATTACATTGGTATTTTTAGAGGAGATAATGCCTGTGGTATTAGAAATAATTATTCTGTCGTGCATTTTTTACTAGTCATTTTAAATAGAGGAATTGTTCGTATGGAAAATTATGTTATGGTTTAGTAGTATTACGCTCTGTTTGGGAGTCGAACCCATTCAAAAAACCGTGGTAAATAACGCACGACTAAATTTGCTAAGAAAAATTGGCTCTGCCATAAATTGCTCAACCCTTTGACCGGCACGACCGATTTATCACTTCATTCTCATCAATAATAAATCTAGCATCACTACTGAAGGCTAAATAAGGTTCTAATCTGACGCAAAACATAATTCGATCAGCCGTGGCGATCAAAGCTTAAAATAATACTCAGTGCGAATTACACCAATTAAACTGAACGCGATCAGCACATCTAAACACCGATCAAGAATTGTCAGTGTCAATATTCTAAAACAATGATGACACTGACAGCTCTTGAAAGCGGTTTAAATGTGCGTATATCATTGGTCAACATACTCACCAACGTTCACGTATCATTGGTGAAATTCGCCCTAAGAAAAAAAATTAAAACTAAAAAGAGAAATAATAAAAAAAACTTCGAATACATACAAGACTAACCTTCCACAATTTGATGGTCTTGTCATTGGTTGAGAGTAGGAAGTGGGCCTGGTTCTTCCGCTTGAGCCACCGTATCTTGTTGATTTTCTCTTCAATCTCCAAAGACTTGAGGTAATCGAACTCAGGCTCGTGTGATTGGAATGTTGAGTACACGTTGTACTCGCCCTTCTTTGGGACGCATTGCTTTGAAGCTGGGTCCCTCTGGAAAATAAAAAAAGTGATTGTTTGAAGGGAATGTCTACCTTACATTAACTTGTTGGTCTGCGCGAGTTTTCGCAAAGAATAAACGACCGAATGATTCAGGAAAGCGGTCGGAGAGATCATGTCCCAAACTATCATTTATTTATTTATTTATATATACTTTATTGTACACCAGATTATACATTACATAAAGAAAAAGTAATTCACTATAAAATATACAATGGGCGACCTTATCGCTTACTGCAATCTCTTCCAGGCAACCTTGGAATGGACAGTGATTTTCTGGACATAAAATGGGGTTGTCTTTGGTGCAAATAAAAGGTATATAAGTACAATATACTATAATCGATACACAGATAAATGCACATGCATTATCATGCTGTAGTTTGGGATATAATTTACTTATGTGTCGTAAATTTGGACATTTCTCAAGTCCTATCAAATCTATGAGGGAAGACAAACAGTAACTAGACGATAAGTATAGATACTCTACTGTGGATACTATGGTATATATATTTATATATATATATTTATATATATATATATATTTATATATATAGTATGAACTAAGATAATATTTGGCCACATTAGCAGGCTGGGAATGCAGTGACGTAACAACAGTGACACAAAAGTGGAAAGAAACAGAATCGTATGAAATGACTCATTATGGTGACTTCGCGTCTGGTTGACGTCGAACTAGCGTCACATGTGACGTGATCGTACCGAAACTAACCACGCATTAACGCGGCGTTGGCGTCTCGTGAAAAAATCCTACGTTGGTATAACTTCCACCTTTTGGTGTTTCGACCACGAACCAAATTCTCGCCCTTTTCATTAAGGGACAGTATTTTTTTAAGACAGGAAGTATCCTATTTGCACAACATGGAATATACATGGAATCATGGACGAGCGATGCCCAAATGATGCGCGATCGAACCTGACCGTTCGTTCCATGTCTGCCACGATACAGATGATAAGATTGTTTACTTGGGATTCTCAGCTGGTGTAATAGGTTCAGGCAGTTTCAAGCGAGGATAAGGGTCACAGTTTCCAAGGCGACCGCAACAGCGGTAAAGCCACTAGTTCCTATGAAAACGCTTCCATATTGAATTGAAATTAGCTCTTGTGATACTGGAACTACTAGTACAAGAGCCAGGGCTACACAGATGTTTGTGTCTCTGATTTGAAAGAATATTTACAAAAAAAAGCTGTCGTGTCGTGCTTCCATTTGCTGTTGCCACCGCCTTCAGAATTCTTCCTTAAAGAAAATATATAAATAAAGAATGCTAAACTAACCTGAAATATAACAACCCTGCCTCCCTTGTCCCCCGTAGCGAGCAGTTCCCCGTCATGGTTGAACTCCACGCAGGAGATCAGGTCAGCTTCCGTGACATCGTCTTCCAAAGTGCCCTTCACCTGGCTGAAACACCATGTCGTCTCGCCACCATTACCTGGAACACATACCATTGAAATAAGAAAAAGTGCCTTAATAGGCTTAAGCTTTGCTGTTTGGGCTGGTCCTGTCTTTGATTCAATAGTGGTCTTTTCACTGGTTTGAAAAGACAAGTTTTTCGGTTCTGAATAGTCTGATGCGAGCCTGCACCGTGCGTGCCATGTTTAGTCCGTAGGCATGGGTATAATAACTCCAGACAAATATTTTTTTGGATATATATCCCATAGCGGATACATCAGTTAGAATCATTCCAAGAAATAAAGAAATCCCATATCCGTATTGGAGTGATATATTATTATATCCAATTTTTTACCGGAGCCAGTTAGCCCATGCCTACTGGCCCGCGGCGGCGCGCAGCGAGGGCGACGTTGGATGCGTCGCGACGACTCGGCGAGTTGGCGAGCGCTAGCGCCCCTCGAAGAACGACCTATGCCAAAGGATGTTGGTGATGATGTGGTTGAAATGAGGCCTGATTACAGTTATTTTGTAGAAAAAAAAAATACGATTCAATTTATCTTTTTGTTCTATTCCTTAGCAGCTTTAAATAGAGAGAAGTGAAAAGACAGTAGGGAGGCCTTTGCTCTGCAGTCAGGCCAGGCGCACTCCGCATTTTAGGTATGAAGCTACAAGTACGCGGCGGGCTCGACTTGTCGGGCCAATTCAGTGGGCGTAAAGTAGTCAGAAGATATAAAAGTTATGCGATAGAAAGAGAAGCAACTTATATATGAATATAACTGTTGGTAATTAGCGCTGTGCGACCTGAATTGCACTTTATTGTGTCGTTGCAAGAGTCGCAATTTATTTAAATGATTTAGTGGAGTGAATCTTCTGTACTAGTGCTATTCTGTATTCTGCTGCAGTGGGACATCGCCGGCTTTTAATAATAATAATTCGACTTTTTGGTCGGATATCAGACTGAATCGAATGCTTTGAAGCGACTGGCAAAGTAAAGCGATTTCCTTTTTATTATTTTTTTAGGAATATCGGAATGCCACCTGGCAAATCCTAGCTATTTACTGAATTAAAACATAATTTATTATTTTGACCTTGTGTTAATACCCACAAAAATTCAACGTCGCTTTATAAAAATATTCAAAACCAGTTTTAGACTGTCTCAAAACATCAGATTACAAAATTATTACGCTATTACGCAATTTATTCCAGTTTGAATCTATATTAGCGACTACACAACCTTGTAAGATTTTGAGATATTGTAAAGTTACTATTTTACCGTAGCAAACACTTGAAATTGGTCTGGCAGTTTGAGTAGTTGATGCGGCCTACCTGAATGTCCTTTCTTTGGTATTGTTCGTCGAGTTGAGCTCCACGATTACTCACAAATACTTGTACTGACTGGACAGGTCCACTCAAATCTGTGTGGTCCTTACCGCAAAAGACCATTTCAGACACTAATCTACATGGTTCTCATTTGGCCTGACCAAGATTATGTCTGGAATTTAAAAGAGACTGCGACCTCTGAGTTTGTTACGGCCTTTCTTCTCAGAATAGTCAGATAGGAAACGTCGACCTCATCTAGCTTATTTTTAATATTTTTTTCATTTGACGTGTAAACGTGATTCCGATATTCTATTTACAGAATAAACAATTTCGTTTCATTACATAATCTACCCGTTTTATGTTACTTCTCAACGGTAGGACTAAAATACTGAAAATTATTTACCTAGTTACACAAAACTTCGTCTACATAAGTAATATTTGGTAAAAACCAAAGTTTTTGTATGGTTTCTTAGCATCACACAAAAGTCGGTAGCTATGCGACAGTTCAGCGCCGATTGAAATCAATAATTTCAATTTCCATCATAAATTGAATTTCAATTGTTTTATCATCGCGAGTGATAGTTTGTCGGAAAATCTAGATATTCTATGTAAAAATCAACAGATTGTATTGTTGAACCGTGTGGTGGCCCTGCGGAAAAGGCCCCGACATGTAATACATGTCTTGGTGGATTATGGCCCACTCCTTCTCACAGAGAGGAGGTCTGTGTCCCAGCAGTGGGAACGTTATTGCCTGATGATGCTAGTGTTTTCCTAGCAAGAGTGATCTCGTTGCTTGGTACGTTGGTGGCACCAGGTTAGACTCTTAGACTATTCTAGAGCCGCGCAAAATTAATTTCTCGTGGTTAAGGCCTTTCGAAATCGTTTACACAAAATTACGCTGAGAAACAGCGCCTTTTGTATGACGAAGACACCCCAAAACGTACATCTTTCACCACTTCCTAGTGTTTTAGCTGCGAAGAAGTGGCACAGTAAATTCCCGAGCAACCGTATGGTTTTCTAATTTTCAACGAACACAAAAATAAATTACTCCTTAAGACACATAGAATACGAGTCTCGAAAGTTACAAATGATAAAAAGACAGACCCCAAAACCTTTCTACACCACATCCTAGTGCTTTAGCTGGGAAGAAGTGGCGCAACTCCCCAGAAACAAGTCTGTCTGTATTACACATTTGTAAGTAATGAAGATATTAACACAAAAAGACACACAACACACACATTAATATTAGTTAGTAAACTACGAGCATAAATATATTATTATAAAGTCGTAAATGCAATGTATTATACAAAAGAAAAACAAACATTATGTCAAGATAGCGAGCGTAAAGAATTATCATTCCGTTGTTATCAATAGTTTAGTATAGTTATTAAAAATCCGAGTTATCCATAATAAACTAAGCTACGATATATTAAAATTAAACAATGAAGTAATTTAATTGTTCTCTCAATGGTCTTTCGTTCGATTATAGAATCCGTTAACTCGAATCTGGGTGGACGTATTTTTTTTCCGTTTTACTTAACTTTTGCGAATTACTCGGCAGTTTGATATAAAACCGAGAAAGTTTTTTTTATTAGCCCTTAGGAAATTTATGAGAACCCTGAAATATGGTATGATAAATAGACCTGCCTCCACTAACTGTACAAAAATATCTGGCGCCAGTCAATTAATTACACGTGAACGGCAATGAAACGATTGTTTGACCCATTTATCAAATGTACGTACAATCACAAGTCGTGTTCCAGTGCACCCGACACGAATGATGTCTCCAATTGGCGAAATTGTCCTGAATCCTAATGCGATGATTGGAATACCACGGTACTTCCTTCTTTTTCAACATCTCTACACTAACTTATCATAGAAAACAGTAAATAACCACGCATGTTACTAATAAATTAACAAAAAAAAAACGTTAAGCAGTACAGTTCTGTGACATGTCCTGACCGTAAATGGCGGAAAACTTTGATTTTGGAACCAGTTTTTTGAACGTGGAACAGAAATGTTATACTTGTGAAAAGGACCAGTGGTTTGGTAACATTACACCTTTCTTTTGAGCCTTTGTAGGGTGAGTTTAGACAATGAGCCCACAAGGCTTGACGCGTAACAATTAGAGGAAGCACCTTGTACATATGTAGTACGTAATTGGAAGATATAAATAGCGTTGCGATGATAATTAGTGCTGGCAGTTGCGTGTCTGCCGTGAAGATAGTTATTGTATTGAATACTAGGAAAAACTGCACATTCCATTTTACTATAGGGTGCAAATTACATTCTTCAACCTGTTATTTAACATTTTCGCTTTTTATAAAGCTTAGTAATCATGTCAGGCTGTCGCGTCCTGCAAAACAAGTGCTACATTTAACCATAAACGTGGTTATTGAACTATTCTTTACTCTGGAGGCCAATCTTCTTTGTTCAACCTCCTTTTGCCTACAGCTTTAACCCTAATTTGGATTCATATCTAATACAAAAAGGGTGCCTAAATAAACACTTAACCCTTCAACACCAACGTCACTCGGATAAGTGACGAAGTTTGTGACGCAAATGGCTGCCTAACTTATCGACTGTCTGTCTCGATTTATAGACAGACTAATGATATACGTATAGAGACGAAACTTTCGTCGCCATATTTTAGCGTTGACACGAAACCGACGGGTTAACTTTTCAATACTTTATAGCTGAGTTGGCTTAGGGTCTAAAATTTTCGCGTCTACAGAAAATTTTCATAAATAAATGTTGCGAGGGTCCTAAAATTAGAATGCTAGCTTGTCTAAAATTAATATTCAATGCCCAAACCCTTGTACTAAGTTCTTCTCTGATATGAGTAGGCCGAGTAGATTTGAGGAGAATCAAAGGACTAAAAATGTGGATATTGAGATATGCATTTGAGCAAGTCGAGGTGTGGCCACATAGAGCAGAATTTATGATAATGAGCTAATTTTTGATCAGCAGAAGAAATCCAGGGAAGACGCGAAAGGCGGCACAATTAGGAAAAGGCAATAATACGCCTAGTCTTCGTATCTAGTATCGGTATAATTGGAACTGCTGAAAGTAAAAAAATATATCCACTCAGCAAGGTGGCCGAGTAAATTTTAAAGGACCAGTAACGAGCTGTGTAGGTCGATTTGATTTCAGAAAAGGACCAAATACGCAACCGAAACTTCAAGCCATACAAGAACAGCCTATCAATTTCTTCATCAAAGATTCCATGAAGCCATACAAAGCAGATCTATATCAATTTCTTGATAGAAATGCTTTTCAAATCAACGATACCGTCGGGTCATCAGCTAGTTCAAGGTCATTTGAGGGGCAGTCCGTTACTTATCACTGTGTAAACATAGTTTGTTTAAGTATTGATATTATCTTGATGCGCGTCAATCTTCCTTGTCACAGCCTTGGATAGGCAGGTGACGAGAATATTGACAATAAGGATAAAAGGGTAAACGACTTGAGAATAGGTGGATAGTCGGCTTAATAGACTAGAAGTTGTTCAACTATCAATCTACCTAGCCTTTTCCCAACTATGTTGGGGTAAGCTTCCCGGATGCAGCTGAATACCAGTATTTTACATGGAGCGACTGCCCATCTGACCTCCATTTACTGGGTAACACGATACTCCTTTGTAAGACTGGTTGTCAGACTTCCCCAAAATAGTGTTTTTGTTTACTCATGTTTTATTTGGTGAAAAAATAAACATGAAAATAAATCTATTTAGGGTCTTTTTGTTTCTGACGTCATTGTTAGGCGTCATCTCGGAGTCTACTTCCTTTCTAGTCATAATAATTAATCTCAGCAATCTATTATTTTCTTTCTTAAAATTAAATATTATTCAAAACAAGTATAAAATGTGTTATCAAAAATATACATAGATAGGTACACCTAAAAATTATGAACAAATAGTTTCAAGTGTATTAAGCAATTTGGTATCTGAATATGAATTTTGCTATTCTCATATTAGACCTTATCTTGTTGTCAATAGATAAAATACTGTTTGTAATAGAATATGTAGCTTGCTAATGAAACTGTTTTTGTTATAGAATCACTTATTTAGTTATCTATGCATCTAGCTGTTGCAATCATTCATTTGATTTAATTTTATGAATACTGGTATTCAACTGTATCCGGTTAGACTGGAAGCCGACCCCGGGAAAAGGGAAAAGGCTAGGCAGATAATGATGAGGAGCAGCATAGTAGGCCTAAGTCAAGCAGTCACTAAAATGAAGACTGGAAGAATAATTTAATGTAGGGGAATGGTTCAGATTTCTGATTTGAGACACCTTGGACTGTTATTTGATTGGCTGACATTCTTTCCTCAATAAATATCTATGATTTTTTTAATGTTATCTGGAAGAAACAAGCTGGAAGCCCATCTGATAGGTACTAGTCACCGCCGTACATGGAAATCTGCAATCTACCATCATACGTGCGTTGCCATCACAGAGAAAATGCTGGTACATCTCTCTAGGCCTATATTTTTAAATTGAATTCAGTACCTACCTCTTTTGTCAGTGTCAAACTACTTATCATAGCCATTCTTCTGCCCGTACCCCAATTTATATGAGGTTGGTGCGACATGTCTCCTTCTTCTCCCACACTTCTCTATTAGTCGTCACCTCGGTAGTCACCCCCTTTCTAGCCATATCATCTTCCACACAGTCCATCCATCGTTTCTCTGGTCTTCCGCTACTCTTATAACCATCCATCTTTATCAGAATGGCGGGTGTAATTTCCAGATTTGCCTAAATTTATTACAGTTATTTGGTACCTTCTGTGTACCTTTACGTACCTCTCTTGAAAATCTGTGTACCTACACCCGTATGATGATATTTTAAAAATTAGGTACATCCGCCATCCTGATGTCAGAACCGCGGGTGTACTGCTAACCAATATATGTAGCCAAGCGTACTGTTTATGTAAATTTGGTACCTCTTGTGTACCTGCAGATAAAAGTATTAAATAAACGAAATACTGCAAGGTTGCTGCAAAAATAAAAATAAAAAATTTCTCGTAAAACGTATCTTTTAAAATAACAATCTACGTATTGATAACTTATCTTAAATATTAAAAAAAACTATATGTATACATAATTACAAAAACAACATATTGCCCATTTTAGAATTGTGAAGGATTTATAGAATTAGGATGTTTGTCTATCAGTGTTTCCAGAATCAAAATGAAACAAGAGACAGTTTTAAAGGATATATTAATTAATTTTCACGATAACGAAATAAGAAAGGATTAATATATGAATAACGCACTGATTCCATGTGCATTTAACTCGGCCTTATAATTTGTTACAAAACTATAATCAATGTAATAAAAATTGGACTAGTATACAGGGTGGAAAGATAAGTCGGGCGTTGAAGGCAAAGTACCTTAAATCCTTAAGTTAGCTTATTTTACTTAAAGGAAACATTCCTTTATTTTTAAAAAGAAACATAACCGCATTCAAAGATTTTCTAAAAGTTGCTTGCCCAGCCCGGGACTCTCGAACCAACTAAAATGTAAAAAAACAAAGTCGCTATTTTATTTTACTAATCGATAAGGTTATTATTCAAGGTAAAATTTCTCTAAGAAACATTTGGTCTTAAAAATAAAAATGATCGTAAAATCTAACATTAACTTTATTTTATTAAAAATTTCTTTAACGAACTTTTGTACTAGATTGGTACTCTTCAGGGATTTGTGGTACGACAGACGAGAGTAAGACCAAATGTTTGTTAAAGAAATTTTATCCTGAATAATAATCCTTACGATAAGTATAATAAAATAGCGAGTGTTTGTTTTTTTAATTTTAGTTGGTTGGAGTCCCGGGCTAAGCAAAAAACTTTTAGAAAATCTTTGAATGCTGTTATGTTTCTTTTAAAAAATAAAGGAATGTTTCCATTAAGCAAACTAAGCTAACTTGAGGATTTAAGGTACTTTCCCTTCAATACCCGACTTATCTTTCTATCTTGTTTTTTCGCAGCAGCCTTGCAGTATTTCGTTTATTTAATACTTTTATCTGCAGGTACACAAGAGGTACCAAATTTACATAAACAGTACGCTTGGCTACATATATTGGTTAGCAGTACACCCGCGGTTCTGACATCAGGATGGCGGGTGTACCTAATTTTTAAAATATCATCATACGGGTGTAGGTACACAGATTTTCAAGAGAGGTACGTAAAGGTACACAGAAGGTACCAAATAACTGTAATAAATTTAGGCAAATCTGGAAATTACACCCGCCATTCTGATACACACAACCATCCACATTCATACTTAAACTTTCTTCATGATATTTTCCTCCAGAGGTAAATTCCTAAGACATCACTAAGCTTGTATTTTTAGTTTCATTTAGTACTTATAATGCCACTTTGGTCACTCTCAACCTACTTGCACATGATAAAATAAGACGTCAAACATGGCCAGGTTTTACTTAACATTCCATAGCGATACAGTTCCTACTATACTTGGTGTGATGCCAAATTAGCACAGGTCTTAGAGCAATGCATCATTTTCCTTGTCATTTCTAAGCAGCGTATAATTCTTGTGTGATAATTAATTTGTGGGAAAATTTGATTTACTTTGAGAGTTATCTTTAAGAATCTCATAATTATTATCAGTTTCACAGAAGAAGGATAGTTGTTCCGCAGTAGAACTACTCAATCACTATTCAATATTCACTACCATGATATAACTTTCTGCCTCTTTTAATAGTTTTTATGTTGGGGCCCTATGTACAATGCCGCAGTAAGTATATAATTTTGAAACAAGAACATGTTTTAAGTCCTAGTAGCATCAACTGAAGTATAATGTGGGAAAATCATAAAGCCATCGATATTGTTTAAATTAGTGATCCATACTATATTCGTGATTTACCTTGTTAGGTAGGTACTAAATGTAATTTCATAGATAAAAATACACACATGAAATCATTATCATTGTGAAAATTTAATAATAATGTATGAGTCATTTTTATTGATTACTGTCATCATGTGCTTTGTTTTGACAACCAAAACATGTATTTTTGACAATATTTATAAATTATTTACTTTCATAACTGCATCATTTTTTTTTTTTTTTTTTACCTTTCGGCTCCATTTTTTTTTGCTGAATTTGTTTACCAGTCTCTAGATAAAGGCATTTTAATCTTGTCTTATACCAGTTATTTGTCATTAATTAGTGCAACATTTTTCCTTTCATACATCCAAAAGCCATCATCCCCCTTTCTGATCATATCATCTTTCAAGACATTCATTGTTTCTTACCCCAACTCTAACCCCACGTTCTATTTAAAAATTATCGCCGCGCGAATACGCGATCGGCGCGTACATAATTATGTCACTTTTAGTTCGGAAAATGTCCTCTGTCGGCGCGAACACGCGTTCAGGTTCACCGAACAAAAAGTGAGATATGAGCGCGACGATCCTGAATTCGCGCCACGATCGCTTTTAAGGCGACGATAACCGACTTTTAATGATTTTATACTGAAGATCACGTCTTAACGAGTAGAGTTAATGATTTGGAAAAAATATGTGTTAAATTAGAGAATTTTCTCAATAACTTAATATAATATAGGAATATTTTAGATTATGTTTATATTACATAGTGAAATTTATTTGTAAAGTTATGTCTAACGCGGATAAAATACTGAGAATCACGCAAAATCTATCGAGCGTATTTTTCTGAAACCTTCACCATTTTAAAGATTATTTAATTATTGATCTTTTATTATACGTGTTTTATTAAAAAATATTTTGTTTTATGTATAAATTAATGCTTATAATTTCTGGCAGCTCTCCGTGATGGGAGAGTCCTATTACTGGCTGGACGTACGACGCGTTGCGTGAGCTTAGTACAGAACACGCAAGGTCACTGGCATATATCTGCGTCTTAAATAGGACGCAGACCAGGAGTACTATTTAAAATAAAGTAGGAACTAAATAAGTTCCTTCTGCTGTGAGATCCCTAATACTGACTTAATATCACTTGTAGTATACTAAACAGTAAAATGATAGCCCTTTATCATAAACATAAATTGCTAACACATGTCTCATTTTTGCTTTTAGCCATGACACATCATATAACAATTATGACATTACTAGTTCATATAAAAATGATTCACTAATCATCAAGCACTACTAGATACCTGCAACCAATGATATATAAAACTATAGATACGTTGTCCGCACTCTAAAATGACAACATGAAATGAAGCCAATTGGCCACATCGCGCTTAGTTACGCACCAACCTGTCGCGCGACACTACGTTTGTTTTATCTCCCTCTAGCAACAGGCACCCCGTACGGTGTCATATTTTCTTTCCCTTTCTTCACGCGTATAAGTAGCTATATAGTATTTTCGCCGTTTTTAAGCGCCGAGATGTTGGTTTATGACGTGTCTATATATAATACGTCATTGCCTGCAACTATAATTTATGATTGACTAGATGCGCCCCGCGGTTTCAACCGCATAAGTCTCGATCCCGTGCGAATGTCGGGATAAAAAGTATCCTATGGCCTAATCCAGGTCATGGCAACCCATGTGCTAAATTTCATCCAAGCCGTTTTAGCGTGAAAGCGTAACAAACAAATAAACAATCTCACTTTCGCATTTATAATATTAGTTAAGATAGCATTTCCCTCATACTCCACGACCCAATTTTTTTTTTTTTTTTCGTGTTTTGTTCTTTCCTTGTGTCATGTGTACCGCAAATAAACGTATTTTCTTTTCTTTCTCTCTGTGGAATTCGTTTAACAGTACTTGAATTAAAACAATTAAGAACCAGAATTTATGCTTCCATGATTTATCATCTTCCTGTCCATATTCCAATTTATTTAAGGTCAGCACAACATGTCTTCTACCATACAGCCCTATTATGCTCCTCAATGAATCAGTTTATTTGTGAAACATAGGTATTTACATAAATAGGGGGTGCACTATCTTTTGTAGGTATCATTAGATTTGTGACTTAGTAGAAATAACAATATTTTAAATTAATTAAATATTCATGAACAGAAAAGAAAAACATCGCATACAATAAAATCAATAAATAGTTATGGTATTCAATCTCTTGTAACATCACATACCAGCATCACCCCCCTTAATATTTTTACATTCCTATATTACCTTAAGTAGCAATAACTAAAAACCAGTATCAAGTACCTCGAACATTAAAACATTTTCTTTATGCAAAGCAAGTTTTTATCATCACAACTGGCCTTAACCAGTCCCTATTTAATGGCAGATCACCCATTTAAATTGATTCCAGTCACATAAACAAATACATGAACATTAATTACTGCAATTGACTATGGAACCTTCACATAATTCCTTATTTAACAGACTGTCTTTAATTAAAAGTAATTAAAAACTTTTAAAAACCTTTTTATTAGTTATACAAGAATGCAAGATTCATTTGCTTGTAGTCTTATAATAATAAGATCCATTTTTATTGCCAAGCATTTTATGCAAATTGGAAATAATAAATGGTTGGCCATTTTATGACTAAAATATGGGGCCTAAATCCATCACTTCTTACAAGTAATTAATATTTAGTTTGTTTATTTTGCATTATTTAATTACAGTTTTTAATCTTCATTGTGAAAACAAAGGGCTAATGTGCTGCCAATGCAAAGCTGTGGTTACAATGTTCTATATCAGGGAAATTACCCTAAAACTGTGTTATTCAATGAACTATAAATGCATAAAATAATCTCAGTATATCCAATTCTTACTATTTCACAGAAAGTAATTTGTATTCAAAACCAATCTTTTTTATGTAAATGATCTGCACCAACAATGTGTAAAGGTAACATTTTTAGCTTATCTACTTTTGTCTATTTTCCCTGTCTGTGTTGACAATGTATGAGGAAACTGATACACCATTGTCAGAGTTGGATTGTAGCATTTATGATACAATACAGTGAACTCTATAGAATATTGTGTCCACAGACGATAGTATAAAACCTCTTTTGTTTTTTCTTTATCAATTGTGCTTGGCAACTAAAACATTCTACTGCTGATGAAGAGTGAATTTACTTGAGAAATACTAAACTGTATTATTCAATTCATAGCATACACATGATAAGTAAAAAAATGTACATAGAACAGATTATCTGATTGAACTTAAGGCTTTGCCCAGCAGTGGGACAATTAGGGTAAATAAATAAAAAATAGTAACAAAAGGTTTGCTTACCATATAAAAGATAAGGTATAATAAACATTGCAGTATAAATTGCAATACACAAATGAAAATATTCAACTCTAATAAATGTGGGCAATATTGTAAGTAATTTTCAAGAGAATTATCACAATTCTTTTATCCAAGTAGACTTTAAATCCTAGACACTGCTAATTACAGGTAAGTCAGCTTATTACTACTTACTTAACAAGGAAAAGAGGTCAAGAACAAATGTCAATGTGAGGAAAATTTCATTTTAATGTTAAAAATGGTTTATCCAGTGATGAAATTGTTGCTTATGTGATATGCATACAACTTGAGAGCATGTTTTAAGGGCTCATACCTAGCTAGCTTTATAAAAAGCTTCTTTCAAGCAGTCCGTTCGAATCAAATACAGACTAAGTTAATCTACGAACACTAACAGTTCATCTTTACGGAACTTTTGTGTCCTCAACCATCAGGTAAAGCAATTTTGTCAACTTTGCAAAGGCTATGCCCCGTTAGCAAAACAGGGCCCTATACCACAATACTTTACAAGTAAAAATTTTGTTAATTTTACAAGTACGTGTACCAAAAATCTCGAAGTAACACAATTGTAACAAAAAAACCTTACAAATATGTATACTCCATTTGAAATAAGATTAGACATTTAACTAAACCTTTTTTACAGTCCGTCCAACCGATTTTGACTTCTATTGCGTTGGTGGCATGACAAATGGCAGTTGCAGTAAACAGTTGGTATTGTAACCACTGTTTTTATTTTAATGAAGGCATTAAAACATTCCCATAACGTAGGCATAAGGAAGGCCTTATGCCTACTGTATAAGAGTCAGAATCAGTAGACTGTAGTAAAAAGTCTACAATTTAGACAAAGCCCTCATTGTTTCGGTTATGCTTTTGAAAATGCGAAAGAATTATAGATTGTAATTTTTAACTCATACATATTTGTAATTTCTGTTATGCAATTTTTTTCTACAATTTATTAATTTTGTAGAATTGTAGACTTGTAAAGTTTTGTGGTATAGGGCCCTGGTCTCAGCCAAATATAATGGACTGGTTAAAAGAAGCCGTTTTATAGAGCTACAACATTTAAAATTTGTAGCCTTAGATTTGTTAAGGGTTGGCTATCCCTTGTCTGAAGAATCAAGACAAATATGGCAGGTATGACTACAGACAGATATTCAGTAAAAATTATATTGTATCAATGACATCATTGAATAAATCAAGATATTCTATAAACTGCTTGTTTGCCTTTAAAACTTATAGGGAATGTAGTTAGATTATTGGTATTTCATAAATAAACTAGAAACCAGCAAGCAGCTTCTCTTGAAGTTATAGCTAAGTATGACTGAAAGAAAATTCCTAACTTAATCCAAGTGGAAAAACGACATTCGGTATGGCTGCACAGAACTATAGTTGTATTTTGTAATATCATGGCCAGTATATCAGTACATATCTTGCATTGAAATTGACAGCTCCATAAAAGAATTAGAAACTTGTTAATTGACCTCCTTGGAGAATATCAGTTCTGCCAATAATTCCACTGCCTTTGCCAACTTTGGATGACAACAAGTATTAATACTATGGTGTTTATGACCAATAAAACTGTTGCGAGTATGACCTGAATCTATGTTTCTGTTCAAGAGAAAACTTTATGATCGTTGCCTGTGAGTAATAAATAGAATTTAGGAGATAATACATCTCAGATTCATAATTAATTATGGCTTTGTTACCCTCTAAGACATTGAGGTTATCTAAAAGATGATAATGATTAAGAACAAATATCCAATTTGTAGGTTATTTTCATATATTGTTGTTGATTTTGTTTGTGCTCAGATTGTATTCATAATATGTTAATGGAAATTAAATATGTACTGAGAAATGTGACCTTCTGGATGTTATTCCAGTAAGAAACGTTAATATATCCATCTCTTTCCTACACAGCTGTTCATACGCAAATTAGAGAGGGACATCTGACTTGATAATATTTAAATAATGTTCGCATGATATTGAGAGGGTAGAGTATTCAGAAATAAAGTAACAGAACACTAAGTAACGATTGTATTGCAACAAATTATTTAACAACAAGCAAATTGTTGATAAGATTTACGACTAACTGATTATGGGCTTCCAAAATTGTCAAAATAATAAAGTGATAAAAAAAACGCTTACCTGAATTTAACTTCATTGGAATAACGTGTTTTCTTGATTACGAATGAACCCCCGGGAGCTTAACAACGTCTCTAGATACTGTTCTAACGAAAGTAAGCTACGTTTTCGTCAAATACAATCATATGTTCTCGCAAACATTCCTGCTAAACCGCATTTTTATGTAACAATGACGTTTTTTATTCAAAAACAGACGCCGAAAGACCGTTGCGAGAACTTCCTCAGATCTACATCTCTAGCAATAGTGAATTCAGAGCGCAAAAGGTTAAAACTATCGGCCTAAGTAATGATAACCAAACATTAATCCAAACAAGCTATCGTCACAGGATGTAAACACTAAATACTAAAAACCAAACTAATGACAATAACATTGCATTTACCGTCGGAGTTCGAACGATAAAACATCTTCGACTTATTGCGATTCCCAAATCCGATTTCGCCCTTGACTAGCGGGCGCAAAAAGTCACCACTTACCGGCCATGACAAAGCCCAGCACAAAAACTTTAAGAAGTTCGATAGTTTTAGTACACAATCACTTGAGTGTTTTGCTAAAACATCACACAGATTTGTCGATTAAAACGGATTAGAATCATTTCAACATTACATCGGTAAAAAGTAATGGCGCTGAGAAATACATACAAATAATTACTGCAGAATTTAGTGTTGCCATACTGACATTCACTAAATATACTAACAGCTTGTGCTAGCAAATGGTCGCGCGGCGTCATGTCGTGCGTCGCGAACTGCCCTGAGGAAATCTCAATCAAAAAATAATTACGATTTTAAAACATCTTTGACCAAGTGAATTTTGACATAAATTTACGTTTCTAACAGCTTTATTTAAATAGTGCGGAAGTGGAAACCCCCGCGCCCCCTAATCTAACGGGGGACGCGCCCCCTCCAATTTTACTACTTGGTAAAGAAGGTTTCTCTGTGCTATGCTTCACGGAGCTTTGTTTTTTGATAAATGTAAAAGCGCATGTACGTATGAAAAAGATTTGCTTTTTGTTTTAACGGAATTTTTAAAGTACTTATGTATATTAAATATTGTACATTATATCGTTTTTGAAGGGGGTACCCAAAGTAGTTTGCCCCCCGTCATGGAGTACTTCTACGGTCCCTGGCCACCGGCATGTTATTACTTTAGCATAAACAATAAATGATAAAATAAATGTTAATTGTAAAACTGAGTTTTACATTACACATAAATTATATGTATAGTTAAATATATTTGGACACCAAGATCCTTAAGTAATAAATAAATAAAAATTATCAAGACAATAAAATAGTATAAGAAGTAACTAAAGGCTAAACTAAGGCTTTCGGTACTGATTTGACATAGTTTTTCATTTATTTATTTTACCGTAACATAACACGGCCAAATGCCAATTTCTTTAGTAATTTATTTTTAGAATATGAATAGAATACAATAAACGACAATAGTCATACGCTCATCTCCCAATACTCCATACATATTTTATTCAGTTCATTTTTTCCGCTTAACTACTACCATGGTAGAATTTGATCAAAGTAGCAACACCATGACTTTAAATGTCAAAATGGACGATACGCGAAAAAAACAGTCATGGAAATGCGCGCATTTCATTTGTCCACTGTGCTGCCATCTAGTAGTAAAGTAATGAACTAAATTCTGTTTAACCGACACTCGATGAAACAATTTAGTGAACCAAAACTATTCTTAATCTTAAAAGGCGGAAAAATATGTTTTATACCACATAAACTGTTTTGTTTATCTGAACCACATAATATTATGTCTACAGTTATCACAATTATATAATTTTTTTATCAGTAATAAGATACACATATATAGAGTTATGTATAGGTGTTTCCGTTTTCCGGTAGAGCATTGTTATTTCGAAAACTTGAATTTAACGAACGTCAAGTCAATATTGTCAAGCAAGATAGAATGTCATAATTTTTGAAACATTCTGGACACAGGAATCATTTTTATTAGGTATCGGAAAAGGCAAAAATAAAGAAAATACCTACTTCAAAATGTCCGGATGCGATCCAAAACCGTGTGACTCGTTAAAAAAAAAACCGTGTGAACCAGAAGAAGAAAAAAAGTGCAAAGTACCGAAGAAGAAAAAAATTGTTGAGGAACCAGAATGCGTGGAACCTTGGGCAATACCGGTGGTGGAAAGGGTGTTGTTCGACCCGGTAAGATAATAATAAAAAAAACAAGTAGGTACAGGTACCTAGCGAAATTAGTCGGACAGCTGATGCTCACTTAATTGATATATATACTTGCTTGATTACTTATTGCCTAATTTACCCTGCTGAATGTTTGGTAATAATACATAAGCTAACTAAAGCCGGATATACGATATGTTGGCCACATCTCGCCTAGCTACGGCGAGTACCGTCGTTAAAGCCGGCTTCACACGCTTGCCAAACCTCGACATACTTGAAGAACATTGCTGCCAATGATCCGATCAAATGTTACAAATATAAGTAAGTTTGTTGCGGTCTGTATTTTGTGGCAACTACCAAGCGTTTCGTTCACGTATAGCTTGTCCACTCTGAAATGACGCCCCCGACTACCGTATCACATATATTAGATATCCGCAATACCGTGTACGTAAATGCGGTAGTGGGGCGCGTCATTTTAGAGTGGACAAGCTACACTATAGAAAGCCTTTTGGTTTGCCTCTTGCCGTTGCCTGTAGGTGTAGTCACTCTCTTACCAAGCTAACAAACCGGCAACGTTATGATTGTTCGCGTGGTGGGCGTTGTGTCACTCACACTCACTACAATACGGCCAACTTAACTTGGCGGGTCTGAACATAGGCACAACGAACTTTCGCTCAAGTTCTCTCACTCACACTCGCCTTATGTCACCATTACGTTCCTAAAAAACGTTATTGCGCAACCTTCTGCGCGAAGTTCTCACCCGCCAAGTTACGTTGGCCGTATTGTACTTGTATTGAAGTCTCTCGCCACGACACTTTTCACCGGATAGTCTCGGCTTTTCTTCACAAACAAGCTCCCGTTGGCTGAGAGTTCTTGGCCAACATGTATTGGCTAAGCGGGTGTCACCAGTTCGTAGGTATATTTTGATAAAAGAAGCCTTATTTTACGTATTAGGTACCTACCTACTTGTGTAAGTATGTCGTTTTCGTCATCAGATGAAGCCCCTCTGGCCTTATGTTTGACACTAAAAACAACAAATCATAAACGCCGGCTGCAAAATGCACGCGTTTGCTTTGTCCGTTGACCATTTTTTGCTAAATGGAGTCCGACAGGGGCGACAGGTGCTCTCGAAGTTACGCGCGCTCAGCTAAATTGGCGGCAAACTAAGGAACTAAACTAAATGTACTGAAATGTTCCTATTCCCGTTGCAAGCAGCGCCTCATCGAACTGCAAAGATAATTTTGCCAAGGAACAGTCATCTACCGGTTAGGGGCGCCTTTTTAAAAACAAAAGAAAGACAATTAGGCTTTATTTAACCGCAGTTTTAATTATATTGTCAATGATGAAGATCAATGTGATCAAGATGTTTTCATAGTTTTTTTTTTTTCTTACTTAGGTTGTCGTTTCTGTGAGAAAAGGAGCAAAATAATGATTTTCACAGAAATACATTTTAAAATTGCTGGTTTCTTATGCAAGTTTGTTTTTGTGCCTTGAGTTTTCTCGGAATGAGAGTAGATGGCGCTCCCTGTCTTACAATATCGCACATACATCACCAAAATACCTACAAATATTTTTTCACACCTAATTCTCGCAGATTCATATCAATTGCCTTTTTTCTTTTTGATAATCATTTTGAAAATTACCAACTAGTCCTCCCAACTGTCCCAAGTTATACGACGGTATCTACGTAAAGAGTTAAAAAATGATACCTATGCTATGTATTCTTTACGAAGTTACCGGGTACCAGGACCAACCTGTTGAACACCATACCTACAGAAAATGTGCATGTATTTGAACCGACTTATACAGACTTGACTTCAAGCAGGATTACCGTATGTGCTACTCACAGTTGCAGGTGCTAAAATATAGCTACAATCTCAGGGAATAAACGCTTAACTAAAACGCTACTTGCGTCTGGTAAAGCAGGCGAAAATCGAATCCGAAGTAATTCTGAATTTATGCATAATCAACCTATAATGTTCCCACTGCTGGGACACAGGCCTCCTCTCTTTGAGACAGGGAGTGCGCCTTAACCCACTACGCGGGCCCATTGTGGTTTGGTGGATGTTACATGTCTTCGAATTGTTGGTAATGGATGCTTTGATAGATCATATGACTTCTTGACACATGAAATAACGATTAAAAAAGTTTTTCCACTTACCATTTTTATTTCCGTGGTCGAATATGATGCTTAACTTCTGTAAGCTGTTCTGTCTAGCTTCAGCGAATAACCGCCTCTTGTTCTTGGGTGATGGCTGCGTGGCTAAAGGTGACACTACCATCGTGGTGGTCGTCATTTTGTCATACCACCATGACCCGGACAATCTGGGGACAAATGGATTGCGAAATGTTAATTTCTATGTTTCTTAACGGAATTTTAATCTGAAATGATTTATTTAGTTTTAAAGTAGATACTAAAATTCTGCAGTTATATTTTTTGGTAAACATAGTTGGTCTTCTAACATGTTGAAATACTAGTCTCGATTACTTAGAAAGAAATACGTAAAGTCGTCGTTCAAACTTCTTCACCAAGTTTTCGTTAATTTCTACCCATCATCATTATGCTGTCCTTATCCCAATTTATTTGGGGTTGGCGTAGTTATAGATAGTGCCATCTACGAAGATACGCCCCACTTGGCTACGCTCCGTGCGTACTAAACTACATACCTACAGCTTACAGCAAGCTTACCGTGACCACAATAGAAACGGGTTTTATCGACGGAAGAATAGACGAAATGACAGAACAATCACCATCTGTCACTTTGTCTATTCTTCCGTCGACAAAACCCGTAGAAAACCCGTTTGTATGGTTGTCACGCTACGCGTGCAGTACAGTAATCGCGGAGTGGGGCGCGTCTTCGTGGATGGCACATTCTATACCTTTTTCTTACATACATTTCTTAGTCGTCCTCTCGCTGTTAAGTTCCTTCCTAGCCATATTGATATAAATTATCATTCTTCTATCATCTTTTTACCCAAAACTGAGATGTCCCTTCTAGACATATAATTTTCAGGCGTTTCCTACAAACATTCTTGGCCCTATTTGATAGCGACATATTTGTCAAAAAATGTCAAAATTGACACATTTTCACGACAGGTAAGTACTGTTTAATAATTATAGCAACAAAATGTATGGAATAAACTTGTAGCATTGTCGGATTGTCGCCGGTCGCGTTTCACCTGTCGCCTGTCGGTTTTATTAAACAGGCCCCATCTAAATTTACAGTAGGTCGTCTATCTGATGGGCTACTATCACATATAATTCTACTCATTATGCTGTGAAATGGCTCAGAGTACGCAGTTGGATATTAGTACGTTCAATGTGCCCTTAATTATTTCAGTTCTAAATAAAAAATTTACACTCGTCATTACCCATACCTATTTCTGAAACTGATGATTTGAGTCTAATTAGAGAATTGAATACAATGTCAATCATATAATTGACTTGTACATTCAATGACCTTCCAAAACTCGACTTTATCATTTCAGTTATTACCAATTGATGAAAGCAAGAACGAACTGGATAAAATTACACGAATGCAGTTTAAGACTGGATTATTTTGTACGTTAAAGACTGTTTGAGATGATTCCTTTTATTAGTATCATCATAATCAGCCTATAATATTCCAACTGCTGGGACACAGACCTCCTCTCTTCGAGAGGGAGTGGCCTGTAATCTACCACGCGGGCCCAGTGCGGTTGGTAGATGTTACATGTCTTTGGTTCTAGTACATGCCGGTTTCCTCACGATGTTTTCTTTTACCGTTTTGAGAGCAATGGTGATGGCGCTTGCCTGGGTTCGAACCCACGACCTACAACTCGTAAGTCGGGGACGCTACTGGGCCAGCACTGTTCGCCATCGTTAGTATCATCTGCTCCGTTATAAGTCATCCTCTCCATTATTAGCATCATCATCAGTTTAAAGCAGTCCACTGCTGGACATAAGCCTCCTCAATAGTATAGCGTCATTTTACTCGAACCTCGGGTTTACTCATCGACAATTATTAATTTTGTTTTGTGTTTGTGATCGCCATCTTTAGGAACTGCTGCCTAATGAAACTGTTAATTTTCCGAAATATTTTGTAACTAATTGATGTGGTTTTCTCACTTCGGTGATAATCGTATGTGTAAATTGCTATTTTTTTAATGGAAAATTTTCAGCAAACATGAAATACAAACGTGTGAAAATATATTTTATGTAAACGATTATCCATACGATAATGAGTAGTCCAAACAGCTGTTCGCACGAAATAATATTTTGCTACAGTTTAATATTACTGCAAACATTCGTGATGGTTACATTAAGTGCTGAGTTTATAATATATTATTATATCTTTTTATGAAAGAGACCACAAATCTTGAATTGGTTTTGCGAAAAATTGCAAATAGGTATAGTTTGTTTGAGCACAGAATAAATAATACTTACTAACTTTGAGTGAGATATTTACGTGGATCCACAGACGTAACAAGATCTGTTTAGCATCTTCATTTACGTCAATGTGTTTAAACTTGAAATACATAATAATATTAAAAATAAAAAGACACAAGCTATTGTTTCGTGTGAAAACAATGACCTTTATTCGTCAGAAAATTATGCTAAGAAAGATCGGAGAGTGCTGATATTCTTTGGAGTTCAAACCGGTCAAAAGCACATTCTGGCGAACTAAAATATGTTTAAACATTGATGAGTAAAAGAAACAAAAAATACTATGGTGTGCAATCATATAGCTCATTTGATGATAGATACTATACGTACATAATATATAATTCGAGTACTTGGTTGACCGAGCTCTGCTCGGGTGAAAATAGAGAAAACTAATTTTCCCAGATATGAGACCTAGCTAGATCGATTTTTCGCCCCCGTAAACCCCATATTGCAACTTTCATCGGAATCGTTTTCGAAAACGTGGGTACAAATATTATATATGTTTATATTATATTATTATATACAAATATTGCTCATTTGATAGTCTAAGATATGATACAAAAGAAGAATGCATTATAAATATTACAGGTGCGAATGTCAAAGAAATGATAGAGAAATTCCTTACAGATAATCTAGCTCTTACGTACCTGATTGGTAGCAATGCCATTGTCATAAAGAGCACCTTTCTATGAGATACAATACCTATTCACTCTGACAAATGAGAGAACCACTATATGACATGATGCGTACACCGTACACGGATGACAGATTTTGGCACCAGTGTTGAATAGACTTAATAAAAGAAAATTGGCGTACATAGAATATTATTAATAGGTATCATTGGAATCTTATGCATTTTAATTGCACTGTACTGTACATCTTAACCTGTGACAGACATTTGGAGAGGTTTACATACCAATCGTAAAAACTATATACATATATGGCCACGTGAACATCAGGGTTTTCTGAGATTGGACAAAAATGAGTCTCCTTGAGACTAGATCATCAGGTCCTGAATTGGCAATTGCTATCAAGGACTCATTTACACCATTCCAACATGGACGAAATGAAACCGTCAGTGTCACACAGACACAACGCGTTCACCAACGTTCGTATCTATCTATCGCGCCTGTATATTTTACAACGGGGAGTGCCACCAGACATAGTACTCTAATATTTACTAATACAATGTTGTTGGACTAGACATGTAACACGGAAATAAACGTAACTCGATCAGCTGACATTAATTCATCAGTAAGTTGTTTGTTTACGTCAAAACTACTATTAGTTGGACGATTTCCCGCAGGAATTGTAACGACGGCTTATTATTGGCTTTGCACGCAACTAACGAGCGGTCTGCGGTACTTGAACTATATTGCAACTGCATAGATAAAGTTGATGTTATTGCTTTACGTGACTAAAGGCTACGATGATGATAAAATGTTGACCAGTGAAGCTTGAAGGTTCCAATTTGAAAGATGGAGATAATTTTGTCCCTCCTTTAAAAGAGCGAAACGTATAACATGTGTTAACAAGGAAACGGATCCGCTTTGCTGTGAAATTCTAATGCATTCGGAAATTACCAGCAAGAGATCCGGAAAGATGGGATCTTCCATTCGACCTGTGTAGTTCTGGTTGTGCACGAAATTAGGGCAAGAAGAAATATGTCAAACGACTTATGAAATTCAGAGAGAAATAATCGTCAAGACATTGTAAACATGTTAACCAGAACAAGGTCAGCAGACGAGATGATTATTATCAAACGAAAGCAAACAACGGATTTCTGGCCCAAATTCAAGGAAAGTACGCTTTTGTATTAATAGAGTGACTAATTCCCACGTTCGGATTTCAGAGAAGTGTGAATTGGTGAATTTTGTACGATTGCATGTATCATCTAGTGCCCCAGAGTTAATAGGGTCAACTGCATTGATTCTTCGCGTGAAGTAATCGTCGATTCTATGAACATATGATGGCCTGATACTTCGAGCTAAACTTAGGTGACACAGTTGGCTATAATGCTACAAGCATGTTATATAAAGCTGCGTTGTCTCTTCGAGCAAGCGTTTGTTCCCACGGTAAATGAACTCCCCACTTGAGCGAGCGAACATGTTTGTTCCGTGATGATCGGTTGGACTCGGCGAACCAATGCTTGCTCGCTCATTCTTTCAATGAAAACGACGACGTCACGGCGAGCGAGCATTCGTTTTCTCGTTGTAGTGAAAACAGATGTTTTCTGTTTTGAGCGAACATCGGCAAAACAGTAAACATTTGCTCTGAAATAAAACGTTCGCTCGGCAGGGTAATGAAAACGTGGCTTGATACAATTTGTATTTGGAGATGTTCGGTCTTTGGGTGAGCCTCTTGGGACATTGCGACCAATGCCTATAAAGTAGGCACGTGTATATTGTGACGCCCAGTCGATACTAAATGACTGAACCCCATTATATACTTTTGGTTGTTTTGCTGGTCCATCCAAACCTTAGACATGGAACAGAGGTAATAAATCTTAGCCTTTCCGGCTACTTTATTAATAAATGAAGTTCAAAGCGAATTTCTGCTATTCGCTCAGAAAATAAGGAACCTGTTAACCAGACAAATGGAAACTATAATCGTGATCATTCTCCTCTCTGTTATCCCAAATGATTTGGGGTCGGCGCAACATGTCGTTTTCTTCCATACTTCCCTATTAGTCATCATCTCGGTAGTCACCTCCTTTCTAGCCATAGCGTCTTTTACACAGTCTATCCATCGTTTCTTTGGCCTTCCCCTATTATTATAGCCAATTAGCCATCCATATTCACACTCAAAAAATTCCTAAGGACATTATCAACTACACAAATAATATCATTTTTACATGATAAATATACAAAAAACTAAAGTTTGACGTCAATATAAACCGGTATACGCTAATTTTGGATCCAAAAACAATTTAAATGGCGAAATATTTTTGGGCGTTGGTGTATTTAAAATTCGTCATGATTTCATTTACTGTTAAAATCATCCGTATGAAATTGAACAGTGTACATATGCTTCAGATATAAATATTTACTTACATTATGGAGAGTAACCTTCTGACTGCTACTTTGTCTGCGTAAGTTTATATCAGCGCAATTAGCCCATGCTAAGTGTGCTTCCGTCGACAAAACCCGTATCTATTGTGGTCATGCCATCATGACCAGTACCCTAATTACGTAATACACGATCAATCAGAATCTGAATCGTTTTGAAACAGATTGCTAATCCATTGCTACGTACGTTCGAAAAAAAAATCTGCTCAACAACGTAAATAGCACAATGAATGTTGTTGACCTGTCAAATTGAAACAGATTAGTCGGAATCGTCAACGAAAATGTGTTGCGTAATTAGATAGCAGGTTTATATGACAGATTGTGATTGTTTATCTGTCATTTTGTCTATTCTTCCGTCGACAAAACCCGTTTCTATGGTTGTCATGCTACGCGTGCGGTCGTTAAGCCCGGGAAAATAAGTATTCTATGTGTCAACCCAGCAGCCTAATAGCGTAACAATATACAATTGCAATTGCTTTTTATTTTGACAATTCAACAATATTCATTGCGTTATTTATGTTGTCAGCAGACGAACTTTTCAAACATATGAAGAGTAGTAAGAACAGTAATAAGGGGATTAGGAATTTCCTTCAAAATTTGAAAGATTATGATTGAGTGTGTTACGCATATAGAGTGTAGGTTATAAATTATCTGTGTGCCAAATTTTGATCCAAATCCATTCAGCCATTTTTGCGTGGTTGAGTAACGAACATCCAAACATAAAACTTTCACATTTATAATATTAAGCTGGCTGAATACGTACGATTTCCTAATCAGGATTCCTGATTCGGAATTCCGTGAGACTAGCGCAGACGTCCGATTCTTTTTTGTTTATTTCCGAAACGAACGTCAGATTTTCTTCCGCTCGGAAAATGTACAAACGTGTGCGCCTAGTTGAACATTTTGTATGTAAGGCAAGCATTCAGGTTTCTGAATCAGGAAACCGTACGTATACTGCCAGCCTTAGTACTTTAGAGGTATGAGGAACAGGGTGTAAAGTTCACTCATCCTCCATTGAAAGGGAGGATCCTCCGACCAGACGGCTGACGTGTCTGCCCGATGGTAGAAGTCGGGAGCTTGTATATATGTCGATTGTGCGGTAAACTCTAATTGCGCGATGCAGGATTTGTGTGACGTCAGGATGTTGTATGACGTGAGGTCTTTTTGATGCGTAGTTTGCATATGGCGATGTTGATGCCGCCACAGTACGATTTAGAGTTTAGAGCCATCATATCTATACCTAATTGGGAATCTTTCATCGAATATTATTCATACCTCTCCCTTGCACATCAATTTCATAAGATTTTTCCTGGTAGGTAAATGATATATTCATATTCCAGACTTTTTCTGCTTAATTAATCATTGCGATGTCTTTCGTTGACTTGTCTAGGTCGGTTATTTTGGTCCCAAACGCATCTCAACTGAATTGAATCTTGACTGAAAGTTTTTATAAAGTTCATTGAATCGTTGTATTATACCTTTATCAACATAAATGATATTTTAATTAAACGGATATTTATTAAAAAAAACTGTTTTAAGCAGGTGCATAGATTTGAATAAATCTACATTATTATAATTTAAAGCGTATTTTCCACTTTTTGCGTCTGTCTCTGTGACCGCGTTGTTCTTCTAAACTGCGCTACGGATTTTGATGCGATTTCAATATCATTTAGATAATTTATTCCGGAACGTTTATGTGCAGAATACATTAATATTAAACTTACATAATATTCATATATTCTTCTTCTTTTCAAGTCGATGGCAAAGGTAAAAATATTGGTAAGTAAGTATATTATCTTAGATGAGTTGGGCCCAGTAGGTGGCCACGCCAATCGCGATATCAGTAGCGTTTTTCAGGTCCTCAGAAGTGGAGGTTGATAACGAAACCACGATGTTTTGTCGTAAAAACCAAGTCGCTAGTTCATACATAAGACAGCCAAACTTAGACAAGACCGATTTGAAGCCAAACTGAGTAAGATTAACCCATTTACCCCTGTCCCCGAATATTCTTTTATGTGCTATCAATAAAATAATAATCCATAGTTTCGTTTACATGTAGGTAATCTATATTTTATGTTCATAATTTCGTTACGAGGGGCTGATATTAAGGCTTATTCTTTGCCAAATTGAACTTCGAAAATGCTTATGAGAATATTTATAATAATTTATATAATATAAAATTATACAGCATGTCATGTATCAGAATAATGATGTGTTGTGTGCTCGGTTGATGGCAATAAGCTCGCCACCTATTATATGGGACTTAAACATACTGTCAAAATGTGGGTATACTACAGGTGCACCTCTTTCTAAACCTTTGGGGATTACAGGCGTGATGTTATGACATGTATCAGAAAGAGTATGATCGGAATTATTTATCACAAAATACAGCGTGTTTCACAAAACCCGCAGTATTTTGTGATAAATCATCCCGATCATACTCTCACACTCACAAAACCTTCTGTTAAATTGTAAACAGTGTACCTACACAAGCAAGTATGTTAAAGTAATAAAGAAAACAGCTGTAATCAAACAAGAAAGCAGTTCATGAACCCGTCAAACAAACATCTTAAGTGATTCCACAAAAAAATTAATACAATAGAAGCTGAAACATATTTGAAAAGGGCGGAGAGCAAAGACCTCATGTAAACATGTTTAGTAAATTAATCTTGAATTTGTCTTTACCGCAAGAGGTTGTTAGCTAAGCGTTTAGAGGTAGGAATAATTCAACAATGTCAAACGCCGCGCCGCCCTGTAAGGACGATAGCAATTACTACGGTCCATTGATCGCGACTTTCCGCTAGGGTTCACCAAAATTTTCGCCTAGATTTACACCACTTTTCAACCTGCTATCTAATTACCTAACACATATTGGTAAACGATTAAGACTATTTAATGCTAGCCACACACGTAACTATTTACTTGCGCAAGCCTTTTGCGCAAGTAAATCATTACGTGTGTGGCTAGCATTTTCTGTTTCATTTTGACAGCTCAGCAACATTCATTGCGTTATTTACGTTATTGAACAGATGGTTTTTCGAACTTACGAAGCAATGGATTAGCAATGGAGTAGGTTCATACCTAAAATGCGGAGTGAACCGTATTCATCTGTGTCTGTGGGGCAATTGCATAACACACTTACAGCTGGCTTTCATTTTGACAATTCAATAACATTAATTGCGTTATTTTCGGTTTGTGGCAGACAAATTTTTCGAAATTACGAAGCCATAGATTAGCAATATCCATGCTTCAAAATGATTCAGATTGTGATTGATCGTGTATTACGCAATTAGGGTGCTAAATACCACAAGTATCTATTTATTTATTGGAGCTCCATACAGGGCACAATTACATATAGTTCTTATGTGCGCTTTCAATTATAGGAGACTACATCGTTCACTTATAATCTAGGTACGTACAATAAGTTTGATAAGGACGAAAACATTAGAATAAATCAAAATATAAAACACACGAAAATCAAAGGAAAACAAAATGTAAATACAATTACATACTAAGTAATTGGATAATACAGTTATTAAACGAAATCGGAGAAGTGGAAAGAGTCTTCTAACTTCTTGATACCTACAGCTATTCATCCAGCTGAATCTAATGCCAATTGAAGAATGAAAGACCATCTTAGACATGGATACCTACCCTTGCAGAACAACAAATTGACATTGAAAAATAAATCACATTAAATTAAATTCACATTATAATTCTGCACCCACTCTTCACTGTATTTACTTTCCTTCAGAACTTAATTAGATTTCTAGGACATAGTAAAAATATACATGATACTGTATTAGTAGTGCTCGTTCTGGGAATTTTTTCTCGGTGTCCTTTTTGTAATGAGTTTTCTTATCGAAACTGTAGGAGGCCCCCGGGCTAAATGGAAACTGTAGGAGGCCCCCAGGCTAAATCGAAATTGTAGGAGGCTCTCGAGCTAGGTGGAGCGAAACGGTGAAAGCGGTGGGATGATCAAAGATGGATGAGAGTGGCCTGGAATTGAGCTTAGTGGAGTAGTGAATGTGGTGATATCTATAGATATCCAGCAGCGGACTAATATAGACGGATGACAATGATAGAAGGCAAATCAAATCATCATCATCTGCCCAGCCTTTTAGGGTACACAGGAAAAAAGGGATAGAAATGGTAGCTTATTTAAAATATATTGCGAGGGTTTTTAAAATTAACCAGATTTCTAATATAATGTCAGATTTTGGAGAGCGCCATAGAACTACGAACAGAAAAGTACGGTTACTAAATGTATTAAAACAGAATGATAACGTCTTTCAGCACAAAATTGGACAGTATTAAAAACGGTAAAAAAGGATTTGAGAATAAGAGATGGAAAAAAGATATTGTAAATGACTTGACTGACTTTATAAGAAATGTTGAATTACAACTTATTAACGGTGAGATAACATTAGGACATAATGCTAGATAAATTACGTTAAATAAAATTTTGAAAACTAAAATATTGTTTCTTTCTTTTTTATTTAATTAATGATCTTCCACAATGGAACAGCCAAGGGTACATAAGAAAACCAAGGGGACAATGGGCTGTTCGTTTAATTTAATCGGGTTTTACGGCCAAGGGTACAGCGGTTAAAATTGATCTTCCACTGTACCATCAAGGGAACAGCCAAGGGCACACAGGAAAAACAGGGTTCGGCTTCCAGCCTAACCGGATGCAGCTTAATACCAGTATTTTGCATGGAGCGACTGATCTGACGTCCACAAACCTGGGAAGGAAATTCGAATATTGAGGCCAAAATTGTACTCATTGTTTTATTTGTACCACTTTTTACCCAGAATCCTGTGGAGCTGGCAACCCTAACATTTAAATTGCACATTGACCTGAATGCTTCATTTATGGATGTACAATGTACTGAATCTAATAACATGTCCGTCCCATTGTTTTATTACAACAATGAATAAACCCACGCGTTTCAGTTTATTGTTTTTCTTTCCTTTTGATACGAAGTTTCATGAATTTGTCATTGACTTGAATTTGAATGCTGCGTTTTAAGTTTTTTCTTATGCTTGGTTTTATTAAGTTTAATTTAATGTGTTACGGTTGATGACTTTTTTGTTACTAATGATCTTTAACCTTATAAAAATTCAGATAAGGGAACTACCAATTTCATGGGCGTAGGTACCCTGATTTTATATGTCTAAATACTATTGTCGATAAAAGTTATGTTACAGTCATGTTAAGCTTTGTACAGACTAGCGCGACGCGACACCGGTTATTGTTATACCGTGAAGTTTTCTTAGAAATTGTATTGTTCGAGTCGCGTCGCGCCATCGCGTCACACCATCGCGCTACGCCATCACGTCGCGGCCGCGCTAATCTGCATGAGGCTTTATGACTTACTTTACAGTTACAATATATTTATGTATACATTTTTTGAAAAAACCGCGCTGCGCGGCCTTTCGTGTTCTACCCATCATGCATAACCGACTTTAAAAAAGGAGGAACCTACTGTTTTTTTTATGTTAACAATGTTCATCGATATTTTCGTCAATATTGTTAACCAATTTGGAAACTCAATTTTTTTCTTTGAAAAACAAAAATTATTATCGGTCCACAATTGACGAAAATATCGATGAAAATAAGTATTAAAAAAAAGAACTTACAGATGAACATAGAACCTCCTCCTTTTTTGAAGTCGGTTAAAAATACGCGAACGCAGCAGCAATATCAAACTATGTAAAATATGTGCAGAGGAAATTTTTGATTTGCCTCCCCCTGGGCCAAACGCTGGGTACGCCCATAACCAATTTAGCATAAGATAAGCCCTTGGAGAGACAGGATGTCAACCTTTTAATTTATTGAAATGATGAAACGGTTTAGGTACCCAGAATCACAAAATGTGAACCAGATTAAAATAGCAGTTCATAATTTGGTTGGCGGAGGCAGTCCCGGTTAGATTTTTTTTGAGGCGGGTATAAATTGCCGTCTGCCGCCCCCCGCCAATCCTTTATGGGCTAAGGTAGTCCGCGAATTTCAAATGTTCTCGAAATAAAAAATTTGGCAGCGACATATTAATACAATTTTTTTTATCGATCGATAATGCGCCCATCCAACAGGGCCGCCAAAACTGTTTTAACAAAGAAAGATTATATTATATGTGCTGCGCGTCTCATTTATTGCAAAGTTGCGGTGTGCTGGGTGGAGCACTTGTCTGCTGGGCTTGAATTTGTCGCCCCCTGATGTTGGCGCCCGAGGCACGGGCCCCGGTTTGCCCCCCTCCATGGTCTAATAAAACAAGGTCTGGCATTCCGGAAGTAACACATGCTTACGTCAGTACCCAGGTGCAACTTTATTGCAACAAAACACGAAAGATTTTCAGTCACCATTCTGTTAAAAATATGTACAAAGCATTTAAATTGTCGTTTCGTTTGTCTAATCAAACGAAACAATTCAATTTAAACATAAACCAACGTAATCGTTAATTAAAACCTCATTGTTTTATCGGATTCGCACAGGTAATAACGGTGGTTGGGGAGTTATTATTACAAACTTCTGGTAACACAGATGTGATGACGTAGACTTGTGTTACCCACGTGACCACTGTGTCTCGAAATGCTATAACCTGGCGAAGTGTAATATTATACCATGCCCCCCTCTAGATCCGGGACTGTAGGTAGGTACGAGTAGGTACCTATGCACTTCAGTTTGGCCAAAGACACTGCTCTGCATTTCCTTATTTTTCCTGTACCTACCCGTATTCTGACTTTCAGAGACAAGACAATCTTTTACAATGTCTCAAAAAATATAAAATTCGTCTGCCAATTTGCATAAAACCCTCTTAATCCTTAATCTTATTTAACCCCACATGGTCAAACCAATGGAATAGCAACTTCTTTTATTGCTTATTATTATTTCTCTTCTCCGTAAAATAGGCAGTGGACAATTGAAACTGATTCTAACTGATTCGATGCAATTCGTTGCAGACTTGCAGATACATTGAATTATGAATCTTTTGCGACGTGTTTAATTTTTTCTTTTTTTTGGGGTTCCGTAGTAAACAAGGAACCCTTATAGTTTCGCCATGTCCGTCTGTCTATCCGTCTGTCCGCGGCTTACCGCAGAGACGGTTAGTACTAGAAAGCTGTAATTTGGCATGACTACCTATACATATTAATCACGCCGACAAAGTGGTAAAATAAAATCAAGAAAAAAAAAAAAAAAAATAGCGGGCAAAATGTTAATAATGTACTTCTCCAATTTGAAAACCTGCCCGTAACACTTCAAGTAAAAAAATTGTTGCGATTCGTTTTGCCACTTGTCTGTTGCGATTCGTTTTTCCGCTTGTCCGTTACGATTCGTTTTTCCGCTTGTCCGTTGCCATTAGTTTTTCCGCTTGTCCGTTGCCATTCGTTTTTCCGCTTGTCCGTTGCCATTCGTTTTTCCGCTTGTCCGTTGCCATTAGTTTTTCCGCTTGTCCGTTGCCATTCGTTTTTCCGCTTGTCCGTTGCCATTAGTTTTTCCGCTTGTCCGTTGCCATTCGTTTTTCCGCTTGTCCGTTGCCATTCGTTTTTCCGCTTGTCCGTTGCCATTAGTTTTTCCGCTTGTCCGTTGCCATTCGTTTTTCCGCTTGTCCGTTGCCATTAGTTTTTCCGCTTGTCCGTTGCCATTCGTTTTTCCGCTTATCCGTTGCCATTCGTTTTTCCGCTTGTCCGTTGCCATTCGTTTTTCCGCTTGTCCGTTGCCATTCGTTTTTCCGCTTGTCCGTTGCGATTCGTTTTTCCGCTTGCCCGTTGCCATTCGTTTTTCCACTGGTCCGTTGCGATTAGATTTTTGTTTTTCAAAGGAAAAAAGGAAATTCCAAATTAGTTCACAATTGACGAAAATATCGATGAACATTTTCAACATGAAAAAACAGCTGTACCCTCCTCCTTTTTTAAAGTCGGTTATGCATGATGGGTAGAACACGAAAGGCCGGGCAGCGTGGTTTAAAAAAAAAAAATATGTGTAAATATAATATAGTAACTGGACACTATAAAGTTTTTTTGGAAGTCGGTTGACTTTTATAGTAAAAAAGTTTTTCACCTTTTTGTTTTTGAATTTGTTCCAGAATTCAAAGGACCCTGTCGTCCAAGAGCGGGTAAAATGTTTAGGTACGTAGATGTGTAATGTACGTAACTTACTTACTTTTAAGAAGTTGCGAATTTTTTTATCCACATTTTCTTACGTGTTTTGCAATTTACAAGTCAGTGTCAGGTTGTATCTTGGTCAAAATATACATCATATAATACATATGTATTTACAGAATTATAATCATTAGAATCATTAAGGCTACGGACACGGAGTCGCGTCGCGCTGGTCTGCACGAACCTGTATATGAAACTGGCCTCAAAGGCAGCGGGGCAGGGACCGGTGGCGTATGAGCGATGCGCACCAGTCTAACGGTGCCCGCGCGTCTGCATTGGCGTAGTGTTCTGTATTTCATTTTTTGCTTTTTAACGACTGACGCCCACAATAAATCTAACGTTACGAAGAAAAAAGAGATGATGTCGCTGTTTAGACATTTAGTTCGCGAAAAAAGACACTAATTTCTCATAATACAACACTACGCCACTCTAGACTGATGAAAGGTAACATGCAATGTAACGTGAAAGGAGTATTTCAGCAGTGTGGACGGAGCGCGTGCGCGAACCGAACATCAGGGGCGAAGCTAACCAATAACCCGATTCCTGTCGGCTTCCCTTAGGAAATTATGACAGTCAGTAGTTCTCAGCAGTGTTTAATAATCACACTGAATGTATTATTTAATACTTACACCATAAAATTAAAGTATTACAAAACCCTAACCTACATTAAAAAAATTGTCTTTATATTCCAACGAAAACAAAACATTTAAAGTGCGCGCCAATTTTGCTCTAGTGCCTCCAGTATAACTCGTTGTCCGCCCGGGTTATGAAAACTTAAATTTCTATACAAAATAATCTCGTCATGACGTCACTTCAGGTCACGTGACACGCTGTTTTTTGAGGCAATAGTAAGCCGTAAAAAGTCGAGTTATGATAGGTACAGTGTAGGAATCCATTCGCTGAATTTCGTAAGCGTTCGGTTTGGTTCGGGACGGGGCCGGGGGGAGGGACAAGCTCCACGCTCCACGCACGCAATAATTTTATATGTTTGTTGACGATTGACGTAAATAGTTAATAGAATTTATAACCTTTAATTTTGTTGATACTTGTAGTTAATTAGCATTTTGTTCGTTGTATTCATATAAGTTATTAGTGTAGTATTAGTGTAACAATTAGAATTGGATAATCGTGAGCTTGTTGTGAAATTGTGCGTTCGCCGTCGTTGTAATTAGGAATTTGTGGTAAGTCGATAGATTAGCAAGTTGAAATTACTTTTTTAGAGTAGATTTGAAAAGTTATTAGTAGGGTGGCGGCATTAATAGTTTTAGATTGTTGTGTGACAGATTATTTGCTTCGTGAGGAAACATGCTTTTCAAGGTTAAGTTTTGAAAATAAGAAACACATAATTAGGCTAGGTCGTGCTCGACCAGATATGACTATAAACTACAAACGACGTGATGGGTTGGAATGTTTCCCTTTACGATAAATATCAATCTGGTAGTTGGACTGGTAGTTGTAAATTAAATAAGATGTTTTGTTTTCCATGTTTACTTTTCTCAAATTCTAGTAGTTTATGGAATAAAGGGGGTTTTACAGATATTAATAATCTGACGAATTCATCAAAAAAACATGTGCAGACTGAAAAGCATGTTCGTAGCTGTTTAGATTTACATGACTTCGGGAATAGTAGGATAGAACCATTTTTCACTAATTCGCTTGAAACTCATAATAGGAAAGTAGCTCGAAATAATAATAAAACAAATAATAATAATTTAATAATAATAATTTAATGAAACGGTTTATCGACACCGTTATTTTGTAAGGTAAACAAGAAGTAGCTTTTCGCGGCCACGATGAACGTCCGAATTCTGATAACCGCGGTAACTATATTGAAACCTTGTTATATCTGAGCAAGTATGACACCGTATTGGACTCTCATTTGGAACTATGTTCTTCAGTTCAGAACCCCGTGTTTTCTGGTCTTTCAAGTGATATTCAAAATGATTTAATACATAGGTAGTATTGCATCCGTTTTACGAGACCACATTAGAATCGAGATAGATAAAGCTCCATTTCTGTCTGTAATGATTGACGAAACTCCCGATGTCAGTCATAGGGAGCAATTGACTGTAATTTTTCGATATTTATCTGAAACTGGAATCGAAGAACGATTCCTAGGTTTTTACGATGTTAGCGGAAGTCGAACTGCTGAAGTTTTATACAAACAGTTGTTATAAATACTTGACCAGTATCGTTGTAGGAATAAGTTAGTTGGTCAGTCTTACGACGGCGCGGCAGATTTTTTTTTTTTGTTTTTGTTTTTGCTCCGGGTTACCTTTCTCATAAACTCACCCTTCGCCACTGCCGAACATGTAGGTACCTACCTGCGCCCGTACTGAATGACGCTCGCTGGCGCTCTAAGCACACTGCGCAGCCCTTCGTTTTCGAAAACAGAAAAATCACGGATTGCTCCGCGCGTGACTTGAAATGCTCGTAGCGTGAGCATGAAATGCACAGTTCGTGCGCGCAAAGCGTCCAGGCTATGAAAATTTGTTACAAAGTGTGTTACATTGCACTTATGTGGACGGCAAATTCTTTCATTTCATGTTGCGTAAGCCTGTACGCGGTATTACGTCGCTTCACCGAGGGGACGACAACAATCACGTATTCGCGAGACGATCGGTTTTGTTTCGGACGCTACCTAAGGGACATCGATGCGCAATCTGTCGGTCGATTCTGTAAAAATATCAACGTGAAACTTAGATGAAGTGAGCTGTCACTGTCACAAAACGACCGGCAGGATTCTAAGGATTAGCACTCTTGACAGCTCACTTCACCTAAGTTTCACGGTGATATTTTTACAGAATCGACCGGCTGTTACCATGAATTCAGTACCTACATGATTGGACGTTGTATAAAAAAAATGCACTTTTATTATGAAACAACAATTTTTTATTTATTACCGAAAAAAAACTACTGAGTCTTACAGTAGTCGCATATGATATGTAACATAATATCTGACATCTTGGCTGATGAACCCATTTTCCGAGAGGTTGGTACACCTCTCGGAAAACGGATTGGTACCATCTGACAGCCAAGTCTAGCACCGTGCGACCTCATTTGTCAAATCAAATAGCGCGCACTTCTCCGGCTTCCTGTTACACACTTCCGTCCCTTTTCACGAAATCACTCCCACAGATTGCAGGTCAGCGAGCGGAAAGATGTTACACATCAAACATCTTGATGGTGACAGTTTGCGCGTCGATGTCCCTTGAAACGTGTCTAAGTTCCAATAAGTGCCAGCTAAGTGTAAGGGCTGGCATAGGCCACAGGAGATCTCAAATTAAACTGGACACACTCATTGAAAATTTAAAAAAAACAAAGTAAGATGAAAATGAAAACAAAGTCCTATACGAGGCCAAAAGGCTCTTATTTCAGCATAATGCTGCGACATTTCAATATAAGTGTCGCAGCGCTGGTAAAGTCAATGGAAACCCGAGACGGGTGATCGCCTAGCGGGCAATATAGATGCCAGCGGGGAAATTGCGTAACACATTTACAGTAGCAATGGCTTTCATTTTGACAGTTCAACAACATTCATTACGTGTTTTACGTTGGTGAGCAGACAAACCAGCAATATCCTTCAAAATACATTTAAAGTGTGTTTTATGCAATTAGGGTGCCGATCTTACGCCTCTAATTCGCTAGCCCAAACGTCCCACTCCCACCTGACTAAGTCCTAATAAAATTCTAACTGCATAGTTACGAGTATAAGAATTAGGCTCAGACGTTTCTGTATTGCACATAAAATATTAATCTCTGATGAATTCATAATTCTGTCTTCACTAACAACATTAAAGTTCAAGAGAGTTATATGATCTTCTATTGCGGTTCTAAACTTTATAATTCAAATACTTACCTAAGACTTTTATAGAAAAATCAAAAGTTTTTACCACTTAAATGGATTGTTGTAGGGACTCTAGCCTCGCGTTATGATATCCAAGAAGTTAAATGACAATTTACTAGCAAAGATTATAAATTTTAGTCCAAGTGTGGCATTATGCATAATAGGCTATGTTGCTTCATAAATGGCCAACGTGCATAATAAGGGTTCATGCACACACACACCAGCCACGTCAAAAAATATAGTTATTTAGAAGTTGTAGGACGTTAGCTACACAAATCAGTCACGCGCATCTCAGTCGACGTCGCGTCACCAGCAAGTCAAAACTTTATAGCTACGAACGAAACCTATGCTATGACTGACTGACTGACTGACTATCTGCTATCTAATTACGCAACACATTTCGAACGTACGAAGCAATGGATTAGCAATCTGTTTCAAAACGATTCAGATTCTGATTGATCGTGTATTGCGTAATTAGGGTACTGTTCACACACGTCCCTGAAAGTAACGTGACTGATCGGCGACTTGACGTTGACGTGACTGAAGTGTGTGTGCATGAACCTTAAGGGCGACCGCAGATTCTTACATATTATAAAACAAAGTCCCCCGCCGCGTCTGTCTGTCTGTCTGAACGCGATAAACTCAAAAACTACCGAACGGATTCAAACGGTTTTCACCAATGGACGGAGTGATTCATGAGGAAGGTTTTGGTGTATAATTCATTAAAGGTTTTGTGTAAATTGCCTGAAATATGACGATTATTGTTGAAGATGTCGGAAAACATGATGCCGACTAGGAGCTTTGCGCCGCGTATACCGTAAAACATACATAAAATTTATGTTCTACAGTATTGTTCATCTCAAAAGTTCAATAAACATGTTCGCGATGGCATATGTCTATCTTCTAAAGATGACCCGCAGTAACCATTATTCTTTCAGAATTTGATAAAAAATATATTTTTATTTCCGAAGCTATTTAGACTGGTATTAATCCTTATCAAATAATATATCCTTCCTTATCTATTTAAATTGGGAATTTAATTTTAATTAAAATATGCCTTGACATCATATCATTTAAATGAATAGTCTAAAAGATATCACAGATTCAAAATTACGCGTAACAAAATAATTATGGTTGACGGCAACGTAGGCGCAGCGGTAGGAGTCAATGATCTTTTCCTCGGCTATTTGGTATGGAATGCCGGCAGTACGTTTCCGTGGGATATTTTGCGACATCCACGCGGGCGAAGCCGCGGGCAAAAGCTAGTTTACAATAATTATAAGTTGGCCTATTATAGTAACTTACTAAAATACAGATATAGATTTAGTTGGACAAGATGTGCGGGCTAGCATATGTCACTATACCTATGGGTATACTCTGCGATTTAGTCGGCCAAATTATAATTTGTACATCTGCGGTCGCTCTAAGTGCCACAGCAGACTAACTTTTAGCATCGGCGATCGGCGATTTAGTCGCTTTTTAGAAGCTAAATGCAGCGACCTAAACAACACAGCGGCTGAACGCTACACTCCGAACACATTCGGATGCCGGTCGCATCGATTTGGCGTCTACGGAACACGACTTACTGCACTAGATTTTAACGAAGAGATCCACACGCACTCCCTTCTTCACCTCTCCAGCATCGGAGCAGTCGCTAAAACGCGCGATTCCGATACCGCGTCCAAACGCAGGAAGTCGCGAAATCGCTATGCAGCATCGAGAGAATCTCTGAAACGCATGATTTTAATACTGCGATGGAACGCAGAGAGTCGGCAAAACCTGACGCAGCATCGATACAGTCGCAAAATCGCCGATCGCCGATGCTAAAAGTAGCTAGTCTGCTGTGGCCCTAAATCCTTCTGAGCTAGGTACTTACAGTCAGGCAAATTAATTGCTACCAAAGCATATTGACACCCTACGTTCATTTACCGTATAGCTGTCAAAAAATGACAGTTGTGATTTGAATAAAGAGACAATTTAAGTTGGTAGTAAATTTGCTGACACAATTAATTTCCTTGACTTTTCAAGCTTGATTTGTTGCTATTTTTCCAGCACCTTATTCTTTTTCTTTTTACAGAGGATTGCCATGTAAAACCGATTTACGAAATATTAAGGGAATGTAATAGGAGGGTGACCAAAAAGATACTTTACACCGCTGAAACTTGTCACGACGAAACCATAGACCTGATGGAAGCCCTAGACAAATGCGTCAAAAGCAAGGCATTTAATAGACTCGCTTAGAGTGCTACAAGGGTCTTTTGGGCGCCTGCATGATAATAGGGGGCGTTGTCAATAAACATTTTGTAAAATTGACACAGAAATTGTATTGACAAAAACTTTTCAGACTTCCAAAAAAAACACTATAAAATGAAAATAACTTTAATTTCGGAAGTCGGTGTCTTTGGATCTGTATTTTAGTTCTTTGCCACCGACTACGCTTTATGCTGATCTCGTATTGTATAGGGTTTACGTACAATGCGAGGTCAGCTTATACTGGAAATGTATAGCTTGATGTGTAGCCGTATGTACCTACCCCACGCCAATTTGTATAAGTACCACTACTTGCTATGTAAACAACAGTGACAGAAAGTATTAATAACATCGTCAAAATACACAAAGTGGATTAACTCAACTACCCAAGCAAAGTTAGTAAAATTTGTGAGTCCACCGCGCAATCTTCCTCTACCAAATGTAAAAAGAATTTTCGAAATCGGTCCATAATTGACTAAAATAACGAATGGAAATACACCAAAAAAAAAGCTCCATACAGACGAACATAAATAACCTACTCCTTTTTTGAAGTCGGTTAAAAACAAGATGGCGGCGTCACCAAAAGATCCTTGTAGCTTTGTGGATATTCTTTAGGAACGTAAATCGACGAAAGCGTGATTTAGGCACGTATTACAGAACGTCACTCGTGAGTTGAGTCTTGAGTGGGGCCAAACACCCGAATACTGAAACGCCACTCAAAACTTAAGCGTTACTTAAAACTAGTTTCAACCAATCAAAAGGCTTTAAACGAGTCATAAGTAACGCTTAAGTTTTGAGTGGCGTTTCAGTATTCGGGTGTTAGTCTCCCTAATTTTGGATACTTAGAGAATTTTTGAGTCATGTAACCCGCCATGATTGCGCTCAGAAATGGTAAGTGTGAGGTTTTGCTACAATCCTTGCTGATGAATGCTTTATTGTTTTTTAAATATTTATTATTAACTATATGAATAAATATCTACAAACCTTGTAATGAATGAAATACTTTTTTTCAGTATTTAGTCAACCACTTTACCTCATCGATCATGTATTAGTGATCGATGGTTTACGTAATATTTTATGACTTCTAATGTTAGTCTAACTGTGCGTTTGCATTGGCGAAACATCTCAACAAAACATGTTGAAATCAATGTTCCTGTCAAAAATTGTATGGAAAATTGACAGTAAATAGAGATTCCAACATGTTTTGTTGTGAATGTTTCGCCAGTGCAAACGCACACTAACACAATTCAAAGTACGAGATTAATTTATTTTCTTTGCACTCATATTATTGTAAATTTTCTAAATTTTGTATTCAACTTATGAATAACAATCTTGCGCAGCAGAACCAAGGCTGTGCCTCTGTTAATGAGTTTCATACCATGCTACTTGTATATCTAAAAGAACTTTGTGTAAGCTAATTAAATGAATTTTGTCGTGACTCTGTACATAACATTTCAAATAAGTATAGTTCATATGAACCCTTTTTCTGTTTCTAAGAAAACAAAGATCAACTTTGTGAAGAAAGCTCTATTATAATTACACTAAATAAACAGTTATTTGGAAAAGTTTATTAAACGGTTCGTTTCGTGAAAGCAAAGGTTAAAACTTATTTATGTGGCAACTTGTTATAATGGCAATCAACGAGTTGTAGAATCCTTTTGTTTTTATATTTTCCATGTTTAGCAATATCATATACTTATAGTCAATTTCCCTAAATTCGCCTGGCGTCTTATGTTTGCCTATAATGAAAAAGATGTAATATCTTTTTCAACTCCAGGCGAAGTTAGGACAGTTGACTGTACCTACGGTACATATATTATCAAGAAATTCCACGTAAGTAAATATACATTCGATTCTATAATTTGTCGATCCCGCAATCCCGGGATTTTTTCGACACAAAAGTGCATTCCATAATAGCCAACACCTCAACGTTAGGTAAATATGCATCCGAATATCCTATCACTAGTTATGACTCAAAGCTCTACCATTAATCGATCGTTAAATCCTTGAACTTTATTCATCGAGAGATATAGAGCTGTCGCATCATAGACACATAATATAACCGGTAATAAGACATTCTTTATTGACGACACCATTATCCTTGGGTTCCGTCTTCATTAAGAGACGTTAGGACAGTAATAAAATAGTGTGTTTATAGTCTTATATGATGACGGTGATCACAATGAAAAAAAAAACGATTTTGTATAATTAAAAAGCCAGAGTACTAGAGCAATCAATCAATCTACCTAGCGTTGCATGTTGGGGTCGGCGACCCATAATGACTGTCTAAGATTCAAAAATGACAGCCGGGACCAACGGGCCTCTGAAAGCACGTTAAACGTGCTTTCCTAGGCATGGAGGGGGTCTTGGTATGTTAAGATGGTCACCCATCCACGGATTGATCGCAGTAAGCGTAGCTTAACCTGGCCGATCTACCCGTGCGGCTGTTATTACTTAGCCACGAGCCCTTAAAAGGCATTCCTTGTTATTTTTTTGGTGGCTTTACTTCTCGGTCACCAGGCAGTGTTAAAAAAACGAACAAATAGGTGAGTACCTACAACAGATTGTCTTTTGGCGCGTGTGCAAAATCGGAACTAACGCCGCCATCTTGCTTTTTTCAATAACATTTCTGCAATCATTTCCGAAATGTTTACCACCAACGCCCCCCTGTCAATGACATTCAGGCGCCAAAACATCCTAGCACTTACTACAGTGCGTTTATTATAACTTGTCCCGTGAGTCGTGACGCGATTGGTTGGTAGCACTTTTCTGTCAGTCGCAATTTTGAACTCTATTAGTATTGAAACTAAGCTTGACGTGCAATGGTTCCATCACGATGGCAAGGGACAAGATATAATGAACGGTCTGTAGCATGCATTTCCCGCATAACGACCACACATGTCAGCTTTACGAACTGTCATTTTCATTCATAGTTTACAATCACAGTAGGCAGTCGTAAAAAGAAAATGGGTATTCCACTATTGTCTTTAAAGGTGTTTAACCTTTCATTCTTCGACTGTACGCATATCATACGGTATGAAATGTTACCATTTTAAATATTTTATTTTATATAAACATTTAGGACTAAGTATTGTATTTATTCATTTTATTTTTGTCTGATTTTAATATTTCACTATTTGCTGCACCGGTTGACGTCATCACGTCAACGCCGGCTGTCGCTGAAAACCAGCGTTGCGGCTGTCTCGCATAGGGTCGCAGCATTATGCTGAGCGATGGCCGTTTTGCGTGGATGTGACGCATATTTTCCCCCAAATTGTTTATTTTCGTGTTTTGTTCTTTCTTTGCGTCATGTGTACCGCAAATAAAGGTATTTTCTTTCTTTCTTTCTATCTATTGGCGCCCAGCTGGGATTAATTAATATTTCTACACAAACTCATTTAATATTTATGACCTTATTGGTGATGTTCTTCAGAAAGGTCAGGTGCGTAGTACTCGCAACCGGCGTGCGTTTATGACCATGTTTGAACGTAAACGACGCAAAAGGAGTAGATATGTAAGGATCGTAGTAGGTGTCGTTCTGTAGTTTCTGCCTACCCCCATCCCATGGGAAGACGGCGTGAGTTTATGTATGTACCTATCTACGTAAAGAAAATTTTAAAAACTATGGAGACACGTTAAAAAAAAAAGTTGTCTTCTTTAAAAAAATTAAATAAGAGTTATATCTTCCTTCTCTCTCATGTAACGGAATGTGTCCTTAAAATTTCACTCTCACTAATTCTCGTTCAATTATAATTATCGAAGCGCGAAGTTTCACTTCAAAAACTTCAGCTCTTCACAACAATCTATTGGCCAGGCCTTCACAACAATCGAACGGTAGTATATATCCAGTTTAATAGAAAAACAGGTTACCTGCTATCCACAGTTGATCCAATCAAACAATCCAATATACGAATGTATTATTTGAACAGAACAATATTTACATTATCAATATTCAATGCTATTACCTACTGGCTGTTTTGTTTTTGTCGTGGATATTAAGGTAATAACAAGAAATAATATGTAACAAACACCCCAATTAGAATATTATGTTATAATCATAATACTGATTTTAAACATTGTTTATTTATTAAATTATGCAATTATACTCATAGTGGGAGAAATTTGTGGTCACATTACGAATCTACGCACGCACACAGTCACACATAATATGGGTCTAGCGTAACAGATACTTCGTCCATTTTGGTACGTTTTGACAGTACTGCGGAGGAGTGACTGTAATTTAAATAGTTTTAATTATTTTTACGATAAAAAATATAAAAAGTCAAGTAAGTCTTTAAGTTATTTTGTATACTAACTTAATTCATTTTCATGTTTACTAACAATAGTCTTTAAGTTATCTTGTATACTGGACGCATGTCTGAAATAAATTATTTGAATTTGAATTTGAAAAATTACAGAAATCGATTCTGAACAAACTACTTTCATAATGTGCATGAATTCAGTTACACATTTTATACAGTAACTGTACTGACGTATTGAAGCCGCTGTGTTGAAAAATGTTCATCTGTCAACTCGCCACCCCAGAACTATGCCTAAATGATTTTGATGATTTCGGTAGGCAAGCTGTACTTTATCGGGAAAAAACGGTACCTAGTGTTGATCCCGAAAAAAATCTCACAAGCCTCAGGTAGACCCTAGTCAAACAACTATTATCTTTTGATACCTTTGAAGCTGTCAATCTGACAAATCTGAATTTAGACAATTGTAAAGTTGTATGCTTACAGTGCATTCAATATAACTTGTCTTTCGACGCGATTTGTAGCACTGTTCTGTCAGTCGCCATTTTGAACGTTATCGATCTAAATTGAAACTAAGCTTGACAAGCAATGGTGCCAACATGAGGGCATGGGACAAGTAAAGTGAAGCTCTACAGGACGTATTGCTCCACCTCTTTCCCCCACTGACGTAAGATTAAAATAATACAGCAGTGGTATTCTGTAACCATCTCACCGTGAAAACTTAGGTGAAGTGAGCGTGGAGTGAGCTGTCATTCCACAGGGATTGACACTATTGACAGCTCACTTCACCCAAGTTTTCACGGTGAGATGTTTACAGAATAGCATGACTGCTTTAGAGGTGGTGGTAGGCCCCCTTTACATAGTCTACACCTAAATTGTCTTTTGCTTTCCTTTCCCTCTCATGGGGAAATCCAATTTTTATTTAAAAAAATTAACTGTGTAGCGAAACGCTTATGTCATCGCGTTAATTATAATGATTGAGTTTGAATTTTAATAAAGCCATCAATTTTATAAAGGCAATTAAAAACATCACGTTTTATAAAGTGTTATTATATGTATTAGTGATTTTTTTTTTGAAGATTGTATGTCTGTGAACCGGATGGGTAATTTGACGGAATGTAAGTACCTATATTACCTACGGTACTAATTAGGGATCTCGCACACTAGACGGCCACGACTCCGGCCAGTCGTGGCCGTCTAGTGGTATTGTATGGTGTGCGGCTAGTTGGCCGTTGCGACCAAGTGCGCGAATCATATCGGTTTCTATAGTTTACCTGGGGCCTTACTATGACGTGTTAAAACCATCACCTTTCCGTTGTGAAATAAGGATAGTGCTATTCGTCCTGTATAGCTTCATCTCTCTCTCTCACACTGGAACGATGATTGCTTTAACAAGTCATAGTACAGCCCCTGGACGCTGCGACTACTGACCGTGGTTCTGGCCGTCTAGTACGCGAGATCCCTTAATGGCTAAAGTACCTACCTATTGTAAATTAAAAGCCAGAAAACCTTGTTTACACATGAGCCACTGAGCTATTAGTTAGAGCTATTTAGTCGTTTTAGAAGAGCTAAACTGCAATTTGATTTACGAGGTTAGAGCGAAATAGCAATAATATAATTTAGCTAATTAGTTGTTGGCGTTGTTGCTCTCAATTTGGCCGCGATGTTTGGTATTATTGGATTATTGAACATAAGTGAACAGTAATAGGGTTGAAAATAAAACCACAGTTGTATCCTGATCTAAGCTGGTGTACATATTAGGTACATCTGATCAATAGGACCTATCAGTCGGTTTCCGACACTAGCTCTCTGTTTTGCACAAGTTACACATTTGCAAACATATTGTTGAATTAGGAGATCTAGCATCCAAGCATTTTTTTCAGGACACCCTGACCTAAAAAAAATGGCAGTTTTCCCCCACCCCTTACGATATTCCATTCGACGCTTATGTCTTTATAAATCGTGTTCTGTTAACATTGGTCCTTCGAGCCGGATTAATGCTTTAAGTTTTGTAGTGCAACTTATATAATAAAGTACACCCCACCCCTTACAATATTCCATTGCACGCTAATGTCTTTATAAAAAAGATCATCTATAGTAGAAATTTCTTGTTCGCACTGTAAACGTATCTAATAAACATACTGACATAACCTGTTTAGCTTGCCGGAAGCGTAGTAACTTTAACCGGAAGTGTAGTCCCGCCCGATTGGTTGCTTACTTTACGAGGAAAAGAAAAATGTAAGTACAGACAGACAGACAGACATCGTCGCATCGTATCAATAAGATTCATAATCGGGATCTCTCTAAATTTCTCTTCGAAATTCGAACGGTGTCGGTGAATACACCCACGAATTCTACAAAAAAAAAAACTAATGAGTAGGCACCGTACGGTCACTTTAGTAAGGTTTTAAATGAACTTCAGGGGTGCTTCACACTTGTACGAGTAGGCATGATTCGGCAAAGCCGGGTAGCAAAACCGAATACATTCATTTAGATAAATGTTCGGGAAAAAGCCTTAGCTCGAATTGTACCGCGGGCACCTGAACGAAGTATACCGTTCGGTACGAGCCGAATGAAAACCGAGTTTATAATGTGTAGTAAGTAGTAATTGATTCGGGTCGACTTTGTTGATGAACAAAATTACTAACTGCCAAATCGAATGTATGGCCCAAACAAGTGTATCCCATCAAATATAATCAACGCAGTTCTTCTACCGCAAAAGGTTGTGAGATTAAATATAAAGTCGGTTAATTTATTAAGAACCTATCTACGGGAGTATCTATCAATCTGTGTGGTTCTTTCCTCAAAAGACCATTTTTAGACACCAATCTAGAGGGAGTAGTCAGATAGGAAACGCCGACCTCATCTAGTTTAAAAATAATATGTTTGACGTGTAAAAGTGTTTTGTACAACCTATTTACAGAAATAAAAATCATTTATCATTTAGCATTTATCAAGAACTTTGTCATAAATTGTTACCTAATTAGTTTACTAATAACATTTATTTTTATAGTGACCGTATCAATATTAGACATCTTTATTTCTTTAATAAATGACTAGGCCATTAAATTCAGGCTTCTAGCTATATCCACAACGAAGTTACAGGGGGTCGAAAATGTCCTGAATAGCTTCGAGAAAAGGAAGTTACGGCTGTGCCTTTGTTTGTTTTTTCTGGACTTAGCGAAGCACTGTCGTGCCCCCAGATAGCACAGCACTCCTTACAAAATAGCACTACTTTTTTTGTTCATCACCATAAATGAATAATGGAGGGTAGGTACTTTACTGAAGTAATTCCACCAAAAAGGTTTGATGTTTACCCGGAAAAGCAATTATAATTAAGTTAGCGGGAAATCCCACTTAGGAAAACCACAACCTTTTAGAACATCTTGCGTTTTTATGTTAATTGTATTTATCTAGAAGTAGCGTGGTATCTTGTTTAGTTATTCTCCAAAGGCACAGAAAACATATGCCAATGGTAGCATTTTGCATTAGTACCTAATTAGTAGTCCCATATAGGCGGTACATAAAACTGCCTTAACAGGATATTAATTTTATTTAAATACTTGTTTTTTTGTGTTTGTATCTTTTCTTTCTGCTTCACGTTTAATGCTTACCTGTATTTTCTATCTTTATTTTAAAATGTACCATCAAAGAAGTTCATATCTAACCAGTTTGAAAAAAAAATCCCGTGAACACGATTACTTACCACATCACAACTGGCCCGGTTCTATAGAGTGACCGATACTTAAACACGTGACACTACTCATCATTATGAAGAACTTTTACTATGGGACCAGGGGCGGCAGTCTCGACATAGATAGCGATCGCTTTAAGACCGAATTCGGTCGCAAAGTCCTAATGGCGTCACTAGACGCGCGCGACGTGCATCACAAGCACGTAATTTTGTCGTGATTGTCAAACAACTTTGACCGTCGAGGGACGCCATTACGACTTTCCGATCGATCGGTATCTATGTCGAGACTGCCGCCCTGCCCTAAAATCGCGAAAAAAAAATTGTAAGGAACAGCAGATTACCAGTCACCCTCTTCTGAACACACAACTAAGAACTTCTTTTATGGTACCTTTCGTTAATATTCTCCTGCCCTTATCACAATTAGGAGTCGGCGCAACATGTCTTCCCCTTCCATCCTCCTCCATCCCTCTCTCAATCAATCTGCCTAACCCTTTCCCAACTATGTTGGGGTCGGCTTCCAGTCTAACCGGATACAGCTGAATACCAGTATTTTACATGGAGCGACTGCCTATCTGACCTCCACAACCCAGTAACTGGGTAATACGGTACCCCTTGGTAAGACTGGTTGTCAGACTTTCGGGCTTCTGACTACCCGTGACCCGTAACGACTGTCAAAGATCCACGAATGACAGCCGAGAGCAACGGATTAATGTGCTTTCCGAGGCACGGAGGAGTCTCGGTATGTAAAGATGGTCACCCATCTACGGACCAACCCCGGCAAACGTAGCTTAACCTGATGGATCGACCCGTGTGGCTGTTATTACTTAGCCACGAGCCTCTCTATACTATAAAAATGTAGGTAGATACGGATTCTTAAAAAATATATTATATTCAAATGACAAATAAATCGATCCCTTTTATAAGCAGAATTATGTCTTTTCATGAAAGACCCGTATTTTAAAATCATGCTTATGCAAATCTTGATTTAAAATTAACAATATTTCATTACAAATAATAATCATTACCTAGTTATGAAAAATCTGCTCGGCTGCCAGGGTTGCGGTGCTGCCAGGGTTGCGAGTTTGTCCGAAAGGGATATCGCGACCCCGGCACACAGGCAACGGAAGGAACACGGGTGGGTTTTAGTCAGTAAAAGTCTGACACGCCCTCACGTTCCGCCCAGAGCGGGAGAAGTTATTTGATAACTCCCAACCATCAAAATAATTATATATAGTCCGTATCTTGGAAACTATTTAACCGATTTTGGTGAAACTTGCACTGTTCCATAAATTGATGTAAAGGTAAGTCAATTAGAAGAAATGGTCACAATCAGAGTAACAGTTTCGTAGAAACACGTTCAGTTTCTTTTTTCGTTTTCACGTTCTTTTTTGACGCCGGTAAAAAAGAAATTCGTTCTTGAACAATCAACAACACGAGCCAAAACTAACTATCATCACCCATCACAGAAAATATTGAACTGACCATCGAAATATCGATCCCACGTCTATAAATATGTATATGTCCGTAATAAATAGGTACTCCTTCGCGATCTCACCTTGACACTGCACCTGCAGCCATCGATAATGTCTGCGCTTGCTCCGGAGGCCAGAGGAAAATGACCGGGATCGTAAATACAACACAACACACACACACACACACATGTATGTCACAAAATTTTAATTGATTTTAAATGAGTTTTATTTTATTTTATTTTGTATATGTACTATCTTTAAATTATTTATTATAAAGGACAGACACTTCTCTATGTTTATTATTCTAGCGTATGGCACTAGTGGGTTGCAGCTGAAAATCAGCGTCAGGTGGTTCACTTTGTGTTGCCATCTGACATTATGCTGAGCTGAGGCCCTTTTGGCATTATAATAATTTGTTTTCTGTTTTTATAGTTTTAAGGTGTATTAAATTTTTAATTTTTTATAATGCCAATAAACGCATTTTTCTTTCTTTCTTTCTTTCTAAATTACGTATTGTTAGCCGTGTTATGTTTCTCGATACGTATATTATTGTTATTATGTGTGTGTAGGCTAAGGAACAGTGGAGGTAACGTAACGGCCGCGACTTCGAGTTGTTGCTTCGAGGTTCGAACCCAGACAGGCGCTTTACTTTGGGTAAATTATTTCATCACCACTGCTCTCAAAACGGTGAAGGAAAACATCGTGAGGAAACTGGCATGTCCTAGAACCAAAAAATCGAAGACATGTGACATCTACCAACACGCACTGGACCTGCGTGGTGGATTACGGCCCACTGCCACAGGCCTGTGTCCCAGCAGTCACATTTTAGGCTGATTGAGAGAAGCTAAGAGCATTATAAACTGAAAGGTTTTGGTAATCTTCACTCAAAATACTACTCCAAAATCAGCAATGAAATGAGGGGAATATCAGTGCTGATTTCAAAGAAGTAAAATTGTAAACTTGCCAAACTGCCTTACTTACATAAGTTACCGAATAGGCTTTTAGGTAAGAACCTACACAAAAAAAATATGTAAATGTCTCCGTAAGATTGTGTGAACCGTTAGTTTCTAATCTTTAAGTATTATTTCCGTTAGATTATAAACTGTCGAAAAATTATGAACTGGGTCGCGCGCGAGCCGAGCGAGCGGTACCGCGGAAGCGGCCAGTGAGCGATATTAATTTAACTAGTAAGCAGTAGGTATATTGAAACTTCAATAAAATAAAGGGTTAGCTGAAGTGTTCCAAGGTCGTCAATTTATAGGTTTTTCTGATTTTCCTTCTAATAGAATAGGTACTTAAGTACCTATATCTACATGAGAATGTGAGTTAAAACTTGAAGGACCGCGATCTTCGTGAGAACAAATTGGTGGATGGTTTGTGATCGTTCAAGCGTGGGAAGAAAACCCACAAACAAAGCTTTTGATTTATTGATTATAAAGCAATTTTACTCGTAACAAAACCCTCAAAGATACCAAAGTTATGTAAAATAATTTAAAATGGTTCAAGTTACTCTTAAATATTCATCGAGAATTTCTTAGGCCCACGGTAAGGGCTTCCGCAGACAAGCGCGACGCGACTTTGGTCGCGTCTCGTCTCGTCGCGACGAGACGGCGCGGCGCGGCGCTACGCAACAGCGACATCACCGGTCTAGGTAGAACAATTTCCGTGTAGTTTTCATAGAAGTTGTTCCACCAGAGTCGCGTCGCGCCTGTCTGCGGAAGCATTTAGGGTTGGCAGCGCCATTTCTTAATTCGTTTTCATAGAAACATAATCTTTTACTTTTTCCTCATATTACCGTACTTTTTCTGTTATAATAGAGGTTGAGGAAAACTCTATGAAAGCGGTTGCTAACGTAAAATAAAAATCGATACCTAATCCCATAAAATATAATAATCCTACCTACCAACCTACTAAGCTGTAACTATGGTAGGGAGTCGGGAATTGTGTGATGTCACCTATGTAAAAAGAAAAGTACTTAAGTCATCTAAAAAAAAAGCGAGCGAGGCTTACAATATTTAACAGACATCTGACATCTTGGCTGACAGTACCAAACTCTAGGGAACACGGGTTGGTCCCATCTGTACGTTCCACCTCCACCGTATGCTCCACCGTGTCCTCCGGGCGATCCACACAGTGATGACACTCGGGCGTTTCGTCCCGCCTTATGCGGAACAGGAACCTCCCGAAACAGCCGTGTCCGGTGAAGACCTGCGTCAGGCGGAAGGTGAGGACGCCGTGGCGCCTCTCTAGCCACTCCTAAAAGAGGGGACTTATCGCCACGATTGTGGCGTGCCCAATTCTGAACCCCCTATGTTGTTATTTTTCGACGGTTATAAAAAAAAAAAAACTTAAATTTTTCGTAATTGTACCTACCACTGTTTGTCTCTGCATCACCCAAAGGTTGACTGGCAGAAAATGCCTATGGCATTAAGTCCTCCCCTGTACATTTTTGTGCTGGAAGTATTAAATAAATAAAGATGTGACATCAATAATTTAGAAATAAGATCAGAACCAAAAGATGTTGTAAAAACAGCCTTTTTATCCCTACAAACCCCCATAAAGTAAGACCATAATGTATTGAGTAGATATTATATCGACGAGCAAGAAACAAAAATTGTTAAATTAAAAAATTCTTGTATCTCAGACCAATTTTCTTGGCCTGAGGCGGAACATAATATTCAATACATAATCATTATTATAACAGTGACCAAAGGACCAATCCTACGAATTTCATGTTTTATTTTTTTTATAATAAGTAGAGCATCCTCTTTTTATTAATTATATTTATCAAGGAGTATTTATTCGCTCATCCTCTGCGAATTATAATCTGTGGTCGACATGAAGCCTTTATGATTCCTTTGATCTGTTGTTTGTGGTACAATTTGTAATTTATTAATTTAATGTTAATTAAGTTTCACTAATTAACATGTTCCTGAAGTTGCTTTACGCCCGGCACAAGAGTTCCTTTAGAAGGAAGGTACGGAAGGATTGCTGAAAATGTAAAGTGGTTAAATAGGGGAGAAAAGTTCGTAATTTCTCCCGATAGGAAATCCTCCGGTACACGGTTTGAATGTTACTATTTAAATCAAATCAATCAAATCAAATCAAAAATATTTATTTGCTAGAATATGGTACATAATGGTGTTACAATAATTTTGTTTCTGCATATCCTGCCAAAACGATGGCGTGCAAATTTATACATACTTATAATGTCAATTATTTTAACTCACCAACTACAGATTCTATTGACTTATCTTCTAAATAGTCCTTAAATCAAGAACTTCTATGATTTTCATCTCACTTCTTCCATACGGTTTCTACACGGAACTAACATTATTGCCTACCTATGTATAAGATATAAAAAGTATCTATGTACATATAACGTTTGTTTGTCTTGCACAAGGTTGATCGCGGCTAGTCAACCTTGCCGACGAGTAAATAACGACTTGTGGAGTGATCAGGCTTTATTTACAACCAAGATTGTAGGTAGGCACACAAAAAATAAGTGATACATTTGTTTTTACAACTGTCAAATTAAAACAACATAAAAATCTCCGACAAAAAGCTGTTTTTTCTGTCTATTCGTTAGTCCGATGATAAGAGCAGTTTATCCTAAAAGTTGGCAGCGTCGCATATAGCTGTCAAATATTTACCTGTTTTGATTAATTTGGCAATATTACTGTACGGAAATATGAAATGTGGCTAACTGGTGAACTAAAATATGAAATGCAATAATTAATATCGTAACACCGAATATTTAGTTTTATATATAATAAAAGTATTTGGAAAGTTTCCAAATGCCTTTTTTACACTTAAAACGGTTACAACATCAAATTCAATGTTATAATTGCAATTCATTATTAATATTCTAGTACAGTAATAATGGTAATTAAATAAGCCTGAACAATAAAAAAACTGTTATAAAAAAATCACACATTTCATAAAACAAATTAATTAATAATAAATAGCAATAAAAAAGAGAAAAATAAATAAAAAATATAGTGTAAATGTCAGTACAGTGCATGACAACACACATACTGAAAACAAATAATAAGGCTATGTCATTATACAATACTAGAGTCAATATACAAAAACTGATGTCATTAAACAATATTAATGGCAATAAACAAAATTTATGTCAAGGACAACAATATGTTGATTTTCTTAGCATGTCAACATTCTGTCAATAAATTTTTGTCTGTTATAAATTCCGAAATATTGTATATTATGCTTTGTTCAACAGTAACGGCTATAAAATTCTCTAGATTCTACACATAACATAAACAAAACATGACGCCTGTTTTGCCCCTAAAGAATTTCTAAGAAAATTTCACGTTAGAACAATGATCGGTGTCGCGTCGCACCTGTCTGAACGACGCTTAAGTCCCATATAAGGGTGCGTTTCCACTGAAGCGGAGACGAGCGTAGCTAAGCGGACACCTGCAGGAATCGACCAATCACAATGGTTGAAATCTTCATAGCGTCTCTCGTCTCGTTTGTGATTGGATGATTCCTGCACGTCTCCGCTCAGCTCCGCTCGTCGCGGCTTCAGTGGAAACGCACCTTAATAGGGGACGAGCCTATTGCCAATTAACCGGCCTGTTAACTATTATAGACAATAGCCTGTTAGCTGTTATTCTAGTCTAGACAATAGCCTCTTAGTAGGCACCTACCATATAACGAACTAAATTTTCAATGATTTTAACACTCTCGGCTCCACCCATTTTTCATCGAGCACATTACGCCATGCCGCCGCCGTACATATTGCAAGTTGACTCCAAGAGGGTCACCGGCATTACGTTTGCGCTAAAGTTAATTAACTCTTGAGGAGTGCCACCGGCATTAGGTTTGAAGTCTTGTTAAATTATACAACAGATTTTATTTTCACAGTTTATAATGCCGAATTCCTACATTTAAAATGAGCCCTCCGCGAGGGCTCCCGGCACCCCATATGCGACTTGAGTGAATCCTCCAGGAGGACTCCCGGCACTGAACGTGTTCGTAAAAATATTATGTACTTAATCAATGTTTAATGCCTGATCAAATTAAGACGAAATTATTGTAACCGAGGAAAATAAACACATTCATCTTCAAAATAGCACAATTTAGATTCCCTTTTAAAATAAAGGTGTTAGGCAGAGGTGTACCTTAACCTTAGAACACCCACATTTCGCCAGTTATGTTTAAGTCCCATGTAATAGGGGGCGAGCCTATTGCCATCAACCGGACACAAAGACTGGGCTGCTACTAAGAAATTCCTGTGGGGTACACCCATTATAACTTTGCCCAGCCTATGCATACAACCCCAGATCACAGCAGTCACGATTGCTACCACTAGAACAACGAGGCAATCAAAGAAAAGTAAATAAATTCCAATAAAGGCATTATTGGAATTTTTATCACCATTATTGTCGGTGTCATCGATTTGAATCCAATAATCTTTCGGATCTCAAATTCTTGATCCATGTGTTACCTCGCTAGGTGAATAAATTATAGCAGCTTCATCAATACTCAATACTTTATTTGTATTCCACAATGTGTACTTATGTAGGTGGTAAGTTAAAGTTATATGTAATCATTATAGATACTGTCGGGGACAGCAAAATAGTAGGAGAGAGGAAGCTTTGAAAGAACTTAGCTTATTAGTCTTCTGAACTAAATGTAATATTATTATATTAGGTGATTTTTAAATAGCTTACTGTATTTTAATACTTATTAGATTATGTAGCACTTATATTTTATGCATTACATATTCGTTTAAACTATAATAGCATTTTCTTCCTTTAAATTGTCTTAGATATTTATATTTATTCAATTTATCTTATTTTTTTATTAATTCAGGTAGTATTTAATTATTTTTAATTATTAATTCACAAGAATCTTGACTATTTAACTGCTCTTTGATGAATTCATTCACCTACTCCTTCTGGATGTTACCCCTATAATGACAAGGGTAACATCCAGGAGGGGTCAATGTCTTACGGTTACCTCTACAGGTAAATGATGATCGATGTCATTCAACACTGGTATTTAGAAGGGTAAATAAGGGTAAAATTGACGTAGATAGGTGAAAGAACTGAGTGAATGGAAATAGCTAAAGAAAATTCTATTTACACGGGAATAAATTATCAGCAGTTTGTTTGCACGGAGAAGTTAATAACCTGAATGTAAACTTGTACTTATAAGGCTCAGACTAAATAAAAACCAAGACATAGCGCTATCAACATTGACGTGAGGCCGTGCACTTAGTGAGGTGTGGTTTGATTGTAAATGTGTGCGTGTGAGCGTGTATGCACAGAGCGGAGGTGTAGTTTGGCATAAAGCTTCGTGCAGACTAGAGCGACGCGACAGCGCGACGCGACACTTGTTATTGTTATACCGCGAAGTTTACTTAGAAATTGTATTATTCGTGTCGCGTCGCGCTGGTGTGGACGGGCCTTAATTCACTGTATTGTTCGCAGCGCTATGTCTTGGCTTTTTTATTTGGTTTGAGCTCTAAGGTCGAAACATCAGACAGTTGTCTATTTGCAACATGTGATATTGCCAACTTTACCAAATTTTAACGAGAACCAGACTTTTTATTTACAACTAGCAGACCAGCACCCGAAAAGAGCACTTTCAGTTTTTCCCGATTTTTCCAATTTTCCGGGCAACTTTACCTACCTAGTGATTATTACTTGATCCCAGCAGTGGGAATATTATAGGCTGATTATGCTTATGCCCAAATAGAAAATATAAGACTACATAAAAACTCAAAAAATTTACTATCTATAATATTAGTAAAGATAGATTTTAGTTTTAGCCTGTGAAGGGGCTAGACCATAGATATAAGGAAGAAGAAAAATATTTCTATAGGCTAGACCATCACCAGCACCCTAATTGCGTAACACACTATCAATCACAATCTGAATGATTTTGAAGCATGGATATTGCTAATCTATGAATAGAATAGAATAGTTCTTTATTTGCACAGAAAGTAGGTACAGGTTACAGGTGTTAAGGTTAAAATGATCCTTATACTAACTACCTTAACTAAGGCATGCAAACAGTTTACAAATATTATTAAAAAAATCAATCAAATCAATACAAGTAAACCATGTCAAGATCAAATTCAGAAAAAAAATAAAAAAAATAGGCTCTATATCTACTACTATGACTTCGTAAGTGCGAAAAATTTGTCTGCTCAAAAACGTAAATAACGCAATTAATGTTGTTGAACTGTCAAAATGAAAGCCAGCTGTAAGTGTGTTATGCAATTGCCCCTCAGACACAGATGAATACGGTTCACTCCGCATTTTAGGTATGGAGCTACAAGTAGGTAGGCGGCGGGCTCGACTTGTCGAATTCAGTGGGCGTAACGTAATCAGAAGATATAAGAGTAAAGCCTCGTGCAGACTAGCGCGATGCGACAGCGCGACGCGACTCGAACATTACAATTTCTAAGAAAACTTCGTAGTATAACAAGAACCGATGTCACATCGCGCTAGTCTGCACAAAGCTTTACCCGATAGAAAGAAAGGCAACTTCTAGGTGAATATAGCTGTAGGTAATTACCGCTGTGCGACCTGAATTGCACTTTATTGTGTCCTAACAAGAGTCGCTTTTTATTTAAATGGTTTTGCGGAGTGCCCCATTTGTAATAATCTGTGCCGCAGACCCATAATTCAATTTACTTACCAAAGACATAAGCTAGCCTGAGAGACCATTAAAAAAATCTTTACAAACAGCCAAAGATTCCTTACAAAACTATTTAGTTTAAAATAATAAGTGGGTCAATTTAAATTAACAAAGTCTGATTGTTAAATTTTTACTAATTGTTTTTTGATAGCTTCCAATTAAATGTGCGTGTGCCTACGTGACATGGGACCTGTAGCTACCTTCTAATTAATGATCATTTGCTGTATCCAGGTTGAACCATCAAATTTTTTATACAATGTATGAATCTGGTATGTTCTGGCTTTGATGGAAAAATGGACTAAAAAACTCACAGAATAGTACCCCAGCTATTACGAAACACATTTTCGTAAGTGATTCCGACTAATCTCTTTCATTTTGACAGTGCAACAACATTCATTGCGTTATTTACGTTGTTGAGGTAGTTGTGAAGCTATGGATTGATCGTGTATTACGCAGTTAGAGTTCTGCAGTGCTATTCTGTAAACATCTCACCGTGAAAATTTGGGTGAAGTGAGCTGTCAATAGTGTCAATCCCTATGGAATGACAGCTCACTCCACGCTCACTTCACCTAAGTTTTCACGGTGAGCTGGTTACAGAATAGCACTGCTGGTATGGAAAAAGACACGGATATAGTACGGGCGGCGCTACCTCATTGGTCAGTTTAACAGTAGAGCCAACATTACGGCATAGGAACTATTTGATGAAACGCACTCTAGAAGATGAGTTAGCCCAGAATCCGTTTGATGCTCGGTGCCTCTGTAAAGGCTCGTGCAGACCAGTGCGACGGAACGGCGCGACGCGACTCGAACAATGCAATTTCTAAGAAAACTTCACGGTGTAACAATAACCGGCGGCGCCGCGTCGCGCTGTCGCGTCGCGCTAATCTGCTTCGTGCAGACGCTTAACTTGTCAATGCTAACTTGGCGAATAAAAACACTGTTGGGTTTAGTACTGATACAACAAATGTGTTGTTTGGGCATGAAGGTGGTGTCATTGCTAAGATAAGAGAAAATAATCCACATTGCATGTTCGTAAAAAAAAAAAACAGACTAGCAGAATTTAGGCGAGCAGCTGGCATAATGTGTCCAATTTAAATCTGGTCACACTGGTCGTAAGCGATCGAAATGTCGGTCGGTTGGAGAGAAGTCAAGGACAGGGGTTAACAACCAGAAAATGTATATTACTATAAAATTTTATTTATTAGTATTAAGAACTTCTTTATGTACGAAAACTCAAGAAAAATAAAGGCTATTGTTATTTTTAGGGTTCCGTTCGTCCGAATGAAAAAACGAAACCCTTGATCACTCGTGTGTTTGTCTGTCCGTCTGCCACAGCAAATTTACTCCGAATCTAATGGAACGATTAAGTGAAAATTTGGTACACATATGAATTTCTATGACCCAAACACGGACGTGTGACGTAAATAAATAACATAAAGACCCCCATATACAAAATTCATTTATTTACTATTGGGGAGAAAACAAGAAAATTAAAAAGAAAGTTTTCTGTACTTTACCGTATGACATATCAAATGAAAGGGCTAGAGGATCTCAAACATACATTTTTATAATTTTAAAATATATAGTTATTTAAGAAAATAAATGAAAATTTTGCATTACTCACTTATCTCCAGAACTACTGAACTTAAAATTATACAGAAAATAGTTCTATACTTATAGATTACAGGAAAACCTTATTTAAGTCTATGGTTTTAAAATAACATGGCAAATCATCAATCAATATTATGCATACAAACTTACATTTGCAGTTGGAATGTATGAGAGAACATCAACTACAATACAAAGTTTGTTCTTTGGGATAAATAATTCATCCCAACTACGGAACCCTTCATTGTGCGTGTTCCGACACGCACTTGTTATTTTATTTATTTTATATTCTGGCTCTACCCTCTACCTAAAGCCCCAGAGTGCATATAAGCACCAGAACTATGCATATACCTAAGCAATAGCAACTCTTATTTATGGAAGGAGACATGTCGCGTCGACCTCAATAAATCGGAACCAGAGCCGGAAGATTATGAAGAATCTATGAAAAGATGAAAAGTAAAGGACTGTATAATAAATGCATCTTTCATATAGACGTAGGTAGGTAAGATGGGCATCCACAAATCGAACTAAAGCACGCTATTTTTTTTTTTTGATGGTAGGAAATATCAAATAACTTCTCCCGCTCTGGGCAGAGCGGGAGGGCGTGTCAGACTTTTACTGAGTAAAGCCCACCCGTCTTCCTTCCGTAGCCTGTGTGCCGGGGCCACGATATCCCTTTCGGACCACTCGCAACCCGGGCAGACTAAAGGATGCTTAGCATGACCACAATAGAAGCGGGTTTTGTCGGCGAAAGAATAGACAAAATGACAGATAAAGAATTACAATCTGTCATTTTGTCTCTTCTTCCGTCGACAAAACCCGTAGAAAGGCCGTTTTCTATGGTTGTCATACTACGCGTGCAGAAATCTAAAGAAGCTACAATACAATAATCTTCATTACAAAAATATTCCATCCTAAACACTCGGTCGCCCACCAATCGAATTACAGGCCTCGTCGCACACCACTTAACCTGACAGCCACGCTGCCGACAACACGCGACTCGACTGCTCACGTGAGTATCCACGTGCTGAATGACGTTCTCGTCCAAATTGCACTGTCGTAACTATGGCTGGGGGTGACAGGAAACTCCGTTGTAATTTATAAGCCATGTGCCTCATGGCATTTTGTGAGGAGCTCGTGACTAAAGTAATAACAGCCGCATGGGGTTGGTCCGTGGATGGGTGACCTTCTATCTATCTTTACATACCGAGACTCCGCCGTGCCTCGGAAAGCACGTTAAGCCGTTGGTCCCGGCTGATATTTGTGGATCTTTAACAGCCGTTACGGGCCGTCAGAAGCCCGAAAGTCTGACAACCAGTCTTACCAGGGGGTATCGTATTACCCAGTATTTGGGTTTTGTAGGTCAGATAGGCAGTCGATCCATATAAAATACTGGTATTCAGCTGCATCCGGTTAGACTAGAAACCGACCCCAACATAGTTGGGAAAAGGCTAGGCAGATTGATTGATTTCCCATCGGCAAAAACGATGAATTTCCATACAAACTTTCATCCTCTAGTTATCGCCTTTAGGGGTTGAATTTTCTAAAATCCTTCCTTAGAGCTAAAACGAAACCTTTGTGCAAAATGTCATGCTTTTACTAGACCCAGTGGTTTAGGCAGTGCGTTGTTTTGCGCTTACGCTTTCACGCTAAAACGGCTGAACGGATTTAGATGAAATTTAGCATATGGGTAGACCATGACTTGGGCTAGGACATTGGATACTTTTTATCCCGATATTTCCACGGGATCGAGACTTATGCGGGTGAAACCGCGGGACACAGCTATGTTATATGAATAATTTATGTCAGACGGTGATTTCACTAAGATCCAACCTAGCCTGGAGTGGAGAACTCAATCTGTCTTCTTGGTTCTAAAATTGGCCTATGAGATCTATGTGTACTTATCGCTTATCTGTAAATCGTCCTGGGAAAAACCGTTTGATTCTACGCATGTACCTACGAGTGTTACAATCTGAATTTCATATCAGATAGATGAGTATCCTCAGTCTATACTTATTCCGATAATCTGAATCTGCGACTTGTGTGTGAAAAGAAACTTTACGTGCAATATTCAACATAATGATAGATCCGTAGATAGTGCAATTCTTGTTATTGTAACTTATAGAAGCAAGTAATGCTGAAAGAAGGAAGAACACCATAGAAATATATTATATTTATGATGAACACTGAACAGTAAACATTTTTCTATAAGAGAAGTATTGAAACACACTATTAAGGGGAAAGCGTCAGGGTAGCCTGCGAAATTCAAATTTTCTAACGTTTATTTGCAATTTGCAGGTCTGATACTGACTTGCAAATTGCAAAAAACGTTAGAAAATTGTCGTGTAGAAAGTTGTTTGTTGATCTAAATATGATTCACGGCCGTATCAAATGTTTATTTATAGAATTATAATCATAAAAGTCATCAATACAACTCTCTAAGTTAATGAAATCCTATGGAATAACCATTTCATGAAATCATGACATTAGAGAAGCTAACTTAAAGACTTGTATTACTGATAAGATTCTAATTCTGTAAAGCCATATTTATTACGGTCGTGAATCATATTTTAATCAACATACAACCTGACCTGCACATTGCAAAAAACTAAAGAAATATTGAATTTCGCGGGCTACCTTAGCGCATCCCCTTAAGGGAAGGCACTGGCAGGCGGATTAGAGTAAAGAGGAAATAGTCATAATTTATGCAAGATCGGAATCTTACCAAGCGGAATCTATCAATCAATCCAAGATTATTGCAATCTGCAACCTTAACGTGTCGTTGCAGTGCATGGCTTGCTGCCAAACCTGATAGTTCCGCCCTGGGATTTAATTTACTTCGTTACAGAAAACAACTAAAGTACGAGCACGTTTTATACACTCACAGGCCTCGACTACACTTCCTGGGATGTAGATTAGCTATTATTGATTTGAAATTGAAATCACGAGTCGCTAGCGTAGCTACCTGCTGCCACTGGACTGCGAAAACTATTGTAAACTCACTTACACAGCATAAACCGTGGAGTTTCTTGGCGGCTCCTATCCATAGGAAACAACCAATTGGAACCGTGCACCTAGCTTCTGACGTTTCATAAGTGCCCATGTAGGATTATGTGAAATAACATATTTTGAATTTTGTATTTTATAATCTCCTACTTTTTTTAAGTCGTTTATAACACTCACTGTTTCGACTGCCTGAGAACGCATAGAGCGAAAGTTAGAACTGAGACACAAGTAAAGAGAGAAGATGCATAGATAATATAAACATACATAAACTGACGCCTCCTTCCCATTGGGATAGGCAGAAACCTCATAGACGCACGCACCTTACCTTTCAAGATATCAGAAATAAGTAGCCCTTGTGCCTTTACTTGCTTGCACTCAGTGAAACACACTGGAAGTTTCTAATCCTAGACATATACCATCACGCGTAGCATGACAACCATAGAAATGGGTTTTCTACGGGTTTTGTCGACAGAAGAATAGACAAAATCACAGATTGCGATTGTTTATCTGTCATTTTGTCTATTCTTCCGTCGACAAAACCCGTTTCTGTTGTCTTCATGCTAAGCGTGCTGAACATTTAATCCTCTCTCATCCTAGATATAGCCATCGGAAAAGCCGATCAACTATAGCATCTGGCTTATTAGAGACTCCAAAAACGCGATCGTTAATCGTCTACGTTTTCCCGCCTAAACACGGCCATTAGTGAGAAAATGGCGCCAACGCCGTCACACGACGTCAAGTCGTCACGTCGCGTAAAACCACGATAATTACTTACACAAAGTACCTAGTTGTCTCAAGATTGTATGTGCAAACTAAACGCGGAAACATTAGAAGGACGTTGCGAGGAAAACTCGGCTAAAGTAGGTCTGAGTGACTGGATTTAGATCAAGGTTTTAAGGAGACATATCTACCTAGAGTACCTACTAACGACGGATTGGTCTAAAACTGACGCGTCGGCGCCGGCGGCGCAAAGGTCAGCGAAATTCAAAATTTCTTACGTTTTTGCAAATTGTAACGGTGTTCTTTAACGTCATTATAAATATTATTACTATAATTTCGAAAAATAAGTTGATGATTATAATTTAGATATTTTTTTATCATAACTGCCGCGTAATGCATTTTGATCAACATACAACGTAAAACAGGATCATAATTTACAAAAAACGTAAGTACCTAAGACATTTTGAATTTCGCTGGCAACATTGTATAAACATTTGAGAGTTACATCGCGGACAAAGAGGTAGGTACTTAATTCGTTAATTAAAGACAGTTTTAATTGCCGATTAGCATAATTGTAACTGTTCCGCTAGTTATGAAGTACTTCATGAAGCAACTTTTTTAAATGAAGGCCGTTATAAGCGCCATCTTGTAACCATCTGTGAAGTGGTTCATAATCAATAACAAGGAGCAATTAAACATAATTATGTAGTTTAAAATTTAGACAAAACAATCTGCCTAGCCTTATCCCAACTATGTTGGGGTCGACTTCCAGTGTAACCGGATGCAGCTGAATACCAATAAATATGACTTACATGGAGCGACTGCCTATCTGACTACCACAACTCAGCAACTGGGTAACACGACATCCCTTAGTAAGTCTGGCTGTCAGACTTTTGGGCTTCTGCTACCCGTAATGATTGTTAAAGATCAGCCGGGATCAACTGCTTAAGACTCACGCAGACAGACGCTACGCGAGGGCGCGACGCGACGCGACTCTGGTGATACAATTCCTATAAAACTTCATGGAAATTGGTCTACTGCAGTCGCGTCGCGCCTACTTCCCGAGGCACGGAAAACAATCAATCAGACGAATAAGGCCTATTAATAATTCTTTAGCTTACACAGATAAATGTATCAGTTACCAGTCAATCATGTTATAAACGGCTGACGGAAATGACATTATTACACTTGTATTACCTTTACGAGTCTAGCCTAGAGCTGCAATTAATTGCAAGATTGTGGGAACAATACCATTTTATGCCACGCTTGAGTCAACGTACTTGGCGATGTATGTTGAGTATATGGCATGGTTAACTTTTGTAGTCTGTAGGACATTCAATAAAAAACTGACTCGCTTCGTTGCCTCGTTGGTCTAGTGGTCGCAAGCACTACTACTGAGCATGAGGTCTTAGGTTTGATTTCCAGCACGCGTAGCATGACCACCGTAGAAACGGGTTTTGTCGACGGCAGAATAGACAAAATGACAGATTGTGATTGTTTAACTGTCACTTTGTCTATTCTTCCATCGACAAAACTCGTTTCTATGGTGGTCATGCTACGCGTGCTGGCCGGACAAAGCGTTATTAAGTTTTTCCATCAGGATTTTCTCAGTAGCAGTCCGGAGTCTGGATTTGTGCCCGGTTGATGGCAATAGGCTCGCCTCCTACTATTACATGGAACTTAAACAATTTGTGAAATGTGGGTGGAATTTAAATACTATACTATATTATATAAAAAATCGTCTGCTCGACAACTTAACTAACAAAATAAGAAAGAAAGAAAAATAAGTTTATATGTGACAGAAACACGTGCATAAAAAAAAAGATAATAAACTCGAGTAGAAAATAAGAAAATAAAACACAAAAGATTTAAATACAATAACGAGCACAAAACAGAAATAATCGGCAGCTGCTGGCACGTCGTGTGACAAGAAGGCTACCACTCAGCATGATGCTGTGCTATGGAGACCCACAGCACAGCGCTGATTTTCAGTGGTCACCCGAAAAAGACGTACGGAGACCAAGTCAGGTTTAATGAATTATGTTGAGCTGTCAAAATGAATAACATTGCAATTGTAAGTGACTTACGTAATTACCCCGTAGGTTTATTTATGAACGTTGCTTTAAAGTTATTGTAATAATTAGCGACTGTTTAACCATACATTTTTGACGTTTGAACGTCACTTTACTGTAAGCAACGATTATAAATAAACCCCCTAATGATCAGTAGGTAGTAGTTCCGGTCGAGGGACTTTTAAAAATACAGAACTTGTATTTTACAGTGCATGGTACTCTGCCTAACACACTCATCATCATCTGCCCAGCCTTTTCCCAACATGTCGGGGTCGGCTTCTAGTCTAACCGGATGTAGCTGAATACCAGTATTTTACATGGAACGACTGCCTGTTTGGCCTCCACAACCCAGTTTCTGGGTAATACGTACGATACCCCTTGGTTAAGGCTGCCGCAGACAGGCGCGACGTGACTCTGGTGGAACAATTTCTATGAAATTGTTCTGTCGGTTTCGCGTCGCGTCGTCGCATTGCGCCTGTTTGCAGGAGCCTTCTTAACTGGTTGTCAGATATTTGGGCTTCTTCGCATAATTCGGGAGTGACGTAATGTTACCAACATATTTCTAATTTGTAAGGAAAAACGGTGAAAAATTGCACCTCAGATTTAAGATACCTTTGACTGATTGTCGCGCTATGATGTCATGCAAGCGAGGGGGAGGCCATAATGATGATTCGCTGATTATGTGTGTGATAAGAGAACATGTGTCATGCATGAGGGTCCGGAGATAATACGACCTCCGACCAATGAAAAACCAAGCGCTGCGAACAATACAGTGAAGTATGCCAAAACTACACCTCCGCTCTGTGCATACACGCACACATTTACAACCATTAACAATCAAACTACACCTCACTAAGTGCACACATGTTTACGAAACCGGCCTCACTTGACTGTTAACAGCGCTCTGTCTTGGTTTTTTATATGGTCTGAGTTTACGACTTCAGTGCTGTAGGACTTTAATGACATGGACCTACATTCTCACCCGACTTTGCTTCGGAAAACAGTCCTAATTACAAAGAGAACTTAAACTTAAAAACGAAGCCTGCTCGCGTAACATGACCATCGTAGAAACGGGTTTTGTCTACGGAAGAATAGACAAAATGACAGTTAAACAATCACAATCTGTCATTTTGTCTATTCTTCCGTCGTCCGTAGTCATGCTACGCGTGCTTAAGGTAGAAGTCTGATATGCTGATTAATTCTTATTCCTTCTCAGTTAAATTTAGGTTATTTTATTATGTGTGAGCTGGACAGCAGAAACTTTTTCCCTGCACTGGGTACCTAGCTAGAACTAGGCTAGTAGGTATTGCATCAAAATATAGAAATAAAATGAAATTGTTTATTCTGTTACTAGGATAACGGAATCACTTTTACACGTCATATAAAAAAATATTAAAAATAAGCTAGATGAGGTCGGCGTTTCCTATCTGACTACTCTGAGAAGAAAGGCCGACACAAAGTCAGAGGTCGCAGTCTCTTTTAAAGTCCAGACAAAATCTTGGTCAAGCCATATGAGAACCATGTAGATTAGTGTCTGAAATGGTCTTTTGAGGACAGAACCACACAGATTTGAGTGGACCTGTCCAGTCAGTGCAAGCATTTGTCAGTAACCGTGGAGCTCAACTCAGAACTTATGGAGCTCAACTCGACGAACAATTCCAAAGAAAGGATATTTGGGTAAGCCGCATCAACTACACAAACTGCCAGACCATCATTAAAACTAACTGAGAAAGAAAAAATAAATGAAACAGAAAAAATAAATAAAAAAATATCCAGAGACATAATTATGTGGCAGCTAACTTTTCTAGAAAGGATAAAAGCTCTATAAATACTCGATAGATAGATTATCCAAGTAGATGATGCCGATATCGGGGTAGGTGAACCATAATGACTAACTGAGGCGAAAAAATAATAGTTTACTATCTAGGTACTTATGATATCGCGAATGCAATCACTTATAATTTTGTCAACCAAGCGAAGCATTATCTGATAACGATACATTTTCGGTAGCCCTTATTTAATTAACAGTTTTGTGGTCAGCTTATCATGAAAAAATTTGGAAATGGAAAGGCAGATGTACCTACTAAACAGAATATTATGAGGTCACTTGTGTAATATGTTGTGTGGCAAATAACAGCACCCTAACTGCGTAACACACGATCAATAACAACCTATTTAATTTTGACAGTTCAACAACATTCATTGCGTTATTTACGTTGTTGAGCAGACAAATTTTTCGAACATATGAAGCAATGGATTAGCAATATCCTGCAAAATTATTTTGATTGTGATAAATTGTTATCATGTTACGCAATTAGGGGGTGCAAACAAATACTTTTCATTGGCCTGATTCCATTTGTCTCTTTTTGGGCAACCTATCACAGAGTTCCGGAAAAAACGTATCCACTAAAAGAAAGGCTTTTCCGGAACTCTACCTATCTCTCATTGAGTCTAAAGCTTCGTGCAGACCAACGCGACGCGACTCGAACAATAAAATTTCTAAAAAACTTGAGGGTTTAACAATAATCGGTGTCGCGTCGCGCTGGTCTGCACGGAGCTTAACTGGAAATGAACTTTGTATGCGATGCGAGGGAAGTTACAGGCAAAACCTACTCACATCTAACCAACAATGTGCTTAACTGAAATATAACATGGTTCGCAGTACAATTATTGTTCATTAAAGTAACAATCGATGAAAATTGCAACAATTAATCTGTTACCGGTTCCAAGCGGTAAATAGCGTCTCAATCTAGTTCTTTCCGGTTGCAATTAAACAATTGAACGTTACCATAGTCCAGAAAACGTGGACTTGTTTGTTATTGTCGGTTGTGACGGATTTTTGTGCTTTGAGTCAAGATTAAAAGTTTTAACAAATAAAATTCTGAACCGATTTTGTAAATTTTTGGTAGAGTTGTAAATTGTTGCTTTAAAAAGCGCATGAGAACTTTTCATAAAATCAGTTTGTTTTTCTTTGTAATAGTTTGGCAAACCAGTCGAAGCCGACAACGGATTTCTTCATAGAATGTATAGTAACTAGTAAGGAGACCATCGCCTAAATGTACATGAAAAGAAAGGGTTTGATTGATTGAAAAAATGTTTCATGTTCCAAAAATGAAATGTTTTATATTTTCACAGGAGCAAATCTCGACTGCTTGCTGGCTCTGGCAGAATTTAGTATGATAGCCGATAGCCTGGTAGGTAGGAAGGTATTATACGTATATACCTACCTATTACAAGTAGGTAGGTAATACTACCTATGGGTAACTCTGAAACCTAGTGGGACACGAGACCACCTATAATAGATTACCCGTAGGCCTAACATGACAAGCGCGAGAACGCTCTTTTTCTCGTTTTTTGTCGAAATTTGTCTACGATTCTGACGTCATTCTTAACCCTAACATGACCGTAAACGACGAGTAAACTGGAAAAAGGTACTTTGACACTTCTATATCTCGCGACGAGAAACCGATGTTGCAAATAATTAAAAACAAACCGTTTTATTCATTCAATATTGCCGATTCTCTTGTCACAAATGACTCTAAACTAGACTAAAAATCACCAAAAATTTGTTTATTCCTGTCAAACGACGATTTCCCTTCTGTAATAGACTAAAGTGACAAAACTAAACTATATTTTAGTTTGACAGCACTAATATGGCACTGAGTTATTAATTTAGTGAAAATGGCAATTTTTCTATTCTCAATTTTACGTTTTTCACGAAAAATTTGATCGTAGTTATATCTAAATCTACCAAATTTTTATCGCGATTAATAAGGTGTGGATTAAAATGAGTTGTCATGAACCAAAATTCACACCATCATTTCGACGGTGCAAAAACAGTACTGTATCTTTTTTTTCTTTTGCTTATATCTCGATAATAGTGTGTCCTATCGCAAAAATTATGAAAGTTTCGACCACGGTTCGGTTCATGAAACACATAAACCCCTAAAACTGAACATGTAGGCAATAATGTTTCATATGTTCCATACAAAAAGCGAAAAATTCCATATTAAACACGTCGTTCCAATATAAATAGTAGTTAAAAACTAAGTATTTTCATTATTAATAGGTATATTGTAAAATAAAATAATGAATAAAATAAGAACAATAATAATTGTGAAACTGCCATGTTATTTTGGAGTTTATTTTTTGTATCATAGTTTTGTCTACTCTTCTCGTCGTCAAAATCGAGGACGAGTAAATACGACAAAATGACAGAAAAATCGCAGAATATCTCGTGTTGAATTGTCAAAAATCGAGATAACTAAGGTGCCATGTGCCATAAACGATATATCTATCTATCCATGTTAGGGTTTGTCGAAAATCATCAAGTTTGACAGAACGAGTCGACTATTGTGTAAGGCAGCGCTGTGAGAAAACGAGAAAAGTGACAGAAATAGCCGACAATTACTCACGCGAGAGTGAGTGATTGTCGCGTGTGTCATGTTAGGCCTATTGGGGTAGATCCATAGAAATATAAACAACAGGTAAGGTGCAAAAAAAAACTTAAGTACCTACTGATAGACAACGCGCTGCCTTAGCTTCTGGGTCTATTTGGAGCATGAATTTACCTTATTTACCTAAAAGGGTTCATCCCAGACTAGGAAAAACTTGAAAAGGGTTTGTTTTTTTCCCTTTGTTTGGGATTTTCCTTCGGCAAAGATGTTGAACTTGGCATAATAAATCATTTTTAAGTAAAAGGTTACTATTTTCTATGATCAACATTATATCTACTATCAACTGGGATGACAATGATTGCAATTACCTACATGAGTACTTAGGAAACGTCTTTATAATAGGTCAATTTGAAACAAAACAAACGCACCTACGTTTTGTGTCTGCGCAGGCGACCGTGACGGAACTACGGTCTTTAATGATTTACTAGTTGTTATGATCTTTTGTTTTGCCGGTGTAGCTACTTCGAGATCGAAATAGAATGATATTCTTTGTAATATTTGATTCTGTCATGCCTGAACAGGTAGATAAAGGTGACTTCGTCTACTGATGATGACTATTGTGCCGTTGACTGTACCTAACCAGCAAGGTAACTGCGTCATCATCATTCATCATTTCAACCGAAAGACGTCCACTGCTGGATATAGGCCTCCCCTAAAAGGGGGCGTTTGGCATAATCGCCACGCTTGGCAGGCGGGTTGGCGATCGCAGTATGGTGTTAAAATACATAGAGAACGCTGCTGCCCATTCTCTAGTAAGACCCTTAGTCGCCTTTTACGACACCCACGGGAAGAAATGGGATGGTACTATTCTTACGTAGTACGTCCGGCACTACACGGAACAACTGTAGTAACTGCGATATCTGCGTAACACACATTAAATGGCAATCGATCGCAATGAATTTCATTTTGACATCCATTACTTCATAAGTTTGAAAAATTCGTCCGCTCAACAACGTGAATAACGCAATGAAAGAGGCTGAACTGTCTAAATGAAAGGCAATTATCTCGCAGGTTATGGTTTTTAGGAGACATGGACTACTGACAAACAAAATATACCTAGTAGGTAATGATATCAAGCCCTCATCGAGCTTGAAACTCTTAAAAATACTTTATGGTAACGTAAGCAGTAGGAAAACTTGCGTTCTGTGTACATATAAAACAACGTCACCGAAAAATCCCAGGAAAACGAAATGTCTTGTCATGGTATTCGTCTATGAGACCTGCGGTAATTCAAACAATAAACCAACACACATACCTAAACATAACATGACGCCTGTATCCCCGAAGAGGTAGTCAGAGCTGTACCTATAGTACACTCACATTTCGCCAGGTAAGTTTAAGTCCCATGTAGTAATAAGGGGCGAGCCTATTGCCATCAAACGGGCTCAAATCCAGACTCCGGGCTGCTACTGAGAAATTCCAATTAACCAAGTCTAAGCATCTAAAGTCTAAAATAAAATATTTTTCCCTCGATGAAATATCTAAACCTAAGCAAAATGTTTGCTTTCGACAACAGAAAGCTGTTAAACAATTCAACTGATTATTTACCCACATAATAAAAAAAATTGCGATGATTTCATTTGTATGCCTCCAAAAACTCCCCTAATACACTCGAGAGCAATGAATCCGGGTCACTTAAAGAATGTTAAAAATCTCGGAAACTAAAAATGATAGGTTAATGCAATAAATTGTATTTAATAGACAATGTAATACTCCTTAAATGAAAGTAAAAAAAATATGAGTCACCATACATTTTATTAACACAAAATTACATAAAGAAAAAAACTGCTGATCTCTCCTTAAAACAAAAATAGGAAACATGAAATTTTTGAACTTTATTACGATTTTCTTGAATTTTGATACTTCGTATTGCCTCCTCGTGCTTCCATTACTGCGTTTACGCGGTTTGGCATGCTGTACACCAAGTTCCTTATACGATTTTGGGGAATATTCTCCCATTCCTCTGTGAGAGCAATTTTGAGCTCACGAAGCGTGATTGGGGGAGGGTTTCGATGTTTTACGCATCTGCCTAGCTCGTCCCAAGCATGCTCGATCGGGTTGATATCCGGGCTGCGCGCTGGCCACTCCATACGAGTAATGTTCATCTCTTGAAGGTAGTCATTCACAATCCTACCTGTATGAGGTCGGGCATTGTCATGCATAAATATAGCATCCTCACCTAAATTGACCATAAATGGACCAACGTGATCATTGAGGATTTCTTCCACATATCTTACGCTAGTTAAAGAGCCGTTTTCTATGATCACCAGCTCTGTGCGACTTTCAGAAGAAATTCCGGCCCACACAAGTACAGACCCACCACCGTAGGCTACTTTTTCTTCGATGCATGCTTGCTTGAATCTTTCCCCTGGTCTTCGATACACTCTGTGTCTTCCATCGTGCTTGTAGAGCATAAATTTTGATTCGTCGGAGAACATAACTTTTGACCAATCTTCAATACTCCAATTTACGTGGCTCTGGGCATATCTTAGTCTTGAAATACGATGCCCACGCTCCAGTTTAGGGCCGTTTGCAGGTCTAAGGGGTTTTAAGTTAGATTCAGCAAGCCGACGTCTTACTGTCCATGCACTTGGGTTACTTCCTCCGAGGCGTCGAAACTGATTTGTGAGTTCAGTTCCTGTGAGAAAGCGATTTCGAAGCATGGTGTTCACCAAGTATCGGTCTTCTCGTGCTGTGGTACACCTGGTTCTGCCCATTCCTGGTCTGCGTAGGTTAGAACCAGTTTCTTCGTAACGTCGGAGAACTCTTTGTACTGTTGACAGCGACACACCGACAGTCCTGGCTGTATCGCGCTGACTCCGGCCGGTTTCCAGCATTGTAAGTATTCTGGTGCATTCTTCAGGCGTAAGCGACATAATTTCAGCTTGAATAATGAATATAGAGCACTATCAACATGGTTTATGTACCCACATAAATGACAGATTACAAACAAAAGCAAAACCAAATGCTGTAATTTCGTAGTTCCATCTTCGAAAGTGGCCCTTTTTCAAATTTGATTTTTTTATGATATAACTTTACAATAACTAAGAAGTTTTAATACCTTCATTTAAGGAGTATTACATTGTCTATTAAATACAATTTATTGCATTAACCTAGCATTTTTAGTTTCCGAGATTTTTAGGATTCTTTAAGTGACCCGGATTCATTGCTCTCGAGTGTATAAGTCTTATGACAATATTACGAGGAACTGCTTATAAACTCCAGTGGTAACCAACCGCGAATTACGAAGGTCGTAGGTTCGACCCAAGCCAGGCGCTTGATTTTGTGTAAATTACTTCATCACCACTCTCAAAACGGTGAAGGAAAACATCGTGAGGAAACCGGCATGTTCTAGAACCAAAAATTCGACTCACGACATCTACCAACCCGCACTGGGCCCGCGTGGTGGATTACGGCCCACTCCCACTCACCTAGAGGCCTGTGTCCGAGCAGTGGGAACGTTATAGGCTGATTATGATTATTCATAAAAACTTGAATTACTTATTGTACATAACATAATATAACATCACGCCTCTATTACCATCACCCGAAGGGCTAGGCAGAGGTCAACATAATAGTAAGCCCACGTGTCGCATGTTATGTGTTTTAAGTCCCATGTAATAGGGGGCGAGCCAATTGCCATCAACCGGGCTCAAATCCAGACTCCGGGCTGCTACTGAGAAATTCCTGATGGAAAAACCCAGTAACATTTTGGCCGACCCGGGAATCGAACCCAGGACCTTATGCTCGGCAGTAGCGCGTGCGACAACTAGACTAATGAGGCAGTAGTACCTTAGTACCTACTGTATTAGATATAGAAAATAATTACGTAGAAACATCTACTTATTACAATAAAATTAATAATGGTAGTACGTGCATATTGTATACATTACTTATACTATATTACATACATTTTATAGAGACTAGAAAACGAGTCTCTATGACCTTATCGAAGGCAATCGTCTATGCTTATATAGCGCACAGTTTGCAATACTCGACTATTAATAGTCGATATTCATTGACTTTTTCAATCGTATAAATATACGGAACATGTAATCATGGGCACCGGGAGGGGGGTGCAAGGGGATGCACTTGCAGCTCCGTGGCTTCAAAATAAAATATAGGTTTAAAAACATTCAGAAGTAAAGAAATATCTGAAAACGCCTAACACAATAATAGAGAACTATTCGAGATCCTAACATTTTCGAGCTCGCTTCGCTCGCTCTTGCATTCTGCAATATCTGAATTCTAAAGCTGTGGATTAGTCGACAAACAACCAATTTCCGAAAATCGAATCGGCCCTGGGCGGGGGTCTAACATTATCGAGCAAGCTTCGCTCAGTCTTGCATCCTACTCTATCTTAATTCTTAAGCTTCTTAGTCGACACAGTTAATCCTCTTACTGTATGAATGGACAAAATAAAACCTATCCCTTTCGGGGCGAGATGGAAAAATCTCTTATTTTTTTAAGCTTTTCTGTATAAGTCGACAAAGTTACTCTTTGTATGAATGGACAAACGCTAACCTCTGATATCCGAGGAGAACTGCAAAAATGATCGAGCTCGCTTCGTGGAGCTGAAGATGCACCCACCTGAAAATAAACCTGCCAGCGCCCATGCATGTATTAGGTCCCCACCTATGAAATCAGCGTTTTGTATGGAGAATTTTAAAGAAGTTACTTTTTCCATACTAACATTTTGTTAATTTATATAACAACCATGAACACTAATGTTTTAAAACTTTTATGCGCTAATGTTTAAAAACTAAGATAACGTAATAGGCCACTTAGATTAAGCGACTAAAATAAGTTTTGGCTAAGTTAAAACAAATAGTGGTCATTTCTGCTAACAAAATGAGGAGTCATTTTTAAGGTATTTTTTATGTTTAGAAAACTATAAGTAATAAGGTTTTTTTTACTATTGGTAGTTGTCTATGATGGTCAATATTCGATATATTTATTTGGCAGCTAAACACTAAACATTGCCGGCCGGGCGCTCGCATGTATTTGACCAGTACCTACAGCAATTTCGATTTATCTCGAAGAAGGTTGTCAAAATAATGCTCGAATTTCCAAGCATGTTCGAGAAAATGTTGTTTTCTCAGTTGCCTTTTCCACCAAAAACATCCCTAAATGAAAAGGTTTAGTTACTAAAGCTACCAATAAGCTTGCTTTTTCGATTCGTTTCACAGATTTAACTACAGAACATAAATCTAAACTACATCTAGCTATCTAGTCTATGGATTTACGCATGAATTTCAGCATTCGCCCTCAACCGGTACACACATTGTAACTGCACTCCAACAGCTTTTGAAATTCAAACTATTTCAGATCTTGCTATTTACAGCTCTACATACATGTTTCAGGAATGTTCGACTATAGTTTCAGACCAACCGATCCCCAACTTGAGAACTTTGCATTGGCCAAGTCACGGGTAGTTTGATAGTCTTGAAAGTTGCACGTGAGTAACATAACATTCAACAATTACATTAAGTAATAAACAATTGCATTAAATTAAATAAATAAATAAACACTTATTTCATTCACGAAAGTTACTAAGTTCAGCTGGATGACAAAATTACGAAGATTTTCATAATTTTGTAGCTTTGTTCTTCCATTTCCATAAAATAAAATCCTACCTATGAATTAGGTACCTACCTGAAAAATATTTCTGAGTGCTTTTCAGTTTAGGTAGGCAAGTACCTATATGATTGGGTGCAGTAGTTATGTTTACAGATAGTTTACTGACCGAAGGTTTAATCAGCACCCACGATCAATCACAATCTGTATCATTTTGACAGTTCAACAACATTCATTGAGTTATTAACGTTGCAGACAAAGTTTTCGAACCTGAAGCAATGGATTAGCAATGTCCTTATGTTTCAGATTGTGATTGATAGTGTGTTACCGCGCCATTAGGGTGCAAGCTTTCTTCCAGCACGCTTAGCTGACCACAATAGAAACGGGTTTTGTCAACGGAAGAATAGACAAAATAACAGATAAACAATCAGAAATGTCATTTTGTCTATTCTTCCGTCGACAAAACCCGTAGAAATGTCATGCTACGCGTGCAGTCCAGTCAGTAGGTTAAGAGGTATACGGGGAAAATGAAAATTCTGAATTATAGTATTCGGTCAGCAATGTGAAAAACTCTACATTTTTTACGCCAACGAAAAACGTGTATATATTCTAGTATATTATTTATCATCTACGCTTTCTATTCAAATTCATTAAAAAATATGCTGTTTAACTTGTCTAATTATTTTAAATAGGTAGGTAGAGAGGTGCCTACGTCATCGCAGTTAATTCAAGTTTCAGTTCAATTTTAAATTATACATTTATGCATGTAAGTAATTGAAAGTTGCAGTTCTTCTTTACAGATTTAGTTTTAGAAATCCAAACAGAGAAATATGTAAATTCGTCGCATCGTGCTTACAATGCGAAATCTGGCGAAATACTAAAACATCTTGGCAAATCGCAAAATCATAGTGAATTCCAGATGCATTCGCGTGAAAACAACCTAGATTGTGATGCCATTTAAGATATTTTTAGAATCCGATGTGGAATCTAATCGCAGACTACATATAGACACAGGGCCAGCGGGGTTTCAACTCCATTACGAAAGGGCATTCAACAAGTGCCGCAGGGAGGCTGAGAACAGAGCCTTGTAGCACAACATGGGGGCACTATGTCCAGAAATCATCTGCGATTAGCTTATTTATTCATGTTCTGTAATTTTTGTTTATTTATTATATTATTACGAATAATTACGAAAGCTGTAAGAGAAATGCAATCAGTAGGTTAGGTACCTAAGTACTTACCCTTCGTACGCACCGAAGAACTAGCACCTTTGTTAACTTACGGGTAGGTGCCGACTGAAGGCATACAAAACCTGGTTATTTTTTGTGCTATTGTCTGAACCCGCTTATTTACCAACCGTACTTTATTTACAAACATTTGGCGGTATTTTTCAATATGTACCTACTTGAGTAGGCTACCTACCTACCTACTTAAATATTTCGTGTCCTGTTGTGGTATGTCCTTAGAGCTAAACAATTAATTATAGAAAACAATCTTAAGTTATAACTGTAAACACTTACCTCAGTGGATGTTAACAAAATTCCTTGGCTTCAATTACAGAATTAACACAAAATAACAGTGCACATTTTCCTCAGAAAAAAGCAGAAAAACGGCGGGAAAAATATTATAAGTTCGTCGCACTTTCAAGTTCAAGCCGACATGATGCACAAAACCACTGTTTTCTTTAAAGTTTTGTTAGTTTATACACTCGTTACACAGAACGATAGGCGCGTGTGATCACAAGGATTGAATAAACGACAGTGCGTAAACAATATCGTGTTATGAATGCGGTTCTGGCGCGAACGTCCGAGGTTATTATCAAAGGCTATTGAACGGAGACAGCCACGCTTTACATTCATATCAACGCCATCTATGAGGTGTTGTATGAGTTAGCGACCCTATTTGTTCGTACTACATTCCACAGAGTACTTTTACTATATGCTACATTCTACAGGTAAGGTAAATAAACTTGGGTAAAAACGTAAATAATATAGCTAAATTACAGCATACAGATGAATTTGTCTGTAGAAATCTTTGACACGTCTTCTTTGGTGCTAAATGAACGAACAAGCACGGCGCACAATTATCAGCTACATTTTCACGGGCCGTAGGACCAAAAACGGATAAAAACGCTGCGAAATTATGCTTAGCTTAGTTGCGAGTTAAATGAAAAAAAACAACTCAACTTTGCATGTCTTACAGTCCACAACTCCAGTCCAACATCAGTCCCATCAACGATAAGTCGTCACTACAGTGAGAATTGTACCTTTTATGTAAAATAAAATGCAAAAGGATATCTTAACTGTTATTTATTTTAATATAATTCAAAACACCAATTTACAAAAGAGGTGCATTGGATCAATACCACAAGCTTAAGACTAAGGTTTTGGAGAACACTTCACAGTAATTAACACAAAGACATACAGTGCCAGGCGTTAATATGGCAAATTCAGTCTTAGAAAGTGAAGTCACACAGCTATGGGTGACTGAGTAAATGCTCTATAAGGCTAATTGAAGTGAAAACTTCTTTCTGGACAGTGAACAAAACTGAACCGTGACACTGTGGTAGGTGACGCTGATTCGCGTAAACTCGGCACTGAATCGCATATACCCGGCTCCACTCATAAGTTTTCACTTCTATCATGCATTTATAAGCTCAGATGGAGCTCTTTTTTTTTGTTGTAAAACTTGATGTGCAATATTAACGGCATGTTACTGTACATTCTCTGTAGACCAGTTGTTTATTTGCCAGCCGCAGTGGCCAGCGGGTTTCTTAATACTAGGATCACTGAGTCTCCGCGAAGGAACATTTTTGAGATAAACCTATCCTTGTTCACAGCTTTACCCTGAAATAGAAAATGTTCTGTATGAGTATGAGATAAGTTATTAATTTGATGAACACCTTTGAATAGGTATCCTATCTATTTTCTTAGCATATGAGCCCTTGGGCTTGGCGGAGCAACCATTTTTTTTTTTCTATCTCCTATTTCATGCCATCTGTCCTCGGACATTCAGCAATAGCACAGATTAGTACTGATGGATCACTCCTCAAAATAAATTAAAAGTGACTCTTGCAACAATATACAAGTGCAATTCAGGTTGCACAGCGCTAATTACCTACTGTTATATTCCTATCTTGTTACCTATCTTTCTATCACTTATCTCTTATATCGTCTGACTACGTTATGCCCACAGAATTCGACAAGTTGAGCCCACCACATAGCTTCTTGTGGCTTGATACCTAAAATGCCGAGTGACCCATCTCTATTGATGTGTGGCAATACGTAGATGGTTACTGATCTTGCATGGTACGGAGCCACTGTCTCGACTGATGGATAGTACAGTTCATTCATGCTGGTTGTATTTACTAAGTTCTTGGGTGCCCTTCTTTTCAGTCTTGTGAAGGTAACTTGTTTTGTCATAAGTTCCATTGCCAGTAGATGTAATTTGCATACAGTTGTATAGCAAAGTAACTGTAATCAGATGGACAAAGGCGGCTGGTGATGGAATCAAACTGTGTTTTATTGTAGAAACCATAGTTCTAAGTGGGTTAAACTCTTAGAAAATCCTCTGACCTTATAATAGCTTTAGCTTTTCAACAGTTATTTTTGGTTGATTTTGCTATGACCAAAACAAATAAACAACTATCGCATTCTCATTCATTTGTACGGTAACCAAAGACGTAATATTCTTGGAAATGGAACTTAATTACCTAAACGCAGTTTTTAATGGAATTACCTAACCCAAATTAAAACCTTAAGCATCGACTTCCTAAAAACCAATAGATAACCTCTAAATTCACTATTAGTACGACAAATTAGAGCCGAAAAGGACGAGATTTAGTGAATATTTGAAAGACATTTCAAGGGAAACTTTACCTTCTTGCCTTTGCCTAGCCTTGGCACCTCAGTCCACATTTCCTTGACATTCTCAAGCACCATGTTGCAATGCCGGTCGAACGCCTTGACGCGTCCCAGAAGCTTTTTGTTATTTCGGCAGTTGATCAGAACTTGTGTATTGTTCTTTACTGACTGCGTCAGAACTGAAAGAGGGCCTGTACTGAATTCTTCCTCTTCAATTTTGGATAATTCCTCCAGAGTCATCTCCGAGCGTGGCTTAGATGTTGATGCCCTGAAAACACATTTTTTGGGTAAATAAGCGTATTAGAACTACATATCTCCGCTGTTTTAGTATTCCTAGGTCTTGTACTTACATTTTTCAGTGGTTTTGTTTTAGTTTTTCAAGTAGAAATCAACAAAATTGCAAATCCTGAACAATCACACTAACAACGCCAGGAACTTTTTTTTTATGTTTTGACTTTTGTTTTCTTGAATTAGGTAGTAGCCTTTTGGGACATGAAATAAGCTTGAAATAGCTTGGACTAAAATTATAGAAAACGTAACTTGATGAACTGATGATAATATGTATGAGGTTTCACTCGCCTAATATTCTGAATACCGTAGGTAATAAGTTATTTATAATAAAATAACTTATTACATACGGTATTCAGAATATTTATTTATTTAGTATTGAGAAGAAAGTAATTATGGCTTATCTTATATAAATAATTAACATGAGTTAATGCGTTTGACATTGCGTGGAATTCAATTTCGAATTAGAAATATATTAGATTTCGACTTTATTAAAAGTACGGATAGATACAGTCGACATAAAAGAGTCTGATGTGGTGACATTCGGAACTAAATATTTTACGTTATGTAGACAATGGTGCCGATTCTCTTGTCACAAATGCCTCTAAACTAAACTAAAAATCACTAAAATTTAGTTTATTCCTGTCAAACGACGATTTCCTATTCTGAAATAGACTAAAGTGACACAACTTAACTATATTTTAGTTTGACAGCGCTAAGATAGTACTGAGTTTTTAGTTTAGTGAAAATGGCAATTTTGCTATTCTGAATATGACGTTTTTCACCTAAAATTTTGGTTGTAAAAGACCAAATCAGACTAAACCTGACAAATTTTAATCGCGATTAAAATGGTGTGGTATAAAATAAATTGTTATGAACTAAAATTCACACCAACATCTCGACTTCACGTGCAAAAACAGTACTGTATTTATTTTTTCTTTTGCTTATATCTCGAAAATGGTGCGTCCTATCGCAAAAATAATGAAAATTTCGACCCCCTTTATAAAAGCCTTAAACACCTAACACTCAACACGTAGGTAATATTTTTTTCATATTTTCCATACAAAAAAAATAAAAATTCCATATAAAGCACGTCGAGGCTACACCACATGCGCACCTCCGGCTCTAAAAAAATCACCGGTTAGGGCAAACCACGGGTACCACGTGGATTCACGATTGTCAAATTCTATTTTAGTTGTGTCAAAATTATTTTTTAGTTTAGAGAATTTTATTTGCAGAATAGCTCTAAGATTCTCATAGCCAAAAGTAAGTAATTTTAGTCTTAGTTTAAGTTAGTTTAGTTCGGTGTACAAGAGAATCGGCACCATTATGTTGATGGCACTTCTTTGCCGACAACTGCTAGTATGTTTTGAGTCACCCACAAGCAGCGGTTTTAACAATGTTTATATTCTTTTCCTCATTTGCCATTCGAAGTGACCTAAGTGCGATAGTGGCGCCCTCATTTCCAAACTCTTTTTTGCCAAGTAGGTACTTAAAAATAGGTGGATAATACATAATATGGATTATGATAATTATGACATAATTTGAAAGAATTCTATCGTGCGTATGACATAACTTGTTAAAACATACATATCATCACGACTGTATTCCCCGAAGGGTTAGGCAGAAGTGTACCTACCTATAATAAACCCACATTTTCAATTTCTTACGCTAAGTAACGACTGTCATAATTAAGCGAAGGCATTCATACATTATAACATAACATCACGCCTGTATTCCCCGAAGCGTTAGGCAGAGGTGTACCTATAGTACACCCACATGTCGCACAGTTATGTTTAAGTCCCATGAAATAGAGGGCGAGCCTATTGCCATCAATCGGGCAGAGATCCAGACTTCGGTCTGCTACTGAGAAATTCCAGATAGAAAAACCCAATAACACCGACCCGGGACTTCATTAATTTTTAATTTATTCATGCTCAGCAGTAGCACTTCCGACCACTAGACCAGCGAGGGAGGCAATTAAAAATAGTTTTTGTATACTATACTTAATTAGTATTTTGAACATTTACGTAGGTACCCAACCTATTGGACTGTTACTGACTGTTGTATTGACAGAGACGGCCCTGGCAAAATTTTTAGGTGGTACGAGATCTCTGTGTACACCACACAATAAAAGACACAAAACCTTTTATTGTTCCTTTTCCATGCAGTTGCTTAATTCGTGATTATAAATTTTTATGAACTATCAAATATCGACAGTCTATCTACGGGACCACATGTGGTGTCTGTTCTCCTCATCCGCGTTAAAGAAATATTTTCTATCCCGCTCGCACGACTCTGATTTGACAGTCAATTTACTAAGATAATAGTGGTGCTTGAGAAAATTTTGCACGTTGTCACGGCTAGGTTAGATTTTCATTTGACCATTCGTAGAGAAATAGCAGCTACTTGGTCATCTTGTGCAAAAAATATGGACTCAAAATATTTTCTGTTATTTATGAACCCAGGCTGCAAGAGCGAGCGAGCGAGCACGAAAATTTTAGCGTAAAATCCGATCGATAGTCTGTCAATAACAAGTCGCTGACCGGTGGTAGTGTTTGGTTGATTTCGCCTCCCCTCCCCATTGACGGCGCTCGGTGCGGTTGCACCGCCCTCGGGCCGCCACTGAGTATTCAAATAACTAACTCTTCGTCGCCAGCCAGACCACCGCTGGTGTCCGTTACCCAGGCCAGATGTTGTCGAAAATGGTCATTTGAATCTTAAAGATTTGCGAGTTTTGCGGCTTCTGTGAATGTTGCGCACATTTTTAAAGTTGCGCTTATAGTTTTTTAATTATTTCACAAAAACATTTCCTGCTGGCGTAACGTTACAGACCTTTTTCTTTCTAATGGGAATATTTAAATAAATACTAGCTATAAAATTAGTTGTCTAGATGAAGTAAATGTTGTGCCTTATTTTGTATTTGTTCTTTCATCGGTTGCGAAGTTATTCGAGATTTTGCTGGGGTAACGTTTTTGGTTTTGCTAGATCTTTGAAACGGTTAAGCGGATTCTTATCATATTTTGTACAAGACTTCATAGGAATTAGTTTAAATTTGTTCTGCAATAAAAATACCAAAATAATGCATAGCTTAAAGGTTAAAGACTTACTCTGCGATTCCATCATTTTCTATCGGCAGTCATGTAAATAATCTGTGTTTTTGGCCAGTATCCGACATTAAGGTGGCAAAAAAGGTCACATGGTATGACCGTTCACCCCTTTCATAAAAAAACTAAAGTTTTCCAGCCGTGGATCAAATAAATCAAGACATAAGTACCTAGCGCTCTCAACAGTGACGTGAGGCCGGTTTCGTAAACATGTGTGCACTTAGTGAGGTGTGGTTTGATTGTACTTGTAAATATGTGCGTGTGAGCGTATACGCACAGAGCGGGTGTAGTTTGGGCATGCTTCACTGTATTGTTCGCAGCACTATGTCTTGGTTTTTTATTTGGTCTGAGTTTCCAGCAAGGAATCGCTGGTCGTCGCCAACAACGTCTCTGTGCTCCGTGAAATGATGAAATGGTCGAAGTTTATGGGGTATGAACAAAATGAAACAAGAACCATTCATGAAATATTTTTATTTATCTTTTTTTCTGTAATAATAAGAAAAAAAAATGAAGTAATCAACTAGGTTTTAGTAACTAATTTTGATATAATAATTCAATATATTTATAATTCACAGTCTTGGAATAAAAATAAAGGCTAATTTTAATAATAGACATTGCCATTTTCATTCATTATTCGTTTTTTTTTCCACTTCCGCAACACATTACGTAAACTTTTAATATTCATACAGGAACAAGCTAAGATGCGTACCGGGATCACACTTACATAAATTTCTTTGGTTATATTTACAAATATTTATGTACTTTTCATTTAAAAACTTATTTAAATTATCACAACTACATATTACTATAGCGACACATTTGCGAAAGACAAAATAAATAGGTATGAAAAAAAAAAAAATACGATAGCCAATTATTTTGTTTTGATATTGATTTAATTTCAACTCCAGTACGCAAATATTGAAATCAACAGTTTTAAATGAAAAGCAAGTTTTTAGAAATGAAGTCAACAAGTTACAAAAATACGTTGATATCCGTAGAAAACCTAAATAAAATAGTTAATGTACGTAGGCGAACGTTTCCGATCGACCAGTTTTCAACCTTATTACTAAGACTACAGGGGCGAAAAGTGTTCGAATGGGAACGTTCGTGTTATAAACCCCTGTATAGAATGACCCTTACTTGACATTCAAGCTTGTCGAGCATTAGCCATTCTATACAGGGCTCATGACAAATAAATGGGTCCTATTCTGATTTGAAAAGTCCGCCATACAGAGAAAATATTACAATCACATATAAAAATATCAATTTCACACAAGATCCCGCTTTTAAATGTATTAATTTCGTTGTGAAGCTTTCATTGAAGTTCTACTGTTGACCATGCAGTTACCTAACAATATTTATTACGGTAAATCACATGATATGACGGAATATTAAACACCTTTTCACAAAAAAAAGTCTCACAATGGCAACCACAGAGTAGCTATAAGAAAAAGAGTACATTGCAGGTGCGTTGCCATCAGCATAATCAGCCTATAATGTTCCCACTGCTGGGACACAGGCCTCCTCTCTTCGAGAGGAAGTGGGCTGTAATCTACCACGCGGGCCTAGTGTGGGTTGGTAGACGTCACTTGTCTTCAAGTATTTGGTTCTAGAACATGCCGGTTTCCTCACGATGTTTTCCTTCACCGTTTTGAGAGCAGTGGTGATGAAATAATGTACTCAAAGTAAAGTGCCTGCTTCTGTTCGAACTCGCGACTTACAACTTGTAAGTCGCGGTCACTACCATAGAACCACCACTGCTCTACCATACCAGAGCTATACATGTTATGTGCCAGCATCCATGCATTTCAATTTCTTTACTGCTCTGTAGTTTCCAACTTTATTTCTAAGAAGAAAGTCTATTTCCCAGATAAAATGCCAACAAAACTATTGCTTACTTACATATCAACCAACTTGGACAATAATAGAAATATTGAGGTTCATTTTGCGACGATCCAGCACCATTATATTTTGTACCAAGCTGTGGCAGTGGTTACGACTATGGACGATACTTATTATGCATCTATTTATTTATAAATTATTGCATTATTCCGACTAAAGCATATTATTGATAGGGCCAGGGGCAGAATTTTAATAACATTAATTTACTTTATATTATACTAGCTTCTGCCAGCGGCTTCGCCCGCGTGATATCTTTACAAATTATAGCCTATGTTACTCAGAGATAATATAGCATTCTACTGGTGAAAGAATTTTTAAAATCGGTCCAGTAGTTTTTGAGTTTATTCATTACAAACAAACATACAAAAACTCTAATCTTTTCTCTTTAAATTATTAGTTTAGATTATCAGAAGTTTCTGACCCACTGCAGTACAAAGGCCTTCCTTTCCTCTATCCACTTATCCCTATCTATTTGTTGGCAATCATAAAGCCTGCTCCACACTTTCGGCGGGACGTATCGACGAGAACATTTGCCGAAACAGGACGAGACGAGAGCGTTGCTCTACATTCTTGCCTGGCACAGTAGTATTGGACTCTCCTACCAAAATGGACGTATAAAAAAAATCTACCGCTGTATCATCATGTACTGCTGCAGCCTATTACAATTATTTATTGATCCGTGAAAAAAAAGTTACGAAAATACGTTGGAATAAGCGAAGGTGGTGGATGACTGCCATACACCGTAACAGATGATGTTGAGATGCGTTGACTGGCGCCCAGTAGCAGCGAGAGCGATCGAGAATGCGGAGGAATGGTTTGACACAAACACAAAACTACTCGAGAGTCACCGTGCCTTAGATTTACCGACACGGAACGAAGAAAATACGAATATACACGAGACAACAAGAATATACACGAATATTCCCTCTACACTCTCGCATTCGGCAAGAGAATGTGGAGCAAGGTTTATGAAAAAAGTCGAGTTCATCGCACCATCTCGTGCTGGGCGTGCCGCGTTGCCGTTTGCTCCTGTTTGGGACCCAGCAATTTTCACCTTCAAATTAAGGTTAAAGATATCTTAAGAATATCAAATACGTTCTATCAATTTTAACAATTCACACACTAGCTAGCCGATACTGACAGTTAAATACTATTCGGATAAGCCGTTTAAGTCGTCAACGCTAACATACAGACAAACAACTCCTTATTATAACAATAGATGTCTTCCTAAATCCTGCCCATGGCCCTATCACATATACATAAACATTATCAGATTTTTTAATATTACAAAAATACGTTTTATATTATATTTTCGGTAAGCATGTTGATTCTGTAGCACCATTTATATCGTGGAATAAGAACGGGTTTATATAAATTATTTATCGTAAAGCATCAACACTCAAAATTAACTAGATAATGCCTTTGCATGTCGCCGTCTAAATATATAATGGAAGATATCGGTTGAGTTACATGGTATTTGCATCCCTATAAAGATTTCTAATATGGGAGACAAATTCCCCATTGACCATTTGTACAGGGTGGAATTGAATTCATTGGCATCCTCATAAGGGGAAATTCCAACAAAGAAATCGCGAAAAAAAATCAGCTGTTCCCTACATCTTCGCATAGCTCGTCAAAATGTAAGGAACAGCAGTTTTTTTTTTCGAGATTTCAGTGATGGTCCCATAGTAAAAGTTGTTCATAATGATGAGTACAATGCATCACTCGCCACAGATGGATTTCCGATTTTGTTGAAATTTCACGAGGGTTTGGTACCCAAATTATATTTATACAAGGGGTTGCGTCCGTGGCGTATACGCCACAGATGCCCTTTTATTTTTATTTTTTTAACGAAACCCGATGTACAATTATTTTCAATGGAGGTACTAAATAAAACAATTCGGGTACTAACCCCAAGTGAAATTTCAACAAAATCGGAGATGTTTGCCGTGAGTGGCGTGTGATGCGAGTACATTGACCCCTTAAGAGGATGCCCATGAATTCAATTTCATATGAGGCAATATTAATAGATACAAAAACGAAGCAAGTGAATACAAATATAGAATAAGAAAAAATTGTAGGTAACCGAGAAATGCAGCCACTGAGACAATCGACAATAAGATTATCGTAATAAATGCAATCGGAAAAATAACTGTTTTATCAGCTAAGATTCAGTTCCCTTGTTTTCTGCATGCCAATATATTCTAGGCACACTGTAAACTTATACGGAACTTTTATTTTTCTTTAAATTATATGTGGAGCTGTATCACTATTTAGACGGCGACATTAAAACATTGCAAAGGCATTAACTCCTATAAATCTCAAACACTATAGTAGTTTTTATAAAAATACGAATTAAGCATTATGTACCATAAGACACTTCTCATTACCATCACTAACATTAGGAAATAAAACTAACCTAATAATATTTACAGAGATCTCTTAGTTATATTTAATCAATCGGTTAAGGGTAGGGGCACAAGTTTGAGCTTGGCACCGAATCATCAAAGCATAACCTAACAGCCTTCGATTTAAGGGGATGTAACAAGGTAGACATTTGTGGTGACATATTTTCTTACGTTTTTTTGCAATTTGCAGTTCAGTGTCAGGTTGTATGTTGATTAAAATATGATTCGCGACCGTAACAAATATGGCTTTACGGAATTATGATCAATTGCAATTCGGGAATTGCGTAAGTAACACACTTTAATGATAGCAGTGTGGTATCATTTAGATATACAGAGCATACTTTACCGCACTGCTGCTTACCGACCAATGAGGAAAGGGCCTGAGGGTGTCGGTTACCGAGGCATTTTTACCGAAGTTTATCTGTTGTTTAGTTTTTGAACAGTCAAGGAAGAAATCTGCTTTAAATAGATTATTTTGTCTTATTTTTTCAATTGATGGAACTTTTAAGACATAAGTTTTTCGAATCAAACACTTTTATCTGCCGATCATTAAATTAAACGATGCTGATTCGGTGCTAATCTCACGAGTGTCCTCAACTTTAAAACGTACGATCTTACCGTTTTTAAGTTAAATACAAACAAATGTTTAGAAATATACTCTACATATATATGTACAGATATTTCTTGCCGTCAAAATTGCGTTTCATTATTACAAAATATGAACACTTCATCTTATGCCTATATTCGTCAGAAGCTGAATAAGTAATAAAAATAATTTCTTAGCCTTCGTTCACGTTTTAACCTTAATTATTATTTTATATTTTGAACATTTCTTTTCACGCGTTGAGTACCTAAATTATATACCTAATCAATTCTAAACTGCAGTCAAATATGGCTTAGGGAGGAAACGCATGGGACTTAAAGAGTGATGGATAAAAATGTTGATGGATAGAGAGGGACAGGAAGGTCAAAGAAAAGAGGGATGGATTATGAGGAATGATATGAAAGAGAAGAAAGTCAATGGTAGCGTAACGGTTGACAGGGGAGAGTGGAAGAAAACGTGTTGCGCCAACCCCACGTGACAAAGGCAGAACGATGATGAGTCGAATATGGCTCAAAAGCCCAGATGCCAGATACGTAACCTCTTAATTTCAAGCCATATTTGACCGGTATTAAACTCTTTTGGATAAGCAACTTACAATACTAACCAGCCATTGAACCACCGAACGAAATTCAATATATATTATCAATCAACATACGATTTCGTCATTCACATAAAATGCTTCGTAAAAATCAGATCCTTACTTACTTTGTTTCAAAACCAAGTCTTCTTGCTAATGGCCATTTAAATATATTTACAGACTAGATAACTCAATTAAATTGCACGCCTTATATAATTATTTTCATTTTTTTGTTACGCCAATCTCTTTGCCTAAAGACTTTCTATTTTCGAATTTCTGCTGTAAACTGGCAACATTCGATGGTTTGGCCGTCAGTTTTGTTTGATTAGGCTTATTGTCTGTTTTTTGGGAGACTGTAGAGGGTTTTGGTACTACTTTAGGCTTGTTCTTATTTAAATTGTCCGCTATTGCTTTTACGGAATCTACTTTTGAGATGGCACGGTTCGTGGGCGGAGTTTTATCTGTCACTTTGTTTAAGTTAGAGTTTGGGTTGACTGGTTTAAGTGGTGGTGTCACTTTGATCGGTTTTTTCGGTTCCGTGGGCGCGGGTCTTAACGGCGGTCGGTTGTCATTCGGCTTCGCAATCACCGCAGGTTTTGTTGTCACTTTCGTCGTATCATTTGGTAGCTTATTATTGTTAATAACATCGGGAGGTTTCACATTCTTCGCGTCGGGTACCGTACAACTAGAAACAACGTCTGGACTGTTCATAATTTTCGGCGTTAAGTTCACGTTTTTAACTACTTTTGGTGATTGGGGCACGTTTCTGAATGTGGAAGTATTTTTGAGATTGGGAGGGGTTACTTGTCTTGAGAACGTTGGGATCTTAGAGTTGGGCCCCGGTAAGGGTGGAGCCTTATCTTCTTCCTTTAGCTCATCTTTTTTTAAAAAGGTGGGTACGTTGACAGCTGAAGGGTGCAAGTAGCCACTGCTAGTTGTAGATACATTTGATTTCGCTCCAGAATTGCTATAAACACTTTCAGGCGTCTTATAATGTTCCGAATTCATGTACGTGCTATCTCGATTGTTCTCTCTCTTTTCTGCGGCAGCTTTGGCCTTTCTTTCCTTCTCTTTCTTTCTCGAAAGCGTCGAGGCGGAGTAAATAGACTCAAAGTTACGATTCTGTATTTCGTTGACGATCTCTCCGAGCAATCCCATGCTTTCAGTACTCCCAGAATTGGAAGGAACAACTTTCGGAGTGTTATATCCTTCGGGAGGTGGTTGAGGTATCGTTTTGATTGGCGGAGGCACACCTGGTAGAGGCTTCGAGTGCTTTTCCGGACTCTCTTCAATAACCGCGTAAATATTGTCTGCAGATTCTTCTGCGATATGCGCTAAGGGAGCCTGTTTTTCTTCTATACAGTCCACATAATCTACTGACTTAGTTTCGGGTTGTGGTTTCGGATTTGGTGGTGGTATTGGGTCCGAATGGCTTGGTAAAGGCGGTGGTGGAGCAGTGGGTCTCCCTACCACGGATAAAGGCCTAGGAGCAGCAGGTGCCTGCCTCATAGAACCAAAGCTTTGCAAAGCCGGTTTCTGGCTTGCAGGAGCTCTCATGCTTTGCGCACGATTTACAAACGCTTTAGGGTCCTCCCCATCTTCGGAATCCGATACTACAGACACAGATTTGACTGGTAACTCAATCTCTTTCTGGGGTATTGGGTTGGATATCTGCAAGTTTCTCAAACCCACTTTGTCGTTTTTGGCGACTTTGATTTGGTGATTCGGGTTTTTTGGGAAAGAGTGACTTCTCTCGACCGGTTTTCGTTCCTTCTCTTTAGGCTTATCATGTTTTAGGAACGATGCTATACGGTTTAATGAAATCCCTTCTTTGACCTTCTTAGGTTCTTCTGGTAAAGGCTTTTGGGGCACACCAGCGGAATGCATGCTTAACGGTCTCTTAGGGAAATCCGGGGTAATAGGGACGGTTGGGGCTGCTCTTATAGGCCCTAAAGTCTTTGACCCTTGTAAGGGAGATATAAGTTCTTTAGCGGTACATGTAGAAGCTTCTAGAATCGGACTGGATATCACTGGCCTTGGCGGAGGGTTGGCCACAGCGGATGGCGTTACTTCTTCAGTTTTCTCAGAATTCATTAAAGCTTTAATTTTGTTCTGAACAGTACTATTAGTTCTTTTAACTGACGGACTCGTCTTCGGGCTAGTTTTGGCCGTAGTTGGGACGACTGGAAGTGGCGGGGCACTTCTCAATACCGGCTTCAAAACCCCTTGAGGGACAATATTCTGACTGTTACTCCCACTTCTGTGCACCGGAGTTATTTTCGCGCTTTTATTTAAACTTTCGGCAATACTCTTTACTGGTTTTTTAGTAATTGGAGCTTCGGCTTCATCTTTTTCAAGGGCAGCTTTTTCTATAGGTGTCAAAGAAAAACCTTTAAAATTGCCAAAGAAGTTGACGGAAGGGTTGATATTGCCTGGGGGACTTCGGTCCGAGTCGCTACGAAGTAAACTGGAGCTCATATCGTCAGGGTTGGAGAGTGTGTGTACATTGACGGGTTGAGCGTTATTTTGAGCGCTGTTTTGAAAGTTTGCCGCGAATTTACTTGCACTGCGCGAGATTCGATGTTGCAGACTTGCTTTCTTTGGTGATGGAGCCCTGTAAAAGCAAAAAAATAAATTAATAATAGCTCTGTGTCGTATAAATAATATTGTTGAAGCCTGGTTTGTTGTATGTTGGCACAGGTTAATAAAGATGGAACACTACGCAAAATGATTTAAATAAAAAGCTACTACTACAACTAGCTACGACACAATAAAGTGCAATTTAGGTCGCACAGCGCTAATGACCTACAGTTATATTCATCTAGAAGTTGCCTCTCTTTCTATCGCGTGACTCTCAGATCTTCTGACTACGTTACACTCACAGAATCGGCCCAGCAAGACGGGCCCGCCGCTTACTTATAGCTTCATACTTAAACTTCGGAGTGTCCCATCTGTATTCATCTGTGTTGTTGGATAAAAACTCCAGATTGCAATCATGCCATCATGCAAGTTCTTTTTGCATGCCAAATAAATTGGAAAACTCGGTAACATTGAAACGCCTAAATTCCGCTAGTAATTGGTTTAATATGGATAATAATTTAAATTAGGTTAATTGTGTGGAATACTATTATATAGTCTTTTTTTTTTCTTTCTAACTGAACAGACAGCTGTGCTGCTGGGGAGTTTGTTGCGCCACTTCTTCTTCCCAGCTAACGCACTAGGAAGTGGTGAAGGGTGGGCGTTTTGGGGGACTGTCTTATGTAATTTTGACGTTCGAAAAGTGCTGATTATCAGCCTAGTTTGAATAAATGACTTTTGAATTTTGAATTTTTTTCATATTGAATAGAAAACCACCCCGTTAACTACACTTAGTTGTACTTAAATGAAATCTCATAAAAAAGTATGTTGTTTCTCTCATCATAAAATATTTACATAGAAAATTATCATCATACAAAAAAACAGCATTTATCTTAATCCTATAATAAATTTCCCAAATACACCCCCAAAGACGGATACTTTCGACGCTAAATAAATAACTATAAAATTAAAAGCTTATTACAATATTATGATGCTAGTCCAACCATGCAGTTAATGCCCAAAACATGCAAACCTTAATACTAAAATGCCATGCAATGTTAATGGAAAGCAAAACCAGATCAAATCACTCACCACAAAAATGCAGACACAACACCTTGTAAAGAGGTATATGTATGTAAGTATTGCCAGCTTAAAAATATATTCAGATTCGATGTAATGTCGTGAGGGAAGTTTTGAGTATGAGCGTGGATGGTTATAAGAGTAGGGGAAGACCAGAGAAATGATGGATGGACTGTGTGGAAGATGATATGGATAGAAAGGGGGTGACTACTGGTTCGGCGACTAATGACTTGACCAAGATTATGTCTGGACTTTAAAAGAGACTACGACCTCTGAGTTTGTTTCGGCCTTTCTTCTCAGAGTAGTCACATAGGAAACACCGACCTCATCTAGCTTATTTTTAATAATTTTTTTTATATGACGTGTAAAAGTGATTCCGATATCCTATTTACAGAATAAACAATTTCATTTCATTTCATTTCATTTCATTTCAATGGAGGGGTAAGGAAGAACAAGACAGTTCATGTCAAGAACGACATGGAATGGAACATGTCAGACTGAGAATCAGCATTTTTCTTATTAAATATTAAACTGACCCAAAAATAACCTCTCTATTTTATAATTTATATCAGATTGGTGAGAATCAATTTTAATAAGTAGAGGAAAAATCCAACCCAGTTGATTAATTCAATTTAAATAGTTAACTTTTATAATTTTTTTGATATCTCAGACAAGATTACTAAAATTGAAACAATCATTTTATTTTAAAACTGGCAATACATCGTGCAAAGAAAAAAGAACAATCAAACAAGCAACTAATAGAATGAAAAAAGAATACTTTATTAAACAGTGCGTTAAATATAATTATTACAGTTAAACTAACTACTAGTTTAATTATATAACATAATATCACGCCTTGTTACCCTGAAGGGTTGGGCAGAGGTGTACCTATAGTTCACCCACATTTCGCAAGTTATGTTTAAATTAAATCATTCAACGTGTAACAAAAGCCCTATGCGATCCGTGAGGCTGTTGTTAAGAATTGTACTGAGAGTCTATTCTGCCCTGCTAAGCCGAAAGACGCTATCTCTGAGATACGGCCTTTTAGTTTTTTATACTGCCCTGCTAAGCCGAAAGGCGGTATCTCAATCGGAGTAAGTTTTGAGAAAATTGACTTTTTGTATACAAATTATTTATTAGGTATGTTGAAACTGTTTTGTACTCACCGTCACTTGTCCCTACTTGTTGGTTCATTAGAAAACCAGCGTCAGACAGCACCTGTCTGGCATTAATGCTGAAATGAACCTTTTTGGCGCAGCCGTGAGGCACACCATATTGTTGTTAAAAAATTTTTTTTTTTTCTTCACTTTTTTTATTTTGTATTTTGTGTTTCACGAACTGTGTCCAAATGAACATTATTCTTTCTTTCTTTCTTTCTTTAAATTGTAATTTAAGGAAACATAAGGATATAAAGAACTTCTGAGTGGTTTTTTAAATGTTTTAAGTTAGATAGCGGTATGTGGCTTATACCATTAGATGCGAAATTATTATAGCTATTGAATGGTATAAAAAAAACTAAAAGGGCGTATCTCAGAGATACCGCCTTTCGGCTTAGCAGGGCAGTATATACCATTCAAAGCTATAACAATTTCGCATCTAATGGTATAAGCCAAATAGCATCTAACTTAAACATAAAAAAAACACAAAAAAGTTTTTTTTTTATCCTTGTGTTTCCTTAATTTACAATTTACAAAAAGTGAATTTTCTCAAAACTTACTCCGATTGAGATAGCGCCTTTCGGCTTAGCGGGGCAGTACTTATGTGAAAATTTCCAAGAAAAATGAAAAAAAAAAACAGCCGCATTTTTTTTTCAATGGGGTACCTATTGTACAAGCGTATTACATCGGGCGCGGAGGCCTGTCGTTTAGCATGTGTCTACAAGTCATAACTTATGACCCCTATTGAAAATTTACCAATAAAACTTACGCAGTAACTATGCGCCCTTTACGGATAGGACTTTTGTAACACATTGTATAACAAAGTAAATAATGAGTTCGACCTTTGACTGGACATTTTTATTAGAGAGCTTAGTTTTTGTTTAATAAATATTAATATGGCGACGAGAATACTACATTAAATGGAAACACTGGCAATATTAATGCATAGGAGTTTTTTTAACATAGAAATATAAAAAAACCGGTCAAGTGCGAGTTGGACTCGCACCCGAAGGGTTCCGTAAGTACCACAAAAACACGATACTTGCATGGGCGTTTTATTGTATCCCTTTTATTTTATTTTTACTATTTGTTGTTATAGCGGCAATAGAAATACACAATCAGTGAAAATTTCAACTGTCTACCTATTACGGTTCATGAGATACAGCCGGCTGACAGACAGACGGCCAGCGTGGGCTGAGGCGCGGGACATACACACATAACTAACTAATTAACAATAAATGGATCTTTGTTGTCTTAAAAAAATAAAAATTATTTAAATTTAAATGGCGAGTGGCGCGGCCGTGGTGACGGTGTGGCGCGGGCGCTGCGCCGCCCGTTCCATATTTCATACAAAATGTATAGGAACGACGTGACGTGGAACACAACGTATTTCCTATACGCCCGCGCCTCGCCCATGCCCCACGCCACTTATATCGGGTGTAAAAAGACACTTTCCGAAGCCGAAAGCCACATATTCTACCCATTATTTGCATCATTTTTTTCCACTAGACCATACCTGGGAATCCACTGGTTCTGGAGATATTGAAGGTCAAAGTCGCATTTTTTTTTTTTACTTTTTCACGAAAATGAATTCTATGCGATAATACGAAACTTTTTTCCAAACAAACATTACCTGAATTTTAGATTTATCTTAACAGATTACGCATTTGAAGTTACAAAAACGCAATGAACAACAAGTACCTACCTACGTAGCGTAGGGGCGGAGCTTAACTAACACTGAATCCGTTCATTCAAGCGTGGGTTCGCGTTACATTGCGCGCAATAAAAACTTGTTTTTTTTTATTAAAAAAAAAAAATTACGGTTCCCAGCAATAATTTTTGCGCAAAGCTACTTAGCTATACGTACAGTATGCGTAGTTTACGGCTTTGTGATGTGTCTTTTTACACCCTGTATATGTCCCACGCCTTAGTAATGAGCGTAAAAAGTGAGTTTTTCAAACAAACTAAATAGTAGTAATGGACCGACTGTGTTTTTTTTGCCAATATTTAACTATAGTGATAAAACTTTTGGATATATGTGGTTGAATCTTTGTACGCAGACTGGATACGTCATTACATATTCGAAGTTTAATTTATCGTCGTATTTTCGTCTCCATCTTGTAAATGAGTTTCTGTTAATAATTAAAATGTCATGTAATGGCAGACACGGTTTCCGAAAGCTTGTAAAACTTCAAATGTACCGTAAGTAAAATACGCAAATATTATATGTAATAAATAATACAACTTCAAATTTAACATAACCTCCTATTTTTGAAGTTGGCTAGTAAAATTACCGAAATAAGCTTTCAGAAACCGAGGTTAAGTGAAAAAATATTATCTACATAGAAAGAAAAGTGGAACAAAACTACAAAAATCATTACCCTCCTTCTAAGGCAGTCGGGTAAAATGGAAAAATCTCTTCGAAGGTTTATACAGGGTGAGGCTTAGGTTTAGAATGACATTGTGACTTTAAGGTGACATTTGTGACTTTGAGCATTAGAAGTTTGTGAAAGTTACTTTAAGAGCTGGTTTTTCAGTCGTCAAATGACTTTTATCCGAGAATTAAACGTGACATTTTGACAGCTTTTGTGTAGTAAGGATCTTCTAGATCTACCTAGTATCTTCCGCCAGCGAATTCGCCCGCGTGATATCTCTATAAATTATAGCCTATGTTACTCAGTGATAATATAGCAATGTACCATCGAAGAAGTTCATATCTAACCACCGTAAGGACTATTCTTGCTTGCAGCGCTCGGCGACTATAGCACCGGGCTGGTAACAGATGTGGTCATCGTATTCACGGGATTTTGTTTTGAAACTGGTTAGATATGAACTTCTTTGATGGTACTGTTGAAAGAATTTTTGAAATCGGTCCAGTAGTCTGAGTTTATTCATTACAAACAAACAAAAATCAAAACTTTTCTCTTTATTTTTTGTTAGTTTAGATTTCAAACAGCCGTATCTATTCTGCGGATAAAAGTTATTTCAAGATTGAAAAATCTGCCCTTAGTTTGATTAAAAAAGTTAAAAATAAGTAAAATCTAACTCTACATTTATTATTAGATCTAAATTAGTATTTTTAAATTCCCATTTTGTTAATATTAATTTAATTAAAATACACAGGCCAAAAGTATCACAGTTATGATAAAATTAAATCTATAAATCCCATTCGCAACGACTTTTAAATGCATCTATCAAAATTAATACAAAGCAAGTATGTTTTAAATTCATTACTGAATGGGATTTTTTATGTTCTACACGAAAACAGTAACTAACTAAATAAAAAAATTACATCTAATGTATATATGCAAAAAAAATTATATTAAAGAGATTTTAACCTCAGTCTATTGAAGTTACCAAACCTAATCAATAGTATAGTTTTCTAAAGTAAAAAAAAATAAAAAATAAAACATTATTATCATTCTGTCCACAGCCAGTATATTCTGTAAAAATCGCACCATGTAAACCTAAGTGAAGTCAGCTGTCATTCCACCAAATGCTATAGTTTGACCTCACCGCTGTACCGCGTCTTAGGCACAGTATAATAAAGTAACAGTATTCCGTCTTCATATAAAACGGTTGAAACGACGCGCTTCCAAATTTCAGTACATAACAGTATCATGTTCGCGGTAGTTACGCACGGACCCAGAAGGTTTATTTACCAAGCGGCCATAGGTAATTATTTTATGGTCACTGCCAAGACGTAATACTGTTACTTTATGTATTGTCCCTTAGGCGTCGCGGCTCACGGGACGGCAGTGCAGGCCGCTCATTCGTCAACGATCACGGCGTCCCGCCCCCCGCCTCACCGCGCATTCCTAAGGCGCGGTACAGTGGTGAGGTCAAACTATAGGAATTGACACTATTGACAGCTCACTTCATATAAGTTTTCACGATGAGTTTTTTACTGAATACACCGAAGTGCAGTAAAGGTGTTAGATATCTTTTTTGCCTTTGGTTTCTTACGCTTTCTGTCAATGTATGCAACAAATAAGAATGAAAATCTCGACCAAAATCAAGAGGTTGAATGCTGAGTGCAATATCTACAAAACATACTACAAGTCAGTACTTGTCGCATATCAATTTAAGCTTTAAATGTTTTCCATGCAGTTGAATTTATATGCACGCTAATTTTTTTTTTTGTAATATTACTTTTTAAACATAAGCACGTTAGCATTCCCGCCAACATTGGCATGTTTGCCAAATTTACCAACATTTCCATGCAAACTACTATTATTACCGACATTATGCATTCTATGCTGATTGTTCGCTACCATTTCATTCGTCGTAGACGCCAAACCCTGCTTTATGATAACGACATTAGGTTTATTTCCCTGTGGCAAATTACTCAAATTCGGCTTCGGTTTAACCGGCGGCCTATTAACTTTAATATCAGTATTATTCGCGATTTGTATGTCGTCTTTGTTAATTTTTTTGACGGGTTTTTTTAAAGGTACTTTTGCTACATTTTTGTCTGGCAAAGAAATAGCGTTACTGGGCTTTTGTACGGCTTTTAATTCCTCTAAATTCGAGTAAATCGGGCCTTCTGGCGGCTGTGGTGGGTCGGTACAAATATTATCAAAGGAATGAGCACTGCCATTTCTCTTGAAGCTTAAAAGATTCCTTAACGAAGAAGTACTATCTTGGAACTTGGCGAATTTGACAGCGAACATACTTTTCGTGTTAGGTTTAGTGCACCCGTTACATAGGTTGTCTACGTACGATTTCCTTGGCTTCTTCCACCAGAGGAGCACGTTGTGTCTTGAGTAGTAGATGAGGAACAGCACCAGCAGGATCGAGGGTATGATGCCCAGGAATATCACGTACATCGCCACCATGAAGTTGCGTTGGACTGTAAGAGAGAATTGATGTTGTCATTTTTACACGGAGTATTATCATTGTGGCGGCATCTACATCTCCACATGCGAACTACGCATCAAAGACCTGACGTCACACAAAATCCTGACGTCACTCAAATCCTGCATTGCGCAATTAGAGTTTTCCGCGCGGTGGACATATATACAAGCTCCCGACTACAACCTCTGGGCAGTTGCCCACCAGACACGACACCCGTCTGGTCGGAGGATCCTCCCTTTTCTATGGGGGATGAGTAAACTTGAGTATCTTAGTTTCTAGGATTCCGTGCAAGACCCTCCATCGCCGCCAAGCAGCGTAACTATTTTAAAGAGCCTCGCCTTTAAACCGGCACTTACAAACAATAACAGGCGCGAGATATTACAGATTTCTGATGGGGGTTGTATACATGACAGTGTTTTAAGATTCGAATAAAACTGTTTACGAGTCTGGCATTACAAAATGTCTGTTAAGGAAAAACAATCGTTGAGTCACAAGATTTCAATCGTAGATTTGCCCTTCCGCGTCAAAAGATGGTCGCGTTTCTGTTTCGTTTTGACACCTCTGAGACTGACAGTGTCGCAGAGACTTGACTTGGTTGTCATGGAAACGCCATTGTTAATGTGTGAGCTCGCTCGTCTCATTATGGACGATTTTTCGTGCGACTTAGTGCAGTGAGGGCAAATGTACGATTTAAATCTTTGCGTTGACTATTATATTTATTGTGGTGTTAATAAATGTCTTGCATCCAAATAGCCTCTTGATTTCAATAATTTCTGTATGGAAAGGCAACGCATTTGTAATGTAATTCCTAGAGGTGGCGGCAGCCCCTCACCATGAGGAGGGCCGTTAAATTTTTTGCTATCAAATAATATAAAAGCACTTACTGGTAGGGTCAGTAGCTGGTCCTGAGTTGTATGAGCCTCCCGGGCCGGGCAGGGCGCATAGTGGAGGGGCGAAGCCCGCTTCGCAGTGACAGTGACCTGGGGGCAAAACAATTTGATAAAGCATTTGGTACTTTACGGAGTTTACTGTTACCGGAACACTTTTAGGCGAGTTTGCACATCAGTATATTCGTTCTGATGCCAATTTAAAACAATGCTTTATTTCTGTCAATCTTTGGATGTTGTCAGACTCATAATAATGTTTTAATAGGTACAGTGTTCAAAGTAGCTCGTGGCTAAGTAATAACAGCCGCACGGGTCGATCCATCAGGTTAAGTTACGCTTGCCGCGATTGGACCGTGGATAGATGACCATCTTTACATACCTTCCGAGTACCTACATGCTTTCCGAGGCACGAAGGAGTCTCCCTTCGTGCCTCGGAAAGCACGTAAAGCCGTTGATCCCGGCTGGCCTTACGGTGGTTAGTTATGAACTTCTTCGATGGTACAGATGACTTAAACTTACTTTTATTCGCGGATTTAAGCATCCTGCGCAAAAGCTGCGCTAAGTTCAATAATGCAGTATTTAATTAATAACATACCTGCAGAATTACAGACGCCATGTCCTGAGCAGTTAGACGGACAGACAGATGTCCCCATTTTAGCTATAGTGTCTCTTAAAGTTGATACGGGTACGCACTGTTGTTTGTAACACATCTGGAGGGAAATACAGAAAGTAAATATTAAGTTAACATACACCATCACATCCTATGCGAACCATGAATCTTGCCAATAAAGAAATAAATTGGACGTAGTTAAACGGAAAGGATCCAACTCACACAGAGTTCGTTTTGAGATATTCAAGTTTTAAGATTAGATCGTGTTATGTGATCGTATGACCTGCCATACATACGGGTTGGTAACGTATGGTCATAATGACATGATGCGTTGGGTGTGATTTTGTGATATTAAAGTTTTAACTACAAAGAGTGTTCTGGTATACATAGCTCATTTTCGCCCATAGTGTGGGTTGGATCCTTTCCGCTTAACTACGTCCAATTGAAAATGGCCGCTCTTATTGTTTTCTCACTTGCACTTAATTCTTGTCTTATATGTATAAATCAGAGGTTAAAATGAGAATTATACATAAAAATGCTCTTTTGTCAAATTTTAATGTTTACTAGCTGCGCCCCGCGGTTTCACCCCCATAAGTCTTGATTCCGTGTGAATATCGGGATAAAAAGTATCCTTTGTCCTAATCCAGGTCATGGTCTACCCATGTGCCAAATTTCATCCAAATCTGTTCAGCCGTTTTAGCGTGAAAATGTAACAAACAAACTCACTTTCGTATTTATAATAGGCAACATAATAAAATGGTCTTCAAAAGTAAACTTTATAACAATAGAGTAGACTGCTAAACAAGAACCATGCCAGGGTTGCGAGTTTGTCCGAAAGGGATATCGCGACCCCGGCACACAGGCAACGGAAGGAACACGGGTGGGTTTTAGTCAGTAAAAGTCTGACGCACCCTCCCGCTCCGCCCAGAGCGGGAGAAGTTAATTGTAAGTTCCCAGCCTCAAAAAAAAAAGGGGGCAACATAAAAAAATGGTCTTCAAAAGTAAACTTTATAATATTAGAGTAGACTGCTAAAGAAGAAAAAAAAAATAATTTCACAATTCTAAATTTCGGGTCCCGAGTTACAATACGGTAACGTGGGAACTGACTTTTCTTTATTCATTGATACTTTTTCAGCTGATAGTTAAACAAAGCAGTGATAGCGTAGCGGTATGACCGTCGGACTGCCAAGTCGTAGGTCTCGAGTTCGAACCCAAGGCACGTACCTCTGACTTTTCGGATCCATGTGCGTATTGTAAAATTATCACTTGCTTCAAAAACGGTGAAGGAAAACATCGTGGGGAAACACGCCTGAGAGATATTTCTCGACGTCATATGAAGCCAAGTCAGAGGTCCATGGGCGGCTTTAAAACTCTGACAACAGGTTAGTCACTAACCACACGAAAAGGAAAGAAAGAAGGAAAGAAGAAGCTGATAGTTGCGCTAAGAAAATATTGTTAGATGTATGTGTTGCTGTGAAATGTTGGCTGACATTCACACTTACTATTTTTATTCAAATTTTATTTATACCATTCCCCCTCTAAAAAGCTTATTTTATTCACTGAAAACAGTGAATAAAAGTACTTTTTATCACTATTTTGGTGTTTGAATTTAGAACACATCAATATATTCGACCTCCGTGTCAATGCTATACAACCTCCTTGCGAAACAATACTCGATACACAGGAAATCAATATCGCTTCACAAGATGACCATCCTAATAATAAAAAAATACTCTTATTTTTAGTAATTGTTCCAATTTTAATGTGCATTTTAATTAATTCAACCTTCCGATTTTCTTCATTAAATGTCTATTTTCGCTTAAATCTTTCTTTTTCTCGTAGTCATGGTATAAAGTATAGTATGCAATTCTTGAATAAAACGGATTTATATCGAGGGCCATGAATTACTCGCGTCGCTCAGGATTCTTACGTCATCGTCATGTCACGATTCAGTCGTTAGAATCCTTCACTTGCTCGTGATTCATCAATGGCCCTCGCTTTAAATCCGTCTTTTATTCACTAATTGCATAATATACTATTATTTTGGATTTCTTATAGCTAATAGTATATTATGCAATCACGACCGAAGGGAGTGATTCATGATGATTGAATCACGAGCGTAGCGAGTGATTCAAGTGTTAGAATCCTGAACGATGCGAGTGATTCATGGCCCTCGATATAAATCCGTTTTATTCATGAGTTGCATACTATACTTTATACCATGACTACGAGAAAAAGAAAGATTTAAGCGAAAATAGACATTTAATTAAGAAAAAAAACCGGCCAAGAGCGTGTCGGACCACGCACATTGAAGGGTTCCATAGTTGGGATAAATTTATCCCAAGAACAAACTTAACATTGTAGTTGAAAAACATTTTCTCCCATACGGAATGTATGGGGAGATCATATTTATCAAACTGCAAATTTAAGTTGGTCGATTATTACTCGTTAACCTATAAAGCCTACTTAGCTGTGATAGTTTTCCTTTTAATTTCGTTATATATACTACTGCTGTGATTTTTTTCACAAATCCAAGTACAACCATTTAGCTGGCAGGGGGGGGGGGGACACTTGACTCTAACAAAAAATTTCAGTTAAAAGCTTAATATTTCGCAAACGAATCCCTTAATCCAAAAATGGTTTTCACAAACTCCCAATATTTTTGAACGACCTTTCCAACAATACCCCATACCACGGGGTAGATGAGAAAAAAAAATACCCCCACTTTAAGTGTAGGGGAGGTACCTTAAAAACCTTTTTTTTCTTGATTTTATTTTACCACTTTGTCGGCGTGATTAATATGTATACATATGCCAAATTACAGCTTTCTAGTACTAACCGTCTCCGAGCTAAGCCGCGGACAGACAGACGGACATGGCGAAACTATAAGGGTTCCTTGTTTACTACGGAACCCTAAAAAGGAAGGTTAAATTAATTAAAATGTACATTAAAATTGAAACAATTAATAAAATTAAGAGTAATTTTCTTATTATTGTTATTAGGATGGTCAACTTGTGAAGCGCTATATATTTCCTGTGTATCGAGTATTTTTTCGCAAGGAGGTTGTATAGCATTTAGATGGAGGTCGAATATGTTGGTGTGTTCTAAATTCAAACACCAAAATAGTGATTAAAAGAGCTTTTTATTCACTGTTTTCAGTGAATAAAATGAGCTTTTTAGAGGGGGAATGGTATAAAAACTATTTTTTTTAAATTGTTGTAAAATACATACCATTTCGTCGCCACACTTCGCTCCATCTGGCACTAAGCCGGGGTCCACGTCACTCAGCCCCAAATCTATGATGGCCGTTCGACACGGGATGATGGTACCTGCATAAAAGATTTATTTAAAGTTAGTTTCCGGTATTCAGAAGACTATCGTACGGAGAACCAGCAAGACATACGTTGTATATCGAGTATTGAAAAGTTCTTAAATCCATTTAATAATAAAATAAAATGAAGTAAAAAAAAAAAAATACTAGCATCCGCCAGCGACTTCGCCCGCGTAATACCTTTAATAATTATAGCATTCTACGGGCAGAGAATTTTTTAAATCGGTCCTGTAGTTTTTGAGTTTATTACAAACAAACATACAAAAAATCAAATTATATCTCTTCATAAAATTACTTCAGATTTATTTGTTCACTTAATCAATAAAAGAGACTAATATAAAACCAAGATAACTATTAAAAAACAAATAATTATCCACGATATGTACTGCTTTGTTTACATTGCTTTTAGCCCCAAATCATATAAATTAAATTAATTTTTGTGCTCTATTCAAGCAGAAATCGCACTTACTTACTTAGCGGGATTTCAGTCAGTTTGCTAAGAATAAATGGTTATTCAAATGGACTATTATGTCACCGGCATTGACGTCAGGGCCAGGGACCAAAGACAAAAGTGGGCTACCGACATGTCTATGTCTAGCAGTAGTCCAATGCTGGACGTGTCTGTGGCCCACAGTAAGATTTATCGTGGCCTACAAACATGCGCGACGTCCGGAAACACGAAGATTACCGAAGCGCATACCTTTTCTGATTTAACGACATAGAGGATTTCTTTTTTTTCTATAGCCATCACCTCGCTTGCCTCATATGGGCTACAGACATGTCTAATTATCAACATACTAGCTACACCGCGCGGTTTCATCCGTAAAAGTCTCGACCCAGAGGGAATGTTGGGATCAAAAGTATCCTATGTTCTAATCCAGATCATGGTGTACCCATGTGCCAAATTTCATCAAAAACTGTTCAACCGTTTTAGCGTGAAAACAAACAAAAAAACTCACTTTCGCATTTACAATATTAGTTAGTATACCTACCGTTATTGTTGATAAAGACCGCAGACAGTATGGCGACCGACTCCATACCGAACTCGAGCCTCTCGTTGAGGTGTCGGCACTGTAGTGTGCCGCACATGGCGTTGCGGGCAGCACAAGGCTGGTAACGCTGGTTGAGACGGTCGTAGCCGCAGTTACCGCTCCTGTGAAATTAATAATAGTTGATAAATTCAACGGATTCAGTGTTCGAATTCGTTGGGGGCTCGTGGCTAAGTAACAACAGCTGACCGGCTCGATTGGTGGATGGGTGACCATTCATGACATTCCGAGGCCACTTCGTGCCTCGGAAAACACGTTAAGCCGTTGGTCCCGGGTCGCCTTCGTACATTTTTGACAGTCTTTACGGGTCGCCCGAAAGACTGACAAGAAGTCTTATCAGGGGCCGTCGTGTTACACAGTAACTGGGTTGTGGAGGTCAGATAGGCAGTCGCTTCATGTACAATACTGGTATCCAGCTGCATCCTGTTAGACTGGAAGCCGACCCCAACATATGTCGGGAAAAGACTTATGACTATAGGATTATTAATATGTCGGTAAAGTCAATAATTTGTGGCTTAATCGATTTACTAGCTGCGCCCCGCGGTTTCAACCGCATAAATCTCGACCCCGTGGGAATATCGGGATAAAAAGTATCCTATGTCCTAACCCAGGTCATGGTCTACTCATGTGCCAAATTTCATTCAAATCTGTTCAGCCGTTCTAGCGTGAAAGCGTAACAAACAAACAAACTCACTTTCGCGTTTATAATATTAGTGAGGATTAGAATATAACTATATGTCGGAAATACGTTACTGAGTTGACTAATCGGAACGCCTACAACATAACGCCCGGACCGGCCGGAGCAAAGTAGACTTCATCGATGGCGGTCAAGCAGGGAAGACGTTTAGAAACTTCGCGTTTCGTATAGTTGTACAGTGCGTGCAATGCTAGTGTGATTGATGCTTATAATTTGATCCAAACTTTAAACGGTCTTTCTTTTGTGTAATAATCAACACTACCCATAGTACGCCCACAGGAGTTAAAATATGCCTGATAATAACGAAAGAGACAATTGTCAAATTGACCTTGAGACGCACACCGCACTTTGTATGTTTCACTATTTTAAAATGTGTTAGCCAAGTCATCACAATGTCTTTATTTTTTCTTTATTTTATTTTTTTGTATATTGGCACCTTATAGCTATTTTCATGTATTTAGTTATTATTTAATCGTGTTTTTGTATTTTATGCTGGCTTTTGTGTGCACCAAATAAACGATTTATCTATCTATCTATCTATCAATGTAATGTTGCACAAAGGTCTGGGCAAAAATTATTAAATTAAATGTTTATCCAGATTGTGGCGGCATCTACACCGCCACATGCGAACTACGCATCAAAGACCTGACGTCACACAAATCCTTCATCGCGCAATTAGAGTTTACCGCGCGATGGACATATATACAAGCTCCCGACTTTCTGGGCAGTTGCCCGCCAGACACGACACCCGTCTGGTCGGAGGATCCTCCCTTTTCTATGGTGTATGAGTGAACTTTACCCCCTGTTCCTCATACCCTTAAAAGATATATTGTACTTACTTGTTTCCTTTGACATTGGTGCTAATATAACACTTGTCGTGTGAACTTTCGCCGGTGGTTCCCCACAGAAGACGGCATTGGTCGGTGTGCGAACGACACGAGCCTTTAACGCAGTACGCTTTCTGTAGACAAAGAACAGAGAAATATGAAGTTTATGCCTGATATTTATAAGGTACACAATGCGATAACTTAATTTGCAAACTCAATTGCACACTTCTTGTAGTAGGGATGTTGACTGGAAAAAAAAAACTATTAAGTCCGTCAGATATCTAATAAAAAAAATATTAGACACGTATTTTTTGCTTTATCATATTAATAAAAAATGGTTTAGATAAAACGCATTAGAGTTGTGGAGCAGGGGCTCGCTACGTCACAAGTCAGTATAAAATCTACCGGGGAGTGATATCTTGGCACATTGTAACGTATTGCCTACTCAATATGTTGCCGTAATCTTTTGATTATGTAAAAAAATAAAAAATACTTGTCCAATATTCTTTAATAACCTACATGATGGACAAAAAAAAAACTAAAAAAAAAAAAAAAAAACATTGTTGTGCAGCCAAGGTCATTCAAATGTTGAGTAACAGAGGTGCTGCAAAAGGCATTAAGGTTTGGCTCGTACTTCCAATATTTGTGCAAGCTTGGACTTAAAATTTGATGATTTATTTATGTCACCAAATATTCCAAAAAATAATAATCATAACAATAAGGGCCTGCGCAGACTGGCGGACGGGACGGCAGAGGTTTTTAAATTTATCAATTGAATTTACTACTTATCCAATCGAAATAAGGTATATATTTCAATGCTCGGTGATCGACAGAAAACTGCGCAGCGATGCCCCAAGCTTGATCACCGAGCATTGAAATATATACCTTATTTCGGTTGGATAAGTATTAAATTGAATTAATAAATTTAAAAACCTCTCAGTCTACACAGGCCATAAATGAGTTAACAGGCATTTGAATTCGAGCAAGTTGAACGACTTCCATTTACAAAGTACTGAAATAAATGCAAATTACGAGGTCGTCATATGACTCTTAAAAACATAGACATAAAGTTCAAATTACAATGAAATTCGGGAACATAGTAGAATTATAGTAGTAGTTTATTCCACATACCCCTCCATCTTTCCCGCACTGCGTGGTGTCCATCTTGTAGAAGTCATCGGGGCAGTACTCAGAGTGTCCGCTACAATACTCCGGTAGGTCGCACTCACGGTCCGCCGACCGACATATAGTGCCCGCTGATTTCGGCCGACACGTCTGAAAAGTTACGTTTATATGAATAAAAACTACAATCGACCGAAGCAACCCGAATTCGATCGTTTGTGTACCCTTAATTATTTATTATTTTACTTGTTTGTTTTTTACTTAATTTACTTGGAGCGACTGCTTATCTGACCTCCAGAACCCAGTAACTGGGTAATACGATACTCTTTGGTGAGACTGGTTGTCAGACTTTGAGGCTTCTGACGACTGTAAAAGATCCACGAATGACAGCCGGGACAAACGTGCTTTCCGAAGCACTGAGGAGTCTCGGTATGTAAAGATAAGGTCTCCCATCCACGGACCAACCCCGGCAAGAGTAGAAAGAAAAGAAAGAAAGAATAATGTTTATTTGGACACAGTTCGTGAAACACAAAACAACAAAATAAAAAAGTGAAGAAAAAAAAAAAAAACCTGATGCTTAGCTTAACCTGATGGATCGACAAGTGCGATTGTTATTACTTAGCCACGAGCTCCTCCTAGTGATATTGCTTATCTGACTCACATTAAGATAATAGTCGTAAGTCGAATTTATATTTATGTTGTATGTTTGCAATGCACTATTGTATTGGGGTCATCCTGTAAGGATAGTGTGTGTATGTTTAATAATAATAAATAAATAAATAAATAATAATAAATAATTAATTCGCGAAAGTGTGTTTGCGTCCTTCTTTTGCACAACAACGGATCAACGTCTCGACGTGAGCCGGTGGTGATAGTCTTTGGTCGGCGACTAACATAGGCTACTTTTATCCTGGATAAACGTAAATATTTACCTGTAAATCACAGCACATGCCGGCGCCACAGGTCGCGTTAGACCGGAGCATGCACGTGTCGGGGTTACAGCAAGCGTGGCACGGGTTGTAGGACCGAGGGTCGGCCAAAGTGCCGCAGTCGCACTGCTCGCCCGGTTCTGTAAAACCGTTGCCGCAGGTCGGCGAGTCGAATAGGCGTTTTGGTTTGTCTCTGAAACACAGATAAAACACATATTTCTAAGAACACTGTCGACGCGTAATGGTAGAGGTAAACTTTATATACGAGTATTTGTCATTATTTCCACGGTTTAAAAAAATATCACATCCAAAAATATTATATAAGATTACAAAAACATAACTTGCATAGATAATACAGTGTCAGGGACATCGACGCGAAAAGTGTTACCATGGATTCAGTACATGATTCTGAATGCCCCAGCGTTGAAACATTTTGTCGGTGTGGCGGCATCTACAACCGCCACATGCGAACTACGCATCAAAGACTTGACGTCACACAACATCCTGACGTCACTCAAATCCTGCATCGCGCAATTAGAGTTTACCGCGCGGTGGACATATATATATACAAGCTCACGACTTCAACCTCTGGGCAATTGCCCGCCAGACATGACACCCGTCTGGTCGGAGGATCCTCCCTTTTCTATGGGGGATGAGTGAACTTTACACCCTGTTCCTCATACCCCTAAAGTCGGTTATTTAAAAAAAAATCTGCTGTTTCATAGATAAGTGCAATATCTACGCGGTCAAAGTGTATGGAATAGTTGTTTTTTTTTTTTTAATAACCCAAGAAAAATGTCTACGCAGGGGGTTTCAGAATCATGTACTGAATTCATGGTACCAGCTTCGCGTCGATGTCCCTGCCACCCTGTATAATAATATATTTAGTAGCAAGATCTTTTTGGCGCGTGGCCGAATTCGGAACTAACGCCGCCATCTTGTTTTTTGCAATACAAATTCTGTGACTATGTCACAAATGTTTACCAGCAACGCCCCCTAGTAAAAGTCATTCAGGCGTCTGAAGAACACCAGGTTTGGTAATGATGTTCTATAGCTCGCAAACGGTGGCATCTGTAGGTATGTAGTAGGTATTCTGTAGTCTTACAAAAAAATATCTGACCGATTGAAAGATAGAAAGAATAATGTTTATTTGGACACAGTTCGTGAAACACAAATTACAAAATAAAAAAAGTGAAGATAAAAAAACCTATTTTTTTAACAACAGTAGTGTGTGCCTCACGGCTGCGCCAAAAAGGTTCATTTCAGCATTAATGCCATACAGGTGCTGTCTGATGCTGGTTTTCTAATGAACCTACAAGTAGGGACAAGTATGACAAGTATGAGATTGGTATGACCTACGTTTTTTAGGACGTGTGCGTTGATAAATTTGACCTCTACTGTTTCATTTTGCTCCTACAAAAATCCGCCACCGATCGTACGCCGTCTACGAACGCTCTACTAAAGACTACTCGCCGTCCGTTCCCATGATCTTGACATTGAAGTATTTAATTGCGACGAAGCGACATCGAATCGCGAAAAAAAAAACTGCTGTTCCATGTTCGCATAGCTCGTTATAATGAAGGGAACAGCTGATTAATTTTTCGCGATTTCTGGGTTGGGCCCATAGTGAAAGTTGTTCATAATAAAGTTAAGTCAAAGTCAAATCATTTATTTCAAATAGGCCCTTGTAAGGCACTTTTGAACGTCAAAGTTTACAAAAAATTTAATTGTTTCTAGTCGCCCCTTCCAAAAGGTAGTTTTCGTATGGAGAAGAATGGGCAAGAAACTCCACCGTTACTCTTTTAAAAAGTGAGTGAATGACCATATATATTAATGAGATGATATGACATAGATAATGATGAGTACAATGACCCCTTAAATTGTGAAATTTAATTTGTTTGCATCCTGCAAACAAATTAAATTTTACATTGTATACATATATTAAAAAAGTAAAATAACAGTGCATCAGGTACTTATAGGTAAACACCACATGCATAAAACAATGAATCAAATAAGCTAACTTACTTAGTAATAAGCGCTAATATAGAAAATTTGGTAACAGCGGTAAAAAGTAGCATTTAAATAAAATTTAAATTTGTGTAATTCTGATTAATTATTATAAATTTGGCAAAGGTAAAATTAACATTCTTCGACATTATAACGATGATGTCCTTAATGAAGACTACTCGGCTTCGTTCACATGCTCTTGACATTGAAGTATTTAATTGCGACGAAGTGACATTTAAGTGCAAAGAGGTTCGATGCAGTTCTTAGTGAGTCATTGACTAATTCATTACAGCGTCGCTGCAACTCGATATTTATTACTTGCCAGACGTAGGTTTTAATTATAACTAGTTATTTTGTTTCCGGTTACTCAATCTCTTATGATATTCTTAGAACAATATAAAATAACATAATATCACGGCTTTATTCCCCGAAAGATAAGGCAGAGGTACCTTAGTACACCCACATTTCGGTATTTATGGGTTAAGTCCCATTTAATAGGGGGCGAGCCTATTGCCATCAACCGGACACAAATCCAGACTCCGGGCTGCTACTGAGAAATTACTGATTAAAAAAATCCGATCACAAATTTGCCAGACCTGGGTATCGAACCTACGACCTCGTGCCCAGCAGTAGCGCTTACGACCACTGGACCAACGACGCAGTTAGAATATATTGAACTCGTGAAGAAAGCTATACCACAGATTAATAATTTAATACAGACGGGACACTCCGCTAAATCATTTATAAGTGCAATTCAAGTCGCACAGCGCTAATTACCTAAGGTTATATTCAACTAGAAGTTGCCTCTCTTTCTATCGCGTAACTCTTAGGTCTTCTGACTACGTTACTCACTGAATTGGCCCAGCAAGTCGGGCCCGCCGCGTACTTGTAGCTTCATACCTAAACTGCGGAGTGTCCCATTTGTATTAATCTGTGGCTATACCAAAAAATATTTCTATCAGATGATTCTGTTCAAGAATTATTCCTATTATAATAGGGCAGGAAAGAGCAAAACAGTAGAATACAAAAAAAATATAAAAACAGCTCACCTCAAACAGTAATCCATACCCCTTTCAAAAGCCAGCGCCAACGAATTCAAACTACAAGACGACCAATGTATAGGTGTGACCGCCGTACTTGAAGGACTCATAATACATTTCGCGTCCGGACATTCGCACAGCTCATCTGTGTCGTGTTCCATGCCGAAGTTATGGCCCATCTCGTGGGCTATGGTGGTGGCCACTAGGCCAATCACTTCGGAATGGTTCGTGGACACTCCGCCAGAGAATTCGTACGTACAAATTGGACCTTTCAAAGCTTTGCCGACGACTCCGTCGTTGAATTTTTGGCGTCTGAAAATGAAGAGGATTTTGTTAGTAAGTGAAATTAGAAATATTGGAAATAAAATTCTGGACTGTCATTAAAGTGTGTACTTTGAAATCTCAAGCAACTTTTTCTTTACTAAGTTTTCTAATGGTAGAAGGCTCGGTGATAATATAATTCCCGGACATGGCATGCCATCCCATACTAGCCAATTGGCTGGATTCAAAATCTCAAATACCCTTACATAATTATAAAACGCAGCGTTTTGTTATCTGTCTGTACGAGAACCTCTTAGGGTGAATTTCACCAATGAAACTGAACGCGATTAGTGTATCTGAACCACGTTCAAGAGCTGTCAGTGTCAAAATTCCGCAAAAAAAATAATGACACTGACAGTTCTTAAACGTGGTATATGTGCTGATCGCGTTCAGTTTCATTGGTAAAATTCACCCATAGTTATTTTCCAAAGGCGTTTGCCCATTTATGCGTGTTCGTGTTCGATACATGAAAAAGACGGACGGGAAATTCGACGTCCTAGCGTTCACAAACTTATTCATATTTGTTTGATATACCTACTCGGTTGTGATCGGTCAAAAAACGACTCGAAGTGACATTTTACGAATCGAACACGAGTGCACAAACGTCAATAGTACGTACTAGGATGACCAAACCGGATCAGAAACGAACACGAATCGAATACGAACCGGATACGGATATGTGCGAAAAACATGTGAAAAAAAAAAACTACTTTCTAAACTCAGCGGCATTCATAGCTTAAATACTAGAAGCAAAGATTTATCCAATGTAACCCCCCCCCCCCCCCCCCCCCCAAGCAACAAACAAGTGTTTTTAGAATCAAAGACTACATGATACTATATGAGCTCATATAATTGTTTGGATTATTTTATTTGACTGTAAGTCAATTTATTTTAATTTTTGTTTTCATTTATTGTTGACATAATCTACTCATTATTTATTTTATGAGTTGATTGCAATTTGTGGTAATGTAAATTATTTTTGCATTTAAAGCACTATTATATAGAATCAAGTTTTTACAACTGACAGCTGTGCTGCTGGGGAGTTTTTTGCGCCACTTGTTCCCAGCTAACGCTCTAGCAAGTGGTGAAGGGTGGGCGTTTTTGGGGGACTGTCTTATGTAATTTTGACGTTCGAAAAGTGCTGATTCTCAGCCTAGTTTGAATAAATGACTTTTGAATTTTGCGCTAACACCCTAAGGTTACTTTGAAGTATATTTTCTGTTATGTTATGATAGGTAATATTATTATGGTGGTAGTATAAAATAAAGCAACTCACGTAAGCAACTGAGCATTATCATTAGGTATGGCCCTCACGAGGACAGACTTCCTGTACCCTAGGAAGTTGGTGAGGGTTTTGTCTCCATTCTCCTCCAGGACAATCTCGTCTGTTTCTGTCCACACCACCACGCCTACTAGGGCTATGAAGATGTTCAGAGGGGAGTATACCTGAAAATTGACAGATTATCTTAATTGTTAATTTTGATTAGAATTGGTTCAGAAACATTTATATAAACTGACATTTAATTGGAAGGATTTCTTGTATAAATATGTTATTATTTAGGTTAAGGTCTGTTTAAATCTTTGTTTCCAATTGATGTTATTTCCACTCAAACAAACATCAACTTTATGAGAGAGAAAGAAAGTTGATATTAGACTGACCAGTACTGTTGAAAAATTCATAAAAAAATATGAAGTTGTAGCGCAAACTGAACCTTATGTGTAGGAAGTACAGTTGTTTTTCCAAAAACTCGTGTTTGTTTACATGTTTGGCAAATAAATTGCGAACGCAGATTAGCTTTTATTTAAAAAAAAAAAGTAACGACAGTAGTCGACAAAGTAGGTTACCTATGCAGGTCACCATAAAAACTACACTGCATTCTTCGATGAATTGTAGTGAAATGGCCGGACCATTTCACTATATTATCAAAATATTATAATTATGAGGAATCAATAAAACGGTATTGACATAATTCCATGTTTAGATTTCGTCCGTGATATACCAAATATGGATCAGACGGTAATTTTTTTTGACCAGCAGTTAATTATTGTATTCGAGTTGACATTCGAAATAATAACCATATTAAGGATGTTGAAAGTTTTTTTTTGCCCCCAGATAGATTATTAAAAATTTTGGACACGTATTTTTTCCCTTTTTTACGGAAATACATCGAGTTAAAATGTGCCCTGACGTCACTCTCCGGTAGATTTTATACTGAATTGTGATGTAGCGAGCTCCCCAACTTTAATGCCTTTTATCTAAACCATTTTTTATTAATATGATAAAGCAAAAAATACGTGTCTAATATTTTTTTCTATTATCTGACTGACAGACTAAATAGTGAATTTTTTCCCAGGCAGCATCCATATTGGTCAACCAAATACCTTATTACTCAAATAAAACTTACTGAATTAATAATATTAGCGACATCCTTCATCTGTCGGTACACCGTCTGGACGTTCTCGCCGTTCGCTTTGAACTCTCGATTGTCAGCCACCAGCACTAACTCGACGTATCGGGACAACTTGTTCGCGTTGTACGGACCCCGGACTGCCATGTCGTCTGGGGCGTATCTTTTGTACTGGAAACAAGAAAAACATGTTTAAGAATCATAAAGAAATCAACAAACGGGGCAGTAAATGCAGTGTTAGATTTTCAATATTCAAAACATTTATTGACTAGACTACAAACTCTGCCAGTTTTTTATCCTATAAATGTTAGTTAGAATATTCTATTTATTGATGTGTAACATCTTTACCCTCACTTTCCTGCAATCTGTAGGAGAGATTTCAAGAAAAGGGACGGAAGTATGTAACCAAGCCAAGGAAGCCCGCGATTTGATTTGACTAATGAGCGCGCGCGGTTCTAGAGTTGGCTTTCAGATGGTACCAGCCATAGAAATATAAATAACAGGAGTGGCATGGGGGCGTGTCTGTGTCCGCGCGTCGTGATCACGATGCTCATGTCTCAGACAAATGGCCGTCTCCGCTAACCAGTGCTCTTGCGAACGCGATCATGACAACATTTAAGAATGCCGTTTTGTTCAGCGGTTTCTTGTAAAAATCGAAGCCAAACTTTGAACTTTTTAAATCATAGAACCACTTATCATATATCAGCACAAGTATTTTACTATATATGTGTTGAAAATCATGAAAAACAACAAATCGTAAAATGTTTCTACTACGTTATTTTTGTTTTCATATATCACAGCGACTATACTATTTTTGTAGTAAACATTGCTTCTTAACCACTACCTAAGTGACTGGACAAGCAATGTAAAAATCACAAAACGATACTTTCTTTAAGCGGTTGCATCGCGTAGTACGGCCGCTGTATCTTGCGACAGAGTTAGTGATATGCTTCTGCAGATCCACTAACGTAGGCTATCGATAACAATGTCAATTGTCGTATGAATTTAAATTACCATTAAAGTTTATTCTTGAATTTGTCAACAGTTATAGCCTGGTTAGAAGACTGATGTAAAATCTTGTTTTAAACTCATTTAGATTTTCTCATAATGTTGAAAATGTATTTTTTTTGTTTATAAGCTATCTGTTGTTCATTTATATCATCTTATTATATATCGTTTTTTATTTATAATTTTTTCAGGAACTCCTAATTTTTTTTACTGTCTGACTTTAACGTCAGCCAAGATGTCAGCTGTTACACATCATATGCAAGTACTGTTAGGATCACTCAGTTTTTTTTTTTAATGTTATTGTACACCCTAGATAAATCTTGTACAGATACTTTTTTAATTTTATCAAACTTTATTTGTTAACCACCTGCAGCAACAATAAGCAATATTCTATTCTGTTCTATTATAAACTTTATTCGTGCTTCATCGTCAAGCCCTCTTAATGAATTCTTAGAAGATGCAACTCCTACATGAGTTAATTAAACTCAAAGATCACACCTTGCGACATACATAATTACCTCCTTAAAGAGTCCAATTGAACCTTAGCTTCGTAACCAGTGATTCAACCAGGAAATATTTCATATTATTATCATGTACGGGAATAAATAGGTAATTGAAAATTAAGTTAGTTGACTAGGAAAAATGCCTTATAAATTTTGATCATTTGTAGAATGGTTGTGATCTAAAAATAAAAACTCAATCAACGTAATTTTGTAAATCATTTCAGATGAATTAATATTTTTGAGAATTTCTTGCGAAATAACCCAACCCTCCTTTTTGCTTCGCCGTAGTCGGGTAAAAATAAAGCTGTTGGTCACGTGACATTGAATGCACAGATTTAACAGAATGGGAATTATGTCGTCACCTGGGCCACCATGACAGTATGCCCCGTTTTGACAACTAAAATGAAAAACAAAATAAATGATTGTGTAAGTATTAATTGTCACAGATTAAGAGTATTGTGCTGAAATATTCTTATTTTGCGTTATATAAACCGACATACCCACCTACCTTCCTACCCTACCTACTTATCCTACCTACCTACCCGAGGTACACCTACCGATAACCTTGTCCTGAGAATAACGAACAATCAATCTGCCTAGCCGGATGCAGCTGAATACCAGTATTTTACATGGAGCGACTGTCTATCTGACCTCCACAACCCAGTTACTGTATTAATACGATACCCCTTAGTAAGACTGGTTGTCAGACTTTCGGGCTTCTGACGACCCGTAACGACTGTCAAAGATCCACAAATGACACCCGGGACCAACGGCTTATCGTGCTTTCCGAGGCACGGAGGAAGCTCGGTATGTAAACATGGTCACCCATCCACGGACCAACCCCGGCAAGCGTAGCTTAACCTGATGGATCGACCCGTGCGGCAGTTATTACTTAGCCACGAGCTCCTCTCCCTGAAAGTAACGAACACAAAAAATAAAGAATGATCCAATTTGGTGCGGCCGTTCGCAAGTTATGGCGTGACCAAGTGAAATGGGGGTTCATTTTCATATACAGGGTGGCAGGGACACCGACGCGAAAACTGTAACCATGGATTCAGTACCTAATCTACGTTGACAATACATTTGCCAAACATGTAAACAAACACGAGTTTTAGGAAAAACAACTGTAATACCTACACATAAGGTTCAGTTTGCGCTACAACTTCATATTTTTTATGACTTTTTCAACAGTGCTAGTCGGTGTAAAATCAACTTTATAGTTGTAAGTTGATGTTTGTATAATTGAAAAACTCGTGTTTGTTTACATGTTTCGCAAATAAATTGCGGACGCAGATTACATGAATCTGAATCCCCGTAAAAAGAAAAACTACTGATTTATACATTTTGACCGCGTAGGTATTGCACTTTTCTATGAAACAGCTGATATTTTTATTATTAACCGACGAAAATCGTCGGTGTCCCTGCCACCTCGTATATAGATTTTAGTCATTTTCGCACTTACGGACATACCTACCGTAAGTGCTTAGAGTATATAACACTGGAGAACCCTTATGCACAATATTCCGAACAAAAAATGATGTCACTTTTAGCGGGGGACGCGGTAGCTAGTACAAAAAACGGCCTAGTGCGAGTCGGACTCGCGCACCGAGGGTTCCGTACAAACCTGTAGGTATATAAGTAAAGGAATGGGGTAGTAAGTTTAAAATTATTAAAAAAAAAAATATTATAAGATGATACTAAAAAGTTATGCTTTTCGCAATTTTTCCTTTATCTGTGCTATAAGACGTTGCTTCGTACCAAATTTCAAGATTCTGAGTTCACGACAAGTACCCTGTAGGTTTTGATTCCCTTGCGAGTGTCGAAAATTTGCAGCATAAACGGCTGTATCTTTTGACTGCGTTGGTTTAGAAGTTTGATTTTTACATAGCTCCAAGGAACAGTAAACCTCAGTATTTGATATGAATTTCAGCTTGATACCTTCACGCGTTCCTGAGAAAAGGGTCTTGACAGACAGACAGACGGACAGCAAAGTGATCGTTTTTAACACGCTTTTATTAGGTTGACCTGTATGTATGTAACTATGTAATCAAATTTAAGAAAACTAATTTAACCATCTTCTAAAGATCGTAGCGTTATGAAAATTGGCAGTTGTATGTGATTTTGATGACAATACAATAACATGGTACTGTCGAGCTGATCTGATGATGGAGCCGGAAGATATGAACTGGAACTTCATGATGGATGATCGTATCATAGCCGTGTTTGGACTTGTTAGAAAGGTCTTGTAATGAACGTTGACCATGATTAGGTTTCAAGGTCTGATGATGAAGCCGAAAGATAGGCACTAGCATTCCATGATGAAATTTCGTATCATAGCCGTGTTTGGACTTGTTAGAAAGGTCTTCTAAAGGTGCACGTAAAAGCGTGTTTTTTAGTTTTTTTTTAACTATTAATTTATTTCCTTATGAGGTACAGAAACCTAAAAAACAAAAGTAACTTTGTTTCAAAGTTATTTTTGTTTTTTTTTCAATTACCTAATAATGTTTAACCCATCAACTCATTTGCCTTTTAGCAGTAACTACGTGTCAAATGGGTCTAATGTAATTCCCAATTTTAAATAAACTATATGCGCCTTCCTTCCTTATTAATTAATTACAGGTAAATTATTAAATTACATGGATAGCATTATGCATGTTTTCCCCGTAGGGTAATCCACAAGAGTCACAGTTATATACGTAAATTTTCGAACTGTTTTACCGCTTTATTACATTAGTTTTAATTTTACATTATCAACTTACTCGACTGAAAAGGGATCTGGTATAAAACTATTCAGGGTCAGCCTTTTCATATGCCCTGTACCCTAATTACGTAATACACGATCAATCAGAATCTGAATCGTTTTGAAACAGATTGCTAATCCATTGCTTCGTACGTTCGGAAAAAAAATCTACTCAACAACGTAAATAACACAATGAATGTTGTTGACCTGTCAAATAGAAACAGATTAGTCGGAATTGTCAACGAAAATGTGTTGCGTAATTAGATAGCTGGTTTATGAATATTAAATTAAGGCGAAAGCATCAGGGTATCCCACGAAATTCAAATTGACTTACGTTTTTTGCAATTTGCAGTCAGTATCAGATTGTATGTTGATCTAAATATGATTCGCGGCCGAATCAAATGTTTATTTATAGAATTATAATCATAAAAGTCATCAATACAACTCTCTAAGTTCATGTAATCCTATTGAAAGACTATTTCATGAAATCATGACATTTGAGGATTATTCTAACTTACGGAGTTGTATTGCTGATTCTAATGATTATAATTCTGTAAAGCTATATTTGTAACTACAAATTGCAAAAAACCAAAGAAAATTTGAATTTCACGGTCTACCTTGTTGTTACAGCTCCTAGACTCAGATCTGGACATATTCCATGTAATGTCAAATCGGGAGGAGCTCGTGGCTAAGTAATAACAGCCGCACGGCTCGATCTATCAGGATAAGCTACGCTTGCCGCGATTGGTTCGTGGATGAGTGATTATCTTCACATACCGAGACTCCTCCGTGCCTCGGAAAGCACGTTAAGCTGTTGGTCCCGGCTGTCATTCGTGGGCCTTTGACAGTCGTTACGGGTCGTCAGAAGCCCGAGTCTGACAACCAGTCTTACCAAGGGGTATTGTGTTACCCAGTAACTGGGTTGTGGAGGTCAGATAGGCAGTCGCTCCATGTAATATACTGGTACTCAGCTGCATCCGATTAGACTCCAACATAATTGGGAAAAGGCTAGGCAGATTGATTTTGTCTCAACCAAATGGTGATGATGCGAAAAGTGTGTTCAGGTTCATGGCCCAAATGTAATCCATAGCAGCGTGTATTTTATCATTATTTCATTGGTTTATGTAGGGTATGGTGGGACTGTCATACGCATTGCGGTTATTAAAGTCCGTAATTAAAAAAGATTTAAAAACTATAACCCAACTAAAAAGGTATAAACTACATCACAGACAGGCAAATAAAAAATCCGTAGTCACACGTCGTGTAAGGAAGGGCATAAATCCGAACAGATTATGTGTGACTCCGGATTTTTTTTGTCGTAGTTGGGTTTTATTTAGTTTTTATAACTTTTATTTTAATTTAAATTATTTTGGGATTATATGTTATACGAGTAAGGTCCCATTAAAATAGATGGACAACATTTTACAAATCATTCAGACCACCAAATAAGGACAAGGGTAAAAAATAAATAAAAAAAACGCATTAGATACTTACAAGAAAAATATATCAGCTCACGAAAATACACTAAAAATGTTGGTTACCCAATGCCATTTATAATTTTAGGTCAAAATAAAATCACTTTAATTAGTTTTTTTTGCTTGGTTATCTTTTGTTAGACGTACTGAACACTGTTTATATTTGTCCATCTATTTTAATGGGACCTTGTATATATGTATATATTTGAAATGTGCGATGAAGACGTTTCCAACGATAACTCATTTTTAAATTGATGGTAAGTACTTTAGAAGTTATGAGGGAACAGATGATCATAAATACCCACATACATACATACTCATCAAAATCATAACCCTCCTTTTCGCTTCGTCGTAGTCGGGTAAAAAAAAAGTACTTACTCGACTGATTCTGCTTCTCTGCCTATCCTGTTCGCTATGATACTTCTGGTGGAGTTGTGGATCGTAGCTCGAGTTGTTCGTGACTCCCCCGACGTAACCACAATGGTATTCGTTGTTTAAATCCGAATGGTCGTATATGTAGTGGTTGGATTGGATGTTTGATCCTAGGAAACGAGAACACAATATATGGCATTTAATCAAACCTCTTATAATTCCCATTGTACGCTACTAAAAATATTATTGTACACTCTAATACTCGTAAAATGATTGCGCCTCTTTTTAACTTCAAATAATTCCTATTTTGGGGTCCTAAAAATACTTAATTGCCAAATAACTGCGACTAACTAGGATGTAGCGCGGTCGGTCATAGTTCTAATCTAACCTAAAAATTTAGTCGGGGGGTAACTAACTCCCCCAGGTTAGTTACTGCGACCAACTACGAAAAAACCAGCCAAGTGCGTGTCGGACCACGCACACCGAAGGGTTCCGTAGTTGCGATGAATTTATCCCAAAAACAAAGTTCTGTGCTCAGAAAAAACTAAAACTGTGCTTCACCGAAAGCAACCTGCGAGTAGGGAGGGAGGAGGACATTTTGGTTGTGAACCGTGAAATGTTTTTAAATTTTCATCGGCGAGGCCTACATTCGTCAGAGAAGTTTAACACAGCGGTGTAGAATATTGCAATTTTAGGTCAGCGCCGCACAGTGGTCTGAAAATCAAGCTCCATACTCATAGAAACTTAACGTCAGAAATTAATAAATAAAAATATGTTTTGTGTTTAATATACCTCCCTTTGTTTTACTAATATAGTATGAAGGGTATGAGTAGCTCCATGCGTGAGAAAATTTTTTTTTTCTTTTTTTTTGTATGGAATAAAACACTTAAAGTGCTTTTTTTCAAAACTGAATAGAACTGATGGGCTAGTATTCACATGAGCTATTGCACCATACACGGCGATCAAGATGACATACAATTCTTGAGCCTTTCGGTGCCGCTTTGCATGTAGCAAGCTTTGGAAATTTTGAATTTACAGTCGGTGATCTTTCAAATCTTTGATGGTATTTTGTGAAGCTACATATTGCTTTGAATATGAAAATAGTATGTAAACTAATACTCATGCAAGAAGAGACAAACATACACACACACACACCCTCACACACTCACAAACTTTCGCCTTTATAATCTTAGTGTGATTATAAAGGCGAAACTTTGTGTGTGTGTGTGTATGTTTGTCTCTTCTTCACGCTCAAACAGCTGAACGGATTTGGATGAAATTTAGCACACATAATAGTTTATAACCGGGAATAACACATAGGTAATATATTTAACAACACACAGGTATATAATTAAATGAAGTAACCAACCACATAACTGATATTGTCGTTAGTTAATAACCTGCTAATGACTTTTATAATGAAAATATTAGAAAACGATGTAGATTATTTACATTTTACTACAAAATTAATTTCACGAAATAACTCATTTGTTAATCACCGTCATTATTGTTGAATTTTAATTTAATAAGCATTATGGGACAGCGAGTGTTAATGAGGGTAGTTATAATATAAATAGGACATTTAAACTAACTTCACTCAGTAGCTCTTTGCACTTGTGCTTTACTATACTTATTACGTTCGATTTGTTTTCGTGTTATGATGGAAGCTTTTAGTACCAATTTGGATATTTTTATGTTTGTGGCTAACAATAGCTGTTTCTCACAGCCCAGTGTATTATATGAAGTTTTTGTCAATGCCGTTGATTTGTCAGAAATCGAAAATAAAGAATTGAAACAATTCTGTCAGACTCGTGTGTGTTCGTTGAGGAACAAATGGATCTCGTGTAATCGCACGAGACATACTTTCATAAAAAAGTATGAGACATGGCTGCAAGAAGACATAAAATGGCCTGAGTTCATGAAGGACAAGATGACACCTTGTTTAATGTTAGAAGAGCAGCAACCATGTTCCAGTTTTGACTTCGGTGTAAATGAGGGTGCATCAACATCATACAAACCGGAGACGTACAGTGTTGGAACATCAACTGTTGTGAGTCCAAGAAAAGTGTTCTCGGAGCTAAGCCCGCTACAGAAGAGAAGAAGAGTGAAAGAGCTCCTCACGCATAGCACTGAAAGCCTTGCTTATGCAACTGGTTTAAGTGCAGATAACAAAAATGTAGCAGATATAATAAAATTGATCACAGAGCATCCCGAAGAGGCTACAAAGATAAAGGAGTTGTTGAAGTCCAAGAAAGCTATGCCCATATATTCCGCTGATAAAGCTTTAGGAATTCTGACTTCATTGAAGCTTTCAAAATGGCAGTATACAATATTAAGAGCTTGTGCAAAAGAAGAAGGAATACTACTATATCCTTCATATACTGCTATCTTAGAGGCGAAAAAGGACTGTTACCCACCAAAAGACACCATAGAAATTACCGAAAGAGGGGTAAAAGTAAAGCTTCAAGCGATTTTGGACAAAACTGTTGCTAGATTTGGGAAATTCCTACGTTTGGAATCTTCGCTAGATGGCAAAGAGCTAACATTGATATGCAAGTGGGGCTTTGACGGTGCTTCAGGGCAAAGTTTGTACAAACAAACTATGGCGGGTGAAGATGATTCAAGCAATTTTATGTGTTCTTTTGTGCCTCTGCGCTTAGTTTGTGGTGAAGAAAAGTTATGGGAGAATCCAAAGCCATCTTCCACAATGTTCTGCAGACCGCTCTATTTTAAATTTGCAAATGAAAACAAATTAAATATTAAGGAAGAACAGGCTTTGATTGAAGCTGAGATTGCAGCACTGGAGCCGTCTATTATGGGAATTCATACTGTTAAGCACTCAATGCTTATGACCATGATAGATGGTAAAATCACTTCGCAACTGTCAAATACTTCAACGCAGACTTGTGACATCTGTAAAGCTACCCCTTCGGAAATGAATAAGTTAGAGAAGATCTCAGAGTAAGTTTTGAATAATTTGTTATATTTCAGATTACCGTAATGCTGTGTATCTTTTTATTAATTAATTCACTTTCTTTCCAGAAAACCTGTTTCAACAGATATATATCAGTATGGTTTGTCTACACTTCATGCTTGGATTAGATGTATGGAGTGCCTACTCCATATTTCGTATAGACTAGACTTCAAAACATGGCAAGCCAGAGATGCAGACAGCAAAGAGTCATTGAAGAGTAGAAAAAAAACTATACAGCAGAAGTTTCGTGATGAAATGGGCCTCCTAGTAGACATCGTTAAACAAGGTGAGTTATGATAACAGTCGTTCTTCTTAAATCTTATTTTTTCAAATAACGTTAGTTCTATTTATTCTTTACAAAGTTGTGGATTAGTTTTGATTCATTTATAATTTTCAGGTTCCGGAACCACAAACGATGGAAACACAGCGAGGAAATTTTTTGGTAATCCTGCCAATACTGCAGCTATTACAGGCTTGGATCCTAGTTTGATCCAAAGATTTGCAACACTTTTGCGTGTGATGGCCTGTGGGGAGCCCATAAATGTTGAGGCGTTTAAAAACTTTGCGCGCCAAACAGCAGAATTATATGTGGAGCTCTATGGCTGGTATTACATGCCTTCGAGTGTCCACAAACTTTTACTGCACGGTGCTGAAGTTATTAAACACTTCAATATTATGCCCATTGGCAAATTATCTGAAGAGACATCGGAAGCCAGAAACAAAGACTTCAAGAAAATCCGAGAACAGCATTCGCGCAAATTTTGTCGAAAAGCGACAAACGAAGACATTTTCAATGGTCTCCTTGTCTCGTCAGATCCCTACCTGTCCAGCATAAGACCTGTGCTGAGAAAATCAGTAAATACACCTATTACTGATGATATGAAATCTCTTCTTATTGGTGACGATGCAGATCTAGACAAAGAGAATGTTGAATTTATTGATATTAACGCGTCAATGCTGGACTCGGATTTAGAGGACTGACGACAGCAAAGATACTCTCTGCTAATCGTTTTTGTATAAGTAGTTATAGCAAATAATTATAATAAAATAATAATAAGAATATAATTAAATTAATTAATATAATTAATTAGTAATATAATTAAACAGTAATATTTAATATATCATAGTTATAGGAGCTGTAAATAGTTGTTGTAGTCTTAAATTGACAATTTTGACGTTACTTTTATTGTTATTGCCTTTCTTGCACATAATTTTTGTTGTAATGTATTAGTATTAACTATTTCATTAACAGCTCCCCCAAACGTATTATACATTAACTATTTAATACATGTTTTTATCTTTCTTCACTTTTAACCATATATTTAAAAATAAAAATATCCTTAGTACATATTTATTCCTTACTAGCTGCACCCCGCGGTTTCACCCGCATAAGTCTCGATTCCGTGGGAATATCGAGATAAATAGTAACCTATGTGTTATTCCCGGTTATAAACTATTATGTGTGCTAAATTTCATCCAAATCCGTTCAGCTGTTTGAGCGTGAAGAAGAGACAAACATACACACAGACACACACAAAGTTTCGCCTTTATAATCACACTAAGATTATAAAGGCGAAAGTTTGTGAGTGTGTGAGGGTGTGTGTGTGTGTATGTTTGTCTCTTCTTGCATGAGTATTAGTTTACATACAATTTTCATATTCAAAGCAATATGTAACTTCACAAAATACCATCAAAGATTTGAAAGATCACCAACTGTAAATTCAAAATTTCCAAAGCTTGCTACATGCAAAGCGGCACCGAAAGGCACAAGAATTGTATGTCATCTTGATCGCCGTGTATGGTGCAATAGCTCATGTGAATACCAGCCTATCAGTTCTATTCAGTTTTGAAAAAAAGCACTTTAAGTGTTTCATTCCATACAAAAAAAAAAAAAAAATTTTTTTTCTCACGCATGGAGCTACTCATACCCTTCATACTATATTAGTAAAACATAGGGAGGTATACTAAACACAAAACATATTTTTATTTATTAATTTCTGACATTAAGTTTCTATGAGTATGGAGCTTGATTTTCAGACCACTGTGCGCCGTCTTGACCGATAGTGGAACAGATGTAATTTTTGTTGATGATTTCTGAAAAAGTGTGCGAAAATTTAGAGAAATCGTTTTATTTTTCTTGTAATCTTTACATAAACTTCTACTTCTACATAGAATAATTTCAGATTTTCCGACAGAAACTTCGGAGATAAGGGGAACGGTTTTTTTTTAAATTATTCGTCAAAATTCGAAAACTGTGGCCGACAAAAAAAAGAAAAATGTTTGAGAATGTGCAAATAGCGCTCTTTCATATGATACCCACGTGCCCTAGTAACCCCACTTCAAATTTATAAGAACCCCGTGCAGTCCATGTTGCAAAAATAATATATTTCTTTCTTATTTGCAAAACAGTTGGACAAACGTCATCTAAAACTATTCCAAATTTCAAGTTGATAGCATTAGTAGTTCTTGAGATATCCAGCTGTGACAGACAGACGGACAGACAGACTGAGTCGCACCATAAGGTTTCCTTTTTACCATTTTGCTACGGAACCCTAAAAAGCCAGAAAGTTAAAAAGAGGCTCAATTATTAAAAAAAAAGTGTGCATCCTAATTAAAGAAACGTAAAATGTTTTTAGAGGTCCCTTATTTGGCAACACTTCGGGGAGGCCTATGTCCAGCAGTGGACGTCTTTCGGCTGAAATGATGATGTTGATAAATAATATTTGGAAGTATACCTTCAGCAGGCTCGATGTATTTCATCCGTTCGCCGTCGAAGACGATTCCCCGGACGCCATGACATGTGGACACCGCCACCCATGAGCCTGGTTTTCCTCTCACCGTCCCTGAGTATTGACATAAGTCTATATCCTGAAACATGACACGGTTGAGTTTAGATGCAGAATCAAGTGTTTGTGTCAGTTAAGTGGTAAAAAAGCAGATTACAATTCCCGGCTGTAACATGGCTAAAAATGGCAAGAAGGGCATGTGATGCTAAGGAATCAGGAAAATGTCGTAAGGATGGTTTTGAGTATGAGTGTGGATGGCTATAAGAGTAGGGGAAGACCAAAGAAACGGATGGACTGTGTGGAAGATGTTAAGGAGGGGGTGACTACTGAGATGACGAATAATAGAGAAGTATGGAAGAAAAAGACATGTCGTGCTAGCCCCAAATAAATTGGCATATGAGTGTCACAGAGGTATATGATTGTCACAGAGGTATATGAGTGTCACAAAGGTATATGATTGTCACAGAGGTATATGAGTGTCACACGGGTATATGAGTGTCACACAGGTATATGAGTGTCACAAAGGTATATGATTGTCACAGAAGTATATGAGTGTCACACGGTTATATGAGTGTCACACAGGTATATGAGTGTCACAAAGGTATATGATTGTCACAGAGGTATATGAGTGTCACACGGGTATATGAGTGTCATACGGGTATATGAGTTTCACAGAGAGCCACTTGACGTTCTACAACTAAAAAGTACATTAAAACTATAGAGTTTTAATGTACTTTTTAGTTGTAGAACGTCAAGCGGAAATAGCACATAGGTGCTATTTCAAAGACAGGGTACTGTACAAGTATTTCATTGGTTTATGGGTCATACCGCCACAGAAACTTGTGTTTAATGACACGGGCAGCTATTAAACTTTTCTCGTGCCGTTAAATGGCGCCTTTGACGGATAAAATTAAAAAATGAAGGGCACTTTCAAACTCATAATCAACCAAGCTTGGTTGATCACAAAACTATGTCGAAAGTTCACAGGTAAACACTTCTTACGACAACCATGGAAAATGATTATCCACGGGGAAATCATCAAAATAATTACGGTACTTATACCGGATACGAGGCCAGTTCGCGAGTTAGTTCAGTAAGCCGTGAAGACTTCATTCATTCTTACTGACTAACTCACTGAACTGTCTTCAAAATAATATAGTCGTTGTTGCGGCTAGTAACTGAACTGACTTGAGAACTGGCCTCGTGTTTACCGCGCATAAGGGTTCGTACAGCTCTCCCTGGGCAGATATCCGCTACCGACCCATCCGACTGGCAATTTTTTTTGACCACGGCATCAGTTTATTGACTGCCCTGAGCTCCACGGACTTTTCTGCCGCCTATTTGTGCCCGACAAATACCTTGGGCACCGTCAAAGCCGCCGTCATAACCTGTTCGCACTACCGCTATCTAGATCTGTTGCTAGAGCCGAATCCCCAGTTTGTCGAACCCTAAGGATGCTAAACGCCCTCCTGACTGCCGACCCTGAATGTGATGTGTTTGCCGATGAATGGAAAAAAATAATACGTGCTTGTCTGGTGTTTTGTGAGGGACAATATGCGAGGGTGTCCACTGTTGCATGTTAGTTTATTGATGTATCTAATTTATTGAACCATTTACTCAAATAATTATTAATAATTTTATCCACGAATTGTATATCTTTGAATTTAATTTTTTGTATTGTATTTTATTTGAATGCTTATTTTATCTTAATTTTTATAATTCTATGTTAATTAATGTAATTGGACCTGTGCCGTTTTAATTAACTATAAATAAATAAATAAATAAATTTATATCATATACCTTATACCAACGGAAGAAGTAGTAAGTAAAGAAGATTCACTTGCGTCCTTCGTTAAATAACCAGATTTTTTTAAGACTAACACACACACTGCACGGTTTCTTTACGGTACGGCAAAACCGCGCCGTGGAAAAAACGTCCGTCATCAAGCTTCCATAGTGATCCATACAACACTGACGACCGTGCCTATACACGGAGAACGAAAAATGCGTGTATAGGGTCTAAGGGTCACTTGCACAAGTTAACAAATCACTAAATGCTCTTAGTTAAGGGCTCCTACAGACAGGCGCGACGCGACTCTCTGCTTGGAGCCTTAAATCATCATCCTTTCTCTGTCATCTTCAAACAATAGAAAGAAGTAGAATGATGTTTTAAATTAGTGCTAAATGTATTTAGTGATTTATGGTGCAAGGGGGCAGTTTCGTTTTCGTCGTCTCATGTAGCTAGAATAAATAACAAAGTTATTGTCAAACTTACCTCTTTCTTAGGTTTATATACAACAGTCTTGCCGTTCTTCTGGTACCTAAGTACATGGTTGTCTGTGACTAGGTCCTGGTTCAGTCTGAGGTCCAGGACGTACTCCTGGCCATCTATAGGGACTGTTACTGTCACCTCTGAATGATGTGCACCGCTCTGTAACAGATGATGGATCATTTAGATTTCGGAGGAAAATGTATCAAAGAAGTCCCCTGAAGACGTGAGGAATCGTTCTAATTAAAATATGAGCCATATAATTCGCTGGCGTAAATATCACAGAATTGCACACTGAGCCCAAGTAAGTTGCTTAGTCAGTGCTAAGTGCGATAAATGAAGGCTTTCCCTACTTTTGGATGTAGAACTAGTCCAATCACAGCGGGGTAATGCGTAACACACTAACAGTAGCAATGGCTTTAATTTTGACAGTTCAACAACAATCATTGCGTTATTTACGTTGTTGAGCAGACAAATTTTTCAAACATATGATGCAATGGATTAGCAATATCTTCTTTTTTTTTTGGGTGGAAAATTATCAAATAACTTCTCCCGCTGTGGGCGGAGCGGGAGGGCGTGTCAGACTCTTACTGACTAAAACCCACCCGTGTTCCTTCAGTTGCCTGTACGTTGCCAGGGGCCACGGTATCACTTACGGATTTTCCCGCAACCCCGGCAGGCATCGGTCCTAGCAGACCCCTTCAGTTGTGCTGACATCTCTTAGAGGCGCGCGTGGAACACAACGCGCCGTCGACCCGGGCCTGATCCTTATCGGACGGCGAGCTACCCATTGCTCACCGTCCGCAAGCCCGCGCCGACGTTGGCCGGGAATCGGCATGCGATTCCCGAATTAGCAATATCCTACAAAATCATTCAGATTGTGTTACGCAATTAGGGTGCAGATAGTGCTTGCTTGTCCCAACATGTCATGTATTGTTATTGTGAATTCAAAGACTGTCCCAAACCGGCAGAAATAATAATATAATGGCTTCGATCACAATACAAGTTTCCGCTGCTTTTGGGAGTCCTGGAATGTTTTACAACCAGCATCCTGCCTAAGATGGCCAAATAAATTTTCCCCCAGATTGGAAGAACATTTCGATGCGTCTCAGCAATAACCTCGAGCATTCAAACAGACATAAAAATTATAAGTCACCACAAAATAATGACCTACAATCAAGTAATGTCAACAACCGTTAGAAAACAGCAATTTTGCCGTTGGACACTAACAGCTACTGACAGAGGTCGGTGGCGTAGCTAACTTCCGTTCTAAATGGTATTCCGTAGTTTTATTATATGTAATAGTTTTTTTTATGCGGTGTTACACGCGATGCATGAGCGAAGGTAATGTTAGCCTTCCACTTATGGTAATGCGTTTAGCATTGAGTTTTTAGCCGATACATGTAGGCCTGCAGTAGAAAGTAATGAAGGTTGGTTAAGTTTCAGACTGATTTAATTATTACTATTAGCAGTTATGAAGAGTGGGTTTCCTCTACAGCCCGACACGTTGAGTGAGTTTTTGCCAGGGTCCGCATCCCTCTTAAATATGTAGGTGTCATCTAAACTAGCTTACATAAGACCCCTTCCTAATTTATCATCTCATCATCCCAGAATCTGCCTAGCCTTATCCCAATTTTGATGGAGGCGGTTTCCAGTCTAACCGGATTGTGGGCCATCAAAATATAGTGCCTTGTGTGACATTTGAAAATCTGATGAAAATTACAATGGCACGGCTCCAAATGAATAATAACCGCATCAATCTACCAGTAATTAAAATCAAATCTACATACATTTTCACAACTTGGAGACTATGACTCATGATTTATAGCGGTTAGAACAATATTTATGATTCCGAAACTAGAAATAGTCACGCTAACGAAGCTGACATGTTTTCCCAATAATGCAGATTTTCAAATCAACGACATTAGGAATGTAGACATTACTCATACCTACGGGATACATTTTGGGAGCTGGTATATCAAGCTCAATAGATGTGAAGGACAACCCAAGGTTTTGTTGCTATCAAAAAAAAATCAATGTCTTGATTTTTTTTTGATAGCAACAAAATCAATAGCATCGTATACACGACTGAATCATTTCACGTAGAGCATTTTTAGAGCATTTTAATCTACCTCTAAGAAGTAACGAGACCACGGTATCAACTGCTAGTGTATCACTATTATAGTCTTCTAAAGTCTATCCTAGATTGATCTCCGAGTTTTCTAGGTCTGTTTCAATGTCTTGGACGTTCTCTATGATGCCAAGGTCAAATAAGGTTAGTGGCTTATTGAGTAAAGAAATATCTGTAGCTCTTACCGTGTCTCTCGTTGTCGAGATCTCTCTTTTCGTTCTGCCATGATGCACGATTGGCTGGACTAGTCTGTGCTTGTTGAAGTCTAAGGCTGGCGGTCCTGAAACAATTAGAACATGATGTTAGACCAGAGTCTTTTAGGGTTCTCCTAAATCATTTGCTACTAAACAATAGGAAGGACACTTCTCAATTTAGGGTTGTGTTGTGATGACATGATTACTCCTTGTATGTCTATGGAAGTGTTGGAGGTGGCCAATTGTTGACCGGAAAAAACAAAGTTACTTAAATAAATTATACATTGATTTTTTTATATTATTATTCATATTTCCCGTTTCCCCGTATTAGAACATGAAGGTAAGATTGAAGATAAAAGCAAAAGGCACAGGAAATACATTCACTTTGCCAATAAAATGATTCATTTGGAGAATTTTAATTAGCATACACCATTTGTACCGTTACCGCGAAGTCTTTGTTTTAAAACCGTGAAGGAATGGTAGTTGATATGCAGTTTTTCTTTCAAATTTATGCGAAGTAAGTACTGAATTAAAATCTTTACGATAATCGAATAAGAATGATTGAAATAAGGGTCTTGCTGAGTCGTTTTGGGCGTTATTCTCAATGACATAAGATTGACATTGAGAAAATTACTATAAAGCTTCGTGCAGACCAGCGCGACGCGACGCCGCGACGCGACTCGAACAATACAATTTCTAAGAAAACTTGACGGTATAACAATAACCGGTGTCGCGTCGCGCGACAAGTCGCGCTGGTCTGCACAAAGCTTAATGCTTCGGCAGTAACCGAATCGCCCCAATGATATTGATAAACTTTAGAAGTAGGTAGGTAGGTATTTCTTGTTTTGCCTGCATTAGCATGCATAAACAAAATCGTCCGGAGGACGCAACCTTTATAGGTGCTGCCTCACCGCGAGCATTCGCCTGTAATGTAACAACAGTTCAGATTCGAGCATTGCATCAGTGAGAGACGAGAACTGAGCATTACAGTTCGCAACCTGTTGATACAATACGAGCATTACATCAGTGAGAGACGAGAACTGAGCATTACAGTTCGCAACCTGTTGATACAATTCGAGCATTACATCAGTGAGGGTGGAGAACCAAGCATTACAATGCGCAATGTCTGTAATATTTAATACGAAATGCTACATTACAGGTGCACGTCAGTCGGGGAGGCAGTATTGTAACGTAATGCTCAAAATCTAATCTGTAACGTTACATTACAGGCGAATGCTCCCGGTGAGGGAATTTATTATAGGTATCAGAACAAACAGGAAAACCACTAATATCTATTAAAATATTCTGTCAAACACGTCATTAAAGCCATTATGCATCTATACATAATCTTCTAGCCAAACCTAACCAGATGTTGTCACATTTTAATTCAAATGGGATTTTACATGGTCACCAGTTTGGTTTCACGAAAGGTAGGTCCACGACTGACGCAGGAGTAAAACTCATAAGTCACATTTTGGAATCCTGGGAGAATTCCCAGGACGCAATTGGCATTTTCTGTGACCTCTCAAAAGCGTTTGACTGCGTTGACCACAAAACACTGATCTGTAAATTACACCACTACGGAATTCGTGGACAAGCTGCTGATCTTGTTCTTTCCTATCTGTCGAACAGGCAGCAAAAAGTAAACGTTAACGGGGCGACGTCCTCGGGGTCTCTAGTTAAGATGGGCGTGCCTCAAGGATCAATTCTTGGCCCTTTCCTATTTCTAGTCTATATTAATGACCTTCCTTACATGATGGCCAACTTATCAGATATAATTCTATTCGCTGATGACACTTCTCTTATTTTTAAAATAGATAGAAAAGATACGGATGTCTTACATGTCAACAATAGTCTAGCAGTTCTTTCGAAATGGTTCGCAGCTAATAATCTTTTACTTAATGCGAACAAAACTAAATGCCTTAAGTTCTCATTACCAAATGTACCTCAAGCAGGTCTAAATTTAAAACTTGACGGCAAGAAACTAGATGCTATTACGGAAACTGTATTTCTAGGAATTACTTTAGATTCGAGATTGCAATGGGGCGCCCACATTAGAGCCCTTTCAGGTAGATTAAGTTCAGCTGCATATGCAGTAAGAAAAATAAGGCAGTTGACTGATGTAGCCACAGCTAGGTTGGTATACTTTGCTTATTTCCACAGTATTATGTCTTATGGCGTTCTGCTGTGGGGATCGGCAGCTGATGTAGATTCAGTTTTCATCTTACAAAAGAGGGCAATTCGCGCGATCTATAAAATGGCTCCTCGTGAGTCGCTTAGAGATAAATTCAAAGAAATTGATATACTTACTCAGCCTTCTCTTTATATTTTAGAAAGTATTTTGTATGTTCGCAAAAACTTAGGACTTTTCAAAATAAGAAGCGATTTCCATAATATAAATACACGTAGTAAACATGAAATTGTGATACCCAAATTTAGATTAACCAAAACTAGTAAGTCATTTCTTATAAACAGTATTCGCTTTTATAACAAGTTGCCAAAGTCAGTTACAGAACTTAGCGATGGAAAGTTCAAAGCCCACATCAAACGTGTCCTTATCAAAAAAGCATATTATAAGATTAAAGACTACGTTGAAGACAAGGAAGTTTGGCAATAATTACTTCTGCACATGTGGCTTCCCTGGTGCCTCATTAACGGCATAACTATGTAAATGTCTATTAACTGCTCCCAAATTACGATAATTATTTTAATTTACTTTTTTATTTTATTTTAATTTACAAATGACATAATCTTTGTATTATTTGACATTGTATATTTACAATATATTAAATTTGATTTATTACAGCAGTAATGGCAACCATTATCATTTGGTTTAAATAGGTTTTTATTTTATTTAGGAATTTCATTTGTCTTTTATATAGCTTATTTTCTTTTAAATTTTGTGAATGAGAGAACGTTGTAGACTTAACAGACTGTAGATCGGTGGACCATTTAATTTTTTGCTAAGTACCTGGTACTTGTTGATGGGCCTACACTGTCCTCTCATACCTTTTAACACTGTAACTTGGAATCATTGTAAAAACCATTTACTTTTAAAAGAGTAACCGTGGAGTTTCTTGCCGGCTCTTCTCCATAGGAAACGACCAATTGGAACCGTGCACCTAGCTTCTGACGTTTCATAAGTGCCCTTGTAGGTTTATGTGAAATAAAAATATTTTGAATATGAATTTTTTGAATTTGAATTTGAATTTGAATTTGAATCTATACAAGGTGCAGTTTTGGATCTGCAAAACATTTTAGGAGGTAATTATGTTAGTGATTCTCGACCCGAATCAATAATAAAATGGGCAGGTATTTTTTTTTCATTTTATTCTTATTTACGGAAATCGGTAAGTGTAAACTCTCCTTTTTAAAACGCGGCCAATCTGTACGTGTCTTTAAACTGCGCTTTTACACACACAAACAAACGCAACCGACATTTCTTTCATAAATCCAAAGCACCAACCACCGCCCGCTCCCTCTCCCACTAGCCACGCCCCCGCGGTCATCGAAACCGCATAAATCGGGTCAATTTATTAGTGTAATTGATGACGCCGGTATGTGCATACGCTTGCAAATTCCGCCCCTCAAGTGCGCCTTCGATTAACGGTCGCGATAGGTACCTACTACCTAGTTGTAAAGATGACGGACCAATACTCCAATGTAGAGTTGGTGGAGATGGTCCGCTTGTATGCCATCAGTGGAGACAATGTATCTCGACCACCCACTGGATTGGTCGCGGTGGTCCAGTGGCTTGGCCTCCGCGTTCTCCGGACCTCACACCCCTGGACTTTTATCTGTGGGGAGACGTTAAAAGATTGGTGTACACAGACGAAATCACCAGTGTTACCCAACTACGTGCAAAAGTGATCAGTGCTTTCGATACAATAAAAACGAATGTGTTTGTGTTACGTAAGCTGAAGGAAAATCAGGAACGTCGTGCTAGACTGTGCCTGGAGTGTGACGGTGGAAACAATATCTCCAGGTAACATAAATAGGTAATTTATTTATTTATTTGTACATAGACAATAATTTGTAAATACGATGTTAGCTAAATCAACTTGATTAGCGTAAATAAGTTGATTTAAAAATTTTAACTACGCCAAAAATACCTATCAGACAAAATGAATCACTTAAAATCCCTAACACATGGGTACCTACCTACTTAACTAGCACAAATTATCTTGATGTATTTCTGTCGGTCCTCAGCCCGTTAAAAAGTAGGAAGGAAAATCTTAAATCAACCAATTTAATCTACAAATAAAAACGAAAACCGTCCTTGGGGCTGAATTTACCTACAGAGCGCGCCGACTGCGCCGAGTACCTACATGCCTTATTATTATTATTAGGTGCCTACCTAAATCCCGCGCACGCGCTCGCGATCATAGTTTCACAATTGTGCAACAGGAACTGCTTACGTGCTACGAGTATGTAAGGTTTATTTATCTCCGCCTATCATTTTATTCATCAGCTGATAGGTAACTAACGACGCCAACGTGAACTTTTTTTGGCGCAGTTGTATCTACTTCCTACTATTATTATTTATCGTAATAGCCCAGTGGTTAAGGCTTTCTCCTCACATGCATGAGGTTGCGGGTTCGCAACTGAGCAAGTACCATTATGTTATTTTTTTAATTCATAATGATGTAAGTACTTTTTAAATTTATTTAGGACATCATTGAAATCCCGTGTTTCGGTAAGCACTTAATTAAAGCCTTTGGTTCGAATTGATTTGTAGCTCTCGGACGGTCGTTAGGTACCACACGGGTCGGTACGGGTCAACGACCTTACAGCCCTGCCGTATGGTCGTTGGTACGGGTAGTCAAAAGCCAGAAAGTCTGACAAATAGTCTAACAAATGGGTATCGTGTTATCAAGTAACTGGTGTGTTGAGGTCTGATACGCAGTCGCCCTACGTAATTCACTGGCATTCCATGTAGTGACCTGCATACAGTTAAACTGAAAGCCGACCCTAACATAGTTGGGAACAGGCTCGGCAGATGATGAATATTTTCGCATTGTAATGTAATGATGTTTAAAAATGAGTTATTATTTAGCGAAATTTAAAACAATAATGTAGGTCTGTACATTGTGATTTACAAATTCGAATTACATCTAAGGTAAAATGATTTGTTATAAATTGCTGTAGCTACAACAACTTGTACAGATCGCGGCACGTTGTTGAACCTTCGATGCGCAGTAACAGATTTTCGAGTCTTAATCGAAATGCGGTATGACGAGCATCGCGGGGGCTCCCCGTAACCATAGCAACGACCTTCATTTTAGTTCAACGCACGTGCCGCGTTCGTTTCGTAGAAATGTGGGCGGAGACTCGTACAGGCTGACGTCACTGGTCATCGCATTCACGCACACAGTGACATGACGCGCGATACATCGCGCAATGGGTGATTCTGTTTTTTTGAAGAGGGTTATTAAGAGAGTTATTCTGAAAAACAATAAAATTTAAAAATCGAAAATAAAAAGTATTATTGATTATTGACTTGGTATCGTATTGTTATATGATTATTTACGAGTCTCATAACAACCTCCTGAAATGTTTTGCAGGTTCAAAACTGCACCTTGTATATATAAAAGAAAGTCGTGTTAGTTACACCACTTATAACTCAAGAACGGCTGAACCGATTTGGCTGAAAATTGGTGGGGAGGTAGCTTAGAACCAGGAGACGGACATAGGATACTTTTTAGTAGGGTAGGTAGGGTAGGTAGGGTAGGTAGGGTAGGTAGGGTAGGTAGGGTAGGTAGGGTAGGTAGGGTAGGTAGGGTAGGTAGGGTAGGTAGGGTAGGTAGGGTAGGTAGGGTAGGTAGGGTAGGTAGGGTAGGTAGGGTAGGTAGGGTAGGTAGGGTAGGTAGGGTAGGTAGGGTAGGTAGGGTAGGTAGGGTCGGTAGGGTCGGTAGGGTAGGTAGGGTAGGCAGGTAGGTGCGCCGTAGATACGTACTTAGTGCTACTCGAGCGAAGCCGGGGCGGGCAGCTAGTTATAAATAAAAAGTAGCTTTTCGTGTCTGTGTGTGACCGCGCTGTTCTCCTAAACTACGCAACGGATTTTGATGCGGTTTTAACCATCATTTAGAGAATTTATTCCGGAAGGTTTATGTGTGTAACACATTAAACTTTCATTATATAATAAAGAAATCTCGATGTTGTGTCAAGTCGTTAAAACTGTCCTAAGCAGGGGCGAGTCGCCAGTTCTATTATAAGATCGCGACAGGTTTCCTCATCAAGTGCACAATGCTGCGCGTGCGCTCATCGCGTTGACCAATCACATGACAGTCGAAATCGAAATTGTAGCTAGGTTAGATCAACGACCGGCTTTTATTAGTATTACTACGTCAGATACGGATGAATGAACATGTGCTCAGAATGTTAATTTGGTGCGAAAAAAACTGCAATTAGTGAAATTAATTACACTGTCATGCCGTAATGTTTTTGGAGCTGTCATAATGCAAAATGGCGGTGGAGTTTGCATTAGTTTTTTGTCCGTCTGTCGCTGTACATTTATTACAATTACAAATGAAACCGTTTGCATCCGGTTTTTTTTTTTGCAGAGCATGATCATCACTCTCACTTTAGACCTAAAATGATTAGCACTTTAATCGTACTCGAACGAGGTCAATGTTAAGTTAAAATCATGATAATAAAATAAATGATATGAGCAAAATCCACTAAGGAGAGCAAAAAGATCCTAAATATTAGAACACCTTAGATATGATATCCAACTGTGAGCTATAAAATAAACTACCTAAGCAGTAACAAAAACCTCGCCAGCGCACGTCGCCATCAGAAACACAAAGGCACATTGTTGTCGACTAAAATGGTGTCAGTAACACCGTTTGGGCACGTCTCTGTGGATTTTATCGCGAATATTTAAGGTTTTTGTGAACATTTTGAAGTAAAGATGGATTAAGAGGCTTACAACAGCTAAAGCGCGGTCATTGTCGGACTGCATAGAAATGAAAGAGAAGCTCGATGACACGACGCAGGTAATTTATTGCAAAATATGAAGCAGTTAGCGATTTACAGAAAATCTATTGATTGGACTGGAAAATTAAAACACTATTATGCTAATATGTAGCTTGTAGAATAATCTGACAAAAAATCAGAATGATTGCATGTAAATTAATATGATTTTTAATCGTTAAAAGAAATTTTAGAGGTATCTTCATGATTTTTTTCTATCGTATCAAATTAGTTGTATTATGTTTTCAACACACTATCATACTAGCATATATCCTGAAGAATATCATATATTTTTCTGATTTTGTTTACTGCAGTGGATCATATTCTTTTAGGCATTATACAACTTGCGTTTAGGCACGTTTAGGTCCTGCCATGCTATTCTGTAAACATCTCACCGTGAAAACTTGGGTGAAGTGAGCTGTCAATAGTGTCAATCCCTGTGGAATGACAGCTCACTCCACGCTCACTTCACCTCAGTTTTCACGGTGAGATGGTTACAGAATAGCACTGCTGTAGTCCCCTTAAGAAGCTAGTAACGGTGGAGGGTGAACGATGTTCATGTTTTTATTTAATACAGCTTTGACCTTGGTCGAGCAGTGATCGAATCAAGTGATCTAAGTTCGAATGCTGTTGCCTTTTCAGTTTTATATAGAATAAAGGATTCGATTGTTTTCCAAGATCGTGAAGTCATTTGCGCAGTAGAATAAAACATGTTTTGATAGACCCATACAGGGTGGCTGTCCACAGACAATGGCCCACCTTCCATCTTGCGACGCATGCTGTCACCTGTACACGTGAAGATTGAATGGCTGCGTCAGCAAACGGTATTCGCTTTGCTGAATTTAGGCCAAACAACAATTTTTGTGTTTTTTTTGCCAACGACACGCTAAAAAAAAAACAGGATGATATGAACCGTCATCTTGCTAAGACGAATGAGTCACGAAGATAATCAAATTCAAGTTTTAAGTCCATCAACTATAACGTCCAAAAGTAATATTCATAAGTCTTTAGCCTAATCAATTTTAGTGATACTGGACATTAAATTAATCCAGTTTCATTAACATTAAGAGTGCAGCAATTGGACCGGATGTCACTGTCAGAATAAAATTAAATCGACTTGGACACATTAAGACGCAGATATATATCAGTGACCTTGAGTGGTTAGCTTGCGTGTTGTGTACTGAGCTCACGCAACGCGTCGTACGTGCAGCCAGTAATAGGACTCGCCCATGAAAGAGCGCTGTCCCAAATTAGACGCATTATTAATTTATTATAAATAAAACAAAAGGTATTTTAATAAATCACGTATACTAAAAGATCAATAATTAAATTATGTTTAAAATGGTGAAGGTTCCAGAAAAATAGATTTTACGTCATTCTCAGTTTTTTATCCGCGTTAGACATAACTTTACAAATTAATTTCAATGTAATATAAACATAATCTAAAATATTCCTAAATTAAGTTATTAGGAAAATGCTATAATTTAACGAATATTTTTTCAAAAAACGAATTGCTACGAACACTAATCGTTTAGACGTGATCTTCAGTATAAAATCATTAAAAGTCGGTTATCGTCGCCTTAATTACACATTATTTAGAACTGAGTAACGAGACTCGAATAACTCTATCAATTAAATGGAAGCTATAGTGCATGGTAACCTTAAAACAATTTGGCCTTGAGATCTTAATTATGATATCACAAATTACAGATGGAATACAAACTGATACTATACGATGCGCTGCGTTTAAAACAAAGACACTTTATTTGTCACGCTCGGAAGAATTTTTTCGTTGGTTTTGGATATGGGTTAAAAACACAACATTTGCCTTGCTCACAGCAAAAGGTGAGGAAGTGATTGAAAAAAACAAGAAAAGGATCCATGGTCCATGACGCGAAACATCAAGAATATTTTGCTTCCTGCAGTAAGATATCAGGAAATAAATGCCTGTAAGCTTGCTCAGTTCGGTGATTTTACATTTGAGCTCCGTCAGAAAGAGGCTATTCCTATTTCCAGCAAAAGTATTCGAAAGGCTTAGTCAATGAACCACAATCAGGGAATTAGACAATACCTTGAGTTAAAGTCATACAAATATGTAGTATAAGAAGATGAAAACGTTATTACAACCAATAATTTAGACCTCGCCACACATTCATAAAATTTACAGTTGGTTGGAAAGGCAGTTGAAACTTGAAACAAAGGGTTCTCGACATTGCGTCTAGTACATAAACGTACATTTTAGAGGACATTTAATTAAGACTTAGCCCAGCAATGTCCTAAATGGCTCGAAATGGGCAAATAGCTGAATACCACACGCATAGCGCTCCCGCCAGTTTTGGGCTGGCCCAGTTAGTACGAGCTATTTATAGCCTTCCACAAAATAGCGTGATGTGTGAACAGCAGTATTTCCTAGGTTGACATGACAATGAAATTGTTGACTTAAAATTATAGAAAGAACAATTTTTACTGTCGGAAATACTGCCCATTTTAGATGTCACCAAAGTTGTTATTGTTATATACTTAGAAAATAATAACATAATACCAGCCTATTATTGTCATGTATAAATAAGGCACTAGAGAATACAATCCCGAGCATATTTTTCAATCCCGGAATAACGGGATTTTTGGTGCGGAATCCCAGGATCCCGGGGCTATCCCGGTATTAGACTATGTGGTTTATTGGGCTCAAATTAAAAACTCTTGAGTAATTTCTTAAAAATTGTCTGTAATATTGTTGCACAACACAAATCACAATATAGTAAGAAAAGAAAAAAAACTATACTTTTGTAAGAAATAAAAAAAACAAAACAAAAAACTACTTCGAATTTCGAAAATACAATCGCAGAAATATCAAAGCATCCAATTTTTGATTTCTAAGCCTGCTTCGTAGTTTATTACCAACATAAGCAGCAGCTGAAGACGCTCGCTCAGGTTCTACACTGATTGGAGGAATAGACAATAGATACCTACTTATATGCTGTTTCTAAGTGAGATCCATGAACTCCTCCATTTTCAAACAGGCCCATTTCACGTCTAATACTATTAGCCAACCCCAATTCAATGCTGTACGTATTACATAATTGTTGTTTTTTTGTCGTTATGTAATAAATACTATTATAGACCATTTTTTCCAACCTTTGAGCTTCTAGTTTTAGATAGCTCTAGAGTAAAGTGACTGGTCCATTAACATATTCTAGGCAAAGTCATTGTCAAGGCGCAACGAACTACGGAATGCAAACTAAACCTGTTTGTTCCACCAATCCCAAAAATCCCGAGATTAGCCAAGTACAGTCCCGGGATTTTCGGGGTCAGAAAACGGCCGGGATACCCGGATTGTATTCTCTATAAGGCACGAGCATTTATCACCACGCTTACTCAAGACAGGTTGGTTGTTTGGCGATTTCAAACTTATATTAACTATACTCGGAATTTTAATTCGATTCCAGATTTGACAATTTCAGTGTTGCAACGTTATGACAAGTACTAAATAGTGACGTTGCGAAATTATTCGATATGGAAATGGAATATTTCCAGATCGATTCTTCTCGTTTATAATTTTACTCTCGTAAACTAAGTATATCAGGAAATTAAATATTTCTGAACCGATAATTTAGTTTTGACGATTAATTAACGATCTGAGACTTTTCTTTTATAATTGTGTGTGAAATAAATAAAAAAATGTGATCATGAAGGAATGACACGATAAACAAAATGGCGATAGCTGCACGAGCGCGCACGGGTTGCCAATACTGAAAACTATCTAGGCTCTTTTATTATAAGTTTTGTTTTTAATATAAAAACAAAAATATTAACTTTTTATAAAATAGAGCAGCGATTACTAATTAATAAATAATTATGTATTTATTTAAATAAAAATCAATAATTTAGTCTTTAATTGGCACACTGATGGCACACACACTGATTGTTTATCGATTTTTGTGTTCATCACTACACTATTATATGTGGTATCATTATTTCACCAAATGACAGTAGCTAATGTCAAATCTGGATTCGAATTAAAATTCCGAGTATAGTCCAGATTTCCTCACGATTTTTTCCTTCACCGATGTCAGTGATGTCCAAGATACAACTCAGAAAGTACATATGAATCGAAAAAGTCACATTGACACTTGCCCTGATTTGAACTCACACTGGGCCATCACGACATTTTGACAAGTCTCAAGTTTCGACAAGTCGCGGCAAAAAAGGTCTTTGACGTTTAAATTTCCAAAGTAAGGTGCAAATTGATCAAATTGAGCCAAAAGAGTATGATTCCTTATTACATTAGCATATTTTCATTTGGTGAGATATTTTAGCACTACGTATTAAGCTTTGTGCAGACCAGCGCGACTTGTCGCGCGACGCGACACCGGTTATTGTTATACCGTCAAGTTTTCTTAGAAATTGTATTGTTCGAGTCGCGTCGCGGCGTCGCGTCGCGCTGGTCTGCACGAAGCTTTAGGCAGTACCAAATATTTGAATTATCACCAATGTTATTGTACCCTTTCATTTAATTTTGTGGAAGCCTAAAAGCCTCAATTAGTTGCTTTGAAAAGCAATCTCTGTAAGGAATTGATGTATGTAATTTAATTAATTTATGTAAAATCATTTATGAAATTTAATTAATTTACATAAAATCATTTAAGTAACGTTGTTTGTTTTTGTTTTGTGTTTTAAGTAATTTATTATTTACTTTGTGTAAATTCAAATAAAAATTATTGTTAAGGCGACGATAACCGACTTTTAATGATTTTATACTAAAGATCATTTAGATTATGTTTATATTCCATATTGAAATTAATTTGTAAAGTTATGTCTAACGCGGAGAAAAAACTGAGAATGACGCAAAATCTATCAAGCGTATTTTTCTGAAACCTTTAACATTTTAAAAATAACTTAATTATTGATTTGAAGTATACGAGTTTTATTAAAATACCTTTTGTTTTATGAAAACGACATGACAACGCTTCTTGATGGGCGAGTCCTATAACTGGCTGAACGTATAACGCGTTGCGTGAGCTCAGTACAGAACACGCAAGCTAACCACTCAAGGTCACTGGCATATATCTGCGTCTTAAGGAATTAATGACTGTGACTAATTACCACTGAAAAGCATGACTCTGCCTCTACTGTCGCGCAGTCGCGTAAAAGGCCTGTGACGTTTACTTAAAGCTTTTACACAGCGAGTAACACAGACGGGGTTATTTATAAGATATTAATTAGACCGAACAATACGACGCAAACAAACGTTATCATAACTGGGAAACAAACATCAGGAAACGAATGACAGTTATTGATGGAATTATGTTGCAAATCAATTATTATGCCCATACTAACAAGCTTTTAATAATTCCTCTGAGTAGAAGATAACTTTAAAAGTTATTACTTGTCAGTTCTTAGGACAAACTACAAAACAATACAAATTCTATGGAGTAGATATAAGTTTGCCTTCCTGCGTACAATTTTTTTTGGTAACAGTACTTTTACTCCAAATCTTTTCCCAATGTACGTTGTTTTAATGTCTAACATGACGATATTGTCGTGGACGTCCACTTCAACGTTCTTGTGAACGGTTATATACGTATTTTCATACATTTTACTAAAATACAATAGACGACGTATATTTAGTAACCTAACCCGCTTAACTGTTCTCAAAGAGTCATAAAGAACCCTGTAAGAAATCGACACGTGTTTCACCTCTCAACGAGGCATCCTCCGGATGACGATTGACTTCTGGCAAGCGCGCAACGTAAAAAATACGTCGCAAATATATAAGTAACGCCTGAGTCAATTAACTATACATTTTATTTACCACATGTTATCGTGATATCGTGACGCGAACGTGAACTTCCACGATAATATCGCCACGTTAGAAATGATAAAAGCACACATTCCCTGATAAAGCTTTGTAACATAATTTTGCCACACACCTATCTACAAAACGTCGTTAAAAGAAAGATAATGGGTGTTCTACATCCTGTTCAACATAAATCTTTATCGCCTGTCGTCTCGCCTTAAAAGATTTGAAAAGATTAATACCGAGGTAAACGTGTAAAGATTGAGCTTATTACGTTATTTAGTGTCTAGTTATAAATCTTGGCATATACTGAAGACGTGTAAAAGGGCAAATAGAAAGAAAGAAAGTTTTTTTTTTATTTGGGACACGCACAGGAAATACAAACAGTAAGTAATAATAAAAATAAATTATAAAAAAAAAAAAACAAAAAAGGGAGCATTTAAAAACAGAATAATAACGACCTGTGCGAGGCCAAAAAGGCTCCTATCTCAGCATAAAAGCTCGTACAGACCAGCACGAAGCTTAAAGCTTCGTTCAGACTAGCACGACGCGACACCGGTTATTGTTATACCGTCAAGATTTCTTAGAAATTGTATTGTTCGTGTCGCGGCGCGGCGTCGCGTCGCGCTGGTCTGTACGAGCTTTAACGCGGCGATATTAAAAAAAAAAAAATACCGCAGCGCTGGTATTCTGATAGGGCCCAAAAATACCAACGGAATGTCAAACTCGGTGTTTACAATATAGTTACAAATTTTTTTAGCGTGTCGCTTGCAATTTATACAATACGACCCGCTCCTGCTTCGCACGGTTTTTACGACTTGACAAGACATCGAGATTTCTTAGTTTTCCGTAACTTTAATATTAACGACATTCATTATATGGATTCAGTACATGATTCTGAATGCCCCTGCGTTGAAATTTTTCGTCGGTTATTTAAAAAAAAATCGGCTGTTTCATAGAAAAGTGCAATACCTACGCGGTCAAAATGTTTGGAACAGCTGTTTTATTTTATTTTTATTAACCGATGAAAAATTTCAACGCAGGGGATTCAGGGATTCAGAATGTACACATTTTTTTAAATTTCCGTTAGTGATCATCATCATCATTTCAGTCGAAAGACGTCCACTGCTGGACAAAGGCCTCGCCCAAACACCGCCACTTCGGCCAGTTGTGCCTCTCGCATCCAGCTGATTCCTGCGGCCTTGACAAGGTCATCGGTTCCGTTAATATTGACTGCTAAATGTGATGAAACAGATGCCATACTGCATTGTTGTAGGGTCGTCTAATGACGCTGGAACTATACAATGTGGATCTGGACTTACGACATTAAATTAAAACGAGCACAGTACTAGTCCATCGAAACATTTTAAAACACGAAGATTAGTAGTTAATGGAAAATTTAAGAATTGCAATTATCAAACAAAATTAATAGCAAAATCAACTGCATAAAATGGAAACACGCTTTATCTACGAAACGTCACTGACCTGTTGCGCGGTGTGGTGCGGGATGCAGCGGGCGGGGGTGCGGGACGTAGGTGGACGTAGGTAGGTACTTTAGTCGGAGAACAACAAATCCGCGGCATAAACGCACTAAGTTGCGCGTTGTTAATTAATAAAAGATCACTAATTGAATAATTAATCACATATTATCACATCACAATCAGAATTTAAATCATCAAGTACCTAGTCAAATTTTTTAATTTTCAAAGTGTCCACTGTTGTTCAACACTCTGACTGGCATATCTCTGGATAACAGTTGTTGTACTTTTCTGAACTTGTAAGGTCGCCGTGCATGCCGTTTCAAATATCTATGGACAGTTGTGTGACTCACTTGAAACCGCCGCGCTGCGTTCCGGAGGCTAGAAGTCGGGTTATTTTCAAAATGTTGTAATATCCGCTCCTCGATATTTGAATTTGAAGACACGCCTTCTCCTTGAGGAACGGCCGATTCTCTCGTAACCTCTGAACTGCCAGGGTAAAAACACGGCTGTTGGTAGGGCACGTTCGTGTGTCACCATATCTCTCCCGATATGTACGCAATGCTAAAGCCGCATTTTGGTGACATTCTCCGTACATAAGTACCATGTCAGTGTACTCGGCAGCTGTGTAGCTTATTTGAGGCATAATATTACCTAAACTAAAAAACTTACAAACCTAACCTAAATCCAAAAACTAACTAATAAATGCCTAATTAACTAACTAATAATACACTAACACTTAACAATATGTCACAATAACCTGTGCACTAATCTAACTATCATAAATCGTCTTTAACACAATAACAACTAAAACTTTTCATAAAATCACAACAATGCGCGCGCGGCTCGTCTTGTGATAACAAAAGTAGGCGTGTGCTCTCATCAAAGGGCTCCGCTGTGCACTGACTGACATAGTTAAGAGTCAATAAAAGTCTTTTTGCCGAAAAACTTCCGCTCACATACACACTCGCAGTTTTCTATGCACCACTAATGCATTATTTGCGTAAGTAATATTTCTTTTTCTTTCTAATTGTAGTATTTTGTGGGAGTGGGCGGGGCGCGTAAGAGTGGAATGGTATGACACCTTTCTCTGTCTTTCAAGCATATTGAGACGTAGAGAATAGAATCATACGTTTTTGCACAGGTTCCTGACCTTACAATGTTTACCTATTATTACGGACTCAGATCTACATCATGTTGAAAAATAAGAAAATGAAAAATAATTTCCTGTGGCTAAAGTATTCATTGGATTTGATTGATTTTTTGTATACGGGTAAAGAACATGACACTCTTTACGTGGTTTAAAGGAATGTCAATCGTCCTGCTCCACTTTGTATACCATTTATCGTATTGATAAGGTATATTTTTATAATTTGGGAGCTGACACAGGAGCAACCATTCACTGAAGCTGATTTAGGTACTTACTGAGGCGGCATCTACATCGCCACATGCGAACTACGCATCAAAGACCTGACGTCACACAACATCCTGACGTCACTCAAATCCTGCATCGCGCAATTAGAGTTTACCGCGCGGTGGACATTTATATACAAACTCCCGACTTCAACCTCTGGGCGGAGGATCCTCCCTTTTCTATGGTGGATGAGTGAACTTTACACCCTGTTCCTCATTCCCCTAAAGTACGTTTTAATTAGTATCTAAAAGTACCTAACTTTGCTCATTAGAAAATACACAGATTAATCGTTTATTTCGATCGCCACTTCAATTAATCCTATACCTATTTCCCTTCTCGCTATACCTACCTAGATAACTTTTATTCCAAATCTAGGGGTTCGCAAACATTATGTAAAGGGCTGATGATCCTTTATAAAACTTCCAAAAATATAAAGCACAGCATAAAATTATTTGAAAACCAAAAATGTGTGCTCTCAAATATATTCTTAAACGAATTGGCTAATGGCTATCCAAAAGTTACGGCCGAAGAATATAGCTGCAATTTGAGATAACCCTTCACTCCACTAGTACCTTTAAACGAATGGAATAAAGTCCAAAATTGAAGAGCTTACGTTGCAGACTATGCAAATCGAAGTCATATTCGATAGTCCTTTGGCTTCATAATCTAATTTGCCGAACGTTGCACATTTGTACGGCAAAAAAAAAACGTCTAGGTACTTTGAAAACCATAGCAGTTCATGCTAAATGGATTGTCTATGGAAAAATGATAACGCAATGTTACTGTACAATACTCATGATGCCAAACTCGTCGTTACGTTCTAGGCTGACTCAAAATAAATTGATTTTCGAAACTAAGCAAGAGAATGCAACCGACCTTAATATTAGACTAACTGTTGTACCAAACTACGGCGAAGCCAAAAGAAAACTTAATCTGTACGATTTATGCTTTAATTACATGACTTAATCTGCGTTCGCAATTTATTTGCCGAACATGAAAACAAACACGAATTTTCCACTTAAACAAACATCAACTTTATTTGAGTGTAAATAAATTTGATTTTAGACCGACTAGTACTGTTGAAAAATTCATTAAAAATATAAAGTTGTAGCGCAAACTGAACCTTGTATTTTGGGTTTATATTGTAGGTATTACAGTTGTTTTTCCTAAAACTCGTGTTTGTTTACATGTTTAGCAAATGAATTGCGAACGCAGTTTAGTATTGACGTGTAACTCGGGCTATAGCATCAGCATTCTCCTTTCCTTATCCCAATTTATTCGTGGTCGGCGCAACATGTCTTTTTCCTCCATACTTCTCTATTAGTCATCATCTCAGTAGTCCCCCCTTTCTAGCCATATCATCTTCCACACAGTCCATCCATCGTTTCTTTGGTCATCCCCTACTCGTATAGCCGACCACATTCATACTCAAAACTTTCCTGACGACATTTCCCTCATTTCTCCGCATCACATACAAATGCCACTGATAACTCCGGCTATACGAAAACCGAAAAAAAAACCGATATGAAGTCTTGTTTATCCCTTTTTAGTAGGCGTTTTTGTCATACTTGGGATAAAGTTTTTATTTTTTCTTTCTTTTTAACTTGTACCGTCCCACTGCTGGGCAAAGGACTCCCACATACTTTTCTTATGTTGTATACATATTTTAAACCAGACTATAATACATACTAGTGAAGATTTATCACCATGAATAATTATTCGTTCTGCATTCCTATTCAAATTGTTTTATACTTTATAAATGAACATAGGCGTATGTATTGGCTTGAACTGAACAAAATATCACATTCCGCTTTTAAGAAATTAAATGCATGCAAGGCCTATTGAAACATTTTTCTGTAGTCTTATTATTGTTAGTATTGTTACACCCGCAGCATTCTCGCATCTTATCAATCAACCCCTATGCATATAATTTTTTTTTCAATTAACAATTCCGCAGAAGATTTTAAGCCACTATACTCGAACATTAGCATAGTGTAGTGTTTTGTTGTTGCAAATATTCCAACCCGATACGTAGGGGTCGGGGGTTGATTGACCTGACCAAGAGTATGTCTGGACTTTAAAAGAGACTGTGACCTCTGGGGCTGCTGTCTCGACGTAAATAGCAATCTTTATTCAACCGAATTCGGTCGCAAAGTCCTAATGGCGTCCCTAGACGGTCAAAATTGCTTGACAAGCACGAAAAAATCACGTGCTTGTCAAGCACGTCGCGCGGGTCTAGGGACGCCCGTTAGGACTTTGCGACCGAATTCGGTCGTATAGCAATCGCTATTATGTCGAGACTGCAGGGCCAGGGTTTTGTTTTGGTCTTTCTTCTCAGAGTAGTCCTTTAGGAAAAACAACATACTTAACATAATTTAGTTTTGACGTGTAAAGGTGTTTTTTGAGCCAATTTATAGAAATAAAAATATCTTTTATCATTGGTAAAAATTGCAAATAACTACTTACTGCGATCAATCTGTAAGCAAATAACTTTTATGTTTACGGAAAACCGTCTCTAAGTTGGTAATACCATAACAGGGCGAGTATAAACAAAGACAGAAATAGTTGCGTTCCAAGTCACCTTGTATGTGCAAGCGCAATCAACATTCTGCGCAAGATTGCCATAATATCACACTGATTTAGCTTAAACTGGTTGCTGATTATATTGCCTTTAATGTTTAGTTTTAACAATAAATATTTATGTTGACAATCAGCTGGAGTTACGTATGCATGTTTGTTTGACTTTTGAAAGCCTTTGTAGGCAGCTTTAATTAGGAAATAAGCAGTGTGGAAAAAAATGCAAGAAACAGAGAGAGATTCACCAGAATAACTATACTCCAAGAACTTGATTTCTTCAAGTGTTGACCAGCATCTAATTACGCAACACATTTTCGTAAACGATTACGACTAATCTGTTTCATTTTGACAGTTCAACAGCATTCATTGTGTTATTTACGTTGATGAGCAGTTTTTTTTTGTCGAATAAATGAAGCAATGGATTAGCAATCTGTTTCAAAACTATTCAGATTCTGATTGATCGTGTATTACGTAATTAAATTAGGGTACAGGCCAGATTTGTTTCATAATCAAAGATCGATTATTATTTTCATGTGTATCAGATTATAATTAAAAGGAAAGAAATTCAATTTAAGGCATTAAGCATTAGTCAGAAAAGATCTGAAGCAGATAAGAAACACATGAATGAAAAACTATGTTGCTAAATAATAAATTAATAGTTAAAAAAAAAAACTAAAAAACACGCTTTTACGTGCACCTTTACAAGAACTTTCTAACAAGTCCAAACACGGCTATGATTCGATATTTCATCATGGAATGCTAGTGCCTATCTTCCGGCTTCATCATCAGACCTTGAAACCTAATCATGGTCAACGTTCATTACATTATGTCAAAGACAAATCACTTGGTTTTTATTACGCAAAAGAGAACTGTGTCACAAAGTTTTCAATGGCTGGACAAGCACAGTTTAAACTGTCAAGCTCTGGGCAGATTTAAAGGAGTGCCATTTTCATTACTCATTTAGTCATGAAGAAGAGCTCCTAAGTAATGATGGCCCAAAAGCCTAATTGCGTAATACACGATCAATCACAATCTGTCTCATTTTGACAGTTCAACAACATTCATTACGTTATTTACGCTGTTAAGCAGAAAAAAAAATGGAACATAAGAAGCAATGGAATAGCAATATCCTTCAGAAGGATTCAGATATGATTGATCGTGTGTTACGCAATTAGGGTGCGGAACAGTGAACGAAATTGAATCGTCACGCCGACGCTGTATCGGGTATACTCGGCTGCAATCGCTCGGTGACGTTAGATCGTGTATGCTCGGCTCCAGCCAGTGAAATTGTTTACTTCTACTACCATGTGGTCATAAGCACACGCCCTCTTTTTTTTTTTTTTGCTTTTTTATATTGACTTGTGCCAAATAAACTTTTTTTTTTCTTTTTCTGGATTTCACGGGGTGCGCCAGATATTTAATCAGGGGCAGGTACATTTAAAACCTGTCCATCCATAGTATCTTCTATACTCCTAAATCCATTTCAATAATATCTTACAACTCTTAGGAAGGGATCTGCTATTCTTAGACAGAAACTACACAACCCTCCTCTCACTAAATATATATTTATGCTCAAAATGACAGCTAGTTCCTCGAATACGCAAAATTAACGACAGTCGTTCCGCTACATTTCATTTTCATGTACTAAATCAAAACAAACATGGGTGATCTTAGTTTCTGAGTTGTACAGGAGTTAAATGTTCAAATCGACGAGTGCTGAGATAACCATACAACCTGGTGGACTAAATTGGTGTACCAAAATAGCTTCCACAAGAGGCTATATTTTAAATACTAGATTTTTGGTAGCGTGCCGATACAAGAGATGTAAAATAAAGTATGTTCTAGGTAATTTACTGATGCCAGGGATTAGAGAATGCCAAAACGTATGCGTATCCTCAAGAATTCGGGAAAAATGCAGTATTCATTGCACCGATTATGAAGTTTTTACCCACCTCCATGGAATCGAATTCATGAATGCGTTAAGTAATAATTAGCATGTTTCGCACTGGCTATCGTAACAAAGATTAACATCAACGCACTTCCCTTGCATGAGTCATAGTTACCGGAAACCACGGAAGACTAAATGTTTGGAGTAGCTATTATGAATACTAAGCAAATATTAAACCTTGCTTATCCTGGCAGCCTGGCACCTACATCACTCTTGACAAACAAGACATATGTCTCGGAATTTGACGAACATGTACGAGGGGATTCGATAAAGATGTGACATGATTATGTCGCAAAAGGCGACTGGGGTTATATCCTTGATATAACTTTGCAGGAAGGAAGGAATTGAAGGACTTGCTTCATATGTTTGATCAAATCGTCTGCTCAATAACGTAGGTAAGTGACGCAATGAATGCGTTGTTGAACCGTCGATCAACATGCTGACCCGTCAAAATGAAAGGCATTCCCGCTATGTGGTGCTGCAGTGATTGGTGTCCTTCTGGAAATTGAAAGAAGAAAACGTGGTGCGCCCACCCCACGTACATGGGAAGGTAGCTGATGATGATTTAGGTATACTAAATACTAATAACTTACTACGATTACAGAGCGTACTGATTTCAGTATAAGACTGCTCGCTCAGGCTGTAAAGAGCAGTCTTACGAATTCTAAGAAATATAGTAAAACTTATGGCTATGAGTAATACAAAATCTGCATGAACGGATGTTGTACATTATGCAAGTCATGACTATTACTCCATTTTAGTTAAACAGTTATATTTATTATAATTATTATAGTGAAAATATCCCTAGAAGTCTGCATATCAGGCCCATTTTCCTTACTATCAACCGCTTTCTCCCAATCAGCACTGCAGATTATCTGCCGCGGGAAAATACGGCCATGACAGTTTCACAGATAGCTAATTCCCGCCAACTAGACCATAGATTTCTTAATCCCTTATCTCTATAAGGTCCATTTTCCATACTATCAACAGCTTTCTCCCAATCAGCACTGCAGATTATTTGATGCGGGAAAAGACGGCCATGACAGTTCCACAGATAGATAATTCCCGCCAACTAGACCATCGATTTCTTAATCCATTATCTCTGGTAAGAAGAAACGATCAATCCTGAACTATGGGCTTTGAATATGAATTGCGGTACATTAAATTTCTACGACCCAATAGTTGCATGGTATATCTCCAAACTTCCATTGCAGTTTGAACATAAGTATATCTTCGGATTCAATTGCCAGTTCTTATTATATGCGAGAACATTGCTTGAAGAGACGTAAAATTTCAGCACGTAAACGCTTACTCCTGAGTCTTTCAGTTAGATTGCTGCATTTAATTATTGCAAAGAAAGAAATAATAGGTACGGGAATGATTGGCGATGTTTTAGTGATCTTAGTTTAGTATGTTGTTGAAGAAGCACAGAAGAATACTCTTGTTCATTCTCTTGAATATGCCAGCTGGCTTTGAATGTATTAGGATAAGATTAGGATGAAAATAATCATGAATAATAATAATATGGGACCAACAAATATTAGGTGGGACCTATGAAATCAGCGTTTTGTATGGAGAATTTTAAGGAAGTTGCTTTTTTCATACTAACATTTTCTTAATTTATATAATAACCATGAACACTACTGTACTGTTTTAAAACTTTTATGCACTAATGTTTAAAAACTAAGATAACGTAATATGCCACTAGATCAAGCGACAAAAATAAGTTTTGGCTTAGTTAAAACAAATAGTGATCATTTCTGCTAACAAAATGAGGAGTCATTTTTAAGGAATTTTTTACGTTTATAAACTATAAGTAATAAGGTTTTTTTTACTATGATGGTCATTATTCGATATAATACCAAGCAATTGATGAATATTTTAATTCATAGAAGTGACAAGGTTCTCTATTTGTGAGAAAAAAACGCCAATTTCATAGGTGGGGGGGACCCAATAATATATCAGTATTGCATTTTTGCGTTAAACAGCACATTTAATAATATAAGTGTCGATCTTTGGTGCCTTATTAAAAGTTGATCATTTTCATGAATACTTCTCCCACCAACTGAAAGAATGCTAATAATATTACCAATTTCCCAGAAAAAGCACCGTATCCTAATATTAGTTTTTTTGACATTCCACGGTGGAAATACCGGGTCTCCCAAACGCATTCAAGGGTTATTTTACATAATAATGACATGCACCGATCCGGAACCCTCCAATGCAGTTGTGTGACGCGAAACGCTATTGTCTGGGACTTTTGACAGCCAGCCAACCTTAACAGCCTTCAAATAACGTACCTGGTTTAAACGATTGTGAACTTAACACCGTTGATTTAAATTAGAAGGTGTGTGAAGATGTAACGTTGCTAGGGTGTCGTCCGATAGGTCAGTGACACGCGACTTTTAGAACTCTATTCATACGCGATGTTCTCTAAACAAACTGTCATAGAAACTATGATACACATGCCAAACTGGAGTAATGAATGATTAATTTTAGTTCATTACAATTTTTCGTTATTGATAAGTTTCAAAAACAGTTTTTATTAAGTACTTAATTGATTTTAGTTTTGTTAATTTCGGTTGAGTCAAAACAGCGTAGCAATCTTTGAATTACAATTTGCTTTTTACTCTTCAATATGCTAATTTATTCAAACGCAATAAGTTATTACTGCAGTAGCATAACATTATTCATCGAGCAACGCCCATAACAAAAATATAACGACCATAGAGCTACATATTCCAACGTAAATAAAACACATCTTTAAAAACAAATATTATCTATGTTTGGACTATTTGAATTTCGAATGCAACACGTGATACTTTTTTGAATAATCCGCCCCGGCCAGTGCGTTTAAAAAATAAAATATCAAATGCGTTGGCGCTTTTTTTAACTTTTTACCACAGAGTATAATAATCACTACGTTCTTTTTTTACGCGCGATGACGCACGGTCTGTGAACTTCCTTCCATTGTGAGAATATCTCTGAAGCCAGTTCGAGCTTTGCCTAATACGGTAGTCAAAAAAATAAGTGACGACCTATTTATGTCCTGTGCAACTGTACGAGATGCATCTAAACTCGAATCCTTGAGGAAAATAATAGTTAAAATACTAAGAAGAATTTTAAAACTGCTTTAATGCTTAAAATAGATGTGCGTAATAAAATTAAAATTCACAAAGCATATACATATAACATAACGTTAGAATTTATGCCTATGGCATTAAGTCCGCCTCTGTACATTTTTGTGCTTGAAGTATTAAATAAATAAATAAATAAATTTATAATGAACAGTCATAAAATCAAATGGATATTTTAGAAAACCAAAGGTTTATCAATCGATTTTCAAATATTAAGAGACCGGAGACGTTATAATTAAATCGATTTGCAACTGTGCAGTAATACCCATGATTACACTTCTAATACCCATGTTCGCGATAAGGCAATATTTACATCAACCTATCACCATTCTCGTGGTATTATTGCTAAGGAAAATTGTTTTATGATGTATTGTGTAACTAGCATTTTCCTGTTCTATTGCCCTCAAAATAGTTGTAATGACATAATTTAAATAGTGTTCCTAATTAGAACTGTCGCATTATCGGTAGAACAGCGGTCAACGTATGGTAATTTTGTTTTTTTTGTTTAGCCATCTCTAGCATACACTTCTATATTCTATTATATTGTTTATAAGGAGAGGATTTCATAATGATGGAACATCCCTTAATATAAAAGTAGAGGAAGCCTAAAGAACTGGAAAATGACGTACTGAGATGACCGCCCATAGAGGTGTAACAAAGAAGACATGCTGCCCCAAATATATTGGGATAAGGGCAGGAGAATGATGACGATGATTCCTGCCATGCTATTCTGTAAACATCTCACCGTGAAAACTTGGGTGAAGTGAGCTGTCAATAGTGTCAATCCTTGTGGAATGACAGCTCACTCCACGCTCACTTCACCTAAGTTTTCACGGCGAGATGGTTACAGAATAGCACTGCAGATCATAGGACTATCATCCTTCGTTTGTTGAATGAAACACTTTTATTATTTGGCACTTTACCCGCCTGACAGACTCCATATTTTGTTTATTTTGCCTTATAAACACAGTAATACAATCCTGTTGTTATCGCAGTACAGGACCAGTGCTATAGGTCGTAATTTACGTAATGTGAGAGAAAGTAAACTGACCAACTGGGCGACCTTGCCTTAATTAACGAGTGGTATATATTTTTTAAATATAAATGTGGTAATAAAGTTCCATAACCGAGTTCAATTGTAAATATAATTATTTTGTAGACTTTAATAACTATTATTTATTTGACTGTTGTAACAATTTGTGGCGCGGAAATTAGGACCAATTATAAAACTTATAATTATTTAAATGCAAGTTATTTTTATGCATGCGGTAATGTAAGTTTCACAAATACAGTATTAAAATATTTTCATTTTTAAGATAGATAGATAGATAGAATATATTCTTTATTATGTAAGTACATCATAAAAACTACAAAATATAAATGTAGTAATTGCAAAGTAGTGTTGTTATTTACAAAGTGAGCCCATAAGACCAGTACCCTAATTACGTAATACACGATCAATCAGAATCTGAATCGATTTGAAACAGATTGCTAATCCATTGCTTCGTACGTTCGAAAAAATGATCTACTCAACAACGTAAATAACACAATTAATGTTGTTGACCTGTCAAATTGAAACAGATTAGTCGGAATTGTCAACGAAAATGTGTTGCGTAATTAGATAGCTGAAAATCATCAGTTGATTTGACAAGTTCAAACATAAAGACCGAATCTAATTACTTCAACAATCCCTTGAACAATAAGCTTTAAAATCCGTTGCAGATGAAAGAAACAGACCTTAAACTACGCCTAAAATTACTAAACAACGCAGTTTTATGACGAAATATTCCCCAAACAATCCCGGTCAATGACAAATTTTCGCGGCACAAACTTGAATAATCCATTAACAATATCTGCGGCTCATTTAAGACTATTTTTTGTTTCAGAAACACGCAACAAGTACGAGGCCAACAATGGTCAAAAGAGACCATAGACGAAATCCGTTTCAGACATGGCCGTTTGTTTCTGAACGTATAGTGCACCTGTCAAACCAACAAAAAAAATTGCGTTCGGATATCACGAGTAGTGTGTGACAACCGGGCGTATGTAATCGATTCACTATGCTAATTCGACGCGTATGCTACACGATTTAGCCGGATCGTGCCTTTGTCAGTATTGTTTTAAAAACGAGACTGTATAATCTAATGTCTTGGTCACGTTTAATAGAAGATACTGCTAATTATGAAATCAATATTTAATTTCTACGTTCAATCTGCCTAGCCTTTTCACAACTACGTTGGGGTCGGCTTCCATTCTAACGGGATGCAGCTGACTCCCAGTAATTTACATGGAGCGACTGCCTATCTGACCTCCACAACCCAGTTACTGGGTAACCCAATACCCCTTGAAAAGACTGGTTGTCAGACTTTTGGGCTTCTGACGACCCGTAACGACTGTCAAAGATCTATGACAGCCGGGACCAACGGTTTAACATGTTTTCCGAGACACGGCCCCTCTGTGTCTCGGAAAACATGTTAAACAACATACCTTCGAATAATTAAATACTATTGAAATATTAAGGCGACGATAACCAACTTTTAATAATATAAACTGAAGATCACGTCTAAACGAGTAGTGTAATGATTTGGAAAAAATATATGTAAAATTTTGAGCATTTTCTTAATAACTCAATCTGTGAATATTTTAGATTTAAATGTTTATATTACATAGTGTAATTAATTTGTAAAGTTACGTCTAACGCGGATAAAAAGCTGAGAAACATGCAAAAACTATCAAACTTATTTTGCAGAAACCTTCATCATTGTAAAGATAATTTAATTAGTTATCTTTTAGTGTGTATTTTATTAAAATACCTTTTGATTTATGTATAATAAATTATTAATGCGTCTAATTTGGGACTGCGCTCCTTGATGGGCAAGTCCTATTACTGGCTGGACGTACGACGCATTGCGTAAGTTTAGCATAGAACAGCAAGCTAACCACTTAAGGCCACTGGCATATATCGGCGTCTTAAATTGCGGGCTTTACTTAAGAAAGTTCGTGTTTTAATAATGAGAACATTTCCTATCACGTATACTAAGTTAAATGAAAAGTGTCTTGAATAGAAATTACATTAGTAAAACACTTTCTCCATTTCTCTTATCGCGAACGAATCTGGAGCAGTCGCCACCTGCTGGGATTTATTAGCGTTTTTACTTTTATATTTATTGTAACACGAATTTTAGGAGTGTCATGACCAGTTTTCATGCCTATCAAACCTATTGCTAGGGTTCGCAATAGAATAGAACCATGGTTAGTTTTTAGGGTTTCGTACCTACCTGAAGGTTGCCAAACGGAACACTATTACTAAGCCACCGCTGGCCGTCTGTCTGTCAGCCGGCTGTATCTCATGAAACGTAATAGGTAAACAGTTGAAACTTTCAGATTGTGTATTTCTATTGCCGCTATAACAACAAATAAAAATAAAATAAAGGGGGTCACCAAACAAGAAACGTGTTGTTTTCGGCGTTTTTTGCTAAATATTGTACAATGGTACAGTACGATACAACTTAGATGTAGCATAAATTTGAGAATTTTCATTGATTCATTTCAATTTTACGAATGTATTTGGTTATATATATGACTTTACAGGTTATTGCGTTTTCGTAAAAATCATTTTCACCGAACGCAGTAATAACGATTGATGATTTTTAAGGCGCACTCAGTTCGGATTGTGATCGGCTTTACGAATTTTGCCGATGCTACATCTAAGTTGTGTCGTACTGTACGGTTTTACGAATTTTGCCGATGCTACATCTAAGTTGTGTCGTACTGTACGGGTTTACGGAACTTTCGTGCGTGTGCGAGTTCAACTCGCACTTGGCCGGTTTTTTTTTTGAACATTTGTCTGGTAATGTAGCCTTTGGTAATTTGTTGACAGGACACTAATGAATGACGGTAACCTACTTCAAATCTTCGTGAGACATTACATTCGTCATGCTTGAAGGAAAAATGAAGGTGATATATTGGTCATCGGATCCATTAGTTCCGTTTCTCCGTTTCTCGATGTCCACAACATAACATGAGTCATGTGATTGAACGCAAACCTTCTATTGTTAGGATAATTTATAACATCAAATCACGCCTGTACTCACCAAAGGGTTAGACAGAGGTGGACCTATAGTACACCCAGATTTTTCCAGAGGGGGCGAGCCTATTGCCAGCAACCGGCATAAATCCAAATTCCGGGCTGGTACTGAGAAATTCCAGATGGAAAAACCCAGGACCTCTTCAGCAGTAGCGCTTGCGAGGACAAGGACCAACAGGGATAATTTTTCGTCAGTCCGCCGCGATTAACCTCTTTCAGAGGATTTGGGGCATCCGCCATCTTTCCCTTACTACCAGAAACCGATGAATAAATGCTATTAAAAAAGAGGCCTGACCATATGTAGTAACCCACTTGATGATCTCCTAAAAAATATTAACTAATAATGGTGTTGTCTCTGGTCTAGCAAAATGGCGCCAAACTCCACGTCAACGTCAACAATACCGCGCAAACTTCTTAGTCAATTGTAAAGCTATTAAAAGATGACTATCAACAAACAAATTAACACCTGTTGTGATAAAACGCGTTGAGCAATATTTTATGAATGAATGACTCAGATTTTCCCGCCATTAGCGACGTTGTTTTTTTTTTTCTTACGTGTTGAGGTGATGCGACAAAGGCGTCAGTTTGTAGTCATTAGGTAAGCGAATAGGCTTTGTTATTGTAGGTGACCTTCTTTTGTTGTGTTTAGGATAACGAAGTGCAATTTAGCACGAGAAGCTTCAAATTATGCAGTTTAGCTTATGAGTTTTATTCATCATATTACGATAATGTTTTGTTCTTGAGTATTTTTTACTTCTTTCGTTTGATTGTAGGTAGATTATTATATTTAGTTAGGTAGTTAATTGACTTAGGCGTAACTTTGCGGAAATCCATGATAAAATACAATAAACACAATATTCACTGCTCTCGACGTGGCAACACGTTGTGTCCTGGTTCGCAACAAGTCAATCGTCATCCTGAGGATGCCTCGTTGAGAGGTGAAACACGTGTCGATTTCTTACAGGGTTCTTTATAACTCTTTAAGAACAGTTACGCGGATTAGGTTACTAAATATACGTCGTCTATTGTATTTTATATTTAGTTAATCTTTTTTTTTTTTTGTAAGTATTTTTGTTTAGGTTTTACATTTCAGAATACAAATATGATTCTAATAGACATGTCTGAAAAATTGTCATTGACCATTGGACGTTTACGCTCTATATTATTGTCTTGTATTGTATTGTTGTTCTGCCTACTCCATGTGAAGAAGGCGTGAATTTATGTTTTATGTACTTAATATTGTTATTAGTAACCTCTTGAGGTATTTGTAAACGTGTATAATTGATTGATTAATACCTACCCTATAGTTACATTAATTCCGTAGGCTAATTCGATAAGCATTGACGTGTGTAAAGTTGTTCTCAACGAACATTATTTCATGTTCTGTGGTTGCCTCGATTCATTGCAACAGGGAACTAAAACTAACTACCAGGCTACCATGAAGCAGTGATTCAGCTTTATAACGTTAATTGGAGTTGACATTAATTATGTACCCACAGTCCTACACAGCTGTTATGAGCACTTGCTGGTTTATGCAAGCCTGGTACGGAGGACATACATAATGGATAAATTCCTTAATAAATAATTCCTATTTCATAACGTTGTATATACAATATGGTGGTCAACAAGAAAAGGATGGGCATGGGAATGACAAAGTCTGTAAAGTCTGAAATTATAAGAAAATGTCGGAAACAGCGATAAGAGTGGAGAGACGCACATAAATCTGCAGGACCATAAGAGATGTCCGACTGTATGATTCAAAACCCTGAACCTATATGATTGTAGTATAGTCATTTTATTCTAGGTACATCGTCTTCACATATAACTATAATGACATGCAAAATATTGTAATTTTAAATGAGTTACTTTGGAGTTCTTTTTCACTTGTTTTTCATACGAATTTACCTTTTGGAAGGGGATTCTAGAATCATTTCAATCAAAAGAGCCTTTTATAAAATACTTTGGAAACCAAAAAAAATCTACATTGATGACATTTTGCGTTCTACTATGCATCATCTCTCATATTGTTTGTTATCCTTAACTGCAATCTGCAATTGGTATGACTCATTCATAATATTACATATTATGAGTAAATAACAACAACAATGTGTACCGATTTATCACCAAACGATACAGTAGCATTGTTCTCGTGTTATCTCGGGTTATCATGCAGTGTTATGTACAATTTTATACAGTTAATTAACATAAACTAATTATTTTTTATAAACTCACTAGTTTCCATATTAATTTCTTGTATCGCAATTTTCGTGGTATTTATTTATGTCCAACTTGTATGCTTATCAAAATTGTAGTTTTGAACTAGAGCAACACTGTTTTTTACATTACCTTCTATACTTTAGATAAATATTGGACTCAGGCGGTAATTTGCGTAAATTCATTCAAATTTAAATAAAAAAAACAAAATTCAAAATATTTTTATTTCACATAAACCTACAACGGCACTTATGAAACGTCAGAAGCTAGGTGCACATTCATACAAAAACCTCCTTTTCTTTTTCTAAGTCGGTTAATAAGTTAAAGGAACTCCATCATAATCATCATAGGCTGCAGCCGTCCACTGCTGGGCAAGCCTCTCTTATCACTCGCCATAGTCGCCATTCATCTCAATTCTCATCCAGTTGCTACAAGCCACCCTGCGGAGATCATCGCCCCACCTAGCCGCGTCCTACCTTACGGCTGTTGTTGATTTGCGGTCTCCACTCAAGCAACACGTCTACTGTATGGCAATAACTCTAAAAGTTAGGACAGTCCCCTAAGAATGTTTTCCTGTAGCTACAACGTTTAAAATAACTAGCCTTACTGTCCCGTCTCAAAAATCCCCTTGTATTCTATACTATAAGTTAACCTGATCGAATCAGTAAGTATTGGATCTCCTTTAATTTACCGATGGATCTTTGGTGCAGAAACCTTAAAGAACAAAAGCAAAATTATCTTACAGATCTTATGTCTCAGCAATCTAGACTAGGCCAACATAACTGATAACCCAGTTAAACAAATGAATTTCCTCGGCCCCGTTAGACAAAGCCACCTGTCAACATTCGGTGCACGTCTTCCAACAAACGGAGGATGAATCAACGAGTTTTTGCAGCGGTACTCAATTTTTTTTGGCCTTTATGCTAAATACGTACATACTATCAAAGAAGTTCATAATTAACCACCGTAAGGACTATTCTTGCTTGCAGCGCTCGGCGGCTATATGTAGAAGCAGGCCAGTAACAGATGTGGTCATCGTGTTCACGGGATTTTGTTTTCAAACTGGTTAGATATGAACTTCATCGATGGTACATGATGTTGTATGTACGTGGTACGTGGTTTTGGACCAAAATACCTGCAGTGCTATTCTGTTACCATCTCACCGTGAAAACTTAGGTGAAGTGAGCGTGGAGTGAGCTGTCATTGCACAGGGATTGACACTATTGACAGCTCACTTCACCCAAGTTTTCACGGTGAGATGTTTACAGAATAGCATGGCTGTACATGATCTAAAGACTCCCGTCTGTTTTCTTATTATGCGTTAAGCTATCAGGTCCCCCTAATACATTTGAAATAATAATACCAGCCTATTTTTGTACCACTGCACGGTAAATACCAAACATTTATTTTACTGATGAGTAAAATATGGCGCTGTCGATTAAACTTCTGTCCAACGAAACGCTAATAAATAATCCTCACATAATGAATGTTCAACTACGCAAACTTTAGGGGGCAGCATTTTTATCACAGACCACTGCTGGACATAGGCATCTCCCAGGCTGCGCCACAACACTCTGTCCACCACCTCCTGCATCCTGTCTGTCCCACAGCCGTCTTTTAAAGGTCGTCAGTCCATCTAATTGGAGCTAGGGGGGGTTCCACACGTGGCACAGTCGGGCTGGTCCACAAATTCAAGGTCGCTCAGTGCTCTATAAAGCGGGCTATGCTCGAAGTTTCTTTGAAGGATAAGATCAGAAATTAAGTAATCCGGAAAAGAACCGGAGTTACCGAGTTCAAAATAGGTCGATGATAAATAAAATGCATCACAATGCAGAGAATGGCATGCAGCAGGTTGAGTATCACTGAGTTAATGAATCAATGGAGATCACAGGATGTGCGTAGGCGGCGCTTACAATCAACGCGGTGGCGTTTCGAAAGACACGTTTCATTGAGGTCTAGCATTTGCGAAATTTGTATAGAGATACTTATCTTCACGCTCTGGTTTTTACCGGAAATGCTGTTTTAGAGCAATGTTAGGTTATTTCTGCGGTTAGTATTCGGAGCTATGGAATGTCCAGTTTAAAAACAAAACCAAATACCCTAGAATGTGTTATCAAAAAACTTCCATTGTTTATTCCAGATGCCTAATACCGATCTTAACCGTCACCCGTGTGTTTCACTTAGGAGTAGGCAGAAGATTTCTGTAATGCACACCCACATGTCGCCAATGACATCACTTCTACATCGTCAACTGTATAATCTCTATTGAATCTTCCTTTAATCCTTCATCTCTAAAGACCAGAATACTTGCTTTGTTTCAGCAAGCAGAAGCTACTGTTTATTCATTATTCGACGATCAAAGAACAATTACACATCACGCGTGTATACCCTGAAGGGATAGGCAGAGGTGTGCCTATAGTACATCCACATTTCGCCAGTCATGTTTAAGTCCCAATGTAATAGTAATAGTGAGCCTATTGCCATCAACCGTGCATTATTAATCTAGACTCCAGGCTGCTACTGAGAAATTCAAAATGGAAAAACCCAATAACACTGCCCGACCCATCGATCGTCTCAAACCCAGTGCCTCATGCTCAGCAGTAGCGCTTGTAACCATTAGACCAACGAGGCAGAACAATTAAAAGTTTGTATTTTGATGCGGGCTTGCGAAATTCGCACTATCAACAGTATCAACATCAACCCACTAAAGGGAAAGCTGGTCGCAAAACAGTTACCTTCGAAATTGAAACGCAAAATGAATGAGTACGCCTTTGTATTGAGTCGAATTGGTTCATTATTACGCTATTGGAGACATAAAACTAGGTAATGGAAGTAGGTGGCTGATAGTAAATGTTTTCGGTGACCAGCTTTATTTACTATCTTGACCAGTTTTGAGATAAAACCTGATCTTTCTTTCGCAGTAAAAGGCAAATATCCTTTAGGTGGTTGGTTAGCCTTCTACAAATAATTAATAGACGTTTCGTCTTTTCGGTATTGAAAGAGCAAAAATCAGAACCATAAAATGAGTTGGCCATGTAAATGTCGCTAATTAATAGTTAGAGTAAAAACTTCATGAACATGAACTTCCCATAAACATCAGAACAATTCTGTAAGTAATCTTATGTTAAATACGAACGAATCAATGAAACCTCTCACATTTAAACACTAAACATACTCAAATCCAGTGACAGTGACAAACCACTTCTCTCGCCCAGCCAGTCTACACAGTTGTTTCCCATGCACCGTGTCATCGTACCGTGACAAGTGTGTGTAATCAGCTTTATCGAGAAAACAAGCCCATCCAACGATACTCAAGACTGTTTGATTCAACGCCACTTTTAACTGTAACTACATCGCGAATGCAACTAATTGTGGACAAGCATTAAGCCCTGTATGACTCCACATGACGTGACATATCAAAAGCACTTCTTCCACTAAGACAATAAGGTCGATAGTGTTATGTGTCTAAGGGTAGATATGACGTTATGTCAACTGCAAGTCAGTCGTGAGTCAGCGTTCAATACGACTAGACGTAAGTTCTTGACCTCTCGTTATTATTCGTGGTTTCGCTTACGAACAGCTGTTAGAGACAATTTCACTTTAATTATTTAAGACTGGTGTTGATAATGATCATGTTGCAAAATCGAGCAATATGTGTTCATCCTGGCAAGCTGTAGTAGACGGTATAAGTGCTTAAGATTGTCGCAGGATAAAGTCAGTTCGCATTACAGATATAAAGGACACTCATTGCCTAGACATTTTATGACTTACTAAATGTAATGACCGGTTGGACCGGTCAACACTTCTCGTGCATGCTTTTTCAATCTTTAAAAGGTCTCTGGTATAAGTTGTATGCGGAAAGCAGAGAACCTTACTATAGTGCTAATTAATTGGGGTGTGTCACCTTATGAGCCCTTTATTTGAAAGAAAATAAATAATAATAGGATTATTTGTCCCAGAAACACGTGCATACAAAACGGTAAGTTAAATCGAATAAATATAAAAAACGAAATAGATGTATAATCACGAGCACAGAACAAACATATGTATTTGGATCTTTGGAGACCACAAGGCTTTTAACTATATTCCGCTTGCCGCCGAGAGAATGCGTTCCTGAGACTATCAGTTGAATACAAATGAATACTTGTTTTACGAATTTATACTTTATTTGTTCCTAATCGTGTCCAACTGAGAGGTGTCAGGAACAGTCGGGAACGCATTCTCTCGGCGGCCGGAGTTCCGTGTTATAACTTCTGAGCTAATCTTGTTATAAAAGTCGTCTAACTGAACAGTCCCTGAGAATGTAGGGCTATAAACTATTTAACTGCTCGACCATAATCTTTTAAACCGGTACCTTTTCTATTACTGATGAAATATTATTACAGCCGTTATTACTTTAAACTCTGAATACCCATGATAATGCATATCCAAGCTTTAATTAAGCTATTGCACTAAGCAACTACGATAGACCTTCGAATTTCTAGGCCAGTTGACCTAAAAAGCCAGTTAGGTGCAAGTTTGATAACAGCTTCTACAGACATACACAACTGTTTTGATAAATTCGTCGTTTACATTTGGAATACCATTAACAAAAACGGTACTTATAGTTTTTGTATCGTAGAACTCAGGACCAACTGCAATCACGGACGGTCCTAAGTTCCTTTTAACAGCTTTTTATTAAGGAACCCACACAAAATCTAGTCCATCTTCGAGTAGATTTCTAAGATATTTTTCTCACACTAACACTTCAATGTATTTGTGTAAGTGACTATATAAATGGTGGTCTACATTGCTGCACATAGAAATTAGTATTCTTAGTGCATTCAACGAAAACTAGATCTCGAGACTTGAGTGAAACGTTAGTTTAAAACTATGTCCTTGTCTTACTAACACATTATGTGCATTAACTGCAGCATACAAAACTTTGGTTACACTTTTAAAATCTATTCCTTTTCGTCCGGCATGCTGGATACGAATAAGGCTTTTTATCAGGTAGGTCAGAAGTATCAAGCGGGCATAAATACTGTCTAGAAAACAAACACCGGCAAGAAAGGTTTGGGCTATGACCACCTGATTTCATGAATAGCTTTCTAGGAAAGCTGCTCTAGAGCAGGAGAAGCTTCGAGACCACTCTAGCTAGGGTATTACCTACTACAGTCAAATCACATCTGTATTCTATCTCATATGTATCTATAGCTCTTTAGCTGAACTTTTGCATTGTTCTGAACTAAACATATGCAATGAGATGTCAAAGTTAGTCAGTCTTCAGTTTTTGATTAGCCCCCGGTTTCAAACAAAGCGAACATCACCTACTGGTGATGTTCGCTTGTTGTGGCCAGGGAAACTAAAATAATAATTATGCCCAATTTAAATAGCCACGGCCCGCTGCTTCAGGCAAGTCAACTCGGCTTTCACTGATAATTAGTGTACTATACCGTACACACTTTCCTACAATTTTCTATAATGTCCGGCGCACACAATACTTGTAACATTTACGACAACTACATGAATGGTGATTTTGGCGAGACAAAACCATGGCAATTTTGCAAGACACAGACACATCATTATTTATAATGCATGAAAGCCCTGGGACGAGAAGCATGTTCCCAATCTCGCTGACCAGGGGCGCAGCTAACCAATAACCCGATTCCTGTCGGCTTCCCTTAGGAAATTATGACAGTCAGTAGTTCTCAGCAGTGTTTAATAATCACACTGAATGTATTATTTAATACTTACACCATAAAATTAAAGTATTACAAAACCCTAACCTACATTAAAAAAATTGTCTTTATATTCCAACGAAAACAAAACATTTAAAGTGCGCGCCAATTTTGCTCTTGTGCCTCCAGTATAACTCGTTGTCCGCCCGGGTTATGAAAACTTAAATTTCTATACAAAATAATCTCGTCATGACGTCACTTCAGGTCACGTGACACGCTGTTTTTTGAGGCAATAGTAAGCCGTAAAAAGTCGAGTTATGATAGGTACAGTGTAGGAATCCATTCGCTGAATTTCGTAAGCGTTCGGTTTGGTTCGGGGCGGGGGGAGGGACAAACTTCGCTCGACGCTTGTTGACGATCAAAGACTACAATAGTATGTTGACGATTGACGTAAATAGATAATAGAATTTTTATCCTTTAATTTTGTTGATACTTGTAGGTAGTTAATTAGCATTTTGTTCGTTGTATTCATATAAGTTATTAGTGTAGTATTAGTGTAACAATTAGAATTGGATAATCGTGAGTTTGTTGTGAAATTGTGCGTTCGCCGTCATTGTAATTAGGAATTTGTGGTAAGTCGATAGATTAGCAAGTTGAAATTTCTTTTTTAAAGTAGATTTGAAAAGTTATTAGTAGGATGGCGGCATTAATAGTTTTAGATTGTTGTGTGACAGATTATTTGCTTCGTGAGGAAACATACTTTTCAAGGTTAAGTTTTGAAAATAAGAAACACATAATTAGGCTAGGTCGTGCTCGACCAGATATGACTATAAACTACAAACGACGTGATGGGTTTGTCAAACATTTTAATGTATCCCTTTACGATAAATATCAATGGCTGACTGGTAGTTGTAAATTAAATAAGATGTTTTGTTTTCCATGTTTACTTTTCTCAGATTCTAGTAGTTTATGGAATAAAGGGGGTTTTACAGATATTAATAATCTGACGAATTCATCAAAAAAACATGTGCAGACTGTAAAGCATATTCGTAGCTGTTTAGATTTACATGACTTCGGGAATAGTAGGATAGAACCATTTTTCACCAATTCGTTTGAAGCTCATAATAGGAAAGTAGCTCGAAATAGGAATTTAATGAAACGGTTTATTGACACCGTTATTTTGTTAGGTAAACAAGAAGTAGCTTTTCGCGGCCACGATGAACGTCCGAATTCTGATAACCGCGGTAACTATATTGAAACCTTGTTATATCTGAGCAAGTATGACACCGTAATGGACTCTCATTTGGAACTATGTTCTTCAGTTCAGAACCCCGCGTTTTCTGGTCTCTCAAGTGATATTCAAACGTGCGCCACGTCCGGGCTAGGTAAGCTTTTTTTTTTTGTTTTTGCGCCGGCTTACCTTTCTCATAAACTCACCCTTCGCCACTGTCGCTGACAAGATATAAAACGTGTAATATTCTGCCATGTTTTTGCAACCTGCTTCCCGAAAGCGATTTACAGCAGTCACAACGAACAACGAGCGATTTAAAACACACGACTAATCGCGCGAAAGCCTTGTGTGCTTCGTGTTACCGAAGTTTATTAGACTTGTACACATCAAAGTGTGCTTCAGGGACAAACATCTGGTAATCTATCAACGCAAGTGCGATTTTAACGCGCGTTTGACCGTCTCAACGATCCTTTTTTATGTTAGTCGTTGTTGCTTTATCGTGCGTTTGCGCCAGACGTTGTTATACACTTTCGCAGTTAAGATTACTCATGCTTGAATCTAAATGACCGGATAACGTGTCGGAAACGTCTATAATTAGCACTCTATGTCTAACGTTTGTTCCGGGGAATAATAATGACTGATCAACCATTGATTAGTATTTAAAGCACGTTTCTTTTTAATCAATTTCGAGATTCTTTTTGCTAAACTCGCTACTTCGACCAAAGTGTTGGTCGACCCCGTGTCTCTGAAAGCACGCTAAGCCGTTGGTCCTGCGCCTGGTCTCGCTCCGGTTGTGTCGGATTGCCGTCCCAACGGACTATGAGAGCGCACCTGTTTCTGCGCACACACTTAAATATCTCCCGCGTCGATGGCTAGTCTCCGATGAGATGGCCGCCATGGCCGAAATTTGGGTTTGGAGGACTATACAGGCTGTTAAAGAAATTGTATACCATAGCTTCAGGGTGAGTTCTGAGTCGATAAAGGAACCCCATTTAAAAAACGTTTTAAAAAAACCGAAAATTATCATAAGACGAACATAATGAAGTACCTACTAATTAAATAGCAATAGTTTAGAATTGATTAAAAATTGCTTAAAATAAGTTTTTATTTTGTGTAAATGCTAATAATAATAATTTCCTAGAATTACCTAGCTACTATAGAACGCAATGAAAGTAAGTAATTAAAGCATTTAAACAAATAAAATAATTTTAATTCTAAACGATTGCTATTTTAAGTTAGTAGGTACTAAATTAGTTTGCTCTTATTTTATTTTTATTTTCCTGATTTCCTTTGTCCATACTGAACCCACCCCTACGCTATGGCACGCAATTTCATCGAAATTAACATCCTGTTTATACATTTGATTAAAGTAAACTTTACCTATTAACCCATAATTAAAATTATGCGTATTTTCCTTATGTATTTGTTAAGCAAAATTTTCCTCAATAAAGTAATAATAAATGTTAATACCATAATTTACGTCACTGATGTCACTTTTTTGTTTGACTGCGCATTGAATGATGTCTTCAGTCATTTTCCCTTTCAATTCTTTTATTTTATTTTACTTTTCATCCTCATCATAATTATGAATATGATTCATATTGGCCATCTTGTTTTATTCAACCTTGACACTGACATAAATTTTACACAGCAGAGCTAGAAATACGCATATTATAATTGTGCAACTGATAGAGACATTGACAAAAATCTCTTTGGGCTTCCAATTCTCCTAGTCTGTTCTTCTTTTAATCTGCTATTTTCGTTGTCTTGTCACGGAAGAGGCAAATTATTTCATCTAGGTACTTTACTTTTCTCTGCCATCGACAACTTCAATCATATTATCGTTAACAAGCAACTCATGCGCCTCGAATGGCGCCTATATTTCGGTGCCCCAACAATCAAACCACATCAGTCCATTCAATGAAGTCTAATCACACGGCCGAATGATCAACAATACATACAAATAGTATGACATCCTTATATGGCAAGTTGTTATTGAGCCTTAGGTAGGTTAGAATTCGTCGTACATTGAAAGATTTGAACTGGTTTGGTAGATGCTTGTGTCAAGAACCCCAGCAATAGAAGATCGCCTTTTGTTTGAACCTGACGGTACTCCAAATTTTTGTTTACATTGAAAGATTTGGACAACACCGATAGCGTTGTTGTGTTTGAAAGAAGCAAGGGATGTAGAAATATCGTTAGTATGGACCATTGAGTCTTAAGAAGGCAAAGTCGTGGTCGTGACGCTTAACACTATTGTAGTTGTACAATACATGATATTAAACACCTGTGAATAGTTTGACAACGAACCGGCTGGTAACTGGTGATATTGTATCGCCAGTTACCAGTTGTCATTGTGTGGAGAGGATTATGTTTAAATTGTAAGAGAAGCTACTTGGAAAAGTTGTATTGTTGTCTATTAATTTAAACTAAATAATGTTGAACTGTTGTTTAAAACTCTTTTTGGCGCTATCCTAGAAGAAATTCCGTGTTGTGACGAAAACGCTCCCTTAAAATACTAAGTGCAGATTTCTCCAATGAAACTGAACGCGATCAGCACTTTTAAACCGAGATCAAGAGCTGTACTGACAGCTCTAACTGACTCGTCTTCTACAATAATATTGACACTGACAGCTCTTGAAGTTGGTTTAGATGTGCTGAACGCATTCAGTTTCATTGGTGAAATTCGCCCTTAGAAAATCTCAAGCAGGGAACTTTTTGAATTGATATTTTTTAATAGCTTTCATTTCGATGTAAATAAAACACCGCATTGTTGTTCATGAACAAAATTGACAAGAATAAATGAATGAACAGTGATTTCCCTAAATCTGGAGCTCCCCTATTCGACCTACTGACTCATCAGTCAGCTAATCAATTTGATTTGTTTAAACATTCACGTTCGTTATGGTAATTTGTGACGGTTATAAATCATTGGGTTTGAGTGAAATGTAGCTAAGAGTAAGATATTTTACTCTAGGTTTCGAATTTTAGCAATATTTTGTACTACGGTTAACAGAGCAAGAAGAAATTTTTTGTGTGCTGAAATGTATTTTTCTATGATTCTTGTTTTTCCTCCCTCAAAAAAATTATATTGGGTATCTAAATTAGATTATACGTCACTATAGCTCTCATATAGTACTATACAGTAAGTCTGCAACAAAAAGTAGAAATCTAATTGAGATTGCCGAAAATACGTTAAGGTATGAAGTATGAACTACGGACGACGACGTAGACTGATTCGATTACGATGGGTTAAACTCGAACTATGGAATCCAGAAATAAGTAAAAGAACTTTCAGGTAAGCTAAAGGTAACAGTTGCGGGAAGGATGAAAAGTTTTTATTTGAGTAATCTAGTTGTTGCACAACTTTCAACTAAAACAACGGCGAAAATAGACGAAATGATTGTCGTATGTCGTAGTTCATATACTAAAGAATGCGAATAATATAATCGCATAATTGATGATGAAGACGATATCTTGAAATATGGCAGAACAAGACCGACTTTCTCCACAATTTGCTGCATTACCATCTAGAGTGCAGTCCGTTGCAACACCCAGACGACCTTTAAGTGCTGTGTAAGTAACGATATATGACTTGGAAGAAAAAGTCAAAGTAATTACGCGATTGGCATCTTGAAGTTATTTTGCATTCTGTCTGAATGAATACAGAGGTACAGTGCGTGCCACTAAAGATGAGACTTGACACACCACGTGGTTTGACTTGCGCGGTAGACGATTTATAGGTCGCATTAGCGGTATGAGGTCTGCGCCCGCCGGGGCGTCATGCCGGCGGCGGAAAGAGAGCGGGAGGCGTGTTCAAGTCTCATCTTTCGTGGCGCGTATTGTTCAGTGGTTTCTCGTCTAAGGTGTAAATCTCATTGAGCCCATTTTACGTAGATAGCTTTTAAGTAAGAACTGCCAATGATGTTGATGACACTGGTCTTTCTGTCCGAAATGAGAGTGACAAAATAAATTGTGTTTTCCAATAGCCTAGAAGTCTTCAAGTTTCGAATGAACATGTTATTTTTTGGCACCATCTTCAACTGAATAATGGTTTACCATTGTCAGATCAGAAGCCAAGCCAAGAAACATAAGATTAAAGATTCACAGCAGTTTACGCGCGCTTCAAAATTCGTCACATTACTTTTGGAGAGGAATGTCAATAAAAAGATGGACGGATTGTGTGAGGAATTATATGAAAGAGAAGGGAGTGAATGATAGTGTGACGGTTGACGGGAACGTAACATGGAACAAAAGCAGGAAGATGATGATTTTTTCTCTGATCTCACACACGGTAGACACCGTGTGTAAGATCTACAATATTCTTTATCTTCTTTCCTATCGCAGGTATGCATGCTGCAAGAGATTTCTTTAGAAATAAGCATCACCTTTTTAGAAGAAGAGAGTGGCAGAAGAAAACGTGTTGCGCCGACCCCACGTCACATGGGACAAAAGCAGGAAGATGATGAATTTCTCTCTGATCTTACACACGGTGTCTACATTTATTTATCTTCTTTTCTATCGCAGGTAAACTGCAAGAGATTTCTTTAGAAATAAGCATCACCTTTGTAGAAGAAGAGAGTGGAAGAAGAAAACGTGTTGCGCCGACCCCACGTCACACGGGACAAGGGCAGTGAGATGAGGAAATTTGCGATAATTTTCGTTCAAGAAACTGCCCCATGTTCACTCACATTTGAGTAGATATAAGAAATGGTCACTCAGTACAAAAAAGCCGTTTCCAAAGACACATCTCAATGACTTCCTTCCAAATCAACAATTTGTAAAGCCGGTATGACTGCAAGTGAACAGTTAAGTTGAATCCACATTACTTAACTGTTACGTGCGCGGTGCATTCTTACCTAACCTCCATTGAGGCCGCGAGAATCAATTCACATTGTGTGAAGTGATATATTATACTTCAAGATGGTCGCTTTTTCACGGCAAATTAGATGCGAAAGAAAGTTTGAAGACCTGATTAATGGAAAGCGGTGTAGCGGTTTTAATGGCTTTGATCCGCTGTTTGGGTAAACTGTGACCTACTTTTTCGGAAAATTAGTTTGATTTCCTTTTTGGTTGAGCTTTATGTAGGCTCCGATCATCGACAAACATCTTTAGTGAATATTGAGGAAAGACTCGCAATACTAAACCCGTGATCAAGTTATTATAAACAGAAAACGATAGCAATGCCTAATCAGCACCCTAATAACACACTTTCAATCCCAATCCGAGGGTTTTGACGGAAATTCCTAATCAATTGCTTCATAGGTTTGAAAACTTCGTCAGCGCAACAACGTAAATAACGCAATGAACGTAGCTGATCTGTCAAAATGAAAGGCAATGCAATCGGCTGCCCTTTTATGTTTGTATTATCTAGCTGATGCCCTACGTAAGATTACGATAAGTATTAAGATACGTAATTGACCATCACAGTCTAAAGCAGCATTTCAGATTGCAGATGTCCGATATTAATTCAGTCTCAATAAGAAATTCTACAGAGTTTATTTAGATCGGAATACTCACATATTCCTTTAGCAACTCTCTGGAGCTTAGGTATTCCTTCTCTCGGAATTTCATTTAGAATGCCTTTGACTCCTGAAAGCATATTCTGGCAATAAAAACCTTGGGAGTTACGGTAGTGAATTCTAGTTAAAAAGAAGAATGCAAGCAATTGGCATAGCTACATTAGTTTGAAAACAAACACACACGAAATTACAGTGACACATGAAGCGTAGCGCTGGCGATCCACAATGATCCAAACTAGGTTAACTGAAGACAATAGACCAATTCTGTGCCATTGAATTGTCTATTCAACTCTTGCAAAAAATACGGGCCCAGAACGCGCCGGTTTGCGTTAAATTGAGACTTCCTCTGCTCTAGTCTCGACTCTCGATAAAACAAGACTGGCAAGGGCCGAAGTCTACTGCAAAAGGAAATGCTCAATTTAAAATTAAGGAGTATTTTTACCTTTGTCATTAAGAGTACTTGTACCAATTACTTGAATACATTCATGTATTCAAGTGATCAAACTCTGATCCTTGATAATGATTCCAGATTAATGAGGAATTAGGCTAAGAACCTCACCACTCTCACTCCCTCACATAGAGAGGAGGCCTGTGTCCCAGCAGTGGGAACACTAAAGGCTAATTACGCTTAAGACTAAGAATGACTTTAGTAGTATACAAATTTAACAACCGAGGCTACGTATAGTCGGCTTATGCAGTGCAGCAATGGCAGGTTGCCTGAAGCTCTATTTATAGTTCCCGATATCAGAATTCACAATTGAAAGCAGTTCAAGGTAGGTCGTAGGCCTCATGAAATGAAAAAAATCATAGAGAGTGCCTTTTCGTAGATGCTTCTATCTTGATGATATACTAATGGTATGTCCAAAAAATGCAAAAGTTCGGAATGTGGTCCGAAAATTCCGTAGGTATTTTTAAATAGTGTTTAGACCACGACACGATTGATACCGATTATCCAATTTCAATTCGAAACCGCATCAAATGCGCCTGTTACATCCCATTGTGTACTACACGACCCTATGCGCTAAAGCTACCTTCAATCACGCTAAAAAATTTATAGCTTCACCCGACCAAAGAGGCAAAAAACAAAATTCAGGTTTAGGGCGCACTAAAACAGGTATTCAGTTAATTAACATACCCGGATGAAAGTACGCGTTCGGTAGTAAAATGATCGTAAATGAAAAGGAAAATGTACAGGTATTCCAAGTGAATCATAGGCTGTCAAAATTGTTTACGCAATTATATGCCGTATAAACAACGAATTAGAGTTTATCCTCCTTGTTTATTGTAAAGGAGTCACTGACCTGGGTAGTTAGGGTTTTGAAGAAGTCTGTGTCATGTCAGGTTTGTTATTGCGGTGTGAGCTGTGAAACGATGTTTTTGCCTGAATATGTGTCGATATACAAAGTAGGTATTTGATTTGAGAAGGAACCGTACTTTTTGTGGTGATTCAGCACGAAAAACTGTTAATTTTTTCACAAACAAAATAAATAACAAAGGGTTAGCGTCCTTTGATTTAAACACCAATTAATCAACTGAGCCTATTTTAGTTCACTGTCGTTATGTATTCTTCTTCTTGTCGATCTCCTTTCAAATAATATTTGCCATATTATTTAATTTCTTTTACTCAGCAACGGTGACACCATTCGCTGACGCAGACATTAGATCGTAACGTGTACAGGTGACAGGGCATGCCACGCAAGATGAAAGGTAGACCATGGTCTGCAGGGAGACGCCGCATGTACACTGAAGTTCAAAACCAACCAAAAAAACCCCACCTGTGGAGATTGTCAAATATTGATTGATACAAAGTACTTGTCAACTTGAAATCAATCAAAAGTTCAACTGATTGGCTACTTGTTACATGAGCAAATCCTGTCAGTAACCGATCAAGCGCGAGTCAACTTGCGTGACCAGTGCCTATGATTTTAAAACAGTTTCTACTGGACAACTGTCCCGAGAAAATTGCTAACGAACTGTGTAAGTAAACGTTTGAAAATAATGCTTTGTAAAATGGCAAGAAAATTACTCACAAACCTAGTGTTAGTTGAGCTGAAGCTTATCGACCAAAAGCACTAGTCCCGCCAGCATCTCCTACTTGATCACTTCAAAATTCTGCATATTACAGAATTGCAGCTATAACTTCAGCTTTCATTGCTGCCTGCTAATTCATACATCACTCTTAACAAGCGCTGCTAGCTATATCATCATTCTCCAGCCCTTATCTCAATTTATTCGCGCTCGGCGCAACATGTATTTGTCTCCCATACTTCTCTATCAGTCGTCATCTCGGTAGTCACCCCCTTTCTAGCCATATCATCTTTCACACACTCCATCCATCGTTATTTTGGTCCTCCCCTACTCGTATAGCCGGTCACATTCATACTCAAAACTTATCTGATGACGCTGCCAGCTCCACACACACTGGGCCTAAAAGCTTCTGACGGCCCTGATGAAAACTGTTATGCAAAGAGGCATACAATTAAACCGTTTTAATTACAAAGAAAATGAAGTTGTAAAAGCCAAGTCTACTGCCGGACTTTAGCCTCCTCAATCTCCGTACAAAGATGCTATTCATTCAGGTTTCAAGTTTGCAATGATAGTTTTTGTAGGTAACCAACCTGCCGACCAATTTTTTGCTAAAATTAGTGATCTATTCTTTTGCAAATAGTTTGAGTTAGTTAGGCTGTTAGGCTATAGCAGTCTAGTCTGATTTGGCCGAATCGAACTTAACGGATCAACTATATAGAGGACGCATCTAGCCACAATTTCATAACTATGCTCCTGATTCCCGTTTCTATCATATCTTTGGCTACAGAACTCTTTGTTGTTATTTATAACACTATTGACAACCATGGGATTTTCTTCTCGGAGTTCATAATTATAACTGAGACTGTTAGAAACTTTAGTAGGTTTTGATAAGGAAGGTGACACTGCATTAAACCTTCATGAATTGTAAACAAAGTCTACATTGAATAATTCAGGGAAACATTGATACAGATTACAATATACGCCTACGCGGATATTCCGAAATAACATTGTATACAGGATATTATCAAAGGATGCACACATTCAAACCAGGAAAAAATAACGGATTTGTGGAGATAACGTAGTAATTGAGTGATGATGTCATTGTGATTAATCCGTTTGCCAAGCCATCGCTATAACTTTGAATTTTTAGCATGTTCTTCATCGTCATTTTATTAATGTTTGTTTGAAATGTGGAAAGAGGGACTATGGTCTTGGCACATCCCAAAAAACGTCAAAGATGGCGACACATGTCACTTCCAAGTTCAAATTAGCCGTTAACTCTGTCATGGCCGATACTTTTTGTCGCCACAGAAATTCCGCGAAGAACTCGCGCCTAACCGGTTTTTGTTTATCTGATTTAAATGTTATTAAAATACGATAATTTCAGTGAGGACAGAAATTCGTACCCATATGTCGTAATTAGGCCTTTTTGACCGTTAAGTTAAATCGATTGAGTATGAAACTGGAGCAAACATTTAAGAGGCCATTGTTGCGGATCGAAAGTACGGGTACTTTATACAGCAATTATTATTATCGTAATAGATTTGTTCCGGTTTTAATGTACAGCAAAAAAAATCCAACTAAGCAAAAAATAGGTAAATGTTTAAGAATGAGATTCTCAAGAACCGTATCTTGTTGCAAATACTACTCAACCGTTTGAACAACTTTAGATTGACATACGATAGGCGCATACTGATGACTTTTACGCCATAATACGCAAGAGGGCCGCCTCCATGAATGGCCGGCTGCGCACCGTCACCAACAGTCTCCTGAGCGTGTTTTCAGATCGGTGGGACTCCCCTCTGCTGCGCCACTGGGTGAGAATCCACACCAATTTGCGTTTTTAATTATTTTTTATTATTACTAACACTTAGTCTATAAGTTATTTTGAATACTAGCTTAATTCATTTTCATGTTTACTAACAATAGTATTTAAGTTATCTTGTATACTAACACTATGGACGCATGTCTGAAATAAATTATTTGAATTTGAATTTGAATTTGATATCTGTCACAAATGCGCATCAAAATGATGCTATCTATACTCCATAGGTTTAGGTAGTTAAATAAAGGTAAACAAATCATAAAAAGGGTTTTTATAGTTGACACTTTCCAGATTCAAATACGATAAACCAAACTAAATTTATTTTAGAATTTTACAATAGTTTCCTCTTTTATTTATCTATGTTAAACTTTATCATTTATTCTTAAACTACTCTTCGTAGATGTTACTGCTTTAGCACAATTTTTTAGTAAGATTTATAATAATAATATAATATTTTGCAATCTGTCTATTGTAAAGAGCCCAAACTCTAAACGTCAACGAATTATAACGTTGCTAAATTGAAGAGTACAACTGTGACGTAGCACGACAACTGAAGTGACAGGTATTACGTTTAGTCGGTTACCGGATAGCTGTCTCGTCACGTGGTTTTTTGTGTTTACCTTTATCTAATTACCTAAACCTATGGAGTATAGCTAGCTATGTTTCTAATTCGATTTTACATGCGTCATTCATTCTGGTAAAAATCTTAGGGCGAAAGTGTCGCTTCCTATATTCGTCGACGTCTACGAACACTTCGTTCGAACTAAGGCCTTCGAAAGGCAGCTGCTTCAAAATCTTGCACTAATTTCGACAGTCCATTTAGAAAGATAACGGGTCGGTGTTGCAACACGCGCATCTGCACATCTTCCGTCCCTTTCACATCCACGAGCTTCGCCGAATACCTTGTTTTGCCCGCAAGTTTGTTTGCTTATTTTTTTAGGATACCCATGTCATTTGAGACCCTTCGCACCTTTAAATATTTAGTTTGTGGAGCATCTGCGGGTTTCTTTTTTGTATAATAAAAGCTTTTATATCGCTTTATTTTTAGAACGATTGATAATTATGGTAACTAAGTAAAGACAGAAGGAAAATAATTTTTAACCCAGGTTTTGATCCTAGTTCCTTCAGTATATTAAAATATTTATGACGACAACCGATAAAACTATCTACGGGAAGGAAAACAAACATAACTTAACAAAAAAAAAACGATAAATAAAATTTAAAATATTAATAAACAGTCAACAACATTACTACGCACTACGGCACACGGAAGTTTGAAGTTAATAATTTTAAGCAAACAATTTATTTCCATCATTCAGCAGAATCGGACTTTTAATAACTGTAACAAAGTTGAACGCATTTTATGTGGGTCTTGTTTAATTTCGATACACACCTGCGCTGCGCTAATACAATTAACAAAAGCAGGTGTGTCTAAATACAGAAATTCAAGGCACCAATTATTTTATATTTTATGGTAAGTTATAACCAGCTTCGCAAACTCACGAGTGAATGCACTTCTTGAACATGGCAACACAGCATGCTCAGACTCGCTACGCGATTTTAAATTTAGAAATGCTTTCCATCTGACATCTCGCTGTTTCAAAATTAGAATAGTGTTCGACGGTCCCTTTTCTTAGCGGCCAATACGAAATCTGGGCACTAATTTTGAATGTTACAACAGGAATTAATGTGAACTTTTAACCATACAACATTAATGGTTTGACGAGCTTTTTATCTGGCTTCAATAAATTTTAATGGCCTTCCATATGTGATCACACGTATTAGGTACATATCAACATGACAACCACTTAAAACATTTCGAGCCGACTACATTTATTGGCGGTTACTGAACATTGAGAACATATTAAACTGAACTAAATCATACTTGTTTTAAATTGCTACTATTTACCATACGTTCAGACAAGGCCAGTAGTCAGATAATGATCTACACCGTTGCTAGAACTTTACCATTCACTTAAGCAGAAAGCCGAGTGATTAAAAGGCAGAAATTTGTTTTTTTTTCTTATCGTTAAGACGCAGATACATGCCAGTGACCTTGAGTGGTTAGCTTGCGTGTTCTGTACTGCAGGACAGCAGACGCAAATTGCACGCATTATTAATTTATTATACATAAAACATAAGGTATTTTAATAAAACACGTATACTAAAAGATCAATAACTAAAATATCTTTTAAATGGAGAAGGTTTCAGACGAATACGTGTCATAGATTTTGCGTGATTCTCAGTGTTTCATCCGCGTTAGACATAACTTTACAAATTAATTTCATTATGTAATATAAACATAATCAAAAATATTTATATATTAAGTTATTAAAAAAATGCTCTAATTCTACATATGTATATTTATTGCAAATCATTAATACTACTCGTTTAGACATGATCTTCAGTATAAAATCATTAAAAGTCGGTTATCGTCGCCTTAATCTATGGTGTTCAGTAGCTCACCAAGGTAGAAAGAAATGTAGGAGTTGAGAAAAGCCTCTCTACGGCTTTTCTCAACTATGTTGGTGACGGGGTCAGTTTCCAGTCTAACTGGATGCTCCTTAATGCCATTATTTTACATGGAGCGACTGCCTATCTGACCTCCTCAACCCAGTAACTGGGCAACACGATACTCCTTGGTCAAATGATCTTTTTACAATAATGTGTGTGCCTGACGATTGCGCCAAAAAGGTTCATTTCAGCATTAATGCCAGACAAATGCTGTCTGATGCTGGTTTTCTAATGAAACCTTAAAGACAACTGACGGGGAGTACATAAGGCTTTGTGCAGACCAGCGCGACTTGTCGCGCGACGCGACACCGGTTATTGTTATACTGTCAAGTTTTCTTAGAAATTGTATTGTTCGAGTCGCGTCGCGGCGTCGCGTCGCGCTGGTCTGCACGAAGCTTAAAGTTTCAACATACTTACCTAAAACATAATATTTATACTTCTAAATAAATAAAACAGCAAGTTATATAGGTACTAAATGGTTGAATCACATAAACTGCGTATCGGCACACTATCTGAGGAAGACAGCTAGACCGCTTTATTGCCGTATCGCGGAAGAGTACCGCTGTACCAGTTTATCTCAGTTGAGTATTACAACATGCGCAGGATCATAGGATTAGTACTTGTCTTGACGCGGTATCAATGCGAGTACCTATACTGAAACTATAGACATACGCTATACTAATATTACGAAGAGATAAAATTTGTGACTTGGTATTTAGGGGGTATAAATCGACCCCGAAAATTCACTTTACGAGTGTCATAGGATATATATTATGTTATGAGGTATAAAAAAAATAAAAAAAAATCGGTCGGTAAAATGGGTTTGTAAATCGGTACATACGTCAATATTTTACAATTTAGTGCTGATTTGATCCGGTGCACCGATTCCGAGACCACTGCCATCAAAGAACCATCTTCATTTTTGCCCACCAAAGGGAATTAATCTGACGACACCCGTCTGTTCTAGAAATATTTCAGCCAGCCCATAGCATACCTGCAGTTTCGCATCTAAACTAATCTACATAACATAACATCACGCTTGTAATCGCCGAAAGGTTGCTCTATAGTACCTGCACCCACAATTCGCCACCTATTTTTAAATCCCATGTAACAGGGGACGGGCCTATTGCCATCAACCGGGCACAAATCCAGACTGCTCCGGGCTGCTACTGAGAAATCCAAGGAACTCATGCTGAGCAGTAGCGCTTGCGACTCTAGACCAACGAGGCAGACTAAATGAATCTCTACTTATTAAATACATACAAATCGGTCGCACAAGGCGGAAACCCATATAACAAAGCCACCATGCCCTTATTGAAACTACGGAGTACAACTTCCATGGCGGTCCGACCACCTTCCTTACAAGTTCTAATAACTGTACACGCTAATTGTTGCAAGAACAAACGCGCCATTTTGCTAAAATCCACGTAACTTCGCATACACGTAATTACGGACTAATTCGTTTCACCTCTAATGTTTTGAAGTGTAAACAAACGCCTACATTAAAGCTGGTGTAATGGACTAATGCCAGATTTGTATTATATTCTCCAACAACAAAGGGTTCGACATTTGCGTGGTCCTTGGGTACAAGCACTTAGCCTAATTTGTTCTTTTATTCAATTACATAGTACCGTTTTTTTTTCCGTGCCCAACGGGACCCTATTACTAAGGCGGTAAGGCTCCGCTGTCCGTCCGTTTGTCACAGGGCTGTAACTTCTGAACCGTAATAGGTAGACACTTGAAACAGAGTGTGAATTACTATGGCCGGTATACCAACAAATTAGGAAAATAAAATATAGTTAAAAATTAAAGGACCCACCCACACAAGCAAGCGTGTTAATTTCGTGGTTTTTTGCTCGATCGGAAACCGTTTTTTTTTTCAATTATTGTATGACCAACTTCTTTGCTACCGTAGACTATAAATGAATAATAGTCATACTTAAAGTAGGTAATTCGTATTACATACTTAAGGTCAAGGTAGCCCGCGAAATTCAAATTTTCTTACGATTTTTGCAATTTGCAGTTCAGTATCATGTTCTATGTTGATCTAAATATGATTCGCGGCCGTAGCAAATGTTTATTTATAGAATTAAGGCTCGTGCAGACCAGCGCGATGCGACTCGAAAAAAAAAATTCTAAGAAAACTTCACGGTATAACAATAGCCGGTCGCATCGCGCTTGTCTGCACGAAGCTTCATAATCATAAAAATTATCAATACACCTCTCTAAGTTCATGTAATCCCATTGAATGACTATTTCATGAAATCATGACATTTGCCGATTATGCTAACTTATGGAGTTGTATTGCTGATTGTATAAAACTAAAGAAAATTTGAATCTCGCGGGCTACCTTCTCGCATCCCCCTTAAATAAAACGATTACCTATCGAGGTATCATTATTTTAATTTTATGATGACTCACGCTTTTTATTTCGCTGTAATCGTAATATTCGTAGTGTTTCTCTTCTGGCTTTTGACCTTATGATGTCGATTCACCTTTCATGAACTGGATTTAAAGTAGACTTACGAAGTAAAATAATTAAAAGTAAGTCACGTTAATTGCTCAATTCATAATTAACTTCTCAATTCCGAGTGCACAGCGAGTATTTCGAAACATCACTAAGCGGTCGTCTCTTCACGTGACCAGAGGGCTGGCCAATTTTTAGGTCAAAGAGTAAGCATTGCCATCCAAAGTAGCAACGCTGCCAGCCTTTCGGGCACTTTTCCCACTGACAGCGATGCAGACGAATTTTTTGATACCCAATGAGCTCATCCCTTTATTATTATAATATACTACTCGATAACTCCGTAATCTTGTTGGACGGTACTTGCAAGTCAAAAAGTTGATTTGTATTTGATTTTTGAAAGTGCTCCAATACATTTTTTACTAAGCCCCGGATTCTGAAAGCTTGATCTAGTATATTAATGAATCTGCTAACAAATATCATGTTATTGGTTGTGGAATTAATGTTGTAAACATCAACAAACTTCAGATATATTAAAAGGGTCATCTGCAGTAACAGTGTTACCTCCAAAAGATCAGACAAATATTATAAACGTTAGTTCTCTGAAACAGAGTTCAGAGTATGTTTCCAATCTTACAGTAAAAAATTGTGCAATAAATTCAGAAAAACTTTTCACAAATAAAAAACAACAAACAGCCTTTAAAAAAAATAACACTACAAATTGAAAAATAACTTTAATTTCGGTATCTTTGGTTTTGAATTTTCGTTTTTTGCCACCGACATCCGAAATTAAACTTATTTTTCACTTTGTAGTGTTTTCTTGAAGGAAGTTGTTGATTTTTTTTTTTTTTTTTGTAAAAACTTTTTATTTTTCTCATTTTAGTTGTGGTACCTACCCCATACAAATTCGAATTCCACTACCTGCTATGTAAATAACAGTGACAGGAACTTATCATCATATCATCCACATAGGCTAAGTGGGAAAAATACTTATTATTGAAGCAAACTCAAAAACTACCCAAGTAAATTTAATGTAATTTATATGGAACCACCTTCGAAGTATGGCCTACCAAACAAAAACAGAATCATCGAAATCAATTCATAATTGGCGGAGTAAACGAGTAACAAACACCAACAAAAAACAAATGCATATAGTCGAATAGAGTACCTCCTCCTTTTTGAATAAAACGGTTTTTTGTTCAAGGCACTATTCATATTTTGGACTCCCCAGTTTGGCATGGACCCCAGTAATACACACATCACACAGACAACAGCCATGCTATTCTGTAAACATCTCACCGTGAAAACTTGGGTGAAGTGAGCTGTCAATAGTGTCAATCCCTGTGGAATCTCAGCTCACTCCACGCTCACTTCACCTAAGTTTTCACGGTGAGATGGTTACAGAATAGAACTGCAGCTCATTGTAGGTACCACGTTTTATCACCCGTACATCCCATAGTAGTAGGTATACCTCTACCGAACCCTTTGGGTACTTTAGGCGTGTCGGATAACCCTAATTTCCCGTTACCTATCATTTGTATGTCAAAACGCGTGATTAATAAGTAGGGTCGACTCAATAACGTATTTCGGCAAGGTTAACCAGATTCAAATTAGATGAGCTACTTTTTACCCGGCTGCCAAGGAAAGGTTATGATGTTTTTCGCGCGTATCTTGTATGTACTATCAAAGAAGTTCATATCTAAGTAGTTCCAAAGCAAAATCCCGTGAACGCGATGACCACATCTGTTGCGCGGTGCTATAGCCGCCGAGCGCTGCAAGCAAGAATAGTCCTTACGGTGGTTAGATATGAACTTCTTCGATGGTATGTATATTTGTTTGTAATTTTTTATAGTTAAATAGTTTCTGCCCGCAACTTCGTCTGCATGGACTTCAGAATTGGGTCCAGAGAAATGAAAATTGCAGATAGACATATAGCGTTGCTATGGTTTAAAGCTCGTACAGACCAGCGCGACGCGACGCCGCGCCGCGACACGAACAATACAATTTCTAAGAAAACTTGACGGTATAACAATAACCGGTGTCGCATCGCGCTGTCGCGTCGCGCTGGTCTACACGAAGCTTTAATAGATCTTTTTAGGAGTAGTCATTCCGTAATACATTGTTTTAATATAACTATTGGTTTACGCGGCGCACGCCAGTAAAGCTGGCAGTCGGCATGATTTTTTCCGACATCTTCAACAATCATCATCATATTTCAGCCAATTTATACACAACCCTATTCAAATAAACACCTAAACCTTCCTCGTGAATCACTCCGTCTTTTGGTAAAAACCGTATGAAAATCCGTTTTTTTTGGTTGGTTGTTGTTGTTGTTGTTGTTTTAGATGTATGAACGTAAACGAAGCAAAAGGCTTATTTATGTAAGAATCGTAGCAGGTGGCGTTCTGTTGTTTCTGCCTACCCCCCAACGAAAAGGGAGCATCTAAAAGTCAACATAGTCGAGAAGAAGAAGCACGAAGAAGAATTAATACAAAAGTTATTCAAAGCTGAGATTTAAAAGCATTCATTATTCTCTTTGATTTATTCATGAATAAACTACATCTTTAATTACTAACTTGGATGCAGTTGTAATACCCATTGATAGTACAAGCTCATTGAACTTGGGCATGACATGACAAACAGGAAAACATATCAACGCTTAGTAAAAATGCTAAAACGTTTCCAGCAAGGGAAAAAAACAGTTGATTAATATTAATTAAACAATTTGTAGTTCGAACCTCGCGGCGCCTAGGCAGACCTAGACGCAGTTTCCATAATTCATCACAGCTAGCTATTTTTATAAAATTTACTCTGTGGTAACAAAAACTTAACAAACCGGTTGTTCAGATTCTGTGCGATTTGGAAAAATAGTACAAGTCAACAGTCAATGTCAAAAAAACCGTTAAAAGAGCACAGTTTTACAACGCGGTTGAAATTTAAAATGGCTGACCTTTAAAAGTTCTTTTGCGATGCCGAGATACTAAAAACAAAGTTTATTTTGAGTTTGCAGGATAATGTGATACGCTTGTTTGCCTTTTAAGAAAGTATAGAGTGAAATATTTTAAGTATTTCGAGCAATCCAGCACGCGTAGCATGACGCTTTCTATGTCTACGAAGAATAGACACAGCTCTTTCTATACAAAGTGACATTTTGTTTCTCCATTTTTGACATCGCACCGTATAAATCCTTCTACAATCTGTCATTATGTCTTTCGTTTCTAACAATCTTTGTCTAGGTCCTTTTATATGTAGACTATTTCAGAAGAAAGTTTTCTATTCCAAACTGTCAAAATCACACTGACAACTGACAGTTGTCTCCACGGCCACAAAGTATAAACGGTTATCTACAAAATCATGATTTTACAGGAGAGCATTTAAACACAAAACTGTGATAATGAATGGAAGAACAAAGCTATCTTTTCATATTTTACATCATTTCGTTAATAGGAATATTACCAAGGAAACGGTTAAAGGCCAATATTACTGAAATATTTTTTTGTTCTAAAATACGGTTCTTCGACACTGGGAAAAATTGTTGTAGTTGTCTATATATACGTTACTTAATATCAGTTAAAATTTAGAATCAAACAGAAAAATAAATCTTATGACAAAACAAAGAAACCTGAGTCGAATTATGTAAAAGAGCGAATTTCGTAAAATGTGCAGTTGACTCTTTCTACTTTGCTACCGTCGCACTGTCTACACGGAACGTCAGTTTTGTCTACTCTTCCGTCAACAAAACGGTGTTCATGCTACGCGTGCTGGGAAAATATAAAGATCCGACTCGAAGGACCAGGTAACGTAATATACGACCTGACTCCTCCAAGTTTATTCATCCACGATAAGCATAGTCACTTCTCTAGCACTTACAAGACCATTGTGATATAACAAAATGATATTGCCAACAGATTCATATTATTGCCTAAGATCGCTTAGTCACCTCCAATGACTCCTACGGGATTATTCTTGGCTAAATTAAAATAGCACTAAAAATATTCATCTAGTTCACCGAACTCCAGGACTCAGTTTCTCCATACTTAAGCCAAGACTCAGTAAATCATGCTAAATAATAATGCAGCCTAGGAGATCAATGAACGCTGTTTATTTCAGTAACTATGTAATGGATCTTTGTTTACCCATTAAACATGGGTTGCCTAAGTCTGGCAGAAAGCCAAGGAGTAGCACTGTTTTGCAAGTCTTACAAACTTCCGGATTTTTTCTTCTTTTCTACCACTAATCTAGTGACTACTCTAGTACTCTTAGGCCCGCTTGCACCACAAATCACTAAATAAATTTAGCGCTAAATATATTTAAAACATCATGCTGTCTCTGACACCTTGAAACATTTGCCAGAAATAGAACGATGTTTTCAATATATGTTTAGCGCTAAACGTATTTGGTTATTTGATGTGCAAGTGGGCCTTAAGTACTAAAGTTTGTTCAAAGCTATTAATTTGATTAAAAGGTGAAACGGCAGTTTTTTATTAAATACAATTTGTTTATATAAGGTAATTTATCAGCCCGATTGTGAGTCATTTAGTAACTAGGCTTGGTCAAAGTTTTAAGTAATTTTCTTACAAAATAAATCAAGTATTTGTAATTCCAAGAGAAATGTTAATTGGCAAACTGTACAGAGATATTAAAGATAAGTAAATGAAGTAGAACATTGCGTACAAAGAACAGCATAAAATTGCAAAAGTCTTTATTTATGTTTGGATGTTTGCCACGCAAAAACGGCTGAACAGATCGTCATAAAATTTGACAGATAGGTAGCTTGGGACATGGAAAAGGGCATAGGCTACTTTTCTTCCTAGATCGTAGACAAAGTCGCGGGCATCAGTTAGTTATATAAATAAATCTCTATGGATATCCGCTTAACACCTCAAAGAAATAAAAACTAATCAACCGGAAAATACAGTCATTATTATCATTGGCAGAAACTTTCACTTCACTTTAGAACTCTAGAAACTACACCATAATCTATCATCAAAAACAAAACAATACTACTTTACAGATGAGCCAAAAGCCTCGTATCCATTATTGACAACAGAAAAGTTTGACAAATTTTATCTATTCCCTGCTGTCAGGGTCAGAGGCCAAAGACAATTACATAATGTGTTGCGACATTCACAAAATGAAAACAAACAATCAAACCAACTGAGCCAGCTGGGTGAGCTATTATACCTAAAATATAGCAATCCAGTGAAAACAATGTAGACCATAAATAACAGTGACCTATCGCGTGCAGATGCTCTTCGATCTAAATTAGCTCCAACCTGCTTTAAGTCCTCATTTTCCAGGTGTAATTTACAGCCCGAAACAAAAACATTTTTACTTAGCGCTATTAGCTATCAATTTTGCTAATTGGACATCGTTTACAGCCATATTTTTCGCCTAAATAAGTAACTAAGTAATGAAATCTATCCGCTATGGGCTTGGTCTTTTGTTGCCAGGTAGAAAAATTACTAATTATGGTAACACTATCCTACTTGGTTCTAGTACATTTGAGTCATGGAACTGTAAATTGGTTTTTATCAAGGTTGATGCGGATTAGAGTAAATAAAAAATGTTAGAGCAACCGGAGAATGGCAGCAAAAAACGGCAAGGTATAATTATTTTTTGCAAACCTATAATAAAAGAGTTTCTAAAGCTGCTTCGTTATGAATCCAAAGCATATCAGAAGCAGTGATTATTTTGCCATTAAATGTAGAAAAAGAATCGAAGAGCAGTCGGTCGATTCTGTAAAAATATCAACGTGAAACTTAGGTGAAGTGAGCTGTCACTGTCACAAATCGACCGGCAGGATGCTAGGGATTAGCACTATTGACAGCTCATTTCACCTAAGTTTCACGGTGATATTTTTACAGAATCGACCGGCAGGTCTTTACTCATAAATCTAACGACAGCACAGAAGTACTGTCCTTGATGTAACTTATAATCTCCTGTCCAATAATATGACGGTTATAAAACACTATTTTAAAAAAAACGCATTAAAAACAACTTCGTTTAAGACATGTATGGCTCAAAATGCTCTAGAAGTCTAGATGGTGTCAACGATCACCGGCCCCCTTAAAGCTTTGCATCCCGCTTCCAAACACCCTATATTGTCCATGTTTATTATTGAATGTTCTTGAGCAATTGCAACATTCGCGAATGCGGTTTGCACGTGCGCCTGAGTTGAAGTTTAGCATACATCTTAAAACAAAGGAGAATTTGTTTTGTATGCCACTTTCGTAGTCGGAGTTGGACCAATTTTATAATTAATTATCTTTTCTGCCATTAATTATTCAATATTGGTAATGTTTTTAACAGTTTTTCTTCCGTACCCATAGGGAACCCTATTACTAAGCCTCCGTTATCCGTCCGTCTGTCTGTCACATGAACCGTAATAGCTAGACAGTTGAAATTGTCAATGATTGTGTGTGTGTGTTTTTATATTGCCGCTGTAATAACACATAATAAAAGTAAAACATGTTTTTCTCGGCGTTTTTTTTGATAAACATTGTACGGTGGTACGGAACGCTTCTTGTGCGACTCGCACTTGGCCGGTTTTTTTCTAATTGACTAAGAATTTCTAGGAAAGATTGTATTTTATAGATAGGTAGGTACTAACATATTTTCATTGGTTTGTGTGTCCAAGTATTAAACTCCAGGCAGGAAAACAAATATGAGTCTACAGTCACTAGAAAACCAGAAAACAATAGGTACCTACAATTTGAGGATAAGTACCTAAGTGTATAAAACCAATGACTAAATGAAGTAGCTGTCATTTCATTTATTTGAAACTAGCTGACCCGTCAGACGTTGTCCTGTCAAAATTTAAATTTCGATATTTCGGCCGTTTCTTTGGGTACTTCCAATTAAAAAAAAAAATGATACGGAACCCTTCATTGTGCGTGGTCCGACACGCACTTGGCCGGTATTTTTTGTTTTATTTTACCATTTTGTCGGCGTGACTAATATACAGCTTTCTAGTACTAACTGAAGTCCGAGCTAAGCCGCGAACAGACAGACAGACGGACGGACATGGCGAAACTATAAGGGTTCTTTGTTGACTAGGAAACCCTAACAAAAAGCTGAAGGACCAAAAACAATGATGTATCAATTCCTAAATGACATCACTCAGAAGCTAATTAAAAGAGGCTTGGCGCCAGTTTTCTGTTCATCGAATTGGGTTGCCGTCCTATGGTATTTTATTAATTGTCTAGCTTCAACCCGCAACTTTCTCGCGACGCGTGGAATTTCTTGTTCCCCCGACATATCGCGTCGCATTGCATCGCCTGCCCGCGATATTACTTAATTTTCGCTTAAGAGTTTTTTCTGGCTTTCAATTGCAAAAAGATTTTTTTTAATCCGACTGTTAGTTCGCGTTCAAACAAACTAACTGTTCAGCTTTATTATTAGGTCCCCACCTATGAAATCAGCGTTTTGTATGGAGAATTTTAAAGATTATTGTATTTTTCATACTACTTAACATTTTCTTAATTTATATAACAACCATGAATACTAATGTTTCAAAACTTTTATCTAGTATGCAATACACATCCTTATTAATCTATATTTAGTCTGTATGTACACGCGGGCAAAGCTGTGACCAAAGGCTAGTGTGTCTATAAGTTACGGCCTCTCGCCTTATCTAGGTGTCCTCCATAGTAAGAAACTAAATTGTAAACCGGATTGCGAGCCGTTGGAACCGAATCAAGCAGCATTACTACGACCTTAGTGATTTCTGTTTAAGGTTTTTCTTTAAAGTATCCGGAATCAGGAATCCGGTTCCAAGGACCAGTTTTAAGGTCACACTTGCTAAACAATAACAGATGCACGGGTCGATCGAAGGTCAACCTACGATTGCCGCGGTCGGTTCGTGGATGGGTGACCATCCATTACCTACATATTGAGCACGGTCCGTGCCTCGGAAAGCCCGTTAAGTCGTTGGGCTGCCATTCCTAGATCTTGGACAGTCGTTACGGGTTATTCAGAAGCCCAAAAAGTCTGGCAACCAGTCTTACCAAGAGGTTATCATATCATCCACTTTCTCCAGTAACTGGGTTGTGGAGGTCATAGGCAGTCGCTCCATGTAAAATACTGATATTCAGCTGCATCTGGTTAGACTAGAAGCCGACCCCAACATAGTTGAGAAAAGGCTAGACAGATTGATTGATAAAAGTATCAATCAATTCGCCTAGCTTTACATAGAATTTTGTTTGCTTCTTTTATAACAACTGCAGTTATTCTTTCATTAGCTTGGTTTTTTCTGTCAACAATTAAACGTTTTCCAATTTTTTTTTTTAAATCCAGATTTTCCCAATTTTCCGGTGGTTATAAAGACCGAGTAACATTAATTCAACAATTATTTAAAATGTGTTTTCCATCCTCTTAGTCAGAACTTTCGTACATAACATACCATGTCCATCGCAATACTGTCGGCTGCCAAGACCATTCAAATCCGATTATTTTCACGTACATAAAGTCTTAAGTGCATTCTTGGTCCTTTCTCGGCGAGGTCACACCAGAATGCATGTGTGTGCAAATGTCAAGCCATATGTTTTCGCGAACATTTGTGACGTCGTTCATTTTATAGGGCAATGTCAGCAGTACGTGTGAATAGGGAAATTATAGCGTCAGTCATTGTTTTGTCTTTCTCGTAACTATCTCACTTGATAAACAATCATAAATTGCAGTTTTAGTAAAGTTCGTAAGACCGTAGTTCGATTAAGTTTCATCTATACATATGAATTACATGAGGTGTACACTGTACAGAGTTCCCAATTTTGCCTAATATTTCTGAGAACTGTTATTTTATTAGTTTAGACTCTCTCTAATCTAATTTTTCAAACAAAATCAATGATAAATTTTAGCATAATCTTACTTAAAATACTTGGAAAAGAACCTGTTCGCTTAAACGACACAATCAAACGTGGGCGGAGGTCGGAACTCCACTTCTGAATATAAAGAACACAACATTATGACGGTAACAACGTCACTTCATTGTCACAACAGATATCAAATAAAAACTGCTTCCCCCAACAATGTTCCACCCTTTTAATTTATGGCCGATAACTGTACTGACTTCACCACACTGTTCACAGGCGACATTATTTTTAAGGCTACACCCGATAGCTGAATATCCAACGCAAGACAACCAGCTTCGATGACCTCACATAATACGATCGAATTATGAAAACAATGTCTGTTGGTCGGAAGCGCATGGCGCAGAGCCTGACGACGGGATCGATTCCCAAAAAAAAAAAAAGGTCTGGCAAAGCGTTCTTGGGTTTTGCTATCAGGAATTTCTCAGTAACGGCCTGGAGCCTGGATCTGTACCTGGTTCTTTGTTATATCTATGGCCCGGTTGGTGGAAATGGACTCGCCCCCTATTACATAGGACTTAAACATAACTGGTGGTATGTGGGTACTCTTATAGGAGTAGATATAGGTACCCTTCTGCCCAACCCTTCGGGGAAAACAGATATTATGTTAACGCAAGGCGACCAGCTACGATGACGTCACGAACGAATTATGAAAACAATACTACAAATCTTTTATGCGTTTCACAGTTCTTATTGACTCAGCTGTTAGTCGTCTACCGTCTACGTAATTGAAATTACGCATTTGTTTCTAAAGCAACGAAGCAAAGTTATCGATTACTATCACAGCCACAGAACATACCTTTAGTTTTATGTTTTGTGATTATAGCAAAAAAGCATTAAATATCCACCACGAGTCCACGACTCACGAGTGGCAATACCGAATGAGGCGAACTTAGGGCAATCAGGTCAGAAAGGCGTTCTTTTTTACCATGAAATGATTACATTAAGGGCGATCCGCAGTCGCAAATCATAGTTTGATCAAGATACAACTTGACACTGACCTGCAAATGGCAAAAAACGTAAGAATGTTTGATGTTCGCGAATCATAAAAGCACACCGTTGGATTTTTCAATGTTCTGCTCAGCGCCGAGACTTCTAAATCCAGCAGTGCGCACTTTTTAGGCGTCGCCTAGTGACAACGGGCATATAGCTCCTATCAAAACGAGGAAGATCTATTTACAGCTAAGATCACGGAATCTTGCTACTAGAGATAAGCATCTCAGAAAATCTGTAAATCGTTATAAAGTTTGGGTCAAGAGTCTCTCTCTAATCAGACATTTTCTGTGCCAGTGGCATTCTTTATCATGAGATATTAGCTTTTGTCCGCTTCGCTCGCATGGATGTCGGAAATTATTCTACGGGAACGTACTATCGGGATAAAAGTATCCTATATGTTCTCATCCAGGTCATGGGCTACCCGTAAACCATATTTCATACAAATCCGTTCAACCGGTAAAAGGTAAAAGCCAGACAAACGGAGTCTTTCGCATGACCAATATCAGTATCGATTCAAAATATTTTCCAAGATAGCTGCTATTCCAGTATCTTCCTTTGCAACTGGATTCTTTAGTGACGTCAACCTACGCGTGAGCAACTTCTTTACCATATTTTCTTTTTGCTCTCATGCTTAGATTCGTTCATCTTACTGGGCAGTCTGTTAGATTATTCCTCATAATTTTATTACTGGTTACAAGACGTGTGTGGTCGCGGTCTTCGGCCATTATCACGTATTTAATCAATAAATGCCGCTTTGACGCCCACGTAAACACAACCAGACTATGTAATTAGAATTTTACTAGCCGTAGTACGTCTGCGAGACGTGTCTACGAAATGCAGAGTTTGCCAAAGATCATCGTATGTGTAATGAGTAACGTGTGTAAACAGATTTATATGAATCACTTTGTTTTATCGTAAAGGAAAAGGTTTTGTTTTAATACTGGTTCTGAATAAACATGTGCCTTATCTCTTCAAAATAGTTAATACTACTCTAAAACTAGACAATACGGAAAGACAGAGTTATTCAATAATAGTAGAAATATAACTGGGCGTACCATACGCCCCATAGGTCACAATGGTTAAACAGACAGCGGTTTTGAATGGTTTTTCGCTATAACCGAAATCTATGTACGCACTTAGTATAATCTATTAGTGGGTTTTATCGCTTCATTGCTTTGAGCTTTTAATAGAAGACCTCACTTAGTAATGTAACGTGTTGTAAATTCGACTTATGGATGCTCCCGTCTCGAAGGACCAAGTATAGCCAACTCGCCAACCAACTTACCATTCATGGTGATTTTGGGAATTCATAAGAAGAATATTCAGCAGTAGTGGTACATGTTTAATAAAAAACCGATTGACGGTGAATGGAAGTTAAATTAGGTTATTCATTACCCATTGTTTATTCATACTTGTCGGTTTTGTCGGTTATTAAAAGCCTGAGTGGGTCATGCCGGCGTAGTGCTAACGACCGGCGGAATTTATTATGATTGTTTTCGCCCAAGCTCGTTTATTGCCACTATCCTAGTTTGTGTTATTCGGGTCGCGCTAGAGAGTTCAGCTTTTATCGCAGCCTGTATTGTTTGGAATATTTTACTCTATGGGAGTTTGGCATGCGAGATGGAATATTTATGCATTGTGGAAGCAATGATGTACTAAGGCAAGTTTTGCCCACAAAGTGAGAAAATGCTATGTATATTGTTAAAGAACTCTAACCCCTCTGACTTCTGAGTCACATAAATATGCGTAGTTGTAACTAAATCCATAAAAAAATATTTACTAAGCCACATTCACAAACATTTGGTAGCGGCATTACGAAACCAATGTTGACAATAAAGACAGTAATTTCATAAAAGTCATGTTCTATCGGACGTGACGTCACCGAAAGGAAACGCACCGTGTCCTGGCGGGGAAGTCATCATTCCCATATCGTCTCTAACACAGTTACATCCAGAAATACACACCACAAACTTAACTTGGTCCTTTAAAACTTACGAGAAGAATGGTGCCAAGGGATCAACGAAAATTGGTTGGTTCTAAAAACAGCTGTTGACGAAGAGCGTCTCCTTTTAAGTATTTTTATTTCTCAGTGCGAGACTTTGTTGGATTTTAATTAAATGAGTTTTGGAACAGATAAATGTCGGGAATAATTAAATAATGTGTGTGGGGAAGAAACAATGATATGGTAGTGGTCTGACTCTGTTTGTTATGCATTTTAAAACTTAAATGATATCAACTTGAAATTTATCTTGAAGATCTACTTACAATATTAGTTATGTGCATAGAAAACGCGTATTCAAATCATTAAATGATTTTACCTAGATCTATCAAGAAAGTAGTTACATTTCCGCATCGATAATATCTCTTAGGACCAACTAAACTGGTCCTTTGAGCCGGATTCTAATTATCGGGGAAACTCAAGAAATTGCGTGTCCAACCTATCGAGTCGATGATTGTGATTAGCTTATTAAAGTCAAGTATAAATGAATGTGTAGGAAGGCCGTCTAAAACTTCGATATTGAAAATCAGTTCTAATTCATTTTATTTGAGCTAATTTGGAATAATGTTTTTTCTTTTTGAACATATCAAGAACGTTTCTGACTATCTGTGTATTTTTTTATCTTCCCCATGAACAGATGATAACATTACAATTTTATTGTTTCAATGCGTCCCTTTATTTACCAGGAACATTAGCCGAAACGACATAAGTGCATCAGTCACCGGGCCACGCTCATAAAAGTCTACGACGAGCAATAACTATAAAAAGTTAGTTAAAAAACAAACAGGGGATCGCATCAATGTGTACACGACTCACGCGCATATGCTCTGACGTAAACTAACGCCTGATTGGTGCATGGCGTTCCAAATTCAATTTTCGTTTCGTTAATCAGACGTTTTGATGTATTCGAGATATTGAACGGAAATGGTGTGAGGGTTTCCTTTCAAAAGACGCCAAACACGTACTGACAATAAGCTTCTAATGGCAGACATTCAAGTCCTCAAAATAATGAGTAACAAGAAGAAATTATGGCAAGTATTGAATAATAAGTGGCATCATACAACAGTAGACAAATTAGCATATGTATAGCCAATGAATCAGTGGACAGTCAGTCGGAAACCGTCCATGATTCACGTTGATGAACAGAGGTTGTGCAGAATAAAAAATAAAATGTCTAATAAATACATCCGCAGAACCCACAAGGAGGGTACTTGTAAATGCTAAGCATAGACTGTACTTTCGTACCTTGGTATCACTTAGCAGTCTTGGATGCATCTTTTCTTATAGATTTTATGTGGTCGTTGGTCGTTCAAGTTTTAATGCTTAATAAATTTTTAGAATAGCTAGTTATATTGTTTAATATAAACAATAATTTAGATTAGAACAAATTAAGTCTTCTTCGTTAAACATAGTTTTTTACAAACTGATAGACGTAACGTTTCGACGACTTTTGGTTTTGGAGGGAGAGAGGACCATTTGAAAGGAGAAACTCTGTCGTCCATGTCCAAAAAAGATCTCTTAAAACCTTTTAAAAATACAAACACTTAAAAACCTGGGCATTTATAAAATATAAAAGGCTACTTATGATGCAAATCGGGATGTAGTGTTAGTTAATCTAATCACAAACATTGTTATTGAAGGATTAATTTTAAAATATTTATTTGGGCATCCATTACCTAGCATGATTAAAATAAATTTATGTACGTTTCCGACAGTGCAGCCTACACTTTATTAGGCTCGCGTTGCGCTTTTGGCGAATGTCAGATGGTCAGATATGAGCTTCCCCCGTGTAATAGGCAGTATGCAAAACATTGCCATGAACGAATAATTTATGAGTTTAGCAAGCAGACTTTTAAGGGTTCGGGTTAATAAACTTTGTCGAGGAATAAAATGTGCCTTCCGGTTTGTTCCCTCATAGATAACTGTCGAAGGCGTATAGGTTTTTTGTGACTTGTTTTATCAGTGAGCTTCTCGTTATTTTTTGTTTCTTTACGAAAGCACTATTCCAAAACTATGAGCGATTAATCATGGGCTAGAACCCGGCGTCGGAACTCAGAAAAATTATATATTTTTTCCAAAGCATGTACTTACATAACTTCACCATAAAGCTTCGTGCAGATCAGCGCGACGCGACACCGGATATTGTTATACCGTCAAGTTTTCTTAGAAATTGTATTGTTCGAGTCGCGTCGCTCTGGTCTGCACGAAGCTTTAATCCACCTTATATATATTTTTTTTTCTATTTTCGTGTTTTTTCTGCAACATCTTTAAAATTCCTATTCCGTATTCAAGTTTAATTTTGATAGTCAAATACCCAATTACAGCCGCAGTTTGGCCTATGATTGCCCATTGTGTACAGACGGCTATTGTCGCGTATATATTTTTATCGTAATACCCTAAATTAAGTCGAGCAGAACTTCGCAACAACGGAACTGGTCGACGGAAGTCCGATGATACTGCTTTTACTAACATCTCACTTTGTTTTCATACATTTCATTAAACTTTTAACCTACATGAAATTAAATGATAGATTTTGTCGAATGTAAAGCTGAAGTGGCAGTGGTCTGGCCATGTTTGTCGAAGGAACGATAGCAGCCGGAGCGGGTCGAGTCCTCGAGTGAGTAGACCCGCGTATAGGCAAGACTGATGTTCTGGGCCCGGTACATACAGATACAGAAGGCGGAGGATAGGGTGTTGTGTGTGGCACAGCCTAAGAGAGGCCTATGTCCAGCAGTATGTAACTGCAATAGGCCAAGTTGATTGATACCTTGTTATCCACATTACGAAATGTATATAAAATGTCGTATGAACCAGCAATACTTGAAACAACAATAAATATAATCGTGAAAACCTGGGTACGCAAACAAGCAAACAAGGGTAGTAAATGTGTTATATTTTTTATGAAATCCAGAGAACAGGATTGGTTTTGTAGCCAAGGACCAATTTCACAATTTCTATAAAGGCAATATCTATCAGAATACATGACATAACATCGTACCTGTATAATCCCCATAGAGACATTTCGCTAGTTATCTTTCCCACGGCTTCTAGTAGGCCTGCCATCATTTGACAGGTTAACTCGGGTGAAATAGTTTCAAGGGTAGTAAATGTGTTATATTTTTTATGAAATCCAGAGAACAGGATTGGTTTTGTAGCCAAGGACCAATTTCACAATTTCTATAAAGGCAATATCTATCAGAATACATGACATAACATCATGCCTTTATAATCCCCATAGAGACATTTCGCTAGTTATCTTTCCCATGTAACAGATCAGATTACTTAACCACAACTTATTAAGAGGTGGAGAAAAACAACTATAACACAAAAAAATACCTTATTTTATTCATTCTGCGATGATGTTTATTTTGTATTATCTGTAATATTTAATTGATAAAATCATATTTCAGCACGTTTAAAAGACGTCTCGCCTCAAACGACTCAATGTGATCCGTCAAGATTAAGGCTACCAGATGTCTAGGAAGTCTCTTAAGTGTCTATGGCGTATGGAAAGTGTCAACAGGCATTTGATTTATGCACTAAGTGTGTGAACTTATGACTTCGTGTAAACAAAGCAAAAGCGGTAAGGATCGTAGCAGGTGGCGTTCTGTAGTTCATACCTACCCCCATGGGGAGGTGTGAGTTTAAGTATGTATGTACGTGTGAACGTTTGTGAACCATAGTTCAGGTTAAAAATAGTAATATTTTGACTCACTCGAATATATTTTAATCTAGACAAACATTTTGTACAATGATGAAAGTTTTTTTTAAATAATTAAGATGAATAATGTAAGTAAGCAAATGCAAAGTACAGTTTTTTTTTGGAAAAACATTTTTTTTTTTAAACAAAATTGAGAATTTTTGTAAATTTATTACTTAGGAGTACTTTTTAAACATAAGGATACTACTTCAATACATTATCAAATATACTTATAGTCAGATAACAGTATCATTTAGTAAAATTGCATTATAGACTGCAGAAGGCTCTGCAGTTTATACATACAAAACTGAAAATATTTTATGCCTTTTTGTTTAACATTTTAGATAAATTGATGTTTTTAAGTTCACTATTCATAAAAAAGTGCTACATTTTCAAATATAAATATTATAAAACCTGACAGGTATGGTTTCAAACTTTAATAACATAATTTAATTGAACTAAGAAATCTGTTTGTTTTATAAAGAACACATTCAACCTTTGCAGCCCCACCTCGAGACTAAAGTTTTGAATTATTAAACACGACAAACGTGCAGGGCCCTTATCAATTTAAATAGCTAAAAGTTACACCTTCATGCACGACTTGGCAAATAATATATTATAAAACTTAAGACTTACTTAGCTCCTGAGCTTCCGCAGTGCCCTTTGTCAGCGCTAATAAAATTAATAAATGCACCAAGCACATAACACAACCATTATCACTTAACATTTTAACACTAAAAGTTTTTTTAAACATAGTTATACGAGACTAGCAAATGGAGCTAGTAAACAAACATGTTACTTATAAAATAAGTTGCATTATGTCCAAGCAACAAGGCACTGCACATCATTCAATAAACACTTGCCCACATCCAGCACAAGCACTGGCACAGCTTGCTTTGAGTTTGAAACAAAAAAATACAAATTATAATGACAGGTAGGAGACAGCCGTCACCACAGCCATAGGCCGTCACTGGACGACACTGACCACAGACTAAGTAGATACAGACTATAAATCTCTGTAGAGTTTAGACTATGGTATACGTAGGCAGAGACGACCACAACCTAAAGTGGCCTATTTACAGTTTTAAATGCTAATGTGTCCCGCTCTGTTCTATTTAGTACTTATACTAATTCCATGGCGTGGTGCGACCATAAAGTTATGTTATGGGTCCTACATGCACGTGGCCGGTTGTTTGATGACGTAAAATATTCTTTATAGCTTCGGTTTTCTAAAAGAGCGGTGGCTGCAACTAGCAGCCGCAGTGACGGTTGTCGTGAAGATTATGGCAGTTGCAAAGATTTTAATCATTAGATTCACCCTACCGCGTCAAAAGATAGTTGCATTTCTGATTCGTTTTGACACCTCCAAGTTGTAACACACAATGACACAGCGTCATTGTGTGTTACTACACGTTGTCATGGAAACACTTTTTCATTGTGTGTGAGCTCATTCTTCTCAGTATGGATACTTTTTCTTGTGACTAAGTACGGTGAGGACAAATCTAGCGATTTAAATCTCAGGACAGCGGGGTGTGACATAAATGACATTAGATAGAATAATCTAGACACGCGGTAGCGTTTGAAGCAAAGTTTAAATAATATAAAATGAAATGTTTTTATTTCAGACACTGTTGGCCCATAATATTGCTAGTAGAATATTGTTAGTACAAAGACTTACAATTTTTTTTTAAGAGCCTTTATTCTGAAAGTGGGCAACGTCGTAAATAGATGTCAAATATTTCGATGTTTGGATGAATTTTGCAATTTTGCTGTATGGAAATATGAAATGTGGCTAACTAGCGAACTAGAATATTAATAATGAATTGCAAATTATAACACTGAATTTGATGTTGTAACCATTTTATGTGTATATTGTTATGTTTAATATTTTGACAGTTTGGACAGACAAATTTGGACAGTTTCCAAATACTTTTTTACACCTAAAATTAAATATTCGGTGTTACGATATTTAATAATTGCATTTCATAATCAATATTTTAGTTCACTACCTATCCACATTTCATATTTGCATACAGTAATATTGCTAAATTAATCAAAACAGATAAATATTTGACAAGTTTTGCGACATTGCCTACTTTTTGTATGAACGCTCTTCTTTGTAAGTACATACTAATTCCATGCAGTTGCATTTTACTTAATTTCCTCTATGGCACTGACATACGTAGTATCTCTATGTAGTCTGTGGCACCGACTTGGGATGTCACAAGAATTACAATTTTATTTGTTTTCTTTTTTCCAGAGAACGTGAACTGATGTTATTTTAGTTTTCGAGGAACTTTTATTAAACTGAGGTTCCTTGGTTGTTCTTGATTTTGTATTAGTACTCGCAACTCCAAACCAAAAGTTATTCCCATGTGCATTTTTTAATGTTAAAACCAAAGGTAATACAAATCCGGACGTGATAGATTAGGTACTTGTAAAAGGTTGTATTTAATAAAAATATACTGGTAATTTTATGCCAGGGCTTCCCTTCAGAAAGCTTGCTTTTTTACGCAGTGATATAATTAATAGAAATGTAATTTTTCCAGCCTGGAGCAAGCGCATAATATGGCAATTTCCTCAACTGTGGCAGAACTGTTCTAAACAATCCAATTTCAAATAAAAAGAATAGTGTAACACAGATTTAAACGGTGAAATGAAAATGGATCCTTGGCAACAAGAAAAAAATTATGACAAAAAAGTTAATGTATGATAAAAAGACTAAGCCACAGATGGCAGGTTCTCAAGGAGAATACAGTGAGTGAAAAACTGAGTGCATAGTGAGGACTATGGACTACTTACAAAGAAAAAACATATTTCAAAATCTTTATTTAGGAGAGAAAGTATGACCTACAATAATTAATAGGAGATTTTTTTTTAAATGTTTTGTAGACACCCACAATCTAACACAGCAGGCCGAATTATGTTACAGTGGATTTTGTTGTACTACTTCTTCCTTCCAGAAGGCCCTCTTTTGTAAGCATGACGTTCAAAAAGTATTAATTCATACTTTGTTAATATAAATACAAAAATATCAACATTCAAAATTATATTATTGTTTGATTTTGTTTCCTAGTCAAGATAAGTATTTTGGTGATGATATGAATGAACAGCCGCAGCCGGCGTGCTCATATGAATTACGTAATACACGATCAATCAGAATCTGAATCGTTTTGAAACAGATTGCTAATCCATTGATTCGTACGTTCGAAAAAAAATCTGCTCAACAACGTAAATAACACAATGAATGTTGTTGACCTGTCAAATTGAAACAGATTAGTCGGAATTGTCAACGAAAATGTGTTGCGTAATTATATAGCTGTTTTGTTTATTTATAAAAACGGACAAGTGTGAGTAGGACTAGCGCCCTGAAGGTTCCGTCTCAAAGCTGTGCTTGCTCGGCTGCCCGAATTTCCAAACCTCGATTGAAAAACAAACTAAATTTTCAATTGAAAAAATAACTTTTATTAGAGTACCTGCCTAATAAAATACTGAATAAATGTTACTTCAACACACGGCCTATGAATTTTTGATCCCAGATTGAAGAATAAACTTAACTTTGCAATTCATATATAAATTACCAATTTTCGGATTTTCCTCTTTACTTGACCTTGCTTTCCGCTAAACTTCATGCTGCTAGGCCAACGGGAAGTACCAAATAGACTGGTTTATTTGCGAGTGTCAAAATATGCGGCATAAATAGCCGTATTTATTTAATGCGTTGAGTTGAAGTTGGATTTTCGTTACAGCTCCAAGAGACCGTAGACCTAAGTTTTCGATATCTATTTCAACTTGATGCCTCGGTTTCGTGAGCAAAAGGGTCTCGACAAACAACGAAGTCATCCTTTAAGGGTTTAAATTTTTCGTTTTGAAATACGGAACCCTAAAAGAGATTTATTATCGGCCTGTTACCTTTTCATGCCGTAACGGCTGAACGGATTTAGATGAAAGGCAGACCTGGGTTAGGGCATAGGATACTCTGAATCCCGGTAGCATGTTCCTGTGGGATATTTTCCGACATCCACGCGGGCGAAGCCGCGGGCAAAAGCTAGTACAATCTGAATGACAGTTGATTTAATAAATTGGCAAATAGATGTGAAAACAATAAAACTTACTAATTTATATGACTTTTAGGGCAAAAAAAACCACGCGCGCCTCCAAGAGATGCCAGCACAATGGAAGGGGTCAGCTAGGACCGATGCCTGCCGGGGTCGCGGGAAAGTCCGAAAGGGATACCGTGGCCCCTGGCAACGTGCAGGACACTGAAGGAACACGGGTGGGTTTTAGTCAGTGTCTGACACGCCCTCCCGCTCCGCCCAGAGCGGGAGAAGTTATTTGATAAATTCCCACCCAAAAAAAGCACGTTGTTGGACAATGGAATGTTGTGATGGTGCAGGTGGTGAGGTTAACGAATAGGATAAGGATAGAGGTTTAAAACTGGGCTTCGTTCTTAAGGCGAAAGCGTCAAGGTAGCCCGCGAGATTCAAATTTTCTTGAGTTTTTTCCATTTTGCAGGTCAGTTTCATGTTCTTTGTTGATCTAAATATGATTCGCGGCCGTATCAAATGTTTAATTATAGAATTGTATTCAAATAAATGATCAACACAACTAAGTTCATGTAATCCAATTGAATGACTATTTCATGAAATCATGACATTTGACAATTATGCTAACTTATGGAGTTGTATTGCTGATTGTAATGATTATAATTATGTAAAGCCATATTTGTTACGGTCGCGAATCATATTTTAATCAACATACAACCTGACACTGACCTGCAAAATGGAAAAAACTCAAGAAAATTTGAATCTCGCGGGCTACCTTAGCGCATCCCCCTTAAGGGGAATGTGCTAAGGGTAGCCTACAAAATTCAAATTTTCTTATGTTTTGTCAATTTGCAAGTCAGTGTTGGTTGTATCGTATTTAAAATATGATTCGTATCCGTGACAAATATGGCTTTACATACAGAATTAAGAATCAGCAATACAACTCAGCATTACTACTACAAGATAGAATATTCCTAAAATGTCATGATTTCGTGAAATAGTCATTCAATAGGATTATATGAACTTAAGAATGTTGTATTGACGATTTTTATGATTATAATTCTATAAATAGATATTGATGCGGCCGCGAATCATATTACATACACATACAACAACCACATCTTATGTGAGGATAGGAAGCAGTCGCAATTGATTTACATCCCGTTAAAGGAGCAGCAGGCTTACTCTCGACACTCGATCTCAATCGGAATTGGAAATTGGGATCGAAATGTCAAGAGTGGTACTAAATGAAATCGACTTTACTCGAAGGAATGCACTTTTTCGGTACTCTTGACGAGATTTTGACGTTGACATATCGAGTTTGAAATCGTGTTTATGTCAAAGTTGAACGATTACAAAAAGGCTACTTTTTCGGGATCGAGTTTGATATTATAATTATGATACTGATACTGATATGCAAATTGCAAAAAACAATTTCGCGGGCTACACTGATCCGCAGTTGGAGCCCGCGAAATTAAAATTTTCTTACGGTATTTGCAATTTGCTGGTCAGTGTCTGGTTGTATCTTGATCAAAATATGGTTCTTGTCAGAATCACACATACATTACATCCATAAGCTTCGTGCAGATTAGCGCGACGCGACACCGATTATTGTTATAAGTACCGTGAAGTTTTCTTAGATTTTTTTTTGTTCGAGTAGCGTCGTGCCTCCTGTCGCGCTGGTCTGCACGAGCCTTTATCCTTACATATTATAAAACAAAGTCCCTCGCCGCCTCCGTCTGTCTGTCTGAACGCGATAAACTAAAAAACTACTGAACGGATTCAATGGATTAGCATTGCTTCACACGTTCGAAAAAAACTATCTGCTCTCCTAAATTCTGTTTAAAGTCTGCCATTTTTTTTGTAACAATTGCCAAAATTCTGGTAATTAATGAAGTGATAATTTGTTCCAAAAAAAGAAAAAATACCGATGACTGTCCAGAGTATCCAATGATACTTTTTTGTGTTTCACTGATTCTTTTAGAACAGAAAGTCATGAAACTAATTTCATATTACATGGTTTACAAAAAGCGTAATTGCAATCATCCTTGGATCTTGAAAACCAAGATGAAAACATTGGGTCCTTTTTCCATTTGGAATGATAGTTCTGGTCATATTTTCTTTTCATTTTTACTAAGTATATTTACGCGCACGACACAACTGACTCGAAAGAAAATATTTAAAAATATAGGTACATTTAAGGGAATTTCCCTAAAATGTATTTGAGGGTTGCCAGTAGAGTAAGAAAAATCAGACATTATTTAAGAATTGTAAAATTCTTTTAAATATTTCTGGCGCAACTACCCAAGTGAAGCACAGATTATTTGTGAATGCCTGATTCTGCAAATTTTCTGCTTAGGTTTTATAAGATTCTGCCAAAAACTGCTAACTTTTCAGGATCTGCGACACAATCTGCTACTTCCTAAATTGGGGATCTAATTATTCTGGTATAATCGCAGAATCCTGCTATAATCGCAAAATTCTGCTAAATCTGGTCACACTGACGTCGATAGACAAACTTCATGATAGATCATAATCATAGTGCAGGTTTGCAGAATAGTGCTCTGTGGTCGGGGTTTTCCAGAATTTTCGCTAACTCCGGTGGTTCACTCTCATTCACTCTTGTGAAACGCACAGTGCTGAGCAGTCGTTCAAAATAAGAATAGTTTCCAATTCCAAGCAGAATACCATTGTTGGTAAGTACAAATGGACATTTTTAATTACTTATCTACTGATTCATAATCTGTTTTGTTTGTCCAAAATCTATTTTTAGATTTTTTTGGTATTGTTGGGATGATAAGTTTGTTGTTTTTGTAATTTGAGAGGTTCTTGTTATCATTTTTGTCAAGTTTTTATCGTACCTTTTCTTGTATTAAAGCGTTAATCAAAATGATTTGAAGTAACTAGGTACCTACCTCTCTAATTTCGTCAAGGTACGTTTTAAACATTTTTGGTAAGTAGGTACTGAAGTAGGATAGGTATCTGTTCGGTACATTCTACGTTGCTTTGAATCCATAAAAATGTGTATTTTAGCGGTCCCCCAAGCGATCAATTGCAGTTGTAGTTAGCCCCGGATTTTGAATTTTTTCGAGGCGGGGCAAACACTGCCACCTGACGCCCCCTGCCAATCCTTTTTGTTTCTTAGAAGCCGGTTTTTTTTTTTTAAATATACTTATTATTTTAATTAGGCTTGGACAGGATAGGGTTTGAAATAAGTCGTGAGATTTTAGCATATAATTGTGTCACTTCACATCGCTATTCGTATTCGTGTTTTCGCCTTATTTGCCCAAATATGACAATGTGAAGTTAGTATATTCGCTTATACCTATTTGCCTATTTTTCACGATTACGACGAATACGCAAATACACGAACACTCGTCGGTTTTTGGTCACATATCAAAGGATTACGAATATACCGAATAAGTTCGTTTACCGCCCACACATGGCTTGCTCAGTAGAGTAGAGTGCGGTGTTTTATGTAGGTACGCTTAAACATATTGTATTGGTAATTAACACAGAGGAAATAAGTCGCTGCTTGCGTCAACACGTCCATCTTTGCGTTCAAATTAGCAAAAAATAATATTCTTGAATGTTCGGCATATTCGCTGTTCATGGCGATGGCGATGTGTGGACGGTGTGTTGGAGTTATTCGGACTTCTACACTATACAAGATTCGTTTTTGTTTAAGGTAAACCTCTTAAGGGGTCATTGTACTCATCATTATGAACAACTTTTACTATGGGACAAACGCTGAAATCGCGAAAAAAATATTAGCTGTTCCCTACATTTTGACGAGATATGCTAATATTATAAATATAGGGAAAAGCTGATATTTTTTTTGTTTGTTTTGTTGGTTGTATAGCCGAATAAAATACAGTAAAAAACGCGAATGATACCCGATAGCGATGTGAAGTCGTGCCACCATTAGAATGACCTACAATTTTTACTATTCCAATTTTTTTGTAATATTGTCCATCGTTCCAATTGCACTTTGTAGGCGATCAAATTGCGCATATTTTGTATCAATCTCGTAAAAATTGACAATTGCAATTGATCGTTTCGGGAAAATGCAACTTTGTTACTTACAACAAAATGGTTAAAAGTGAAAACATAATTCATCCATATCGATTACCTGCACACTGCATACACATACCTACTTTCTATGGAATAGAATAGAATAAAATATATTTATTTGCTTTAAAACATGGTACATTAAGGTCTTATAATATAGCAATGATCTTACATGTTTCGCCATGGACTGGCATACAAATATTTAAACAATATGTTAAATTTATAAATTTTTTACAACACATTTTTTTTTTTACTCATTGCTAATTTAGTTGTAGTTTAAATTGGTTTGTATAATTAATTGAAATGGTTAGTTTTTTGCATTGTATAGATAGGCTGCCAAGCTAAACACGTGTTCGATTCCAAAGTCAAGTTTTTTTTTTTTTCGGTTTTAGCTTACCGTACCTACCTCAAACGGAGAAAAACGAAACCCTTATCAATTTTTTATATGTCAGACTGTCTAAACACTTCTCAAAATCCATCCCTACATTGATTCTCATCTAGGGCAATATTTTTAATAAGACAAAACTGTAGGTACTTACCTACATTGAATATTTAAAAAAAAAGAATGCTTCGCAGTCTGAGAACGATTCTAATGCCGAAAATATAGTATTTACCACGACTACGGCGAAGCCAAAAAAGGAGGGTTACGTGTTTCACCTGTATGTATGTGTGTCCGTCTCATGGTCGTAAGTAGGTACTAAATGGCTGAATCAATTTTGATGAATGATATGTCGTTAGATTCGACTTTATTGCGCGAGTGTCACTGGGTATATTAAAATTATAAAAAAACTAAATATCGGAGTTTTGGCGCCATAACGTAAGATATCAACATAAAAAGAAATCACCCTTCGCTATCGAGTGGGGTATCGAAGGGTTTTGAAAGGTAATTACAAAAATATACTTATACAAATTATATGTTAAAATGTAATTTGGAATGAGAAATGAGAAAAAACTAAAAAGCTGAAAATAAAAAAAGTTATTTATGAAAGAAATTCCGTAGATTATACATTTACAATGCTTGTTTTTATTCTCTTTTCAGTTATGTTTTTACAGTCGGGCTTTTTAGTTTTTCAAATTAGTTTTGGAACTCTTAAAAAAGGCGATTTAAGAGCGTCTATTAGATCCTAGCAACGTCGCAAATAGCTGTCAAATATTTATCTGTTTTGATTAATTTGGTAATATTACTGTATGGAAATATGAAATGTGGCTACCTAGCGAAGTAAAATATTGATTATGAATGCAATAATTAATTACGATATTAATTATGTATACCGAATATTTAGTTTTAGATGTAAAAAAAGTATTTGGAAACTTTCCAAATGCCTTTTTAGGGTTCCGTAGTAAACAAGGAACCCTTATAGTTTCGCCATGTCCGTCTGACTGTCTGTCTGTCCGCGGGTTAGCTCAGAGACTCTTAGTACTAGAAAGCTATAATTTGGCATGGGTAAACATATTCAATCCCACCGACAAAGTGGTAAAAAAAATCAACAAAAAAAATTTGGTGTAAGTACCCCCCCTACACGTAAAGTGAGGAAGTTTTTTTTTCTCATCTATCCCACGGTGTCGTTGGAAAGTTCGTTAAAAATATTAAGAGTTTAATGTGTGTATGTACATATTTATTTAGGGTTGTGAGAAGTGATTGTTTGAATTTAGGATTATTAGTTCGGCTACGGAACCCTAAAATTCGACGACGAGTCACGTTACTTTGTTAGGTCAGAGGGTCTAGTGTGAGTTTCGTTTAAGAGGCTTACAACAGCTAAAGCGCGGTCACTGTCGGACTGTATAGAAATGAAAGAGAAGCGCGATGACACGACACAGGTAATTTATTGCAAAATATGAAGCAGTTAGCGATTTACAAAAAATCTATTGATTGGACTGGAAAATTAAAACACTATTATGCTAATATGTAGCTTTTAGAATAATCTGACAAAAAATCAGAATGATTGCATGTAAATTAATATGATTTTTAATCGTTAAAAGAAATTTTTAGAGGTATCTTCATGATTTTTTTCTATCGTATCAAATTAGTTGTATTATGTTTTCAACAGACTATCATACTAGCATATATCCTGAAGAATATCATATATTTTTCTGATTTGTTTACTGCAGTGGATCACATTCTTTTAGGCATTATAAAACTTGCGTTTAGGCACGTTTAGGTCCTGTGGTCCCCTTAACCATCTCGATTTTACGCATCGACCGCGTTCGGCGCTCCGATTGGCCCATCACCAGTGAAGGCCAGTGAAAGGCCAATCAGAGCGCCGAACGCGGTCGATGCGTAAAATCGAGATGGTTAAACAAAACTCACACTAAACCCTCTGAACACATTATTCTATGGTCGCATTGATAAGGGAAAAGGATGTTTATGATTAACTAGCAGTACACACACACAAAACTGCAAATTAGAATGAATTCATTCATAGTCAGAGTCAAACAATCATAACGAATGCTTTGTTTTTAGTAGCAGTAGGCGTTTTTAGTTAGCGTCGATACAAAGAACTAAGTCTGTTTCCCTAAACAAAGATTAAGCAACGTAAGTACCATACACTGTTACAAATAATTGTACCCGTAATCTGCGTTCGCAATTCATTTGCCAAACATGTAACAAACAAACATCAACTTTATGTCAGTGTTTATAAAGTTTATTTTACACTGACTAGTACTGTTGAAAAAGTCGTAAGAAATATGAATTTGTAGCGCAAACTGAACCTTATGTGCACGACTGTTGATTTTCCTAAAACAGTACCCTAATTAAGTAATACACGATCAATCAGAATCTGAATCGTTTTGAAACAGATTGCTAATCCATTGCTTCGTACGTTCGAAAAAAAAATCTGCTCAACAACGTAAATAACACAATGAATGTTGTTGACCTGTCAAATTGAAACAGATTAGTCGGAATTGTCAACGAAAATTTGTTGCGTAATTAGATAGCTGGTGTTTGTTTACATGTTTGGCAAATGAATTCGAACGCAGATTACATATATTATTGTGAGTTTGTATGTACTTAGGGTGTAATCTTTGGAAAGACTGATCCGATAAAATTCTTTCACAAATGGGAAGCTGTAGTAGCTAGGTATCTATATATTTACTGTGCAATATTGCCGAGTGACATAGTAACAAGAAACACGCGGACGAAGTCGCGGGCAGAAGCAAGTCTACCATATTTAAATTTAAGTACCTAAGTACTACCACTAGACTTGTCTAGACTAGTCAGACCTTTTTTACAATGCCAAAACCAAGAGAACTCCTCAAAGAATAACGTCCCTGCATCGGGAAAAGCAATATTTTCTAAAAGGTGATGAGCAGTTGACATTAGGCTATTGTAACTTAGACAAATTACAAACTGACCTACTTTAAACTGAGAAATAAAAACTTTTTTACAAAAAAAATACGTGTGGCACTCGAGGACTGCCGCGGTAAAGCTATTGCATAGCATATATTCAAAAATAAGAAGATAATATTGTTGATTTAAAATATTTTTTTTTTAAATACCCCTATACCCCCCCCCTAAATCGCAGAATTTACACAACCGTCAATGACGTCTGCCCTCACGCGTCTGCCCGCGTTCGGGTCGCGCACTCGGCGATCGCGCGTCATTGCCTATCCCGCCCCTCCACCCTCGTTCTGCGCGCCCGCCGTCGACTCATCGCAGGTAGCGTTGCCAGGCGTCCGGCTTTAGCCGGACATCGTCAGGCTTTTTGATTGCCTGTCCGGCCAAAATAAGCGTCGTCCGGCCTGTCCGGCTTTTGTTAGGCTTTTTAGATTTCAAAATTCGCGCGCATCGACCCGAAGAAGTGTCGAGTTTATATTATTTAAAGAAGTTTTGTTTTGATTAATAAGAGTAGAGATTTGTTTTGGTTATTAAGAGAAGAAGTTTTGTTTTGTTTTGATTATTTACAGAATAAGTTCTGTTTTTTTTTATATATTGAGAATTTAAGACACATAATTTAGACTGATGTTGCATTTAATTTGAATTAAGGAAAGAATTATTGAGACTGATTAATAATAAAGTACTTTTAGACTAATTTGGCATTAGTTTTATTGTAAATTATCAAAAAAGCTTGGTTTTCATTAATTTTCTACATTAATACCAAAAAATCCCCTAAAATGCAGTGTCCGGCTTTTTTACCAAAATGTTAGGCCAAAAAAAAAAAAATTTTTTACACGAATATTTAAAATTGTTGAAAATGCAGGATGTCCGGCTTTTTGACCCAAATGTTAGGCCAAACTCACAGCTCTGTCCGGCTTTTCGGTATGAGGACCTGGCAACGCTAATCGCAGGTCATTCTTATCGTTCTAACTTTTAAAATATTAGTCCAAATTACTTAGTGTAAAAGACAAATTTTATCTACATTAAATACCGAAAGCGATGAAGGTATTTATTTTGATACGAATTAACTAAATACTCTAAAATATGCAACTTAAAAAAAGTATTCAATTTAAATGTATTTATAGCTCACTATTTTGGCTATAATGGCTTCCACATAAAAGGTAGATATATGCTGTCGCGGACTTTTATTTAGAACTCTTTAAGACAAACAACCCCACAATACATTCTTTTCATGTAACTCCAGCGGTTTAGGCAGCGCACGCAAAGATAGATCTCAGAGGGCAGGATTTTTTCCGACTTACTGGATACTTATCGTTATATTATGGCTAAATCACATAAAATCTTTATAAATTGTAGCCTATGTGTTATTCTGATATATAAGCCACATTACTGTAAAGTTTCATTAAAATCCGTTCGGTAGTTTTTGCGTGAAAGAGTAACAAACATCCATCCATCCATCCTCACAAACTTTCGCGTCAGGTTTTTTTTTCGTTACGGAATTTCTACATTCGGTCGCCGCGCTCAGAGTCTCCGATAAAAGCTATGCAATAGCTTAAAAAAACCGGCCAAGTGCGTGTCGGACCACGCGCAATGAAAGGTTCCGTCGTTGGGATGAATTTATCCTAATAACAAATTTAACATTGTAGTTGAAAAACATGTTTTCCCATAAGGAATGTATAGGAAATCTGTTTTTCAAACTGCAAATTTAAGTTGGTCGATTATTACTCGTAAACCTGTAAAGCCTACTTAGCTGTGATAGTTTTTCCTTTTAACTTCGTTATATATACTACTACCGTGAATTTTTTCAGATTTCCAAAACCAACCATTTAGCTGGCAGGGGGGACACTTGACTCTAACAAAAAAAATCAGTTGAAAGCTTAATATTTTGCAATCGGATCCCTGCATCCAAAAATGGTTTTCACAAACTACCTATATCCTCCTCTACCTATATTTTTGAACGACCTTTCTTGATTTTATTTTACCACTTTGTCGGCACGATTAATATGTATACCCATGCCAAATTACAGCTTTCTAGTACTAAGCGTCTCTGAGCTAACTACGGAACCCTAATAGGGTTCCGTAGTAAACAAGGAACCCTTATAGTTTCGCCATGTCCGTCTGTCTGTCCGCGGCTTAGTTATTTTTACAAAGTGAAAAAATAGGCACACCAAAAAAAAAGGCAAGAAATTTAAGAATTTGGAAGTTATTTTTTTTTTGTTTTTGTTAAACCAGTCTGTTGTTACATTTCTCATTCCCTCCGAAATGTATGGGAAAAGTTTTTTGCGATTTCTGACTTTTCTAGTACTCAAACCTCAGTTGGTCTAAAATAGTTTTTTATCCTTATTAGAAACAGGATCGATTGGCATCAAAAAAAGTTTTTGTGATAACTGCCCATTTTCTTGCTGACAATTTTTTTCAAAATCTGTGAATGCAGATCAAAATGTCTCAAAAATAGGGACTCCTAAAACCGTTTTCCTATAGCTACGGTTCTGCTATAGTTCGATTCAAACTTAATGGCGGCTCGGAAGTTAGGCACTCGCTGCGCAGTACCGCACCCCTCACCTCCGCTGACACATGAATTCGTTACTGCGCAGCGACTCGCCTCATGTTCCGAGTCGCCATAACAGGACAACACGCCTAAATTCTGCAGTAGGTAGTAAGCCTACACTTATATGTAAATTTTATGAGCCTTGTTAGGTTAGTAAATCACGCAGATTTTTCAGTACCTACCGGGTTTTAGTTTTTGAACTTAACTACTTTTTATTTAGACATTACGATATATATACATATTCGTAATGTGCTCGTCAAGCCCTTTAATTTGATAACCAACATGGCTTAATTAATTATTATTTTTTAGTTCATGGCTTAATGTCCTCTAGAAGGCGCCATATTGAATTTAATGTTACGCCACATAGGCAGCGGACGATCAAGATGCTTCCAACGATACCTTTATTTTTTTATATTTTTTTGTTGGGTGGGAATTTATCAAATAACTTCTCCCAACTCTTGGCGGCGACGGCTGACGAGTTATGCGAGCATAAATGTAGGGAACAGCAGATTTTTTTTCGCGATTTGAGATTTGGTCCCATACTAAACGATTTTCATAATGATGAGTACAATGACCCCTAAGAAAATTCCACTTTTTGCATATACACTTGTAGGTAAATGAATGGTTGTTGTTTGTATACTTGGTTTTTTTTTTTCAGATCATCATGACATACAAGCTGCATATGAACGGGGTCATCACTGGCTCCTTGAATTCCTTCTGTCTGGCATGCGACATCTTCTTAACGACTCAGCGGGAAGCTACTGACCATATCGGAACGTCGGAACATAAGAAGAAGTCGGATGCAGTGCAGTACTCTGATAAATTTCAAGATGAACATATTAAAAAGGTGGGGTTTTATTTGGAGTAGCATTAGGGTGCGGTTCCACAGAAGCGGAGATGACCGAAGAGGAGCGGGGGAAACGAGCAATCGACGAATCACATACGAGTTCATGTTCAACAATGTGTGGTACTTTTTGGGAACACCGAACAATTTGCGCCAAATACCAAGTTTGTGTAGAAATTACGGGAATTTGCAATCTTAAGTTGCCCGTGTAAGCACTCCATTCTACGAGTGTTTATTCTTACAGTTGGCAACGTCGCAAATAACTGACAATATTTACCTGTTTTGAATAATTTGGTAATATTACTATATGGAAATAAGAAATATGGCTAACTAGGGAACTAGAATATTAAAAATAAATTGCAATTATAACATTGAATTTGATGTTGTACCCGTTTTAGGTGTAAAAAAGGCATTTGGAAAGTTTCCAAATCCTTTTTTTACATCTAAAACTTAATATTCGGTGTTAAGATATAATAATTATTGCATTTCATAATCAATATTCTAGTTCGCTAGTTAGCCACATTTCTTATTTCGATACAGTAATATTGGCAAATTAATTTAAAAAGCGAAATATTTGACATCTATTTGCGATGTTGCCCACTTTCAAAATAAACGCCGTTGGCGCTCTGTGGTCACTGCAAGGATTAATTTATGTCCGGCCGTCCGGGTACTACCCTATCAGCCTAACTATCGTTGTACGATGTCTAAAGGCTTTTTATCAGTAGTTTGATATCTGAATATTCCGCCCAACATTTAGGAATTCTGTACATCATATCAATCTAAATGTAAACTTATATTGACTAACTGGCTACTAAAATTGAACTACATACAAACAGAAGAGTTACTAGTAATAAAAACGTAATAGGAACCATTCGTCTAGTTGAACATGAACCCATTCACATACCCTCTCACCCTCTCAACACCACACACACACACACACACACACACACACACACAGAGAGAGACAAACACAAAATACACCACACCCTTACCCACAATACACCCCACATGCAGCTTGAACTCCACTACACTTCATACAAATAGATTTTATTATTTTTTCTTCCAACATATAGTTTGCCCATAGACCATGAAAATGTAACATTCGTTAAGAATTTTTCTATTGTAATGTTTTTGATGATATTTTTGCCTCTAGGTGGGAGTCCCTGGTGTCCTGAAATACAAGTCACGGCTTAGTTTAGGCACCAGTCTCCCACAAATGAACATTGTCATCATAATAATTATTTTTTCCGTTTTTAAGTTATAGTTAATAAGTGTTATTTGTGGAAGAAAAATATTTTTTTAATTTTTTTTATTATTATTAATAATGATTACATTCACTTGGATCTAACTTGTCACTTGTTTTTTCAGTTCAAAGGCGGCTACTACTGCGAGTTCTGTAACGTTCTTATGCCAGTTGCCTCCAAAGTTAATTTACATATAACTGAAGATGAACACAAGCATAACAAGGGAATCCTTCTCCTCAAACCGTCGGGTGGTGAAGTTGCTTTCAATAACATTCTTATTGAAGAAAAGGCATGGCACGGCCTGATCGATGGAGTCTGCTCGCTCTGTAATGAGGAGTTCGAAGACGAGAGTGATCATAAAACTGATGCAACCCACTGTTTGAATTTGGTTCTGAAACCTATTCAGTTTGGAGCGGATAGTGCCATCTTTCGTCATGTAAGTGTATACTACTTTGTTATGGAATTTCAACTGGTTTGTATCGAAATTGTCTTACTACTGGGTAAGTACTATCGAAGAACTTCATATCAAAACAGTTTGAAAACAAAATCCTGTGAACACAATAACCACAACTGTTACCGCCCCCGTTCTATAGCTGCCGAGCGCTGCAAGCAGAAATAGTCCTTACGGTGTATAGATACAAACTTCTTTGATGGTACATACCTAGTCTTAAAAAGAAGGTATATTATATTACCAGTATTCCCTCATTATCTCTTATTAGTAATTTAGTAGTAAGTATGAATGTTTGGTTTTACTCAGTCTTAACTCTTCGGAATACTCAAAACTATCCGGACTTCAAATAAATTTATGGTTAGTGGCATACACGAAGACGCGCCCATCTCCGCACCGCTGCGTCCTAATGACAGCTTACAGTACAGCTATCGCGGCGTGGGGCGCGTCTTCGTGGATGGCACTATCTGTAAGTATACATATATAACAAATTCCCAAATTCAATTTAACAGCAAAAATTAAGTGGTTATTATTTCTGTGATTTCAGTTAGACGACACAGCTGCCCAATGCCTAACATGTAACAAGTTGCTAGCGCCCGGCAGGATGACCAAACATTTTGATGATGCAGAGCATCACGAACTTTACGCGAAACGTCGCGTCGAAACTAATGGAGTTGGTCAAGGAGTCGACACTGAAGAAAACTGCCAAGGAAGCGAAGCTAAAGGAAACTCTCGAGAAAATGCAACCAACATGCCTTCAGCTGTAGAAAAAGATGACGAAAAAAAGGTTGACAACGATGTTAATAAGTATGGTAACGAAAAATCACCGACAGAAGAGAAATCTAAAATCCTTGAATCCATTGCCAGGTACCAAAGTAAAGGAATCAATATTAATTTGGAAACAGAAACAGCATTCTGTAAAAAATGTTCAAAAGTAGTAACATTTGATGTCATGGAGATAGAGAACCACATTGAAAATCATTCATCAGCTAAAGCCGTTGATTCTGATTTATTATATCCATCAAACCTGGATCAAAATTTGAACCGAGTCGATATAAATGACAAAACTACACAATCGTCTGACGATAAAGAAAATTCTGAGGTAGCCAATGTCATCATAAAAGCTTTACAAGATAATGTCCAAAATGCTGCCTCACATGGAGAAGATAATGTTACTGATTCGGCATCGCCAGATCATGAATTGTATACTCCCCCAAACTTCGAAAAACGTAGCCAAGAAGAAGCGGCAAGAGAATTTGCAAAAGCAAATAAAATAACTTACAACGGAGACAACAACCAATCTTTTTGCCGCATTTGTGAAGTACATGTGCCAACTTCTTTTAGGGCATTGAAAGAGCACGTAGACGGAGCGAATCACAAAAGAAGCGTGGGTAAAAGAGGAGGTTTGGTAGCCTCCAACAAAAAGTCCGAAAACAAAACTCCGGAAAAGCAGGTGAAGCAGTCAACGAGAGAATTTATTGATTCAGCTTACGATGTTCGAGCAATGTTTTATATCGCCAGTATCATTAACGAGGAGTTTTGTATTCTTCGGTATAGTTTGTATTTGATATTGGAGAATAATTCAAGAATTAGGTGCCTTGTTTGCGAGGTTAACTTGCCGCCATACTCGGATGTTGTGGACCATGTTAAGACGACACAGCACCTCCATAAATGGTGGGAAGTGCCTGTCATTATATCGGAGAGAAGGGAATTCATCAGAGAGGTAAAGAGGATTTTTTTTGTGCACTTACCTGTTCCGAATCTATTCTTTGCCATATTTTATTCTACTTATCTGTTATGTTACAGGTTCGTCCCGGGATGTACCACTGTGGATATTGCAATCTTTTAGTCTCTGGTTGGACCGACATGAAACGGCACCTCGAGTGTTCAGACCACAGGCGAAACAGATCCGCCGGGGAAATGCGAATGATTCAGCATATGCCTGCCTTACAGCAGCATAAGATGCAAGAAGATCTGGAAGTCATGGCCATGATGAGTTTCTTCAAAATGTTTAATTGACCTTACTTCGAACTTGATTGAAATAGGATAGGACGATAATTTGTATGCCTGTCTATAATTATTTTTGTGACCAAATATTTGTTGATTGTTGAAAAACTTTTAATTCTCCATTTGTTGATTGTTGAAAAAGTTTTAATTCTCCACTATTATTATCTATTACTATTTTCTAGAAAAGTGGTGGCCGCACTTAACGGCCGACAAAAGCCGGTCGATTCTGTAAAAATATCACCGTGAAACTTAGGTGAAGTGAGCGTGAAGTGAGCTGTCAATAGAGTTAATCCCTAGCATCCTGCCGGTCGAATTGTTACAGTGACAGCTCACTTCACGCTCACTTCACCTAAGTTTCACGTTGATATTTTTACAGAATCGACCGACAGTTGTCATGAAAACGATGACGGCGGCAAAGATTTAAATCGTTAGATTCGCCCTACCGCATCAAAAGATAGTAGCACTTTTGTTTCGTTTTGACACCTCTGACACACATTATCGCAGTGACTACACGTCTACACTGGATAGTCGTATATCGATATCGTTATACAGAGTGTCAGGGACATCGACGCGAAGCCGGTTACCATGGATTCAGTACATGATTCTGAGCCCCCCTGCGTTTAAATTTTTCGTTGGTTATAAAAGTAAACAAATAGCTGTTCCATACATTTTGACCGCGTAGCTATTGCACTTTTCTATGAAACAGCATTATTTTTTTATAACCGGCGAAAATTTTCAACGCAAGGGGGTTCAGAATCATGTTCTGAATCCATGGTAACAGTTGTCGCGTCGATGTCCGTACCACCCTGTATAATAATGTGTGAGCTTACTCTTCTCAGTATGGACACTTCTTCTTGTGACTAAGGACGGTGAGGACAAATCTAGTGATTTAAATTTTTGCCGCTGTCATCGTACCATGCCAGCCATCACTGCGGCCGTTAAGTGCGGCCACCGCGAGTGGGTTTGAACGTTATAATATGACGGAACCGCTTTCCTAGAAAACCTAAGGGGTAGGTAACCCCTTTATTATAATCTTCGACTGCTACATTCAACTGTTACATTTAATTTTATTACTTTTTTTCTAATTATTATTATCATTCTATTGCTTTATTAAGTATCCTGTATTTTCTCTGAAATTAATTCTCCAAGACAATATTTACGTCTGTGGTTCAAGTTATTTGAACCGACCCAATGTTTAGGTCTCGGGTTTTAATTTACATTAATTATGAGCTCTGCTTTAAAATCGAAAGAACCGCGGCTGTCGCTATATGCGTTGTCACAAGTTATTAGAAATACTTTTAATGTTTCTTAATAAGTTTCGCTCATTTTTAATGATTGTGTTCATGAATAAATAGTATTTTTTTACGTTGTTTTGTTTTATTTCGCTGACTAATATTTTGAGCATAAATGAATACCTAAAGCTACGGTTTCCTAGCAGTGTTGGGGGGGTATTACACTATCAATTGTCTAGGATCACAGATCTCTGAGTAATATATAAATGATAATGTAATACAAACATGAATCAAATCGTCATTGATCAAAGATTTTTGACATTTGTTGTTAGATAGGATCATGGAAACAGGTCTTGCCATATTGAATATTATATACTGAATTTTCACATTTATTTTCACAATTTCCTGATACAAAATCTGTCCATAAAATTATGTGATTTTGCCTTTTCAGTTTTGGTACTGCCACATTCTAAGTTGACGGTTTTATTAACGGATAAAAAGTAAGCACAACGAAATTTTAGCCTAAGTTACGCTTTGGAATTCTAAAATGATTTGTTGGCAACACTGCTGTACTAAAAAAAAAGGCAAGCTGCTGCCGCGCAGCCGGGAATTCATTGTTTTGTCTTCATTAGTGTTCTAAGTTCTATTTGTAATATTGTGTGCAGATGTCAAAAAAATAGGATCCTAGATAATTGTAATAATACACAGATAATATGATTCTAGTCGTCAAATATGTAGGATAAAAGATAGGATCCTAGATATTTGATAGTGTAATACCCCCCTTGGGGTGGTCGCACTTAACGGCCGCAGTGACGGCTGACATAAAAACGATGACAGCGGCAAATATTTAAATGGATAGATTCACCCTACCGCGTCAAAAGATAGTAACTTAGCGTTTCTGTTTCGTTTTGACACCTCTGGTGCAGCAACTACACTTAATTGTCAAAGAAACGCTATTTATCAGTATGGACACTTTTTTTTGTGACTAAGTACAGTGAAGGTAAATCTATCGATTTAAAGCTTTGGGCAGCGGGGCTTGGTTTTACGTCAAGCCCCGCTGCCCAAAACTGTAATTTTCATAAAAAAATGACTGATTTTCATGACAGCCGATTATTAAGACTGAACTGCTTTCTTACGAAACCAAAGCTTTACTGGCAAAGTTGTTTCAGGCTTGTCCGCGGTTGTGTCATATATGTACATACTAATTCCACGGTTATTCCCGTTCGCCACCGCCAGTATTGCCCCCTCCGGTGGCGACTGGGAATTATTCTAAAAAAATATCCCAGTCGCCACCTCCGGGGGCAAGCGGGATTGTTGGTAGTAAAAATCCCAGTGGCCACCCCTAAATATAGTTAACATAAAAACTAGGTATGCTACCTATTATCTTTATTTTTTTTTGGAATGACAAAGAATGTTAATTTTAGAAGTACGTAGGGTTAATCAAACGAGAGAGTTATCCATAACCTCGGTATCGGGAGGACCACACATGTACAATAAATTACCAAGTGGTTGGAGACTTGAAAACGAGTAGACTACGTATTTTTTTTAAGTTATGACGTACTACAGTGTGACTGAGTTTGCTTGTTGCTCCCATTGTATTTATATTTATTTGTCGTAGTTGTAGTATTTATATGACTGTCTCGTTGGTCTAGTGATTGCAAGCGGTACTGCTGAGTATGAGGTCCTGGGTTCAATTCCCAGGTCGGGCAAAGTATTATTGGGTTTTTTCAACAAGAATTTCTCAGATGTGCCCGGTTGGTGGCAATAGGCTCACCCCCTATTACATTGAACTTAAAAACATAACTGGCGAAATGTGGGTGTACTACAGGTACACCTCTGCCCTACCCTTCAGGGAAACAAGGCGTGATGTTATGTATTTATATTTATCACATTTTTGGCGGCAACAAATTATCTACTATAATTGCTGCTTCAGAACGAAATGATTCCGGAGTCTGTGGTGGTCAGTGTCTCATTTTCGTCACTGGAAGAACTCATTTTATTATAATTTATGTTAATAGATTTTCCAATGACATTAAAACAACCACAGGGGTTTTTTTTTCGGTAATTTTCTTACTTTGTTGCAGTATCGAGTTAACCTCGTCCATAGCTATCATTTAGGTTCTGAGAAGTATGGTCCTACGACACACCGTTTTCGAATTAGAAGGTTTTGAATTATACAACTTTTTTTTAAAACGCTCTGTAGTTCCAAAATGGTAGCTTGGAAGAAAATCTTTTTTCGAAAGAAATTGTTGCTATAGTTGTAAACCATGAGAAGATGAAAAAAAAAAAAATCTCCTTTTTTCGCGTTGGACATTGCCAAATTTGCGAAGAGATTTTTTTTTTTTTTTTTTTTTTTTTTTTTTTTTTTTTCATTCATTCAATATTTCGTGGTTTTTTTAATTCAAAATTAAAATTCAATTCAAAAGTCATTTATTCAAACTAGGCTGAGAATCAGCACTTTTCGAACGTTAAAATTACATAAGACAGTCCCCCAAAAACGCCCACCCTTCACCACTTCCTAGTGCTTAAGCTGGGAAGAAGAAGTGGCGCAACAAACTCCCCAGCAGCACAGCTGTCATTTCAGTTGGAAAAACTTGATTCTATACAATAATGCTTTGATGAAAAAATAATTTACATTAGCACAAATTGCAATCAACTCATAAAATAAAAACATTTTAATGAGTAGATTATGTCAAAAATAAATTAAAACAAAATTTAAAATAAATTGACTTACAGTCAAATAAAATAATCCAAACAATTATAATTATGAGCTCATATAGTATCATGTAGTCTTTGATTCTAAAAACACTTGTTTGTTGCTTGGGGGGGGTACATTGGAGTAGCTTAATTAGTCCCAAGCCTTTTTGTCGTCTAAGTAATCTTTAACTTTTTAAAAACCTTTTTGACATAGTTTCTGTTTAATAAATGATTTAAATTTATTGAGGCTCAGTTCTTTGACATGGCTTGGGAGTTTGTTTACTTTGGCACTGAGGCTTATAACAGCTAAAGCGCGGTCACTGTCGGACTGCATAGAAATGAAAGAGAAGCGCGATGACACGACGCAGGTAATTTATTGCAAAATATGAAGCAGTTAGCGATTTACAAAAATCTATCGATTGGAGTGGAAAATTAAAACACTATTATGCTAATATGTAGCTTGTAGAATAATCTGACAAAAAATCAGAATGATTGCATGTAAATTAATATGATTTTTAATCGTTAAAATAAATTTTTAGAGGTATCTTCATGATTTTTTTCTATCGTATCAAATTAGTTGTATTATGTTTTCAACACACTATCATACTAGCATATATCCTGAAGAATATCATATATTTTTCTGATTTTGTTTACTGCAGTGGATCATATTCTTTTAGGCATTATAAAACTTGCGTTTAGGCACGTTTAGGTCCTGTAGTCCCCTTAAATGAATTACAAATTTTTTGGAGCCTAGTCCTCGGCCCAATAAATAAATCTTTGTTTCTAGTATTTAAGCTATGCATGTCGCTGTGTTTAGAATTTAGATTTATATTCTTTTTTACATGAATCAGGTTCTCATATACATATTGAGACGCGACCGTCATTATATTTATTTCCTTAAATTTATCCCTCAGTGAATGCCTACAACTTAGGTTATAAATTGCTCGAATGGCACGTTTCTGCAGCACAACCATAGCCTGAAAAAAAAAAATATAGCCTTTACATTTTTTTTCAGAAAAGATTCTCGTCCAAGCTACCATTTTGGAAAAAAAGCGCGTTTTAAAAAAAAAATATCAAAACTTAATTCGAATTCGAATACGGTGCGTCGTAAGGGGTGCGTCTCATTAATAGGGCTTGCAATATCCGTTAATTTTTACTATCCGGTTAATACGAATATTAATATTTTGCTATCCGGAATATCCGGATTATGCGGATAATACGGATATTTTTTAGTTTTTATTATAAATAAAACTAATAAGGGTTTGTTACACGTTTTAATCAGTCTCTCAAGAAAAATTACAAAGAAATAATAAACTATACCAATGTTTCAATTGACAATCACATAAAAAAACTAGTTCACTTTCTAAAATTATACAATAAAACACCGATACCGCACAAATAATTTGTATCTATTCTTCTCATACTAAAAAGAATTCTAACTAAAAATGAGATCTTACATTTACTTTATCACAAATCGGAACATCCCAATTAAATCAAAATATCACTTTCCTTGGCAATTCAGCTTAATTATTAAACAACAATAGTATAAATCAAATATAATAAAACAAAAATGAACAAAATATCTCAAAATAATCAAATAATATTATTTTGAGATATTATACCCCGTAAAATATATTATTACGAAGGTAATTCTTAACTTTTTTTTTTTTTTTATCTCAAAATAATTTAATGACTTATTTTGATTTGTGAAGTGAATAAATAATTGCAAGAGTGATTAACTATATTATAATAATAAATAACGTAATAAAAGTTATGTACTTGTCAGATCACAGCTTTTTATTTAATATTTAAATGAGAAATACAACTATCCGTAACATCCGAAAAATCCGGATGGTGATGCAAGTAAAATCCGGATATGAAAATCGGTGGATATCCGGATAATACGGATATCCGGATTGCAAGCCCTAAGTCTCATATCATATAAAGTTATCTATATATGTAAAAATGAATCCCTATTTCCCTTGGTAACACCATCACGCGTGAACGGCTGAACCGATTTCACAATTTTTTTTTTGTTGTGTTCGTTATTGTCAGGAGAAGAATCTTATGAAAGAAAAAATTAAGAAAATTGCGCAGAAAAATGGAAAATTTCACAAAACTTAACGACTATTTTATCTTCGCGCGTTGGACAGTTAACGCATTTGATGAATGTGAATTTAGCATATTAGGGTAGGTAGGGTAGGTAGGGTAGGTAGGGTAGGTAGGGTAGGTAGGGTAGGTAGGGTAGGTAGGGTAGGTAGGGTAGGTAGGGTAGGTAGGGTAGGTAGGGTAGGTAGGGTAGGTAGGGTAGGTAGGGTAGGTAGGGTAGGTAGGGTAGGTAGGGTAGGTAGGGTAGGTAGGGTAGGTAGGGTAGGTAGGGTAGGTAGGGTAGGTAGGGTAGGTAGGGTAGGTAGGGTAGGTAGGGTAGGTAGGGTAGGTAGGGTAGGTAGGGTAGGTAGGGTAGGTAGGGTAGGTAGGGTAGGTAGGGTAGGTAGGGTAGGTAGGGTAGGTAGGGTAGGTAGGGTAGGTAGGGTAGGTAGGGTAGGTAGGGTAGGTAGGGTAGGTAGGGTAGGTAGGGTAGGTAGGGTAGGTAGGGTAGGTAGGGTAGGTAGGGTAGGTAGGGTAGGTAGGGTAGGTAGGGTAGGTAGGGTAGGTAGGGTAGGTAGGGTAGGTAGGGTAGGTAGGGTAGGTAGGGTAGGTAGGGTAGGTAGGGTAGGTAGGGTAGGTAGGGTAGGTAGGGTAGGTAGGGTAGGTAGGGTAGGTAGGGTAGGTAGGGTAGGTAGGGTAGGTAGGGTAGGTAGAGTAGGTAGGGTAGGTAGGGTAGGTAGGGTAGGTAGGGTAGGTAGGGTAGGTAGGGTAGGTAGGGTAGGTAGGGTAGGTAGGGTAGGGTAGGGTAGGGTAGGGTAGGTAGGTAAGTGCGCCGTAGATAAGTACATAATGCTACCCGTGCGAAGCCGGGACGGGCAGCTAGTTTGGTATATTTTCATTTCAATAACGTTCACAAGATGTAATAAACGTGAGATATACCAACTGTTGATATAATTTCGTTACATATAACATTTATATATTCTAAAACTTATTTCGTATAACGTTATTGGATATAACATTTATTTAATTAAAAATCATAAGGTCTATCGATTAAAATATATATTGATGGTATTAACCATCAATATGGTTAACACCCCGATTCAGAGCAATGCGACTGAGATAGGTTAGGTTAGAAGTAGAAGGCTTCTTGAGCAGGGCCAGATTCCCACTTTGTGGAAATCTGGTCTGGGAATCCCGGCGGACTCGTCGTCCGCGTCGGTACGCGGACGACGAGTACGTCCCGACGTCCCGACGTCAGACGAGGTGGGCAAGCTGTTCGAGCGAGTAATCGCAGCCCGCCTCGTCGGCCACTTGTGCAGAGAGGGGCCGGACCTGGACGACAGTCAGTTCGGGTTTCGGCATGGGCGCTCCACGATACACGCTGTGTCGCGGGTTAGAGTCCTGGCGGAGGAAGCGGTGTCTTGGGGCGGGGTGATGTTGGCGGTTGCCTTCAACACCCTGCCCTGGAGTTGTATTCGGGAGGCATTGCGCTATCATGGTGTGCCTCCCTACCTCCGCCACATCGTTGGGGCTTATCTGTCGGAGAGGTGTATCACCTACGTGGGACGTGATGGCGGAAACCAGCGCCGCATGTCGTGCGGTGTTCCACAGGGCTCGGTTTTAGGGCCGCTCCTGTGGAACATCGGGTACGACTGGGTGCTGAGGGGCGAGCTCGGGCCGGGGGTAGACCTGACGTGTTATGCGGACGACACGCTGGTCACTGCCCGGGGGAGCTCGCACAGGGAAGCAGCGTTGCTGGCGACGGCTGCGGTCTCACAGGTGGTGAGCCGCATACGTCGCCTAGGCCTGGAGGTGGCTCTCAGCAAGTCGGAGGCCATGGTGTTCCATGGCCCCCGGCGGGCGCCGTCACCCGGCTCACACATCGTGGTCGGGGGGACTCGGATCGCTGTCGAGGGTACCATGAAGTACCTAGGATTGGTCCTCGACAGCCGGTGGGACTTCGGGCCCCACTTCCGACGGCTGGCGCCCAAGTTGCTGGGCGCTGCTGGAGCGCTGTCAACGCTGCTTCCCAATCTGGGGGGCCCGAGCGCCGCTTGTTGGCGGCTCTACGTGGGGATCGTGCGATCGATGGCCCTTTACGGGGCCCCGATCTGGGCGGCTGACCTGACGGCCGGGAGCATCGCCGTCATTCGGATGCCGCAGAGGGCGATGGCCGTCAGAGTCATCCGGGGGTATCGCACGATCTCCTACGAAGCGGCTTGTGCACTGGCCGGATCCCCGCCCTGGGACCTGGAGGCGAAAGTACTCGCGTCATCGTATCGGTGGCGCGAGGAAGCGCAGGCGCGGGGCGAGCGACCGATGCAGCGACTCGTGGAGCTGCATCGGTCTCAGCTTCGTGAGGTCCTTGTGGCGGAATGGCGGGACAGGCTTTCGCGCCCTACCGCCGGCCTCGACGTCGTCGAGGCGGTCCGGCCGGTGCTCGAGCGCTGGCTCGGGAGGAGGCACGGCCCCCTGTGGTTTCGGGTGACGCAGGTGCTCTCGGGGCATGGTTGCTTCGGGAAGTACCTGTGTCGCATAAACATCGCCCGGTGTCACCACTGCGTCGACTGCCGGGACTGCCGGGAGGACACGGCGCGGCACACGCTGGCAGAGTGTGCCGCTTGGGAGGAGCCGCGCCGTGCCCTCATCTCAGGAGTAGGCAGTGACTTGTCGCTGCCGGCCGTAGTGAACGCTATGGTCAGCGGCGCCGAGTCCTGGGACGCGGTGGTCGCCTTCTGGCTGAGGCTGCGGAAAGGGAGAGGGAGATCTCGTCCACTCACCCGGCCCGCAGCAGGCGCACCGGGCGTCGGCGGAGGGCGGACAACGCCCTCTTCCGGCCCCCCTAAATGGGTCCAGGGGCGACGGACTCGGGGACGTCCGTCGCCCCCCACTCATCAGGACCCGAGGTGGCGGCGCGTAGTGTTCCACGCGGGCCCCTCTGAGACGTCGCGGGGGGAGTCAAACACCTCACTCCCCCCCCCCTGACCCGAGAGGAGGCCGGCCGGGGGTTGCGGAAGATTCTTTCGTTCCCGCGACCCCCGGCGTAGGTGTGAGTCGGAACACCGGGGTGGTTTTTAGTCAGTAAGAGTCTGACAGACCCCTTCGCCCGCCCCAGGGCGGAGGACATCCATGGGATTTTCCACCCCGGAACAAAAAAAAAAAAAAAAAAGAAGTAGAAGGCTAAGCCCCCCTAAGCGTATACTCCAACTCCTACAAATCCGCCCCTAAGACGACCCACTGACCGAAACAAATGAGGAATAGACATTTTTTTTATAAATACGGCAATTCCGTATTTTTCCTCTTAAAATATGGCAAACCAGACTGTGATAGAAGGCAGCTCAGATTTTTAAGATATTTTAAAATAAAAATAATATGTGAGCACCATAGAATATAGCAAAAGCAGTGTGTGAGTGCTCTCTGGTCGGGGCATTGAGTACCTAATATTATTCTGCATTTAAGATGAAGTTTGTCTAATGATATCGTGTACATAACTAGAACATACTTCATCATAGTGCAGAATAATAGTTTTACATGGCCCGACCATAGAGCACAATTATTCTGCCGTTATGCACACTGATTTTGAGCTCCTATCTGATATCCTCCAATCCGTGTCTTAAAAAAATACAAATATCGTTGCATATTTTTTTATAATTTGTAGGTATTGTTTGCTGCCTTTATCCCTCAGATGTCGTTACACAAACTTTATTATAGATCATAGTGTAACAGTGCTCTATGGTCGGGGCTTACCAGAAAGAATCTTCGATATAACTTCATTTATGTGTGTGTTTCCACTTTTCGGAATTTCTCCTTTTTTTGGGGAAAAATTACCAATATTGTGCATGATTTAGGGTTTTTTTTTTTATAGGGATTTAGGGAATTTTGGTAGCCCTATTGTTAATAGTAGGTAGCACACAATGAATATATTATTTTACTCTATGGCACCACCGATTCCTACAAACTCGTAATGAATCCATCCAATTTTACTTTACCATGTTAATTGTACTATTACCGTGGCTAAAGACAACATCGGAACTAAGTCGCATTATACCTTAGAGTTGGTTTGTTTCGTCTATCTCGATTAATAGTGAAATATTTTGTAATCTCGTCAATGCTATTAAATATGTGGAATGATCTTTTATTATTTATTATCAACGTGCTCCCTAAACCAAGGATTTTTTTTTTTGGGAATTTTAGGAATAATTCATTAAGAAACTGGGGAAAAACCAAAAATATAAGTGGAAACACTGTTTAAAATGGTTGGTATCGTGAATGTAGGATTGTAGGCGCTATTAAAAATATTCACTTTCTCTTGTGGAACGCGCAGACCACAGTGCCTTTTATATAATTGTAGTCTGTGCACAGTGCTGAACAGTCTTCCCAGAACAGTTTCCAAGCGGCAAAATACTACTGTAAGTACATGTTTGATGATTGATTTAATCATTTTTTTGTTGATGATTTTTTTTTACACTTTGCTGGACACTTAAACACCCCCAGACGTAATAACAATAAAACTTATTTTGTGTGTCTTGTTTAGTGTCCGTCAACCGATGAATTACTTATTTATTTATTACAATCTAAGTATTTTTAGATATTATAATATTGCGTTATAAGTTTGTTGGTTTTATAATTGGAGGTAATTTTTGGGCTAAGTTTTAGATTAACATCCCTCGAGTTGGGAGTCCATATTTTTTTTACAGAAAGATTATATTATTAGAAGCCTCCACGCAAAGTTTTAAGTTGCGGAGATAAATGGTTTACGAGAAAAAAAAAAAAAAAACGAAGAAATTTTGCATTATTTAGTCACTTTTGACATTTTGTCTCGACATTGAACGTTTCGTTTTACGAAAAGTCAACGCACTAAAATGTTGTACTTTATAATAATGATGAAATAAATACGTATATTTATGATTTATGTACTTTTTACGTATATTTATGATTTATGTACTTTTTACGCATATTTCATTATATTAGGGTCGGTTGTTGAACAGTGAACCAACCAGATACACTGAACCACCGCCATATTAGGAAAACTGCGACGGTACCGATTTGACCAATCGTGTTAAAACTTGCTTCGAGGACACCCTTCCCCTCTCCCGTAGTGAGCGCCCAGCCGCGGCTTGAGCGTGACGTGTGATAGCGGCTTGTTTGTTTCCCGCCAAAAAAACATAGTATTCTCACGTAAGTGTTTCGATTTTTGTTTATTTTGTTATTAACTTTATGAACAAAAGCTGTCTGGTGTCAAAATATTTATAGCTTTTGTCGTTTTATGAGCATATTGCATTGTGACAATTCAGTGTATAACCATTTTTTTTAAAATATTATAAGTTGAATAGAGTGTGTATTGAACAGTGAACCAGGTTCGCATAGTACACAGTGAACCGGTTCACTGTGTACCTTACGATCCTGGTTCACTGTTCGTTGATAGTGTAATGTTGAACATCAATCATATTTTTGTTTGTTTTAGGATGCCAAGACCAATAAATAAGGAACGGAAAATAGGGAAACATACAAAAGAAGACATGATGACAGCTTTACGAATGGTAGAAAATGGTAACTCCATTAGAACGGTGGCAAAAACTTGTAAAATTCCGTACCCCACATTGCGCCGTTACGTGAAAAACAAAAGAGAACATGGTGATATATCACTTGTACCTAGGTATGATATTAATAAAGTTTTTACTCAAGAACATGAACAAATATTATTAAAATACTACAAGGACTGTGCACTAATGTTCTACGGTTTGACCGTCAAAGAATGTAGGAAGGTAGCCTACGAAATGGCAATGGTTAATGGCATTAAAATACCAAGCTCATGGGAAAGAGATCAATTGGCAGGTTTGGAATGGTTTCGTTTCTTCAAAAAAAGACATCCTGATATTTCGGTAAAGAAACCAGAAGCTGTAAGTCTCGCACGAGCTACCTCATTTAACCGTGAAACTGTGGCAATATTTTTTAATAATTTGGAAGAGTTGCTGAAACGGGAGCCTAGATTCACGGATGGAACTCGAATATTTAACCTTGATGAAACAGGCACAACCACCGTCCAGAAACCTCAGAAAGTTGTGGCTCCAGCAGGAGCTAAGGTGGGTAAAGTGACAAGTGGAGAAAAGGGCACTCTTGTCACTACATGCTGTATGGTTAGTGCAACAGGCCACGCCCTTCCCCCTGCTATAATATTTCCGAGGAAAAACTTTAAAAACTTGATGATGCACGGTGCACCTCCAGGTAGTTTAGGGCTCGCGAGTCCTTCAGGTTGGATGAGTAGTGACTTATTCGTGGAGGTAACGAAACATTTCATTAAGTGTTCAAACACGACACCAGAAAATCCATCTCTGCTAATAATGGATAATCATGAGTCACATTTGTCCATTGAGGCTCTAGATTTAGCGAAAAAATCTGGTGTTGTGGTTCTTACGTTTCATCCTCACACTACTCACAAAATGCAACCCTTAGATGTGGGTTTGATGGGCCCTTTAAAGACCTATTATTATTCCGCACTTGAGTCATGGATGCTACAGAACCCAGGGAAACCAGTTACAATCTACGAGATAGCAAGATTCATTGGTCATGCTTATCCCAGATCTATGACTCCCCTAAATATATCGGCAGCTTTCGCAAAATGTGGAATTTTTCCCTATAATAAGGATATATTCTCAGATGAAGACTTCATGCCAAGTAACGTCACAGACCGCCCCGTTCCTGTGGTGTCACAACAATTGCCTGATGCTGAATCATATATATCTGCAATTCTCGGCATGAATAGAAGCAATAATCAACAGCTCCAGGATTCGACTCCCCTAGAGACACATCGTTTAAATTATGATCCCGCTGTTACCTCTGATCGAGAAAGTCCATCTATACTATCAGAAGAACATCATAGTTACTACCAAAACGTGACACCGCAAAAGAAACCAGATGAATCATGCAAAGATGAAAATCACCAACTAACGACGTCGACGCATATCATCACTCCACTAATGTTCCGTCCTCTGCTAAAGGCTGGCCCTCGTTCCAACAAACGGAAAGGTAGAAAACTAGGCAAAAGCATGATAGCAACGGACACGCCAGAAAAGGAAAGAATAGTTGAGGAACGTACTGCTGCATTAAATAGAAAAGGTCTGCATAAAAGAAAAGTTCTACAAGATTGTGGAAATGAAATGCTTCCATCGACAAGTAGAAAAACACCAAATACGAGGAACAATAAAAGAAGAGTTATACTAGACGAAGACAGTGAAATTAGTGAAGTAGAAGATATAATTCTTGATAGTGAAACAGACCTAGAATCGGATGAGGAAGATGACCAAGGATACGAAGTTATAAATGAAGATTTTTCTGATTTACAGCGTAAGCCAATGATTGACGAATATGTCCTTGTATTGCTGCAATCTAAAAAACGGGTTGTTTATTACATAGCGAAGATTCTGGAAACAGAAAGTGATGATGAATATTGCGTTTCGTACCTAAAACTAAAAGATCGTCTTAATAGAACGTTTATGTTTCCTTTAGAACCTGATATGGCAAATGTGAAACTGAGTGACATTAAAATGATTCTCCCTCCTCCTTGTGTGTCAGGTACAAAACGTCTGATTAAATATTCCTTCAACAACGTGAACTTATCTTTACTAAATATGGCGTGAATAATAATTTTTCGTATTTTGATGTATATTTTTTTTTTCGCGGTTCTTTAACTGATGGGCAAATTAATGAAGACTGTTTATTATCGAAAAGGCTGATTGTTAATTACCTATCTAAAAAGTTTTATATGATAACTTTAGCGTTATTAAGTAGGTAGCTACTGAGCTATAAAAATCTTAATTTTTGATTGAAGACAAATTGATTATAAGTATAGGAGTTTTTTTTGTTTTGTTAGAATAACATTTTTTTTATTTGTATTTTGTATGGCAAAGATAAAAAATGATTATCAAAAATTGCGTGGTTTCTTTTCACAAATAAACATTTTTTACTGGTAATGAAATTATGGTTCGCTGTTGAAATATCGTATACGGGTGGTTCAGTGTAAACTACCTATAGTACACAGTGAGCCAAATTTCATTTTACCGGTTCACTGTTGAAATAAGGGTGGTTCAGTGTAAACTACCCATAGTACACAGTGAGCCAAATTTCTTTTTTTTTATAACCTCCCATAAGTTCATAGTTTGTTCCTCTGGCTTTCTGTAACCTGAAACTAAGAAACCTTATAAAATTACCTAAACGATGACACCAATACGAAATTCTTAGCTTTATTTTTTGGCTAGTTATATGTCTTAGAAAAAAGGTTGGTTCACTGTTCAACAACGCACCTACTTATATTTCGCTGATTTAAATGAGTGCTATTAAATTAACACTCAAAATAATTTACTGACTATTGCCGGTATTTGAAACCAAACATAAAACGACGCCATTTTGTGTTGTCACTAATACTTCACATAGTCTGTTACTCTGCTGTCAAGCTCAAGCTTGGCCGGGGTGCTCCAAGTCCCGACACATCTCGACTTAGTTAAAAGGTAATGGGAAGGTAGGCTGCAAGAGCGAGCGAAGCGAGCTCGGGACTGTGGGCACACCGACACGGACAGGACAGGTTAGATTAGAAGGGGATGGCGGGGTCTTTAGACCCCGCCATCCCCTTCGTGGTAATTTTTTTTTAAACCACCCAGAAATAGGAGCCCCACTTCGCAGGGCTCCGTCGACTACGCCTGACAAATAAAATAAAAAATAAAAAAGTACAGTGCTTCCTCAAAAAAATCATCAAAACATAACCTCAAAATAAGATCGCAAAATATTTATTTAAAAAAAACAATGCGTTAACTAAACTTCCCCCATGACGGGGGGGATCTCCTACCCCCCTCCACAAATATATGTACCCTAATACAAAAAGTACTTCCGAAAATTCGAAAGTTAGATTAGAATATTAAAAAAATCATATCCCAAAAAGGGGGGGGGGACTCCGAAATTTTTCCTTCACAGGGGGGGTTGTACACATGCCCCCCCCCCCTCCCCCACTCCCACCCTTTAAATCGAGGGATGATAAACTAAAGTCGTACCAATTTTTGTCAAGTATTTATAGACAGAAGTTGATTTTTTATACTTATCGTGTGTGGGCACCCTTAGGTTTAAACAGTTCATTTTTATTACCTAAGCCTTTGATTCCATTATTTTGTTAAAATTGGTATTGAAGTGGGGATAGGCGTAGCTTTCGGTACATTCTAGCACAGAGCATACATGTAACTTAACATTCTAGGTTGCTCTGAGGCACAGACTAAGTAGTCGAGTAAAATCGAGATGGTTAAACAAAACTCACACTAGACCCTGCTCTGAGGGTCTAGTGTGAGTTTTGTTTAACCATCTCGATTTTACGCATCGACCGCGTTTCGCGCTCTGATTGGCCCTTCACTGGCCTTCACTGGTGATGGGCCAATCGGAGCGCCGAAAGCGGTCGATGCGTAAAATCGAGATGGTTAAACGAAACTCACACTAGACCCTCTGATCCCTGAGTTTAAACAGTATTTTTAATTTGGGTAGCCGGGATAGAGATGGCGCTCTGCCCAATAAAAACCTTTATTTCTGAATGGTCCTATTTGCCATAGCATGACCACAAACAACGAAACTAAGTCTGTGTGTAGCGTATAACTAGACAAAGAGTCAGCAACGTAACTGTGCGTTAGCACTGGCGAAACATTCACAACAAAACATGTTGGAATCTATATTTTCTATCAATGTTCCATGCAATTTTTGACAGGAACTAGAGATTTCAACATGTTTTGTTGCGATGTTTCGCCAGTGCAAACGCACAGTTAGTACAACATAAAACTACTGCTACTTGACTAATCAGTGCAGTATAAAAACACGGAACATCACGCCTGAATTCTGCGATGGCGTAGGCAGAGGGGCAGTAAGCCTACATGTCGCCAGTAAGTTTGTGTAAATTTCATGACCGTAATAACTGGGCTGATTTGACGAAATTCCCGATGGAAACATCTAAAAGATGTATGTGCGTAGTCACAGCGGAAATATGTCGAATTTCTTCATTTCAGTTTAGCAGATACCTATTTAGTGTATGCCGTCGTGTAATTGTGTATGGTAAGTACAAACTTGTGCATCGTACCATTGGGGAGCTATTCAACAAAAACTGTTTCCGCTGGAATTACGTCATCCCAGCGGATTTTTTTTTTCCTATAGGCGTATAAGAAAAAAAATACATTTAATAATTAGTGTGTAACGAGAGGTAGGTAAATGTGTATGTTTAAATGGTGCATCCTATAACTACCGATTTATTAAATGTTCCGCTGCGCTGACGTTTCACTATTTGATGAAAATCGTATAAAATGGTTTAGTGCAGAGTTGTAATTTTTCACGCACGTTGCTTTGAATTTGTGTGTGTAATGTGTGTGAAAACAGAATTTGAAAAAAAAACATACCGTTCGGAAGATATACACGTAAAAGTAAAATAAGGTTATTAGGTCCAAGTACTTAAAACAGGAACTCGAGAGCCTAACTAATAACGTTTATTTTATCTTGTAAGAGTCTACAATGTCCTGTCAAGTTTAATTTATGTGCTCTAAGTAATTAATGAGCAATGGCATAATTTACTACGACTGGGCCACTATATTGTATGATATCCGATTGTAGGACTTTTTAATGGAAAAGAAAAATAAAACATATTTCAATATTTACTGTATTAATGCAACTACTACACGTTTTTATGATTTTCATCAAATAGCCAAACGTCAGCGCAGCGGAAAATTGAATATCTTGGTAGTTATAGAACGCACAAATTTCATTTAAACATACTTACACATTTACCTGTCGTTACACATAGCCCAATGGTTGGAAGGACAAATTTGTACTTACCATTCACAATTACATGACGTTATACACTAAATATCTGCTAAACTGAAATGTAGAAATTCTATATTTTTTCGCTGCGACTACGCACAAAAGTTATAGGTATTACCGATACCTACTAGGAATTTTGGAAGGTACTCAGTTCGGTGAATAAGGAGTAGGTACCTACTTACGAGCGCGATGTTATTTTTTTGTATAAATAGGTTATTTTTTCAGGTCACCATGACATACAAGCTGCATATGAACGGGGTCATCACTGGCTCCTTGAATGCCTTCTGTCTGGCATGCGACATCTTCTTAATGTCCCAGCGGGAAGCTACTGATCATATCAGAACATCGGAACATAAGAAGAAGTCGGATGCAGTGCAGTACTCTCCAAAATTTCAACATGAACATATTAAAAAGGTGAGTGTTTGTTTGAAGTTGCTTTACAGTTGCGTACAGCGGATCGGAGCAGAGCGAGCGTGGGAAACAAAGAAATCGACCAATTACAGACGAGTTCAACCAATGTAAGGGTCCGTTTCAGGAATCGACCAATCACATTGGTTGAAATCCACAACGCGTCCCTGATTGATCGATTCCACTTGTCTCCCCTTCAGTAGGAACGCACCCTGTTTGGTCGATTCCTGCACGTCTCCACTCCGCTCATCTTCGCTTCAGTCAGTGGAAACGCATCCTAAATTCGCTTGTTTTTTCAGTTCAGAGGGGGCTACTACTGCGAGTTCTGTAACGTTCTGATGCCAATTGCTTCCAAAGTTAATTTACATATAACTGAAGATGAACACAAGCAAAACAAGGGAATTCTTCTCCTCAAACCGATGGGTGGTGATGTTGTTGCTTTCAATAACATTCTTATTGAAGAAAAGGCATGGCACGGCCTGATCGATGGAGTCTGCTCGCTCTGTAATGAGGAATTCGAAGATGAGCGTGATCATAAAACTGATGCAACCCACTGTTTACATTTGGTTCTGAAACCTATTCAGTTGGGAGCTCATAGTGCCATCTTTCGTCATGTAAGTGTAAACTACTTTGTTATGGAATTTCAACTAGTTTATGAATGTATCGAAAGTATCTTTCTACTACTATGTACCAGCGGCGTGCACAAAGTTTTTAGACAGGGTAGGCAGAAAATTTTAAAAGCTATTATCTAACCAAAAATACTGCATGTTGGTATTGGTTCGTCGTCTTGTCGTTCACCTCAAATATCCGGATTATACCGACATATTAATTTACGGATATTCGAAATGACCTTTCGACGCGATTGTTTTATGTTCCGTATTTGCAAAATTAAACAAAACATAGCGATGAGGACAAACTAAGGCCTTATAAATGCGCTACTGGCGTCAGTTTCACCCTACCATGTCCTACATTTTGGATCTAGCAAAGCAACAGTACCTACTCGCTACGCTATTGTTTGAATGCAAACACATTTGGTGCGGATATCAATACCCGCACAAAACTGTTACAACAAAATATTAAAAATTATTACTAAAAGAAATGCACATTTTTATGAAGCAGACAATAATCTTCGCTTACACTACCCATACCAAAACATTTAGAAAATAATAAAGATTAAGTAAGTAAGTGTAAACGAAGATTATTGTCTGCTTCATAAAAATGAGCATTTAAAAATCCTATTTGTTTCTAAAACATTTTCTTAAACTGTTTTTTTTTTATTAATAATACGTACGACTTACGTACGACCTACGAGGGGAAGTCATTTCTTTTCAAAAGAGTATAAAATAAAATAAATAGAAAACGAAACCATAATTATCATCTAGACTTGTTGCCGCGGCGAGGATCGAACTCGGCAATCAAAGTCAGTATCTACTCTGTGCGGTTGTGTGCGTTATTTGTGACACCCATTTATTATTTATTTATTTAAACATTACACACTCAAAAAAGTACAAAGGTGGACTTAATGCCTTAGGCATTCTCTACCAGTCAACCAACACGCGTAGCATGACCACCATAGAAACGGGTTTTGTCGACGCAAGAATCAACAAAATGACAGATTGTGATTGTTTATCTGCTATTTTGTCTATTCTCCCGTCGACAAAACCCGTTTCTATTGTGGTCATGCTACCCTTGCAAGGGTTGTGAAGAGATTAGATGGCAGGTGCTCTATTTGAAAGGAAGAAAGAAAAAAAAAATCTGATGCATTATAACTAAAATAGGTACAACAATACATAAATAGGTTACAAACTACATACACATACATACATATTTACTATAATATATACCTATATTAAATATATATACGAAATCAAGGGAGAGCGTTGTTGAGCTGACTCTACTCTATTTATTTTGAAAATAACCACAATTTCCGCTTAAATGCATACCGACTGGTAGCCGTCCTGATATCAAGAGGAAGCGCATTCCAAAGAAGAATGCACTGAATATGAAAGGAAGAATGAACAAAGTCAGAACCACGAGAATGACAGAGAAGGAGAAGATTGTTAGTAGAACGCAGAGTCTTAGTGTGTGAAGAACATAGAAATTGGAAGTGAGACACAAGATAAGAAGGAGGAGTGGGAGAGTTGAGAAGGGAGAAAAGCGTGGTCAAAGCGCGTAAACTTCTCCATTGGCGAATGGACATCTATTTGGGCTCAGACCTATAGCTAGACACATGGTCATATTTTCTGAGGTCGAAAATGAACCAGATACAATTGTTGAGCAGTCTGTCGAGCTTATCCAGCAAAACCGCATTCAAGTCAAAGTAGCACACGTCACCATAGTCGACGATAGGGAAAATCAAAGTCTGCACAAGCAAAGTTTTCGTCTTAGCAGGCAAAAAGTTTATCAGGCGATGCAGGGATCGCAGAATATCGTTGACCCTGTGTCTAACACTAGAGACCTGGCGTTCCCAGCTAAGTGTCGAGTCAAGATGCAAACCGAGATCTTTCACCGTAAGGGTAATAGTCCGAAAGGGATACCGTTACCAGCAACATATAAGCAACTGAAGGAAGACGGGTGGGTTTTAGTTAGTAAAAGTCTGACACGCCCTCCCGCTCCGCCCACAGCGGCAGAAGTTATTTGTTAATTTCCCACCCTCAAAAAAAAAAAAAGTGGTAATAGGTATGACGGTATCATTTAAAATAAGAGGAGGAAGAGAGCTAAGTGCCACCCTACCCATCATGCGCGAGCTTCCAATTACAATGGCCTGACACATAAAACCCCCAATGGGCCTGGCCCATTAAATCCGCATGGCCACGAGAGCACACATAATAAACAATTAGATGCGAATACTTTGTGTCTTTCCCGAGGCACTCAGCGGCGCTAGTGCAGCGCAATACAAAGTCGCGTCAAATTGTACCCTGTGGAGCTGAATAATGATGGAATTTTTTGTTTAACCTTTTCACCGCCACGGACTTCAATAGAAGTTCCAAATTTTCGTGCCACCAGCGCCACGACTTCATTAGAAGCTCTTCATTTTAACTATATGTTATAAAAATACATTTACTGTATTTAACAGGCTTTTTTCATTTTATCATTTAATATAGCAGTCTAATACCCTGTTTTTTTATTTTTCCACACAAAAGAAACCTTTATTTGTCTTAAAATTAGCAAAAACAAAAACTCTGAACATTTTTAATGTCCCCAGAACGCCAAGGACTTTATACAGGGTGTTTGGCAGAACGTTGAACATACGAAAATGGTGGATAGGTGGGGTCATCTGCTACTTACTCAGCCCTAATTTATTTGGCTCTGGCCCCCTGGATATGTAAAAAAAATTTTTTTGTTTTCTTCTAGTTTTACCACTTCCTTAACTTTACAGTGTAATTTTTAATAAAAAATTACACTGTAAAGTGTGTAAGTGTGTGTGTGTGTAAGTGTGTAATTTTTAATAAAAAATTACACTGCTGAGTAAGTAGCAGATGACTCCACCTATCCACCATTTTCGTATGTTCAACGTTCTGCCAAACACCCTGTATAAAGTCGGCCAGTGATGTGACGCGAAAGTTAGCACTGTTTGATTTCACCCGTTGAAATATATATAAATATTATTATCGAAAACAATTTGAGGTCAGTAAAATATGAACTTAGTTAACTACTTTATAACAAAGGGAAAATAGACTAATTTTGGCCTTCAGATGGGAGCCGACTCGGAATTAAATAGTAGTTAGCAAACCTTGTCGATAATTATATTCCCATCCCTACAAAAAAATTATAAGTCTATGGTTGTCAGTGCCCCGGGCGCCGCGGACTAGTATAGAAGCCGTTCTGTGTCGTCATAAACGTACGGCTGCCAAGGTCACTTTGGCATAGTGCAGGCTGCAGGTACTAATAGGATTCTTTATCGGAGTTAACAAATAGGTGAGAAGATGAATGAAGAACTGGATTCAGATCAGATTTTAAACATTTTAGAAGGTAGAACCAGAACAAGAAGATTCCGAGGTATGTTCAACTATATAAGTAACTAGCTGCCCTTACTGCCCGCACTTACCTACCTACACTACTTACCCTACCCTGCCTACCCTACCTATCTACCTACCTACACTACTCTGCTAAATTCACATTCATCAAATGCGTTAACTGTCCAACGCGCGAAGTAAAATAGTCGTTAAGTTTTGTGAAATTTTCCATTTTTCTGCGCAAATTTCTTAATTTTTCTTTCCGTAAGATTCCTCTCCTGACAATAACGAACACAACAAAAAAAGAATTAGCGAAATCGGTCCAGCCGTTCACGCGTGATGGCGTTACCAAGGGAAATAGGGATTCATTTTTATATATATAGATAATAATAACGTTTATTCATCAAAAAGTAAGAATTTAATAAGTGAAATGTTCGGTAAGCCACAAACTAATCGTCGCGCGTCGCTTCTAGGTATCATGAGCTCTGGAGTGCAAATTTAACTAAGTTGAAATGGTCACCTTACAGTTTGAGGAGATTATCTACAAGAGATAAGAGTTCAAATAAACCATAGACCACATCCCTAATCAAAATTGAATTTAACGTGCTCTGAGCGCCAAGGACTTGAAATGAAGTCAAAGAATGACTTCATAAAACAAATAGAGTTGTACCTCATTTTCTAAATCTCTAATTGAGTTATGTATTTGTTTCTTTGATACTTTTAATTTATACTGTTTTTTCTTACTAGGGATACTGTGAAATAAAACAAATATGGAAATATTTAATCTGTTTTCGTTTATATTCGTAAAAATTTAATTAAAACTTAACTTAACGCGTATGAATCTCATTCATCGATATGATGATACCCTCATCTCTACTGTTTACTATATATTTCGTTATACATTTATAGCTTGGCGCTGGCGAGGCATCGCGTTCTGTGTACGCGGGCGGTGAAAAAGTTATTGATAGTAGGTACTCGTAGATAAAATAATATTAGCTATCAGAACAAGATTATAAATATTTATCTGAGTTAGGTAGGGTAGGCAGTATCTTTCTGTCTTTATGAAACGCACGCCACTGCTATACACTTAAATATATTATATTATCATTTATCAGTCTGCCTCTGCCCTCATGATCCTTTATTCTTTAGTAATAATTTAGTATTATGATTAACTAGATATTTACCTACCTCTTCAAATAGAATATTATTGGTCCAGAAGAAGTCGTGACAGTTTTGTGTATCTAACTAAATACACAAAACTGTCTGGATCAAATCCAACTTCACAACAAAATTAAGTGGATATTTCTGTGATTTCAGTTGGACGACACAGCTGTCCAATGCCTAACATGTAACAAGTTGCTAACGCCCGGCAGGCTGACCAAACATTTTGACGATGCAGAGCATCACGAACTTTACGCGAAACGTCGCGTCGAAACGAATGGAGTTGGTCAAGGAATCGACACTGAAGAAAACTGCCAAGGAAGCGAAGATAAAGGAAACTCTCGAGAAAATGAAACCAACATGCCTTCGGCCGTAGAAAAAGATGACGAAAAAAAGGTTGACAACGATGTTAATAAGTATGGTAACGAAAAATTATCGACAAAAGACAAATCTAAAATCCTTGAATCCATTGCCAGGTACCAAAGTAAAGGAATCAATATTAATTTGGAAACAGAAACAGTATTCTGTAAAAAATGTTCAAAAGTAGTAACATTTGATGTCATGGAGATAGAGAACCACATTGAAAATCATTCATCAGCTAAATCCGATAATTCTGATTTACTATATCCATCAAACCTGGATCAAAATTTGAATCGAGTCGATATAAATGACAAAACTACACAATCGTCTGACGATAAACAAAATAGTGAGGTTGTACATAATGAACATGACGTTGTAAAAGCCGTACAAGATAATGTCCGAAATGCTGCCTCACATGAAAAAGATAATGATATTGACTGGGCATCGGCAGATGACGAATTATATAGTCCCCCGAAAGAAATATTCGAAAAACGTAGCCAAGAAGAAGCGGCAAGAGAATTTGCAAAAGCAAATAAAATAACTTACAACGGAGACAACAACCAATCTTTTTGCCGCATTTGCGAAGTACATGTACCAGCTTCTTTAAGGTCATTGAAAGAGCACGTAGAAGGAGCGTATCACAAAAAACTGGTAGCCTCTTCTATAACCCAACCGAAAACTCCGGGAAAGCAGGCGAAGCAGTCAACGAGAGAATTTGTTGATTCCGCTTATGATGTAAGAGGCGTCTTTTATACCGCCAGTATCATTAACGAGGAGTTTTGTATTCTTCGGAATAGTTTTTATTTCATATCGGAAAATAGTACGCGAATGAGGTGCATTGTATGCGAGGTGAACTTGCCGCCATACTCGGATGTTGAGGACCATGTTAAGACGAGACAGCATTGCATTAAATGGCTAGAAGCGCCTGTCATTATATCCGAGGAAAAAGAATTGATCAGAGAGGTAAAGGGAACATTTATTTAGTGTCTGTTTAGCTTTTATATTAGAAATATTGACGTAACGTTATGGGTGCCACATATTTTGCTACTGATGAGATCTTATTTCGAACTTTGCGAAGAACGCATTATTATAGAGCCATTTCTTAAGTTTCTTTTTAAAGTAATTAGGTTGCAGTTCTCTGATCTGTTTGGGTATTTGGTTATAGTTTATTTATTTCTGTTATAATGTGTCGGTAACGTTACAGGTTCGTCCCGGGTTGTACCACTGCGGGTACTGTCACCTCGTCGTCGCGGGCTGGGCTGACATGAAATTGCACCTTGAGTGTTCTGACCACCGGGACAACAGATCCATAGGCGAAAATCGAATGAGGTTCCATTACCCTAACTTACAGCGGCACAAGGTGCAAAAAGACATGGAAGCCATGGCCATGATGAGTCTTTTCAATATGTTTAATGGATGATTAATAATTGACCTTACTTCGAACTTGATTGAAATAGGTTAGGACGATAATTTGTATGCCTCTCTATAATTATTTTTTCAACATACTTGCTCGTAAAGTGCCTCATAATGAACCGATTTTAGGTTCAAAATGCAGTGTATTGAACATGCCTGTTTTTTTATTTTATATTCCCGCACTAGTGTAATGTGCGCCACAGATAACTATTTACTAGTCGAAGATGTGCGCTTTTTTTAATCTCATCAAAGAGACTTCGGGCTTTTTCTTGCCTACGCACCATCGGTGGAACAAGGGCACAACTGCACGTTTTGTTATTTTCTACTAGACATTTTTTATGATTTTTGTAATTTTTCTGCTTATATCGATTTTAAGTACTATATTTTTTTTGGGTGAAATAAGCCTTACACTTTTGCGAATTTACGTATTTACCAAACCAAAATTTAAATAATTTTGTAATTATGACCCTAGTAACACACTTAACACATTTTCAGATGTTTTGTTAGTTGTGCCCTTGTTCCACCGATGGTGCGTACTGTGTAAATAAATAAAATATGATAAATTAACATAATATTTCATCAAATTATATATTTTTCAGTACATATAAACCTTAATTTGCGTATTCAAAACATTATTTTGTGTGTATTATATTTTTTACATAGGGTGTTCAGCGGTTTTGCCGGTGCCTCTATTTACACCTTTGCGAGCATCGCTTGCACGGCGCGCGGAAAAATCAAAACCAGCGTGCCATTTTCCATAAATATTAATTATTATAAAAAATACGAAATCTAAAGTATTGGAAGCAACGGACGTTGAAAAGTTTTTAAAAGAAGCTCTGGATAGTCAGTACCTGGCAACAAAGGCAACTTGAACTTTATAAATCTAAATGTATTATCTTTAAATTAGGTACGTTATTGTAGCATAAGCTATTGTACAACAAGACTGTTTTTTTCTCAACTCCACCCACTTTTCATAGAACTCATACGTCATGCCACCATACATATTGGAAGTGAACCCTCCGGGAGGGTTGCCGACATTACGTTTGCGCTAAAGTTAACCATCGCGGACGGTCAACGGCATTAGTTTTGAAACCGTGTTGTAAAACACTGTAAAACGAAGTGAAATTGTGTTTTAGGACTTTTGTCGCTATAAGTAGTTTCCAACCTTTTAAATTTTTTGTGAATATTAAAAACCGTGAACAAAAAAATTAATTTAAAAAAATGCTTCGCTTAAAACCAACGCTTATACTAGTAAATCTTGTTAAAATATACATCAGATTTTATTTTCACGGTTTATAATGCTGTATTCGCTCAGAAAAACCTACATTTAAAATGAGCCCTCGGCGAGGGCTTCCGGCACTGAACGTGTTAATGTACAATTGTTACCAAATAGTTGATGTTGAAAAGTTATAATTTTCCATTATTATTCTCTATTACTCTTTTTAGGGTTCCGTAGTAAACAAGGAACCCTTATAGTTTCGCCATGTCCGTCTGTCTGTCCGCGGCTTAGCTCAGAGACGCTTAGTACTAGAAAGCTGTAATTTGGCATGGGTATACATATTAATCATGGCGACAAAGTGGTAACATAAAATCAAGTAAAATATTTTTTTTAGGGTACCTCCCCTACACGTAACGTCAGAATGTTTTTTTTTTTCCTCATCTGCCCCATGTTGTGGGGTATCGTTAGAAAGGTCGTTCAAAAATATTGCGAATTTGTGAAAACCATGTTTGGATTCAGGGATCCAATTGCAAAATATTAAGCTTTTAACTGAATTTTTTTGTTAGAGTCAAGTGTCCCCCCCTGCTAGCTAAATGGTTGTACTTGGATTAGTGAAAAAAATCACAGCAGTAGTATATGTAACGAAATTAAAAGGAAAACTATCAGAGCTAAGTAGGCTGTACAGGTCAACGAGTAATATCAGCCAACTTAAATTTGAAGTTTAAAAAACATGATCTTCCATACATTCCGTACCTATGGGAGAACATGTTTTTCAACTACAATGTTAAGTTTGTTCTTGTTATAGATTCATCCCAACTACGGAACCCTTCATTGTGCGTGGTCCGACACTCACTTAGCCGGTTTTTTTTTTAGTTTGCCCCCCCCCCCCCCCTCACCTACCGCTTGATTATAATTTAAGTTTTACATTTAATTTTATTCGTTTAAAAAAAATTAAAAATATTTCTCTGAAATACTTTTAATTACTTCATTTACATATTGTTTCTCAATACGCTCATTTTTAATTATTGTATTAATTAATAAATAGTATTTTTAAATTTTTTTGTTTTCTTTTGCTTACTAATATTTTAAGGATTTATAAATGAATGCTCTGGAAATCAGTCTGTACATTGCCAGGGGCCACGGTATCCCTTTCGGACTTTCCCGCGACCCCGGCAAGCATCGGTCCTAGCGGACCCCTTCCGTTGTGCTGACATCTCATTGAGGCGCGCGTGGTACACAACGCGCCGTCGACCCATTGCTCACCGTCCGCAAGCCCGCGCCTACGGTGGCCGGGAATCGGCCTGCGATTCCCGACACCCAGGGCGTCTCCTGCGGCGGCTAGGGGCGTGAGGGCGCGACATTTGCCTCTCCCTCTCGCGCTCCGTCTCCTCCTCCTTTTCAGCAAAAGTAAAAAGGTGGAGTTGGCTCTGTTCGCAGACGATACGACCATTTACTATAAAGGCAATATCCCTGTTTTGATAGCTCTCACTGTCCAAACCGCAGTCGACAAACTCGGCGCCTGGTTCAGAAAGTGGAGAATCGAAGTCAATCTCGATAAGAGTCAAGCGGTTCTCTTCAAGAAATCGCGTCTCAAACCCTCCCCCGACCAATCACCATCTTTGGCAAGCCGATCCCCTGGCAGAAGGAAGCCAAATATCGAGGTGTGGTCCTCGATAAGCATCTCTCATTCTCAGAGCACATAAAGCAGCGGACTTCTATAAATAAAAAACTTACCGTGAAGACTTAGGTGAAGCGAGCTGTCAATAGTGTTAATCTCTAGCATTAGGTGGAATGACAGCTCACTTCACATAAGTTTTCACGGTGAGGTGTTAACAGAATCAGCCATGCTATTCTGTAAACATCTCACCGTGAAAGCGTGAAAACTTGGGTGAAGTGAGCTGTCAATAGTGTCATTCCCTGTGGAATGACAGCTCACTCCACGCTCACTTCACCTAAGTTTTCACGTTGAGATGGTTACAGAATACTTCAGAATAGCACTGCTGGTCCATTCGCGAGCCGCTTCCGCTCTCGGTTGACTCCACTCCGTTCTGAATGCACGTAGCAAATTGTCACTAAATGGAAATTGCGGTGTGCGTAGTCGCAGCGGAAACATGTCGAATTTCTTAATTTCAGTTTAGCAGATATTTAGTGTATGCCGTCGTGTAATTGTGTATGGTAAGTACAAATTTGTGTATCCAACCATTGGGGAGCTATTCAACAAAAACTGTTTCCGCTGGAACTACGTTATCCCAGCGGAACTATTTTTTTCCTATGGACGTACAAGAAAAAAAATTGATTTAATAATTAGTGTGTAACGAGAGGTAAATGTGTATGTTTAAATGACATTTGTGTGTCATAAAATTACCAAATTATTCAAGTTTCCGCTGCGCTGACGTTTAGCTATTTGATGAAAATCATATAAAACGGTTTAAAGCAGAGTTGTAATTTTTTACGCGAATTTGTGTATAATACACAGACTGTGTGTAATATACAGAATATGTAAAACAGAATTTGAAAAAAAACATACAGTTCAGAAGATATACACGTAAAAGTAAAATAAGGTTATTAGGTCCAAGTAATTAAAATAGGAACTCTAGAGCCTAACTAATAACGTTTATTTGTATCTTGTAAGAGTCTACAATGTCCTGTCAAGTTTGATTTATTGTGCTCTTAGTACTTAATTAATAATTACTACGACTGGGCCACTATATTGTATGATATCCGATTGTAGGACTTTTTAATGGAAAAGCAAAATAAAACATATTCCGATATTTACTACCACACTCAGAGATGCCTAATGGTTACTTAGTAAAAATTAAAAAAAGATCACCCTCAGAGTCAGTTAAAGTTAAATAAGGAAAACCTTTACTTAACTTTTTAACGATTGATTTTGACGTTTACGTTTGGGGTTATATCAATTTTTATTTTTACCAGTGAATTCGGTACACGTAGTCGCCGCGGAAAAATGAGTTTTTTCTTTTGTTTTTAATCTTCTTTTCCATATATTTTGACCGTTGTAGGTATTTCACTTTTCTATGAAACAGCAGATATTTTTTTTTGGTTCAGTATCTCGTACTGAATCCTTGGTGTCAGATTTCGCGTCGATGTTCCTGACACCCTGTATAGAACTAACTTTCTAAAGTTTCCAGTATAGTATCGTTAATATTGGGTTTTTAATAGTTTCGTACACAATAATTTAGCAGAAAATAAAACAACAGCATTAACTTTGTACTAAGTATTTATTAGTTTATTTATTTTATTGTTTGTTACTTAATAACTAATTAAAAGTAAAAAAGCAAATATATTACCAACTATAAAAGGGATTTTCGGGAGTTGGTCTTCTCGTTCGAGCTTTCACAGCAACAAATATGTCATACAAGCACAGATCATGGTAAGTATATACCACCAACACAGCGCTTTTGAATATTACGGACGATATAAGGTCAGTCATGGTAAATGGTAATCTAACGGTTTTAGCTTTACAAAATTTCAGTAATGCTTTTAATACTATTGAATATGAAATTTTGCTTGTCAGTCTATGCTCTCTTAATATATCTCCATCGGTAATTGACTGGTTTCGAAGTTCAGTTCGGTCGCCGATAACGTATTTGCATCGGCGAGACCTTGTCCTCCTGGAGTAATACTTCTGCCGGTGTGCCACAGGGTGGCGTGCTATCACCTATACTTTTCGCAATTTTTATTAACTCAATCTCCGATGAACTAATTTCTTCCTACAATCTTTATGCAGATGATTTACAACTTTACTCACGAGCTCCTCTTGGAAATCTTTCAGAGGCTATCTTAACGATTAATCGCGATCTGGCCCGTATATGCGACTGGAGCAAGAGGTATGGACTTATGATCAACCCCGTAAAGACGCAGGTTGTTGTGGTGAGCAATTCTAAAATGCTCTCAAGGATTGACTGGACAACTCTTCCTCTCAAGTTTCTTTTGACAACTCAGTCATTTCAGCGAGAAAATTTAAAACTTGGGGATTTTCATTGATAAGAACTTCTCTTGGACTGCCCAGCTACAGGAAGTTAGCCGCAAGCTGTTTGCTTCAGCTGTATTTTCAAAAAGACTACGTAATTTTCTACCGACTGCCACCAAGATTGCGCTTACCCAAACGCTTCTTCTACCCATCCTTGATTATGCTGATGCCAGCTATCTTGACCTTACTCAAGACCAACTCGATAAACTTGAGCGGCTTCAAAATTTTTGTATAAGGTTTACATACGGTTTACGCAAATATGACCATGTTACGTGAATTTCGCGTAAAGCTTAAGTGGTTATACCAATTCGCCTTCGCCGGAATGCTCATATTCTTTCCCTTTTGTATAATGTTCTCTTTTCCCCTTCCACTCCTCTTTATCTCAAAAAACGTTTCCACGTTTCCGTTTCCGTTCGTTTCGTTTTAAGAAACGTTTCGTGTGGGAGTCATCCCACACGAAATTATTAAGGTCATCAGATAACTTGCAAGCTAATGATAATGCATTCCACAACTTTCCTTATCAAATCTTTTACTGTCCCGACTGCTCGTTTGAGGAATGCATTACCAGTTCCAATAAAGCGCGCAATCGTTGCCTGTGTTTAAAAGATTCGTGAAAGAACATTACTTGTCGTTATGATTTTATTCTCGCCGTTAGCAATCGTCATTTATTTTCCTTGCTTATATACACTCGAGAGCAATGAATCCGGGTCACTTAAAGAATGTTAAAAATCTCGGAAACTAAAAATGATAGGTTAATGCAATAAATTGTATTTAATAGACAATGTAATACTCCTTAAATGAAAGTAAAAAAAATATGAGTCACCATACATTTTATTAACACAAAATTACATAAAGAAAAAAACTGCTGATCTCTCCTTAAAACAAAAATAGGAAACATGAAATTTTTGAACTTTATTACGATTTTCTTGAATTTTAATACTTCGTATTGCCTCCTCGTGCTTCCATTACTGCGTTTACGCGGTTTGGCATGCTGTACACCAAGTTCCTTATACGATTTTGGGGAATATTCTCCCATTCCTCTGTGAGAGCAATTTTGAGCTCACGAAGCGTGATTGGGGGAGGGTTTCGTTGTTTTACGCATCTGCCTAGCTCGTCCCAAGCATGCTCGATCGGGTTGATATCCGGGCAGCGCGCTGGCCACTCCATACGAGTAATGTTCATCTCTTGAAGGTAGTCATTCACAATCCTACCTGTATGAGGTCGGGCATTGTCATGCATAAATATAGCATCCTCACCTAAATTGACCATAAATGGACCAACGTGATCATTGAGGATTTCTTCCACATATCTTACGCTAGTTAAAGAGCCGTTTTCTATGATCACCAGCTCTGTGCGACTTTCAGAAGAAATTCCGGCCCACACAAGTACAGACCCACCACCGTAGGCTACTTTTTCTTCGATGCATGCTTGCTTGAATCTTTCCCCTGGTCTTCGATACACTCTGTGTCTTCCATCGTGCTTTTAGAGCATAAATTTTGATTCGTCGGAGAACATAACTTTTGACCAATCTTCAATACTCTAATTTACGTGGCTCTGGGCATATCTTAGTCTTGAAATACGATGCCCACGCTCCAGTTTAGGGCCGTTTGCAGGTCTAAGGGGTTTTAAGTTAGATTCAGCAAGCCGACGTCTTACTGTCCATGCACTTGGGTTACTTCCTCCGAGGCTTACATCTACTGAATTTGGTAGCACCAATTATCGAGAAGCAAGACACTATTATGAGAAATGCTATTCCACCCCATGACAGGCTTGTAGCTACTTTGAGGTTTTTATCAACAGGAAGAAATTATGAAGATTTGAAATTCTCTAGTATCATTTCATCTCAAGCTTTGGGTCGCATAATACCGGACACCTGTGAAGCAATATATAAGGTTCTCCGCAAAGACTATTTGAAGGTAAGAAATAAAAAACTACTAATTACTTAGAATGTAATGTTTATTAATTTGTACTTATAATGATGGGTTAACATTAAGTAAAATTAGACAAATAAGTAGCCGCTGAATTTTGCATTTGTTGGAACTCTTCTTATTGAGAAGTTTGCATTATTGGGGTTTGGAGAATTGACTGGGAGCCTGGTTGTGTTTGGAAATCATAATTTGAATTCTGATAAGGTACAAGGTACTGGACTAGGATTGTTTCCAACAGGGCTGGGAGTACTTGAAACGGGGCTGGGAACGTTGTAACCATAATTAGTAAAACGCACACTGGTTGAATCCATCACTTGGTGTGATATAGTCAAATTTTCCATCTCTGCCAGAAATAATGTTTCGTTAATTATTTTTTCGGCCAAAATACGTTGATGTTTTGTGAGGTCTCTCAGCTTAGCTGCGACGTTTGCTCCATAAATATCAAATCGATCATTAGTAATTGCTGGCCTTTTGAAATGGTTTTGAACAGACTGTAAAACTTCAGTACTTAGTTAGGTTTTCATTTGCATTCCTTTTTGGCCGACTCCTATTAAACAACGTGTTTGTAGTTGAACGAGTATCGGGAGTTGACTGTGAAGTTGATTGTGTGGCTGGAGGTGACTGTGGAGTTGACTGTGTGGCTGGAGGTGACTGTGGAGTTGACTGGGCGGCCGGAGATGCTTCACTTTCAATTTCCTGAAACAATTATTTTTTTTACAGTTCCCACGCTCGAAAGAAGAATGGAAGGATGTGGCCAAAGTGTTTGAAAAGAGATGGAATTTTCCGCATTGTCTAGGCGCGATGGATGGAAAGCATATATCAATTTTTCTTCCTAATGGATGTGGCTCAGAATATTTCAACTATAAAAACCATCATAGCATGGTGTTATTGGCAATCGTTGACGGAAATTATCGATTTCTTTTATGTGATTTTGGAACAAATGGAAGAATTTCAGATGGTGGAGTACTCACAAACACTAAGTTTTTTGAAAAACTTGATAATAATCAGTTGTGTATTCCAACCGAAACAGCTGTCGCAAATAGCACTAGAAAGTTGCCTTATGTGTTTGTGGCTGACGATGCGTTTCCACTTAGAACAGATTTAATTAAGCCATTTAGACAAGCAGACTTGACCACAAATAAAACCAGAATTCTAAATTACCGCGTATCACGAGCAAGGCGCATTGTCGAAAATGCGTTTGGGATCTTGGCATCTCGATTTAGAATTTTTCACACAAAAATTAGTATTAATCCGAAGAGAACAGAGTCAGTCGTGATGGCCAGTTGTGCTTTACATAATTATTTAATGAAGACTTCAGAAAGTTCTTACTGTCAACAAGAATGCTTCGACGTAGAAAATGTTGATGAAGGGTCAATAACCCAAGGATATGATACAACGGATTCAGCCATATTTAATTTGCAAAGAAGAAATCTTGGTAATACTTCGATTGCCGCAAAAAAAGTCAGAGAAGAGTACATGGAATATTTTGCAAGCGAAGGCAGCGTTCCGTGGCAAAATAATTTTATATGTTAACTCTTTGAGAATAAAACATTTAATAAAAAAGTTATTTAGTTTTATTTAAATACCTACATGTTAATTCACTCAGGCTAGATTTCACCAACCTCCTAATAAGTTATTAGGGACTTATTCGGCAAATAAACTCCAACTTTCCAAACACAGATTAGGTATATAAAAAGTGGTTTATCACCAGATATAGTTTCCAATAACTTTATTAGGAGGTTGGTAAAATCCCGCCTTAGTATTAATATGTACGTATTTTTTCGAGTCTGCTTCAATGTGAAAGAAGGAAGGATTCATGTAATAATATAAATAACTATGGAGCATTCTCAATATGGCCGGATTTACTTATTATATTCACATAACCATATTAGTGCTAGTCTACTCTGCTGGCACCACAGGGCTAAAAACCATACAAGAAATAAAAAAAATCGTAAGAAAAGCCGACCTTACTGTACTCTGTATAATAACCAGTGATCGGAGTAGGTAGATTGAATTGGGGTCATTCTGCTGGAATTTCCCAATTGGTTGAAAAAAAAAAATCTACCTACTCCGATCACTGATAATAACACGCAAACAACTTACCTCGTTGTCTGTTGATTCGTCGTCCATATTAGAACGTGAACGTCTTGGTTCTTCTTGGTCATCCAAAAACAGCAACATAGAGTAATACCATAGTTTTGGTTTATACACTTCTTGGGTTCCTGCTCCTGATTTCTTCGAATCAGCGATCTTCTTACGCTCTTTTTTGTAAGTAGAGCGAATGTTGTTTATTTTTTTTACAACAGCATCTTTGTCAGCACTAGGGTCTACTGTTTTAAATTTTTCAACCAGCTTAGTATATGCTGCACGTTTTAACTCACGATTGTGATACTCTTTGCCTTTAATATTCCAAAGACAAGGTTCACTGCGATATAAATCAATAAATTCTTCAAGCCATTCGCGATTAGTTTGAGACGCCATGACGCGTGCGCACGTCCACCCGAATTTCGACCGACTACAAAACTGAACACGAAAACGGAACGAGCGCATACACGTTACGATCAGTCGGCACAGTTCGTCCGATTCCGATAAATCAATTGAAATTTTCGTATTGTTCCGTTCGACTGTACAGTCTCAAAAAATCGTGCGAAACTGCACAGTTTCATAACATACATGTAGCGATTTATCGGTACCGTTCGAACTGTACAGTCTGATCGTAACGATTTCTCGTAGCGTGTATGGCCACCATAACGAAGCGCGCGCTAAGTAAGGTTTAGAGTCCTTGTAAGTTATATAATTATTCAATTAATTATTGTTACTTTAAGTTAAGATTAATTATTTATTTATTTATTTATTTATTAACTATGGATGACTTACAGCTAAAACAAACAGAATAAAAAATTGTATGTGAGACTGACAGCCAATTAAAAGTCTTCACTTCTAAAAACAGATTGGCAAGAAAGAATGTGAACAGCACAACACAGCTACCAGAGAAGAATAGAAAAATAAACAGTATAACATTCAAGCTTAAACCAATTCACATTTTATATTTATACAAGAATAAAGACCTGAATATACGAAATCTTAACTAAAAAAGCTAAGGCTCAGGCACTTTCTGACCGAGACCACACTTGTTAAGAAAGGATCAAAATCATGCTGTTTGCTCATACTATTAAAGTTGCTACTTGCACGCACTATAAATGAATTTTGCCTGTAATTCGTGGAGGTAAATGGAACACGCAACGGTGCGTTCCATCGCTTCGACCTTCCGGGAACGTTAAAATAAAATTTGGATAGAATATCGGAGTTATTAATTGAATTATTGAAAATTTTAAATAATGAAATACAGTCACAGATTGTTCGCCGATTAATTAGGGGTAGTATATGATAGAAGTATCATATACTACCCCAATATATACATATAAAGTAATCAGTATAAACGACATCAACCTGCTTACCGTTATCCATGGCGTCAGTAATAAAATCATTGAGCAGAATTAAGTTGGTGACTGTAGACCTTCCTTTCAAAAAACCATGTTGAAAGGAACTAAATGAATTTTTAAGAGCACTATACACCTGGTTATAGATGATCCTTTCGAAGATTTTTGCCACAATACAGAGCTTGGATATTGGCCTGTAGTTAACAATTTCGGTTTTTACTCCTTTTTTGTGAATAGGCGTTATGAAAGCCGATTTCCAAAGTTGAGGTACAACACAAGTATCCAAGGATTTCCTAAAGAGAATCGAGATAGGTTGGGCAATTGAAGTCGGACATCGTACTAGAAATTTCGATGAAATATTATCTGGGCCGGCCGCTTTAGAAGTATCCAACTTGCGAAGCAAGTTAGAAACCTCATCAACGTTCACTTCAATGCTACATATATCAGATAGGCTGGAAGATTCAGTAAAAAAAGGGGGTGAAGATATTCCATGACTAGGGCCAGTATCCAGAAATGTAGAGTGGAAGTACGTAGAAAACGCTTCGCATATTGTTTCTCCGGTACGCAACGCTTCGCTATTATAGTGTAAAGTGCTGGGAACTGCATTTGAGTTATGTCGTTTTTTAACGAAGGTCCAAAAATATTTAGGATTTTCTTTAATAGATTTTTCGGTTAAGTTCAAGTAGTTTTCGTAACATTGCGATTCTAATTTCTTTACCCTTTCACGAAGAAGCCTAAATGTTGACTCATCCGCTAAATTGCCATACGTCTTGAACTTTTTTAAATATTTGTATTTTTCTTTAATAGTTTTAATTAATGCCGAATTATTTATTAATAAAGATCCTATTTTGTCCCACTGCTGGGCAAAGCCAAGATTTATTATTATGTTTTAAATGTTACAGTACCTACATATATACGCACTACGCACGTCACAGTAGCGCCCACAGAGTACTTTTATATACACAGAGTACTTTTATATATACTGAGTCGCGCCCATACATATTATTATAGTTACATGCAGCGTTGCCAACTCCAAATAATGGATTACGGTGTTCCCAGTATATAAATACGGTATGTTTCAAAAAAATACGGTAGATTTAAAAAAGGGGCGGAAATTACATTGTAGTTTTATTAAAAAAAACCGCATACATTTTGTGTGAACATGATCATGCTTGTCTTCTGTGCATATCTTCTGATGGCAGAAAATTAAAATATTTTTTCCGCTTCTTATTACCTGTTGTGCCAATAAATTTCACAAAGTACATTACCTGAATAAAGAAAGTTGGTAATAAAAAATGTTAAGAAGTCTGTCAATCAGGCAACTCTTTAATTTGTACGTATTATATTGGTTAAAAATATTATCTATGGTTGGGGAGTTTCCCCTAGTCCACTGTTACATAGAATGTTGCCATGTTATGGCAAAAAAATACGCTCAATATTCCATCTGCCGTATTACGGTGTTTTTTGACACCGTAATTATAACATTACGGTAGGCGGTGAATCAATGCAGGATACGGTGTTTTTACCATAATTACGGTGTAATTGGCAACACTGGTTACATGCTCTGTGATACTTATCTTGCGCGCACATTACACCAGTGTTGCCAGCTGGGTCTTGTCAAAAGTTACCTGAAATGGATAAAAAAGTAACCTTTTAGTGTGAAAAATAACCTTCTTTTCATAATTTTTCTAGTAGTAAGATTAAAAGTTGAAAGACAGTTGTTGATTGTATTACAGAAATATGGATAATTTAATGTTTTCCATTTAAGTTTTAAGTTACATTTAAGTTTTTACTACATATGTTAAAAAAGTAGCTAATAATTAAGGACATACAATATACTGTCATTTGCAAATGAAATAAAACGGCTAGAAATTTACCTAACCTACCGATTGAAAAAAAAAAATTTACACGAACACAAATACACACTTGAGGCGACAAGCACGAACGAACTCAAACAAGAACGAATCCGTCCGATTGAACGTCAAGGAGCGAGTAACCGAGACGAAACGCTTTCCACTTTGGTCATTGTGTGATTTGGAATTTGGATACATCATTAGTGCGAGAGGAGTTGTCCTCACTGCCTCACAAACGAAGTTTTGCATTATGTTTCATGTTGTACACATGAAAGTAAGAAATAAAAATGTAATTCTACATTTTCCGCAAAATCACCAAAAAGTAACCTTTCGAGTCGTGTAACCTAGAAGAGTTAAAAATCACCTAAAAGGTTACAAAAGTAACCTTCTGGCAACACTGCACTATACAGACTAATGGCACTCCCTCTTGGATAGATAGTCAACCTAGTTATGTACCTACACGATATCAATAGACAAACTTCATCATAGTGCAGAATATAGGTACTCAATGCCCCGACCATAGAGCACTCACACACTGCTTTTGCTATATTCTATGGTGCTCCCATATTATTTTTATTTTAACTATCATTGCGCAGTTTTTTATACTTTGTAGCGATTGTTTGTACTCTCATCTTTTTCATAATTCAGATGTTGATAGACTTTACCATAGATCATAGTGTAGAATAGTGCTCTATGGTCGGGACTTTCCAGAAAGATTCTTCGATATCTTCAATGGTTGTTATCGTGCATCGTGCATGTAGTTGCAGGCGCCACCGCACCGCCATTAAAAATCTTCACTACATATTGTGAAACGCACAGTGCTGAGCAGTCGTCCAATACAAGAACAGTTTCCAAACGGCATATTATAATTATATCTGTAAGTAAATGTAAATTAACATTTTAAACACTTTGCAGGACACTAAACGGCCCCAGACGTAATAACAATAAAACTTCTTTTGTGTCTTGTTCAGTGTCCTTCAACCGATTAATTACTTATTTATAAATTAAAATCTATTTTTAGATAATTTTTTATTTTGTAATTTGAGAGGTAATTTTTATCAAGTGTTTATCGTACTTATCAGGCGCTAATCAAACATAACAGAAGTGCTTACTTTGATTTCGTATACTTAGGTTTAAAAAGTTCATTTTTACTGCCTTTGTTTCCATCATTTTGGTACTGACGTGGGAGATAGGTAAAACTCTTCGGTACATTATACGTTACTCTGACTCTGAACCCTGTGTATTATAAGCAAGTCTGATTACAATACGGTTCAAAATTAGTATCAATAAGTTCATCCATGGCGGTGTCATACTTACACACTGCACACACACTTATACACACATACCTACTTACTATGACTCACAGTTGCTTGCAGTATAAATTGTTATCATTATCAACAATGATTGAAACTGGTAGGTATTGTTAATTCTTTGGATGTTTTGGTATGGCCTTTTCGACTAAGTTGTTGAAAGTATGGCTGCCGAACGATTAGTCCCGTGTTCGATTCCCAGGTCAGGCATTTTTTTTCCTTTTTACCCGACTACGGTGGAGTAAAAAGAAGGGCTATGATTTTGACCGGTATGTATGTAGGTATGTATGTTCATCTGTTACCTCATAACTTCTAAACTCTGATCATAATCTGACAAATGAGTATCGTTGGAAGCGTCTTGATCGTCCGCTGGTTATGTGTGACGTCTCAATAAATTCAATATGGCGCGGGCGCCCTCTAAAGGACAAAGTCATGAACAATTATTTTTTTATTACCTTGTTGCGTATCAAATGAAAGGGTTTGGCGAACACAATACTAATATGTGTAAATATCATAATGTCTTAGTAAATAAATATGTTTAAATCGTTACAAAAAAGCAAAAGTGAGACGCGGCTGTAAAATTCATATAAAGCTTCGTGCAGACCAGCGCGACGCGACACCGGCTATTGTTATACCGTCAAGTTTTCTTAGAAATTGTATTGTTCGTGTCGCGGCGCGGCGTCGCGTCGCGCTGGTCTGTACGAGCTTTTATACAATAAAACCTAAACAAAATAAAATTAAAGCGGCTCTCAAGAATTAGAGGAAATAGAAATTAAAGTTCTAAAAAATAAAATTTAAGAAGAAAAAATATGTTATTAGAATTAAATTTAAAAGAAAGAAATTTACGCAAATACCTACTTTATCACGAAATTTTAACCCCAAAATAATTTAAATAAAAACTAAGTTCAAAAACTAAAACCCGACTACTGAAAAATCACGCTCTAAAAAGTATGAAACAAGAAATTATTATACTTTATACTTATATGAGCGTGATTTTTCAGGGAATTCGGGTTTTCGCTCGCGTACCTCATACAGAAAAAGGAACCCTTGATGGCCTTTCTTCTGTTAAGATACTTTTCTCAAAATCCATCTCTCATAATTGGACGTAGTTAAACAGAAAGGATCCAACCCACACTATGTGCGAAAATTAGTTATGTATACCAAAACACTCTTTGTAGTCAAAACTTTAATATCAGAAAAACAATCCCAACGCATCATGTCATTATGACCATACGTTACCAACCCGTATGTATGGCAGGTCAAACAATCACATAACACGATCAGAGGGTCTAGTGTGAGTTTTGTTTAACCATCTCGATTTTACGCATCGACCGCGTTCGGCGCTACGATTGGCCCTTCACTGGCCATCACTGGTGATGGGCCAATCAGAGCGCCGAACGCGGTCGATGCGTAAAATCGAGATGGTTAAACGGAACTCACACTAGACCCTCTGATCTTAAAACTTGAATATCTCAAAACTAACTCTGTGTGGGTTGGATCCTCTCTGTCCAATTATTATCGTGCCCTTAACCCTATGTATTCGAGGTCCGCGCAACATGTATTTTTCTTCCATACTTCTATATTATTCGTCACTCCCTTTCTAGCCTTATCATCTTTCAGTCACAGTCCATCCATCGTTTCTTTCGTCGATACAAACAAGTAAGTAGGTATGTGTGTATAACCAGACAAAGATTAAGCAACGTAAGTACAACATAAACTACTGCAACAACTTTAATCAGTGCAGTATAGAAACACTGAACATCACGCCTGAATTATGCGATGGCGTAGGCAGAGGGGCAGTAAGCCTACATTTCGCCAGTTATATGTGTAAATTTTATGACCGTAATAACTGGGCTGCTTTGACGAAATTCCTGATCGAAAAATCCAAAAGATGTACCTAGTTACAGCCCGATTCAAACTTAATGGCGGCTCGGAACATGCGGCGAGTCGCTGCGCAGTAACGAATTCATGTGTCAGCGGGGGTTAGGGGTGCGGTACTGCGCAGCGAGTGGCTAACTTCCGAGCCGCCATCGCCATTACGTTTGAATCGAACTAAGCTATACTAGGTATTTTGGAAGTTACTCAGTTCGGTGAATAAATAGCCTAAATTACCTACTTACGAGCGCTATGTTATGTTTTTATACAAATAGCTAAAAAAAAATACAATAGACGACGTATATTTAGAAACCTAATCCGCTTTACTGAAGTCGTAAAGAAACCTGTAAGAAATCACATGTTGTTGATAATTTCTTACAAGGTTCTTTATGACTCTTTATATAAGGGATTTCCACAAAGTCACGCCCGAGTCAATTAACTACTAAATTGTTTTGTTTTTCAGGTCACCATGACATACAAACTGAATATGAACAGTGTCATCACTGGGTCCTTAAATGCCTTCTGCCTGGCATGCGACATTTTCTTGACAACCCAGCGGGAAGCTACTGAACATATCGGAACATCGGAGCATAAGAAGAAGTGTAATGCAGTGCAGTACTCTGATAAATTTCAAGATGAACATATTAAAAAGGTGAGTTATTGTTTCGAGTTGCATTAGAGTGCGTTTTCGAGACGAGCGGAGCGGAGTGAGCGTGGGAAACAAGGGATTCGACCAATTACAGACAAGTTCAACCAATGTAAGGGTCCGTTTCCACTGAAGCGGAGCTGACCGGAGATATTCAGGAATCGACCAATCACATTGGTTGATTTCCACATCGCGTCTCTGATTGGTCGATTTCTGAATATCTCTGCTTGTCTCCGCTTCAGTGGAAACGCACCCTGTTTGATCGATTCCTGCACGTCTCCGTTCCGCTCATCTTCACTCCACTCTGCTCATCTTCGCTTCAATCAGTGGAAACGAATCCAAAATTCACTTGTTTTTTCAGTTCAAAGGGGGCTACTACTGCGAGTTCTGTAACGTTCTGATGCCAATTGCTTCCAAAGTTAATTTACATATAACTGAAGACGAACACAAGCAAAACAAGGGAATTCTTCTCCTCAAACCGATGGGTGGTGATGTTGTGGCTTTCAATAAAATTCTTATTGAAGAAAAGGCTTGGCACGGCCTGATCGATGGAGTCTGCTCGCTCTGTAATGAGGAATTCGAAGATGAGCGTGATCATAAAACTGATGCAAGCCATTGTTTGAATTTGATTTTGAAACCTATTCAGTTGGGAGCTCATAATGCCATCTTACGTCATGTAAGTGTAAACTACTTTGTTATTGAATTTCAACTAGTTTATGAATGTATCGAAAGTGTCTTTCTACTACTATGTACCTACATGACTAGACTTAAAAGCAGGTATATTATATTATCAGTCTGCCCTCATTATCTTAAAGTAATAATTTAGTATTATGATTACCTAGATATATACCTACCTCTTCAAACAGGTCAACATTATTGGTAGGTATACTTACACAAAACTCACTTCAAATAAATGTAAATTTATTTAATCAAATCCAATTTCACAACAAAATTAAGTGGATATTTCTGTGTTTTCAGTTAGACGACACAGCTGTCCAATGTTTAACATGCAACAAGTTGCTAGCGCCCGGCAGGATGACCAAACATTTTGACGATACAGAGCATCACGAACTTTACGCGAAACGTCGGATCGAAACTAATGAAGTTTGTCAAGGAAATGACACTAAAGAAAACTGCACTAAAGGAAGCGAAGCTAAAGGAAACTGTCGAGAAAATGCAACCAACATGACTTCAGCCATAGAAAATGATGGCAAAAAAATTAAACCGACGGTTGACAAAGATGTTTATAAGAATGGTAACGAAAAATCACCGACAATAGACAAATCTCAAATCCTTGAATTCATTGCCAGGTACCAAAGTAAAGGAATCAATATTAATTTGGAAACGGAAACAGCATTCTGTAAAAAATGTTCTAAAGTTGTAACATTTGATGTCATGGAGATAGAAAACCACATTGAAAATCATTCGTCAACTAAACCCGATGATTCTGATTTACTATATCCAACAAACCTGGATGAAAATTTGAATCGAGTCGATATAAATGACAAAACTACACAATCATCTGACGATAAACAAAATACTGAGGTTGTACATAATGTACATGACATCGTAAAAGCTTCACTAGATAAGGTCCGAAATGCTAAGGCGGCTTCACATGAAGAACATAATGAAACCGATTCGTCATCGTCAAATGACGAATTCTATGTTGCTCCGAAAGAAAACTTCGAAAAATGTAGCCAAGAAGAAGGGGCAAGAGAATTTGCAAAAGCAAATAAAATAACTTACAACGGAGACAATAACCAATCCTTTTGCCGCATTTGTGAAGCACATGTGCCAGCTTCTCTAAGGTCATTGAAAGAGCACGTAGAAGGAGCGAATCACAAAAGGCTTGTAGCTTCCTCTAAAACCCAACCGAAAACACCGAGAAAGCAGGCGAAGCAGTCAACGAGAGAATTTGTTGATTCGAATTACGATGTAAAAGGAGACTTATATACCGTCTGTATCATTAACGAGGAGTTTTGTATTCCTTGGAAAAGTTTTTATTTAATATCGGAAAATAGTGCAAGAGTGAGGTGCATTGTATGCGAGGTAAACTTGCCGCCATATTCGGATGTTGAGGACCATGTTAAGACAAGACAGCACGTCATTAAATTCCGAGAAGCGCCTGTCATTATATCCGAGAAAAAAGAATTTATCAGAGAGGTAAAGGGAACATTAATTATCAAAGTGTGTGTGTGGTGTGGCTGTGTGTGGTGTGTGGTGTGGCTGTGTGTGGTGTGGCTGTGTGTGGTGTGGCTGTGTGTGTGTGGCAGTGTGTGTGTGTGTGTGTGGCAGTGTGTGTGTGTGACAGTGTGTGTGTGTGTGTGTGGCAGTGTGTGTGTGTGTGTGGCAGTGTGTGTGTGTGTGTGTGGCAGTGTGTGAATAGAATAGAATAGAATAGAATAGAATAGAATAGAATAGAATATTTATTTGCGTAAAACATGGTATACAAGGGTGTTAAATACAAATTGAGGCACAAGCATGTTTAGCTAGGATAAAACATAGCATGCAAAATTTTAAAGACAAGTTAAGCAACAATTAAAAAAAAAAAAAAAAACATCAACATTTTTTGTCTATAAATTCTTTTAAACTATAAAAACTACACTCGAGTAACCACTTATGAAATTTAAATTTAAATAATTTTGTATTTAAAGCTTTGAAACACCTTGGTATTTTATTGTAAATGCTCACACACATTGCCAAGCAGTTACTATTGTATTTAGACAGTCTAGGCAAATCATTTAACACTAGTTTATATGGATCTCGTCGGTTCCGAGGATTGACATCATTTGCAGTCTTAAATAGTAGCTTATTTTTCATAACAAACACACATATTTCGTAAATGTAAAGCGACGGTAACGGTAACAATCCAAGTTTTTTAAATATTGGTCGACATGAGTCGTCGGGCTTAAGTCCACAAATTGCTCTCATGCACTTTTTTTGAGCGATGAATGCTCTTTGGAAGTCAGTGCTGTTACCCCACATTATAAGTCCATAACGTAACAACGATTCAACGTACGCGTGGTATGACATTACAGCAGTTTTTATATTAGTTACATTTTTTACTTGTTTTAATGCATAAACAAATTTATTAATTTTAGTGCTAACATTGTCTATGTGCTCTTTCCAGTTAATGTCTTTGTCTATTATTACACCTAAAAATCTGGTACGCGCTACTTCATTGATTTTATTAATATTGAGTTTAATGTCATTTTTGGAATTATTTGATCGATTAAATTGAATGTAAACGGATTTGTCAAAATTTATCATCAAATGGTTAATGTCAAGCCAATGCAATAATTTGTCAATTGTATTATTAATGTCCAGTTCATGTTCTGAAATGGTATTTAGTTTTTTATTAGATGTCACTATAATAGAAATATCGTCAGCAAATAATACGCATTTATGGTTAGTTATTTTTATGATGTCATTTATATAAATGAGGAATAATATTGGGCCTAGCACACTTCCCTGTGGAACGCCATATTTATTATGTTTATATTCCGATGAATAGGATATTATTACATTATTGTCATTTCTTTTATTGATGACGACACATTGTTTTCTATTGCTTAAATAGGACGACAGCCACTGAAGTGCCAGTCCTCTAATACCAACAGCTTCCAATTTTTGTACCAATATGTCATGTGACACCAGATCGAAGGCTTTCGATAGATCAAAAAAGAGGCCTGTGGTTATATAATTATTATTAATATTTGAAAGTATAGTTTGCATGAGGGAAAAAATAGCTAACGATGTGGACTTGTTCTTTTGGAATCCAAACTGCTGGTCACTTATAATATGAAATTTATTGCAAAAGTCAGTTAACCTTTTAAACATACACTTTTCAAAAATTTTAGACAATATAGGTATAAGAGTTATAGGTCGGTAATTGTTGATGTCACACTTATCTCCCTTCTTGAATAAGGGCTTTATTAAAGACAGTTTTAATTTTTCAGGAAAGGTGCCTTGTGAAAATGACATGTTTATTAAATGCGTCAGAATACCAGTCAGTTCGTTGCAGCATGCTTTGACGATTTTTGTGTTGATCTCATCATAGCCTTCCGACCTAGTGTTGGACAGAGACATTATTTCCTGTCTTACCTCGTTAACCTCCATTGGTCTAAGAAACATAGAGTTGACACACGTACTTTTTAAGCGGTTTTGATTTGTGCTTTTTTCCCCTTGTACATGCGTTAATTTAATATAATTGTTATTAAATATAGTAGCCATTTGTACAGGGTCTGTAGTTATTGCATCATTGAATTTAATACTTTCTATGTTGTCTTTGTGAGTGTTACTGTTTATTTCGGTTTTAATAACATTCCATGTGGCTTTACACTTGTTATCATGATTATGAATATATTTTATATTTGCACTCTTTTTTGAATTATAAATACATTTATTTAGCAGACTGGAGTAGTTTTTATATTTAGTTTTATTAATTACATTTTTATTTTTATAATATCCATACCGTAGCTTCCGTTTAGTTTTACAACTTTGTCTCAATCCTTTACTTATCCAGTTTTGTTTGTTTTCCTTATTACTATTGATTTTAACTCTTACTTTAGGAAAAATGTGTGTGTGGCAGTGTGTGTGTGTGTGTGTGTGTGTGTGTGTGGCAGTGTGTGTGTGTGTGTGTGGCAGTGTGTGTGTGGCTGTGTGTGTGTGTGATGTGGCTGTGTGTGTGTGTGATGTGGCTGTGTGTGTGTGTGTGTGTGTGTGTGTGTGTGTGTGTGTGTGTCGAGACGAATTTTTGCCGATTATCTACTGACAATAAGCTCGGCATTAGAAACTTATTGTGTAACTTGTTGTATGTTGTATCTGGCGAAATGAGGGTATATAATATAATCTATTACACCGACTGCCTTTTTGGGAAACGGGAAAAATGTCCCAGTATTGGGTATACTAGCATATGAGCCTTTTCTGGCCCCGCATATATATTTTTTTCTTGTTCTTGTTCTCTATATTTATATCTTTATCTATTTCTATTATAATGTGTCGGTAATGTTACAGGTTCTTCCCGGGTTGTACCACTGCGGGTACTGTCACCTCGTCGTCGCGGGCTGGGCTGACATGAAACAGCACCTCGAGTGTTCTGACCACCGGGACAACAGATCCATAGGCGAAAATCGAATGAGGTTCCATTACCCTAACTTACAGCGGTACAAGATGCAAGAACACATGAAAGCCATGGCTATGATGAGTCTTTTCAATATGTTTAATTGATGGTCATCATCATCATCATCATCATTTATTAATTTGTTAACACAGGTAGGTACAATAGAAAGTTGTTAGGTATAAAAGATGCGCGCTGTGTTATACCCGAAGGCGTACAAAAATATTCAAGAAGATGTCATTGACATTAAAATTGATAATAAAATTAAAAATAAATATCAAAATCAAAAATATAAATATCATATCATTTCAAATCAAAATCAAAATCAAAAATTATTTATTTCTCCACCATAAAGTAGTTTAAACAACTTAGTGATTGGAGCCTCCCTTTAAGCAAGTAAGGCCTGTATTGGGAGACTCCGCTCCTCCATACCGGATACTTAATGGATAAAAATAATAATTAACAAAAATTAACAAAATAAAAAATAGAAAAACAAAATACAAAATACACTAATTGCGTGAGTGAGTGAGTATAATATATGTGTGATTGTGTGAGTATTTGTGTGATTGTGCGATTATATGTGTGAGTGTGTAAGTATATGTGTGAGTGTATGAGTGAGTGTGAAGTTGCGAAATGTGTGTAAACAAGTTTGTGTGTGAGTATAATATGTGTGCTAACATAATTATTATGATGCAAGATGAGGACGTGCCATCGCCACCTCCACTATCCCCACAACACATAAAATGTTGCAGTCTATTGAATGCAACACTTCGAGTGGACAGAAATCATGCGTCATGATACATGTGTAAACAGTGCTTCCGTTTCCTCATAGTTTAAAGGTTTTATCCAATTAATTAAACATTTTTTACAGTCATAGTATTGTTTTTTATATATGTGTAATTCCCTATTTATCCTATTATACAATTGGGCAGAACGTTTCAGAAATTGTATACTAGCAAAGCGAGTTCGTGATTGGGGAATTTGTATAATATTGTCCTTACGTCTTTTTGTTAATTTGGAAGAGTCTACTGGTAAAGTTTTGTGCGTTTTCAAGAAGGTCTGCAGAATATATAATTTTCTCACAGAGAGAAGGTCACTGATCTGATATAATTCATCTGTGTGGAATCTCATTTTCTTAAAATACATAATTTTTATTAAAGCGCGTTGTGCACGCTCAACATCTATGAATTTTGACTTACTAGCCCCTCCCCAAACAGGGATGCAATACGTCAAAACCGACTGTACTAGGGCAATATATATTTCATTCAGAAGATTTCTTGGAGAATTGTGGCGAGTATACAAAGTTTTTGGGACAACATGTCGTAAAGAGTTAAATAACCAGCTTAGTTTTCTGACTCTGTTTGTAACTTGTTCGAGATGTTGGTACCAAGATAACCTTTGGTCAACAACCACTCCTAGGTATTTAGTATGAGTTACTTTATCTATTTTTGGACATTTGCAATTTAGATTATTTATGTTGTCACACTGGTGAATTCTTAATTTGAATTGTTCATCAGGCTGGGTACGGTTATTAATGCAAAAACATATAAAGTTGGTTTTAGAGGTGTTCAATGTAAGTAAATTGTTTTTTAACCATTTGGCTATTACAGTCATACCCAATTCAGCGTAGACTTTGACCTCTTTCCAGGACTTCCCAGAAAATACAACAGCTGTATCATCGGCATAAGAGAAAATTTTGGCATTTTTGATGCGCAAATTACAGAGGTCATTAATATAGGTCAAAAATAATGTAGGACCTAGTACGCTTCCTTGAGGCACGCCGTACGATACTTGTGCGTCTTCGCTAATACAGTCACCAACCCTTACTCTCTGCTTTCTATCAGAAAGATAGTTACGAAGGAGGTCCAGTGGGATACCTCTTATGCCGAATTCTTGTTCTAATTTGTTCAAAAGGATCGAAACAGAGACGGTGTCAAATGCCTTTTTCAGGTCTAAGAATATTGTAATACATTTATTTCCGTTGTCAAGACTGTCAACTACTTGAGTTGTCAGAGCCGTTACTGCATCCTCAGTAGATAAACCTTGTCGGAATCCATACTGAGAGTGTGATAGTAGGTCAAATTTATTTAAATATTTAAGTAATCTGTTATTTAAAAGCTTCTCTATTATTTTTGAAATAGTGGGTAAAACGGATATGGGTCTATAATTATTGACATCGTCTCTGTTTCCGCCCTTATGTACAGGTGTAATAATAGATTGTTTAAGCGGTGCAGGGAATAAGCCTGTTCTAAAACATAAATTAGCAAGATGCGTTATAATCGGAACAACTTCCCTACTTATATACTTTAGAAAACCAGTCGTTAAGTTATCCCAGCCCGGGGCACTTGAAGTTTTTAGAGCAGCTAAGATTGCTTTAACTTCATTGCAGTCCGTCTCATATAGTACAAAAGAATTAGGCTGATTAGACAACTTGCCTGTCGAACTAGGGAGGTTTGAGTTTAGTTGTATATTCCGAGCTAGCTGTTCCCCAATGCTTACAAAAAAGTCGTTTATAAAGTTAACTGAGTCCATCGGGGATGATTTTAAGTTCAACAGTTCCCCATTTTCATTTTTAGATTTGCTAGAGTAGGTTATAGTTTTTATGTTTTTCCAAAGAAGTTTGTTGTTATTGACTGTTTTAGCTAAAAGTTCTTTTTGATATTTTCGTTTAAGTTTTTTGATAAGATTATTGCAGTAATTCCTATATCTGATATAGGTGATTTTTAGAACTTCATTGTGCGGTTCATTTTTGAGACTTTTTTGCATTTTATTGCGGTTATGTATACAACGTAGGATACCAGGGGTGATCCACGGTTTAATTATACGCTTATGACAAGGGATTTTTACAATATCAGTGCTTATTTTTATAGACTCAGATAATTTATGCAGGAGAAGATTAGTTAAAGCTATAGGGTCGTCACAGAAGAGCAGCTCAGCAATATTGTGTTCTTGGAGATATTTTAGTGCATTTTCATAACTTACAGATTTTCTAATTTTTGGAGCAAATTGTATATTCTTTATTTTAGATACAGACAGAAAAGTAGTGTAATGATCAGTGACTGTTGTGTGTAAGATACCAACAGCTGCTGTCAATTTATTTTTATTAAATTTCAGCATAAAATGATCCAAGCAGTTATTTTCCCTGGTAGGCTGTGTATGTCCAGGGAGTATACCATATGCAGCCAGCATATTAAGGTAATTTAATCTATTTTTACGCTCCTGACTAGGTTCCGTATCTTTTGGTCTAATGTTAATATTGATATCTCCCGCTATAATAATGTTTTTTTGCACTGGTAAAGTGTCAAGCTGTTTGCCAAGCGACTCAAGGAAGTTATCAGTATTAACATTTGACGGCGATCGGTAGATGCACAAGATAATGAAATTAAGAATATCTAACTGTAGGCACGATGCATGGGTCAACTTTACTTCACTAACTTTACATTTAAGTGTATTTTTTACGTAAACAACAACACCATCGTTTTGATTTAAGTGGTTGGTAGAAGTGTAGGAGTGATAGTTGTTTAGTTGTGGTATCTGTTTATAGGCACTTAATCTACATTCCGTTAGTATAATGACGTCAGTTTCGAAGGCAAGAGAGGACAGTGTTGTCAAAAAACTGTCAAAATTACAATATATGCTCCTTATATTTTGGGATATAATCGTCAGATCATTTCGTTTAACTTGAATTCGTTTAGCGAGATCGGATGAATCACATTCAATAATGCGAGTCATTTCAATATTGTCTATTTCATTGAGCGTATTTAGCGTTTCACCCATTGTAAATATCAATAAAGGAATAAATCGTCATTACAAGGTTGGTATAACGATAATTATCAGTTGTATTTAATAGTTTCGTAATAAATGAAAGGTAGTCGTTACAATAATCACTTATTAGAAATCGAGCACATCGCGTAAGATTAGGGTAAGTGAAAAAAATAGTGAGGTGATGTAATGTATGTACTATAACGACATGTGTTGACATAATCTACTCATTACAATGTTTTTTTTTAATGAGTTGTATTGCAATATGTAACTAGTGACCTCGACAATAGATCATATTATTTATTGTTATTAGTAATTAACTGTTTATTTATTTTACCTCGATGGTCCTAGTTTATCATTTATAACTTCCAGTTACAGCTTTATGTAAGCGGGCACGCCCTTTATGCCTGGAGGCTTTTATTAAGACGTTAAGTTTTGTTTACGTTTAGTTTTTATTTCTGCCCGAGTATAGTTCTCGATGATTTTGTTTGGTATATTGGCGTGTGCTAGCTAACATATGGATAATAATTTAAATTAGGTTAATTAAGTATGTTGAATACTATTATATAGAGTCATTTTTTTTTCTTTCTAACTGAACAGACAGCTGTGCTGCTGGGGAGTTTGTTGCGCCACTTCTTCTTCCCAGCTAACGCACTAGGAAGTGGTGAAGGGTGGGCGTTTTGGGGGACTGTCTTATGTAATTTTGACGTTCGAAAAGTGCTGATTATCAGCCTAGTTTGAATAAATGACTTTTGAATTTTGAATTTTGAATTTTGAATAAGGTAAGTCACTGATTGAGTGTAATATGCATGGAATATATTTGTTATGAGGATTTGTGTACATGTGTGTATGTGGATATAGAGTGACTGGTATAGGGTACCTGTGAGTTTATCAGCGCAATTTAGTGTAATACATATATCTTTAGAATTAAAGAAAACAACAGTTTGCGTGAAACATTCAGTGAGCATATTGAACAATTGTATTGAATTGCAAAGTCGCAAAGAAGTATTTATTTTATGGTAGAAATGACAATGCATATTTGTAGGTAGTCACGTTTTCAGTATTAATTGATGTACCTGGTCCTCCGTTCTAATAATAACGGTCGGTGAATGTTCGTCTTTTTTTACGCAGACCTTACCGTATGCAGTCCAACAAAACTTGTAAGCGCCAGACTTTGATAAATCACGGGCAAGGAAAAACAAACGGGACGCCTTGGTGGTGAGATGCTCCGCCAGGAAGATAGGGGTGTCTTCATGAGTTTTAAGTCCTAGGTGTTTACAGGATAGTTTTGTCTTGTTTTTAAGATTAAAAGTCTTTCCCATTTTCAGTAGTTCCGCCTTCAAGATAGCAGAGCCAGTTTCCACAACAATCGGTGTGTCAGGGCTATTACTTTTCTTGCCACGAACTCTAAAAATGTCCTTGATATTGTGCTTGTCCATAACACACCCTATATTGCGAGACAGACAAACAACCATGTCTATAAGGTCTTCTTTGGATTCGTCGGATTTTTTTGGCACATTTTTCAGTACGAAGTTTGCTTTGCGGCATCCTATTTGTATATCTTCTAGCTTCTGTTCTAGAACTGTAATATACTGATTACTTTCCTTAGCCTGATTTTCCAATTTCCCGATTTTCACTTTTAATTCTTCATTTTGCTCAGACAGTGATGTTATTGATTTTTCAATATTAATATTCGACTGCTGAATTTGTTTGAGAGTTGAATTGATTTCCTGAATCTCACTTTCTCGTTTTTCCGTAAAGAGCTTCATCATTTTTCTCATCTCTTCCTTAAACTCGTCTAACTGCAGCCCAATCGAAACATCCTCTCTGCTGCGCTTGGCTCGTTGAAATACGAAACTGGGCGGTGATTTGCAGCTACCTGCCAGGTTTATGTCCGTATCAGAGATGGACTTGTTCGTGGATGAATCCATAATAATCAATGCGAGTCGATTTCCAGAAATATAGCGTAGGTATTAGCGATGTAAACACTGCACGTAGTAGGCTCGTAGCCGATTTCGTCGTACGAGAGCGATGACGTCGTAGTAGCACCAATAGATCGATGGCGCTCGCGCACAGTGATTGATCACAGGTCACAGGCAGCGATGCGGGAACAGGACAGCAATTATGGCCACGTTCTCTTTTACTCGAGACGCGCGGGGGACACTCGGGTACGCGTCACCACGCCGGTTGACGGTCACGGTTTGAGACCAAAATGATAACTATGACACTAAACAATAGGTAGCACTTTCGTGTGTAATTATATTTATTTTTTGCGGAACGAGCGATAACACGTCTGCACTCAAAGCTGGTTCGGACGGAAGAGGAAAATTTCATCTTATTAATATCATATTATTATGGTTAATTGACCTTACTTCGAACTTGATTGAAATAGGATAGGACGATAATTTGTATGCCTGTCTATTATTATTTTTTATTGTTATGATCGAATAGTTCATTGTTGAAACAGTTTTAAATCTCCATTATTTTTCTCAACTGCTTTTATAGTAATTATTATGTACAATAGTCTAGTACCTACCCTTTATTATTTTTATTGTCTTTGACTAGGTAAGTACCTACTACATTTTTCATTTATTTCATACTAGCTGCCTGTCCCGGCTTCGCTCGAGTAGCACTAAGTACTTATCTACGGCGCACCTACCTGCCTACCCTACCTACCCTACTAAAAAGTATCCTATGTCCGTCTCCTGGTTCTAAGCTACCTCCCCACCAATTTTCAGCCAAATCGGTTCAGCCGTTCTTGAGTTATAAGTGGTGTAACTAACACGACTTTCTTTTATATATATAGACTAGCTGCCCGCCCCGGCTTCGCTCGAGTAGCACTAAGTACGTATCTACGGCGCACCTACCTGCCTACCCTACCTACCCTACCTACCCTACCGACCCTACCGACCCTACCTACCCTACCTACCCTACCTACCCTACCTACCCTACTAAAAAGTATCCTATGTCCGTCTCCTGGTTCTAAGCTACCTCCCCACCAATTTTCAGCCAAATTGCTTCAGCCGTTCTTGAGTTATAAATGTTGTAACCAACACGATTTTCTTTTATATATATACTAGCTGCCCGCCCCGGCTTCGCTCGAGTAGCACTAAGTACGTATCTACGGCGCACCTACCTGCCTACCCTACCTACCCTACCTACCCTACCGACCCTACCGACCCTACCTACCCTACCTACCCTACCTACCCTACCTACCCTACCTACCCTACCTACCCTACCTACCCTACCTACCCTACCTACCCTACTAAAAAGTATCCTATGTCCGTCTCCTGGTTCTAAGCTACCTCCCCACCAATTTTCAGCCAAATCGGTTCAGCCGTTCTTGAGTTATAAGTGGTGTAACTAACACGACTTTCTTTTATATATATAGATATAAGATATATAGATGTATCCTGTATTTTCTCTGACATTCATTTATTTTGAAATAGGTATGTACCTGTCCGTCGATTCTGTAAAAATATCACCGTGAACTTAGGTGAAGTGAGCTGTCACTGTCACAGAATCGACCGGCTGCCTTTAATTTACATGTTGTTTCTTTTCGCTTATTCATTTTTAGTTATTGTGAGTCATTAATAAATGTTTTTTTTAACATTGTTTTGTTTTATTTCGCTGACTAAATTTAATGGATAAATGAAACTAGCGCTCTGGTAACTGCGTTGACAGACAAGGTAACTGGCACACCTAGGTGTAGGTAGAGTGCTCGCAGCGCAAGATAAGACTGCGCGCGGCTGAAATCGGAACTAATAAGTTTGCCGCCGTCTTGCTGTTTAAACTAAGTAAGGTCAAATAATTACCAGGGGGGGCAGCTGCCCTCCCCCCCCCGGTTACGCCCATGCCTCACCCATTAGTTAGAGCTAGCTCGTCAATGAAGCTTATCGTTGAAACAAATTAAATTATTTAATCGCGAAAATGCTTGAGTGTGCTGAACGAGTGGAGCGGTCGCTCTAGGCGCCAGATGGCAAGGGGCGTCAGAAAGCCAATGCGAAAAACAATTTCCAGCGCAATATTAAATTTTGATGGCGCCTTTTGAGAGGTGCGGGACCAGTGCAGCCAGATCAGATTTTTTTTTGAATTCGTAGTGTGAAGCTGTAAAATCCTTAGATTGCCTCTAGATAAATCCGTAGATCTACTACTACTTTTGTAAAAGCTAAACCTGAATTTCCATAATTTATAAAATTTGGGAATTATTCATGAAACCGAAGTACAATTTACCAGAAGTGAAAGCGTCGATCAAAGGGCGCCTAAAGACTATCTTGCTCTACACTGACCGGCTAGGGCCGGCGCTGTTCAAAAAATAAAAAGCAAGATGTAGGTATGTAATTACATTTCATACGTAAGTAAACCTAAAAAAAGTAAGTTCCAAAACTAAAACCCGAATTTTTATACGACGACTTTTTTACTTAAAGAATGTGTACCAGAATGTGACAAACTTTTTGAATTCACAATTATTAATGCTAAAGACTATAGAATCTTTTAAAAAGCTTGATGTAAAAAAACTGCTGACCTTTGGGGATTATCAGTACATACCATGTCTTCAATAATTGATGTTATTTCACCCTTTTTAGCAATAGTTTTTAACTCTTGTATTGCATCTGGTGTATTTCCTGATTTGATGAAACTTAGCAAAGTGATTCCACTGTTCAAATCTGGCAGCACAACTGATCCCACAAATTTTCGACCTATTTCGATATTACCTACATTGAGCAAAATCTTTGAAAAATTAATTTTAAAACAAATGTTAGGACATTTCAAAGCACATAATTTACTCCATCTGAAACAGTTTGGTTTTACTAAGGGTCGTTCAACTACAGTCGCGGGCGTGGAATTACTGAAAAGCATATTATTCTAGGCCTGGGAGGAGTCGCAAGATGCTCTTAGCATTTTCTGCGACTTGTCCAAAGCCTTCGATTGCGTACATCATGATACTCTCATCAGGAAACTGTACCACTATGGTATGAGGGATAAGGCTCTTGACCTTCTGACTTCTTATCTGAATAACAGAATTCAGAGGGTCGATGTTAATGGCAAGAGATCTGCAGGATCTGCGGTCACCATGGGCGTTCCGCAGAGTTCAATTCTAGGTCCTTTCTTATTTCTAATTTATATAAATGACTTACGACTCACGAGTTGTGTACTCTACTTTTTACCCTTAACTACGAGAAAATAAATAGTAGTTTAATATATTTATCTGTCGTAGTTGTAGTATTTATATGACTGCCTCGTTGGTCTAGTGGTCGCAAGCGCTACTGCTGAGCATGAGGTCCTGGGTTCGATTCCCAGGTCGCACAAAGTATTCTTGGGTTTTTCCAACAGGAATTTCTCAATAGCAGCCCGGAGTCTGGAATTGTGCCCGGTTGATGGCAATATGGCTGGCTTACCCCCTATTTCATGTGACTTAAAAACATAACTGGCGAAATGTGGGTGATCTAAAGATACATCTCTGCCCAACCCTTCGGGGAAACAAGGCGTGATGTTATGTTATTTACATGTACCTATCACATTTTTCGCGATAAGAATTTTTCTACCATATTTGTTGCTTCAGAACGAAATTATTAAAATTCAAATTAAAATCAAAATTAAAACACCTACGATAAAGCGCAGGCCACACCGCCAGCTAGCGGGCGGGCGGGCTAGGCGGGCGAACATCGTTTCACCTCTTTACATGGTTAGTCGGTAGCTCGCGGTGTGAACCGAAGTATGTAAAGAGGTGAAACGATGTTCGCCCGCCTAGCCCGCCCGCCCGCTAGCTGGCGGTGTGGCCTGCGCTTAACAGATTGAAAAGAACCTAACTAAAGCTGGCGGGATATATTTTCTTTTAAATTTAATTGTGTAGCTTCTAAGGAATAGCTCCATCTAGCCAGCCAGTAGGTATTTTCTGTACGTTTCATTTATTTTTTGTACATAGTTCGTGCTTGTTCCAAATTCAAAATAATTTTATTCACTTGTGAGTAAGAGAGTTTTATTCAATGTTATCGATTAATAAAATGCCCTTTTTCGAGTGGCAATTTGGTAAAAAATATATTTATTTAATCATAGTATTTACTCTCATTGTGTACCTATACGTTTCTGCCATCTCATGGGAAGGTCATTTATGACTTTGCGGTAGAACTCTGAGGACCTGTCGGTCGATTCTGTAAAAATTTCAACGTGTAACTTAGGTGAAGTGAGCTGTCACTGTCACAAATCGACCGGCAGGATGCTAGGGATTAGCACTATTGACAGCTCACTACACGCTCCCTTCACCTATGTTTCACGGTGATATTTTTACAGAATAGACCGGCAGGACTCAACAAACTGTGTGAAGGCATTTTAAATTGCGTCCTGGGAAGAACATTGTTGCGGCGTTTGATCATGAGTCAGCCAAAGCGTTGTTCGCTTGCAATAAAATTATCGTTAAGAATCCACTTTTCATCACGCCTCACCCAAAATCCCTTTATTTCTGTACCACGTTCTGGTTCAACGAGGTAAGGCAAGCTTCAACGCGCACTTCTCTCTGCAGATCCGTCAAATCATGGGGCACCCATTTTTCAAGCTTTTTTGTCTTACCGATTTGATGAAAATGGGTCCATATTGTGGGTATGCTAACATCAAACCATGCCGCTAATTCCTTGGTAGTTTGATACGGATCGGCTTCCACCATCACATTCAATTCATCGTTATTTAACTTAGTGGCTGGTCTTCCTCGGGGTTCATTCTTCAAGTCGAAGTTTCGACTACGAAAGCGATTAAACCAAAAACGCACGGTGCGTTCATTAGCCGTATCCTCTCCAAACACAACATTGATATTGCGAGCTGCTTCTGCTGCGTTAGTTCCACGTCGGAACTCGTATTAAAAAATTACTCTAATTTTCAATAGATCCATCTTTACTTTAGAAACTGAATGAAAAAACAATTGAAAATAAATCGAATGTTGTACATTTTTCAAATTTAGAATGTTATAGTTATCTTGGGGGGAAAAGTTTAACTCTGGAATCTCACACCATGCAGGTTTAATTTTAATTCAAGTGGCCAGTTCGTTAAAACGGCAATTTCATATTAAAACCCCTATTATTATAAATGCGAAAGTGAGTTTGTTTGTTTCTTACGCTTTCATGCTAAAACAACTGAACAGATTTGCATGAAATTGGCCGGTTATTCCCGTTCGCCACCGCCAGTATTGCCCCCTCCGGTGGCGACTGGGAATTATTCTAAATGGCACATGAGTAGACCATGACTTTGATTAGGACATAGGATACTTTTTAGCCCGATATTCCAACGGGATCGAGACTTACCCGGGTAAAACCGCGGGGCGTAGCTAGTTTATAATAGTTAGCACCGTGAAACTTAGCGTTAATACGCTACAGGGTCAAATTAAATTAGCTGGCGAAACTTCTCAGGCGTGATGATATCTCTAAAAATCTAAAGATGATATCATATACAATAAACAAAAACCGGCCAAGTGCATGTCAGACCACGCTCAATGAAGGGTTCCGTAGATAGGATGAATTTATCCTAAGAACAATCTCAAAATGTAGTTGAAAAACATGTTCTCCCTACGGCATGTATGAGAGAACATGTTTTTTCAACTGCAAATGTAAGTTGGTCGATCATTACTCGTTAATTTGTAGAGCCTACATATATACAACGTATTCATTTTGATATCCCACAACTCTAGAGTATTAATGAGACCATGTAAGAGAATCAACTAGCATATAATTTTTTTTTTTTGTAACTTACCAGTATACTGTCTCACCAGCACCACCAGTCTCGATGTGTGTATCTAAGTTTCATTGATAAGTACGAGTAAATCATTTTCACTCAAACCAATCATTCATAGTTAAAGCTGAGAAAATGCGACGTTGTCATATTTTCAGACGGACATGACGAAACTATAATTGTTACTTACTAACAAATTTATGGACAGTCTGAAATAAATTAATCTTTAATCTATAATATAAAAGAAAGTCGTGTTTGTTACAACACTCGAGATCTGCTGGACCAATTTTCATGGTTTTTGATTCGTTGGATTTGTCTCCGCCCCGAATAGCAGAATACATCTTAAAAACAATGAAAAGGTAGGGTAGGTAGTGTAGGTAGGGTAGGTAGGGAAGGCAGGTAGGTGCGCCGTAGATAAGTACTTAGTGCTACTCGAGCGAAGCCGGGGCGGGCAGCTAGTTTAATAATAATAACGGCATGCATAGTGAGGAGGTGCCTCTCTCTAGAGCCCTGACCACCGGCAGCTTGGACCCTGACCACCGGCAGCTTGGACCCTGCTCCCGACACCGGATCTTTACTTTATTTTTATTTTAAATGTTTTTGTTTAATATCTTTTTAATGTAAACAATATTTAAAACTGTAATTATACAGGGTATCAGGGACATTGACGCGAAAACCGTTACCATGGATTCAGACCATGATTATGAACATTAAGAGTCGGTTATTAAAAACAAAAACAGCTGTGGCTTCGCGTCGATGTCCCTGACACCCTGTTTATGAAAGAAAATAAATAAACGACATATTAATAATAAGGGTTCCTTGTTGACTACGGAACCCTAAAAATGAAATACTGTTCGTTGGTAAGGTCACTTGAGAACGGCAGGACCGGTTTGACTATTTTAACACGCTTTTATAATCTGTTTGAAAATGATCGTAAAAGTCCGAATTAGGTTTTCATGGAATAAAAATTGGAAAGTTTCCCGGAAAATTTCCAAATTCGGGAAAAATTTGCGTCCTTTTTTCAATGGGTCAAGTTAATAAAATAAAAAACTACTCATTTTCAAGTAGGTTACAGCTAATCGCGCGCGATTAGCTGTAGCTAATCGCGCGGCAGCAAGGTCAACGGCTTGTTGGAATAGCTTAGAAAATATTTCCTTTAAGATTCTGTATTAATTACACTCGTATTAAGACGCAGATATATGCCAGTGACCTTGAGTGGTTAGCTTGCGTATTCTGTACTGAGCTCACACAACGCGTCCTACGTCCAGTCAGAAAAAGAACTCGCCCATCAAGGAGCGCTGTCCCAAATTAGACGTATTATTAATATATTATAGATAAAACAAAAGGTATTTTAATAAAACACGTATACTAAAAGATCAATAATTAAATTATCTTTAGGTTTCAGAAAAATACGCTTGATAGATTTTGCCTGATTCTCAGTTTTTTTATCCGCGTTAGACATAACTTTAAAATTTAATTTCACTATGTAATATAAACAATCTAAAATATTCCAATATTAAGAAAATGCTCTAATTTAACATATATTTTTGCCAAATCATTAACACTACTCGTTTAGACGTGATCTTCAGTATAAAATCATTAAAAGTCGGTTATCGTCGCCTTAAGTTTTGACAATTCTGTACAAGGGTTTGAACTTCCATATCTACAATGTTAAATTTAATTCGTTTGCATCCTCTTAAGGGGTCATTGTACTCATCATTACGAACAACTTTCACTATGGGGGATTCTTTTTTCGCGATTTCAGGGTTGGCCCCATGCCCCATAGTGAAAGTTGTTCATAATGATGAGAACAATGATCCCTTAAGAGGATGCAAACGAATTAATTTTCACATTGTATACATATTATAAATTAAGTCACATATCGGTTTATTTGTGTGACCGCTTAGTTCCTTCTTATGTAGTTTAGTGTTAGATGTAAAAGAAAGGGATTTTGAAGGGATTTTCACCATCATTTAGATAATTTATTCTGAAAGGTCTATGTGCAAGGGCGAAGTGCAAGGACGTGTCACAAAAAAACAAAATATTTCAAGATTGTTTTAATCAATCTTAGCTTTGCCCCCTTTTATCATTATATGGGTAACAAAGTAAATAAAGACTACATACTATTTGTCAACTTAAGTTTAACGCAGTACAAAAAGGAATAACTTTTTGGTCGACATAAATAGACTACTTAGCACACACGCTTTGGCTAAGTATCGCTGTTGCTGTCGCACAACTGTTAAACTACAAGTGCAAGATAGAGACGGCAACATGTCTAAGGCCATGTACGTGCTAAGTAATGTCCATCTATTTCGGCCTACGACTCGGCAGAGTCAGGTGATGGCCAGCCACACTTATTTTCACTTCAGATACAAACAAATGCTATGTACTAAAAAACTTGTATACGCACTTTTTACACGTTACTTGGCATAGTAGGCAAATTATTCACGTTAACTGGGTAACACAAAATCAACCCTAAAGATGTGGAAATAAGGTTAATTTTGTATTAACGAAAAAAATGTGAGCCGTCACGGGACGCCTGGCAGATGTGAAACATCGACATTATTTTGTAAAAGTAATATGCAGAAAAGAACAGATTGTGATAGGAACTAAATATGTCATAATGATAAAATAAAATATTACGATTTTTTTTCCAGATAACATATAGCGTGGCGACGCGTCGCCACGGCATGCGTCGCCACGCCAGAAATCGGTTTTACGTGCGGCTATAGATGTTTCACATCAATAACGCGGGAATTTACGCAAATACGTCAAGTGTAGTGCAGCATAACGTAAATACATTAAGGTTCTACTGACGTTAAATACAGCACATCGATTTTTTGACAAAAGTTGCGCTTTGTAGAGCGTTGTCTGTGTGACACATACATATGACAGTCCCCTTCTAAATATCAATGTGTCAAATTAACCCCTGGGTACTATAGACAACATGTCCCGGAATAATAGTGTCCCGGGACAACGACAAAAAAAAAAACCTTCAGGTATATTATAAAAAAATATAGGACTCGTATTTTCATCTTTCTTTCTTATATTCTTCTTTTTTTACGTAAACAAAGGATAACGGCGATAAATTGAGTTTAAATCTTTCATGACGTCACGCCTAGATGTTATACGTAGCGTTTTATCACCAATATTTATTACTGTTTTAGGCGAAAATGTTCTTTACGCAAACGCAATAACTTGTAAAATGATATAACCAAATACATTCGTAAAATTGAAATGAATGAATGCAAAATTTAAAGTTATGTTACAGGTACTTATATTATGATAGACTTTTTTTTTTTGTTATAACTTTTTTAATTGCAGTGCCTTAACAGGCAACTAAGTTCTAAGAACTTACCTATTGTTAACATCTTCAAAATTCTGTACACTTAGTTCGCAATAAAGAATTTGAATTTGAATCGAGTTGTGTTGTACTGTACGTAGTTTTAATAACTTCTGGATAAAAAGTTACCTTCATAATGTACATTAATTCAGTTACACATTGTATAAAAATTTGATATCTTATCAAATTTCATGAATAAACAAGAAATTGTTATGTCTATGTTGTCTATGTATAATACCGGGTTAAATTAAATTAGCTAGTAAAACGCCACTGACGTAAATCTCAAAAGGGGGGGAGGGGCTCGGAAAAAATCACGGAATATCAGAATATTACGTGTATAAATTTTTTCGTTGAACGCGCGATTTCTAAACCGAAAAGCGGCGCATGACCTTGACTCGCGGTTGCCAGGCAACGATTATACCTGTATTTAAAGATAAAATATTGTTTTTTTTAACATACCTTGTACCAAACAAGTAAACGTGATTTTGGGTAGGTTTCAGTGTAAAATCTCACCACGTATCACCAGGGGGGGTTAAAAAGTTGCTAAAAAACATAACGTGATTAATAGACAGCCCCTTTGCTGATATCTAAACATAATAAAACAAAACAGACATTATTTTGATGATTCTTTTTTGGGGTCGTCGACCACAGGTCACATGATTAACAAATCTGCGGAGTTTTTCTAGCTAATTTAATCTGACCCTGTATTAACGTTTCAATTCTCAGCGCAAATAACTTTAGTCACGTAAAATACCAAGTATGACTTACCTACATTCTTCGTAAAGTAAAAGTGCGCATACAAGCATTCGTATTGCAATCATGAGATCACAACGCACAAACATTCAGGACAACCTCGTAAATATGATAATTTAAAACTCACAATATATACAAAAACACTCGTTTTTAATCGCTGTCACATCACAGATCAATAAGTATGGTTCTGGTACATTATTTATTGATGGCACACTTAAGCAGCCGATCTATTCGTTTCATTCCGAATATCGTTTTCTCTGTCTGGCACTTAGCCTTCATATATCTCTGTCTCACTTCAACCTTTAGATAAGCACATCGAAACTGCGTTCAAGAGCTGTCAGTATCAATATTCCACCACAATGACGACGATGACAGCTAATGAACACGGTTTATGTACTGATCGCATCTTACACTGCTAATCACTGGAGACATTTAACCCTAAACATATTGAAGACATCATTCTGTCTCTGCGAACTTCTAACAATAGACAGAAATAGAACTTAGTATTAAACAGATACGTATTTACTGTTCATACCTATGTACAAATCTATCTTAGAGAGATGTATTAAAGATTCTAATGATTTATAATTCTGTAAATAAATATTTATCTGTTACAGTCGCGAATCATATTTTGATCAAGATACAACCTGACACTGACCTGCAAATTGCAAAAAACGTAAGAGAATTTGTATTTCGTGGACTACAGCTGCGGCTCTACCGTAAGGCGAAAGCGTCAAGGTAGCCCGCGATTTTTGCAATTTGCAGGTCAGTATCATGTTCTATGTTGATCTAAATATGATTCGCGGTCGTATCAAATGTTTATTTATAGAATTATAATCATAAAAATGATCAATACAACTCTCTAAGCTCATGTAAACCCATTGAATGACTATTTCATGAAATCATGACATTTGACAATTATGCTAACTTATGGAGTTGTATTGCTGATTGTTATGATTATAATTATGAAAAGCCATATTTGTTACGGTCGCGAATCACATTTTAATAAACATAAAACCTGACACTGACCTGCAAAATGCAAAAAAAACTAAAGATAATTTGAATCTTGCGGGCTACCTTAGCGCACCCCCCTTAAGTTAAATGTATTTAATAATTTGTAGTGCAACCGGGCTTTATTGTGCCATCCTTAAATAATACACCTTCATACAAAAATTACGAGTTTTTTGGCTCTAATCTTTGAGCAGCTTTCATTACCATACAAAACGGTTAAGATACTAAATCACAATGTGTTGAAAACTCGTGAAAATGTAACGATATTGCTTAACCAAATGGTATAAATAACAATATTACGTTGAAATAACGTATGACGTTGTTACCCTGGCAACAGTAAACCTTATACTATGAACGTTCACTTGTCACTATCAATATTTCCTAGGAAAGTGAAAAATGGTTTAAAAACGAACAAGACAGAGCATATTGCGCGCCTCCATTTACTTAAGGACTTTATAGGCAAACAAAGTGAAGCACAGAGAGTTCTTACTGATAACTTATTTAGGAAACCTTGATAGGAACAAGTGACGTCACCAACTAAACCCGAGCACTAACACACCCAGGGTGCCATAACTACAACATTTTTATACAATGAAATCATACTCCAATAAATATTGTACTCCCTTCAAATTGAAACCTAATATTTTTGCTGAAATGTTCGTTTCAAACCGGACCACGAGGGCTTACACTACAAAGTATATCTTTGGTCAGGTATAAAAAGTTCTAAGCAAAGTGACGTTAGCGTAACACTCTCATAATGAAGCCTTGTTTAACGACGCTCTATAAACTTTCCTTGGGTAAACAAGGCTTATAATATTCTCCATTTTGACAAACCAACAACATCTATTACGCTGAACTGATTCCAGAAAATTATCCATACATGAAGCAATAGATTTATTTATGTTCCTGGAAATTGTTATAATGAAATCAAGTCACTGGACAATAATTTCTTCAGTAACTTTTTTGAGTGAACAACGTTTTGACAAGTATACCTAGAAACAGAATGCCAGAAACATGAAATTAACAAAATTTTGTGTTATGAAAATGCGATGAGAGACACACCTGGTACCCTATATATAGTAAGTAGTATATACAACAAGTTGCTTCACTGAAATGCTGCCTTCACACAAAATGTATAATCAACTCCACTTTGCCAATTCACACATTCACTTTTTATGCACTTGTTTCAGTCACTGGGCTATTAGTTCACAGTCACTTTGATTTCATTTGTTGCTTAGTAAAGGTGTGTTCATGTTGAATTTGTAGACGTTTTGGCACACCGTGAGCAATGCTTGGGGCGAGTCGTAGGGCGCGGGGAGGCGTAAGGAGCGCGTGCGGCTCTCTGTGTACATGTCGATGACGCCCCACTGGCGCAGGAGTCGCAAACAGTTGTTGATCGCGTCTGTTGATACAGCTTCGCCTGAAATTAGAAAATAATGTTTATGTATATCTTTGGCTTCGATACTTTTCGGTACTTACATTAGAAAAACGGTAATATATATCGCACCTTTGGTAGAACAAGGGCATAATTGTCATAAATTGCCAAAATGACTTAAATATGCAGAAATGCTTTAAAAAGGCCCTTTGAACTGGAGGGACAAAGACATTCGTTTGGCAATTTATGACAATTATGCCCTTGTTCTACCAAAGGTGCGATATTACTAGCGACCTGCTCCTGCTTCGCTCGGTTTTTACGACTTGACAAAACATCGAGATTTCTTAGTTTTAAGTAACTTTAATAATAAAGTATTATACACATAAACCTTCTGGAATAAATTCTCTAAACGATGGTGAAAATCTCATCAAAATCTGTTGAGTGGTTTAGAAGAACAACGCGGACATAGGGAGAAACACGAAAAGCGACTTTAATTTATAATATTTATAGATGTAGTCGTTTACAGCACGTCGATTAGGTAAAGTTCAGCTTTGTAGAGACCAAGTGGGAAATTAAATTAAATAGTTTATTCTTTAAACAGGATATCGGAATCACTTTTACACGTGTCATATTTGAAAAAATAAAATAATCTACAGCATTTCGTATCTAAAAAATTATTAATATAATCATGATCATTGAGAGTCTTGTTCCACCCACTGCTGAATATAGGCCTCCTCTTTGCGTCATGCTTCCCTGGTATTAGAGATAAAAATACTGTAATACTTTTTTGACATTTGAGTCGCTGAGTTGAGATTGCGACTAGATTTTGAACGTTTTAAATTACAGGAATTGGCTTTCAGGTCTTACCCGCGATATTCTTTTGTCTGCCAACAGTCTTTGGTTGCGGAACCCTAAATAAAGTAGTAGATCTTACCGTAAACCATCTTGTTGTGTGTGAAGTCTTCCGTGAGCGAGTCGAGGGTGTTCTTGACGACTTCTTTCATGGAGCCGGGCGCGACGTGCCGACAAGTGGCTGCGTACGCTTCTAGTACTGGGCGCAGAGTTAGCAGTAGTCTTCGCCTGGAAAACGAAATATTTGTTTACGTAAATATGGCTGTAAGGGTAGAGGAAGACCAAAGAAATGATGGATGGACCGTGTGACAGATTATATGACAAGAAGACTATGACTAACTAGCTTCCGTCAGCGGCTTCGCCCGCGTAATATCTTTACAAATTATAGCCTATGTTACTCAGTGATAATAAAGCATTATACTGGTGAAAGAATTTTTCAAATCGGTCTAGTAGTTTTGAGTTTATTATTTACATACAAAAATACAAATATCTCCTTCTTTTCGTGTGGTTAGTGACTAACCTGGTGTCAGAGTTTTAAAGCCGCCCATGGGCCTCTGACTTGGGTTCACATGCCGTCGAGAAATATCTCTCAGGCAGGGTCAGGTTTCCTCACGATGTTTTCGTTCACCGTTTTTGAAGCAAGTGTTAATTATAGAATACGCACATGAATCCGAAAAGTCAGAAGTGCGTGCCCGCAGTTCGAACTCGAGACCTATATCTTGGCAGTGTGACGGTCACACCACTAGGCTATCACTGCTAGGCATGCAGATAGAAAAGTATGAAAAAGACAAGCTGCGCCGACAGCAAAACAATTGGGATAAAGTCAAGAGAATAATGAAAAAATACATAGAGTTATTAGAGAGCACAAAAGTCCTGCTTAATTAATTAGAAATTTCTTCCTGCAGACCCGTGACTGCGACGGAACAGCTGGGTGAGAAATGTAGATATTGTGTGAAAACATACATCATTAATAAACTATTATGTATAGCTTGTGTATTATGTTATATTATATTATATTTTGAAAGACATTCTATGTCAGACACCATGTGTGTGTGTGTGTGTTCTATGTGTATGTGAGTATGTGTAACAGAGATTGCGTATTTGGTTTTTTGTTCCTGTCTTTTCGTCGCTCCGTGGATGAGTGACCATCAATTTCATACCGACACATGCATGCTAACTCATTAAACCCAAAAGTCCAATAACTGGATTGTAATTTCAGATAGGCACTCGCTCCATGTAAAGTACTGGTCAGACCAGGGGTTCCCAACCTTTTAATATACGCGACCTCCTAATTTTTATTTTTATCGCTACGCCCCTGAGTTACTTTGTCGACATAAGAATGTAAAGCGAGCGAAAGTGAGGTCGAAAATGTTTGCACCCCGGATAGGTTAGATTTGCTTTTGATCATTCAAATAGAAATAAAAGTTGCTTTGCCGAGTTTTGCAGAAAAACTCAAGAATTATGAGAATGCATAATGTAAGAGCGAGTAAAGAGAGCTCGAAAAATGTTGTACAATTTTGGATTCGTTATATTTTTCTTTTCGACTATTCATACAGAAAAAGGAGTTACTTTGTCGACTTACGCAGAAAAGTTGAAGAATCAAGAGATTGAAGAATAGAAGAGCGAGCAAACTGAGCCCGAAGGTTGTAGCACGTCGCCTCGGATAGGTTCGGTTTTCTGTAGTCCATTCAAACAGAAGTACGAAAACTTATTTTGTCGACTTATACAAAAAGCTGAAGCTCATTTTACAGTACCTACAACCAATATTATGATGAATCATTCGGGTTTTGAAAACTAGCCTTAACCTTTTCTAAATCAAGAACATAAAACGAAATAAATCTATAGTTAATTATTACAGCCGCCGCGCCCCCCATAGGTGACCCCACGGCCCCCGGGGGGCGCGCCCCCCGATCGGGAACCCCTGGGAGATGATGATAATGTAGTGTGTACCTCTCAGCGACGGCTTCTGGTGTGTCGGACAGAGTGTACGAGATGCGCTGCGCGGGGTCGGGTCGCTCGTCGTCGTCGTCATCGAGCCGACGCGCCATGCGGCGGGACCATTGTTCCTCTTCTAGTTCCACCGATGTCTGTGAAACAAAATATAACATAAATATGACATTATTACGAAGCAAAAGGAGTGTGAAGGATTGTAGCTGGAGGTTATATATGTGTATGTATGACCATAGATGAATGCAAATGGGACACTCCGCAGTTTAGGTCTGAAGCTACAAGTACGCGGCGGGCCCGTCTTGCTGGGCCAATTCTGTGAATAACGTAGTCAGAAGACCTAAGAGTTACGCGATAGAAAGAGAGGCAACTTCTAGATGAATATAACTGTGGGTGATCAGCGCTGTCCGACCTGAATTGCACTTTATTTTATTTATTTGTATGAATATACAGGGTGTCAGGGCAGTGCCGGATTAACCACGTAGCAAGAGTAGCAATTGCTACGGGCCCCGCGCTAAAGGGGCCCCGCGTATTCAAACCCGGGCCCCACCTCCGCCTGAGCATACTTTTGAAAGTGAAACTTAATAAGAAGCAAGAGTCTCAATTTATTTAAATAATTTTGCGGTGTTTCATCTGTATTAATCTGTGATATGACATTACTTTATAGGAGGGGGAGGAAACAGACCGTTGGTTAGCCCATCAGTGGGCTTGGCACGTAAGTGCAGAGTAAGTTCCTTTGTACACGACACGGTTTCTTTACGGTACGGCGTATAAACCGCGCCGTAGCAGAAACGTGTCCGTCAACAAGCTTCCATAGTGATCCATACAACACTGACGACCGTGCTTACACACGGCGAATAAACCTCAGCTTTTCACGACAAGAACAACGTATGTACCATCGAAGAAGTTCATATCTAACCACCGTAAGGACTATTCTTGCTTGCAGCGCTCGTTGACTATAGAACCGGGCCGGTAACAGATGTGGTCATCGTGTTCACGGGATTTTGTTTTGAAACTGGTTAGATATGAATTTCTTTGATACGCGTACGAACAGTGCGATTCGCGTGCATATTACGCGTGCTTGCTATATTCGCGCGCGTGAGCTTCAATTACGCATGTGTGGATCCTTGCAAGCGAACCGTTAGCAACATGCGCGTGCGCGTAGAATGTGACGCGTCGTAAATAAAAGTAAAAACACTCGTTTCCCACTTTATTCCTATCTATGGGTAATACTAAAGATTTTTTCCATTTCGATCCAAAAGTGTGTGTTACCTTTTCTCTAAGTATAACTTGCTGCGCCTCCAGCACGTCGATAGCGTCCAGCATGCGGTCCTGTATGCGCTGGCAGGGCGCGCACACGATGAACTCGTGACTCAACACCTCGCACAGCTGTAGCGACGCCGACAGTAGATCTGACTGACGGATTTCCGTTGATGATGAAGAGCACACGAGGCTTTCAAGGGCGGTTGCTGGAAAACGAGAACAAAATAGTCAATTTTTTTTTTTGCGATAGACAATTAATAATTGCTGGAAACCAAAGTTTTACTTTTGGTATGAAAACCGCTATAGTAAATAGTGTCTTCTTCTTATCGTGCCGATGGTAAGCTAACGCTGCGTTCCGAGTTGAGCTGTAATCGATTTAAGCGTGCTATCACCCGTACCGATGAGCGTGAGCGCGATAAAGATGTTCCGTGAATCGTCATGAAAAGGTATGGTCGGCGTTATCGCAAGATGGCGCATTGCCTTTTAGTGATATCACCGTGAGCGCTATCAAAAATGACAGTTGTGCTGTTTGGTTTTGAGTCGCATCGTAAACTAACATGGCATTTTCGAAATTGTGCTTCTCCTACCGTCGCCATCTAACCAAAGAAGAAGAAGAAATTTGTGGTATATTTACAATATTCAGCTGTCATAATGGTGATAACTACATCGGTACGCAAATTATTGATGTTGCGCTGAGAGCGATTATGTTTTAATTCGGAAAGCGGCCTAAAAAGGGTCGGCCTTGTGAGGTGCAATGTACGTGGAGTAACATAAACAAAAGCCTGTTTATAGAACAGACCGGGACACTACAGTTTTAATATTTTACAACCGGTTTTCGTAAAAAAACGGGACTTTCACTTGGAGATGTTGAATTTCCATGAACAGTAGATCACAGTCAAGGTTCAATTAAAAAAGGCAAAGACGGAAGAATAATATGTGACACTTGACTGTGTGTTGGGTCTTTTTAACTGACTTCCAAAAAGGAGGAGGTTCTAAAAAGGGTAATTTGTTTATTAACTTTGCTTGGGTAGTTTTTGAGTTCGTTTTTTTCTCACGTAGTCTATGTGGATGATATTATAATAACTTTCAGTCACTGTTATTTACTTAGCAGGTAGTGGTATTCGAATTTGTGTGGGGTAGGTGCCACAACTAAAAAGTGAAAACTAAAAATTACATTAAAAAAAACAACCGACATCCAAAAAAAAATACTTCAAAGTGAAAAATAACTTTAATTTCGGAAGTCAGTGACAAAAAACGAAAATTCAAAACCAAAGACGAAATTAAAGTAATTTTTCACTTTGTAGTGTCTTTTTTGGAAGTCGGTTGTTTTTTTACATCATGTTGTTTTGTGTCCTGTTTTTGTACACAATGTAACCTAGCTAACCAGCAGCGGCTCCAGTAATCTCAACCTACCTCTGTACTGTATAAGTACGATACTAACCGACAATAGCAGGCGCGGCGTAGTGCGCTACGACGGCGTTGGCGTAGTACGCGAGCTCCAACGACGCGGCGATAGACGTGTGAGGTCGCACCATTAGTCGTTCGCCGCTGCCTTCGCGGCGGATTAGACCGCGACCTAGCATGTCCAGCTGGGAAAGAAAAAAAAACAAAATTAGTTTTATTCTATCGTTTTTCATATAAGGCGCCCGGTATGGAATTTTTAAGAGTAGTGAAATTTATATAGGCGTAACACTGGTTTTATTCGTAAATAAAACGGATAAAAATTAGAAAAAAAAAAAAAAACCTATTTCACACTTAGATAGAATATCTACATATTCCGGCAATATTTTTTTTGTTTTAAACGATGCTCTTATTTCGCCCTTTTGGCCCTTTGACTATTGTATATTCAAAGACGATCGTATTAAGGTGTAAAATTGAAATATTAGAACTGTTTTGCATTAAAACAAAACAGTTATTATGTTATGAAAAACATAACATTTGATTTGAAGAAGCTGTCTTAAATTTTACCGATAATAAGCATAAAACGTACTTACGGATGCCAAAAGTTACCTGTGCACCTTTCACTGAAGCAAGTTTCGGCTGCGGGCTCGATCTGTCACTCATGACAAGTGTCAATCATAGAAGTCTTCAAAAATTCAACAGCAAGCAAATTGCTCAAATGTTATGTTTTTCATAACATAATAACTGTTTTGTTTTAATGCAAAACAGTTCTATTATGTTTCTTCAAAACATAACATTTGATTTGAAGACCTGTTTGGTATCTGCTGGTGAAAGAGTACCCGAAGGATGTAGACGCTATGTGAATTAAATATTATATGGAACGAACGAATATTTCAGTCTGTATTAATTAAATGTTCCAATAAAACAATTAAGTGTTTTCAATATATTTATCTTAGTAGATGCAGAAATGAACACATCTTCCTTATGATGTTAAAGATTAATGGCAAATTTATTTGCCTTATTTAAGGTGAATATAAATTATAAGGCTACAGTATACTGATAATAGAAAATCAATGGGACTAAACTGAATAATAATCTCATCAATAAAGGAGAATTGGATCACTCATATCCTTAATTAATATAAGTTTAGTTACTTACTTGGAAATTATGAGATCAATCAAATGTACAGACATTTCTGAATGTCATAGTAAGCAATTTTATAAAGATGTGGAAACACAAACTCAATGTCATACATACATGACAAAGTTAAAATTTCGTTGAAACTGAAATTTAATTAGGACCTTTTATTAAAATGGTCAATAGGTTAGTCAAGTGGTGATGCATGTAAATGAAGTCTCATCATTTGTTAATTAAATTAACTTGAAATGTGAATCATGTACACAAACATAATTTTAATATTTTCTTAGGGGATTAAAAATTATCATATAATAAATCCTCTTCCTCTCTCACAGAGAGACCCTTTGTCCACTCAGTGGGAACATAATAGCCTGAGCATTACAATAATAATAATTCTTTATTTTTCGGACAACATACATACTCGTACATTATACATTCTCTTGAGAGGTAGCCCTCTCTTTTACTACATTACGAAAGTAATTTTTCTGTCTCTAGCGGCTCTTCCAGTTTCATTTCATCTGATAATCTATTTTCCAGCCAGCCTTCCGAAGGCTACCACAGACCTTATACTTCCTAGAGGCTCCTCAATCTTAGTTTGTTTAAAAATGAATCTAGTCCATTCTAAGGAGAGGCAGTGTTGTCTTTCAAGGCAAGCTTAACCACACCTGTTATTGCAAACCAAAATCAACAAGGATTATGGTAGCTTTTAAGTAAACATCTTGATTGTCAGTGTCTTTGAACCCTATTTTGGTCACACGATTATTCAAAATCTTGAAAGTTGTGAGATGTCTTATATTATTAGGTTAAGCATGTAAATCTACGCCAAGCAAGGGGTATCTTTTTATCCCATATGGGTGCCTGGGTAATGCTTTTGAAACTTACAAATGGACAAAATCTGTTTAGATGCGATCAGGTTATTAAGGGCTAATGCCATGCAATCTACACTATGAAATTCACCTCTGAATAGGAGCTTTATAAGTAAGTAGTATGGATTATCTCCAAATAAATTTTAGCAAGTACCTTGTTCCTCTATCGACCACTGCCCCTTGCAACCTGACTGCCCCCCTCCCCCAACTTTCCAAGCTAGGAGTTGCAGCTTGTCAGGTCTAAGAGGTTCTTACATGGATCCTGTACTGGTACTGGGTCTAGTATGGGGCGATTTATATATAGTACGTCCCCATCCCATTACCGAGTTCAGATGGCTGAACACTCGGTCTTAAATTGGGCGAAGAGAGAACACCCATGCTAGTCAATGCTGTCACCTCTGACTAAAAGCATCGTAGAAGCATCGCAGAAGCTTGCCAAGCCATCGTTTGAGTCCCATGTGACGTACTGTCGCACAACGGCCGACTTATCTTACACGAAAAGGTCGTAAACGTCGAGGACGCCCCACTTTGAAACATGGCCTCCGAGGCCTGGGGCCTGGAGCAACAGGAGCCAATCAGGCTGGTCTGTTCTTAAAAGCGGTCGGCTAAGCCGTTATAACACTTAACCTCCCCGGGAGGTAAACCGCTGACAGAGTGATGTTAAGCTAACTTCGTCGTTTTGCAAGATAGGTTCAGGAGAGCTAGGAAAATGTATCCCTCGCTCATCCTTGAATGTACGACAAATGGTCTGTTGTCGGAATGAATTAAATTACTAGAATATTTGCACTCTGAAGACTGGCTTTTGTGGCTGCTTATTACTGCGTATATGGCAAACATCTCTCGCAAATTCGAGTGCCATTTTTTTTCTGGTTTGGTCAAGTTCCTGACAAGAGTAGAATACTCTTTATAATTTACACCATACGAATTACAGATATAAATGTAGAAATTGTACATACGGTGACACAATGGGCGGTATTATCCCTAAAAGCATCTTTTGGATGTATAGAGTGGCCCATTTATGTGGGCTTACCTTTCCTCCACGGCATGTGTGGACAGGAAGTGGGTTACCTTACCCTGTGTAGAGGAACTGAGCTGTGGTCTATCAATAGCCTTTGGCCACCACATTAACTCTTGGCAAACCAATGGAGCAACCTTTTTTAATTTCTCTTGGTCTGCCCTTTTCAACTATTTTGCAGACAGGGCCTTGTGACTAGTATCAGTACACAAAAAGGCCTAAATCTTCTAAATCCTGATTGAGATTTAGAATTTGCTTAGGAAATTTACTTCTCATCCAAGCTTTTTTAGGAGTTCCAGTCTCTGAGACATAGAAATAAAAAATTTACAGGCTCGCAAATTCTCTATTCAAACAAAAATCTAATTTTGTGATGGCCCAGTGGTTAAGGCCTCGACTCTCATGCATGAGGTTGAGGTTTCAAATTCAGGCAAGTACCAATGTGACTTTTTCAATTCATATGTATTTTCTGAGTTTATCTGGCACATTACTGACATTGGTGAAGGAAAACACTGTGAGGAAACCTGGACTTATAGTTAATATAAGTCTGAAATCGCCAACCCGTCCCGAGCAAGCATGGCGATCAATGCTGGTGCCTTCTCTGTATGAGAAGGGGCCTTTGCCCTGCAGTGGGACAGTAACAGGCTGGTATTATATTATAAACAAAAAGACCTAACAAGGGAACTGTTTCATGAACAGCTACCCTTCATTCATTAATAAAACATTGCTTCCATTTTACTTTTCAATTGTCATCATCTTACTTGAGTATAAACAATAGGCTATTTGATTATAATATCATAATATTAGAAAACCACATAGATTAATATTTTGCGTTTAATAGAAATTTGCAGAATTTTCTGAAACCAGAATTGTTCTGAATATTAATATTTTCGGTCTTTGACTTAGCAATAGAAATTTGTGGAATTTGCTAAAAATAGAATTGTTCTGAATATTATTAATTTATTTATTCGACTTCTTGTTAGGATCTTATCATTCCCAAGCTTTTACATGGTTCTTTAGACGGCCTGAATCTTGTCAACAATATGAATCTAGGCCTAGTTATTCTTGCTATGATCCTGTTTATCATGTTTTTTAATATAAAAGAACTAATTCTTATAAAACCAGCTTTAACTAAATATACATATTGTGAGTTTTAAATTGTTTAGTGGCTGTATTTGTTCCATTTCTAATTTTGATAGAGCAAGCTAGGTCCTGATGATCATAACTATAAGATTTTCTTAATTATTACAAAATACAGCAAAGAAAAATACAGTATTAACATTATAAATTATAATGTTGTTTAAATATTTAGTATTTCCTAATAGTTATAGAACTTAATGTCATATTTAATTAGTAATTTTAATGTTCTGAATGCAAATTAGAGTTCATAAGAGGTGCTGAACCTCTTTAATGTAACAACTGCATACCACATGAGAGTATTGCACTCTATTTTAATTTAAATACATTTCTGGATGGGTGTGTCCGGACTATTTCCAAAATGGAAAGTAGGATACTATCTCAGTGGGTAGGTTGCTGCCCAATTAACAAGTCCCTGTGGACGTTGCTTTAGCAGCTAGCTCCATCTGCACTAGACCCATATTAGAGATCCCAGCCAAAACCCCCCTCCGCAGGGGCTAAATAGTCTTGTTTTATTTAGTGGCATAAGTACTCATTTACTTCTAATTCAGTGTGTGAAACACATGGGCTGGGTGAGCATACCTACAGGTCTTCTTATAATGGATTGTTTTATAAGATGGGATGTCAAAATAAAAATAAAACTGCTTGAGTAGTTTTGCCTCCTCAAGACAATCTGTTTTTGCGTTAGGAATTACCTAATCACAATATTTTACACTGAAACCTTTAAGTTGTAGTGTTTCAAGTCTCTTTAGACATGACCGGATTGTTTAGAAAACAACAATGCGCTTCTGAAGTAGATACTAGCAAGAAGCAATTTAGAAGTTAGTTGATAGTGTTTCTGAGTAAGATTAGTGATATAATGTAGAAATTGTGTCATTGTTAACAGATTTAACACTTACTTGTCTACTCGTTCAATTGTAAATGCGTGGGCCCGACTTACAGGAAATCGTTTCGATCTCTTTGCCGTTGTTCGGCAGTGGGAATAGGTGCCTTCTTCCTCCGAGGATAAAGAGCATTCTTCACCACTATCGCACTTAGGAGAATCCGCAGGCACCGGTGACAATTTCGATTTAATGTGACCTTTCGATCTCCATTTCGGCATTTCGCTGGCTCAACTATCAGCGTAACACTATATATCACTTACCACAAGCACTATTATTCACTTTCTATAAGTTTTTTCTGAAACTTTACAATTTTCTTTAAAGAAAATTATCGAAAGAAAAATTTTCCGTACGTTAGCGGCAAAATTTTTAGACGCTATGATTGACACTTGTCATGAGTGACAGATCGAGCCCGCAGCCGAAACTTGCTTCAGTGAAAGGTGCACAGGTAACTTTTGGCATCCGTAAGTACGTTTTATGCTTATTATCGGTAAAATTTAAGACAGCTTCTTCAAATCAAATGTTATGTTTTGAAGAAACATAATGTAATGTTATTGAAAATATAAAAGTTTAACAATAACTTTTATATTTTCAATATTATTTTTATTATATATTTTAAACATTTATAAATAATATAAATTTAATTAAAAATTATATTCACAATTTTAGTACCAAAATTACCCCAAATCCAATAAAAATGAGCAAATTTTCAACAGGGGTCATAAGTTATGATTTTTAGACATCCGCTAAAGGACGACCGCCGCGCCACATGTAAAAAAACCCGGTAAAATTCCCTATTGAAAAAAACATGGCGGATTTTATTTTCTTTTTCCTGAAAATTTTAGTATAAATAGACTCTCAGTACGATACTTAAAGAAACTATTTTTTTTACATGTTGTATACTTACAGCATGCTTAACAGCCTGCCTCGCCTCCCCAGTGTATCCCAGATCCCGTCCCTCGGTGGCTAGTGCCGTCTGCCTGGCGGCCACGCTGGCCGTGAGTGTGGCCAGGCTGGCGCCACGTCTGGCCTCCGTTAGAAGCACGTAAGAGATGACGTTCGTACACATGAGGGCTGTGGCTTGTGCTGCGTCTGTTGAGGAAAGAGTTTTATTAAAGAAGGTCGAGTTTGTCGGGTTTAAAAAAAAAAAAAAAAACGAAGTGTTCCGGGTTCCGTACCACCGTACAATATTGAACACTGTAACGAACATACAGCGCCATCTAGTATATTTTATCCAAAGCACTACGATGAGCGGCTACATAAATAAGAAGACAGCAAGTAAAGACGACCTCTGTGGACATGTGATGCCATCTACAATCTTCCGAGTTCGACAATCTGCGCCAGCGCCACTCGGCTTGTTATCTGCACCACAACTACAAACGACTATGCGTGGAGATTGAGCACACATATGAACCATCCACCTTTATAAGCAGAGCTGTCTTCGAACAAATAATCATTCTACTAGCTAGAGGATCAGAGTTCGGTAGCCACGCAGCCAATTCTGAGCCTAAGTACGACTAACTCCAGTTCGATAGCCTAGCGGTCTTCTGGAATTAGCCAGCTAGGGGAGGTCTGAAGGGCGATAGCCACGCAGTCCCTTTCATCCCTCCACTTAGGGTTGCGACTAACTTGATTTGTTTATACTAAATTGTTGTAACAGTGAAGTTGCCAATAAATAAATAATCATCAAGATCCGGTGATCTTGATGATTATTTATTTATTGGCTTTAATTTCACAACCAGCAACCCTACATTGGCAAACTATAAGAAAAAAACACGTTTCTCGTGAGACGTTTTTTATCGGGACCCCCTTTATTTTGTAACTTTATTTTGGTGATAAGACAATCTGTGAATATTTTAACTGTCTACCAATTAAGGTTCATGAGATACAGCCCGCTGACAGACAGACTGACTGACGGCCGGACAGCGGAGGCTTAGTAATAGGGTTCCGTTTAGTACTCTTCGGTAAGGAACCCTAAAAACAAAATCACTGAATAAATTTATAACTGTAGAGGGATCTTTTGGCGTGTAGTCAAATCGGTACTAACGGGCAATTGCACAAATGTTGTACCAACAGCACCACTGTCAATGAAATTCAAGCGCAAAAAGAGCTTTGCCGCGGTGTAGCACTACATGGAATGTTATACGGGACTTCAGATTGAAATCCGGTCAAGTTTTGATCTCGAATTTTGACAGAACTAACCTTCGTTCATTGACAAAGATTATTGCACACCTATACAGTAGGACTAAATCATTTTCATTCAAATCAATCATTCATATTTAAAGCTTAGAAAATGCGACTCTGTCATATTTTTTTTAATGGTCGAAATTAGTTTGTTTTTTTTTTTTTTATATTATACGTAAGGGTGGCTTACATAAATAATCGTGACTGTCGAATTATTTTGTATGAAAAATTAAACTAAAAAAAAAAAAAAAAAAACAATTGATAAATAATTCATATGCCAGTTGATTCATTGACATGGTCTCATTAATACGCTACTAGAATTATGTGATATCAAAAGGAACACGTTGTATATTATTATGTACTATCAAAGAAGTTCATATCTAACCACTGTAAGGACTATTCTTGCTTGCAGCGCTCGGCGGCTATAGAATCGGTTCGGTAACAGATGCGGTCATCGTGTTCACGGGATTTTGTTTAGAAACTGGTTAGATAAGAAGTTCCTGGATGCTGCAGCAGGCGGCTACTCACCGTACACCAGGTGCCGGCCGATAGCCTCCACCATCATCTTGTGGTCGGTGCTGACGTCGGCGCCGTACAGGCTGGAGTGCGAGTGGTTGTACAGGATCTGCCGGTCCAGGTTCACGGCCAGGTTGTTGTTCGGCGGGCTCAGCGGAGTTTCTATAGGTGACTTGTAGTGCTGATACTTCTGGAATGATGTAACGAGTTCCTGTGGAAGATTTAGTAGAAGATTAGAATTAGTAATATAAATGATGAAGAGATTTGATTCTAGTTGCCCCCTTTTACTTTAGTAACAGAGTTTTTATGCCACACATGGGCCTCTGACTCGGCTTCACATGCCGTCAAGAAATTATCTCTGAGGCATGCCAGTTTCCTACCGATGTTTTCTTTCACCATTTTTCAAGCAAGTGATAATTATACAATACGCACAGAATCCGAAAAGTCAGAGGCCTGGGGTTCGAACTTGAAACCTATGACTTGGCAGTCCGTCAGTCACACTGCTATCACTGCTATTAATTTAAAGAACTAAATAATGATAAGACAATATTCACCTTGAGTGAGATGGGCTGGTTGAAGTCGACTCTGATGCTGCCGTGGTTGGTGTTGAGGGTCCTCCAGATGCCTCTGAGCGCCGACCAGAAGGTCTCCATCTGTTTGGGCATGCCGAGCTGTTCCCGCACGAAGTTGCCGTCCACCAGCTTGTCGTAATTCAGGGTCGCGGGTACTAGGAGGGCATCGTCGATAGTACCGTCTAGGTATGCGTCCATTATGACGGATAGTATGCCAGCTAGAGAAAAAAAATCGTTATGTGAGATTATATAAGGTTTAAATTGGTGTAAACCAGTTATAAGTTGTCTAAACTAAGATTGTGAGCCCGTGATGCTTCCAATATGAAAGACAGCATATCCGCTGGAGAAAAAAAAATGATATGCTAGTTTTTATAAGGTTTAAATTGGTGTAAACTGAATGTATTTTATTTTTCTTTTCAAATTGCCTGATTACTGTAAATCAGGTGTAAAATAACGCTAATCGAGCTGTAGAAAGACACTGTCATAACAGAGAAGCCGAACTTTCTTCTATACCTAAATGTGCCATGTTTTTTCGTGGTTACCGTACTACGGACCGTTCACTATAACTTGTCCCTTGCCTTCATGTTGGCACCATTGCTTGTCAAGCTTAGTTTTAATACTAATAGAGTTCAAAATGGCGACTGACAGAACAGTGCTACCAATCGCGTTACGGGACAAGTTATAATGAACGCGCTGAAGTTGCATAGGAACAGCAGTAAAAACCTGGAATTTATTTCACTAAAACTAGCATACCAAGACAAACAGATCACATCATCAAACTAAAAATTGGTGTTCGTGTAGAAACATACCCGTTACATCTGCATATAATTGATCCAAGTACGCAAGAACATTCAAATACATTAATTAAAATACTACAATTATCTTTTTAAATACTATAATCATTAATTAAAATACTATTATTATTCTATAATTATTTTAGTGTTACATGACAATAAAAATCGCTTTATCATAAAAAAAAAACATTCAATTCAGATTTTAAAATAAAATTTCCATAGACTAAAAGTATTACCTTTAGGCGTCTGTGGTTTCCCTGTCCTAGTGCGTCCTCCTTCGATGAAGAACTCCAAATTGTTACCGGCTGATAAACTGTTTAGGATGTACGCCCTGGAACAAAAACATAAACATTGAGATGCCATACAGCTGATTAGGAATATGTCGTGCAAAACGTTCAGAGTATGAGTGTGCATGTGTATAAAAGTAGGGGAAGACCAAAGAAAAGATGGATGGACTGTGTGGAAGATGATATGGCTAGAAAGGGGGTGACTACCGAGGTGACGACTAATAGAGAAGTATGGTTGAAGACATGCTGCGCAGACCCCTAATCGAGATAGGCGCAGGAAAGTGATGATTTAGATCAGCACCTTCCAAAACTATTTGGAATATTTGGAGCCTTAGGGCCAGTCCAAATAGTGTTATAGATAATGCATTTGTAATAATTAGATAGTATAAAACGAAGTCGCTTTTCGTATCAAATTTAACATTTAACTGACATCTAGACACTATTGAATTGTCAAGGGGTCGGTCAGTTAGAAATTTATGAAGCTACATGCCCATTCCACAACGTAGTAGGTACTATCGGAGAACTTCATATCTAAGCAGTTTGAAAACAAAATCCCGTGAACAGGATGACCACATTTGTTACCGGCCCGGTTCTATATTCGCCGAGCGCTGCAAGCAAGAATAGTCCTTACGGTGTATAGATATGAAGTTCTTCGATGGTACCTATGGAGAAGAACGAGCAAGAAACTCCACGGACACTGTTTTAAATCAAAATATTGGTTACATCAATCTGTGTGACCACTTTCTAAACAATGGATTTTGATGCGATTTTTACCATCATGTAGAGAATTTATTCCGAAAGGATTATATATTTAACTTCGATATTAGCACAGAAATGTTTTGACTTGTTGCCATTACACCCGCGCGAGGCAGAGGCGGGTCGCTACTAAGGTATACATTGGAATGATTGATATCTGAAGCATACTGGGGGGAGTTTGTTGCGCCACTTCTTCCCAGCTAACGCACTAGGACGTGGTGAAGGGTGGGCATTTTGGGGGACTGTCTTATGTAATTTTGACGTTCGAAAAGTGCTGATTCTCAGCCTAGTTTGAGTAAAATATATTTTGAATAGATAGATAGAAGATAAAATATTCATTATTATGTACACCATAAAAATTACAGATATAAATGTAGACATTTTACATATGGTGACACAATGGGCGGTCTTATCGCTAAAAGCGATCTTTTACAGACCACCTTTGGATGGATTTGAAGTAATTTGGATTAGGAATTTTGAATTTTGATATTTTGCTTACCTAAGAGCTGACTTATAAGTAGGATCGCCGTGGTAGTCCGAGCCCTCCACTCTACGCCTAATGTAGAACGCACCGCAGCCCCGCAAGAACCAACTGAAACAATGTAATCATACTGTTAGATAACTATAATTTCATGTAACTTCTTCTTTACATGTGGGATCTAGAAAAGTTCATCAGCTTCGCTTTCTCTGCATATAATCAGCCTTTAATGTTCCCACTGCTGGGACACAGGCCTCCTCTCAGTGAGAGGGAGAGGGCCGTAATTCACCACGCGGGCCTAGTGCAGGTTGGTAGATGTCACATGTCATGTTTTTTTTAGTTACTGTATTAGGCTGTATCACAACCGTTATAGCTAGATAAATAAATAAATGTTTTCGTTTTTTTTGGTTCTATGACATGCCGGCTTCCTCACGATCTTTTCCTTCGTCGTTTTGAGAGCAGTGGTGATGAAATAGTTTACACAAAGTGAAGCACCTGTTTCGCCCTGTATTCAATTATTTTACAAGATGCGTCCGGATTTTTCGACGCTATATTCAAATTAAAATAAATTATTTTCTCTTCACAAACAATGACATGATAAATTATTTAAAACAAGCTTAAAAATTACGTGACAAAGTTTGTGAGAGACTGGTGTCTGTACTAGGAATACCTACCTGTATAGCTAGATATATTGGATGGTAAACTTGCATGCTTCCTGGAGGTACAATGGACATCTGCAATACTAGAGGCATAGTAACTGCGTTGTTGTCTCAGAAACTAAGCTTATGTCTCATGTGCCATAATTACACCGGAACGCATTCCTTTCAAACTGAAATAAAGCGAGGCAGGTTGGCGGCAACCTCGCTTCCTCTGCGTATGTTTATTTGCTGAGGTGCCCATGTGAAAGATGGCATACCAACATTTGAGAAAATTTCATACATCCATGTTCAGCGATCTGGGTTTCCAGTGCGATGACGTAACACTCACCCAAAGAATGGTATCCTCATATTGTCGCCGGCGGCGACTAGAGGGGGTCTTAGCCCCGTCAGATACAGCGTGAACGTCATCAGGATGTAGTCGAAGTGCGACCTGTGCAGTGGCACGAACACGAGGGGCAGGCCGGCCGCGTTGGCCTTGCGCAAGCGCTCGACGCCCGCGACGCGAGTGCCGCAGCCGCCGCCCGCGACTCTGCGGACTGCTTTGTGACATACCCAGGCGACGAATCTGAAATAAAGATAAATCATGATTGTAACTTTTTTTTACAGCACACGCTGTATTTGAGCACAATTATCGAAATAGGAGGTTCATAATTCGATGCGATAGTTTGTCTATGTAATATAATTTTGTAATACAAATTACTAATAATAATATATTATATAATATTATAAAGAAGTAAAATTTGTTTGTTTGTTAGTATTTAGAGGGTAAATTCACAGAATTACCATTTGGATTTGAAAAAATATTTTAGCATTGGATAGCCCAATTCTTGAGGAAGGTTATAGGCTATGTAACATCACGCTAAGACTCTTAGGAGCTGAGCAAAAAGAAACAAAAAGTCAGAAATAGCGCAAAGCGAAAACGTATACGCATCCCATCGCCCATACGTGCTATTACTTATAGCGCGTATGGGCGATGGGATGCAACGCGGTGGGTCGGTGGGCGAAATTTCATGCGGACGAAGTCAGCAGAAGCTAGTTTTTAAAATAAAGCCACAACTGTTGCAGTTAAATTTGGTGGTCTCGCTTGGCTAGTGATTGCAGACTCTTTGATTAGTGTTCTAATTGACCACAAGCCACTTTTTTTTTTTTTTTTGGTTGGGAAATTATCAAATAACTTCTCCCGCTCTAGGCGGAGCGGGAGGGCGTGTCAGACTCTTACTGACTAAAACCCACCCGTGTTCCTTCAGTTGCTTGTACTTTGCCAGGGGCCACGGTATCCCTTTCCGATTTTCCCGCGATTGACCACCCCCCTGCCCCGATCCCGATTTACTTGTATTCGGCGCGACATATCTTCTTTCACAATTCTAGTAATTTTCTTACATATCAGTGACGACATTTAAACTTAACTATGGTAAAACGTACTAGATTTAATACCAATCAACGTCAAAATGAGCTGCATTAGCATAGCATAAGCATAATCGGTTCCCAATGCTGGGGACAGATCTCTCATTAAAAACGAACAATCTTTTCGAATAAACGAAAAAATAAAAAAAATACGACCTGTATGAGGCCAACATCTCATCTCATCTCATCAGCATAATGCTGCGACATTAAAAAAAAATAATTTGACAGCAGTGGTGCTGAAATAAAATTGCACGAAGTAAATGGCCTGCCTGTGCTCGAAGCCAGTGGCCCAGCGGGTCTAACCTCGACTGACCGAGGTGTAGGTCGGGGCCAGTACCACTAAGCCACAACTGTCGGTCGATTCTGTAAAAATATCAACGTGAAACTTAGGTGAAGTGAGCTGTGACTGTCACAAATCGACCGGCAGGATGCTAGGGATTAACACTATTGACAGCTTACTTCACCGGTGATATTTTTACAGAATCGGCCGACTGTTCTCAAATGAACGTGTGATTAGCTTACTTGAGCACATTATTGGACATGGCCGAGCTGATATCCTGCACAACCTTCAGAGCGCGCGCCTCAATTCTTTGCCGTATAGTCGCGTAGTGAGCTCCGGCCTGACCGTTCTCTTTGGCTTTCCTTAGTTCGACTTGCGTGGCTTCTTCGATGGCGTGTTGAACGCTGTTGTCTTTTACCACCTGGAAACAATTTAAGATAGAATTATTACATACATACATAAACTCACGCCTTTTCCCGATGGGGGTAGGTAGAAACTACAGAACACCACCTGCTACGATCTTTACATATTCGTTTTGCTTTTTAATAGAATGATTAATATGAGTAATAATTTTACTGCGTAAGAGCTACACTCATAAAATAATAATTATTTATTTATTTATTTCGGACATAATTCTAGTCCATAGTTTTACACTCATACATTTAAATTATAAACTATTTTAAATTCTAAACAGATAAGAAGCCAAAATAAAATTGGGACTAATTCAATATAATTTAAAAAAAAAATATTTAAAAGAAAATTAAAAATTGTCTAAAAATTATAAAAATGAATCAGCCACCAGCCAGAATCGTATAAAATATTAATTGTCAAATTGTGGACCCTAATTCTTATTTTCTTTTATTTTAGAAAAAAAGAATTAGGGTCCGCAATTTGACAATTAATTTGTGGCGTCACGTATTGTTTTTAAGCTAGTCCTTATTACATCAGCTATCTCCATAGTCCCGTCAAAATCGGTCCAGCCGTTTCTGAGATTAGCCATAAGGACCGTATTAACTTTCATAAGCATTTAGTAAAACTCTATTATTTTAGCATTACAAACAGACACTTCAATTTAATTTATTTGTATCTATAGATAGGTTTTCTTTTAGCCAGCCCTTCTCTGTATGTACTTATTGTCTTGCAGCATAATGTTCCCCCTATAATATTAATTTAATTAACATTGGCAGGGGTTTGAAAGTTTAAAGAAGGATTCAGTAGATTCGATAAAAAAAAATATCCCATAATATATATTCTGTAGATTGCAGTACTCAAAGCTTATCTAAAACGATTCAGAGCCCTTTACAGAACTTATTTCAACTTCCTAATGTACGCGCAAGCAATGACTCCGGCTATCTAATTACGCAATACATTTTCGTTGACAGTTCTGTTTCAATTTGACAGGTCAACAACATTCATTGTGTTATTTACGTTGTTGAGCAGATTTTTTTTTCGTATCTACGAAACAATGGATTAGCAATCTGTTTCAAAACGATTCAGATTCTGATTGATCGTGTATTACGTAATTAGGGTACTGGTCGTCATTATTTGCATGCAAGTGTATGAATCAACTATACAACTGATGAATATAAATGTTGATGGATGGAGCGGGAGAGGAAGGCCGAAGAAAAGATGGATGGACTGTGAGAGGGATGATATAAAAGAGACGGGAGTGACTGATAGCGTGACGGATGACAGGGGAGAGTGGAAAAAAAAACGTGTTGAGCCGACCACACGTCACATGGAGTAAGGGTATAAAACAGAAGCCTGCCTAGCCTTTTCCCAACTATGTTGGGGTCGGCTTCTAGTCTAACCGGATGCAGCTGAATACCAGTATTTTACATGGAGCTATTATAAGCTATAGCCTATCTACCTCCACAATCCAAGTAACTGGGTAATACGACATCCCTTGGTAAGACTGGTTGTCAGACTTTCGGGCTTCTAACGACCAGTCTCAGAAAGATCCATGAATGACATCCGGGACCAACGGCTTAACGTGCTTTCCGAGGCACGGAGGAGTCTCAGTATATAGAGATGGTCATCCATCCACGGACCAACCCCGGCAAGCGTAGCTTTACCTGATGGATCGACCCGTAGGCCGAAGGTTATAAATCAACTATCAAACAACAGTAACTCACATTAGGAACAACATCTTTGTAGTCATAATTGAACAAGTTGCAGCATTGTGCCAGGTCGCACAGGTATCTGGAGACCACGCCTCCGTTCGCGAAGTTCTGGCGGCCGATGTCCAGGATGTTGATCACTGCGCCCGTGTCTTTCGCTTTGGGTTCTTGCCATGATTCCTGGAACAAGGGAGAAGATACGTTAGTCTACAAGCGAAACATCACGTATGCATTCCTGAAGGGGTTAGGCAGAGGTGTAGGTATCCTAAAACTTATAATGTAAATGCAAAAGTGGGTTTATTTGTATTTAGTTTTTATTTATTTGACGTAATAAGTACACATGCTGGGTGACCCTTAGTCAAACGTGGAAATAGCCTGGTACAACATATTGATCAATGCTAGGAAAAACCTGTGTTACAGCGGTCATGCATCGGTCCATTATGGATGTTATAATAGTTACTTACAATTAAATAATGTTCACTTTTGTAAAAAATATAAATAAACTAGACTAATACAAGGATAAGAAACGGGGGGATGAAAGTGAAGGGGGAATTTGTGAGTGTTTTGTTTGTTTGTAACGCTTTCACGGCAAAACGGCTGAACGGATTTGTATAAAATTTGGCATATGGGTAGACCATGACCTGGGTTAGGACATAGGATACTTTTTATTCCGATATTTCCACGGGATCGAGAGTTATGCGGGTAAAACCGCGGAGCGCAGCTAGTAATAAATAAATTAAAAAGGTATAGTAAACAACAACATAGGTACATGTATTCCCCTTAGTGAAGGCACTTACGCAGACAGAAGTGTATTTATAGTACACTCAAACGCCAGTTATTTTAAAATCCCTTATTATAGGGGGCGAGCTTATTGCCATCAACCGGGCACGTTTACCGACAGAATTAAATGGATATATTCTAATTATTGGAGGAGTAAATTGACACATTATAGTGGCAGCACATAAATATATGTGGCAACACTGTAGCTGACACTTGTAACTTTGTAAATTTGGCACCATTCTAATGGAGTTGTGCGCCAAAATAACTCAAATCAAATAGAATATCTGGGTGAATCATCTAGTATGCACTATACAACGATTGAAGTTATTTATCAGAGGGATCATTTTGTTAATATTTTGTTGACGTAGAAAAAAAGAAAAAAAGTGAGTGCACCAATTTTTTTTTTGAACTTATAGAAATAGTAGAATAGTTTTTCTGATCGTTTCCAAAAGACTAAAATTGGGAAATTTACCAAAATGTTTAATGATTAATTAGGTTATAAGTTATAACGCTAGATATTATGATTGGTGATGTTAGAGTCTTCAAAATCAGCTGTAAAATGCTTAGTTCTTCCAGTCGACTAAGCACTTACCTAACATTACCGGACTGTTAGCGTTACACAAATGCAATATTGCCAATAGCATTGCAGTTTAGATGCCAAATGTGCGTATAAAATATCTGATTTATGAGAAAACACGTTTGTTGTTATGTGCTATATGCTATTTCGGCTGCCATTCTAATCAGATATACAGGGTGTGATGCCAATGCGCAAACTATGACCATGAGTTCAGTACATATCCCCTTGCTATTTCATACAAAAGTGCAACACCTACACGGTATTGTATAGAATCAAGTATATTTTTTTTTCCTAACTGAACAGAGCAGTGCTGCTGGGGAGTTTGTTGTGCTACTTCTTCTTCCCAGCTAAAGCACTAGGAAGTGGTGAAGGGTGGGCGTTTTGGGGAACTGTCTTATGTAATTTTGACGTTCGAAAAGTGCTGGTACTCAGCCTAGTTTGAATAAATGACTTTAGAATTTTTGAATTTTGGTAAAAATATATGGAACAGCAGTTTTTTTTGTACATCATAACAAATTAATAAGAACTTTTAAAGAGTTACATTTAAAGGTGATACATAGGTGGGCGGTCTTAGATAGGTATGGCTAATCGATTTTTTATACATAGTTAATAACTTTTTGTGGTAGTAGGAACTTGAACGAATCTTTGTTAGGCACCGTTATGAAGAGGCTGGTTATGTCTCGTATTTGGCAAATGGCGAGCTATTTACGAAACTGATATAATTATTGAGGCGCCAAATCAAGTTAACGTTTGGCTCAATTTCTAATGTTGATATTTGCAGATAAAATGTCTCGTATGAGAAACATTCATCCGTTTTAAGCTGTTTTAATTCATATTACGCAACATATTTTCGTAAACGATTACGACTAATCTGTTTCATTTTGACAGTTCAATAACATTCATTGCGTTATTAACGTTGTTGAGCAGATTTTTTTGTTTTCAGGTTAGCAATCTGTTTGTAAACGATTCAGATTCTGATTGATCGTGTATTACGCCATTAGGGTACCGTACCTATCTAATTACATTCAGAGAACATACTAACATTGTATCAAGTATGACATCCAATTACTTTCATTAATTCACAGCCTAAATATTTTAATAATACAGTAGACGTGCCCATTTAAAATGCTAGTGACTTTAATAAGTTCGTGTTCGAGCAGTTGATCAAACAACTGTGTATTTTAAAGAACAACTCTCAAAGGTTGTCACGTCAGATATTACCATAGTTTAAGCATGTCCCACGTTTTGATAATTTTTTGTTAAGAGAATAAGTTCATGTTATAATCCATCAAAAACATAACATGTATAAATACAAGTCTCGCAAACCACCGCAAAAAATTGTGAGATCTAAAGTAAAACCAAGTCGATTTTGATAGTACGGCTGTGCACTTGTTTGTTTGTTTTTGTTCGACTTGGCGGGGCTTGGCACAGCCGCCCGTCGCGCGCCGTGCCCCCAGATAAAGTATGTTGTGACCGGTAGAAGTGTCGGTGCTTGGGAGGCCTATATCCAGTATGATGATGACTTGTGATATTATCTAGTAGGTATGCAATTACACATTAAATTAGCTATAAGTTTAATGTTAAGTACTAGCCTGTGAGTGTGTGTACATTGTGCAATAAATCTCTGCTAATAATTTATTTATTTATTTAGTACATGGAACACTTACGACCGCTAAGCGAAAACGAAGTTAAAGCACTGGCGGACGATGCGATGCGATGCGACGGGTGGAATGGGGGAAAAAGAAATTTCACGCGGACGAAGTCGCGGGCAGAACCTAGTAAATAATAAAGTCAAATGTTCTGACAATGACACAGATTGATAATCTTGTTATATGACAATACTAGCTTTATTCAAAATCACACCACGATGCTATAAGCAAGGAACTCCTTAAGTTCTGAGTTGAGCTCCACGATTACTGACAAATCCTTGCACTGACTGGTCAGGTTCACTCAAATCTGTGTGGTTCTTTCCTAAAACGACCATTTCAGACACTAATCTACATGGTCCTCATATGGCACGACCAAGATTTTGTCTGGACTATAAAAGAGACTGCGACCTCTGAGTTAGTTTCGGCATTTCTTCTCAGAGTAGTCAGATAGGAAACACCGACCTCATCTAGCTTATTTTTAATGGTTTTTTTATACGACGTGTAAAAGTGATTCCGATGTCCTATTTACAGAATACTCAATTTCATTTAATTTCATATCGTTCCTGTAAAACGTTAAGATAAGATATCTTGAAATAAGATTTAAATCTTCCCGAGTAAAAGTAATCGTATTATTTATTTACGTTGATTTGGCACAGAAAGGGACATACGTCATTGTAAGTAAGTTATTAAGCCATTCGAGGACTAAAAATAACGAAGAAAAACGTGTCACTATAACCAAGACATACGCTATGGGTTATCGACCTAGCCTTGACTTTATATATACGTAGATGGTGAGTAATAATTGCAAATTGTCGAATAAACACGTTTTGCTGTGGTCTTGAAAAGAATGTGCGAGGTATACCAAAGTTAGGAGAGATACCTACATTCAATAATGTTTACATGTTTTTATTAATAAAATTACATAAATATACAAAGACTTTATATTATTTTTAGTTATTGAATTTTTGTATTATATTCTATTTGTGTTATTATTTTATTTTAAGAGTATGTGTCCGTATGTTATGGGATTAATAATTGCCTGAAATAAATGATATTTAATTTAATTTAATAATAGTTTACAATTTAGACAAAACTAGTCTTGATTACATCATACAGCGCTCAAAGTCACGGACAAAAAAGTACTAACACATGAGACGAGAAATAGTGTCGTAACGTAACTGCAAACATTGATTTAACAAAAAAATCGTATCTAATATGAAAGATATGACAAGCAAGAAACAGGGAATTAATGTTTTTTATAATAGTGAAAGTTCAGGTCGTCGGACAACAAAATTGTTTATCGCGAGTATAAATAAACTCGAGTGGAAGACAAGTTTAATGTGCACGTGTGAGCCAGATAAGGACGCATGTGTACGGGGTGGTTAAGAACAATACATACATTTTATTTAACAATAATGAAAACTGTGCTTAGTGTATATGACAAAATGGCTTTAGTTTTAAAAGGGTAATGTAGTGATGGTTTTATTGTCAAACAACAGAGACGTTAGAAGCTTTAATCATTCTTAATTAAAATAATTTTGTGAGGAGTGACCTGGGCCCTTGTCCTAGGGACCCAATTACAAACAATTTAAAACTATTAAACAGTAACTGTAGTTTAAAATGAACAAAGACGTATAAAAATTAAAATTAAAACAGCTGTATTCATCAAGTGTGTCTGCACTAAGCGGAAAGATATGCCATTGTCAACGTCAAGAGGCAAATATGTCATTTATATTTATCGGATAAACAGATAAGGTGTTCAAAGGCGCGGAATTTCGAATAATCGAATACAAAGCGTCTTCATACAGTATCGATAATGCATCGATTGTTTAATCGTATCGCAGGGGAGAGGTCGACGCACTAGCCGCGCGGGCGCCGTGCGCCGGTTGGCCGCGGCAGAGTCACGCCACCGCGTCCGCCCGCTTTGTGTTTAAATTTGGAATATAAAGCGGCCATTTTAAAGAGTCCGTCGAACAACGATGAATGAATGAACATTGTCAACATTGAAGCGACTTGTCGACTTGTTGCCATACTTTTGTTATCTACTTCTTTTATATATAAGGTATTCGGTCATCTGTTAGTGGCAGAATATTAAAGGTTATCAGCTGGTTTGGAATCTCGCGAAGCTATGAGTCAGCAGTCTTTTAATAAAAATATAAGGAAGCCAATAACCGTAAATGCTGTATTGCACTGTTGAAATACAACAAATATAAATTAAAAGCATTCGGAATTATAGGATTCCGAATGCTTTTAATTTATATTTGTTGTATTTCCACCCCACATTTTAAAGCACGTATTTCTATATAGGTTGTTTGATTTAAAATCACGAGAAAAATGATGTCACCGAGTCACCTCGTATGAACATTACAAAAATTGTACGTGACTCTTGACTTGTGAGAGCGGTGGAGCACTGGATTAAAAACTTATGCAGCAAGTGATTTAAATTATTCTATATAAATAAATCGATTCTGTGTTAACGATTTTTAGGCAAAGCCTAATCCTAGAAATTCTCGGGAAAACGTCAAAAATTTTATAAACCCAGAAATATTTTTAATAGGACGTTTGCTTAAAATAAGTGGGTTCACGAAAGGGACAAAAAGCTCTTTTTAGCACTCTTCCGGATGTTTTCGTGTACTTTGGCAAGGTAAAATATAAGTGGAAATTCACTAACGCACAATTAGGTATTTTATTATTTATTATGAGCCTTTGTGCCCCTACTGCAGGGCAAAGTCCTCCCTTCCATCTCGTAATAAAAAAAATGGGAATTTTTAAAATTACTTAGCATGATCTATTGATTCAGATTGTATAAATAATATAAAAATAATGTATATCAAGTTATTACAATCTTCGTGGTAATTTTTTATTCAATAAAAAAATAAAAAACTACTTTTTTTAGGGATTAAAAAAATATTATTATGATGCCATCGACGATTGATCGGATATAATTTATCATAGGTAACTATTTCCTTTATAATACAAGACCATACATATCTAAGAAGGTCAATAAGGTCACGTTTTAAAGCCGTAAGGTTTGTTGAGAAATACGAGACATGATAGGAAAAACTTTTAGAAAAGAACCCTCTATCTAAACTAATATTGTATAGTGAAAAGATTAGATTTTTGTATGTTTGTTTGTTACGCTTTCAAGTTAAAAGGGCTGAACAGGTTTTGGATGAAATTTGGCACATGGGTAGATAAACCATGATGAAAATTAAAAGTGATGTAAAAAGTACGAAACAAGAAAATAATCAGGCAGAAATCAAGAAAGGTACAAAAATGGTCAAGGTAAACCCGTCGTCGTATGCCATTATAATTTTGTAGGTGTTCCTGGCACCCACATGGTATACAGGCATGCGACGACGGCTTTACCTTGACCATATTTCGCACCTTTGGTAGAACAAGGGCATAATTGTCATAAATTGCCAAAATGACTTAAATATGTAGAAATGCTTTAAAAAGGCCCTTTGAACTGGAGGGACAAAAACATTCGTTTAGCAATTTTTGACAATTATGCCCTTGTTCTACCAAAGGTGCGATTTGTACCTTTGTCTTGATTTCTGTCGAGTTGTGGAGTTCAGATAGGCAGTCGCTCCATGTAAAATACTGGTATTCAGCTGCTTCCGGTTAGACTGGAAGCCGACCCCAACATACTTGAGAAAAGGCTAGGTAGATTGTTTTTTTCTATTATTCCTAGATCCATGTATTACCGACTATTTTGAATTAGTAATCATTTCCGTTTTCATTAAGAATCATTCTTTCCTCATTGTATTTCCGATTCAAGTAAACCTCAAAACAATATCCTTCTTCAATTGAAAACATACTCATTATCTAAGACTAACCTCGAATTAAATGATAGACACAGGAAAGGCAAAGAGGAAAAATTAAAGAACAATAGTTCCCAGTTTTCAAGCCTTGATGTGCCTTGTGTGGCATACCGACTAGTTACGACCTCAGAGGAAAAACTAACATAGTGATAAAAAAGATAAACACTATCATATCCATGTCCCTTTTTACCTTCGAAACATAGTAAGAGTTAGAAAGAGTACGCTACATAAAGTCTCCTCTTGCTTAATTTCAGTAGACATGATTATCAGGGTGAATAACAACATCATGATTTTCGCCCCTATCCTATCCTCGTGAGGCCGACGCGCCCTTTAAATACCCAAAATAAAGATGGCGACTCAAACCCACAGCTTTTACAGGATGAGTTCGTATTAAAGCCTACTAGCCGTTTAAATGGACATATTACGAAATCATTCATATTTTTTTTAAATTAGGCTGAAATCTTTAGCTATTCCTACCAATTTCCGGACGAAAGAATGATGAACGGATTGTCATCTATTTTGACAAGTGACAGTTCATGATAGATGTCAAAATAGTGTAAGTGTGTCCAATAACTCTAACATGTCAAATTTTCAACAACAAGGCTCGGGACTTAGGCACTATAAAAATTTTGTCCATTTAAACGGACTATTCGGTTTTAATGCCTAGTGAACCTAAAATGTGTCTGGGTCTCACGAGGCTATAATATAAAGGTACCATTCCGTAGCCGACCGCAGGCGGCAACGGCAGGCGACGTGTCGCCGCGACACGACTGGTTTCTATAAAATACCTTCCGTAGCTAGCGACACGACGTTTGCAGCTACAGGCGAGCGACAGACGACACGTGTAGTATAGCCCGACCGCAGACGTTGTGCCACGCTCGTGCGATAACACGTTTTTCTATCTTCTGTCTACTGACTGGAATACGGGCTGCTGCCGCCTGCGGTCGGGTTCGGAATTATGACTGCAGCGACACGTCGCACAGTGGTCTGAAAATCAAGCTCCATACTCATAGAAACTTAACGTCAGAAATTAATAAATAAAAATATGTTTTGTGTTTAATATACCTCCCTTTGTTTTACTAATATAGTATGAAGGGTATGAGTAGCTCCATGCGTGAGAAAAAAATTTTTTTCTTTTTTTTTGTATGGAATAAAACACTTAAAGTGCTTTTTTTCAAAACTGAATAGAACTGATGGGCTAGTATTCACATGAGCTATTGCACCATACACGGCGATCAAGATGACATACAATTCTTGAGCCTTTCGGTGCCGCTTTGCATGTAGCAAGCTTTGGAAATTTTGAATTTACAGTCGGTGATCTTTCAAATCTTTGATGGTATTTTGTGAAGCTACATATTGCTTTGAATATGAAAATAGTATGTAAACTAATACTCATGCAAGAAGAGACAAACATACACACACACACACCCTCACACACTCACAAACTTTCGCCTTTATAATCTTAGTGTGATTATAAAGGCGAAACTTTGTGTGTGTGTGTGTATGTTTGTCTCTTCTTCACGCTCAAACAGCTGAACGGATTTGGATGAAATTTAGCACACATAATAGTTTATAACCGGGAATAACACATAGGTAATATATTTAACAACACACAGGTATATAATTAAATGAAGTAACCAACCACATAACTGATATTGTCGTTAGTTAATAACCTGCTAATGACTTTTATAATGAAAATATTAGAAAACGATGTAGATTATTTACATTTTACTACAAAATTAATTTCACGAAATAACTCATTTGTTAATCACCGTCATTATTGTTGAATTTTAATTTAATAAGCATTATGGGACAGCGAGTGTTAATGAGGGTAGTTATAATATAAATAGGACATTTAAACTAACTTCACTCAGTAGCTCTTTGCACTTGTGCTTTACTATACTTATTACGTTCGATTTGTTTTCGTGTTATGATGGAAGCTTTTAGTACCAATTTGGATATTTTTATGTTTGTGGCTAACAATAGCTGTTTCTCACAGCCCAGTGTATTATATGAAGTTTTTGTCAATGCCGTTGATTTGTCAGAAATCGAAAATAAAGAATTGAAACAATTCTGTCAGACTCGTGTGTGTTCGTTGAGGAACAAATGGATCTCGTGTAATCGCACGAGACATACTTTCATAAAAAAGTATGAGACATGGCTGCAAGAAGACATAAAATGGCCTGAGTTCATGAAGGACAAGATGACACCTTGTTTAATGTTAGAAGAGCAGCAACCATGTTCCAGTTTTGACTTCGGTGTAAATGAGGGTGCATCAACATCATACAAACCGGAGACGTACAGTGTTGGAACATCAACTGTTGTAAGTCCAAGAAAAGTGTTCTCGGAGCTAAGCCCGCTACAGAAGAGAAGAAGAGTGAAAGAGCTCCTCACGCATAGCACTGAAAGCCTTGCTTATGCAACTGGTTTAAGTGCAGATAACAAAAATGTAGCAGATATAATAAAATTGATCACAGAGCATCCCGAAGAGGCTACAAAGATAAAGGAATTGTTGAAGTCCAAGAAAGCTATGCCCATATATTCCGCTGATAAAGCTTTAAGAATTCTGACTTCATTGAAGCTTTCAAAATGGCAGTATACAATATTAAGAGCTTGTGCAAAAGAAGAAGGAATACTACTTCATATACTGCTATCTTAGAGGCGAAAAAGGACTGTTACCCACCAAAAGACACCATAGAAATTACCGAAAGAGGGGTAAAAGTAAAGCTTCAAGCGATTTTGGACAAAACTGTTGCTAGATTTGGGAAATTCCTACGTTTGGAATCTTCGCTAGATGGCAAAGAGCTAACATTGATATGCAAGTGGGGCTTTGACGGTGCTTCAGGGCAAAGTTTGTACAAACAAACTATGGCGGGTGAAGATGATTCAAGCAATTTTATGTGTTCTTTTGTGCCTCTGCGCTTAGTTTGTGGTGAAGAAAAGTTATGGGAGAATCCAAAGCCATCTTCCACAATGTTCTGCAGACCGCTCTATTTTAAATTTGCAAATGAAAACAAATTAAATATTAAGGAAGAACAGGCTTTGATTGAAGCTGAGATTGCAGCACTGGAGCCGTCTATTATGGGAATTCATACTGTTAAGCACTCAATGCTTATGACCATGATAGATGGTAAAATCACTTCGCAACTGTCAAATACTTCAACGCAGACTTGTGACATCTGTAAAGCTACCCCTTCGGAAATGAATAAGTTAGAGAAGATCTCAGAGTAAGTTTTGAATAATTTGTTATATTTCAGATTACCGTAATGCTGTGTATCTTTTTATTAATTAATTCACTTTCTTTCCAGAAAACCTGTTTCAACAGATATATATCAGTATGGTTTGTCTACACTTCATGCTTGGATTAGATGTATGGAGTGCCTACTCCATATTTCGTATAGACTAGACTTCAAAACATGGCAAGCCAGAGATGCAGACAGCAAAGAGTCATTGAAGAGTAGAAAAAAAACTATACAGCAGAAGTTTCGTGATGAAATGGGCCTCCTAGTAGACATCGTTAAACAAGGTGAGTTATGATAACAGTCGTTGTTCTTAAATCTTATTTTTTCAAATAACGTTAGTTCTATTTATTCTTTACAAAGTTGTGGATTAGTTTTGATTCATTTATAATTTTCAGGTTCCGGAACCACAAACGATGGAAACACAGCGAGGAAATTTTTTGGTAATCCTGCCAATACTGCAGCTATTACAGGCTTGGATCCTAGTTTGATCCAAAGATTTGCAACACTTTTGCGTGTGATGGCCTGTGGGGAGCCCATAAATGTTGAGGCGTTTAAAAACTTTGCGCGCCAAACAGCAGAATTATATGTGGAGCTCTATGGCTGGTATTACATGCCTTCGAGTGTCCACAAACTTTTACTGCACGGTGCTGAAGTTATTAAACACTTCAATATTATGCCCATTGGCAAATTATCTGAAGAGGCATCGGAAGCCAGAAACAAAGACTTCAAGAAAATCCGAGAACAGCATTCGCGCAAATTTTGTCGAAAAGCGACAAACGAAGACATTTTCAATGGTCTCCTTGTCTCGTCAGATCCCTACCTGTCCAGCATAAGACCTGTGCTGAGAAAATCAGTAAATACACCTATTACTGATGATATGAAATCTCTTCTTATTGGTGACGATGCAGATCTAGACAAAGAGAATGTTGAATTTATTGATATTAACGCGTCAATGCTGGACTCGGATTTAGAGGACTGACGACAGCAAAGATACTCTCTGCTAATCGTTTTTGTATAAGTAGTTATAGCAAATAATTATAATAAAATAATAATAAGAATATAATTAAATTAATTAATATAATTAATTAGTCATATAATTAAACAGTAATATATCATAGTTATAGGAGCTGTAAATAGTTGTTGTAGTCTTAAATTGACAATTTTGACGTTACTTTTATTGTTATTGCCTTTCTTGCACATAATTTTTGTTGTAATGTATTAGTATTAACTATTTCATTAACAGCTCCCCCAAACGTATTATACATTAACTATTTAATACATGTTTTTATCTTTCTTCACTTTTAACCATATATTTAAAAATAAAAATATCCTTAGTACATATTTATTCCTTACTAGCTGCACCCCGCGGTTTCACCCGCATAAGTCTCGATTCCGTGGGAATATCGAGATAAATAGTAACCTATGTGTTATTCCCGGTTATAAACTATTATGTGTGCTAAATTTCATCCAAATCCGTTCAGCTGTTTGAGCGTGAAGAAGAGACAAACATACACACACACAAAGTTTCGCCTTTATAATCACACTAAGATTATAAAGGCGAAAGTTTGTGAGTGTGTGAGGGTGTGTGTGTGTGTATGTTTGTCTCTTCTTGCATGAGTATTAGTTTACATACAATTTTCATATTCAAAGCAATATGTAACTTCACAAAATACCATCAAAGATTTGAAAGATCACCAACTGTAAATTCAAAATTTCCAAAGCTTGCTACATGCAAAGCGGCACCGAAAGGCACAAGAATTGTATGTCATCTTGATCGCCGTGTATGGTGCAATAGCTCATGTGAATACCAGCCTATCAGTTCTATTCAGTTTTGAAAAAAAGCACTTTAAGTGTTTCATTCCATACAAAAAAAATTAAAATATTTTTTTTCTCACGCATGGAGCTACTCATACCCTTCATACTATATTAGTAAAACATAGGGAGGTATACTAAACACAAAACATATTTTTATTTATTAATTTCTGACATTAAGTTTCTATGAGTATGGAGCTTGATTTTCAGACCACTGTGCGTCGCTTGTAGTTGCCGCGGGTACGGAATGGTACCATTTAGCTCCATTAGCAGTCATCTCAGTGTCCAACTCTCTCCTAGCCATTTCATCTTTCACACCATCCCATTCATGTTGATGGCTATTAGCGTCAAAATACATTCTGACTTTTCTTGTCACATGCTTCTCTGAATCACGTATTGTCTTAAGTACATGGGCGACCGAGCTCTGAAATAAAGAATGCTCATTTACTAATTCCATGCTGCCATGATAGTAGGTACTTACTAATTCCATACTGCCATGATAGTAGGTACTTACTAATTCTATGCTGCCATATCATTCAAGGTACCCACATCTTGTTCTAAACTTTGGGCGACCGAGCGCTCGGGTGAAAATACGGAGAAAACGAATTTTCCCAGATATGAGACCGAAAACCCCTATACTGCAACTTTCATCGAAATCTTTAGAGCCGTTTTCGAGGACGGTATTAGAAATGTACATATAGGTATACAAATATTGCTCGTCACACACCGGATTTAGACGGTTTCTGTAGAGTGAGCCGCTAAACATCGTGTAGCTCTACGATTGACATAAGCTGTTTCCTCAGAGTAAGGTTACGACCGTGACCCGACCTTGTAAGCCAGTGACGTGACTTTACGTTGCCGATAACTTTTGAACTTACACCTGCGCCTGCGCTTTAATACTTGATAGAGATAAAATTAGAATGCGTTTATTTCCACTTTGAACGGATAAGAAATCTGTGATTTACCTTCGTGATTATTAGTTTTATTTTATATTCATTGCATGTTGTAAAATTATGTTATTGACTTAAACCTGTACTGTATAAAAGATAAGGATAATTTACTGGGTTTTGATACGGATTTCATAATAACTTACAGCTGTTGTAATTTTTTGTGCATGATGCCCCGAAAATAACAGATGCATCGTGGCACCGAATTTATTCATTTATGAACTAGCGACCAGGCCCTGATTCGCAGGTTTTTATGATTGATAAAGATTTCCTTAATATACGTAAGTTTAATATGAATGTATCTTAAGTAAACCTTTCAAAATAAATTCTATAAATGACGGTGAAAACCACATCAAAATCCGTCGCGTAGTTTAGGAGAACAACACGGTCACACAGATTGACACGAAAAACGACTTTAATTTATAATATGTAGATATTTATTACATGTTGTAAAATAATGGTATTGAATTAAATCTGCCAGAAAGATAAGGCTTTACAGACACGAAAAGCGAGTTTTATTTATAATATTAGTAGCTGCACCGATGCGCTGCAATGCTACTTTTTGCTAGTTTTTTTGGGCCAGAAACCCTCGCGGGCGTCCTCAGAACACCCTACCAAAGTTCCATCAAAATCGATCCAGCCGTTTCGGAGTCCATAGAGGACAAAACAACATTGATTTTTATTTATATCGATGTATAAATATAGAAATAGAAGATGTACTCGTATGTATATTTAGAATTAAAGATTAGCTAGATCGAGGAGGAAACTGTCACTGCTGGGACACAGGCTTCCTCTCTTCGAGAAGGACTGGGCTGTGATCACCACGCGGGCCCAGTGCGGGTTGGTAGATGTCACATATCTTTGAATTTTTGGTTCTAGGAGGACATGGCGGTTACCTCAAGATGTTTTCCTTCACCATTTGAGAGTAGTGATATAATTTACACAAAATAAAACGCCTGGCTGGGTTCGACCCATCGATCTACGACCCGCAAGTCAAGGCCGTTACCACTGTTACAGTGGATTGACTAGTCTAAATTCTTTCGCTTTACAAATCGCCTCGGTAAGCTTACTTTTGCGTTAATTACTAACCCAAATAGCTAACCAAATCCTATAAATCCACGATGTTAATAATCGTACATAATCAAAATAATCCCAGCTTACATTATAGCAATGGCTGCCGATATTCTGATAAGTTTGTTTTCACCCTGTATTCGTTATCTTAACGACGTCATTTAGAAACGTGAGCTAGGTTCATAGCGGTCCGTAGAGGCGGGAAAATAACTTGACGGGTCACGACCTGAGGCTATCTTAGAGGCTTCATTAATAATATTATTCCGATAATCATAATTATTTTCGAGCCATGAATCAAGTGGTGGTGACTTACTAGTTGTATTTTTACTTTGTTTAAATTATTTCATCACCGCACGACTCTCAAAACGGTGAAGGAAAACATCGTGAGGAAACGGGCACGTCCACCAACCAAAAAATCAAAGGCTAAAGAGGGTAAAACCTTTTGAGTTAGTTTAGTGCAGTGTAAGTGACTTTTAACTGTAGTGCAAGTGCTGACTTTTATAAAGAACACGTGAATCAAGTGTCTCCCCCTATAGTGAATAAGAAAGACGTTATTGGACGACTTCTTAATCTTATAGTTACTTAGCAGTTTATGTTATATTTAAATTACTTATTAGCTAATAGGCTAGATTGTGATGTGAATAAAGTATCACTAAGTGTGTAACTTTATAAAATAATAAAAAATAACTAGTTTAGTCCACTTTGAACCCCCAAAACTGTATATGCAAAGGCCAGCCTGTCTGAAAATCACCTAATGAAAATCCTAATTACAAACCAAAAACGATTGCTTGTATAAAAAATCGCTTTTCCTTTTTACAAAAGAATATTTTATTACAGCCCACTCTTTCTCGAAGAGAGGAAGCCTGAGTTCAAACAGTGGGAACACTTGGGTTACCAAGTTATTATTTTAGAAGAAAAACGGTGCTACTAGTTATAGTAGCACCGTTTTTCTTCCTTGATCAAACTAATCTATAATAATTCTTAATATACATACATCTTCGAAACCGGCATGTCCTAGAACCAAACTTTGAAAGACATGTGACTACAAAAATATTTCATTTGACAAAAAAAAAAATTGTCGGGTTTGGTAGATTATTTAATTTATATTCTTGATTGTCAATGGAGTTCAGACTGTTAATTAATATTATTAGCAGTTAATAAGACTGTCATTTACATAACTCCTTATCACGTTTGCTTCAGTTTGATAAAAATGTAGCAGACTTTGGACCAGTCCATTTGCGTACCCTTGAATATATCCTCTACGATTGGTTAATAGATACTAATTTCAGGGATTACCTAGTGGAAAACCGATTATAACTTATATAAATATGGATTGCTAAATCATGAGTTGGTTAGGTAATCATGAGTATCATGATAAACAAAAAATTATATTTTTTATTTAGAAATAATAATGTGGCATATCTTGGATAAACATCAAGACACACACAGAAGTTCATAATTTTATAGTGAGATTGTTACAGGTGCCTGAACTACACAAAGTTTAATTTCTACGTTTTTTTTCTGTTACGAGGTCCCGATTCTTTTTAGAAGGACACATCCTATTCTCAAAATATCATTGATTTCAGGACATCCCTTTAACCATTTTCGGATCCAAGCACCAATCGCCACGACAAACAGTAATGTTTTTAGGGTTCCGTACCCGGAAGGTGTCAAAAACCCTATCACTAAGCCGTCCGTCCCTATCCTATCCGCTGTCCGTCTGTCTGTCAGCGGGCTGTATCTCATGAACCGTAATACGTAGACAGTTGAAATTTTCACAGATTGTGTATTTCTATTGCCAATTTAACAACAAATAAAATCAAAAGATACAGGTTCCCATACTACAAGAAACGTGTTTTTTACGGTGTTTTTTTACTAAATATTGTACGGTAGTACGGAACCCATCGTGTGCGAGCCAACTCGTACTAGGCCGGATTAAAAAATATATATCGTATAAAGCTACGTGTGAAGGACTAAAAGAAAAACGTAAACGAATGTAAATAACAAAGCATTCTGTAAAGGAAACATATTGTTTAATTTATATCTTTGTTTTACACGGAAACACATCCTTTGTAATTCACACGTTTTTTTGTTTTCAAATACTGTATCAATATTTCATAATTATTTTTGTGACAAGCCGTGTTCCTCATGGGATTTCCCATCGGAAACTTCTCAGGGGCCTTAGGGCACAGTATAAATAAGTAACAGTATTACGTCTTCATAGAAAACGGTCGAAATGACGCGTTTCGAATTCTCAGTGTACCAGAGGCCCTAGTGAGACCATCTCGACTTTACGCATCGACCGCGTTCGGCGCTCCGATTGGTCCTTCACCAGTGAAGGCCAGTGAAGGGTTAATCGGAGCGCCGAACGCGGTCGATGCGTAAATTCGAGATGGTTAAAAGAAACTCACATTAGGGCCTCAGTACGCAAGTCTCGAGTGCGCGGCAGTTACGCACGAACGTGGAAAGTTTATCTTCTGAGCGGCCGTAGGTAATTATTACAAGGTCACTGCCTAGACGTAATACTGTTACTTTATTATACTGTCCTTAAGGGATGAGTTTCCCAAAAAAATGTATTGTCTAAATACGAATTTTAACGTTTTTAACTTAAAAAATCACGAACTTTTCAGATTTTTATTATGTAGATAATTAATATATACCTATAATATGTAAATTGTTATTTTGTACAAAAATCATTGAACCTTTTTTCCTGAAATAATGAGGTAGAATTCAATGTCTAGATTGCACATTTTATGAAATTAATCTTTCAACCAGCGTTCGCGGCCACTGTGAAAAATTTCTTTAAATGACACTGGACTGTACGAGTGACGAACGTATTTAATAAATATGGGGACAAGTGAGAATGTTTTCTTTCTCAGTATTTAAAACCGTGTAAAATAACACAAATGTTGACGCAATCGACGAATTCTTTCTCACACAACAAAGCTCAAGTTCACAGTAATTGGACTCAATCGAGGCATTTACCCGATTGTTCGAAGTCTCTCGTGTATTCTGACGACATTCATAGTAAACATGTCAATATGAATGTCGTCAGAAAATCTGAATTTTAGGTATTCAGAAATTCAGGGGCTCGTGGACTAACAGCTGCACGGGTCGATCAATCAGGTTAAACTACTATTGCCGCGGCTGTCCGTGGATGGTTGCCCATCTTTACATACCGAGACCCCTCCGTGCCTCGGAAAGCACGTTAAACCGTTGGTCCCGGCTGTCATTCGTGGATCTTTGACAGTCGTTACGGGTTTTCAGAAGCCCGAAAGTTTGACAACCAGTCTTACCAAGGGTTATTGTATTACCCAGTTACTGGATTGTGGAGGTCAGATAAGCAGTCGCTCTCTGTAAAATACTGATTCAGTTGCATCCAGACTGGAAGCAGACTCCAATATAGTTGGGAAAAGGCTAGGAAGAAGATTCATATTAACCTTGACAATATGGGAGGTGAGTGATTACAACATTACATCTTCGGGTCATGGGATGTTACTAATTAAGGACGGCGAGAATTTCCATATTTTCCTTATATGGGCACAAGAATTACAGGTGTTTTAAAATATTGTGCGAGTTCTATAAGAAGTAATGTATACAGTATATTTCTTGTGCGTAATTTATTTTTTTGTCTGAGTAATATATAATTGTGTAAATTGTCTTGAAAACCGAAAATCATAATTACAGCTACGCCGAGCAAAATGTACTTATCTGCTAGTACAGCGTAATTTCGGTGCAGGTTAGCTCAATGTTCGAAGGTCGTAAAAGAGGAATTATTTTCTATATGTGTGTATACGTGTGCTTCCGGACGTCCCCTCATAGCTCATACATAAATTACTTGACTGATTTTGACACATGTGTTGTCGTTTGATCCGTTCAATCATTCTGATATCCCGAGTGTCAAGGTGGTCTTTTCGTACGTAATGAATTATTATGTATTTATTTAAATGAAAATGTTCTACATGTGGAAAGGAAGCACAGTAGACTTTGTGTAAACTAGATTGTTGAACTACGAAGAAGTTTATTTCGCCTTGAACGAAAACTTTTACTAAAGCCACAAAGTCTTTGTACTCATAAACAAATAAATTGTGCAAATATCCCTTCATTCTTCAAAGCATGTGCTCGTGTGAGGTCAATGTACGAAATCGCCGGCAAAGTGGGCGTGTCTACACTATACATAACGGTTATCGAATTATTCATAGATGCTCTCTAGATCTAGCTAATACATATAAATAAACATTATCTTGTGCGTGTATCTGTTGAATCGGAAAATGTTTTTGTGAGAGTTTATGTAAATAAGTGGTAAATGCAAAAGTAGCTGGAAAATATAAAGCGGAAGAACGCATATATCCGAGGACTATGATGTAGAGAAAGATGGCTTAGATTTCACATTGATTGCTTGAAAAAGAACTAGAATTACAAAGGAAGAAGAAAAGTAAGGATCGTCTGAGGAAAACTTACGCAGATCAAAACGTTGTGAAGGTCGAGACGAAAAAGCAAGAGAAGAATAACCAAGAAATAGCACTCAACAGTAATATGATGAAAACATTGAACAATCCATTGAAGAAGAATCTGAAAACCATAATGATAGTTCATCTTCCATTTGACAAATCGATCCTCTTAGTTATAAAGAATACAATAGCCTAATATTTCACAATAAAATTGCGTGATTCATACATAATAGTGATAAGTTTTGAAACTGATACAAGACGTTCTAAGCGTAGATGACCTAACATTGCGCTAAATGTACTTGAACTCGATATTATATTGTATGCGGTTGCAAGAGTTAAAACTCATCATAATACAAAAGTTATTAGTAGTATTTACCCACATCGTTTTAATTTTAAATATGTATGTTGCCTAGCACCTAATGTTATATAATAAATTAGTTAGCTTTATTTAATTACATCTGATAAGTGAAAACGAGGTCAGCAGATAATCAAATTAGACAGTGAAGTTAGCTGAAATTAAAACACCGTTTTGAATATTAGCTACGTTAAGTAGTATATTTGGATGATATCACATATAATGCCAGAGTGTTTTGATCAGAATTTCTTGGCTCATTATAAAAATAAAATCCTGCAATTTTCAGAAGACCAAAAATGTCGTTGCTGAGGTACTGATTTCGTCGGTATTTTCGCAATCTTTTCTATAGCGTTTTCTTTATCATTAGGTCCTTAGATTCTAATAATAAATTGAAAACTAGAAAGTTAGCTAACCAATAGTAGAGCTGTACCTTGACGCCTTGTCTTTGGAGTGAAGACGAAGCGTGTCGCGTCTCTAGCATTCACACCACGCACGGCCGCAGGGAGTACCGTAAGGTCGGTATTACATTTGTAAATTACAGAGTAATACAAAGATAACCGTATGGAAGGACCACATTGTACAATATACAATAATGAACATGAACTAGCATGTACAGAAGTGAAAAATGAAAAGCCCAAAATTATGTCCGTTCACTCTTAGTGATCTGAACAACGAGCCACAAAAAACGTGGCCCATAAAATATAGGTAATATAGATAAAGAAGAAAGCAGTACCCTGTTACACTGGAAGCCGTCAACCGACCCCAACATAGTTGGAAAAAGACTAGGCAGATGTTGACGATGAGTTACAAGATATACCGTTGACACGAAAAGAAGAAGAACGGATAATCTTAAAAAACTACTGCCGTTAGAAGTTATGATTGATTATTTTGTACAGCAATTTTTTTTCCTGCTATTTGTGCATAGTCTGTTATTCGAAGATATGTGACATCCACCAACCGGCCAGTGGACCCGCGTGGTGGATTACGGCCCACTCCGAGAGGACACCTGTGCCCCAGCAATGGAAACATTATAGGCCGAGTATGATGTTATAGAGCTGATGACTTTGATTATATTTTTGTTGCCGTATCCGTATCAACATTATTAATGTATGAAAGTATTGTTGTCTTGAAGCTTCTGCACGTTTTTATTTCGTGCGCTACATTGTGTGTTATGCGGTCTTCTGCGTATAAAGACCTCGAAATCCGAATCCTACAAAGTGAGTAACACTTAGTTAATCCACTTCGAACCTACAATTATATCCACCGGTCTATTTTGTAAAAAATCTCACCATGGATCCTAGGTGCAGCTGTCATCCCACCGGATTGACATTTTTGAAAACTCACTTCAAGATCAGTCGGTCGATTCTGTAAAAATATTGAATCAACGTGAAACTTAGGTGAAGTGAGCTGTCACTGTCACAAATCGACCCGCAGGATGCTAGGGATTAGCACTATTGACAGCTCACTTCAACTAAGTTTCACGGTGATATTTTTACAGAATCAATCGGCAGTTCACTTAAGTTTTCATGGCGAGATTTTTTTGCAGCTAGTAATTTTATTTAGCTTCCTCTTAATTAACGCTCTATTATCTCTTGTTCTAATCTAGTAGGCTAACTTGGAATAGACGTTAATTTGCATAATATCTCAATGAGAATTGTTACTATGCTATAAACATTATAGCGTTTGTTATAAGGCATATCATGTTCATGGATATATTATGTATGAGTGCTGTGAAACGGCCTCATTAGATTGAAATGAAAATAATAATTAACTAAGAAATTCATTGGTGTACATTATTAGTGGCGCTTTAGTTTAAATTTCCGACAGAAACTATTTGAGATTCTGAAACCTAGAACAGTTGGATTAACGCTTAATTTTCTGTCCACTCTCACTCGTGACAACTAGGATTTTCGCCTTAACCCCATGTTAGCAGTTATTGTTGCACTGTTTTAATCTTTATTAGTTTATAGGGGGTTTGATTCTTTGATGTTTCCAAGTTGGTCGCAGTTATTTGGCAATTTTTACTACAAACCAAACGTAGATTGACATATCATTTAAACGTTTAAACGACAAGGTCAATTTTAGCTGTCCATTACATGAAACACAACCATTTCATAAAATAGTCGAACACTTCATGAAATGATGAATTCTAAGATCTGGCTGCGTCCATCGTATGGGATGGATCGCCCTCCTATGGGAATATATAATTTGCCTTCAAGTTTGAGTGCAATTCTCTCTAGAAAACCGTTACGGGAGTTTCTATTGCAGAGCTAAGTTTACATTTTATAACCTCAATAATAATGATTGCCTTTACAATACAGTCGGCATTAGACGCTGTAAACGTGGTTACGCCAATTACTTCGGGCTATGATTATTTTATACGTAGGTACGAGAGGACGTTGTCCAAACATGTGAATATTAGGAACGGTGAAAACATAAGACTTTTTTAATTGTGCAATTTGCAGAACCGTCTTTTTGTGTGTTTTCGTAGTTTTTCAGTGAGATTTTTTTTTCAATCAACAAAATCTGCCAATTTACATTAATTAAAATATAGGTATGGAAATTAAATAAATAATATAACGAAAATAAGTTTTAATGAGCTTATTATTCGTTGAAACTTATTTTTTTATTTTTTTTGTTGTAACATTATAAACTTACTAATTGAACTGTAGGCAACACTCAGTCATTTCCATTCATTCCCGTTGTGATTGGGTTTCGTTTTGGTTTCACTGTTGTCATAAAAATAGTAGAATAGGTTTAAGGGGGACAGACGATCGCCGAACGAAACCAAACTATTGACGAAACGGTAGAGAGCGTTTAGTTTTGCAAATTAGTAGAATCGGCCCCCAGGACCAACATTGAGCCAAGCATTTTTACCAGCGATGTATTCCCCCAACTTATAATATGTCTGCCTGAATAGAATCGTAACATTTTAAACAGTACCACATGAAAGATGACTCTACTTTAGCCAGTCTTAAACCTGGTATAACTAATTTATAGGTCCCTATTTCTTGTACTATAATTATGCCTATCACCTCTTTTACTAAAAAGATGTAAATGATCTCTTCATACATCATTATATTGACAAGGTACCATCATGATGTTAATACCCTTAAACATTTCCCATTCAAAATCGCGCCTGCGCAGATAATATATGGTTCTGATCGCGATAAAAATAGACTCGATGTCTCCACAGCCCGTCCCCACAGTAAAATACCGTAAGACATGATACTATGAAAGTAGCTAAAATAGACCAGCCTCGCGGTATCTACATCAGTAAATTGATGGATTTTTCTGACAGCGTATGCTGCTGAACTTAGCCGTCCTGCAAGAGATGTTAAATGAGGACCCCATTTTAGCCTTGAGTCGAGCGTGATCCCCAGGAAAACAGTTTTATCGACGAATTCTAGTTGCTCTTGATTCAATTCTATCTCACAATCTCTACTTTTGACATTTGGTAAAGAAAATTTTACGCACTTGGTTTTTTTCCATTTACAAAATTATTAGTAGTGAACCAATTTTGGACCTGCAGTAAGTAGGGCGTTATTTACGTCGTCAAATTTGAAGCACGTCTATCTCATCTACCTTAAAAATTAAGGAAGTATTGTATTGCAAATAACACCATTTAAAGACACATTCACATATTTTTTTGTGTGTTAAAGTACACAGTAAAGAACATTTAAAAGATTATGATGTCAATGACCGTTTACAATAAAAATATCTCTGATAAGATAAATCTATGCTGTTAAATTAAAGGCATTTCGGTAACCTTAGAACTAGGAGAAGAAACAAAGGTCTCATAATCAACATAGGTAGGTACTAGACAGGTACGTGGAGGACCTATCCGCAGTAGGTCAAAGGTTCAAGACGTAGGACTACGGGTAGCGGCTCTGACATGGAGGTGGGGAAGATACTTGGCTAGAAGTAGTGATGGTAGGTGGAGCATAGCCTTAACGGAATGGTTGCAGAGAAACGATATTTAAAACGTTGGCAAGTGGCTGGAAAACCTACAGAAGATCGAGGGAAGACCTGGACGAGACTCGCACAGACCAGCACGCGTAGCATGACTGTAGAAACGGGTTTTGTCGACGGAAGAATAGACAAAATTACTTAAAAACAATCACAATCTGTCATTTTGTCTATTCTGCCGTCGACAAAACCCGTTTCTATGGCGGTCATGCTACGCGTGCAGGGAACCATGGCACAAAAGGGAGGAGGCCTATACTCAGCAGTGGGTGGAACAAGGCTGCCAATGATGATAAGGTACGACGAAAACGGTTTGTGATCGCAGTTATGATTTTATTAGAGCCCAAGAATTTCCTCACTATATCATCTTTATAGCACCACGATGGCAAAGCAAAAGGCAGGCTTTATTTATTCTTGATTTATTTATTCTGCCGGGGTTGCGGGTTTGTCTGAAAGGGATATCGCGACCTCGGCACACAGGCAACGGAAGGAACACGGGTGGGTTTTAGTCAGTAAAAGTCTGACACGCCCTCCCGCTCCACCCAGAGCGGGAGAAGTTATTTGATAATTTACCTTCCTCAAAAAAAAAAAAAAAGGCTTTATTTATTGGTAAAAAAGTACATTTAAATACAAGGTAGGTTATGTTGCCACAAAGTGGGAACAGAATCGAGTTCGGGCTCTTTTCGACAAGATTGGTTGGAGACGGCAATGGACAGGGATATGTAGAAGCAAGGAAGTGGTCCTTGTGGTTGACGGTCCTTCCCCTGTAACATATTGGTGAGACACTAAGGACTTGTACTTAGTAATTAATTATGTTACTCGCAGCATTGTATCAGACAAAGAAACTAGATAAACCGCCAAACATGAACAAAATGGACGTGCTCGGTTAGGGACCGTTATCAGATAGTAATAAAATATTATGAAACAACGAATAGGTATTTTGGAGTACCTACGCTTGTTGTATTTTCAAAAGATCAATCACCGTCTAAAATGTCTTAAGATAAAAAAAAAAGATTCCTGTCACAAAACTCATGTACTTACTACAATCGATTCTCGCGATTTCACCACATTCGATCAACGATCTCTTTTATTATTACCACCTACCTATTAATCTAGATTAAAATCATTAATCCCTTAGATAACATAATTATTACATCCTGTTAAGTTGCTACCTAGAAGCAGCGTTATTTCCATATTTTAATAAGTTCCCTTTATATAAGTCATTTGTTATCTTCACCTTATCGCTAGGAGAAGTGTAGGTAATAATTATAATTACTGATATGAGCAGAAATTAAGATTAGGGTTTTAGGACAAAGTCACAGTGTAATAAAGAACCAGTATTTTGCCTCGGCAGTGACCTTGAAATAATTACCTACGGCCACTCGTTAGATAAACTTTCCACGTCCTTGCGTAACTGCCAAGCACGCCGTTTAGGCCGTTTCCTATTAAGACATAATACTTTTACTTATTTATACTGTGACGTAGCTGTCATGACTCTCGATTTGATACTTATCTTGAGTAAAACCAATTAATGACTTAGCATTATTCTAGAATACTGACCTCCTGCATTCTTTTATGCATTTTATATCTTGTTTTTAAAACTTATATTATCCTCAATGCTTTGAAAAATTCATCATTATAGTACTTATTAAATCTTAGAGATAATTCTTATGCACTTGAATTCTTATTCGATATATTTAATTGGGTTTTTTACTAATTATTTAATTACATCCTGTAAAGTGAAAGATTGTGTGTAAAAGTTATTTATTCAGCACAAAAATATTGTCCTCAAAAAAAAAACCATATACCCAACAAAGGATTTAAAGCGCTCTTTAACGAGTCTGATACCCAATTTATTTTCATAATCACATATAATTAAGAACACATTAATTTTTTCAAACTTCATAATGGCAGAAGTAATTTGATCAAACAGTCATTCGTATGTAATTATGTCACGTATGTATAGAAAAACACCACGTATATTGGCTATAAACTAGAGTCACTGACCTACACGGCACCCAATCATTTGGCGGATCGTAGAAAAGCATACCAAAGAAGTATTCGACAAACATTGGTGATAGAACGTGGATTGTTTTTGTATTATTGGACTCATGTTAGGTTAACTCATCATAACGAAGCCAGGAAGGTATAGTAGTAATGTCTAATTCTAATTCTCCGTTTTTGGTACCGTCTGACGGCCAAACGAGCCAATGAGCAATGAATTGACTAATGAGCGCTCATTGGTCAAATCAATAACGCGCGCTTCCCCGTCTGTAATAACTGTAATACACTTCCGTCCCTTTTCACGAAATCACTACCACAGATTGCCCACTTCACAGATTGCAGGAAAACGTGAGAAAAGATGTTACACATCAAAAACAGACTACATAAAAAGCGAACTAAAAAGATAGTAAAGAGAAAAGATACTAAATCATGCTTTTAAATCAGCACCTAAGTTGCGTTACACAGTTTTTATCACAATCGGAAGGATTTTCAAGGATCGTTATCCATTGGTTTATAGCTTTATATGTTAGAAAAACATCGTTTGCTCGACAACGTAATAACGCAATTAATATTGTTGAATTGACAAAATGAAAGACATTGCATTGCATTCACATATTGGAAACATGAAATTATTTATCTCTGAGGGCTTCCAGCACGCTTGGCATGACCTCAATAGAAACGGGTTTTGTCGACAGAAGAAGAGACAAAATTTCACATTGTGACAATTTATCTGTCATTTTGTCTATTCTTCCGTCGACTTTTCTATGGTTGTCATACAACGCGTGCAGAAGATGTGAGAAAATATTTCTTAATCAGACAGGACGCGGATATCAGAAAAAATTATAAAAAAACAGTTCATAAACCGACACAAAACAATACATGTATCTACAATATTGGGAACAAAGCATCACTATCGGTTGTACAAAGTTCGTTTGATAAAGAACTGATACATCCGGTTTCACTAGAGGCCATAGATACCTACTTCATAGAGCGTTCGTGAAACAATGGTCTCTTTTAAACAAAGATACCATAATATAGAAAGACCTTTACAGGTGCGTGTGACGTCATTTAATATGGACACGTTCTAGTTTATAAATATTTACTGCAGGATACCAGTCTATTCCTAATCTATACACATTAGACTCAATTGACGTAGGTATAGGAAAAAAGAAGACGGTAGATGTCACTTCTAAAACTGACAGCATAGGTAATAATTCAGGAGAATCAGAAACGGGTCATTATAGGTTTACTGGAAAATCGGAACATCAAGATCATGGAAAATGTAATAAACGGGAATACGCGTTAGCATCATCAGAAAGAAAAGTGGTCCAAACTGTAAATAACGTGTCTATTTTTGCTTCGTTCATTCTAGACATATCCCGATAAAAAAAATCTAAAGATAATTGTTAATTAAGTACTAACATAAGTAATCTGATTGGAGGAGCTCGTAGCTAAGTAATAACAGCCGCACGGGTCGATCCGTCAGGTTAAGCTACGCTTGCCGGCGTTGGTCCGTGAATGGGTGACCATCTTTACATACCGAGACTCCTCCGTGCCTCGGAAAGCACGTTAAGACGTTGGCCCCGGCTGTCATTCGGGTTGTGGAAGTCAGACAGGCAGTCGCTCCATGTAAAATATTGGTGTTCAGCTGCATCCGGTTAGACTGGAAGCCGACCCCAACATAGTTGGGAAAAGGCTAGGCAGATTGATTGATAAGTAATCTGATTGACGTTTGAGTAAAAGTGCTTTATAATCTTGTCCCATTGAATTTATAAGTTTAAATTTTATGGTTTTCCTTTCATGTAATTTATCATGTTTGTTAGAGAGATTTGATCCTTATGATTGACTCTATCGATTGATCCCATAAAGCACAGGTAGTTATTTTTTCAGATTTTAGCCGGTCCGATTCCCGAGTGTGGGAAGCGAATTTTCGACAAACTCTGCATGCAGATGTGTTTCTTAAAAAAAAATAAAGGAATGTTTTCTTTGAGTTTGCTGAAAATTTACTATCTCCAGTATTTAGAGTACTTTTCCTCCTGATTATATTCAAAAAGTCCACCCTGCATATAAATTATACACCCAATTAAACACATCTAATAATTTATAATAATATTGAATTGCTTGAATTGATACATAGCCCTCGTCCTCTCTCCTAATTTAGCTGTGCCCGACAGGGTCCATATTGTTCTTTTACTTTGTTATACCATCTATGAAATACATATGGAATGCAATCAAGAATTGAGTATTGAGTTAATTATACTACTCATTGCAAACTGAAAGGATCTCGTTAATAATGGGTTGACGTTGTTGGTTTAAAAGCTTTTCGAGGTACAGCAGTATAAATGATGATAAAAACAGTATCAGCAACGTATTTACTAATTACTTTTTTAGTAACGCTATAAACCATGAAAACTTATCAGACAGATATACTTTTCGTAACGACATCGAAAGACTTCATATAAAAATGACTTTTTGTTTATAATGTTCTTATTCCAATGTCCAAAACAATTTATAGTTTAAACTTATTTCCGTAATTAGCCTGAGTCACACGATGTCGTTATTTTGAGCCAGATCGAAGTACAGATCCAAGTTTTATGATTGGTCTATGCAAGAAATTACCAATGTTTGTATTCCATTTAAGGAAGCACTAGAATAACAATAAGAATATAATGTCTGGCAAACGGTTATGTAAGAGATAGGTTATGTTACCATTATAGAATAGCATGTTCTTGCTCAAGATACCAAAACAGCGTAATTTTGATGATGACACATTTTTCACCTAAAATCGTTATAGGGGTCTTTAAAGGGTGCCCGTGATTTCACCACTGGCCGTATATGGACACTGGACAGTTATCGAAATGCATTTAGTTTGTCATCAAGTGTCGAGTCCTTTTATGAGATGACGTAACCTTCCAGTCAGTGTTTTATCGATCACGACTTTCTCTTCCAACCATACAAATGTAATATCAATGAAATGACTGTTTCCCAGGTTCAGGTGTCACGATAAAATCCATGTACCCACCCAATAGTTTCATTTAAATTCAACGTCAAACGTCACACATAAAACAAATTCTAGGTCAAGAAGTCAGATAACCTTTAACTAAAATAGAGTCACAGCGAGTATCTGTTCCGGCCGAACACAGGGACGATAAGAGTTCCCTTTATTAACCTCGAGCAATTACAAGACAATTGGCATCTTGATAATAATCATTGTATACAATTGCAAACAGGCCAGTCAGGCTACAATGACAAGAAATATGTCGCGCATTTTGTATGAGAGATTCGTCAAATTCTGTGACATATGTCACTATAGTACATGCTAGCACTTCTTATGGGTCTAGAAGTCTACTCATTTGCATATACGTCATCAAGCTAGCGCTATTAAAGTCTATGACTTTAGTAGTTAGGGTTGGAACAGCTAAGATGGTCTTACTAAAAAATTCTACTTAGAAGCCAATGCAGCTAAATATTAGCAGCTTCAAATTAAAACCAGCAATCTTTAACAAAATATTTGGGAGAGGAGGTACTATGGCAGTATACTACTACTAGACTGCATCTACGAACACCCAGAAGGAGTCTGCGACCATCTCTTATTGCATCAATTCACACATTAGGATTTTGTTTTCATTTCATGGAATGTGTAATTGTATATTGTGTATTGTCCTGTCCAAGTCATTGAGAAAACCGGCCAAGTGCGTGTCGGACCACGCACAATGAAGGGTTCCGTTGTTGGGATGAATTTATAAAGGCTTGACAAGAACAAACTTAACTTTGTAGTTGAAAAATATGAAAATGTTGTTGCAACCGCAAATTTAAGTTGGTCGATTATTACTCGTTAACTTGTAAATTCTACTAAGCTGTGATAGTTTTCCTTTTTATTTCGTTATATATACTACTGCGGTAATTTTTTTCACATATCCAATACCAACGATTTAGCTGCCACCACTTTGTCGGCGTGATTAATATGTATAGCCATGCCAAATTACAGCTTTCTAGTACTCACCGTCTGTGAGCTAGGCCGCGGACAGACAGACGGACGGACAGACAAACGGACTTGGCGAAACTATAAGGGTTCCTTGTCTACTACGGAACCCTAAAAATACCACTAACGATATGGCCATCAGCAGTGATAGATACTGACCGACATGGCTAAAGGTCTTAAAATGACTTGTCAAAGGAAAAGTCCTTCATAATGCATGATATGTGTCAATGCGTCCTTACTTGAACATGCATATGATTACATTGTAGTTGATTCATTGATACCATCGCCCGTTCCGGTTTTGTGATGCAGGAGGCCAGTTTGATCTGGACAAGAAAACATGATCAAGCTATATTTGTCCCACTGTTGGGATTCAGACCGCTCTGTGAGAGTGGGCTGTTACTCCTTGGGCCGATTCACAAAAATTTAACATCACAAGTATTCCAATGTTAGTATTCCAAGTCAATGACATTTATTATTTATTAATTTATGCTATATAGAAATACAAACAAATCGTTTTATTGATTGTTTTCAGAAAATTATTCAGAGAACCAGCCACATGACGAATTCGCACTGTGCGAAAATCTTTATCAAAACCTTGGTTACATCAATTAAAATTTTATTATAAATCTTCGCCATAAGCTTTATAAATATTAGTTTTATTTACCTACAAATCTAGTTCTTACTTCATACATTTACATATACGTGTTAGTAGCACAAAAGATACCAGTATCACCTCAACCTACTATTATTAAGTACTAATAATGCGCAGTTCGTGTTTTAAATATGGACGATTGAACAAAAAACCAAGTACGGAAGACATTGCTCTTTGCGCCGGCGGCGGCGGCGCCGTGATAATGATAACGAACCATATACTTTGTACTGCGTATTTCATTAATCAGCCCACATGGAAGTCTTTGTTTAAAATGTGTTGGAGTCATCGTATGCGCCTTCATTAAAAGCAGCGAAAAACAAAGGCTTTTGAAATTAGTGCATCAAGATGATTTGCGAAACAAGGCAAGGCGGTCCTTAAAACCCTGCAAAAGTACCAAATTTTAGAAAAGATCCAACTCAAAGGACCAAGAGGACCAAGTTTAAAAAATATCAGGCTCCAAGGACCAAGAGGAACAATTAAGTTAAGTTATTAAATTATATCTCCGCTTTAAATACTAGACAAATTATAGAACAAAAATGTATTTACTCACATGCTAAAATAACCTTCATTGTATTGTTGTTATGATAGAACGCATTGTAATTATGTGATAATGTTAACAATACCAAATTACACATTTTTCAGTCTCCGATATTATCGTTTAGTGTTAAACATGCAGAGTACTTAAATAATATTTAAAAAAAAACAATTTCTACTTGTAAATGTATTCTTAGTAATTAATAAACTTTTGCCTAATTTAAATTGTCTGAAGAATACATTAAAACTGTAGACAATTTTAAGTTGTTTCAGAATTACAAAATAAACAGTTGTGATTTAAAATATTCAGGTCAAGGCTTGAAAATGTAAATAGACGTTTATAAAGTAAATAGGTACATAAGTATACTTACATTTTAGAGAACTGTATGTAACTTATTTGCAAGAAAACATGGTTGCATTAAAAATTATTGCAGTATTTCGCACAGCATTGAAAGGATCATACATAAGGTTTCAGAGCATATCTTTCAGCCATCTTACTAAAATAGTCCTCACGACATGATCAGACCAAGATTACGTCTGGACTTTAAAAGACATTATGACCTCTCGAGTTTGTTTCCGCGCGTAAATATATTGACGTGTAAGTGTAGTAAGTGTTTTATAAAACCAACTTACAGAAAAAAAAAATCGTTTTCAGAAGTCGTGGACTAAGGTCTTGGCTAGACAGGATATCTTGAAAGCCTGTAAATCTAATCAACTTACCCTGGAAACAGGTGCACATCTTCCACAAGCCAGTCCCGCTGGCGGTCTCGTCTGTGGTTCAGGAGCTGGAACTATTGGTCCTTCCTTTATTCTGAAGAGTGAGGATCTGCGGCACTGTTGGAAGAATTGTTTTATTTAGTATTAAAGTGGCACTAAGTGTAGCTTGCATCACAAATTCTTAAATAGGTTTACCGCTAAACATCCTAATTATATCCTAACTAATATTATAAATGCGAAAACGGCTGAACGGATATGGATGAAATTTGACACATGGGTAGACAATGACCTGGAGAAGGACATAGGCTACTTGGATTGCAGACGAAATCGCGGGCAACAGCTAGTATTTAAATAAAACATCGCTCTCTTTCTGTCAATCGTTTGAAGATGAGACAGAATGATGTTTTAAATATATATCTTTACCGCTAAACGCATTTTGTGATTTGTGGAACAACGGGCCTAAAAGTTGTCCGGTATAATAAAACCATCACTAGATATCTTAACAAGGTACCATTGAAGCAGAATAATGAAATTGTATCAAGAGGATGCAAGCATTTTCCTGTCATTAACTGATTGTAGCTGAAGTACTAGATTAAAATTATAACACAGAAACGCAGAATGCAGAACTAAATTAAAAAAGAGTGGAAAAGCCATTCATCTTCCCTAAAAAGCGACAACCATTCCGTACCAGTAATAGAACGCATCAATTAGCACATTTTGTCCAACTTTAACTAACATCATTACCGAGAAAACCAGTCATTCCTGTTTATTTTTACAATGAACAGCAAACACGAAAATTTTCAAAGAATCAGTGGGAAAAACGTGACATGTGAAAACCTCATAAACTGTATGACTAACTAATATGCAAATTAACCTACTCATCATTTGATTATCGTCAAAATGATTCTGTCTGAAGAAATCACTTCTATTTTAACAGAAACCTGAACACGAGAAGATGAAACGGCTCTGATTAAGATGCCAAAAATAAACAACGCTAAAAACCACGTGTAAGAATGTAGGTTAAAAATATAAGTGTGATTTAGAATATTATTGCTGAATTCAAAGTCAAAGATTTATTTGCAAACTAAGTGTACATTTTGATGTTATTCTATAATTTACTTACAACTTAGCGGCCTTTTCCAGGCATCGCAAATTTGAGGGTTATTTTACATTAAAAATTTAAATAACTATGCTATTGACACGATTTTACATGAATAATTTCAATAATTTAGTATTACTCATTCAAATAATAATATATACACATTTTTATAATTCAATAATTATTATATTTATTTAAATTTTTTATTTTATTGTTTATTAATAAATAAAAAAAACAGTTTACATACATTTGTATAAACACACCACACAAACCATCGCGGGTTTAACAGTGGTGTGGCCAGGCACGGCAACTCGGTGCCACATATAAATACATTTTTTATGAATTCGATCGCCTTATTAACTTATTTAGAATAAGAAGTCATCTAGGTAGTGGTGTAGTGTGTAATGTATGTGTACGAGAATGTGTGTGTGGTAGTTATTGTTTTATTTTTGGTTTAAAAAATCTTCAATTTAATAGTAAAAAAAATAATTTAAGGTTTGTTTTTAGTTTATTGTTAAATGGAGCCAGTCTGGTTTCATTATTAATCTTTTGATGCAGCTTATTGTATATTCTTATTGCCATGCACCATGTATTGTGGGCCTTGGTGTAGCATTTTTAGTCACGAGTCGCGACGCACACTGAATCATCTAGAAAATGCTAGCTGGACAATATTATTTTTTGACGTCTAATGGCTTATTGTAGTTCAAATAGTAGTTAATTATTGTTACTAGTAGGATTCGAGACTATCCCGAGTTTTTGTTTTTTTTTCAACCATTAATTAAATTAAAGTTAATGGTTGAAAATTTTGTATATTTTGTGCAATAATAAATATTTTTACAATTGTATACTTCCAAAATGTGCTGTATAGTTTTGTAAGTTTTTTTTTTTTTTTGTATTTATAATTACTTTTTTTATTTATTTATATATACTTTATTGTAACCAGATTATACATTACATAAAGAAAAAGTAATACACCATAAAATATACAATGGGCGGCCTTATCGCTTACTGCGATCTCTTCCAGGCAAAGATTATAAAAAAAAAAAATCCCCCTATAATCGCGAGATAGTCTCGAATCCTACTAGTAACCTATATCTAATCCTAGTCGTAGTACGTCCTGTACTTTAGTGAATGTGTGCATGTTTTTGAATAAATATTTTTTGAAATTATTTAAAAAAATAATAGTGTTTAAATTGTTGGTGATAAAACGTTTCGTGAAGATAGGCGTCAGTATAGCAATGATGACTAACATAACGATGTTACTTCATTCTTAACTAGCAGTTAACGAAACAGATACTCACTGCACTCAATGACAAAAGTCGTTTATGATTACTGTTGACGATTGCAACACTCACTGTGGCAGTAACTGGGACTAAAGATGTAAAAAGGCATTACAAGATTTTGTTGATCGAGATCAAGATATTGTTGGTTGAAGAGTTATGTTGTGATGACAAGATTTAGAAATTGCATCACACAGAATGATGATACTGAAAAGAATCGTGGATGGGAATTACCAAATAGTTTATGAAAAGCAAGAGATAGATATGGTAAGCATTGGAGAAAATTGGCTTCCATACAGCAGTGGATTTATACAAGCTCTAAATGATGATGAAAAAAGAAACCAGACTTTTAAATATTGTAAAAAACCTTATTCAAGGATTTTCCAATATTAAAAAGTCTGGTTTCAGTTTACCAAACTCAAATAAAGAACGAATAAAGAATAATAAAGAATCAGTGGGTTCACTGTTCTTTATTGTCTTTATTTAAGTAAAGGTTCTTAAAGTTATCGACATACTGTAGTCCTTTTTGCACGTTTTTAGTGATTAATTTTGTTTTAACAATCATCTTCAAGGTGCATCCTTAAACAGATTTTGTCACTGACCGGTGAAACTCTTGAGCTAGCCAAAATTTATTTCGTGGCAACTACTTTAAGTGTTCTACATAAACTTATCTAAAACCCATAACACGATTTCCTGATGAAGACCCTTAAAAAGAGTAGGAAAGTAAGATGTCCTCCGTAGTTTGAAATGATGCTTACTTCAGTTGTAATATGACGCGTCATACAACTTATGAGGCTCGAGGATTAATACAATTTTGTATCAGTTAAAATTACTTTTCACGATTTGACGATTTAACTACTGTATGTTTTACTTCAAATGTACAAACAAAAACAAGTTTAGTTGTTTTGATAAGCAACGAGTTTTTAGTATATGATTACAACAAAGGAAAGCGGAAATTATGGAATGAATACTAATACCTAACGGCTCGTGTGATTGCTTCAACGGAAGCAGTTAGTCAAACATCTTTAATGGAACTTTATTTAAAGTATGTTTCGAATCCAAGTTATTCGTAAGAGAAACTAAATTACGTGTAGAATTTGGATCTCGTTAGTAGATCAGGGAAGCATGGTACAAGAGGGGGAGGTCTATACTCAGTAGTGGGTGGAACAAGGCTGCCAATGATGATGAAGATGAAGTTGATCTAAGTCATGGGAAACCCCTAACGAGCAGCAAATATCTAATCACTGATTGGGAACCTAGCTGGTATTATTTATAGCCTTAGTGATAGGATAGGAATACTGATACTTTTAGTATCGTCCTTGACAGACCATACGACGTCTTGGAAGATATTATTCCACAATAGGCGAGTATGACATATAAATACTGGTATTCAGCAACATCCGGTTAGACTGGAAGTCGACCCCAACATAGTTGGGAAAAGGGTAGGCAGATGATGAGGCGAGTACGGCATAAAAGAAGGGCAGTAGATAGTAGATGACGATATAGCAAAACAGCCTATCATATTCCCACTACTGGGATACAGGCTTCCTCTCTGTGAGAGGGGGAGGTACCCGTAAATGGTGATGAAAAAATGTTTAAAAAAAATTGCTGTAGGACATACCGGTTTTCGTTTACCGTTTATAGATCACTGGCGATGATGACATTTACCCAAAACAAAGTGTTTGCCTGGGATGAACCTAAGACTCGTAAGTCGCGACTGTTTCCACAGGGCCACAATAGCTGATTGGGTCACCACTGCTCTAAATTATAATAAGAAGTTAAAATAAACTCACAATGATTTCATTTTCAAACTTGGCATAATTTTCTGACTGTCGTTTGCGTGCGCGCACCGCTTGTCGCAGTGAACTGCTTGTGTCTCTGCCGCACCATCCTCCAACGCGTTCGCCAACCACCTCCAGCATGTCGGCTACGCGGCTGTGAACAAAGGTGAGCTTTAATTAAAAAAAAAACATTTAGCGCTATGGTTTTTAACTTCTACATTGAGTCATAGAAATGTGGCTTTTAACATCTAGGTTGAGTTAAGCTACGCCACACCACGCCCACAGCGATCGAGCTTTCCCTAAATAACGGTAATCGAAATTCTTGGAATAAATACCTAATTTGTTTGTTATGTAATTGAGAGGTTTGGTCCTTTTGGTCTTTTTAGATCTAGATATGACTACAGAACTTAATATTTAAGTATACATCGTCAAAGTTAGTCTCAGCAGCTGTCTAAAAATAATGGTATATACTAGATTTCTAGCTTAATAAAGACGCGTTTCGCTTACCAGTTGGCCTGGCCCCTGGGTCAACCGGTCCACTTTTCTAAACTTGAGAAGTCAATAACCTTTATCTCTAATGACGTAACCGCCAGTTAACTTTTCATTTTGCGAATATCTATAAGAACATGATTTCAATGACACGTGCTGATTAATTATCGTTTCCGAATATTTATCAGTTAGATTTTTAATCTTTTATCGGAATACAACACGTGATTTTTCATGATAACACTCTTTATATTAATATTTGTACTGAAGTTAGCAGGAGATACTGTATGTGCGTAGGAACCTGTATTTCCATGTACGTTTGACTTCGACATCCATTTGTTGTCATGAACCATTGTTCAAGCATACTTTCTTCACAATCTAAAGAATAAGGACCAAAGGGCCATAAAGCTTCGTGCAGACCAGCGCGACGCGACACCGGTTATTGTTATACCGTCAAGTTTTTTTAGAAATTGTATTGTTCGCGTCGCGGCGCGGCGTCGCGTCGCGCTGGTCTGTACGAGCTTTAATGATATTAAAAGATAGTTTGGCATTTTATCTTCCTAGTATTTCTTCATCTTCATAGTATTCTTCTATATGTTACGTCCCTTGACGATTACAAGCAATAAGTATTTAAAAAAAAATTAAGGAATCAGATTAACTTCTAAGCAATCCATATGCGGAACTCTACTTACTTACACAAATTATTGAAGTTTCTAAGTAGTATGTTTGTATAAACAGGCATAATATCCAGTGCACCTTCATAATCAAAATACTAACGTCCAAAAAGGAACAATGGACTGTTACAAAACATTAATTTGACCGAGTCTTGACTTGACAGCTACTGATAAAAGTACTTATGGATGTGTTCTTTCATATTCTAAACCAGTATGTTAATGAGAATAATAAGGACCAAGTTAGCAATATTTACAAGACTGTTAATCCGGACATCATCTTCATGTTTCTTAAAATGTTATGTTACAATAAAAACAACTTGGATCTCATTTCAGATGCAACCGCAATTAACAAAGGCATCACAGAAATCCAAAAGGACGTTTACAACCACAAGAATACATTAAGAAAATAACTAGATGACATATACTTTTTATTATTTACTTCTTTTATTTTCAGATCGTAAAAAAATAAATGGACAACATCAAAAGAACTATAAAGGCAATGGAAATGCAAAGACTGACCGATTTGACCGGTTTTACGGTTTTGTTTTGCTGTGGTGTAGCAGAAAAGCAAATATATTCAATATATATATATTTTTGCTCTCATATTAGTAGTCCATAATATACAGGAAGAAATTTTTAGTTGTGACCTTCAAAATCCGGATTTAGGTGTATGGTTCCTATGGAAAAAAACCGGCAAGTAACTTCATGATTAGTCTCTTGTAATGTTGATGAGAGAATTTTTACAATATTATCTATCAGTTAGGCTGCGTTGGTCTTCTATTATATAAACGAATCCAGGGCATTGCTGATAGCAAAAGCACCGTTTGTAAAACAAAAACATACGTTGATACATTTAATGCTGTTTGGTTAAAAGGAGCTCGAATGGTTTCATCCCATCCCATATTGCAGAGACACAATAACCAAGAAAGTTTATTATAGAAACTATATGCACAGCGAATAATGCATTGTCTACCATATTTACATTACAAGAACCTTTGTTATTCCTTTCAGTGAATAAATTAACGTTAATGAACCATAACCTCCCTCAATATATACAATATAATATAGAAAAACTGTGACAAACAGTTATAATATATAACACGTTCGATAATATGGAACATTCCAATGACACTTGAACTGTACAATTATTGATGCTTAACGAATACATTAGTGTAGTGTTCGCACATTATCTGTAGTACCTGGTCGACCGACCTCTGCTCGGGTGAAAATAGATGAACATATCGTCTAGGTATAAACGTTGTATCACATTCTCAAGGTTGTGAAAATAGAGAAAACGAATTTTCCCAGATATGAGACCTAGCTAGATCGATTTTTCGCCTCCGTATACCCATATATTGCAACTTTCATCGAAATTGTTAGAGCCGTTTTCGAGAACGTGATAACAAATATATATGTAATAGACAAATATTGCTCATTTAATAGTATAGAATAGGCTTCGGAATGGAGCGAAAACAGACTACGACTGTATCCAGGTATTTAATGGAAACATGGACATATAGGAAATAGGTTGGATGGAATCATGGATGGTGACAGCTGAAGATCGCGACATGGGGATCTTACAATACCTACTTACACTGTACCAATACTTACTGCAAATAAAATTATTATATTTATGATTACAAAGAGTCTTCTTCTCTTCAGTGGGTTAAAATGGGATGAAAAAGAAGTCAAACAGGAGAACGAAACGGAGAAGACAGTAATTTGGAATTTCCGAAAATCCTAACAGCTGCAAAATTCGTTGATTTCCATGAACTAGATATAATAGGCAAGTATGGAGAACTAGATATATTAGTCGAATATATCATAAGACAGGCTATCTATGGAATACCGCGAATAACCGCAACATTATCTTAAAACATCTCGTTTATTTAGAAGACAATAAGTATTTCTTTAAGCATGATAAACATTTCAATAATGTACAATTTTTATCAACACACAGATTAGTGTTAAGTATTTTGTTTTTTAATTTTATTTACATAATGAAAAATAAAATGATATCAACAACTTAGCAAATTATCTAGTGGACTATACGCATGTTCATTACGTTACTAGTTTTTTGCTTTACGCAGTCTTTTGTTTAAGATGCGTTTCTTTGTTTTAATATCACAAAGCAAACTGTTTATAATTAAAGTTTGAGGCACAATTGAGGTCATTAACATCAACCAAGTCTTTTAATATTGTTTGTTTTCTGATTTTTATCATTCTCACATTTGTTTTCATTGTCTAGATTATTTTTCTATCGTCGCTTAAACAAAGAAGTGACTTGTTAACAATACATTTTACAATTCAACACATGCCAGATAATTTGGATTGGACGTGTATATAATTTGACGGCACATGGAATCGATGTCCAACTGAACATAAGTTGGACATGGATGATGACACCAAGAAAGACAAAGAGGAAAAGCCAGCTAGTATCCATCAATGGATGAAACGGTAACACATTAAGAGGCCTATCACAAAATTGCGTTTTGACAGTTCGAGCAGTCGACGCATCGCATTTAGTAGCAATTTACTAACTAAATGCGATGCGCGAACTAACTAACGTTAATTGTGGTATCAAGTTTACGTAAGTAATAATTAGTAAGGAGCAATCCTTAATTCTGAGCGTTTTTTATCATTTTGAATGGATTTTTTTAGATATTCCTTCATATTTCAACATTCTAAGGCCGCTATGAAATAAACCACTTTTAAAGAGATGTTATTATATGTTTTTCATTTCATTTGCTATATCCAGTAGTTCAATCCACGAGCTCGAAAAGGTGCCGTCGCGCATTTTATGAAAAACTTGCTTCGGAATTTTGGTGTAAAGCGAGGCCGCTATAAACTATAGTAATAACTATTCTCCACAACTCAATAAATAAGTCATAGTTGTCGAAGTCTTTCCTTATTCTTATCAGAACAAGGAAGAAAGTCACCGTCGACATTTTTCTAAATGTAATCGGCCTCTTAAAAGTGTAGCGTAGCAGTGATAGCCTAGTGGTGTGACCGCCGGAATGCCATGTCTCGAGGTCGAACCCAAGGCACGCACCTCTAGACTTTTCGGATTCATGTGCGTATTGTATAATTATCATTTGCTTAAAAACGGTGAAGGAAAAAATCGTGAGGAAACCGGCATGCCTGAGATATTTCTCGACGGAATGTGAATCCAAGTCAGAGGCCCATGGGCGGCATAAAACCTCTGACACCAGGTTAGTCACTAACCACACGAAAAAGAAAGAAGATGTGTAGCTAGTTTGAAGCTAAAACCGGTAGAATATGAAGTGGAATTTACTTTGCACCCGGGCACGCCACAATTGTGGCGATAAGTCCCCTCTTTGAGGAGTGGCTAGAGAGGCGCCACGGCGTCCTCACCTTCCGCCTGACGCAGGTCCTCACCGGACATGGTTGTTTCGGGAGGTTCCTGTTCAGGATAAAGCGGGAGGAAACGCCCGGGTGTCACCACTGTGTGGATCGCCCGGAGGACACGGTGGAGCATACGGTGGAGGTCTGCCCAGCTTGGGCGGAGCACCGCCGTGTCCTCACGGAGGCGATCGGCGGCGGCGATCTCTCGCGTCCGGCCCTGGTTCAGGCCATGGTCCGGAGCGAGAGTGCATGGGAGGCCGTCACCTCCTTCTGCGAAGCAGTAATGCTCGCGAAGGAGGAGGCGGAGCGCGCGAGGGAGAGGCAAAATGCGCCCCCTCGCGCCCCTAGTCGCCGCAGGAGACGCCCCGGGCGTCGGGAGTCGCGAGCCGACTTCCGGCCACCGTAGGCGCGGGCTTGCGGACGGTGAGCAATGGGTAGCTCGCCGTCCGATAGGGACCAGGCCCGGGTCGACGGCGCGTTGTGTTCCACGCGCGCCTCAAAGAGATGTCAGCACCAACTGACGGGGTCCGGAAGGGCCAATGCCTGCCGGGGTTGCGGGTTTGTCTGAAAGGGATATCGCGACCTCGGCACACAGGCAACGGAAGGAACACGGGTGGGTTTTAGTCAGTAAAAGTCTGACACGCCCTCCCGCTCCACCCAGAGCGGGAGAAGTTATTTGATAATTTCCCATCCTCAAAAAAAAAAAACCCGGGCAAACTAAGAAATCTCATGCAAAATCTATCAATGACATGGAATTCCGCGGAATTATAACTGTTTAGCTACGACAGACCTTTAGATAAACCAATTAGTGTAACCGCAGTAAGGCTGTATCAGTTTATACAGGCCATTATCTAGTTTTTAATTAAATAAATTGTATAGCAGTAAAGACGCCAATCGTTTTGAACGATCGTGGGTAGGTTTCAAGAGAGAGTAGAACAACTTTCGATTAAATCTCAATTATTAGAAGACCAGACCTAAGTATATAAAAAAACAAGTATTACATTGTGTCCATGTAGTGGTTTAGCTAGTTACTGTTCAATCAATCTGCCTAGCCTTTTCCCAACTATGTTGGGGTCGGCTTCCAGTATAACCGGATGCAGCTGAATACTGTATTTTACATGGAGCGACTGGCCTATCTGAACTCCACAACCCAGTAACTGGGTAATACGATACCCCTTGGTAAGACTGGTTGTCAGACTTTCGGGCGTCCTGACGACCCGTAACGACTGTCAAAGATCCACGAATGACAGCCGGGACCAACGGCTAATCGTGCTTTCCGACACACGGCGGAGTCTCGGTATATTAAGATGGTCACCCATCCACAGACCAACCCTGGCAAGCGTAGCTTAACCTGATGGATCGAACCGTGCGGCTGTTATTACTTAGCCACGAGCTCTTCTAGCTAGTTACTGTACATAGTGTACAATTAAGTACAGAACTAGGATTAAAAGATTGCATAGTTGTAAAATTGAAATGAAGTGTAATTAAAATACGGTTTTCGTTGGTTCTTTCCTTTATAACTGCAATTTACTTTAAATTGAATAGGTGTCAAGACCAGCTGACCAAATCACATGCTTTTCATAAGAACACCGGTATTACGTTTTAAAATTAAAATTCTTAATATTTTTTTTATAAGGACCAAGTCTTTGTTTTAATTCCTCTAGTACGAAATAGATTTAAGTTATAGTTAATTTATTTAACTCTTTGTTTTTCATTTTGATTCTATTTAGATTTCTAGGCTCCTTATGACTACGTTATAGTAAACAACTATTTATTTTAATTATATTACTGTATTAGCGAGTGGGATCGCGATTCCCCTGTATTATTTGATGTTCTTTAAAGTCGTAACAATACACCAAATAAATAGGTTCAGCTTAGCTTGCGTGCGTTTGTAACTAGTAGGTATTAAATTATTTTAATTACTTAAATTACAAAATGTCCTTTAGACTATTGTTTCAATTTTGTATTTATTTACCGCTTCTAAAATTACATTAGTTGGTGTAAATGAAGCTCTCCTTTCTAAATTATGTTGTTCAATCGCCAAAATTATATTAGTTATTACAATTTTGTTTTTTAAAGGCAGCTTATTAAACTACAGGCTGATGTTAAGAGACAATAATTATATAAAAAATGGAAAAATAAATTATTCATGATGTAGAAACAATTCAGAAAGTTGTTCTCGAAAATCAGAAGTAATTGATGAAGCACAAACACACCTGGATGTGAAGAACCAGTAGAGAATAGCCGTGAAGATGGCGAGCTCGGCGGCACCGCTGGCCACCCGCACATGCTCCACCATCGTCCACACGCTTATCATCGTATCCATCTCGCTGCTGTTGTGCACCAACACTACATCACCAGCAGTCCAGTTCCACAACGCACTGACTTCCACTATCTTGGACGAAATCTTCACTAATTATATTTCTCAATTTATAGATTTCACTAAAAACCTCGGAGATTTACGCAACTAATGTTTATCGAGTTCTAAAAAGATATCAAATTATCGATTTCAATTTCTTTGCGAACGGTGGTAATACGTGTTACCTCCTCGAAAGTCGGAATTGTATTGACAGTGTCGCCGTGCAGATGTCACAATGTGCACTCCGCTGACCTATGTCAGTTGATTTTCCCGAAGCGTTTGCACTAACGTGATAGATATCGACGGCAATAGCTTGCCAAGCGATACCGATATGAGAACAGTAATTAATAACGACCTAATTGCTTGGTGATAAACGAATGAACTGTGAACGGGCAAAGTAAGCGCGTGAAGGAGATCACGATTGATATGGATGGCAAATTCGCGCTGGCAACCAGTAGGGAGCGAGTACTTAAAGGACAATGAAGGGGGACAAATGGTGGGGGGATTGAACAAATAAAACTATGATACAGCACTTTAGTGATAGATAAATATAACGTGTGGTAATGATAGATTGGATGTTATCGAAAAGATGATTCCAGAACAACATGCTAATCCTAATGACAAATGCGATACAGAAAAACTAATATGTAATCAAGACTCAAGCCCTTCTACCGAGGAATGATTAGTTTTTGCACATCAATTGTAAGATGCGAGGGGGTGTGTCCTAAGCCTGATATAACATACCGGTCGGTCAGACGGAAGGTCGAGAGCACGAGTAAAAAGTTCAGGTGTCACAAATATTTCATAAGAAAACATATTGTGTGAAAACATTCGGGCGTGGAAGATAACGTCCATCGAATGGTCATCGTGTGTGATGCGTGATTATGTTTAATCAAGTGTCAAATAATCAACAATTAAACAAATAACTTTTATGATGAGTAACAATCTGGTAATCTTTATTTAATTTAACTACTTCAATTTGAAACATATAATCCGATTGTAAAACAAATATTTTTCATATAATTTAAAAAAATTGTATCTTTGCCTGTATCAAGTACACCCAAAATCCGTGCTAGAATTTAACAACGTAATTAATGGAAATCTAAACTTGGATTCGAAGTAATGTACCTAAGCAGTAATTTTTTTAGAACTTGACTGTATATACTGTCACTGGCACAACAATTATAAGCACTGCTACTTTAAACAACTTTGTTTATAAATAATTGAATTTAGAAGAGCAATTTTGGTACTATATTGATGCAATCTGGCATAATAAATGGAGTATTCTCTATCAATTTTGATCGTATGTGGTGTATAGGGTTCCTCATAGAAAATGCTTTTGTATCTACTTTTAATTGAAGAATCAACTTCTAACCGTCTCTCGCACATCGCTAGATTCGTCTATGAACTATTTAGCGATAAGCTTCATTACTGTGACTTCATGAACTTTTATCTAACAACCTAACACGCTATTGTTGCATGTGACTTGGTTTGCGACACGCCCTTCGACATCTTTTGGCTTTTACCCTTTTCGTGTTGATCAGTGTTGACGTACTTATGTTAATACTATAGAAAGTCATTTATTTTATCATTATTAATATAAAAAACAGAAATCATTTAAGAGACATGAATCTGTATCTTTGCCAGTTTTTTTCTAGTATTGCTAAGAAGCGAATTGTACGTTACCTACTGAAACGTTTCTGTTTACCGATTATCGTAGGTGTAAATTGAAATAGTAAACGAAAGCATTACATTAGCTGCTCACTTAGTGTTACAATAGAATGAATCAGTCATTGTACGCAAATTACAATTTGTACAGATCTACGTCCGATTTGATGCAATCATGTTTTATGGGTCAAATTGAATTTCCTCTATAGATTTCCATCAACAAATCATTTGATTTATTTAGTAACTGAAATGTTTAAAAAAAATCTTTTGCAATGTATGAGGAAAATCACTGAGAATGTTTATTCGCATTTTGCGAAACAATTCTATTGCCAAAAAGAATCATCGACTCGAAACGGCATCGTTACTATGAGCGTTAAGACAGTTTCAAATACTTGACTATATCTAACAAGGTCGAGACTAGTTATTTTTTTATCAACTACGGTATCACATTAATAATAATGAATCAAAAATGTTCTGATGAAGATACGTTATCTGACAATCCAAAGAAAGACGCATGGCGAGTTATTTGCTGTTCCAAGTTCCAATAGAGTAAAAGAATTCTTGCTTAAAAATACATGACTTGAATGAGGATGATCACCGAAAGGACAAATGAGGTATAATCTTGAAAACACTGATAAATACGCTGTGTGTTTGTCAAGTATCTCCTCGTTTAAGATCAGTAGGATCCAAAATTGCACAAGCATGAAGAATGGCACTGCAACCTTATACAGTCATCGCATCTGTTTTGTTGAGGTCTTTTAACTTTATTCAACAATCCGGTTTATATTTTTCTGTCTGCTCGCACGTTAGTAAGCCATTATTCTTTGAAGACACTCACACAACCTGTTCAGAATTATAAACAGTTGACACACTAGAATCACATAATAATGTTACAATTTCTTTTATAATACACTCATGTTTATCAATCATTCTTTCTATGATACATCATCAATCAACATTAAAAGTTTGATGAAATGTTTTATCCAGCCGCACTGTATTAGTATCGTTAAAATTTCACACACCGCTCCAACCTGCGGTCATGTAATGAATGCTTAAATAATTATTGATCAAGAAAGCGAAAATTCTACGGAAGCAGTCACAGTAATTGGAATGAAAAGAATACATAGAGTGCCATGAGGTTTTCACGGAAATGGAACAGTTTTCTTTAACCTACTGATATTTGTACCAGCGTTTCGTCAACTACGGATTGGATTACAAAAATATTTTCAGATGATATGATATGACAGTTGGCTAATGTTACTACCATCATTAAATAAAATGAGAACACAAAAGTAGCTGGTAACATTATACACTTTAATTTACACTATGGGCCCAGTCTCACCATAAGAGAAAGGAGCATAGATATATTGATGATAGAAGAAATTGAAGTCATTTCACACTTCAGTAAACAAAGCGTATGGACGATATAGCCGCTCGAATTCTATGCATCTTTATGAATGAGGTAAAACGAAGCAATCAGGTCGAAACTAATGTATGAGTATCATGCGGTCTGGTTACTTTATCATTCAGTTCTCAAATAACCATTTCCAGCAAGCATTGGACAAGTACCCAGGTAACAATATCGTTTACAATACCAACTAGCTGACTGAAGGGGTGTCATTTAACAATTCCAAATAACAGCTCCAATGTTGGCACAGAAAGTGAAATCGACATGCAAGCATGAATGCTCGCGAATACTAGTGTTGTGAAAAACTGCATAGGTTGTTTTCTATGCAAAAATTACTATTTGGATACTTTACCGAATATTTTTCCTCAAAAAATATAACGTTACGCTTTGGAATGTACGAAGATTTTGGCAACAATTTTATAATTTTGGAGCACTTTGATGCAACTTGTAACAAAAGGCGAAAGAATGCGAATTTTTATATAACACAAACGTGATCGAACATTAAAGGGTTCGCGGACGCGATACGTACGGTCACGCGCACGGCCGACGCAATACTGAGGCCGATCAAGAAGACGCCGCGTGCGCACGTCACGGACGCGCACCCATTCTATTACAGTAGTAACAGTGATCGAGTTATCGCGTAAAAGCAATGGGAGCCAAACAGTTGGCTTGACCCTCCGTGTTTTTCCTGGTGGAGGCCATGGTATGTCATTAAAACTAAAACATTCCATCATCCTCTTGAGTTAATCGCCTAAATTAATAAGTATGGTCGTCTTTTTTCCCAAATATATCTCTTATCAGCCCACATCTTAGTGTTTATTTCCTTTCTATTCTTTACCATAAATAATATAATATTTCACACAATCCATACTTCTTTCTTTGATCTGCTTCTATTCATATACACATTCATAAGTAATTTCTTGTATGTGGCTCAAACGTACAACAAGCGGGTAGTATCTCAAGTAGCCACGTCAAAATTATGTAAATCAATTAATTAAATTTTAAAGTAAGAGATATTAAGGTGAATGAGGTGTTGTCTTTTGACCGGAACCCAATCATGGCGAATTGTATTGATAATATCCATTGTAACGATTAATCATAAACACGATAAGTTGTGAAAACATAGGCAGAAAAACCAGACAGGAGACTTGTTATATTTACAGTTAGTCAAGTAAAAAAAACTGTTGCAATGTGAACTTTGACATCACCTGACATAGTCAAAACAGAACATCGTATGATTCGCGAACAGTTACCGAATTATTTTGTGATTGGTGATAAGTAATCGAATGATGTTAGCCGTATCACCGTCACACTAATGGAGGTGTTCAAGGATTTTTATCACGTGCATGTGTGACTGAATTAACTAGGAAACGACTATATTAATGTAGAAATCACCTTAGGAGATATAGAAAGAAAGAAAGAAAAATAAGTTTATTTGTCACAGAAACACGTGCATAAAAAAAAAGATGATAAACTCGAGTAAAAATAAGAAAAAGAAACAGAATAGATTTAAATACAATAACGAGCACAACACAGAAATAGTTGGCAGCTGCTGGCACGTCATGACTGTGACAAGAAGGCTTCCACTCAGCATGATGCTGTGCTATGGAGACCCACAGCACAGCGCTGATTTAAGCATAACGCTTGCAATCCCCGGAGTATTAAACAGAGGTGTAACTACTGTCAGTACACGCACATTTCCTCAATTGTGTTTAAGTCCCATGTAATAGGGGACAAGCCTATTGCCATCAACCGGGCATGAATCCAGAATCCGAGATATAATTCGGTTCAGTGCTATATTATCGTCACAAGCATTTCAATGGACAAGACAACTTCTAGGACACTTTTGCTTCAAAAATTGGCGTTCAGTTATATGTAGATTAAAGATATCAGAATTGGATGGAAGCTTCTGGTGAAGAATTAAAATAACCTCGTCTGATGCATTCAGGATAGTCAACTGGAAAACTATATTTCATAACTACTTAGTAAAAATCTTACTCATTGACAGACAACGAACAGCCTAAATCGCTGGGGTTAGAAGCATGATATTTTGCACTAGAAATACTTTTATTTAAAAGGTGAAGTAAGGATTTCCTACTGAGGTTAAATAGGGGCTGAAAGTTTGTATGGTAATTCGCCATTTTTGCTCATAGGAAATTTTGTCAATGGAATGAGCTATTCTCGTATAGTTCGTAACGATACAAGAGAATAATTAATTCAAACTCAAAGCATTTATTTCAAATAAACCAATTAAAGGCACTTTCGAATTGTCAAGGTGTCGGTCAGTCAGAAATATGAAGCTATTTGTTAATTCCAAAGCGATTCATATGGAGAAGAACGGACAAGAAACTCCGCGGACACTTTTTTAAATCAAAATATTGTTACAAAATATTGGTTACATCAGTTATGTTGAAATTATACATGTGAGAACAATGTAGAGACGTGCACGTTATAAGCGTCCGTAATAAAAAGATAAAAACAATTCAACAATTTAAATAAATTAAAATAAGCCATGGCAGCTAAGAGATGACCAGACCTACTGACGGCGTTCACGAACATGACGCATGGAACACATGGAATTTAAAAAAAAACCCTGCCCCCGCCCCTTTCTTTTTTCTTCCAAAAAGGAGGAGGTTCTATGTTCGTAGCGTATGTATGTTTTTTTATGTAAGTCCACCGATATAAATATAGCCTATGTCACTCCCACAATTAAGACGAATCTAACGCCACCTCATATGATAAAATCCATCAAGCTTATTAGGGTACAGAGCGTGCTGAAATAGATATACATACATACTTTCGAAAAAAAATCCCTTCTTCAGGGGCAGTCGGGTAAAAAGATGTTAAGGAGAATTCAACGAATTAGTCTTAATGAATTCTGTATATTACTAGTAACTATTCTAAATCTATTCTCATTCATCCAGTTTTAAATATAGGGTGAAGTACTGCAAGAAAGCGGAGGAATATATCTGAAGAGTTGAATGTTTATACTGAGTTTCAAAAACATCTGCTTGGACGATAATGGGAACGCTAACACCGGTCTAGTTATTCAAACGGAAACATTTCAGTCTGCTGTAGTTTTCTTGAAAGTAATTGCTTTGCCAATTGTTGCAAACTAGCAACCAGCACCCTAATAGCGTTACACACGATCAATCACAATCTGTTTCATTTTGACAGTTCTACAACATTCATTGCGTTATTTACGTTGTTGAGTAGACAAATTTTTCGAACATATGAAGCAATGGATTAGCAATTTCATTCATAATGAATCAGATTGTGATTGATCGTGTGTTAAGTAATTAGGTTAAAGATTGGGGATGAAATAATTTAGGATCTGCAGTTTTCTTAGGTAAAATTGCTAAGATAGGTAGGGTACTCCTTAAATTTTGGAAACGGCCAGAATTTGCTGATAGCTAAAGTCATAATATCGATTACACCAATATGTGATATTGCCGTAATTAAAACTCAACGTTAAATTAAGATGCCTGATTGAAGAAACAGTTAGAAGACCGGTGGCGACATATCGTCCGTAATTTACGGGCAAATGACGTCACTGAAAGTCTGAAACATTATTTATGAAAGTAAGTTGGTGTGTTTAGCTAGAGAGCGTTTTTAGGGATCTGTTCCCGAAGGGTGTCAAACGGAACCCTATTACTGAGCTTTCGCTGTGCGTCCGTCTGTCAGCGGGCTGTATGTCATAAATAAAGCGTAATAGGTAGGCAGTTCAAATTTCACGACTCAGATTGTGTATTTCTGTTGCCGAGAACAACAAATAATTTAAATAAAACAAAGTTAAAAATTAAAGAGGTTAAAAATTATTCATTTTTAACTCCCTTCCCTTCTAATCCATGCAAGAAACGTATTTTTTCGGCGTATTTTGCTAAATATTTTCCCAGCAGTGGACAACAACTAGTTTCTTTCGTTCTTCATTATCATTATGGTCCTCACAACTTAAGCCTCATGCAGACTACCGCGACGCGACGACGGCGTGACGCGACTCGAACAATACAATTTCTAAGAAAACTTCACGGTAGAACAATTACCGGTGTCGCGTTAGTCTGCACGACGCTTTACATGTGTCAAATAAGTATTAGAATTGTTATTGTTATTGTCTTTTTGTCTATATTGTTTACTTTTACATTATTTTAATCAGTTATAAATCATTTTATAATCGTGCCAACCTTAAATATGGATTTAAATGGTATGCAGCTAATCAGACGGATAAAATGCTTATAATACAGATATCGTTTAATGATCGGAATGTCATGGAGTAGAATAATAAATAACCGATTCTGTCTATTTACAAGTTTATAAGTACTTCCTAATCTCATACTGCGCAGCATTTTTCATGAAAGAAACGATAATAATATTAATTCCTTGTTCCGGCCACCAACCAACGGTACTAGACGAAAATATAATCTTTGAGATGCTTATAACAAAGCGTTCAAAGAATAATATTGTGTTATTAATCTATATATACAAACTTAGTTTTTGTTTACCCTAAACCTCTTAAGGGGTCATTGTACTCATTATTATGAACAACTTTCACTATGGGGCCAACGCTGACATCGCGAAAAAAGAATCAGCTGTTCCCTACATTTATGTTCGTATATCTCGTCGAAATATAGGGAACAGATGATTTTTTTTTGGCGAATTCAACGTCGGTCCCATAGTGAAAGTTATTCATAATGATGAGTACAATGACCCCTTTAGAGGTTTAGGGTAAACAAAAACTACTAAGGTTGCATAAAAGAAAGTCGTGTTAGTTACACCACTTATAACTCAAGAACGGCTGAAGCGATTTGGCTGAAAATTGGTGGGGAGGTAGCTTAGAACCAGGAGACGGATATAGGAAAATTCGGCGTTATTCCAAAATAAAGTTTATCTTTAGATCGACTTTTATATTTAGATTATGCAGCCATTTTTGAATTTGCAGTACTGATAAAGTTAAAGATAGACGGCCACGGGCACGTCAACAATCAGTGGTCGCAGCGACCAGGTAAACTATAGAAACCGATACGAATCGCACACTTGGTCGCAACGGCCAACTAACCGCACACCATACAATAACACTAGACGGCCACGGCCGGCCGGAGTCGTGGCCGTCTCTATAGTGCGCGAGATCCCTTAAAGTCCTAACAACAGAAGCTGACGTTAAACAAAAATAAGTCCGAGTCCATGGTCAATTTTATATTAGAAAAGACCTTTGGGTTTCTGACTACCCATTTGGACTGTCAAAGTTCTACGAATGGCAGCCGGGACCAACGACTTACAAATTCAAAGTACAATAATATAGAATATACTTTTTTTTAAAGAAAACGTTTACATTTACAGATTCGCAACTCCAACAAGTCCATAAAATTAATGATCAGTCCGTGTAGTTTATGGTAATAAACTTTACGAAATAAGTATGTACCTACAATAAATGAGAGCAAGGCGTAAAAAGTTAATGAGTTACACAACCAAGACAAGTTGGCTTGAACTAAAATAGGTCATGCAACGGATGAGAATAGTTATATCAAGATATTAACACCACACTGATCAAAAGCTTTGATATGGAAAATTGCTGGAAAATATTTGTAATTGGTTGACCAAAAAGAACAGAAAACGGGGGTATTTTCTGTTCATTAAACAATTTCTTATGGTACACCATCTTTTTGGGAGAGGCCATGTTTAACTCTAACTTCACGCAGCCACTTGATACAAAGAGGTATACATAAACTGCACCTTTTTGTGTCGGACTTGGCAAAAACTACAGAACACAACGTGCTCCGATCTCCGATCCTTACATTCATTTGCTTCGTCTGCGTTCTAACATCTTGTCCATACCTGTTGATGGATTGAAACCACACGTAGCACAATACTGCTCAAATAAACGAAATAATATACTTGTTGGCACGACCACAATGGGTCAATGAGATAGAATTACGAACATCAACTGCCGTCTTCTCTTCCGGTTGATCTAGATCGGTATTGTCCATTATAAATTATGGTGATCTATTTTGGGACTAGGTGAAACACTACGAATTTACTTTATCCGATCAATCTTTTGCTACAAGCGCGTCGTTTTGGAGTCAGATTAATTTTCTTGTCAATTTAATGGCGGCGCTGCGAGCCGGAAACCATTTATTAAAGACAAATAAACAGCTTATCATTACATTAATTTCAGAATTCATTGATGGTAATCTATTCGTTCACAATCCTAGTCTTTAATACGGCACTGCTGAGGATTGTTCGTAGTTCTTAGGATACCCTGTGTCATTAGGTCAACATGCGATTTTAACGCCACATCGCGGAGATGTGGCCGTCTTGTACTTCGTAATTCAAGGTATTTGAACTTGCTGTTATGTAAGCCGGTATTTGCTTACAATATTAGCCTCTACTGGCATCGGACCATACATACTATTCGTGTTCTTATGGTTCTCACAAGGTTATCATATTATTAAACACCTCACTTGTACGCCTCATTTTATGTGCTGATTGTATGCGCGTTTTATAAAGTTAGGCTCAATTTACATTGCCACGGAACGGAATGGAAGCGAGTTCATATTGTACATAGCAAAATTAACTTTATGTCAATTGTGTAACGTACAAACTAGATACGAGCTTGTAACTGTGGGAATTACCAAGAAAGAGCGAGAATTCTACAGAAAATGCGCGTCCTGTTATTTGACTCGTATCTAGTTTGTACGTTACACTATTGACATAAAGTTCATGATGCTTTGTACAAAAATCGCTTCCAACTTCCAATCCTTTCCCAGGCAATGTAAATTGAGCCTTATCTTTAGCTGTTGTATTGTACAAGACTTCGTTTGCAAGCAAAGTTCAAGCGACTTCAACCCCTCGTTTGATTAGCTCAGGTGTATTTTTGAAAATATCTATCGGTCCACGTCTTAGGATCTTCTAATCACTCTTTAAAATGTTCTGATTCCAGCTTCTGTGGCTTCACAAAATCAGTTGATCACGGAAGTGTTCTATTTTAAATAAACAACTTAAATTTTAAAGAATCAATAGTCTCTAGATCTAATCCTGGCCATTTTAGTGCCTCTTGATAAAAACTTCAATATTGACATTAATTCATCAGTAATGTTCGTGTGCTAATAAATATAAAATGTACAAACAAAACTAAACCCAAATGAACTCAATTGTCCACCTTTATCAGTGGACTTTGTGTCCGTCTCACAACGGATCCACCTGACGGACAAGTGTTGGAATATTTCCAATTTATTCATTTAGGTAATGGTTGGATTACACACAATCAAATATTTAATGAATGAAAATAATTTTAGCTTGAATGTTCTGCCTCAGGTTTCCAAAAGTAACAGCAATATCTATATATACTAGTGAACATAAGAAAGAGTCACACAAATCGACTCGCTTGACAATACAGCATCTAATGGTAGGAGTTAACTAGACGAATGTTGTACCATCGAGTCGAAAAGAAAAACATGAAAAAAAATTACAGTATCTAAGTTACCTTCAAGTTCTACAACGCCTACTTCTCCAAAACGACCAATTTCTACAAACAATATTAGCAACATCGTAAAGCATAATCCTTTCAATTTCCAGGGATGCCGTGCAAGTGGCCATAACCGGCGTACAATTGTCATCTCGGCTGACCAATGGCCAGGCAATTGCCGCACACTGGTGTAATTGGTGGTCTCGACCGTTCCTGTCATGGAACATCGAGGGCTGACCGATATTAAACACATTATACATTGTGGGATAATGTTGGATCATTGGTATGGATTATAGGACAGGAGGATAGTTTGATTCACGAGAGTTTCCAAGCTACTAGTAGCAGTAATATTCTATGGAAGTAGTATTCTTATGAAAACAGAACTTGTGTTGTTACAACTATTGTTTTTGTAGTTCTGTCTTTGGCTCATCGAACGAAGCATCCAACCACACCTCTTTTCTACTCTTATTTAAAAATCTTCATGAAACTAGTCTCACATGACAGTAATGTACGGCAAAAAGTGTTTTAAGAAAATTATTGTTTTAGGACTTGGGACCCATAAGTTACGAAGACTTATAAATAAGGGAAGAAAAGAGATGAGGGTGGATACTTCGTTACTAATAGAGCCAAAGCCAGAACTAAAAAAACAATAGTTGTATATAACAATAACAACACAAGTTCTGTTTTCATAAGAATTGGCAACAAACATCACCAGAAAGGGATAAGTGGATGTAGGGAAGGAAGACCTTTGCCCTACAGTGGGACTCAAACGGCTGATAATAATAATAGCACAAGAATGCTCAAGTCTTTGCAGATAAGCAATCAAACTTCAGCTTACCAATAAACTAATTATTACTTAATCAAATGAGTATCATATATATTATGATAAAGAAATGCAGTGATGACGCAAACGTGCATATATTAATTAAGTACTTATGCACTTTTATAAAAAGAAAAGAAAATAAAAATGGAGCTTTTGTAGCTAAGCCAACCGCAGGAAAAGCGGATGCACATCAAACTGAGGATGATAAGACAATTCATATATTTAATTTGAACAGCTTGTCTAGACATACTTATAGGGTCACACAGACAAAGATATTAATCCCCTCTTTGACTTGCACCTTGTCCTTTTCCCACGTATTACTAAAAGAAAATAAACGTTTAATGAGACTGTAATTTCTTCACCACCGGAGTCACGGTACTTTCACGGCGTCATAGTCTTTAATAACTGTGGTTTAAAGACTAGAATGGTGTGTGTGGTTTTGCGAAACAGAATAATTGCCAGCATGTGGTGTAACAGAGCCACTGTGTCTAATGATGTTAAATTGGCACCTTCAGGCCTTTTAGCGTTCCTTGGTAAGGGAGTGAAACTTAGACTATTGATTTGTATTACTACTCCTAGAGATTTGACTCTTTATACCTACTAGCCTCCTAGATTCGATTAATAACCTCGTTGACCTAAAGATTTACAGAGATGTGATGGATTTTTCTCAATTTGGGACAAGTGGAATAATTTTTTGGGTATCATCAGCTGTAAGTCTACATACAACACAAACCCTGTAATCATAACATAATTTTCTTATGCTATCGGTTTGTAGTCAATGTGATTTAAAGATGAAAGGAAAAACCAACTGGAGAAATTCCAGCAGCATAATATAGGAACGAAAAACAAACAAATAGTAATCATAAAATTGATGACATTGTCATAATCACAATAACGAAAGAAAGAGACAAAACAAGCCATTTTTGTATGGTAAAAGAATTAGACGATACGAATATAATAGTAAGGACCAATATAAAATATAACCTCCAGAACCATACGTGAGGAAGAACAAAATTATCTTTGTTAATACAAAACGTGCGAATATAAACCACAGGTGGATGTTAAATAAAACCTGTAAATCTAAAGAGGACAGGTTTATACAGTACGCTATTATTGCGGCCATTACTCCTAGGAGGCCGGTAGATGGCAGGTAATTATGCCCCTGGAAACTAAGATATGAACCCTCTCTGATATTATAATGGTCATGGTGGACTATTTGGGTATATTAAAAACAGACCTCACGGAGTTCGTTTGTTTTAATAATAAAATTGGAGTGTTCGAAAATTACAGGTTGGGTTTAGGAGAATTTGAAGAAAAAAATGATAACAAACTGTTTTGGGCTACATGTGCTTGCACACTATTCCTTCGAGGAAATACTTAATACAGTAGCAGCATAACAGGTGCATCCAATATGAAAAATGAACCATTAGTCTTATCATTAGTATTATTTCGTGTACTCTCCACTCCGCTTGTTAAGCAATAAATTGTAGGTACATCACAATCGTAGCAAAATAATATGTACATAAAAATTTCGCTTATCATAAGTGAGTTAACCGAATTAGCACCTGAGCGGTCTTTAATTAGTATCCAAGCGCAAACTTATTAGATACCTAGCGTAAACAGCATAAATAATCTCATTAGCAATAGTCGGAACAGATATAACATATTACTATCGAGTATCTATCCCGTCATCGGAAAAAGAACGAAGAACGTTATCGCACATGTAACCGGCCAGAGTCGGTCTATCTTCAGAATAACCCAGATATTGAAGGCAGGTGATATGCAAACGAGTCTAGGGCATTGAGATTATATCTTGAGAAAAATTGCAAAGGATGGGGATGGAATTAATTAACGTCACTTTATAATTGAACGAAATTGTACTGCAGAGAGAACTTGTTTTACACAGTTCGATTAGTCTGATACCGTTCATTACGAAAATTTTGAGTATATGGCGTAACTCCCTAATTACGCAAGATCCTTCCTAGACCACTCAAGAAAATCCAGTTTCCAAGAAATTATTATTATAAATATCTCCTGGTGACATCTTTGTTTAAGTTGTCAGGTCGTAACTTGTTTTTACACAGTCAGATTAGTCTGATACAGTCCATTCTGTCCATTACTAAGCCTTCATGGAAATCTAGGGAGGGTATAGCGTAACCCAGATATAGCGTTACGCCAGATCCGTCCTATAGGACGGATTTGGCGAAATTAGGGAGTTACGCCATATAGGTACTCTCTAAATTTCAAGAATTTTTTATTATAATTAAACAAAGATGGCACCAGATGAGGTCTCTCATCTGGTGCCATCTTTGTTTAATTTGTCAGGTCGTATGACTGTGTATGAGGGTCGTGCGCTGCATCAGGTTAGGTACATTTAACAGAAATCTTTATAATCTTAGGTAAACTATCATCTGGAATTTGAAAAGTCCAGTTTGAAAGTCCAACGTCCATCTCAAAATATAACAATGATTATTTTCTTGATCCCGCTAGGCTATCATTCTGTCTCTAGGGGATCAAGTACGATTAAGAATTCTCGGAGACTGACATGTGATAAATAGGAACAATTTTATTAATAACATAAACAATTTCTAGATAAACATAGATTAGTTGACGTCAATCGTGCTTGCTTGGACACACAACGGTCAACGTGCGGATTTGCACGAGACTTAGCTTTCTTTGTACCTACCTGGATATAAAAGGGTAAAGTTTTGATAAGAGTATTGGATATTAAGATAGGGAAAGTGATAATACCGGTCAATGTACATTATCTTGTAATGGGTGATTCTCGGCTGCTCCAAAGGTTAATTAAAGGTAAATATTTATTAAACTCCACGATGTCAACATGGCCTGTATGTCGAAGGTCTAATTATCGGTAAACAAATATAATTTTGAAGAAATTAATTGGGTTTTTCTTATTTTCATCTCCTTTTGCTTTATATAGCATATTGAAGAGCAACTGAGATTAACCCCAGTGAACATTTTTATAGCATTAACGATTAATACAATTGCTATTTCGATTTGATAATTGGACGGACTTTGGACCCGATTGGTACGACATTGAGTCGACCGAACTAACACACAAGACCGGTCGAGCATTCCGAACTTCCAAAATAGTATGAGTGTTCACTCTGCGTACTAATTAACTGTAGGTAGGTACTTACACTTCTATTAACCGTTTCAGTAGGTAGACATCTTGTGTAAAATTAACGTTCGGATAGCATTAGAATATAGGCTAATCTCTGCCGTTCCTTGGGTAAAGTAACACTGACTGGCTAGAAAATTTCCACATGAATAGGGATTCGGGTTTATGGTATTTCGAGGTTTTTCATTACTCGGGTCTCGAGAATTCTCGAACATGATTTCTCGGGACTACCCGGGAAACCGAGAAAATATTAATTTACGTTTAATTTAGTTTTAAAATAAAACTTCGGTAATACGCTTATTGTTTTTTGAAATTAGAAAAAAATCAACAAAATCTCTTGTCAATAACAACAAATTACAGTATTTTTTCTTCTTCTCATAGAATATAATCAAAAACAACTTTTTTATAAACTTAAACTTCTTTCTTTTCTCTGATAAACTCTAATTAAATAGAAGAACTGAAAATTATGGACTCGATTATTAATAATTATGTGAATAATCACAGCACAGTTTTTGGCAAGTGTGTTAATTTTGGGAAAAAATAAATAAATTTGAAATTTTAAGTTACGCTGATACTTCCACAATTCATGTGGAATTCTCAGATTTTACATCAATTTTGTGCACGTGAGCTAAATACCTAACAACAATGAGTATTCAGTCCTATAAATAAGTCAGTTGTCCGTAAGCTTCGTGCAGACCAGCGCGACGCGACGCCGCGACGCGACTCGAACAATACGATTTCTAAGAAAACTTGACGGTATAACAATAACCGGTGTCGCGTCGCGCGACAAGTCGCGCTGGTCTGCACAAAGCTTTATCAACAAACGACTCAGTCGGGGAGCGGCATCCTTAGACAAATGATTTCTCGAGTTCTCGACTTTTCTCGATTTGAATTTCTCGGAAACGAGAACTATGGATTTTCCGGGAATTTTACACGGCATGGCTACACGGAGAAGACGAAGAAATCTACCTATGGATTCTACATAAAACATGATATGGTCAGAAAGAGGGTGAGTACTGAGATATATAGAGAGGGTGATAGCGATGTAGGGAAGAAGACATGATGTAACGACCCCCAAACAAATTGGGATAAGGACAGGAGAATGGTGGTCAGTTGATCACACACAAGTGAAGCAAGACGTAGAGAAACATTGAATGGCCAACACGCACTAATCAAGCTTGATTATCTAAGCTTCATAAAAAAATACAGACTGATATTGAGTAACGACGTGGATGTATGTAAACAGGATAGTTTCATACAGAATCCAACTATACCTATCCCTCTCTAATGTCAGTCAGCTAAAATTACATGAACTTATGCCGGGATAAAAATGCCGATCAGAAAGGTTTAAGGGCTGTTCTTTTTCGACCATCTACAAACTATGACGTTTAGGCATTTCATTAATATTGCTATAGTTTCCAAATAAACAGGTTAAATTAACAGATGTTACGGTATCGGACAACGGCGTCATCCCACGCACCTACAGGCAATATAAATATTACGTGTATTATTAGTTCTAATCTAAAGTGCTGCGTTTTGATAATCGCCGTTTAGTTACGCAGTATTAGATACAGGGTGGCAGGGACATCGACGAAAAATCTGTTACTATGGCTTCAGTACATGATTCTGAAGCCCTCGGGCGGTGAAATTTTTCGTCAGTTATTTAAAAAAAAACAGCTGTACACCATACATTGTGACCGCGTAGGCGTAGGATTGCACTTTTCTATGAAACAGATTTTTTTTTATAACATACGAAAAATTTCAACGCATGGGCGTTCAAAATTATGTACTGAATCCATGGTAACAGTTTTCGCATCGATGTCCCTGACAACCTGTATAGTATTCTTAATTATTTTTTGCACAATATACTTGTATCCCTTTTTGCTCTCTTTGTGGGATCTCGCGCACTAGACGGCCACGACTCCGGCCAGTCGTGGTCCGTGGCCCGGTCTGCGGCTAGTTGGCCGTTGCGACCAAGTGCGCGATTCGTATCGGATTCTAATATAGTTTTGTCTATCGTGGTCGTGACCGCCAAGTGTACGAGATCCCTGAATCATGAAGCCTCTTGCCCTGTTTACTTTCGGTCGGTGCAGTACGTCTTTTCTTATGTCTTTCTATATTTGTATGCCTTCAGTTCACCCTTTCATACAGTTCATCAATTCCCAATTTTTTTATAGTCTTTACTAGTAGTTACTTTAAAGTCCAATTCGGCGCAACAGTAAATGTATAATAACAAACAATCGAAACGTAAATATTCATGCTGATAGATTAATTTACCATTTGATCGAATTTGTTTAGATATTGTGAGATAAATTGTTTTATTTATCTACTTACACGTTGGCAGTAATATTTCATCATTTTCACTGACTCAATGTTTACAGGGTGGGTACTTGGTTTATCTTGGCAGGTCACGGCTTCAACTGCACTGCTTGCAAAAGCAAGTTTTGATATCAACAATATAATTATTTAGTGTTGTGTTTAGTCACAGTTTAATAAAGTAACAGTATTTATGACTCGGTAGTGACCTTGAATTACCTACCGCTCGGTAGATAAAACTTCCGCGTCCGTGCGTAACTGCCGCGCACTCGAGACTGTTGCGTACTGATGATATACACTGTGAGATTTCGAAGCGCGTGTCGTTTCGGCCGTTTTCTATGCAGACATAATACTGTTACTTATCTATACTGTGGTTTAGTGCATTGAAATAGCCTACGCAATACGTAAATGAACGTCCGGCGTACCCTGGCCAGTCAGCCCTGCTATCACCTCATCATCTGCCTGCCTTTTTCCAAAAATGTTGGGGTGGGCTTCCAGTCTAACCGGAAGCAGCTGAGTACCAGTTTTTCTAGCCATATCATCTTTCTCACAGTCCATCGATCGCTGGTTCTCTGTCTCGCATAGGGTCGCAGCATTATGCTGAGCGATGGCCGTTTTGTGTGGATGTGACGCATATTTCCCCCCAACTTGTTCTTTTTTTTGTTTTGTGTTCTTTCTTTGCACCATGTTTAGTGCAAATAAACGTA